>CM068990.1:31298309-36098309 GCA_035357415.1 Ophraella communa | reverse complement strand
CCTTAGGTGGGTCTACCCTTTTCTCTACGTTAGACTTAAAGAGCGGAGGTTGAAATGGATCCTTCTGATAAAGAGAAGACCGCCTTCACTAGTGGATCGGGTTTGTGGCAATTTACCGTCCTTCCATTTGGCTTATGCAATGCTCCTGCTACCTTTGAAAGGTTGATGGAAACTATTCTTCGAGGTTTATCCTGGGAATCTTGTTTGGTCCACTTAGATGACATCATTGTAATGGGTAAGGATTTTAAGGAACATTTGGCTAACCTAGAAGAAGTTTTTCGACGACTGAAAAAGGCCAATCTAACATTGAATGTTAAGAAATGTAACTTGCTTCAGAGACAGGTCAGTTATTTGGGATATGTTGTAAGCAAGAATGGCGTTACTGTAGACCCCGCCAAGATTCAAGCCGTTCAAGAGTGGCCGGTCCCTTCTGATAAGCATCAACTTCGTAGCTTCCTGGGTCTTTGCTCATATTACCGACGATTTGTTAGAAATTTTGGAGACATCGCCAAGCCCTTAACGAGACTAACTGAGCAAGATAAGACTTTTTGTTGGAGTGAAGAATGCCAAAAGGCCTTTGAATTTTTAAAGAAAAAATTGACTTCGGCCCCTGTTCTCGCTTATCCTCGTCCTTACGGCAGACTTATTCTGGATACCGACGCTAGCAATGTGGGAATCGGAGCTATACTTTCACAACTTCAAGACGGAAAAGAAAGAGTTCTAGGATATTTTGGCAAGCAGCTACATCAAAATACATGCATTCCTCTCGCATCTGTCACAATCATCCGTCACATTCATCCGTCACACATCTGTCACCCGTTACAATATTTATATTTTTACATAATTGTAACTTATAATTTATTTGTAATAAACGACACGACGAATATAGCGAGTTTTCTTTTATCTCCAAATTTGGAATGTAGTTTTGTCATTTTCATTACCCTCGCCACTTTTTGTCCATCATAAAGGAACTCCCCATCGATACAAAACCATTCACTTTCTCATCTTAACCCAATTGTACAATTTTCTATTCAAATTATTTATTTTTTATAACATTTATTTTCGAAACATTTGAAAAATTATGTAATGATTTAAATCGTATTCAAATATTTAAATTATTTAATAGTATTTAAATCGTTTAAAAATATTTAAATTATTTAATAATATTTAAATCGTTTAAAAATATTTAAATCTCAAGAGATTTATGATTTAAAACAGGAAGCAAATGATTTATGTTTTTTGGTTTAAATCTTTTTGAAAACAATTCGTTACAGTGTACATCGCTGTGTCCAAGAGGAAAATATTAGAAAGATTTCCACAAAAAAGTACCTTCTACGATAATTTAAAAACAGCATTAAAATGTTGGTAAACTTCAAATAGTAATTTATGCAACAAGTGCATAAAGTGGTACTTTTTTTCACGATTGGGAAATTTGCGCGCACGAACCGAAGGTGAGTGCCGCAATCCCAAGAGTGAAAAAAAGGCACTTTATGCATGTGTTGCATACAATATTTTTTCGACGATCGTAAGAAATTTTGTCCCATACTTACTTTATTTTCCGTTTTGTTGCAGAATTAGTAACAGAATTTAGCCTATTAATTTGTAGATAAATAAACAGAGAGAACAAATATAACAAATATATGTTTCTTCCTCGAAATTCGAATTATTTTCTTCCATTTTACTCAGTACACGAAATACTAACTGTCAAATCACAAACAAATTACTTAGCGTTTCTAAAATGTCAACTCTTATTTGGTTTTCCATAGGTGACGTGATTGGCCGATTCTATGTGTTTTATAATGAAATTTTCTATAATTTGGTTAACAGGAATAATTTTAAATACTTCCCAGTTTTGATAACCTATCCCTGGATAGGTATAAGTATTTAATAAATAAAAAAAATAGTTCCGACGCGGGATTCGAACCGACGACCTCTTGCTTAGTAGGACCTTGTGCTTGCTCATACGCTATCGTGACAGACCACTAAATTGATGACAAAACTTCTTATAACTAGACTGTAAGCTGTCATTTTACTTTTTTTAACATGTTAAAAAAAGTAACTTTTTTTAACACGTGAAAAAAAGTGGTACTTTATGAACTAATAACTGTGAAAAAAAGTGGACTTTTTTTAACGATCGTCGAAAAACATATTTATAAAAAGTGGTTGATGGAATATTTTGTATTCTTTCCCGTAGTTCGGCAATATTCGCCGGTGGATTTTCCGAATTAAATATTTTTTCCTTCATTATGCCCCAAATGTATACGTCAGGTGGCGTCAGATCAGGTGAATGAGAAGGATACTCGAAGTCTATACCCCGAGAAATTATTCTATTATCGAAATGCTGACGGAGTAAGTCTAAGGTGCGCACAGCTGTATGGCTCGTTGCACCATCTTGTTGGAACCATTGTGTGCGAAACTGTAGATTTCGTGCAAGGCAAAAGTTATTTAGATCTCTCACCAAATCTCACCAAAGGTATAATAATTTTCTCTCTGTAACGTTCTTGGTTGACAGTAAGTGGATTCTGATTATCATCTTCAACGAAATAAGGACCAACCATTCCATTACCAGATACCGCGCACCAAACGGTAACTCGAAGACTGTGAAGTGGTTTCTCTACAATGACATCAGGACGTTCAAATCCAAAGAATCTGGTTGTTTGTCGATGAATATAGCCGCTAAGATGAACGTGACTCTCGTCTGAAAACAAAATTTTTTTCAAAAATTCGGGATCTTCGTAAATTAAACTCAACATGCGACCACGGTAAATTTCTCTTGCACGTTTGTCCGCAGCATTTAGTCGTTGTCCAACTTGAATACGGTATGGATAACCACCAATTGATTTGAACATGCGACATAAAGACGTTTCACTAATGTTGAGTTTACATGCAGTTCTTTCAAGACTTCTTTGAGGTGATTGCACAACTTGGTTAAAAACACGTCCTTCATTTTCGTTAGTGCATACTGTTTTTCGACAACCTGAAGAACTTTTACGTTGACACAATACACTACCAGTGCGACGAAATTTTTCAACAACAACTAACATCACAGTTTTACTAGAAGCTGCTTTATTAAATATTTGTTGATATTTTAATGACACCTGTTCTAAGCTTGGACCATCATTACGACTTTTTCCGTATGAACGAAAATAATGCTTTGCCAAAAACACTTTTTCTTCCGTTGTTATAACCATTTTTAAATCAAATTTAACTGCAACGTCTATTAATATATCAACTAATGACAATTAAGTCCAATATTACAAATCCATATTACATAAACAACTCTACAGCACTCTCTGTTTCGGTACTGTTTACTTTGGCGGATACCGTATTTTGTGTACTACAAGTGTGACACTTTTTTAAGCTTGATATTTATCGATTTTACTAAGACAATTCAACAAAAACCAATTAGAGCCAATACTTTTACTGAATTGACCGACTTTGATTAATAACTCGACAAAGAAAATTTTCAAGCGTTTTTTTTGTTCTTAGAGAACAGAGAATCGCCTTTGGAGAGAAAAAAAAGCAAAACGATCTCTTCTTTCATTTTCCGTTTAATTTAATATATTTTCCCCGGTTAGGCGTCCATTTTAGCTTAACAAGTTAATTCCGATTCCATCGTTATGTGAATTTCCTCAGATAAAGTTTTTCGAGCAAGAAAACTCCGCGCGTCATGAATGAATGAAGGAGACGAGAAAGTAGGATTTTAAACTTGTTTCGCAACCATCATTCGTCTGCAATTTTCCAGTTTTTCCTTTTTACAATGTCGACTTAATAGAAATTATTCTTCCCTCGGATTCTTTTTGACTGCGCCATGTGTGTACACCATATACTGGCGGCTTTTTAAAGATTAATTCCCCCTAGGGTTCGTTGTCTATTTATTTTTTTATCAAAAAGAAAAGTTTTACGAATGGAGACAGGCCTTTTTTCGACGTTTGAATATGAAGTTGAAAGATATTATTTGGAACTTGTAAAATTGTTTTAACTGTTTCAGTGTGTTCTCTACGGTTCTGTTAAGCTAAGTTGGAATCTTATTTCGAAACCAAATAGAAAATTAAATGTGACTGTGCATAAGCTATAAGCTTCAGGGATTTTTCTGGTAACTCATCTTAAGATCTTTTAGTGTTCCATACTTTTTAGTGGTGAACAAAAAATAGTCGAGATCACCAAAGTATTTCGCGCATGAGATGCAAACAAAACTTTCAGGATTAAGTACTGTCACCTCGGCAGTGGATAGTCTTCCAATTCCCAAAACTAGAATATCACGGGCTGAATCTGACTTATTTGGTTTGGGAATAAATATTGGTTCGTGCACTGGCTGCACTATTAATGTTAACATTGTAATTAATAAATAAAATTAGGTAGTGTTAAATTTTCTCACAATTTGAAAGCCTTAATAATTATTGTTATACGTTAATAAATAAATTATTTCTTGGATTTTTCCTTGTTTGAGGAACATAAAGGTTAAAATATAAAAATCCCATATAGTTTACATGCAGTGTGCGAAGTAAGTATTTCGCACAATACTTCGCGATCGATGGTCATAGTAACAAAGAAAAATTAAAAAAAGGTTCACTTCGCATATTCTTGCCAATGCTCGAACCTTGTCATTTTTTGACGTTTGTAGAAAAACGAATGTAAACCAGAAGTTGGGAATTTTCGCCTTGTTTTATTGTTATCAGAGTTCTCTAAGATGTAAAAAAAACTAATAGTTAATTATTTGTGTAACAAGACCGTAAATGTGAGGCCATAAAAGGTCATACAGCCAAGGTACACACAAGATTTTTTTAGCGACTGTCACGTTATTTTTAATATGTTCCTGAAAAGAGAATTATAAATGCAAGAAGAGTTTTAATTGTTAACTAATCTAATAAGTTATGATTACCATAATAAAAAATTATTAACTAATTCACATTTTTAATAGAATGTAGATTGCTTTATTCCATAAAAAGATTATATATATTTGCAGCTTCCTAAATTCCAGCGAGATTATCATTATTTAATACGATTGTACTTTTTGCAGTTTTTATTAGCTATTAATAATTAAGGAAAGTCGAAAGTTTGTAATAGCTGAAACAATTCTGGGGCATCTATTAGTTAATATTTATACCAACAGCTTATTACAGAAACTAGTATTCTGGACTACATGGCTATATTGTACAAAGGAGTACACCGAAAAGATTATTTTTCATACTGTACGGTCAAGTGCCTTTTCCCGGACTCCTTTGAGTCCGGTACACTTGTACTTTACAGTACCTACTCTTCAATTCTCCCCATGTTGTTTGAAATAATAAGTGAATCAATATAAACCAAGCTTTTATTCTGGTTTTACATTAATGGTACAACTGCTGTTGCCAGTAATATGTATTAATGGAGATGTTGATAGATTTACAGTGTTTTCTGTAATCGCGGAAGACGTATGGCTGTGATGTAGCACTTCAACAAAGGTTTCGCCCCTTTGGATCGTTCTTGCAATCTTTTTTTTGCCTTCAATCGATTCTTCTATATACTTTTCTGCAACTGAAGAACTCTTCCATCCACCGTGCTGTTTTAGAACTTTAAGGTCAGCTCCAGCATTGGCCAATAACGTTGAGGATGTCCTCCTGTAGCAATGACCTGTATACTATTCTGGTTGGTCTAGTTTTAAGAACTCAGCTATTTTCCTAGGTGCTCCGCCAACAGTATGTAAACCAGCTCTTTGAGAAATTGAGAAATTTCCCTTGTCTATAACCCACCAAAAGAGCTTTCAGGGAGACGTGTTGTCGTAAATTAATGTATTTTCTAAACACATCCAAATAGTGAACCTCATCACTGTTAATCACAGGGAAAGCTCGTCGAATATGCGTTTTTGTCTGGTTAATCTTAATTACTAGCTGAGTACCCGTATCCTTCACATCACTAACTTCTAAATTATAGATCTCTTCCCTTCGGCAACCTCCAGCAGCTCTAAGTAATGCTATCATTTTGAGTAGTAGATATTCTATATTTGGAGCGTCCCACATGAAGCTTTTAATTTGTTCCTTTGTCAGCACCTTTGACTGGTTTGGCTGATGGTCTACATTTTGTTTTTTCAAAAAAGGGAAACTTGATATGTTGATATTCTCATTAACCATAATCATTGATTTTACCATCGAGTATTTGGACCATAGTGAAGAAAGGCTGAATGGTTTTTACTGAAAATTTAAACTGTTGAAAAGAATATTCTTTAAAAAAACTGTTCTTACCACATCCAAAAAGTAAGCCAACATCACATTTTCATCAGAACTACTTTTAAAATTGTGTTGTTCACGCTAGTTGCAAAACAGCGCATATTCTTTTTCACATCTGTTCACAGACTTAACTGGAATGATTTGCCCTATCGCTTCCTCAGTTTTCGCAGAAATTTTATCTAATTTCAGATCCATTTTCTCCGCAGATATTTCGTGTGTGCAGAAAAATTTAACATGTCTGCATTTATTTACATTGCTACTTGGTAACCACTGTTCATTTTTTATTTATAAAGCAAATCAACCATGTTAAGAATAAATCCAGTAACATAATTTTTTCAAAGCAGTCTACATGACTTCCTAATAAAATGATGTGATTTAGTTTCATATTTTATTGCGTTTAAAACCAAAGGCAGTATGAACAAAAATATAGTACGATACACGTCCGTGAAGTGATTATTACGGTCCTCGATTAGATATTCGGCTCCTTGGTTGCCTCGTCCATAAACATTTATCTCGTACCGTAATAAGTCACTTCCTGGACTTGTAACGTAAATAACTATAATATATCAGTGGAACAAGAGAAAAAAATCCAACTGGTTCAAGTTGTTTTTGTAATTTTTATTGCTACCTATTATAGCGGATCTACTGAGCTTTGTCACACTAAGCAATAACCCTGTATAAAAATAAAATTAAAATACAACCATTAAAGTAGAACCCTGTCATAATACCAGAACCATGCAAACAAAATTAAATCAATAAACATGCAGGTGAAAATACTATTGGTCAAAGATGAATTTATATTGGAAAATTTTATATTATATATGGGTGTGATGTGATAAAGATATTAATGATTTTTTTTCTACTGCCAAAATATCACAGTTTTGTGATTTCGTCCAATGAGAACGCCTAATATTTAATGTTTTGTGCTAAACGCTAGCCAATCTTTCTGTTTTATACTGATAAAACCACTAGTCGTTTTATCAGTATTGATAAAATCATGTAACTGTCAAAAACTCAATAACAATATTGAACAATTAAACAGCGAAAATAGTGAAAAGTAAAATAGCAAAAATTAGTGAAAATATAACTATACATTATTAAATAAAGTGGTTTTTGTACAGAATGGTTCAAAAAATAATCTTCTCAAATACCATTCGTCCTGTAAAATTTTACTAGATAAATTTTTATTTTCTAGACTATTTTCTAAACTTTATAATTTCATGCAAAACTACTCAAACAAACTAAGATTAAATCACTCTTCCTATGGACTCATGATTTTATCACATTTTAGTTTTCAGTTTCGTATTTTTGCCAAATAAAAAGTTACTGTATGTTTCGTTATAAGTATAAGTTATAAGTATTTTAAATTGTTTATTGTTGCTGTGGTTGAAGTGTTGGAGACTACTTCTTCTGGTTCTGATTTTCTGCATACCAAAACTATTGGACGGATTTTAAAATGTTTTTTTCTAATTGCTGTAGGTACTCTATTTGTATAAAATAAATTAACTATTATTACCATTATTTAAAAACAATGAAATGTAGTTTTTTAATCCACCCCGTATACCATATCATAATTGCTGATTCTGTACGTTTTTCCAGTCCGTATCCTATTACGATGTTTCCTTTATTCCTTTAAAAAAAAAAACCTCCCGGTTCAAGATTAAAATGTCTTATTTTTTACGATTCCCCTACACGACATACCTACCCTCTTCGGTTACGCAAAAAGAAGTATTAATTTCGCCCTAACGTCTTTATTTTGCGTTTTTCGGGCACAACAAACCTCCTCGCCTCACCGGGAGGTAATCGATAGCCAGAATATGTTGTAAGCAACGCAAATTATCTCTTCAAATTAAGTGAATAGATTTAGTTTGACAGCACGGCGAATATATAAAGATTTCTTTTTTTGGCGATTTGATTGAATTGGTTCCCATTGTACTGTTTTACATCGAAATACACGTGGTGTAAGTTATAAATGAAGGTATATAAAGTAATGGGAATTACTATTGCGTATAGGTACAGTCGGCTCTAGAATAGAATATACATGTTAAATGTGAATTTCGTTTACCTACCGAAGTTATAAAAACGCCCTTCTTATACAACAAAGGAATGGCAATTTTTAAAACGCCTACAAGGGTAGGTCATGTCCCGAATAAATAAGTTTTTTTTTGCATTTTTGCACTGATATAATAAAAAAAAGGGATTTTAATCCTAAACAAACATTTATTATCGAGGGTTCCAAACTAAGTGAAGATGTGGGCGTGGACAACTGTTTAACTGATTTCAAATTTATTATTATTTAAACCGTGATTGGTTACACAAAATAAAAAGGCTGTCTATTCAATGTAAACGATTTAAGTTTGAAAATGTATATGCTATTCTGAAGCCGATAGTACATTTATATCTAAAAATTTTATACAGACCTTGCATAATGCAAAACCAGTCGTAACCTCTTAATAGATAGGCACCAACACTGAAAACGAAATTAAATTTAATATTGTAGGGAAATTATTCACAAAAAATAAAAAGATATATATTAAAAAAGATATTATAGTCAAATTTGATTTAAAAAATGCATGATTCTACCCTGTGTAATAAAAACATAAACAATCTGCACATGCAAAAATAATAATTATATTGATTTGGTAACATCACATTATAGCAAAATGTTTAAACATGAGCACAAAACACAAATCCAATAGTGAAATACAAAAATAAAAGGAATTTCAGTTGGAATTTTAGTTATATTATTATACTTCGTAGTAATTATTTCTTTGTCGTTACCTTTTCCGGACTAATGTTCCTATTTTTCATAAATTCTAGAATATCTGCCTTCTTTGAACTAGAATTTGGAATTTTATTTAATATCCGCGAATGATAGGAAGCATTTCCATAACGACTACTGAGTTAAGAAGAAACTGCTCTTGAAACCATTTTTCGAATAAATCTGTAGTCATATCCTCATGATAGTCGGCTGAACATTGCTTAATATTTTTCGCAGACAGTAGTAACGCATTTGGTACAAAACCGTTTTCACTTCCGGCGTGAAGAATTATTATACGCTTTCCTCTCGAACATGGCGCATTTAAACTAAACTTTTGAGACTGATCTACCCAGCCATACTGAACAGATCATGTGTGTCAAACCAAGTCTCATCTAGATATACTATATGCCTTTTTAATTCTCGATACTTCCTTATTTCATCTAAATACTCTTCACGGAGTACAACAAAACTCCGCGATTTCATTATAACCATTCGTTTATCTAATTTCTTATAATTAAAAGCGCATTCTAATAATATACCGCATAAATTTTCTAAGCTGCTATAATTATAATCAGGATAATCTCGTAATTTCTCTTGAATGATTGTCAGTACAATATTTTTTTGATATAAATTATAAACCGTTCGCTTTATAACATCTTTTGTAGCATCGTCAACATTTGTAAATTTTGTTTTTTTGTTTATTCGCACCTGCGAATGATCTATAACGTCACCGCGCTTAATAACCTGAGAAATAGTGTAAATAGAAATTTTAGTATTAATTCGCTTTATTATAACTGCATCTGATCTTTTATTATCTTCATTTTTCAAACACTGACACTGAATCTGACACTGAATGTGTAAATCTTAATTGCAACATTCACTACTAACCTCACCTGTTGGCGATATCATATCATTTGAATTTTAATTTTGATCTGGAATTACATTTTCTGATTCAAAAGGTCTCTAAAACGCTGCCATAATATATGTAACTAATTCAAGGTTATCAATTAATATGGGCAAAAATTACAATACGTAAACCAATTATCAAAAATGAATTATCGAAACAAAGATATATCTAAAGTTAATACTTAACTGCCCCAAAAAAAATCTGGACTCTGCACTAGGCACCGACTTTATGAGCTATAAAAAAATTGCCGCAAAAAACCACCCCGAGACCACTGTACGCAACAGAAAACAGCGGACCATTAAAAGTCATCAACAAGTCGCGTGCGTACCCCACTTCTTTTTGCGCTGTACAACTACCAGTCTAGAGAGAACTAGGTTCCGACGATACAGAATGGATGTTTAACTCACTCTGTATAACACTTTTAAATGGATTTTAGCAATTAATATTGGAAAGACTATAAAAAAGATGCATTTCTAAATAGTCCCCATTAGATATTTATACATTGTGGCAACCCTTCTTCCAATGCTTGAAATACTTCTCAAACTCGATCTTCAACTATGCAATTTATATGTCATCTATGCTTGTAAAAAGACGGCCCTGTAAGATTCTCATGTGTTTTGGAAATAGAAAAATGTCATCCGGAGCCATATCTGGAGAATATGGAGATCGTTACAGTATTGTATTTGGCCAAAAATGCAATTTTTTACATATTTACATACCTATTTGGTTAATCTGACATTCTTAATTGCTTTTATACCCTACATGTTTTTATTTGGTTTTTTGAACATCTTTGTCTACAATTTTAAAAATTTTTAGAGAATAATGTTTATTTACTTTTTTTAACACAAAGACACCCTGAAATGTGCACCTATAAAACCATCTATCTAATACGTTTTTATACCGAAAACCGTTTACACTAACACTACACCAACACACACTTTTATATGCCTGACGCGCGTTTCGATAACCAAGTTATCTTCTTCAGAGACCGAAGGTAAACTAAAGCTATGCCTACAAACTAACCTTATATATAGAACATTTTTAGCGCCAAATGTTTTCGCGGTAAATTTTTTGGCGGCAAAGCCAATTTTTAGCGCGAAAGCATTTTTACAATAAGTTTTCTTATAATAAACTATAAAGTGGACTATCTGGGATAGGTCCTTTGTCCTTATTTAATCTATTTTTACATTTAATAATTTCTATACTTTCAAATGCATCCAACAATCTATTGTTCGATACATTTTTTAACAATTTTAAACTATCTACATTTACAGAATGGTTTTTGGTAAAAGCATGTTCGGCAATACTAGATTTTTCTATACGTCCATATTTTAGATGAGCTAAATGTTCTTTAAATCTTGTTTTAACCGATCTTTTTGTTTGCCCAACATACTTTTTATCACAATCATTACAGCTTATTTCATATATACCGCTTTTTTCCAGATCTTCTCTCTTATCCTTCGGATTTCCTAACAATTGTCTCAAGGTGCCACTAGTTTTATGAACTAAACCTAATCCCACCGTGCCGAAAATTGTATTCAATCCTTTGGTATACTGAGGGATAAATGGTAATGAAATGAATTTCCTATCGTTGTGTTCTCGCTGGAAAAAGGTGGTTTCACAAAGAGATTTCTTAAAACTATAGCGATTGATCAGCTTATGAATTAGTTTTCTATCATATCCATTAAGTACAGCTATATCCTCAATTAAATTCTTTTCTCTGTTATATCTTGTTTTGTTTAAAGGAAAATGAATTAATCGATGAACCAAAAAATGAAAACTTGCCATTTTGTGTTGATTACAGTGAAAAGAATCTATCGGAATATACCTATACGTAGCGGTTGTCTTTCCTAAAAATATCAAATTCTAACTTGTTATTATTTCTTATTACTAATGTGTCCAAAAATGGTAACTGTTCATTATTTTCTAGTTCAAACGTGAATTTTATGCTTGTGAATTTTGAATTTAATTTTGAAATGAAATCTTCTACTGATGATTTCTTCGTATTGAAAACTGACTGCGAAAATGTCGTCCACATATCTACACCATATCCTTGGGAAATACTCGAACTCTTGACTGATCTGTGTTTCAAAATTGCTCATAAAAAGGTTGGCTATAAATGGTGATAAACAATTACCCATTGCTGTTCCTTCATATTGTTGATAAACCTGATTGTTGTATTGAAAATAATTTTGGTCCATGCATAGTTTAGCTAATCGTAGGTATTCAGTTCTAACTTCAACACCCAGATCATTCAAGATGAGTAGTTCTTCCAGATACTGTAAAGTTTGTGGAATCGGTACGCTAGGAAATAAAGAACTAACATCGAACGAGATTAAAATTTCCCCATCTTCTAGAACAACATCTTTAACTTTCTTGATAAATTCTAATGAATTTTTAACTGAAAAACTATTACATTTTTTGGGTAGATTTTCAAACTCGTTCGATAACCATTTTGAAATATTATAACTAGGTGTACATATAGCTGAATATTGCTGAATATTGTAAAAATGCTTTCGCGCTAAAAATTGGCTTTGCCGCCAAAAAATTTACCGCGAAAACATTTGGCGCTAAAAATGTTCTATATATAAGGTTAGTTTGTAGGCATAGCTTTAGTTTACCTTCGGTCTCTGAAGAAGATAACTTGGTTATCGAAACGCGCGTCAGGCATATAAAAGTGTGTGTTGGTGTAGTGTTAGTGTAAACGGTTTTCGGTATCATTTTCGCCAACGGTTCCAGATTCAACATTTTATACGTTTTTATACGAAAAGAAGAATTAAGACTATGTATAACAAAACACAATAAAACGAATAGAAGAAACAACCTGCAATTTTTCATTGTTATTTTTCCCTTAATAATTCTTCATTATTTGCAGAATAGAATTGTTTACCTATTTCCAGATTTTTCAAAAGAAATGCCTTCTAATCATAGCTGATTAAAAGAGGTTGCAAAAAATGTCCAAATTTAAAATATTTCAAATACCAAATAATTAAATAATAATATAATGTATGTAGAATTTACCTGTACACAAGATTTATTAAAATTCATGTTACCTATACACTGTTAATCACTTCACAACGACAAAAAACGCGAAATAATAACATATTAAGTCTACAAGAAATACTAACAACAAAATAATTAAAAAAGATCATAGTTAGGTACCTGCCGATGCACTGCATTCGACAAATAAATGAGTAATTTTGACTTGCGCTGTGAATAGCGTCTGTAATCGAAGGTTTGTACATTGATAAGGGTAACGACATTTTACAAAAATTTACTAAAAAATAAATTTCTTGTGAAAGTCCATCCGTTTAAGAACATTAAAACAAAGATACTTTTGAAAAAAGCTTCCACGTTTATTTCAAAAATTAGCTCTTACAACCTTTTTAGATAAACTGTGTTCGCCAAATTGACATACCTAGGTTACAATTTGACTACAGTCGACAGAAGCGAACATGGTCCGCGGAAAATATGTGAACTAAAAGAGAGGTCATCGCAATCAGCCAATTACAAGCCAATGTTAACGATTGTACATTAGTAATTGTAAATATAATCGACATAATATGATCGAATGATTTTATCAATATAAAACAATTTTAGTGTTGTCAATGTGATGATAATTATCCGATTTTCAGACAATTTCACCAACCGGATAGTTTTTGAATCCAACAATTTTTCGAATATTTTGCAAATGTAAAACAGATATTGCTTTTGGAAATTTCCCATATTGACTAGGGTTGAAGACAACATTATTTATGGAAATTTTGACACATTCTAATAATTTGAATCGTAAATTCGGATAATTTTTATTTATGCATGGGCAACACTGAACTGCATTCTGTTTTCTATTTTATTATAGAGCTGTCATTTATAATTTGCTTTTTATATTTTTATACATTATTTTATTACTTGAATCTTAAATTGCATAACAATCAGTCTTTGTTAAGACTAATTTGATAATTAACTTAACATATAAAAGGTAAGTAGTATAATTATTATTTATAAACATAACCTAGAACAACACACAAAAACCAATTATTTAACATTCATAATGAATAATGTTTATTTTTTTGTAGGTCATTTTTTCTGAAAAATATGTACAGAAGATCAAAGAAAACAGTACACAGGGAAGCTCGCAATATTATTAAAAATGTTGTGGAATTTTTTGACAAGCAGAAAGTTGCTGGTGTGTGGTCATTTCCTTTGGAAAAAGCCACAGAATTAGCTGCAGCAGCGACAGGAAAATCAGTTACGTGTATAAAACGTATAAGAAAGGAGAAAAAAATGTTGCCAGAAGGTGCTTTATTGGGGTCTCCTCCAAAAAAACAAAAAAGTGGTGGTGCTAACAAAATACAGTTAGATGATTTTGACTTGGGTATTTTGAAAAGAACGGTACATGAATGCTATACAGTTGATAAACAAGTTCCAACAATAAATATTTTGGTAAATAAAATGAAAAGTAAAATCGATTACTCTGGTGGTCCAGACACCTTAAGAAAACACTTAAGAAACATTGGATTTCGGTTTAAAAAATGTCACAATAAAAGAAAAATTTTGATGGAACGTAATGATATTGTAGCTTGGCGGGCTCGTTATTTAAGAAGGTTGAGGGAAAATGATGCTCTAGGTCACAACAAGAAGCCAATAACTTACTTAGATGAAACTTATATCCATCCATCTTATGGTGTTAGCAAATGCTGGCAATCGGAATATGAACCTGGAGTGTATACATCCAACAGAGCTGGTCAACGGTACATAATAGTACATGCTGGTGGACGTTATGGGTTTGTAAAAAATGGACTACTTATTTTCAAGTCTAAAAGCAAATCAGGGGACTATCATGATGACATGAACCATACAAATTTTATGAACTGGTTAGAAACCCAACTAATACCAAACTTACCTCCTAATGGTATCGTGGTTATGGACAATGCCCCTTACCACTGTGTTCAAATTAATAAACCACCAATCCAATCAAGTAAGAAGCATATTATTAGAGAATGGCTTGAAGCTAATGGCATATCAACAACAAATGATATGCTAAAAGCCGAGCTTTGGACGAGTTATTAAAAGAACATGGACATACTGTGGTTAGGTTGCCACCATATCACTGTGACCTCAATCCGATTGAGCTAATATGGAGTAGCGTCAAACATAAAGTGGCAATGAAAAATGTTTCTCAAAGTAATGCTCAAATAGAACAATTAGTTCGAGCAGCCTTTGATGAAATTAGTTCTATAGAATGGAACAAACACTGTGACCATGTGGACCATATAGCTATGGAAATGTGGAGGAATGATGGACTACTAGATGAAGTGGTGGAAAGTATGTGTTTTACTGTCAACACTGGTTCATCAGAAGAAAGTTGGAGTGATGAATATGAAAGTGAGGGTAACGATTGTAATAATAATGAGTAATAAAATTGGTTAAAATGTTTGTACAGAGTCTTATTTTGTTCACCCTTAATATCTTGTGATATAAAGTGAAGCATAAATTCATTACATGAATGTAAATGACGTTCATGACTCTTTATTGGCCAAATAAACAATTTGAATGCAATATATATGATGATTTTTGCCTGTAATCTATTGTTTTTTAACTTTCAATTATTGGAAGTCAACTATATTTTTTTTAATTGAAGCACAATCTATTAAGATTCAATTATAAATTTGTAATAAATAAAAAAAATTGTTTTATTTGTGATACCCAACTGAATAACTGATGTCATTTACAAAAAATATAACTGTTTTTTACACATCAATCTTGTTGGTGATTTAATTTTTTTAACTTAAAATGAAATTTTTGACATAATTTGCCAATAAAATATTTATTTATTTTCGGGATTGGTTCTTTTATAATGTGAAACTTAACAAAATTGTAGATTAAACTTTGTTTACATATCTTTTGACAGATGACACTTATGATATCGATATTTGGTTATCGATTCAAAATATCGAATGTTACTAAGAAAATACAACTACAGCGACATGGACACGCCCACTCAGGGCTCATGTTTGCTTCTGAGGACAGATCATTAATCGTTAATAAAATTTCAGTAGAATCACTTTATTGTTTATCTTTGGTTCTATAATAGAAAATATATTTAGTAGGCATATCACGTTGTTGAAGATAAATAATTATCTATTAAGACACCCTACACTTAGGATGATAATAATAAAATTCGATACAGACAGAATCAAATACAAAGTGAATTGATTAAAGTAACATGTGTACAAGTGGTAGATACCACCTAGTATCTAGCCAGTGTTAAAGAAAAGTGTATTTTCGGGGGGTAACTATCCCTATCCCCCGAGACCGACTTAACGCTCGATTAGGGCCGTTCGGGGAATGTAATACACTCGCTAACATGTTCACATTTACTCACATAATGAATTGCATTACGTGACAATAAATAAAGATCCATTTGGACGGAGGATGGAGCTACACGTTCGAGCATATGATTGATTTAATTTTTAATTAATAGTTTGTTGGAGTGGGGCAGGGGGGTGACCGGAGATTGTTCGAGATGGATAATCTTTATTAAAATTTCTTTTGTACTGGTAATTGAAATGGGAATTGCAGCGAAAAATGAATGATATTTCGGGAAAAATGTATTCAAAATACAGAGTAAAATTTTTATTTAAATTTAATTTTGAAACTAAAATTGTATTGCCTTATATCAATCCACGAAAAGGTATTTTTAATATAAAACCACTATTATTTTCGACTGTTATCCTTTGTCTACGCACGTACCGGTTATTTCTTTTTGTTTTTCTAAAGTATAAATGTACTATAATTTCTGAAATTCGTTCAACTAATAACTTTTAAAAAAGCATACAATATTCTAGTTGGTAAACCTGTCGTCGTGATAAAATGCCATGCGCAAGACATGAACGAGGGGGGAGAGGAGTGTCAACTACAAGATTGACTAGAACGCTTTTGGGGTTTTTCGAGAATTTTCAAAAAAGGTTTAATTGATAGTGATTTCCGCAATAACCGAAAATTTTACGGAACGATTTCTAAAATACGTGAATTTAAATTTTAATTTGAATAGTGTAGAAACTCATACAGCACGAGAAGTCGCAGCGGGAGCTCCCAAGACATCAAGAAACCAGCAATTCAGGTGAGCACCATTAGACTGTTGTATGTGTGACAATTTTTACTTTAATTATCGAAAAATTTTACATTTCTTTTAAATGAGCACGTAATTGCAAATATCGAAGGGTTTCAAGTCGTGCGTGTTCATCCTTCAAACGTTTTCTATCAAAATTTTATAATATTCCGTCCATTATTACACTGGTCTAAATCACTGCAATTTTTATTCATGATGGATTCTTAGTTGAAAAAAACTACCTTACAACCTCAGTATTGACTCTCAAAGAATTACAAAAGCTTACTGTCCAAAATAGATCCAAAGTTGATGCTGAGTGACTTTTGGTCAAATTCATAAACATTTAGATATGATCAATGTGTTTATGGAATGGGTGCTGCGTGTGCTTGCAATAGAATAAAAACAACAAAGATTATATGGTTGAAGGCGCTGTTTGCAACTTTTGAGTACAGTGACTATATGGTGTGTTCAACAGTATAGTGCCTACAATAAAAGGGGACTGAAGGTGATAATAAGCTTATTAGGTACTTTTATCTCAGGTATTGGCAAGTTTGGGTAAATAATGCAGGTGAGGGTTAAATTTGCAAAAATATTTTTAATAGAAACGCTAATTAAAGGATATTCACAATAAAATTTAATAAAAAATTAAATATGTTAATATATCAATTCAGTTTCACTATCACTATCGTCGTCTACATTAATTATAAGGGGTTCTATGTTGGTATGAAATGCCCTGTATGAATCCTCCACTTTTATAACATGGTTTATTGTTCTTTTCCAACAGTCAGCGTCTGGATCATATATATTTTGCCGGATTAATGCTATTACAGAAGGACATAATGTAGGTATATTATTTTGGGTCCGCACTTTGTTCTTTAGTTTTCTCAATCGGGTTGAATACACAGTAGTAAGGAGGAAGACGAATGACTTTATGTCCTTTGGATGTTGCAATTGTGTCACATACATATGTCTTCTGTATGTTAAATGTCATTAGAACCTCTAAAAGCTGCGTTTTTTTATATCCCTCTTCAAAGTACATGTTGTTTTGGAGCATAAATTCCTGAACTTCCGCTTTTGTATTTGAAGAGTCTGAAACCTTCTTCAATTGGCGACTATGGTAACTGGCATCGGCTGTAGTATCTTGGTGGTAATCCAAAGACGAATCTTGAATGTTCTTCACCGAAAGTCCCAAACTTTTTGGAATCCAACCATCTTCTGATCTAGCATAAATAATCGTGATCCGTTTTCCTTTGTTCGATGGAGCTTTTGATTGGCATCGCACAGTTCCATTGGTCCATCCTTTTTGCCGGCGTATCGTGGGTATAATACCAGGTCTCATCCAAATAGATTATTGATCTTTGTAAAAGACCTGTAATCACTTATGGCAGTCAAATATTCAAAACACCATTGCCTAATCCGTTGGGATTCCATAATAACTTGCCTTTTGTCAAGTTTTGCAGTATTTGAAACCTACTTTGGATAAAATTGTCCATAGGTTTCCAATTGATATCCTTATCTCAATGGAGCTCCTTGGTCTTGTTTGCAATGATCTGATAGTAGGCACCAAGTTTTCTTCGTACATAGTTCTTCTTATCAAATATTCATCACCGTCATCAGTGGTTCTGGAAACACCACTATCATTTCGTTTTCGTCTCGGATGAATTGGCCACGAAATGTGAACTCTCATTGATGATTCCGGTATCCTTGTATCCCTGTATCCCTGGTATTTTCTTACAGCAGGAGTAAAAGCCCAACCCCTTTGGACCAGCTTCTGATGAACATGTCTGACGATTTCTTTGGCATTAAGGGATAAAACTAGTCGTCAAACAGGAACAATAACACAGGGCGCCGCTGGTGCAGTTTCCCAAGGACGAAACATTTTTCACAAAAATTATTAAACAGCACAGACTAACTCTCACTACGGGAACACAAATATAAATGATTATACTCAACCCAAATTATACAAATACAAGAACAGATTCTGTGTGCAAATTTTGACCATAAGCAATAAACCGTGACAGACGATCGCAATAAAAGTGTTTAATTACCATCAGTTCCCTTTTATTGTAGGCAGTATATTGTTGAACACACTTTACCTACTACTAACAGTGGCGACAATCGAAATATCGATTTTGATTGGACAACACTCCCAAACACCCAATTTTTAGGTATAGTTTCTCATAAAGTACAAAAATGAAATATATTTTAAAAGAAGTAAATCATCCATATCACAAATGAGACTGTTGGAAAATAGTGGATAATAATGTCATTGAAAAAACTGAAAAAACAAAGTTAATATTATAGTTCAAACAGTAGATTACTAAATTATATTATAATGTCAATAGTTAAAAAGAAGAAGAAATAGGTTAAGAGATACAATAATCTAATGTAAGCGAAATACAAAATAAAAACAAAAACAATAGTTTATGACCATTAACAAACTTTGTCTGAATCATTGCTTTTGTAGATTAATGTTAAACTTGATGTTTGTCACTATTATGTATTGTTTGTTCTACTGGATTTAGATGTTTCATGTTTCGTGTAATTTGCTATTCTCTGACAAGTACCTTTATTCGACATATTAGTTTCGTTTCCGTTAGTTGGTGTTTGTTACTATTTTTGCTATTGGTTTTAATTTAAATCAGTTAATCTGTGCTATCACTTAAAATATTATTGACTTTTGTGTTTGGGTGATACACGATGTTATTCTTCAGTAAGATTATTCTGTTACTTTTTACCCTTCAGGGGTTAACGAGCACGTGTTTGGACCTAACGTCTGATACTCCCTGGCTAGTTTCCCCGGTATTTCTGCAAAGCAAAACTTTCTCTTATACGTGGATATTAAGTAATTTCTACTTTTTAACCACCGTTAAAAACTTTCTTAGCATCTTCACTGTACCTAGTACCTCCTACACTAGTACCTCCTTTTATTTCTTTGATAGGTCCTGCCAACTATCTCTGCTTACCATGATCTACCAAGTTTTGGCGGATCCTTACTTTTCTTCATTATACCCTTTCTTTTGCATTACCATTTAATATCAACATTTTAATCTCAATTTTATTATTTACTTACTTAGTATTAGTTTAGTCCCATTATTTAGTTTCTTAAGTTTTTTAAATGACACATTATTATCCACTATTTTCTAAGTTCATGCAAGCATGGTGGAATTTATGATTCTTTCATGTAGTACTTTGTAAGTTTTTTATGGTATGTATCACTAATGTATCATTGTATTTCTTCTTATCCTGTATTTATTTTTAGCCTGATGATGGCCTATGGATAGGCCGAAACTAGTAGCTATCAATAATTTAAATAAAAAGTTTTGTGAAATTGTCTTTGATTCTTCTTTGTCGAAATATATTTTCTTAAAATACTTTAAAAATAATGATTTTTAAAAAAACAATTAAATTCTCTGTCCTAAATATAAATTGATCAAAAAGTTTGCCTCTTAATGGCGTTTGGGCGGGGCTAATCGCCGATTGTCGCTACTGATAGTAGTACAGTCACTGTACTTTTCAGGAGGGATAAGAATGATTTTTGGCATCAATATGTGACCGTTGATGAAAAATAGATCTATTAATATAAATATGTATAAAAAACAGTCATCTAAGTGGGCTTTAAAAACCCAAACATGTAATAAAGTGTCTTCAATCGACCAAAGCAGCAAATTTCAGTTTGAAAGGTTGTGACTATTTGATTAATTGAGGTACACATGATATTTATCGACTATTTGAAACATTATTTTGCTGGAGATATATTGGAGATATTACATAATGGAAACACATTCTACTTCACCAAGATACTGCACTATGTGAGAGGTCAATGAAAACTGAATAAACTACACTTTCTATCCATCCACCGTAATTTTTAATTTTTTTTAATCTAATAGTTTCCAGCCTAATCAGCGTTGATCACTGTTTCCAGCCAAATCACTGTTCCTAAAGATGTTTTATTAACAAAATGAGGCTCAGGTTATACAGGAAGTTGACAGCAGAATTTAGAGGCAGGTGTGTATGAATAAATATCTAAAACTAGCCGTTTGGGAAGAGGTTCATATTTTTCAAAAAAATGAACAGCAATCACCATTAATAAAGCTCTTATTATCTAGAATGATCAATCGCAAAAATTAAAACTGTGGAAGCACATTTTCTAAAGGTACGAGAGAAATAAAAACACCCCCTCTAAACAGATCGAATGGTACACAGACCGATCAAAGAATGAGCAATGAATGAGCTGACGAACCAGAATGGCGAAGATCGTCAACAGACCTAAACTATTCCTAAATGCTCTATCGAGTCATGATCAAAAGGGTGGGTTAGGTAGAAACATAAAATTGCTCATAATGAACAGGAACTTCGTATCACTACAGGATTACTCATGGGTCACTACGGTTGAAGAAGTTGAACCAGAGCTGAAAGAGGGCTCACTGGTGTGGTACAAAGTAGATTTTTCGGTTGTCCGAATCCCTTGGTAACGCCCCAACTTTCAGGTGGAGAGTAAGGCCCCCGAAGAGTAAACATCTATATTCGTACAATCAGACAGCTTTAAAGGCTCTGAGTTCTTTTACTTACGGGTCAAAGCTAGTCCGGGAATGCAAACAATCCCTTAAGAAACTGTCAAGAAACAACCAGGTCACCTTGATGTGGGTGCCAGGTCACAGAGGGATAGTAGGTAATGAGGAAGCTGACAGACTCGTAAAAGAAGGGAGGAATACCCCTTTGCTTGGTCCGGAGCACTTCTGTGGTCTTACCAAAAGCCACATCAAAAAAGAGCTCCATTCCTGGGAAGAGGATCGACTACGATCTCGCCAGCAGTGAGGCAACTAAAAGGTTTGTAGATATATCACCTGAAAAAACAAAATGCCTTCTCGAAATGATCAAAAAAAGATCTAAATCTAGGGCTTTACGAAGAACGTACATGCAGACGGTGAAAAGGGAATCTGAAATAGCGCTACACAAACTATGCCACTGCGAGAGCCTGGATCACAGAAGGCAGATATTATATGGGAAAGAGCTCACTCAGGTTATAGTCAAATACTGGACAATCCACAATAAGCCCAGAGAACGGACGGCTCCTGGGAAAAAAACTCAATCAGGGATTATTGAGAGGGTCGCCTATTATAATACGCTAGGAATACAGAGTGGCAAAAATCGAATAATACCATTATCATATTTCTTTATTGCATAACTTTTAAAATTTTTGATAATACATTTGGTTTTTTGGGCCACTTGCGCAGTCGTTTGACAGCTTATAGCATAAGGAAACATTGTTAGAAATAATATTTTAAAAATAGTAATAAAAATATTTGCTGGGGATTAAATTTTAAGTATTCATTAAAGAAAGAGTTAATCTCTAGTGGTTCCCAAATACATTACAGTCTTGTAGAAAAATTGTTCCTATTGGAGATCTGCAAGTTTTGGGAGACGCAATAAATCTATCAGTATGGTAAATTATAGAACGCAATTAGAAGGAAAATTCCCTCCCATCTCTGACGATGATCGTTTTCTATACTACCCATCGACCGTTTAACTCAACATCCCAAGATTTATGCATATTATGTGTCCTTTCTTGGTTTCGAATAAACAGCACAATCGGCTTAATCTAGTATGCCGGCACAATTGAATTTGGAATACCGCCCGCGGTGAAATTTACAAGCTCTCCATGTCATAAATCTACGCTTATTGGATGTTATGGCCGCATTACCAATATTACAGACCGAAATTTAATAGTTATGGGTTCGTTTTGATTTAATTTTGAGGTTTTGTTGCTCGTGGGGTATGTTTGTTTCTTGTTCAGTCTAACTACATTATGTATTTTTACAGTATAGTAAGAAATATTTAGTATATCTAAAGATAAAAGTACTGCGCTGTATTTGTAGTACAACTGTACTCTTTTCAAATAAAATAAAAACAAAACAGCTATTGAATATTAGTTCCTAGCGAACGTTTCAAATAGCTTGATAAAAGTATGACTGCTGATCGAAAAGTTCTAATGTTTCTATCATGGCACATTTCAGTAGTACCAACTGTTGAAATGCGCGAACGTTATTGAATGTATTGTATCAAACAATTCAATAAATTCATTATACCATTTATACAGTTTTTAAATTCTCCTTAATGTCTTAACTTATTAGTCATTTTCATTTGCATCAAAAAGCTTTCATTTAATTTGTTCATTTATTTTTATAAATATTTATTATTTATTAAATTTAATTATAAAAATAATTATAAATAATTATAAAGACTAATAAAAAACTCTTCTTTTTAACGTAACTTCCAAGTTTAATTAAAAAAATATGTTTTATATCACAATGACGGCCGTTTCGCTAAGAAGCATCGTCAGATTGACATTTAAGTTACATTTTGTTTGTTTGTAGCTAGGTACCTGATGTTTAGGTAGTATTAAGGTTAGACCAAGTATGGAAGTAATAAGAAATAACAATATTAAAGCCTAGATGTTAATAGCCTTAAGGGATTATCCTGGATGTACTTCCCTCTAAGATCAGTATAACTGTGCAATGATATAGAAAAACCAGTCTTATTATGTCTTATCTATGTATAAAATGTAAGCTCAATCAAAGTAAGCAGTTTAATAGTGGAAAACTTCCAAGATTTATTTGTTCATTAAATTGTGGATCTGCTAGATGTCTTTTTATTTCAAGTTCTTCAAGGAAATCTAAATTTTGTTTTTTATCACAAGTGTGTAGTATTTGGATATCATTGGTGTGTAATAGTGAGGTTGGATGTTCAAGTAGGTGTTTTACATAATTTGACTTATCTGGTTGTTTTAATCTATATGCTCTTAAGTGTTCATTAAATCTTACTTCAAAATTTCTTTGTGTTTGACCTATATATACAGCATTAATTTTGTAAACACCAGATTTTTTTAATTTTGGTAATTTTGTTTTTACATTTAACAATTTTGTACCAACATTATTTTGTGTTTTAAATGATATTAATGCTGATGTTGCCGAAGATATTATTTTTGAAATTGTATTAGAAAGATTTCCACAATATGTAATACTTTTATAACTTTTAATTTCTTTAGGTTGTTTTAGATTAGTTGTAGTGACATTTTCTGTTCTTTCTTATTAATTAATTTATTTATTAAATGAATTGGATAGCCATTAGAAGTAGCTATTTGTTTTATGATACTAATTTATTTATCAAAGTTAATTTTGTCCATTGGAATTAAAAATGCTCTATGTATCATAGAATTATAAGCTGCTAATTTATGCGTTATAGGATATGATTTGAATTATATGGTATGGTTACATCTGTTTGTGTAGGTTTTCTGTATATTGAATAATTTAATGAATTATTAACTTTTTCAATTCTTAAATCTAGAAAATTAATTGAATTATTTTCTTCAACTTCTAAAGTAAAATTAATTTTAGGTTGCAAGGTATTTATATAATTAAAAAATATATCTAGCTGTCGTTGGCTACCTACAAATCCGCCTACACTGTCACAAGGTCCTTTGCCATGGTAGCTGGCAAAGAAATGAAAAAAAAATAACTAATTTAAAAATTAAAAAAAAATTATAACCCATTATTATCCCATTACGAGACTAGGCTTAAATTTGTGTTTTGAAGAGTAGAATTTTTGAGAATTTTTTAAAAAAATTTGAAGGTTATAAACAATCTTAAAATTCTTGGTTTAACTTTGGAATGAAAAAAAAAACAATCAAATTTATGATGAATAATTTTTTGCATAAATTTTTCAAAAAGTTCATCAAAAAACAAGAAATTTAAAAAAAAAAGTCCCAAATCGGACAATTTTTTACCAAGTTATGGCTATTTTAAAAAAAATTACCCGAAATTTTCGAAAATTCATATCTCTTGATTGGCTGAATGAAAAAATTTGAAAAAATTTATAGAAATCTTTTTTGAAGGGTACAAAAAGATGCCCAAATTTCAGCGAATTCGGAGATGTAAATCCAACCGGTAGGATGAGCCAAAATGACCCAAAAGTACAATTTTTTTAATAATATTTACTTAAATTGAATATTAATCAAAATATTTAATTTATATCAATTACGATACAATGTATTAGCATATGTATAATCCGCACTTAAACAAGTGCTTTAAATGTAAAAACTAGAAACATGAAAACTGTGATCAACACACACGAGCTTGCCAACATGCGCAACTAATAGAGGTTCTATTCTATTTTAAGAGTCTTAATTAATTATTTAAAAGACTGTAGACTTTGTACACACTTTCTAAAAATGTAGGTTAATGGGAAAATAAGTAAACTGTAAATATTGAAACTAAGCGCTTTCGGCTTACAAAGCCATCATCAGAGTTTCTCGTCAAAAAGGATAAAAACCACTAATAAGAAATGTATAAAATGTACAAAACATAATAAAAAGCAGACAAACCAACACAAATAAATAAGTAAAAACTAACAGAGGTTTTTATCTTTTTTGACGAGAAACTCTGATGATGGCTTTGTAAGCCGAAAGCGCTTAGTTTCAATATTTACAGTTTACTTAATACACACTTATTAAAAAACTTTAAAAAAGTTTTTTATTCAAAATACATTTTCCCATTCACCTACATTTAATGAATTTGGATTAGCAGCCAACTTCAACCGGTTACTTTTGTGTTATGAAGCGAGCTTGTCTTAAAATTCCCTCTCTCATAATTTTTTTATACCACGTCTAGAGAAGTATAATTTTAAAAATTCAAAAAAATTTAAATAAACTCTTATAATCTAAAAAATGAAAGTATAATCATTATAATAAACTAACCATACCAATACCAAACAAATTTAAATTGACATAACCTAACCCAAATAATTAACATGATCTAATTTTAATGGCCAGTCTTCTAACACTAGCAGCTATTGTTATACATTTGCTATTTTATTTTGGTGGTCTCTTTAAAGTGAACATTAATTTATCCAAATGCTTTTAGAACACATTGATAATTAATTCTTTTAAGATTTACTGTATGAATTCTTCGAGAGAAATTTTCGCTAAAGATAAAGGTGTGAAAAATAAAACTCTGACACTATTGCCTGTCCTAATACTATAAGTGAATTTTTTACCTACTTTATCTTGACTTTTTCATGTACATTTACAAATACAGCAAGCCTTATATACAGGGTGATAAATTAAGGGTAGCGAGCGGCCATATCTCATAACATATTGGTCGTATATGTTTGAGAAAAAAAAAATCATGATAAAAGTCGCCAAGAGAAATGGCTGTAAATTATTTTCGAGTTTGTCAAATGTCCGCTAGAGGGCGTAACAACCAATTGTTTTTTTTTTAAACAAACCAAGATTTCTCATGTTTCGCTTGACCGATCTTAACAAATTTAGGATCATATGAAAGAGAATAATTTACACTATAAAACGCTTACATAATTTTGACTTTTGGATTTTCGTCTTCGCCGCTAGATAGCGTTAACTGGAATGGTAGCCAATTTTTGAGTTTTTTTCAAAAAATCAAATGTAATGGTATATTCATTTTTATATATTTTAAAAGAGGATGCATTTTTCTAAAATTAAATGAAAAAAATTAATCATCTACCTTTTTTTGAACCGTTGATATTGACCAAAATATAATTTTATTACATTAAAAAATGGCACGCCACTGTTTTTTATCAAAATAAAAATCAGCTTTTTAATCTCTTATTAGTTGCTAACAAAAAGAATCTCTTGACTTTTTTCGTTAGACAAACGGTTTTGGATTAAAAAATAAAATAGGTTTACATGGGGCGCCCATATCTCAAAATATACTAATTTATTTATTTATTTATTTTTTCAATCCAAAACCGTTTGTCCAACGAGAAAAAGTCAAGGGGTTCTTTTTGTTAGCAACTAATAAGAGATTAAAAAGCTGATTTTTATTTTGATAAAAAACAGTGGCGTGCCATTTTTTAATGTAATAAAATTATATTTTGGTCAATATTAACGGTTCAAAAAAAGGTAGATGATCAATTCTGTTCATTAAATTATAGAGAAATTTATCCTCTTTTAAAATATATAAAAATTAATATACCATTACATTTGTTTTTTTTTTGAAAAAAACTCAAAAATTTGCTATCATTTCAGTTAACGCCATCTAGCGGCGACAGCAAAAGTCAAAAATTCAAAACCAAATAAGCGTTTTATAGTGCAAATTATGCTCTTTCATATGAGCCTAAGTTTGCTAAAATCGGTCAAAAGAAACGGGAGAAATCTTAGTTTGTTTATAAAAAAAATTGAACTTCCACCACCGCTTTATTTTGATAGATAGAACAAAACGTTTTAGACAAAAAATATGGGGAAATGGTCAGTAAATATGAAAATGATATCATCGATATACTTTCATTATGCAAAATTCTATACAAATCCCATTTTTCTACTTGGTGTTGGTTGTTACGCCCTCTAGCGGACGTTTGACAACTTCGAAAATAATTTACAGCAATTTCTCTTCTATCATTATTTTTTTTTCCAATATATACGACCAATATCTTATGAGATATGGTCGCTCGCTACCCTTAACTGATCACCCTGTACATTTTTTCCATTGCAAAAATAGCAAACGTTAAGGAAAAATTAACAAATGGGCAAACTAAAAACTCACTAAATAAAAACAATTGCTTAATGAAAAGAGTTTTGAAAACAAATAAAATTAATATTGCATGTTTCATAAAGCAATTCCAAATTATTTTTTGTTCAAAAAATTATCCTATAGACTGCGCCAAATGTTGTTGTATCAGCTCTTGACTGTTCTATTATTTACTGGAGATGAACGTAACTGTTGGGACATCAAAACTGTGTTGAATTTCGAAAAGACAACTTGCAAAGCAACAAATCCCTTAAATATTTTATTGCACCGGAATGTTAAGGTATGTTCAGTCCGTTTTACTTTTAGTTTTATGTCACTGCACTGCAGTTTCTTTTTAACATCTGAGGTATACCAGTTTATAACCTTCCTGATCGCTGTACAAATTTTTAAATATTTAACAAGGAATGTATATACGAATTTTACCGACATTGCTTAAGGTATTTGTATGTAATAAATACGATGAATTTGTAATGAGGTTATATTTCAAACAATTTTTGATTCCCAAGTATTAAAATAAAGTAAAAAAATAGATTCATGTAGGTTTATTTGTGAACAGTTTGACAAAATTCTTAAAACAGATGGTAAGCATTACTTCAAAAATTACTGTTGTAGAATAGTGTATTACGTAACGTGTATGGTAAGAAGAATTTTATGCACGAGTGGAAAAGTTGCACGAGTTACGTACTATACTTTACCTACGACCTACTTGTACTTGTAATCTTAATATTAATAATACTTGAACAACAGCAACAATAAATATTTTAATAATTTTATTGTATATTATTAGTTATTGCAATATAATATTATTGTTTATAGTAACAGTAGAGCTATTAAATACTAATGGTACTTCGGATTTTTGCTGGTTGAAGCATAAAAAACATTTATTTGAAATATAATCGTTAACCTAATAATAACGTGTGCGCATACGGTCAGACGCATGCTCAAATGTCTAAAAAAATATTTCAAATATATGTCGGTTTGGAATGGAACCTTAGTGTAGAGAGACACATTTTCGTCGTTTTTTAGGGCTTAATTTAGTGTTAAAGAATGTTCTAAATATTAAAAACTGTCTCATATGGTGGCAAGTGAAATTAAAGTTATAAAACGAGTAAAAACTGTCTTCTTATTTGTTACGATTGTATCTACATGTTAAAACAACTTTGTAAGTATTTTTAAAAAAATATCTCGGTAATAACAATATTTTAAATGTTTAAATAATTAACTTTATTATGTAAAAATATCGTAGATTAATCTGGAAAACGTAATCAAATACATTAACCATTATGTTATGATCCATAAACCGGGACAAATATATAATTCCAAATAACTTTTAATATTAAATATAGTATAGTATAAAATTCAAGCTCAAATATGTAAATAGCAAATTTTGAATAAAATGGGGGCATCTACTGACAGTTGCTAAGTGGTTGCTAGGGAAGCTGTGCGATTGACTTTACAGCTGTGCGTTTTTTTACTATAAGACATCTTACATTGATTAAGGACGGTGTGTTATTGACGGTTTACAGAGGTGGTCGTAGGTAAACAATATTATGCAGTCACTGTCTATACATTCATTGAAATATAACATAATCTAATTTGATACCAATGAAATGTTTTGAAGATATGACACTGTCAATTTTTATAGATCATTGTATCATTATATTTATCTGGATACTAAGTTAAGCTCATTATAAAATCAATAAAATTGTAGTTTAGTGATGGCCATTAATGTGGCCAGTTCCTGCAATACACATATGTCCATGGAATAACGGAATATTTCATCTTTTTATTAATTTTTATAAAAAATTTTTTTGATATAAGTAAACAACATTTTGCTACAACTCTAACTAATACTAAATACATCTCAAAGTCAGATAAACATACAAAATAAATTATTTATTCTTTTGAGGTGAAAAATGTACAATGTATTATAAAAAAGGTTTTTAAATAAAATTAATAATTAGTATTTCCTCCATGGGCCTGTGTGCATAACTGCAGGCGATGTGGCATGCTATCGATTAAATGGTCGAGCTGGGCTTGCAGAATTCTCTCCCATTCTTCACGAGCAGCATCATTCAGTTCTCTAATTGGGGAAGGGTTTCGCTTCTTAATGCGTGTTTTAAGAATGTCCCAGGCATGTTCAATGACGTTCATGTCAGGAGAATTTGATGGCCATCTTAATGTGGATAATCCTTTATCTTCCACAAATTTTGTACTGCAGCTGTTCGATGTGGAGGTGCATTGTCATGCATAAACACAAATCCATCACCTACCGCCCCCCGGAATAGACGCACAACAGGATTTAAAACTTCCTCGATGTACACAGCACCAGTGATTCTTCTCTCCAAAACCAGGAGAGGCGTCCGTGTACCCCTCACAATACCACTCCAAACCATAATACTCCCACCTTCAAATAAAACACGTGGTTGGGCTGTTTCTAATGGTGCTTGTCGTCCTGAGGCCCTCCAAACTAGCGTTCTTCGCGAATCAAAAACCAAGCCAATTCTTGATTCATCAGAGAACATCACTTTTTCGATACTCATTATCTGTTAGTTTAACGGGTCCCAGTATCGATCGCAATATTTTCCTTTCTGCTATTCTTAGATCTTCTTCTTGTTTTCTGGTCATCGTCATCGTTTCAGCACCATACATAAATACTGGTCGAATAATAGTTTTGTATATCCTAAGTTTAGTGGTTTTTCCAAGGATTTTATTTTTTAATAAATATTGGAAGTTTTGTTAAAACGAAGAGTTTTTTTATTATCCTTAATTTTTTAATAAATTTTTATTAATATGGAATGCTTTATTTGCGGCTATAATTTTTTCTTTTGTATCATTACAAATTTCATTATCTTTGGCTATCGTCATTCCTATAGGCTTACACTGAAAAAAATATTGGACCTTATATCAATTATCAGCTGTGATTGAGCAAAAGAGATCAATTTTAATTACTTATTTAATGTATTTGATCAAAATTATTATTAAAAGAAACATTTTACTGGTATTGATATTAATATTTTGATAATTGAAATCAATCAAATGAGTATACAGTTATCAACCATACAAATAATCAATATGATTATTTTATAATTGAAGTGATACTTTTAGTAATTGTAATAATCTGTTTAATAATCAATGTTTAAAGAAAAACTCAATTACATTTTAGTATTGTTTAGATGTTTAAAATTATCAAATAAAATCATCAAAATAATCTAAAATTAATTATCAGGTGTGATCAAACCAGAGAGATCGATTTTAATTACATATTTGATCTATTTAATCAAAATGAGTACTATGACAATAACTGTAGTGAAATTGTTATGATTACTTTGATAGTTGATATTTACAGATTATTCACCTTACAGATGATATAATTATTTTACACCTCTAAGTTAATCAACAGCATGTAAATAATGCTATTTGTATAATAAGGAACAAAGTGCTTTCATTGATGTACGGTACGGCACTTATGACGTCCTTTTCCTCCCTGGGAAATAAATACTTTGAAGGGGATAAACAATATGGAATATACATTTATTTATTTTAAATTGTAAAATTAATTGCAATAGACATGCAACCTGGTTACAACTTATTTCTTGATCTCAATCACAATGCTAATCTAAACGATTACTGAGGAGATCAAATTTCAATACTTTTTGTAATTGAAACAATATCTCTCTGGTGATAGAATTTCCCGCGTAAATTTACTAAAATTCAATAACTTATTTCATTAAATCATTCTGGTGATAGACTTTAAAGTACTTTAGTTCGTTTTCAACTTTAACTAAAATACCTACATATCTACACCTGTTAATGTAATTTAATGCTTTTAAATAGAGTATAGGTACTCTTAAAAAAATATTTAGTATAAAAATTAAATATTCCACTTATAACATTTCCCCTATTTACTCATTTACTTTATAAATATTAATAATAAAAATTTAATTTGTAACAAAATTACAATTATAAATTGTTATAAAATTAATTTTAACAGATTTAGCACTATGATTCTATAATTACACTGTTTTTTTAATAGCTCACCTACATATTCACAACTTTATTTTAATAACAAAGCTAATCAAAATGATTACTGAGGAGATCAAAATTCAATACTTTTTGTAATTGAAACAATCTCTCTGATAGAATTTCCCGCGTAAATTTACTAGAATTCAATAACTTATTTCATTGAAACAATCACTCTGGTGATAGACTTTAAAATACTTTACTTCGTGTAGAAGCGTCATTGTCAGCTTTACTTAAAAACACCTATGTACCCCTGTTAATGTATTATGGTGGCTATTGGTACATTTATAATTTTTGTTCATCTTATTGTACGTTTGGTTTTCCTAATTGCTTTGTCAAAAAAGAAAAAAATCCAGTAAAAAGATAAAAAGGTTATGCTAAATAGAAGATCGTTTAAGCATAATAAATTATTTTTATCCTCCTTACTTGCAAAATCAATTCAATGAATTGGCAACATCGTAAAAAACGTCGGTTATTCCATACATATTTTGGAGACCGAGCAACATTTTAAGAAGAGTTGTTTACGGATTGTGATCTGATCTGTATTGTTTTATAGTGCCTATTATAATAATAATTATAATCATTTTTACTGCAATTTGAGGTAAGTCTTTTAATAGCTAATAAATTAATTATAATAGGGCAGAGAAATATTATCATTATTGTAAGCAAATGTTATAACTTTAAATTTTCAATTTTAAGAAATTAAATTCACATTTAAAATGTACAGTGAGTCAAATAAAACCAAAAATAGCTTAAATGAATGGCAAAAATGCTGTGCTACGATATCAAGAAGATATTGGTAATAAATGACACATAATTATTATTATTTCATTTTATAATCAATTATTTTTTAGTACCAGAGGAAGATGCCCAAAGCTGCATTGAAACTTTAAAATACAGTCATCTGTCTTCAGAAGAATTTGACACTATATGGAAAGCATGTAGCAATTTAAGGCTGCATCAAATAAAAACGTTCACTACAATAACAGCTGTATTGGAAGACTGGCCCTTTTATAGACAACCCTCTGGGTTTCGTTTGGTAAAGGTTATTAATGCAATTTAAAACATTAAGCATATTTATAATTTATTATTGCAGATTGAAATGGATTTTGAGGCAGCTTTTAAAAGCAAGGGATATTTACTTGCAGAATGGAGAGCGGAATTTCCAGCAATGTTGTCGTTTCTCAGGGAGGAACAACACGTAAAGAATAAAAATATTAAATTATTGTTGGATCAACTCATGACTGAAGCTAATGAAAGTAAGTATTTCTAACCGTTTCTCAGAAAATCATTTTTCTTGTATTTTGGAGAGGAAAACATATATACTCTTTCAGATTATACTTATTTTTCCTTCAGTTGTGGATTTGAACTTTAACCTGAAACTTATTTAATAAAATATTTTATATTTTACATGGCTGTGATGTCGCCTTGTTATGGTGTCTACATGGATATATGGTACCCACAAACAAAATAGTAAAAAAGGACAAGTTCGGAAAAAACACCATAACAATATTTACCATTAGTGATTCTCAGGAATCATTTTTATTTTTGGCACGAACAATACAGGAACTGGAAAATTATGTTGCATGTTTAAAGGAAAAAAAGAAAAGTGTTCAGCCGTTTGTTTATTGTATAGGAGAAAATAGTTTTAACGTAGAAACAATTGGATTGTTCTTTGATGATATTAGATACCAATTCTTCCATGTCTTAAGGGCAGTTGATATTTGTTTCAAAATAATATATTTGTTTAATTTACAATTTCTTTCAGAGTCCATAATGCCATGGAGTTTTATTGAACAGTATTTTTTTTATTTAAAAGTAACCATCATTATGCAAAAGTTTATGTTTTTTGTGAATACTTAAAAAACAATAAAAAATAAACAAAATGTAACAAAAAGAATATTTTATTTATCCATTATTCCATCAACATTAACTCCCAACGACAATTATTTAGTCGTATGCAGTGGATAATTTGATAATCTTGCTGTGATTAATTTAATCAACAAAATAATTGTATTGATCTACAACAATGATTAATTTTAGTCGTATTCAGTGATTAGTTTGATAATCTTGCTGTGATTAATTTAATCAACAAAATAATTGTATTGATCTACAACAATGATTAATTTTAGTAGTATTCAGTGATTAGTTTGATAATCTTGCTTTGATCAATTTAATTAACAAAATAATTGGATTGATCTACAACAGTGATCAGTGTTTGCAGATTATTGATGTTTTTTCATATTGTGTTGATCTCCTCAGTAATTAAATTAAACTTTAGTCGTCCACAAATCAATACTAGTATTTGATAACATCAATCAACTTATGTTATTAAATTAATAATTTTGTGTGATTGCACCAATACCTAGAGTTCAGTCAATTACATTGGAATGATTGCTTTAATCATTTTGCGTATCGGCTGAGTTTTAATCACTAGAAACATTGATTCAATATACATTTTAATTAAATAGTGGCTACTTTTTCGTTCAGTGTAGATATATTATTTCTAAATATTCTAAACTTTTGGACATATGTGTATATATAATATGAAAACATTTGGTATTCCAGTTTTAGAACTGTTCTTATACCATTTTAGAGCCTTCCTAGGGAAGGCTCTTATCGCCTACACCAGTTCCCAAGTACCTAAAACTATTTATTTAGAAAAAATGGGATTGTTTGTTGAGCTTGTAATCCAATACTGTGTTATCAATACACACAACACTTGGAGTTAAAATAAAAATGGGAACGCGAGAAGAGGAAACGCGTCAGTTGGTCATAAAAGGAGAACAATTCTTTAACTGGGGAATTCAATAAAAAAAACACAATGAATGAAGCGTCAACCATGATGCCGATTTTTTCACACCTTGGCTAACCCCTTCGGAGGGGCGTTAAAGAGGCGGAGGTGGGAAGCTTCTCTCTCTCGCGCGTTAACACCTCGCCTTTTCTCGGTTTTTCACACCAGGAGTTTTTTAATCTCTTCGCTGGCTTTGTTCTGGATTTCAAAGTGAGTAGAACGTTCACGGAACGTGATACGCAAGAAGAGAGAAAAACAAAAACAGGTAGTTGTGGTCTCAGTGTGTATGTATATATGAACTAGTAGAATGACACCTTAATTATGTTTTTATTTAATTAGTGCTTACGTCTTGGTAAAAGGTTATAAGTGGAAGTGGAAACAGGACAGGATCTAGCACAAAGTAGATTTTGTGGGCATCAAACAATATAAAAAAAACATGATATAATTTCTTTCTTTTTATTTGGAAATGCAGGTAAGAGTTAAATGTTTGAAACAACAGTTGGGATCATATTTTGTAAATATTTATCGTAAGGTGTATGTAGTGATATTTTATGTAAAATTACCAGAATGTGCCATTTATTTTATACTGTAATAATGAATAACATTTTGAAAGTTGTAAATGACAAAAATTTAAGGAAACAAAAGTAATTCTTGATGTGCCTTTGAAATATTTCAGTCTCGACGCTCTTCACCGACTTTCTTTATTGTATTTTTCTTTGATCATAAGATAAGGTAACATGACTTATCGAAACCAATACTGTGAATACTGTGAAAAAATAAATACACATATGTCCAAAAGTTTAGAATATTTAGAAATAATATATCTAAGCCTATGGTTTTTTGAAAACTCTTGTTGGTATTTATTTTGAAGCGTTTTTAAATCAAAATAATACTAAATTTGATTCGTTTTTGTATTAATTTGGTCATATTTAATTGATTTGGGTGCTTTCACATTATTCCAATTCTTGTTTAAATTTCATTTGAGCTGTATAAAAATGCCCAGAAACATGATATCATATTTTAATAGGTCTAGAGTAATTGCTTTGTTACAACAGGGCATTAGTCAAAGTGATATCGCGAATATTGTTGGTGTTACTCAGGGTGCTGTATAAAAAATTACAAAAAAAATCCAAGACACAAATGATGTGAAGGATCATCCCAGAAGTGGCAGAAGTCGATGTACAACAGCAGCACAAGACCGGCAGATAACATTGATAGCTCGAAGAAATCGACAGGAATCTACAATTGGCATATCCAGAGAAATTACTAGACTTGAAGCCCAACAAACACAAAGTTACAAGAAAGATATTAAAACTTCAAAAAACGTTGTCAAGACTTATACATAAGTAACTTATTAAGACTAATAACTAGAGTGTCTTTTAAAACTTTATTTAGTGTTAAAAACCATTTTATATAGTGGTTAAATGTAATACATTTATAATTAGTCCTAAACACGTCTTAATAAGGTTATATGTTTGAAATTTAAAACTGTTATAATTTTACGATTTAGTGATGATTATAAGACTACTTTTAGACTTTAATTATGTTGGTTGTTAAACTACATAATTTTTATAAATTATATATAATGATTGTACCAATTATGACTGTCGTGAAAGAGTCAACTGTTTGTTTTATTCAATAGAGTTTTATATGGTAAAAATTGTGTTGTTGCTTTTGTGGTTAAGTTTACATTTTTTTTAAAGTTTGTTTTATACTTAATATAACTATATGATTTAATATTATGTCCAAAAAATTGGAAATAAATAAGAACAAAAATCCTTACAAATATAGATAGGTTTCAGTTTTGTAGGCAGTTAAAAAATTATGTTAACCAACCAGTTAAAACACAAAACTTTGTTTTAAAAACCCACTCAGCTGCATCATTGGTGCATCAGCCTCAGCAGAAGTTAGTAAATGATATCAATCAATCTGATTTAAATTCCTTCTCAACAGTGCATCAATCCTCATGCAGTCAGCCACCCGATCCTAATGGTGCAATAAGTCAATTTCTTTTAGCTTCAGAAAAGAGCACCATCATCGATGATGTCGAGAGCGATGATGAGATTTTACAAGATTTTGAAGAAACAAAAAAGTGTGATGAAAAAATTGAGCGAAAGCTCTTTCCGTGATAAATTAAGATTATGGGATTTCCATCCTCGTCAGTTTTTACAACAGATTACATATCTATACAGTTATTTGTTATACCAAGTACCTACCTATCAATTTGTTTATTTTATTTTAAGGTTATGAGTGACTGACATTTCAATAGCTGCGTTCCTGAGTGACAATTAAAAAGTTTTAATATTGTCATTACAACTGAAATGAGACCATTAAATACATCATACTTAAATGGGTTATATTGTAGTATTTTGCAACCTTTTAATAACTGTATATTTCTAACAACTGTATAATTACAGAAAATATTACGCAATCTTCTATAATTTGTAATTTCAATTTTCGTATATGTCTTCTTTAGTAGTTGCTATAGTATATTTTGTAGGGTATTGCAACTTAACATTTTAAGACAATATGGATGCCTTCTACAGATTTAGCCATTAAAATGATGTCCGCCATTGTTACACAAAATTATATTTTGGGTTACAGTATCCTTATTTATAGTAAAGACATGTTCAAATCATATTGAAATTGTTGCAAAATGTGTTTTTTTTTTTCATTTGAAGATTAATTAACGTGAAATCAAAATATGAATATTTTAATTATTAATTATTTTTTTCTTAATATGCTTTAATTATGTGGGGTATCACTTTTTCATTAGGTAGAATCAACGCATTTACAGTAAAAAGTTAATGGCTTTCTAAATTTGTGTATGCAAAAGGTTATAATTCCTATTTTTAGTATGCGGTATCTATGCATTATTAAAAGTATAAGTTCTTTAAACATATTATTCAAATGTTGTTCTTTTTTGTTTTTATATAATATTATTAATAATAAAAAATATATTACAAAAAATTGTTATGTTAAAAGGTCTGGACATAAGGTTTTATTGCCGTCATAATCATTATCGTAGTAGAAATAACCCGACAGTTATATTAGACTATAGTATATAGTTGTATATACACTTATACATCGTTTTTAACAATTACAAATTTTTCCCCAAATTGGTGGTTTTAAACGTAGTGCTGTAGTGATTTACCACGTTTATACATAAGTTAGCCAGTTTTAAACAAAGTTATATATACATTACTGCGACTAATATGTAACTGGTTTGTGTTTCTTGGGAGGACTGAATATCTCAAGGCAAACAATTACACGAAGATTAAATGCGGTAAATTTGTATCGCAGAAGACCTCTACGTGTTCCCAAACTAACCTATCAACAAAAAATTGTAAGGGCTCAAGAAATATTACACCATGGTCCTAACTGGAATTACGTGATGTTCTCTAATGAATCAAGAGCTGGCTGGGCTTCCGATTCGCGAAAAACGCTAGTTTGGAGGGCTTCGGGACGACAGGCCCGATAAGAAACAGCCCAACCACGTGTTCCATTTGAAGGTAGGAGTATTATGGTTTGGAGTGGTATTATGAGGGGTACACGGACGCCTCTCCTGGTTTTGGAGAGAAGAATCACTGGTGCTGTGTACATCGAGGAAGTTTTAAATCCTGTTGTGCGTCTATTCTGGGGGGAGGTAGGTGATGGATTTGTGTTTATGCATGACAATGCACCTCCACATCGAACAGCTGCAATAACAAATTTTTTGGAAGAAGAAGGAATATCCACATTAAGATGGTCATCAAATTCCCCTGACATGAACGTCATTGAACATGCCTGGGACATTCTTAAAACACGCATTAAGAAGCGAAACCTTCCCCCAATTACTCTACGAGAACTGAAAGATGCTGCTCGTGAAGAATGGGAGAGAATTCCGCAAGCCCAGCTTGACCATTTAATCGATAGCATGTCACATCGACTACAGTCATGTATACAGGCCCATGGAGGAAATACTGATTATTAATTTTATTTAAAAACCTTTTTTTGCTTATTAATTTATTTAAAAAAAATTGTAATACATCATTGTACATTTTTCACCTCAAAAGAATAAATCATTTTTTGTATGTTTATCTGACTTCGAGATTTATTTAGTATTGGTTAGAGTTGTAGCAAAATGATGTTTACTTATATCAAAAAAATTATTTATAAAAATTAATAAAAAGATGAAATATTCCATTATTCCAAACTTTTGGACATATGTGTAAGTGCTAACCAGCGATGACTTAACTTCTATGTGTTCCCAGTTCTCTTTTATGGCATGGACACTCTAAACCCTTGGATCATTCGAAATGTGGGTGTACCGACAATTACTAAAGACAAAGTCATAGCAGCAATAGAGTTCTCAATGGCATGGAAAACGATCTGTAAATAGTCAAAACTATCAAACGTCAAAAATTAGAATATTTTGGTCATATTATGAAGGATCTGGAAAAAGATCAAATGCTACACCTTATTATAGAGGGAAAAATACCAGGCCCAGGAAGGCGAGATCATCGCAGCTAAAGTTTTTGAGGCAGAGTATGGCAATTCTACAGCTTTTTCCAAACCGCTCTCTACAGAACAATAGAAATACAGACGTACGTAACTAATAAGAAGTTGGAAACAAATCATCTAATTCTCAAATGTGACTCTTCTTAAGTGAAGAAAGGAAAAACACAGTCAATGTCTTTATTTTTCAAACACTAATACATATTTTAAATAACCCTCTGACACTGAATGTGTAAATCTTTATTGCAAAATTCGCTACTAACCTCACCTGTTGGCGATATTATATCTACTGAATTTAACTGCCCCAAATAAGAATCTGGACTATCCGCTACCGCACTAGACATCGAGAGAGCTTGGGTTCAGACGATACAGATTGGATGTTTAACGGGACAAATATGTTGTTTGTAAAATGGCGTCAAGTTCGAGTTTTGTTCAAGTACAAGGGGCTCATTTTAAACAAAGTGCGTTTTTTCAAAGAGAAAAAACTATTGAATATTCAAGATGCATCAGCAACTGTTCGTGATGTGGTGACTAGGTGCTCCAATATGACCGGTGGTATTGAACGAAGTTTCTATCATCCATTTTTAAGTGAGAGAAAAAAGGGAAATGTTAGTGATCCAAAAAAACACATAGGAAAGAAAATCGTTTACCTTCGGTCTCTGAAGAAGATAACTTGGTTATCGAAACGCGCGTCAGGCATATAAAAGTGTGTGTTGGTGTAGTGGTAGTGTAAACGGTTTTCGGTATCAGTTTCGCCAACGGTTCCAGATTCAACATTTTAACATAGGAAAAAAGTCCATTATGGTCGATAACTTTTATAGAAATACCATTAGAAGACAAGTCCAATCTTTGTACTTAAATAAAGAGATTCCGACTTTGGACAAAGTAATGACTGTTAGAGCAGATTCCCAAATTTGGACGAAATACGTTATGGAAACTCCTAAAAGAAATTGGTTTTAAGTATGAATCGCATAAAAAACGAAAATTTTTGACTGAGACACAAGAAATTATTTTCTGGAGAACACAATACTTAAGAAGTATTAAAAAGTTTCGGAGCGAGGAAAGAACTATCTTTTATTTAGATGAAACATGGTTGAATGATGGACACACTGTTTTTAAAGTATGGATAGGCACCAATATTTTAAATTCCCGTCAGGCATTTTTGGAGGGATATTCAACAGAATTTAATGCTCCTCGAGGAAAAGGTCGCAGACTGATAATCGCACCCATTAGCAGTGAGCATGGTTTTGTAGAAAATTGTTTATTAGACGTTGTATCACAGTCAATCAAGGATTACCATGAACAAAATGACCTCTGATGTTTTTGAAGATTATTTTTCTCAGCTATTGGACTTTTTGCCAAGTGCTGCAGTGGTTGTCTTAGATAACGCCAGTTATCATTCAAAACTGGTAGAGAAGTTATCAACGACGTCATGGAAAAAAAGAGATATTAAAGCGTGACTCCAGAGCAAGAATATTTCTTTTGACGACACTATGATGAAAACGGAATTACTGCAAAGCGCCATCTTATCACTATCAATTAAACCCTATAGAATTAATATGGGCACAGGCAAAAGGTGAGGTGGCAAGAAACAATACAACTTTTAAATTGAATAACGTTAGACAGCTTTTGGTAAATTCTTTTGGAAACGTAACACGAGAAAATTGGACCAATGCCATAAACCATGTGAAGAAGGAAGATTGTGGAGTGTTGATATCAATATTGAAGAACTGTTCAAACCCATTGTAATTCCTATCGGATCAGGCAACGAATCTCACTCATCGTCGGATGAATACGACGAAATGAAAGCCAATAATTAAAGGAGTAAGTGTTTTTTGCATTAATTTATATTTAATCTTTGTGTGCTTCCAACTCCGACATACGAAGTATAGTTCTTTTTCCTACGACCACCATCCAAAACACTATTTTGCACATTGGTTACAGTACGCAAAATCAGCAATTTCTCATAGCAACAAAAGTTGTGGGAAAAGTGACATAAGACATAGCCAAAGTAACATAAAGCATAGCCAAAGTGACATTAGGCATACCCAAAATAAATACCTGCAGCAAGTTATCTAGTAGAGTCGATGAATCATTACAGAAATTTGATTCTGTTCCTGTTCCCTCAACATCAGCTACGAATGACTTATTAACAATAACCGAAAACTTGTCGGAAACACCAACACCAGGGATAAAGATCCAGAACTGTTCCCATTTTACAGTTCATTATAATTTTAAGTGAAAAATCCCATGCAAGGAAAGTTAAATTTAAAATACGTTTCTTAAAACGTAAATTTGTTACCTACTGTAATATTTAATAAATCTTTAAATACGATCTTTAGTAATTTATTTAAATGAAATGCAGAAATTTTCACCGCCAAAAGCTATGCCATGTTAGAAAAAGTGCTCATAAAAAGTATCGTGTGCAACACGATCGTTTGTTTGTTTTCTGGATGGTGGTCGTTTTGGATGGTGGTCGTAGGAAAAGTACAGTGTGCAACACGTGCGCAAATGCTAGTTTCTCACGAGTGTGAATAGTTAGCACTCTTGCGCACTTGTTACACAATATACTATTATTTGTAGAATATTTTACTTACTTTGTTATTTGTAGAACATTTTATTTGTTTTGTTATTTGTAGATAATACTTAGTTTTATTTCAAGAACATTAGCCCATTTAATATTTTAATTTATTGCTGTTTACTCATTTTAATAGTTAATAATTTTGATTAAATTTATAAATGAGTTTTAAAAAATTTGTTTGGCTTAACGAAAAATTTAGTGTAGAACAAGATACTGGTATAAAACGAATCGAATGGCACAAAGTTCCCGTTCAGCCGTGTCCGAAGCGGAAACGGGGGAAAAGAAGAGTATGGGAGGGTGTAGATTCGCGCACCCCCCGAGCGAGTGTACCGGGGGCTGTCTCTACCCCCCGGGGACGCTCTTCACTTGGGCATAATTGAATTTTCGAACCGGTAGCTTATTGGGCGGCAGATTGCCTGTGCGGAGCGGCAACACCGCGGTGATTAGTTATTTCGTTTCGTTCTACCGGATTACGACATATGGGTAATTTTAAAGTTCGATAAACTTCGATTTCTTTGAGTACCTCGCCCAAACCCCCGGTTGGCGAGAGGCAAAATCAAATTGGTTTTTTATTCTTTTCGGAGATTAGTTCTGGAAATTATTGTACGAGCTGATGGAGTAGGAGCGACTTATTTATCGACATATACGAGGAAAACTTATTAAATTAAAATATTGATTTAAAAAGAGTGTCAAATTCGGATTATATTCTGCTTTATCCACTGGAACCATTTATCCTTAGGTTCTTTATTCTGTCCAAAAATTCAAACTAATGTATCTTCCTCAGCGGTATTTTTTTATCCATGTATTAGTTTCTGTTTTAAAAGTATAAGAACCTTTCAACTCATGCATTAGCAATCGTCCCACTCTTCATGTTTTGGTAACCAAATAAATATCCCCATTGGAATTTGTTATAATAATACTTTATTTTCTTTCTGACAAACAAAAGTTTGTATAGAATTGGTCACATAATACATTAAAATTCTAATCCTAGTAGTACACTTAAATTAAAAACAAACAGTGTTTCTTAAGTAATCTAAAATATTATATGGGGCGCTTCGTTACTCAATTTTAAGACGAAAAGTTCATATAAACATGTGTGATAGGTGTTGTCGTTTATGAGATACAGGGTGTTGAATTTATTGTAATAAGTCAGTTCTGATTGTACGTGAAATTAATTTTTCCCGGTGACGCTACTGGTTTTTAGAAGTAATACGCAAAAACATGCTTATTCTAATTGGCCTTTGAAATAATGTTGACAAGTGTCAAATTTGAAAACCAACGCAAAAATCGTACATTTTTATTTGATTGACTCTGTGTTTAGTTAATAACTATGCCAGTGTTTACTAATGTTGAAATGTCTAATATGCATTTTTTGTACGGATTAGCGAATGGTAATGCCTTAGAAGCTAGACGTACGTATGCCCAGCGTTATCCAAATAATCGTTTACCATGTTCAGATACGTTTACTAAGTTACATATTCGTTTACAAGAAACTGGAACTTTTGCTAAATCGAAGAATATTATTGGACGACCCAGAACTGTGAGAAATCCCCAATTGGAAAACCAGATTCTTCAAATTATTGACCAACATCCAGAAACGAGTACAAGAAAAGTTGCAGATGAAGTAAATGTTAGTAACAAAACTGTTTGGAATATTCTAAAAGATAATTTATTGTATCCATATCACGTTCAACGTGTTCAACATTTGTTACCTACTGACTATCCATTACGCATACAGTATTGTCAATGGATTTTACGTGAAATCGCGAACAATCCGAATTTTGTGGCCAATATTCTATTTACGGATGAAGCCAACTTTTTCTAGACATGGGATTATGAATTTTCATAATGACCACATATGGGCAGATGTAAATCCACATACCATAAGTGTAAAACGATTTCAACAAACATTTTCGGTCAATGTTTGGCTTGGCATCATCGATGATTATTTAATTGGACCATTTTTCCTTCCTGTACGGTTAACCGGTGAGACATACCAACATTTTCTAGAAAATGAACTTCCACTTCTTTTGGAAGATGTACCTATTATTATTAGAAGGCGCATGTGGTTCATGCATGACGGAGCTCCTCCACATTTTTCAGTGATTGTATGCGAGTTTTTAAATAATGTTTTTCCAGGCCATTGGATCGGACGAGGATCTCCACACCCGTGGCCCCCTAGATCACCTGGACACAATCCTCTGGATTTTTGTGTGTGGGGATATTTGAAATCGCTTGTTTACACAACACTGATATTAAACGTACAAGATCTTCAAAATCGTATCATAGACGGCTGTAATGTTATTCGTAACAATCCTGGTATCTTCGAACGTATTCGACAATCCATTAGACATCGAGCGGATTCTTGCATTTTAGCTGGAGGTGGACATTTTGAACATTTGCTCTGAAATGTATTATTTTTTCTTTATGTTTAACTTTAACACATGTTGCTTGTAATAAAATAATAAAAAAATATAAATCAGTAGCGTCACCAAGAAAAATTAATTTCACGTACAACACCCTGTATCTCATAAACGACAACACCTATCACACATGTTTATATGAACTGTTCGTCTTAAAATTGAGTAACGAAGCGTCCCATATAATATTTTAGATTACTTAAGAAACACCCTGTAGGTACCTTATTTACTAAAAATCTACAAATGAAAAAGTGTATAATTTAAAATAAAATAAAAATTCGGTGGTAGAATAAAAACATCGCTCCAATAAAAATATTTTTAAAGCATTTTTGTAGGACTTCAGTATAGTAACTAGTCCTTGATGTATTCAGGTAGTTTATTATAAAATCGTTGCCCCAGTATAGAGGTAAGTGAATATTTCCTTTAGATAAAGGAATATGTAAATCCTTGCATTGTATTGTATTAATTTTATGTATTTGCTTATTAGTTTTAAAATCTGTTAACCTAGAGTAAACATAAACACACAACTCAAAGATATATAAACATGGCAATGTTAATATTTCCAATTTTTTAAGACATTCACGGCAGCTAGTAAGGCGAGAAATACCTGAAATAGAACGAATGATCTTCTTCTGAGCTATAAAAACATCATTAAAGGCAGCAGATATTCCCCAAAAACACAAACCATATCGTAAGCGAGATTCGGCTTGAGCAAAATATAACATTTTTAATAGTTGATGTTGAATTCACTCAACTGTTGCAATGGACTTGTTTAGTGTTCTTTTTATTCTTGCATGTTATAAAATAGGTCTGTAGTAGTTCAACTGTACAAATAAATTTTTTATAAAATTTTCCCTTTGGCTACAGTCCGCATATGAAATTTAAATTGAATGGTTACCTACGTCATAGTGGCATGTGACGTATACCAATAATATTGTAGAAAATTTACGATGTTGTCGATATCTGTACGTTGAAATTAACTGGCAAACCTTCTCTCTCTTATTTGTTTGTCATAAAAAGAAGATAAACTTATCGATACTTTAGATCTGTGATTGACAAATTTAAAATCTGGCAACCTTGACTATTAAACACACTTCATGATTAGTTTTTACTTAGCTCTAAATTTAAAGTTTACTAATTATTTATTGTTAAATTTTACGAAATGAGAAATGTTACATGCAAAATTAATGCCAATATAACTAACTCAGCATCTTAGCCTAGATATTTACTATTGCCATTTTAAGGAATACGATCATACACATATGTCCAAAAGTTTGGAATATTTAGAAATAGTATATCTACGTCTACGGTTTTTTAAAAACTCTTGTTGATATTTATTTTAAAGCGTTTTTAAATCAAAATAATACTAAATTTGGTGTTACTCAGGGTGCTGTATAAAAAATTACAAAAAAAATTCCAAGACACAAATGATGTGAAGGATCGTCCCAGAAGTGGCAGAAGTCGATGTACAACAGCAGCACAAGACCGGCAGATAACATTGATAGCTCGAAGAAATCGACAGGAATCTACAAGTGACATATCCAGAGAAATTGCTAGACTTAAAGGACTGAATATCTCAAGGCAAACAATTACACGAAGATTAAATGCAGTAAATTTGTATCGCAGAAGACCTTAACGTGTTCCCACACTAACTAACCTATCAACAAAAAATTGTAAGGGCTCAAGAAATGTTACACCATGGTCCTAACTGGAATTACGTGATGTTCTCTGATGAATCAAGAATTGGTTTGGTTTCTGATTCGCGAAGAACGCTAGTTTGGAGAGCCCCAGGACGACAAGCCCGATTAGAAACAGCCCAACCACGTGTTCCATTTGAAGGTAGGAGTATTATGGTTTGGAGTGGTATTATGAGGGGTACTAGGACGTCTCTCCTGGTTTTGGAGACAAGAATCACTGTCCCATTTTTAAAAATAAATTGGAATCATAAATTTAGAAATAAAAAGCTCAAGGTGCTAAAGCTGGTAGTAAATACCTCCAACTATATTGGATAAAGTACATGTGTGTTCTGTATATTCTTGACACAACGTGGATTAAAGGTCTTATTGATGATCCTAAGAATTACAGAGAAATTGCACAAGCTAATTTTATAGCAAAACTTTCCTACAAAAATTGTTCTCCCAGAAATTCAAAACGACTTTAGTTAGGGTCAACCTAGATTGTTTGGCCCATTTTTATCGTAAGTTTTATCATTCAGATATATGTATATTAGGTTTAAGCAGCACAAGGTATATACCTTTTTTTTGAATTGTAGAAACGGAATATAATATTTTGGATAAAAAATCATATTCTCCCCCTATTAGGTCTACAATAATTCGTATAATACAAAGGCAAAGGCATGACTTATGAGTTATCCTCCAGACCCCTGCACGCAACAGAATACAGCAGACCCTTAAAAGCCGTCAACAAGTCGCGTGCGTACTCCACTTGTTGTCGCGTTGTACAACTACCAGTCTAGAAAGAGCTTGGGTTCCGGGACAAATATGTTGTTTTCATGCCATTCTTTCTACTTTGAAGCGTAGTAAACTAACTCACTCTGTATAACACTTTTGAATGGTTTTTAGCAATTAATATTGGAAAGACTTATAGAAAAGAAACTGGATTGTCTTGATATTCACAATAATCCTTTATATATCAAGGTTACTCAGGGTGAGTCCTATTTTACGAAATATCAGCATTAAATGTATTAAAACAAAAACCAAAGTAACGTGGAAACTGATTTACTCGCATATCTAAAACAAAATCGATTACAACAAACTACTTAAGTTAATCCCCTCATCACAGTAGTCAGTCAATTTAGGTCTAGTAAACTATTTGACCGTACATAAGTAATTTAACCTCGGTGCCCTGAGATGAGGGTTAAGCTAACTGTCGAGCAGGCGTGTCGTGACTTATGAAATACCATTGGGCCATTAGCACAATTTATGGTGGTCCCCGCGTGCGTCTCCATACATTCCCGCTAGTTGATTACCTCGAATGTTATTGCTTTCAACCCTTTTATGAGGCCGTGTTCCGTGTTACGGTAAAGTTATAATTAACGAAAATATTTGTCCAAGCCGTAAACATAACATCAAAGTAAAAAAGAAACTGATGTATACATAATAAGACGCACGTTAAACATTAAAAGTTTTCTTTTAATAATAAGGAAAATGGTTATTAGTAAATTTCCTTATCAAAATATGTTTTTTATCTTGGAAGAATAATACGAATAACAAAGGTTTTTCTTGGTATTTTTCAATAAAATGTCATGTTTTGCTGAGTTTTCTCATTTATTTCTATAATAAAGCTCCTTGAAATCTAAAATAGAAAAAACTAATTAATCTTGAACTAAAATCATAAACTTATATTATTCAATGTTATAAATGCTACACACATAAAATATAACGATCATGTAATAACCATTACATGAGAGTTGCATACGTTCTTTTTTCTACATCAGATAAATAATGAACAATAAATATTATTAAGAACATTAAAAAATAAAAATTTTCAACAAAACTTCCACTTTTATTTAAAAAATTGCAGTTTAATTTAGTGGAGAACTTCCAAGATTTATTAATAACTTTTAATTGTTGACCTGCTAGATGTCTTTTTATTTCGAGTTTTTCAAGGAAATCTAAATTTTGGTTTTTATCACAAATGTGAGGTATTTGAATTTGATTGGTGTTATGAGTCAGTTTGGATGTTCAAGTAGGTATTTTGCATAGACTTATATGGCTGTTGTAACCTATATGTTCTTAAGTGCTCATTGAATCTTACTTCAAAATCTCTTTCCTATATGTTCTATATGTAAACCTATATGTTCTTAAGTTCTCATTGAATCTTACTTTAAAATCTCTTTGTGTTTGACCTACACATATTATGTCCAAAAGTTTGGAATATTTAGAAATAATATATCTACGCCTATGGTTTTTTAAAAACTCTTGTTGATATTTATTTTTAAACAAAATAATACTAAATTTGATTCGTTTTTGTATTAACTTGGTCATATTTAATTGATTTGGGTGCTTTCACATTATTCCAATTCTTGGTTAAATTTTATTTGAGCTATTTCAAAATGCCCAGATACATGATATCATATTTTTATAGGTCTAGAGTAATTGCTTTGTTGCAACAGGGCGAATATTGTTGGTGTTACTCAGGTTGCTGTATCAAAAATAAAAAAAAAATCCAAGACACAAATGATGTGAAGGATCGTCCCAGAAGTGGCAGAAGTCGATGTACAACAGCAACACAAGACCGGCAGATAACATTGATAGCTCGAAGAAATCGACAGGAATCTACAAGTGGCATATCCAGAGAAATTGCTAGACTTGAAGGAAGAAGAGGGAATATCCACTAAGATGGCCATCAAATTCCCCTGACATGAACGTCATGGGTTTACTTATATCAAAAAAATTATTTATTAAAATTAAAAAAAAAATATTAAATATTCCATAATCCAAACTTTTGGACATATGTGTATATATACAGCCTTACATTTGTAAACAGTTTTGTACCAACATTATTTTGTGTTTTAAATGATATTAATGCTGATATTACAGAAGATATTATTTTTTAAATTGGATTGGAAATCTTGGAAATTTTTCCCTATTAAATTGTTTACTTTGATTGAGTCTTCATTTTATACATAGATAAGACATTGTTGTAAGATAAATATATTAAGTGCTCTATACAACCCGTAAAATTGTTCCTTTAACAGTTAATGAAAAGACATAAATATTTTATTAATTTAAATTATTTATCTACTTTTATGGAAATTATTGATGATAACGTGGAGTTAATTAGCAGTACACTGGTGTTGGTAACTCAAAAATTGCAGACTTTAATTAAAAGACATGTGATTTGTTTCGGCAAAACCAAAAATTAAAATTATTTTTAAATAAGTCGAAGTACAGTGTGGAAGCTCTTAAATAAAATGAGTTTCCGCTGGAAAAGCATACAAGAAAATCTATTTTATCAGAAATAAGCGATATTTTAGCATAGACATTTCCTAGGGACCATAACAGAAATATGAAACTGTTACAAGTCGAAGACAGTCTTTTACTATCAACTAGGGGACCGGACTTATAATAGGGAAATCAGAATATTTTGTGGATGGGGGCGGTTTATTAACTTTTGAATCTCCTCGTTTCGGTGACTACCACGAGGACATGAATGCTGATGTTTTAAAAGAATGGTTTTAACAAATGGTATATCTACATCCCAATTGGCTAAAAAAGATTGACCACATTTTCGGAAAAAAATATCAAGTTTAATTCCGGATCTTTAAGAAAAGAACTTTATCCCTTGTATCATAATCATCAGCAAACAGCCATTTGCATCCATTGCTGGACATAGGCCTCCCTTAATCTTTGCCACTGTGTTCGGTCTCTCGCTACTGTCATCCAGCTAGGAACTATTCTCTTTATATCATCAGACCAGCGTGTGGGTGGACGTCCCTGTTTCTAAATGCTTTTTCTCTTGGTTTGCATTCGATGATTCTTCTCATTACTGCATCTGTTAGACCTGTTCTCCTGCGTATTGTTGCATTTGTCACTCGACCTCTCAAAGATAATCCTAACATCGCTCGTTCCATTATTCGCTGCATTACCTGGATCTTGTTTATAGTCGCTTTTGTTAAGATTAGAAGTTCAGCACCGTACGTTAGCACTGGTGGAACGCATTGCTCGAACACTCTTCTCTTTAAACAAACAGGGATTTCGGATCTGAAGACATGATTTAGCTTTCCAAAGGCTAGCCCAATCCTTTTACTTATTTCACAAGTCTGGTCGTCTTTTCCAATTCGGATTTCGTGTGCCAGGTATTTGTATGATATTCTCACCATCTATGCATAAGGTTTCACTTAACACAAGATTTGTCATATATTTTGTTTCTGATTTATTTATATTGAACTCTATTGTTTTGGAAGCTGCGTTTAAATCAACCGGCATACTTTTGACATCGTCTCACTATCTGCTATTATTACAAAGTCATCGGCGAATCTAAGGTGATTTAGTATTTTGCTGTCGATATTAATACCTTTCCTTGTAAAAATCAATTTATTTGAACATGTATTCCAACAGAGTAGTGTATAATTTTGATAAGGTGACATCATCTTGTCCTACTCCTTTTTCTATACTAATGCTAATGGTGTTTTCACGAAGCCTCATACATGCTTTTGCATTCTCGTATATATGTTTAATGATTGCTATATATCTGCAGTCGGCCAGAGCTGTCAACATTTTTTGGTGATTCACTGTATCGAAAGCCTTTTCATAGTCTACGAATGCTAGAATGAGAGGCTTGTTATATTTCATACTTTCCTCTATGAGTGTTTTGATGACTTGCAAGTGGTCGTTAGTGCCATAACCTGCTCTAAACCTAATTGAACGGACATGCGCACAGACGAATGGAGATATTTAAAAAGAATAATTTTATTTTTGTAAATTTTGGAATCACTTTAGAGATAACCCAAATTTTTATTTAGGCATTTTTTGTTTCAGGACAATTAGACAATTCCAAAGATTTCTCGTCGACAGATGGTTTAGGTGGTTACAATAAAAAGAAGAAGAAGAAGCGGCGTCATAGGTAACTATTTATTCCGATTATTTGTTTACAAAATTACTTCTAGTACTTAGACTTTACAATTTATGCATTCAAAAGTATTAAATTTATATTAAAAAAGCCTCAGTGGAATTTAAAATGTTATTCTCTTGAAGGTATAGTATTTTTCACAGTAAATGGTATTGGCTTGTTAACTGCTTGTTAATCTCATTGTGTAGAAAATCATCAGGTAAAAGATGCAATTGTGCTACAGGGCCGAACTTAAGACATTTGAATTTTGCATAATATAGTAAGTAATTTATTTAAATGTTACAATTCTATTCTATATTTAGTTCAGTGTTGCTATCGCTATCCTAATCTAAATTAATTATAATTGGCGTAATTGTTCTTACAAAAAGGTACGAGTTTTCAACATTTATAACATGATTAATAGAACTTTTCCAACTCTCGGTAGGAATGTCATTCATACAGTTCCTAATTAATTCTAGCAAACTATCACTTAAAGTCGGAGAAGTATTTTTTTCGTGCACACTCGATTTAAGTTGGTGCCACATAAGCTCTATGGGATTGAACACGCAGTAGTAGGGAGGTAGTCGTAACACTGTATGTCCCAATTCTTCTGCAATTGTATCACAAACATACGTTTTTTTTAAGAAAAAGACTGCAGCACTTGTAAAAGTACTTTTTTTGTATAATTTTCCTCAAAATATATGTCATTTGCAGCCATGAAATTTTGAATCTCCAATTTCGTATTCTTTGAGCCAGGAATTTTTTGCAATTGTCGACTATGATAGCCGTTGTCCATTTCTATAATGCTGTTTGGCGGAATGTTGGGTAACAGACAATTTTTAAACCAATCTTCAAAAAGCTCTGCTGTCGTATTTTCGTGATAATCAACACAAGAGTCCTTAATATTTTTGGCAGAAAGCCGCATAGCGTTTAGGATCCAACCAATTTCTGATCCTGCGTGTAATATTGTGATTCTCTTCCCTTTATTTGATGGTGCTTTTGTTTTACACTTATCAGAGGAATCAGATCATCTTTTGGAAGGGGTATCATGCGTGTCAAACCACGTCTCGTCGAGGTAGAATATTGGCCGATTTTCAGATCGGTATTTTCTTATTGACGTTATATATTCAAAACGCTAGTTTATTAAACGTGTGGATTCCATTATTATTTTTCTCTTGTCAATTTTACGATATTTAAAGCCCATTGCAGACAGAGCTCGCCAAAGTTTAGTGAGGCCACAGTTGATGTGAATTTCGTCATTGATGAGCCGCTGTTTTAGAATTTTGATTGTAGGGACACGCTTCTCATCGTACAAAGTGTAGATTTTTCGCATTATCAAATCTTTTTCCCAGTCGTCTAGACTTTTTGTGACACCGGAATCTTTACGCTTTTTTCTTGTTTCCAAGGAATTTTCAACAATTCGTCTAACTCAGGGGTCGGCAGACCGCGGCTCGCGAGCTGCATGCGGCTCTTGCCCTTGGATTATATGGCTATTCCTCCAACTCACTCAGTGTCTAACTGCGCCGCCTCAGCACAAATAAAACACCTAAACAAACGGAGCGTGTGGCCGGCTCTTATAAGCCGTTTGGAAGAGTACGAGATAAATGGACGGCTATAAAACAATTACCCAAAATAGAGCAAATCCTGTTTGATACATGGAATAGCCTTCCTGCAACATATGACAGGACAAAAAAACTAGCATTTGCTATCATATCAATCTTCGGCTCTACGTATTCATGTGAGCAAACATTTTCGTGTTTGAATCAAATCAAAAGCAAATTAAGAAGCAAATTAACCGACGACAATTTGCAGTCGTGCCTTAAATTAAAAACAAGCAATTACTTGCCAGACATAAGAAAGCTTTCGAAAGCAATGCAAGGACATCGTTCCAACTAAAATAACTAATGTAATTAATAACAGTGTTATTTTAATAAATGTCAATTAGTAAATATTATTATTTTTTATTTCCCACGTGTTTTAAAACTGTTAGACTGTTAGACTAATAAAATTCATGCTGCGGCTCTTTGAAGGAATGGTAAAATCTACAAAACTTGATATTTGGCTCATTTGGTTGGTAAGTCTGCCGACCCCTGGTCTAACAGAAGGCACCTTCGTCAAATTACTGGTTACTCTTGCTGCAGCACCCGCGTTATATCCTTGCTGAAGTAAGGAACTATACACATTTTTTATAATGATTTTCGCGTCACGAGATAAGTCATTCTTCTTTAACGAACCACTGGGAAAAGCACTATTACTTTTTATCCACGGACGCCACATACTGCCTATTCTGTACGTTGGGGTATAAAATATTTGCTATTAATGTCTGTAATAACAAATAAATGTTATAAAATTATTGCACGCCGTAACACAAGTGAACACTTCCAATGAAATACAAAGACTAAAATGAACAAATGAAGTGTAAGTTGTAATCCTCTACAATCCCTCTCTGAGAAACAAAGTTATCTGAATCATGTCCTTTTACATTTATGATGTGCATCTCGGATTTTACAACTTAAGGCTGGGCATTGGGAGTGAGAAAACGTCCCTAAAAAGAGAGCGAATAAGTGTACCCGAGAGGTGCTGCCTCTTGCAATGACCTTCCGCGATAAACGAAATAATATTATATTCATTCTTGGAGTATATCAGTTTCCTTTAAAAATTTCAGGGCTGGATTAATTTTAAAACAAACATGTTTGATTTTGTTAAATATGAATTGGCTATTTGTATTTACATTAAACGATATTAATTTATAGATTTTACACAATATTTTTATTTATATATGTTTTTTTCTCAAATCAAAATTATAAATAGAATAGGTATTTATTGGGGTATTATTTTTAAAAAGGCAATCATTCAAGTTTTTTCAAGTGTAAAATGTTATCATTTGTTTATCTTAACTAAGCAATAACGAGTAGGTAAGGACCGAACAGCAAAGGAAAATATTTATACTACATACCGGATGGTCATTAAAAACTCACGATATACATATTCATATATGGCAATATTTTGAAAAGCTCTTTAAAAGGGAAAAAAGAAGAAAACAAAAATTAAAATTTACCAAAAAGCAGTTGAGCGGATTATTTTTAAAATCTTAAGTGTTTAAATATATTCGGTTACCATTACCTATACATATTCATAAAAAAACTGAAATAGGTTCCAAAAATTTAAAGTAACGAACTGGAAAAACTAAAATGGTCAAAAATTCGATTAACAAGTTTTTTAGTAAAGAAATTTAAGAAAATGATGCATAAACTTAAAATAAATGTGTAGCGCAGTAACTACCAGTTCATTTTAAAAAATTAAAAGGAACTAAGTTTTACCTTTTAAATGGATTAAAAAAATTACACGATTAATAGATCCACTAAGAACTACTTTTCGACCTTTTTATGTTTTTTTTTTACTTATTAATCCAAAAATCTAGTAAAGGACTCCAGTAAAACTCCACTAGTAAAAACATCGTCCAAAGATATCCTAAGATATATTCTATGGACGATAGTGGCGATATTTTGCTTAATATAACATGGAAAGTCATTGAAAAATATTGAAGGTTTTCAGAAAAAACTTACGAAAATATTTCTCCTATTATAAAAATTGATCAACGGATTATAGGAACTTGATATCAGAGAAAGGAAATGCACTGGTTTATGTTGGTGGATATTTTTTACGTAGATGTCTCTGTAACATTCATGTCAAACTTGTTTACAATATGGTTCATCATCCGAAATAGACAATTCTACTTCATTTTGTGAACTCAAAGCTTACAGTCACAACCTTTAAATAAAGAACATCCGAAATATAAAATTTTGCAAAATATGTAATTATTGAAAACAATGATAATAGTAAGAGTTTGAGATTATGGATGTCGATATCATTTGTTTTTATGAAATAATTGAAGATTTTATTGCACGAAAATTGTTACTTTATTTTAGAATAGAGTAAGCAAGTCTACCTGAGTTTTATTACTGTGTTCGAGTACTCTTATTCTTACTACAAAGATAAACCCTTACAAGGTTTGCAACATGTTTACCAAATGTTAAAATAAATGGAAACTTTCACTTTTTCAATCAAAATAATCTTAACTATAAGTAATATAATTTTTTAACAGAGATAAACTATTGTACACGAAATCAACATATTTCAACATAAGCAAATAAAGAGCCTTAAACATTGTGTCTTTTCTCTGAATTCCCTTTTTAAGTATTTTACCCTTTTACCTGTCCCAATTTAAGCAATCAGGTAATTAATGTTAGTTATTACAACGAAAAGTTTCTTCATTGTTGTTTTTAGAATATTATATGTAATAATCGCAATAAAAGATAATACAAAAATATAAATAATGAATGTGATCAAAACATCCCACGCTTAACCCTCGTAGACACACTTTCGAATAAACATACCCCATTGACCCTCGTATAACGTATTTTTGCTATTGTACCGATGATTTACGGCCGCTCACAAAAAAAGCGGCAAATTTTACCACATCAAAGGAGTTACCAGACTTGTTAGAATATCTTTGGACCATGGTAAAAATACTTATAGAGGAGTAAAATTTGACTAGAAAAAATCGCAGGTACTTTACTTTCTTTTCGTTATTATAAAATCTATCTTCTACGGTGTTTCAGAACAAGCAAAACTTTTTATCAAGAATGACATTTTTCACTAAAACTAATAGGTATTTAAACATTTTTCACCTATAGGATACCCCATCCGTGGACACGCTGTATATTAGTATTAATATTATAGTATATTAAATTAAATAAAGATTTGCTAAATTCCTAATGCGGACCTGATAAATAAGATTTAATAGATGTTTTATCACAACGCCCTCAATTAGACAATGCTCACACTAATTTGGAAATAATTTTTTAAGATTCCTTTTTATATGTGACAAAAGAGTTGCCTAAATTTGTAAAAAAAATGGCACCATTTCTGATTTCTTAAAAATTACTTTCAAAGAGCTTTTAAGGAAAAAAACGAATTTATTGTAATTTTTAAAAACATTGACTTATGAGTAGATATATCATCTATTCAAAGAAGAAATATTTTTAAAATCATATCACGTTTAAGTTAGATATTAATCATTTTATGAAATGTAAAAATAGACATATTTCGGGAATTTTTTCTGGATGATTCCTTGTACTCTCAAGATTCAAAATTCTTTATTGAATAACTTTATATATCTAGTATACTACTGATTTTTTTCAATTTTCATTGCCTTATAGTTTTTGCTGAAAGCTCTTTGAAAGGACGTCGCGTTTGCCTATATTAAATACACTGCCAATGCCCGGCCTTAAGGGTCTAATTTGTTTTATTATTATCCTTCAGTCAATACCATTTATTGTGAAAACTACTATAACACTATATGTATAACATATATGAGCATTTTTAAAGATATATCGAATTAATATTTTAGTTAAAGATTGCTAAAAGTCTAAAAGATTCGTACAGACTTACTTCTACCTAGATATCTTAATTTAGAAATCACTATTAGAGTAATACCCGTGGAAAACTATTGTGGTGTCCGTTTATATCCTCGGTAAACGTAAACTCGTATAGATTTCCAGAGAAAATAGTGTTTAAATAGTAGATCTGATACCATGTCGTTACATATTTAACTACCCTTGGTGGGTGTGTGGCAGGACGATTTTTACGAGCTACCAGCTGGAGGAACTGGAGAAGGCGTTCAAAGATGCACACTATCCGGACGTCTACGCCAGAGAGATGCTGAGTTTAAAGACCGATTTGCCAGAAGATAGGATACAGGTGAGTAAATTTAAATATTTTTTTAAATTTTGGACTTTAATTTTAATGATATTTAATAATTGCAATTCGAACTGAAGTGTATTAAATAATTTTGGGATAAATTTATTTTATAAACTCCTAGTGCTTTTTTATTCCATTCTTTAGAAAACTAAATAATGTTTAAAAGCCATACAAAATTTAATGTTAGGGTAGACCGGGGTCGAAAGTAACATTTGTAATTCAAACACCTATTTGGGGAGGACTATAACAGATATAAACAAAATTTCTCGCTCAGGCCTTAATTACAGACCTAAACAATATGAAAATATGTAATTAAGGTTTTTGAATAATCGTAGTTTTTAATTATTTGATAAAAATTGTACTAACGGAAAATGTTACTGTAACAATACGCGAGGTCGATAGTAACAGTGATCAAGAGCTTAAACAAATGAAGTTTATTCAATTTATTAATGTTTTAAAAAAGTACAAAAAAAGGTATATCCTTACACAAATAGAAACAAATCTTTGCTATACCAGGAAGAACAGTGAACTTAACCTATCGAATTAGTATAAATTAGTCTGATTCGCAATTATGGCAAACGTATAAAGCTTCGTGTTTTGTGCATTCTTCATGTGACCAATGCTTGCATTCAATGCATTGAACCTAATCTTCCCCTGGCCTACTTAAACTGTATGATTCACAGCACACAAGGCAAAAATACTCTTCATAGCTCTCTTGTTGTTTTTTAAGTGATTTATTTTTCTTAGGATTTTTTGGTTTTGATTTAGGGACAGAAAAATTTTTTTAACGCTTTTTTTCTTTTTCTCTTCATATTCTACTCTAATTTCTTCTTTCTCAAGGGTATCTGTGTATATGGTTGATTTTCTTTTCCCTTTTTTCCTTTATTTCCTTCTTTTTTGCACGATGGAGCTTTGGGAAAAGGTCTGACAGCTTCCGGTGTAAACTCCTCAGCTGAAGTAAGACGTGAAGTTGACGAGGGAGGTATATTTTTCAGTTCATTGTTAGTTTCATCTGAGACAAAAAAAGATGTGGGTGGTGCCGGCGGGTCCTCTATTAGTTTTTCGAATTTTCGTGCGAGGCATTCTGGAAATAAAAAAAATATTATATTGAGAAACCAGAATGCTTAAAATTGTTAGCGGGGTCGCTTGTAACGTTACAATCGCCCCCTCGATAGTATGTTACGTTCGCCCCTGACCTTACTTTTTAAAAACTTTTCAATTTTTTACTATGAACAGCGGTAAATGTGGACAGTAACTTGTGCTTATATTATTTAAAACCATCTAAACTAACCAAATGTGCAAGATGAAGTACTTACCTGCAACTATAAAGCTTGTATTTAACTTAAAAATAACTCGAAAATTATTACTATGGAGAAATTGATTGTGTTAACCTCTACTTTTTGGAAGTTCATCTTACTAAGAACAATAAATAACTGCACAGTTAAACTAAACTTCCACTATTTATTGAAAAATTCGCTTTAAAATTCAATTACAGCTGTTTCGCTATAACTAGCATCGTCAGATTGACATATTGAAATTACATGTTGTTTGTTTGTAACTAGGTACTTGATGTTGATAAGGAGTTAAGGCTAGACCAAGTAAGGAAGTAATAAGACATAACAATATTAAAGCCTAGATGTTATTAGCCCTAAGGGATTATCCTTCTAAGATATTCCCTCTAAGATCAGTATAACTGTGCAATGATATAGAAAAACCAGGAAAAAACTATATCATGCTGATCTTTACAATAACTTATTATATTTATGTTACAATAATGTCTTATCTATGTATAAAATGAAAACTCAATCAAAGTAAACAGTTTAATAGTGGAGAACTTCCAAGATTTATTTGTTCATTAACTACTTTAAACTGTTGATCTGCTAGATGTCTTTTAATTTCAAGTTCTTCTAGAAAATCTAAATTTTGTTTTTTATCACAAATGTGTAGTATATGAATGTCATTGGTTTGTATAAGTGAGCTTGGATATTCCAGTAGGTGTTTTGCATAGTTCGACTTATCTGGTTGTTGTAATCTATATGCTCTTAAGTGTTCATTAAATCTTACTTCAAAATTTCTTTGTGTTTGACCTATATATTTTGGACAATTAATTTTGTAAACACCAGATTTTTTTAATTTTGGTAATTTTGTTTTCACATTTAACAATTTTGTTCCAATACTATTTTGTGTTTTAAATGATATTAATGCTGATGTTGCCGAAGGATAATCCCTTAGGGCTAATAACATCTAGGCTTTAATATTGTTATGTCTTATTACTTCCTTACTTGGTCTAGCCTTAACTCCTTATCAACATCAAGTAATTTCAATATGTCAATCTGACGATGCTAGTTATAGCGAAACAGCTGTAATTGAATTTTAAAGCGAATTTTTCAATAAATAGTGGAAGTTTAGTTTAACTGTGCAGTTATTTATTGTTCTTATTACTATGGAGCACTAAAAACAATTTCAGTCTTGTACACAATAGAGACTGGCGCCGATATCGGTCACGTACGGATATATATGGTAGTCGACAGTGATGTCAGTTCACAAACCTAGCGCAAGTCTGTTATTATTTTCGTGGTTTCAGATATTTGAGTTGTTACTTTCGCCGCCTGTTACTTTCGACCCCGGTCTACCCTACTCAGTAATATTTTTAATAATTATTTATATATTTGTTTATTACTTTAAAGAATCTAAGTAAAAATGCATTTGCATCTGTTGGATGCTTAAAATTAAATAATAAATTTTACAGTACTGTTATATACATTATTTTTGCTTATAGTTATTAATAGAGATAAAGAAAAAAACATAATGTAAGAAAAATGGATTTATTTAAGATTTTTACAATTAGGATAAAACACCATTAATTAAAATATTAATATAGAGATCCTAAAACCTACATCATTAACTGTCTACTAAATTATTAAAATAAAGAAAATAAAAAAATGGGGGGTTTGGCGACACCAAAACTGCACTTAGGGCTTCTAAAATTTTGCATAGTAATTTGCACACATTTTATGTATGTTCAGAAAATGTTGGTGTAACATCTCTGATATGTTTTGTCACACCAATTTATAATTTCTAAAGATCATAATACTTTTCCCTAATCAAGTAATTACTTTTTTAAAACCCTTTCTTTTTAGTTCTTTTAAGTTACCTTGGTGTAACATCTCAAAACAACAAAAATGTCTTCACACCAATTAATATTACAGCTTTAACCCTTTAAAATCATGAGCAAAATGGAGCAAATTGAATGTTTCTTTCGTCCTGCATCAACATTTACAATATATTATTACACCTGAGTTACCAGGCCCGGACTGGGACAATTTGGGGTCTGTAAAGGGGCCCTCTACCGGGGAATCTGGGGGTATGTAATACCCCCCAGAAAACGGGGGGGTCCGGGCACCTACGGAAAATATTTGAAAATTAGGTTCTTGAAAACAATGATTTTTTACGCTAGCACTGTTCTTTAGTGGTTTAGGGTACAGCATAAAGTAAAATGTACGTTAAAATGAACAGTTTTAACGTAAATGTTTGGAGAAATTTTAACCATTTTCTAATTTCCTGTTTAATCCACATTTTTAGGCCTGATTGGGGATGCCTTTTCTCATGTAACTTCTTATACCATCAGAATATGACTTGGTTAGTTAAGTGTAATCTGCATTAATTTGCAAATAAAAACCATGAGAAGAATTTTGGGAATCATCGGCAAAGTAATATTCACTTATAAAATCATAAGAGCTTAAATTATTTTCGAAAATTTTTTTGGAGGCAGAAATATTTTGAAAATTATCGTTCCCGAAAGAAAATTTCCAGGAATAATTTAAATGGTATTCGTTAAAAAAATTTCACATCATAATTTGAAAAAAAAAATATTATTACAATCTGACATCTTGATAATTACTAGTTTAAATGTCTGTACCTCAGAGTAACATATAGTTTGTAGTCAAAAGCAATGAACCTATAATTGAGAGAGATGGAAAATAAAATTGACATCTAGAGATTAGGTTAGGTTAGGTTAGGTTAGGTTAGGTTAGGTTAGGTTAGGTTAGGTTAGGTTAGGTTAGGTTAGGTTAGGTTAGGTTAGGTTAGGTTAGGTTAGGTTAGGTTAGGTTAGGTTAGGTTAGGTTAGGTAAACACAGCCGTACAGTGGCGTGTAATTGGTTAGAGTATCACCGTAATATATAAATGTCCATTAAATAATTTACACACATTAAAAATAATTCTTTTAATTAAATAAAAAAAACAAAAAGAAAACTATTTAAAAGAAACTTTCCACTTTTAGCTCCTAGTTTATATATAATATGTATTTCATTATTAATTTGATTTTCTTATTTGTAATAAATTTTAATTGAATTTGCTAATTCTACGCCAATGAAGTGAAAAACTTACCGGTGATAGGTTAGATTATCATTTTGCGAAGTACCACAAATTATACACGCTTTTCGGGTTTTTACCATTTTCAATATTGAAAATAAATAAAAACACTTTATAAAGTTCACTTAAATACACAAAAATACAGGAAAAATCGAACAAAGCGCTAATCACCTCTAGACAATAACAAACAAAGGCACTGATGCCAAATTTTCGGTGTGGGTATTTGATACAATTGGTGCAGAGCTTTTTTATCAGTATTATCGAAAGGTAAGAAAGTGAATATTAAAATGTATTAAAGAATATTTTCTCTGACTAAAAATCTCCTCTTAAAAGTAAAATAAAATTGTTGTAAATTATACTATTACGTTTTTGTGTCCTACTTTGTACTGCTGGTAAACAAATCTGTCTCGACGACAAGTAGTAGGGAATATGCCTACTCTATGTTTACTCATTACCCTGAGGTCTGTAAGATATTGAAATATAACATATTTTTATTTGTCTATGCTCTGTAAGTTGAGGTTTCTGCTTTCTCTATGGTTTCAGCTGTCAAAAAATGTCCACTTAAATATCGTGACGCCACGAAAAAATTTTCGAAAATTTTAGTTGTGATAATAACTAGTCAAAACTAAGGCATTTTATTGGTTAAAAAGTAGAGGTGTGAAATTTTCATAGTAATATTCAACTACATTATTAGATTTAGAGTAGCAGTGGCGCCTGAATTGCTCCACCAGGTTAAAAATCAATGGTAAACATCAATTTCTATTGACAATCTATACAGGATAAATCTAAATTAAAATTTGAAAACATAGATTAACTTATTGTATGCACTATGATATAAACAATTAAATTAACTTTTTCAAACAAAAATAATGAAAAATGTACACCTACTGAAACGACCAATTAGATAACAAAATAAATTAAAAGCTGATGTCGGTTCATTAAAGAAAGCCTTAGCCTGATGTTCGTTCAAGTTACGTCATTAGTCGTACGTTAAACAACCGAACATCAGAACAAAACTTGCACGACTTCATAGCCTCCTCTCTATTAGCAGCTACATAATTACTTCGTTAGTAAAATTCTTGCCAACAACGTTGTAGGTAACTCGCGTGCTGCCGCCATACCAAGCCGCGTCTTTTCAACTTTTCAGTGGCGTTACTAAAGTATCCAAAAGTAATTTTAATAGCTGGGAAAAGAAACCCATCAGCTGTGAATCGAGAGGTTATTCATTTCAGTAGAATTGAATAAATGAATATTATTAATATCTCCCAACAAATATTTTAGTTAAAATCGTAAAATTATTTAAATTTACGGTTATCTTCCAGTTTAACCATCCGCTTGAAAAATTCTCTGCGCATGTACAAAATTATTCGAAATTGACAGCGGGACAACCGCGCAGTGTTGTCAGTTCAAATATTTTTTCCTGAAACCGAATAGTTTAGGTTTGAATTGGTAAATTTGATTATAAAAAAGGCGCGCGTCAATAAGGAGCTTTACTGCTAAAATTCTTAAGAAGTAATAAATTAGATGCTAAGAACAGCAATTAAAAATATAAATTATAACGTAGATACTTCCCTTTCGTTATTTCGAATTAAATTTACTGTAATTTTTTAAAAGCTTGCATATTTTATTATTTAATTTATTCTAAACAATATACATCATACTTTACTATTTACGCAGTTAACAAATAAAAATGTCAAGTAAAGTAGTAAAATATGGATTAAGCAAACCAACACAAAAACGATTAATGTTATCTTATTACAGATTTGGCGATAACTTACCATTTATATGCTAAAAATAATACCGCGACTTCTCGTTTATTTACAATACTCAAACTGTTAAAATAAAAAATAAGTAACAATATTACGTTAAATGTTAGTTAACTCGATTACATAACGTAATTTACGCAATATGTTAAATAATGTCTATGATTTTCGTCTTTCCAATGTCTATTCACTCAGTTTATTTTTTCATATATATATGGCAACGCAGCTCGAGGTTTAAAGTTTGCCGCTCCTTATCGACCAATAAAATTATTCTCGAAAATTCAAATTTTGTACATGCGCAGAGAATTTTTCAAGCGGATGGTTAAAATGGAAGATAACCAAATTTACTAAGTGACAAAAAGTTTTCTGTTTATTCTTGATATATTCAGTTTAAGATACTTTCTTATTATTTAGGGTATATTTTTATAGACTAACATTTATTACAACAGATATTTTCAAAAATAAATAGAAATATTATTACATGCACATGAAAATCAATGAAAATGTCTTTCATTAAGTTGGTAAGCAAATTAAATAGAACCTGCACTAGATACTTGAAAAAATCCATGAGTAGTGGAAGTTTTATCAAACTGTTTTTTATTTTATGTTCTCAGTATTATAGAATTCCACAAAATAAGGGTTGATCCAATAGGTAGAAGTAGTATACTGGTTAGTATACCTAATATTCTCTAATTATAATTAAGGCGCGTTACACATATATGCATTTGTGCAGGTTGCATGTCTTTTAAAAACCAACCTGTGTTATCAAATGGTACGTACACACTTATGTTACTGACCCAGGGAATGACAGGAATTAGAATCAAATGCCTCTTCGAACCAATTTGTCAGCTGTTAAAACACACTCACAGTGTCTCTAAAATCTCGGAGCATGTGATTGTTTTGAAAATTTATATATCAAAAAAAAGTCGAAACACATCAACTATATTACTTTTCTGTTATTTATTAACTTAACTACTTGAAAAAATAATCCTGCCACTTTTTATCGACTGTCATGTACAACTAGCAAGAAACAAAATGATTCTAACACACTTATGTAACTAACATAGTGTCAGCGACATCAAAAACATCAGTAAGTCCGTCGCATATATGTGTAACGCGCCTAAGATATAAGAAATCTTATTACAGATATTCTGTTGTCATTGTGCACTTTGTGCTTTATATGCAGTTAAAAATACCATAGTTATTTTGTCAGTCCTTAAAATTTTATCCATACAATAGTAGTTTATACGAAAACCTTTTTTTATTAGGCAAAAATACGAATACAAACTGAAATGCGAAAAAATCCATATGAGTAGTTATTTTGCCTAAAATAAACAAGTTTGAGGCTGAAAAATAAAACTGTCAAAGGTAATACCTCGACTTAAGGATTCGTGATTTTATCACATTTCAGCTTGTTTTCGTATTTTTGCCAAATAAAAAAGTTTTAGAGGAAATTAAAAATTAATCTAGCAAAATTTTGCAGGGCCAGTGGTATTTGAGGAGATGATTTTTTGAACCATTTTTTATCCTATTCAATTAGTTTGAATTTTTGCCTAAAATAAGTTTGGAAATAATAATGAATCCAGTAAAATCTTACAGAACGAGTGTATTTAAGATTATTTTTTGAAACATTCTATACAAAAACTACTTTATTTACAAAACTTCCTAAAACAATTTTATTTCATAATTTACACTTAAGTTTATCAATACTAGTAAAACCACAAGTGGTTTTATCAAAGGTAAAATTTTGTCGATAAATTTTTAGTTTAGTAAAAAATAAAAATTTATCTAGAAAAATTTTACAGGACGAATGGTATTTGAGAAGATTATTTTTTGAACAATTTTGTACAAAAACCACTTTATTTAATCTTTTTACCAATTTTAACTATTTTACTTTTCACTAGGATACGTGTATTTTGTGTTGCCTACCTCTAATTTATTAAAACATTAATAATCCAGAGAAAGAAAGGAGTGGGTTTACACAGAATAATATTTAATAAATATATTATTATTTTAAGAAAATACTTATAATCTTTTGATCTTTTAATAACTTTAATAAAATATTTGACAAGCCCGACTTTAATGACGTAATCAATATGGTTCACGAAATGCCGTTACCCCTCCTATTAACTTATCCTATACACTAGATAGTATTGACAGTTGTCGTGAGCGTCGTGAAAACAGGGTTATAATTTGAATAAATATTTATTTTTATACCTATTTGTACAATTATATTATTAAAAAGAGAAAATTACCAAAATAAAAATTATTAGGTATATCTATTTAAAGTTTACCTACAAGACCACATTTGCCTGTAGACATATAATAGTTTTAAATGCATACAGAACCAGGAAGCAGGTTAGTTTTAAAATAACTACATATTTGGTTTTTCATTTTCGTTTAGATGAATTGAATTGTGATAATAATAATAACAAAATATATTTCAGAATATTTATATAATATAAATGAATGTTGATTTATAATAAGGTATTTATAAACAAGAAAATTGATTGTGCAATATTGTTATTGATTTTTGACAGTTCTATAATTTTATCAATACTGGTAAAACTACTAGTGGTTTAATCACTATAAAACGGAATTATTGGCTAGCATTTTGCACAGAACATTGATGATTAAGCGTTTTCATTGGACGAAATCACAAAACCGTGATATTTTGACAGGCAAAAAAAATAAATGAAGTAAATCATCCATTTCTCAGATGTGACTCCGTAAATGAAGAAACGAAAAGACCAGTGTCGATATCACAAATTATTTATTGTTATTAAAGTTTTTACTGTTGTGATAAAGCTGCTAGCTGGTCTTTTTGAAGACCATCATCAGGCTAAAAAGAAAACATAGGTCTTTGATACACGTGAAACTTAATTAAAAGATTCCTCAAAAACTTTAATAAAACAAAATTTAATAATACTCTATTTGCTGAAATATTAAAAAAAGAAATTGATTAAAATTTTAATAGAGTTGATATTTTTCGTTCCTATAGGAATAAACTCGTGCAATTTTTTGAAACTATCACTATCTTCGTGTGTGTTAACACCAATCCCAAAGAATTATGTAAGTTTTGTAAATGTAAACAACTTTATTAGGTCTAACAAACAATCTTACATTTCTTACATTTCTTACATTTCTCCATTAAAATTTGTTAACCTTTAACCATCTAAGGTACGCTGAAGACATCGCATTGATCACCGATAAAAAAGGAGAATGAATTGAAATGTTGAAATAAGAACTGGACATAGAAGCTGGAAAGATAGGCCTTAATATGAATTACAGTAAGACCAACATCATGACAAATACAGATGAGAACATCAATATGAGAATCGGAAAAGACGAAATAAAACAAGTCACCTGGGTCAAATTATAAAACTTAGCAAGGAAAACCAAACAGCAAAGATCAAAAGAAGAGTTGAACTGGCATGGGCGGCATTTGGATTTTTTGAGCTACATCCTTTAAATAAAAAGATATCCACAACATCTTAAGACCAAGATATATAATCAATGCATACTCCCTGTTCTTACTTATGGTTCCCAAACATGGACATTTACAAAAGCAAACATGACAAAATCATAAACACACAAAGATCAATGGAAAGATAGATGCTGCACATAAGACTAGTGGATAAAAAGTGGTACGAGAGAATAAGAGAGAAAGAAAAGTAAGGGATGTTAGACAAGAAGTTGCAAAATTGAAATGGAGATTTTCCGGACACAATAAAAGACAAAAAGAAGATAGATAGACCAAAATTCCTATAAATTGAAGACCGTGGGAATATAAACGAAGTAGAGGAAGGCCCCTAATGAGATGGGCAGATGACATCAAGAAGCACGTGGAATCTAGATGGATGAAGGTGGCGACCGACAGAGAAGAATGGAAAATATTTGGGGATGCCCATGTCCAAAGATGGACCAAATAAGGTTAAATAGATAGATAGACCCTTTAATTACAATAGAAAAATTTTAACGGGAAAAATATTAACAGAATTAACCAAAAACTTCTGTGGTATTTAAGGCTCATCTGCTATATTAAACACATGCTAGGGAAAGTTTTTTCTTGAGTAAAAAAAGAGCTGTAACTGGTTGGTTGCATACCAGGCATATTTTAGTGATTCTGTTGAAGAGATATATATTACACTAAACAATAGACTTTCTTGTAGGTCTTCAAGTCCTGGTTGACTACACATACTGCTTCGTGGTAAGTTACTCAAACTGCACTCCTGCTACAAAATCCTTCTTTGTGACACTTTTTTTACAACATACTATTTTGTACGTCCCTACTTCTCTAAAAATATTTATTATAGTTTTTAGCATAAAGCTGCAACTAATAGTTGCCCACTTGAGTAGTTTACTGCACAAATGTTGTTCGGTGTCTAGAGAAAAATTTGCTTGGTGCGCTGCTGTGCCGCCCCATCTTTTAGAGCTTTAATTTAATTAAGTAAGAGGTAAGATGCAAATTGTTGACGAGTTCTCCATAGTCGTGATGGAAAATCGTTAAAGACTGAATCAAAGTTTCGAGGTTTTATTGTAAAACATAAACTGAGAAAATGTATTAAAATTTACGGACATATTTTACACAAAAGTTATTCTAATTATTAGCGAACAATATAGGTACGGTAAATATGGAGAAGTTTAGTAACTAATATTTAAAGAAATAAAATGAAATATTACGGCCGAAGAAATTATATAACGTGGAATTGTACTGAATAAAAATATAGGATTACGTAACTCTATATTAAGCAAAATAATAATGTAGTATGTATAAAATCGTTCTACGTATAGTCTGGTCGAGAAGTCATTTAAATCGGATTTGGGTTACACCGATCCGAAAAATCTGATTTTGGTGTCAATCGATTCGAAATGACAAATATCAAAATATTTTTTTAAAAATTTCCTATTGTTATTAACAATTTAAGATTTTATAAAAAGGGGGTTTATATTTTTGTTAATAACTCAAAAACTATAATAGCTAAAACAAAAAACTGAACGGATTCTTAAAGGGCATGAAATTTCCAATAAAAAAGTCCCCGAATTGTAGCTCAATTATTTATAGGTCTAAATTAATGTTGAAAATGGCATAAAAAACGGGCAGCGCGTCACCGTCGCAACGACCAAATGACATAAATTTTTTTTTTCAATTAGTAAATATTAATAAAAAAAATTAAAAAAATTCTAGCACTAACAAAACATATCAGAAAACGAATTTCTGCAGTCGAAAAATTTTTTTCGTTATTTTTCATATTTCTATACATTTGTTAATTAAAAACTTACATCTTCATTGTTATTAACTTTAAATTCGTTACTGTGAGTAAAATAAAAATACAAGAATTTTTTTAACCCTTGGAATCCTTTATCATTAAGCTACTGAACAAAGTTACATAATACAATTTAATACTTTTTAAAAATTGAAATTGTTATTAACAAGCAAAGTAAACAAATGCCATTTTAAATGTAAAAAATTTAAATTTTTTTAAACAATTGCTCACAGTCGTTTTTAAAACGCTATAAACAATATAAATCCAATTTTTTTAAATGTTTGTGACCAATTGTTTAAAAAATTTTTATAAACAAATGGCTTATTTAACAATTTAAAAAAAACTTTTTGCCATTCTATTGTTTATTAAAAACTATGGTTTTGAAAAAAAATATTTTCTTCCAAAAATTTTTTAATTGTTAATTAACGTTTTTGTCTATTAAAAATTGTTTAAATTTAATATTAAGAAATGAAAAAATCCTAAAAATCATAATTTTATCTTCTCTATTTTTTTAAAATTTTTTAGTTAATTATTTAATTGTTTATTAATTAAACAATTTGTTATAAACAATTGCATCAACAATTAATATTTTTTTTATAAAACCTCACAACATACTGAATTTAAAAAACGTGGAAAATTTTTTTTTTTCAAAAATTAAACGGTAATCAAAATTTTTCGACTGCAGAAATTCGTTCTCTGATATGTTCTGTTAGTGCTAGAATTTTTTTTAATTTTTTTTATTAATATTTACTTATTGAAAAAAAATAATTTATGTCATTGGGTCGTTGCGACGGTGACGGGCCGTCCGTTTTTCATGCCATTTTCAACATTAATTTATACCTATAAAAATTAAATTTACATAGGTTATATTCCGCAAACAAAAAATAATTACTATGATACGACAATGATTTTGATATTACGGTTAGGAAATAAAGAAAAAACGTAGAGACAGCTGTATAAGATTATAAATGCATTTATTTACGTTGGTCGACTTATCTTTTTTTACATCTGCGATCCAATGGTTGATCCAGGAGAGGGCTGGTCCAGTGAAGGGTTGGTCTGGTGAACAGTTCACCAATGTAGAATCAATCAGCGGTAATTCAGCGGTAACTCAGTAGCAAATTTGAGGTAAATTTGTAGTAAACTTGTAGAGTCTTTGAAATGTGTAGTGTCTTTGAAATTTGTAGTGTCTTTGAAAGTGGTAGTGTCTTTGGTATTTTATATTCCAATGCTGTGAAAAATTGTATTCCGAAATCTACATTTACCATTTGGATATATTACAGAAAATATACAGTAGTAACAAAAGATACATTAATGTTATAATTAGATTAAATTGATTGTACTAACCCTTACTTTTTGAAAGTCCATCTAATTAAGGATAATAAAAAACTCTTCGTTTTAACAAAACTTCCAATATTTATTTAAAAACTGCTTTTTTAAAAGACTCAATGACAGCCGTTTCGCTAGACAACTAGCGAGACGGCTGTCATTGAGTCTTTTAAAAAAGCAGTTTTTAAATAAATATTGGAAGTTTTGTTAAAACGAAGAGTTTTTTATTATCCTTAATGTTATAATTAGAATTCCAGAAATGTACTCAACTCGCCATTTTTTATTTTTTTTATAAAAAAAATTTACAATTATTACTTTTAAATTGCCCTCAAAATATACTTGAAATAATCATAAATGTGAAAATTCTCATCTGATTATATAGTACTGTCAAGATTTATAGAAATTATATTTAAAATCTTTTACCAAAAATATAAATCAAAAAACATACCTGTGTGTAACACCAATGACAATAAGAGAATGAATTGAATTGGACTATGCCACATTAAAGATCGTGTATAAAGTTTGAATTACTGACAGGAATCGTTTGTAATAATTAACATGTTAAGAACTCTATACAATAGATGGTGTTAGCTTTAGCCGTATAATTAATCTAAATATACTACGTTTTTAATTAAAATATCATGTTACAATACACTAACATCAAAATTTTTTTTACGAATTTTACACACAAAATTGTGAAGTAATTAAACTGTTCGATATGAAGGTAAGTAAGAAAATAAGTGCAGTGCTAAGAAGCTCTGGTCCTCATTGTTGTCGTAGCACAAAAGAATTTGTGTGTTGCGAGAAGTAAACTTTTAAAGTAAGAAAAGAAAAAACGAAAGAAGTAAATAAATTTAAAAACTAAAAATGTGTATCTTAAATATTTGTGCTTAAACACTGATGGCTCGATTATGATAAATAGTGGCATCTGCTTTGTACCCTACAAATAGTAAGTGTTTTGTAGGGGATCACCCACAGCTGATAAATACATAAGGGAAGTTCTTAAGTAAAAAATTTCGCTCTCTCGATTGTTCACTTTAATATCTTCTCAACAGCAATACTTCTTGTCTTCTCAGGTTTGGCAAGACCATGATCTAGATTAATCATCTATAAATTGATAGATGCCTCGTAGTTATCGTTTAAAGAAACTCAAATCAATTTTAAACAGTTTTGTTCATATTTAATCTAGTATTTGTTTAAAATAATTCAATTAATTATATTTTTAACTTCAACGTCTCCAGAAGTTGATTCATATAGATTTTTTCGTTATCTACATTAGCAGAAACTCCCTTAAAGGGTACCTCATATAATAAGTCGTTAAAAGCTGTTTTTTAAACCAATTTACAATTTGTAATCTAATTTCCTTCCAGACTAATACCATTTCCAGCCTTACACAAAACTCGCACTTCTACATTTTATAGATATATTTTTAAAGATATCAAGCTGTGTGACTCGGATATGGCAGTAAATTGCATTTGGCAGATCAATCCTCCAAGTCTATGAAGTGTAGAGAAAAAAAAAGTTTTTTTCAATTTGGAGAAGTTTCTGAGGACAACACAGGGAATATCTGTCTGTGACAGGTTGTCCTTTGGCAAAAAAAGTAATAAGTAAACTGGGCTTTATATTCTTATCCATTTTATAGCTCAATTAATCAGTAGATACATGTATTTAAAATATATAAATGTAATTTTATTTTTATTGTACTCTTACTTTTTGGAAGTCCATCTTATTAAGAATAATAAAAAACTCTTCGTTTTAACGTAACTTCCAAGTTTAATTGAAAAAATATGTTTTAAATCACAATGACGGCCGTTTCCCTGATTAGCATTGTCAGATTGACATTTAAGTTACATTTTGTTTGTTTGTAGCTAGGTACCTGATGTTTAGGTAGTATTAAGGCTAGACCAAGTATGGAAGTAATAAGACATAACAATATTAATGCCTAGATGTTAATAGCCCTAAGGGATTATCCTGGATGTAATTCCCTCTAAGATCAGTATAACTGTGCAATGATATAGAAAAACCAGGAAAAAACTATATCATGCTGATCTTTACAATAACTTAATATATTTGTGTTTTACAATTATGTCTTATCTATGTATAAAATGTAAACTCAATCAAAGTAAACAGTTTAATAGTGGAGAACTTCCAAGATTTATTTGTTCATTAACAACTTTAAATTGTGGATCTGCTAGATGTCTTTTTATTTCAAGTTCTTCAAGGAAATCTAAATTCTAATCTAAATCTAAAACTTATAAGAAATAATGAACTGGCAAAATAAAAAATTTAATTAATTACAAAGGTATGGGTTCTTGGTTTTCTGGGATAACTCATTGTTATTTAAGTTTTTGTTATTTTAAAATTACATGTTATAATTGTTTGAGTTTTTTTATACAAGAGTTACTTGATTTCCAAAGTCCATTATATATGTTCCTAAATATTAAAAATTGTCAACTAGCTCAATTTTCTTCTCTTCCAATAAGACGTATGTCTTTTGTTAACTGCTACAGCCATAACTTTGGTTATATACACAATACATATCAAATTTCTAATTATCTGTACCTAATATATACACTAATAATTTCGACTTTTGTTTCCTCAGATAAGTTTACTTAATTATTCTATTTTTGGTTTGAATGTATATAGGTATTTGCTTACTTATCGTTTACTCCTTATCCCATTTCTCAAGGCCTTTTTCATTCAATAAATTCTATGTATTACTATATTCCACATGTCCTCTACATCTACTGATTTTTGCAATTTACTTTTAAATTACACAAATATTTACGTATTTAGTTCTAAGTATATATAGTTGATTTAATAAATAACTTAACTTAAAATTAAATATTTAAAGCGAAGTATCCAAAGTCCTCCAGTATCACACAACATAAAGCAATATGGACCTGTTACCTCTCCGCTGAATTCAATCAAACACAATCTTAAGGACCTGTAAACTAAGGAGCAAAGAAATTACTCAAAATGTTAAAGAAAATTCCGATGAGATAATAAATAAACGACGGAAAGCCACAACAAGTTTCATTGTTAAATGAATATGGAATTATGTGGTACCAGTATTGCTGGTAAAAACAAGAACTTCGCTTGATGGTAGAATGAAATGTAAAGAAACATGGAAACAATATCTACTGAGAATAGTTCAGTAAGAAGATGGAAAGCAAGGAGAGATTTCTTCTATTGTCAAGGTAGTGAAAAGAAGCATATAAAAAATACTGAGCATACTAAAGTTAAAAAAGGAGAAAGGATCCTGGAAATGTGGAAAGAGGAATTACTAAATGTGTTGAATGAGTTTCAAATAGAAAGTTGTGAGGAAGAGTTTTAAAAATCATGGACTATGTTCTAACAGAAATAAAATCTAAGATAAAGAGAATCAAAAGAGGGTATACGGATCTCGTACTAGCTAGTATAGCGGTACATTTGCAGACGGGTATTTAAAAAAAAGGCAACTAAACTAAAACCTGATATGGAAGAAGTCACTGCGAAAAAGGAAGCTCAATATTAATATAAAGAACAGACAACCAGAACATTATCTTAGGAAATAAAAATTAAAATCTTGGACTATGCAAGGAACGAAAATTGAACATACGTAAATTTAATTATTTAATTACCTAGGATAGAAATAAAATTCATCATAAAAAAATTAGTATGTAAGAATCAATTTATTTTTTTAAATCAAACTTTTATTACATTAAAAAATAATTATTTTGGAAATCTTAAAAAATCCTTAAAACTATAAATAAAAATATAATTTTTAATGGTACCCTATTTTGCTTTTTTAAAGCACGCCTGAGTGTGTTAAAATCAAACTTTCGTTGCCATGACAACATAACTAATTCAAAAACGTTCATTGTAAATGACAATTTTTTTAATATTGATTTGACAGGAGTATACCTACTTGTAGCGTCAAATAAAATATTACTAACCGGCCAAAAACTTTATTCAAACATTATTTAACACAGGGCCCGTTCACTCCCCAAGCTTTGACAGGTCTGAGGTTTTAGTTAGGCAACGCATCACTGAAGGCGCTAGTGTAGCAATATTCAAAATTGCCGCCACGAATTGTTTCCGTCCGTCAGCTGACCGGCCATAAAACAAGAAGTCAAGCCAGGAAAAACAATTTTTAATTTTATATTGAAGTGTTTGCTTTGTGGTCGTGTTTATGATTATTATCGAGTGTTTTATTCCAGATAATAATTATGGTTCACCGTTGTTGTGTTCCTGGTTGTAATTTAACCAGCAAAGATGTTAAAATGCATGTTTTGCCCAAGGATCTTGAGGTAAGGTTTTATTTATTTTTATTATATATAAAATAAGGATTTATACAAAATGTTTTAGTCTTAAATATAAACATATTCATAAGCCTACAATTAACAACAATGATAAGCAAAAAAGTGCATTGTTTTATGATTTTTTTATACTTATAACTAAAACAATTTGTTTAAATACAACTTTATAGTTAGACATTGTGTTATTGAGTAAGTAATAATGTAAATAAATGTGCATTTCCACCTTTATTTGTCAGTATGTCCATAAATATAAGATAATATAAGCTGCTTTGCTTTAATATTTTATTAACAAACATATGAAATTTCAGCTACGAAAAGTCTGGTATCTTCAAATTAACAGGTTGAAGTTATTAGATATGGATGAGAACAAAAGACGGAATATGTACAGGGTGTGTGACACGCACTTTAGTAATGAGGATAAGTTTTCATCATATCACAACAAAACAAATTTGAGGGCCACAGCAATTCCAACAATTATTCCTGGTATGTTCAAATTTTTTATTTAAAATATTGGTTATTTCTTGTTATAACACAACTGAGGTTGTTTTGTTTATGTGCCATTATTATTGTTATTGGTTTATCTGCCTGTAATTCCTAACAATTTCCTGTAATTTTAGAATGATCATCTTCAGAGGAAAGAGATATGCCATCAACTTCTAGAACTACAGAGCCAGGTGCAACAGAACAACAGTTATTGTCAGCGCCTTCTACTTTAAAAATAACAGGTAGAATAAATTGGAATGTTGAGTAATTTTACTTTCTTTCAATGTAAACATCTTTTAAGTAATACTAGAATATACTTTAACATCCCTAATTGTTTAACATCAATCCTAGATGAAAATTGGACTGAAAATGTTATAAACTCTTTAAAACATATTGGAATGTAATATAAGTTGTAGCAATTGTGTTGCTCATTGGTAGTTGATGCAAACATATAAATAAAAAAAATTAAGATTTGTTTGTTTTTATTATATTAATCTCTAGTACCTATTTATTTTATACTTCTGTAATTTACCTAACACTATGATGGCAAATTTGATGATTTTCAAATTCATCAAATTTTTGTTATTTTCGTGTTAGGTAAATTATAAAAGTATAAAAAGTATTTAAACTTAAATTCAGGAGGTATGCAACTAGCTGTACAAAAGTGTTAGTTCGGGCAACGCACCGCTCAAGGCGCTGATGTTCAATTTCGAATTCGTGGGAAAGAGGGAGTCGGCTATCTTTCCTTGAGATGATTTGTGATTTAACAGTTAGTATTGTTTGATATACCTACATATTTTATTTTAATTGGCTTTTAAGCTAATACAATTTATATTATAAAAACCATAGGTGAACTAATTTCACATCATGAATTCGACCATTTGTAACTTTTTGTAATAATAATTCCAGTATTTCTGATTCCAAAGGGCACCAATAAAAAAACAGCGTAAATAATTCGTCAATAACTGGCCCTAATAATACTTGTTCTATTTCATATTTTAGAGACCTGAGTATGCACTTATACTTTAATATACCATTTTATAAAAGTTGTGTTTTTAATATGTTCAATATGTCAATCTGACGATGCTAGTTTTTAGCGAAACAGCTGTAATTGCATTTTAAAACGTAAGTTTAGTTCAACCGTTCAGTTATTTATTGTTCTTAGAAAGATGGACTTCCACAAAGTAAAGGTTACCACAATCAATTTGTGTTTTTAAAATTGCACAAAATAAAAAATTCGGTCTGTCTAGATGAGATGTAAAAATAGCAAATTTTAAATCTCTTTGACTTAAAATTAAAGTTTGCAAAGAAATCCTCAAGAGAATATCAATTTTAGGGACGAATTTAGGATAAGTAAAACTTAAAATATAACCACCATTTAGCTCTCCACCAGCAATTTCACAAAAAACAGGAGCCATTATAGTTTCAATTTTAGCTTGGCGTCTTTATTCTTTATGGATAGGTATATAGATATATTTTCCCCGAGATTTTTTACATCCCTCCTTACACTCAGACGCGCCATTCATTACCACCCTACTTTCCAGCTAACAAAGTACAAGAAAGAGCAAATAAAAAGGGGGGAAACAAGAAGAAGACGAAGAAGAGAAAAAACAACCGCAGATGAGATGCATATATATGTATACGTATCATAATGCATCTATCTCACTAATTACCGGCACAAGATCTCGACGAGAGCCACAATGCACTCTGTTTTAAATAGAATCCTCCATCCTCCGCGATGGAATTATGCATGCGAAAAGGACGGGTGATGTTAAAAGTAAAATTCAACATGGCAAAGACTGGGACCCTCTGTGGAGCGCTAGTACTTGAATTTTAGTTCGCAGTGGGGACGCTTTGAGGCAATATTCGAGCGAATGTTGATTGGTCTGGTAATGTGACGCCCACCAATGGCTGCCGTTGTCTACATGCCGACCAGTAAACTGATTTTCAAAGTGGATCACGACGTACTTATAGAAATTTTGTTTGTTTCTTGAAATGCATTTAAAATTTTATATATACGGGGTGGTTCAACATTAACAAGGTGTTAACGCTATGTTAAATTGTATACCGCTCAGAGTAATAAGTAAACATAGAGTAGGCATATTCCCTACTACTTGTCGTCGAGACAGATTTGTTTACCAGCAGAGCATTGCCAGACGTTGTGTTTTGTAAGTACAAAGTAGGAAACAAAAACGTAAGAATATAATTTACAACAACTTTATTTTACTTTTAAGAGAAGATTTTTATTCAGAGAAAATATTCTTTAATACATTTTAATATTCACTTTCTTACCTTTCTATAATACTGATAAAAAAGCTCTAGACCAATTGTATCAAATACCCACACCGAAAATTTGGCATCAGTGCCTTTGTTTGTAATTGTTTAGAGGTGATTAGCAATTTGTTCGATTTTTCTTGTATTTTTATGTATTTAAGTGAACTTTATAAAGTGTTTTTATTTATTTTCAATATTGAAAATGGTGAAACCCCGAAAAGCGTGTATAATATGTGGTACTTCGCAAAATGATAATCTATCCTATCACCGGTAAGTTATTCACTACATTGGCGTACAATTAGTAATTTCAATTAAAATTTATTACAATTAAGAAAATCAAATTAATAATGAAATACATATATATCCTTTTAGATTTCCTTCCGATAAAAATATGTACGGTGCCATGCCATAAGTGTAGATATAAATTCCTTACCAAAATATGCGTATTAAATTATTTAACTAACATTTATATAGGTATTACGGTGAACTCTAACCAATTACATGCCACTGTACGGCTGTGTTTACCTACACCACTAAATTTTCCATCTCTCTCAATTATAGGTTCATTGCAATTGACTACAAACTGTATGTTATTGTATTGTTGTGGCATCTCTATGTTTACTTATTACTCTGAGGTATACCGTTGCATAAACAAAAAGATTAAAAAAATTGCAATATTTAATTTTACTTAAATGATAAGAACCTTCTCTCTAAAAAAGAATCAGTGAAAATTACTGATTGAGAGTGAGTAGTTACTCTGTTTTATTATGTTTCAATCAGCGAATATTCTCTGATTGAACCAATGATTGAAGTACTGATATGCACTGTTTCCACAGTTAATTTTAACAGTGAAGATTCACTGAAACATCCGTCAAAATAACTAAAATTTAAGTGAACTTCGGTTCACTGTTTTCAAAACAGTGAAACCTTTTACTTAAACAATTAATTACTTTGATTAAACTGTAAGTGAGCTTTGATATACTGTTTCTGAAACGGTGAAACTTTTCACTTAAATATCAGTGAGAAAAATCTTAAATCCCTGAATGGTATATTTCCTTAATATTGCCGAAACTAATAATTGGTAGTAATTTATTTTTTTTAATTCGACTAAAGAACAATGAATAAAAATATATACTTATTTATTTAAAGAAACTTCTACAATACAATACAAGCCTTATAAAATATTTTATAATACATCAAAATAAAACTATTTGATGGATTAAATGTTCTTCTATAGTTTCGGCTGTTGCTTTGGTATTCATCTTGACATTACATAAACAAATATCTAATGATGTAATTCAAGATTAGTACCAGAAATAATTTTTTATGTATTTTCAATTTTTATCCGCTGTACCACACACAAAATGTCTGTGCCTATATTTGCTGGCTGATTGTCGTTGAGAAATACTTCCAACTTATAATATTACAAAAGCTTGAATTATTATTTCCGGAAATTTTGAGGGCGCGAATATTTTGAAAATAAGATGGTAAAAAAATTTAAATTTATACTGAACACTTTTCGACATAACCTCAAACTAACCGTCAAAATGGCGAAAAAACGATTTTTCGGTACATAATTACTTTTTTCTCAAGTAAAAATTATTGAATTTAAACAAATATTTCACACCTCTACTTTTTAACCAATAAAACGCCTTTTTGACTCGTTACCATGGCAACTAAAAAAACTTGGGAAATTTTTTGTGGCGCCACGATATTTAAGTGGACATTTTTTGATAGCTGAAACCACAGGGAACACTGAAACATCAACGTACAGACCATAGATCACGAATACATATAACAAGGATGTCAAACTCGAGTGGAGAGGGTAGCAGGAGAAAAGGCGCCTATCTGGGCAGGGTTAAATTCTCGGTCGTTGCGTACTCCGTACAGCGCAACAGGCTGTCTTTTTCTTTGTGCGAGCGAGATAACCAACCGCATGTGTTTTCGAATAGTTATGATCATATGATGTTCGAACTGATGCGCAGTACAAAGTACGCAACGACCGTAGACTAGACTCCGCCAAGATAGGAGCCGTAAATTCAGCCACGGGCGCTTATAGCTCCGCATAGGAGTTTCACATACTTGTTATATGGATTCGTGCCCCTATTCTTGACGGTGATAGAATAGAACAGCCAATAGAAAGTGGGCGTGGTTCTATTGAAAATGCCAAAACGGTATTCTTGAAATTCGTTCTCTCACTGTACCAATAGAAGGGTTGCTCCCCGAGAAAACAATTACTTCTATTGGTTATTTTTGAAGGAACCGCTAGAACACCAAGAGAAGGTGTTAGGGATTTTTATTTTCGAACCAAAAATAGTATAGAACTTAGAACAAAAAGAAACAGGAAGGAGTCTGTCATATATTAACTTTAAGGAAAATTTGCGACGGAAGTCGGCCATCTTGAAGCTCCTTTTATGTTTACAGTGTACTGTCAAAGCAAAATGTGCACATAAATGTCAAAAATGAGCGCATAGGCGTATCATTCGGTTCTTATAAATACTAAATTATTTAGAACACTAATGGTATTCACACACTTGATTGGTTGAAATTTATTAAAAATGAAAACCTTGATATAATTTTTATTTTTTTGCAGTACGTCAATGGAAACGGAAATTAAAATTGACAATTGGCCGCCATATGCAAGCTCCTTTTTGGACTCAAGGTCATTTTGCATATACTCCTTCCTGTATCTTTTTGTTCTAAGGTATAGAAGTAATTTCTTTCATAAACCAAACACAACCAAACAACAAATTAAACTAACGAAAATGACAGAATATTTTGTTTAGTGTTTTACTATTTATTTGATAAAGTGTCAATCAGAGAACAAAAATATCGATATGTTTATCTCTTTTTAATGACAACAAATAAGAGAGAGAGATGTTTCTCGGTTAATATTAAAGCATATCGACAACATCGCAAATTTTCTACCAATCTTATTGAAACACGTCACTTACTACTTATTACGTATGTAACCATTAAATTTAAATTTCAAAAGCCGATTATGGCTAGAGAATTAATTTTATAAAAATTGTATTTGTACAGTTGAACCACTAAAAACCTATTTTATAAGATGCAAATATAAAAAAAAATCACTAAACTAGTCCATTGTCAGAATATTAAGCAATAAAATCACTAAATAAAGAACTTTACAAAAAAAATTATTTTCTACAAACGTCAAAAAATGACAAGGTTCGAGCATGGCAAGAATATGCAGAGTGACCCTTTTTTTCATTTTTCTTTGTTACTTTGACTCCGTGCGTGAAGTAGTGAGCGAAATACTTACTTCGTACACTGCATGTAAACTATATGAGATTTTTATATTTTAACCTTTATGTTCCTCAATCAAGCAAAAATCCAAGAAATCATTTATTTATTAACGTATAACAATAATTATTAGGGCTTTCAAATTTTGCGAAAATTTAACACTACCTAATTTTATTTATTATTTACAATGATAACATTAATGGTGCAGCCAGTGCACGAACCAATATTTATTCCCAAACCAGATAAATCAGATTCAGCCCGTGATATCCTTGTTTTGGGAGTTGGCAGACTATCCACTGCCGTATAGAGGTGACAGCACTTAATCCTGAAATTTCACAGTCTATAATTTTATTTAATATCTGAATCTTCCACGTATCCTTCGGCCACAGTCGAAGATTTCCAACCTCCATGTCGCTTCAAAACATCTCTTATTTTGTTACTTTAATAACAAACGGCGACTGGTAGCATAACTTGGACGAAGAGCCGCATATTTTCGGTAAATGTTAACCAACAAATAAGTTTAATCATCTGCCTTATGAATTCATCAACTTCCTCTCTACTCGAGCATATGCTTATTGGGTCCCAAGTAGCAGGTAGTTCAAAAATAACGTGCTTATTTGGTCACGAACTTTTGTCCCACCTGAATAATAATGTAAGGATTCGGTCCCAGCCACCTGTTGGTAAACCAAATGAAAAACAGGTAATAAAACTAATTTAAAAATTTGATATATTTATTACATTGAAATATTATTGTAAAGGTATACATTTTAGGATTTAAAAATTCCTAACCTAACCTAACCTAACCTAACCTAACCTAACCTAACGTAACCTAACCTAACCTAAAAAAATATTTGGTACGTCATTTGTTGTAATGGTTGGTGGCAGATTCTCTTAAGTACACGACGAATAATATTTATATTCATTTTTAAAATGTTTAAAACAACAGACCAATTGATCTGAAACATGAAATGCACTCGATGAAATATAAACAATGAATGAAATAGTATTTAATTTAAACATTCAGATACAATAAAAAGAGGGAGGATTGAATTTCCGAAAAGAGGTACATTTCCCCGAAGAAAATCTTCAGGTAGTTAAGTACCATTGGGACCCAATACGCCTATAGATAAAGGGATTAAAATTTACACATTTTAATCTATGACTGACGGGACCGAATTCATCAACACCGCTCTAGTCAACACCTTAGATTTCTTAGGATGGTTTCCAACTGACAATTTTTTCAAATATGGAACCAACTTGGTAAATTTCTTGAAATCCACGTTTTCTTTAACATTGAGTGTTGCTTTCAACATAGAATATATATTGCCCATAACGTGGAAGACTTCAGCTTCTTAGACTTCTCTGCAAAATATGCCAACAGAATATGTCACTTTGAAATAATTGTCAACAAATGCCATTTTATTTCCATAGTTACAGTACCTAATTACTTGATTTGGAGCAGTTCAAACCAGTTCAATACTTTTTTTTCATATTAAGCTAAGCGTTTGTAGATACAAAAATAACTATTTATTCAACAATTTAATTTTTTTGTCAATGACAGCTGCATTTTTTTATGAGATAACCAAACTCTTTTTTCAGTGCGTCCTTAACTTTGACGTCTTACAGGATTTTAAGAATGTCGCGAATCATTGCATGACATTTAAGGTAATCTGACCGCTGCCAGGATCATCAAAATATAAAAAAGGTTATCACATTATGTAAATTTTTTTTAATGATTGCCTCTGAACCTAACTTTATTGACTTTTGTTGAAGTAGTAAAGTTGTTCATTATTAACCAAGGTAGAAAAATACAGGGACTACTTGATTAAGAACTAAATCTCAATACATTTGACAGAATGTGCGGTTAACTGATGCAAAGACAAAATAAAAAATATATTTTTCCCTAGTTATTTAATAGTCCCATTTACCTATGCGAAAATGAAAATCAATTGAGTTATCCATGTATTTTCATAGCAATTTTTACAACACAATACTTATTTTCAAATCAAAACAAAAATATTGGATATGCTATTTATTTCCCTGTCATTGTCATGCAATTTAAAACTGGAGTAAAAAAGTTACTAATATTTACAAAAATACCTGTAGAATCCCAGTAGTGAAAAAAATGCTAGATGAGGCACTGTAAAAAAGCGTGATTATTGTCTCGGATCCATTAAAGACTTCGAAGCTTCGTTTCTCGGTCTTTAATGGACCAGGACAATAATAACTCACTTTTCTACCTTGGCGCAAATAAAAAAATAGAATTTTTAAAAATAATATATTTTAATTAAAAAATTAATATATATAATGTCGGATCGAGTACTTTTGCGTCAAATTATCTTGATTGATTATTAAACGTCAACTATAGTTATAAGTCTTTTCTAGATTCATGAAATAATTAGCAATTATTTAATATCCCTTCAAACGTATTTATAGTGATTGTTTTTGTTTATTTATTGTAATGGATATTAAAAACTCATTATAGAAATGTTTTGAAGGTAATTTTAAGTTTTTTACATATTCAACATTGGAAGAAATTACTCTATTTGAAATACTGTAGTCGAGAAAGATGGGCCCAAGATCAAACAGCTTAAATTCCCATATTTATTTATTTATTTATTTATACACCAACAGCATCCAACAGCCGAAGCCAGTTACTGGATGAAAAATATGTTTTCATTCAAAATACTTGCTTCAGACACAAATCCATTAGAAGAACCAGCGTGAACAATTATGAAACGTTTACCATCAAAACCTTCTGGTTTATGTACACTTTTGCTACTAGTGTCTTGCCAGGAAATTGTTTTATTTCCTTTTGAATCAATCCATGGTTCATCCAAAAAAACAAGTTGTCTTAGATGCTCACTTTTCAGGTTTTCAAAGCATTTACGAAAGAATGAAATTATGGTACTAACCCTTACTATGTGAAAGTTCATCTTATTCAGAACAATAAACAACTAAAAGGTTGAATTAACTTTCACTATTTATTCTATAAATACTTTAAATACAATGACAGCCGTTTCGCTATCGAAATAGCATCGTCTGACGATGCTATTTCGATATAATAGTTTTTCAATTTTTATTTATAAAATAATGAATATTTCAAATCTTTTACCTGAGAATTAGAGGGAATGATTTAAAGCCATTAAGCAAGAGAAATATCCTAAAATGTTCTCTTGTCACATTTTGCAAAACATTCTGGGATGCGAAGCCTTCTTCTCTATGGTAAAAAAACTCGTATAGTTTACATGCATCAGTGTGCGAAATATGTATCAGTAGCTATAGAGTGGGTCACAGTTATTATGCAGCGTGGCCGGCATAGGCCAATGTAAATCTTATGGGCGAATATTCAACACTGTTGCCGCTTTGGTTACGGCTTGAACCACAATTAACTCAGCCAATTTATTTTCGTAGAAACGTTTTATTATGAATTTTGCAAAACAGATGTATTCTATATAATAAATATTATTACAAAATGGAATTCAAGTCTATTTATGTAGATTGTAATCAGTATATACCTGATCACTTGATGGATTATTTGGGTCTCTACTAAATCTTTCAGACAAATCCTAATCCTATTGCCAGTGAAAATATTATTTAATTACAAAGATGCTAATTATTTTTACCTGTATAATCCCTTGATCCTCGTAAACCGTTATGTAATATTCCTGGAATGTAGAGGTAAGTAAATGTACAGGTAAGTAATAACATAGGCAGGTACCTATCTGTTTCTGCTGATAAACGAAAGGGTATTATTAAAACAACAGCCATGCAGTTAGCAGCACCGTTTGAAAAATTTAAACAAGGTGTAAGTCTTGATCGTTAAACCAAGAGGCTTTTATTGAATATTTCAACGTATACGTTGAATACAAAAGATGACAAAAGTGTGACAGCGAAAATAGAACTGATTTCTGAAATGACTGGCCTTAGTGTGAGAACAGTGTATAATCTGACAAGCGAAGTCGCTACTGGACCTTTGACATCGCCAAAAAAACAAAGCAGCAGCCAGTCGAATTCAAGACTGATCACCTACGATGAAGGTATCCAATCGCAAATACGAAAAGCTGTGCATGATTTCTACTCCGAAAATATTCCACCAACACTGGCAAAAGTTCTTGCTAAAATAAATTCAGACGAAAATGTACCAAATTTTTCTAAAAGTACGCTAAGACGCTTGTTTAACGATATGGGGTTTGTTTATGGAAAGAGAGGAAGAGACTCGATTCTAATAGAAAGAGCTGATATAATCGCCTGGAGGCACAAATATTTAAGATCAGTGAAGAAGTTCCGCGAAGAAGGATATAACGTAATATATCTGGACGAGTCATGGATTAATGTGGGCCACAGTGTAAATTTTGAATGGAAAGACACTACCATAAAAAATGCCCGAGATGCATTTGTCAAAGGACTGACAACAGGACTGAAGGCTCCAAGTCAACGAGGACCGAGATTTGTTCTTCTTCATACAGGCTGGAAAGACGGTTTTCTTGAGGGTGCAGAAAAAACTTTTCTGGCTAAGAAAGGTGCAGACGATTACCACGACTAAATGGACGCAGAAGGCTTTGAGGCCTGGTTTAAAGATCAATTGATCCCTAATTTGCCGAAAAACGGATCAAAGAATGTTGTAGTGTTGGACAATGCGTCATACCATTCGGCGAAGTTACCTTTTTCAAAGACAACTTGGAATAAGGAACAAATAAAGTACTGGTTACTGGAAAAAGAGATTTACTTCGAGGATGATTATTTAAAAACAGAATTATTGGCTACTGCAAACGCGTTTAGAGAGCAGTACGACCTAAGAAAAATAGACGATATTGCCACGGAACATAATATAACAGTCCTACGATTACCACCTTATCATTGCGAATTAAATCCTATTGAAATGGTGTGGAGCCAAGTGAAAGGATATATGGCTCGTAATAATAGTACTTTTAAAAAAGAGGATGTGGAAAAACTTATAAAAACAGCGTATTCGTAAGTAAACCCAATGCAGTGGTCTAATTATGAAAAAAAGGTAGAGAAGACAGAGGAAAAGATGTGGCAAACAGATCATTTAATGGAAGACATTGAGCCAATAATAATAAATCTAAATGAAGACGATGAAGATGAAGACTTGGATGACGATGAAGATTAGTAATATATTTCTTAACCCTCAAATGTTCCATTCAATTTTCATTTATTTTAGTTATTACCTGCTAATCATTGTCATTTTTAAAGTTTAATTTTAATTCAAGTTAAAATACGTAATTATTAATTCATTTACTTATTCTATATTTTGTTTGTTACAACAACCCGCCAGAAGAAGAAAAATCCTCGGAAAAATCATCGAAATGTCGGCAAGATTTCATTAGCTTTTCTCTGTTCTCCCTTAAAATTTAGATCACAGCTGACTTTTTTACTACTCATCTTGTAATTTATGTATACTTATATTATTATTATTGACATATTTTTATTATTATTTATATTATTATATTATTATTTCATAATTTGACAAAGGTCTTTTGTAAGGCCGCTGTATTTATTTATTTCTTTATACGTGATAATTAAACGTATAAAATTTGAATATTTTAGCGGATTTACAATATTTTCCTTTAAACGCGTAAAATTTATCTAAAAGCATAATTATAAATATTCTTAATTACTCACTAAACGATTTTCAAATGAATAATTTAAATCATAATAGTAACACAATGGCAAGTTATATTCCCGCGTCAGTTGGAACCAAATTCGAAGAACATGCCGATATGGCAACGCCTTCGTCCATAAACGCAATGCTGCATAATAACTGTGAACCGCTCTATAGTTACTCATTTTATTATTATGTTGAACTACTAGCTCTTTTAAATGGTTTGAGAAAAGATCTTCCAATTGTCTATAAAAAATATTTTTGGTAATAAGCTTAGTTTAAAAAAATGTCAACTGTATTGAAATGTGTTTCCAAATCGAATAATGAATTCATAATTATATTTAAGTAATTATTGTCTCGAAATAGTTTTTTAATTTTTATTTATAAAATAATAAATATTTCAAATCTTTTACTTGAGAAATAGAGGAAATGATCTTGTCATATTTTGCAAGACATTCTGGGAATGTAAAGCCTTCTTCTCTATGGGCATTATATGTTATGGTAAAAAAACTCGTATAGTTTATATGCATCAGTGTGCGAAATATGTATTAGTAGCTAGTTACTCATTTTATTATTATGTTGAACTACTTGTTTTTTGAAATGATTTGAGAAAAGACCTTCCATTCCAATAGTCTATAAAACAATATTTGATAAAGCAACTCCGTTTGAACAACTCCCTTTATTGTCTTGTTATATTTCCTGGTTGTGTAGGTATCTAATTTGCCGACACGGCATCTACCTTCGGGTAAACTACCCCGGAATTTGACAAGTCAATGTAAAACAGAAAATTAAATTACCTAATCTATTCATTACCCGAACAAACTTGTAAATTAATTTCGAAGTAATGCCCTAATGACTAGTCAATCCCTTCGGGGGCTTTCTAAACTCCCTCAAAACATCCCTCTAGACGACTGAATAACACGAATGTTACACGCCGCGTGATGCTGATGCTGGTGCTTTTGCCCCTTTATCAGTTTATTTTCCCCTTCGAAAATGGTGTGTCGTCGCACAAAATCGTTTTGCTAAAATGTATCGAAAATTATACGCAGAAATATTTATGCCTCCCGTGAGGAACTCACTAGCACTAACTGGAGAATCATTTGATTTTACGAGCGTTAAATTTTTTGATTGTATAGTGCAACTATCCATAAGGTAAGGTCGGCTGAAAAGTCCCCGGTCTACCATAGTAAAACACAATATTTTGACAAAATTCATTTTTTTTATTCAACATAGTTGCCTTCAAGGGCGATACAGCGATTATAGCGACCTTCCAACTTTTCGATACCATTTTCGTAGTACTCCTTCGGTTTGTCCTCAAAATAGGCTTCAGTTTCGGCGATTACCTTAGTATCAGAGCCAAATCTTTTCCGGCGAGCATTCTCTTCAGGTCAGAGAAAAGGAAAAAGTCGCTGGGGGCTAGATCTGGAGAATACGGTGGGTGAGGAAGCAATTCGAAGCCCAATTAATGCAATTTAGCCATCGTTTTCGATGATTTGTGACACGGTGCATTGTCTTGATGAAACAACACTTTTTTCTTCTTCATATGGGGCCGTTTTTTCGCGATTTCGGTCTCCAATCGCTCCAATAATGCACAGTAATAGTCGCTGTTGATTGTTTTTCCCTTTTCCAAATAGTCGATAAACAATGTATCCCAAAAAACGAAGGCCCTAACTTTGCCAGCTGACTGTTGAGTCTTTCCACGCTTTGGTGGCGGTTCACCGGCCGCAGTCCACTCAGCTGACTGTCGATTGCACTCAGGCGTGTAGTGATGGAGCCAAGTTTCATCCATAGTCACATATCGACGCAAAAAATCGGGTTTATTACGACTTAACAGCTGCAAACACTGCTCAGAATCATCAATTCGTTGCTGTTTTTGGTCGATTGTGAGCACGCGCGGCACCCATTTCGCACAGATCTTCCGCATACCCAAATATTCGTGAACGATATGTCCAACACGTTCCTTAGATATCTTTAGAGTGTCAGCTATCTCGATCTTATTCACTTTACGGTCACTCAAAATCATTTTGTGGATTTTTTTGATATTTTCGTCGGTAACCACCTCTTTTGGGCGTCCACTGCGTTCACCGTCTTCGGTGCTTATTTCACCACGCTTGAATTTTGCGTACCAGTCAATGATTGTTGATTTTCCTGGCGCAGAGTCCGGAAACTCATTATCAAGCCAAGTTTTTGCTTCAACTGTATTTTTTCCTTTTAAATAACAATATTTAATAAACACACGAAATTCTTTTTTTTCCATCTTTTTGAAAATAACAAAAGTTGCTTCACTAAAAATGCAATATCTCACAAACTAATAGTCCGACAGCTGTCAAATTTTTACACGAATCTTTTGAAGGTTGATACTATCTAAAAATGAAATGGATTTAATCCTAGTGTCGTCATCTATAGGTCAGACCGGGGACTTTTCAGCCGAGCTTATATTTATAGCATGTAATGATTTAAAAAGCTGATACCTCACTTTAAAAAAATCAGGATAAATAAAAACATAAGAGAACAGAGTCAATCATTCATATATGTCGAATGGGACTGTTGGAAAAACCAAAAGAAAAACCCAATCAAGATGGATAAAAAACAAGGACTAGTTTCGGCCTAACATGGAGGCCATCATCAGGCCAACATATTGATATTGAATCCCCATCTATTTCGTTAAAAACTTGAAGTGCCTTATTTATCATAACTGCTTTAGTGGAAAAAGATTTAGAGAACATCTTATATCTGTTGGAAACGATAAGTTTAAATTATTATTTTTTAAATTTTCATTTTTAATCATTATTTGCAAGTGTGGTATACATAGATGATATATCTGGGATACTGAACCCACAGTAATATTAATAAAACACCCAAATAAATTTAATAAAGTGGTTTCAATCTTTTCTTTTACAAAAAAAACCTGCATCCAGTGTACGGTAAAAATCGCACACAATGCAAAAGTAATCACGGAAAATTCAACCTGAAATGCATCAGACCAATGTCGATTTCTATTTCCAAGGAAACTCCTCCGGAAAATATATATCCTACAATAGTTGCACTTCAACAACAATGCTGCCACTGAGTGTATTGATCTCTTTAAGTCGAGATCTGATCTTGTCATTTTTTTTTTAAATTCTTCTCGGTGTAGTGTGTGTACCTATATAAAATACATTTTTATAAAAATACTTCACGAACGATAGCCTGCACCTCAAAAATTTCCACAGCGTAAGGCATTTCCTGAAAATTATTGATCAAATATTTTTGGCCAAATACGAATAGAACCTGTAAACTATATAAGAGGGACAAAAGGTATGGGCCCATCTTCTAAAAGAATACATCATTTTGAAAAGAGAGTCATTCGTTATATACACATATGTCCAAAATAGAAATAATATATCTACGCCTATGGTTTTTTAAAAACTCTTGTTGATATTTATTTTAAAGCGTTCTTAAATCAAAATAATACTAAATTTGATTCGTTTTTGTATTAATTTGGTCATATTTAATTTATTTGGGTGCTTTCACATCACAACTAATATTAAGACTAATAAAAAACTCTTCGTTTTAACGTAACTTCCAAGTTTAATTGAAAAAATGTGTTTTATATCACAATGACGGCCGTTTCGCTAAGAAGCATCGTCAGATTGACATTTAAGTTACATTTTGTTTGTTTGTAGCTAGGTACCTGATGTTTAGGTAGTATTAAGGCTAGACCAAGTATGGAAGTAATAAGACATAACAATATTAAAGCCTAGATGTTAATAGCCCTAAGGGATTATCCTGGATGTATTTCCCTCTAAGATCAGTATAACTGTGCAATAAAAACTATATCATGCTGATCTTTACAATAACTTAAAATATTTGTGTTTTACAATTATGTCTTATCTATGTATAAAATGTAAACTCAATCAAAGTAAACAGTTTAATAGTGGAGAACTTCCAAGATTTATTTGTTCATTAACAACTTTAAATTGTGGATCTGCTAGATGTCTTTTAATTTCAAGTTCTTCAAGGAAATCTAAATTTTGTTTTTTATTACAAGTGTGTAGTATTTGGATGTCATTGGTGTGTAAGAGTGAGGTTGGATGTTCAAGTAGGTGTTTTGCATAATTTGACTTATCTGGTTGTTTTAATCTATATGCTCTTAAGTGTTCATTAAATCTTACTTCAAAATTTCTTTGTGTTTGACCTATATATACAGCATTACATTCTGGACAATTAATTTTGTAAACACCAGATTTTTTTAATTTGGGTAATTTTGTTTTTACATTTAACATTTTTGTACCAACATTATTTTGTGTTTTAAATGATATTAATGCTGATGTTACCGAAGATATTTTAAAAATTAATAAAAAGATGAAATATTCCATTATTCCAAACTTTTAGACATATGTGTATTTGGGTTAGCTAGTAGGACCCATTTTAAAACGTACAAAATTCTAGTCTTCCAGCTCTATTTGTATTAGAGTCTGTTTGCTTGGTTCATAAACCAAGTTTCGTAGATTGACCAAGGTGATTCTTCAAGGCGTCTCTATACGGTTTCTAAATTTTTCTAAGGTTCCATGGACATTTGAGAGGTATATTATTAGTTTTTATATCTATATATATAATTAGTTAGGTATATTATCGCTTTGCAATTTTTCCTGATATTTATGTTTTACTTAAAGATGTGGCAACGCTGCATAACATAACGCACCTTGGATAGTGAATGTTTTGTGTGTTTAACCTAGAAAATTTGAGATTTTGATTCCATTTTTCTCTTGGATAATCCGCAAATTTTTTTACGAAAATTTACTATAGACACCAGTAGTGTTAATAAAGAAATAAAACAGAAAAGAATTCAAGCGCCATCATTTTTTTGACGTGTTTGTTTAACTGTGTTTTTTTGTGGCGTTTTACCTGGTTGTACTAAATTTAGAATAAGTTCGATACGTGTTCAATAATCCTGCAAGTCAGAAAGTCCAGACCAAAGAAATAAAACAGAAAAGATAAATTTATAAGTAGAATAATTCACAGTAGAGCCAAAATAATTATCAAAAATAGAAAAGTGCCAAGTGACATGAATCAGACATTTATAGTTCACATAGGTAGTGAGAGAAATAAAACATGAAAAACGAAAAACATTATATCCATAGATAAGAGATATATTTTGGCGTACTGTCTTGAGAAATGGTATCAGAACGTCAATCCGAAGTTCTACCTGATTAGTTTCTAGTTATATTCAGGCTTTTTGCAGATTCTTATTAGAAAAAACACCATCAAATATATTATGGAGCGAATTCTTTATTTTTGATTTGTCAAAACACTGACATTTTTTTTATTTTGTGTGTTGCTATATCTATATATCAAAAATACAAGTACAAAACTATATTTTGTCAACAACTTAAAACAGTAAATAATTCTTATTATATACTATAACTACAGTTTTATCTTGAACACAAGTTGAAATCAAATTACAAGATATCACACATTCTGTGTAGTAGTTATTCTTACAACAAAATATAGTACCTAACTAAGTATAACAATCTGGCCTATGAAAGAGTCAGTCATTCAAATTAAAATAAATCAGTTTAAAAATCTAAAAGGTAGTTTTACTGTACGTCCTGATCTAGAAGTTGTGGGCTGAGGTGAAGGAACAGAAACATCATTACCTGATAACTGAGAGAAAGGTGGTTCTGAACTGTCATCAACTGCACCGGCATCGGACACCTTCTTGAAGCTCTCCGGTGAAGCTGCAGACAATTCTAAAGGATATAATCTTTGATAACTTCTTACCTTTTGTCCAAAGTTTGTCTTTACTCTTGCCGTTCTGGTACAATTATCTTTTCCTGTATAAATCTCTGTAATTATACCTAATGGCCAGTTCAGTCTATTTTTCTCTGTTTCTACTAAAACTATGTCCCCAACTTTAGGTTCATTTCTCTTGTTATTTCCGTTATTCGCCATCAGCGACAAATATTCATTTCTAAATCTGCTTCTAAATTCTTCTCTTAATTTCTGTGGGTGTCACATAACAATGTACTCAGTTCTATCCACGTTACACATGCTTTTCCGAGCTTCCTACGCAGCATCTCCTTCACTACACGGTCAAGTCTCTCCCACCATCCTCTCCACCAGGGCCTTTATTCTCATCCGGTGGATATGAATACTCCTATAGGAAAGTCCGATAGGAAGATGGTATATTTTCCTATAGTAGTATTCATATCCACTGGATGAGAATAAGGGCCCAGGGAGTTCTAATTCACAACATATAATACTGAGATAGATCGGAAACTGCCATTAGAACCTCGATACCAGAGCGATAATCGCGGCACCTCGGGTCAGGAACCAAGAACTATGAGATATAGCGGGAAACTATATAAATGTATTTAAATATTAATCGTTTTTATTAATATCTTGATGGGAAAAATCTCGAGTTCTCTTCAATAATACACAAATATACATTTTTATGAAATATTTGCTACATTCAATAAATTATTTACATGTTCATGACTTTATGCAATTCATGAATTCTAGACAATGGTTTTTCATTTAAATCTAACTGGCCAATTAATAACAACCATAGATTGCATAGCTGTAATTAGATGTTCAATTAACATTTATAAAATGTGTATCTCTTAAAATGATTAATTAATTCCTAAATTCTCACAGTTAAAGTATTTTAAACACTACACAAACATTAAGTATAGAACTTTTTAATAAAACTTTCAAGGTTTATTTAAAAAATTAAATTTCGCGGTATATTAAATTAAAATTTGAATAACCGTGAAAATATTATTAAAAAGTTTTAAAGCTTTCATTATTTTATATATTTTATTTCAACGTACTTGTTCGTCTTTAGAATTGCGATGCATTTAATATCTTGTTTTAATCACAAATTGTTTCAAATACAATTTGCGGATGTAATAATTACTGTACATATTTCATTCTGTAGATTTTAATTTCAGGTATAACATTACTAGTATACACAAAATGGCACTGAAGAAGTTCTACAAACACAAATGATTGTTCTGTAAATTGTGACAGCACACTAAAAAGCGTTTTCTTGCCTTGGACTCCAGTTTGATTTACCAACAATGAACTTTCATTTATACTTTCATTTACGTATAAGATTCCTTGTCATGATTATATCTCAGTGACATTAGAAGTGTTACACCCAGAAGGAATAATTTCTTAATTACTGTACAATCTTTAGACTATCCATAGACATGAAAAAATTATGAGATTGCACTAAAAGCAAATTGTAAATTAATGATAATTAAAAATAAAATATGGGTTCGACCATTCATACGCCTATGTCACTTGGAAAACCTTTTATCAATTTCATAACAACCCAAAAACAACACTTGCTTATATATGTGACACACAATGGTGGCACACTCGAAGCGGCAAATTGACGTATCCACTTTCAACGTTGTATTGGTTTACATATTGTTAAAGTAATACAATATTTGCCAACCAATATGAGTCATAAATGGTTAACCAATATGGCCACTGATTGTAACAGGTGCTCAGATTTTAACAGATATCTGATCGGAAACTGCCATAAGATCACTCGATACCAGAGCGATCTCTACATAGCTGGCACTTGTTGGAACCAAGAATCTATAAGATATAGGAGCAAATCTGCAAACTGAAATATTCTAATGGAAATATCGATAAATCTGAAATTAAAAAAAAAAACTTTTTTTTATGCTCAATTTATAATTTATCTCGGAAACGGCTTGCACGATTTTTATACATTTTGATAATCGACGATTTTGCAATACGGCCGATCTTAGTATTTATATAGTAGTTTTTTGGTTTTTCTGGAGAACCAAAGAACTGTTTTATTTCAAACGGATCATCCTATGATTAAAATTTAATAACCGTAAAATATTCATTAATTTCAGTTACCGTTAAAGCTTTCATTATTTTATATTTATATTTATATCAACGTACTTGTTCAAGTCTTTAGAATTGCGATACATTGTACTTGCTTTTAATCGGCAAATTGTAACAAATATATTAAAATTGTAACGATTACAGAGATATTGGAAATGTTCCGAACTAAACTTACTATAAGTGAGCACAAAACGGCAATGAAATTCACAAAACACGAAAATTCATGCTTAAATCATGATTCACATATGTGACAGCACACTAGCGTTTTTTTGACATGTTGGATAGCCTCTGCTATCTCAACTAATGAACTTTAATTCGACGGTCATTTAGCACCATTTGGTGAACTTGAGCGATATTATATCGTCAGTGACATTAGAACGTGTTACAACCCAAGCTGAATACGGCCACGTTTCTTAAATTACTGGAAAATCTTTTTATCAAACTGGTAAATGATGGTGCAGATTGCACTAAACAGGCGCAAATCTATTATCAGTTAAAAATAATTAGGCGTATTGCCTTTCACGCTATTTAATGACAGCTCGATACTGGAATTTTTTCCCCATTTTCATAAAAACACTCAAAAACTCAAATGACTTGTTAAACACACAACTGGTGGCACACTCGAAGCGGCAAATTGTGGGTACCTTTCATTTCCCAACTTTTGTTTACGAGTGCTGCCATCTTCATGTTAAGGTCGGAAACTTTTCAGATAACCCTCGTATATCGTGTTGTAAATTGTTAGTTTCGTTTCCTTAAATATTTCCCTTCTCTTTAAAAATGTGATGTACATCGAGTTTTGTTGCATTTTCTATTCTTTCTGCAATGTCTACTTCATTTTTACCGTGTTGGTGTATATTCACTCCGAGGTATTTGAAGGACTCTACTTGTTCTAACGATATATTATTAATTTTTTATTGACATCGTTTCTGCCTTGTTTCTTATGGTAATTATTTTTGTTTTATTACAATTTATTTTTCGATTTTTCTGTTGCAATGTCAAGTTCCATAAATCTGAAATTAAAAAAAAAAGTTTTTTTTATGCTCAATTTATAATTTATCTCGGAAACGGCGTGCACGATTTTTATACATTTTAATAATCGACGATTTTGCAATATGGCGGAGCTTAGTATTTATATAGTAGTTTTTTGGTTTTTCTGGAGAACTATAAAGAACTGTTTTATTTCAAACGGATCATCCTATGATTTTTTTCTATACTTAAATGTCATAATTTCGGAGTTACCGTTAATTTTTATTTTATATTTATATTTTATATCCGCTCAAGTTAAAATAATACACTAAGATGGCTAAGATTGTGTTAATACACTAAGATGGCTAAGATTGTGTAACGTTCTGAACTAATTTTAATATTCCCACCTCTAGATTTTATTTATTGAAAAGGTTCCAGTTTTTTTCAAAAGCGTAAGTTGAGTTGCCTACCTCGTTAGTTGAAATTTTCAAAATTTATTTTATAGAATATATTAAATTATATTAGGTTTAATAGTATATTATTATTGATAATTATAGTAATTTTGGACAATATTTAAATTTTATATTTTTCCGCATTAACTACTTTCGTTCTATTTAATGGTTAAGTATTTTAAATTTGGTACCAAAATGTATTTCACGGTGCTAGAGTCCCCCCAGGTAGTACAAACTCGTCTTTGCCAAGTCTTCATTGGCGTATTTTCCTGGTACTCTAAAACGGGAAATATTTAATGAAAGCTCCTGAAATTATCCTCGATTTTTACCATTGCGTTCATGGAAAAACACTCACATCGACAATCAAATGACTTGTCAAACAACAACTGCGCTGTCAAAATGGCTGCAAAAACCTTTTAGTGGGTACCTTTCAAAGCATGTAACGCCATCTACTTTCGAACTTTTGTTTACGATTTCTGTCTCATCTTCATGTTGAGGTCGGAAATCTTTGGAGAGTCACGATAACCCTCGTATATCGTGTTGTAAATGGTGTGTAGTTGTTAGAGGATATCCTTCTAGCTTTAAAAATTGTTCTAGCAACAAATTGGAATTTTGGTGAGGTTTTGTTTGGTTTTGTCTGAATTTATTTTGTGAGACCTAGTTGATGTATCTTCACTGAGGTATTTGAAGGACTCTACTTGTTCACACCAGGCATCGTAATTTTTTCTTATTTGTGACACCTATTTCGATATACAGGGTTTTAGTTTTGGGTTTAGTTTCCATTATTACCTTTTCACTTGGGTTTGAAGATTCTGCCAACTTTGTATGGATTTTGGTTGGCAAATAAATGAATTATTATTTGATTCCCTCTGTACCCTTCATGTCTGTTTTTGAATGAATTAATGGACAGCAGATCACATGCCTTAGCTGGATTTACGCAAGTTTTATCTATTTTGCACCTTGGAACTTATTAGCTGTTATAATTATTAATTTTAGTACCTTCTTCATGAAACGTAGTACTTATTTTTTTTTAAAGCTTTTTATATTTATGATAGTACTGCCTAGTATATACCTGCTCATACTAACTTTTTTTTAGAACATACTATAGTAACTTATAACTTATTAGTTTAAATTTCTTTCTCTTTATAGTAAATAAAATAGATAATTCCTTATTTAATTTTACTTATAATGTTAAAAGGGTAACTAAGGTTATCGGTTACTTATCAGTAGATTTGCTAATTATTTTTTTTTGTGGCGCATGTCGGTTGAGCTCAAGCGGTATGATAATTTGCTATATCAAATAGATATAAACTCATTAATTAATTTTTTTTCCTTGCGTTTGGCCGTATCTATTACACCTTAGAAGCCATTGGTAGATTTTAATATAACATTATATGTTAATTGTGGCATGTTAAGGTAGATCCTTTTTCTATGCTTGCTATTTTCAAGTGCTTTTTTTGCTTTCAGTCATTACACTATATTTAATTTTTATGAAAGGTTCAGGGATTATAGAATAAAGTGTTAACAAATCTTGTTTTGTTTGAATTTAATTGTTGGTACTTTGGAACTCATTAATTCGATGACTTTTTGGTAAATTAGTTTCCATTATTAGCACATTTTCAGATAACTTGGGTTTGAAGATTCTGCCAACTTTGTATGGTTTTTGGTTGGCAAATAAATGAATTATTATTTGATTCCCTCTGTACCTTTCATGTCTGTTCTTGAATGAATTAATGGACAGCAGATCACATGCCTTAGCTGGATTTACACAAGTTTTATCTATTTTGCATCTTGGAACTTATTAGCTGTTATAATTATTAATTTTAGTACCTTCTTCATGAAACGTAGTACTTATTTTTTTTAAAGCTTTTTATATTTATGATGGTGCTGCCTAGTATATACCTGTTTTTACTAAAAAAATGATTGATTGATTGATTAATGTACTTGCTTTTCGGTTTATGGTTTATTTTTTTTAGAACATACTATAGATAACATATTGAAGACAAATCTTTAGATATTTGCATCATGTTAAAAGAAGGTTCACGTTTAAGTGGTAAACAATTAGGGAACTATAAAAAAGATAAAATAAAGGTTGTTACAGTAGATGCTAAAAATGTTGTCCGTTTACTTCAATGCAACAAGCCATTGTATCTTTAAAACTGTATTTTAAAACCTGAATATTGTCAGGTTTTTGTCTTATAAACAGTGCTTTTTAAGTGAGCCCACAGGAAATAGTCTAGAGGATTCATATCGAGTGATCGCGGGGCCATTCAATAAAACCACGCCTTCCCATCCATCTTTTGGAAAACACATTATTTATTACACGTTTCTTGTTGACTCAATTCGTTCTCTTTCAGATAAACGATCCCCATTGTGATTTTCAATAAACAGCAACAATAGTAGCTTATTGAAACGTCAAAGTTATTAATGTTACAATCATGGCGATCTTAATGTATTATTTTAACCTTAGCGGATAATTGGAAAATTAGCTATAACTGACATTTAGGTACAGAGAATATTACATGAAAAGTATTCAGTATTTTTAAACGTTTTTAAAAACAAAAAAAAACAGCTCGATCGTATTACAAAATCGTTTAAATATTCCGACATAACTGCGACGTTCCATATATAAAACTCACTCTGTAATTTATCAGTGTTTTTCTTTTGAAGTCCGAATTACAACCACGAAAACGTGAACATATTGTGATTTGTAATGTGTTCCAGAGCAAATAAAGGTATGTATTTAAAAAACAAGTTATATAAATATAATTGTATAATTTTTAAATAAGTTGGGGTTATCTTCCAGATTAACCATCCGCTAAAAATTCTCTGCGCATGTACAAAAATATTCGAAATTAACAGCGGGACAGCCGCACAGTGTTGTCAGTTCAAATATTTTTTAGGTTAGGTTAGCGAATTAGGTTTAGTTTTGATTTGGTAAATTTGAGGTTAGGTTAGGTTACGCACGTTAGGTTAAGGTTAGGTTACTGCTAAAATTAGGTTAGGTTAGGTTAAGATGCTAAGAACAACAGTTGAAAATATGAATAATAACGTTAGGTTAGGTTAGGTTCCCTTCGTTATTTCGAATTAAAGATATTGTAATATGCGAATATAAAAATCTCACGTTTTCATGGTATTCTGTGGTTTTCATTTTTAGAGCAATGGGGCACTGAGTTCAGCTATAAAGAACAAACCTTATATAACAATGGTTTAAACATTTGAAGTAAAACAGGTGTTATTTTTTAATTAATGTTAATTAAATGTTAATTAATATTAACATCTGTTTTTTTAATGGTATTTCTGTGATTTTAATTTATTATGGTTTTAAATTAATGAAAGATATAAACTACCACAATAAATGCAGTAGAAACTATAAGGAAAAAACATTTTAAATAATGCATATTATATTATTAAAATTAAATAATATATAATTAAAATATTATATTTCGTCTTCTGATTTATTTAAGGCATATTATGTTTACATGCATATAAAATCTAAAACCAAAATCAGCCCTATAATTATTGTATCTCCTTGTTATAATAAATTAACGTGCTATCTGCAAATGTATACTGTACGTTCAACATTTTAAAGATAACATTGATGTTATCATAACAGTTTCAATCATATAGGTCAACAAAATGATTTTAAATATGTTTTGATTCATAACTGCGACGTTTTAGTAAAAACAATATGTTATGATGAACATTAACAGTTAATTTTCGTCTTAATGTCCGAATTCACTCACTTTATTTATTTATACATATGTGGCAACATATTGTGATTTGTAATGTGTTCCAGAGCAAATAATAAAGGTATGTATTTTAAAAACAAGTTATATAAATACCTATATTTGTATAATTTTTAAATAAATTGGTAAATATTGTTTACCTTTTATCCAGCATTTTAAAGTTGTATATATCATTATTAAATACTTATTTTAATGGATTTCCATCCCTCTATCTGTTTGTATGGGATATTATACACGTTAGAGGGGATTATGTGTGTATAAAGGACAAATAATAACAGTGAGAATGTGTGAGAATCATAGTCGTTACTTATAGACACGTGTGACCTCCTGCTGTTCAAAAATTACTCTCCTATAGTTAAATATCGACATCATTAACTCAACCAAAAATGTATGAATTTAATCAATATTTATGAGTAATATTAATTTATATAAGCTTGATATTCACTTTGTGAAAGTCAGATGGATATATTGAAATTACATTTTGTTTTTTCAAGGTAGCCTAATGTCAACCAAAATTTAACAAATTTTATGGACAAAGCTAAATAAAAATAACCTAAAATCTAAATATCAATTAACAATAATTGATCGGTCACAATAAAAATCATTTAAATAAATAAATAAATACACACACACAAAAATGGCATTCAGAAGTGATATATCACAGAATTCAGCTACTTTATAGTATGGTTTCTCCTGAAGGTATGCTTTAGTCAGTCAATTTGCGGTAGACAGTTGTACATTTTTCTAGCATTATAAATAATAGAATTAACATCTAAATCAGAGTTTCGTGTGGGCTATCTATGGAGTGGACCCTGCTTTGAGATAAGGTTAGATTTACGAACTAAGCAAACAGATTCTAAGATGAATAGTGCCGAAAGAGCTATAGTTTTGGATTTTTTAAAATAGGGTTCACAATGCGCTCTGTGACGTAAGCCAAAAACTTAACTTATTGCCCTTTTCTGTAGTTTAAAAACAGAGTCAAAAAGATGTACACAACAAAACCCCCAGAAAACCAATCCATATCTTAGATGGGACTCAAACAGAGAAAAGTAGGTTGTTAACGCAATAGAAGAAGTTAGCTCTTTAGAAACGGTTTTTATGGCAAAACACACAGAGAAATGCTCTATTATGTTCTTTAGTCGACATATACTACGAGCACCAGAAAGCCTAACTCTGTGTGATCGTACAATGGCGATAAAAAAAAGAGTACACGTATCTGAGTATCATACTAGACATTAAAAATTTGTTATGGTAGGTCCAGTCACATACACTACCTAATAAAACAGAGTTTATTAGAATCGGACCAGGATTTAATAATAAGATCTCTAAATTGTAGAATGTAATGTTTTCCACGTATATGAATTGCTTTAATGTTCTATAGAGCCTATGTGCGATAGAGTAATTTTGCCATTATTGATTATGTCAGTGATATCATTAATACGGATCATACTGTAACACCAACCTTAAAAAAATTGGGCCTTGGGATACACCATTATCAATCAGCCTAAGAATCTGTTTAGGTGGAATGTTTACCATTTCTTCTCCGGTGAATGCAATACTGGCAGAATGTAATGAATATGCCATTAGATTTGCGAGCTTGTTTATCAAACATCTTGTGAACACAGTCAAACGCTTTAGCAAAATCACAAAAAGTTGAAGTAGTGAACAGTTTTTTGGTAATAGTCGCGAGAGTATATACATCTTACAAAACTTTAGGAACATTAAAAACATTCCCCATCCACTGGTAGATGCTTTTAGGAGACCAAATTGATGTTTCAAAATATATTTGGTAAAAGGTCATTTCAATTATTTTCAATAAGGTTCCATATAGAATCATTAATTAGACAGTTGCGTTTTTACGTACGTTACGATAATTCCGCAAATATCACGATGTTGAAGCAAGAAATTACGTACTTGTAAAGAGGTCCATACTGGCGTTGACTTTGGACAGATAAAACTGTTATATTTAGCGGAGGTAGGATCTTAACTGATGGTGTAGGCTGCACATGGACCAAAATTGCTACCCAAAGTCAAACCAGTAGGCTACAATTTGCTCATAAATTGCCATACGTATGTGCAGCATATATACGGCTGTAACTTTTTGCAGTCTTAAAGGTTTTGCAACCCACATTTATCAGATGGTCGACAACGAAGTGGAGAAGGGCAGGTGACCGACTCATAAATGCAGCTTGTACGAGTCTATTCCAAAAGTATGACATTCGAATGGAGCAAGTTTTGCCACTTTGCAAAAATTGTAAGTCAATATCTGGATGAAGTTCGAATAATAACATTTGTTTGGGTAAAGAGCCATATTGGGAATAACAGAGCATGCGAAAAAGCGGATATGTCTAACGCTAAGGAAGTCGACCGGTGTCAAAGTGGAGTTCGCTACAAGAACCTCGCATTTATACTTCAAGAAGAGTGCACAACTTAATTGAAAAATGATACAAGGTTAAATGGAAACAGCAATGGAAAGGGGTAACTGAATCTCGGAATACGTATTTCAAACATTAGCTGTGAATAAATATACCCATCTACTCCATTTGTATTTCACAAAATTCTTTGGTTCTATTAGATGCTTATGATTAAAATACAAACCACGAGCACGATGTGCCTGCCTCTGGCCTTAAACTTGGCCTGGTACAATTGCATCTGCCTGTATTTGTGTGATAACTCCACTGGGTCTGAACCACATATTCTTTTGGCTTGCAAGAAATATCTTGCAAGACCAAATCAATGAGCTAGTTCAGTACCCTAAGAACAAGACCAACTATTCACTACCATTAAGACCTTACCCAAGACTTTTGACATACGCAGACATTAATACACTGCAAACTTTTAATAGATTCTTATAAAGGAGGTAAAGGTGCAAATATAGCAGCCATGGATTATGAAAGGTCTCTAATAACGGTCTGTGGTTTCCTAGTATAGCGACTTGCTTCCGAGCCATTTTTTCCCTCACACGACCACACAGAAGATAATTTTTTGTTAGCACAAATGAGTGGACCACTTAAGGGTTTATCGTTATTGACCGCCTAAATCCATTTTTGTAATTGAATTTTTTATGGTATTAATAGTTTGTTATTTAGTGCAATTAGGGTTTCAAGTTAAATTTGACAATAAAGTAGAGCAATAGTTTTCTGGTATTAAAACAAAAAAGAGTTTATTAGAACTGAAGGCGTCTAGGATTTAATAATAAGATCTCTGGATATTGTAGAATGTAAAATTTATCTTCATATCTGAATTTTTTGTCTCCAGGTTACACTGTGTATCATCTGGGCAACGAAACTAGAGTAGATTTTGCCTATCCATCTTTATGTAGTGATTATCATTGAATCAAATAACGCGAAAAAAATATTTTGTACCCATTTATACATTGAGCCTTGGGGTACTTTTTATCAATCAGCAGTTTCAGAATGTACCATTTAGTTGTGAGGTTAGAACTATATCTCCAAAAAGACCACGGATTGACCATAAGTTATATTCGAGCTTGGTAATGTATTCTACTTATTGTTTTTATTCATCAACAGTCAAACACAGCTTTAGTTTATTTCAAAATCACAAAAAATTGAAGTAGGCCTGCAACAGTTTAATTGTTTAGTGAAGTATAGTGACTTTAATACGATCAGAAAATATTGCAAACTCATAGTACCGATAAAGGAACCCAAATGTTAGATGTTTCACGTCTGATTCTATATATTATTATTGAATTATAATGGTAATATTCTAAAAAAAATTGTCAAAATGAATAAAAAATAAATTGGTCTGTAATTAGAAGTTGCGTTCTACAAGCATGCGTAAAACAACCTATGTTGAATTCAGACAATCAACTTATAGAGGTCCGCGGCGTTGATTTTTTTACAGTTCGCAGAAGATTAGCCGATGGTTTTCCGGTTTAACTGCTTGTAGACAAATTATTGTATTATTATCTTTATCTTGTTGGCGTCATATAACAGCTAGGCTACAATTTGCTCAAGATTATTTTGGCATGAAAATAGTGACGTTGGAGCAATGTAGTGCTGTACTGTTAAAACAGATCATAAATTTATTAAATTGTAAACCTATATTTATCAAATGCAACAACGACCTGTTTAAGTGGAGAAGGGCAGGTGAACGTGTATTTATTGACAGCTATGTACGATTAATTGTCCAAAAAGTATGCCATTTTGCAAGAATTGTAAGTCAATTTTCTGGAGGTGAAGTTCGAATATTGATCCTAACTCTTGGCCAGCATGCTTTTCCGCGGAATATGTTAGGATCCAATAGAGCATGCTGGGGATATGTTGGATTTATCGCTACAATGTAATATAAAGAAAACACCAACTTCGCTAAAAAGAACTTCGCTTTGCTTTACTTGTAGGTAATGATTTTAGAGGGAGAATATTTTTCCCTGAAGATTACTTCCGTATTTTAATTGTAAAAGCAAGCAAATGTAATTTTGAAGAGTTGCGTTCAAGACATTAGACCAAGACCAAGACTGATACCCTGCAAGAACAAGACTTCAAGACCCATCTACTTCATTTGATTGCAAGACCAAGACCAAGATGCTTATGACGTTAAGAATACTAGATATAGAATTTAGAGCACAGTTTTTGTGCCTGCTCTGTTAAACCTTAAAAATATTTGTTGGAAACTTTTTATTGCACCTGAGGAGATTCTAAAAGAAAAAAAATTAAAATTTCAAACAGGAACCACAGGAAAAAAAATATGTGGTTACCTAATTCTATATTTTTTACACATAAGTTTTTACTAGGTTGCAACAGTTAACTATCTTAAATATTCAGAATGTTTAATGGGAACAAGGACATGTGGTAAATACTACGATTTAACTAGTTTTATTTAGTATCACATCCCTTAAAGCAAATGTATTTCTTGCTAATTAACTATCAATCCAATCGATGACAACAAAATACCACCGATCTTTCAACTCGTATTGTAAATATCGAATCCCAACAACACAAAAGCCTCTCGGACAATGACAGGTACCTACACATTAACGAATTTTCAAAATCAACAACTGATACGTCTCGAAACCCTTCCGAATAAGAAGAAAAGATGCTGAATTAGTATTACGGTGTTAATAACATAACGATGTCAAAATACTTATGTGTTAATCTTTTTAAAATGATCTAGTGGCTCGAGTGATGGACGTATGAATGGCGCCGTTGACTGGTGAGGACGAGAATGATGTTAACAATGGGAGAAGAGATAAAAAGTAAAAGAAGTTAAATAGATATGTATGGGAACGTTTTGTGAATGTAACCAAAAACTGCTTAGTTGCTACTCTGTTGTTCAGCTCAATTATAAATGTTCCACGTGTCGTAGTTGGTTAAGAAAGGTAAATATAGTATACAGGGTAACGTAAAGTGAAAAACATAAGTTTCGGTTAAGAAAGTTACTTATAAAGAACAATAAATAACTGAACGTTTGAACTAAACTTCCACTATTTATTCGAAAAATACGTTTTAAAATGCAATTACAGCTGTTTCGCTAAAAACTAAGTCAATTATCAGTTGTAATTTAACTAGTGCAATAAAAATTATCGATTCATTTTCATTGCAAGAGTTTTTTTTTATTAAAAAATTTGATGAATCAATCAAATTGAATTGTATAGTATAACTAAAATAAGTTGCTACAAAGGGTACCGCCTAGCGGCAAATTTTCTTTGTCGGAACATTGTCTCCAAAGGCGTGTATGTCCATGTGTATTACAAATATTGTCGATCACATAATCGTTTTTTAAATTAAGCGGTTTTATACTTCGTAGTACCTAATTCTTTCTTTGTCGTTACCTTTTCCGGACTAATGTTCCTATTTTTCATAAATTCTAAAATATCTGCCTTCTTTGAACTAGAATTTGAACTAGAATCCGCGAATGATAGGAAGCATTGTCCATAACGACTACTGAGTTTGGAGGAATGTTAGGAAGAAGCAGTTCTTGAAACCATTTTTCATATAAATCTGCAGTCATATCCTCATGATAGTCGCTTATACGCTTTCCTCTCCAACATGGCGCATTTAAACTACACTTTTGAGACTGATCTACCCAGCCATATTGAACAGTATCACGTATGTCAAACCAAGTCTCATCTAGGTAAACTATATGCCTTTTTAATTCACGATACTTCGTTATTTTATCTAAATACTCTTCACGGAGTACAACAATACGCCGCGATTCCATTATAACCATTCGTTTATCTAATTTCTTATAATTAGAAGCGCATTCTAATAGTATACCGCGTAAAGTTTCTAAGCTTTTATGATTATAATCAGGATAATCTCGTAATTTTCCTTTGAACGATTTCTAAAGTCAGTACAATATTTTCTTAATATAAATTATAAATTGTTGGCTTTATGACATCTTTTGTAGCATCGTCAACATTTGCAAATTTTGTTTTTTTTTTTGTTTTTCCGCACCTGCGAATGATCTATAACGTCACCGCGCTTAATAACCCGAGAAATAGTATAAATAGAAATTTTAATAAAGGTATTAATTCGCTTTATTATAACCGCATCTGATTTTTTATTATGTGATACATATTTAAAAGAACCCTCTGACACTAAATGTGTAAATCTTTATTGCAAAATTCGCTACTAACCAACTGTTGGCGATATCATATGTTCTGAATTTTAATTTTGATCTGGATTTCCATTTTCTGATTCAAAAGGTCTCCAAAACGCTGCCATAATATATGTAACTAATTTAAGGTTATCAATTAATATGGGCAAAAATTACAATACGTAAACCAATTATTAAAAATGAATTACCGAAACAAAGATATATCTAAAGTTAATAATTAACTGCCCCAAATAAAAATCTGGACTCTCAGCCTCGGCACTAGACATCGACTTTATGAGTTATATAAAAACTGCCACAAAAAAATAACTCCCAGACCCCTGCACGCAACAGAATACAGCGGACTATTAAAAGCCGTCATTACGTCGCGTGCGTACTCCACTTGTTTTCGGGCTGTACAACTACCAGTTTAGAGAGAGCTTGGGTTCCGACGATACAGAGTGGATGTTTAACGGGACAAATATGTTGTTTTCATGCCATTCTTTCTACTTTGAAGCCTAGTAAACTAACTCACTCTGTATAACACTTTTAAAGGGTTTTTAGCAATTAATATTAAAAAGACTATATCAGTAATAATAATAGTTAACAGTTTTCATGTTACTTTCATTAAATAATAAACGATTATAATCACGTCTGCATTTATTTTAAAGTAGGGTGAATGTGCCAATATTCGGCCAGTTAAGCAAATAATAAACAGTTTACACCTGTTATTAATTAAATTTTATATTATGGCGATTCCAAAAAGTGGTAAACTAATTGATAATACATTTTAATAGTTAATATAACGTAACAACGCATTTTTTATAAAAAATAAAATATACAATAAATACAATTTTACCTGTTCTCGGCGACCATTTCCCAATATTCGACCACCGTTTTACTAGTTCTCGGCCGTCTATCGTGTAGTTAATAATATAGACCAAAAACTCCTTTTCACAAGGACTATATTTGAAAACTTTATAATAAAAATAAGAAAGTATATATCATTTGTGTTAAATAAACAAAAAACGTATAAAATAAACAAAAAATCTCACTAAAATGAACAAAAAAAGTAAAAGTAAAAGTAAAAGAAACATTGAAACTAAAATTAATAGGAACAAAGAAACAAAATTATAAATATAATAAATTATTGATAGTTTCAGTCTCTCGAATTGTTATTTCCTGATTTTCTCGGGAGCTCTGCCATGAAATCTGTCTTGAACTGTAGTTCTTGGTACTCCATGTCTTCGACAGGCGTCTCAAACACCCACACCTCCTTCTCTTATATCAAACAAGGCTTGTTTCAAATTTTCTTTCGTGTATTTTAAGGAAATTGTTCTTCTGGGACATTTTCCATTCTTATTTGTTGTTTTATGTGGAGCCATCTAAATAATAAAATTGCAGTATGAGCTGACACAAATAAAAGAATTCTAAAATAATACAAAATAAAACTATGTAATTAGCTTTGTTCAATTACAAAGGTCAACATGAAATTTGACTTTGATTGCAAAGCATTAAATTTCGGTAGTTTAGGTCGTAATAAAACGGAAAAAAAATATATGTCATGAAAAACTTTGCTTTTGTGCTAAGAAGACTGATTGAACGAAATTTTTAAAAATCTCGGATTTTAATTTTTGATTGAAAATAAAACTATTGAAATAAAAATGTTTATGACTTTTATTAAGTTTTACTTTCAAATTAGCTTACAGAAAAGTGGAAAATAACTTAAAAGTGCACACTTTTACTTTTTCTTTCATGTTCATAGCTACTTTCTCTCAATAAACCCCAAATATAGTCGCCCATGATGTTTTTATTGTATTGACCTTGATAGCGTTGTTCAAAATTCATGATGTCCTCATGGAAACGTTTTACTTGCTCTTCGGAATAGGCTCCCATATTGTTTTTAAATTTAACCAAATGAGCATGCAGCATATGTACTTTTAATGACATCCTGCAGCCCGGCCTTAAAATTTGTAAGCATATCCTCAACCAACTTTTCGTAGTTTCCAGCTTTATTATTTCCTAAAAATCCAGAAACTACTACTTTAAAACTGTTCCAACTTGCTTTTTGAGTACGATTCAGCAACGTTGGAAATTTTTCATCGGCGAAAATCTGTCTTATTTGCGGACCAACAAAAACCCCATCAGCTTTAACCTTTGCTTCTGATAACTTCGGAAAAAATTTTTTTAAGTATACAAAAGCTTCTAAAGTTTCATCCAGTTTTTTAACAAATTGTTTCATCAACCCTAACTTAATGTGCAAAAGTGGCATTAACATTTTATCCGCTTCAACAACCGGCTCAAATTTGACGTTCTGTTTTCTGACATACAATTCTGTTCTTACAGGCCATGACCGTTGAATATAGTGTTTAGAATCCGCTCTGCTATCCCACAAGCACAAATAACACGGATACTTTGTATATCCACCCTGTAGCCCCATTAAAAATTTTGACACTTTCATAATTTTCTTTAAGATGTACTGAGTGAGCAATTGGAAGAGACGGAAATTTATTTCCGTTGTGCAATAGAACTGCTTTTAAACTTTTTGTAGACCTGTCAATGAATAAACGCCATTCGCTAGGGACACAGGGTATGCTAGTTGCTTCAAACATACCTTTAATGTCATTACAAAAACAAAGTCCATCTTCCTTCGTGAAAAACGTTGGAAACATTTCATGCCTACTCCGCCGATCCGTAATCTTAACATCATCAAGCAAATTCCACTGTTTTAACCGAGAGCCTAGAAGTTCTGCTTTATTTTTTGGCAAATTTAAATCTCTAATTAGATCGTTAAAATCTTCTGAAGTAATGAGATAGTATTTTGGTTGTTCAGGTGTAGGCAAAAACTCCTTATCAGAATTACTTTTATAAGAACTAAAAGATGAGCTACTTTTCTGCGATAATTTTTTTGGTTGGTTTAGGTACTGGTCGTATCAGGTCGTGAGCAATTGGAGCAGAAGAAGATTCGAGGTCAGGATATTCAATAGGTTTTGCATTTTTACCTCTACGTCTTTTACTCGGATTCACCATACAAAAGTAGCAGTCAGTAATATGGTCTTTTGGTTCTCGCCAAATCCTTGGTATTGCAAATTTCATAGACCTTTTCTCACCTCGATACCAACCTAAAAATATAAAAATAAAAATTAATTTGTCTATTTATTTTGGATTCATCGCTTAATTAAATAAAAATTGCTTACCCTCCAAACACCTTTTACAATAACTACAAGCAACATGTGGAGCCCTTGGCTTATCTTGATTCCGTACAGGACAGTCAAAATATGCTTCATAGGCTTCACAGAGAACGTGAGATGTTTTAGGTTAATATTTCACGTCTTGAACTTGACCACATATAAAAAAAATGAATCAGCATCGTATTTGCACTTTCGTGACGACATTTTAAGTTATTCTGGGCTTGTAAATAACACCTGATGGTTGTTTATCACTCGGGTGCCATCTAGCGGCACAGTGTAAACGTTAATACCCCACTCTCACCGCGCGGTCTTTTTAAAAATATTAAAATCAATTAAAATTTATGAAAAAATTGAAAAATGAGTATTATTATTATAACTATCACAAAAGCAAACTTTATACCGAAAAAAGGTATTTTCTTTTCGTTTTTGTGCATAACTAACTGGAAAATAATAGTATAAACTTTAGGACAAAGAACGAAAATTTTTTTGTAGAGTCATGTTATATCTATTTTATGTAAAAAAAATCCAAAATGATGGAAAAATATAACTGGTCGAAAACAGGCGTTTTTAGTTCTAATTCTCGGCCTCAGAATTTCATATAAAACTGTGGTGGCCGAATACTAGCCGGTGTTGTGCCAGTACTCGGCCATACAAAATAAAAGTTAACATATCTTCAAAAACATATTCATTTCGGTGGCCGAAAATTGGAGATATTATTTACATTAACAATAGTAGTCAAAAAGAGAGATCCGTAAGTAACAACGGATTTTTAGTAGTGAGAAAAAGGATCGCAAATATGAGGAGGCACAACCCAGTTTTCATGGCCGACCACTACGGGGTTCCAAAATACCGGCCATCGACTTTTAACAAGTATGAAGTTATTTTTTCAAGTTTTTATACAATAAAATAACAGTTTAGTGCTTCTAGTTACTCTTCAAATACACTTTTAATAAATTAAACTTACCGTTGAAGTTAAAGACCACTTGCACTAAATATTTCATTAAATTTGCTAACTTTACAGCCACCCGCATTGACTATTGTCTTTAAACTGACATTACAGCTATAGTTTTTGAGACATCATTATGTAGAACTGCTGATTAGGCGGGAAGAGAGCAGAAAAGCGATATTTAAACATTTAGGAGGTGTATGTTTCTTATTATTTCATAAAAATGACCATAGTGGCCGAATAGTGTAACTGGCCAGCGAACTGGCACATTTACCCTACCTAACTGATAATTTGGCAATTGGCAAATTATCCATAATTTCCATTAGACCAAAATTATCGCCTAATTGTATGCCCATTGGCTAAAACAACAATAAAAAAATAGTCAGAAAATTGTTAAAATATCAAATTTGACATACGAAAAAAAACTTGCCCATGCACCATGCAAAGGCGGCAATAAAAACGATCAAATACATATTTTTCCTTATTTTCTGTATTTCTCCTACTAGCTTAATTGAAAATACTAGTTCTTTTAATATAACCTAAATTAACACAAGTTTGTTTGTTTTCTTGTTCATTGTTACCACAAATTTTGATAATGACAGTATAAAAGAACAAAAATGGGTGGAGAATCAAATACAAAACATACCAATCCATAAAATTAATGCGAATGACTATTTAATGAAATTAAATACAAAACAGGCCGCAGCAACGCACACATACAAACACACGACAAACTACAATTTATTACAATAATACAAATTAAACAAATTTATAACTTGAATATACTGCCAAGTTTCGTATTAAATGGAAAAACTAATCAAATCAAAACCTTATTTAATATTTAACACCCCTATTGTATTTGAATTTATTATCGGATAGTGGAATAAAGGTGGGGAATATCTAGTAACGGTTATTTTTCGAAATATTCGTAACAAACAGGATAAAATAATAGGGTTTTTATATTTTGCATAAAAATCTTCATTATAAAATGCATTTGCGTATCGTAATGTAACTTACGACATTATATAATATATAATAAATATAAATACTTATATAATATATAATTATTGGTGTATTATTCATTTTAAAATATTTAAAACATTAACATTTGATAACTTAAATGATAAAATGGCAAAATATAAAAAATATTATAAACAACTTATTTCATAGCATGCTATTATGCATTATGCATAACAGAAAGCCATATGAAATGCGTTGTTTAATATACTATTACATGTAAAAGTAGCTAACTATAACAGCTAAAATATAGCCAGAGCCTATGTGTTACGTTACAAGATAACTTTTGCTAACTAAGCTATAACTACTTATAAATAAACCGGTCCTGATATTATATTATTTTGTTCAAGCTATACTAAAACCTCAAAATAGTTTGAAACATAGTTTTGTTCGCGCCTGGACTTATGAACTGCGCATTAAACTATCATATTTTCTTCTTGAATAAACCTATTATATTACAGCTTTATTTGAATTTGTAACAATGTTGATTATTGTATGGGTTATTATATCTGTTACATAGGTACATTTATTGTTATACCTTTATATATTATTTGTTATTGGGTGAAAAACGTATGGAAGCACAAGACACATGATAAAAATAGTTGATAGCCGTGATACAAAAAGATTGAGCATAATCTGCTTTAATTACTAAGCTATATTTTTATTTACATTAAAACTACTACCACCCGTGACTATCAATTAATTATTTATATGAAACTTCTTAATTGTAATGTTAGGGAACAGTTACAAAATAGAAAAGCTGGAATTGAGGGTTGCCCCAATTTGATTAATTAACCTCCATACAATCAGGTGTTTCCAGTTTTGGATAATATAGTCAAATTATATTACGGCTAAACTTAGCTATCAGTTTTCATTGTTATCATAAAACCACCTTAGATATACTTATTCAAAACAACTAACAGGTGTGACATGGACTCAAAATAAGAGACTCATCAAAAGAAAATAAGTAAGATTTCATTTTATTTGCCACAGAAGTACATATTAAACAAACAGTACTTATTATTATTATATAACTTTATCCTAATGTGAAATTACCTATCCAGATCATAAGAAGTGTTCCTCAACTACGAACAAGAAATATATTTAAGTAAGTATTTACAGTACATGGTTCTTCATACAAAATAGATCATAGTGTTATATGTATTTCATTAATTAGATGATCTAACTGTGAATATTTAAAAAACCTGGATTTAGTCGTTAGAACTCTTAATAACTTTTTCATAGACTCTGCTAGATTGTTAGCAGTACACATATGGAATAACCTTGAAATTCAAGACTTTTATGTTTTTTTCATTAAATTTTATTAATCTAAAAGTGTGGACACCGTATTTTTACCCAAATAATTTATCCTAACTTATTAACTTACCTAACCTAACCTAACCTAACCTAACCTAACCTAACCTAACCTAACCTAACCTAACCTAACCTAACCTAACCTAACCTAACCTAACCTAACCTAACCTAACCTAACCTAACCTAACCTAACCTAACCTAACCTAACCTAACCTAACCTAACCTAACCTAACCTAACCTAACCTAACCTATCCTAACATAACCTACTCTAACCTATCCTAACCTAACTAACCTTTTTATTTTTATATTATTATAAATATATCTGAAATTTTATGTAATTTCTTGTAATAAGCCAAACCTCTTGCAATAAGCCGTCAAAGTTTTATATGCCATAAAGATATTATGATTATTAACTGATTATTAAATATTAAACAAACTGTTCCGTGCCCACCTCTACAGATGAGGTTATTACCGATAATCGGATGTTATTCTAACGGTGCGATGTATTCGAAAAATAATACAATGGTCACGTGTCCGCCGGCGCAATCCACGTGTCGCTTTCGTCGTCGAATCGGTGAAAAACCGGCTAAAACACGCCTGCGTCTCGACGCCAGCATCGTTGCCGCCGCGGAGACTTCGGCGTCGATCTGTTATACTAACGAACCGTGAAGGCGCGTGTTCAAACAACGTCCAATTACTTTGCGGTATCATTACATTGTATTTAATAGCTAGATTTTTGTTTTTTTTTGTCTTTGGGGTACCGTAAACCCAACTTATTTTACACCCCATTCCTTTCTCGATTTTTTTTAATTTACAGAGGATTTGTAATTACTTAATTTTTTCGGGAAATAACTGTTTCATTAGGGTGAAAGTTCCGTTTTTTATTGAAATTTTAATATTTGAAATGGAATAACTAAATTATAACTAATATTAAGGAGGTTTATTGTACCAACTCTTACTTTGTGTTCCATAGTATTGTGAACATTAAACAAACACCTGTTTAACAAAACTTCCACAATTTTCTTAATTTTCATAATTTTTTGTTTTAATTTTGTTAAACAATTTTTCTCAATACTAATATTAAAGTTACTTTTTATACATAATAAAGAATAGCCAATTTCTTAATTGCCTAAAATTAGATAATTCTGCCTCACATTAACATTCCTAATAAAACATCCTATGTACAGGGTTACAAAAAAGTCTGGAAACAAGGCTTTATCTTCGACCTCCTTCTAGGCCGAAACTACTGGCTGGTAACAGCTTGAAATTGTTTAATCACTTAATAAATAATCTGTAACATTGATATTGTTTTTTCCTTCTATTATTGTTGGGACACATTTGAGGTATGGATGATTTACCTCATTTGAAGTAAATTTGTTTTTAAAATTATTTCTATAAACAAATTTTCATATTGTTTTGTTTATTCTTTGCAGTTACTAAATTATACTTTATGTATTAAATTGAATTTGGGACTACCAAGCTTTGTTTTAAATTTTATTTTTTAATAATAACTATATTTTTTTAAATAATGCTACCACAACATACTTAAACTTCATTGAAATAAACACATCGCAAAAGTCTAGCAATATTTTTAAAAATCAACGTCAGTTTTTCTTGAGTTAATTATTTATTTTATAAAAAACATGAAATCTAATTAAAACAAAAAATAATTCAATATAACCAATTTGAATATCCTTGTTAAATCTATCCAAGAAGTGAAAAAGTGTGATCTCCAGGTTTACCTCTAGACAGAGAGGTATGACTTTATGAGTATCAACAAAATAGTCTATTAAACAACGCATTTCATATGGAATTCTGTTATGACACGAGTTCAAGTTTAAAAAACGAATCGCGAAGCGATGAGTTTTTAAAGAACGAGTATCACAACAGCCATATGAAATAAGTTGTTTATAATATTCTTTATATTTTGCCATTTTATCATTTTTTAAATTAATTTATTTTTATGTAAATTACGAAAATTTTGATTTTAAAAAGTATGTCGGTAGCACTGTGTAATTTATAACATTTGACAGTTTTGACATTTAAATCATGAAATGTTAATGTTTTCAAATATTTTAAAATGACTAATACACCAATAATAATATATTATATAAGTAAAAGATGATATTCATAATCACAAATACTTTCTTAAAGAACAATATAAAATTAATAAATTGCTATTAGCCACAAATGTCATTGTCAATGGTCTTGTCATTAGATACTTTACTCATGTCGCCAACCATTTAAAACAAAAATTTGCGTGCGTAAAAGTTAGATTACGATACGCAAATGCGTTTTATAATGAAGATTTTTATAAGTGCAAAATATAAAAACTACTTTAAAAAACTTCCTAAAACAACTTGTATTTCATAATTTACACAAACAAACATTATACAAACTAAAACTATTAAACTATTGAATTTTTAACAGTTCTATAATTTTATAAAAGGTAATACCACGAGTCCTTAAAATGATGTTATCGATAAATTTTTAGTTTCGTAAATACTTTTTTATTTGGTATTTGAGAAGATTGTTTTTTGAACCATTCTGTACAAAAACCACTTTATATAATAATTCATCGATATATTTCCACTAATTCTATTTTCGCTGATAGACTGCATCTTTATTCATAAAAAGTAAAGGTGAAGATTTAAATTCAAATTGCTTGTATTTCATGTTGCCTACCTATAATCCAATTTATTAAATCATTAATAATCAAGACAGAAAGGAAGTGGCTTTACGCATAATATCTAATAAATATACTGTTTTCTAAGAGAAAATAATCTTAAAAATGAAGAAAACCATCCATAAATAATTTCTTCTCAGCTACCTCTCAGTTACGGCTACGGTTACACTAGCAAGATAAGTAAACAAAAAAGTCAAGGGAAGTTGGCATTAGAACCACAGAAATATATATAGGTACTACCTAGAATAATAAGTTTCACGGCGAAAAGCGTGCCACATATGTAAGTTGTTTACGAATGTGCGCATGCTCGTGATTATCATTCTAGTAAGTATATATATTTCTATGATTAGAACTCGTAAATGTTTTGAATGGATTTCTTTTTTCTTTAAATGAGAGATTTTAAATCTATCTCATTCTTAAACATATATAATTTTATTAATACTGGTAAAACGACTAGTGGTTTTATCAAAGGTAATACCACGAGTCCTTAAAATTTTATCGATAAATTTTTAATTTCGACGAAAACTTTTTTATTTGGCAAAAATACGAAAACAAACTGAAATGTGATAAAATCACGAGTCCGTAGGACGAGTGTAAGTTGTAATTTGTTCATGTGAAACCTCTCCAAATCGGTTCATACTTTATGTTTTTTGCAAAGAAAAGGTAGTATTGTTTTATATTGTTAAATTTGACAATTAAATACCTGTCAACAATAATGCAAAATTGATACACACCTACTAGATTGAGGAACATGCGATAAAAAAAAAGCGATAAAAAAGGATGCACCTTTTTTATCGATGTCAAAATGACAAAATAGTTTGTAGGTATATGACATTTTAACATTGGAGTTAATTTATCAGTATAAAACGGAATGATTGGATATCATTTAGCGCAGAACATTGAAGATTAAGCGTTTTCATTGGACGAAATCACAAAACTGTGATATTTTGACAGGTGAAAAAAATAATCAATGATAATCTTGGATTGTTGATCTATGAATCTTTCTTAATTATATAATGATTACAGGAAACTAAGGCTAATTCTCGAACCGGATTGTTTAATAATTTTCACTAACACCATATATATTTTTTTTCAATAAGATGATTCTCTAAATTTTTAGTTCTGTGGTACAACTAGAAATGTAAACATTATTCTGATCTAAAGTCTAATTTCAAACTTCTTTTGAGTGAATGCAGATTTACCCTCCACTATGATTCTATGATAATTTGAAACGACTGCGCGATAGATTAATAGCTGATATCGTTGTCTAGCCAATAATCTGGTTGAAAATCGGGATGTCCTGATTAAAGGAGAGACGGGAATATCATTTTTGATGCTGTTACTGAAGCACTTAACACTTTATCCGATTATATTGATTATATTGAGTGTCAGTATCTGCGAATTATTAAATTTTACAAATTTATTGAACCAAACACTTTTGTTTCTCTCGAAAAAATGTAGGCCTATGAAGACCATTTAAATTACCAAGAAAAATACAAGGATTTTATTTTATTATTATTTAGGTAGTAGAAAATACTTAGAGCTAATTTGCATGAGTTAAAATAAAACTATTATAAATTGAAATACTATATTATATACATAGGCGGTAAAGTGGCATTTTCAGGCAGAAATGGAGGTAATCATCTTTTATATAAACATTTTATTTTGTAATATAAAATTCATTAATCTTTTTATCCTACACAATAAATGTTGGAAATATTTTATTTATTGACTACACAGTTGGCGATTTGGAGTCATACCAGTCCATAAATAGCTTATAATGGAGGTTTTGATTTTTCCGGAATTAATTCAAGCATGACCTGGTTGCCTTTCCTATCTATTATTTCAACTGATTCAGGCTCCATAACTGACAAGTTAAATTCAAACAAACATTAAAATACGGCAACTTGTGATTTAATTTGTTGCAGACATTGACAAAGGCAACTTCTACCAATTTACACTAGATTATAACAATAGATAATAAAAATTATTAGGCATATCTAATTAAAGCATACATAATTAGGTTAGTTTTAAAGTAAAAACAAAATATATTTTTTCTACGACTGCTATGGAAAATAGTTCTTTTCCCACAATTTACGAAACTACAAAGTGTCACTTTTCCTAAGCCGTGGGAAAAGTTGCCCAAGCCGTTGGAAAAGTTGCCCAAGCCGTGGGAAAAAATCTTTCTCACTGCTTGGGCCACGGTACCATAGAGAAATAATCAACACAATTTTCGATTATAGAATGCTTTGGACTACTGTCATAAAACGTCAAACGTTAAAAAGTACAGAGTACCCAAATGTTAGTGTTATGAAAGTAGAGAGAAGGTGTTTAATTTTAGTTTAATTCAACTAAATTTTGTGTTGAAATATAAAAAAATAAGTAGGTACCTAATTATGGACATCAGCGACAGTGAGTTTGAAAACACACCCCCAGAAATAACACCTATATAAATGCTGGTGCTGAGCCGTCAACATCGTCAACACTAAACGAAACTCCAGGAATAATATTGAAAAACTGTTCTAATATAACTATAAATCATCATAACAATTAGTTTATAAGTACCTACTTGAAATATATTACTTTGAAATTGTTAAATTATTTATTAATTTGCAGTCGTAGAAAAAGTATAGTGTGCAACACGTGGGAAAAGCTCAATTTGTGCGTTTGTGGCACGAGCCTGAAAGGCGAGTGCTGCAGCACACTAGTTGCACAATATATACTATTATATTTAGATATTATAAATGAATATTGATTTATAGTTACTTATAAACAAAGATATTATTTGCTATTGAATTAAATTTTTGATAGTTCTATAATTTTATTAATACTGGTAAAACGACTAGTGATTTTGTCAGTACAAAACAGAATAATTGGCTAGCATTTAGTACACGCCAGTTTTGCAACTGGCGTGAACAACACAATTTGAAAAGTACTGCTGATAAAAATGTGATGTTGGCTTACTTTTTGAATGTGGTAAGAACAGTTTTTTTAAAGAATATTTTTTTCAACAGTTTAAATTTTCAGTCAAAAACATTCAACCCTTCTTCATTATGGTCCAAATACTCGATGGTAAAATCAATGATTGTGGCTAATGAGAATGTCAACATATTAGGTTTCCCAAAGTTGATAGCTTTTTTGAAAAAAACAAAATGTAGACCATCAGCCAAACCAGTCGAAGGTGCTGAGAAAGGAACAAATTGAAAGCTTCATGAAGGACGCTCCAGATAAATAATATCTATTACTTAGAGTTGCTGGAGGTTGCCGAAGGGAAGATATCTATAACTTAAAAGTTAGTGATGTAGAGGATACGGGTACTCAGCTATTAGTTAAGATTAATCAGACAAAAACGCATATTTGAAGAGCTTTCACTGTGATTAACGGTGATGAGGTTCACTATTTGGATGTGTTTAGAAAATACATGAATACATGAATTTACGGCAACACGTCTCCCTATAAGCTCTTTTGGTGGGTTATAGACAAGGAAAATGTCTGGTATACATACTGTTGGCGGAGCAAATAGCGGAGAAAATAGCTGAGTTCTTGAAACTAGACCAACCAGAAAAGTATATAGGTCATTGCTTGAGGAGGACATCCTCAACGTTGTTGGCCAATGCTGGAGCTGACCTTAAAGTTCTAAAACAGCACGGTGGATGGAAGAGTTCTTCAGTTGCAGAAAAGTATATAGAAGAATCGATTGAAGGCAAAAACAAGATTACAAGAATGATCCAAAGGGGCGAAACTTTTGTTGAAGTGCTACATCACAGCCACACGTCTTCCGCGATTACAGAAAACACTGTAAATCCATCAACAACTCCATTAATACATATTGTTCGCAACATCAGTTGTACAATTAATGTTAATCTTCAAAAACTAGAATAAAAGCTTAGTTTATGTTGGTTCACTTATTATTTTAAAGAACATTGGGAGAATTTAAGAGTACTGTAAAGTATGAAAGAAAGATATTTACTTTATCACAACCCTGTAGAAAATGAATATAAAATTATAAATAACTAAAATCGTAGTAATATTCTTCAATAGAAACAGAGGAAACGAAGGGGGGAATACAAACATCGGTCTAGTGATTTGTTCAGGAATAATAGATACACATTTGAAACATCAAAAATATCCTGCAGTAAAACATTAACTTCCTGTGCAATTAAAAGTGATAAAATAATGGTAAGAAGAAAGACATGCGATACTGATACGATTATTATTATACGAACCAAATGATTAATAATACCTTCTAAAACGACCAGTATGAATATAATGGGTGGCTTAGTCGGATCGAAACTGGTAATACGTCACCGGCATAGCAATTACCCATTACGGGCATTATGTGAGGAATTAGTCAATTAAGATGCGGCTCTCTCCCAATTCGCGAGCCTGGAATGCCTTCGGGATTATATGGACGACGCCAAACCGCTGCTGTGTCGATGACGTAACAGTGACGGTTCGTCGAAACGTCAACGACACAAACTATTTAATTAACAAGGAGTTATCTTGATGGAAAAGGTACTTGAATATTTAGTATATTATTGTAAAAACAAATATTTTAAAAAATGACTGTTGGTTTGTCTTTTCCAGTCCCAGAAGGAAGAAAACAGACACAGATTATTCTTTAACTTTAAGTCTGTAGACCAGAATATGTTTAGAAAGTGTTAAAATTCCTGTTTAAAAAGAAACTCTAATACCTTCAATAAACTCTGTTGTAAGAGATAAATATAATAGAGATCTGCTACACCTTTATTTATAAATGTATATCAATGTCCATACATTTCTATTAAAAACTTCGTTTTCTCGTAAGTTTCTCTTGGTCATCGCTTCATAAATGTCGTCTTGTCAGCTTCTTCTTGGTCAACCTCTCTTTCTTTCTTCCTATGATATTCACTCTAAAATCTTCTTGGGCACCTGTCGGCGTCCATTCGTTTTATGTGCCCAAACCAAGTTAACTGTCGCTTCTCTACAACTTCATGTATATATGTCTATCCATATGCATCTGCATTCGGATGTCGTCATTCTTGACTCTTTCGAGCCGTAGCTCCTTTTCAAGAAATCCATCGCAGTTGCCATGTTTATTTTGTTGGCCTTGGTGACACCCATATTTGAGGCATATAGAATAACAGTGGTCCAACTCCATTTTTTTTAAATATCTGTTCTTTATTGTAAATACTTTATCTAATGTGTATCTTTCAGTATAAAGGTGAGCTATCTCCATATTTTGACTTTCTGCAAAAAGATGATATGGAGATAGCCCACCTTTATACTGAAAGATACACATTAGATAAAGTATTTACAATAAAGAACAAATATTTTAAAAAAATGGAGTTGGACCACTGTTATTCTATGTGCCTCATTTCTGAACCGTAGAGGGTTATACTTTGGACTATGCTAGTAAATATGTTACTCTTAAAATAGTTTCATCCAGAGAAGAAAGTTGAGCGTTCTAGTTACTCGTCTACCTTTATTCACTCTTTCTTAAACTTCGTTTTCACTATTTTCTTTTTTATTGAATATTATTCCAAGGTATTTGCTACATTTTACTTCTTTTATTGTGCCGGTATCCCGGATTAGACCACTTACTTCTTCATTGATAACTATGAGGTATTCGCATTTCTAAAGATTCATCTAAAGGCCAGCTACTTCGTACTCTTTTTTAAGTTTCCTAGCCGTGGAATTAAGGTCGTCCTCATCTTCAGCGATGAATATTTAGTCGTCTGCGAAGAACAGCGTAAATAAATTGTTATCTCCTATACATAGGCCCATTGTTTAACATTTTTTAATCCAAATAGATTTTAAGAAGTGTAGGAGACAAACAGCAGCCCTGCCTTAGGCCCTTTGTGGTCTTAAAAGAAGCAAGAATTGTTCTAATAATATGTCTGTGTCGCTCAAATCAAAAATTAATTGATCTTGAAGTTTTTCATCTCATTCCATAGTCTTGATATAGGTTGCTGTCATAGGCTTTTTCCAGATCTATAAAAGCTACATGGGACTCTCTATTAAGCTGTATTCTCTTTTCCAAGGTAATTGTCAGGGTAAAGGCATTGTCCACAGTCGATCTCCCAGCTCTAAATCCTGCCTGCTAATCTGGGTGTTTCTCTCTGACTTCCTCTTCAATTAGGATTCTTAGAACTCTTCGGCCAATGGAAATCAATAGAAGATACATATTTTGTCCTTCTTATCCTTATACCCTTTTATCCGACAGATTGGAATTCCAGTCTCTATTTCTCCCATTATTTTCTATCTCTTACCAAAATGCATGACAAAATTATGGAGGGACAAATACATAACTAAGAACACTGAAATAGCACTGATGAACAGCTTAGTGTTATCAATATTATATGGGTCGGGATCCTGAACAATAAAATTGACCAATAGACGCAGAATAGACGAGTTCAAGAGGTGGTGCTTAGGATACTCTGAGGAAGGTACAAAGAATAAATGTATTGAAACTAAACGAACTAGGTATTACGGATCGACTTTCCACCATATGTCGAAGATGCATTCTCAGATACTTTCTGGAAGAGAGCATAATAATCTATAGAGGCTGATCATCGCGATGGATAGACCAAATTATCAAAATCACGGGACATACATTGCAGACAAATTTGAGGAACGTTGGAGACATTCAGTTAAACAATGTTCATAGACATGATGCCATGACTCTTTAGAAATGAAGATACCACTAGGAAAAAGAAGACCAATATGGTCATCTCTTCAAGTAATTTTTCCCTCTGTCTTTAATCTATTTCTTGAATAATATATTTCCCTTTATACGAACTAAACCATCCCTATCTCGAATGTGACTGATAGGAGAACCAAATGAAAAATTCAAAGTCAATGTCACAGACTTGAATGTGGTATTTTTTTGGTCTTCCGCTCCTTCTTTTTGATACTTTCATACCTTTCTTGTTGTTCTCTCCAAATTCGTTCTGGTAATGTGACCTATTGTTGTTCAATATTTGCAATTATTAATTTTTGTTTTGTTAATATCGTTAGCCTGTCAGCCTGTCCCACCCTGTCTTCCCAACCATCTTTTAACTCCATTTCATCTTTTCTTGTTTCATGCTTCTTCTTAATTCACTAGTTGTTGCGGCAGTGATTACCCTATCTATCTATTATGTCTTGATCTCCCTGTTTACATATTTCTGTTTTAAAGTTATCTTGTACATTGTATAGTTACAATCAGGTTTACTTGTTTCTCCTATTAGTTATTTCGGCATCCATTTACCTTACTGTTTTTTATACTATTCCACGTGGATACTGTTTGGTTATTATACTCTAAAAAATTCTTCGCCAGCATTCGATATCTTTATTATTTTATCCTTTGCTGAATTATCATTATTCTCTTTATATTTAACTACATCATCATGTTCTGGATTTGCGCTTTAACCTAGAGATGAACTGTAATAAACCTGTTAAGCTGCAGTGGAACAGTTCATTTTACCCACTCACATCAAACCTAACCTAACTTATGGCAATGAAAACATTTAAATTACAATGGGGCAGTTTCCCATTGTTTTTATTATTTTAAACAATTTCTAATAGTTAATAAACTAAGTTTTGAATGATGAAATTGCCAAATTATTTATAATTTTCAAAGTATTCCTTTATAAAGTACTGGTTTTAACCGCTCTGGTCGCATTTCACGAACCAAGAGCTAAGGTTGAAGAAAGTAATTAGACTTCCTACACATTTGTGCATTATATTTTTTGTGCTTTATCTAAAATAATAGAATATAAAAGAAGCTCAAAACTTAAACGCCAACAAACAAATGGAATGTATAATTTGTGTACCTGAACTGACAGGGTTATCCCGCCAAGTTTCTTATCTCATTAGGAGACCGTCTGATATTAATCAAAGCATATAAATAATAAATTTATTAAAATTTTAGACAGAAAATGTTTTACATTGTATAAAAATGCAAGCAGATCTAAGATAAATTTGTAGAACTGTTGAAAGATCTTTTTGCATCAATTTTCCTGCTAAGAAACCAAAAATTGTTCGTAAATGGTAAAAACTATTAAATGCTCGTTATAAAGAAAATAGTTTGTTAAGAACATCCATTTTTAGCAACAACTGAAATTCCCAAATAGATGCGAAGAGATAATAAAACATGGTAAAATTGGATAATAGATAGAAAGTTTCAGCAACCATTCAGGCTCCCAAATTTATTTTAGACTAATTTATAGATACTCTTAGCAAAAACAAAGCTTTGGATGAAACAAAATCTCTCAATTTGTGTATTGAAGGTAATATTAAATTTATAATTTTTTCCTGAATAAAAATAGATTAGTACGCCACTCTGTATTCATCATAGATTCGGAATGGTGATGAATTCGCTGAGGGGTCTACTCTACGACGCATTGAAATGAAGTATTTCACTTTATTAGTTCTAACTGTTCGAAGAGGAATGTATTTGTGTTTCTCTATGATTAAATAAAATCTATATGGAGCTAGATTTTCGAAGAATTTTTTCCTTAAACAATAAAAAATCAACCTTCGGAGGCTTCGATTTATTGAGCCAATTTTCTATTAATTATTAGAATTTGAATGTAGCTGAGGAATATTAGAATTAAATTTATTGTACTAACTCTTACTTTTTGGAAGTCCATCTTATTAAGAATAATAAAAAACTCTTCTTTTCAACGTAACTTCCAAGTTTATTTGAAAAAATATGTTTTAAATCACAATGACGGCCGTTTCGCTAAGAAGCATCGTCAGATTGACATTTAAGTTACATTTTGTTTGTAGGGCTAGACCAAGTATGGAAGTAATAAGACATAACAATATTAAAGCCTAGATGTTAATAGCCCTAAGGGATTATCCTGGATGTAATTCCCTCTAAGATCAGTATAACTGTGCAATGATATAGAAAAACCAGGAAAAAACTATATCATGCTGATCTTTACAATAACTTAATATATTTGTGTTTTACAATTATGTCTTATCTATGTATAAAATGTAAACTCAATCAAAGTAAACAGTTTAATAGTGGAGAAATTCCAAGATTTATTTGTTCATTAACATCTTTAAATTGTGGATCTGCTAGATGTCTTTTTATTTCAAGTTCTTCAAGGAAATCTAAATTTTGTTTTTTATCACAAGTGTGTAGTATTTGGATGTTATTGGTGTGTAAGAGTGAGGTTGGATGTTCAAGTAGGTGTTTTGCATAATTTGACTTATCTGGTTGTTTTAATCTATATGCTCTTAAGTGTTCATTAAATCTTACTTCAAAATTTCTTTGTGTTTGACCTATATATACAGCATTACATTCTGGACAATTAATTTTGTAAACACCAGATTTTTTTAATTTGGGTAATTTTGTTTTTACATTTAACAATTTTGTACCAACATTATTTTGTGTTTTAAATGATATTAATGCTGATGTTGCCGAAGATATTATTTTTGAAATTTTATTGGAAATATTTCCACAATATGTAATATTTTTATAACTTTTAATTTCTTTAGTTTGTTTAGGAAATATTAGTTGTAGTGACACTTTCTGTTCTTTCTTATTAATTAATTTATTTATTAAATGAATTGGATAGCCATTAGACGTAGCTATTTGTTTTATGATACTAATTTCTTTATCAAAGTTAATTTTGTCCATTGGAATTGAAAATGCTCTATGTATCATAGAATTATAAGCTGCTAATTTATGCGTTATAGGATGATTTGAATTATATGGTATGGTTACATCTGTTTGTGTAGGTTTTCTGTATATTGAATAATTTAATGAATTATTAACTTTTTCAATTCTTAAATCTAGAAAATTAATTGAATTATTTTCTTCAACTTCTAAAGTAAAATTAATTTTAGGATGCAAGGTATTTATATAATTAAAAAATATATCTATCTGTCTTTCGCTACCTACAAATCCTGCTAACACATCATCAACATATCTATACCAAAATGCAATTTTGTTTTTATAACTAGAATTGATGATTATGTTTTCTAAGTTATCCATAAAAATATTTGCTAAAATTGGAGAAATAGGACTTCCGATTGGAAGACCCTTATTTTGAATAAATACTTTGTTATCAAAAGTAAAATAATTTTGACTAATGCATACATTAAATAGGTCAATTATATCTGGATGGATATTTCTTTCATCTAATAGCTTTTTAACAAGAACTATACATTCTTTAGGAGGTATTTTAACGTTTGCAATGCATTCAGTAGAATTTGGCTGCTTAGATGATAAAATTAGAGAACAGGTCAGTATTTTGAAACACGATAAATATATCTGATCTTAGAGGGAATTACATCCAGGATAATCCCTTAGGGCTATTAACATCTAGGATTTAAAATTGTTATGTCTTATTACTTCCATACTTGGTCTAGCCTTATAACTACCTAAACATTAGGTACCTAGCTACAAACAAACAAAATGTAACTTAAATGTCAATCTGACGATGCTTCTTAGCGAAACGGCCGTCATTGTGATTTAAAACATATTTTTTCAAATAAACTTGGAAGTTAAGAGTTTTTTATTATTCTTAATATCAGGATTACATATATTTTCCAAATTATTTCCTGTCTATAATTATAAATCATTTGTAAACTTTGGTTGTAAGAGATTCTTTTAGTTTTTTTAGCAGATCCACCAACCTGCAGTTGTTAAGTTTGTTGCAGTTAAGTTTCAATTTCTTATGTATAATAAATTATTTAATTAAATCTTGCAATTTTTTCAGAAACATTAGTTTGGACACAATAAACCAGACCTTTAAATATACAAAGAAAATACTAATAATTTCCCGATGATTAGATCCCAAATTTCTTCCAATCGAATAAATAGATTTTTGTATGAAAATCCGAAAATAATTTGAACCGATTTTCAAAGTTAATTATTTCGGGTGGCTACTGCACAATACACTGCAAGTAATATATATAGAAAGAAGGGTCGAGGGTTGGACACAAACACATGCAATAATTGACTAATGCCTTTCGGCCCTTCAGATTAACTGGTTCTGAAGTGGGCGGCCAATTGCATTTCAAACTACGCAAAAGAATCATTCTGGATGAATGTTCTTGTTGGATGACTTGCCGGTGGAAAGCTGGAATGCACGATCAGGATATCCTGCGGCTCGGAAAAAGGCTTATAGAGGGTGATCGACTTAGTAAATATATTTATTTTTTTTATTTATTGATTTCCTAACTCAAATTTACGATATTAACCCTTACGTCTCATTTAAAATAAAAGCAATTCCAACTATTTATTCCAATAATTTACTTTCAACTATTAGTATTGCTCATTCTAGTATTTTTAAATACATTTTTCATTTCTCTACACACAGTTTGCTGATTTTTTCAATAATTTTAAGATTCTGTTTTTGGATACCCTTGAAAAATTGTATTTTACTAATTTGTTTCACTCAATAGACACAAAAATAGACACATGTAGGTCACGTGACACAGGGCAACAGTTAATTGTTATAAAGAATGATATAGGGAATTTTAAAAAATAATAATTTGTTCAAATTACAAAAGAAAAATTAAAGTGAATTAATAAAATATTGGATTAATACCATATTAGAACTACATTGCTGTTTATTGTAATGTGATTAATAACTTGAAATTGTAATCCAATGCTAATTATAAACTAGTTAGAATTAAAATTTGAAAAATTATAAAATAATACACAAATTGGAAGTATGTTGTTCTTACTGTCATATTAAAATGTTAATACAATATTTAGTAACCTGTAATATTTGTATTTAATTAATATAATTAATTATATTAATTAAATTTGCATATTTAAACAAATATGCAACAGAAAATTATGATTATGAAGAAGAAGAAGGGTGAATAAAACGACAATACATATGTAAAAAGTGTATTACTTATGTTTAAATACAAAGAACCCCAATATAAATCTTGTTGCTGCTGGTACTTTATTGTAAATTTTTGTCAATATGCAAATCTGTTTAAACAACCAACACTTGTATATTGTTCTACTATATAATTAAATGAATAAAGATTATGATCATTTACACATTTATTTTTATGATAATAAAACATAAGGGTACATTTACATTTCCAGTAAAATTTTCAGTGCTTTGAAACGCATTTTCAGCTAGACTACATCATGTATGTTAAGTGACAGTTTTTCTGGTTCCAAAGTTTTCAGTCCAAAAAAAAATCTTATGGAAGAAAATGTGTCAAACATAGTATAGCACTTTTCCCCAGCAGAAAATATTTCCTTACATAGCTATAAGCCACATTTTTAATGTAATACCATTTTTTCGGAAAATTAAATTACAAATAACTAGGGACAGATGTATGTCTGAAAGATCAAATTGTAAACGGGATTTTTGGTTATCTTCCAGTCTAAGTCTCTGCGCATGTACAAAATGTGAAGTATCAAGGATAATTTTATTGGTTGATAAGGAGCGGCAAACTTTAAATCTCGAGCTGCGTTGCCACATATGTTAGGTTATGTAAATCTATGAAATAATGCATGTTGAACGTACAGTATGCACATTTTGTAGATAACGTTAATTTATTATAACAAAGAGATTCAATTATAGGGCTGATTTTAGATTTAAATTTTATGTGCATGTAAACATAATATGCCTTAAATAAATTAGAAGACGTAATATAATATTTTAATTATATATTATTTAATTTTAATATAATATGCATTATTTAAAATGTTTTTTCCTTATAGTTTCTACTGCATTTATTGTGGTAGTTTATATTTTTCATTAATTTAAAACCATAATAATATAAAATCACAGAACACCATTAAAACAACAGATGTTAATATAATATTTTATTTGAATTAATGAAAAAATAACACCTGTTTTACTTCAATTTTTTAAACCATTGTTATATAAGGTTTGTTATTTATAGCTGAACTCATTGCCCCATTGCTCTAAAAATGAAAACCACAGAATACCATGAAAACGTGAGATTTGTATATTCGCATATTACAATATATTTAATTCGAAATGACGAAGGAAAGTACCTACTTACGTTATTATTCATATTTTCAACTGCTGTTCTTAGCATCTTAATTATTACTTATGAATTTTAGCAGTAACGCTCCTTATTAACGTGCGTCTTTTTTATAATCAAATTTACTAAATCAAAACTAAACTATTCGCTTTCAGGAAAAAATATTCGAACTGACAACATTGTGCTGTTCCGCTGTCAATTTCGAATATTTTTGTACATGCGCAGATAATTTTTAGCGGATGGTTAAACTGGAAGATAACCCGGGATTTTATTACCCATATTATAGTTAAATAAATAATTTACTATATTTACCCATGGAAGGATATATTTTTGTTTTTGTCTAACTTATTTCTACAGTCATAAGCTGAGCATGAAGTAACCATTTTTAAAAGACTTTAATATTTTTTTATAAATTAACTAATAAACATACACTAAATATTTAAATCGTATTAACCACGTAGAACTAAAATAGTAGGTATATTAAACAACGCATTTCATATGGAATTCTGTTATGACACGAGTTCAAGTTTAAAAAACATTTAGGTATAGAAAATATTACATGAAAAATATTCAGTATTTTTCAGGGATTTCAATAACAAAAAAATAAACAGGGTGATCCATTTGAAATAACAAAATTCATTAGATTTACAGAAAAACGGAAAATCCGACAACAATGTAAACACTACCATAAGCTCGGCCGTATTACAAAATCGTCAAATATTAAAATTTATAAAAATCGTGCAAGCCGTTTCAGAGATAATTAAGGCGTTCCATACATAAAACTCACTCTGTATAAGACAAAATAAAACATGTAATAGAATATGATAGTTAATCTAACAGTAAATAATGTATTTTAACATTTACAGAATAAACAGAATCAATGTTAAAACATACCTATACCAATTATATTACACAGACTCACCTTCATGTTTATGTGCAGACTGCAGCGTTCAGCGTTTAACACGTTATAACAGCTGTTATGAGTAAAATAGGGAAAACAAATTTTTAATGTAAAATGAGAGAAGTGAAAATTACATTGTATAATGGAAGTTAAATTTATAAAAAGGGGGTTGAAAAAGAAAGTTAAAACTAGTTTAAGTATTAGACAAAACTATGAAGTAGTTTAAAGTGTGAAAATATTAAAATTTGGCATATAGAAGTACATATTCTAGGATGAACCTCTACAATTATTAAAATTTAATTTTGTTCTTTGTTTAATATTTAAACTGTAGGAATATTTGCAAATAAACCTGGCTATTTTTGATTTTTACAATAAGATCTGAGAAAAAATTTTAATAATAAAACAATGGAAATGGATATAAAAGCAAATATTGCGAGAGGCTGTAAAGTTATAAATAGTATATAGGGTGTTTCAAAAAAAGGTAACACCGTCTCTAGGATAGGTAAAAAACTGAAAAATAATTGGGGTTTGTTTAGTAAAATTTTTTTCTAACGCCATCCGTTTTCAAGATACAGGGCGTTGAAAAAAATAAAAAATTACACATTTCTTACGATTTTGCCGAAACTACTGGCACCATTGCAACAATAAATAGAGTTTTGTTGACTTATTGTCATAACAATCAATAAATGTCAATTTTACATGGCAAACTTAGAGAAAAGCGAATTTTATCATTAACTTATACGAGGAGCGGTTATTCATAATTTTCAAATCAAAATATTCCGAAAACGGTACATAATATCGAGTTTTACCAAGAGTACCTTTTTGGTGTAGAATTAAACGATGTTTATGTTCACTTGCAGTTTTGACTAATAATTCTACCCTAAAAAAAGTTATGTTGAATAATACGTTGTATGAATCGTGTAACTAGCGCCCTCTATGAGAGTTAGTTATAAAAACAAATTCATGGGATATATCAGCTTCCAAAACATATTCGTATAAAATTTCATTGCAATGGTGCCAGTAGTTTCGGCAAAATCGTAAGAAATGTGTAATTTTTTATTTTCTTCAACGCCCTGTATCTTGAAAACGGATGGTGTTAGAAAAAAATTTTACTAAGCAAACCCCAATTATTTTTCAGGTTTTTACCTATCCTAGAGACGGTGTTACCTTTTTTTGATCCAAAATAGTGTGCAGGAAATTAATATTGTCAACATTTTTGTTTCTCTCTATATAATCCAAAAACAATAATATAATCATTATATTTTTATTTGGATTTGAAGCATGGTGAAAGTTAAATTGTTTTGAGCTAGGGCTCCAGAGGATTCGTGTCCAATTTGTGAAAATCGGTTGAGAGATTAGCAATCGTGTTGATCGGCTTAGCTCCTTTAGCCCCTTATGTACCACCGACAGACCAAGAGTAGGATTAAGGGACTTTATTCGATCTATTATGTTGCAACCCTTCTTTTTTTACCAGGACCGTAGTTCAAGAAGTAAACCGTGTCTATTTAAAAGGTTTAAAAAATCCACAGTAAAACAATTTTCTAACCACTTGAAATGACGGACTTTTAGCAAAAATAGTCCAAAATGACGATATCTATCATAATGTAATGTGAGTAACTCTGCCATTTTCATTTCCTTTTTAATAAAATTTTTTTTATATGAATTTCAGCTAATAAGTCAGTGTCAATTTAGCAAACTGGTCAATCAGTATGTTTCTCTTCATTTCTGTGTGTACCAAATGACTAATATCTTTACTAAATAGATTATATTCTTTTGTATTTAATTCCATTTCAATTTAATCTTCTAATAAATAGAAAAGTATTCACCCAATGATTTTTTTTAAATCTACAAAGTCTCTAGGTATCTAAATCTTTTCTTTTTATTATTATGTTTGTATAATTCAGCTTCAATGCTAATTTAATATCGTTAACACTTTAAAATGGGCGAAATGTAAACATTCAATCCCAGAATAAACAAATCCTATGGCAATTATGTTATATAGACGTTAGTATTTTGAGAAATTTTAACAGTCATCGCGAGTGGGAATATTGTAGATAGTTTTAAAATAACACAACTGACGTTATCCCGTTTCGATCTAACAATAGGGTATTGTTAACTAGGAAAATTATTTATTTTAAATTATCATAATGGTTATAACGCCTAGTGAGTATGATTTTTTGAAACGCCCGAATAACATATTTAAATAGACCAAAAATTTTGTCGCTGCGTCAATCGTTTCATTGTAGATATATTTTTTTTGTTTCTTTAAAAAAAACTTTGTGCAATATTCTTCTCCTCTATCCATCGTAAGACCTTTAGGGCCTATTGTACAATGCGAGTTCAACATCGGTTGAACATAAACCTGTGTTCGTAACGTTGGACAATACTAGTTCAGGTCCTAAACCGAGTTTATCTACGAGTTCAACAAAGCGATCAATTTTCGCCGCTTAAACCAAGTTCAGTGTGTTATTAAAGTTGGTGAGGTTAGGTTAGTAAATAAAAAATTAGTAAATAAATAAAAAAATTGGTAAATAATAAAAAAAATAATTGATATTTGTATGGTTTATCGTTTTATTGGTTATTTATGTATTTTTTGTTAAATAGTTTTAACTTTTGGTTTATTGTATCGGTTAGTTTTACCTAGAAAATTATGGCTATGTCTGACGACGAGAATTTCATGGAATTGATATATATTTTGCAGCAAACAGAAAGGCAACCCCAAGTATACAGGGAAAGGGAAAATCATTTTCTAAAATGGAATAACAATAACTTTATGCAACGATTTCGATTTTCAAAAGATGGGGCTCGATATATCATCAACCAAATATCCAATTTAATAACTTCTCCAACAGAAAGGTATCCACTATTTTCGCTAGTATGTAAATAAATATTTCAGAAATCATGCCAAATGCCAAAATAAATAGAAAATAGTCATTTGTATGCTCTCTTTATTTAAACAAAGATACCCTTACATAATGTCTAAATTTGAAATCTGGCAACTCCTTGCTTATAGATACCAACATAACAATAATCACAAAACGTACACAATAACAGAGTTTAGCTGAGCCGACGTTAAACAAGATATGTACAATCCGTATCAATTTTTTGGGCAAGTTCAACCATTTATTGAGTTCAGCTAAACCTGGGTTTAAACTTTGTACAATCGGCCCTTAAAAGCTGCTCTTTATCGTTTAACTGTTTCCCATATAGTCATTTGCTTCGATTCACTGTTTAAGTGAACTAAGTACAGTTTAAAATTTAAGGCTCCATTAAAAACAAATTATTTGCACCATGTCAACTAATTGTTTTAGTTAAGTAGCCCTGCAGTTTGATAACAATGCAAGTTTTAGGGTTTTTAATTAAAATGTAAAGGATTGGTACAATTTTTCAATTAAATATGCAGCATGGACCTAAAAATATTATGTCTATGTCATATATTTAATATTCCTATATGGAGAGTTTCTGTAAGTAAAGGTGCTCCAATATGGTGAAACAGATAATGTATCTTTTGCTCTCTCGCACGTAGCTTCAGTCAGTTCTGAGCATATTTTGTGCGCATGTAGCGAAACAAAGAAAAATTCAATTACAGCACAGCCTCAATCATGCGCTGTATGCATAAAATCTACCAACATGAGAGAGAAACAAATATTGTCATATCAAATGTCCATATACGAGGGTTTTCTAAAAAGTTTCCGACCTAAACATGAAGATGGCAGCACCCGTAAACAAAAGTTGGAAAATGTGTTTGCGCATGCTTTGATAGGTACCCACTAAAATTTCAGCCATTTTGGAAACGCAGTTGTTGTTTGACAATCATTTAAGTGAGTCGATGTGAGTGTTTTTATGAAAATGGAAAAAAAATCGAGTATCGAGCTGTCATTAAATATTTGTTTTTGAAAGGCAATACGCCTACGCAAATCAAAGACCAGTTGGACGCTGTGTACGGTGACCCTGCACCATCATTTACCACCGTGAAATTTTGGGCTGCTGAATTTAAACGTGACGATGAACGTTCTGAACATCCAAAAACTGCAACCAGTGACGATAGTATCGCTCAAGCACCAAATGGTGCTAGATAACCGTCGAATTAAAATTAGAGAGATAGTAGAGGCTATAAATATGTCCAAAGAACGTGTTTGTCACATATTGAATCAAGATTTAGGCATGAGAAAGCTGTCCGCGCGTTGGGTGCCGCTTTTGCTCACTTTGGACCAAAAACGTGTTCGAATGAACATTTCCAACTCTCTGTTGGCGCAGTTTAGGCGCAATAAATCCGAGTTTTGGCGCCGATTAATTACTATAGATAAAACTTGGATACACCATTATACTTCAGAAACAAAAACACAGTAGAAACAATGGACTGCGAAGGGGAAATCGGCTTCAAAAAAAAGCAAAGGTTCCTTCGGCTGGGAGAGTGATGGCAACTGTTTTCTGGGATAGTCATGGAGTTATCTTAATCGATTATCTTCAAAAAGGAAAAATCATTACAGGAGCATACTACGCATCATTACTTGACAAGAAGAAAAAATGTCTAGTATCTTTGTTAGGTCGGAAACTTTTCCGACAACCCTCGTAGAATTATTAAATATGCAGTCATTATTTTATTTTTTATAAATACGGGATGTGCACCAAATGGTGGCGCTGTTGTCAAAGTAGACCTGTTTTCTAATATTAAAATTTTTTCATAGTAAAATTATTATTACGGTCGTTTGCTTCTAATCTGAAAACATAAAGAAATCCTTTACCGGTTTATTTATTATAAAGCTTTTAATAAGAACTCCTTTATTAATATTGGTTTCTAGTAAAATAATTTGAAGTTAGGTTCATTTCACATCATTTACCTTTGTATAAGAACTTCTTTTTGCCTGTACATCTAGAATTTCTCTTTTTCAGTTTGGGTTTTAACTTAAATTTTCATTAAATTAACTCACTTATTTAAATTCTTCTAAAAAAACAAACTAAATAGGTCTCTTCGTCGACGGGCAACTTTCCATTGCAGTTTTAGTCTCAAGTTTATTTAAGGCTATCAGCGCAAAAGTGGTGTAACCCACTATTTGTGTTGGTTGCAGTTTTGGTGTAAATTACATTCCATATTCCATACATTATTAACTTTGAATCAAAAGATACAGGAAGGAGTATATGCAAAATTACCTTGAGTCCAAAAAGGAGCTTGCATATGGCGGCCAATTGTCAATTTTAATTTCCGTTTCCATTGACGTACCGCAAAAAAAATAAAAATTATATCAAGGTTTTCATTTTTAATAAATTTCAATCAATCAAGTGTGTGAATACCATTAGTGTTCTAAATAATTTAGTATTTATAAGAACCGAATGATACGCCTATGCGCTCATTTTTGACATTTATGTGCACATTTTGCTTTGACAGTTCACTGTAAACATAAACAATGAGTCATAAAAGGAGCTTCAAGATGGCCGACTTCCGTCGCAATTTTTCCTTAAAGTTAATAATATATGACAGACTCCTTCCTGTTTCTTTTTGTTCTAAGGTGTGTACCTATTGTTCACCGGAACCAGGCTTTGTGACAGACGTCAGATTGGATTAATTATTATTTTCCAAATTATGGTGTGTAATTTTCTTACCAAATACCACGCAAGCTTAAATTATTCTTGGAAATAATTTAAGCTCTTGTGATATTATAAGTGAAAATTTGAAAAAAAATGGCTGTGTTCGATTGTGTAGTGATAAAACTTTGAGAAGGTAATACATGTGTGTCTATGAATGATTTTTAATAATATACTCATGTTATAAAATATTTGTTTTTTCTTTTCTCACTATTTGGTTGGTTTTTATTGAATGAATTTGAAATATTATAACAATGTAAAATTGATTAAATGGAAAGATTTTAAAATTTGTTGTTTAATTTTCAGTAAAAACCAACCAAACAAAGAATATTCCACAAAGAACAGGCAGAAGAAATTTATTCACCATCTTTGGTACAAGAAAACCACATATACAATTAAATTTTTCCTGGTGAGGATACTTATAAATATACAGAGATATTCCAATAGACGACGCTCAGCAAACAAATCTATTTATTATGTTTGTTAAATTTTGTTGTTTGGTTTAAGCGTTGAATTTTTATAGTAGTGTAAAATAGAAAATAAATCAAGGCTCTAAAGATACAAATTACACTGAAAAGGAAAATTAATTTCTTATAAGCATAATATTTCAACAAAAAGATGTGATAGAACACAATAAAAAATCACTTTCCGTACAAGAAAAAGAAAAAAAATGGAAAAGACTAGAAACAGAGTTCAATGCTAATTGTCCTGCACTATTAACCCGGTCAGCAGAAAAATACTATGAAAATAGAATAAAGGAAACTCGCAAACGATGTTAAATCAGGCTTAAAATAAACAATACAGCTTCTTTGAAAACCTAAACATTTTAAAAAATGTCAAATTGACCATGCTCAATTATTTTTAATAAGTACATCTAAATATTGAAAATATGCATCTTGGTGTTAGAAACCACAAAAGCCTAGAATAAACTCTCTTTTAAAAGAAACACACCAAACTACCAAACATTGCCTTTATATTTATTGTACCATGACAATAGCCAGAAGAGAAAACTTTTAAGTTTTCTTTAAGTACTCGAAACTGACTGCTGGTACAACAAAAATATTTTCTTTCCTAAGCTCGGCTTAAAATAGTCAGTGCAAATTGCTATAAGTAAAAGAGTTTATTTAATAAATAAACCGTAGAAGTTTTGTTGTAAAAAGTTTTGACAAAGTCAGAGCTGATACAATAAATTTGAATTACATTTTAAAATCTTTATTAATCATATCATTGTTCATTGTACATCAATACCCTTTTCTTTTTCTATTACAACCACATCCACAGACCGGGGCTCCAAATATTAAAGGTTTTAATACGAGTGTGTAAAATAAGTAACTTCCAATCAGAGCTGCAGCTGCTATGGCGATCTAAAAAGTTCATGTAAATAAAATGATAGGTATTGTTTTGCTGTTTTTGTTATTTTTTATGTAAAATCAAGGTAATTTTTAAAACAAGTTACACTATTTGTCATTCATCTAAGGACAATTACATTTTAAAGCAAGTAGTTGTCATTAGAAACTTGTGTAAGGCGTGTTGTCTAAAATTAAAGCATTCTGTGCTTCTACTCTCTCTCTCTTTTTACTTTTGTTCTTAAATAGAGAGTTATCGGGCGTGCATTTTAGGAAGGCAGTATTAATGTTGCCCTTATTTTGACATCTGAGCATGGGCTTTTGTACCCAACTTTATATTTCCCTTATTAAAAATAGTACCTGACTTTATTTATACTGGTTTAATGTTGGTCTTATTTTTCCCTTATTTCTTCTTTCTTCTTCTTCTTCTTCTTTCGTTTAATGGCTTTGCTACAAGGCAATCGCCAGTTCTCTCTTGCAAAATTCTGTGCAAATCATTCCTTTCAAAACGGAAATTGATCCCTGTCCACGAGAATATTATCCAATATTATGAATTCTATATCATTATCATCTTCGCCTCCTAAAATAACCGCTTCCAATAGGTTTTCCATACTTATACCTCTACCAAAGATAATGATAAATCTCAATCTTTATCAACTCGAGCAAGAAATAAATTTATGAATAAAGGAATAATAACGACCATCATCAATAACTCATATTTTACAAAATAAATAAGGTCATGCAGTATTTAACTAACGTCGTCTTTTATTACTGCACTGCAGTATTTTGAAGTTTCCGATAACTCTCTAATATCTGTAGTCGAGGTATCTCTAATTAATAGAAGCAAACATGAGCACTGGGTGGGCGTATCCATGTCACTGTAGTTGGCTGTAGTAGCAATCGATATTTTGAATCGAAACCATAAGTGTCATCTGTCAAAGGATATGTAAACATAAGATGTTTTTTGGCGACGGATACGCAAGATACTTGAGTATCATGCACTAATGAAGTTATTTATAAGTATCAGTTTGACATTGGACAGATACTCAAGTTCGGCAAATGACAGTTGCTCTAACCTCGAAATCTTTTCAAGAATTACGTATTATTTATTAAGAGTAATAAAGGTTGTTTCAAGCACGTGGTTTAGGAAAATTTGACCATTCAGGTTACATCAGAGAGAGGGATAAAAAGTTAACGCGTAAGTTTACCACTCTCATTCATGGGTACACGTTTTGACAGATTAATGTATCATGCGTATCAGATATCACATCATAGCTAAGTCGCTCGAATGCAACATTTTAGATACTTGTGATACTCAGGTATCTTGCGTATCAGCATATATCAGTCGCCAAAAAACATCTAAAGTCATACTTGCTTTACTATGTTAAGATAATGATCAACTTATTCTTAACAAAGACTGACGATTCTGCAACTTATGACTCAAGTAATAAAATATAGAAGTATATTTTAAATTATAGCTCTAAAATCAACTAGAAAACGAAATGCCATCCAGTGTTGCCGATGCAAAAATAAAAATTATCCGAACTTTCTTCCTAAATTATTAGAATTTGTGAAAATTTCCAAAAGTAGTGTTATCTAAGTAAAGTGTTCGATTCTAGTCAATGTGTAAAAGCCCCAAATCCCCAAAATTGTCTAAAAATCGGATAATTATCCTCACATTGACAACACTGATGATAAATTGATAAAATCATTCAGTCATATTATATAGATTACATTTACAATTACTAATAACAATTGTTAACATTGGCTCGTGATTGACTGGTTGCGATAACCTTTCTTTTATATCACATATTTTCCGGGTCTCATGTTTGCTTGTGTCTATATGTGGCAAAATATAGGTTTATACTGGTTTAGAGTCATATTCATTTCCGAGATATTGTTGGACAAATATTGTCACATATTGTGTTTAAATTATCATTCATCAGTCAAGTAAAAAATATATATACTTCTTACCAAACCCTTCTTTCAGTTCGTCATAGTTTATTCATTTCTTTCTAACACATTAAGTTGTAGCCGACAGAAAAAACGGTAGTTCCGTGATTATTTTTCAAACAATATCAAAACAGTGCAGAGCTTATGAGTAATTAAAGTATATTCGCGTATTTTGAACGCTCACAACTTCTAACCAATCAATCATGCAAATTAAAATATTTTGTCGCAGAATACTGTAATGCTAATGCCCCTTTACAGTGTCAAACACTGAAGTGTCACAATTGTCGTTCAGGTCAGTATTTTACGTTATTTTATGTGTTAAACACGCTATAAAGTGAAAAAATTAATTTTATATTCATTATATTCAAACAATCTAAAATAGTTTTTATATTTTGCACTTATAAAAATCTTCATTATAAAACGCATTTGCGTATCGTAATGTAACTTTTACGCACGCAAATTTTTGTTTTAAATGGTTGGCGACATGAGTGAAGTATCTAAAGGCAAGACTATTGACAATGACATTTGTGGCTAATAGCAATTTATTAATTTTATATTGTTCTTTAAGAAAGTATCTGTGAATATGAATATAATATTTTACTTATATAATATATTATTATTGGTATATTATTCATTTTAAAATATTTTAAAACATTAACATTTCATAATTTAAATGTCACAACTGTCAAATTTTATAAATTACACAGTGCTGCCTACATACTTCTTAAAATAAAAATTTTCGTAATTACATAAAATTAAAAAATTAATTTAAAAAATGGTAAAAAGGACAAAATATAAAAAATATTATAAACAACTTATTTCATATGGCTGTTGTAACACTCGTTCTTTAAAAAACTCATCGCTTCGCGATTCGTTTTTTAAACTTGAACTCGTGTCATAACAGAATTCCATATGAAATGCGTTGTTTAATATACTATTATATAGTGTAAAAGTACCAACTTTTTGGCAATTATTTGATAACTTTTCCATTTTTAAGAATCTCATAAACACTAATGTTTTGTTTTTTAAATCCAAGGTGCAATAAAAGTTAGTTTAATAATTAGCTGAATACGATCCTGGCAACTGTCAGATTTACATAGGGTGTGTTCGGGGAGCACGCTATTTGCGCCATTTGGCGCTATCAAGTACTATTCCTCGTTTGCGTTATATGGCTCTTGGCGCTACATAGCTAGAAAGCGTGCTCCCCGAACACACCCATAGAATACATGCAATAATACTCAACATTCCCAAAATAGTGTATGACGTCACAAACTATGACGAACTGAAAGAAGGGTTTGGTAAGAAGTATATGTAGGTAATAAGCTAGATTTTAGTTGTACAAAATTCTAAATCTATACTTACATTCCTTGGTGTAAAAGGTGTGGGTTTTACACAAAGAGGTTTAGGAGGAGTACACGGTTTTTCTACTATTGGAGGATCATTACAACATTTTGCTTTTGACTTTCCTTTATCTTCACCTTTGTTCGAAGAACAAAATAAGTATGACGCAGAAGGACGATGCTGTATTCTAAAAGGAGCTGGAGTATTGTTATACATAGGCTGTGGAAAACCGGAGAGAATTTCCGTTCCAAGACATACGGGGTCTTCTTTTATAAATGGACCAAATGACGATCGACGAATTCTTCTAAACAAATTGTAGTAGGCGACGAATTTATTCTGTGGATGAATAAAGAGTTTTATTAAGGTAATTTTAAAAAACATACATGCTATTGGGCCAATTGGAAACTTGCCATGTGCTGATTTAAAAGGCATTAAGTAATGTGTTTAGGTTTTTTGACAATTGGCCATTTATAGTGGAATTCTGTGCACATCTGTAAGGTCTTTAAGCATGAACCTATAAAAATTAACATTGCAAACCCTATACCTTACAGATTCCGTAGCTTATAGGAAATGCTCAGAATTCCACCATTAATTTTAATAAAAAAAATACCAGGGTATGTACTAATATGATCGCCAAATATGTAAATCTGTAAAAAAGATATTCGATTTGCATTGTTTGCTGCAGCTGCAGCTGTTCGATGTGGAGGTGCATTGTCATGCATAAACACAAATCCATCACCTACCGCCCCCCGGAATAGACGCACAACAGGATTTAAAACTTCCTCGATGTACACAGCACCAGTTATTCTTCTCTCCAAAACCAGGAGAGGCGTCCGTGTACCCCTCATAATACCACTCCAAACCATAATACTCCCACCTTCAAATGGAACACGTGGTTGGGCTGTTTCTAATCGGGCTGGTCGTCCCGGGGTCCTCCAAACTAGCGTTCTTCGCGAATCAGAAACCAAGCCAATTCTTGATTCATCAGAGAACATCACGTAATTTTGGTTAGGATCATGGTGAAACATTTCTTGAGCACATTGCAACCTTACAATTTTTTGTTTATAGGTTAGTTTGGGAACACGTAGATACAAATTTACCGCATTTAATCTTCGTTTAATTGTTTGCCTTGAGATATTCAGTCCTTCAAGTCTAGCAATTTCTCTGGATATGCCACTTGTAGATTCCGGTCGATTTCTTCGAGCTATCAATGTTATCTGCCGGTCTTGTGCTGCTGTTGTACATCGACTTCTGCCACTTTTGGGACGATCCTTCACATCATTTGTGTTTTTTAATTTTTGATACAGTACCCTGAGTAACACCAACAATATTCGCGATATCACTTTGACTAAAGCCCTGTTGTAACAAAGCAATTACTCTAGGCCTATTAAAATACAATATCATGTCTCTGGGCATTTTTAAACAGCTCAAATGAAATTTAAACAAGAATTGGAAGAATGTGAAAGCACCCAAATCAATTAAATATGACCAAATTAATACAAAAACAAATCAAATTTAGGATTATTTTCTTTTAAAAACGCTTTAAAATAAATATCAACAAGAGTTTTTAAAAAACCATAGGCGTAGATATATTATTTCTAAATATGCCAAACTTTTGGACATATGTGTATATATTAATATAAATAGGTTGTGCTTAATGTTCTTATCTGCCTCTTAGTGTGCTGATAGTTGTTGCTGAAGGTACATTTCTATATTTTTAAAATGATTAGACAACCTTTACAACTATTTTATTTTAAGCTTAGGGAGCAACAGATACGTCAACCAACCATGTTAAATATTCTACATCTTGTAAGATAATAAATTGAAAAATCCCATATTTGGGCAAAGCTCTCTCATGTTTGATTGTATTTTCTTTGCATCTAATTGATTAATTATTAACATCAAAGGACCATATAGCATTACATCAAGAAAAACAATGGAGAGCAAAATTGAATTTTTCAACTGCTACGGCTGAAATTGATTGTATCTTGATACAAATTAAAAAAGTAGCACAAAATCTTTGATTTGATTTAAATTTCAAACCCTTTTTGGCGTCCTGGCTAAAAAATGTCCTGTCTAAGGCAGTAAAACTGCACATAAAACAAACTCCTTTACTTTGTTTCTATAAAATCTTAAATATAAACCTTAAAGGTGACGCCAAAGTAACCAATGAGCAAAAAAATGTATAGGTGAGATCAAGATCATTTATAAAATTTCTTACTTTATATAAATTTGAAGAAAACGTTCACTGTTTATAAAAGATTTAGCTCATATATTAAATAAAAATGTATAAAAATAAAATTACTACTTAAATATGTCATACGCGCTGTCTAATTCAAAATATTTACCTGATTCAAGTAAAAATATTGATTTCTGAACGAATGGTTTGTTGGATTGGGACCACAAGAATTTTTTTCATTGCCGATGCACATTTTTATACCGTTTTTTTTAACTGAAATTTAGAACATTTCCCAAAACTGTGATATTGACAAGTCTAATTGTCAAATTTAACGTTAAATCAAAATTTGATTTGACTGTTTTAATGCTTAGCACACGTCACAAGCATAATTTTTTTAATAAAGAATTCAATATCCTTATGGAATTTCTCTGGTTTGTCTTACTGCTTTAAATATGTTTTGGGCGTTCTATTGTAGCTCACCTCTAGGCTACGATCGTTTTATTAGCCCTTATCAAGGTCATTATATAAGTTGGTACTTAATTATGACTAAAGTTTGCTCTGCCCTTCATTTCTCTAGCCTTCTGTGTGCATCAGCCATTGCCTCTCTTTCCAATGTGAAGTGGAGGAAAATCTATTGATTGTGTTAAAAAAGTACTATATAATTAATATCTAAAATTATTAAAATATTTTCAAAATTTACATATTCAATTAAATTATAAAAACAAGGTTCTACAAGAAAACTCCTGGACAATTTCTTAATTGATACTAAAGTAATCTTTTGGACATTTCTCTTCTAAAGTACCTACACTATCAAATTTATTGTACAATCCTATATTTACCATATTTTTTTGCAACATACAAATTCTTGATTTCGATACAACTAAAGATTTAGCAAACCTTGTACGATGGTCATGCGAATCAGAGTGTTAGATAATATTTAGCATTTCCCAACAATAATAGATCGCAAAAAGTGCATAACTGCAGTTAAAACTTTCTTACAACTTATAAACGAACGCTCTTGTTTTAAAACAAATAATTGAGGTTTGAGCAAAGATTGGGAATATATGGCAGTTAAGTCTGCTATCTACAGTGACACCAAGAAGTTTAACAGGCTTAGATAATTTTTTGTAGTTTTTATGTTTGAGATATATAAGTATTTATTATAAGAAAATTCAGATGTACTTTTTAAGATTTTTATTTTTGTCCCTTGTTGTATACAATGGGGTCACTTAATTTTGTGTCCATTTTAACAGTTTCTAATGTTGGGATAGTGTGATTTGAGTAACTTGTTAAGGTCCTGTTTGTTTTAATTATCTTTTCTTTTTAAAAGTTTTTAAGTATGTATGTATGTTTGTATAAATTAGGGGTGATAAGTACACTGCGACCTATTGGATCAATTGTGTCCCCCCTTACTTGCCAAGTTCTGACGTTCTCTCAGATTCATAGCAGCTCCTCGAGTCCTATTTTCCTGAGGAAGTTTAGGACATCGTCGGGCTTCAAATCAGGTAGTTCCCCCTCTTCTATTTCATATGCTCCTAGTTATCTAGCCCTAGAATTCTGCAAGGCAGAGCATTCTGAGAGTATGTGTATTGAGGTTTTATCCTCTTCCTCACAGAATCTGCACTTTGCTTCATCTGCTAACCCTAGTTTCTTCATGTGGCTTCTTAACCGGGAATGCCCGGTTAATATTTCCGTTAGAATTCGGAGCCTTTTTTACTGAGGTTGAGGCTAAGAGATCTCTTCTGGTCATAGTTCCCCATGCATCTTAGATTGCCTCAGTCCGTCCAGCTGATTCCAGTACTTGGATTTTTCCTTCTCCATTTCTTCCCTTAGTTTTCCTAAGATTACTCTACTGCTGATCCCACAAGATGGGTCTGGTCCCAAATGTGGGGTTTCAGCTCCTTTTTTTGCCACCTTATCTGCTGTTTCGTTCCTTTTTATTCCTATGTGTCCCGGGATCCATAGGAGGGTGACAGTGTTCTTCTGGCCTAGTTCATTTAGTTTGCCTAGGCATTCCCAAACCATCTTCGAACTGATTATATTTGAGCTCAGCGCTTTGATGAACGCTTGACTATCCGACATGATCACAATCTCTTGTCTGCGGTAGTTTCTTCCAATATTGAATTGCACACATCTTTCGATGGCGCGGACTTCTGCTTGAAAGATGCTCGGGTATGTGCCCCAAGCTTTCTAAGTATTTGGCTCTCGGTCCAAAAACTCCTATCCCAGTTCCCTCGTCCAGGGAACCGTCCGTATACCACTTTATGGCATTCTGGTTTAAATTCTGTATGGTGTCTTCATCCCATTCAGATTTATTACTTAACTTTGTGATGAATTTTCTCACAAAGTTGAATTTATTTGGCATATCATCTTGGGGCATTTCCCAAGTTTGATCAAATTGAAGTGATCGAGGTTTTTCCCTGATAATTCCTTCTTTGATCATTCTATATATTGTTTTCTTCCTCACACTTTCTAGCAGAATGTGCAGTGGGGTTAAGTTTAAAATCACCTCCATTGCAGCAGTGGGGCAAGTTCCCATTGCTCCAGTGATACATGAACAGGCTAGTCTCTGAATCTTCGAGAGATTTTTCCTCGTCGTACTCAGATTAGCCCTTGCGCCCCAAGCCACTGCCCCATATGTAATTAATGCTCTCACTATTGCTGTGTACATCCATTGCAGAATACGTGGGTTACATCCCCAGTTCTTCCCTGCAATGTTCCTGCAATGTTCCTGCACACCTTGGTTGCTTTGTGTATTACTTCGTCTTCGTGTTTATTCCAGAGTAACCTGCTATCTAGGATAAGCCCTAGATATTTTACCTCTGTTTTCCACTCGACGATGGTCTCCCCTATTTTTATGATATTTAGATTAGGTTTCTTTTTCCTTGTAAAGGCTACTAGTGTGGTTTTGGTGGGGTTGATGCTGAGTCCCACCGAGTCACACCATTGTTTCGCAATGTTCAGTCCTCCTTGAACAATATCACAGAGGACATTTTCATACTTCCCTTTTGTCAGGATAACCATGTCGTCGGAATACCCTTGACATGGTATGCCTTCCCTAGTCAATTGACAGAGTAGACTGTCCACAGTGAGACTCCACATAAGTGGGGATGCAACTCCCCCCTGTGGACAGCCTCTGGTCACATTAATGAAGATAGTGTCTTGTCCTGCCTCCATTTCTGCGATTCTTGTAGATAGCAGTTGCGACATCCAGATGGAAGTCGTTCTATCTACTCCTTTCTCAATCAGTGCTCTTTTGACTGCCTCATGTGGCGTATTGTCAAAGGCCCCTTCTATGTCTAGAAAGGCACATACCACGGTCTCTTTTTTATTCAGAGCGTCTTGGATTTCGTCAGTCAATTGTGTTAAAGCGGTTTCCGTGGACTTTCCCGCTTGGTACGCATGTTGACGGGGGTGCAATGGCACCTGTTCCAAGATTTCTGTTCTAATGTAGTTGTCTACAGCTTTTTCCATCGTTTTGAGAACAAACGATGTTTTTAAGTAATTCACTAGAGATTAAATTAGCTTGTGAACCACTGTCTAATTTAAATTTAACCATAGTGTCATTTACCATAAAATTCATGAACCAGTCTTTATTTGTAACTTCGAAAACTTTAATTGTCTCTGTGATTTCACCCACATAGTCACTATCAGAGTCATCTTAATAATTTTTTTGCGCTTCTAGCTCATGAGTTGTGTTTGTACGGCATGCTTTTGCATAATGGTTCTTTAGTTTGCATTTTCTACAGATTTCTCTCCAGGCTGGACATTCCCTTATCTTGTGTTTTTGTAGACATCTTTTACAGTCTATTGTTTTACCTTTCATTTCCTTTTTATTTATTTTAGTTTTCTTGATGACTGCTATTTGGGATTCATCTGGTCTTTCTGCATAATTCATAGCTTTTACATGGCTTTTAGATGTTTCTTCTGCCCTAAAGATATCAATGATTTGTGATAAAGATAAGTTGGATTCTTTAAGTAGGCGTTCTCTGAGATTGTTATCTCTTATGCCACCCACAGATTATTCGATGGGTTATTAGGTCATCTGTTAGATATCCTAATTCACAATCTTTGGCCTTTGTTCTTAAGGATGTAACAAAAATTCGTCGATTGTGTGTCTCTTTTTGAACTTCTGAGAAAAAGATATATCTTAAATATGTTATGTTTTTGTATGGTTTGTAATGATTTGAAAATGAATCCAACACAACTTGAGTCTTTTCTTCACTCGTCATTTCTGTTCCATCTTCTTTAACATATATAAATGTGCTGTAAAGTTCTAAACCTGTTGGTCCAACTAAGTGTAAAAATGTAGCTCTTTGTTGGCTTATCGGTTTTGTTTAAAGTTCTGCTACTTCTATATAAATTTCAAATTATTGTCTACATTTCTCCCAATTTTCAGCAGGATTTTCCCCGCATTCGAATTCTTTTGGAGGTTTGAACGCCATTTCTTTCTTCTATCTTATCTAGGTAGTTATCGATCAACCACCATGTTATATATCTCAAAAATAAAGTGAGATATAGAACAGTTACAATATTCTAAAACCCTTTGTATTTTATTACATACTATCCCCCTAGAACTGCAAGTTAAATATTTATTTTAAATAAATCTGTAAAATAAGCTACTTTTAATTTGGGCAGTTAGGGTAAGGTTAAGTTAGATTTGGTGTGGCCTCATCATTATTTACATTTACAGTGTTTAGGTGTTCTTAAAATTATAATCAAATGCAATAACTCGATTACATAGTTACACTGTAGGTATTTCAGATTGTTAGTTCCAAAGAAATTGTGAATTAAGTTAATTATAAGTTGAATTAAATAATTTAATCAACTTAATAATTATGAAAAGAACCAAAAACTACTACCCTTGTAACATGTTTGTTTTTTTTCCTGAATATAATTTAGCCAGAGCGCGCCGTTGATCTTTCATTATCTCTAACAGAAATACGAAAATAATTTAATTTATGAAGCTACAACTTCCTATATTTCATCGCCTTCTACCCACAACCACCGATGAGAATTTCTTGAGCGTAATTTATTTTTGGTTCTTTGTTATATCCCGATATAGAGCCATAAGTTTTGCAGTCAGTGATTGATAACCTAACGCTTACGCGAGACTCGTTTAATCCTCTTTTTTTTCTTCGGATTATATACACTTTTCTTGGTATTTAAAGTAGTCTGAAGAGGTTAATATAGAAGATGTCCTAGTTAAAACTTTGGAGAATATACTGTAAGTGCTTTAGATAACGTATCTTCGAGATTTATAAGGTTTTAAAATTATATTTTACATAGCTAAACCTCTTCTGGTAGATCTTTAGAAACAGGGATTCACAGGATTGGCTTGTTTTGTTAAAGGTTTTAAAAATACCAAGCCAAGTTTACCAAGCTTTTTGAAGTCAAGTTTTTAAGATGTTTCAAGCTATCGAGCTTTTAAATGAATTATTTATTTTAACTGCTCAAATGGTATGCCTTCTTGTAATGTTATAGCAAATAAGAAATACAAGCATTATTTTGTTTTTTTCATACTGTACGGTAAAGTGCATTTTACGGTACACTTGTACTTTACAGTACTCTTCAATTCTCCCAATGTTGTTTGAAATAATAAGTGAATCAACATAAACTAAGCTTTTATTCTAGTTTTTAAAGATTGACATTAATTGTACAACTGCTGTTGCCAGCAATATGTATTAATGGAGTTGTTGATGGATTTACAGTGTTTTCTGTAATCGCAAAAGACGTGTGGTTGTGATGTAGCACTTCAATAAAAGTTTCGCCCCTTTGGATCATTTTTGCAATCTTGTTTTTGCCTTCAATCGATTCTTCTATATACTTTTCTGCAACTGAAGAACTATTCCATCCACCGTGCGGTTTTAGAACTTTAAGGTCAGCTTCAGCAATGGCCAACAACGTTGAGGATGTCCTCCTGAAGCAATGACCTGTATACTTTTCTGGTTGGTATAGTTGTAAGAAGCCAGCAATTTTATTAGGTGCTCCGCCAACAGTATGTATACCAGCTCTTTAAGATAGACATTTTCCTTGTGTAAAAGAGCTTTCAGGGGGACGTGTTGCCGTAAATAAATAGTAAACCTCATCACTGTTATTCACAGTGAAAACTCGTCGAATATGCGTTTTTGTCTGGTTAATCTTAACTACTAGCTGAGTACCCTCATGCTCCACATCATTAACTTCTAAATTATAGATCTCTTCCCTTCGGCAACCTCCAGCAACTCGAAGTAATGCTATCACTTTGAGTAAAAGATATTCTTTATCTGGAGCGTCCCTCATGAAGCTTTCAATTTCATCCTTTGTCAGCACCTTCGACTGGTTTGGCTGATGGTCTTTTTTGTTTTTTCAAAAAAGCTATCAACTTTGGGAAACTTGATATGTTGACATACTCATTAACCATAATCATTGATTTTACCATCGAGTATTTGGACCATAATGAAGAAGGGTTGAATGTTTTTGACTGAAAATTTAAAGTGTTGAAAAGAATATTCTTTAAAAAAAAACTGTTCTTACCACATCCAAAAAGTAAGCCAACATCACATTCTCATGTCATCCCCACCAATTAATAATATCTTCGGAGCCTTCAATCCGTGGTGTCTCTAGACATTTATCAATTTTATTTCGTCAAGCTATAATATTGTTCTTAGTTAGCGATATTTTGTATAAACTTAAAAAATCGATTCATCGTATTCAGCATCAGTGATCTGTCTTTGACTTGAGACATTCATATTTTTATTTGTTTTTCGGAATTTTATTATGTTCTTCTTGATAATCGATAGAAGACTGCAAACGTGGAATATAGCAAATAGCAAATTATAGAAAATAATAGCAGATAAAACCTTTGAATATGCAAACAAAGGAAGGATGGTTTTACATACACACAAATAGTCCGCGATGGTGTTTCAAAATGGCGTCAACAGTTTTCGGTTTGTCAGTGGTGTATCAATTTTAATATAAAGGGTAGAAGGAAGGAGAACCAACTCAATGTATTAAAAAGTGTCCATCGAAAGTAAGCAAATTGGTGGCGCCACTGTAGAAAGAGTAAGTGCCACAGGACGTTACAAATAGTAGAAAACAAGAATTTGTCCTGTGATCGGCTAAGTCAAAATGAATTGTGAGAGCAAGAAATTAAATTAAATAACATTTGACTATGTAAATAGGTGAGATTTTAAATACTGCATAATTTTTAACTACACAAATCACGTAATTTATTAAATCTTTCAACCCAGCTCACTTCATTCTGTTTATAAGTTGACTTTTTACCCTTCTGCTACTCTCGCGCCATCTACTATTTGCTGCTTACGGCTGGACAGTTTTTCGACATTATTCCTATACAAGTTGGTCCTCCATCTTTCTACCCTCCATAAATTTTAATTTATCATAAAATGTATCAAATTCAAAAATAAACATACTGATGTAAGAATGTTTTAAAACTTAATACATTTTGGAAACATATTTCTGTATACTTATTTATTAAATATATGAATATTACATAAAGTCGAAAAAATTGACCTTTACCTTGACGTCATACCTACAAACCTCACGAAATGAATCGGTGTCAAAAATGGCTACTGTTACTTTGTCGTGTCCGTAAATATTTTCATTGTTTGTTTATCTTGTCAACATTTTTTTGTGTTATACATAATTAAATATAGCTGTTATTTGAACTTAATTTTGTATTTACCATAAAATAAAAGTAACAAATTAGAGGTTTTGAAAAAACCGATTTTATAGAATTTATTTGAATGCAAATGATAAAACGCTTTGAACAAAACTCGATGTATCAAAAAAATGACAGTTGTTATAAGATGTCAAAATAAATTTTTATGAATACAACCATTTAGATGTTTTTGACCGGATAATCCCTTAGGACAGGGGTTCTCCACCGGTGGGTTGCGACCCCCAGGGGGGTTACGGGACGGGTCTGGGGAAGTCGCGAGATAGGTGATACATGAAAAAAATACTCAGGGCATATAAACCATATGAGCGACGAATATCAAATGAAACTGAGTTGTTAAATACAATAAGGGCCGGTTTATTCACCTTTCAGTAAAGTGTTCGGTAGCGTTACTGAGCGTTACTGAGAAGATTGTCGTCCGTAAGTGTTTATTCATCTCCTAGTAACGCCAAGTTTTCAGTAATTATAAGCTACTGAAAACTTTAACTTACAGATCGATTGGACCTGTCATTAAGAAATTACAGAGGAGATTCCAACCTAAAATTGTTTTTCGCGTGTTTTGTGTTTTTACTTAATTTTTTTAAAATGGATGTTATTGACGAAATAAATCTTTTTCTTGACTATATTAACGATCGCTGACCTTATAATAGCCAAAACAGATTTCACCAATGGGACAATTTAAACTATTGGGATAATTTCATTTAACAAAAAAATCGGTTGCACAAACTTTAGCCTTCATAGAAGAAATACTTTTACACCAATCTAAAAAGTATTTTATTGTAAACTATGTTAGAAAACCATTTAGGAAATAATGAAATTTTTTAGAAACAATCCGACTCCGTCACTGCAACAGCTTTTGTTAACCCTCAGATTTAACTAAAAACTTCTAATAATCTTTTAAAATCTCGAAAAAACCAAACAAGATACACAGCTGATGCAGAGTAAAATGTCATCTGTCAAAAAAAACTATAGAACTCATTAGTAGAGTCCTTAGAACAAAAAGATCTTTTTGTTCTAAGGTAAAGTCAGTCTCATAAACCACAGAAAATACACTGTTGCCTTATCTCCCGTAGTCACAAGTATTCAGTAACTACTGAACGAATAAAATACGTTGAATAAACACAAACTGCTTACAGGTGACCTTTAAGTTTAGTGAACAAATAACTAACGGACACTTTACTGAACAGATGAATAAACCGGCCCTTAGTATATTTAATCAATTTACAATTAATCAATACTATTTTAAAATACAACTATAATTAACAAAAAGGCTGTCTCCGCAGCTTTAAATATACCACGCGTCAGTTCTGTAAATACACTACGCACAGTCTTTGCCTGCTTTGGTATTGAAGAATTTAAAATGATTAAAATTACTTTATTTACATTTATTACCAGATCGTTTATTAATTATTAAGAAATTAGTGCTTACTACCGTTTTGAATAGTGTTTTTTATGTTTTTTAAAACTAATTATTGCATACAAAGGCTTACTTTACGATGTTAGAAGAAGGGGGTCACCAAAATTCTCAACCTAAAAAGGGGGTCGTAGCGTTGAAAAGGTTGAGAACCCCTGCCTTAGGGCTATTAAGGCTTTAATATTGTTATGTCTTATTACTTCCATACTTGGTCTAGCCTTAATACTACCTAAACAACATCAGGTACCTAGCTACAAACAAACAAAATGTAACTTAAATGTCAATCTGACGATGCTTCTTAGCGAAACGGCCGTCATTGTAATTTAAAACATGATTTTTTCAAATAAACTTGGAAGTTACATTAAATCGAAGAGTTTTTTATTATTCTTAATAAGATGGACCAAAAAGTAAGGGCTGGTACAATAAATTTAATTTTATTGTTAATTTGGAGTAAAATAAAATTGTTAATCAACTATTTTGCAAAAAAAAGTATTTAACCAATATTAATTAAAATTATTTTGATCACAAAAAATGTTACCTTGTATGTGTTAAATCCTAGTTTTTGGACATTTGAAAATTATAGTATATGTTGTCACAAGAGCGGAAAATGGGCATTAGCAGCTCGCGGCTAAGCCAAGGCTAAGGGATGCGATTGCATTTATGCACATGTGACACACACCTGTTTTCCGCCTACCTTTATGATTTAAAATAAAATAAAGTATTATGGTTGAGATTCGAACCCGAGTCCTCTGCGTGAGAGGCAAGCACGTACTCCACTGCGCCACGATCAGTCTGATGTAGTAAGATGTGTACTATTATCGCATTTATTAAGTAGGTATTTAGAATCGAACGCCTCTGTTAATAATCGAATGCCCTCTTCTTGTGACAGTGTTTTAGATTGTTTTGCTTCATAATTTATAGAATTTTGTTTGAAAGAACTCTCACTTTGATCTTGGGTTTATAAATAATACTTTGCCCCTTATTTTTATTGTTCATATGATTGGTTTTCCGGTAGGGTAGGCGGAAAAATAATTGACCATTCCATAGTGACGTCAAATCGGTCATATTGTCTGGGTGGCATACCAACACATTTAAACGCGTGTTCTCAATGTAACAAAGCATCGTACTAATTTTCTGGTTTTTTACTTTGACAGAGGTGAATATTTGGACGTACTTTCTAGAGAAAGACGAATTCTAGAGAAAAGGCGTTGAAGGTGAGTTATTATTGTCAGTTTTTGGTTATAACGACACATATCACCACTGAGAATACAATACTATGAACTTCGCCACATTTTAAATACAAAATAAGGAAAAATAACGAAGATCTATATTGAGCAAAAAGATGGACTTATAAAAGAAAGACCATTATAACCTTTAGGATAGCCATAGTGTAGAGATGGCCGTAGAATATCATTAACTTATTATAGTAGGTTAATATGCCAATAATAAATGGCTTTTTAATATTCTACCGTTATTAATTAATATGTTTTATGAATTCTAAAAGTCTAAAACTAGTGATTGTCCAGCCCAGCTGGAATTATTAGATTAGATTATATTTTCTGAACTTTAACCTACGAAGATCTTTGTGCCTACTTCAGTCTACTAAAACTCTAGAACGCTAATGCTTCTAGCGAAGTTGAGCATATTTTTAGTAGTGATGAGCAAATGCAAGATCAAGACCGGGTTAGTCTTGGTCTTCGTCTTATACAAAGTCTTGGTCTTGCAGTCAAATAAGCAATCTTGGTCTTGTTCTTGCAGCAAAACAGTTGCACCAAGACCCTGCAAGTCTTGCACTTTTTTTAGATTTACTGGGGTCAATTTTACCAAAAAAAAGGAAAAATAGTTTTTAAAATCAAGAACAGTAAACAACTAAACGCTGACTTAAACTTTCACTATTTATTAGCAAGATACGCCTTTAAATGCAAGACGGCCGTTTCGCTAGAATTAGCATCGTCAGATTGACATATTGAAGTTACATTTTGTTTGTATGTAGCTAGGTACCTGATGTTGATTAGGTAGTATTAAGGCTAGACGAAGTATGGAAGTAATAGGAAATAACAATATTAAAGCCTAGATGTTATTAGCCCTAAGGGATTATCCTGGATGTATTTCCCTGTAAGATCAGTATAACTGTGCAATGATATAGAAAAATCGGTAAAAAACTATATCATGCTGATTTTTACAAAAGCTTAATATATTTCTGTTAGAATTACGTCTTATCTGTGTATAAAATGAAGACTCAATCAAAGTAAACAGTTTAAGAGTGGTGAACTTCCAAGATTTATTTGTTCATTAACTACTTTATATTGTTGATCTGCTAGATGTCTTTTTATTTCAAGTTCGAGGAAATCTAAATTTTGTTTTTTATCACAAATATGTAATATTTGAATGTCATTGGTGTGTATGAGTGAGTGTGGGTATTCAATAATATTGGTACAAAATTGTTAAATGTAAAAAACGAAATTTAAAAAATTAATTGTCCAAAATGTAATGCTGTATATGTATATCAAAGAAATTTTGAAATAAGATTCAATGAACGCTTAAGAGCATATAGATTACAACAACCAGATAAGTCAAACTATGCAAAACACGTTCTATCCTAGGAAACCAAAGCTTTAGAGCTTAAAATAATCCATGGCTGCTTTATTTTTTGGTTTATATGTTTTTAAGACGCAAGACTCTTGCTTGGTCTTGGTCTTGCGTATATCTTGCAATGCTAAGTCTTGGTCTTGCATAAGTCTTGCACTGCTGGCGGGTCTTGGTCTTGCAGCCTGAAGTTGGTCTTGCGGTCTTGCATTTTCTGCAAGACCAAGACCAGTCTCGCTCATCACTAATTTTTAGAAGGTATATTTTTAATTTGATAGGGAGTCAGCCGTTCGATTGAGACTGGTACTTAATACATGACTATTAAACATTTGTTAATCTAAGAAAATTGTTAGTTAATACTACGAAAAATAATAAAAAAAACCTTTGATCTTCAAAAGGGACATTTTAAGGCCATAGGCCATACAATTTTCTTTGTCTTTGCCTATAATATTTGAACCAATAGAGTTAAAACATTTTTTATTAGATCAATTTTGTAGAGAATGTCCTTTCGTATAATAATCACTATTTAAAAATTTGAAAATTATTATTACTGATTCAAAATAATTTTAACATTATTTCTATAGAAATCAATTGTCCAAGTCAATGTCACAAAGTTTTATTAATAGTAAGTAATAAGTAAAGTCGTTAACAGCTACTAGTTTCGGCTTATTCGGTGCTAACAATAAATTACAGAATTTGTAGCTGAAAAAAATCACAATAATAATATTAAATCTTTAAATCTAATATATAGCCACATTTCATTTTCTTTACAAATTTTGACATAAAAAAAATTAAAACCGTCTCAAAGATTGCTCTAAATACCAAATATTATCTTTTTTTTGTAGGAACCGAATATATTAAATTAAAATTTCATAAAGACCAGTCATTGGAAGTATAATTACACCTAAAATTCTCGACAGGTGTCATATTCAAGTTTCCGGTACAAAAAAACAACAGAATAAAACTAAGAACGCGCCCATTACATCATTAACTAGAAAAAAGGCAGTAACAAGGTGCTAATTGGGCGCTGTCTTGTTTATTATAAGAAATAAGAATGATTATTCCTTTCCTTCGAAAAACCGTATGTTGGTTCAACTGACACTTCTTTTGTACGGCAAAATCTTCTTAGTCATGCTGTTCCTCTTTTTGAGTTTTGTACGGTTTTTTTTATTCTTCTTTGTATCGATACGTTTCACGCTTAGTAATTTTATGTCAATAGGAAGACCTGTTTTGAAATACGAATGATTATCAAGAAAACTCCCTATTAATCTTACGAGTGTAGACCTCGAGTGGTTAGCAAGAAATGGTAATTATGGAATAATGTGACTTTGACTTCTGTAAACAAAGCTGCGGGCGCCAAATTTAATAAAAAAAACTATCTATAAATGTATATAAACGAACGATTCTATAGATTTGTTTTTGAATCCTATTGTTAAACTTTTGTATTGTTAAGAGTTCTGCTTTTTTCCTTATAAAATTATTATATTACTGATGTGTACTCTTAAAATTCTTCCACCTACTAATTTTATGTTTCACCTAACCTAACCTAACCTACTAATTTTATTCAGAACAATAAACAACTAAAAGGTTGAATTAACTTTCACTATTTATTCTTTAAATACTTTAAATAGGGTCTAATGGACAGCCTTCTTGCTATCGGAAAGAGATTTTATTCCTCAGATTGACATATTGAAGTTACATTTTGTTTGGTGGAATAATAACTGAGAAATGCGGTCCATATGTTTGGAATAAATATATTCAATTTTAGCTTTATTATGTACTACGTGAAAAAAAACTGAAACAGAAAAATATTGAAAATATTATCCCCTTTAAATAATAAATAGGGTCGTGGAGCTTCTTGTTGGAAAGAGATTTTATTCCTCTGTTCAGCAGTATGAAGTTTTTTAAGTTTGGTGGAATAATAACTGAGAAAATATAGAAAAACCAGGAAAAAACTATATCCTGCTGATCTTTACAATGACTTAATATATTTGTGTTATAATTACGTCTTATCTATGTATAAAATGAAGAATCAATAAAAGTAAACAGTTTAATAGTGGTGAACTTTCAAAAGACATCTGCTAGATGTCTTTTGATTTCAAGTTCTTCGAGGAAATCTAAATTTTGTTTTTTATCACAGGTGTGTAATATTTGAATGTCATTCGTGTGTATGAGTGAGTGTGGATGTTCAGAAAGCCATCAAAGCGCTGAGCTCAAATATAATCAGTTCGACTTATCTGGTTGTTGTAATCTATATGTTCTTAAATGTTCATTGAATCTTATTTCAAAATTTCTTTATGTTTGACCTATATATACAGCATTACATTTTGGACAATTAATTTTGTAAACACCAGATTTTTTAATTTAGGTAATTTTGTTTTTACATTTAACAATTCTTTACCAACATTATTGTGTGATTTGAATGAAATTATTGCAGATGTTGCCGAAGATATTATTTTTGAAATTGTATTAGAAATATTTCCACAATATGTAATACTTTTATAACTTTTAATTTCTTTAGGTTGTTGAAGGAATATTAGTTGTAGTGACACTTTCTGTTTTTTTCTTATTAATTAATTTATTTATTTATTTAATAAAGAAATTGAGATTATAAAACAAATAGCAATATCTAATGGCTATCCAATATATTTGATTTTCACTTCAATAAAGTTTGTATTATGCTATGATCGTAAATCAAATGACTAGTTGGGTATGTGCATAAAACATTAGTCAAATAGAAGCACAAGTACGATGTCTTAGCATTATTGATGACGGAGTTTTAAATAACATTCGTGGAGTTAGTAACAGAGAGATATCCAAAACCATAAATTTTTTTAGGATATGGATATAGTTTTAGGGACCAAGCTAAACAAATAGAGTTGGAAGAGTTAGAAATTTGTACTATTTGCATTGGGCTTTACTAGCTAATCCACAAACCTAACGAATAGCCCTTTTTCGAATTTTGAAGTTGGAATCAAATTAATGTGAAAATCAGGAACCCCAAAATCATGCCCGTGAAATAAAAACAAAAAAAATACGCTAATTTTGTTAAAGGTCTAAGTTCTTTAAATCGCCAAATGTGCTGAGGACAATATCTGTTTTATTGAGCACAAGAAGTTGCTTTGTTTTGTCCGCATTCAACCAAAGTCATTATCGACGGATAGAGCATATAGTTTAATTAGAAATAACTCTTCCAATATTTTACCTGAAGGAGCTATGCATCCTTCTTCTTACTGTAAGGCCTTTAAAAAAAAAATGTTATCAAAAAAGCCCACGTCTGTTCAAAAGAAACACAGTTTCAACCTCTTGACGAAAATATCCTCCCCCATCTCTCGATTTTTAGTAATAAAATCTTTTACAATCAATTAAATCCTTCTTGTGTGTGTAACCAGTTGGAAATAGGCTTTTTAGAAAGAAACTTTGTTTCTATCGCTGCATTTACATAGCGAGTCTGTCGTTAACTCGGCTACTATTTGAATAATGTTTACATTAAGACCCTACTGATTCGCCAGCCAGTAATAAATTCGTATTAGAGCATAAATACGCCATTTGTATACAGTTTACAAACTAGAAAACGACTTCTGATATTATCTTATTTTGGAGACTAACGCAGTGGCGGCGATTCCTAATTACAAAAAAATTGTACATCATGTATTCTTGCATAAATATAATTAATAATGTTACTTTGTAAAGAAATTTAGTATTTTAGCATCAAAAAACACTTTCTTTTAGAAGTAAAAACCAAATTACGAACTACCAAGCATTGACTTTGTGGTTTTTGAATAATGACAATACGCCACATTATTGTGACGTCACTGTCACCATTGCTTGAAATAAGTCATAACATTATATCCAAACAAACTATGGCCTTATGGTAGTTAGTTTGCATTGAAGTTTTTTGTATTGTGGATTTTCTTGTTTTTTGTTTTTAACATTATAGGGCTATATAAACACATTATTATCATTAAGAAATAGTTTGAGTAATTAAGAATAATAAAACACTCTTCGTTTTTGTTTTAAATTACAATCACGGCCGTTTCACTGAATAGCATCGTCAGATTCACCGAATACGGAACTACGAATAGAATGGCAAGAACCTAATTACTGTCTAGATCCGTATGCGACATCGAGTAGCAGCGGTTGTGTTAAAAAGTATTGTCGATAATACAGATTCCTTAAATTTATTTCTAGTGCCATCTATCTGTCAATAAGAAGTACTCTGCGATAAAATAGACAGACATAAAATAATTTCAACGAAACTAAAGTAAATATATATGTTTACAATCAAAAAATGATCATTTATTCATTTATTTTGCTTAAAATACAAGTCATGTTTCAAAAGATTATTTTTCAAACACTTGAAAATACGAGGGACATCAAATATGGGAATAATTTCTTGGTCATTGATAACAAAACCAAAATTTCTATTCTCTTCTTTTCTTTTTAAGTATTCCTCCTTCGTTTCACTCATTAGCAGTCTAATAGCTCCGACATTATTTTCACTATGGTCACAAACTGTCGATACTACCTTCAAACCTATACTTTGACATTTGCAGATTAGAACCTTCAGCAAATTTTTTAATGCCATGGATTTATGAGGTCCATGACTAAATGTAAAAGCTAATGGTTGCTTCCACTGTTTATACAGTCCTTTCAGCATAAAAACATTTGCATGATCTGCTAGTATAGGTTTTCTTTCTTTATAAATTACAATTTGATTTATTCACTTACCAGGTAAATTTAAAGTTGGAACTGCTGTTCTTATAAGACCTCTTTTGGTACCTAGAAAAATTCGTTACTAGAAAAATGCTCCTCACAAACTACATATTTTTTATAAATGTCTTCAACTGACAAGTCTTTATAATTTAAAGGCTGTATCTTTAAAATCCACTCACTAAACACACTTGGTTCATTTTTTGAAAAACGATGCATTTTGTCTTCACGATTTGTACATGTAGGTACACAACATTTCCTTTTAGATAAGGGGGGTTGATAGTTTGAATCCATTTTAGGGACAGAATTATTTGGAAGCACAAAACCAAAGATGATATACACTAAAAAAACTGAAGACAAAACTCCTGTTCTTTTCCTGATTCTCAGAACTACTGTCTCTTTTCTTAATTTTCTTAAAACTGTTTCTCACCAAATACAGATTGATACAGATCTGTTAAATTAAAAAGTATTGTCGTTAATAGTATTAGTAGAGAGACCTCTTCCGAAAAATAGAACAATTAAAATGAATAGACGCAACGATCAGCGCCATCCTATGGTTGTGTTAAAAATATTAATAAGTTTTGGCGGGAGTATATTTGCTTTCATTTCTATTCGTAGTTCCGTATTCGGTGGTCAAATTGACATTTAAGTTATATTTTGTTTGTTTGTAGCTAGGTACCTCATGTTGTTTAGGTAGTATTAAGGATAGACCAAGAATGGAAGTAATAAGTTATAACAATATTAAAGCCTAGATGTTATTAGCCCTAAGGGATTATCCTGGATGATTAAGAAAACCAGGAAAGATGTAGATATTCAATCATGTGTAACAGGAGGTCGCAAGCTATTGAAGTGTGACACACTTGTTTTAGATTATGACTAATGCTTTTTTACGTTGAAGGCTATTATAATATAATCTAGCAATTTCTGCAACAGTAAACTAACTTAACTTCAAACGAATAAAGAAATCATAATAAATCCATTTACAATGTTTGGGACAACCTGACAGTTTGCCAGACTACAACCTATGCAGATCTATTGCACTACCTTTTTGTATTTGTTTTAAAAGCAGTTCATCTAGCTTTGATAGTGGCGATTTCATATTTCCTGCTGCTTTCGGTTTTTTATTTTCATTGTCTTATTGGGCCTTCACAGTGGTAAGAGACGTGAATTGTAGGTCTGTCGTGAAGTTTGCCAAATCTTCCATTATGAACTGTTTGACCTGTCAAGGTATACTTTCCCACCATTACAAACGCTTTGGAATACTTAATATAAAACATAAATCAGCCTTCCACCCAATTATAACAACACAATATAACAAAAGAAAACTCAAATGTGTTACTAGTTATGCTATACTGGTGATGGATTTGTGGCTTAAAATTCATCAATTCTAATAGTCCATAACTACATTGTCGTGATATAAACCTATACTGCAGAAAGTCTGCAGGCTATCAAATAAATTTGAACTCATATCCCACTATGAATATAGAATCAATAAACAAATTCTTCCAAGTTATTGTAGATATAAATATACTGATCTTCGAGAGAAATATATCTATGATAATCCCTTAGGACTAAAAATATCTAGTTGTTTATGTAGGCTTGCTCTTAAATTGATAATTAAATTGAAAAAATATAGCGCAAGCCACTGGAAGCTATTATCTTATTTTGGCGTCTTGATGCTAACTTAATGTTGCCAAGAGGATCGGAAAATATGAGAATGAGAACGTTCTTTAAGTTTAGAATATTAACCTTGTTCCACAGTGTTGCCACAACAAGCTAAAGAATAGTAGTAGATTGGAGACTGAAAGTGGAGTATATACAACCAAAGCGGAGTAGTAATTTGTGTTCCGAGGGTATATTTAGTCAACTCAATATACACGTGTTAAAAAAGAAGTCTTTGTTGTTAAGGTCATGTCAATATATTTAGATAGAAACCCTGTTCCGGATTTTGCCCCCGACTACTGCGTATGCGCATCAAATTAACATCTTATGATACCATGTCAATTTGTCAATGCCTCCGTTAGAAGGCGTATTAGTCTGTATCAGATTTGTGTTCTGTGTGTTAAAGGGCGGTTGAATACGAATACGATTATTAGGGAACTAAAGGAATTAAATACGCAAGCACATTCAGAACTAAGAAATCAGAGGTTGTTTCATTTTAAAATATTATAGAATAAGGTGTTAAAACAGAAAAACCATTCAGTGTGCAACCCAATATAATACTCCACACTTTGTGTGGGCTCTACAAAATATGGTAGCAGCTTATTCTGGAGTGAATTGAAACTACTGAATGAAAAACAATTTATTTTGAACTCTCAAAACATAAAATAGATAAGAAATAGAACAGAAAAAAGATCAAAGATAGATAACCATAGAACACAAATATAATTAGATAAAAAATTCAAATGTCAATTTGTTAAATTGAATGTTGCCGAAAAGAGATGAACGGGGGGATAAAACACAGAACACCTTCCCTGATTAGGTTTGGTGTTCCATGACAACTCTAACTAGCCTAGGGGCCTAGACCTTTTGTTTTCTCTCAAGCGCATAAAATCTAATTATCAGAAGAATCGGATTCGCAACTATCCATTCTGAACCAATTGTTGATTCGTACACTCAACCGGAGTAGAAATGAATCCTTTGGAGTAGCGGAGTAGAGGAAGATCAAAGGGAATAGATCTACTCCGATCGGAGTAGCTTCGGCAACTCTGTTGTTCCATTATACTAAACATAAAAACTATTTTGGCCAAAAATGTGAATTTGTTAATTGTTCATTCTTTATTTTATATGATATACTACCACACAGTAAGGAAATAAATATATATGGAATCTTCAACAGAGAGACTTACTATACTCAGATGAAACAAGTGTCCTACAAAGATTTTTGGGCTTAATTTGTTTAAACAAAACATTAATATTTTATTTTATTATATTTTATTATTGGTTTGTGCAAAACCAACTCCACTGAGCATCATCCAAAGATTCCAGTCAAAACTGCTAAGGTCGATAGTGGATGCACCATGGTATGTTAGCAATCAAACACTGCACAGCCTACATATTTCTTTCGTTAGAGACAAAATCCATCGCGCCTCGGCGTCATACAAACAATGTACCATGTATCATATAAATCAGTTAGTAGAAGAACTATTGAACAATGGTCCTACCATCAGAAGACTTGCTAGAATCTGGCCTTCAGACCTGCTTGAAAAATAAGGGACAATAGAATAAGGTGAAATATCACTGGATATGTTCCTTTTATGGGCAAAACTCTATAATGCGCAGTTTTCTGAATAAAATATTCATTTCCATCACCAAGTTTCTCGCATAATTTTTTATAAACGTTAAAACAAATGAAGCCTTCGTTTTCTCTTTAATGGGAAATGCCCCTTTATATAAATTCAAGCTTCACAATCAATATGTTCCAAAGTAGCACTTTCAAAATTGATCCTCGAGATCATCCTACTTACTTATTCTGTTCCCAAGTAGAGCAAACAAAAAAGCTTTATATTCAGAAGTTTAATTGAAATTTGAGACACTTTTCTTAATACAATAATAGTACCTACATTATTTATTAAAAAATTTAGTTACATTATTTTTTTCACCTGTCAAAATATCACAATTATGTGGTTTCGTCCAATGAAAACGCTTAACCTTCAATGTTTTATGCTAAATTACAGTTAATACTTATATAACTGCTTATGGTTTTATTAGTATGGATAAATTCATAGATCTGTCAAAAATTAAATAATAGCATTTAAATAAAGCAGTTTGTGTACAGAATGTTTCAAATATAATCTTTTCAAATACCACTCGTCCGAGACTCAAATTTTTTTATTTTAGTTAAAACTCATTATTTGGTCGATTTACTTACTTTTAGTAAATAGAAAAATGTTAAAAATAGATTAATATTAAGGGCACTCGTACATTTCAGCCTTTTTTCTGCAAGTCTATTTTGAATTGCTAGCAAATTTTTACCAAGCCTTCGTACATTGCCGCAACTTTTGAGAGATTTTTTTCGTCATTTGACAAGTGTTGTCAGTTTCTGAATATTTTAGATAACGTTACCTTTAATTAGACAATCCAAACCACGTAATCTAATATGGCTGTCCAGGACAAATATTTGTGACACCATTGTATCGAAAGTTTTTGCTGTGTTTAGATCAATTTTTGTAGTATTTGTGTAAAATTTTGAGATGGAGAGCAGTTATTTAAAGAAGTTATTACAAAAACATCCTGATTTTAGTTGACACATTTGACAGAACTACAAAGTGACGTATCAACTGTGAGAAAAAATCTACCTCACGGCTGAATTCCCATTTAAATGTACGTGGTGTGGGAAAATATATTGATCCCGAAACCATTATTTTAGTGGGATATTTGGAAATTTGAACGGTAACATTTTCTCTTGACAGGATTTTAAGATGGTTTGCACCAATCTGGAAACAACTCTCGTCAGATATAAAAATATTGCTGAAATTATCTCCTTGAAAACGTTGACAAAACTCCATTCTTCATTGCTTTTGTAGAGGTGTTATTGCAGGGATCATTTTTGGTTTTCTTGATATCTAGCCTTGTCTTTTCAGTGCCATACGGACAGTTTATGGACACACATTTATTCTTCGTTGATTTCTAAATCTGCTGGTTAGTTTTCGAAACCCTAGGCGCGGATTTTGTCGTCCTAAAGTCACTAAAGCGTTTAAATTATTTCCGCGAATCTTACGCGGTCTTCCCGAAACTGGTCTGTACCAGTTTTTATCCTCTTAATTGTCTCATACACTGCACTTTTTCCGAGTTCAGTCAATTGCACTAGTTTTTTAACGTTTCGAACACCCTTTCTATATAAATATTTCACCATTTTTCTTTTTTCTACTTGCGACATTATTTTACAAAACTCACTCCTACTATCGGCACAATCTACTTGACGCATTACTTTTGTCTTAGAATGTTACGAAAAGAAAATATATTAAAATTAGGAAAAATCAAAAATTTCTGATACTTTTCTAGACGGATTAGATTATTCAACTCGGGATATGACGGCCATATCCCTAACGCAGGAGAACGAAGTTTGAGTAGGTACCACACCATAAGCGGAGTTCGATATGGACAATCCACACGAGTCGACCAGTCTTTTTTTTCCACAACCCACTTAAAAAAAATTTAGAAAATAAACATTTTATTAAACTATAACAACTTAAGATTAAAAATTTTCCATAATTTTATTTACAATTTTAATTTAATTACTTTTAAATTTTCATTTTTCATTATTTGTAAACGTCAAATGTATTCAATAATTTTATAAAAACTAAATATTCATTTTATTCTGTTTTTAGTAGGTTTGATGTCAATTTGCATGGATTATTTTATTTAAACTTACTTTTATAAATAAATATTCTTGATCTGTTATTTTTACTAATATAATAATTTTCGTAACGTTAGATATTTACATCGGTTGTGTTAATTAAATTCATCAGTGCTCTTATAAAGGTATTATTTTTATGCTGTATTTTCAAAATTTCCTCTCAGCTGACGTGGTTTGGCAGTGGTTTTATAATGCGCCGTGTGGTGGAGCTGCTTCATGGACTATAAATATTTAGTAGGTAAAATGTAAATAAAATAAAAAATATACAAACCGAACGAGAGAAAAAAACTTAATTTGAGTTCGAAAGGACGTTTTAAAGATCCGTTGAAATCGTGAAATCTAATCGAAAGTCTCTAAAGTGTCGGGTAATCTTAGCCGAAAAGTTAATACAAACAAAAATCCGTCAGCTAACGTTTCCCATTGAACGAGTTAATTTCTAATTTAATTTGATAATTAATTCTGTGTAGGTTCTGAGTGAGAAGCACGGGGGGCTAATCGGTTTCATTGTATTTCGAAATTACACCTTATTCGCGATGATGCGGCGCCCTTTTCAACCGTGTTGGCAGGTACCCCGCCCCGCCAGCCCTGCTATTGACGTTTATTTCATTATTGCATACTCCGGTGCGTGTTCCTGATTATTGCTATAGAGTGGAACGTTGTTGCAATGTTCGCGAGTTTTGTCCTTCTATAATTATTTAATGTGTTTGTTAGGTTGAAATTGAATAATTCGGCGTTCAATTTTCGCTTCATTTGTCAAGCGATTTTCTGTTTAGACCGCGTCAAATTTACCAAGAATTACTCATGAAAAATGTATCGACCCATTCACGTCAATCAAAACGTAGAACGTGATAAATTCGTTAATAGTAATTATTTTATTAGTTGTTAAACAAAAATGGTAATAAAAAAACCGGTAGCGTATTTTTCCAATAAGGGCATATTCCTAATTTTATAGGGAGTCAAGGCGACTCCCTTAAGAGAACATTCGAAGAGGACATGTTCCACAGTTTCTTTAGCGCGACAGTTTTTACTTTCTGATTTACCCATTATTTCATTGGACAGTCAGTGTCCAGTGTAGTGATGAGCAAATGCAAGACCAAGACCGAGACCGGGTTAGTCTTGGTCTTGGTCTTGCATACAAGGTCTTGCAGTCAAATAAGCAATCTTGGTCTTGGTCTTGTTCTTGCAGGGTCCAGTCTTGGTCTTGGTCTTGGTCTTGCACCAAGACTCTTGCAAGTCTTGCACTTTTTTTTAGATTTACTTGGGTCCATTTTTACAAAAAAAAAAGGAAAAATAGTTTTTAAAATCATTACAAGTAAAGAAAGATTAAATAAAAGGGATAGTAGTTTTCACTATAAAAATTTTGTTTTCTTTTTATTACATTGTAGCGATAAATCAAGTATGAAATAGCTATAGCAACCCTACTTAAACAGGTTGTTGTTGCTTTGAGTAAGGTTTACAGGGGTGATTTAATAAATTATGATTTTTTTAAAAACAAACATTTTAAAAATCCCTATTTTCATGTAAAATAATCTTAATTTTTTTACTATTTGTATGTAGTCCAACAAGATAAAGATAATAATACAATAATTTGTCAAAAAGGTTATCGGAAAACATCTCTAACTAATAAAAAAAAATTCGTGCGGGAAAAAATATTGTCTGAATTAAAATGTAGAAGTTTTTTTTATTTTTTATTCATTTTGACAATTTTTTAGAATATAGTTTTATAATGTGTCAATGATAATAATATATAGAATCAGACGTGAAAATCTAACATTTAATAATTTTATTTATGAGTTTGGAAATATAAATATATGAATATTAAAGTCACTGAATTTTGCGTCTCTCTATAAAAAATTTTTCTTTGCAGGCCTATTAGCTGGGATTTGAAATAAACTAAAACTATGTTTGGTAGAATACATTACCAATAATAGAGCTTATGTCAATATTTTAGAAAGATATATTTTAACAACTAAATACTAAGTTTTCACAACTGTTAGAAAAAAGTACCTACTATATGAATAAATCTTACAAAATATTTTTTTCTTTTGATTCAAATAATGAAAAACAAAAATAGGACAAATGCTTGGAATAGATATAGGTAAAAACTATTTTAGTTTCGTTGCCCAACAATTGATACACAGTAACCAGACAAAAAATCACGTGCCATTTTTGCCAAGACAAATTTTTCATCATATGTTTGAAGGTGACGACATACGACATATTAAGATTTCGTAGACGCCTTCAGTTTTCCGTTTCTTAAAAATCTTACTTTTTCTGACCTTTTCGTTTCTTCTTCCGATGAAGTCTTGTCTTCCAAAAATATTATCACTGCCAAGTCCAAATCATCCATTTTTTGCTTTTAACACAGAAACACTCTAATTATTGTCAAATAATGAAACTAAACACAAGATATAAAACAAACTATAAACACACAAAACGAAAGCAAATACAAAAATGGATTTAGGCGGTCAATAACGTTAAACTCTTACTTTACATCTGTGCTCACCGATAGCGGCCGTCTTGAACGGTCGTCAAATTACGGCCGCTTTATTGCGGCACCGCTATCCTAGAAAACCAAGGCTTTAGACTTTAAAATAATCCATGGCTGCTTTATTTTTCGGTTTGTATGTTTAAAAGACGCAAGACCGCAAGACCCTTGCAGGCTTGGTCTTGGTCTTGCCTATATCTTGCAATGCTAAGTCTTGGTCTTGCATAAGTCTCGGTCTTGGTCTTGATCTTGCAGCCTTAAGTTGGTCTTGGTCTTGCATTTTCTGCAAGACCAAGACCAAGACCTCAAGAACAAGACCAGTCTCGCTCATCACTAGTCCAGTGAGAAAAACTGGAGTCATTTTTATATCTGTTTTGCTCATGCAATTCGAAGAGACTTTGATTTTTCAGATGATATATTTATTCAATCCGATCGTAGTGGATCTTGTTCCCCGAAACAGATTTCCTTTTTGGTGTGGCTTTTTGTCAGACTACAAAAGAGGTTCCTTCTTTTGTGAGTCTGTCAGCATCCTCATTTCCTATTATCTATTTGTAACCTGGCACCCTCATCTAGGTAACCTTGTTCTTAAGGAATTATTTACATTCTCAGATTTTGTTTGATAAGTAACAAACTCATAGCCTTTAAAGCTATCTGACAGTGTCACAATATAGATGTTTGTCCTTCGGGTACTTCTATGGAGGATCTCCTGAACACTAGCATCTATAGATGTCAGATACATAGAGCTTTATACTACAGTCAAATGCAGTATTATCATGCGGTTAATACGAATCATAAAAAGATTTATTGTACTAACACAAGCAAGACGCTAATTTATATTTTTTTGCTAAAAAATGTGCCTTCTTTACACATTCAGAAATTTAGCTTTTTTGTGTATTTTTTTCTGCCAAATACGTGCGGCGATGCTATACCATTTATCTGTAGCCTACTTTATTTTCTTAACTGGTAAATTTTGGAAAACGGGGTTTTCTTGTCCTTCCATCAACATCAACAGTTTTCTCTTCCACTGGTTCAAAATAATCTTTTTATTTTCAGTTGCATTTTTGTCGGTCTTTTTCTTTACCTCTGTTAATATTTTGAATTTTCTTTTTCAGCTGTTTTTCACTTATATTTTTTCCAATTTGTAGAATGTATTTTTGATGGATTTCTTTATATGCTTCGTCTTTTTTATTTTAGGAACTTGGGATTTGTTAAATATAATATTATAATTTTCCAAAATTCCTGTAAATTTGAGGTTTGCTGAAGATTTTTCAGGAACCTCCTCCTCCAACAAATCACTCGAAGAATTTTCCGATTCACTATTCATTTTCACCTTAATGCTGCATTTCGATATCGCAACTGCTTTAAAATGTTTTAACTTCTTGCAATATTTTTACGACGCAGTACAATTTTATTCCGGTTTGTAAAAATATAAATATTGGCGTTATCAGTATAAAAATTCGCAAAAAAATTTTTTGGAATGCTGTAGATACTGTACGAAATCTCGGTATTTTCAGTAAAAGCTTCAAATAGAGCTTTTGCTAGTCAGTAAAAGGAAAAGATTATTCACTTCAATTTCAGCAAATGCTATTAGCAAAAGCTAACTTTATTTAGTAAAAACTACAGCTATTACTTAATACTAATAGTAAAAATTTAGTTTTTATTCACACTGCCCAATAATGGCAAGCTGATCTAATATTAATAATTTCTTTATTAAAACAATCAAGTATTACTAAAGCCTACAAAATGATCATCAATTTAAATATATATGTAGGTTACGATGGAACAACAAGATAAAGATTGTTAATATGTAAACACTTTATTTATTTAAATCAGACAAAGCTAATTTATACAGTGAAACAAATCAGTTTTCCATGGATTTCAATCTTATAATAAATAATAATATTAATAATAGCTTAATTTATGAAAACAAACATCAAGATCATTAAAATACTGATGCATTTTTACACCTCGTACATTAGTTTTTTCTGTAAATTCAACAGGTACTGAAAGATAAAGATTTTTAATATTGAAACAGTTTTATTTAGTAGTTGAAAGTCAATTTTGAAATACCAGTTTGATATAAATTTTAATATTGAGACAAATGTGATTGTTAAAATTTTTAATACTGAAACATCATCCAAACATGTCACCCATCTATATTCCAATCCCGTTTAGGCAATATTCAAAAATATTAGTTCCCTTATTAATCTTTGATAGTAGTACATTTTCCTTAAAACTTAACCACACTGCCGAGCAAAAATTCTTAGGTCACTTTGAATAATTTAAGAAATGGCAAATAATTTTAATAATAAAACTAATCAGGCAGTCATGGGCATAGTAAGCTATGAAATTTATATTGTTGTATATGGATGCTATTTGTCATAGTTGTCGTCTGTCACATTCTGACACCTTATTTACAACCCTTGTTAACAACAAAATTTAGCCCCAGCTTTTATTGACCATAGACGTAAATTTGGTATAGAGTTGGTTTTAATAGAAAATGGCTCTCTAACAGCTCACAGATATGTAACAGAGGTCCTGGAAGATCATGTTGTACCTTTTATGGCAACTATGTACGAGCAAGGCATTTTTACGCATGATAATGCAAGGCCACACGCTGCCAGGATTATCAGTGAGTATTTAGATGAGGTAGGAATTAGGCGGTTTGATTGGCCAGCATGTAGTCCAGATATGAACTCCATCGAACATGTCTGGGATGAGTTAGAGAAGGCATACATCAGCCTCAAGAACTACCCAAGGGGTAAGAGAGTTCCTATTGCAGGAGTGGAATAACATGGATCAGAATGTAATCCTTAATTTACTTCAGAGTATTCCTCGTCGAATGCAAGCCGTCATTAATGCAAGAAGGGGTAATACACGTTATTAGATATATTGTTATCATTTATTATTATCAATTTTTTAATAATGTTAATGAATGAATGTATGAATGAGTTAGGGGTGATGATTATACTGCGACCCATAGGATCTATTGTGTCCCCCCTTACTTGCCATGTTCTGATGTTTTCTCAGATTTATAGCAGCTCTTCGAGTCCTATTTTCCTGAGGAAGTTTAGGACATCGTCGGGCTTCAAATCAGGTAGAACCCCTTCCTCTATTTCATGTGCTCCTAGGTATCTAGCCCTAGAATTTTGCAAGGCAGGACATTCTGAGAGTATATATATTGAGGTTTCATCCTCTTCCTCACAGAATCTGCACTTTGCTTCATCTGCTAACCCTAGTTTCTTCATGTGGCTTCTTAACCGGCAATGCCCGGTTAATATTCCCGTTAGAATACGGAGCCTTTTTTTACTGAGGTTGAGGCAGCTAAGAGATCTCTTCTGGTCATAGTTCCCCAGTAGTATCTTAGATTGCCTCAATCCTTCCAGCTGATTCCAGTACTCGGATTTTTCTTTCTCCATTTCCTCCCTTAGTTTTCCTAAGATTACTCTACTGCTGATCCCACAAGATGGTTCTGGTCCCAAATGTGGGGTTTCAGCTCCTTTTTTTGCCAGCTTATCTGCTGTTTCATTCCCCTCTATTCCTATGTGTCCCGGGACCCATAGGAGGGTGACAGTATTCTTCTGGCCTAGTTCATTTAGTTTGCCCAGGCATTCCCAAACCATCTTCGAACTGATTATATTTGAACTCAGCGCTTTGATGGCTGCTTGACTATCCGACATCACAATCTCTTGTCTGCGATAGTTTCTTCCAATATTGAATTCCACACATCTTTCGATGGCGCGGACTTCTGCTTGAAAGATGCTCGGTTATGTGCCCAAGCTTTCTGAGTATTTGGCTCTCGGTCCAAAAACTCCTATCCCAGTTTCCTCGTCTAGCTTGGAACCGTCCGTATACCACTTTATGGTATTCTGGTTTAAATTCTGTATGGTGTCTTCATCCCATTCAGATTTATTACTCAACTTTGTGATGAATTTTCTCACAAAGTTGAATTTCTTTGGCATATCATCTTGGGGCATTTCCCAAGTTTGATCAAAGTGAAGTGATCGAGGTTTTTCCCTGATAATTCCTTCTTTGATCATTCTATATATTGTTTTCTTCCTTACACTTTCTAGCAGAATGTGCAGTGGGGTCAAGTTTAAAATCACCTCCATTGCAGCAGTGGGGCAAGTTCCCATTGCTCCAGTGATACATGAACAGGCTAGTCTCTGAATTTTCGAGAGGTTTTTCCTCGTCGTATTCAGATTAGCCCTTACGCCCCAAGCCACTGCCCCATATGTGATTAATGGTCTCACTATTGGTGTGTACATCCATTGCAGGATACGTGGGTTACATCCCCAGTTCTTCCCTGCAATGTTCCTACACACCATGAGGGCCTTGGTTGCTTTGTGTATTACTTCGTCTTCGTGTTTGTTCCAGAGTAACCTGCTATCTAGGATTAGCCCTAGATATTTTACCTCTGTTTTCCACTCGACGATGTTCTCCCCTATTTTTATGATTTTTAGATTAGGTTTCTTTTTCCTTGTAAAGGCTACTAGTGTGGTTTTGGTGGGGTTGATGCTGAGTCCCACCGAGTCACACCATTGTTCCGCAATGTTCAATCCTCTTTGAACAATATCACAGAGGACGTTTTCATACTTCCCTTTTGCCAGGATAACCATGTCGTCTGTCAATTGACAGAGCAGACTGTCCACAGTGAGACTCCACATAAGCGGGGATGCAACTCCCCCCTGTGGACAGCCTCTGGTCACATTAATGGAGATAGTGTCTTGTCCTGCCTCCATTTCTGCGATTCTTGTAGATAGCAGTTGCGACATCCAACTGGAAGTCGTTCTATCTACTCCTTTCTCAATCAATGCTCTTTTGACTGCCTCATGTGGCGTATTGTCAAAGGCCCCTTCTATGTCTAGAAAGGCACATACCACGGTCTCTTTTTTGTTCAGTGCGTCTTGGATTTCGTCCGTCAACTGTGTTAAAGCGGTTTCCGTGGACTTTCCCGCTTGGTACGCATGTTGACGAGGGTGCAATGGCACCTGTTCCAAGATTTCTGTTCTAATGTAGTTGTCTACAGCTTTTTCCATCGTTTTTAGAACAAACGATGTGAGGCTGATCGGTCTAAGGGATTTGTGGTGCGTAGTGTCCCGTTTCCCTACTTTTGGGATGAAGGTGATTTTGGCCCTTCTCCACGCTTCTGGTATGTATCCCAGTTCAAGACTGCTTCGACTAATTCGGATCAAGTGTGGAATTATTGCCTCTTGGCCCTGTTGGAGTAGGGCAGGAAATATTCCGTCCGTTCCAGGGGTTTTGAACGGCTGGAAGGTGTTCATAGCCCATCTCAGCCGTTCCTCACTGCATATGTGTTTTGCCATTGCAGTGTCTTCCCTGGTAGGTCTTTTAGTTTTCTCACTTGTTGTTCCCGAAGGGACAATTCCTCCGGGAAAGTGAGTTTCTAATAGGAGCAGAGCTCGTTCTTTTTCGCTTTCTGTGAAGCTTCCGTCTGGCTTCCGTAGTGCCATTACAGTGTCTACTTTTCCTTTTGCCAAGACTTTGTGTAGCCTTGCTGCAGAGGGTGTAGCGTCTATTTCTTCGCAGAATTTTCTGAAGCTGTTTCTTTTAGCTTTTCTAATCTCCTTGTTATATGATGTAAGTTTCTCGGTGTAGCTCTGCCAATCTCCATTACGTTTGGCTCTGTTGAAGAGCTGTCGCGTCTCGGATCTTAGGTTTGACAGATGACTGTTCCACCATATCGCATCTTTTGCTTTAATAATGTTAAGTTTTATTCCTTTATTTCGTCCCCAATAATAAATATTTGAACTTCGTTTAAAATGTTAAGTTTTTCAAGAATAAATCATAAAAAAATTAATTATGTTGCCTGATTCCATGTTTAAAAGCTACAAATAAATTATTTGCAATTTTTTAAACAATTTAAGGTGACTTAAACTTTTTACAATAATTTAATGGGGTACCCATTCCAATAAAAAAAATGTATATTAGAAGTTATATAATAAACAACAATGGTTGACCCGTATCTAATGTGTTCAAGGTATGGTTTCAAAATCGAAGAGCGAAATGGAGAAAAACAGAAAAATGTTGGGGCAGGAGTACGATAATGGCCGAATACGGACTCTATGGTGCAATGGTACGACACTCGCTTCCTCTTCCAGAAACGATACTCAAGAGCGCAAAAGAAAACGAATGTGTCGCCCCCTGGCTGTTAGGTAATGTCTGTATTATTTTTTATCTATTGGCAATTTCATAACAACCCTTAAAAATTGTTTAAAAAATTCACAAAAGTAATATGTACTGTTTTACATTTATTATATATATAAACTGTTATCTATTTTTTATTTATTTAAATAGCTACTTAGTTGTTATCAAATTGCCAACATTTTAATAACCACTCTTGAAGTGTTGATTGAAGTCACTTTTTGACAATAACAAAGGCTTCTTAAACATTGATTAAGCATAAATATAATATTTCATTATATTTTATTGCTAAGTAGTACGCAAAAGATCTTTGTTTCCTGACAAGCTATAAAATCCGATAAGATAACATATTTTATCTACTATTGAAATTACCCCAATAAATCTTAGTGTCCGCAGTAAACAGCGATTCGCGGTAAATTAATGCACCACTTTCGTCCTCTAGCGATAAATCTAACAGTTATTTAAACTCCAGTTGCATCTTAAAAGCTTTCTACGTCCGGAGTTCGTTAAACTGGCACTCGATGGCGCTAGCGATAATAAATCTAACGCTTTATACATTCCATATCGCCAAAGGCCACATTACAGAAACCGGTTGTGTAAATAACATCCGGTGAAATATCCGGCGTGATATGAAGGATAACGAAAGGATTGTGCACGAAAATAGCGGAGATTCCATAGAGTTTATGTGTTTTCATTCATGGGTAAATAAATTTATTGAAAATAGAACGGAAAGAAAGTTAATATAGTTAAAAATTTTAACATGATTTGATTTAAACATACTTAGTTTTCATAAATTGGCATTTGAAAGGTTTGGCGTAAAAATAATAGCAATAGCAATTACCGAATAGTAAAACAATTATTATATTGAATTGAAACAACTAGTTACAGTCAAATGTATAGTACTCACCCTTACTCTGTGGAAGACCATTTTACTAAGAACATTAAACAAAGAAACTTTTGAACAATGTTCTTAGTAAGTAGTTACATACTATAAATACAGTTTTTTAAGGAACGAATTACTTAGTTATAAATAAAATTATATAGTAACATTTTATAATTTACCTTAAAACCCAGTAATATTAATTTTCAAATACCCACCAACCTCCTATAAGTTTTTTTTTAATTCATGTGTAACTCTTGATAATGATATTTCTTTGTATGCACTGGCTTATATTCTAGAAAAGCCTTGGGATGACGACGAATTTGCTAAATTAACTTTATTCATAGCAACAAAGTTTCTTACATCTTAGAAGGGTATTAACGGCATTTAGGTTACTAATCCGCGAATCATTAATAGAAATCGCGCTCATCCAAAGCTTTTCTCATTATGTATTCGCCATATACGGGGTTGGGATAAAGTATATATTTTTACCTATATATTTTTACAGATTTTGAAAGAGCTTGTTATTTTGAATTCATACATAATGAGTTTAATGTAAACAAATTTGTAAAAACCAGGAATAACTCACTGTTAGTAGTACAATAGATGTACATTTCATTATTTTAGAATAATGAGAAACAAAATTACTTCAAATGTTCAAAATGCTCGCCGTTTACTGGCTACAATATGCCATCCTATTAACAAATTCTTGAGTCACTCTTTCCAAAACTTCTCCACGTATTAGTTCACATTCATCAATAATTCTTTATCTCAATTCCTGTAAGTTTTTTGGTCGTCTAACGTAAACACGTGATTTTAGATAACCCCAAAGAAAAAAATCTAACGGGCTAAGATCCGGAGAACGAATAGGCCACTCTATGAATCCTCTACGTCCAATCCATCGATTTGGAAAATTCGCATCAAGAAAATCCCCAACCCGTCTATCATAGTGGGGAGGTGCTCCATCTTGTTGAAACTAAATATTTTGTGGTAATTGCCCATTCTGTTGAAGTGCAGGAATAATTACGTTATTTAGTAGATCCAAATACTTGTCACCATTCAAGTTTCCGTCGATAAAAAATGGGCCTATCCAAACATTTAACTTCTGTGGATGCTGGGTATGTGCTTCATGAATCCAACGAGGATTCTCATTTGACCAATACCTTGAGTTATGGCGATTAACTGTTCCATTTAAACAAAAAGTTGCCTCATTGGAAAAAGTTATGCTAGAAGCAAAATTTTCGTCGACATTACAGATGTCCATTAGCCGTTCGCAAAATTCCAGTCGTCGGTCAAAATCATCGTATGACAATTCTTGAACCAACTGTACCTTATACGGATGATACTTTTCACTTTTTAATATCTTTCCTACAGAACGTCGACTGATACCATGGTTTAGTGCCAAATTTGTGGTGGAAGTTTGAAGTGATTCTTCTAAATCGATTGCAATATTTTGTTTAACAGTTTCGTTCGTTGCAGTCCGCGGTCTTCCAGGTTTTAGCAAATTTTTTACCATCCCAGTAGTATTAAAACGTTGTAATGTTTTAGTTACTGTTGAGCGTGATATAGGATTTCTCTCCGGATGCAAATTATTAAAAATATGACACACTCCTTCATGAGTTCTAACACGATCACCATAACCGATCATCATTAAAATTTCAATACGCTCTTTTTCACTTAATTGAACCATTCTAACTTGTGCAATTTATTTCCGTCAACTAGAATTTGACACTTAAAGAACAAAAGACGTACTAAACAGTACTTGTTTATTTATTACTATGCATGCATCAATTAGTTTATCTAAATAGTTTTTTGCTCTAATGCAAAAAACTCAAATGAAGTTGGTTAAAGTGCTATATTCCTCGTTTTTACAAATTTTTTTACACTAAACTGTATGTATGAATTTAATATGTATGAATTTAAAATAGCAAGCTCTTTCAAAATCTGTAAAAATATATAGGGTGTCCCATTTAAATTAAAGAAGTTGATGGCATTTCCGGTTAAACCGAAAGTATATTATGTACTATCGGCTTCAGAATAGCATATGCATTTTCAAACTCAAATCGCTTACATTGAATAGACGGCCTATTTATTGTGTATAACCAATCACGGTTTAAATAATAATAAATTTGAAATCAGTTAAACACTTGTCCACGCCCACATCTTTAATGTTTGCAGCATAAGGTATTTTATTGACAAATTGCCTGTCTCTCTGTCCTTTGTAAATAAACTTAATCTCCAAAAACCATTTAATGTCGGCGTTTTAAAATTTGCCATTCCTATGTTGTTTAAGAAGGGCGTTTTTATAACTTTGGTAGGTAAACGAAATTCACCTTTAACATGTATATGCTATTCTAAAGCCGACTGTACATCAGATGTGTTTTGTTCCATTGCACTTACCTGCAAATTTTCATAAATATCGTTCTTTTCGTTTGAAAGATATTTACTTGGTTCCATACTTTATCCCAATCCCGTATTTATGTTAATGTTAGAGCTAAATCTTTGATAATAGGGTTATTTTGGGACTTGCTCGACATTCATAGTCAGTTTTAACAGTAAGAACATATTGGTTGGTTTCATGTGACGTGATGTCCATGTCCATATGTCTCTTTATCCATTGATAATGGGTTAACATAATTTTTATCAAACACATAAACCATGCCAATAAAATCCATAGTCATAGCCTCTGCATCATTATTACTTTTTTTAACTGAAGACTCTAGCCAAATAAATTTGTTTTTCTACGCCCGTACTATAATAATACACTTATATGTCCATAATCCGTTTCATAATGATATTCATTATAACACTAGTGTTATAATGGTTTTCAAATTCATTAAATTTTCCTAAACAGCTAAACCAAGAGCTCTAGTCTCCTTGAGTTAAACTTTAAAAATAAATAATTATATTATCAAAATGGCTGATATCAGCAATCTAGAAGAATTACCCACATATATCGGAGAAAGCAGAAATTGCAGTACAAAATATTTTGGCTCAAAAATCTAAGAAAGTGTACGAAAAATTATATCAACGGTTTATGGACTGGAGCAGTACAAATTATGTTTCGACATTCTCCGAAAATGGTTTGATTGTTTATTTTCAAGAATTGATGAATTTCCAATACAATACTGAACTATATTGAGAGTAACAACAATTAAATAATATACTATTACATTATTCAACAAGTAGTATAACAATCTGTACTGATATCTAGACAAATTATTATTGCCTCAACATCTACAAAGCGAGTTTTGTATTCACTTTTGCTCCTAAGGGTCGCTTAACAAATCTGAGCCATCCGGGCTACTTATTTTCGCTCCATTGTTGTGTGAAATGTTGCTGCTTAATTTCAATAACTTATCAATTATTTTTGTATTATCTTTCTTACATAGCCATTTACCTAAACCTGTTTTTGGACAATAATTTAGGAGATTCCCAAAAGTAATCTCTTATCTTTCATAATGAACGAAAGTTGTTTTTCTGTGTGACTTCTAACAACACACATCAAAAACAACACTAATATCTCTTTCCTTGTTGCAGGAATGCATAGAAAATCCCTCGAAGCAGCAGAACACCTAAAAGACGACAGCATCAACAGCGATCACGAAGAAACGACGTCGATGCGTACAGAAAACAGCGACACGAGCGTCACCTCCAGCCAACCGCCGATCTCTCAACAAAACCACGTGACTCCGACCGCAAGCGGGGACAAAGAAACCCCGCCTTCTTATCCGGAGGATCCCGAAGCGTTCCGAAATAATTCGATAGCTTGTTTGCGTGCTAAAGCGCAAGAACACAGCGCCAAGTTGATGAATCACAATCTCATGATGCAAGTCAGGGCTGACCAAACGGGGAACTGCGATGCCAACGCCAATAATCTGCAGGTGGCGAGTCAGGGAGACGCTCACGTTTTCTGACAGGGGGACAATGAGGGTTCCGGATAAGGGTTTGAGTTTTAGTTATCATTTTTTTTTTAACTGAGATGTTGATAAATATTCGGTGTTTGTCATAAAATAGCAGAATTGTTCATTATACAAACGAGAAATTTTATTACTTCCATTTTATCCAATTCAAAATGCTTTTTTAGTGTAAATGGAATTTATTTCCAAATAGAAACAGTAAAATTTAATAAATACTAAGGAATGTATGAAATCTACCACTTAGAGATTGTTAATAATGATGATTTTAAAATTTGGCAATAGGCAAAATTGTTTTTGTAATATTTATCCTATAAAAAAGTATATTTTTGAAAATTATAGAGGTTTGAAAAAAAATTGCGATTTTAATTTAAATGTAAAAATTACTCGTCAAAACGAATACCGTCTTAATAAAAAATAGGTACATATTGAAATTTTTACAAGTAAGGTGTCGTATATGCCTTTTTAATTCACGATACTTCCTTATTTTATCTAAATACTCTTCACGGAGTACAACAATACGCCGCGATTCCATTATAACCATTCGTTTATCTAATTTCTTATAATTAAAAGCGCATTCTAATAGTATACCGCGTGAAGTTTCTAAGCTTTTATAATTATAATCAGGATAATCTCGTAATTTTCCTTTGAACGATTTCTAAAGTCAGTACAATATTTTCTTAATATAAATTATAAATAGTTCGCTTTATAACATCTTTTGTAGCATTGTCAACATTTGCAAATTTTGTTTTTCCGCACCTTCGAATGATCTATAACGTCACCGCGCTTAATAACCCGAGAAATAGTGTAAATAGAAACTTTAATTAAGGTATTAATTCTCTTTATTATAACCGCACCTGATTTTTTATTATCTTCATTTTTCAAACACTGATACATATTTAAAATAACCCTCTGACACTGAATGTGTAAATCTTTATTGCAAAATTCGCTACTAACCTCACCTGTTGGCGATATCATATCTTCTGAATTTTAATTTTGATCTGGATTTCCATTTTCTGATTCAAAAGGTCTCCAAAACGCTGCCATAATATATGTAACTAATTTAAGGTTATCAATTAATATGGGCAAAAATTACAATACGTAAACCAATTATTAAAAATTAATTACCGAAACAAAAATATATCTAAAGTTAATACTTAACTGTCCCAAATAAAAATCTGGACTCTCCGCCTCGGCACTAGACACCGACTTTATAAGTTATAAAAAAACTGACGCAAAAAACCAACCCGAGACCCCTGCACGCAACAGAATACAGCGTTGTTTTCATGCCATTCTTTCTACTTTGAAGCCTAGTAAACTAACTCCCTCTGTATAACACTCTAGCGAGTTTCGATAATAAGATTATTTTTTTTATGTTAATATGTGCAATAAATTTAAAAACAATAATATTTTTTGATAGAGAATGAAGAGAGCTGTCAAACGATATATCACAAGTCCATACTACCCATTTAAAAAATTGGGGGTTATAACTGTCACTCAAAGGGGGTTGAAGGTAGGTTTCAAATTTTCACTTTAAAGAATGTCAATTTAAAAGTGTTTCGAGATTTTCTATAAATATATACATTAAACGAAATAATGAATTGATTCCATTTGGCTTTTCCACACGGTATAAAATAAATCTTAAAGAAATAAATATAAAATAATTCAAAATTACTAGGTGAGCCCAATTTTATGCCCGGTAGTGTACTATCGGCTTCAGAATAGCATATACATTTTCAAACTCAAATCGCTTACAATGAATTAATTTTAAGGACGGCCTTAATTTTAAGGACGGCCTATTTATTGTGTATAACCAATGACGGTTTAAATAATAATAAATTTGAAATCAGTTAAACAGTTGTCCACGCCCACATCTTTAATGTTTGCAGCATAAGGTATTTTATTGACAAATTGCCTGTCCCTCTGTCCCTTGTAAATAAACTTAATCCCCAAAAACCATTTAATGTAGGCGTTTAAAGGGCATTTTTATAACTTTGGTAGGTAAACGAAATTCACATTTAACATGTATATGCTATTCGAAAGCCGACTGTATATCACATTGTTCGTGGAAGGCTTCCTTATCACATCCCTTTTATACTCCTAATATAGATTTTAAATCTCTGATACCAAAATTTTTTTCTGTGTTGACATATTTTAACATTACTAATTTCCTAGCCGTTGTATGTACAAAGTAAGTCTGCATTGGTAAATAACGGTCATCTACAAGGGTAGTAGACTCTTCAATTGTAACCTTTAGTTTGAATTGATTGTTTGCCATAACTTCAGCACCATATTGCTAACGTCCATCTCCAAGTAAGGTCACAATTTGATCTGGTTGTTCTGGGGTTAGTTAATCAATTTTACCCAAAATTATCTATAACACTAGACCTTGAAAGATCCAACAAACTTACTGCCCACTTACAAATAAAATGTATCAAGCTTTGATTTAGTTTTTGTTTAATATGTTTACACAAAGTGTTTTGAAATATTTTGAAAACATTTATATTTACTTTTTACTTGCAACTATTCAATTTCAAAAATTATGCCATACTTTTTGTGGCAAATCAAACTACCTACTTATTTAAATTCATGACATTTAGTAAAGACAAACCAATAGAGTTTTAAATGAAAAATAATACATAAAACTACATTTTAACTTTTTAAAAATATTTACGATGAATTGTTTACAACTTTCTTCACTTGGTTCCCTTTTCATAAAATTAATGTCAATTCGTCTAAGAAAAGGCAAATTTTATGCCTCTCATGGTTTCCTAGCCACGGCTATAAAATTATACTGCTGTGGCATTAAATCTTATGGTTTTCTCTATAATAAAATGAATACCTATTCATGTTAAAAAATTGGTGACACAGTAATAATAGCCCAAATATTTTTTATACCTACTTGGAATTTATATGGGATTTTAAATAAATAAATATGTTTAAAAATTACCAGAGTTTTGGTAAAAATAATATAGGACAAAACATTCCCAAAATTTAATACCACCTTCAAATAAAGTACTATAAAAAGGAAATGCAGGAATGCATAAAAAAGACACACTGAAATAATAGGTCTATAGTCGGTGCAAAACAAAATTTGATACACGTCATCATAATTTTACGTCGACACGTATAGACAGTGTTGCCGGACTTTTATAAGTTTACAAGATTTAAAGATCGATTCGAATAAAACTATCCAAAGCAACTTGAAGTGACATCAAACAAAGTACCAACATAATCTTTATATTTTTTTTTCCTTTTGGCTATATGGATTTAATAAAATAAAGAATATAATAATATTTGCTTTTATTAGCTATAATTAGATTCATCACTACTAGTTTCAGTTTCTTCATTGGGATTTATAATTATAGGTGCAATCTCTAGTGTATCCAACAATCTCTCTCTATCAAACCATTTAAAAATTTTCTCTTCAGTATGATGGATAGTTTTTTTCCAAATTTCTGGTGTAATCGTTTCAAGAGCTGCAGACCACATATTTAAACAGTCTTTTTCAGTGGTTCCGTCTCTGCCAATGTGTCTGTTATAATATTGTTTTAATGTACCCCATATCAGTTCTATGGGATTGAAAATACAATGATATGGGGGTAAACGTAGCACTTTGTGTCCATATTGCTCGGCTAAATGGTCAGATATGACTGGTGGTTTATTTCTTACAATTAAATGATTATCCCAAGGAAATTTCCAAAGTTAAGCTTAAACTTCAAAGTATTACTTTCATTTCTTACCTATTAACAATGTTCAAAAATGGACTAGTTTAGTGATTTTTTTTTTATATTTGCATCTTATAAAATAGGTTTTTAGTGGTTCAACTGTACAAATAAAATTTTTATAAAATTAATCCTCTAGCCATAATCGGCTTTTGAAATTTAAATTTAATGGTTACAAACGTCATAAGTGGTAAGTGACGTGTTTCAATAAGATTGGTAGAAAATTAGCGATGTTGTCGATATGCTTTAATATTAACCGAGAAACATATCTCTCTCTCTTATTTGTTGTCATTAAAAAGAGATAAACATATCGATATTTTTGTTCTCTGATTGACACTTTATCAAATAAGGAGTAAAACACTAAACAAAATATTCTGTCATTTTCGTTAGTTTAATTTGTTGTTTGGTTGTGTTTGGTTTATGAAAGACATTACTTCTATACTATTTTTGGTTCGAAAATAAAAATCCCTAATAGCGGTTCCTTTAAAAATAACCAATAGAAGTAATTGTTCTCTCGGGGAGCAACCCTTCTATCGGTACAGTGAGAGAACGAATTTCAAGAATACGGTTTTGGCATTTTCAATAGAACCACGCTCACTTTCTATTGGCTGTTCTATTCTATCACCGTCAAGAATAGGGGTCTTGTTTGTTTCTTACAGATAAACACGATTTTCTCTCCTGTCATATATCTTGTCAACTGGTACAATCAGTTAGTCACAGAACACGGTGTTTTGTGCCGCCAGTTCTTTGAGAATACTTGAAACGAACGTAGCTAAACTGTGACAACGTTGACTTTTAAACACACTTCATTATTGGTTATTAGTTGGCGCTACGTTTAAAACTTACTAATTATTTATTGCTAAATTTTACGAAATGAGAAAAATTACCTGCAAAATGAATACCAATATAAGTAAGTAGGTATCTTATCCTAAATATATATTGCTATCATTTTGATTAATATGATCCTACTAAACTAGTCCATCCAACTTTTAGCATATTTTCTGTGAAATTCAAGGTTTTGACTAGTCAACCATTCTTTAATTTGTGGTTTGTTCCAACTTGTATTAGGTGTTTTATGGAGTAAAACACTAGATTGAGAAGACTAACAGGAACCTTTACTTACGGTTTAGGATCGACCTGTCTTCTTGATTATAAGGAGATCGAACCTCTGTCATGGCTCTCTCCTTTTTTTGATTGTTTTTTACAATCATTCCTTTTGTCCTCCTCACGTGTTTCTTCTTCCTTCTTGTTTCTTTTAGTAATGTAAAACTTGTTAACTTTTGAATTTTCCTCTGGGATACAATATTCTTAGTATGAATTTGGTCCCACTTTTCTATCCACTTTAACTTAACCAACACACCCATCATTCTCTATCTTTATAACTTCTGAAGTTCCTTTTTCCTCTTCTTTTTTTATATAATAACTCTCTTATTCATCCATTATTCTTCACTTATTCATGGATGTTTAAGTTTTAAATTTAAATTATTTACAATTTCTACGATCTGCACATACAGCCTGATGATGGTCTGAAGACCGAAACATGTTGCATTAATTTTTGAACCTTACTATTAAACGTTGTGGATAGACTTTGAGCTTTATTACTACGATTAATAAAATATGATTATTATCATGGATAAGTCTTATTTACTCTACTTAATTTTAAGAAGAAATTTTCAGTTTCTAAGTACTTTTTTTTAAATTTTTATACATTCTTGTCACTAAACTGTCAGTCTGATGTTTATTAAGTACCGAATTGCAGAAACTGAATTTCAACTAGATATCAAACACTTAAAAATAAATAAAAAAATATGAATAATTACAGTAATATTCATTAAAAAATATAAAATAAGTAAAAATAATAAATATCAGAGCCATTATAGTAAGCACTTAAAAATATACAACTGTGAAAATACAGATACAGATACTAAGATATAGAGAGAAACAAAAAACTCTGCACCTATTGAATATAAACACAAACAGTTTAATGAAATTGATTGTGTTAACCTCTACTTTTTGGAAGTTCATCTTACTAAGAACAATTAATAACTGCACAGTTAAACTAAACTTCCACTATTTATTTGAAAAATTCGCTTTAAAATCAATTACAGCTGTTTCGCTATCACTAGCATCGTCAGATTGACATATTGAAATTACATGTTGTTTGTTTGTAACTAGGTGCTTGATGTTGATAAGGAGTTAAGGCTAGACCAAGTAAGGAAGTAATAAGACATAACAATATTAAAGCCTAGATGTTATTAGCCCTAAGGGATTATCCTGGATGTATTTCCCTCTAAGATCAGTATAACTGTGCAATGATATAGAAAAACCAGGAAAAAACTATATCATGCTGATCTTTACAATAACTTAATATATTTATGTTATAATAATGTCTTATCTATGTATAAAATGAAGACTCAATCAAAGTAAACAGTTTAATAGTGGAGAACTTCCAAGATTTATTTGTTCATTAACTACTTTAAACTGTTGATCTGCTAGATGTCTTTTAATTTCAAGTTCTTCTAGAAAATCTAAATTTTGTTTTTTATCACAAATGTGTAGTATATGAATGTCATTGGTGTGTATAAGTGAGTTTGGATGTTCCAGTAGGTGTTTTGCATAGTTCGACTTATCTGGTTGTTGTAATCTATATGCTCTTAAGTGTTCATTAAATCTTACTTCAAAATTTCTTTGTGTTTGACCTATATATACTGCATTACATTTTGGACAATTAATTTTGTAAACACCAGATTTTTTTAATTTTGGTAGTTTTGTTTTTACATTTAACAATTTTGTTCCAATACTATTTTGTGTTTTAAATGATATTAATGTTGATGTTGCCGAAGATATTATTTTTGAAATTGCATTGGAAATATTTCCACAATATGTAATATTAATCGGTCTATATTAAGGAGTGTTTGTTGGGATTTTTAAGAATTTTTTTTTTGGTGTTTTTTTTGATGGATTTTGATGAAATTTTACCATGTTGTAGAGGTGGTTGAAACGTGTATTTTGACTATTTTTTTTTTTAAATTGGACTACCCCTAACGAAGGGATGATTTTTTTTCGAAAAATCACTTTTTTCACGAAAACTCGGCCAAATCTTGATGGATTTTAAAATTTAACATATGGTTAGATTCGGGGTTTTATTTAGAAAAAACTCACCGATCATTTTTTTGATATCATCATCCCTTTTAAAAATATTCCATTTTTTCAACCCTCATGTTTTACGTTTTTTTTGGAAATTATAAAAAGTGCTATAAAACGTGCACCATACAAGATATCGAAATGAAACAAAAACTGTTGTTTTCAGCTCATCGAGATCTATTAGAAACTGTCTTTTTAAAATTTTTTTTATACAGGGTCTTTTTGGAATCTTCGTGAATGTTGAAAAAATTTTATTTTTTACAAGGGTACATTTTTTTACTAAATCCGGTCCTGTACGAAAACTGAAAACTACAATTTAATGAAATCTAAAAGGTTTTCTTCGTAATTAAATAAGCTTTCAGATGATGTGTTTTTTTTTGAAAAATTTTTTCATTTTACCCCCTTTATAATGAAAACAATTGAAAAATTTAAAAATTTTGACATGTAATTTTTACATCATTTTTCAACTTTGAAAATTGATGATGGCTAAAGTATTGATCCGATCGAAATCGGACCACCACCAATCGATTCCTTATTAAATTTTGTACAAAATGCACCCCTCAAATTTTTTCATCCCTTACACAGTTTTGCTGGAGAAATTATTTTTAAAAGTCATAATTTTACCTTTTCAAAATTAAAAAACTACCCTTAAAATTACAACCCTTATCCGATTTTGTTCGAGTATTTTTTTTCCGATAGTACTTTTGAAAAGCTTTCCAATGATGTACCATAATCCGCCAAAATTCGAAAAACATGGGCGTAGGAACTCGAAATTTGTTAGGGGTTGAAATGGCAAAAAAACATGAAAATCGCTTTACGCGTATGCTCGGAACCCACCCTACCGATTTTAATAAAGTTTGTGTCAAAATGTAGACAAAACATGCGAAAGTGCAGTAGCGGATCGCGATTTTTCGATTTCCACCCGTAAAAAATTTTACACCCCAAAAACGATTTTTTCGAAAATTTCGAAACGCCGCCATTTTGTTATTTTTCAAAATTTTCAAATCTTATATAGCGAGTGGGGTGTAAGCTTTTAAGAACATTGTTCATGAATTTTTTCAAATTTTTAAAAAAATTATTACTACCCCAAAAAGGGATCCCGGTTTTTTTGATTTTTAAAAATTTACATTTTTGATTTTTTTCACCCCAAATTAACTTTTGTTAAAATTCTAATAGAGATATTCTTAAAGCAAATTTTATGAGCTATCTAATGCATATTTTGTTTTTCCAATTTTTATAATATCAAGGGGTGAAATTTGGCTTAAACGAAAGGGGTGCGTTTTTATTAACATTTTAAACAGCCGCCATTTTGTTATTTTATAAAATTCTCAAATCTTAAATAGTTCGGGGATAGTAACCTTTTAAGGACATTGTTCCTGAATTTTTTCAGATTTTTACGAAAATTTTTACTACCCCAAAAAGGTATATTTCCAGTTTTTATTTCCAAAATTGCCAATTTTCGCCTTTTTTAATTTTTTTTCAACTTTAAGATGACATTTTAAAAAAATCACATATAAATATTCTTAAAGAGAATTTCTTGACCTATCCGATGCATATATCGATTTTTCAATTTTCACTTTTCCAAGGGGTGAAATTTGGTTTTAAACATAACGAAGTCATGTTATTCCATCCCCATTGCCTATTTCGATTACGAGCGGTCAAAATTCGTGAAAAATTTTTACAAAAATTTACATTGGTCTCTTTAATATTGAATAACTTTTTTTCTATGACGATTTAAGAAACCAAAAAGGCATTGATGGATAGAGGAAACAAAGGGGTAGAATATAAACCTAATTTGATTTCTTCGATTTCATAATTGTGAAAATTATACAGGGTCAAAGTTGGAAAAAAAATTTTAAAAAATTTTTCCTTAAAAAATTCACTACGTCTACACCACTGGATATTAAGAAACCAAATATACATCAAACGAAAGAGGACCAAGTATACTATCATAAAAAAAATACATTTTGAAATTTTTTTAATTACAGTCCAAGTTATTGCATTTTTAAAAATTTCAATTTTCAATTCAAAGGGGTACCCCTTTGGAATGATTTTCGAGAAAAAAATCATTGATCTTGGATTTGGACCAAAATTTGTATACGGGGTTTTTTTGGGATGGACATTCCGAGGAAAAAGTCATTTTCTTAAAAAAAAATTTCCTTCGGAAAATTTTCCAGGAAAATTGGATTTAAATTGGTTTTTCCGAGTTTATATTGATTCGATTTGAACGAAACTTGGGTAGATTGGTTATTTGGGACGGACATTTTAAAAAACATGGTCAGTAGCGTCCTAAAATTTTTTTAAAGGGGTAAAATCGAGGTATGTTTTCGGAAAAACCGGGTTTTTCCGGGTTTTTCTTGGATTTATCCGGGAAATTCGGACATTTTCGGATTCCTCGGACAAAAAGGAATGAAAGTACGTCGGTTTTAGTTTTTTCGAAAAAGACGTTTTCGAGTTATGGGGAAAAGTATGTTTCGAGACATGTGGGTCTAAATCGCATTTTTTCGCGATTCTACGCAAGCCGGTATTTTTTTTTTGTCGATCCGATGATTTTTAGGTCGAATTTTAAAAGGTTCCGGAAAAGCGGGAAAATGGGATTTTCCGACACGGTTTTTAACGTAGATTTCGAATCCGCGGAGACCCGCATAGTCGCCGATAGAAATTTCCGGAACGGCGGGGAGGGTCTAATAGTGGGAGTGGGGGTGGGGGGGGTCGAGTCGGGTCGGAAGATGCGCTCGGTCGAGGCCTATCCGGCCATATCCGAAAATCTTTAAAAATCGCAAAAAAACCCGGATGCGCGGCGAGATGCGCGAAACGTCGGGACTTAAAAAAAAAAAAAAAAAAAAAAAAAACTTGCTGGGTGATTATCCTTGAGGGCGTGGATCAGTGAATTTTTTCCCCTTCCTTCTCTCTTTCCTTCCTTCTTTTTTCCTTTTTCTTTTTTCCCGGTAGCTAATCGGACACTTAAGATACATAAAACATGCTATGAATGGGGGTTGGTGAGTTGGGGGGTTCGGGGTGTGATTTTTTTTCCCATTTTCGTTTGTTTATTGTTTTTAGTTGACGACCGAAACCACTTATACAATACAAAATTTCTTTATTTTCATATAAATTAAAAGTATTTTAATAAATTTTAACGAGTACGCCACTGGAAATGTTACGTTTTGGTCAAATACGTAACTTACTACCAACCAAAAACAACGATTTTACAAAAAACTCAAGTATTTTAATAATTTACGAGTTTAATTTCTTTAAATCATTGTTATTGACTACGCCACTGGTGTAATCTTATAATCAATAATATTTTATTAGATTCATTTGTTTTTAAACAACAAGATTCCTTTTTTTCATCAATTCTCATTATCGTTTTGTACAATTATATTATAATATATAGAAATACGTATGGTCTGTTTTGTCTGCTGTGTAAAATCCACCACCACGAAATAAGCGTGATTTCGACTATATTCCGCATATACCACCGTTTTTCATGGTTCCGATGGAATAACGATACGATTCGGTGAAGGTGTGGATCAATTGGACTGATGGAATAAAAATAATTATTACTTTTGTTTTATATGTGATATAGGTATGTTATTATAAAAAGAATAATATAAATGCAATTAGTTAAAAGTTATATACGTCATGTGACATATGTCATGTGTTATATGTTATGAGTCATATGTCATGGGTCATATGTAATGTTATGTCACACGTGTATGGAACGTGTCACACGTGTCGTATGGAACGTGTCACACGTGTCGTATGGAACGTGTCACACGTGTCGTATGGAACGTGTCACACGTGTCGTATTAAACGTGTCACACGTGTCGTATGGAACGTGTCACACGTGTCTTAGCTGTCAAATGTCAAAAACGTCAGGGCTAATAACATCTAGGCTTTAATATTGTTATGTCTTATTACTTCCTTACTTGGTCTAGCCTTAACTCCTTATCAACATCAAGCACCTAGTTACAAACAAACAACATGTAATTTCAATATGTCAATCTGACGATGCTAGTGATAGCGAAACAGCTGTAATTGATTTTAAAGCGAATTTTTCAAATAAATAGTGGAAGTTTAGTTTAACTGTGCAGTTATTAATTGTTCTTACAAACAGTTTAATTCGAGTCTTATTTTTAAAACCCATCTAATCAAACTATTTGACGTCAAACTCAAATAAGCGTTTTATTTTTATTTATACTCGTTTTAATAGCCTCTATAGAATGATTGAAATCATAGCATTCGTTTTGTAGATTTCCCTTACGTTTTTTTTATTATTTTCAGTAAAATTATCTCTAATTAAGATTGTATTCAAATTCTCTATTGTTGACTTAAGGATTCATACACTCCGTTAGAAACCAAAAATTAAATTTCAATTTCTCTTTTTTGTAATCTAATATTATTTTGCTGCCTGATAAAATCTGATTACACTATCTAATCTCCAAAAACGAGCAATTTGATAAATTGGAAGGAAATAATTTAACTATACAGCGAAATGTAAGAGAAACAAATTATTGTGAATAAAAGAGACTTAAACCTTAAGAAAAAGATCTTTAATTTTTTTCAAATGTGTAATGTAAATGGAGGTTGTAAATAAGTACCTATCTTGAATTTATATCACTTTTAAAATGCTTCCTATATAAACTGGATCCTTTTAAAATGAAACAATAGGAAAATATGATGGATAATTAAATAATCAATAATCTTCAAGGTTGTTGTGATAATTAAATAATAAGTTCAGTCAGTATAATTACATTGAAGTACGTACAAGGAAACTTTAAAAATTAAAAGGTTTTGTCAATTATTAAAAAAAGTTTAGTCGTTTAATAGAAACTATATTTATTATGCGTCCTTTACAGCTGTTGTCCTCAATCACGTCCATTAAATGCCATTTATTTCTATTGAAACGACAAAATTACTTTGTTCACTGCTGTTCACTGCTCTTTATTAATATAAGCAGGATGTTTCATGTGAAAATTTAATTAGTAGTACCTACTAAGATGTCATGTTTTGAAATATTCCATTGAAAAGTAAGAAAATCAAGCCAGAAAATAAAAATAAAACATATTTAAGAGGCCAGTAAAGCCGGGAATACATTGTTCTGATGCTACACCACGCAATGTCCACGCAATATTCTTTCGTTTTGGTTCTTTCAAACGAATTCTTGTTTTTCAATATCTACAATCTCCAGGAGTACATTCTGTAATACAGTAACAAACTTCAGACTAATTAAAGAGCCACAGCAAACTAGGAATTAAATATTTATTTTAGCTAATTTAACTAGATTACATTAGTGAAGGAGTGGCTTGTCCTGTGCCACTGCGACCTTTGCAGATCTATTGTGGTCCATCCTATATTTAGAGTACGGTATCCAGCTTTATCGTTTTTATTAGACATTAGACGGTTTTTCTTCTTCGAATAGATGAAACCGCACCCTTGCTCGGCCTTCGTACTCACAGAGTATGTGCTCCGCAGTTTCGTCTTCTTCCTGGCAGAACCTACGTAGGCTAATAGTCTGCTAGGCCGATTGTGTGCATGTTTCCTTAGCCTGCAATGTCCTGTCAGCATACCCACCATCATCCTCGTCGTTTCTCGACTTTGAGATAGCAGGTCGCGTGACATTTTGACCGACGGTACTTTAAAGAATAGTTTAGCTTGCCTTATTCCTGGGGTTTCATGCCACCAGCGCAACACCTGATTGTTTATCCATTGTTGGATGCTCTCCTTAACGAGGCATTTGGTAATTCCACATGAAGGTTCTTGCCCTATCATGACCTCAGTTGCTCCCTGCTTGGCTAAATCATCAGCTTTTTCATTGCCTTTTATTCCTGAATGGCCTGGCACCTAGACTAGGGTCACTCTGTTATGACTGCCTAGAATGATAAGGGCCTTGCGACACTCCCACACCAGACTTGACGATGTCCGAAATGAGCCTATCGCTTTTAGTGCTGTTTGGCTATCGGAGTAGATGACAATTCTTTGGCTTTTTACCTTCCGTCTCATTTACTCTTCTGCACAACATTGCCTCGCTATTACCTCTACCTGAAAGATAGTGCCATGTCTTCCAAGGTTCAGAGAGATCATGATCCTCTCTTTTCCCCCGTATACTCCGGCTCCTACTCCAGAGTTGTAGAGCCATCAGTGTAGCAGTTGAGATTCGCTGCTATAGGAGGCCCTGCTTCCCAGACCTTTCTCTCTGGAATTACTACGGCGTATTCGTTTTTAAAACTATATTCCCCCATATGACCGGAGTATATTTCCAAGCTAGGCTAGCCTTGAAAATCTTACTTAGTTCCGGCACTAGCGCCTCTTTACCCTTCTGCAGTAGGGGCGCATATATGCCGTCCTCACCCGGTGATTTAAAGGGTTGAAATTTATCCAAGGCCCATCTTATTTTATCTGGTCGAGTGATGGCAGTGGCGATTTGCCAGTCTTCCCGACTGGGTCTGCCTACTCCTGGAGATTACTGGATGCCTCCTGCCGATCAAGATAAATGGTAACTCCTGGGAAGTGTGCTTTAATCAGCAACTTCAAACTTTCCTGAGCCGTACCTGCATAGTCCCCGTCCGTTTTCTTCAGGAAACTCACCTTGTTATTGGAGTCCACCTTGGCCAGGACCTTGTGGATACGGGCGCATTCTGTGGTCTCTCCTCACAGAACCTTCTCCATGAGCCCCTTTTGGCCTTCCGGATCTCCTTATTATAATTTATTAACTATAAGACCGTTACAGTCAAACCTGGATAGGTGTGAGTTCAAGGGAGCAGAATCTCGTTACACTATCCCGAGTTTCTCACTAATTTGGGTACATGGGTAGGCGTTTCTCTCTTATAGAGGTACCAAGTGGTACTCTCTAGATCCATTTTTCGGGGTGGATCAATCCCAGATTCTTTGTTTATATTCTATCTGCTACTTCTCTTCATATTTTCTGTCAGCTGCCTTTTCCTTCCACTTGTTAATTCCGGCTGCCTTTAGGTCTTCCTTTACTTCTTGCAACCATTTTGTTCTGGGTCTGCCTCGCCTTTTTTTTTTATTTCCTGTTTCCCATTCTAGTATTATATTTATCGTTGCTGTAGTTCCTGCTCTAAAAACGTGTCCTAGTCACCTTACTCTCTGTTGCTTTATTTTCTGAACCACATTTTCCTTTATCTCTTGTTTTATTTCCTGATTCGTTCTCCTTCTAAATTCATTTTCATTTATCTTGACAGGTCCCAATTTTAATCTAATTGCTTTTCTTTCAACTATTTTTAAATCTTCCTCTTGTTTTTTTGGTCATAGTCATTGTTTCTGCAGCATACATTTATATTGGCCTTAAAAGGCTTTTATATACCTATTTTGATTTTTGTGTTTTTGCGTATTAATTTGCTCCGTAGTATTTTTTTATTGGCATATATTGCTCTATTAGCCTTCATTATTTTTTCTTTTATTTCAGGATCCCTACTTTCATTATTTGTCAGTAAGATTCCTAAATATTTGAGGCGATCCACTTCCATAAATCTGTAAGCCCCAACTCTAATCATGCCTCCTTCCAGCTGCTTATCGATTCTCATTATTTTTGTTTTTTCTTCATTTAATTTTAATCCTACTTTAGAACCTTCTTTTATTATTTCATTCAGCATGTTAACCATTATTTTTCTATTTTTTGTTATTAAAGCAATGTCATCATAAGCTACTATTTGACCACCTCTTGATCTTAATTTTCCTTTGTTTATTTTTCTGAGTGTCTAGTTAAATAATGTTGCTGATAGTGGATCTCCCTGTCTGACAACTTTGTTTATTTCAAATTCTTTAGTCACGCCTGCCCCTGTTTTGATTGTTATTGTAAATTGCCATCTTCAAGTTCTAATTCATACATTTTCCATATTAAAAATATCAGTGCTGAATCTGGTGCTTTAAAAAGAAATCCAATTATTATAGGCACATGCTATGCCAAAGTGATTTTTTTGGTTTCTTAAAAAAACAGTTATCATAAATTATCATACTCATGGAAATATGTAATACTGTTCTACAAGCCTCACACGATACAGAAGGATCCAACCTTTAGTTCCTAAAATACTAAAATTAATGTTTAATACTTTTAATAGGTTTCTGTTGTGACTTTAATGGTCCTTGTGTTGTGTGGTTATTGAAAATATCTTGTTTGGTTATAAATGAAAAGTATTATCTCTTAATTTTTGGGTTTTACTTGAATTATTTGCATAATTTATCAGTTCACGAGAAGTATTATTAAACTTCATTTCATGATACTAAATAATACTATATAAATAGTATCCGAAGAAATAAATTCCATCATGGCAGTGAAAAAAATAATTCCTCAACTATGATTAATTCTAATTTAGCAAGTGGCCTGGATTTTTCTAGGTCAAGTGTTCGAATACACCACATTATTAGAAACGTCACTGTCGCCTTTATATCCAAACAAACTTTTGTCTTATTGTAGTAATTTGCATTGAAGATTTTTATATTATGTATTTTCTTGTTCATGAGTTATTATAGTGCTAAATAGACACATTATTATCGTTAAGGAATATTTCGAGTCGTATTTAAAGAAGTTTTATTTTCTTTTATATAAAAAAGTTTGCTTTTGAGGTTTCTTACCTTAGAACAAAATAAAACTTCTTTAAACTATTCCTTAATGATAATAATGTGTTTATGTAGCACTATAATGTCAAAAACTCTGCAAAAAACAAGAAAATCTGACTAAAATCAAGCAATGGTGACAGTGACCTCACAATAATGTGGCCGATTGTATTAATATTGCTATAAATAACAATAAACAATAAGAAGAGGTATTTGCCTGTTCGTTGTCAACTATGAATTAAAGTAACTTTCAATAATAAGATAAGAGAGATAAGAGAAAGATTCTTTATGCTAATTTATAATCAATTCTACATAATATAGGTAATAGGAAGTATAGAATTCAAAATTAAGAAGTTACTAGGGTGATTCTCATATAACTGTGATTTTTACAACTCAAAATTTATTAAAATTAAAAATGTTTTAAAACTTGTGTTCTGGGTGCTATTGGGCTTTTATTATACTCCAAATTAAGCCTGTAACGTAGTTCTACTACAACTTCAATAGACAAGAAACTAGAACAAAAAAATTAGAAATTTCACCTCCACGGCATTGACATCAAAACTAAATATTCACAGTACTTGCCTAAATCTCTAATAAACTTTTAAAATAATAAAAATAATGATAAATTATAGGACTTTGATAATCATACAGAGACAATTTTGGTATTTTTTCTCTTGATTTTAACAATATTTAAAATTTATTAACAGTAGAATTAAAATAACAATTTTTTAAATTTTTCAACAGTATAATTAAAATAAAAACTTTTAGATTATTCTTAGAATAAAACCAAGTTCGTTATTTTTACCATGGTACTGACATCCATGGTATTGACATTTGAATGAATAATTAACCTAACTTAATTCCTTATAAGTAATTAAAATGATTAGTCAAATAATTTCGATTTTATACGTAAAATTAAATAATTATTCAGTATAATTGACCTAAAAATTGTATTAACACACGTGAACTTCAGTACCATGGTATTGACCAGTAATTTTATGACATACCATTTTAAAACCAAAACAAATTATTTCTGTCATAACATAGAGTCTAAAAATAAACATACAGCTGTCAATTGTTTACAAATAGTCCTTCTTCAAAATGCCACTAGAGCGAGCGAACAAAACTGAATAAAAGATGGCGCTCAGGCGGCAAATACTTTGAATTTGAATATTGAATAAAATTCCAGGACACAAGTCAATGACTATTATTTCCTTTTACCGATCAATATTGGGGTATAATTGCAGCATAATTTAATCGAATATACAATAGATTTTAGTTACAAAAGCTAAACTTTAGATTATAAGACTACTCTTTATAGAAATTTATACATTTAGTTCGAAAAACAAAAATCAGACATGCCACGGTACTGACATTTCGAGTATAATTCTGTAAGTTATTCATGATCCATGAATAATTATGCTTTAATACAATGTCGACGGTAAAATACCATAAAATTTATCATATTTATAATTTTCTGATCAAAAAAATCATGTTGAATAATAATTAAAGTACTAGACATAAAAAATCACACCTATCTGAGAATCACCGACTAGAAACATCTTAGACTTTTTTTATCATAAAGTCAATGGCTATGGGTCAAAGTTTCAAATAAAAAACCGAAATCATTTTTATCTCACCTGAAATACTTTTTAGCTGTGATAAGAATTTGTATATACAATAGGTACATCAAAATTCTGGGATTGTCCGACCAATATCGACAATTATGACAATTTACTTCGCCATTATTCGTCGGAAAAACAAATGTTAAATAAAAATTGTTCATCGTTTGTAATTCGTTCACTCATAACTTCACAAAATTCTAAATGCTTATCATAATCTTGTACAAGGTGAATTTTATACGGATGAAAATTATGGGCCTTTAGAATCCGTTGGATAGTACGTCGACTAACACCACACGAAGTTTGCAATTTGCGGGTACTTAATGTAGGATCTACAATAACTTGCCCTAAAATCTCAACTTCTGTTGCTTCGTTCCTTATAGGATTTTCAATATTACGTTTTTTATTGGCGACTGATCCAGTTTCCCGAAATTTAGCTACAAGTTCTAGAACATATTTTCGGTGCACATTATTGTTCTCATGTCGCTCATTAAAAATTTGTGCTGTTCTATTAGCGCACTGATTATTTCCGAAAAATATTTCAATAATTTCAACCCTTTCTGCCGTGGAATATACCATGGTTAATTTATGTATAAAGCAATGATATTTTAACAACAAAGATTGGTCAAATTAATCGCAAACTAATGTACTATTTCCTATTTAAAATAAGTACGTGGCATTCTCTACTTATCTTTCTTCAAGAAACAACTTTTTTTTGTCACAAAGGACACTTCAATTGCTATTTTTATTATTAATAAACCATGGGCGTAGTAAATAAAAGCATTTACTTATCAAGAAAATGCTTTTACTCAAATTTTTTCTGAAAGAAGTACAAACTAATTTGATGTACCTATTAAAGTCTACTTTAAACTTTAAATCAATAAATCTCAAAAACTACTGAATTGAATACATGAATTTTACATCATTATAAAGGGAGTTGAAAGATCTTTCAAATAATGGATCATTCGACCCCCCTTTTCATTTAAGATTTTAGGCTGCAAATGTTAAAGTGATTTTATGCCAATTTTGTGTCCCCCTCGAAAACAAAATCGACGGGTCCGAGCGTTTTTTCAAAAAAGGAATCATCTGCCAATAAACGCCTCTGTTTCGTTTTCGGTGCGCCACTCAGAAATAAATTCTTTAAATAAGTGTAGTGTATATAAAACAAATTAAGGAATGGATAAGTCAAAAATAAATCTTATTATTCTATAGTCTAATTAATAAACCAACAATAGTAAGATATATTATAAAACCAATACCGTTTCACTTTAAAAAACAATGAGTTAACACACCACTTCTGTGATTACCAGGTAGATTAGTTTTTTTAAGTACATGTGTTATATATTTTTTATATTGTTTACTTATTATCATTATTACTATATTATTTTATTATAAAATTGTCTATATGCAATATTTTAAAATTTACTATGTAAGTATCACCAAATGTGCTCATAAACATTATTATTAATTTAGCTTTCTTTTAGTTAGTAGCAATAAAACTCGAAGTCAAACCCACAATATATATATAATTTAATGGAAAAAATTTTTTCCAATAAAACTCGAAGTCAAACCCACAATATATATATAATTTAATGGAAAAAATTTTTTCCATTAAATTATATATATATTGTGGGTTTGACTTCGAGTTTTATTGCTACTATTCGTACCACCCACATTCGAGTCATGGATAACCTCTACGATTTTCTTTTAGTTATTTATTATTAATACTAAGCATTTTGCTTTTGTAAGCTGTAAATCCCAAAAAATGAAATAAGCTCATCAAATTCTGTTTACCAATCCAGAGCAGCTACTCTCTAATTTACCTCATAAATGACTTTGATCTAACTTTCAAACTAGCTGCTGTTGTCCATAGCTAAGCTGTCACCGACATCCTAAATTTAATTACAGATGGCTCTCAAAACCTTCATAACCTTCAATCCTTTAAACCCCGAATTAATTCTCCTGGCAATCCTAAACTAATCTTTTAGAGAATGGCAAAACGTTTTAATGCTATTTATGTAAATAAATTAGGTATAGAATTTTATGTTTGGATTTAGTATACGGAAAAATACCTTCTTGAAAAAAATGTTTCATTTAAAAGGATCTGGTGATTTTTTAGAAAGTACAGTAGGAGTAAAAGTCCTTTAGTTGTTGAGCTAAAAAGTAATAGAAGAATAAAAAATATTAACTTTAAATATCTAGTTTCTTAAATTTTCTCTAAGCTTACATATTAACAACAAAAAAAGGTATACAAAATTCTACCTGATACAATTTTATACTAAACTGAAGTATTTTTTTAAATAAACCCAATAGATTTCAATTTTTTTTAAATATCAATATACATATATTTAAACGAACTAGTATTTAAAATATTTTTATAATTAATAATATTTAAGTTTAATACAAGAAATCTCTATGTATAAGTTTAAAAAACCAAATTTATCTCAATTTATTCTCAACCAAGCTAAGCGGCTTGGATTATTTTCTAATTATAAATCTGACATTGAAAAGTGTTATTTTCAGCTCAAAAACTGTAGGACCTTAGACTCTTATTATTTATTATATAAAAATAATACACTTTTTTGTCAAATGTTTGTATCAATTCATCGAATGGTGTCGCCTAAAATTTCATTTATGTTAGCATCTAGTCTACAAAATTTTAATAAAACGTACAAATCAACATCGAATATTGAGTGAAATTTTATCGCTTCTTTTTTAAGTTAAAGTGTGAAACCTGAACCTTAGATGTCCAACCTAAAACAAAAAATATATATGCGTATGTGCAATATACAACTGTAAGACAGAAACATTTATTAAAAAAAGACATAAATAAAATAAAAATAAGAAATAAGTGGAATATCCTGTAACGTAGGTACACATTATTATTTCTTTGGTATCTAGAATATTGAAAAGCAAATAGATTAACAAAGGATTTTATTTGGTAACTTGATTAATTTTTTGCAAAAGCAATGTCCTCTTAAATCTATTAAAACTAAAACTTCAAAACATATTTTTAATTTGTGGTTTGCTTTTACTATAAGTATCGGCGTATCGTGGGTATCATACCAGGTCTTATCCAAATAGATTATCGGTCTTTGCAAAGACCTGTAATCACTTATGGCAGTCAAATATTCAAAACGCCATTGCCTATTCCCTTGGGATTCCATAATTTGCCTTTGGTCAATTTTGTAGTATTTGAAACCTAGTTTGTATAAAAGTGTCCATAGGTTTCTAATTTATATCCTTATCTCAGTGGAGCTCCTTAGTCTTGTTTGCAATGTTCTGATAGTAGGCACCAAGTTTTCTTCGTACATTGAGTAGATAGTTCTTCTTATCAAATCTTTATCACCGTCATCAGTGGTTCTGGAAACACCACTAGCGCTTCGTTTTCATCTTGGATGAATTGGCCTCGAAATGTGAACTCTCGCACTGATGATTCCGGTATCCCTGTCAAATCGTTGGTTTTTCCTACAGCAGGAGTAAAAGCCCAACCCTTTTGGACCAGCTTCTGATGAACATCTCTGTCGTCGTCGAACAGGAACAGTAACATAGGGCGCTTCTGATGCAGTTTCTCAAGGACAAAACATTTTTCACAAAAATTATTAAACAGCACAGACGAACTCTCACTACGGGAATACAAATATAAATATTCATACTCAACCCAAATTATACAAATACAAGATCCGTTCCTGTGTGCAAATTGTGACCATAAGCAATAAACCGTGACAGACGATCGCAATAAAAGTGGTTTATTACCATCAGTCCCCTTGTATTGTAGGCACTATATTGTTGAACAGAGTATAAGCGTTTTTTAAACAGTGCAAACTTTGTTGAGGTTATGTGTGTTTAAAGTTTGGAATTTCTTTTTCCATATTTAAACTGATAGTTTCAGAATGTTAATGGTTGTGGCCTGGTTGTGACAAATATTTTGTTTCTTCTTCAAATGTACTCGGTTTATTTGAAAAGGTTTTTATAACCACGCCTCTAGTGACGTCAGACTTAATCTGACCATTAAATCCTTTTCTATTAAAAGTATTTATTCACCAGCCACTCTGCCCAGCTGCATACTGTTTCTCAAAATTCCAGTCGAGTAGGTCAAGTCAATAGGACGTCGATTTTATTTTGCTTTTTACATAATATGTATATGTTTTTTAAACAAAAGTTAGGAACATTTGAAATTTTTGCGATTTTCTCTGTCATAGTAACAGAATATAAATTCAACTATACTAAAATTCCAAAATAGTAGGAACTAAATTCTCAGAAATGACTGTGACGTTTTTGCCTTTCTGCCTCTTGCAGTGGCGTACGGAAATTATACTAAACAGATGTGGAAAAATTAATTATTTAAAAACTATATCCACAAATAAGAATTAAATTACATTATATTAATTATATAAAAAAAATATACACTGTGTCCACGGATGGAGTTGCTAAGAGGAGAAAAACCTTTATTATTAATTTTATGACAAAGTTATTGTTATAAAAAATTTGCATCCTTTGGAAATAAGATTGACATAAAAAAATCTGAGATCGGATGTACAGGGTGTTAGCAAAGTAATAAAACGTGAAAATGTTTCATGAGAAAAGTAGGCACCATTATTATTATTAATGCAGCCGTGTGCATGAGATTTCGATTTCAGACCTACGTTTATTGTTTATTGGACTAAAACCACTACCACCACAAAAAGTTTAAAATTACTTACAGTATTGTATTATTCATTATCATCTGAAGAAAACTCGTCGGATGATGAGCAACTATCGCGATCGCTACTATGCAAAGTAATAATCAATGGTTCACTTTTCCTACCTCTTTTCATAAATTTAATGTTCATTTGCTTTAATGTGCGCAATAAAACACGTCGTGATATTTTCGGCATCGATTCATCGGAACTTATTTCGGCTGCGACTTTTTTTAAAGTTGGGATTTCATTTCGGAAAAAGAACGAATGGAATTTCCTACGAATAGCATATTTGGTGCAATCATCAAGCTGAATTTGTTTTCTTCCTCTAGTTTCAATGTCTTTAGATACATTATCACATTTACCTTCATTTTCTTTAAATGTTTTAAGAATTCTGTGAACACTTCTCGTCGACACTTTAGTTAAATCACTACACAGATTAACTATGTCATTATGCAACATATTCTCATTCCGTTCACGGAGCCCACAATACACATTGTATATAATAGTTTTTTCTCCTTCGGATAAATTTGGACGTCTGCGTTTACTTTGACTGCTTTCACTTTCCATATTGCTCACAGTTCACAGCACAAAATTAAACTGATTTATAATGATATTTCCCTTGTTTCAGTCCTTAAACAAATCCCTTGGTTTTTACCTGATCTGATATGAAATTACCTTTTTTTTTTACTGTTAATCGTTTTCCTAGAAATGTACCTGCCTAATTATTTGACGTCTACTACATTATTACTTCTTACGAATGGATTAAATGGATTAACTGTATAGAAAGTGTATTATTCCTCTTTTATGTTTATCTAGGGTAGGTATTATACAAAAATATCATTATTTATTATATTATTGAAAAGGGTATTTCCAATTTTAGAATTTTTACAACAGAAATTCCAAAACTGTCATCAGTGTTGAAACAGACCTAATTCGTTATAACTGTATTATAATAACAGATCAAAGAAAAAAAAATAATATTTACATTACGTATTATTCAACGAATGTTACGCTCATGAATGTTACCTAACCGTGCTCAGCTGATGAAGCAATATTTATATCTCTCTCTATCTTACGGCAAATTTAATCTACCTCTCTTTTTTCCGCCCCACAAACGTCTCTGTGTACGCAACGTTGCCATTTATAAATTTTAGTCCCAGAATATAATTCAAATTTTTTTATATTTAATAAACATTGATGTTGTTGAATATATTTCATTAGCAGGAAGTTTCTTTAATATTTAATATTTTTTAGTATTTAGTATTTAATGAATAAAACACGTTGTCCGTTATTCTATGACCATTTAGTTGCGTGTGTATGATTTAAATAGAAGATGATAAAATATATAAAAACCCAACCTGACAACAATGTTTACGTTTTAATTCAATAATATTTCTGAGAATTTAGTGCCTACTATTATGGAATTTTAGTATATGAATAAACAAATGGAAACAAATTTATAGAGCGTGAAATTTCTCATAGCTCTAAACTGAAAAGTTATTTTTTTATATTTCTTAGGCATACTATAACAACTATAACTTGGGAGCATCAATTTGTGCCCTGTAAAGGTCTATTCACATTATAGTTCAGGTCACGCTCAGCTCACACTTCACTCAAGCCGTGGTCAAATATTATTACTTGCTTTTAAGGCCGGGCATTGGCAGTGTATTTAATATAGGCAAACGCGACGTCCTTTCAAAGAGCTTTTAGCAAAAACTATAAGGCAATGAAAATTGAAAAAAATCAGTAGTATACTAGATATATAAAGTTATTCAATAAAGAATTTTGAAGCTTGAGAGTACAAGGAATCATCCAGAAAAAATTCCCGAAATATGTCTATTTTTACATTTCATAAAATGATTAATATCTCACTTAAACGTGATATGATTTTAAAAATATTTCTTCTTTGAATAAATGATATATCTACTCATAAGTCAGTGTTTTTAAAAATTACAATAAATTCGTTTTTTTCCTTAAAAGCTCTTTGAAAGTAATTTTTAAGAAATCAGAAATGGTGTCATATTTTTACAAATTTAGGCAACTCTTTTATCACATATAAAAGGATCTTAAAAAATTATTCCCAAATTAGTGTGAGCATTGTCTAATTGAGGGCGTTGTGATAGAATATCTATTAAAGTTTGTTTATCAGGTCCGCATTAAGAATTTAGCAAATCTTTATTTAATTTAATATACTTACTATAATATTAATACTAATATACAGCGTGTCCACGGATGGGGTATCCTAAAGGTGAAAAATGTTTAAATACCTATTAGTTTTAGTGAAAAATGTCATTCTTGATAAAAAGTTTTGCTTGTTCTGAAACCCCATAAAATAAAATAAAATTCAAGTTTATCAAAATCCGTCTGATTTTATAGCCAGTTTTATTTATGAAAACCGTATGAATTTTTGCACTAAGTTCGAAAATAATGTATTAATCTAGTGAGTGACGTTTAAGTGTCCCAAGTAACTGTCAACTTTTATAAACCAGTTAGTTTGTTGCTGTTACTTCAAGTTAGTTGTCAGTTTGACATTTTGTAAAAAGCGTAGACGGAAGACTTTTAGAGAAATTGATATATTTTTAGTTTTATTTTTAAAAAATGAGTGATTCAAGTTCTGAAGAGCTACCAAGCGATATTGAAGAAGCAGCTGGTAATGCTCTATTATTAGTAATTCCCAACAAGTCAAAGTCAGTTTACGAATTCGTCGGGAATTAATTTGAATAATTGCAATAATTGTGTTATCAATATTTATAATAATTAATTAATTTATAATTTATGTTTTTAACTTGTATTATAACAGTTGCCGCTTTTTTTGTGAGCGGTCGTAAATCATCGGTACAATAGCAAAAATACGTTATACGAGGGTCAATGGGGTATGTTTGTTCGAAAGTGTGTCTACGAGGGTTACGCGTGGGGTGTTTTGATCACATTCATTATTTATATTTTTGTATTATCTTTTATTGCGATTATTACATATAATATTCTAATAACAACAATGAAGAAACTTTCGTTGTAATAACTAACATTAATTACCTGATTGCTTAAATTGGGACAGGTAAAAGGGTAAAATACTTAAAAAGGGAATTCAGAGAAAAGACACAATGTTTAAGGCTCTTTATTTGCTTATCTTGAAATATGTTGATTTCATGTACAATAGTTTATCTCTGTTAAAATATTATATTATTTATAGTTAAGATTATTTTGATTGAAAAAGTGAAAGTTTCCATTTATTTTAACATTTGGCAAACATGTTGCAAACCTTGTAAGAGTTTATCTTTGTAGTAAGAATAAGGGTACTCGAACACAGTAATAAAACTCAGGTAGACTTGCTTACTCTATTCTAAAATAAAGTAACAATTTTCGTGCAATAAAACCTTCAATTATTTCATAAAAACTAATGATATCGACATCCATAATCTCAAACTCTTACTATTATCATTGTTTTCAATTATTACATATTTTGCAAAATTTTTTATTTCGGATGTTCTTTATTTAAAGGTTGATCTTTTATTTGTCGGTTTATAAATTTGATTGTATAGTAGATTGGAACTCTTGTAAACAATGAAAGTAAATAATCTTTATTACCATGTGGGAGGGAGAATTCCGCATTGGAAAAATCTTTAAAAAATATATGTTTCCTATACCATCCTGTATACAATATTTATTAAAATTCAAAACAAACATATTCTCTTATCTTATTAAATACTCTGAAAAATTATTGGGAGGTACTGTTAAGCCATCAAAAATATTTTTACTGTGACTGTAAGCTTTGAGTTCACAAAATGAAGTAGAATTGTCTATTTCGGATGATGAACAATATTGTAAACAAGTTTGACAAGAATGTTACAGAGACATCTACGTAAAAAATATCCACCAACATAAACCAGTGCATTTTCTTTCTCTGATATCAAGTTCCTATAATCCGTTGATTCAATTAAGCAAAATATCGCCACTATCGTCCATAGAATATATCTTAGAATATCTTTGGAGGATGTTTTTACTAGTGGAGTTTTACTGGAGTCCTAGATTTTTGGATTAATAAGTAAAAAAAAACATAAAAAGGTCGAATATTAGTTCTTAGTGGATCTATTAATCATGTAATTTTTTTAATCCATTTAAAAGGTAAAACGTAGTTCCTTTTAATTTTTTAAAATGAACTGGTATAGTTACTGCTGCTACTCATTTATTTTAAGTTTATGCATCATTTTCTTAAATTTTTTTACTAAAAAACTTGTTAATCGAATTTTTGAACATTTTAGTTTTTCCAGTTCGTTACTTTGAACTTTTGGAACCTATTTCAGTTTTTTTTATGAATATGTATAGGTAATGGTAACCGAATATATTTAAACACTTAAGATTTTTAAAATAATCCGCTCAACTGCTTTTTGGTAAATTTTAATTTTTGTTTTCTTCTTCTTTCCCTTTTAAAGAGCTTTTCAAAATATTGCCATGTATGAATATGTATATCGTGAGTTTTTAATGACCATCCGGTATGTAGTATAAATATTTTCTTTCGCTGTTCGGTCTTTACCTACTCGTTATTGCTTAGTTAAAATAAACAAATGATAACATTTTACACTTGAAAAAACTTGAATGATTGCCTTTTTAAAAATAATACCCCAATAAATATTCTATTTATAATTTTGATTTCAGAAAAAAAACATATATAAATAAAAATATTGTGTAAAATCTATAAATTAATATCGTTTAATGTAAATACAAATAGCCAATTCATATGTAACAAAATCAAACATGTTTGTGTTAAAATTAATCCTGCCCTGAAATTTTTAAAGGAAACTGATATACTCCAAGAATGAATATAATATTATTTCGTTTATCGCGTAAGAGGCAGCACCTCACGGGTACACTTATTCGCTCTCTTTTTAGGACCGTTTTCTCACTCCCAATGCCCAGCCTTAAACGAGACTATTCATACTTGGCGCTTCAAAATATCCGTGGAAAGAAAGGCCACGATCAATGAGCATGAGCGTACCGTGAGCGAACCTTTGTGCTAGTAGTCCCTGTATTTTTCAACCTTGGTTAATAATGAACAACTTCACCACAAAAGTCAATAAAGTTAGGTTAGTAGTAAAAAACATTTTCAAGTCCATAATGGCTCATCAGTTTTCTACTAAAATTTGTGTCAATAATAGTTGCCTAATGCCTGGCCAATTTATTTATATAAGTATCACACTAAAGTAAGGCCTGCTGAGGTTTTGTGTAGTAGACAAAAAGAAAGTTGGATTTTCTACCTATAAAATTAACAATTTCTTTTATACATACAGTTCAACATTTTTTATGAATTTAATATAATGTTTCGTATACTAAAAGTATCCTAAATCAAGCTTTAAATACAGTTTACCTAACCAGTGCAATTCCAATTAATCTACCAGTAAATATAAATGTTTCTGTCCGCAAAATCAACCCTATCTATTATTTGTACATTTATTTGTATATAATTATGCGAAAAATAATTTTTTAGAATTTTTTTAAATTATTTGTAAAATAAATGTGTATATTCTGAAATATTTTTGTTAGGACAGTAGAACTGTGTACAATACGTTTCGTATCTATATGTATATGTGCTTAATTATACTTTTGAGTGATGCTATTCTTTGCTGACGCTTCACAGTCAACTAGTATTTACAAACATCATCCAATAATACAGGGTGGTTCATTAGGAAATGCGCATACAGTTAGAGTAGTTGCAGGACACCGAGGTGTACCGACATAACCTATATTTTATGAGTCTATCGTTCTGTATAACGAAGGTACAGGGTGATTTATTAAATTTCCCCACTTTTTCAATTAATTATTCCCTGCATTTTCCAATTTTGTAAATAAAATTTCAAAATATTGTTTTGAATCGAAACCTACTTTTTAATTTTTGCTAAGACCGGACCTGGAAAAAGATATTTTCTTATTATGTTAATTGACACTACTGTGGACAAGCACATATAAACCAAATATCACAAAAATGTATGCGGTGGTTCATAAGTTATGATTAATTGAAAAAATTGGAGAAAATCAATAAATCACCCTTATCTTGGTTATAAAGAACGATACACCCATAAATTATAGGTTACCCTAACGGTATGCGCATTTCTCACCCTGTAAAATGGAAAAAATCGAAATATTGACATCTGCAATAACTTTATTTCGTCACACTGTAATATCGTTTACTTTTGTGTGAAACAATAATTTAAACAATCATAAATCTAATTTAATGGTTCTTGCTTACCGGTAATTAATAGTGTAGATACATATAAGAAAGTTTATAGCATTCACTTTATAAATTCTAAAATGACATAAATTTACTAAAAATGGTTGTTTTTTTATTAAGCCTGTCAATTTGTGTAATAATTTTATGTTATTAAAGCAACTAATAATGTGTTAAGTATTTCTAAGTGTCACTAGATGACTTTCATTAGCATATTTTGTTTTAAATATATGTGTATAATTTTTTGTAAGCGGTATCTACATATTTTTATTATACACAACATAAAGTATGCCAAAAATATCATTCTTACTAAAGAATTTTAATTCACAAAAACATCCTATTGCATCTTTTATATTTTTAATATACATGAACGTTTAAATTTTTACAGATAGTACATTTCCAATATTTATTATTTTTACATTTATGTTTTCCATAATTGCTACTACCTAGTACTACTCTACTTCGACACTATGCAGTGTGTCTCAAGAGAAGTATTGTTTTTTTAATTTTTATTAAAAAATATTATTGTTACCAAAAACTTTGACAAGTTTTCAGAACCTACTTCATCTGAGAGTGAATTTTAGGTAAATTCTTATGAAATTCGACAAATATTGTAATGGGTGATGTTTACTTCATTCGCGATCACCACGGAGTGGGCGCCAACTACATTTGGAAATTTGTACGTAAAACTACGGGAAAACAAACATATTGTATTGATAAATTTTTGATTATTTCTTTGTTGTTGTATATTTGGTTTAACTTTTTTGATTTAAGTAGTAAGTGCCACAGTGCAAGAATTATTCATCTGCAAATGTATCCATGCATTGTTTTCCCAGAAACTAGCTAAAACATGGAGAATTAGACTGAAAATCGGGAAACCTATAAGTAAAAATACGTAAGTTTTCAGTGAATTTGCACTCAGTAAAATCATTTTTGTCAACAATCAACACTAGATAAATTAAGGTTATGTTGATGTACATAAATGACACTTGCTATGTTTTCCCAGAGTTTTGGAGCGCCACCTGGTGCCAATGGTGATCGCGAATATTTAAAACTGTTACACATTAGTAAATTTTAATTAATCGTAATAGTAAAAAAGATAAGGAATAACTGGTCAAATTGATAAATCAAGTTTACTCAAATTGTTTTATTATTAATGTTATTGTTATTTCTGAGTGTGTATTCGATATACTTAAATCATTATTTACTAACAATGCTTTAATGGCAAACTAAACTCAGTTAAAAGCAAGATATAAATTGTTTATAAATATCACGGTATTTTCACAATTTTATTTTGCTTGTTAATTAAACAAAAGTAAGAAATGCATTCTAATTATAGAAATGATTAATGTCTTTCCTTATTACTAATTTAAAGTTATCAAAACATTACATATGATGGCGGAAAATGATTAAAGTTAACTTTATGAGAAATTTCGCTATTATAGGTAGGTATTATATAACAAATCTTTCTGTAAAGTATTTTATTTTGTCAAAACAGGGAAAAACATATACGAATATTAACTCTTCAAGGATATTAAACAGCCACTTGATTTCTCTCCACTGCATATACCACTGCACACATAACTTCTTTTTTGAATTTATTATTTCCTTCTGTAATTCTCTTCTTAGTGTTTTATACCGTTTTTTGGCATCTGTTTTCTGTTTTTGTCCTATATCCTCTCTTTTCGCATATCTTCTTGCTTTAATACAGTTTTTTCTTTTATCTTCTATGTCTTTGTTCCACCAATATGGCAATCTCTCTTGATTTCGGTTTTCCTTTCCTATTCTACTACTTGTCAGTGCATATTTTATGATCTTTACACATTTATCCATTGTAACCTGTGATTTATGTTCTATTTCCCAGCCTAGAATGATTTTGAAAGATTCCCAGTCACATTCAGTTTTTGTGCCCACCATATTACCTACTTCTTTTCGTATGTACAAAAAGTACGAGGAGTAATAAACCGTAATTAAGTATGCAAAACCTTTACAGGGAGCACCATGAAATTTTTGATAAATCTCCTACTTTAAATTACATTTCTTCCGTAAATCTAAAAACCAGGTAGATCGACCCCGTATTTTTTCAGTTGTAGCAAAGTTTAGGCTTCCTTCATTGTTAAAGGATTAGCAGAAGGATTAGGAGATAAGCAATAATGCAATGCAGTGGTGTGTATTTTGGGAAAAAAATACGTTTTAAATTATAATATAATAAAAAATAAAAAGAAATAATTATTGGAATACATTTATTACTTACATTTTATTCTATATCCGACTCGGAAGACGAAGAATCGTTGTTGACATTAATAATAATAGGGTCGATTAAATCATTACAAATATTGTCAATTTTCCACATAGGTATTCGCCTCTACTTTGATAACATGCTCGATACAGTTTGTCCAATTTTCCTTACTAACATGACTTACAGCACTCTCAAACAATTTCACAACATCGTTTATTTTAAAAGTAGTATTTTTTTCCAACTTCCCCCTTTACCTGAGCCCATATTAATTCTATGGGATTAAGTTCACAATGATAAGGGGGAAGTCGAAGAACTGATATACCACGAGAAGAAGCCATTTTTTCTACAATGTAGGTTTTGTATTTATTCTTGTTCATTTTTGCAATTCGGAAAAGTTCTTTTCTTAGTGGATCTTTTGGAAACTTAATATTTTTCGAAATAAGCCACTCCAAAAGTTCTGCTTTACGCCAACGACTTGTGGGCAATGCTTCTCGTAACCGTGAATGGTAACTTGCGTTGTCCATAACAATAACAGCCCCTTTTGGAATCAGATCCAACATTTGAACAAACCATTCCTCGAAGACATCTCCATTCATATCTTCAGAACTTCCAACATGGACAATGATAAGTCTTTTTCCTTTTCCAGATGGCGGCTGCAAACATAACGACAAACCTTCCACGAATGCTTGCCTTTCGCTTTTAATGTTTTCATCATGCCAAGATTTGGAAACTGTATATCTGAAACCCACATCTTTCAAAAGTTTGCATAATGTCATTCTGGAGAATTTTCTATAGTCCGTATCTTCTTGCACTGATGTCATAATTTTGTCAAGTGTTGGAATTTCCTTTCGTAAGTAAAATCCATGGACTTTACGCCTTAGTCTTTGTTTTAATGACTCATCGATCTCAATTAGTTTTCGGCCTGAAGGAGTTTTAGGGGGTTGAAGAGTTCCATTCTTGCTTTCTTTTAGTAATCTATAAACTGTTGATTTAGCAACACACAACATAGCAGCCGTTAATTCCACAATATCATCAACACTTGCACTTGGATCCTTGTTTTTCAATGATATAACTATAACAATTCAATATCAGATTTTTTTATTTAAAGATAATGGACCTGTTTTTGGTCGTTTAGATGGTCCTTGGCTTATCGACATTGTTTGGTACTTGGTAAACCAAATGCAGGTCAACTTTGCCACATTGCAGAATATCTAGAAGCCATTACTATGATGATCGCTAACGCAAACTCTGATTCTGTAGACAAGAATCCCACTTATTGGCCGAGTATAAGTTTAATGTGTCCGGTCTCAAAATATACCTCAATATTTTGAATATTTTGCTTACCAATCATCATAAACTTAGTTTTCTTCCTGTTGATATTAAGTACAGACTGGTAACGTGCAGTATTTACTGTATTGAGCATTATCTGTAATTTTTAATCAGCAAATTTATACGTATTATTTCCATGTCCCAGATTACTTATAATGCCTACATCATTAATATTGACAATCGGACATTATTGTACTTTTCCAGTAGCAAACACACGAAGTATTATGTAACACCCCTTAAAAATGGTTGCTTTTACCACCCATTCTTAAATTGGGCTATTACGGATTCTCAATTCTATGGATGTTCTTAGTGTCAAGTCCTGAATTATATGGATAAAGCGGGAGTAAAGTTATTTTTGTAGCTCTAGCCAGATTTGAAACTGTGTTTTACCTATACTTTCTAATTTTCTTCGTAATCAAAAACAAATGTTTACGCAGAACATTAAGTATATTAGAACAAAGTTAGAATATTGGATTCAATTTCCATATATTATTATACTATAGATATAGAAGATATGGATCTGGCAAATATTGAATAGGTTTCAAAAATTTCACATTCCAACCTTGACGAATATGAAAGAGAAAAATCCATACAAAAATAAACAATAAACTGTTAGGGAATGTGAATGCACAGTTTTTTTTAATATCTACAGGATATGGTCTGCACCTACTCGGTGAGAACGGATGCAGAATTATTTCTAAACCAAAGTCAAGAAAGAGTAACATTTTAACGAGTCTGTCCAGTTGAAACGTTTTCCCATTTTGTCGAGTAGCTGTGGAGTGCTTCAAAATATTACTTAATAATAGGTACTTCTAAGTTTACATTAAGACAAAATATGATACGGTGCAGTTTCTAGCTCAAGAAAATTTAAAACTTGCTATAAAATTCCAACTAATAAAAAAAATATTGTGATATGTACGAATGTACCTGCGTAATACATAAATCAGTTTGTTATTTGGTAATGCAGTTTCTGACTTATGTTTAAAGTAATTTTAAATAAATCAAACGCTTCAAATTAAAATAAGTGAATGCGTAAACTGAAATAAATGTTAGAATGTCAAAAAAGTTACACCGTTTTAAATTTTAATTGCCTTCGTATAAGATTTTAACACAAACTGTTGGAACTAAATGTAGTAGGTATGGCACTGGTTAAAATTATTTTGCAGTGCTGCCAGATCTCCCACATTTGATTCGAATATAATTATTATTTAATTAATGCTAAATACTTTCTTATTTCCGTTTGGATAATATGTTGTGGCTCGTTTATCTTTTGTAATTTCCGCTTTGGATCTTTTTATTTGTCAAATTTCGACTAAATACACCAATTTATTACATTTTTTTAATCAAATGTTGTACTTACAGAAGCAAATACGTTTTAGAATGTAACATTCTCAATTTAAAAGTGCAAAGTGTTGATAATTTTGGTTTCCGTAGTTTTAGTGAAACAAAAAGTCATGTAGATAAAACGTACTTATGTATAAATTCTATTATTATTATTAGTAGAGAACACTGTTGAGTTTAAGCCTTTACTAAATAAATAATACAATAATTTTATTTTAAACAAAAATGTTTTCTATTGAACTGTAGCAATTCTTCACTTCATCTTGGTAAGCTTTCCTTCTAACTGAGGGAAAACTAACACTCCGTGCATGATTGCAACATAAAACGAATTGGAGTTTAATAAAAATAAACAAAAAGATTGGCACATCTTTATTTTTGTAGTGTTTGTGAATAAGCTACTAATTTAAAGATTCCATTAATCCTGTTATACCAATTAAATTTTGGGAACTATGTACATATATAATCAGCTACAAATACTTGTATGATACATTTATTTAAATAAATATGTTTTTGTTCATAAAATAAAGGTGGTTTTGGTAAAAGCTTAAACTTTAAATTCACAATGCAATTAACATTGCAAAAATTACTTATTGAAAAATTTTATGTGTACGGCAAAAGAACATGTATAATAAAAACAATAATCAAAATATACTTTCTTTCATTTAGTTAATCCCTATCCTAAATTATTGTAGGAATAATCATAACAAAAATGTTTAATTATTTTAACAACAGTTTAGACCTGCATACGTTATGTTGTTGCTATGTAGGGTTTTGTAAAGTTTTATAGTATGTACATAAGTACGAAGAGTAATAAACCCTAATTAAGTATGCAAAATCTTGAGCATCATGAAATTTTTGATAAATCTCTTACTTTAAATTACATTTCTGCCGTAAATCTAAAAACCAGGTAGATCGACCCCGTATTTGTTTCAGTTGTAGCAAAGTTTAGGGTCTCTTCATTGTTAAAGATTAGCAGATAAGCAATAACGCAATGCAGTGGTGTGTATTTTGGGGAAAAAATACGTTTTAAATTATAATATAATAAAAAATGAAAAGAAATAATTATTGGAATACATTTATTACTTACATTTTATTCTATATCCGACTCGAAAGAGGAAGAATCGTTGTTGACATTAATAATAATAGGGTCGATTAAATCATCACAAATATTGTCATTTTTCCACATATTTGCCTCTACTTTGATAACATGCTCGATACAGTTTGTCCAATTTTCCTTACTAACATGACTTACAGCACTCTCAAACAATTTCACAACATCGTTTATTTTAAAAGTAGTATTTTTTTCCAACTTTCCCCTTTACCTGAGCCCATATTAATTCTATGGGATTAAGTTCACATGATAAGGGGGAAGTCGAAGAACTAATATACCACGAGAAGAAGCCATTTCTTCTACAATGTAGGTTTTGTATTTATTCTTGTTCATTTTTGCAATTCTGTTCTTTCCTTAGTGGATCTTTTGGAAACTTAATATTTTTCGAAATAAGCCACTCCAAAAGCTCTGCTTTACGCCTTGTGGGCAATGCTTCTCGTAACCGTGAATGGTAACTTGCGTTGTCCATAACAATAACAGCCCCTTTTGGAATCAGATCCAACATTAGAACAAACCATTCCTCGAAGACATCCCCATTCATATATTTGTGATAGTCCCCAGTGCGTTTTGAAATAAAAGTTAATAATCCACCATCAACAAAACCTTCAGAACTTCCAACATGGACAATGATAAGTCTTTTTCCTTTTCCAGATGGTGGCCGCCAACCTAACGACAAACCTTTCACGAATGCCTGCCTTCCGCTTTTAATGTTTTCATCTTGTCAAGATTTGGTTTATCTATCAAGAGAGATTTTCTATTATGTTTTGTATATCTGAAACCCACATCTTTCAAAAGTTTGCATAATGTCATTCTAGAGAATTTTGTATAGTCCGTATCTTCTTGCACATGTCATAATTTTGTCAAGTGTTGGAATTTCCTTTCGTAAGTAAAATCCATGGACTTTAAGCCTTAGTCTTTGTTTTAATGACTCGTCGATCTCAATTGGTTTTCGGCCAGAAGGAGTTTTAGGGGGTTGAAGAGTTCCATTCTTGCTTTCTTTTAGTAATCTATAAATTGTTGATTTAGCAACACACAACATAGCAGCCGTTAATTCCACAATATCATCAACACTTGCACTTGGATCCTTGTTTTTCAATGATATATAACAATTCAATATCAGAGTTTTTTCATTTAAAGATAATGGACCTGTTTTTGGTCGTTTAGATGGTCCTTGGCTTATCGACATTGTATGGTACTTGCACAATTAACATTCAACAAATGTTTTAAATATATTTCAACTGTTTACAATATTATGAAAACCATACAACTTCATACAACTTTACTCAAAGAACTAATACTAAGTACTGATTTAATGTACCTACTTTCTTTTAAAATAATATTCCCGATAATGTTTCTAAGAAAACTGGGTTGTTTGGAAAATCCCTCTCAATAATCGAATAATCTGTAAATAGGTGTAATCGTATTAAGCCGATTACAGTAGGCCACTTGCCATTTAAAATTTTTGAGAAAAATTCCCCAAACACTATATATAGGAGTAATACAAATAAAAAATATTCATTTTGCTTCTTTGAATTTAATAAAAATTGTAACGATATCTTGCTATCTTGACTTTAATTATTTTTTTAAAAATATATTTTATTGTAATTTATTTGTGACAATATTCATAGTTTGAATTAATCTTCTTACAAAAAGAACAAAAATATATAAAATAATTATTGTTACAGATTGGTTTGTTTTCTATTATGAATAAACTGTGTTGCCTTTCTTTATCAAACTTACTAAAATTTATGTACCTCTATCACTTTTTTTTATTAAAATTAGTACATCCCGTTACCTCTGACCTAAATCGTATATTATTTAGCATAGCTGCAACTCATTCGTTCAATACAAAATGTACCTTACGGTATACCCTCTTAAAATATGTTTTGGTACGTCTATGAAATCTACTTAAATGAATGATTTATTACTCCTTGTCCTTTCTATATAGACTATAACTTCCAAGTATTAATAAAACATATATCTACAGTGATTGTAACTTCCTTTTTTTTCTAGTTATTAGATGTATGTTTGGCGTTTAAATTATTATGAGAATAAGCATTTTTAATCTGTAATATATTTGCTAACAATCAGAAATTAAAAAATTATAACTTTTTCAATTGTCGGCCAGTAAATTTCAGATGATGGCCGGTCATGTGCTGGTTATCGTCCCTTCATTCATTGTTTAGTAGGAAACAGGGTGTTATTAGGTATTATTAAAAAAATATAGTTAGAAGCATATAATAAATGGATATAAAAATAACAATAAACGTAATAAAAAATTAAAAAAAATACTCTCGGAAAATTGGACAACTAAAGTTAAAAACAAATGATTTTTTTAATTTCTAGAAAAAAATGTAATAGCTTCTCTTATTTTTACTCTATTTTGTTTTTCTTGGATAACCTTTTCTAAATTTTCTTGTTAATACTTATAAAATGTTCTTTTAGGAGTGTTCTCCATAATCTATAATAAGAATAAGGAAACATCCTTTAATTTAAAAGTTATTCATAAAAATGTGTGAACTTTTAGAGAAAAAAAATGGCCGATAACTGGCAGATATGGTATCATTGCCTAGTATCGATTGAATAATATTTCAATATGTTAAATTAAAGATTGGCCGAAAACCACATACGCGTTTTATTTATTGAAAAGAGTGCAGATCACAGTTCGCATGTTTTAGTTAAGTAGTTGTCGGCCACTGCGTATTGTGTCGTATTGTGTATTTTGTGCTTCATCAGATTACTCTGTTACTATTGACGGAGAAACTGTTGTGAATTCCTTCGCCTTTTTCAATCCTAGTGATATTATCGTCTATTCTGGAGACCCCGTTATTGCCCATTTATGGAAAATGGTTGATTTATAGTTGTTTTTGTTAAACCACAAAGGATTTTAGTATGTGCCTTCTTGGGCTAGTAGGTCCACCTGGAACGCCCATTTGGAAAGAACAATAAATAAAGCCAGGACTTCCCTGTGGAATCTCAGGAGAATCTGTGGCAAATCTTGGGGAACGAGCCCCAAACAGATTTACTGGATTTATCAAACAGTGATAAAACCAATGATCACGTATGGCTCGGTGGCCTGGTAGTCCAAGGGACTCCAGAAATCCACCAGAGCAAGATTGTCTGGACTTCAGCGACTAGCATGCGTGGCCATTACGGGGGCAATGTCCACTACCCCGACAGCGGCAATGGAGATCATCCTGGATATAACCCCACTCCATTTACTATTGGAGAAGGAGGCCAGGATGGTGTCCTATAGGCTGCTGTCGGTGGATAGTCAAGTAAAAGGGGAGAGACTCTGGGACCACTCGGGCCTGATGCGTGAAATTAAAGATCACCACACGCTTGGGATGGTCTCAGATATCCTAGCCACCCGGACGCACGTAGAACAGTCCTCTTTCCGAAGAGAGACGAATGGGAAAAGGGGATCATCTCTTTCTCTGGGACGGACTACGTACTATACACTGATGGCTCCAAAACTCCAGAAGGTTTTGGAGCAGGAGTGTATGGTAGCAAACCGAGGGTTGAAATCGTAGTAAACCTCGGCTCATATGCTACCATCTTTCAGGCAGAGGTTTTCGCCATTGAATTGTGTGCAAGAGAGCTGATAAATCACCCTCTTGTAAACAAAAACATACATATTGTATTAGATAGCCAGGCATCTCTTAAGGCACTGAGCTCCAACCGGCTTAATTCAAAGTTGGTATGGAACTGTATTAAAGCCTTAGAACGTCTTGGTTCCAACAACAGGGTAACTTTGCTCTGGGCACCAGGACATAGCTTAGTGGTGGGTAACGAAAAAGCCGACACTCTTGCCAAAAAAGGAGCAGCTAGGGGTGAGCCACAATAGACCCAACGGTGGTCGCAGTGGAGGGGTGGTTGAGCGCCCCACTCACATTGAACCTATGTTATAAGAGGCTTCATAGTGCCTTCTTGGGCTAGTAGGTCCACCCTTTCTTTACCTTTGTACCCACTGTTACAGTACTCACGCAATAGTTTATATTGCTCACTTTTACTAAGGTCTTTATGCAGTCCTAGAGCAGCCTTGTTAAAAGATAATAGCAGTATATCTTTGGTCAAAAATGACTCCTAGGTATTTTACCACCAGGATATGCGGAATTTCGAATACTAGTGGTCGTAGCTTTCTTTTAAAGTGATATTTTGTGAATTTAATGCTTGATCTTCGTTTTTACTACATTGCGCCTGTTCCCGGATGACCTTGAAAATTGGCCTTTCGTGACTATTATTAGATTATCAGCATAGTCTGTCTACTGGAACAGCACAAAGAAGAGGGATATTACCCCTCCTTTGCCTAATTTAGCCACCATTTCCATTTAGCAGGTTCGCTAGTATCTTTTTTGTATACAAGATTACAAATTGGGCCGGCTTCACAGCCTAATACACTGCGACGTTTGCAGATCTATTGTGCTGTGCTGTGCTTTTTGTACCTATAGGTAAAGATCTTTATCCATGAACAGATATTTTTTATTGTACTACTCTGTTCTTTAGTGCCTGAGTAATAGATATCGATGATGAGTGATTGAACGCACCCGCTATATAAAAAAATACAGATATTGTACTTTCCTTTTCCTCCAAGGTCTTTGTCTGTTTAGAGCGTCCATTGCCTCTTCAGTTAACTTTTCGGGTTGGTACACATATTGACGATTGCAAAAGGGCTGTATTGTCAGTAACTTGTCTAATCTTCTATCCACCATCTTTCTCATATCTTAAGCAAAAAATATCATATGCTTATTATCTTACGGCTTTAAGTGTTTTGTCCAGTTTTTCCCTACTTTGGGTAAATAGATTTCCTGTTTTTTCATAGATTTAGTATACAGTGTGTAAAAGCCAAATGGAATAAATTCATTATTTCGGTTACATATTTATAAAAAAATCCCGAAACACGTCAAATTTAAATTATAACTTGACATTCTTTAACGTCAAATTGCAACCCCTACCTTCAACCCCCTTAGAATGACAGGTACAACCCCCAATTTTTTAAATGGGAAGTATAGGCTTGTGATATATCATTTGAAAGGTCTCTTCATTCTCTATTCAAAAATGTTATTGTTTTTAAATTTAATGCAAAAATTAACATAAAAAAAATTAATATCATGTTGTTACCGCTACAATACAATCAAAAACTTAAATGTAATGCAAAACGTAATAAAATGTAGAACACGAAAAAGAACTATGAATGTTAATGAAGTAGATGTTCAAAATGTTCTCCGCGAACGTGTTGGCAACATCCTATTCTTAAATAAAACTGTCTTCCAACATTATTTAACATATCAGGCATGATCGACCTAATCGCAAGCGTTATTCGTTCTTTTAAGTCATTTAAATCAGAAGGTTTAGTTTTGTACACATGGCTCTTCACATATCCCCATAAAAATAAATCTAATAATGTAAGATCAGGTGATCGCGCTGGCCATTTAATCGATCCTCGCCTCCCTATCCACCGATTGGGAAATATTGTATCGAGGTACTGCCGGACATTAAGTTGGTAATGTGGTGGTGCTCCATCCTGCTGAAACCATATCGTATTCGCTGGAACTTGAGGGTTACCTGGATCAGGATATAAATTTGCCAACGTTGGAATGACATCATTTTGAAGCAGTTCCAAATAATTGTTGCCATTCAAGTTGCCCTCAATAAAAAAGGGACCAATGATATTGTTCCCTACAATCCCTGCCCAAACATTAACCTTTTAAGGATATTGAGTGTGTTCTTCTCTCATCCAGTGAGGATTTTCCGTGGACCAGTAGCGGCAATTTTGCCGATTAGCATGACCGTTGTAAAAAAGTACACTCATCAGGAAACATAACGTCTTCTAATTGGATAATATTGTTATCCAACATGTCCATCATTTGCTCACAAAAAAAAGTTCTCCTATCAAAATCGTCTTCCATGAGCTCCTGAGTAGGTATCATCTTATGCAATTTATTTTCTTTTAATATGTTTGCTATCGATGTATGGCTAGCATTGAATGTAGTGGATGCCTGTCTACTCGATGTATGTGGGTTTTCCTGAAACTCAAGCAACACATCTAATTTGAGTTCATCACTCAGTGCACTGGCAGTTGCTTTTTTTATCTGCCTCACATGACCAAACTCGCGAAACTGCTTTTCTATTTTACTTATTGTTCCTTGGGATATAGGCGGTAAATTAGGAAATTTCTCATGAAATAGGCGAGTTACTTCCTGTTGTGTTCGGATCTTATATCCATAACCAATCATTTGTAAAACTGTTATTTTATGCATTTCCGTTAATCTAACCATTTTTCAGAATTGAATTGAACAAACTTTATACTTAAATTACAACAATGACAACTTAAATAAAACAATTTACTACTGCTTTTTAAAATAGCGTTGCCACGGAAATTCTTTAATGTTTTTTAATGGTTACCATCTAAAAACCACGATGCTATGGTTTTTGTTCACTTTCTCATTATCAAGACCTAAACGGGAAATAAGTTTTAAGTATATTGTAATAAGTTTCGAGTATATTTTAGCAAATTTCGGTAACAACATGATATTAATTTTTTTTATGTTAATTTTTGCATTAAATTTAAAAACAATAACATTTTTGAATAGCGAATGAAGAGACCTTTCAAATGATATATCACAAGCCTATACTTCCCATTTAAAAAATTGGGGGTTGTACCTGTCATTCTAAGGGGGTTGAAGGTAAGGGTTGCATTTTCACGTTAAAGAATGTCAAGTTATAATTTAAATTTGACGTGTTTCGGGATTTTTTATAAATATGTACATTTTTTAAAATTCCATCTAACCTTATTGGGTCTCATTATGTCTCTTGCTAGTTTCTAGTTTCGGAGCTAGGGCTACTCCCCTAACCTCTCTGAAGGAAATTGTGCATGGATAAGCAGTGTCTGCGTGTAAGAGTTCTTTTGTTTTTTCATAAACCTTACCTGTCCGACAGCACCTTCCTTTGCTAAGACTTTGTGGGATCACTAAAATTTCCTCTACGCATTCCTTTTAGCTTTTCGGAATTCTTTATTATACTGCGTGAGTTTTGATTTAAGCTGATTTCAGTCTCTAAAATATAACCAGCTACAGTTTTGAGCACACCATTTTTGTGTTATATATAAATGATCTTCCTTATTTGGATAGTAGTGGCGAAGTAATCAGTTTCGAGGCGGAAAACTGGGACAAGTTTAAAACTATTACTCAAAGAAAATTAAGAAATGCTTTTAGTATAACCTTCTAGCAAATAACTTTGATAAAACTTACTACTTGAGATAAATATACACCACTGTACAGTATTCTAGAATTAAGAAACTGATTCATTGAAATAGTTGGAAGCGCAACAGGTTAAGGAGCATTCGTTATAGATATTTATCTAACAGCATCCTTAAAAGAATAGCATTACAAAATGGTCCATCTACTATAGTAGCCTACTGATAGATAATGTAGGGAATACTAATATGAGGTAGTGTACTCAAAGAACGTATAATTAATATCGAAATTATAAAAAACAATCTAAAAAAATTAACATTTTATGTCATCATTATTGGAATTCAAAATAAAATCACACTTAAAAGTATCTCAACATATTTACAGGCTATATAGAAACAGTAATACATATTTTTATTTATAGTACCAATCTTTCATCTCCAGATAGGAAATTCTGCACCATTCTTCATTCTATTTATTTAAAACAAAATGAAAAATGTATTTACTTAACTTAATACTTACCTAGACAGCAAATTCACTATCCCTTTGAAAAGTGGGCATGGCCGTATCTAGGGCGTTTAGGGCCGCAAGGGTGCCTAAAAATAGAAGCCACAAAAACTCTCCTATTTTTCAATAATTTCACTGTACCGCAGATGGTTCAGATAATACGTTAAGTGCATATTTTTTCTTCCTTTCTTGTCAAAAGTAATTCTGTCAGTTGTTTCCTTGATCGGAATAATAACAGTACAGTAAAAATTTATTGACATTTTGTTTTTTATAACAACTAAACCAAAAAGCAATCCAAGGCTTTCACATTTGGTGCCCAACGTGGGGAAATGCAGTACCTATTAATCACAATCCCTTTCTCAAAAACGAATCAAAGAAGAGTATTTACGGTCATTTGTAAAATGACGGCATAAGTGTGTTGGAACTGTTCCGAAGATACGTTGCCTTGCGGCTCAAAAGTTTAGGTGACGACAAATTGCTCGTAGGATACCGTAATGGCAAGTGCATTTCCCAGCGCGTTGGAATTCACACAGTCGGCGGAGTTCCCAAGAAAATAGCGGAATTTCTAGGATTAGCAAATCCCGAGTTGTATACATCGGCCATAGTTTTCGCCGTGCATCGGTGACTTTACTGGCAATTGCGGGAGCGGAACTTTCCGTTCTCAAATAGTGATGAGCAAATGCAAGACCAAGACCGGGGTAGTCTTGGTCTTGCATACAAGGTCTTGGTCTTGGTCTTGCAGTCAAATAAGCAATCTTGGTCATGGTCTTGTTCTTGTTCTTGCAGGGTCCAGTCCTGGTCTTGGTCTTGGTCTTGCACCAAGACTCTTGCAAGTCTTGCACTTTTTTTTTAGATTTACTGGGGTCTATTTTTACAAAAAAAAAGGAAAAAAGTTTTTAAAATCATTACAAGTAAAGAAAGATTAAATGAAAGGGATAGTATTTTTCATTATAAAATTTTTTTTTATATTACATTGTAGCGATAAATCAAGTATGAAATAATTATTATCCTAACAAGTGCGGAAAAGTTAATTTCCGCAAGAGCTAGGATCAAAATTTTTTTACAAGCAAAATCACCTCGAAAATTATTTCGGTACTTGAAAAGATGCGATTGTAACAATTAAATCTTTTATACCCTATTGTAGCTATAGCAACTAAGCATAGCCGATCATCTTCTGCTTTTTATGGTACCATCAGTAATTATAACCCTCAAAACCAAGCTTCTTCTTCGTCTTCGTCAAGGACTCCTCTACCTGCGTTCTCAGCGGAGTACAGTACGACAATACCTCTTTCTCCAAATGATTCATAATATTGTCCAAATTTTTTAATATGTAAACATTAATAAAGCGTATCCATGAACTTACCTTAAAAATAAACATAGTTTTTGTTCAGGAGTTATTGGATTTTTATTTCCATTGCATGGTTTTGAAACAATGTCATCTTTTATGTGATTTAAAACGTAATCAAACAATACTGGTGTCAAACGAAAATATTGTCTAAATTTTTCATAATTTGTTTGAAGGTGACGACATATTATTAAGATTTCGTAGACGCCTTCAGTTTTCCGTTTCTTAAAAATCTTAATTTTTTCCGACCTTTTCGTTTCTTCTTCCGAGAAGACTTGTCTTCCAAAAATATCATAATTGCCAAGTCCAAATCAACCATTTTTTGCTTTTAATACAGAAACACTCTAATTATTGTCAAATAATGAAACTAAACACAAGATATAAAACAAACTATAAACACACAAAACGAAAGCAAATACAAAAATGGATTTAGGCAGTCAATAACGTTAAACTCTTGCTTTACATCTGTGCTCACCGATAGCGGCCGTCTTGAACGGTCGTCAAATTACGTCCGCTTTATTACGGCACCGCTATCTTAGGAAACCAAAGCTTTAGAGTTTAAAATAATCCATGGCTGTTTTATTTTTCGGTTTATATGTTTAAAAGACGCAAGACCGCAAGACTCTTGCAGGCTTGGTCTTGGTCTTGCAGCCTGAAGTTGGTCTTGGTCTTGGTCTTGGTCTTGCACTTTCTGCAAGACCAAGACCAAGACCGTAAACCAAGACCAGTCTCGCTCATCATTAATTCTCAAAAGACATGGAGGATGGAAGAGTTCCCCTGTGCAAGTCTTAACTGAGAAATATAAAGAAATTATTAGTACAAGTGCTTGCTCGAGTTCCACTCAACATCAATGAAACAATATACAATCTAAATCAAACTAAACTAATACTATTGAACAATGTTAGGTGTAAAGAATGCAATAAACAATATGTATGAAAAAATGTTTTATGTGTGTTCAAAATTATTTTCTTTTTATTTAATTTATAAAATTCTGTACTAAAACAGTAATCATGGTGAGAATCAGTGACTGAAAGTTACTATGTTTGATAAATGTTGAAATCATTTGAATATGTGATTAGGTAGATTTAAAAAAATGTAGTGATCAGTGGGTGTGATTTGTTCATTTAAGCAAATCAAATTTTCATCAACCTTGGTTTTGTGTATTTCCATGAATTCGAGTAAATTCATTCTCTGACCCTTACCACAACTGTGTAAAAGTTTAACATCAAAAGACTTTCAGTCACTGATCCTCACCATGATACTCTGGTAAGTATTTGTTTGTCAATTTTCCATTAATCGACTTGTTCATGTATCCACATTGCATTAATTTTTTACTTTATCATTGTTTGGTCTATTTAAAATGTAACTTTTATATAATAGTATTATACATGTATATATGCATACGTGAGATTTGCTTATTGTAATCCAAAAAGAAATTTAAAATATTGATATTCTCATTGTATTAATTTTACTTTATCATTGTTTAATCTATTTAAAATGTAAATTTTCAAAAATTAGTATTATACATGCAAATTAACTTATTACACACGGTAATATCTTTTTTAAAAAACGTTTATTTAATTAAAGAACAACTTTATTGATTTGAATTAGAAACAAGACTGAATAACAAACATTAAAAATATAAAAAGTAAAAATAACAATGTCAGCAAAAGATTAAAGTACAATGAAATAAAATAGATGACTAAACAGTTTATTTATTCTACACTAAGAAGTTTTAACTATGTAACACCTCCCCCTTTAGAATGAGGCTCCTTCTGGGAGTCGAACTTTTTCTGGTGATTCCATTGGGACATCTTCTTCTTTTCTTGATTTTGGCTTCTTCTTGATAAATAACCAAATTAAGGTTAAAGCTATACCGCTATATAAGATAACGGTCCAAACGCTGGGAATGTGAATGTTAAATTTTTCTTCTTGTATTGGTGTGAATTCTTGGGAAGTAATATCTTTTAGCTTCAGCTTTTTTAAATTTATTGCCATTGGTGTAATTTTGATTTTATTAGAGTATGTTTGAAGTTTATTTAGTACAAGAGGTTGACCAAATGTTTTTTCTTGAAAAATTAATTGTTGATTTCTAAAAATAATTTGACATGCTGTGTTTTTGATTAAGTAAATTCCTTTTAAAATTTTAATTTCGGTATCTTCTGAACATTTAATGATTAATTTTTCTTCTACTGGGAAGATGGCTAAATATTGATTGATTTCTGGAATAATTTCTAGGTGGTTTTCTAAAATTTTAATTTTTGTATACTCGCAATCGCTAGAGTTTCCAGTTAATAAGATGTTTTCTTCGCACAGCTGTCTGTTAGTGTTTTTGAAGGTGAGATGAGCATTGAAAAATTTTGTTTCTCGTACAAATGTCATTTAGAGATATTAATTGGTTTTCAAACTTTAACAAATATTTTGAGCTCGGTATTATTGTTACAAATTCTGATTCTAATTTAGTGGGTATTGGTAGTAAATAAAATAATTCAAAGTCAATATTGTAGTCTATAGGTATTGATAAATAATATTCTATTTGATTTTTTCTAACTTTACAGCTTATATCTAAAATTGATTCGAAATCTAATATGTTTTCATATTTAAGGTCAAAAGGAAGTTGAAACTTATAATACGATGATATTTTTTGTAATTCTGTAAACAATTGTTCTGATGATATAATACTTGGGTGTAAAGTTCTTAATTTGCAAAATGTTAAGGAATTTTCTACGGTTTGCATAATGTCTAGTATTACGTTATAAATAATAAAAATTTCATGTGTCATATCTTTAAGGTAAAGGATATTCTCGTATCCGGTTTGAACGTCTACAATATATTTTATATCTAATAATTTTGATTTAAGCAATTTTTCATTTGTTTGAATGTCCTGAATAGTTTTATTAAAATTATTTATTATTTGATGACTTACACTATATTGCATTTTAATTTGATTTTCTAAGTTTGCTTGATTATGTTTTAAATGTTCTAAGATTGAATTAATTCTTTCTTCATCTTGAGAGTCAAGATTGCCAGTTATTGTTTTGATTATAGAACCAAGTCCATTTATTAACCCTCTTTTAATTTTATTTGTAGTTGAATGAATATTTAAATTGTTAAACTTATCAAGTATATTATTCTTAGCATTTTGAATAAGATTTATAATATTTTCAGTTTGTTCTATAAAAATTGTATTGTTTGCAGTTTCTCGTGTAATATTATCGAGATGTATATTTAATTTATTATACTCTTCTAATAATGGATTTAAATTAAAAATATGTACAAATGTATGGTATGATTTTTGTAATTTTGCAGGACCAAGATTAATTGGTAGAATTCCTAAATTATGAGTGATGTCTTTTATTTCTGTCCCTCTTCCGAGTGAGATGAACCTGCAATAAAAGTATACGGTTTTCGTTTAGGACGTTTTATATTAGATAAGTGAATATCTTCAGTTGTATTAAAGTGTCTTGTTACAATTTTCGCAGTTTTGCGTTCTTTATTTATGCTTTTAATTTGTTCAGGTTGATATTGGTTTTTTGTTTTACTTTTAATTTGTTTACTTTTAATAAAAACTTTTGAAGGTACAGGGTGTATCAAGTCTTCTCTGTTTTCATTGGCTTTTGATATAACAGAGTTTTTATTTTGTTGAATTTGTTTATTTATTTCGGAATAAAGTAGTTTTAATTTTTCTCTATGATTATGAATATAATTATTAACTAATTGTGTATCGATATCTAAGTCAAAAGGAGAGTTACTATCTAAGTGACCTGTGATAATTTCAAATGGTTTTAATTTTGTTACAGAGTGGATACTATTGTTGTAGGCCAATAGTGCATAATTAATTTTTATCTCTATAGGTTCTTTCTTAAATTCATTCGGATTATTAAGAAGTCTAACATGTTCAATCATTGTAGAGTGGAATCTTTCGGCAATGCCGTTTGATTCAGGATGTTGCGAAGTTATAAAGTGAATTTTTATTTTATGTGTATTTAGTAAGTCTTTTACTAGAGAATTTTTTAATTCTGTACCGTTATCAGATATTATTTGATCCGGTATGCAATGATGTGTAAAATATCTTATTAAATTATTTACAATTTCTATACCTTGACTCGAGTTTAATCTATAGAGTTGTCCGTATTTTGAAAATGAGTCTATAATAGTGAGAAATTTTGTATTTTCTATCGTTATAGTGTCTAAATGAATTATTTGAAAAGGTTTGACGGCTGTTGGAGTAATGTTAAAAAGTGGTTTTAAAGGTTTCCTATCGTATTTAGTTACTTGACATATTTCGCATTCGTTTATATAACTTTGAATAGATGATCTTTGATTTGGCCAATAGTATAACTTGTTTATATTACTTTCAGTTTCGTCTATTCCTCTATGATTTCGTTTTCCTTCATGGTAATTTTGAATAATTTCTTTAATTTCATTTAAAGGTATATCAATTAATTTTTTGTTACATTTAATGAATGAAATTTGTGAATTTTTAAAATATTTTTGTATAACGTTACTAAAATTTTCATATAAAGGATCTTCAAAATATATGTGATATTTAACTTTTGGTATTATGAATTCTTTCACAAATTTAATAACATCTTGTTCAAAATTGTTTTTTGAGAACTGTACTAAAATTCTTTGTTTAGTTTCAAATAATTTAATGATAGTTGGAGTAGCTGGGTTAAAATTTACTTGTGAGATTATTATTTGGTTTTCCGATATTAACTGCGGATTCTGAAATTGGTATCCCTGCTATGGGGTTTTCTATGTTTGTGTGCACGGTATTATTTTCATCGTCAATTTCGTTATTTATTTCTTCAGTTTCTACAATAAGTGATTCGGTATCCATTTTAATTTCTTTAGAAGTACTTGCGAAAGAATTATTAAATTTTTCCATATAATCTATAAGGTTTTTTGGATTATTTTCGGAAGAGTTAACTTCATTAATGTTTAACTGAATTCGCGACAGACAATCGCTATTTGTATTTAACGCACCCTTTTTATAAACTATATCATAGTCGTATTCTTCTAGTTTTAGACGCCACCTAACCAATTTAGAGCTGGGGTCTTTTAAAGAGAATAACCACTGTAGTGGTTTATGGTCTGTTACGATAGTGAATTTTCTACCGAAAAGATAAGGGCGGAAATATTTCACAGCCCAAACAATTGCAAGGAGTTCCTTTTCAATTGTTGAGTAATTTGTTTCAGAGTCATTAAGAGTTCTACTAGCATATGCCACAGGTAAATCAGATCCAATTTTTCCTTGGCTAAGGACAGCGCCTAGAGCAAAGTTGCTTGCATCTGTCGTAAGGTTAAAAGGACGAGAAAAGTCTGGATATTGTAAAATAGGATCATTTATCAACATATTTTTACAAGTTTCAAAACAACTTACATAATCGGTATCACTAATATTAATTATTGCATTTTTCTTTAAACGGTTAGTTAAAGGTTTAGTTAATTTTGAAAAATCTTTTATGAATTTCCGGTAGTAACCGAGAAGTCCAAGAAAAGCTTTAATTTGTTTTGTATTTTTAGGTATTGGAAAGTTTTGTATAGCGCTTATTTTATCGGGATTAGGTTTAACACCTTCTGGCGTTACGATGTGCCCTAAATAAGCCACTTCCTTTCTTAAAAATTCTGACTTATCAATTTGTATTTTAAAATTAGACTCGCGTAACCTTTTAAATACTTCTCTTAAATTATTAATATGTTCTTGTAAGCTTGTACTAAAAACGATAATGTCGTCTAGATATACTAGACATTTTTCATTTTGTATTCCCCGTAAGATGTTGTCCATTACTCTCTGGAAGGTTGCAGGAGCTCCCTTTAATCCAAATGGCATTCTCAAAAATTCCCAGTGACCATTTTCCGTAGTAAAAGCTGTTTTAGGAATGTCTTCTTCTGCCATTTCAATTTGGTGAAACCCAGAGGCAAGGTCCAGAGTGGTAAAATACTGACAACGACCTAATTTGTCTAATAGAGTATTTATGTTTGGCATGGGGTACCTATCTCCTAAAGTTATTTCATTAAGTTTTCGATAATCTATAACTACTCTAAATTTTTGTTTACCCGAAGAATCTAATTTTTTAGGAACGACCCAAATGTTACTTGACCAAGGTGAACACGAGGGTCTTATAATATTTTGGTCCAACATACTTTGTATTTGATTTTGAACCTCTTTTCTATATATTTCAGGAAATCTATACGATTTAGAATAAATGGGTATTTCATTTGTAGTATTTATTTTATGTTTGATTTTACTCGTGAATGTTAACTGATTACCTTCTACGTGAAAAATATCAGAAAACTCTTTTATTAATTTAAAAATAGCTTCGCGTTCTTCGCGGTTCATATGATCTGTTCTGACTTTATTTATATCAAATTTAAATTTTTCTGCGTAAATTGCATTAAAATTTGGATTGAAGTTTTGTTCGTATTCATCGAACGTTTCTACTTCTATGGTATTACTTAAATCTACCTTAAAATACGATTCTGACGGATTTAAAATAGTGCATAAAGCTTCATTATTTTTTGCTCTAGTGAGACATTCTGGGATTTCTAGTTTCCCTATTTTTGTGTATGGGATAATTATATCGCCATCGATAATATTTTCAATATTTAATTTAATAATTTGTTCAGTTCTTGGAGGTACTACTATACAATTCGTACTCTCACAATTTATTTTAAAATAGTTTATTTTTATCTGACTATTATCAGTAATTAAAACATTATTTACTAAATCAATCGATGCTTTTAGTTTTTTGAGATTATCTAAACCTAGTAAACAATCGAAATGATTGTGAAACTTAAATATACAATATTCTAAACCTAATCTATTCTTTTGTTTAAAAATTTGCGAGCAGGGAATTACTGTACAATAATTTTGTTGGCTTGTGCCAAGCGCGGAAGATACTTTAAATGGTTTTTGTATAATCGACTTTGAAAAATATTTTTTTGCAATATCCGGAGTTACAAAAGATTTTGTACTGCCGGTATCTATTAGAACTCTTAAGTTTTGTTCTGGAAATATAATGTACGGTAATTCACTCTCAGAGTTAGTAAAATTAAATAGCTCTACGTTTCTTGGTTTTCCGAGGCTGGTTCCTCTAAAAAATCAGTTTTATTTCCATTAAGCAATTCAGTATCATCAATATTATGCAATTCTTCAGAAAAAAAATTTTGTCTTTGACTATTAAAATGTCTATTTTGTGTACTATGTGGAGAATATGTATTTGCCGTAGTTATGCTCATTGGAGTAGGTTTTTGGAAGTTTTGATTTCGGTTAGGTCGAAAAACGTTTGTATTTTTATTTTGAAAATTGGTTTCTCTACTAGTACTAGGCTGATTATTTACGTTAAAATTTCTATTAAATTGCTGTTGAGGTTGGTTATTATTATCGTTAAAATTTTTGTTAAAAATTGATTTCTGATTTTGTTGAAAGTTTTGGAACTTCTGCGTTCCTTGTCTATTTTGAAAATTATCATTGGTTCGAACTGAATTATTATTTTGTAATTTAGGATTAATAAATGATCTTTGGTTATTTCTATGTAAATAAATTTGAAAGTCATTTGTTAGAACATTCAAAGCCATATTCATATCACTAGGGTTTTTTGTTCGTATTAAAGTGCCTAGTGGTTCTTTTAAACCCCGTAATAATACCCTTAATGCTAAATTATTAAAATAGTTACCTAATATAGTTTGCTCATTTAAATTTGAACGAGTTAATAGTAATGAGATTTGCAAATTTAAAAGATGCTGTATTCGGTTATAAAAATCGAATGGTGATTCGTTACCTTGTTTTAATTCTGACATTTCCAAACTTAAAGTATAAATATCCCTTTTATCTGCATAAGTGTTTAATAAAGCATCCTTTAGATTTTGCCAATTTTTTATACAGCATGATGAAATGTTTATTGCGGCTTTACCCTTAATTTTAGATAAAATACTTGACATTAAGTATTCGTTTTGAAAATCTCCTACATCTACGGTATTATAGAATTTATTAACTAATTTTTTCTGCAATTTCAATAAATCTAGGTAATAAGGCATTTTCTCCGTGGAATTCTGGAATCATGTCTAGATATTCCTTTTTTAATTGTGGTACTGCGGTATTTGTAGTCATTTTGTATGTTCTATTTAAATTATTTATTTTACTTAAATTATTTAGTGAGTCAGTTTCTAAATCAGAATCAGAAGTTTCAGAGCTCTCTGAATTAAATGAATTACGTTTATCTCTATATGACATAAAGTACTTACATCAAAATTAGGACTGCTCCCTTCATTCGGTCAGGTAGATTTGGAATTTGCAATATTCACTTGGAATTCCTCTTCTTCACAGGCCAAATGTCTTCTAGTCGAGTTACTCAGTTCACTCAACTAAGAGTCCAAAATTTTCACAATTTAGGTATGTTAACAAATCGTTGGAACGAACCGGTAGTTATTTTCGCTAACGCCCGTTTAACATATCCTACTGACTGCGCCAATTAACTTATTACACACGGTAATATCTTTTTAAAAAAACGTTTATTTAATTAAAGAACAACTTTATTGATTTGAATTAGAAACAAGACTGAATAACAAACATTAAAAATATAAAAAGTAAAAATAACAATGTCAGCAAAAGATTAAAGTACAATGAAATAAAATAGATGACTAAACAGTTTATTTATTCTACACTAAGAAGTTTTAACTATGTAACATGCATATATGAGATTTGCTTATTGTAATCAAAAAAGAAATTTAAAATATTGATATTTTATCAGTGAATAAACCTATGTTTGGTTGACACATTCTCATTTATACTTAAATAACTATTATCTTTGATATTACTGTTAGTCCTGTTTAATATCTTTTTCTACTACTGTAAAAATTTGTTGCACTTCTTGCTTACCATTATATTGTGTTCTTTACAGCCTGATGATGTTCTGATGTAGACCGAAACTAGTTGCGATAATTATAAATTACCTGAATAAAAGTCTGTGGTTTTGACTTTGAGTTTTATTGGATCTTTTCTATTAATTTTGTATTGTTTTCACAATAAATTGTTTGATTCTTGCCCCATTTCATTAGAGTCCGGTACCGTAAAGTCTCATTTACCGAACTCAAATCGTTGACTTAAACATGGCTGTTACGAGCAGTATGAAATAAATGTTTTTTGAGAGCCTATTGTCACACAGCTTTCAACACAATTTTTTATGATCCCTTATAAAATGTCAAAAAGTCAAAACTTTTCTTGTTCAATTCCATATTATAATCAATTTAATACTTTAATAGGTCTAGGTATTCTACACAGCATTGTGCAGTTTTTCAAAGTGCAAAGCAGCTCTCACAAAATTTTACAGAGTAAAATATGGTAATAGACCGCTCATACAACCCATTTTTCATTGTTCTGCGTTCAATTTGATGTTTTGGTAATTAATTTTAAAAGATATGTACTTAGATCTGATCTGAAGACAAATGAGATATTACGTATGTTGAAACATATAAATGCTTGTTCTCGTGTAGTAAGTTGATTTAGAATAACCTCCGCATTTAAGAAACACGCACAAAATATACCTAATTATAATCGCAATAATGCAAAAATATATATAAATGAATCTTATATTATAAGCGTTTAAAAACATGCATTGAATTTTTGTCCGCTTTCAAATATTGGTGAATGCGTCTCTATTAATAAGTAAAGTTATTTTTAGATACTTTCATTAGCCAGTTGAAATTGTGGTTTAAACCGGTTTTTTAATTTATTTTATTTAAAAAACCTGTTGGCTAGCTTTAAACTGAATGATGTCGTAGCTTGAATAATTTTACTTGGTTAAATTAGTGTTTTATCACGTGAACTTTATCTACTTAAAGTCTTATAATTATTTCATGTTATTTTACCAGTTTCATGTCGAATTAATACAAAATAAAGATTAATAAATACATTTGAGTGAATTTTCTCTTTTGTAACTTTATTTTAATTTTGGTAGATGTAAAATTGAACTATTTGCTTCTTCTAACCTCATTTTATTTCCTATGTTTTAAAACTAATCAATGCCAATTTAAAATATAATGTTATTTTTGGATCATAATGGATAGGTAATGGATCATAAATTAATAATAGATTCGGAGAACACAGAGACAGGCTTTTTTAAGGTAACGAAAAAAGTATTAAAAATATAACTAAATATCCTTAAATATTTGCAAACTATTATCAAGGCGTATATATATTTATTAAGTTTAAGTTATACATAAATTTATTAATTTTAATTTCATATAAAATGATTTATTTTTACTAACGACAATTAAAATGCCTTTTCATACCTTAAAATTATAATAAAGTTTAATGTTAAAAAAGTAAAACTAGATATTAAATAATTAAAACAGGCGATTAGATTGGAAAAATATTTATTAAATGACACAGGCATTTATCTTTTAAGCAAATTAACTATTACTTCAAATAAAATACAATATTTAAGGAAGTAATAAATTATTTTTAAATTGTTTATAAAAGATGCATTATTATATTACATAACAAGTGTGACGAGAAAGGTTTAGCACAAGCCACATAGCGGAGAGTGCAAGAAATACACCTTTCAACGAGATATGTACACGATTTTTCCTACTATCCCAATATTTTTATAATGGTTTTTTTTGAAATTTTTTTGAGTTGTTACTGTTATTTGCTTTTGAAATATAATTAATTAAAATCAAATAATCACCTTTACTCAGGGATTAACATCAAAATTCTCCACTAGCTAAATAACATTTAAATTTTTTTCGTTAGATCCAAAAACATTAAAAGTAAAATAGTTATCAGAACTATTGGTGAAATTATTTACGTTTAACGCCTGTAATTATCTATTTTTTCTGGTTTCTATTGCTGTTGAAGGATTTTACCTTAGAACTAATACTCTGGAAAAACTCATGACTTTGAGTTAAGGAAAATTAATCGAAATATAATGTTAATAACCGAAAAGTTGTGTAGTATAACTGATTTCGAAATTCTGCTACATTCGGTTATATCTGAAATATTCTTTTAAGCTTAAGAGGGGCGTCAAAAATGTGACAGCTGAAAACGGGTGGCAAGCCTGAATTGTACCCAAAATTTCAATCATTTTGTAAACAACAAATCTAAAGAACGCCTTTAAATTACGTATTCAAATTTTAACAAGATATAGCTTATACCTTTCTCTAGGAGATAAGGTTTTTTAGTTAAGTTTTATATTGTAATAAAAGAGATATTGGTGTCTAAGTGATGGTATGTTTTTAAAAAGTTTGACAATTTGTGATCACGAATTTTAACGCCAGAAGCTTAACTCCTAAAGAAAGCATAGAGAATGCGACTAGCAAAATATGAAGTTAAAAAAAGATGTATTTTTTGAGATTTGTTGCACGCAAAATTTGAACATTGCACTAATCTGTCAATTTAGTTCAACAGTTTTGGTGGCGCTATTTTCAAAGACGTATGTCGATTCTAATTCTCCAAATCCAAACTTCACTTAACATAACCAACCTAACCTTATTTCTCGTTTATAACGTCAAAATAATATATTAATTTTAGTGTTTTGCTTTTAAATATATATTTGTTTATATTAATATTCATTTATAATTTACCAGAAGTTAAAAAAAATTAATTTTAAAGTATATTTTCACAATTTGCGTTGGTGTTTACATTGTTTATAGCATTATCCAACTGTGATATATGTGCAGTGTTGTTGGAATTTAGTGTTATGAACCGTTGTTATTTCCTAAATTACTTTTTACTTAAACACAGTTGTCTTATTTTAGTCGAATTGGTAAAAATGCGAGTTTTGAGAGACCCGATTTTTGTTTATACTTTTTTTTAATATTTTAAGTTACCTAATCATTATCTTATATATTTATTTGTTAAATAACTAAACCCAACCTAAGGGATTTACATATATAAATTAAAACCACATATTATGTAAATATTAACAGCTAAGTGTTAAACTGTTTTTCTAAATAGGCATGATAATAATGTCCACAAAGTAAGGGTTTCTACAATATTTATTTACATGTTCAATATGCATAAATATAATAGCTTTCTCTTTAGATAATGTGAAGAATTAAAATTTACAGTCAAATATGTAATATTTTTATTAAAACAGTTTTACAAATTTGGGTTGGATACATTTACTTGTTATTTACTAATAATATGCAGATGTTATTAGGTAATGTTTGAAATGTAATTGAACCTTAAAATAAACATTTGTATTTTAAAACACATAGTAGTAGCCCACAATAGGTTTCATATTGATGTAGCCATGGGTTCTATAATGGTCCAGATTCAATGTTTTTGAAGAAAGAGTTCTAAAAAATAAAAGATTAGAATAAACAGTTAAAATTATTAATTATTTACTATAAATAGAATAAAACCTGTGTAGGCAGTTACTTCAGGTCCAAAATTTTTGAGGAAACAGTTCTAAAAAATTAAAGATTAGAAATAAAATATAAAATAATTCATAACATTACTAACTCGGTTACAAATTTTGTCAGTCTTACTATAAACAGAATACAACCAGTGTAGGCAGTTACTTACCAAAGTTTTTGAGGAAACAGTAGCATACATTTTAAAAACCATTGATTTATTTCTCCAACAATTTAGGTAATTATCTAAACATATATGGTTGCCAGAAAAAGTATATTGCTAAAATAGTATTTTCAGGACATTTTTGAAATACTTTAGAAAAGTAGTAACCTATTGAATCTTGTAGAAATATTTTGTTTACCATACTCCACCTAATAAAATAATCAAAAATTAATCAAATAGTTTTGATTTAGATAGTAATATTCTTCCTGGTAACTTTGATTTTCGGTTAATAATCATCCCCTTCAGTTATCCAACTAATTTTTACGGTTACGCAGATCGTACTGTTCGATTAAGCAACAACACTTTTCAGTTAAGCTGTATCTAACGATCAAAACAATTTCTTTCAAATTTGTCGGTTGTATTGAAATTCATCAGCTTCCATTATAAATGTTATAGTTTATTCCGATAAATTTACATTAATTTAAACAAAAGTGGTCAAATATTAATGCCCACTTTTATCGGGTATTCATATGTAATGTTTATACTAGTTTACCTCTATTACCTCGTTTAATGTGAATGCGGTTTTCGGCTATGTAATTAGCGGTGTATTTTTTTATCCTTATCTGGCAACTCTGTATCAGGCCAGCAAAAGAGTGAAGTTATTCATTATTTATCTAGGGTGTATTTAAGTTTTGGTCTTTATAATTGTGTAACCTAGTCTTCTAAAAATTGGTGAAAAATTTAGTGTGATCTTTACAATTAATTAATAACTATTTATTAAAAGACAATTATTGAAATTACCGCAGAATGGAAGAACTTTTGAAACAGTGGGAATTTGAGGAGCTCATTCAAATATTTAACAGTAAGTTTAAATTTCTTTAATTTGTTAGGTTTGTAAGTTTTTCATCTATTTCTTTTTAACGTTACTATATAAATATATTTGCAAATGCTTCATTAAACGGTTTAAAAACTTTGTTTTTTGCTATTAGGAGAAACAATTGATGAAGAAACCATGAAAGCGCTTAGTGAAAATGAGCTTTCCCAAATAATTACTAATATTGGCATGCGGTCGAGATTTAGACGAGCTTTAGAAGCATGGGTGAAAAGTGGATCATTATATTTTATTTATTATTTGTTTTTATTGGAAGCGTTTTTTTTATTTTGATTATATTATGTCTATTTATGTAAAAACATTATATGCATTGTTAACAATTTGTGTATTTTTATTATCCTTTTATGATACTCACACAAAGAAAAATTTTTACCAAATCGATATTTAATTTAATTCGTATGTTATATCTTTGCTATTTTTAAAATAAGTATGTAAATTTCCAATATACGCATTTGCTGAAATTTTTATATTTTCATATACTTGGGTAAAAATTAAAACAAAGTAATAACATATGATTTAGATTAGGTAAATAATAAAATCGGTTAAGAAATATTCTCTATTATGATTACTTTAATTATGAAAATACAGTTAACATTAAGAGGGAATCTGGATTAAACTAAACCTTAAAGAAGTGTTAAAAAATATTGAAACTTCAATTAACATAAGTGAAAAGCTACTTTATGAGTAATTAAATGTACAGTTATACTTTCTACACTATTAACAATTGTTAACTAAAAATTCGGCTTAAATAATCCAAAGAATCGTATATACATCTAAAATGTACGTTTAACTTTAAGCGAACATCTCAGTTAAGTAATTCTATACCGAGGATATTCAACAAAAATATTTACAGTTGCTTAACACAAAATGTACGTTGGGCAATGGTAAATTAATGACGTCATAGTCTAATCGAAACTTTCAGTTAAGATATTTAATGTTAAAGACACTTTAAAATTTCAGTTAATAACCGTATGCCCCAAAAGTAGTTGCTTAACTGAATTATTTTTTCCCAGAGTAGTGTATATTTGGTTGTATAGAACAATTTTTGTATAATTTGACATTTATTTTACCAAAAGATAATATTTCTTGATCAAATTGAGCAAACCAAAGTGATTTATTCACAAAAATTATTAGTTTTTTATTCATAATTTTCAAAATTGTTAGGTGTCGTTTTCATGGGGGGTCGTAGGAAACAATGTAAGCCTTGTACCATAATTGTATTTATTTACCATAAATGTATTATTTCTTCCGTCTTTTAGGAGGCGAATTCCTGGCTGTTTTTTTATGTAAAGTATGATATAGCTCCTTTTTGTATCTTAAGCATCTATTAGGTACTTTCCTCTTTTTGTGCTCAATTTCTAATTATTTATGGTTTTCTTATTCTCTGCTTTTTCTTCCTATTTATTAATATTTAGTCCGCCATCCTAAGCAGTATCCCCACTTCTATTCGTTCTAATTTATACTTCTTCACGTTTTGGGTTTCGTTCTGCTGTATACAGTACTTTTCGCCTTATTTGCCTGTAATAAAATGGGTTGTACAACAGTTCAAACTCTTTAATCTTTTTAACTGTGCTATTTATTATGAAGTTACAATAAGTGTTCAAAATGAGTATAATTCACTTCCATACAATGGTATAATCTATTTTGAAATGCCTTTGTGACATTGGTTAATATAACTGGATTTAATTATCGACATTCATTTTCTATCCTCTCGTAAATCATCCAGAGATTCTGGTTGGGTAGCATAAACTTTTGTTTTTAAATACCCCCATAAAAATAAGTCTAGGGGTGTTAAATCCGGTGACCTAGAGGTGGCCTCTCCATCATCTGTCCTCTTCTACCTATCCAACAAGCAGGGAATGTTTCGTTTACAAATTTTCGGACAGGCATAGTATAGTGTGGGGGAGCTCCGTCTTGTTGAAATACCACTAAATCTTTGGAAAAGTTTTAATCATTTTCTACTATTATTGTAATACGTGGGTCAACCCCTTCCCTGAGTAACCCAAGATATGATCCATATCCATATTTTGTAAAGACAGACAAAATATGGCGATCAGATCTAAAAGTTCAAATTTCTCCTAAACCCTTAATTTTATCGAGTTCAAACAAGAGAACATTTTCATTAGTAAATGGATTGGAAAATTTATTTTTGAAATTTAAATATTATTCAGATGGTCCCTATTAAAATTACGGATTATTAACCAATGAGTACAAGCCGTCTCTGCTTATCTGTACGTAATGTAGATTCATTTATACCGTCAAACACAGGACATGGATGTATGCAATCCGTCACTGAAATTTTATAGTATTCCAATGTATAGTTTAGAAATTATGACAAAACAAAGGTTTTTATTTCGAAACTTTAGAGGTCTATAACTCGGAAACGAAGGCTCGTATGACAAAAATTTATTTGAACTTCTAACATTATTTTGACCTCTTCTATTTGCTCCCGAATTTTTGGCAATAAGTTCTTGGACACCCTGTATAAAAAGGTATTAGATACCAAACTAAAAAAAATGATAGCAAGATGTATATTGAGCTACCTCTTATGTGTCCAAGCTCAGAATGAAATATTTCAATTTAAAATTTGTGGACTAAAGAAAGCCAAGACGTAGAAAAATGACATGAACAATAAAAAGAATTCTGATCAAGGCAGTAATTCAAATATAATTTAAAAACAAACAAATACCAAAAAAATGTAAACAATTATTGATTCTATACCAAATTTTATAAAAGAATAAAAAGAATGGCACTACTAAAACAATTTAATTGTAAAATTAAATTGATTGTACTAACCCTTACTTTTTGGAAGTCCATCTTATTAAGAATAATAAAAAACTCTTCGTTTTAACAAAACTTCCAATATTTATTTAAAAAATTGCTTTTTTAACTTTAATGACAGCCGTTTCGCTAGACTTAGCATCGTCAGATTGACATATTGACGATGCTAAGTCTAGCGAAACGGCTGTCATTAAAGTTAAAAAGGCAATTTTTTAAATAAATATTGGAAGTTTTGTTAAAACGAAGAGTTTTTTATTATTCTTAATTTAATTGTAATTACTTCTCTATATCTATATTGTTTTATTACTAGATCTATTGTGCTTCCTTCTGAGCTAGCCCTCCCACTTTAATCCGTCATCCAACCTACTGATTTGGCCAGTTGCTCTTATTCTGGTTAGTGTTGGTCAGTACTTGTTTAGGATTTCTGTTTAGTTGAGAAAGCCGAGTAGTCATACTGAATGTACTCGACGATTTCTTCTTCTGCATCCTCCATAAGTGTTTTTGGAGACACTAAAGAGTGATTATAAACCGATTTACTTACTAGATTTCTTTGCATTTTCAGGAATCTCTTTTTTGCAGTATTCCTGCTTGGCTATAGCTAGAAAATCTCCAAATCTCATTTGAAGAGAAAATAGGAGTGACTTAATTATGTTAGTCATCAATATTTTCAATTATTCAATTATCTCCGATTATCATCATTCATGTGTGTTAACATTATTTTGAATTATACTCACCATATATTTGCAGTCGTTTTTTCTCCATAAATAAGTAGATAAAAAAAAACAATGTGACAATGTGATATAAAAAAATGTCTATCGTACACACAGAGAAATACATGCTGAAAATTAAGCAAAAAATAAGCATTTTCGTGCTTGTTTTTGAGCCAAGCACGCCACAATCTTTATTTAAGAAATTTTTAAGCACGCATGCTAAAAAATCGTCTCGAAATTAGTAATTAAAGTAAGCACAAAAAATCTTAAATTAAGTATGTACCTTCTTATTTAATGCTTAAAATAAACATATTGCACGTTTGATTTAAGTATTAAAATTCTTATTTCAAGATTATGTACGATCTTTATACAAGAATGTAGTGCTTAAATTGAGTTTGTTCATTCTTATCTTGTATTAATAAAAAGAATGATACGTGCTTGATTTAAGTATGAACATTCTTGTTTTAAAAACGATACCTGTGTTTTATAAGTATGATCATACTTGAACCAAGCATGTCTATTCTGTATTTAAGTATGCTGTGTGCTAAATGATAGTATACTATTTCTTGTTCTAAGAACTAATTCATTCTTAATTCAAGTATATGTATGCTGCATTTAAGTATGCACGTTGTAGAACTAATAAAAAAAGTGTAATCGATAATTAAATTTTTTATTAAAGATTAAAATAAATAAAACAATAAACAAAACAATTCTCTTCTAAAAACAAATTCTTACATTACATTGTGTCCTTAAAGAGTGTAATAAATTCATCATTTCCTATAAACTAAACAAATTGTCAAAAAACCTGAAACACATCTTAAACAATCTGAAACAGTTCGAGAAAAGAAGTGTCTATGCTGCAATTTAAAAAAAATGGGTCCCTTTCCAAACAAAAATTGAAGTGTGCGTGAATTTCTAGTTTAAATCTGAGGAAACTTAGAAAAGGGGGGTGTACTGCCGCTCACCTGAAATAAAATAATTACCACAAATATCTCCTCAATATCGCATGATTTAATGGTGCTGATGCTGCATGGAGCTGCTATTTAGAAAACGCAGAGTCAACTCGTTCCGTTTCGACCTAAAAGTCAAAATTTGTTTAAACATTTCTAAAATAAACATTACTAACTTACGCTCTGAACTGTCTGTCTGGATTTTCTTCCATTTTTTACTCAGGATTTAAATTTTATACGGTCTGCTAGTTCTTGACAAATTCTTAGGAGAAAAACGGTTATCCATGCTTAAAAGAATTTTCGTTCTCAATTTAAAAATGTTATTAGTCAGTTCCAGAAAGTTACCTACATGGTACATGCTTGATTAGAGTGTGGGTGTTCTTAAAAGGATCTGTTGAAGTATGTTATGACATGCTTGATTCCTAAGTCTTAATTCAAGAACGTTTATTGCTAAATTATTAACCGCATACCAACGTGTTGAAATTTAAAGCACCCTTCATGTTTAATTTAAGAATGTGTGCTACAAAAGTTCTTATTTTTCAAATTAAGAATGTTTGTGCTGATTTGTAGCTTTTAATCCAAAAATTGAGCATGGCAATGTTAAGTTAAAAATGTCAGGATTTAAATGAAGAATATTTTTTCTTAAACTAAGAATTAGGGTCGTGCTTCATTTTAAATGCACATTCTTGACAACATTCTCACACAAATTTCTCTGTGTGTATGCGATTTGGATAAAGGTGGATACCGTATTCTAAATATAGGGAGGACCACAATAGATCTGCAAATATCGCAGTGGAACAGGACAAAAAAAGCCACTCGTCACTAATCTAATCTAAAGGTTAGTACAATAAATTGTATTTAAAATTTAACTTTCACCATAAATAAATCTAAGAATCCTTAAATTTTAAGTATCTTTAACCCTCTTATAGGGAATTGTAACTTGGAACTAAAGAATATGGTTAGTCAACGTAGAATATGGTTTGATAAGAATTTCCTAACTTTCGAATAGCTACAAACAATAAAGCATAATAATAGTAGTAATGATTAGATAAGTACCTTACCATAAAGAAACTTTCAGATTCTGACGTATTATTTTCTTCATTAAGGTTAACAATAAGTGGCTCAATTTGTGAATCAATCAAATTGTCCAACTCCCACATTTTTAGCTCAACTGTTTCTTGTACCTGTTTTACACATACTTAGTTATATTTCCATAGTCATAGTAAGATATAGCTTCGTGGAATACATTATTGATGTCAGCAAATGTTGTATTTTTGATGGCAACGCATAATTCATTACTTGTGCCCGTACAAGCTCAATTGGATTGAGCTCATAGTGGTACGGCGGCAACCTTAATATTATTCGGTTTTTATTTTTTGCTACTTCATCTATTATGTTCTTAATTATATACAACTTTATGTTCTTTAACAATTTCTAAAAATTGTATTTTTAACATTGTTTCCTCAAATGAAATATTTTTGTATGTCGGATTTTTTTTAGAATAGGAAGTTTTTCCAAGTTGCTGCTCTGGAAAAAATTTTGGTGATTTTATTTTGGTTTAACCACTCTTGATTTAAGGTTAACCCAAAATAATATAACTAAGAATAATAAAAAACTCTTCGCTTTAACTCAACGTCCAAGTTTAATTGAAAAATTCGGTTTAAAATCACAATTAGAGCTGTTTTGCTATAAACTAGCATCGTCAAATTGACATATTGAAATTACATTTTTTGTTTGTTTGTAACTAGGTACTTGATGTTGATAAGTAGTTAAGGCTAGACCAAGTATGGAAGTAATAAGACATAACAATATTAAAGCCTAGATGTTATTATCCCTAAGGGATTATCCTGGATGTATTGCCCTCTAAGTTCAGTATAACTGTGCAATGATATAGAAAAACCAGGAAAAAACTATATCATGCTGATCTTTACAATAATTTAATATATTTATGTTACAATAATGTCTTATCTATGTATAAAATGAAGACTCAATCAAAGTAAACAGTTTAATAATGGAGAATTTCCAAGATTTATTTGTTCATTCACTACTTTAAATTGTTGATCTGCTAGATGTCTTTTTATTTCAAGTTCATCGAGGAAATCTAAATTTTGTTTTTTATCACAAATATGTAATATTTGAATGTCATTGGTGTGTATGAGTGAGTGTGGATGTTCAAGTAGGTGTTTTGCATAGTTTGACTTATCTGGTTGTTGTAATCTATATGCTCTTAAGTGTTCATTGAATCTTATTTCAAAGTTTCTTTGTGTTTGACCTACATAATATACAGCTTTACATTTTGGACAATTAATTTTGTAAACACCAAATTTTTTTAATTTAGGTAATTTTGTTTTTACATTTAACAATTTTGTAGATACCAACATTATTATGTGATTTGAATTAAATTAATGCAGATGTTGCCGAAGTATTATTTTTGAAATTGTATTGGAAATAATTCCACAATATGTAATACTTTTATAACTTTTAATTTGTTTAGTTTGTTCAGGGAATATTAGTTGTACTGACATTTTATGTTCTTTCTTATTAATTAATTTATTTATCAAATGTAATGGATAGCCATTACATGTAGCTATTTGTTTTATAATCTCTATTTCTTTTTTTTTCTTTTTTTTTTATTTAGAGTTTCCGCATTAACCATTAAAAGCGGGTTTTACAGATTTTACAGTTATTAATTAATATACTAGTTACAAATTGCGTATTAAAGTACAAATTATTACAAATTACAAAATGATACACATATAATATAACTAAAATTTTGTGTTGTAAACGTGTGTCCCTAAGGAATTTGATTGTATTTGATACATTACAGTTTAAAATATCTTTAAGTTTCTTTGCTTCTTCTGGTGTGTTGTTGATGACTCTTTCGAAGGAATAAAGAGGGCATTCAATCAATATATATGTTGAATAGTTATTGGACATTCACAATAGGAACATTCAGGTAGTAGCTCTTTTGTTATGAGATGCTGGTGAGTTAACGCTGTATGTCCAATTCTTAGTCGGTTTATAATCACCTGTTGCCTTCTGTTCTCTGGAAATTGTAGTTACCTACTTAATCAACATCAGGTACCTACAAACAAACAAAAAATGTAATTTCAATATGTCAATCTGACGATGCTAGTTTTATAGCGAAACAGCTGTAATTGTGTTTTTAAACCGAATTTTTCAATTAAACTTAGAAGTTGAGTTAAAGCGAAGAGTTTTTTATTATTCTTAGTCAGATGGACTTCCAAAAAGGAAGGGTTAATACAATAAATTTAAAATAATATAAAATTGAAATTGCTAACCACTTAACTGTCTTCTTTAAAAATCACATTTGAGAATAAACGTAAAAATACTGTTACACTTAAAATAGGTAACAAACTGCAAGTGACGTCATGAATAAGTTAAGTTACAATCGTGAATTAGCTTTTTAAAATACTAAAGTTCGTCCATTTTTAATTTATAATTAGTTCAGTTTATAATAAACGAAATTGAATATGTGAGTTTAATCAACAAAAGAAAGATTAATGCAAGTTAAACCCAGATAGCACAGGAATATTATTAGAATACTCCTAGAAACATCTGCTGGAACGTTTTAATATTCTTATAATATTACCACAACATAACTTCTAATAATATTCTAAGAGAACATTCCAGTAATACATTGAATGTTCTGAGAATAAATATCAAATGTGTATCAAATGCTCTCAATGATTTTAATTTTCTAAGAATCTGTACATAAATATCTTAGGAATATTGTTACAAAATTACCACAATATACTTTCTAGTATATTATACATTCTAAGTAGATTAAGCTCCAAATTCTATTCACATTTTAAAAATATGAATACATGTAAAATGTTATGAGAATGTTTCATGAATAATCTTAGATAATTAATTGAACACTCTGAGAATGTATTTTGAATATTCTCAGAATCAGAGCACAATATGTTATGAATACTCTAATAATATTAGAAGGATGGTCCAAAAATGTTTTTGTGATATTTATTAAGAAAGTTCAAGGAATATTCTATTCTGTTAGGAAATATATATGACATAAAATGGTCTAAGATTATAATTAGGAACCTGTTATAGATATTTAACCATCATAATTTTATTTTATCCTATAATTATATTTTATTAACATTATTCATAAAATGTTTTAATAATATTATTGTAGAACATTCTGAGAATAATTTTTAAAAATGTAGAATGTAGAATATTCGTTCAGAATATTCCATGAATATTTGGTATATTACTGGAACATCCTATAAATATGCTTTAGAATATTCCAGAATATTCAGCTTTCGCACCTTATTGTAATATTCTGAGAACGTTTGTGCTATCTGGGAAATAGTAATTGAAAGGGGGGGGGTAAAGTATTTAATTTTTTTTTGCTTTTTTTTATTTTTTTAAATGAATGCTTAATACTTTAAGAATATTGTCTCAAAATTTCAAGTGGATCGGAGTAAAATTGACCAAGTTACGAATATTTTTATTAATATATATTAATATATTTTACTTCAAAATTTCTTTGTGTTTGAACTATATAAACAGCATTACATTTTGGACAATTAATTTTGTAAACATCAGATTTTTTTAATTTGGGTAATTTTGTTTTTACATTTAACAATTTTGTACCAACATTATTTTGTGTTTTAGTTGTAGTGACAACTAATATTTCCTAAACAAACTAAAGAAATTAAAAGTTATAAAAATATTACATATTGTGGAAATATTTCCAATACAATTTCAAAAATAATATTTTCGGCGACATCAGCATTAATATCATTTAAAACACAAAATAATGTTGGTACAAAATTGTTAAATGTAAAAACAAAATTACCCAAATTAAAAAAATCTGGTGTTTACAAAATTAATTGTCCAGAAAGTAATGCTGTATATGTAGGTCAAACACAAAGAAATTTTGAAGTAAGATTTAATGAACACTTAAGAGCAAATTATGCAAAACACCTACTTGAACATCCAACCTCACTTTTACACACCAATAACATCCAAATACTACACACTTGTGATAAAAAACAAAATTTAGATTTTCTTGCAGAACTTGAAATAAAAAGACATCTAGCAGATCCACAATTTAAAGTTGTTAATGAACAAATAAATCTTGGAAGTTCTCCACTATTAAACTGTTTACTTTTATTGAGTTTTCATTTTATACATAGATAAGACATAATTGTAAAACACAAATATATTAAGTTAGGGTAAAGATCAGCAGGATATAGTTTTTTCCTGGTTTTTCTATATCATTGCACAGTTATACTGATCTTAGAGAGAATTACATCCAGGATAATCCCTTAGGCCTATTAACATCTAGACTTTAATATTGTTATGTCTTATTACTTCCATACTTGGTCTAGTCTTAACACTTCCTAAACATCAGATATCTAGCTACAAACAAATGTAACTTAAATGTCAATCTGACGATGCTTCTTAGCGAAACGGCTGTCATTGTAATTTAAAACATATTTATTCAAATAAACTTGGAAGTTACGTTGAAACGAAGAGTTTTTTATTATTCTTAATAAGATGGACTTCCAAAAAGTAAGAGTTAGTACAATAAACTTTACTACTTGTTAGAAAGTGATAGTGCAAATACGGTCGATAATATTTATTGTGTGAAATTTCGTTATTACATAATATTTAACGTTTTTGGACAATTTAATCTTAATAGGTTTTTAAATGGACGAAATAACTAAAGTATTGTTAAACGATTGAGGGTTTAACGACCTTTAACCTACATTTGAACGTAACTAACTGTAATGTAAATATGCAAATTAACAAAAACTATTAAACTATTTTTCTTCATTTCATTTACTTTGAGATTTTTAATTCATTTGTTCATAAAAAAAGCTTTTAAATATTAAAAGCAACAATATTGTGGCTGCATGAAACTAGCTTTGGACTTATTTTATATTGTACTTTTTATTTCGTGATTTTCATTTCTTACAGGGGAAGCTGTAGATGTAGATAGTTTAAGAGGGTTAAGTAAACATGAATTAAGTTAGTTAATACCAACTATTGGTATTAGGTCCCGGTTCAGGCAGAAACTAGAAGTTTGGCTTAAAGAAAATCAAATAACTGTTAGTTATTATAAATTTGGTAATTCCTTTTACATGTTTTAACTGTAATTATTTTAGTTGCTATTTGGTACACATTTGGTGTATCTGCAATTAACGCTTACCTACTAATTATTCATTATAATGTATAAAAGATACATTTAGTTCATTAATTCATTTTATATTATTAAAACACTACCCACTACCTACTAACGAATTTAAAAATAGTAAATTAACACCATACAAATTAACAATTAATTAAATATATGTATTATTTGCGTTTTCAGGAGCTTAATCAAGTTATAATTACCAATAATAATAATCATAAAAATAAAGAAGAAAATTTAAGTATTGTATAAACATAATTTACTTGAATATTATAGAAAAAAAAATTTTTAATTTAATACAGTATCTCAGTATTCTACAAAAAACACAGAGTGGTAAAGCAATTTGGCAATGGATGAAAGGGATACAGAAGAAAACAGAAAAAATCGAGCATTTTAACAATAGATTTTATTGTAGAAAATGAATCTACCAAACAAACATCAGCTGAATTTCAAACGTTGTCAGAACAATTAAGTCAATTCCTGAAAAGCACTCCAGGATCTTTCTTTATATAGGTGTAAGTTTGGTGTAAGTTTGTCAACACAGTGTAAAAAAAGAATACAGAAGGTACAAAACTCATGCTTAAGACTGATTTTTGGACGAGAAAATCGACGAGAAAGAATTTCCTATAAACTTAGAGTAATTAAATGGTTAAATATGTCTGATAGAAGACTTCTTCACTCTGTTTGTTTGTATCATAAAGTAATTCTCACTAAAAAGCCTGCATATCTATATAGAAAAATTACATATCGAACCGATGTGCATAATTTGAATATAAGGTACAGAGGAATATTATCAATTCCAAAATTTAAAACGGAAATATTTAGACAATCCTTTAAATATCAAGTTGCTCATTTATACAACTCTATACCTGATAGTATTAAGTCTTTAAATAACATAAATAGATTTAAATGTGCATATAAATAATTGCTATATGAGTAATAAGTGTAAATTGCCCATTATATAGATCCTTTTTTCTTGTTTTTTTTGTTTTTGATTTTTTGTTTTTATCCTATTTATATTAACTGTTGCTTAAGTTTCGGAGGCATATGTTTGGTAATAGACAGCTTGTAGGTGGGTGAAACTGTCTAATAAATATTATAGGGGTAAGTGGTAGAGCATATTCTGTAATGTCTCGCATTGCAGAAAATGAACTTCGCCCTTTATTTCATGCAAAATATTGATTTTTATAAATGTAATTTAAATATATAACTTTTTGTACTATTGTTTATTTGTGTGAAATAATAAAGACAATATTATTATTATTATTATATAGGTTATAGACCTAAAATAAATTTAACAAGCCATTATATACTGCCTATGTTAACAAAATAAAAATATTTATTACTTTGCGATATCCCCTCGATTAAAAATATGTTATTTAAATAATTATAAGTAAATCAAGAATTTAATTGTAGTATTGTAGTAACCTTTACTTTTTCATCTTACTAAGAACAATAAACAACTAAACGGTTGACGAAACTTCCACTATTTTTTTAAAACATACCTTTTGAGTCTTAATTTTATACATAGATAAGACATAATTGTAACAGAAATATATTAAATTATTGTAAAGAACAGCATGATATAGTTTTTCCTGATTTTTCTATATAATTGCACGGTTATACTGATCTTAGAGGGAAGTACATCCAGGATAATCCCTTAGGGCTAATAAAATTTAGGCAGTATTATTGTTAGGTCTTATTACTTCTATACTTGGTCTAACTTTTCTAACCAAATAAGAGAACATGTAAATGATTCAAATTAGATTCAATTAGATCTGTAGTTTCGTATGTTAACACTCCTAACACTAAAGTAGGTAAAAAATTAAATACTATTCTAAATAATTATGGTTACGTATCTAAATATTTGATAAAGAAATTAAATAAATTTAATTTACAAAATAATACTATAAAATAGTATCGTTTGATGTAACTAATATGTTCTTTAAAATACCTTCTAAAGAATTTATATTTCTAGTTAAAAAGCTATTAGATGAAAAAATATCCATCCAGGTATAATATCAGATATAATTGACCTATTTAATGTAGTAACTAAAAGTTTATAGAAAGAGTTTTATAAGACACAGTTTCTATTTAGCATATATAGTTTTATAATTTATCTTACATTTAGACTTATTCATGTTACTATATAATTTTGATGTCACATTTGTTCCTCCTTTTCACAATTTTTCATTAATAATTTTACCATTTCAACTATTTTGTTGTTACTCAAGCATTTTGTTCGAGCAATTATGGTTTTGAACTCAACAATTTTATACTAAGGTATGATTTTGTGATTTTGTTAAATATGTAATGTTGACCTTATCTTTTTTTTTTCTATCCTAATGATGGCCTTCTAAAAAGGCCGAAACTAGTCGCTATTGTATTAATTAAAAATCTGTGACATTTATTTTTTGTGTTTTGCTTCAATCATTGTTTAGTCACATTTGAGAAATGGATGATTTATTTTATTTTAGTGTTGATAACAAAGTGTATATTCAAAATGAAGGTCTTCCAATGGAAAGTCCTATTTCTCCAATTTTAGCAAATATCTTTGTGAATAATTTGGAAAACAAAATCTTTAATTCTGGTTATCAAAACAATATTGTATTTTGGTATAGATATGTTGATGATGTCAGCATCAGGCAGCGAACGACAGTTGGAAATATTTTTTAATAATATGTAGGTATACATTTTCAATTGCAATGAACAAAAATAATTTTGATAAAAAAATTGAGATTATAAAACAAATAACTACATGTAATGGCTATCCATTACATTTCATAAATAAAAATAAGAAATAACAGAAAATGTCACTACAACTAATATTCCCTCAAGAAACTAAAGAAATTAAAAGTTAAAAAAGTATTACATATTGTGGAAATATTTCTAATACTATTTCAAAAACAATATCTTCGGCAACATCTGCATTCATTTCATTCTAATCACAAAATAATGTTGGTACAAAATTACCTAAAATTACCTAAATTAAAAAAATTTGGTTTTTAGAAAATTAATTGTCCAAAATGTAATGCTGAATAAGATTCAATGAACACTTAAGAGCATATAGATTACAACATCTAGATAAGTCAAATTATGCAAAAGACGTTCTTGAACATCCAACCTTACTCTTACACACCAATGACATCCAAATACTACACACTTGTGATAAAAAACAAAATTTAGATTTCCTCGAAGAAAATAAAAAGACATCTATCAGATCAACAATTTGATGTAGGATTGGCCAATCAGCTCATCTCATACGAGCACTAGTTATCCATCTAGCAAACAATGCATGACGAGTTACACTGAATAGAGCAATTGATTTTCATTTTTTAACACAAATTCAATAAAATTTTCATTAATTATTCAGTTATAAAGGTTCTAAATTATAAATGTTTTCCCAATATAAAATCCACACTTTTATTGAATAATATGTGTAGGTAATCTGTTTTTCTTTTTGTATTTTCCAATTATTGATTATATAACTAGTTTATAAACTCGCAGTGATATTCTGATAAAGTAAATACATTTTCCCAATTTATTCACCAAAAAAGCCTTTTGCAATTTTGTAGTGTTTTTGTGAACTATTCCGTAAACCGTGTTTTGTCAATCTGACGATGCTACTTTTAGCAAAACACCTGTAATTGCATTTAATAACCTATTTTTCGATTAAAAGATTAAAAGTTTCATTCAAAAGTTTAGTTATTTACTGTTCTTAATTAATTTTCTGTTGTACTTTCATACTCTTGTTTGGCTTCGTTCAGGGTGTGTAGCACAAGAGTAATGTTGGGGACTGTTCTTTACGATTTGATCTCATCGTCTGCTCTTAGTTCAACCTCGTGATCGCTTTCCCTCTAGTTCACGTCCGTCCATTTTTTCTTCTATATTAGTATAATGCCCGCCCTCTATGAAGAAACTATTAACCCCTTACCGCATGAATTTTTTTGTTTTTTTTTGAAAAAAATGCACTACATGGAAAAAATAACAGGATTACGATAAGAATATTTAAAAAATTCTTTATTAACTTTTTTATTTAATTTTCTTTGTATTTTTTATAGGTCATATATAGCAAAATATGCCATAATATAATACATAAAAAGTTATTCAGTATGGAACTGATAAAAACAGTTTCTATCTTTGTTTAAGCAAACATAAACACCATTTTATAAAAGACTTTCTACCACAGGAAGATTTGCACCTTTGTCTATTATCACACAATACTGATATTGATCTCTTCGAACATCTTAGATGGGAAAATCTGATATTGGGTCCAGTTTTTTCTTGCTTTGTAAGTTATCTATTACTCCACTGGGACAACCTCTTTTCTTTGTTGAGCTGACTTTATTTAATTTACACAAACTCTCCGCCACGGCCATTTTGAAATCTGCCAGAGGTAAATCTTTGAGTAAATCGTCTCCAAAGTAGATATCTAAGCATTGACAACCATCAAATCAATCGTGAGAAAAAATTTCCTCATGTACCATTATTTTTATCTAAGTTTGATCCAAAATTAAAATGTTGAATCTGGAACCGTTGGCGAAACTGATACCGAAAACCGTTTACACTACCACTACACCAACACACACTTTTATATGCCCGACGCGCGTTTCGATAACCAAGTTATCTTCTTCAGAGACCGAAGGTAAACTATTGTCAAAGGTTTGAGACAGAAGGAATGTTTTTACTTAAAAACTGATAAAGGAAACAAGGTTGTTATAATGGACAAACAAGACTATTTCGAAAGAATCGATCACTTGATCGAGAATGGTCCTTACGTTAAGATTCAAAAAAATCCACTAAATAAAATGATTTCCATGGTGAAGAGCACTCTCAAAAGTTGTAAGAACCTTGTCACCGATTCGTTAAAGTATAAATTAACTGTTAGTAACCCTACATTGTGAAAGCTCTATTGCCTTCCTAAGATACATAAACCTGTGAAGGCAATGAGACCTATTGTTTCAGCTATATGTACACCTAGTTATAAGATTTCAAAATGGTTATCGAACGAGTTTGAAAATCTACCCAAAAAATGTAACAGTTTTTCAGTTAAAAATTCATTAGAATTTATCAAGAAAGTTAAAGATGTTGTTCTAGAAGATGGGGAAATTTTAATCTCGTTCGATGTTAGATCTTTATTTCCTAGCGTACCGATTCCACAAACTTTACAGTATCTAGAAGAACTACTCATCTTGAATGATCTGGGTGTTGAAGTTAGAACTGAATACCTACGATTAGCTAAACTATGCATGGGCCAAAATTATTTTCAATACAACAATCAGGTTTATCAACAATATGAAGGAACAGCAATGGGTAATTGTTTATCACCATTTATAGCCAACCTTTTTATGAGCAATTTTGAAACACAGATCAATCAAGAGTTCGAGTATTTCCCAGGGATATGGTATAGATATGTGGACGACATTTTCGCAGTTTTCAATAAGAAGAAATCATCAGTAGAAGATTTCATTTCAAAATTAAATTAAAAATTCACAAGCATAACATTCACGTTTGAACGAGAAAATAATGAACAGTTACCATTTTTGGACACATTAGTAGTAAGAAATAATAAGTTAGAATTTGATATTTTTAGAAAAGACACCGCTACGTATAGATATATTCCGGTAGATTCTTTTCACTGTAGTCAACACAAAATGGCAAGTTTTCATTTTTTGGTTCATCGATTAATTCATTTTCCTTTAAACAAAACAAGATATAACAGAGAAAAGAATTTAATTAAGGATATAGCTGTACTTAATGGATATGATAAAAAAACTAATTCATAAGCTAATCAATCACCATAGTTTTAAGAAATCTCTTTGTGAAACCACCTTTTTCCAGCGAGAACACAACGATATGAAATTCATTTCATTGCCATTTATCCCTCAGTATACCAAAAGATTGAATATAATTTTCGGCACTGGGATTAGGTTTAGTTCATACACTGAGAAAAATGGATTGAAGTCGACGTAATAAAATATTATGCAAACACTGTGAAATACTCTGCTTACAACTAATAAAACAGTGCGCATTACTCTAAATAGTGACAGCAGGGCATTAAACTTCATTGTGCAAGAAACCTCATCAAAACTTTATGTTCAAATGTCGTATCTTTTATCGTGCAAGAACTATTATGCATAGTAAAATTATGGATTTAACATCATAATTTACAGTGATCAAAGCACAATAAATTATGACGTCTTAAATTCATCATATAATATAGTTTTTTGCATAGAAAATTACGGTGCAAAGAGTTGCACCATAAAATTCGATGCAATGCATGTATATATTTAAAACTACGCAGAAAATTTTATAGTGACATTCCCGATTATTTTCATAATAAGTACATTAATCCTGAGGAACAATAAAATTTAGTGAGTATGCACGTTGAAGAATCGTGCCAGGTTGAAAAAATTATTGCTTAGCACAAAAATGTTTGAAAATTCATTAAAATGTATTGTGCGTATGCACTAAACATTACGTGCATTTTGAGAATTCATAAAAAAATATGGTGCGTATGCACATAAACAAAATGCACATAAATAAAGTAGTAGCACCCTGAGACAATTATCAGGAAATCCGAAGGATAAGAGAGATCTGGAAAAAAACGTTATATATGAAATATATAATGATTGTAATGATTGTGATAAAAAGTATGTTGGGCAAACAAAAAGGTTAAAACTAGATTTAAAGAACATTTAGCTCATCTAAAATATGGACGCATAGAAAAATCTAGTATTGCCGAACATGCTTTTACCAAAAACCATTCTGTAAATGTAGATAATTTAATTTAAAATTGTTAAAAAATGTATCGAACAATAGATTGTTGATGCATTTGAAAGTAAAGATATTATTAAGTGTAAAAATAGATTAAATAAGGACAAAGGACCTATCCCAGATAGTCCACTTTATAGTTTATTATAAGAAAACTTATTGTAAAAATGTTTTCGCGCTAAAAATTGGCTTTGCCGCCAAAAGATTTCCCGCGACAACATTTAGCGCTAAAAATGTTATATATATATATAAGGTTAGTTTGTAGACATAGCTTTAGTTTACCATCGGTCTCTGAAGGTAAACTAAAGCCACGGTGACCAAAGCCACGGTGACCCAAATTTCATAATAGTCCATAGTTTTTACCTCTTTTGGGAGCATGCGCTGACAAACTTTCAGCTTTTATAAAATAACGAAGGTCTGGGGTTCACGGACTCTTGCTCTATAAGAACAAACGCATTATATACGCATTTGTGAGGTTTTTGGGGATTTTATTGTTTTATGAACGAACGCGCTTTTATAGGAATAAATCTTCTCGTCTTATATGTGAAATATCTTTCTAACGTTACTATTATTATCATTATTACAAATAAATAGGGGCTGGGGTTGGAAAACCGATAAGCCCATTATGAAAAAATTAATACAAATACATTAATAAAAAAAAGTAAACATGAATTACAATAATTAAGTAAATTCTGCAATAGTACAATCAATATGCAGTACCTACAAACAAAAGACATAAAATAGATGTCAGTGAGAAAACAAAAATATCTGTCGAGCCTGTTTTTAAATATATTTAAGGACTGAGACGTTATCATATTAGTGGGTAAATTGTTCCATACATCGAAAACGCGGTTGCACAGAAAATTTTGACGCGTTTTCACTGAAAAAGACTGCTTTTTTAAATTAAAAGCATGCCACCGAAGTCTTTCATCACTGTTCAGCTTAAATAAATGTTTTAAGTTGCCCTTAGACGATATACAAATAGACTGGCTGTGACGTCATTTTTCTGAACAACATACTGAAGCCAATATTATCTTTCTTTGTCGCATGAAGTTCGTGGAGCTACGGGATGAGATGTGTGGGCGGTACTGTTTACAAACAAAAAATACCAGCGGCGCAAATGTATTTGAATAGGTACCTAACAAGGTTTTAACTTTAATCAAAATTCTTAAATCATAACTTTAACCCAAAATTAATACAACGAAAACAATACCACAATTAGTTTATGAACAGGGTAAGATTAATGTTTACATATGATTCGCAATGTTCCATGCTATAAGAGACAGTGCAATCGAAGATATACGAAAACAACCGAAGAAGTTTTATTCAAACGTGGATTTGTTTGTAAACATTAGTTATAGAACACAACATGAAGTTATTTTGGCTTCACAACAAGGACAGAAAATTGACGTCTATTTGTATATGGTCTAAGAAGTTGCCGAAGCATCTCTGTCGCCAACTAAGTCTGGGCACCACACAGGACCACCATATTCTATGAGCGGCCGAATTTATATAAACGAATGGAAGTTCGGAACGACATTTTCGCGAATACTTTACGAAGGAGGTAAATCTTACTGTTGGCCTTTTTTATTATGTTTGATATGCGTTTCGACCATTTGACATTTTCCGTAATTCTAATACCGAGATCATTATAAGAATTAACTTTGCCAAGAAGTTGACCGTCGATAAAGTGAGAAAAATATACAAAGAAAATGATTTATTCTTATAAAATGAATTACAAATTTTTTTAAATAAATTAATAAGCAAAAAAAGATTTTTAAATAAAATTAATAATCAGTATTTCCTCCATAGGCCTGTATGCATAACTGTAGGCGATGTGGCATGCTATCGATTAAATGGTCAAGCTGGGCTTGCGGAATTCTCTCCCATTCTTCACGAGCAGCATCTTTCAGTTCTCATAGAGTAATTAGGGGAGGGTTTCGCTTCTTAAAGCGTGTTTTAAGAATGTCCCAGGCATGTTCAATGACGTTCATGCCAGGAGAATTTGATGGCCATCTTAATGTGGATATTCCTTCTTCTTACAAAAAATTTTGTACTGCAGATTTTCGATGTGGAGGTGCATTGTCATGAATAAACACAAATCCATCACCTACCGCCCCCCGGAATAGACGCACAACAGGATTTAAAACTTCCTCGATGTACACAGCACCAATGATTCTTCTCTCCAAAACCAGGAGTGGCGTCCGTGTACCCTTCATAATACCACTCCAAACCATAATACTCCCACTTTCAAATGGAACACGTGGTTGGGCTGTTTCTAATCGGGCTTGTCGTCTTGGGTCCCTCCAAACTAGCGTTCTTCGCGAATAAGAAAACAAGCCAATTCTTGATTCACCAGAGAACATCACATAATTCCAGTTAGGACCATGGTGTAACATTTCTTGAGCCCATCGCAACCTTACAATTTTTTGTTGATAGGTTAGTTTGGGAACACGTAGAGGTCTTCTGCGATACAAATTTACCGCATTTAATCTTCGTGTAATTGTTTGCCTTGAGATATTCAGTCCTTCAAGTTTAGCAATTTCTCTGGATATGCCACTTGTAGATTCCTGTCGATTTCTTCGAGCTATCAATGTTATCTGCCGGTCTTGTGCTGCTGTTGACATCGACTTCTGCCACTTCTGGGACGAGCCTTCTCATCATTTGTGTCTTGGATTTTTTTTTTTATTTTTGATACAGTAGGTACCCTGAGTAACACCAACAATATTCGCGATATCATTTTGACTAAAGCCCTGTTGTAACAAAGCAATTACTCTAGACCTATTAAAATATGATTTCATGTCTTTGGGGATTTAATAAACAGCTCAAATGAAATTTAAACAAGACTTGGAATCATGTGAAAGCACCCAAATCAATTAAATATGAACAAATTAATACAAAAACGAATCGAATTTACTATTATTTTGATTTAAAAACGCTTCAAAATAAATATCAACATATGTGTACCCTCTGCCTCTACGATCAGCGCGATCATATCTGTATACACTGTAACCATTTATTTCATAAAGAGACTGAGTCGCCCTGAGACCTACCAGGAGAAATCTTGATTATACTTCAAAAATAACTAAATGGATTTATTTTATAAACGAAAACAACGAGCTTTATATTTATTTAACTTTTCTAATTAAAACTGACAATTAATATTTTTATCTGTCAAAACATAATCAATTTTGAAATCCAAAGCAAACTTCAACTAATTTGTTTACAGGAACTTCCTATTTCCAACACTCAGGGTCGTTCAAAGTTAACCAAGTTTCAGTTATTACTATTGTGGGTTTCAAATTCTGAACATGACATACAAATTCATTAAATTTTGATTTAAGTGTTGCCAAATTAGTATAAAAGCAAAGCTAATCATGAAAGCAGGATTTTGGAGAGTTATTGACGAAAATTAACAATTTTTGGCACACCACGCACATATTTTATTGCTAAATCTCACTGCCCCTTTTCTTTTCTTGTATCCAACTCAACCTACAATTCCTTCTACCGAAAACCGTTTACACTACCACTACACCAACACACACTTTTATATGCCTTCGGTCTCTGAAGAAGATAACTTGGTTATCGAAACGCGCGTCGGGCATATAAAAGTGTGTGTTGGTGTAGTGGTAGTGTAAACGGTTTTCGGTATCAGTTTCGCCAACGGTTCCATATTCAACATTTTAGCAGCAATTCCTTCAAAAGTTCAAGTTGTATAGGAGTTTTATCATCTATTATGGATACATTTTTGGTACTAACTTTTTCAAGGAGTTAGGATGTCAATTTTTGATTTCTTTGAAATCATTTTGTTTTTTACTTTCGTTTTAGTCTCACTTTAGTCGTTTCTTAAATAAAAACTTAATGTTTCGAGATCTTCAGCTGTTTCAGTTATTATAAAGATATCCAAATCTTATCTATATCTGCTGCCATATTTTGATTACACGGACCTTATTTATGTACTAATAAAAATTTCATCATCATTTCATTTGAATTTAGTCCTTTCTTCCTAGTTTTTCTTTAATTTCTTCTTATTTTTTCCCCAGTTCCGCAATTGCACCTGATTGTTTTAAATTTATTTTGTTTTTGTTCCTTAATTTCCTCCTTTTGTAATTTTCCTTCGGCATGTTCCAATTATCTTGATTCTTTTTGTGTTTTTCCAGCTTTTTCTGGATTTTCTAGGTATTTCCAAACATTATTTTTCTATGTTCCTATTAGTGGTATATTGGCTCTATGATGAATTAATTTATATTTGGCACTCCATCCAATTTGTGCTACTGTTTCTTTTCCAATTTTTCTTGTTAATTGGTTTCTTTTTACTGTCTTCTTATAAAAGTGTTCTGTTCTATTTTTTATAATTTCTGCCATGTATTCATACTTTTCTCTAATTTCTGCGTTAGTTGTATGTCTTTCTGCTCCTTCTATTCTATTAATCTGTAAATTTTTGTTTCTTTTCTTCCTTAAGATTTTATGTTTTCATCTAATGTAGAATTCCAAATTGGTGCTCTTATACATATGTGCGTTATACATTTGTTGTTTTAATTTCTTTTTTAGAGGGTTTGTTTTATGTATATATGGTCCTATAAATTTTCTAGCTACTTCTACTTTTCTTCTTGTGTTTTTTATATGTTCATTGAAATTTAGTTTTTTGTCCAAAGTTATTCCTAAATATTTTACTGAATCTGTTTGTTTTATTTCTTGTCCATTAAATTTTATCTTGTGATTTTCTAGTGTTTTCTTTTGGTTAAAAATTATAAATTGCGTTTTTGCTTCATTAGCTTTAATTTTCTGTTATGTCTGTTTATCTTATTTGTTATGTTTTCCGCTTATCTTTTGTGTATAGATTCCAGTATCATCTGCATAAAGTGCCATTTCCGTTCCTTCATCTTTTGGTAAGTCACTAATGTAAATATTGAAAAGTGTAGGAGCCAATACACTACCTTGAGGCATTCCTTCCGGTATTTCTTTTATACTTGAAATTTTGTCTTCTTTTTTCACCTGAAAAGGTTTATTTCTAAAAAGTTATTTAATTTGGTATTTGCATTTCCTTCATTTTTTAAATCAGTCCTTTCCTCCAAACAGAATCATATGATTTTCCTATATCCAAAATTGCCATTCCAGTTTGTTTATTTTGGTTAAATCCTATTTTTGCATCTGATACAACTCTTGCAAGCTGCATATCTGCGTTTCTTTTTCTTTGTTCTTGTTGAATTTTATTATTTCTTTCCATGAATTTTGTCTCTTTTGTTTATAATTCTCTCTAAAATTTTGCCTAATGAGCATGTCAATGAAATTGCCTGTAACTATCTGATTTTTTAGTATCTTTTCCTGGTTTTTGTAATGGAATTATTGTTACATTTTCCATTTTTTTGGGGAAGTATTGTTTTCTTAAACATTCATTGAATATACAGTGTGTAAAAGCCAAATGAAATAAATTCATTATTTCGGTTACTGTACATATTTATAAAAAATCCCGAAACACGTCAAATTTAAATTGACATTCTTTAACGTGAAAATGCAACCCCTAGCTTCAACCCCCTTAGAATGACAGGTACAACCCCCAATTTTTTAAATGGGAAGTATAGGCTTGTGATATATCATTTGAAAGGTCTCTTCATTCTCTATTCAAAAATGTTATTGTTTTTAAATTTGATGCAAAAATTAACATAAAAAAATTAAAATCATGTTGTTACCGAAATTCGCTAAAATATACTCGAAACTTATTACAATATACTTAAAACTTATTTCCCGTTTAGGTCTTGATAATGAGAAAGTGAACAAAAACCATAGCAATGTGGTTTTTAGATGGTAACCATTAAAAAACTTTAAAGAATTTCCGTGGCAACGCTATTTTAACAAGCAGTAGTAAATTGTTTTATTTAAGTTGTCATTGTTGTAATTTAAGTATAAAGTTTGTTCAATTCAATTCTGAAAAATGGTTAGATTAACGGAAATGCATAAAATAACAGTTTTACAAATGATTGGTTACGGAGATAACATCCGAACACAACAGGAAGTAACTCGCCTATTTCATGAGAAATTTCCTAATTTACCGCCTATATCCCAAGGAACAATAAGTAAAATAGAAAAGCAGTTTCGCGAGTTTGGTCATGTAAGGCAGATAAAAAAAGCAGCTGCCAATGCACTGAGTGATGAACTCAAATTAGATGTGTTGCTTGAGTTTCAGGAAAACCCACATACATCGAGTAGACAGGCATTTACTACCTTCATCGATAGCAAACATATTAAAAGAAAATAAATTGCATCCGTATAAGATGATACCTACTCAGGAGCTCATGGAAGACGATTTTGATAGGAGAACTTTTTTTGTGAGCAAATGATGGACATGTTGGTTAACAATATTATCCAATTAGAAGACGTTATGTTTTCTGATGAGTGTACTTTTTTACTTAACGGTCATGCTAATCGGCAAAATTGCCGCTACTGGTCCACGGAAAATCCTCACTGGATGAGAGAAGAACACACTCAATACCCTCAAAAGGTTAATGTTTGGGCAGGGATTGTAGAGAACAATATCATTGGTCCCTTTTTTATTGAGGGCAACTTGAATGGCAACAATTATTTGTCACTACTTCAAAATGATGTCATTCCAACGTTGGCAAATTTATATCCTGGTCCAGGTAACCCTCAAGTTCCAGCGAATACGATATAGTTTCAGCAGGATGGAGCACCACCACATTACCAACTTAATGTCCGGCAGTACCTCGATACAATATTTCCCAATCGGTGGATAGGGAGGCGAGGATCGATTGAATGGCCAGCGCGATCACCTGATCTTACATTATTAGATTTCTTTTTATGGAGATATGTGAAGAGCCATGTGTACAAAACTAAACCTTCTGATTTAAATGACTTAAAAGAACGAATAACGCTTGCGATTAGGTCGATCACGCCTGATATGTTAAATAATGTTAGAAGACAGTTTTATTTGAGATTAGGATGTTGCCAAGACGTTCGCGGAGAACATTTTGAACATCTACTTCATTAACATTCATAGTTCTTTTTCGTGTTCTACATTTTATTACGTTTTGCATTACATTTTAGTTTTTGATTGTATTGTAGCGAATTTCGGTAACAACATGATATTAAATTGATTGTACTAACCCTTACTTTTTGGAAGTCCATCTTATTAAGGATAATAAAAAACTCTTCGTTTTAACAAAAAACTGCTTTTTTAAAGAAAAGCAGTTTTTTAAATAAATATTGGAAGTTTTGTTAAAACGAAGAGTTTTTTATTATCCTTAACATGATATTAATTTTTTTTATGTTAATTTTTGCATTAAATTTAAAAACAATAACATTTTTGAATAGAGAATGAAGAGACCTTTCAAATGATATATCACAAGCCTATACTTCCCATTTAAAAAATTGGGGGTTGTACCTGTCATTCTAAGGGGGTTGAAGGTAGGGGTTGCATTTTCACGTTAAATAATGTCAAGTTATAATTTAAATTTGACGTGTTTCGGGATTTTTTATAAATATGTACAGTAACCGAAATAATGAATTTATTCCATTTGGCTTTTACACACTGTATAATATAATTGAACCAAAGCTTTTCCAGGTAAGTTTTTTATCATAATGTTTGTTATGTTGTCTTCTCCAGGGACTTTACTATTTTTTAGTTTCCTGATTATCTTCCTTATCTCATTTGGGGATGTTATCTCATCACCTACATATGCTTCACTGTTTATAATTTCTTCATATCCTTCATTTACTTCATTTATGGTAATGTCATCTGACATTTCTGTATCTTGTCCATGTATTTTTACGAATTGGTCTCCTATTTTTCCATAAAAATGTGTTTGTTTCCTTTTGTTTTAAGATATGACTACAGGATATTTCCATTCATCAGACAACCGTTCTTTATAACATAACAATAAACATAGGTTCTGGAACTTTATTATGATTCTATTTGTGATTGGTCATCTTTATTAAGAATTTTGACTGGTTCTGACTTGTATTCTGTTTTTAACCATAATTTGCTATAGAATAATTTTAGAAATTTTTAGAAATTATACTTCGTGTCACCATTGCAATTTAATTTAATTGTAACTTTAATGGTTTTAATATACTAAGAGTTGCTTTGGCATGTACGTAGCTTAAGTTTGTAAAATTTACAAACCAAAGTTTATTCTAACTAACCCAATTTACAACATTAAAAAGTGCAGAGCAGAACTTGAGCACAGGTAAAAAAATGTAACTGCTAACTGTGCAAGGTTTGCCTAATTTTATTCTATTGTTGAAAATAAGAAGTATTATTTAAAATAACTAAATATCTAAGGGTAACTCTGCATCACCCTTCTTTGTGTTAAACGTTTGCCTGGTGTTTAACTTTGACATTTTACAGGATTTAAAATGGATTTTAGCATATTATACCTATTTAAGATTATCTATTTATTAAAAAGTTGGGAAAACAGACTGTTAAGAAATGTATCTTGATTTAATAATTCTAAAAGGTTTTTCAAAATCGATCTTCTAGTAGGTAAAAGATGATTCATTGAACGCGATTTGTCAAAACGTGTTTTTTTAAATGTATCAAAGATTACAATGAAAAATTGACCTAGCTTTGTCTTAAAATATTGCAGTCAAATGATAAATTTCTCTGTTTTTAATATTATTAACTTACGCTTCAATATCATTAATAATCTTTTTCTAAAATTAAAGTAACCAATATGGAGGATTTTAATAGTGGGAAAATGTTAACAAAGCTTCTAAAGTAAATATTCTTGATATATTCACCTTAAACTGAATACATTAACAACTCCCAATTTTTTTACACTTCATTGTTTACTATATTATGATTTTTGGTAGTTTTTCCAATTTCAAAATGGAATGTGAAATTGTTGAAACTGCAATATCAAATGAAATAACTTACGGACCCTGTATATGCATTACCTAGTTTTTAAAATACAATAATATCATAAATCTCATATATAATGTATGAATTCCTTTAATTATTTTCTTCTGTAGCTTAAGAATTTTCTTTCTATGTTAATTAAGTTAAAGAATGTATCAGAATAAAAAAATGGCTGACTGAGATTTATATTAACAAAGATAACCGGTAATAAATGTGTATATAATGAATAATTCTTTGGAATAGCTTCTACTTTACAATATTCTAATAATAAATATTGCATAAACACTCTCATGCACTGGTAATATCGAAAAAATTGTAAAAACTATTCAATATAATTCAGCAAAAATGACTCATCGGAGCAAAACTGCTCAACGAAAACATAATATTTTTTCAATAACGATAAACAACTAACGCTGTATCTACGAAAATGCTACGATCAACGTCATCGAGGATCGAGGCCGTGCTACGCCACATTTTCAACATTCACAGTGAACTAGCAACCAGCTACGATTCTTATAATTATAATATATGTAGGTACATAAAATATTTTTTATAATCTCAAACTCCAAGACAACGTACAGTATATCTCCCCTCTCCACGCGATTATGAGAAAACAGACAGAGATAAATTGAAATAAACAATATAAAACCTTCAAGTCTTGCCGAATATTGCTGGAAAATTAATTAAAAATATTATTTTGAAAGAAAGACGGCGTTTTGCCAAGCCTCCTAGCGCGAGAAAGGCGAACTATGGCAGAAATTCCTGGCGAAAGAACCACGTCCCTATCAACATGACAAGTTAAAATAATATTAAAAGTTTCGTCACAGTGATTGTTTGCCTAGTAACAAAACATCGGTTTTAACGCGGAATTAACCCTCAAAATTTGAACATTTTTGTGGATTGTATATTGGTAATATCTATATTATTAGAATCTAGTAGAAAATCGAGAAACTTAAGCTTCTTTATAATAATTTTAGATAAATTTATTAGCTAGTTCATAGCAAACATGTGTCTCGTTTAGGCTTCGGGCGTGTTCGGTAGAGCTCGTTATCGTTGATGGAATACGTGCTTTTGATGAAACGTGAAACAACAGCGACGCATATAACATAGGTGGCGTTGAGTGACAAACAATTTAGGGTAAGGTAAGAAACCCTTCATTTATTTTTATGGCTGTCTAAAGTTTTAGTTAAAGTGAAAAACGGTTGATTGTTTGTTTGTTATTGTTGACGGATGTGTAAATGTGGCAAAATTGCATACAGTCGACCGAATATCGGCGTGAAAAGTGGACTGTTTTCTGAGGAAATTACTAACAGGTCATTAGCTTTGTTTATACTTTTTCACGTTTTCTTGTTGCTGGGGGGTATTATTGCATGAACTTTGACATTATTTAACATGTCTTAATCATTATACAATTAAATTTTGTTTACAACACGCCTAAATTTATCCAATTTAATGTCAAAATAATGTTGAAAACAAAATCTAAACAAACTTCTACGTAAGACTTGCTGTCAAAGTATTGTGGGTAGCGTAATTGTGGGTAGCGTATATTATGGTTATAACAGACCGGTAGATTCATAGTTATAGATGAAGGAGCTGCGTTGGGAAAAGAGCCCCCCGGAATAAGAGGGGGCCACATCCTGTTCGTCGTATAGGGGGCGCTGTATATATAATTTATCGTTTAAGATATTCCACTAAAAATAAAACAGATTAAAAACTCTTTACAAAAATGGAAACGTATACAAATGTTATAAGTTGTAAAATTGGTTTTGGAGGTTACAAAGTTTCGGGTATTTAAATAAGGGATATATTTGTTGATTACTTATGATAATTGTTAATAATTTTAAACAAATAATTTTGACATACAAAAAGTAAATTTTATTCTGTAGTTAAATATAAAAATAATCTGTAGGTAGGTATTTACCAAGATACACACTTTAAAAAAAAATACATACCTACATTTATCTGTTAATATAACTTAGGTATTTACCTGCAGGATTACCTGAGTTTTAGAAATAATAATTCAGTTGATTATTTCAATATTTGGGATTAAATACCGTTTATTTTTTCAAAACATTGGGTAGTTATGGGAGGATCAATTAGGAATACCCACTTATTTACATCACAATAAATCGATTTTATAAGAAGTATCTGGTTGTTATTATGAAAGTTTAATGTTAAAATAATTATTGTCGTTACCAACATCATTAAAACTGATATTTTTAAGGGTTACATTTTTTAATTCTATTGGGACAAATAAAGATTGATTTAAAAAAAATAAAAATAAAAATTAGGTCTCCTACTATGTCTAGTATGTTAAATAAATTGGAATAGGGGATTTTAAATTGTCAATATAGAAATTGTACATGGTTTTTATGGTCGAATTGATTCAATTGATTTCTTAATATAAGTTTTGCTGCAACACCTTTTATATAAATTTTCTTTAGTATCAATGCGCGTAAGATAAGTAATGGGGGTCAAATAATTATGATCATTAACTGAGCTGTTTTACTGATTGTATACCAACGTGGTATATGGAGTTGAGAAATGTTAATCTTTGCAAAGATATGAAATTTGTCGTGAGCATATTCGAGGCAAGATCATTTTAGCTTTAGCAGTGAATGTTCTTCACAATTCATTGATGAACTTTATTTAGATATAGAGGGAAGATATATAACGGAGAGGCAAAATACGCCGATTGGTTAACGGGTTATTTGTCCGGAAATATTGTAGAGGTTAAATCTATACTTATACCTACATTTAACTAAAATGTGTTTTTAATTTTTTTTGTTGCATAGATTAGAACACTAAGTCTTTTTGATTTTCAGTTTTTTTTTTGCTCCCCCTGAATTATAAGTGGTGGAAAATGCTTTATTCTAATATTTTATAGCTTTTGGATTGATTGTATTGCCTTTGATGGCAAACACCAGTTACATTTAGAGTATGTATACAGGATGCTTAAAAAATTAATAAAATTTCCAGGTGAATCAGAAAGATAGTGTATAAAAGAGTAGTACCTACTTACTTTTAAATATAGCATATTTTTTATTAATTCTTAAGCACTTATTAGAAATTTTTTTTAATTATAATTTTGAATATTCTACTTTTAAATTTCTATTTATTAAATATTACCTATGAAACTTTTTAAGATAATGGAGAGCAGAGATAGTTCAAAAGTAACTACAAATTATTTTTTCCTGCTAAAGTTTTTTACATTGTTTCTTTAATTTATCTAAATGCTCCTAAAGAGATGTTTATGGGACAAGATAATTATTATGACTTTCAATTATATAAGAATATACAAATTCTATAACTTTTTAAAAGTTTTTTAAAGCATCAAGTTTCCTGCTGTTTTAATTTATTATTGTAGCAGTGATTTCACAACTGGACAAAAAAGTTGGACAAGTTCTATATTCTTTATATTATGGTGTCTGATGATTTGCAACTTTTGGAATATGTTTATATTAACGTTTTAAAATATATTGATTCTACTAATTACATTAAAAACATTATTGTTAAGGTATTGAAATCTTTAATGTACCTAATATAAATAATTAAAAGTGTATAAAACATTTATAGTCAAGTCGATCTTTACTGTTATATTAAACAAAAATAATGTTAACTAAAAGTTATGTTTTATCTTAAATATTAGTGGATATGCACATTAAAAAAGGGTTTATTAAATAAGGGGCCTAAGTTAATTTGGAGGTTTTAAAATATGTTCATTTGAAAACAAAAGCCTTTTTGTTTGGTTAAAAATATATATATACATTTTTAAGAAATAATTTATTATTTTAAAGTATGCAAAATGAAAAAAGTAATTAATAGAAAAATTGTTAATAGAATAGCAATCTTTAAGAAACTAGTGTTAAAATACTATGCTGACTTTTGAAAAACAATTTCTAAAATAATGTGATATCAAAGTATTTACTAGTGGACATTTAATAATACAGAGCAAGATTCGATATATATTTCTTCGGTTCTGAAGTCTTCAAATTTAAGAAAGGCTATAAGCAATACTATATTAAGTAATGGTAAAGTAAATAAGAATAATTACTACTCATTTGACCCTCCCTAAACTGCAAATTCATGAAATATTTTTTGTTACTTACAAATTTGAAGGGCCACATTATTTTGCAATTAGTTTGAAGTGTTAAAAATATATGGATAATAATGGATATTTTTATTTAGATAAATTGAAAATGTGATTAAGTGTAGAATCTGAACCAAAAAAAATAGTAAAAATATGTTTATATAACTGGAAGAATATGTTTTTCAAGTAGGAAAGGGATGACAAGGATAGATTAAAAGTTTTCTGTCTAGTTTACTGGAAATCATATGAGCACCAAAAATTGGGTGGAAAGTATTGTTTATTAACTTATTTTGAAAATGAATCATATGAATGATTATTACCTCAATAAAAGCTCTGATGGGGATATTGAATTTAACAATATAGATGTGATGCAGGCTGCAAATGCTTTCATTCAATTTGAAATTCAATTATTACATCTAAATCAAAAGAAAGGTATGACAGTACGAAATTTTTAATAATTGGAAATGAAATAAAAAGCCAAGAATGTAAGCAAAAATGTTTTACTCTGTTATATTTCGAAAAGATTCAAAGTGGTGAATGCTCCAACCTGCAACATGGTACTCAATGTTAAAAAAGAATTTTAAAATCAAAAATAATTTAAATTTAGACCAGTTCCACATAGTGGGAACTTTTTTCAAACAAAATTCTATAAATTATGAAGCAAACAATCTAAAACACTATCACAAGAAGAGTGCATTCGATGAGTCATAAAGGTATGCGGAAAACAATTGTGTTTCACACTTGTATAAATGCATTAGCACTTCTTAGGTGGGATTTGTTGCCCTTGCTACCCTCTAAATCAATAATCAATAATAATTCATAAAGTTCATGAAATGCTTTTGATTGGTTTGGTGCTAGTACGGTTCTGCTGCATTATCACAAGCAATTTAATGACGTTTTATAATATAATAATCATATCTTCTGTCCTGTCACTAGAGTTTTGTGATATATAATGCCTTAATCCTTTAAAAGGTATTTTCTATTACATATTTTCACAAGGGTACGCAAATGTAAGTTTACAATACTCATCAATGATAGTAAGGAGGTACCAAGGGAGACACCTACTGCGAAATTTGGATGGAAAATGGCCCTTGAAATCCTTGCTGATTCACGCGAGAGCAATTATTGTTATTATAAAATCAAGGCTTCACGACGTTGCATAAAGGACAGGGTTTTAACCTATTTTTTTAAAGAACAAAATGTTACCTTATCTTTTAGTGCAGACTTGTGTTATATATAATATACACATATGTCCAAAAGTTTGGATTAATGGAATATTTTTCATCTTTTTATTAATTTTTATAAATGATATTTTTGATATAGGTAAACATCATTTTGTTACAACTCTAACCAATACTAAATAAATCTCGAAGTCAGATAAACATACAAAAAAAAATGATTTATTCTTTTGAGGTGAAAAATGTACAATGTATTACAATTTTTTTTAAACAAATTAATAAGCAAAAAAAGGTTTTTAAATAAAATTAATAATCAGTATTTCCTCCATGGGCCTGTATGCATGACTGAGGCGATGTGGCATGCTATCGATTAAATGGTCGAGCTGGGCTTGCCGAAATCTCTCCCATTCTTCACGAGCAGCATCTTTCAGTTCTCGTAGAGTAATTGGGGGAGGGTTTCGCTTCTTAATGCGTGGTTTAAGAATGTCCCAGGCATGTTCAATGACGTTCATGTCAGGGAAATTTGATGGCCATCTTAATGTGGATAATCCTTCTTCTTCCAAAAAATTGTGTACTGCAGCTGTTCGATGTGGAGGTGCATTGTCATGCATAAACACAAATCCATCACCTACCGCCCCCCGGAATAGACGCACAACAGGATTCTTCTCTTCAAAACCAGGAGAGGCGTCCGTGTACCCCTCATAATACCACTCCAAACCATAATACTCCCACCTTTAAACGGAACACGTGGTTGGGCTGTTTCTAATCGGGTTTGTCGTCCTGGGGCTCTCCAAACTAACGTTCTTCGCGAATCAGAAACCAAGCCAATTCTTGATTCATCAGAGAACATCAAGTAATTTCAGTAAGGACCATGGTGTAACATTTCTTGAGCCCATTGCAACCTTGCAGTTTTTTGTTGATAGGTTAGTTTGGGAACACGTAGAGGTCTTCTGCGATACAAATTTACCGCATTTAATCTTCGTGTAATTGTTTGCCTTGAGATATTCAGTCCTTCAAGTCTAGCAATTTCTCTGGATATGCCACTTGTAGATTTCTGTCGATTTCTTCGAGCTATCAATGTTATCTGCCGTTCTTGTGTTGCTGTTGTACATCTACTTCTGCCACTTCTGGGAAGATCCTTCACATCATTTGTGTCTTGGAATTTTTATTTTATTTTTGATACAGCACCCTGAGTAACACCAACAATATTCGCGATATCACTTTGACCAAAGCCCTGTCATATTTGCTAGTGATTTTCCATAAACGTTACCAGTGATTGTTAGGTTTTCTGATTCCTAAAATAGAGCCGGTTGTATTTACGTTTTGAACTGTAGTTCACAGCCGAACTTCAGTTCAAATTAAAAAAGTTTTTGCACCAACAGTATTTTACACTGATCTTAGTTCAAATCTAGAGTTCAAGTTCAGGAAGTTGAACGTTGAACTATAGATAGAAGTAACTTTCTAACCTTACAAATTTTCTTCTCCGTTGTTTACCTTGTTTATTATTTTGTTGGTCGTATGAAAATGTATAAAATCGAAAATATCACTGAGGATGAAGATTTTTTGGATCTTGTGGATGTTGTAATGAAAAAAACTAGAATGCCACGAACATTCAGGAAACGTCCTGATTATTTTACGAAATAAAAAGACAATGAATTTAACAAAAACAAAGATTTATTATTATCCTTAGATTTATTACCTCAAAAGTCAAGGGTACGTTAAGAAAAACAACATTAAGTGTTTTTAAAGAGGTGTCAAGACCACAAAAGGTGAAAAATTTTATAGAAAATATATTTTTGGCGTACTTCTCATTTAAAGTCAAAAATTGCAAATCATCGACGTTGTAGTCTTGTTATTCAAGGCTGAAATGTACAGTATCCGCCAGAATAAACAGTACCGAAAATAAAAATTAATTTTTAATTACTGTAATATAAGTGTTCAAAATGTTCACCATTTCGACGCAAACAAGCTTCATATCGATTTTGTAAGTCAATAAACATATTTATAAAAAGTGGTTGATGGAACTACCGAAAAATATTTTGTATTCTTTCCCGTTGTTCGGCAATATTCGCCGGCGGATTTTCTGAATGAAATATTTTTTCCTTCATTATGCCCCAAATGTATACGTCAGGTGGCGTCAGATCAGGTGAATGAGAAGGATATTCAAAGTCTGTTCCCCGAGAAATTATTCTATTATCGAAACGCTGACGGAGTAAGTCTAAGGTGCGCACAGCTGTATGGCTCGTTGCACCATCTTGTTTGAACCATTGTGTGCGAAACTGTAGATTTCGTGCACGGCAAAAGTTATTTAGATGTCTCACAAAAGGTATAATAATTTTTTCTCTATATTTCTTGGTTGACAGTAAGTGGATTCTCATTATCATCTTCAATGACATCAGGACGTTCAAATCCAAGGAATCTGGTTGTTTGTCGATTAATATAGCCGCTAAGAAGAACGTGACTCTCGTCTGAAAACCATATGTTTTTCAAAAATTCAGGATCTTCGTAAATTAAACTCAAAATGCGACCACAGTAAATTTCTCTTGCACGTTTGTCCGCAGCATTTAGTCGTTGTCCAATTTGAATACGGTATGGATAACCACCAATTGGTTTGAAAATGCGACGTAAAGACGTTTCACTAATGTTGAGTTTACGTGCAGTTCTTACAAGACTTCTTTGAGGTGATTGCACAACTTTGTTAAAAACACGTCCTTCATTTTCGTTAGTGCATACTGTTTTTCGACGGCCTGAAGAACCTTTACGTTGACACAATACACTACCAGTGCGACGAAATTTTTCAACAACAGCTAACTTCACACTTTTACTAGGAGCTGCTTTGTTAAATTTTTGTTGATATTTTAATGACACCTGGTCTAAACTTGGACCATCTTTACGTCCTTTTCCGTATGAACGAAAATAATGCTCGGAAAAATTCTAGAATATTACCCCTTAATGAATTTCGACAATTTTTTGCATAGGGCCTTTTTGAGGTATTTTTAATGGAATGACATTAAAATTTCCGCGCGGAAAGGCCGATTTTTGTGGAAAAATTAAAAAAAGTCAAAATTTGGAGGTTATGTGCGATATCCGATAGGTCATAGCGTGGCCAGACCGGGTCAAACGGTGCCAAAGCAGAGCATAGCATACTCAGAAGTACTAGTGAACATGGATGTCATCTACTAAAAATAATTATTCAAAAAGAAAAATTTTGTAGTGAAAAACGTTTCCGCGGAAAAATTAGCGGGTTTTCCACCATTTCCCCACCCATACACACGCTGTGCAAAAAAATTATCGAAATCCGGGAAATAATCTAGAATTTACCCTAATGCTCTACCAAAAACACTTTTTCTTCCGTTGTTAGAACCATTTTTAAATCAAATTTAACTGCAGCGTACTATTAATATATCAACTAATGCCAATTAAGTCAAATATGACAAATCCATAGGTGCATTCTTTTTGACTGAGATCTCAGCTCACTTCAATTGAGGTGATCTGATATAAAGTGATGTGAGTAAGCACCAAAAAGAACGACAAACTCAATTGAACCGCGCGACCTGTCGAAGCATGCGTAATTATTCAAATATACCTACGAAATAAAAGAAATAATAATGCAGATAATTATTATTATTTGTTATACCTTCCTTCGCCCTCTGTGCATCTTCAAGAGAAAGATTTAAAGTATACTCTACATTTGTATTAGCATCTAATAACGTGATTGTTTCCATTTTATTCTCAAAAAAAGTTAGGTTATTATGTTGTTTTTAAAACCCAAACAAATCAAATATTTCTTGCTCCCACCACTTTATTTCCGACTCAAGTCTAAACTGCATAGCACATTCAGCATCGGTAAAGGCGGAGGAAAAATCTCAGCTCACTTCGAAATGAGTGAATCGAAAAGAACGCGCAAATAACCGATGTGAGCTGAGATTAACTGAGATCAAAAAGAACGCACCTCATATTACATAAACAACTCCACAGCACTCTCTGTTTCGGTATTGTTCATTTTGGTGGATACCGTACTATAACGATTGTTTCATAAGTTGCCTTTAATTCGATATATGTATATCCAATCTAAATTACGCATAATCTTATTGCTGGGTTGATAATTCAACTGTATCTCATTTAAACCTTTTTTTTAATATGACCAGGAACATACGATTCATAACTAGTTTACTATATTATTTGAAATTACCCATTTTTAAAAATAATTAATTAAAAATTTAAAAAAATCCCTGATATGACACCCAATTACTTACTTTTTGTTATCGGGTGTCAATGATAAACTATGTTGTGCTGTCAACAATTTTTATCCGCTAAAGAAGAGGTCGAATCATTCAAATACCATGTTTTGGAGGTACCTCTTTCTGTGTGGCATGATACTTTGACAAATGGTTTAAGCGGATACAAAAATATATAAATCTTAGAAATACATATATTGGAGAGAAACGCTTTCCAACTAACAGGTCGGCTGAAAAGTCCCCGGTCTACCATAGTAAAACACAATATTTTGACAAAATTCTTTTTTTTTTATTCAACATAGTTGCCTTCAAGGGCGATACAGCGATTATAGCGACCTTCCAACTTTTCGATACCATTTTTGTAGTACTCCTTCGGTTTGTCCTCAAAATAGGCTTCAGTTTCGGCGATTACCTCAGTATCAGAGCCAAATTTTTTTCCCGCGAGCATTCTCTTCAGGTCAGAGAAAAGGAAAAAGTCGCTGGGGCTAGATCTGGAGAATACGGTGGGTGAGGAAGCAATTCGAAGCCCAATTCATGCAATTTTGCCATCGTTTTCGATGATTTGTGACACGGTGCATTGTCTTGATAAAACAACACTTTTTTCTTCTTCATATGGGGCCATTTTTTCGCGATTTCGGTCTTCAATCGCTTCAATAATGCACAGTAATAGTCGCTGTTGATTGTTTTCCCTTTTCCAAATAGTCGATGAACAATATACCGTGTGTATCCCAAAAAACTGAGGCCATAACTTTGCCAGCTGACTGTTGAGTCTTTCCACGCTTTGGTGGCGGTTCACCGGCCGCAGTCCACTCAGCTAACTATCGATTGGACTCAGGCGTGTAGTGATGGAGCCAAGTTTCATCCATAGTCACATATCGACGCAAAAAATCGGGTTTATTACGACTTAACAGCTGCAAACACTGCTCAGAATCATCAATTCGTTGCTGTTTTTGGTCGATTATGAGCACGCGCGGCACCCATTTCGCACAGAGCTTCCGCATACCCAAATATTCGTGAACGATATGTCCAACACGTTCCTTAGATATCTTTAGAGTGTCAGCTATCTCGATCATATTCACTTTACGGTCACTCAAAATCATTTTGTGGATTTTTTTGATATTTTCGTCGGTAACCACCTCTTTTGGGCGTCCACTGCGTTCACCGTCTTCGGTGCTCATTTCACCACGCTTGAATTTTGCGTACCAGTCAATGATTGTTGATTTTCCTGGCGCAGAGTCCGGAAACTCATTATCAAGCCAAGCTTTTGCTTCAACTGTATTTTTTCCTTTCAAATAACAATATTTAATAAGCACACGAAATTCTTTTTTTTCCATCTTTTTGAGAATAACAAAAGTTGCTTCACTAAAAATGCAATATCTCATAAACTAATAGTCCGACAGCTGTCAAATTTTTACACGAATCTTTTGAAGGTTGATATCTAAAAATGAAATGGATTTAATTCTAGTGTCGTCATGTATAGGTCAGACCGGAGACTTTTCAGCCGACCTGTTAATTATTGTTAAATCATTATGTTAAAATATAAAGTTTAAAAACTGATTAAGATTTCCATAAAATGAGTGGACTCTAGTAACAAAAACGAACCTTTTCCAACCGAATCAAAGTTTTCAGACTACCTGACGTGAAATAATTTTTGTTTCTGCTTATGCCCAATAAAAGCCGAAAACTATGTTTTCTCTTTTAGTTTTACACGTTATTGATTCGAAGGAGTTTTAATATACGAAAACGAGGTTACGACTGCTCCGCAATATATTATATTCAGCATTGCATGATATACTCTAACTAAACCGGCACAAACAAAATGAATTTTAAACTCTATGGTCTATAACCGCGCTGAAGTACCGCCATTCAAATAAAATTAGAAAGGAACTGATGAAATTTCGCACGGGTATATACGCGGACGTATGCAATATATTAGCAATATTTACTTAAATGAATGTACCATTTCTGTCGAGGTGTAGATTTTAGAATATAGCAAATAATTAGCCGATTTTTTTCTATTTATGTAAATCTTAGTTGAAAACGGATGATGACATCGTGTAAAAGACATTAACTCCCATAATACTTGTATTATACCTATTTATATTTTAGAACCTTTGTCTCAAACACTCGGGTGGATTCTATTCGCCTTTTCGAAAGTCTAGACGCCCTCTGGAGGATAAATAATAATGCTACTTTGTGAGTAATCCCAAATTATTTTTAATTTTATTTTGGATTGTTATGTGGAGGTTGATGTTTGATTCTTTTATTTGTATTTGTAAAACTAGCTGACCCTGTGAACTTCGTATCACCGGAAAAAATTTTTTTACTACTTTTGATTCGTGATTATCAACCAATCCTATCATAGGATGACAGAAATGGAAACTTTGACAACGAAGTACAATGGCACACCCTTTCCTTCAAACGATCTAATGTAATTTTTACTGTCAAATGTCATTTTTCCGCTACCAACTGTAATTTTTCAGCTGTCAACTGTCATTTTTGACATTCGAATATCATTTATAACTGTCTTATGTCAATTTTTACTCTTAAATGTGTTTTTTAACTGTCTTATGTAAATCATTCATTTTTAAAAATTTGTGAATTTTAAATACTTTTAACCTTTAACTATTTAAAAAAAATGTATTTAAAAATAAATTTGGAAAATGTGAGTATTAAATACCATTTCTATTGATGAGATGGGTAATTAGATAGTAAAGATTATTCTCAATTTACATAATATTTATAATGTACTTAATTATGGACTATGATCATAATCCTATATAAATAATTATAAAAAAACTCACTCACACTTTAACACAAATTTTGACAATGCCACACCCTTTCCTTCAAACGATCTAATGATGTTTATAAATGGCTTTGTTCATTTGTTATTGGATCGGCCAATGAAAATACCATACGCATAAAACATTTTTTTACGATTTAACCAATCATATAATAGGATGACAGAAATGAAAACTTTGACAACGAAGTACAATGACACACCCTTTCCTTCAAACGATATAATGTAATTTTTAATGTCAAATGTCATTTTAGATGTCAACTGTCATTTTTCCGCTACCAACTGTAATTTTTCAGCTGTCAACTGTCATTTTTGACATTAGAATATCATTTATAACTGTCTTATGTCAATTTTTACTCTTAAATATAAACAATTAGTTTTTTTAGCTGAATTTTCGGGTTTCCCAAAAAAAAAAATTTTCTAAACCATCCCTAAACTATAGCAAAAAAAAATTTTGAAAATCGTCTTGCCGTTTTTGAGTTTTTGCGAGACTAACGCACAGCAATTCATTTTTATATAGATTAGCACCAAAGAATTAAAACACACAACTCAACCACTAAGTTCGACACCTCAAACAAAAAGATTACTCACAATCCTCCATATTTGTTTACGTTTCTTAGCGCCCTCAACGGTAGTCGAAATCGCGAATAGTCTTTACATAAGTTAAATAAACCAATATTTAATTGACTTAAACGGCGATTTTCTTGTGCTGTAAATCTTGTGAAAGTGGAGAGAACTATGAATTTCAACCTCAGTTATTGTTTAATTTTTATTTATGTTTAGAATTAGTTTTGACTTCAGAATAACTATTTTGATATTGTGATTGTTAATTTCTGCAGTAACTCTTTTATAGCATTGTTTTGTTTTTCATGGTTTAATAAACATAATTTTTAGACTTCGGCTAGTTTTTTGATAGACCCCCATTAAAAGTGTATTATTCGACGAGTATAATACAGGGTGTCCCACGACGTTTTGACAGTCCAATTTCTCGAGAACTGTTCATATGACATGTATGAAATTTGGCAGATATAAACAGTCGAAACTGATGCTTATATTCATTATAAAATGACTTCCGTTTTTCCTGTCATTTCGGCTCACGTGACCTCAACATAACTTTTTTAAATGGGACAACCGGTATAATATTACAATTTTGGATACATCATTTAAAAACAAATTCAACGATACCACACTTGTCATCATTGTATTGTGCAGGCCTTTTTATAGGCTCGGCGAAAAATGACAAATATGACATAAAAATCGGAATTCAACTGTTCGTTATTTCCAAAAGTTAACCCAAATTTTCGAATTTGTATTGAACTTCTACTTATTTGTAATTCTTGTTCAAGAAATCGTATTGAGGTGTGTGGATTTACCTGCAGATAAGCCAAAATATTTATCACATTGTCATCTGTCTGAGCCCCTATTATCATTACTGCACAATACAATGATGACAAGTGTGGTATCGTTGAATTTGTTTTTAAATGATGTATCCAAAATTGTAATATTATACCGGTTGTCCCATTTAAAAAAGTTATGTTGAGGTCACGTGAGCCGAAATGACAGGAAAAACGGAAGTCATTTTATAATGAATATAAGCATCAGTTTCGACTGTTTATATCTGCCAAATTTCATACATGTCATATGAACAGTTCTCGAGAAATTGGACTGTCAAAACGTCGTGGGACACCCTGTATAATGGTAGCTATTACTCATGACGATGAAGCTTACTAGCCAATATGTAAATTGACAGTGTCCCTATCTATTAGTGTACCTCTAGGTATATTTTATTATTCTCAGAAGCAGAATTTAGTTTTTTCCAGGATTATCACAGAATTTGCCGATTCTGAAACTAATTTGATTACAGAATGCTGCTCTCGGGGTTGAGAAAATATTCTGAAAAACCCCTGTCCCGTGCAATTTTGATGTATTTACATTATCTTTTATGATAGAATAATATTCTCACGGTGGACAGTTGATTGTCATTATAGTGCAAGACTTGAGTAACTGTCAAAATTATTGCTGTCACGTTTTCGGTTCGAAAATAAAAAAAATATCATCTGAATCTAGTGATTCAGAAATAGGGTGTGATAGTACACCCCCCGAAATTACAGAGTGTAAATAATATACTGGAAAATTTACTACCAAAAAAAATCAAAGAATGATTACAGGCCCGGACTGGAACAATTTGGGGCCCTCAGCTAAAACCTGTAAAAGGGATTTGTGGGTATGGAATACCCTCCAGCAAAGGGAAAATGTTTGAAAATTAGGTTATTGAAAACAATGAAAACTTATCTACCTAAACTAACCTTACCTACCGCAGTGTCCTGCTTTTTATTGTCTTTTCCTCCTTGTTTCACCTTATATTTCTTCACTTCTATAGAACCAAATCTCTTGTCTAAATTTTTCTGTAGGTATACCTAACCACTATGCTTTTATTTTTGCTTCTTTTTATTATTTTATAATTTTTTTAATTAGTTTCTTCTTTAAAATTTCCGTAAACTATCAAGCTGATGGAAGCTTTTCTATTCTTATACTCCTTTTTCTAATAATAATTAAAACTTTTTCTTTTTAACTATTACTTATTTAAATTATATTCTTATCAATGTTTTTACTTATTTTCCAAATCAAAAAAATATCTCTTCCTTCTTCCTGACTTTCAATCCCCACTTCTATATCCTGGCAACGAAACTTCTTCATTACTGTACTCACTTACCTTACTATTAACATTTCTTATCTACAGTGCGGTCCATATGTATGAAATAAATTCATTTGTAGCGTTATTATGTACCATATGAAAAAACCTGAAACAGGTCGATTTTTATTCTTAAATTGACAATTTACAGTATGAAAATATTATCCCCCTCCAGCACCCCTTCGGAATTATAAGCACCCCCTCGAAAATTTTAAATTACAAAGGGGGTCGTGTGGCACCTCGTTGAAAAGGGATTTTGGTCCTCTGTTCAGCAATATAAAGTTTTTTAAGTTTGGTGCAATCATAACTGAGAAAATTGATTTTTAAGATGTAAAATTTTGATAATGTCTCTAACACAAAACTTTACGTAGAATGAAGATAATAATGTCACATAATGATTAGAATGTGTTTTTCAATGTATTTGACACTTAAATTAAATGTTCAAAATGACCACCATTTACTTCTTGACAATAACCGAGGCATAATTGGAATTCTCGTACAACATTTTGTATGACCTCGGGGGTTATTTTGTTAATTTCTTCCGTTATCCTAACTTTTAAATCAGCAATATTGTTTGGTCTATTAAAATATACTTTAGATTTTAAATAACCCCATAAAAAGTAATCGAGAGGAGTCAAATCGGAGGATCTAGCCGGCCATTCGATCGCCCCACGTCTTCCAATCCACCTATTGGGAAAAACTTCGTTTAAATAATTTCTAACAGTACGTGCAAAATGCGGTGGAGCTCCGACTTGTTGGTAGTAAATAGATCGATCTATCTCATTTGGATGATTAACATCAGGAAAAACTCTTTGTAATGTAGGCACTAAAAAGTTAATCAAAAAATCTAGATAAACCTCACCAGTAACTGTGCCCTCAAAAAAATAAGGGCCAATAATTTTATTGTTAATGATACCAGCTCAAACGTTAACTTTTTTAGGATATTGAGTGTGAGCCTCACACATCCAGTGAGGATTTTCTCTGCTCCAATATCTACAGTTCTGTTTGTTAACCGTTCCGTTTAAATGAAACGTCGCTTCATCAGAAAAAACTATTTTGTTTATGAACTGCAAATCTGCGTTCATTCTATCCATCATCAATTCACAGAATTCTAGCCTTCTATCAGGATCATCTTCATTTAACTCCTGAACCAACTGAACTTTGTAAGGGTGGTATTTTTCTTTATGCAGAACTCTCAAAATAGATGATTTACTTACATCATTGTCGGCGGCAAGTTCTCGAGTTGTCTTATGCGGATTTTCCTCAATATCTAGAAGTACATCTAACTTTTTTCCATCAGTAAATTGAACATTTATACCTGGTTTTTCAATATTTTTTACATGTCCAGTTTCACGAAACTTTTTTCAATTTTGCTAACTGTAGACTGCGAAACGTGTTGACCAGGGTATTTATTATTAAAAATTTCACAAACCTCCTTTTGAGTTCTGGTTTTATTACCACAACCAATCATAATTAAAATGTCTATTCTTTGAGTCTCGGACAAATGATCCATAATTAAATTTAATACGCGCACAAATATTATACTGACGTCTTTTAGTAACTTTAAATACCTAAATGACAGCAGTCTACTAGATTTATATCAATTGTTTATTTAGTTTTTTGACTATTATTTTAATATCTTCAAAGTTTTTTCCTAATATTTAGCAGAACAGATACGAAAATACCTGATTATTTCTAAAGTTATTTTAATAGACCAAACAATATCGCCTCGGTTATTGTCAAGAAGTGAATGGTGGTCATTTTGAACATTTAATTTAAGTGTCAAATACATTGAAAAACATTATGTGACATTATTATCTTCATTCTACGTAAAGTTTTGTGTTAGAGACATTATAAAAATTTTACATCTTAAAAATCAATTTTCTCAGTTATGATTGCACCAAACTTAAAAAACTTTATATTGCTGAACAGAGGACTAAAATCCCTTTCCAACGAGGTGCCACACGACCCCCTTTGTAATTTAAAATTTTCGAGGGGGTGCTTATAATTCCGAAGGGGTGCTGAAGGGGGATAATATTTTCATACTGTAAATTGTCAATTTAAGAATAAAAATCGACCTGTTTCAGGTTTTTTTCATATAGTACATAATAACGCTACAAATGAATTTATTCCATACATATGGACCGCACTGTATACTTAACCTAATACAAGTTTTGTTTACATTACATACATTTTTATAATCTAAACTCATAAAATTTATTAAGAATAATAAAAAACTCTTCGTTTTAACAAAACTTCCATACTTAGTCTAGCCTTAATACTACCTAAACAACATCACCTAGCTACAAACAAACAAAATGTAACTTAAATGTCAATCTGACGATGCTATTCAGAGAAACGGCCGTCATTGTAATTTGAAACATAATTTTTTCAAATAAACTTGGAAGTTGCGTTCAAACGAAGAGTTTTTTATTATTCTTAAGATGGACTTCCAAAGAGTAAGAGTTAGTACAATTAATTTCATAAAATTTAACTTTGACATTTACATCAAATCTTGGCTTTTCTCCGAAAATAAAATAATTAATATTAAATTAAAATAAATTTTGAAATGACCCTTAAATATACCTTTTCAATATATTTTTTTATTTTAAAATTATGTTCTGTTAAAAAGTTCTGTAAAGAGAATTGTAAAGGGATATAAGTTACAACCCCTTAGATAATTAGAAAGCATTTAAAAAATACCCGTAGATATCCAATTTATCAATGGGAATAACCAATATTCCAAAACAAAAATAAAAATAATTTATTTTCCTCAACTTTAAGTGGAAGTGTACTATGGCACAAAAATAAAAAAAATTAAAATTAAAATTGCACGGCGAAAAAATCCAAACATTGTTGCTACAATATTTTGAAACAACTTTGAAAAAATTAAATTAAGAGCGTTCTTTAGGCTTTCATTTACTAGTTTCCTGCTTTTTTATTAATTAACTAATTAAAATTTGGTTTTCACCAAAATATAGAGAACAAAATCTAGTATTGTGGATGCTAAAAATATATATTTTTTATTCGATTTACATATTTTTTCTTTGATATTTAAGTGCAAATTTTTAAAAATTTTAAGTTTCCACATTTCTATATAACATTTTAAAAATTTTGTTCAAAAAAATTGTTTTTAATCTACTGTAACTAACATTTAAAAGGGATTTAAGAAAAATGCATTAAGTGCTTCATTATGTGCTGCCGCCAGTAGTAATGCGTTCGAACTATTAGAGTTGCATCTAAAGGGTTCAGAGGCGTCGGGCCCATCAGTATAAATTGCCAATATATTTTATACCTGTTATCAGTTTTGGTTAGCAACCCTAGCGAAAACAATTGTAACTATCTTAATTTACTTTCGGTGTGTGGCTTATTTAAGTTATTTATTTAAATAATTTTAAAGAATTGTAATAATAATGGGTAATTTAAAAAAATCAATCTCTGGAAAACGTTTGAAGTTAAGTGCAAAATTAATTAATTATTTTTCACCATTTTGTTGGTTAATCAATCTGATATGATGTACCTATATAACTATGTTTTGCCTGTTAGTCCATTTGCCCTATTTAATATTCATAGAGAGTATTATTTTAATCCACTTTGCGTTCTCAGGATATAAGAAAAATAGCTTTTGTTAGTAAAATCAGTTTTATAACATTTATGTGTTTCTACAAGATAGGTACGTTATTTTAATCGATAAAATTAATTGTTGATTTTAACCGTTAATCCAAATACTGTTGAAAACTCAATTAATTAAATTAACAAAAGAAAATGAATACACCACAAGGAACATACAGAAGATATCTACTATTTTATATTTTTATTGTTAAGTTAAACACAATCCTTAGATGAAATGTTTTAAGTTTATTATTATTTTAAGACATATAGGTTGGAGTTATATTCTTTGTTTTAAATAGGATGAATGAAAAGTTTTTTGTTCCCAGTTAGTAGCATGTTTGCTGTTTTTATGTTTGTATACCTATTTGTATATTTAGAAATAATATAAAGCATAAGATGTGTCCTTTTTTAAAAACTATTTTTATGTGTGTGTATTAGTAGTTATATGAAACTTCTAGCTCAAATATTTTGCAATGTTTACTATATTATTTTGTTCTGGATGCTAACAAAATTAAAGCAATAATTATTAAAAACGCCTTGATTTTGTTATACAAATTTCTGATTAGGGTAAATTTTATAATACACCATTAGATAGTATTTTTGATTTTCGATACCCTGGTTACTTGCATAAGAGTTACAAAAAGATGTTTTACCCCACTCATAATAAAATTGTATAATCCTTTAAGCAACTGTACTTTTATTCTAACAAAACAGTTTTCATCAATTTAGTCATTTTACACTTCAATATTTAAGGAGAGTTAAAGTGCAATTTGACTGAAGCGACAATTATCCATTGAATTATTTGGTTTTGAAGAAAATCATTCCTATGTCAATTTTCTAAAAAAAATTAGTATAACAGGTCGGCTGAAAAGTCCCCGGTCTGACCTATAGATGACGACACTAGAATTAAATCCATTTCATTTTTAGATAGTATCAACCTTCAAAAGATTCGTGTAAAAATTTGACAGCTGTCGGACTATTAGTTTGTGAGATATTACATTTTTAGTGAAGCAACTTTTGTTATTTTCAAAAAGATGGAAAAAAAAAGATTTTCGTGTGCTTATTAAATATTGTTATTTGAAAGGAAAAAATACAGTTGAAGCAAAAGCTTGGCTTTATAATGAGTTTCCGGACTCTGCGCCAGGAAAATCAACAATCATTGACTGGTACGCAAAATTCAAGCGTGGTGAAATGAGCAACGAAGACGGTGAACGCAGTGAACGCCCAAAAGAGGTGGTTACCGACGAAAATGTCAAAAAAATCCACAAAATGATTTTGAGTGACCGTAAAGTGAATATGATCGAGATAGCTGACACTCCAAAGATATCTAAGGAACGTGTTGGACATATCGTTCACGAATATTTGGGTATGCGGAAGCTCTATGCGAAATGGGTGCCGCGCGTGCTCACAATCGACCAAAAACAGCAACGAATTGATGATTCTGAGCAGTGTTTGCAGGCTGTTAAGTCGTAATAAACCCAATTTTTTGCGTCGATATGTGACTAGAGATGAAACTTGGCTCCAATGTGTCCAATCGACAGTCAGTTGAGTGGACTGCGGCCGATGAACCGCCGCCAAAGCGTGGAAAGACTAAACAGTCAGCTGGCAAAGTTATGGCCTCAGTTTTTTGGGATACACACGGTATATTGTTCATCGACTATTTGGAAAAGGGAAAAACAATCAACAGCGACTATTACTGTGCATTATTGGAGCGATTGAAGACCGAAATCGCGAAAAAACGGCCCCATATGAAGAAGAAAAAAGTGTTGTTTCATCAAGACAATGCACCGTGTTACAAATCATCGAAAACGATGGCAAAATTGCATGAATTGGGCTTCAAATTGCTTCCTCACCCACCGTATTCTCCAGATCTAGCCCCCAGCGACTTTTTCCTTTTCTCTGACCTGAAGAGAATGCTCGCGGTAAAAAAATTTGGCTCTGATACTGAGGTAATCGCCGAAATTGAAGCCTATTTTGAGGACAAACCGAAGGAGTACTACAAAAATGGTATCGAAAAGTTGGAAGGTCGCTATAATCGCTGTATCGCCCTTAAAGGCAACTATGTTGAATAAAAAAAATGAATTTTGTCAAAATATTGTGTTTTACTATTGTAGACCGGGGACTTTTCAGCCGACCTCTTATCTGATAGTCAATAAAAACCTAATGATAGGCAATTCATGACATATTTTTTTTAATTTAAACTTTTAAAATCCCTTTCCTGAAAATCTTCCAATATGTCACTTTAGTCCTTTTACCTTTCCAATAAAAAAATACACATTACTTTTATTTAGGTTTGAATTTTTGGATAAAAATTATTTTAATATTATCATGTAATTTAAAAACGATCCTAATCTATACAAAAATTTTAAACACCTTTCATAAATTTTCCTACCAGAAAAGAACCTGTATATTATTAATAAAATATTAAATTTTTTTTTTCAATAAAATATTTTAATTAGGCGTCAAGTTAAATTTGTATACAAATCCATACATGCTACCAAAATAAATATAAAATATTAAAAACATTCTACGCTCATTAATTTTTATGTAGGGTACGATATAGATAAGCAAACGATTTGCGAAAGACAAACGTTTCAATGTGAACCCGTTTAGCGTATATTAGAAATTTATATTAGACAAATATAATTATGTCGTAGAGTGAATCAGTGATACTTTTGAAATCCAGCCCACCGCTTTGCTTAAAAAGTGGAAGAGCGATGCAATTCCGCTCTTAAGAAGAAACTTCTCCGCCAAAGAAAAAAATAGATCCGAAATAGAAAACATTTGCATATAGGAAACAACTAATAATTCCGCGAGACGATATTTGTCTCATTCAGTATTTCTTGTGCTTAACAATGAGTAACTGCCAACATTTTCATTAATAGTAGTTTTAAAACAACTAAATGAAACAAATGCTTTGACTAAGAACATTAAAAAAATAAACTTTTGAACCAAACTTCCACGTTTATTTTAAAAAATTAGCTGTTTTAAATGCAAGGACAGCTGCTTCTTTGACATTTACGTGTTTTTTAAAAGTTTATAATTGTTATGTTCACAGGACACCCTCTAGTAGGCTAACTCTTCTACTAATTATCAGATCTAATATATTAGTACTGGGCCCACCCGCCTCATCTTGCGAGCGCTAGTGTACGTGCAGCCCAGAACACAGAACTATACATAACAATACAAATTTTATTAATATTTTTGGAAAGTTGGGTTTTAAAGAAAACTTCGACGTTGTTCATCAAGTTTATATTAAATAAATATACATAAAAAATATATAAATAAATAAGAAATATAAAAAATTAAATTTACTTTTTCTGTTGATTCTATTTGTATAGGATTTGTGTGCCTATACTTTTATTGGGTCAATGTAGGAGTCTTTTCCTGCAGCTATTTTATTCACTTGTTTGTACCAAAAAAAGATACTACATCTAATTATTAACCTGCAGGCTTTTTCTCCACATGTAGATGGATGATGGTAGAATAACTGAAGTATCTGAAATCAAATAATTTTATTCATTTACAATATAACTTGAAGTTGTATCTACTTACCAGATAAAAGTAGAGTTGGGTATCAACTCTTTCTGAAATCCTGCGTTATGAAACTGCTGGTCAAAATGTTGATGGCACACTCTATAATTGCCATAAAGTTGTTTTTGAATTTTCTCCTTTAACACAGGATTGTTTATATTCTCCATCCAAATATTAATTAAGTTGGGATCCTTGGTGAAACGATGCTTCTTACTTGTTTGATTGGTACAACTAGGAACACAACACGTTCTTTTACGAGATGCCATGTTCATATTATACTAAAAAAGTAAAAAATATTATAGGAAAAATTTCGGTATAGGGGAACAACTCCGATTTTAACGAATTTTTTTTTGGACACTCCCTAAACATCCCTGAGCACTACTGTGAAGTTTTTTTTTTCCGGAAATGAAAACTAAAATTTTGAAAAAATTTTGAAATTTAAAAAAAAAAATTTTTTGGTTCCAATTTGCACAATTTTGGAGAACCCGATAAAATGTAAGTTGAAACCTAACCTAACCTAACCTAACCTAACCTAACCTAACCTAACCCAACCTAACCTAACCTAACCTAACCCAACCTAACCTAACCTAACCCAACCTAACCTAACCTAACCTAACCTAACCTAACCCAACCTAACCTAACCCAACCTAAACTAACCTAACCTAACCTAACCTAACCCAACCTAACCTAACCCAACCTAACCTAAACCACAGAATTATAACCTACACAGAAGCGAATCTTGGGCAGATTACAGTAACCGTAATATTTGACCTTGAGCACCACTTACAGAGTTATACACTGAGAAAAAGGCAATTTTACTTACACAGATATAAAGTTAACTTCACAAAAATTGCCTTTTTCTCAGTGTATAACTCTGTAAGTGGTGCTCAAGGTCAAATATTACGGTCACCACAACATCAAACGGACCGCCAGTAAGATTCGCTTCTGTGTAGGTTATAATTCTGTGCCTAAACTAACCTTTTTTTGGAAAAAAATTTCAAAATTTTAGTTTTCATTTCCGGAAAAAAAAACTTCACAGTAGTGCTCAGGGATGTTTAGGGAGTGTCCTAACCTAACTTAAACTAACCTGTACAAATTGGAGCAAAAAAATTTTTTTTTTTTAAATTTCAAAATTTTTTCAAAATTTTAGTTTTCATTTCCGGAAAAAAAAAACTTCACAGTAGTGCTCAGGGATGTTTAGGGAGTGTCCAAAAAAAAATTCGTTAAAATCGGAGTTGTTCCCCTATACCCAAATTTTACCATATTATAGTATGATATTGTATGCTACACTTATGAAATAATTGTTAACATTTAAATATTAACACACAATACTTACACTGCTCTAATTCTCTTATAATACAGAAAACAATTAAAAAGTTCATAAACTAAAATATAAAATTCAATAAACTGGAAGAAACTTTCACAAATAATAACTAATTAATCAATTTAACGATAATCAACGGAAAAAGCACAGGCGAAACACAATTCAAACGTTAACGGTTAACAATTAAAAATGAAATGACAAATCATGATTAGTTTATAAATATGTGATGACAGTTGACGTTTCCTCCAATTGGGCGATACTGTAACGTCACGCTACAGATACGCCCTCAAGTGGGTGGGCGCAATAATATAACTTGGATACAAATTGTAGATAAGAGTTAAACTGCTAGGAGGGTGTGCTGTGGTTATGTTTTCAGTATCAACATTTATATATTTTTTTATAAATCCCATTGCCATGGAGATTTTGTTGATTATAGTGGAGTTAGGACATTTATTGTGTGTCAAGTATTCTCAAATTATTTAATGAGTTTGTGTTTGTTATCTATCTTATAATTGCATTTGGTACCATGTCCACTGTCCATATCCGGATGATTTTTACTATATCTTAGGTTCGCCGTTGGTTTGGGAACTTTCCATTTAAAATAAACAATTTATTGATGTTAATTTTATGCCCCTTGTTTCAGAAAGCCTGTTATTATTGAGGGGTACTTATTTAATTATTTTTTCCTTTATATATCTGCCCACGGTTGAAATGCTAAAAATAATGAAGTAACTGGAAATTTTACAGAAATATTAAATACTTTTTGAAATTTTGGCGAAGGAGCTAAATAATTTTTCATTTTGTGCTATTCTTTGATTATTTCAGATTAAAATTTAACTGCAAGTAAGCTTAAAAAAGAGTTCCTAGAAATACATTTTCTTAAATAGTTTTAGAAAACAGTCAGTGAAATAAATTAATTCGAAATTAGCAAGTATAATATGTTTGTTTATTCTTTTTTAATATTCTCAATTACTTATTCAATTCTATGTTTTAAACACTAGAAACGCTGCAAGTTTTTTCGTTTCAAATTATTACATCCAAATGAGACACTATTTTTATAAGTCAAGAAATGTATTACAAAATACATTTCATTTATTTATTCATTCAATGCAAATTGGCTACATTAAATTTTAACTGATAAAAAAAATATTGTATAATAATATGATTATTAGAATTTGAAATATAGAAGAAAAAACACTTTATATAGCGAATTCAAAAATGCATTAATATCCGGTATGTCCTCCCCTGTTCTGTAATAAGGTGTTAACACGCATATGCATGGAAATAATAATAGCATTAATGGTATCTTATTAAGAATAATAAAAAACTCTTCATTTGGACGTAACTTCCAAGTTTATTTAAAAAAATTATGTTTTAAATTACAATGACGGCCGTTTTGCTAAGAAGCATCGTCATTGTAATTTAAAACATATTTTTTCAAATAAACTTGGAAGTTACGTTAAAACGAAGAGTTTTTATTATTCTTAATAAGATGGACTTCCAAAAAGTACGGGTTAGTACAATAAATTTAATTAATGGTATCCATTGAGATGCATATTGTTCCATCCTTCTTGGGCCGTAGGTGTGAGTTCCTGGAGGGTGTTAGGAGGATTATTTCTTTTTGATATTGCTCGTCCAACGAAATTCCGCCTGTATTCAATTTAGTGATGAACAAATGCAAGACCAAGACCAAGACCGGGGTTAGTCTTGGTCTTGCATACAAGGTCTTGGTCTTGCAGTCAAATAAGCAGTCTTGGTCTTGTTCTTGCACCAAGACTCTTGCAAGTCTTGCACTTTTTTTGATTTAGGGGTCCATTTTTACAAAAAAAAGGGAAAACACTTTTTAAAATCTTTACAAGTAAAGAAAGATTAAATGAAAGGGATAGTATTTTTCATTATAATTTTTTTTTATATTACTTTGTAGCGATAAATCAAGTATGAAATAGTATATTACATAACGAGTGTGGAAAGTGAAGTATTACGCACAAGTGAAGTTTAGCACGAGCCGCGTAGTGGCGAGTGCGGAAACGTAACGAGTGCAAGAAATACACTTTCCAACGCGTTGTGTACACGATTTTTCCTACGACCCCAATATTTCTTATTATAATAAATATTTTAAATTTATTTATAAAATTTATTTTAATTATTAGTCGTGTTAAAAATTAGGATTCAAACGAGTTTATATATTGCATGGAAATATAATTAATTAAAATCAAATAACCACCTTTCTCAGGAATTCACATCGAAATTCTTTATTAGATAAATGACATTTTAATTTTTTTTGTGGGCTCTATAAAAATTAAAAGTAAAATGGTCAGTTGGTGAAATTAATTGAAAAGTAATGTAATAGATAATTGTGAACAGAAACACAAACATAACTTCAAAAATCCACATTCGACACATGCACGGAACATAAACACAACATAAAAAAGAATAATAAACTGTTCTTCTTTCTAAAAGTGTTTTTATAAAAATAATAATACTGAATAAAAATATGTTTATTTTTTAAAAATTTAAAACCCTATAAGAAACTTTATTCTTTATTCTTACTTTATACAGAAAAATTTGTATTGGCAATTACAATACAATATTTGACACAAGGAAGATTTAAAAAAAAATTAAATGGTCCTAAATTGATAAATTTGACGTAAATGTCACAAATCATAGAACTATATTTTTTTTACTTTTCAATACGTGTATTGATATTAGCTACTTTCTTAAGTACAAGTAAGTGTGCAAACTAGCACTTTCATATGTGGTCGTAGGAAATAGTTATTATCCTAACAAGTGCGGAAAAATTAATTTCCGCAAGAGTTAGGATCAATATTTTTTTTAAAAGCAATATCACCCCGAAATTTATTTAGATACTTGAAAAGATGCGATTGTGACAATTAAATCTTTCATAGTGTCAATAAATACACTAGTTTTACAGGGGTGATTTAATAAATTATGATTTTTTAAAAACAAACATTTTAAAAATCCCTATTTTCATGTAAAATAATCTTAATATTTTTACTATTTGTATATAGTCTAACAAGATAAAGATAATACAATAATTTGTCCGACTAAATAATGAAATACATTTTCTTTTGTAATTTTTCCCGTAGAATGTAATGCAAGAGTCGGTTTTTGCGTTTTTTAATATTTTATAACAAAAATTTAACAACTATTGCAAATTTAGCTGTTGCAAAATTCATTTTTTGCTTTTTTTTTCATTTTTGAGCACATTTTTAAATGAGAGGTGTATTTTTTTTATTTCATATGAAAGTAGACGTAAACACGAAAAAAATGAGCCCCAGGAAAATCTTTTCCAATAATATTTTCTGAGCAAACTTTACAGTTGAAAAAAAAAGAGATTTTTCCAGAAAAATCAAATTTCTCTGAAAATTATTATGTTACAAGGTTAAGAAAATTCGAGGTTATTTTCGACATAAAAAGGTAAGTTTTCACCAAGTTTCATCAAGATTGACGAATCCGTTGGAGAATTAAAAACGGAAAATCGGTTTTTTTTTTCATTTTCCTCTAAAAATTGAGGTTATGTGAGAAAATTACCAAGAGAAAAGTTTTAGATTTTTACATGATCTACAATTTTTCTATTGGGCACTTTTTATTTTGACGTCAATTTTAGCCACAAACAGCAATATTTTATTTTTTTACCCCTTTTTCACCCCTAAAAAGTTTATGATCATAATTGAAATAGTTAATGTATTTTTTTTTCATGTGTTATAAGCCCCTTTACCACCTCCAACTGTTACATTCAAGGTCTCAGATATTCCGTATTTTTTATTTTTTTGGTACAGCACGCCTGGACTATCACTTTAATTAAAAAAATCTGGTGTTTACAAAATGAATTGTCCAAAATGTAATGCTGTATATATATATAATGCTGAACACTTAAGAGCACATAGATTAAAACAACCAGATAAGTCAAATTATACAAAACACCTACTGGAACATCCAACCTCACTCTTACACACCAATGACATTCAAATATTACATATTTGTGATAAAAAACAAAATTTAGATTTCCTTGAAGAACTTGAAATAAAAAGACATCTAGCAGATATCCACAATTTAAAGTTGTTAATGAACAAATATATCTTAGAAGTTCTCCACTATTAAACTGTTTACTTTGATTGAGTTTACAGTTTATACATAAATAAGACGTAATTGTAACAGAAATATATTAAGTTATTGTAAAGATCAGCATGATATAGTCTTTTCCTGGTTTTTCTATATCATTGCACAGTTATACTGATCTTAGAGGGAAATACATCCAGGATAATCCCTTAGGGCTAATAACATCTAGACTTTAACATTGTTATGTCTTATTACTTCCATACTTAGTCTAGCCTTAATACTACCTAAACAACATCAGGTACAGCTACAAACAAATAAAATGTAACTTAAACGTCAATCTGACGATGCTAATCTTAGCGAAACGGCCGCGTTATTATAATTTAAATTATAATTTTATAAGTTACGTTCAAACGAAGAGTTTTTTATTCTTAGAATATCATAACTTGTTCAAACGCTTGTTCAAGGGTCGTAATCTTCAACTCTTCTACTGTAAGTACTTCTAAATGTTTTTCAATATTTTAAATTTTGGCGGATGCGTTGTGGTTTGTATAGCTCAGGGATGTTGAACTTCAAGTAGCCCAAGAACCATTAAAAAAAATATATAGTTTGGAGGACTGAATTATAAAATTTGTCCATGCTTTTAGCTTTTTATTATTATTTTTATTTATTACAAATAAGTCAAATTACAAAAAATACTGGGACCTTTGAGAATCATGGTTTTCTAAAATTAAAACAACCAGTATTAACATAATAATAATGTTTATTTGCTAAAGAAAAGTTACAAGGTAATAACACCACATATAAAAAATACAGCAAGTATGCAAATAAATATGAAAAAGACACAAAAGTATTTCTATATACTTGTTTGCGTTAATAGAAAGAAAAAAAATTAAAAAATAGAATTAGAAAATCACCACATCCAACTGTTACATAAAATCTTATTTTCTAATTAAAATCCACAAATATATACAACATATGAATAAAACATAAACAAAACAACAAAATTACTCATAAACTAATGGATCAATAATTATTGATGTATTTCGTAATTAACTAGCGCGGGTTTGTTAAAAGAAAAGATTTAATATTTTTTTTGAAAATAGATATATTAGAAGTATGTTTTATAGTTTCCGGTATGATATTATATAACTTAGTTGAATAAAACATGTACCTACGATCTTTGTGCTGTAGTTTTCGACATTTCTAGTGTAACATAGTAATGTTTGTTACCAGTGTTATATTCATGTGAAGGGAGCTGACTCTTCTGGGGGTCTAGTTTTGAATATCAGTGAAATTGAATTCACAAGTGAAATATTTCGATTTTTAATTCACCATCGAAATGCTATACCTAGTTTTCAATTGTAGTGAAATGAAATTTTTATAAATTCACTTAAATGAAATTAATTCGATCGACACAATTTGACAACAATGGAAATCAGTCGAATTAGTTCAAATCATTAACGTGCGAGAAAAACATAAGATTAATTAAGGTTAAAAATACCATTATTTCTTATTTTGTTCTTAGAATCTTCGCCAAGTCATCAAAATTTAATAAAATTCTACTTTTGTTAGTTGGTAATACGTTTTTAAAATTGAAAAATTTGATAGGAAATGCTAATAGTATATAGGAACGATTCACATAGGTTTCAGGTTTCAGTAAATTATAAATTTATAGCAGAATCTCTGATTTAGTTACAATATTATGAAGTTGTACATAAAATAATACTGTTTTAGTGATGGCTGATTTTAAAAATAAAAAAAGTTTTGTTAATGAACAACAAAAACGTTGGTGGAATACATACAAAACCATTCAATTTTAAAATATCCACCAAAACTTAACAATAAACTATATTGCCTAAACTAATGCAGCAACGTTCTTGGCGTAAACTTATCATCCTCTAAAAGGTCCAAAATGGCCATTTTGTCAAAAATAAACGTTCTCGCTTCACTCTCTTCCACTAACTAATAAAAATATCATACTAATATCTAATATAAACAATACTAATATATTTTGCTAACTAACTATAAACTAGATTCAAAAAACAAAACAAGAAAATACCTACAAGCAGAAAACCACAAAACAAAATTTCTAACGTAATTCGCAAGTGAAATATATATTTCGACAGCTTAATAGTATTCGAATTATATTTGTGAAATATTTTCGAATTCGAATTTTATTTCACTCGTGAAATTAGTTCAAAACTTGAGTTGATCGAAATATGAGCAATTTCACTTGTGAAATATTTCAAAACTAACCCCCCTGTTTATTTGAATGATATTTAGCAGTACAGCATAGGAAAAACAATTGCCGTATATCAAGAATTTGAGTTTCTTCATACAACGCATCAGTTGGATGCCTCGCTTTTTATGAATAAATCAATTTCAGAAGCCTCTGAGTAACTTCCAAAGCCTGAATATGGCTTTTTAGAGCTGCTCCATGCAACATGAATATTAGTTGTTAATAAAAGAAGCATTTGAGTATGCTTTGCTTTGATATATTTTATTTTAAAAAAGCTGCTTACGCAAAGAAGTGCTTTCCAGCATTATGAGTCTTAAAGTTTCGTACGTTCTTTCTTCTGGTAGTAACTTGAAAAAGTTCAGTTTCAGTGGTTCCTTTGTAAAAAGGATCTGATTGCAAATCATACTATTCCAGTTAAAAGTTGAAGGTCTAACATATTTACGTTCTAAACATAAAGTGTATAAAGTAGTATATAGAAATCTCATAAAACTTTTAAAATTTTATTTTCATTACATTATCTAGTTCAATAATGTAACTTTACTATATTTCTAACGAAAGCAAAAATTTCCTTGCTTATAGTGAAAAATCGTTGCACAGTTTCCGGGCTCAAAAGACAATTCTGCTTAGCGCTTTCATCATTTAAACATTTTAATAAATATCGGCTAATAAAATGTTTATATATGTTTAACACTGACTTGCTGATAATGAGTTGTTTAAGTAAAAATTTAAGACTGCATTTTTTTTTCTGAAACTAGAGATAATATAATATTGAAAATATATTTTTCATCATACCTCTCTGAAAACACTATGTTTACATGTCTATTTGCCGCACGGAAAAGGGTTTTTTTTTCCTGCGCTAATGACATTAACTGGCTACTAATAAAACATACTATTGAAAGTTCCTTAATAACCACAAACAATGCTTGTTTATTTTCCTTAGCAACGTTAAACAACGCTTGTATATTGTGACAGTTTTTCGAATTTGTATTCAAAATATTTTTAAAATGATTTCTCTAGAAGAAAAAATATCACTTGAAGCTGCGAAAGTAAGTGCAGAATTACTGCCCAGGAAGTCTTGTGAGAGATATGAAAATGAGTACAGTCTATTTTGCAAGTGGCGTCAGCAAAAAGAAGTTAACACAGTAAGTGATGATACTCTTCTCGTTTATTTGTCTGAAAAAGCCAAATCCATGAAAGCTTCAACTTTATGGAGTCGATTTTCAATGTTAAAAAGTTGTGTGTTACACACCAAAAAAAGTCCAAAGTATTAATTGCAGACAAAGTCGCCAAATTCATACTTGAAGCACTAGATGAGAAGTGGTTATTAATTAAAATAATTTTAATATTTGGTATTTTCGGTGCATGCAGAAGAGATGACTTGATTCGATTAACTTTGGAAGACGTGGAAGACAATGGCCGGTTTTTGGGGGTTGCACATTTACAACAACACAAATTGTAACATAGATATTTCATTTAGTAAAAATTAAAAATTAGGTATAGGTTTTTGTTCATTCATGTTTGAAAATAACGGTTTCTAACATTGTGTAGATTTTTTTACCTTGTTTTTTGTTTTCAGAGAGGTATAATGAAAAGTATCGTTCATTACACGTCCATAAATGCTTTTCCCGTGCTTGCATGACTTCCCGTGTGAGGCAATTTATCACACGCGCACGGGAAAGCCTATTTTCTGGACTCCTAATGAAATATACTATTACTTTTTTATTTTCTTGTAATTTAACAGAAAAAAACGATAAAAAAATTTATAAAATGTATGCAACACTACGTACAAATACGTCACAAGGGTAAATTAAAAGTAGCTGCAGTACTTTTTTGACAGAGTCCAACAAAAGTCGTACCCGTACATAGAAGATTGGTTTTTTTTCAAAAATTCGTGAACCATAAAAATATGTCCACATGAGGACATTTGAATTTATTTGAAATTATTTGAATTTGCCTTCACAAACGATGCCATTTTTCTATTTATAATAAAAAACAGTATACGGAATATCACAAAATAAATTCACAAACAAATCAACAATGAACAAATACCAAGTATAAACAAACTCAGTGCAAGTGACGTGGTGCGTAATGTGAGATGCACGAAGCTCAGCTGTGATTATTTGATGCTATCTTCACATTTACCCTTGTGACGAAATATCTTAAATGGCGGACTTTTCAAATTAATTAAATTTAATTAATAAAAAATTTAACTCAACGTAAAATTAAAAAGACATGTTTTAAAAATAAAAAAATGGTGCTGCGATATTTTAATAATAATTATTTAATATTTATTTTTTATTAAGGCGTTTTTAAGATTTACTTAAACACCGGATTGATAATAATAATTAAATATTCGTGAACTTGTCCAAATGACATTAAAAGCGGCCTTTTAATGACACTTGGCAGGCTTAGAAGTTGTACTTTTAATGCCTAGACAGAAAAAGTTAATTGCTAGGCAACATTCCAAAAGTAATAATTTAAATCAAACTGGTTATTAAAGTTGACAATGACATTAAGAAAACTCAAAATGATGCTGATGATAATAAACTGGTTTTATTGTATTAAAACTACAAACTACAACACGAAATTTTTATTTATTAGATATATATATTGTGAAAAATTATATAATACAATTGAACTCTGTCCACTTCCCTTATTTCCACTAAAATTAATAACTTCAGTATCCACACTTAATACTCCGGAAACGCCAGAAAATATTTTATTGCCGATGTTCGACTTCGCAGCGAGTCCTCAATATAGCCCTCCGCAACAGCTGAAGACTTCCAGCTTCAACATTGTTATTATATGTCCCCACCAGAATGCACCAGCAACGTGGCCAAAGTTCTGCGAAAGCAGTGCCCGGTATACTCTTTGGCATGGGATAGTCCCAAAAAAGTAGCAATTTCTTCTGGCATTTTACCGAATTTGTGACTGCCAATGAATTGATGATGTGCTTCACCGTTCGCATACTTATAGAAGAGACGCCGATTATTTAAATGCGAAGGTCTGGAGGCTGCATATTTTTTTGTAAACGCTTAAATATTCCGTTACTACAAAAGATCTTGATCTTTTGGTCTTATATAGTATTTGGTAGCATAATTAGCAATTTGTCGCCCATATCATTTATATCATTTGTTTTCATTTGCAAAAGCTCATCACATCTACAAGCCCCAGCGACTGCAACAATAAGTACAACCTAAAATATAATTTGAAAATTAGTTCTTTAATCCATAATAGATAATTTTCAATATATTCCTACCTGCGTAAACAAATACAGTTCATCTGGGGCATCTGATAAAAATTTCTCGATTTTTTCTTTTTGGAACACGGGATTTTTTTTTCATGGACTAGCGTTTCAAAAAAGACCGTAAGTTCAGGTATTTTGCCAAATCAATGTTATTTTTTATGTTCAGGGTATAGCTTTCGACATCGAATAGGTAGATCATAACGTTGAAGGCTTTATTTTCTTTGAAAGATCGGAAAAATAGAGATTCAGCATATCTTCAGACAAAGTTACTATATTTTTCTTCTGTCTATATTCCATGAATCTGCTATATGTGAGTTCATATACAATTCTTGATTTTTCCGGTAAAAGGTTAGATTCCACATCTGGTCTCATCTCAGGTGGTGTTCATTGCATCAATTCATCCTCACTTTGCAGCAAATCCATTTTTAATATAACTTTTCAAAATTGACAATGACAAAGTAAACAGTAAACAAACATTGACGGAGGTTTCCAGTTGCGTTCGTGTTGGTAAGGGTTGTTTCGGGTGCGTTCTGTTGTAGGGATGGGTTTGGTAACGAGAATAAGGTTGTGTCTAATATACAGTGGATCAGGGTTGATTTTAGGATTCGGACGGTAAACTAAGAAAAGGTAGCATGGCGATAGACATGTAACACCCCCTCTCCTCCGGGAAAAAGTAACTCGAAGAATTTTTTTTCTCTGAGTAGAGATAAAGGTTGAGGGCTAACAAGAAAGACGAAAGAAGAGGCGTCAAAGGAAGTGACGACAAAAAGTAAAGATAAAGGAAGCGACGACAAAAGATAGATATGTGTTTAGGGTAAACGATAAGGTAAGACGGTCGTCTTCTGGCTGTTGTGCTTGTAAGTCAGCGTAAGATACATAAAAAGGTTTCGACAAGATGCTGGAACCATAAATGCTCAGAAGTGAATTCCAGGCAATTCGAAACGGACAAAGCGCACTCTTAGAAAGAAAGGACAACATAAAAAAATTTCTTAGCGCAAGCAAACGAAAAAAAAGTGTTTCGCAGCAACACCGGAATCGTAAATGCGCAAAGCGAAATAATTTTGGAGAGTGCGAAACGAAATATCCCTGGGAAGAGACATCAATTTGAAACAAGATAAGTACTGCCAGCCTAAAATTTACAAAAAATGAGTACAGACTCGTCATAATGACGTCACCATGGGTGAGTTACTATTTTACCAGCCAACAATTGTTCGGCAGTGCGACAACACTTACAATGTTCCACACGGCACATACGAAAACAAGAGTCACAATGCGGCAACGCAAAAGGTAAGATAGGTAAAAATAATACATAGATAGACTTAATATATAACGGTAAAAGATAATAGATAAAAGATGGACAATTCAAGAATAAGGTAATAATGGGAGAAGGTAGCAATAATTTGTGGTGGTACGACAAAAAGAAGACAAGTGGTTTTCAAATAATTGGACAGATAAAAGGGAAAAAACTACAAATTAAGAATTTATCGTCACTGAGGGCAAGGGAAAGGTAGGAAACGAACACTGTCATAACGGGAAAAAATGAACGAGGACTGAATTTTGAAACTAAAATATAAAACTGAAAACATGAACTAAAAAATTGAAAAATAAAAGTTAAGACTCTGATACAACAGGGTGTGCCTGATTCCCTGATGTTGAAATTGAACGCTAACGACATGATATCTTTAGCCACCCTCTTGCCATTCATCCATCGGCATGTATCTCACCGCAATATTGTATTGGGTGGGAATTAAAAAAGAGAAAAGAAGTACTCGGGATAAGCTGGTAGGAGTCGAACAAAAGGTCGATGCCAAAAGTTCGAGATGCTCCACTTAGTAAAATAAGGGAAAGAATTGTTACTCAAATTGGCAGAAGCCGTGAATAGTGCATCCAACCAGAACATTCAGTTTCTACAACTGAAAAACAAGTAGAAGCTCTACAAAATCCCTTGGCTGATAAAAAAATCAGAACTCGACGCTAAAAATGTCTCAGTTGAGTCTGAACACGGTAGTGGCTCAGTGGCAAAAAAAAGAAGGCACGGTAGCGGTCTAGTGGCAGAAAGAGAGCAAAAAGAGGGGGAAAGAAAAAAAACGGTTGAGGGGTTCGAGAAGAAAAAACAAAAGAACAAGATAGTGACTCAGCAGTCAATTTTCTCAAACCTATTACGTTTGTAAACCGAGCGCATCACGCCACCCAGCAAAGGCCAACCCGGTCCAATTGGGGCCTAACGCCTTACGGCACGTCAAGCGATGACTCTACGTTGGTTACTCTAAAAAATTAACTCGTTCTTTGTTTGAGGGACGGTTAGAAGACTCGGGATATCATAAAAAAACGTATAAAACAAAAAGGGAGACCAAAAAATTGCAAGATGTAAAACCAGTTTAAGTATGGTGACTCTTTCACGGTGGCTATCCGGGGTTTTTTTTGTTTAAACAGAATAAATGGGATGCGGGGTAAGAATAGGATCCGTTTTGTCCGGAGAACGGTATAAACTCCAGTGTAGCTTGGTCTACTTCCTTTTCTACGCGGATGGTAATCAATGGTGAACCAAGTTGAGCATGGGTACACAAAATAAACAGAAGAGCGAGAACTAAAACTAATGGTAATGAACTAAAACTAAAATTGTAATAAGACGAAAGGACTAAAATAATAATACACTAAACTAAGCTGTCTTTGTATCGTCAGGTAAAACTATATTATACTAAATAATACTACTATATATTTTAAAATGTATTAATAAATGTCCTTGGCAGTAAAAGATTGTAATATATTTAAATCAAAATAAAATAATGCATTTATTTATTTATTATTTAAGGTAGATTGTTTATTAAAATTTATCATTTTTAAGGATTGTTTGTTACAGTACATTCACACTTATTCCTTTCTCACTTCTTAAGTCCAATAAACGACCCTTTTGTCCCGTATTGTCGGCCGGCGCTTTAGCCTGATATAAAATTTGAACGGAACAGGACGAAATTTACTTTTTTATAGATGTTTGCACATTTGTACATATTTTTAGACAATTTATATTTATCTATCAATATTTCAATTGCTTCTCAATGTAAAAGTAAAAAGTCCACTCTGGCCCTGCCGGCCGGTAGGAAGATTTATTGGAGGCAATATAATCGAAGTCCTTAAATCAGAACGGTATAAGTATGAATTTACTTTACATTCAACCTTTATTCTTTTCACATAATAGGTTAATAATTTTGGTTTAAAATAAATATTACAAAATAACTCTGTTTTCATAAAGTTTGGATATAGGGAATGCTTAACAAAAATGAAAGTTAAATAATCGGATTTTCTATTTATGATATAAAATACCTGGTGTTTCATTTGAAAGAAGAGAGACGATTAAGTAATTGTACAAAAAGAAACAGTAGATTCTACACTCTAAAATATTACGATTTAACCCAACTTACTTTAATAAAATGTTGATATTAAGAAAGATACAGGGTGGTAAAGTTGAAATTTAAAATTTAATTTTTCGCCATAACTTTGGCCACCAGGTAGCCCAGAATTTAATCCGCTCGATTTTGGTTTGTGGGGAGCAATGAAACAACATGTCTACAAAAATGTCATAAACACTCGCAACCAACTTTCAAATGTAAAATGTTTGATGTCAAATCCAATAACAGGTTATTAATTATCTTAATGATGTATGTAAAAAAATAATAGCCTATACTATTTTTTCTTTAATGTTTTGGAAACTATCAACTTTAGTTGAAAATATTCCATACCAAAATTTATAATTATTGATGTTTTTTTTCTATTTTTTATTCGTTGCCTGGAATAATTGCGTTACACGGAGTTATGCAGCTGATTTGTAAAATGCGATTATCTCGAAAACTGTTCAGTTTTAAGTTATTAACAAGTACACCTTTTTTTTGTTGAAATATCGTATCTTTCATATTTTATCAGAAAAATATTGTTAAGTAGAAGAGCAAAAAAGTTAAGCGCAAATTTATGTCAAATATGTGGCATATGTGGCGTTCTCTATGAGATACATCAAAATTATGCATCAAATTATAATTCTTCATACTCAAAACCTGTACTTATAAATTTTTGTGAATAAATCTCCATAAACATGAAAGTTATGGCGAAAAATTAAATTTTAAATTTCAACTTTACCACCCTGTATCTTTCTTAATATCAACATTTTATTAAAGTAAGTTGGGTTAAATCGTAATATTTTAGAGTGTAGAATCTACTGTTTCTTTTTGTACAATTACTTAAGGACCACCCTGTATAATAGAATACGGTGATATTGTATCATATTACGAAATTCTGTTAGGCAATAGTATATTGTGCAACAAGTGTGGATATGATGTCCATATCGCACAAGAATGTAAGTTGGGCACGACGCCGAAGGCTCAATCATTCGCGTGCGATATGGACAATCCACACGAGTTGGACAGAATATTTTTTCTACGACTCACTAAGAAAATAATAAGTAATAAAATATTAATGATTTTTTTTAAATTCGCAGTTAACAAAAATAAAACTAATTTAATTTAAACTATTGATTTTTGACAATAAAATTACAATTGTGAAAAGTACAATTTGAATATGTTATGTTTTCCCTGACAAATTTTTTTAATTCTTGACGTCTGCACCCACCAGATATACCAAATATTAGTACTATCTAAAATTTGAAGAAAAATTAAAAATTTGTATTTGGTACTTACTGGAATTTTAACTAACTTTTGTAAATAAATATACTTCATCCGGAGCTTTTCAAAAGAAATTCTTTTATTTGTTTTGGCATTAGTATTTTTGACTTTTTCGATTTATAATTTGAAGATTGTAATTTTAAAAAGCTTCGTAACTTAGGATAAGATTATAATGCCAACGTTATTTTTTATATTTACCATTGTTTTTAGCATTGAATATGTTGTCCAGAGAGTAGAGGGTTTAATTTCTGTTGATATTTTTTTAAAATATGCTGTTAAAACGTTTTCGGATACGCTTTTTATTTTATTTTTCAAGAACCATTCCATAAACTTTTTATGACAATGTTCATATTTTTCTTTAGATTTTTGTGGTAATAACGATTCGTATGTTTCTTTTGCAACAATTTTAATAAATGGTTGAGTACCATTTATTGCTTCTTCATCACTATCACTCATATTTAAGTTAAGCATATGTCATTAAAATTACTTTTATCAGTTTATATTACTTTTTTGTTATTATAATAGTAATTTTTGCATTTATATCAACAATAATAAAATATAATGGTATTTGAACATTTTTTGAAATCACAATTATTTATAAATAATAAAAATATATTGGGTATTTAGAAAAAACATTCAAATAAATTGAATAAAAATAATTTTATGTATATGTATCATAGTGTGTGTATGAGTGTGTCTGAGTAAGAAAAAAAATCTTACTTTTATTTTTTACTCTTTCAAGGTTACTCTTTGTATAAATAATAACGTTTAATAGCAAAAAGTAGTATAATCTGATAAAAAAGTAATTTTAATGGCATGTTCCGATTTATGCTTAAAGAATTTTTGAAAAATTGATTTCAGAAAAAAATTTATTAAAAACAAATTGTAGGCAATTTAATTATTATCTAATGACATTGCTTTCTTTAACAATTTTAATAAAGTTGATGGTTTTTAATATAAATGATAAATAATGATTCAAGACACAGAGAGGCCGACGCAACGCATGAGTCAGAGAGAGACAACGATACTTAATAGTAAGCGATGCATACTTGTGAGCGCGCCAAATTAACAATTAAAAAAAAGATATAAACAATGAAATTTTTTTAAATCTCTATTAACAATATTATTAACCATTGTATAGGGGATTAAAAACATTTATTACTTTCACATAATCTGTCATAGGACCTTTTTTATTGGCATTTCAATAAAGAATATAAAAAAATTTGTCCGGTTGAAAAATAACAATTCCTTGTAATTGTTTAAACAATTTTGGTTTAAACAATATGGCACCGGGTTGCGCCATGGCAACATGCATTTATATCATTAGCAGGGCAATTTGAAAAGGATCACATAAAAAAATTCAGGTGGAATAGTTTTCGGTACTCATGCGCCGATTCCTCCTGGACTAGTTATGTGTCGTTTTCATAGAGGATCGTAGAAAAAGGTCTTGTTTGGTCTAATCTTTCAATATTTGCTTGTTTATCAAAGAGTTATCTGGCGACATCGCCGGTCGTTCAATATGTCCACGTCTTCAAATCCACGTTTGGCAAAGTACCTACGAGCATATTCAGTATATGTAATGCTGAAAAGCACCATCCTGTTGAAACCATAAACTTTTATCTCAACCTCCAGGATTAATTCTACTGGGAAATAACTGAATTAAAGTAGATACGAAAAATTCCCTTAAATCTGATGGTATGTTGGCCTACTTTAAAAAAGTATGGTGAAAATATTTTATTCAGTAGCATGGCGATAGACATGTTACACTTACTATAATCGCTATCCGTTTCTTTCGTTTATGATATAATAATTATTTGTATCCTCTTTTGCAGGTTTTTGAACGGTCCATCCCAATGTCATGGCAACTAGGGTTAACAGAAAAAATGCAACGACCTCGCCAAAGGAGGTAGTAACAACCGAAAAGACTTCAACGAAAAATGAAGTCGTTTCCGAGACACCAAAAGCCACCGGTACAGCAAAATCAATAGGTAAAAGACTGGCCAAAAAGAATCCCAAGAAGATCATAAAGAAACAAACTCTAACGGTAACGTTAAAAGCCAAAGCAAAAAAATCCCTGAAACTGAATCCTCTAGCGAAGGCTGTGCTTCACAAGACAAAGACTGCTGAAAGTAAGAAGAAACTCTTAAAAAACGGAATCAAAGAAGTTAAACCCAGAAAGAAAAGGGTGGCGAAAGCAGCAATTCTAAATGAAAATAACGATGATACTCCACCAGTACTAGAACCGATCTTCCCATTGGAGGAGAATCTAAAGAAACAACCCAAAAAACGAGTAGGGAAGAAACCTAAAGAAGAATCTGTGGAACTGTTAGATCTTAATAACATCAAAGTAGAAAACGAAGATATTCCTAGTGATTTAACGGACGATATACCGATCCTGTCTAGGCAAGTTAAAAAACCTAGAACCATCAAAAAACCAAAATTAGAAACTGAAACATTGGAAGATGTTATGAACGACCTTTCGTATTTAATCAAAGCTGACGAAATCAAACACGAAGTAGATACATTATCAGAATCGTCTAGGAGCGATACGGTAACTAAACCCAAAAAACTCACCAAGAAACAAAAACTGGAAATGTTAAACAAAAACATGATTAAAAAAGAAAACTTAGAAAATACTCTATCGAAATTAGATTCCGCCGATGAAAAAATAATAGACATGTTGGATTTAAACGTTAATATGTTAAAAAAGAAATCTCCCATGGCCAAGAGACGGCATAGTATAGAAAAATGCCCGGTCAGTTCTGAAGACACCACAATCGATACTATAAATGTGTTCAACCCCATTCCGAGAAGCCCTCGAGCAAAACGGAAAGTCAAAGACAGTAACAGTAGAAAATCTAGCCCTTACAGCACAAGATCTGATTCCCCAGCTAGGATTTTAAGAAACGGAAAACGACGAAAACTAAAATTAGGTCTGTTGGAAGGGTTGGATTTAGAAGTTAGGAAAAGAAGAAGGCTCGGTTCAGACTTGGGAAGTGAAATGTCCGGTTCAAAATTATCTGGTTATGAATCAGACAGCAGTTTTTCCGATTTATCCTCTTTACACGGTACAGAAAGTAACGAAGCCTTAAAAGAAGATGTAGATATTAAACCCAGTATAAGCACTGCCTCTAACGGACCAATAGTAAACGTAGGTTTAATTGATACTAATTCAAATGTATATAGTAACCCTTCTATTGAAGAGGAACCTTTAATGGACAAGAATCTGTTATTGGACATCATGAAACAAGCTTTCAACGAAGTCGATTCCAAAAAGTCTAATAAATTTAAAGTAGCAACCGTCGTAAGTTCTAGATTTTACGGTAAAAGAAACGCGCAGAGTAAAACAGAAGCAATTAAAGACAATCTAGAGAAAGATAGTAGTGAAAAAATAGCCGATGAAGCTCCGCTTATTGTAGAAAACACGTTGAGCACTGCTGTGCAAGAAATCCTTAAAGTCGATCCGGTTATTCCTGACAAAAGTTTAATAGAATCAGTAGAAAATGAGAATCATCAAATTGAACCTTTGGAAAATCCCACAGAAACTATACAGAACGATGAAACTAAAGAAACCAACACTACTGAAATAATAGAAACTAAAGAAACAGAAATTGACGACACCAACACTGTAGAAACCGAAGAAAATAATGGCACAGAAAATAAAGAAAAAGAAGAAACGCAAGAAATAGAAACTACTATAACAACTACCGATAATAAAGGAGAACAGGACATGGAAATTTGCGAAAATCTAACTGAAACTCTGAAAGATCCCTCTATCGACCAAACCCATCTACTCAACGCTCCCGAACTGACTAGTTCCGACAATAACCAAGAACCAATGGATCATAACAATACAGAACTTTCAAAAACTGATATGGAAGATCCGCCCGTTATAGAAGATTACGAAATGCCAGTTTTAAAACCTGAATATTATCCAGTAGTTATGGAGGAAGAAATGCAGATAGTTAATAAGGAACCAGAACCTCATGCCGACAGTATCGAGACTGGTATAGTGGATGATACTAACCAAGAAGTCGCTGTTCAAGATGAGGCTAAATCTGTGGAAGAATGTGTATTAAACGAGATGCCGATGGAACAAGAAAAAACTGAAAATGACGTAGGTAATGCAAATTTGAATGGGACTGAAAATAATAATGCTGTGATTGAAAATAATGAAGACTATAATCTCGTTGTGGAAGAATATGCGGAAAATTTGGTGGAAAAGGAAAGTATTTTGAAGGTAAGAACCTTATTTTTTTATATACACTTAAAAATTGTCCCAATGAATATATTTTGAATTTAGTGAAATAAAAGCATAATTCATAATATTATTATTCGCCATCTACCAACTTTATGATATAACCTTGTATTACATTTTTGTTAAATAATGTCCTGTCGTCATCTGCCAACCTTTTGATTTACCCTCGTATTCTATTTTTGTTAAAAAGTATCCTTTCGCCATCCACCAACTTTTTGATGTACCCACGTATGTGTACAAATGTTTAGCACGAAAGAAAGCGCCTATAAACTTTGATGATATTTGCAGTACGCATTTGGTCACTTCTATGTCAAATGCCATAATGTTACATTAAAAAAGCTAACTTTGTCCAATGCGCTGAGGTTAGAAGTTCTCTTAAATAAGTATTCTTAAATTTTCTAATTTCCCACGTAATGTTTTGAATTTTTTCCATTTCCTGACAATAACAAACACAACAACAAAAAATAGTGGAATCGGTCCAACTGTTCACGTGGTACGTGACAAAAAATAGGGATTCATTTAAAAAAATCATAATTAAAGGAACTTGAAATTATAAACTCTAAATAAGAATTTGTCGTATTACACAATGGGGTAGTGAACACTCACTAAAAAAAGCAATTTAAACATAATTTGTTAATAGTTATGTGAATATAATTATAATTTTGGAGTCAATAATAATAAAAAATGATATTTTAATATGTAAACAATCATTTTATTTCTGAAGTGAAATTATTTTTAATTTTAATTTTTTTTTAATATTTTTTGGGTATTTGATAACTAAATAACTAAATAGATAACTAAATTTTTGGTGACATGATGTTGGTATGACATGACTGTCACTGTGACGCATATGCTTTCGTGACATACTAAAAACATGTACATTTCTTAATCTTTATTGAAGTCAATTCGCTGATTAAAATTCTTGTTGGTCAATATTGACAATAATTAAATTTGAATACATGTCAACCATCTGTCAATACCAATACTAAAAGGTTAAGCGTTGCCAACGTTCAAATACAAATTTACCTAATCTTTACTTATCTTTATACGGTATGAGTCATCATCAGTTTTACTTTTGCCTATTAGATGGTGCTGTTAAGATGCAAAAACTTATTATTCTTTCTTCTTTCCACCTACTTTCTATATGTACACTAAAGAAAAGTGTTCAGGACCCTATTATAATATTTGATTACAATCTTGCAACCTTGTTGCGAATCTTTGGATAAAATAAAGAAAATGAAAAATCGGTATGAAAAAATAGGGGTTGTATGAGAGTAATATGATTTTTTTTATTTTAAGTCATGACAAAACAAAAAAAAAAATCTGACAAAAAAGATAAGTTTTTTAATAACAAATAAAAAATAAGGATTGATCGTAGAAGGGTAAAACTTTAGGATTGTATGTATTTTTGTATACTGTGTCATAAAGGGTGAACCACCCTTAACATTTAGTGGGATGAAAAATTAGATGTTGTCCGATTCTCCACCCTAGCGGATATGCACGCTAAGAAGGAATTCAATCTCGTACACCAGGACACGAGAATTTTCTATATTAGATATACAGTGCGGTTTTAAAGTCCCTTCCCCCCCATTTATTTTTTGAACCGTTAGAATTAGAAATTTGAAATTTTGGGAAAGTGAATTAGGGAATGTATATTACTTTTTTATAGATAGTAGGTGACGTAATCATAAAAAATGGCGGACGTGGGCCCTTTTGCAAGATAATTTTAAATAGCACCATATGGCAAGTAATACATCATTTGAAAGCTTGTTTCAAAAGGCATCCAGATCGACCAATATCCAGACAGTACCTGAGACAACTCTTAGATAAATTTCATAGAACGGGAAACGTTGCAGACGCTAAGCGAAGTGGTCGACCTGGAATTAGTGAAGACAAACAAGTCGAAATAGTTGCCGAAATGGTAGTCAACCCCATACAATCCACCTCAAATGTTGCACAAACTTGTAAAGTGTCTTCATCAACTGTAAAAAGAGTTTTAAAGAAACAAAAATTTCATCCTTATAAACTGAAAATGCTTAATGGTAAAGTTAATACCCAGGACGTAAGATACTGGAGTGACACAAATCCTCACTTTTTTTATGAAGGTTACACCCAGTTTCCTCAAAAAGTGAATGTGTGGGCAGGAATTTTGGGAAACTACATTTTTGGGCCTATATTTTTAAACGTAAATTTAACTGGGGAAATTTACCTGGAATTACTCCAGAATGGTATTGAACCCCGAATCTTAGAGATTCTTAGGGATCATGCTGACAAGTTCCATGATATGGAAATAACTTTTCAGCAGGATGGTGCTCCTCCGCATTATTATCAACCTGTTAAAAATTATTTAAATGAACAATATCCAGATAGGTGGATTGGACGACGGGGTCCAATAGAGTTGCCTGCGCGTTCTCCCGATATGAACCCACTAGATTTCTTTTTATGGGGGTACCTAAAATCAAAAGTTTCTGGTACACCAATTGAGAGTATTGACGAATTAAAGCGAAGAATTAGTGAAGAATGCAGGTTAATTTCTAGAGAGACACTTGAACGCGTTCGGGAAGAGTTTTCTGCTAGACTTTTTTATTGCCAGGAAGTAAATGGTGAACATTTTGAACATATTTTTTTTATTATTATTAGAACGTATTTTTTTACCAAATAGAATATTTTAAAACCTTAATAATTTTAAAATTTTGGGTTGAAAGTTGTAAATAAGGAAGAAAAATTAATTTTTTTTGGTATCATTGGAAAGGGTTTGAAACAAGGTTTTAAAGGATGTATTACTTGCCATATGGTGCCATTTAAAATTATCTTCCAAAAGGGCCCACGTCCGCTATTTTTTATTATTACGCACCTACTATCTATAAAAAAGTAATATACATTCCCTACTTTACTTTCCCAAAATTTAAAAATTCTAATTCTAACGGTTCAAAAAATAAATGGGGGGGAAGGGACTTTAGAACCGCACTGTATATTATTGATTCAGGATAAAAACAAAAACCTGCTTGACCTGTAAATATTACAGAATTCTCAGTGGATCAAGTATTAATATTGTTAAAACGTAGCTCACATGCTACAAGCACTAAATAAGTAAAATATTGACCTATGATACTATTCTAAATTATATCCACACCAGTTTGTTTTTTGCAATCTGGTTTTGGTATAATTTTAAAGTTTGACTAGTGTACTTTTAAATTTATTTTAAAGCTCACAGTTGTCTGAATATACTAATACAATTAACTAATTAATTTTCTTACTTTGTAAAAACAAGTGTATTATTTATCAAATGGTATGTAATTACAAAAATACTATTTCAAGTTTTTATCGAAAAAAGTGGAATAGTAATTATGGTCGTTAGACAGTTTTAAATAGATATAGCCCATTGTTTTAGAATTGTTAATTTGATTAAATGTCTTATTGTCATAACTTGATAATTTAATTAAATTTAATTTGATAAATGTTTATGATAATTATATTAAACAATAAAATATGAATTAAGGTTAAAAAGTAACCCAAATAAAAAAGAAAATAGTAACACAGTAAAATTTGTTAACTTTTATTATCCAAAACTAGGTTTCTCCAATAAAATTTAGATCTACAAATCAGCCAAGTTACTTCATATTTAATATTTTATTTTCTTTTTCCCTCACATATCAATTGTCTATTTTACCAGGACAAATAAATTATTACCTTTAAAACTTTCCTTTAAAAAATAACATTAATATATAACTAAATAGTGTAATATGCTTTACCAAAGAAAATGAGTTAACCCTTTGTTTAATAACAGTTGCTTCTCAAAATTTCTTTCACATATTTTTATAGAAACATATTTCAGACAATTAGGTACAGAATTATAAGGCTTAATTATTAGCCTAGGAGATAAATATTTTTCCATGTTTTTTAAGTTAATTTTGGTGACTATTACCACTTAAGATTATAAAAAGGGTTATATTATTTTATAAAATAAGGTGCAAGGTGTGTTCATATTTTGTTTTGCTCCATACATAAAATAAAACATAACAAAATTAAAAGTAGTTAGTTGTTCTGCTTCCCAAATTTTGAGTTTATATAATTCTACTCACCCACCATGTCTTATAAACAAATGATAATTATGGTAGTTTAATTTCGGTTAGTGGTTTAATACAAAATATGTTTTAGGCCTTGGGTCTACAAAGATTACAAGTAGCTGAAGAGGATGTGAAACAAAAGACTAAAGTAAAGCCATCTGGCTCAAAGGGTGAAATTTATACTGGCACTCTAAAGACTGTGATTAAACTAAACCGTGATAAAAAGAAGGGAGGGAGGGGTATTGTAAAAAGTTCAAGTTTGCAAAAGATTAAAACGAAACACAATGCAAGTATTGAAGATGATCAAGCAGCAGCTACAGAAGAAAGTAGCAAAGGAAATAAAGAAAAAGAGGTAAACTTGGTTTTAAAATATATTTACACAGCTTTTTAATGTACATAATTGTTTTAGGCAACTTCGACAGCATGGAAACAAGGACCTCAGTCTTCAGACACCGCTGGTGCGCACAGAAAATCACATTATTCTAACAGATCTAACATGGGTAATTATACGGTTAAGGGTCTATCTTATTCTTTTTCTATACCTTACAACACACTTATTTTCTACATGCTTAGCACAGTCTTTTTCTAATACAGTTTTATATAGGTTTTCATATAGTATACAATCAAATCTGTATAAGTGAGAACACTCTATAAGTGAGAGTAATAGCCAGGACCCGTCATTTTAAGGTCCCAAAACCTCTATTAGCGAGAAAAGAAATTTCTGTGAGAGAGTCGTTTTGCCTTGAGACTGCTACTTTTCTACACCTTTATAAGCAAACGTCAGGCTGGGCTGTATTTATATATCATTTAGGAGAAACCGAGGGAGGAACAAATGGAAAATTTATTATCTGCTATTGTTTAGGTTAGGTTAGGTGGATGTTATAAATTTCAATTTTTCACATTAGTCTTTAAGGTATGTACTTGGAATCATTGTTATTCTGTAATGTTTATCATTTGTTTAATTACTTTTAGCCTGATGATGGCCTACAAATAGGCCGAAACTAGTAGCTGTCAATTAATTAATAAAAATTTTGTGACATTGATTTTGGGTTTTTTCTTCATTTCTACTATTGTTTTTGTATTGTTTTCTCGTCAATATTGTACCTATTCTATTTTGTTAACTAAATAACGTTGCTGTGTTGCTGTTACTTTTTATTGCTGCGTGCTTCTATAAGAGAGAAATGCTACCCATGTACCTGCATTAGCAAGAAACTTTGGTTAGTGAAAAACCTCTATAAGCGATGAGATTTTGCTCCTTTGAAATCTTACTTATTCAGGTTTGACTGTAGTCATGGAAAAATGTATTAGTTAATTCATATTTTCACGAAGTTTATTGCATTAATCCTTACTATGTGGAAGTCCATCTTATTAAGAACATTAAAAAATAAAACTTTTTAACAAAATATACACTTTTATTTATTTTTTAATAAAAGTGGCAGTTTTGTTAAATAGTTTTGTTTTTTAATGTTCTTAGTAAGTATTTTCACATAAATAAATATAAAAAATTTTTTTTTTTCCATGCATATTCTGTCAGAAACTATATAAAACTATTATTATCTCATTTTACTGGTGATGTGGAAGGAAGTTTGAGTTAAAGTGGGTTAATGAATATTTGATGAGGGAAAAACAAAACATTTAACGGCAATAATTTTCTTAACCTACATAATTTTCAGTGTGTAACAAATTTAATTAAAATTTTTACTGTATACAGTTAATAATAAAGAAAGGCTCTAACAGAATACAACAAAGAACTTAGAAGGTCTAAGAGAAGAACATGGAGGCAATTCTGCGAGGGGATAACTGAATTAGCCCCAGCAGTACGCCTCCAAAAAGTAATCTCAAAGGACCACTCAAACGGTATTGGACTTCTAAAAAAGCCAAACGGAGAGTTTACTGCAACCATAGAGGAAAGCATGAGTTGCTTACTACAATCTCACTTTCCCGGGTCAACACTCATTGAAGATGACCCAAGGGTTAATCTTGATGAATCTAATTACAGAACATCAAGAGCTGCAAAAAGCCTAGCGGGAAAAATCTTCACAAAAAACAGAATTAAATGGGCAATAAATAGCTTTAAGCCCTACAAATCTCCTGGAGAGAATGGTGTCTTCCCAGCCCTGCTACAACAGGGCGTTGATACATTAACTCCTCATCTAGTCAAATTATTCAAGATGAGCTTCATCTTGGGCTACATTCCAAAAGGGTGGAGAGAGGTTAGGGTATGCTTCATTCCTAAGAGTGGTAAACGCCCTCCAGAGGAGCCGAAGTCATATAGACCCATAAGCCTTACCTCCTTTCTACTTAAAAGTATGGAAAAAATACTTGATACATATATAAGAAGCGAATATTTAACAAACATACCGCTTCACAAAGAACAATTTGCCTACCAATTAGGCAAATCCACCGTGGATGCCTTGCACTGTCTCGTAAAAGACATAGAAAAGGCAATAGGATCAAAGGAAGTGGCGCTATGTGCATTCATAGACATAGAGGGTGCGTTTGACAACACCTCATATGAATCAATCAGCGCCGCCGCAACAGCAAAAGGTATCCAACCTTCCATAACTAAATGGATTCAATCCATGCTAAATACTAGGAAAATTATTACCTACCTAGGAGGCAAATCAACTACTATAAAAGCAGTAAAAGGTTGTCCTCAAGGAGGAGTTTTATCACCTCTACTGTGGTCGCTAGTGGTTGACGACCTCCTAACAAAGCTCAAAAGAGCAGGATTTCGTGCTCTGGGCTATGCTGACGACCTAGTTATAGTGGCTAGAGGCAAACATGACGGTATTATTGCCGAACGCATGCAGCAGGCCTTAAACATTATAACTACTTGGTGTTCGAGGGAAGGGCTATCAGTCAATCCCAACAAAACGACACTTATTCCGTTCACTAACAGGAGGAAACTAACATTACAGCCTCCGATCATGAATGGAGTAACCCTTTCTTTCTCAGAAGAGGTTAAGTACCTAGGAGTCATCCTTGATAGGAAACTTACGTGGAATGCACACCTCACTCATATTACCACAAAAGCAACAATTGCTTTCTGGATGTGCCGTAGGCTTTTTGGGAAAACCTGGGGTCTGAAGCCAAAAATGATCTACTGGTCATATTTAACGGTTGTCAGACCCATTATCACTTATGCTGCGATGGTTTGGTGGACCAAAACAAAGCAGCAAAAGGCCATAAACGAGTTGCAGAAAGTGCAACGACTTGCCTGTATTGGGATCACGGGTGCTATGAGATCGTGTCCTACCGCAGCCTTAGAGGCAATGCTAGACCTTCCTCCACTACATTTACATGTACAGAGGATCGCTCTGGAAAATGCCTATAGGCTGACACAGACCAAATCTCTGAAACCCGGTGACTTAACAGGACATCTTGAGGTATTAAGGGCTGTAACAACCCAAATCATGAAGATGCCTACAGACGTAATGCCTGCAAAACAAGATTTTGAACTCGCGTTAGATGTTATTATTAACGACCGCGAGTTGACAAAAAACGAAATCGCTCAAATCACAAAAGGTGCCCTCACTTATTATACTGATGGGTCAAAAACAAACGAAGGAGTAGGAATAGGGATCACAGGTCCTAATATTAGGATATCCGCAGCCCTTGGAAATGCTCCAACAATATTTCAAGCAGAACTATTAGCAATAGAATTCTGTGCCCAAGAGTGCCTAAGAAAAGACCTCAACACAGCAACAATATTTATTGCATCTGATAGTCAGGCTGCTTTGAAGGCTCTGAAGTCCACAACCTATGAGTCAAAAATAGCCTGGAATTGTAAACAATCCCTTAAACAACTGGCTAGTCGCAACAAATTAACGTTGCTATGGGTGCCAGGGCATAAAGGAATTGTCGGAAATGAGATTGCCGATAGTCTCGCAAAGGAAGGAGCTTGTGCTCCTTTTATCGGACCTGAACCATTTTGTGGCATATCTAAAAGCCGCATAATGGAAGAAGTTCGAAAATATGAAAAGGAACTCAGTGCAGCCTACTGGAAAAATGTTCCAGGCCAAAGACAGGCAAAAAGGTTATTACGACCCTCTGCCCGCTACGCGAAATTACTCTTAGAGCTTCAGAAATCTGATCTCAGAGTAATCACAGGAATTCTCACTGGACACTGCTCACTCAGATACCATCTCTGCAAAATGGGCATATTGGACATTGGGACATGCAGATTCTGCGATGAGGCAGATGAGACGTCAGAACATATTATCTGCAATTGCAGAGTAATTGTTCGGCAACGCCATAAATATCTGGAACAGGTATTCCTTGATCCTGATCAGATTACAAACCTAGCTCCAAAACGGATAATGGACTTTCTTAGAAGCCTAGACCTTTTGGACTAAAATATAGATGTAGGGTATACACAAAAGATCTTATAGGTCGCAGTGTAGTAAGGTCAACTGGGCCAATCGACCCCTTCTGCAATCTACAATCTAATAATAAAGAAACTAAGCAAAAATATTTCGATTTCCGTTAGGTTTACAAAAAAAGTTGAATAAAAGTTTTTTCAAATAATCCAGCCTCTCTGCATAAGTCTATTGGAAGCTTATAGAGTGTATCATTGACATATATTTTTTTAAAAACACCATGTGTATATTTTTATTTTTAATACTAATATATTGAATTACAAATACATCCGTAAAGACTGTATACTATTATTAATTATAAAGTTATAGCGATTTGAATCTAAAAGTAAAATCATTTGCTAATGTTAAAAAAGTAGTAGATTGTGTGAATAAGTTATATAGGACCAACAATGCACCTTGAATACTTCTAATCAACATGTTTATGGTCTGATTATTTGAAAAAACTTTTATTCAACTTTTTGTTATATATCTTACTACATATCATGTGTAATTCAAAATTTCACTGTATTCAGTAGTTTAATTGAATCCAAGTAAATAGATCTATAAAACTGAAGTTCAAATCATGCAAAATAGGTTTCTTTTAAGAAAAAGCAGCCTAGTACACTAATTCAAAATGTCAGTATATAGAGAGGCTATATTTAAATCTAATAAATAAATCGAGGGGGCCGACACGCCCTATTTTGGTGTACATTATTTCAAAAATTTGAAATATATTTCAATTATTTCAAATATTTCAAAAATATTTCAAATATTTCAAAAATATTTCAAATATTTCAAAAATATTTCAAATATTTCAAAAACATTTCAAATATTTCAATAATATTTCAAAAACATTTCAAAAATATTTCAGTAATATTTCAAAAATATTTCAAAAAAAAATATTAAATTATTCAGAACGGAAACAATATTGAATTGAAGACGTTCAGAAAGCTAAAAAAAATGTAGAAAAGACTAAGATTACAGTTTACACTCTTTGAGCTTTGACTGTAAGCTAATAAGTAGTTGACTTGAATCTTTTGCAAGATTTATAGAGAATTAGTTGATGAAAACAAATAAAAGTCTTTCATGGGGTGGTAATCAATAGAAAACGCTTTCTAAACATTGGGCGCGTTCAGCCAAGCTAGCTTTACACAAGCGTTGAGTAAGCGGAGGGCGAATTTGACCGCTTAGTGACAGCTGTAGCATTTTTTCCAGCGAATTTATTTTCCGCTAAGTTGATGAGCGGTTCGATATGTCAACAACAACAATCAACAATTATAATAACCATTAAGTTAGGTGAAAATTTCTATATTTGATTTTTATTAGTGTATAAAATTTAAATATCCGAGAATACATATGCAACTGTAGAATTTAATGTTGGGGAAAACATAATAGGTAGAAATTAACTTTATATGATGTATCATACAAATACGTTCAGCCACCTTCAAGCGCCTTCACAGAGCGCCACTGCCAGCGCTAACTTTGTGCTAGAGTGGCTGAACAATCATTTTCTTTGGAACAAAAGCCTACAATAATTTAAAAAGTAAGAAACACAGACATTTTTTTGTAAATTGTGCTTAAGTAAAATATAAAATAAAAAATATTTTTTCTAAAAAAAAACAATATTACTTAGTAAATCTTTATCGAGATTTTTATACCTTTCACTAATATACTGATAAATAATACTGTAAAAGTAAATCAGGTAATCTGAGTAATTATTTTTTCAATGTTTTGTACTTTTTAATTATATTAACTCTATCACACCTTTTCAAATAAAATGGATGTGTACCAATAAGCTGAATTGGCCCATAAAAAATATACTTTCGATCCACCACTTGAATGTCATCATAATATATTGTAAGAATTTTATTTAGATTCCTTCCTTCATGAGTTCATCATTTTGAATAGCTATCATACGCATCCTAAGTACCAGTTCTTCATGTAGTAAACGGCATAATATCTTTGATTTTCTATTTTGATGACTGATTCTCGATCATATTCTGAGTTCTCAGAATTGAACTGTTCTGTGTCAGTATCATCCATTAGAGCAATACTGTTATCGTTTTCCGAGGTCGAATCAGAACCAGAAGTACTAGGAGAGGTAGCAGCAGTGCTGGAAATACTTTCAATTTTTTGAAAAGTATCCGCTGAAATTGTTATCTTTCTATTAAATGTATACAGCACAAATAAAATTCGATATCCAAAAACGTATACTAGATATTAGCCAGTACTAGCTCCGTTTTACTTCCTTTTTGTAGCTCGTAAAAAGTGCCTAGACATCCTTACATTCAGAACATTCCTACCGGCAAGCATGGCACAGCTAGACGCTTGTAAAAGTCGCGCGCTGTTGCCAAATTATTTATAAAATAAAAAGTAATACAAGAATATTTCAAAAATATTTCAAATATTTCAAAAATATTTCAAATATTTCAAAAATATTTCAAATATTTCAAAAACATTTCAAATATTTCAAATATTTTGAAATAATTTCAAGTGGGGTGTACATTATTTCAACGTATTTCAACCCGTGTCGGCCCCCTCGAAATAAATATATAAAACAGTTCAAAAATAATGTTGAAAATAATTATCCAAAAGAAAAGACAGTTCGACATAGTTATGTCTAGTACCTAAAGCAATATTAATAGAATTTTTTAATTCATGGTTCAGTCACTTTAGCTGAACCTAAAACTATAAACGTAATTCAATAATATTAAAAAATATTCTCTGAAGCAAAATACAGTTTCAGTCTGAATTGATCAATGAATACAAACAGTTTGTACTTTTTAACAATAGAACAAGTTGAATTTTGTTTATCTGTTCTTAAAAGTATCTAATTCCTCTAGATACACTAGCTTGTAGTCTTAACCTAACGTATTTTTCATTGTTATAAGAAAATACTGATTGGGGTGATATTTTTGTTAGATGGCAGCAGTGAGCACACATCTGATGGTGAGACAACAGCACAGGATGGCGCGATTAAAGCTCTGGTAATTCCAGAAAAAGCCAGTTCCTTTAGCATACATCCAGGAAGGTTATGTAAAGACGAGTGTTCCTATTGTTTTGGTAAATTCGGTCTCTTTGATACGCCATGCCATATCGCTCAGATAAAAAGCATCGACAGACAAGACAGGATATTAGAAAGTGAGTTTATGTATAATAATTTTGATTAAATATTCAATCTATTTTTTTTGTATTAAAATTTAACAATTTCCCTACAAACTGGATATAAAAAATAAATATTGTTTTTTATTTTAGCTGAAAAACATTTAACTAGAAACTCATGTTTGTGCGACGCCTGCTACAGACATGTGGATCGAAAATCAAATACGCCTTCGTACATGAACAAATCTTTGAAACGGAACTCGTTAGTGGCACCGGGCCCTAGACAGAACCACTGTCACGTTTTAGGTTGTACCAAAGAAGCGTCGAATATTCTCAGAAGAAAATGGATAATCAAAATGAGGAAAAGCATCTGTCAAGTCGTAAGTATAAAAACTTGCATAGCTATTGCATTGTAACATCCATTTCAATTTTTATTTTTCTTTGCTTATTTTTATATTACTCTTTGTTTTTCGCTTTTTTACAATTATCTTTTTCTTCATTACTCAACATTTTTTTGGTTTTTCTTTCATGTTTGTTAAAATAATTTTTAGTATACTAAGTCGAATAAGTATCTGTCCTTGTAGTATTTTGTTTCATATTTCCTAACATATTTTTTCTTTCAATTTTTTTCATTCACATATTGTCTGTTTTAAAATTTATCTTTTCCAGTTTTTCCTTTAGTTAAATGTTCATGCTTTCTTGTCAACAAGCTTTTGATATCCTTCCTTTGTATTTGTGTTCTTCCTGATCAATTGCTTTCACTTTGGTTTGAATTTCTCTTTCATCATTTACATATATGTGTTCTGACTGTTTCCTGAATTTATTTTTATTTTAACAATCTAATCTTCTTTGCTATCTAGTTCTAGCAGACATTTTTTTATTAATAAAATTCTCCACTGCTTCTTTGTATAGGCTTGGATTGTTCCTATAAATAGAAAGAAATGATCTAATTTATATTTATAGTGAACTTATCATCAATAAGCAATTTATTCTACTAAACTTTACTTTGTGGAAGTTCTAACAAAATAGTGGAAGTTTAGTTTAGTCTTCTTTTCTTTCTCATTGATTGCACCGTAATAAAAAACTGGTATCCAGATCACTACATTAGAAACTCACTTATAAAGAATGTTCAACGGCCAAGTCATACAACATTAACTACAATTGATTTTTCAAGTAGCCATAAGTAGTGTGTTACATCATATCGCGTATGCAACTATAGCAGATCTGATACTACAAGTTCAGTCAGTTCTACCATACACCAAGAAAGATATTTAATGGAAGAGAGAAGACCCGTCTTTGGGCATACCAACTATTTGGTAGCCACTAAGTTCATCGTCGTCTTTTAATTGTATCGACATTTTATACATTATAACGATTCTTCCCCTTCTAATAAATGAGGTAATACTCTTCAATATTGTAACCTTTGAACAGGTTCCTTTATTCTAGTGGATCTTCGTAGTCGTTGTCTCAGCTGAAGGCAACACATTTTCTCTAGAATCTATTGCCGTATCTCTATTTGTTTGCGTTTGAATAATGCCTAGACTGAATCATATCACCAACATTAAAAAATTAGATATTCAATTATCCCAGTTTTTATAGTTTTTTCTTTACGTGGCTTTTAATCCTTAACCCTGTGCCAAATTTCAGTTCTCTGAATTTATGGGAAGTACAAGTTCTATTCTGATTATCATGAGTGAGTGAGTGTCAGAAATGCTTTCGCTTAACTTTGGAAATAAATTACCTACAGACTTGAAATTTTGGATTTTAACTATGTGATTAGAGCTTACTGGGAGACGAAAATTTCAGCGTTCCTGTCTTATCCAGAGGTTCTCAAATAGGGGCTTGAAAATGCGGTGAAATGGTTCCAGTAAAGGATGGTATGGCTGTTTTTGCCTCGGTATATATATTTGCTTCGGTATATACCTGTTATAAATATAAAAGAAAAAGATAAGTTCTTTTGTGTGTAACAAACACTTCTTAAGATTTACCTTCAAGCCTGCTTTTTGTAGATTCTGGAATACAATCGCCAACGTTTTTAAATGTGCTTCATCTTTTCTAGTTATTGATATGTCATCAAAGTAAACAGCCACATTTGGAATTGCTTCCAATGGATGTTCTAAAAACTGTTGAAATACAGATGGTGATATTGATATGCCAAACGGCATGCGGTTATAGACGAAATATCCCTTGTGTGTGATTATTGCAGTATATCTTTTAGAATTCGGTGATATTTTAAATTGTAAGTAAGCGTCCCTTAAATCAAGTTTTGTATTTTTCACACCATAAGTTAAGTTGTTTCAACTGGTCGTAAACTGCATGCGTGTGACAGCTTAAAATTGAGTTTATCGCCACAAATTCGTATTTGTCCATTTTGTTTAACAGCATAAACTGTGGTTGTTGTCCTCTCCATTGGCGTGATATTTGGATCAACCTTAGTAGGTTGAACATAATAGGTCTCGCGGATAAATGTTTAGGTTCAGCTCCTGGCTTTATGTGAATTAACTGATAATCTTTGTCAAGTTGCAATTTTGAGTCAAATAACTCAGCGTATGATTCCAGTACTTGTTCAATTGTCGATAAAGCCTATTGAGTAAACAGGTGAAGGAAATTTCATACCAAACTATTCATTCACTCTTGTTTCCATTACAACAACTTTCAATTTTTTCTTGTAACCTTCGACTTCTACCTTGAAATATGCTAATCCTTCTGGTTTTAATTTGAAATCAACATAGGCTCGTAGTTTAGGTCGTTTAGATAGGTAGTTATAGTGAACCAATTAGTTTCCAGAATCCATTGATATAGATATTTATATTGTTTTACATCTTACAGAGGTATTCTGGATCTTGCAAACGTTATGGTGATTATCATTGTCACTGTCTTTGTCTGTGAAATCTGAGGACGAAACTGATGTTCGTGATGAAATACTATTCTGTCCTATTTTTTTGCTGCAATTATTTGCAGTCGATTTTTAGACTTTCCCTTGGGTGCAAGTTGTGCTCTGCCTTGATTTAATAAAATAGTTTCTATATTATGCCTTGATGCCGCATTCTTCACACGTATACGTTTTTTCTTCACAATTGTTTCTATTGTGTCTCGCTGACTTTCCGCCGACACTGATTTTCAATTAGATTCCCCGTTTTCCGCCCTTCAACTACACTTTTTGTCATATTTGACGTGTTTAACGTTAGCTGGTTCACGAGATTGTGCTATAGAAAATATTTGTGTGAAAGATACTTCTTTTGTAGTTCCATCTGCCATTTCTTCTCTGGCCATTTTTATTTTAAATCAATTACCAGTAGTTCATGATTCCAAACAGTAGCAATCCTGTTTCTCTTAATTGCCGTTCCAGCATATCTCCTTCGTAACCACAGTCCTTGCTCAGTTCTTTTAACTGATTCGCATAATGTTTGACAACCTATCAATTCCATTTATTAAACTGTGAAAATAATTTCATTTACAAAAAAATATTTTAGTGTAAAAATAGTATATATTTTTTTAAATTAAAGTATAAGTTTGAATTCATTGTCATATTGTGCATAATACGATTAAGTAAAGAACCAATTTGAGAAACTCTCAAGTATTGTTTTAAATTTGAAGCATAACAAACTGACTAGCTACATAGAATGGGATGAGCACAAAAATCATTGAAATATTACATAACATCAATTAATATTAAGTGAATGAAATAGATTATGAAGACATTAGTAGGTACCTTCTTTTCCCATATCCATTTTAAGTTCTGGGGTCTATTAAAAAATACCCTTTAGTTTTTAGCATTGGAGATTAAATATTTCATGAAAATAATTGTTGGTAAAGTAAATAAAACAACACATATAGTTTTTATTTTATTATATTCATAAAAAAATCATATGTAGATACATGCATACATATGCAAATTGAGTTTTATGTACGGAGCGCTTCAATTATCTCGGAAACGGCTTGCACGATTTTTGTAAATTTTGATTTTTTATGACGATTTTGTAATACGACCGAGTTTATAATAGTGTTTAGATTGTTGTCGGATTTTCCGTTTTTCTGGAAATGTATTGAACTTTTTTATTTCAAACGGATCACCATCTATATTTTTTTATTTTAAAAATCCTTGAAAAATATTGAAAATTTTTCATGTAATCTTCTCTATACCTAAATGTCATAATTTCGGAGTTATAGCTAACTTTTCAATTATCCGCTCAAGTTAAAGAAAACATTAAGATGTGTATGACTGCAACCTTAATAACTATGACATTACAATAAGCTACTATTGTTGGTGTTTATTGAAAGTCACAATGGATCGTTTATCTGAAAGAGAACGAATTGAGATTTTGATGATATTGGGATATGGTAATATTCGTAGGAGTCAACAAGAAACGTATAATATCTTTAATAATTTATATCCTAACCGAATTTCCACAACAAAATCTACTGTATTAAAAAAAATAAACCAAACTGGTACAGTAAAAGATTTACCCAAATCAGGATGCAGAAAAACTGTAACTAAAGACAAATCTTTAGATGTTTGTGTTATGTTAGAAGATCCTCATTTAAGCACTAGACAAATATCCAGGCAAAGCACCGTAATGACAATTTTACGTAATAATAGTAAATTCCATCCATACAAATTAAGGTTAGTTCAAGAATTGTTAGAAGACGATTTTGATAGACGTGAAGAGTTTGCAGACATAATAATGGAAAACTGTTATAACCCAAACGATCCAAATTTTTTAAATATATTTGTTAGGGATTAGGGCACTACCGCAGACAAGAGATTGTGATGATGTCGGATAGTCAAGCAGCCATCAAAGCGATGAGCTCAAGTATAATCAGTTTGCGAATGCCTAGGCAAACTAAATGAACTAGGCCAGAAGAACACTGTCACCCTCCTATGGGTCCCGGGACACATAGGAATAGTGGGGAACGAAACAGCAGATAAGCTGGCAAAAAAGGAGCAGAAACCCCACATCTGGGACCAGAACCATCCGGTGGGATCAGCAGTAGAGTAATCTTAGGAAAACTGAGGAAAGAAATGAAGAAGGAAAAATCAAAGTATTGAAATCAGCTGGAAGGACTGAGGCAATCTAAAATACTACTGTGGAACTATGACCAGAAGAGATCTCTTAGCTGCCTCAACCTCAGTAAAAAGAGGCTCCGAATTTTAACGGGAATACTAACCGGGCATTGCCGGTTAAAAAGCCACATGAAGAAACTAGGGTTAGCAGATGAAGCAAGGTGCAGATTCTGTGGGGAAGAGGATGAAACCTCAATACACATACTCTCAGAATGCCCTGCCTTGCAGAATTCTAGGACCAGATACCTAGGAGCACATGAAATAGAAGAAGGGGATCTACCTGATTTGAAGCCCGACGATGTCCTAAACTTCCTCAGGAAAATAGTACTCGAAGAGCTGCTATAAATCTGAGAAAACATCAGCATGACAAGTAAGGGGGGGACAATAGATCCTATAGGTCGCAGTGTACTTTTCACCCCTAATTCATACATGCATACATACATACATTAGGGCACTTTTGGTATGAAAGGAAACGTAAATCGCTATATTGGTCACGTAACAATTCTGATTAGATGCGTGAGCACCACACTCCATAACCAGAAGAGCTTAATGTATGGCTGGAATAGTAGGCAACAAAATTTATTATTTATTTCCAAATCCAAGTAAGTATTTTCAATTACCTTTTAATTTATAAATTTCACAAGCTCGGCCTTATTACAAAATATCAAAATTTATAAAAATAGTGCAAGGCTTTTTAGGAGATAAAAGGAAAGCTTTCGCTTCTGTTTGATTTGAATATTCTGTGGCTTGACTTTTTCCAACACTTCCAAATTATAGTTGAAGCGGTGGAGAAATTTTATTTTTTAGGTAGTATAGTTATAATAATTTTGTTTGTCTTGTTTTACAGATAAACCTTGATTTGGACAACCCGGGCTTGCACTCGATCCCTATATGTGAGGAACATTATGCATCTCTCGAGCATCTCATGATCTGCGCTATGTGTAAAAGGAGATTAGCGAGAAATCATATCCACTACTTGGGACCAGAGACTAGCGAACTGAATAATGCTCTAAATGCAAACGGTATACCGTTAAAATTAATCGATAAACCAGTTGTTTGTAAATTATGTAAATGTTTCGCTACTATTATACTCAAAGATCCCTCGGATAGGATGGAGATGAGCGGGAAATTTTTTGTAGAATACAAGAGAAGGTGTGTATTTACGGGGAGGTGTTAAAATGTTTTTAAATGATGTTTTTGTAGACTTCTTCATTTTAATGATATTGTTTTGATGGATGAATCCGCTGCAGAAGAACCAATCGCCGTTCCCAGTAGAGCGGAACGTATCGAAAATTTGAAAAAGAAAAAAAAATTCTTTAAAAATCCTGCATCGGTGGATTTCGAAGAGGATGGTTTGGAAGAACCCGAAAAACGAGAGGAAAGAGTGCCTTCTACGGATACAAACAGTCAACCACAATCAAGATGCGAGTCGCCCAGCGATGAATATAATGGGGTTGATTACAATACTCTTATACCCGCTATTGCTATGGAAGAGGGAAGTGATGGAGAATCGAAAGAATCGAAAAATGATAAACCACCAAATATATTTAAGAAGCTATCGGATATGGTAAGGAAACCTTAATGAAGCCACATTTCTATTTTATTGTTTATTACTTTTTAATTACAGCAAAGAGATGGCGTGGAAATTGTAAAAATAGTAAAAACCGATAAGGCCCGAACGACCGAAGCGGTAAACAGAATCGGAATAAATCAAGCGATATCAGTTCGACAACTACTTCCAGGAGAAGAATACCTTTCAGTAAGCGGAAACGTAGATTTCGCTAACGTCAAAGAAAGAACTCCAGAAGGATGGGAAAAATGCACTAGCATTATACAGTACGACGAAGAGACTAAAAGACTATGGCAAGAATTACAAAAACCTTATGGCAATCAAAGCAGCTTTTTGAGGCACCTCATTCTATTAGAAAAGTATTTTAGGTAAATTTACATCTGATAATTTTTTTGTTGCCAGAAAAAAAAACTAGAAATATTTTGTTTTGTTTTATTTTAGAAACGGTGATTTGGTATTATCACCAAACGCTAGTCATCATTCAATAAATTATAGTGAATCTGTACATAATAGATTAAGAGCATACGATAACATACCAACAAGTGCTGGAAACATTCAACCCTTGAGTATGATTCCTTTTAATAAACCGTCAAACAAGAACGTTATTAGTTCAGGTAAGATAGCATTATTAATACAAAATTTTACTAGTTAAAGTACAAAATTACAATAGATAATTACTATAAAAGTAGAATAGAAAAGTATATTTTGAATAAAACAATGTTCGGATAGATCTATTAGTCGAAATTATATAAGTATAGTTTATTGCATTTATAACTTAGAATTTTGTTTATATATCAGTATTACCATTATTACGAGGCATGTTTTTAAAGTAAGTATCGTTTTTAAATTACGCCACTGCAGCGCTGCAGTTGAGGTTTAGCCCATGCGTGTATTGTAGCTAGATAAGTTGAGGCACAGACGCCATTACGACGCCGTTTTATCGAGTCTTCGTTTGTTTACATGATTTTAAAATGCAGAAAACTATGGAGATTTCCGCTGGCTGTAAAGTGCGTGCTGTGATTCGTTTTCTCTGTGCTAAAGGCTTAAAAGGAAGTGTCATTTATCGTCAAATCATTATGTGAAAACATGAGTGAAGGAATGGTGCGGAAATGGATTGGGGTCTTCAAAGATGACCGCACAATTATTCATGATGAGAAACGAAGTGGGCGACCTTCAGTAGTTACCGATTTTCTCATTCAAAAAGTGGACAGTAAAGTTCTCCTCCATCCTCCATACAGTCCCGATCTAGCAGCCAGCGACTAACATTTGTTTCTACACTTGAAGACGCATTTTGCGGGGAAACGTCATTCCAATGATGAAATAAAAATGTTTGTGCAGCAGTGGTTGTCCAGTCTAGCGGCAAGTTTCTTTAAGGACGGCATACAAAAGCTGGTCCCAAGATAAGACAAGTGCCTTAATAATAATGGAAATTATTTGGAGGGGTAGAGGAAAGACTACTCTTTCAGGTAAAAAAAGTTTTGTTTCAAAAATTTACTTTTTAATTTTTTTATATCAAAATGGTACTTACTTTAAAAACATACCTCGTACTTCAAATGCTGTTGGGTATTTTCTCATATTTTATGAGGAAATTTATTTTACTAACCCTTTGTGGAAGTCTATCTTCCACTAGGACACTAAACAAAACAACTGCACTATAGAACACCCAACTTTTTAGACAGTGACAGCTATTTTGAAAAATAATTTATTCCTAAAGTATCTCCTTTAAGATCAGTATAACTGATCTACTTCGATCCATACAAATCTCCAGGGGAGGATGGACTTTTTCCTGCCCTACTACAAAAAGGACTGGACATTCTGCTGCCCATTCTGACTAAGCTCTTTAGAACAAGCTTAGCTCTGGGTTACATACCTGAGGCTTGGTGCACTGTTAGGGTCGTTTATATTAACAAGATAGAACGAAAGGATAGCGCCCTACCTAAATCCTACCGGCCAATTAGTCTCAGTTCATTTCTGTTGAAAGCACTTGAGAAAATTCTTGATAGGCATATTAAACAGGGACCATTGAGGGAACATCCTCTCAGTACCCACCAGCATGCATATCAGGAAGAAAAATCAACAGAAACGACGCTGGACGAAGTAGTCCACAAGATCAATCACTCCGTGATGAATGGCTACCTTCCTTGATATAGAAGGAGCATTTAATAATGCATTACCTAATTCTCTCTATAATGCTGCTGCATCTAGAGGGATATCCTTTACAATATGTCACTGGATCAGAGCTATGCTAGAAAACAGGCTGATCCTAACATTACTGGAAGACGAGGAGATGAGAGCGAAGGCTGCTAGGGGCTGCCCACAGGGAGGAGTACTTTCCCCTCTCCTGTGATCGCTACTGGTGGACGACCTGATCTCGGACCTCGACAACCAGGGGATAGAGGTACAAGCCTACGCAGACGATCTGGTGATATTGGTAAGAGGAAAATATGAAGAGGTCATCTCTAAAGTTACTCAACGAGCACTTAACATTGTTACTAGGTGGTGCGACAAGGAACAACTTTCGGTCAATCCTAATAAAGCAACAGTTGTTAGTTTCACCAAGAGGCGGAAACTGGATAAACTCCAAATGCCCGCCCTCTATGGAGAATCTATTAAGTGCGGACTGCATATTCTGTCAGGCTGAGGATTAAAACGGTGGAGCATATCTTGTGTAACTGCCGAGAGCTCGAGAGAATAAGGATCAATAAATTTGGTCTGTATCAACTCGAGCCCAATGACTTCATGGAAGTGTCGCCAACGACCCTGATGAGCTTCATTAGAGGCATAGGGCTGATAGAACGACTATAATCTAGGGGTGAGCCACAATAGATCTTTCAGGTCGCACTGGAAGGGACGTGAAACGAACACTCATATAGAACCTAACCTAACCTAACTGATCATTGATATAGAAAACTGATCAATTTACTGTATTATTACATTAAATTCAAATGATTCAATAGTGAATCCTTAGGGGCAGTAACATGTAGGTTTTAATATTGATTTATCTTATAACTTAAATACTTGGTCTAGTCTTACCACTACTCAATCAACATCAGGTAGCTATCTCATAAAATAAAATTTAACTTTAATATGTGCATCGGACTTTGAAATGATTTTTTTTAATCAGCTGTCATTAACTAAAAACTAAAAATTTCGAATAAAAGGGGGCACGTTTTGTTGCAGTGTGTTTTGTTTAATGTTCCTAATACATATTTGTTTTTTGCAATTTTTCTGCTCTCTTCTTGGTTAATAAGTTTTTGTTGTTATAGATGGCTTTTTCATATTTTGTTATTTTAGTGAAAATACTTGTATACCTATTACTATTACAATTCATTTTCTTTATAATATTCTGAATAGTTATTTGTTGAACATTATAGTGCTTTGAAACGGATCATTTATGTAAATAATAGATAATATTGGATCAAAAATGATTCCTTTATTGGTACATTTTATTTGTCTATCTTTTACATACAATAGAATACATTTTAATGAATTATCCCTTATGCCATACTGTTACTAACTAACTAAAAAGGATTTATTTAAATAATTGTGAATAAAAAGATTTAGTTTTACTGTTGATACATGCATTTTGAATTGGAATATGAATAAAAATTGAAAACAAAACAATTTCAAAAAGAAGTTGATAAAAATATAAACAATTTAAAAATTGTATATTATTAAAATAACAATTCTTCAATTAGAAAGTTGAACAATGATGTATTTATTTTTAAAGCTAGATTTATCCAGGTAATCAACTGAGCATTTTAAACATATGAGTCATATATAAACAAAATATTTGTTATTGTTATCTTTTCTTAAATATAGTTTTGATAAAATTTAATGTGAGTAATAATTTATATGGTAGAAGATAACATTACTTATTCCACCAAAAATTAATTAAAAATTTTATATTCAAATTTTTCAAGGGATTCTACTTTTACTCATATTTTTATCTATTTATTGCAATTTAGAGCATTAGTCATAGGTGTGTCCCCATTTTCTTACTGCTTGCTGTTTTTTATATTAATAGTGATCATATTTCTATAATCTTATCATTTGTAAAATACATTCTTACATAGAAAATAAGAGTTGAATAAATAAATCCAGTTGAAAAAAGTTGACAATCCTTTGATCCCAAGGGTAATCCATTTTTATACTTCTTTAGGATTTTCAATAATATGACTCCTAACAATAGTCATTTTCAAATGCAAATTAGTAAAACTGTAGATACTGTTTTGCCCTAAATTAAAACAACAAATAGAGCTAGAATTTCAAAATCTTACATATACTATAATATTAGTCTAGGAAATATCTAACATAACTTTATTTTCAGCAGCTAACAATTCCTCGCCAAGCCATTCATCTACCATTACATCAATTGCTACCACCTCCAAACCGATTGGTACTACAGCAATGTCCATTACCAGCATTCCTATCAATTCGTCTAGGAGTACTCCTCTAACCATATCTCAACTTAACAGCCCACCTTTACTTCCTGCTCCTTTTCAGCCGATCAGACCAAAAATGGGTACACCTCCTGGTTTGATTTCTTTACATCCTGGTTCAATTAGACCAGTAGCTCCTTTGGTGAAAGTACCTCAACATCAGAAGATTAAATTTCCAATCACTAAAAATTGGAGACCAAATTTGATTCCGATTGATCCGTCTAAAAAAACTGAAAGAAAGACTGGATTAGTGCAGGTAAATATTGTTTTTTTCTTTCAGTAAGTGCATTTTTTATTTATTTTTTCTGTGTTGTAGGTAATTTCTGGCGGAAAGCCTTATCATATAACGCTAGAAGATTACAAGAAGATGTGTGCTATAAAAAGAAGTTTTGAATTAAAACAGAAACGTTTACAGGAAGCTCAGGGTGCGAAACCAATAATAGTTACACATAACTCTGTTCTTAAGTCAATTATTCCGAAAAAAGGTTTAGTTATATCGAAAACTACGCCTACAAGTTCTTCTACTCCTAAAACAGAAGCTCTCAATCATCCTCCTCCCATGACTGATGGAGTCCCCGAAGGTGAAAACATCCTTGAAAAATTGGATAAACAAGTGGAAAAATTGGAATCCAAGTTCAATGAAAAAGCGTCAACATCGCTTTTGTTGCCCAGGATACCGAAGTCGTTGACGGTTATACCACAGACTGTAACTAGGAAGGCTTCAAGACCTGCTAGTCCAGTGTTACTCATCACCAAAAACAGCAGTGGCAAGTCATGATTGCATTCAGTGACAATTTTTTAAAGTGCCTATTAGATGTAAAAAGGTGGGCTTTTAGTGATCTGGAAGTACCCCACATTAATATCTACAAATATTTATATTTTTATAACACTAGTTACCGTGAAACACTTACTTGCGTGCATAAGTCAACAACCGTCTCAAATTTTAGGGATTTTGATTTGTCTATGACCAATTTTTTTGATACAAGTGCCTGTAAATATAGCATAATATAACTTAATATATTATGGACCAGAAAGATAGTTTTTGTTGGAAAATTGTTGGAGCTTGATTAGGATACGATCCGTAGTTGTCAAAATCCTGAAAACTGATTGCGTTTTACTAAAATTTCGGTGAGTTATCAGTACCAAAGCAATCCCTTACTAGACTGAATTATTTGGCGAGCTACGTATCATTCTGAAGCTGTAAGTTTTATGGAAAATATGTAAATAATTCGAAAAAAATGTGTACTTTTTCCATTTAGTCTTTTATCGAATCCCATACAAGAAATAAATGTATTTGATAGTTACTAAAATGATGGGGTCGATTACTTTATTTAATAAGAAAAGTTTCAAAAACCATGTGCCTTTTTATCGAAAGAAACTTAGTTGTTCGTTTCTACGAGTTTCTGTAGTCTTCTTTTCTGTTTAATTAAAATCCTTTATTTATTTTTAACGGCAATTTATCCTGAAAGGTTCCTGGGGTTCCAAATTACCTAATAAGTCGTATTTTATGTCATTACTTCCTTAAGCAAAATCCCTTTCTGCGAAAACTAAGTGATGGTCTTTCAGTTTTGTTTCAAGATATTTAAATAAATAAGTTTAAAAACTACTTATAATAATTATTTGTTTTCCAACTAGGACTAATTATCTAATAATATATAGAAATAACTAAAATGTTAAAAAACGGGAAAACAAACAAATAAAATCAATAAGATAAGAAGAAAAAATATCTTAACTAATTAAATTGATTGTACTAACCCTTACTTTTTGGAAGTCCATCTTATTAAGAATAATAAAAAACTCTTCGTTTTAACTAATACTTAATTTAAATAACAGATGGTACAATTAGTTCATGCAAGCTTCGTTTGGATATTTTCCAAAAAAAATAAATAAAACAAATTTAAAGGGTTAAAAATATAAAAATGAATCTAAATTGGTGGGGTTCTCAGAGAAAGATTAGCAAATATTTCAGATTAATGAAAGCAGAATATTTTATTAAAAGCCTTACAAATAAAATTTAAACTAAAATAGTAGATTTTTTATTATTTAATATATTTGTTTTCTTCTAAATACAAATACTAATAAAAACAAATTTTATCCTAATTCTGTTGAATCTAACATTATCGAAAATAAATTAAACAAATTTAAAGCGTTAAAAATATAAAAGTGGATTTAATTTGGTGGGGTTCTTAGAAAAAGAAATACTTCAATTACAGAATTTTTTACTAATAGAATATTTTGTAACAGCTTAACGAATGCTAGGTACATTGATTATAATGTAATTGATTTATTAATTAAATTATTAAATGTTTAAAGTATTTTTTCTACAAACGTGTTAAAAATGCCATTTTTAGCACTTCATAGAAGCCTTAAAAATGTCAAATGTTTATGGCACTGCTGTCAAAAGTGAATTGTCAGATTTTGAAAGCAAACGTCAAAATATTTAGAATCTAAATATTGTGGCGGCTCGTGACATCTGCTATAGGGTGTGCTGCATGAACCACGGCCAATATAAAATAATAGAAATAGAATAACATACGAAAACAAAAACAATAAAATTAGCTTTAATACTAATTAATAGTAACTAATAACGACAAATTTATTTACACCTAATTTAAATTGAAACTCCATTGTTTTAAACACGTCGAACAAAACAAATTAAACAAAATTGTAACCTAAGAATTTCTAAACACGGCACAGATGCAACGGTCACGAATAACTGTCGTGAATTGCAGCTCATTTCCGAGGCCGTTAATCAGTGGCCCAGCCGATTGCCGAAGCACATCGGCTAAGATCGCCGATTGCCTAATAAATGCATTTTACCGCTGCCAGTGTTTCGGTTGTTATCGACGCGGCTTCACTGGAGCAGCAAATACGTAAACAAATTATACGGTTTCACTAGAGGAGTAAATACGTAAAAAAAATAATATTAATCATCGTTGTTGGTGAATTATTATTAACAGTTGATGTTTAATATGATAATATGGCAGATTTGAAATAAAACTATATTAATTATTCTTTAACAATTAAGATTTGCTATGGTTGTTTGGTAGTTCTGCAGCTCAGCAGCACATAAAGAAAAGCCGCCACTGATTTAGATTATAATTTATTAACATTAATATTAATAGTACAATTTGTATTTGAATGTTTGTAGAAAAAATATTGTATGATATACGTCTTAAAAGTACCTTTTAAGGCACTCATGTGAAGGCCTTCACATGCGTGCCTTAAAAATGTACTTTTAACACTTATATCATAAATAACTATTAAAAATAGGTTTCATAGATTACAAACTTAATAACATCAATGTAAACTAAATTAATGGATTTGCAAGCTAAGTCAAATTAAAATTAAATTCATAAAATTGAAAATTCATTGGAAAATTATCTTTGTTATCCTGGAATAAAAAAATATCATGCTTATATTCAGTAGTACAAAATTGAATGTAATTAAACAATAACCTCTGAGATGATTATACTCACCTACTTAATTTAATTTCCAAAAAATAACTTTTAATTTTAAACTTTTTCGAATTAAGGTAGGGTTCTATCAAAATTTATTTTTAAATAATTTTTTTTTATAAATATAAATTTTTAATAAACAGCCAAATAAAATTTATTGTATCTAAACTTATTATACAGTTTTTATAATTATTTAAATAGGTACTTTTAAAATATATTTGGAAGCATTTTAATACCAATACACTTTTAAATACAATTTAAATTTAAATACAACTTTTAACAGGATTAAATAATAAAATTATAATGGATAAATTTTTCGGACAGAAATAATGCTTAATACCGATATCTACATAACATGATCCATCCCAAGTAAAATCTAATTTTACTAACACGTTTGAAAATGTTAAAAAGTAAACAAAATCTGGGTTAATTCATGAACCATGAACAACTAAACTGGATTTAAAATGGTATTCATAATCAAATAAACTATAATAATTTATAAATTCGTCACAAGATTCAAAAATACATTTTCTTTTATTTTTAATTCGTTTCACAGTTCCATTGCAGTAAAATTTTAGATAACAGTAAATATTAAAATTTAAAATTCTCTAAGAATTAAACCTCTGTATATATTCTTTAACTGTATGACTAAAACATATACTGCAATATTAACAACACTATTTATATTCAATTTCTAAAAAAAGTTGGATATAACAGATCCGCGAGCATAAATTACAAAATAAAGTTAAATGAAAAATTAAAAAAATCCATCCAATTTATTTCAATTTTTAAATGATTTTTTAATAATTTATTATTTTTTGACCTTAAAAGTTTCTTGTCGGTGGCAGCTATTGTATATAGAGTAACATCGTTTGCTACATCGAAATCGAGATTTTGTTGTCATGTAATTTAAAAATAAATAACTATATTTTTAGCTGAAAGATCATCATCAAGTATAGGCATTCTTAAACACTTGATACTTGCGATTTTAATACCATTTTCGAATTTGAAATTTATTTTTTGACGGCATTGTCGAGAGATACTGATTTAATGTTATTTCTGTCTTGTGTGTCAAAAAGAAATTACATTAATCAGCTGGGTCCCTTTTTTTGTGGAGGTAGAAATTGTGACAGAGGAAAGCATAAATACAATTTTTTTTATTTCAGTTCCCACCACAAGAACTTATTTACATTTTCTTAAATCCATTTTCCTTTAAATTTTTTGTATCTTTTACTTATATACCATTTATTTTCCTCTTTTTATATCTGGTACTTCCAGGTTTCGATTGCCGCACACCGCTGCCCTTAACAAATTTCAAAGTTTTTTAAGTTTGAAATTTCATTTTATATAATGTTGGTATGATATATAAGAAAATTTACTTCGTATAATAAATAAAAAAAGTTTGTTGAAATATTGACAGTTAATATTTTTTTAACACAAAAAATGAACAAAAATTTAAAAAAAACTTGTATATATATCTTTGATTTGTAAATATAATGATGTATCTTTTAGATAAGTATGTTTATGAAAATGTGTCTGAAAAATACCCTCGCTTGTCAAAAGGATGTTCTGGATATTAAATTTTGGCCTTCAAGTGATCCTTCAAACAGGATTTTTCTCCATCAAATCTATTTAGGATTTACTGAAAAAAAATATTGGAGCTACTAAATCTAAAGGGCCAAAGTGTTTTTTAATATTTGGATTTCCTAATTCGGTGGGGGAATTTTTGGGACTGTCTTGAAATTGCGGAATGTCTCAATCAATGTTGCCAAACTAAATCGAATATATAACAGTTTTAAGACTTGTTCTATTTACATACCAAAGTATTTATTTATGTTTTTTTTAATTTAACATAACATTTTAATACCTTATTTATATTTATATTAATAATTAGATCAATTAGAAATTTCCAATACAGTAATCGTAATATAATAAAAATCTACTCATATATATTATTTAATTTATTAAGCAATTATTTTTTAAACCAAACTAATGTTATCTAATTATACAAGAAGAACTTTAAAATACGTATTACATATTTTTACGTTATCTTGTTTAAATTTTCGTTCAAACTTATTTAACTGTGGCTGTTCCGATTGCGACATTCAGTATTTAAATAAATATCACTTATTAAATTATAAAATATTAAAGCAATATTTTATTTTATTCAATATGTTTCCTGGAATTATTTATATACGTATCGTTGAGATTTTTTATGCAGAATGAGTATTGATCACAAATTTTGAATTCACTCTTAATTTATTTTTAAAAATAAACCAATAATATTTTAGATTTTGGTAAACTTTATTAATATACTTTTAAAAACCAAATGTTATTTAAATTTATTACACTAAGGGCCGGTTTATTCATCTGTTCAGTAAAGTATCCGTTAGTTATCTGTTCACTAAACTTAAAGGTCACCTGTAAGCAATTTGTGTTTATTCAACGCATTTTATTCGTTCAGTAGTTACTGAATACTTATCAATACGCACGGCAACAGTGTATTTTCTGTGGTTTGTGAGACTGACTCTACCTGAACAAAAAGAGTTCTAAGTATCTAATGAGTTCTATAGTTTTTTGACAGGTTGACATTTTACTTTGCATCAGCTGTGTTTCTTGTTTGGTTTTTCGAGATTTTAAAAGATTATTAGTTAAATCTGATTAACAAAAGCTGTTGCAGTGACGGAATCGGGTTGTTTCTAAAAAATTTCATTATTTCTAAATGGTTTTCTAACATAGTTTACAATATACCTTTCAGATTGGTGTAAAAGTATTTCTTCTATGAAGGCTAAAGTTTTTACAAATTTTTTTGTTAAACGAAATTATCCCAACAGTTTAAATTGTCCCATTGGTGAAATCTGTTTTGGCTATTATAAGGTTACCGGCGATCGTTTATATAGTCAAGAAAAGATTGGTATTTACATAACATCCATTTTAAAAAAATTAAGTAAAAACATAAATCACGCGAAAAACAATTTTAGGTTAGAATCTCCTCTGTAATTCCTTAATGACAGGTCCAATCGATCTGTAAATTAAAGTCTTCAGTAGCTTATAATTACTGAAAACTTGGTGTTACTAGGAGATGAATAAACACTTACAGACGACAATCTTCTCAGTAACGCTACCGAACACTTTACTGAAAGGTGAATAAACCGGCCCTAAACCTTAATTTGTGAAAGTAATTTAATATATTTATAATACATAATAAGCAACAGTTTATTTAACTGTAATTATAAATATAAATTATTATTTATTCTGTACTCAATTGTTGATTGCTTTTTGCTAAACTGAATTTGTTTGGATCTTTGCAAAACCGAGCAGGTTACTATCGTTAATAAACTAATGAAGGAAAATTTGTTGCGCTATCCTCCACTAGAAGCCTTGTTATTGGCGGTTGATTTCCTTGCAAATTCTAATTGAATTTGTTAATATTTTTTTTTATTTAAGCTGTCATTAAAATAAATATTTAAAAATTTCTTTTGCAGCTTCCAAATCTTTGTTTTTAATTAAATCTACTTTTTTAGTAATAAAAAGTTAATCATATTAAAAAAAAGTTCAAAATGTATTTCAGTAATTACATATGTGCATGGCAGAGATTTTTAATTTTCTTACGACCAGTTTTAGTAGTAGCTTAATAAAAACAGCTGTAATATTTATTAACCTAACCAAAAGATCATAGTGATGTCAATTTTATTATTGTTTGGTGTTATTTTGGTGTCACCTTTTGACAACTAACGACAGTTGAAATAATTGTTTTAATTTATTTTGTTAATTAAAGTTATCCATAACAAAACTTAATTAATTCATTTCATTATAATTAAAAACTTTTTTTACGCCCATGTTTACTTCGTGCGTAATAAGTTATTTACAACTCTTGTTACGTAATATACTGTTAGCAGTGGCGGCTTCTTCTATGAGGCAGGTGAGGCAGTGCCTCACCAATAATTTGCAAATTAACTAAATCACAAATTTATATTGTTTTACTATTTGCATTCATTATTATATCATTTAGAATTATTATTAAATTAGTAAAATACGGTCCTGCCCTCACCCGCCGTCCAGTCGCCGTCAATTACCGCGTTTCTCTATAAAGATAATCCATCTTATTTCTGCTTTAGGTGGTATATGGATATAGGCTGGGCTCTCTGCGGACTCCGCGTTTCTTTGTCTACCGTATTACAATTGTTCTGTACTGTACGACACAGTCGAATCTAGCTTTACATAGCGCGTAAAAACTGTGTTTGAGGCAGGCCTCTCCGTAAATTTAATAGGCGGCACGAAAATTAACGATTCGTTCGTTACGCCGGCTTTTGGCTGGCACATGCTATTTTTAGATTAACAGGTTTAAAAGTGCACAATGCATTTGACTTTTACACTTTTATTTTATAGTTTTCGATTCGGTGAGCAGTGAATCTCGGTGGTTTTTCTAAAATATTACATTACTTTTGAAAATTTTATTGCCAGGGTTAAAGAGAATCGACAAATTTTGAAAAGTCTGGTAGATATTACATTACATCTCTGTAGGCAAGTTACCTTTTAGGGGGCATGATGAATCTGATAAATCCTTAAATCGCGGGAATTTTAAAGAGCTAGTTATTCTTCTTAGCAAATATAACACAAATTTAAAAACATTTTTAGAACATGATAATGATAATAGATCGGTTTTTTCTGGGACATCCAAAACTATTCAAAACGAATTCATTGATTTAATTGCTTTTGTTATAAATAAGAAAATTGAAGACGAAATTTTAAATACCTTGTTTTTTTCTTGGCAAGTGTATGAAATTGTTCGATAACATAACCCTAGCTTTATAAGCAATTTTAATTTTTTTAAATTCAATGTTATAATTTTTTTTACAAATGGTATTACACAACTGACGAAGTAGAGTGACCACTAGACTAACTTTAAATTCTAACATTGCTAAAAAAAATTTAACTGTGCCTCACCACTTTCAAATACCACTTGCCGCCACTGACTATTAGAGCTTTTGTTTAGCAATTCTTGCGTTTACTGCGCCTTTGCTTGAATTTATTGTACCAACCCTAACTTCGTGGAAGTCTATTTTAGGCCAGGTAGAGAAGTTTATTTTTTAGATAAAATAAATATAATAAAAAAAATATGTAAAACTTTCTGTAGTGAGTTATGTTGAAAGACAGCACTGTTGGGTCTAATGAAATTCGACGTAATTTTTTATAACTGAATGTGTAATTCTAGAAAACTAGTGTTTATAAGCTTTCAATGAAAAATATCAGTTATTTTAAGTATTTTTATCAAAACTAAGCGTAATTCAGAATCTGTGATTGATACGAATTTAAACAAATACCTAAAAACTGCATTTTCTATTTTGTACTTATTCACAATATGGTTGATTGAAACCACTATAATTTAATGTAATATCTTTTTTTACTATTCTAAAATTCATTATCATTTATTATATTACATATAGAACTGTTTAATTTTTCTGTTCTCTACTTTGTATGTGTTGTACATTTTTAGTTTCCATCCTTTGACGATATTTGTCAAAATTTGTGGTGTTAAAAAGGTTACAACGTTTTTCTGAAATTATTTACTTTTTATGATCAAATAAAGATTGGTCCAATTACCTATACTGTGTTATTTTATTTTATAATTTTCATTTTACAACAGACCAAACCTGGAATCCTACGATTTGTTTTTATTTAAAATTACCTTGTCAATGGTCATTGGCTGACTTAATTTAATAGTTTTTCTGGTAAGTTTATATTATGTTACATACAAACCTCTGGAAAATGGACATTGTATCAATATAGAATCGATAGTAACATCACTTCAATACATGTTCTAGTCGAACCTTCAGAGAACCTAAGACGACCATAGTAAGCAAGTTCCTATCACCTACCTCAAATGTTTCTTGAATTTACAATAAATTTGCACTTTTTTACCTATTTTATCAGGTATCTCATTCCTATGGATTCCAATGTAGAGGATATTGTTGTTATATACTCCGGGTCACAGTTATTATGCAGCGTGGCCGGTATAGGCCAATGTAAATCTTATGGGCGAATATTCAACACTGTTGCCGCTTTGGTAAAATTTATCTAAAAGCATAATTATAAATATTCTTAATTACTCACTAAACGATTTTCAAATGAATAATTTAGTCAATATTTAAATCATAATAGTAACACAATGGCAAGTTATATTCCCGCGCCAGTTGGAACCAAATTCGAAGAACATGCCGATATGGCAACGCCGTCGTCCATAAACGCAATGCTGCATAATAACTGTGACCCGCTCTATAGAAATTCTGCGATGAGAGTTAACAGAGACAACTGGGGGTTGCGTCAGGGGGTGAATTTGTTCTCCACATATACATCACCTGGGGAAGGGCATATTACTCACCTTGTTGCAAAACAGCGGCGGAACTGCTTGTGCGAGCTACGAACGGCTAGGATGCCTACCAGATTTGCAAATTCGCGGATTTGGCAGTGAACAACCTCCTGGGAAATTGGAAATAAAGAGATTGCGCTGAGAGCCTCGATATTGAAGAGGCATTTAATGCCTTAGCTCAATCTCTCTTCGTTGTCCTTCAACAAAGGGCAATAAAGCAAGATACTCTGCAACTGGATCGAATGCATGCTAGTCAATTGGTATATATATCATCAGTACAGGAGGAGTCTGTTCGTTTCAGAGCGACAAGGGTGGGTACTCACGGTACAGTTTTACGCTACTCTTATTGAGGGCTGTCTTGACAGGGGGTGGATTGTCAGTGCTATGCCGTAGTTCCTTTCACATATATAAGAAAGCTGGATAAACTGCGTCAACCTATTTGGGAAGGTGTATTCATCATTATTTACGGAGGGTGTTAAAAATCTAGGGATCATTTTAGACAGGAAACTTACTTGGAACCCCATCTAGGGACAACTATAAACAAAGCTAGAGGAATTCTCTGGCACCTCGGAAGGATATATGACAAATCTTGGGGAGTTAACCTCAAACAGATTTACTGAGTTTATCAAATTGATAACACCAATACTCACCTACGATCCGATAGCCTGGTGGACAAAAAGACTCCTAGCTGTTGCATCGGCTAAGTGGCCATTACGGGCGATATATATGTCAACGACCTCGACGGTGGTAATGCAGATGACTCTGGACCTTACTCCTCTCAATATTTTACTGGAGAAGCGGGCCAGATGGACGTCTAGCAGAGCTAGATATGCTGCCTTCCATGATACAATAACAGAAATGTTCAACGTTCTTCTACCTTGTAAGGACTAATGGGAAGAGGGAAAATCTTCCCAGCGACTACTTATGCATTGTACACTGATAGTGTGGGGAGCTGGAGTGTACAGCAGAAAATCGAGAATTGATAATTCAATCAATTTTGGTAAGTATGCTACTATCTTTCAAGCGGAGGTACTGAGCTACCACAGGATGGATTGTAATTATTGGGCTAACAGAGTAACCCCGCCCTGGGTACCTGGACCGAAGATATTGGAGGACAATGATAAAGCCGACACTCTCTCGAAAATCAGTGTTTGTTGGCCATGCACCATTCTTTGACATTGCAGATAGCACTGCCAAAGACACTGTCTTAAAGTTTACTGAGAGAAAAACTTTTCAGCACTGGATAGATATTTCCAGATTAGCTCATTCCAAGGCGTTTATTGTCTAACCCTCAGCTAGTCCCTTATCGCAGATCCTGGAATTGAATAGGCGGGATGTTTGTATTATAATCGTACTGCGCATTGGACACCTAATAATTTTAAGAAAGCTTCACCTAAATCAAACATTAACTTCGTTAATCGATGTTGGCTGTAAGGTAAAATATAATCTAGGGCGCAATAGGCCTCGGCTGGTCACAGTGGAGGGACCAGCCGAGTTTTTCAAGAACGGTTTTCAGTAGATTCAGAGATATTATGTTAATACCGACACCTTTTATATATACTGCCCTGTTAATTAATTTGGACGTATTTGCAAAAATGTCATTATTGAGTTTAGTGACTTTTAGTTTTTTTTGTGTGAGCTAGGAATCTGTAATTTTAATATGATATTTGCAGATGGAACACAATTATTCACCTTGTAACTAGTAATTGTTTGCATGATAGTGGCAAATGTGACATAGATACGCCGCCCTATCATATCAGTGATATCAGTAAACAAAAAGGCCGTATTTGTAACGATTTATTCTTAAAATACATTTAAAATTTTGAAAAACTTTAGAAAAATAATAAAATATTGAAAACAAAATTTTTTTGGACATCCTTCTCCTGCTCCTAATCTTCCTTCGATGAAGCAACGGGTTGTGACAAATTGTCTCAAAATTAGGGGTACAATTTTTAAGAATTTAATTATTTCTAGAAATGGAAAATCCCTTGTAGGTATGTTTATATGTGAAGTTAGGGGGAATAACCTACAAGATCTATTGTGTCCTCCCCTTCTTGTCATAGGTCTGATGTTTTTCAGATATATAGAAGCTGTTCTAGTCCTATTTTTCTAAAAAAGTTTAGGATATCGTGAGCCCTCAAATCAGGTAGATCCTTGCATGTTCTATTTCATGTGTTCCTAGGTATCTGGCCTTAGAACTCTGCAAGGCAGGATATTCCAGTAGTATGTGTATTAATGTTTCGTTCTCTTCCTCACAGAATCTGCACTTTGCTTCATCTACTAAACCTAGTTTCTTCATGTGACTTCTTTACCGGCAATTTACGAAGCCTTTTGTTACTTAGGTTAGGGCGACTAAGAGATCTCTTCTGGTCTAGTTTTCCAGAAGAATGTTTGCATGTCTCAGTACTTTTCCTTCCAGCTGATTCCAGTACTTGGATTTTTTGTCTCCATTCATTTCCTTAGCTTTCCTAAGATTGCGCTACTGCTGGACCAACAAGATGGTTCTGGTCCCAGATGTGGGGTTTCAGCTCCTTTATTGCCAGCCTATCTGCACTTTTACTCCCTTCTATTCCTATGTGGCCATAGTAGGGTGACAGTGTTTCTGGCCTAGTTCATTTAGCTTGCCTAAGCATTCTTAAATCATCTTCAAACTAATTGTATGTGAGCTCAGCGCTTTGATAGCTGTTTGACTATCCGACATGATCACAATCTCTTGTATGCGATAGTTTCTTTCAATATTGAATTATATGCAAATGCTTTGATGACGCGGATTTCTGCTAGAAAGGTGCGCCCAAGCTTTATAAGTATTTGGCTCCTGATCCAAAAACTCCTACTCCAGATTCCTATTCTAGCTTGGAACCGTCCATATACCACATTATGTAATTTTGGAATATCCAAAGTAGGAAAAAAGGTTTTAATGTCTGCGAAAGATATCGACATCCAGATAATATTACCTGTATTTCTGATTATATTCTTTATACATCTTTTTAAAAATTTACAACGCAACGTGTACCTACCTACATAAAATGCTTTCATTAATCTTAGACTCCTTTCTCAGTTTATTTATTGTTTATGTAGGTATATTTATTTAAAAATTTATAGAAACACCTAAATACTCTCAAGATTCCATAAAATAATATAATTAAACTGTAATAACCTAACCTTTTTTATTGTGGAACATTGAATATTTGTTTTAAAAAAATGATAATAGATAGATTTATCTACGTTTTGATTGTCACGTAAACCGCATTTTTTGATACAACATAAGAAAATAAACGTGGAATGCAAGTTGGAGAATATAACGTTTTAAAAATTCTGTGCATTTATATACAAACAAAGAAAAAGTTTGAATCAGTATAATACATATGTGATGACCGGTTAATTAGCGGGCAAAAAACTGTTTTATAAACAGACTAAAATAAAATTCGCCAGATTAATTTAAAATGAACACTAAAGAATTTTGTTTTGGTGAAATACCAAACATACGGTACGGTACAAATAATGCGGAAATGCGCCTGTCTAGTAATTTTTTATTTCGGAAACGTCAAATTTATAGTGTCAAGTCATGTGTAAGTAGCAAACATTTTTAAATCTACTAGATCAATTTAATTCTAATTCATTTCGGACTACAGTGATGTAATTTTCTGCAAGGGGTAAGATATAAATTTATTTTATTATACACGTGTCTTTTTCTTTCGTGTTCTATTTTGCGACGATGCTGGCGTAAATGCGTTTTATTTCTTACGTCAAGTCAACATTCTATTTTTTAGAAAGTTTTTGTTTACAGTCTATAAATAATAATTAAATTCTTATTAAAAGTTTTGATATCAATGTTGGGAGTTAACTGAATATTACATTTGGTGTAAAATTTAATTTATTTAACAAAATACCAATAAATCATCTATACATAACCTTACTATGCCTTTTATTGAAATATGTAGGGGTTTTGATTGCACATGGTAGGTACACAGATTTCACATGGTATGTTGATTTAATTATTTATTGTATATTTCTTTTATATAAAATACAATAACGTTAGATGTTGATATCCAATAGTTTAGTTACAATTAAATTTACAGTACAATTCATATTTATTCTGTTTGATGAATTTAATACAAATTTAGGTAAACAATGGGATGTTTTCTAAAAATAGAAAGTACAATGGTTTTTAGCTTAGTGCTATTTACAAATAAAACTAAATTTATATACTCACCTGTAACTGAACCTAAATTATATACATATTTTCCAATTGAACAAATTCTACCCTGATTTATATTCCTAAAAATTAAAAATAGATTTTTAATGTTTAAAAAAATATATTTGGTTTTCTTTTAGTGAAATCAATAGAATTAAAAGTATTAGACTTTGTCAAGATGACCTCACTTGCAGGAAAAATGAACAGCAGATATCACGATGATCCAGAGACAGCTATTTTAAAATCAATTGATCCAAACTTAAATACTAAGCAAGAGCTACCAAAAAATACTTTAGGCGAGGATTTACAGTCTCTCAATCTGACTTCTGATATTTATGATAATCACTCTATTCAGCTACTTAATGACTGTGAAAATTTACAAATAAACTCAGAAGATGATTTTCTAAAATCTCTGAATATAAGACCAAATGAAAGGGTGAAAGTTGTTTCAATATTTGGTAACACAGGTGAAGGAAAATCTCATACTTTGAATAAAATATTTTTTAATGGTGAAGAAATATTCAAGACATCTTCTTTACAAACTTCCTGTACTTTAGGAGTTTGGGCCATGTATAGTCCTAAATACAAAGTTATCTGTTTGGACACTGAAGGATTTTTAGGTAAGAGTTAATTGCAATTTTTAACTTGTTAAAAGATGTTAAAGTTTATGGCATATTCTTTATTTTATCTAGCATTTTATATTTTATATTAATATCCAAAATAGTTATTTATTCCTTGTAAATTTTGTGTGTTTCAAGCTAACTAATTTTAAGCATTTTATTTATTATTATACTTTTAAGGCAAATGATCTGATTGGAGTGTGAAGTGATTTATTTAAAAAACACAAAGAAATCAGCTGGTAGATATCATTTACAATAAAAATTTGATATTTTTTATATGATACTAAATCAGCAAAACATTTTCATCATTGACCTTTATTAAATTTTTGTTTTTATTGCATTAATCTGCTCTGACCTAATTTAAATGTTATGAAACAGATTAATATAAGCATATTCCATTCAAGTTCATAAAAATGGTAATGAACTAGTTTTAAATATCTTACTGAATAATTTTAAACTTGTTTTGTGCCATATATCCCCTTTTAAGTGTAGACTATGCTATGCTATAGTATGCAAACATATAGAAACTTCTTTGTTATCCATGTTTAATTAAATCACTTTTATCTGCTAGTATAAGTATTTCAATGCAACTTTCTAAATGTGAAACAAATTTTAAATTTATTGTAATATGCTGATTAATTTGTATAATATGTATCAACCAATACAAGGTCAAATAATTTTATAGATAATGTAGTATTTCTAAAAACATTAAAAATACTAATAAATGGAAAGTATTTTAGTACCTTCACTATATTTGAATTTCTATCTCTTACATCTTAATCAACACATTATTGGAAACATAAACCATTTCATTTTTTTCTCTTTTATCCAAGGCATTTCAAATAACCAATCTCAGCGTACCCGACTGTTGCTCAAGGTAATGGCTGTATCAGATATTATAATCTACAGAACAAGATCAGAAAGACTTCAGAGAGACATGTACTCATTTTTGGGAGGTGCTTCAGAGACTTACGAAAAACATTTTAGTGAGGCATTGAAAAAAACCCTAAGCAAGCTGGATGATGGATATGCAGCTGGTGTAGGACCTGGTGTAATTATCTTCCATGACACTAGGTATAGAAAAATTATTTGATATGTAATAACTGTAAAGCAGGGAATTAAAATTGGTACCAATAAATTTATCTGCGCTCTAATTATACTATATTCTAATTAATTTTTTGTTGCTACTGCTCTTGTATTTTAGGTATACAGAAACGTTACCTCACAATTTGGATGAACCTGCTGAAAATATACTCAGGCGTAATTTTGATGAATTGAATTTATCATATGGTGCATTTAGTTTTATTAGATATGTTGGTGTTAAGACTGTAGGAAAAGAAACAAATTTTGATAAATTGAAACTAGCACTACTAAATGAATTGGAAAGCACCAAGATTAGAACAAGAAGAGATGCTAAATTTGTTTATTTAACATTAAAAGTTAGTATTCATAAATTAAATTATTTTTTACTCAAATTATTTTTCTAATAAAAATATTTTCTAGACATTAAATGATAAATACAAAAATAAAATTACAAGCAACGAATCCACAAGCTATCTATCAGCGTTTTTCACTTGCACAGAAAAATGTCAGTCTTGCAAAAATAATTGTGATCAATCTATTGGTCATGCAGAAGAAGGGCTTCCACATCAGAGTACTCAAGAATGTAAATTTCAACATCAATTTCAGAATCAAGTGTACTTGTGTAAGGTAATAAATTTTTATGTATCAATTTTATTTCCATTTATATAAATTATATCCTTATATTTATTGATACATTTTTTTATAGGCCTGTCATCAAAGAGGCGAAAAAGTTGTAGTAAAAACCAGCTATGAGAATTCAAATGACAGTAATTATTTGTCTTGGTTTAATTACGTTTGGTCCGGTTATGTAATAGACTGTCCTAAATGTGGAGAAATTTATAGGAGTAGAGAACATTGGTATGGCAATAAAAATCCTGAAGACGCAGCTGTACGAATGGAAGTAGTTCATGTGTGGCCAGGGGTGAGTTGAATGTATACCACTACAAAGTAGTCAGCCCTTAAAGATGCTACTTATAAATCATTTGGAAAAGCAAGAAACTTTTCAATTATAAAAACTAAAAAAGCCCAACAATGCAATACTCAAACCCCCATTTCTCCTTACTTCTTCCTCAATCTTAACCATTATTATTCCTTCCATCACTTTACCCATACCACACATCAGACTGATGGGCCTGTAGTCTCCTGCCTGCTTCCCTCTCTAACCGCCTTCTTCTCCAGTATCACTCTGGCCACCTTCCATACCTCCGGGAATTCGTCCTCCCTCAGTACCTTGTTAAAAAGTTCCCAGAAGTATACCCATTCTCCTCCAGTAATCTCTTTATTACATCTTCTTTCAAGCCATCCGCTCCTGGAGCTTTCCTTACCTTGATGCCTCTCACCTCCTCTACCTCACCCCCTCTATTTTCCCTAACACCCTACAATTCTGCACTTCCCAAATCATATCCTCCCCTATTCCTTCCCCACTCTTGTACAGTTTTTCTATTATCTCATTCTCTCACTGTTCCTCTAGCACCACGTTCCTGCTTCCACCTATCCTTTTCACCGCTATTTAATACGCTTTGCCCCATGGATTATTTTCCAGTTCCCCCAGTAATTCCTTCCACTTCCTTCTCTTCTCTTTTTCCACTCTCTGCTCGTTTCTTCTTCTTCTCCTTATATCCTTCTCTTTCCCCTCCACAAACTTCTCCGTTCTTTCTTCTATTTCTTCCACATCTCTATTTCCTCTAATTAGCCCTCCATACACACCTATTACCACTTCTTTCCTCTTTTCTACAACAATACAACATATTTACGTCATGTCCGAGTCCCCATTTTATTTCCTTTCTTACTTTGTTCCTCATACTCTCCGCCTTAGCCTTTGTCCAAATTATTCTCTTCTCTTCCTCATTCTTCATTTTTCTTATTTCCGTCTCCACGTACCTATGTAAACTCAGACTATCCTCGTCCTCTAGCACTCTCCAACTACCCACTCTCTTTACCAGCCACTCATCACATGCTGTCACGAACCCCCCGTCCCCTCTTACAAATGTGGGCAGCAATCCAATCCACCATTAGCCCATTGGATGTTAATACCTTCTCCAGGATCTCACCTCTTCTGTCCGTTATCTTCAACCCCATACAGCATTCTTAGCGTTGAAGCCCCCTGTCACTATTCTTCTTATGATTTTTCTTTTCCCCTTTTGTTACCCTTAGATCGCCCTGCAACCATTAGTAATCCTCCATGCTGATATTAGGGCTAATGTACATGCTGTACATCCCATACTACCACCCATCCGTTTCCTTCCTTACCTCATCTACTGTCAGTCCGTCTTCCATCACTCTTATTCCCGCCTCTCCTGTATCGTTCATAATCCATCCTTGCTTTTCCAAATACTACCATTCACCTGAGTTGTTTTGGGAACCACAAACTCAGAAACGTTAGAATTCTAAACTCATTGATGATTTGTAGAATTTTAAACTTGTTTAGATTTCCACTTACCAGTTAACAGAATGTTGTTGAATTATTATACTTTGGTGCTAGCAGCAATTTCAATAAAACGTTTATTCCTTTATTTAGAGTAGCACAATATATAAGTTACATACAAAGTCTAACACTATACCAGAACATTTAAAAAACCCTAATACAATAAATGAATTTTTCATCAACTCGTTTACTGTGAGAGAACCTCCTGAACGATTATTGTTGTGGTTTAGAAATAAAAAATTAGTAAATTCAGAATTTAAATTTGAGAAAGTAAATGACTTATTTGTTTTCCAGACAATTAATAATATAACCACAAATGCTGCTGGTTAAGATAGGCTCAATCTACGGCTTTTGAAATTGTGCTGCCCACACATAGTTCCTTACATAACTCATATTATTAATTTTTGTCTAATTAATAGCATTTTTCCTGAAAAAATGGCAAAAGAGCCATAGTAAAAGTTTCAAATTTCAAATTAAATCCTCTTGGATTAAAGAACTTACGTCCAATTAGTATTTTGCCTACTCTATCTAAAGTTCTCGAAAGAGCTATGGAGGCTCAACTAAAGAAATATGTGGATAACTACTCCCTTCTTCCCATAACTCAGTCTGGTTTTAGGAAAAATTATAGTTGAAAGAAGTAAATCATCCATATCACAAATGTGACTGATCATTAAACAAAGAAAAGTCAATGTCACAATACTTTTTATTTAAATTATTGACAGCTACTAGTTTCGGCCTATCTATAGGCCATCATCAGGCTAAAAATAAATACAGGATAGGAAGAAATACAGTGATACATACCTTAAAAACTTACAAAGTAATACATGAAAAAATCATAAATTCCACCATGCTTGCATGAACTTAGAAAATAGTGGATAATAATGTGTCATTGAAAAAACTTAAGAAACTAAATAATGGGAATAAAACTAATACTAAGTAAGTAAATAATAAAATTTTTGAGATTTAAAATGTTGATATTAAATGGTAATGAAAAAGAAAGGGTATAATGAAGAAAGGTAAGGATCCGCCAAAACTTGGTAGATCATGGTAAGCAAAGATCGTTGGCAGGACCTATCAAAGAAATAAAAGGAGGTACAAGAAGAGTTAAGGTCATGTCCAATGTAGATGCTAAGAAAGTTTTTAACGTTGGTTAAAAAGTAGAACTATTTCTTTGATAGGTCCTGCCAACGATCTTTGCTTACCATGATCTACCAAGTTTTGGCGGATCCTTATCTTTCTTCATTATACCCTTTCTTTTTCATTACCATTTAATATCAACATTTTAAATCTCAAAAATTTTATTATTTACTTACTTAGTATTAGTTTTAGTCCCATTATTTAGTTTCTTAAGTTTTTTCAATGACACATTATTATCCACTATTTTCTAAGTTCATGCAAGCATGGTGGAATTTATGATTTTTTCATGTATTACTTTGTAAGTTTTAAGGTACGTATCACTGTATTTCTTCTTATCCTGTATTTATTTTTAGCCTGATGATGGCCTATAGATAGGCCGAAACTAGTAGCTGTCAATAATTTAAATAAAATGTATTGTGACATTGACTTTGATTTTTCTTTGTCTAAAATTGTTGTTCTCCATATTTTGATGACCTTGTGAGGGCTGTTGACCAGGGAAAGTGTACAATTTTAGTGTTACTTGACTTTAGCAGAGCATTTGATACAATTAATTATGATCTGATGTTGGAAATTCTGGGGTATTTGGGTCTTTCTAAACCTGCTGTAGCTCTTTTGGAGTCATACCTTCGTGGTCGAAAGCAAATAGTTGTTGTGGATGGACTCTCATTGTCTGAATTTAAAGTGTGGGGTCCCTCAGGGCTCTATTCTGGGACCTCTTTTGTTTACTCTATACACTTCGAATCTTGTTAAATGCCTCCAATTTTGTAATTATCTACTTTATGCGGATGATACTCAGATCTATTTTAGCTTTTTCTCTGATGTGATAGATGAGGCTTGCAGTAAAGTGAATGAAGATCTCAATAATTTTATTACCAATGCCGAAAAACATTGCTTGAATATTAATTGTTCAAAATCTAAGGTCTTACTTTTTGGTACTAAAAGCAAATTGGATGAAATTGATAATATTGTACAAATTCTCATAAAAAATGAGACTCCAGAGAAAGTAAATGATGCTAAAAGTTTAGGAATAATTTTGGATTCTAACTTGAAATTTGAAAAACACATTAATCAGTTTTTAAGAAAGGCTTATGCTACACTTAAACTCCTATACGGTTCCAGGAAGTTTTTACCTATGCATATAAGTCAATGCTTTGTGAATCACTTATTTTTTCCACATTTAATTTCGGTGATGCAATTTATGGCCCCTTTTTATCTAAAGTGTATCAACGGAAGATTCAAAAAGTGCAAAATTGTTGTTTACGTTTCATATATGGAATTCGCAGAAGGGAACATATTTCGCACAAACTGAAAGAAATAAAATGGTTGAATATGACTAATAGAAGATTATTTCATGCTTCCGTACTTTTTCATAAAATAATCATTAATAGAACTCCCTCTTATTTACATAAAAGAATAACTTTCCGGACAGATGTGCACAATATTAATGTAAGACGTAAAGGAACACTTTCACCTACTCCTTTCAGACTTGAAATCTTCAGGCGATGTTATACCTATCTATGCTCACTGTATAATGATATACCGGATCTTTTAAAAACATACAGTTTGTTAAAATTTAAAGTTGCTTATATAGGAATTTGCTTTTTTCTAAACAAGCTTAAATATTTATGGGGTTAGCGTTTTAATTAAATATAAATATTTTTAGAACTATGTTAAGAAAGAATATTGTAATATATTTAGGTTAAGTGGAAGAACAAGTTTTAGGAAGGGTTCACCCAACTTAAAAATTGAACTTCGCCTTTTGTTTCTGTTAATCTTTCATTTTTTTTACTGTATTACAACTAAATTATTGAAACAATAAAGTCGTTTATTATTATTATTATTATTATTTACGAAATTATGGGTGCTTTACAAAGATATTGATTTTATTTGTATTATCTTTAAGGGCTTTAAAATTATGTATATTTGATACACCATTATATATTTTAAATAGGATAAAATGTATTTTCAGGAATCTATCGCTGGATCTCACAATGCGGCACAAAAGGTATTGGACAGCGTAACTATGATGACAGATGTATTATCTAACGTAGGATCTCAACCCAAAAAGATTGTAAGTAATTGGGCTACTGATATCATCGCTCCTAGTTATTGGAGACCAAACGACGAAATACTGGTAAGTCATTGTTGATAATATATTTGTGCACAAGTTTTTTTTTTTTTCATTTGAACAATAGTTAATGGAAATCATCAATATATTTTATTTATAGAATTGTCACAAGTGTAAAGTTCCTTTCATGCTGCCCGCAAAAAAGCATCACTGTCGCGCTTGCGGTGAAGGTTTTTGTGGCGCATGTTCGTCGAAGAAACAACGCGTCCCAGGATGGTCCGAAGAAGTGCGAGTTTGCGACGATTGTTACACCGAAGAGCCTCCGAGTATGTCTGAATCCGTGGACTCGACAGAAAACCGCGCCCGTCAAATCGGAGAGACTGTAATCAAAATAGTCTCGGCAGTAAAAACTGTTTGGGATATACCAAAGGAATACATCAAAGATTCCGCCAGACCTTCGTATTGGATCCCGGACAGCGAATGTGTAAATTGTTGCGTTTGTAAGAGACCATTCGGACCTTTGAGATCGCTGCACCACTGTAGAGACTGTGGCAAAGGTGTATGCGATGAATGTTCTCCTACCAGAAAGCCGGTACCGATGAGGAGATGGGACAGTCCAGTAAGAGTTTGCAATAATTGCCGATGATCGTTGTCATCTGAGGAAGTTGTGCATTTTTCGTTTTAGATGAATTTTGATTGTTTATAATCAACAATTATTTTATGCGGTTGAAAACGTCGTTTTATATTTGATAATCCTCAAGCGCCGAAATGGTTCTGTGAATTTTAACTGTGACATATTTTTTAATTGTTTTATTATTAAGGTAGATGAAATAGGAAAAATTTATTTTACACTTTTTTATCTGACATAAATCATTAATATTGATTAAATTGTTGATTTTTTTTGTTTAACGACTTTTTAATTTTATACGTTGTACATATTTTGAAGTGGTGATTCTTTTTGACTGATTCTTTTTAATGTATTTAAAATTTTCGAAAATGTAGGGTTACATGGATATTCTATTAATGTAAATTAGTAGAAAACTAGAATTTTTTTAAAGTAACACAAATTCAATTTTTAAATAGCGTATTTGTTATATCACAGTAATACCTGATAAATTGGTAGGTTACATTCCTGTAGTTCTATTGGATAGAAAATTGTAACCGCTGATTAGATTATAGATATTGTATATAGTTTTCATTATTTTTTGTAAATTTGATTTGACAACATTTTAATTGAAATTATTATATTTCTTTTTGGTATATTTTAATTGATTTTATTTCATACTGTACCCTAAAACATACCTTTACGTATTCGATTTCAATCCGGAAAATAGACTTATTTTTAATAGCACGTAATGAAATAAAATTTTAACAGGGTTTTACATATTAAATACTAATAAAAACTCAGTTAAGAATATGCTTATTACCTTTATAAATATCAATTAATAAATATATAAATGAATTTTGATTCCAAAATAAGCGAACGCCGATAGATATACAAGATGTCCCAGACTAATTTATCCAAGCTATATCTCTTAAACAAAAACTGATCTATTCCATTTCTAATACACTTTAATAATGCGCGGAAAAAATTATCCCCTAAATATTCATACCTTAGTTACAACCCCCTAACTTTAAATTTCTAAATAGCATCCTGTACATTTTTTATAATTTTGGATTTGGTCCCCATTGTGTATTCAACAAATTTTTCAAAAATAAAATAGGTTCGTAGGTAATCAAGAAAATTAAGAATAAAAAAAACTCTTCGTTTCAACGTAGCTTCCAAGTTTATTCGAAAAAATATGTTTTAAATTACAATAGGTTTGTTTTCACATCAAATCACAAACTTGTTTCTTACAATTTTCAAACCATTCTTGTGCGCAAGTCTCGTTTGAAATAAATCCCGATCTGATCTGTGATTAATGTGAAAACAGTAGACAAAATGTGTATGATTAAATAATCCGTATGATATTACCTAAAAAGAAGATTAAAATGAAAGAGGTTATTGTTATTGTTTACAAAGCTATGAAAACTGTAAACATGTGTATGAGTAAATTATCCTTAAAGTATTAAAGTATTCTTCCAACATAATTTTTAAATCTGAATCGTCAGTGTCGGATGACATTAAATAATCAGATTCATCAGAATACATGTCTTTTTAGTTTAAATAGGTTTATAATGATATTTAAAAAAACAGGAGAAAATAACAACAAAAAATATAGAAACTAATTGACATAAGGTTTAATACGCGCATGTGCCAACAATCTGCTGGAAATTAATTCTCAAACTGCTTGGACTGTCACCAAACTGTCAGGAAACCATGTGAAAACATCCGACTAGTGATTGGAAATTAGTTTAAAACTAATGCGCGAACACAAAATATCGACTGCGCACACTCCAAACGTTAGAAACAAGTTTGAAACCAATGTGAAAACAAACCTAATGACGATGCTATTCAGCGAAACGGCCGTCATTGTAATTTAAAGCATATTTTTTCGAATAAACTTGGAAGTTACGTTGAAACGAAGAGTTTTTTATTATTCTTAATAAGATGGACTTCCAAAAAGTAAGAGTTAGTACAATAAATTTAATCAAGAAAATATTAGTTTATTTTTTATTTTTGTTAAATTAATCAAGTAAGCATTAAAGCTTAAAGGATCAATAAAAAAACTTAATTAAAATACCAATAACTAATTAATATTATTTACATTAGATGTTCGAATTGTAGTCCACCTGCTGCAACACACATCTTGAATCTTGCCAGAAGATTTCTTGTACGTGTGGCTTAAATCATTGCAGGAGTAGTTCGCGACATGCTTGTCTACAAAACTATTTCGATAACCACTGAATAGCAAACAACTCTCCAGAAACTATGTGGGCAGCACGCTCACCTGACTTGTCTTTGGGGGAGCAATAAAAGATATTGTTTATCAATCAAAACCGCAAGACAAGCATGTCGCCAAATTACTCCTGCAATGATTCAAGCCACACAAGAAATTTTCTGGCAAGATTCGAAATGTGTTTTGCAGCAGGTGGACTACAATTCGAACAGCTAATGTAATAATTAATTCAGTTAATAGCGAAACAGTTATAGCGAAACAGCTGTAATTGCAATTTATAGAATAAATAGTGAAAGTTAATACAACCTTTTAGTTGTTTATTGTTCTGAATAACATGAATTTTCACACAGTAAGGGTTAGTACCATAAATTTTTAATAATTAATTGTTATTTTTATGGTTCCTTTAAGCTTTAAGGCTTTCTTGATTAATTTAACAAAAATAAAAATTAAACTGATATTTTCTTGATTACCTATGAACCCATTTTATTTTTGAATAGACGATGGAAGACCAAATCCAAAATTATAAAAAAATGTACAGGATGCTATTAAGAAATTTAAAGTTAAGGGCTATAACTAAGGGATGAATATTTAGGGGATAATTTTTTCTCCGCCATATTAAAGTGTATTGGAAATGGAATAGATAAGTTTTTATCCCATTCGAGAATTTTTATTCGTTTAAGAGATATAGCCTGGATAAATTAGTCTGGGACACACGGTATTAATATTTTTTTCACTGTTCTTTTGTGTTTTTTTAGCAGTATGAAATAAAATGTACGTTACACGTCCGGTAAACTTTTACAGTACTCGTTTCGAATTCCGGACTCGGCTGTCGCATCGTTCCTTTACATCTCGTATTGTCAAAGTGTACTTACGGACTAGTAACGTAAATATCTATTACATACCATACCAATTTGATTGCTGTCCTAATTCAAATTTTCATTGTATATAATAAACCATTTGAAATTATTAGCCAAAGCTGTAAAAATTTCTATATTATATTATTATCTTAACGAGTCTTGTCTAGCCAGATTGTGTATAAAATGTGATTGATCTACTTGTTGGGATGCCTTCGGTACAGTATAATCCCGACGAATTGTCATCCGCATGTTGAGATGTTTAATTTTTTAAGAAGTTAACTTTGTTTAAATATATTTTTTAATTAAGAATTGTGAGTTTTATTGTTGCCCAATTTTTGTATAATAACAACTGAATAAAATATTAGAAATATCCGAATAGGCGTTTTCAATTATCTTTGCGGCTTTTACCTTAAAAAGTATTTCTGTTAAAAGTGCCAGATTACCCTTGAGAGGGTAATCGAGAACGGCGTACGAGCTGCACATACTCTTTTTTATAAAAAATCCAGCGATTTATGTAGGTACAGACAAATAAAGCGTTTAAAAAATGTGACGTTTATAATGTCAATTAGTAACTTAAACTGATTTGAGTGCGTAAAATAAAATAGCGTGTGTCAAAGTACTTCTTTGCCACTATGAGTTAAACAAACGTACCTATAATAATTATAAAATAAATATAGACCAAAAATTCAGGGTTCACGTCTTGATTAGTGGAGTGGATTAAGTGAAGTAGGGGGCTTAAGAACTCCCTAAAGCTTTTGCGAAAACTGCCAGTTCATTCTCTAAAAGAGGCCAGTAATGCATCGCTACCTAGTGGCGGAGCCTGGAAATAAAATTTGGGTTGACATAGACACAATCATCAGTAAGACTGTTTAACAAAACAAATATATATTAGAAAAAAGTAACAGAAATAGGGGAAGGTGGGTCACACTGGAACAAGACCAATAAATTGTTTAAAATCAAATTTCACCGATGATCAATTTTTGAGTAGTTCTGTAACTGATCGGCCCATGCATGAAGATACAAATTTTCCCGGTGAACCAAAAACATCAAACGCCTCAATAAATAATCCAAGTAGTGTAGTAGTTAACGTAGTCGTTTTAGAAACACCTTCAACTTCTAACTCGTGTTTGAAAGAATTTGTCTCTTCAGAAGTTATACGGGCATATCCTAAAGCAGGGACTAGAAAATTAAAAAAACACGGGTAGGAAAAAGGGAAGGTCAAGACATTCCCGAAAAATTCGAAATAGAAACGAAAGAGCAAGAAAAATAGCGCAAAATGCATGTAAAAGCAAACAAAAATGTGAAAAGAAAGGTGGTGACGAAGTGAACAGGATGATTATTTCGCTCCAGAAAGCTCTTCTTCTGAAGTTGACGATGAGCCAACTACTATTACCGGATTTGAAGAACTTGAAAGACCAGCAAATATTAATGACTATGTTTTAGTAGCATTTCCAACTAAAGCATCAATAACCTATTATGTCGGAAAGGTAACAAAAGGGAGAGATTGTGATTTCAATTATGAAATTAGCTTCTATAGAAATGAGAAAGGAAAATTTGTTAAACCACATGTTCCAGATGTAGCAACATTATCAGAACATAACATTACTACGAATCTTATTTTAAATGGACAAAGGTAAGTAAAGAAAAACACAATTTATAAAAAATCATCTAAATATATTAAAAACGGCACTTTCTTTTTATGTTAAGTACATTCACAATTTCTCTTATATACATATACTGGAGGGTGGCGGTACATCTATTACAAAAATATAACTACTAAAAATCTAGGAAGGAATAAAATTAGCTGTCGTAGTTTACCGTAATAAGTTAATACTGCAGGTTAAAATAAATAAAAACTTACATTGCTAATGGCAAAATTTCTTTAGTCTTTCAGTGGATAAACAAGTTACAGGGTTATGAACAGTGCTCAAAATTAAAATGGCCATCTAATAATAAAATATTAATAAACATGTTTTATATATATTGTGAAATTTATTATAAGAGTATTCTTAAAATGTTACTGAATTAATAATTTTGAATGAAAATGGTTTACAGTTTATAAAATTGGTTTTTTGGTCCTACAAAAATTATTATTTAAAAGATGTCCCAAATTGCTAGTTGGTTTCTGAGCAAATGATTCGTTTAATTACTTTTAATTTTGAACACGGTTTAATACAGACTAAATTAATAAAAACAAACGGACGAAACAATTTTATTTTGGCTTTCAGTATTGGAAATATTAAGTTATGTTAGTCATCCATGTGGGATTGACTTTGTATTTCCTATGAACCTTTTTGGAAATATACAAAAAATATAGATGAACCATCTAAATCTTCTATGGGGTATCTTAGCGGGAAACAAAAAGGTGGAAGATTAATTTTGATGGATAGATTCCTGTCAGTTGAATGAGATTCAAATTTCTACTTAACTGTTAAACTTACATTTTATATTTTTAGCAATTGTAAACTTTGTACATGTAAGTCAATTTAATATTTCTTAAAGATTACACTTAATCATTCATAACAAAGTTGGTAAAAGTTACAGAAAATGTGAAATGATTATACCTAGAGTTTTCAACATTTTTCAGAGAAGCTGTGGTTAAACGTACCTAAACAAATATAAAAAACTTCCAACACTGATTTCCGAAAACAAAATTTTGTTTAAAATAAAATTTGACACATCATTCACTTTCGTTCATTTTAGATTAATATTCCATATTTACATAAAAATTATGTACAATTTAAAAATATACATTTTAAAAAGTAAAAATAAAAACGTTTGAAACGAAAACGTCACTATCAGCCTTGGACAACTCGAAAAATATCACTAGAGCTATTTATGAATAAAAAACTATTCTATTCGAAAGGCACGGCATATATGTTGGCAGCATGAAGAGGTCATTAACATCACTAAATAAACTAACATCAGAAGTTGCATACACAAAATTAATGAAGAGTAAAAATCTAATAAAATTACTTACAATAATATGAAATATTTTTGCACAAATTCGTTGGAATAATTTATAATTATCCTATAGAACTGTACAGTTGACCTATTCATGCTCACTTTTAAAAGCAAATATTTAGAAACATGTCTTCCTTAAAATGAATCAAAAAATAATTCGTTCAAAAAGAAACCTAGGGAATATAATCAAAACGAATTAAATTTTGCATACGACTTATCTAAAGAGAAAATCACACGAAATTTGATCACATTGGAGATAAATTCGAAGTCTACTAAACGTAATTTTCCCCGGAAGAAGGAACGTGTTCTACAGAAGTATTTATACTTCTGCCACTACTACTTTTATCTCTAGCATTCTTTTTCTTTTTTCGCTCTTTCGAGTTGGCAGGCGACGAAGGAGGTATATCATCATCATTCCACGATAACCCTCCCGAGCTGGATGTGGATTCTTGCCGGACAGCGGCTGTAGCGCAGTTGTTATTTTGCGCGCTCAAACAAGACATCTCTATCATGTTCTGATTCTGGAAAACAACCGAGCTAGAAATTTCTGGAAATAAGATTAAATTAACCTAAGTTTAGTTGTGAGTAATAAAAAACGAATAAGCAATACACAAACATAGCTATTAGTAGTTAGTTCAAAGCCAAAAATATAGTCTAAGTCCTTCAAACTCTAGAGAAATACAAGCAGTATATATGAATACATAATATATGTTCATATGATTTCCAGTTTGGGTTTATATTCATTAAACATAAGATATTACCTTTATGGAAATAACAAGGTAACTTCTATACATGGCTTGTAGACCAAAACAGAATTAAGCGGAAGTTACCATGCATCGTTTTGCTTGAGTTTCAGTATACACAAGATAAACAATAATTGTATTTAGTAAAAAGTAAAAAAATATATTATGTTGATTTGGAGAAAATAAAATTTTGAGTTGCTTCAAACGAGTAAAAGACTTTTTGCCAAACAACTTGAAAGTAAAAAATCGTAGTTTCTGTATTTTTAACTATTATCGAGTCTGTAACTTTGTAAATATTAAATATACCAAAAATCCATCAATTACTTCACAATATTGTTGTAAGAGTTTAAGTTTGGTTCCTTTGTAAAACGCCCATGGGTATGCATAAGCTTTAACAACAATAATTTGACCTTCCAACTTTTCCCTTAGGAGTCTAGAATGATCGTTTTATAAGCAGACGATAAATCGGTTGTCTAACTCAGATAGTAGAATAATTTTGTTCTCTCATATTTGTTAAGGAGAAAAAGAGCTTAATGTCCGTCTGGATTGAAGCGTTAAAAGAATATCCAGAACTTTCCAAAGAAGCTCTGATTTTTTTTGATCACACATACGTGTGTGAGAAATCCTTTTCATCGTTGGTGTATCTAAAAAATAAGTATAGAAATCAACTTTCAGCTCAAATTTTCCATTTAATCCAGACATAGAATTTCTTATCCAAGAAAAGCAGTGCCAAAAATCCCATTAGTATATTATTAGAAAGAAGTTATGTTGAAACTATCTGATTTCACTTTTATATTTTCAACAAGCTGGTTATGGGATTTAGTGAATTTCCTTTTATTTTGAAATCATTATTGGAGTATTATGGTATAGGTAATAGTCACATTTTACAAAATTCAAACTTTGCTATGAATTTTGTTTTTATTCCATAGCCACTATTTCATATTCTTACTTGTGGTCAAAAAACACGATTTCATATATTGTCGCAACAGACTGTGATAGTTTGTAACAGGATTGCTGGGGGCCTAAGTGTTTGCCGTGAAAGTGCTGGGAGCGGCATCCGCCGCTTGTGGCATGGAAGTTCTCGTTATAAGGTGTAACAACAAAAACTGTTGTCAAACTGCACAGCTATAATAATTAACATGAACTACTTTTAAATGTGGTTCTAAACGAGTTTGATAGATAGCAGCTAACCAAGATTGCAGTGGGTAAAGTAGTCTGAGCAAGCGGAGTTCTAATTAAATGCTCCCTATCGTTCGCCAGCATACTGATATAGTAAGTTTAAACTTTAATGAATGTAGTATTAGGTTTTGGTGACGAAAATATACATACATACTACTGGTGGATCTCGAAAAATCTTTACAACTAGTAGTGGGTCGCCAACCAAATATTTGGGAACCACTGGTCTAACTAATATAGAGTACAGAAGTTAAAAATAATTCTGCTGATATATTCATAAATCTTAGCAATCAAAAATGCTACAAAATCGAGGATGAAACCATTAGATGTGGGTCTTTAGTGGTTTTAAAATGTCTCTAAATCCCGCCTTATATATGGAAGTAATCACCAAAACAAATTCCGCTGATTTATTGATGAATCTCAGGCCATATAATAAATTAATGTACTGTACTTTCAAAAAGTAAATTAATTAACATATTAATTCTCATTCACTACAGTAAGTATATCTACACCATATTTTGTTCATTTTTGTGTCCTAAAAATATTTACAAACTGACAATGTTCACTGATTCTTCATAAAGTAGGTATTGAATCCATGATAAACGAATCGATTAAACCATTCACTGCACATTTGCACAGAGTTAGAAGTAAGTAATATTGTAAGTAATGGGAAGCTAAAGAAGAACTTTTTAAGTCCAACTGATTTGAAGCAAGTTAGAAAAATTGTAAAAATATCTGAATCAAATTATATACTAAACTATCAAGAATTGATGCAACTTACAGTTGAGTAAAGAATTCCGAAAGTATGCTTTAAACAACATTAAAACTCTTTTGAACTATCTGTATTGTATCTAATTCACCAATGTGTACAGTTTGTTATAGTTTTTGTTTACTAATCATGTTATTGACCAAGTTATTTAATTTTTAAAGAAAACAAGTTAATTGGCACATTTGGTTTATTATTGCCAAAAATAAGTACTTTATACTCTATTACATATCACTTTAAAGAAAATTATTTACAACTTCGTCATTTAATTTTTTTTTGTTTTAATTGCAAAATCTGTTTATTTACTTTCAGAAATGTTTTCGATTATATTTGACAAAAAATCTTTCGATTAATTTTCTTTAAACCATAGATATAATTTTATTTGAATTACAATATTTACACTTATTTCATTAAATTAATTTTAATATATTTGTTACCCAAATCGAATAACTATTACCGTAAAATTTATTTCATTTTCACGGCAAACATTTAATAGAAACTAAAAGGACTTAGTCTGTTGTGCGATTGCGATAGAGTCTTCGCATTACATCCCGCTGAAGGTAAAGAATACGACATGCATGTATAAATATGATTTGAATACCATCGCAAAGCAAAAGGAACTGGTTTGAGCCACTACTACGCAAATATAAATGTTCGTGATCCAGGGCATATACAAACAAACAACTCGGTGTATACTATAATCTCATAATTTTATAGTATCGTAGAAAACCAAAGACAAAACCATCTTTTAAAGAGTAACTCCCTAAAATCATTAGCAATACCCAATAACAACACTGCAAAAAAACGAACAGTATTATAAGAAATAAAAATATGCTTTAACAAAATTTATTCTTGTATCAGATTGGTAAGGAATTATTAAAAGTTAAATGATTTGATTATTTTATTGAAAGATCAAGTTTATTGGTTTGAAGTGAATATACTAAAAATAAGAACATCAATAGGTAATAAAGACCTTTTGCTGTATTGAAACAGTAGTACATTGAATCTTGGAATATAAGTAACCAGTATGGTTAGATATTGAAAAATGTAGTAGGTAATAACTAAAAATATTAAATTTTTAATATTTGGGTCAGGGGCCAGGATATTGATGCTTATTTGCCTTTGATTTTGAATAAAATAAATGAAAATTGTATAATTTTGTAGCAAAACCTTTTAACTATTTTTATTCAAGACACTAAAAAAACATATACCAAAGAATCTATTTGCAGCGTGTTTTTACTCATTAAAAACTATAAATAACTTAAATGTTTTTAGATGGAAGGTACCTTTGGTTTTCTATAATCGTTGTAGCATCTGTAACAATAGTATAACAATATTTAAATACAAAAACAAAGCAAAATTCGCAGAAGAATAAAACAATAAAAGTAAAAATAAAAAAAAAACTAATGTAACCCCAGTACAATAAAAACAATCGGTCTTATTTACAACATAATTGAGACATTTTTTTTACTTGTCTAGGACGACTTTCTTAATAATACACAAAAAATATTGACAACAGCATAGTAAAGGTATTCTTTAAATTAGTGTTTTCCAATATGTGAGTCGCCAGCAACAGAAAAAGATGAACGTTCTACATGGCTCACTACAGTAAAAACAAAACTTTAATTGTGACTTTTAGGCCTATTAATCTTTCAAAACAACGTCAAATCGTGGCCTCCAGTTTTGATACACTGAATCATTTTCTAACTGAAACCTGTTTCTATTTTGGAATATGGAATTAATGATTTAAGAGCTTCCTTTACCAGCTTACTACATTCTTGTTTACTTTTCATTGAAAATACATAAACACTGCAAATCAAATTCCATTTTAAGCATATCCTCTATCTATGAATCTATAAAACCTTGTTTTATATTTGTGGTAAGATCAGGCAGATGATATCCACGAAAGGATTAATTTGCACCCATTGACAGCTATAGAGTGTAAATGTGGAAAGTATGCTAAACGTTTCTCTTGTACAAATATATTATTTTGGATGGAAGTATTTTTCAAGAAATGTTAAAATATTTTCTACTTTATCTTACATAGTCTTGTTCAAATTATTGAGGTGACTAAACAGATCTACCAAAAAATTAATATAATAATCCATAAGAGTTGACATACATATTCCTTCTATTATTCTTAGGGTAATTTGGATTATGTTTAAAATAACTTTTTTATGCTTATCCCGTATGATCGGTATAAAACTTTGAAACAATCTAATTTTAGTTCCATGTAGAATACTTAATGAGGAAATGCTCTCAATGGGTAGGTCTCAGCTAAAAAAGGACATTTTGGTAGGAAAGTACAACTGATAAAAATGGGATTATTTAATTAAGAACGAAAATGCAAGCTTTTAAACAGGGAACCAAAGCAGGCTTTTAGAAACCAGAATCAGCCAACATCCAAAAGACTTTCAGAATGTGGGGCTTTAAATCGTAAAAGACTATTTATAGACAACCCAGAGTTTGCTCAGAATACTACACTTTTCCAGTAATGAACTTGTACAAGCTTGTACGGGGAAGAAAAGATAATAGAACAGTTGGAATGAATAGGGTGAAGGGCACAATAAAGCCAATGGTTTCAGTAGGGACAATGTGAAGTTTTAATAACGCGCGTGGCCGAAGTATCACTGAACTTACAAAAAAACAATATTAACGTGGAAAACTTTTAAATAAATATTACTTTATTACAATGTATATACGTTGACAATCTGTATTTTATATATATATCTGACAACTATATTGAAAAACAAGTATCTATGGTAACGAACGCCATAGAGTTGGCATAGCATACTTTACATCCTCCGAAGTTTTGAGAATTTAAGATAAATTCTTTATTCCCATCCTGGAACTCAATCCCAGTATTCTAGGCCCGAACAGAGGTTTCGTTAACATGTCTGCTAACTGATTCTCGGACGAAACTTGCTTTACCAAGAAGTCTCCATTGCTGACACATTCCCGAACGAAGAAGTGTTTCAGTTTGATATGTTTCGTTCGCTTGTGATATTCGTACTTGGGGTTGTGTGCGAGATAAACAGCTGACTTATTATCCAAGTACAGGACGGGTATTTCAGTTCTTGTTAAATCATTGAGTAATCTATTTAACCATAAGATTTCTTGTGCTGCTTCACTCGCCGCTATTATCTCAGCTTCCGTTGAAGATATGGATACTGTTGTCTGTTTCTGGCTTCTCCAACTTATTGCGCCACCAGAGTAAAGGCACACTATACCAGATGTCGATCTTCCCGTAGTCTGGTCTCCCCCATGATCTGCGTCGCTGTAGCAGACCAAGTGTGACGGTGACTTCTTAGTGAATGTCAGACCATTATCTAAGGTCCCTTTTAAATAGCGAAATATGCGCTTGATAAGCATGACATCATCTTTTGTAGGTGCCGCAAGGTTCCTCGATGCTACCCCGACTGCGTAGGAGATGTCAGGTCTTGTGCCAACTGAAAGATAAGCCAAAGCACCCACAGCTTGCCTATAGGGGAATGTCGTCGTATTATCTTCATCGGTTCCCGTTTCATTTTCTTTAACCATAGGAGATGGTGCTGGTTTGCATTTCGTCATTCTATACTTCTCAAGCACTTTCTTTGTGTATGCCTTTTGGCACAGGGATATTGTATCCTTTCGCACATTAAGTTCCATTCCCAGAAAGTATGACGCGGGTTTAGTAGTAATCTTAAATCGAGCTTTAAGTTCACTTAAGAACTCTTCGCCTGCTATTTTTGAGTCGTGTGCTACAATCCCGTCGTCGACGTAGAGAGCTACAATCACTTTTGATTGGTCTCGGTTTCTCACAAATAAGCACGGGTCAGCCTCACTCTGTTTGAATCCGGATTGTATCAAGAACTCTTCTATACAGGTATTCCAGCAGAGTGGCGCTTGCTTCAAGCCATATAGACTGCGTTTCAACTTGCAGACCCGTTTCGTTCCATCTTGATAGCCTTCAGGCTGTTTCATATATATTTCTTCCTTAACTTCGCCATTAAGGAAAGCGGTGGTTACATCAAACTGAGTCAGTTTTAGGTTTTCACGGACAGCTACTGCCAGTAACGATCGTACAGTACTCAGTCGAACCACGGGACTGAACGTTCTATCGTAGTCCACTCCAGGTATCTGGGAATAGCCTTTAATGACCATTCTGGCCTTGTACTTTTCGACGGAACCATCAGGGTTCATTTTTACTTTGTACACCCATTTGCTTGGTAGAGCTTTACGTCCTTTAGGTAGATCAACCAGGTCCCAAGTGTGATTTTCTTTTAATGAGGTCATCTCGTTGTCCATGGCGTCCTGCCATTTTCGATTATCAGATGATTCTATCGCTTCTTTAAAGGTTAGAGGTTCTTTGGGTCTGTGAAGGTTTTCAATCTCTTCAGCAGCTGCCAGGATGAAATCGTGGTATCGCTTAGGAGTTGAGATTGTTGACCTGTTTCTCAAAGATCTTGGTATAGTTTCCTCAGCATCAGCATTAACGGGTTCTTCATCGTCAACATGGTTAGAACCGGAAAAGGATTCGTAATCACTTTCGTTGTTCACTTGTTCCAGTTCTTTAACATCTTCAGTGCTGTTGACTAAATTTTGTTGCAGTGTATTGTCGAGGTCTGCGTCATCATCAGTATCACTAATGCTGTCAAATGGTGTGTCGTCTCCTTCTTCCATGTCGTCAAAGTGTATGGTAACTTGTTTACGTTTTGGGTTGGACATTTTTGATGGTTTTGGAGGTTCATCGATGAAGAAATCGGTGATATCATTCTTGTTTGTTTCGTCGTAAAACATGGATTGTATCACACGAATATCTTTTGATGTGACCACTTTATTTTTGGAGGGTATGAAGATTTTGAAAGCTTTTGAGGTTTCAGAATATCCAATAAACATGCCGGGAATTGCTTTCGGTGCGAATTTATGACCATTAGTACCCTTGATGAGAACAAACGTTTTGGAGCCAAATATGTACAGGTGATTGATGCACGGTTTTCGGCCTACCCATATTTCAAATGGTGTTATGTTCTTGATGGCACTATTCAGACTCCTGTTAGATAGGTAGTTGGCAGTCATGATAGCTTCGCCCCAGCATTTTAATGGTGCCTTAGCATCGATGAGTAAGGCTCTGGCTTTCTCGATCAGAGTACGATTCTTTCGTTCAGCTACTCCATTTTGGTGTGCGGTGTAAGGCGCACTAAGCCTTCGTTGTATTCCGCAGTGTTTCAGATAAGCGTCGAAGTCTTTGTTGACATATTCGGTACCATTATCCGATTGTAGGACTTTGATTTTCTTCCCTGTGTACGTTTCAGCCATCTGTTTAAACTCTTTGAATTTTTCTAAGACATCATTCTTGTTTTTCATCATGTACACCCGACTGTAGCGACTGTAGTCGTCAATAAAGGTGACGAAGTATTTGTTTCCGCTTATTGTGGGCGTTCGGATAGGTCCACAGACGTCGGTATGAACGATTTCTAGGAGTTCAGATGTTCGTTGAGTTGTTTTCTCACGGGGAGGTGGTACTCGGTGCATTTTAGCTAGGATGCAGGTTTCGCAACACGGTAATGTTTCTGAAGCATCGAAGTTCAAGCCAAGTAGATTTTTATTTTGAAGTGCAAGTTTTAAATCGTTGGCGTTCATGTGGCCAAGTTTTCTGTGCCACTCGTAGATGTTTGATGAGTCCAGTTTCTTTGAGGAAGTCAGAGCTGTGTCATCGTTATCATTGGCCAGGTTGTTGCACTCATGCTTGCTTGGTTTGATGTAGTAGAGACCGTCTTCTTGTTTTTGAGCAGTGAGAGTTATTCCAGCTTTTGGGTTGTTGACTATCGCTTTGTTTTTAGTAAAGAGGACAGAACAGCCGGCATCTGTCATCTTGCTGACAGAGAGTAGGTTAGTGCATAGACTAGGTACGTATAGCGTGTCCTTCAGATGAGTGAGTGCATCACCATCTCCATTTTTAGAAATAAAGGAGACTGTACCCTTTCCCTGTATCTCTGCAGTGCAATCTTCGGTCGCGAAGTTGAGTTTTCTCGAAGTTTTCTCGATTGATTTGAACAGGTCTCGTCGATAAGTCATATGCGAAGTGCACCCGCTGTCTAGGATCCAAATGCTGTTCTCAGGGTTCTTGTTGCTTGTAAGAAGGCACTGTGTAGCATAGTTGTTCCGATGAGAGTCAGAGTTTTGGTTCTTAGGCTTCTCATTGTTTTTCTTCCAGCAGTTTGTGCATATTTTATGATTCTTGCGTTTGAAGATGTTACCTCTTCGTTTGCAGATACGACAAGACGCATACAGTGCTTCTTCTTCATATGAGGATTCAGGTTCGTCGATATTGGTCATGTTTTGGTTATGACGTGCTTCAAACTCTTCGAATATTTTTGTCTTAAGCTCTTCTGGTTTCGGAAGGTTGTCGCGGGATTCAATAGCAACTCTGAAGTTCTCATATTCAGGAGAGAGACTGTATAACATCATTATTGCTAACAGGTCGTCATTGATTGTCACGTCCATGTCGGCCAGTTTATCCACCGTATCCATAAACTTATTAAGGTGACTGCGTACGTCGTTTCCTTCTAGTTTCGTCAGGATAAGCTGTTTCAACAGGGACGCCTTTCGAGCAGGTCCCTTACTGGCGTAAGTATTTTTTAATTTGTCCCATACATCTTTCGCAGTGCTGCAGTTTTTTATTTGTTTTAGCTCAGATGGAGCGATAATAAGAACGAGTTCAGATTTAGCTAATCTGTCCTTTTCTACATCATCGGCAGTTGCGGTCGTCGAAAGGGGGTTTTCAATGTATTTCCAGAGTTTTTGTCTCACTAACACGGCTTCTGCCTGGATTACCCATGTGTCGTAATTGTCTTTTGTGAGCGCGTCTATCTTTGCGCTTGACATTCTAATTTTTATTTCTGGGTACTCACTTTGGTTATTCTTGCAAACTTTTACGCTCTGCTACCATGTGAAGTTTTAATAACGCGCGTGGCCGAAGTATCACTGAACTTACAAAAAAACAATATTAACGTGGAAAACTTTTAAATAAATATTACTTTATTACAATGTATATACGTTGACAATCTGTATTTTATATATATATCTGACAACTATATTGAAAAACAAGTATCTATGGTAACGAACGCCATAGAGTTGGCATAGCATACTTTACAGACAATAGTCTTACATGCCCTTATTGTATCGACCAAGTCATCTGCATACCTATGAATTGTGAAGTCATGTAGCTTTCATAGAAGGTCGTCAACGATCAAGGGCTACCACAGAGGCCATACTACGACCACAGTCACAGATTCTCTATTAATATCTGTAATTATTCTGGTTCTTAACACTGTATCTATAGTACTAATACTATAGTACTAATGAGGCTTCTGTTTAATTCCTAGTGCTCCTTTTTAAATAGATTTAAATGAAGTTTTATCAAAAATATTTCCATGAAAATAAAGACGCAAATAGTATATTGTGGAAAAGTGTCTAATTCACCGTGTTGCACACCATACTTTTTCTACGGCTGCATATTAATAATAAAAATAAAGTGAATTCATAACATTTTATTATTATTATTGGTTATAAATAAACGGCACATACTTAATACAAAAAAAACTAATTTAATTAATATTGTAATTAATTGTTACATTACTGCAATTTTGTATTGAGATTCCTGGTGTTTCATTTTTTCGTAACGGCACCTATCAACTGTGGGAAAAAATCTACCTCATGGCTGAATTCCCATTTAAATGTACGTAGTGTGGGAAAAGACCCGTGAGGTAGATTTTTTCCCACAGTTGATAGCAATACGTTACTTTGTAGTTCTGTCAAATGTGTCAAAAGCACCACATTCTATAGCAGCCGTAGAAAAAAGCTATTTCTTCAGCCACTAGCGTCTTTATGGTTTTATTCTAGAGCACTTATAAGTGTTGTCTGTTTGATATGCAAATTGTCATTGGTAAAGAGGTGATTTCAAAATATTATTTTCTTTATGAGGTAGTATACCTTCGCCATAGTTTTAAGAAGACAATAATAGGTTAGGCTTACAAGTCAGCTAAGTCCAGGATACTACATTTAATAAGATTTCCTCTGTGATAAATAATTAAAATCCTTAAAACTGTTCAAAAGACAATGTTTCATATCACCCTAGTTTGAATTTGAATAAATTAGTTCTGTTTATATGTGCCTACATAGAAACATCAGTTCTACTAAATGACATTGAACAAAATGACAATTAAATAAATAGTTTTTCCGTTGAAAAACAATGGGCTACATTATCTCTTAGAATGAGAGAAGGAACATTTATGAGCTATTGAGGTTTGCAATTTACAAATTTTTGTTAATTTGGCTTAAATTGTATGAGTTTAATGAATCATTGCCTGAATTCTTCCAATTGTTTCAATTAACTTTATATGGTAAATATTGCTAATAATACAGTCTGAAACTTTGTTTTTGATTTTAACCGAAGAGAAAAGTGGGTAATTGAAATAGTTTCAACACTAAAATGTTTACTCTCGTGTACAAATTTAAATCTATTTCGTCTATCTGGTCTTTAACTTATATTTGTGGATATCAAAGACGTTTATAAAACTTTAGTCTTTAGTCAAATAGTAATCAAAAATAAAGTTGAAACAATAACCGATTGTTTGTTAAACTGAGATGCATATGGCGCTACATTCTAAAGCGATGATCTCTAAAATGGAATACGAAAAGCCAATGAATCAATCCAATAGTCTAAACAAACTTATGCTAATAAAACGATAGACATAAAAAGGAATATGTACCTCACCTTGTTGTCCGCGTCAGCTAGCGGATTAGCTGTGATGGTTATCCTATTCGGAGTACAACCATTCGATTTTGGACTGACCACGACGTATTCGTTGCCGTCCAATTGAAGAGTATGATCGTCTACTACCGATTTATCTCTATTAACCACTAAAATAAAATAAAATATCTTTAGATTAGGATACTGAAGGTTATTAGTAAATTTGACGTACCCGATTTTTTCTGTTGCCATTTCCTACAAACGAACACAACCGTGATGCCGCAAACTAGAAGGGCACATCCAATTACGACGCCAGCAACGATTACGTACAAACTAAATTCCGATTTTTCTCCTCTCGTCGCTGTTGGGTTCGGAAGTTGAGTTGTTGTAGGTATAACTTGCTGGAGTACTGAAATACATGAACAATTAAACATTCTACCCAGTGCAGTGGCGGTTTAAAAAAAATAAATAGTTCCATAGATATTCCATATCCTAGATTAACTAGCTTAATGGTCAAAGGTAATCAAAATAAATAGTAAATGCCGATGAAAATTTCAGCCCTGAAAGTTAGCCTTATAGACCTATAGGATCTATTGTGTCCCCCCTTTGTTGCCAAGTTCTGATGTTTTCTCAGATTTATAGCAGCTCTTCGAGTCCCTATTTTCCTGAGGAAGTTTAGGACATCGTCGGGCTTCAAATCAGGTAGATCCCCCTCTTCTATTTCATGTGATCCTAGGTATCTGGCCCTAGAATTCTGCAAGGCAGGGCATTCTGAGAGTATGTTTATTGAGGTTTCATCCTCTTCCTCACAGAATCTGCACTTTGCTTCATCTGCTAACCCTAGTTTCTTCATGTGGCTTTTTAACCGGCAATGCCCGGTTAGTATTCCCGTTAAAATTCGGAGTCTTTTTTTACTGAGGTTGAGACAGCTAAGAGATCTCTTCTGATCATAGTTCCACAGTAGTGTCTTAGATTGCCTCAGTCTTTCCAGCTGATTCCAGTACTTGGATTTTTCCTTCTCCATTTCTTCCCTTAGTTTTCCTAAGATTACTCTACTGCTGATCCCACATGGTCCCAAGTTTGAGGTTTCATTTCATTTTTTTGCCAGCTTTTCTGCTGTTTCGTTCCCTTCTATTCCTATGTGTCCTGGGACCCATAGGAGGGTGACAGTGTTCTTCTGGCCTAGTTCATTTAGTTTACCTAGGCATTCCCAAACTCCCGAACTTCCCGAATTGATTATATTTGAGCTCAGCGCTTTGATGGCTGCTTGACTATTCGACATGTCTTGTTTGTGGTAATTTCTTCCAATATTAAATTCCTCACATCTTTCGATGGCGCGGACTTCTGCTTGAAAAATGCTCGGGTATGTGCTCAAGCTTTCTGAGTATTTGGCTCTCGGTCCAAAAACTCCTATCCCAGTTCCCTCGTCTAGCTTGGAACCGTCCGTATACCACTTTATGGCATTCTGGTTTAAATTCTGTATAGTGTCTTCATCCCATTCAGATTTATTACTTAACTTTGTGATGAATTTTCTCACAAAGTTGAATTTCTTTGGCATATCATCTTGGGGCATTTCCCAAGTTTGATCAAAATGAAGTGATCGAGGTTTTTCCCTGATAATTCCTTCTTTGATCATTCTATATATTGTTTTCTTCCTTACACTTTCTAACAGAATGTGCAGTGGGGTCAAGTTTAAAATCACCTCCATTGCAGCAGTGGGGCAAGTTCCCATTGCTCCAGTGATACATGAACAGGCTAGTCTCTGAGTCTTAGAGAGATTTTTCCTCGTCGTACTCAGATTAGCCCTTGCGCCCCAAGCCACTGCCCCATATGTGATTATTGGTCTCACTATTGCTGTGTACATCCATTGCAGAATACGTGGGTTCTTCCCTGCAATGTTCCTGCACACCATGGGGGCCTTGGTTGCTTTGTGTATTACTTCGTCTTCATGTTTATTCCAGAGTAACCTGCTATTTAGGAAAAGTTAGCCTTAGAAGAATGCTTTTCCTGAAAAGCCACCAATGTTTTTGGTATATAATAATCGGATTGATATACTATGTTCTCTAAAAGTTGAAGATTTGTTTTAGAGTGGATACAAAATTTGAAACTTAAAAAGCCACTTGTTCAAAAATAGCTGCTTTTTTTAACTGATTACGATCAAATTCGCAAGAGCCATTAACTAATAAGGGTATAAAAGCGTCGAGTACAAAACTAATATGCCCACAAAACAATGTAATTATGATAAAAAATATAAGTGATTGTTTTACCTGCCGTTTGAGCTTTCATGATTTGGCTGAAATCGCTGGCATATTTGGAATTAAAACTTTGCAATTTAACATCATATATTGTATCAGGTTGTAAATGAGTGATCACATATTCTCTTGTATCTTTACCATCAGCTGTAGCCTTCATATAATCACCAGCCGTTGAAGCTGACATAAAGCTGATGTAAAAACCATCCAACTGAACATTCTTCGAATTGTTACACTAAAATAATTAAATCCAGTTGTATTACTAAAATTTTGGTTAGGTTAGAGGCTGTGTATTCAAATGTATAAGGGATAATAATCAACTTTACTAAAGCATTTTTAAAACTTTATTAATTTAATGATATAGTTGAGAAGTGTGAATGCTAGTAAAGTAATAGCACTGGATAAACTGGGCGGTACAATCGAACTATTAAGTAAGCTGTAACAATACATATTTCAAATATGTATTGACTCCAAGACTCAAAAAAAGTTAGATTCAATCAGCAAGTTAACATATGAAAAATTTGTTTTAGTTTTATTATTTCTCTGTGGGCACAGTAGAATACCTGTTTGTGGGGTACAGCTATCGAGCAGTTGCTGAAAGGACAGGTGTTAATTGCACAACACTGACAAGTTTGGTTGGTATTGAAATTCTACCTATTGACTTTTTCCAAGCAAAACATTTTTTAGATATTTGACTAAGTTCAAGGAAGCTCTAGAGGGTGACATAAAAATGTGCCCCAATTATGCGTGCCAGAAATTTTTCTCGGAAGAACAAGAACACAAATATTAAAGGAATACATTCTTTGCAGTTCAAAAATTAATTATGGGCTAACAACTGTTGACTCTCGAAGATTAGCATATGATTTAGCAGCAAGAAATAATATTTCAATGTCTGCAAAATGGAAAGATAATCAGTTAGCGGGTAAGGAATGGCTATTTAGTTTTTTGAAAAGAAATAATAGTTTGAGCATTCGTAAACCAGAATCATGTAGCCTGTCAAGAGCCACCTCATTTAATAAACATAATGTGTCTATGTTTTTTGACAAATTGGAATCATTTGCTGATGGGTCTCGAATTTGGAATTTAAGACGAGACAGGGGTAACCACTGTCCAAAAACCAAAAAACATTTTAGCTGGTAAAGGAGTTAAACAGGTTACTAAAGCCACAAGTGCTGAAAGGGGACAACTAGTGACAACGTGTTGCTTTTTTAATGCTTTGGGAGCATCCATACCTCCAGCAAGAATTTTAAGGAATACATGCTGCAGAATTGTTTTCCTGGAACATTAGGTTTACTCACTTCACTCATTTTAATGGATAACCACGAAAGCCAATTATCAGTTGCTACTTTGGATCTGGCAAAAGACAACAGCACAACTATTCTCACATTACCACCTCATTGTAGCCATAGGATACAGCCACTCGACGTGTCCGTTTATTTTTCATTTAAAGTGCACTACAATTCTGCAGTTGATAGCTGGATGTTGTGTAATCCTGGAAAAGTGTGCAGCATTTATCAAGTGGCTTCCTGCGTAAATATTGCTCACTAGCGTGCTTTGACACCATATAATATCATATCCGAATTTAAAAATACTGGGATATTCCCATTTGATCGACACATTTTCACCGATGATCATTTTTTGAGTAGTTCTGATCGGCCCATGCATGAAGATACAAATTTTCCCGGTGAACCAAAAACATCAAACGCCTCAATAAATAATCCAAGTAGTGTAGTAGTTAACGCAGTCGTTTTAGAAACACCTTCAACTTCTAACTCGTGTTTGAAAGAATTTGTCTCTCCAGAAGTTATAGAGGCATATCCTAAAGCAGGGACTAGAAAATTAAAAAACACGGGTAGAAAAAAGGGAAGGTCAATAGTAGCTACAGACACCCCCGAAAAATTCGAGATAGAAAAGAAAGAGCAAGAAAAAAAGCGTAAAATGCATGTAAAAGCAAACAAAAATGTGAAAAGAAAGGTGGTGACGAAGTCTTCCTCCAAAAGTGAACAGAAAGCTCTTCTTCTGAAGTTGACGATGAGCCAACTACTATTACCGGATTTGAAGAACTTGAAAGACCAGCAAATATTAATGACTATGTTTTAGTAGCATTTCCAACTAAAGCATCAATAACCTATTATGTCGGAAAGGTAACAAAAGGGAGAGATTGTGATTTCGATTATGAAATTATCTTCTATAGAAATGAAAAAGGAAAATTTGTTAAACCACATGTTCCAACAGTAGCAACACTATCAGAACATAACATTAAGAAAATCTCATCAGAACCAATACTGTGTGGCCAAACTAAGTTACAAAACAGTCATTTAATATTTAATCTTGATTTTGGAAGCTTAAATGTAAAATAAAAATTAAAAAATAGTTAAAATAAATTAAAAATAAAAATTTATTTTCTGTCAAGTTTATTTTCCTAATAAATGATGTTTGTCATAATTTAAATCTTTTGCATTCTGATCCAGTAGTGTTCCACTGTTACCCACAACTAATGTTCCACTGTAACCAAACGTATGTTCCACTGTGACCAACGGTGGGTTACAGTGGAACAGTATGCAAAGTCCCATGTTTGATTTTTTTTTGAAACTTGGTAATTTTTTTTCGGATTCAGATTACAAACATAAGAACATAAAGGATTACTTTACGGATCTATGTATTAAGAAACAAAAAAAATTATCTTCACAAGTTACAAAAGGTTAAGCAATTTTCGTTCCACTGTGACCCACTCTCCCCTATATATGCGGATAATACCAAAGGAAAAAAAACAAATGTGGATTTTACTTAAAACACAAAGATTAGATAATGATAATACAACATGTCCCTGACATTATCAAAACCCATGGTATGTTATATGCAACGAGAAATTACAAAATTGTCACACTTGTCGCGACAATTTCGACAAATTGTCGCTTTGTCAGTTATATGCAACATGTCCCTGTCCTATATGACACACAAAAGAAAGTGTTGGTACTAGTATACCTCAGATGCCGTCCGACCACTACTGAGCAAAGAATTGGAGCACTTTTTAAATCGTCACGTAAACTGGGAGAGCAAAGATATCAATACGAGTTAAGAGGGTATTACTGCTTGCTTTAAGGGTCTCCAAAATTCTTTTTGGGCGTGCGTCCTCACAATTCTGCCTTAAGATTTTTTTAAACTCTTTTTACTTCTTAGTGAACATAAAACACATATGTACTTGTCTATTGAATCAAATTTTAACAATTTGAATGCTACATGTCGTTAAACATTATTTACATCAATTCTTACTAAGAAAAGCTAACTATTTTTGAATTTTTGCTTCTATAGTCTATTACAGTTTCTTTTATTTTCTCATATCAAAAAATATAGAAATAGTAACTTCGCAAATTAAAATGCCGATTTTTAGACCAATGTATATTTGGTTGCATAGATACTGTATGAAAATAAAATTGTATATTAAATACAACCCAGGCTTTGTGTAGATACTTGTTTGTGAGATATTGCTCTGTGTAATACTCTCTTAAGTCGCATTATGATTAAACAAGTAGTAAGAATTTGCACTATAAATAAGAAGTCAGGTTGTCAAAAGCTTTTCATAGGAAGGGGTGCTCTCACAACTACTGTGGTACATTATTCAACCGCCTAGATCCTAGATAATGAGAACTTCTACACTATAGTTTATCCAGATGGCCCAGTGATTCTACAAACAGAGTTTTGAGGAGAAACACTCTCTGGTAGAATGGAAGAGGCCCTCAATATGGCAATATGGCATGTGAACCTTCAGCCTCCAAAACTCCTAAAAATTGAATTAAAATTGGCTGTAGTTCCGATTAACTCCCATCAGAATGTCGCCTTGGTATTAACACGGTAAGTAGTTCTCGTGAAGCTCGATCGAAAAAAGTTCTCTAGATGTGTGCATGCGCATACATATTGAAATAAATTAGTTCTAATTTTAAGCTACGAGAACGCTTCTTTTTGCCATTTCACTTTGAACTTTACTTGTATAAGTTTGTTTTATTTTTCTGCTCTCTTTTAATTGATATTTTTGTTTTAAATAATATGTTAGGTTAGGTTAGGTGAAAAGATCATATCCGGGTATATGAGACAATTCGGCATTAAAAAACTCAATTCAATGCGCATGCGCAACTTCTGGACACGATTTTCGAGTTCCGCATATTCGGAATAGTAAGTTAGTCATTTTTGGTAATGAAATTCCAATGGGAGTTAATCAAAACCTTCTCCTTAAAATTCTTTGCAGAGGTCAATTTCTAGGGATCTCCTTTGACAGTAGTGACAGTAAGTAAGTTAACATGAAACTCTTATTTAGAACACAGTGCCAAAAAGTGTAGAAGAGTCATCGGCCGTACTTGCAAATTGTCACTGAGTTACGGCATGGATTTACACATGGCTCTGACTGAGCGTGCGATAGGAGGCAACAGAAAATGGCCTTTATTCTTAATAAGATTTCAAACCTGTGAATCCTGTAAGATTTACAGATGTACTTACTAATTTCACTTCTTTATTGATGTTATTTACACTAAAACTGAATTAACACCTAATTATTTATATAAAATAAATAAAAAAGAATTCAGAATCGAACTCAGAACCTTTGCGGTGCGGTACATGGATATGTCTATTAAATAAGTAAGGAAAAATATTTTTTCAGTTAGTTCTAATTAAGTAGTCCCAGTATTTTTCTACCTTGGTTAATAATGAACAACTTTACTACCTTAACAAAAGTTAATAAAATTAGGTTCAGATGCTAGTAGTAAAAAAAATATTTTTCCTTATTTAATGACCCACCTACTTATTCAAAAATGAAAATCAAAACAAAAATTATTAAATATGTTTATTGGTTTTAAAACCTATTTAAAAAGAATGGGGGTAGTGAAAAAAATGCTCCATAGAGCAAAAAATGTATTAAATTGTAAAAGAATATTGGGATGTTTTTTAAGATTACTTTTTATTTATACCACACACCACGCTATAATGCAATACATTTTTTTCTTATTTACACGTATTCAAATGTTTTGCCCCATTCTTATTTTAAAAATATTTTAATCTAAATCTTTGTATAGAATTGCGTGGTTACTTGAAATGAGAGACTACGAATCTTATTTTAAATGGACAAAGGTAAGTAAAGAAAAACACAATTTGTAAAAAAATCATCTAAATATATTAAAAACGGCACTTTCTTTTTATGTTAAGTACATTCACAATTTCTCTTATATACATATACTGGAGGGTGGCGGTACATCTATTACAAAAATATAACTACTAAAAATCTAGGAAGGAATAAAATTAGCTGTCGTAGTTTACCGTAATAAGTTAATACTGCAGGTTAAAATAAATAAAAACTTACATTGCTAATGGCAAAATTTCTTTAGTCTTTCAGTGGATAAACAAGTTACAGGGTTATGAACAGTGCTCAAAATTAAAATGGCCATCTAATAATAAAATATTTATAAACTTGTTTTATATATTGTGAAATTTATTATAAGAGTATTCTTAAAATGTTACTGAATTAATAATTTTTAATGAAAATGGTTTACAGTTTATAAAATTGGTTTTTTGGTCCTACAAAAATTATTATTTAAAAGATGTTGCAAATTGCTAGTTGGTTTCTGAGCAAATGATTCGTTTAATTACTTTTAATTTTGAACACGGTTTAATACAGACTAAATTAATAAAAACAAACGGACGAAACAATTTTATTTTGGCTTTCAGTATTGGAAATATTAAATTATGTTAGTCATCCATGTGGGATCGACTTTGTATTTCCTATGAACCTTTTTGAAAATATACAAAAAATATAGATGAACCATCTAAATCTTTTATGGGGTATCTTAGCGGGAAACAAAAAGGTGAAATATTAATTTTGATGGATAGATTCCTGTCAGTTGAATGAGATTCAAATTTCTACTTAACTGTTAAACTTAAAATGTTTTAGCAATTGTAAACTTTGTACATGTAAGTCAATTTAATATTTCTTAAAGATTAATCATTCATTACAAAGTTGGTAAAAGTTACAGAAAATGTGAAATGATTATAACTAGAATTTTCTACATTTTTCAGAGAAGCTGTGGTTAAACGTACCTAAACAAATATAAAAAACTTCCAACACTGATTTCCGAAAACAAAATTTTGTTTAAAATAAAATTTGACACATCATTCACTTTCGTTCATTTTAGATTAATATTCCATATTTACATAAAAATTATGTACAATTTAAAAATATACATTTTAAAAAGTAAAAATAAAAACGTTTGAAACGAAAACGTCACTATCAGCCTTGGACAACTCGAAAAATATCACTAGAGCTATTTATGAATAAAAAACTATTCTATTCGAAAGGCACGGCATATATGTTGGCAGCATGAAGAGGTCATTAACATCACTAAATAAACTAACATCAGAAGTTGCGTACACGAAATTAATGAAGAGTAAAAATCTAATAAAATTACTTACAATAATATGAAATATTTTTGCACAAATTCGTTGGAATAATTTATAATTATCCTATAGAACTGTACAGTTGACCTATTCATGCTCACTTTTAAAAGCAAATATTTAGAAACATGTCTTCCTTAAAATGAATCAAAAAATAATTCGTTCAAAAAGAAACCTAGGGAATATAATCAAAACGAATTAAATTTTGCATACGACTTATCTAAAGAGAAAATCACACGAAATTTGATCACATTGGAGATAAATTCGAAGTCTACTAAACGTAATTTTCCCCGGAAGAAGGAACGTGTTCTACAGAAGTATTTATACTTCTGCCACTACTACTTTTATCTCTAGTATTCTTTTTCTTTTTTCGCTCTTTCGAGTTGGCAGGCGACGAAGGAGGTATATCATCATCATTCCACGATAACCCTCCTGAGCTGGATGTGGATTCTTGCCGGACAGCGGCTGTAGCGCAGTTGTTATTTTGCGCGCTCAAACAAGACATCTCTATCATGTTCTGATTCTGGAAAACAACCGAGCTAGAAATTTCTGGAAATAAGATTAAATTAACCTAAGTTTAGTTGTGAGTAATAAAAAACGAATAAGCAATACACAAACATAGCTATTAGTAGTTAGTTCAAAGCCAAAAATATAGTCTAAGTCCTTCAAACTCTATAGAGAAATAAAAGCAGTATATATGAATACATAATATATGTTCATATGATTTCCAGTTTGGGTTTATATTCATTAAACATAAGATAATATTACCTTTATGGAAATAACAAGGTAACTTCTATACATGGCTTGTAGACCAAAACAGAATTAAGCGGAAGGTACCATGCATCGTTTTGCTTGAGTTTCAGTATACACAAGATAAACAAAAATTGTAATTAGTAAAAAGTAAAAAAAATATATGTTGATTTGGAGAAAATAAAATTTTGAGTTGCTTCAAACGAGTAAAAGACTTTTTGCCAAACAGCTTGAAAGTAAAAAATCGTAGTTTCTGAATTTTTAACTATTATCGAGTCTGTAACTTTGTAACTATTAAATATACCAAAAATCCATCAATCACTTCACAATATTGTTGTAAGAGTTTAAGTTTGGTTCCTTTGTAAAACGCCCATGGGTATGCATAAGCTTTAACAACAATAAGTTGACCTTCCAACTTTTCGATAAATCAAGTTCTACAACCAGAATATTCTCTTATCTATTTAGGAGTCTAGAATGATCGAAGTTTTATAAGCAGACGATAAATCGGTTGTCTAAATAATTTTCTTTTCTCAGATTTGTTAAGGAGAAAAAGAGCTTAATGTCCGTCTGGATTGAAGCGTTAAAAGAATATCCAGAACTTTCCAAAGAAGCTCTGATTTTTTTTGATCACACATACCTGTGTGAGAAATCCTTTTCATCGTTGGTGTATCTAAAAAATAAAGTATGGAAATCAACTTTCAGCTCAAATTTCCAGACATTTAATTTCTTATCCAAGAAAAGCAGTGCCAAAAATCCCATTAGTTTATTATTAGAAAGAAGTTATGTTGAAACTATCTGATTTCACTTTTATATTTTTAACAAGCTGGTTATAGGATTTAGTGAATTTCCTTTTATTTTGAAATCATTATTGGAATATTATGGTATAGGTAATAGTCACATTTTACAAAATTCAAACTTTGTGATGTATTTTGTTTTTATTCCATAGCCACTGTTTCATATTCTTACTTGTGGTCAAAAAACATTATTTCATATATTGTCGCAACAGACTATGATAGTTTGTAACAGGATTGCTGAGGGCCTAAGTGTTTGCCGTGAAAGTGCTGGGAGCGGCATCTGCCCATTCCGCCGCTTGTGGCATGGAAGTTCTCGTTGTAAGGTGTAACAACAAAAACTGTTGTCAAACTGCACAGCTATAATAATTAACATGAACTACTTTTAAATGTGGTTCTAAACGAGTTTGATAGATAGCAGCTAACCAAGATTTCAGTGGGTAAAGTAGTCTGAGCAAGCGGAGTTCTAATTAAATGCTCCCTATCGTTCGCCAGCATACGGATACAAGTTCAAACTTTAATGAATGTAGTATTAGGTTTTGGTGACGAAAATATATATACATACTACTGGTGGATCTCGAAAAATCTTTACAACTAGTAGTGGGTCGCCAACCAAATATTTGGGAACCACTGGTCTAACTAATATAGAGTACAGAAGTTAAAAATAATTCTGCTGATATATTCATAAATCTTAGCAACCAAAAATGCTATAAAATCGAGGATGAAACCATTAGATGTGGGTTTTTAGTGGTTTTAAAATGTCTCTAAATCCCGCCTTATATATGGAAGTAATCACCAAAACAAATTCCGCTGATTTATTGATGAACCTCAGGCCATATAATAAATTAATGTACTGTACTTTTAAAAAGTAAATTAATTAACATAATAATTCTCATCCACTACAGTATATCTACACCATATTTTATTCATTTTTGTGTCCTAGAAATATTTACAAACTGGCAATGTTCACTTATTCTTCATAAAGTAGGTATTGAATCCATGATAAAACGAATCGATGAAACCATTCACTGCACATTTGCACAGAGTTAGAAGTAAGTAATATTGTAAGTAATGGGAATCTAAAGAATTTTTTAAATCCAAATGATTTGAAGCAAGTTAGAGAAAAATACCTGAATCAAATTATATACTAAACTATTAACAATTGATGCACCTTTCAGCTGAGTAAAGAATTCCGAAAGTATGCTTTAAACAACATTAAAACATCTATTGAACTATCTGTATTGTATCTAATTCACCAATGTGTACAGTTTGTTATAGTTTTTGTTTACTAAATATATATTCATGTTATTGATCAAGTTATTTAATTTTTAAAGAAAACAAGTTTAATGTTAATTGGCACATTTGGTTTATTATTGCCAAAAATAAGTACTTTATACTCTATTACATATCACTTTAAAGAAAATTATTTACAACTTCGTCATTTAATTTTTTTTGTTTTAATTGCAAAATCTGATTGTTTAATTTCAGAAATGTTTTAGATTATATTTGACAAAAATTCTTTCGATTAATTTTCTTCAAACCATAGATATAATTTTATTTGAATTACAATATTTACACTTATTTCATTAAATTACCGTAAAATTTATTTCATTTTCACGGCAAACATTTAATAGAAACTAAAAGGACTTAGGCTGTTGTGCGATTGCGATAGAGTCTTCGCATTACATCCCGCTGAAGGTAAAGAATACGACATGCATGTATAAATATGATTTGAATACCATCGCAAAGCAAAAGGAACTGGTTTGAGCCACTACTACGCAAATATAAATGTTCGTGATCCAGGGCATATACAAACAAACAACTCGGTGTATACTATAATCTCATAATTTTATAGTATCGTAGAAAACCAAAGACAAAACCATCTATTAAACAGTAACTCCCTAAAATCAATAGCAATACCCAATAACAACACTGCAAAAAAAACGAACAGTATTATAAGAAATAAACATATGCTTTAACAAAATTTATTCTTGTATCCGATTGGTAAGGAATTATTAAAAGTTAAATGATTTGATTATTTTATTGAAAGATCAGGTTTATTGGTTTGAAGTGAATTTACTAAAAATAAAAACATCAATAATAAAGAACTTTTGCTGTATTGAAACAGTAGTACATTGAATCTTGGAATATAAGTAACCAACCTTGTTAGATATTGAAAAATGTAGTAGGTAATAACTAAAAATATTAACTTTTTAATATTTGGGTCAGGGGCCAGAATATTGATGCTTATTTGCCTTTGATTTTGAATAAAATAAATGAAAATTGTATAATTTCGTAGCAAAACCTTTTAACTATTTTTATACAAGACACTAAAAAAGCATATAATACCAAAGAATCTATTTGCAGCGTGTTTTTACTTATTAAAAACTATAAATAACTTAAATGTTTTTAGATGGAAGGTACCTTTGGTTTTCTATAATCGTTGTAGCATCTGTAACAATAGTATAACAATATTTAAATACAAAAACAAAGCAAAATTCGCAGAACAATAAAACAATAAAAGTAAAAAAAATAATGTAACCACAGTACAATAGAAACAATCGGTCTTATTTACAACATGATTGAGATATTTTGTTTACTTGTCTAGGACGACTTTCTTAATGATTAAAATAATACACAAAAAATATATGTCAAAATACCAAAAAATATTGGCAACAGTATAGGAAAGGTGTTATTCATTTGGCCAGATTAGTGTTTTCCAATATGTGGGTCGCCAGCAACAGAAAAAGGTGAACGTTCTACATGGCTCACTACAGTAAAAACAAAACATTTATTGTGACTTTTAGGCCTGTTAATCTTTCAAAACAACGTCAAATCGTGGCCTCTAGTTTTGATACACTGAATAATTTTCTAACTGAAACCTGTTTCTATTTTGGAATATGGAATTAATGATTTAAAGAGCTTCCTTTACCAGCTTACTACATCATTGTTTACTTTTCATTGAAAATACATAAACACTGCAAATCAAATTCCATTTTAAGCATATCCTCTATCTATGAATCTATAAAACCTTGTTTTATATTTGTGGTAAAATCAGGCACGAAAGGATTAATTTGCACCCATTGACAGCTATAGAGTGTAAATGTGGAAAGTATGTTAAACGTTTCTCTTGTACTAATATATTATTTTGGATGGAATGGAAGTATTTTTCAAGAAATGTTAAAATATTTTCTCCTTTATCTTACAGACTCTTGTTCAAATTATTGAGGCGACTAAACCGATCTACCAAAAAATTATAATAATCCATCCTTCTATTATTCTTAGGGTAATTTGCATTATGTTTAAAATAACTTTTTTATGCTTATCCCGTATGATCGGTATAAAACTTGAAAACAATCTAATTTTAGTTCCATGTAGAATACTTAATGAGGAAATGCTCTCAATGGGTAGGTCTTAGCTAAAAAAATGGTAGGCCTAACAGGACATTTTGGTGGGAAAGTACAACTGTTAAAAATGGGATTATTTAATTAAGAACGAAAATGCAAGCTTTTAAACAGGGAACCAAAGCAGGCTTTTAGAAACCAGAATCAGCCAACATCCAAAAGACATTATTTCAGAATGTGGTGCTTTAAATCGTAAAAGACTATTTATAGACAACCTAGAGTTTGCTCAGAATACTACACTTTTCCAGTAATGAACTTGTACAAGCTTGTACGGGGAAGAAAAGATAATAGAACAGTTGGAATGAATAGGGTGAAGGGCACAATAAAGCCAATGGTTTCAGTAGGGACAATAGTCTTACATGCCCTTATTTTATCGACCAAGTCATCTGCATACCTATGAATTGTGAAGTCATGTAGCTTTCATAGAAGGTCGTCAACGATCAAGGGCTACCACAGATGCCATACTACGACCACAGTCACAGATTCTCTATTAATATCTGTAATAATTCTGGTTCTTAACACTGTATCTATAGTACTAATACTATAGTACTAATGAGGCTTCTGTTTAATTCCCAGTGCTCCTTTTTAAATAGATTTAAATGAAGTTTTATCAAAAATATTTCCATGAAAATAAAGACGCAAATAGTATATTGTGGAAAAGTGTCTATTTCACCGTGTTGCACACCATACTTTTTCTACGGCTGCATATTAATAATAAAAATAAAGTGAATTCATAACATTTTATTATTATTATTGGTTATAAATAAACGGCACATACTTAATACAAAAAAAACTAATTTAATTAATATTGTAATTAATTGTTACATTACTGCAATTTTGTATTGAGATTCCTGGTGTTTCATTTTTTCGTAACGGCACCTATCAACTGTGGGAAAAAATCTACCTCATGGCTGAATTCCCATTTAAATGTACGTAGTGTGGGAAAAGACCCGTGAGGTAGATTTTTTCCCACAGTTGATAGCAATACGTTACTTTGTAGTTCTGTCAAATGTGTCAAAAGCACCACATTCTATAGCAGCCGTAGAAAAAAGCTATTTCTTCAGCCACTAGCGTCTTTATGGTTTTATTCTAGAGCACTTATAAGTGTTGTCTGTTTGATATGCAAATTGTCATTGGTAAAGAGGTGATTTCAAAATATTATTTTCTTTATGAGGTAGTATACCTTCGCCATAGTTTTAAGAAGACAGTAATAGGTTAGGCTTACAAGTCAGCTAAGTCCAGGATACTACAGTTAATAAGATTTCCTCGGTGATAAATAATTAAAATCCGTAAAACTGTTCAAAAGACAATGATTCATATCACCTTAGTTTGAACTTGAATAAATTAGTTCTGTTTATATGTGCCTACATAGAAACATCAGTTCTACTAAATGACATGAACACAAATGAACAAAATGACAATTAAATAAATAGTTTTTCCGCTCAAAAACAATGGGCTAGATTATCTCTTAGAATGGGAGAAGGAACATTTATGAGCTATTCAAGCTTGCAATTTACAAATTTTTGTTAATTTGGCTGGAATTGTATGAGTTTAAATAAATCATTGCCTGTACCCTTCCAATTGTTTCAATCATCTTTATATGGTAAATATTGCTAATAATACAGTCTGAGACTTTGTTTTTGATTTTAACTGAAGAGAAAAGTAATTTAAATAATTGCAACACTAAAATGTTTACTCTCGTGTACCAATTTTATATCTATTTCGTCTATCTGGTCTTTAACTTATATTTGTGGATATCAAAGACGTTTATAAAACTTTAGTAAAATAGTAATCAAAAATAAAGTTGAAACAATAACCGATTGTTTGTTAAACTGAGTTGCATATGGCGCTACATTCTAAAGCGATGATCTCTAAAATGGAATACGAAAAGCCAATGAATCAATCCAATAGTCTAAACAAACTTATGCTAATAAAACGATAGACATAAAAAGGAATATGTACCTCACCTTGTTGTCCGCGTCAGCTAGCGGATTAGCTGTGATTGTTATCCTATTCGGAGTACAACCATTAGATTTTGGACTGACCACGACGTATTCGTTGCCGTCCAATTGAAGAGTATGATCGTCCACTACCGATTTGTCTCTATTAACCACTAAAATAAAATAAAATATCTTTAGATTAGGATACTGAAGGTTATTAGTAAATTTGACGTACCCGATTTTTTCTGTTGCCATTTCCTGCAAACGAACACAACCGTGATGCCGCAAACTAGAAGGGCACATCCAATTACGACGCCAGCAACGATTACGTACAAACTAAATTCCGATTTTTCTCCTCTCGTCGCTGTTGGGTTCGGAAGTTGAGTTGTTGTAGGTATAACTTGCTGGAGTACTGAAATACATGAACAATTAAACATCCTACCCAGTGCAGTGGCGGTTTAAAAAAAATAAATAGTTCCATAGATATTCCATATGCTAGATTAAGTAGCTTAATGGTCAAAGGTACTCAAAACAAATAGTAAATGCCGATGAAAATTTCAGCCCTGAAAGTTAGCCTTGTATGTATGTATGTATGAATTAGGGGTGATAAGTACACTGCGACCTATAGGATCTATTGTATCCCCCCTTACTTGCCAAGTTCTGATGTTTTCTCAGATTTATATGAGCTCTTCGAGTCCCTATTTTCGTGAAGAAGTTTAGGACATCACGGGCTTCAAATCAGGTAGATCCCCCTCTTCTATTTCATGTGCTCCTAGGTATCTGGCCCTAGAATTCTGCAAGGCAGGGCATTCTGAGAGTATGTTTATTGAGGTTTCATCCTCTTCCTCACAGAATCTGCACTTTGCTTCATCTGCTAACCCTAGTTTCTTCATGTGGCTTTTTAACCGGCAATGCCCGGTTAGTATTCCCGTTAAAATTCGGAGTCTTTTTTTACTGAGGTTGAGACAGCTAAGAGATCTCTTCTGATCATAGTTCCACAGTAGTGTCTTAAATTGCCTCAGTCTTTCCAGCTGATTCCAGTACTTGGATTTTTCCTTCTCCATTTCTTCCTTTAGTTTTCCTAAGATTACTCTACTGCTGATCCCACAGGATGGTTCTGGTCCCAAGTTTGAGGTTTCATTTCATTTTTTTGCCAGCTTGTCTGCTGTTTCGTTCCCTTCTATTCCTATGTGTCCTGGGACCCATAGGAGGGTGACAGTGTTCTCCTGGCCTAGTTCATTTAGTTTGCATAGGCATTCCCAAATTCCCGAACTTCCCGAATTGATTATATTTGAGCTCAGCGCTTTGATGGCTGCTTGACTATCCGACATGATCACAATGTCTTGTTTGTGGTAATTTCTTCCAATATTAAATTCCTCACATCTTTCGATGGCGCGGACTTCTGCTTGAAAAATGCTCGGGTATGTGCCCAAGCTTTCTGAGTATTTGGCTCTCGGTCCAAAAACTCCTAACCCAGTTCCCTCGTCTAGCTTGGAACCGTGCGTATACCACTTTATGGCATTCTGGTTTAAATTCTGTATAGTGTCTTCCATCCCATTCAGATTTATTACTTAACTTTGTGATGAATTTTCTCACAAAGTTGAATTTCTTTGGCATATCATCTTGGGGCATTTCCCAAGTTTGATCAAAATGAAGTGATCGAGGTTTTTCCCTGATAATTCCTTCTTTGATCATTCTATATATTGTTTTCTTCCTTACACTTTCTAACAGAATGTGCAGTGGGGTCAAGTTTAAAATCACCTCCATTGCAGCAGTGGGGCAAGTTCCCATTGCTCCAGTGATACATGAACAGGCTAGTCTCTGAGTCTTAGAGAGATTTTTCCTCGTCGTACTCAGATTAGCCCTTGCGCCCCAAGCCACTGCCCCATATGTGATTATTGGTCTCACTATTGCTGTGTACATTCATTGCAGAATACGTGGGTTCTTCCCTGCAATGTTCCTGCACACCATGGGGGCCTTGGTTGCTTTGTGTATTACTTCGTCTTCGTGTTTATTCCAGAGTAACCTGCTATTTAGGAAAAGTTAGCCTTAGAAGAATGCTTTTCCTGAAAAGCCACTAATGTTTTTGGTATATAATAATCGGATTGATATACTATGTTCTCTAAAAGTTGAAGATTTGTTTTAGAGTGGATACAAAATTTGAAACTTAAAAAGCCACCTGTTCAAAAGTAGCTGTTTTTTTTACTGATTAGGCTCAAATTCGCAAGAGCCATTAACTAATAAGGGTATAAAAGCGTCGAGTACAAAACTAATATGCCTACAAAACAATGTAATTATAATAAAAAATATAAGTGATTGTTTTACCTGCCGTTTGAGCTTTCATGATTTGGCTGAAATCACTGGCATATTTGGAATTAAAACTTTGCAATTTAACATCATATATTGTATCAGGTTGTAAATGAGTGATCACATATTCTCTTGTATCTTTACCATCAGCTGTAGCCTTCATATAATCACCAGCCGTTGAAGCTGACATAAAGCTGATGTAAAAACCATCCAACTGAACATTCTTCGTATTGTTACACTAAAATAATTTGTTGTATTACTAAAATGTTGGTAACATAAACCACTAGTAATCGGCTGTGTATTCAAATGTATAAGGGATAATAATCAACTTTACTAAAGAATTTTTAAAACTTTATTAATTTAATGATATAGTTGGGAAGTGTGAATGCTAGTAAAGTAACAGCACTGGATAAACTGGGCGGTACAATCGAACTATTAAGTAAGCTGTAACAATACATATTTCAAATATGTATTGACTCCAAAACTCAAAAAAAGTTACTGCATGTACAGTACATTCATACTTATTCCGTTCTCACTTCTTAAGGCCAATAAACGACCCTTTTGTCCCCTATTGTCGGCCGGCGCTTTAGCCAGGTGTTACCTGCTATAAAATTTGAACGGAACAGGGTGGAATTTACTTTTTTTATAGGAAAAAATAGAAACACATTGATAATCACATATTTTATTACATACCTAGGGATACTATAAATTATTTTTTTAAACATTGTCGTTTAATACTTGTCGTTGATCATTGTGTCCAAGTAAATGATCGACCCACAGAGTAATAAGTAAACATAGAGTTGGCATATTCCCTACTACATGTCGTCGAGACAGATTTGTTTACCAGCAGAGCATTGCCAGACGTTGTGTTTTGTAAGTACAAAGTAGGAAATAAAAACTTAATAGTATAATTTACAACAATTTTATTTTACTTTTAAGAGGAGACATTTAGTCAGAGAAACTATTCTTTAATACATTTTAATATCCACTTTCTTACCTTTCTTTAATACTGATAAAAAAGCTCTAGACCAATTGTATCAAATCCCTCAACGAAAATTTGGCATCAGTGCCTTTGTTTGTAATTGTCTAGAGGTGATTAGCGCTTTGTTCGATTTTTCCTGAATTTTTGTGTATTTAAGTGAACTTTATAAAGTTATTTATTTTCAATATTTATTGAAAATGGTGAAACCCCGAAAAGCGTGTATAATTTGTGGCACTTCGCAAAATGATAATCTAACCTATCACCGGTAAGTTATTCACTACATTGGCGTACAATTAGCAATTTCAATTAAAATTTACTACAATTAAGAAAATCAAATTAATAATGAAATACATATATTCTTTTAGATTTCCTTCCGATAAAAATATGTTAGAAGTATGGTGTCATGCCATAAGTGTAGATATAAATTCCTTACCAAAATATGCGTATTAAATTATTTAACCAACATTTATATAGGTATTACGGTGAACTCTAACCAATTACACGCTACTGTACGGCTGTGTTTACCTACACCTATAGATTTTCCATCTCTCTCAAAATTAGGTTCATTGCTATTGACTACAAACTGTATGTTATTGTGCTGTTGTGGCACCTCTATGTTTACTTATTACTCTGAGGATCGACCTTCCTTGCCACTTTGGTCCATTTCTAGTGTGTTCATTAAGGTGTCCAATGTTGGTGCATTTTGCTCTTCATACATTTTATAGATTTTTTGTCGAATTAGGTCTTTATCACTTACATCAAGTTTTGTGGCAGTACCAGAATCGCATCTTTTCTTTCTCTTGACTATCGGTTTTTTAACAATATCGCTTATGGTAGACTTTGGTATTTTCGTTAACCTGCACGTTTCTTCCAAAGTTGCTTGTATGGAAACATCGTTTCTTAAAGTTGAATATACATTCTTTACAATTTCTTTAGCATCAACAGAAAGATGATTTCTCTTGCTGCTTGCTGCTCGTTGTCGCTTGCTTCATCGTCAGATTCACTCCACGTTCGCCACATTTTGGAAAATTCTAAGCCATTTACTCTTCTAAGGGCATATATACCGATATACCCAAACTCCTTTTTAAAACATTCAGGTAGGTATAAGTACAATAAGGTATGTAGTAAAGTAATTAATGTATTGTATTGTATTGTAAGGTAGGTAACCATATTATTCATATTATTTCCTTAAAAATTCAAATTATAATAAAAGTTACCTAGTACCCAAAATTATGTTTAGAAATACTAACTACATACCTGTTTGCACGTTTGTACATATTTTTAGACAATGTATATCTATCTATCAATATTACAATTGCTTCTCAATGTTAAAGTAAAAAGTCCACTCCGGCCCTGCCTGCTGCTGGACGGAGTCTGCCGGCCGGTAGGAAGATTTATTGGAGGCAATATAATCGAAGTCCTTGAGTCAGAACGGTATAAGTATGAATTTACTTTACATACTTCACTTAACATTTAACGTAAACAAAATATAATTAGACATGAAAGTTTTGGCATTATGTTTGCCATTAACAAGTGACACCCCAAATTCTATTAAAAAAGGTTAAACTTTACATTACCTAGCCGAACAGAATAATAGATAATAAATAATTAAACTCACCATCCAATGAATTTTTACAGCAGTTGTATTGACAGTTTCCGTATCTATAATTATTGGAGTGGGAAGAGGATTCCTAGAGTCAAAATCGAGTTTTTTCAGATGAAATTTATCCGAATTCAAACTCAACTTGTTATCGTTGTTCTGGTATACGGCCGCTATCCTGAACCTAAAAAAACATTTCTTTTACTAAAAATATCCTCTTACTATAATAGTCTAGACTTACTTGTAAATATAATCAGGTTTTAGATTGGTTATATCGTAGTTTCTAATACTGTAAGGTATATCTGAATTGGTCGTTTTCCATCGGCTCGACTTGCTAATGTTATGCCCGTTTGGATTGGCTGGTCCTAATTCTTTATATTGAACTTTGAAGAACGATATCGGTAACCCAGTATTATCTTGAGACACGTTCCAGCGGACTACTACAGATTCGTCGTTGAGCCGAGATATTACGGGTTTGCTAGGCGGGATTAACTTTGGAGGTTTTGACGGCCGTTTTGGGGGCTTTTTCGACGAATGTCTAAAACAGAATCCATTGTTTGGACTTATTTAATTCAATACATAACATAGTAGTAATAAAACTCAGGCAAAAACATGGGACACTTACAAATAAATGAGAATATTATTGAATTTTATCACTGTTGTATAATTGTAGACAACCAACCCATCTTAAGTTTCTATAAAACATAAATGTAGCTTCTACCATTGCTAATACATCTGCTTAAATGTATATATTATCTAAGGTGTAGTTTTTTGTAAAAAATAAATTTGTACATTCCATAACCTGATAATAACCTTTCTTTACTAAAAATACCCAAAGAACACGTAGATTTATTTAAATAAAAATATAGGAATTTAACATACGTTTTTAATTTCGCTACCAATTTTAAAAGTACCGCCAGTTATTGCTATCAAAACTTGAGTGTGGCGGGTTGTCTAAAAGTATGTATCTATTGCAATATGCAGTACTATTGTTTATTAAAATGTGTTGAAAAGACATCTACTTTCACAACACTTTAAATAATATTAAAAGTAAGTCCATTATTTAAATAATACATTTCACGTACAGTTTTAAAGGGTTTATAAGTTAAAAAAGAAACTATTAGAAAATAAAGCTGAAAGCATGTTTGGTTTTTATAATTATCATTAGTATTGCTGCTGCTGTAATTATTGTTTTCCATTTAATAGTTTAGTTTTAGATCTTCTAGAAAAATAAATGATATCTATATCTGTAAATTAAAGACGGTGAAGCCTTAAAGCTAAGACCTTATTAGTTATTTTGTGCTACCTCCTGAATCTGCTCCTTTAGTTTATCGTCCAGCTAACTGATTTGAAGTAGTCGACAGCGTCCTTCAGGTGAGTTTCTCTCTTATGTTGGATAGTGTTATGTTGATAGTACTCGTAAGGTAGGATTTCCGTTTAGTTAAGAGGGCCGAGCAGTCACACATGATGTGCTCTACTGTTTCCCCTTCTTGTTCACTTAATTTCATCCTGAACAGATGTTTTTGGAGAACCCAGTGACTGTTTAGAGTCTCCGTCACTAGTCTGAGTCGTTTTGTGGTCATTTCCAGGAATCTTTTGGCTGTGTACTCGTTTAGGTAACTAAGTAACTCTTTTGAAAGTCTACAGCCTTTTGCATCGTCCTATGTTCCTTTAAATAACAGATGGGAGTGTGACAATTAGGTTAGTTATCATAGTAAATGTTAGGCCTATGGAGGGTTCAGGTCCCATAGATCGAGCAGCCTTTCTGGCCAGATAGTCAGCAATGTGGTTACCTTCTGAGTTAGCGTCAGCTTTCGTCCAGCTAACTGTAACTTTATTGTCCCTAGTTCGGCTCGGTGACATTCTAGTACTGTTCCCGAAGTTATTTTAAAACTTCTTATAAGTTGTAGTGCTTGTCTTCTGTATGTATAAATGACAATCGATTTACCTGTACCACTTCTGTTGGTCATTTCGTTTGCTACTATAGTTAGGTTTAATGTGAGTGGGGCGCTTCTCCGCTCTTCCACTGCTGCCAAACTCGTGGCTCATCCCAAACTGGAGATAATGTCCTTGACTGTGCTTTTCGCTATACCAAGAAATGGTTCCGACCAAATAAACGCGGACTCAACTCCTGCATGCCCTGGAACTTAGCATTACTATGTTATTTGCTCCAAGATTATTTAGGGATCCGATACAGCTCCACACCAGCTTTGAGTCAACCCGGGTGGAATTCAGGGGTTTTGATCAATCAACTTAAGTGCGCAAGGATTGTTGAAATGTCAACTCTCGGTTTTCTGCTATACATACCGTCTCCCACCCCCAGTGGCGTTTTCGAGCCATCCGTGTATAGAACGTAGTTGGATCCAGGGAAGGTGATTGCGCCTCCCTTACATTCATCCTTACTTGGGTGTAGGACGTTATAAGCCCTTTTCACGTGTAGCCTAGTGGCGAGCATGTATGATACCATTCCAAGGACGTGGTGCGAATCAAACTTCCTCACTAGGGCTGCTATTTTGGTAGCTATGCGAAACTGATCCGTGTGCGGAAAATCACAGCTTTCGATTGAAATACCATAAACTGGATTTTGGAACAATCGAAAGTCGGTCGTCCACGAATATTGTTAAACGAAATAACATCGCATGGGTTAAGTCAAACGAATTGTTGAATTCGCATTCGAATTGATAATTTGTTGACATTATAATAGTTTAATAGTGTGTGTTTTGCGACATTTTTTCGATTCTTTTGTATTTATTGTGCTGTAGTCGTGGTCGTTTATTGTTTATTATTACTTTATTACTTATTTATTTGGTTTTGTTTCTCTGGTTTTCCTAATTATTATATAGGTGTGAAATATCGTTTAACACTGATGTTTAATAATATTATTAATTTGGCTGCAGTAGGTGCTTTAGAGTAGGGCTCGGAGTTTTGTACGAATAATTCTACTATTCGAATATTCAAGTAATTTGACTATTCGAATTATCTAACCAATTGACTATTCAATATTCATACTTCTCGTACAATTTTTTTGCTCATGAATTAAATTTAATTCTCTTGCTTATTTATATTCATGATTTAGTAGTTTCCAAGATTTTTTTATAAAATAAACAAAATCCGAAACCCCTTTGCGGATTTTTAATTTAATTATTAAATTTGAATGCATTTAACCTCTTGGGCTGTCTATCTGGGGACATACTGTGTATGGAGTAATGATTATCTAGGTCATATAGGTACCTAGTACGTTAGATAATATAACATATTTGAAACGACTTTTTCGATATTTAAATAAACGACTGTTCAAATATGTTGCTACCAAACTAACTGATTATTCGTTATTCGATTAGTCGAATAATTCGAACACTGAACACTCAAATAATTCGAGTAGTTGAATAATTGGAATAGTCGAATAATTCCAAAAATGACTAATCGATTACAAAAATTTGAGAAATTCCGAGCCCTACTTTAGAGGAGGCTGAAATAGTAGCAAACAGACCACTTAGAAGGAGGCTTCCTCAAAGTCAAAATCCTTTGGATGATTTAAGCGGTATTAATTTTGTAAAACAATATTGTCTTGCTAAAGAATTAACAGAAAATCTAATATTGTAGAACCGCTCAGAAGGGATGGAATGAGTATTGCAAGAAAGGTTCATTTACTAATACTAATACTTATACATTAGAATTTATTATTATTTTGACATTGCAGGTTTTAGTAACACTGCGTTTTTTTGCAAGTGGTAGCTATCAGCTGGATATTGTCAGAAACCCAAAAATAAAGAAATATTCTTTAATAAATATAATTACTTGGTCCGATTCCGAGATAAACTAAAATAAATGATAATAAAACTTGAAAAATAAGATTTTAAACGCAACAGGATAACTAAAAACACAATTCTTATTCTTTCTTTAGTCTAATTGGCCTCGAGCTTCGTAGTTTAGAGAACAAAATATTTATTTTCAGTTGTGGCAAAACTGTTACATTGCTGTGGTGCCACTGTTGTATTCGAATTGGAATTGAACGAAAATACGCAATGTGAAAATTAATCGAAAGCCTTCCGCATTCGAATGCTCGCATGCGAATTTATTCTCGCATGAATATCAAAATAGCAGACCAGTACCGCGTTGTCCCGTAGTGCTTCCCCCGTGATTTGATTGGCTCTATACGCGACCATTATAGCCTCCTTCAAAATAATATGGAGAGGAGCAAGCCAGACAACTTTGCTCCAGCAGTTTGTTGTAGTCCTTAGACCGTCACACCACTGAGCCATACGTGATCATTGGTTTTATCACCGATTGATAAATCTAGTAAATCTGTTTGGGAATAATCCCAACGATTTACCACAGACCCTTTCCAGAGATTCCAGAGAGATATCATGACTTTGAAAATTGTTAATTCCAGATGGGAGTTCCAGGTAAGTTTGCTGTCTAGGATTACTCCCAGATATTTTAGGAATACTCCTAAATATTTTATTACCCCCTCCGCAACTAGAATGGGTTCACCGTAAGGGTTAGCGGACACAGAATCTTGCTTCTTCTTTCTTTTGGTGAACAGAATTATTTCTGTGTGGGGGTTCACCGCCATCTGTCCCTCCTCACATCACCTGTTTACTATGTTTAGGGTCATTTGAAGGATCTCTGAGATGATCGCTTCAAACTTGCCTCTAATAATTATAACCAGATCGTCGGTTTAGCATTGTGTGACGTGTGACCACAGAAGGGGTGATAGAACACCATCCTGCGGACAACCCCGAACCGCTCTGAATCGAACAGTTTCTCCCTGCAGTGATGACAGTACATACCGATTTCCAAGCATGTTTTTTATCCAGTTACAGAAAATTCTGTCAATAGACCTATCTCTTTATTGAATACTCATGCGCAAATATTTTTGAATTTTCCCCTTCCACTGCTAAAATATGACTACTTCTTTCCATGGAACACAACGTATTGCTACCCAAGAATACCACTACTTAAATGAAAAAACCCTTGTAGCTGTCAAAAGCTAGCTTCTATTTGCCGGATAGACTCGGCAACTAAGGCCATAAACTACAAAAAAGAAGTTCCTATTTTTATTTTGTTTATTTTTATTAGTGCGTATAACAATAAAACTACTGCGATGGTCCAAAAAAACAAAATACAGATCCACTCAAATAAAATAAACAATAAACTAACCTCTTATGGTCTTATGCATAATAATATACGGATTGATAGCCTTGCCAACACAATTTTATAAGGGGCACGAACATTTAGGGGGAATTACGAGAGTGGGAGTTGGTTCGCGCATGAGTATTAAATTTGACCCATTAACGAGATGGGTCTATTACTCCACGCTGAAGGGTAGCGCAGAGTGAGTGAGGTCAAGCGTTGTTAAATGCTACCTCAGTGTATACCTTCTAGCACAGTGCCCGAAGTTAATTTGAAACTTCTTAGAAGTTGTAGTGCTTCTTCTGTCGGTATAAATGACCTGTAACATTTGCTGCTATTTCAGTCAGCTCCAGCTTTTTTCTCTTTTTCTCCACTCATAGTTTAAGATTTGTTTTAGTTATGTATTGTGGTTAAATCACAATATACATTAGAGGAAAGTATGGGAATATAAATTAATTTAATGGATAAAATTTAATACCCTTCGAATTTGAGTTATCAATTGATTTAAATAAATAAAAGTTGTACTCACTTTCTATGTGGTCTTGTAGGTGCTACAGACGTATCAAGCGATCCTAAAGGAATTACGCTGATCATTATACTACTGTACACAGTTTTCACTACATTCCTGGCAAATAGCTGCAGATTACCCGCATGTCTCTTTTCTACTTTACTGAAATTTATTCGATTTCCCACCACTTCTACCAAACTGTCGTTCAATACCGAAAAACCGTTAAGGAACCAAGCATAGTGCGGTTGTGGTACTCCTCTAACCGTACACACCAAATCCAAAAAATCTCCTTGTTTAGGTTCCGTTCTGTTCGTAGGACAATCTATGGTAGGTTCCTCGTTGTATATCAGGGATATTTGATGAGATATTGTACCGTATGGGTTAGTATGGTTGCATACGTAGACGCCTTCGTCTGAAGATGCGACGTTTTTTATGATTAGACTATCGTTGAGCATTTCTATTCGGTTGGCGGGCAACTGTCCGTTTTTCTTAAACCAGACTACTTTTGGCACTGGATTACCTACTGCTGCACATTCCAAGGACACCGAATCGCCTAAAACACAATAAAAACATCGTAATACAAAATATAAGGTAGAGAAATGTGCTTTATTGTTATAAAAAGATTATAAATATTTATAGGCAAAGCAAACTTTTCGATTAAACCACCACTTAAACAATTACATGATCGGTATACAAAACGACATAAGAAACATATAAATACCTCAGGAAGGCAATCCAGTTGAGATGAAATAGGAAAGGCAAGTTGGTAATGTAATAGAAGAAGTAAGCTCCTCAGAAACGGTTTTTATTGAAAGGTTTTTAGGTTAGGTTCTAGAATATTAAGAACTCCAAAGAAAGACCACAGATGTCGTAAAATTCAAGTTTGTTTATAAAAAATGTATGGTTACACACTCAAATACTTAACAGAAGTTATAAAATCTTTGTTCGGTTACTAAATAATAGACATCTTCAGGAATACAAAAATTGCTTCACTAGTAGGTACACATGCCTACAAACTGTGTTATTTTGTTAAAATGTTAATAAAATTGATTGTGTAAACCTTTACTTTGTGAAAGTTAATCTTACTAAGAACAATGAAAAACTGAACGGTTAAACTAAACTTCCACTATTTATTCGAAAAATTCGCTTTAAACTTCAATTACAGCTGTTTCGCTATAACTAGCATCGTCAGATTGTCATATTGAAATTACATTTTGTTTGTTTGTAACTAGGTACTTGATGTTGATAAGTAGTTAAGGCTAGACCAAGTAAGGAAGTAATAAGACATAACAATATTAAAGCCTAGATGTTATTAGCCCTAAGGGATTATCCTGGATGTATTTCCCTCTAAGATCAGTATAACTGTGCAATGATATAGAAAAACCAGGGAAAAACTATATCATGCTGATCTTTACAATAACTTAATATATTTATGTTACAATAATGTCTTATCTATGTATAAAATGAAGACTCAATCAAAGTAAACAGTTTAATAGTGGAGAACTTCCAAGATTTATTTGTTCATTAACTACTTTAAACTGTTGATCTGCTAGATGTGTTTTAATTTCAAGTTCTAGAAAATCTAAATTTTGTTTTTTATCACAAATGTGTAGTATATGAATGTCATTGGTTTGTATAAGTGAGTTTGGATGTTCCAGTAGGTGTTTTGCATAGTTCGACTTATCTGGTTGTTGTAATCTATATGCTCTTAAGTGTTCATTAAATCTTACTTCAAAATTTCTTTGTGTTTGACCTATATATACTGCATTACATTTTGGACAATTAATTTTGTAAACACCAGATTTTTTTAATTTTGGTAATTTTGTTTTCACATTTAACAATTTTGTTCCAATACTATTTTGTGTTTTAAATGATATTAATGCTGATGTTGCCGAAGATATTATTTTTGAAATTGCATTGGAAATATTTCCACAATATGTAATACTTTTATAGCTTTTAATTTCTTTAGTTTGTTTTGAAAATATTAGTTCTAGTGACACTTTTTGTTCTTTCTTATTAATTAATTTATTTATCAAATGTATTGGATAGCCATTAGATGTAGCTATTTGTTTTATGATCTCAATTTCTTTATTAATATTATTTTTGTTCATTGGAATTGAAAATGCTCTAGAGCTGTAATTGAATTAGAGTGGAAGTTTAGTTTAACCGTTCAGTTTTTTATTGTTCTTAGTAAAATGTTAATAGTTTGGATTAGCTCAAATTTACCTACTTCTGTAAGAAATAAACAATAACAAATGAAATAATAGAAATTAAAAAAGAATAATACATTAGTGCTAATATATAGTTCCATAACCATTTTCAACAAAAGAAAATGCCATTGATTATACTAATCATAGAAATTTAGGTAATTTGGTCTCACTATTATAAAGTGCTTCTAACCATCATCAAGAATAATTTATTAAATGAAAGAGAGTATATTAAATTAGAGTAATTTGTATTTAGATACAGTACCAGTAAGGCGATTCTAAGCTTAAAACAGTTGTTACAGAGACAACTAGATCTAACCTAAACATCCTATTATTATTATAGTAGCTGTTAATATGTTGTTTTTTAAAACCGTTCACAGAACTTGCCAAATAGTACAGTATGCGCCAAAACAATCGACACTGAAAAACTAAAACTTTATTAAACATTAAAAATAATGCAAATTTTAAGCTTTGCTTCTTTACAAAATGTGTTCAAAGTGCTCGCCATTGCGTTCCATGCAGTACTCATAACGCTTAAGAAGATTGCTTAGCATGTTTTTAAGAATAGGCTGCTGCATTTTTTGAAAAAGGTCAAAATTTTATCACGGAGTTCATCAATAGTTGCCGGTGGGTTTTCTGTAAAAATGGCTTGTTTCAGCATACCCCATACATAAGCATCAAGAGTTGTTAGATCAGGTGAATGAGAAGGGCAAGGAAAATTGGTGTTACGGGGCTTCAAAATTTTCTTGAATCAGATCTAAGGATACTGTCGTGGTATGACAAGTAGCCCCATCTTGTTGGAACCTGCGCAAGGGTTACTCATAGCCCATGAGATTTTCAACTGCCTCTAAAACCTTTGAAATGACAAGACAACTGATTGAACTGATATGTACAAATATGTCATCACTATCGACTAGTTTTAAAAAATGGCAATATGGGTGAAAAATATCGAGTTTTTTAAAGTAGCGATAGAGATAGCAGAGTCACTAGTGCACTTACATTAAATATTAACTTACCTTTTACAACAGTATAGGTCCTCTTGGGTTCAGAAATAAAATACGGGGATTTGTACGGACCATATATCACTACTTTTAAATTTAAATAGGCACGAGAATCGACGTTTTTAATAGTATTCGTCGCTCTACAAGTATAAACGCCAGTATCCTCAAGGTTTACATTAGGCAAAACTAAAGATTTAGTTTGATTCTTCTGATAACGGTAATTTACTAGTTCTCCTCTTTTAAGATACTCTACAGAGACTTCTGGATTCGATTCAGGTACTAAACATCGCCAGATGACCGTGTTGCCTACTACAACAGTGGTTTCGACACTGTCTTGCTTGGGAAATTCTTTTAATTCGGCTATGGTTAGTCTCCACGGTATTGAAGCTACCACGTAGGCGCCATAATAAGCCAAACATTGGTAATCTCCAGCGGTGTGCTTGCCACTAACCTAAAAAATAAAAATATTTTGTCGTAATTGATTAAAATGTTCGGATTTTTATCATAAAACTTTCATAACTTCCATTTTTTTATTGACCATTCCAGAGCACGTGACTTTGACAAGATCTGCCATGTTCTCTGGGTGGCACACAGTCTTATATATTGCTTATAAAAGTATTGCTTATAAAAGCACCCAAGCTTATAAACAGTATGAAACTGGGTCTATTCAAGAAATTGCAAAAAGTGCAAAACTCTGTATAAACAAATGGAATAAATGAGTTTGTGTACCACCCAGCCGACCGTCAATGACCATTCTGGAATGGTCTATAATTTCTTGGCATAACCTTCAATCAAATCTTGATAAATTAGTCAACGGCGGAAAAAGCAAAGCAAAAAAGACATTACAATGGGGGAGTCCCTTCATGGCAGTCTTTTTGCTTTATGAAACATTGCTCTTATTGTAGAATTATACTATTATGTATTGTCAAATTCAATATCGAGGTAATCATTTACATGATTCATCTTTAAAAATTTAATACTTGTTTTGGCACATGCCATCACTATACCATTCGAAATACTTTTATAAAAAAATTATATAGAAAAGCTTCACCACACATAAATGTAGATTGTTTATCCAGAGCTTCTATTGAACAGACTAATCAGTCTTTTGACAAAATTATCAATGAAGAAGTCAATCAAGTTTGTCACGCTTTGATTTTAGAAATATCTTCTCCAGACTTAAATGCAGAAATTATTCGTATTAATACAGACAGCGATCCAGAGTTATCAAAAATAAAGTCAGATTTAGAAACAAAAACTTCAATTGAAAGTGATTATTATTTAGAAAATGGAATTTTGTTTAAAGGTTCAATCTTGTGATTCCCAAAAGTCTTCAATCTTAAGTTCTTTCTGAGCTTCATACCACACATATTGGTATCACCAAGATGAAGCAATTAGCCAGGAGGATTAATACCTAGTGTTTCCTCCTCGGGCCCTTATAACAGCTTGCATGCGGCGTGGCATCGAGCTAATCAACCTATGGATGTCAGTTTGGTCCAATTCTCTCCATATTTCCTGAAGAGCCGCACCGAGCTCAGCCAGGTTGTTTGGACGAGGTATTCGTGCTCGATATTGCCTTCCCATTATGTCCCACAGATGTTCAATTGGATTGAGATCAGGACTGGAAGCTGGCCAATTCATACGGACAATTCCCATCTCTTCTAAATAGTCATTGACGATCCTAGCACGGTGCGGACGCGCATTATCGTCCATGAAAAGAAAATTGGGTCCGATGAACGGGGCAAAAGGTATCACATGCTCATCAAGAATGGTCGTTATGTATCTTGCACCCGTCATAGAACCGCCATCCACGATAGCTAGGTCAGTACGAGCTTCGTAACTTATACCACCCCAAATCATCACTGAGCCTTCTCGATAGCTTATTCTTAATGCAATATTGCACTGAGCAAATGGCTCTCCTTGCCTCCGCCAAACTCTTTCGCGGCCGTCTGGTGACCTCAAGCTAAACCTGTACTCGTCTGAGAACAATACACTTCGTCAGTCTGCGTCATTCCAGTTTTCGTGTTCTCTTGCAAAAGCAAGTCTAGCTCTGCGATGCTCTACGGATAATAGTGGACATAGGGCTGGTCTTCTGGATAGTGAATAAGCTTCAGCAAGTGGACGTCGAACTGTCCACCTGCTTACATCCACATTTCTCACTTCATTCAGACGATTTGCCAGTTGAACTGATGTGTTATGCCGATTTCTCAAACACGAAGTTACCAAAAATCGGTCATCTCGTTCGGATGTTGCCCTTCTACGACCGGAACCTGGCCTCCTTGTGAAGTTGCCGGTTTCATTGAATCGCTGAACTGCTCTTTGAACCGCCGAACGACTAACATCTAACACATCAGCTGCATAATACTGGCTACGGCCATCTTGAACTAAAGCCACCGCTCTAGCTGCATCCGTCGGAGTTAAGAACATTTTATTGCAATTAGAATTAAGAATGCAACGCGGTTTGACACTACAGCATCACTAAGGTAACCCGGATTGAAATAAATGCAATAAACAATGATTTATCTTTTCGCTTATCGGAATCATTTTTTCAACAGTAAATACACAAGAGCTTTTTTTTTACCGGAAAATTTTTCGATTCATCGAAAGATTTTGCCAATCAGTAATATTACGAAAAAAACTGAAATGATAAAATCGCGAGACCGAAGGTCGAGCGATTTTATCTAATTTCACTTTTTTGAGTAATATTACTGATGGAAAAATCTTGAGATGAAGAGAAAAATTTATCCATTATCGCGTGTATTTTGCTAAGATAAATTAACGACTAATTATATAAAGAAACAATAAAATTTATTCATTCTAAAACAATTAAACTAGTTAAAAGAACAGTTGTTAAAAATACAATTATTAAATATTGGTTGGGGAGTACTGATTTTAATGTTTTCTTCTCGTGATTCTACGTATGTTGAATATTCTGTTTCCGAGGGTCTCAAATTATTTATAAGTTGTTCATGGTGTTCGGGGTCAATTTGGAGGTATGGTTTAATCGATTGTGATGACGAGTGTCCTGTTATCTTAATAAGCTGTTGATCGCTAACTCCTGCTTTGGCTAATTGGGAAACTGCGCTGGCACGATTTGAATGGTTAGTAACTTTATTATAGATTATGTCCAATCCAATTTTTGCAGCAGAATTTTTTGTCCAAACAGATATGGTATTAATACCTAAAGGAACATTTTTGTACCAACCTTTAGAATTTTTATTTTTCCAAAAAGGATTTGGAGTTAAAAATAATCGGTCAGAAGTAATATGTTCATTTCTTTTTTCTACTAGCAAATGGAATAGTTTTACAGGGTAAATACTTTCGTCACTTTCATTTCTAGTCAACCATTTGCTGTCTGTTAACTTTTTCGAGCCGCCTTGTGCCATTTTCGAAAATATGGTGTTATATTCAATCCTACCCGTAGGAAGACCATTTTGGTTCTTTTCTACTTTAAAATAATAAATTTTGCAATTAACAGCTTCTCCTCCTCTCCAAGCCAATTCGTAAGAAGCTATATGAAAAAATCTTTTTTGCAGCCCTTCAGGTTCATTTATATTCCATAGTGTTGCCATTTTTATATTTTCTTTGTCTATTGCTGAAGAACACGTCTTTCTTTTTGTTGGAATCAATTGAAGTTGTTTTCTTTTGGCATTTCTAGCATCCCGAGCTTCTTTAAAGGTTATGTCTGTAAAAGGATCAAATTTCAAACCATATTCGTTAAAATATTTCTGTTGTAACATTTTAGCAGTCGTGTTCCATATTGTTTTGACCGCAAATTCTTTGTAATCTTCTCCATTCTTTTTTTTCATATTGAAAGCCCAATCTTTTAATATTTTTGCTAGATCTTGTATTGTGGTATTCTCTTCCAACTTATAATTTCGGCTTTGACAAAACTCCATGAATTGTTTCCATATTGATGACTTCGTATTTTTTGTTGACTTCGGTATTGACTCTTCAATATTTTTTGTAATTTGTTCATGTGAAACCTCTCCAAATTGGTTCATACTTTATGTTTTTTGCAAAGAAAAGGTAGTATTGTTTTATATTGTTAAATTTGACAATTAAATACCTGTCAACAATAATGCAAAATTGATACACACCTACTAGATTGAGGAACATGCGATAAAAAAAAGCGATAAAAAAGGATGCACCTTTTTTATCGATGTCAAAATGACAAAATAGTTTGTAGGTATATGACATTTTAACATTGGAGTTAATTTATCAAATAAAAACATAAATTCCTTTGTGATAAAAAATGCAGAACTAATATAAACAGTTAAGTTTATTTCGGATATACGAGGGCATATCTAAAAATACATATGCCGTACATTAAGTTGAGAGTCGCAAGACTTAAAATAAATGAGAAAAAAGAAATGGATCGAATTTTTTGCACCTGAGTGTATATTTAAAATAAATAAAATTGTAATATTTATTAATTAAATATGTTTTAAAATGATTGTTTTTTTTTGGGGGCAGTATAAATTTAAAGACTTTTTTAAATTAGATTTGTAATACGAAATAATGAAAATGATTATTTAATAATCGTATAAGAAAAATCGTATGATACGCCTATGCCAATATTGTCCGCCATTAGTTTGGTGGTAAGTGGGTTACATAAACTGATTCCAGTGCGCAATTCTCTCTCTTTTCTAGTCTAAGGTACCGGTAGATGCTGCATACACCCTTAGACAGTTTGAGGTTATATCACTTACTAATGAAATTCAAACAAAAACTATATGTCTAAAGTTGAATCATTCCCAAAAAAGGCAGTGGTTTTTAATTTTTTTTTAGATTGGCTACCATGAAGGGTTACCCCCATTAGATTCATCTTACCTGTATCGTAAGGATGGACTTTTTCCTTTGTTTAGTATACCTATCTTCGGGTATGAGTTGGAATGTGGAATTGCTAAGGTCAATGAAAGCGTTTGGATCAAACGGTTTGTTTGTCGGATAAAATTTCCATTCAAATTTATCTGGTTCTATGTTCATGTCGCACGTTAGTGCCGTTTCAAAACCTTCGGGAAGAGCTATAGGTTCGGGATTCGATATCATATACGTAGTGTCTGAAAAATAATAGGATAAAAAAATTTAGTAACATTGTTGAGTAACAGTAACTAAATGGGTTATATAACCTATGGTAAAAATAGGACTTACCCAACACTACTTTGTCGACGAACATCACCACTAAAATAGTGACGATGTTGAATATATAGTTTCCCTCCATGTTTCTGCATTCCTATAACAAAATATAACTAATCAAATAAATGTTTGTAAATTTTTCTGAATATTTAGTAAGAAAGCCATGTAGGTAGCTACTAGACTTTTTTGATTATTTTTGTATTAGCTTGGGAGTTTTATAAAGCGGAAACGGGAAACAATACTGTGAAATGATTTCATTGCCAGATTAGAATCAAATAAGTACCCGTAGAAATGCTCTTTAGTTTAAACCACTTCCTATGGGGATGTTCATGTCCTACGTGGGGTTTCTATTAAATAGGGAGGTATTGAATTGCACGGTGAGTTCTGAGTACAAAGGAAGCTTTTGTTTTGGAAATAAAGATATTCAAAACCACCACGTTGGTGGTATTAACAGAAATCAACCTGGAAATCTTTTTGAAACTAAAAATTATGAATGACAGCAAAAAATAAAACAAAAGAAAACTGCGCTTATATGATTCATCCAATAGCTAACTGTAGGCAATAACTTTTAGATCCTTTCATGTAAATACTTTTTCATAAAATATCATAGAAAAAGTATAATTTCATTAAAAAGCAAGGTTTTATAAAGTGTATGCTTTTAGTGTACAATTTTATTTTCAATTTCTAATTATGAGTCTTATATTGACCGCTAAGTTTTATAATATTTAATATTTCTTTTTCAGAAACCAGCATCTCTCATTGTTCTGATGATCCTCTAACAACAGAAGCAATAGATCCATTTTAAAAATGATTGGGGAAACAAGAAAAATAAATTTGATTCCTAATTGTAATAAAATTATTTTGCAAAAATAAACAATTATTACTTATTTTATTTTTATTTCTATATAACTCAATACCAAATTGTTAACAATAATAAAATACTTTAAAAACAAATTTTAAAAAACATTTATTATATTTATCAGACTATTTTTAAAATATTTTTTCTACAAACGTGTTAAAAATGCCATTAAAATCACTTTTAAGGCACTGAGTGCCTTAAAATGTTTATCTACGATCATAGCATAATACAAACTTTATTGATGTGAAAACCCCACTGTAAATTTTCATTTTACTCATCGATAACCTAAAGGAGAGCTTTAATTGGTTCTCAGCTGTAGGTAAAATTGACAGGAACTTTTATCCACTGGATTGAGGACCGGACATATTGGGAGTTTTATATTTTCTCCATTATTACGTTGGCAACAGCTTTCAGTTGCTACGGTGACATAACCAAAAATTCAAACTAACAAAATCACAAAATTGGCAGCAAAAACGTACAAAGTGAAATTCGTGGGTTTTAAGGTAGTTTTTTGTGACTGTGACTGAAGAAACTGTCAACAGAAGAGAACGAGATGTCTTGTACGCCACCTGACATTCGCAATATTGCAACGACTGCAATAGAAAATCATCTACCACAAAAATCACGGCACAAGTACGAATGTGTTTATGAAAAGTTTTTAAAGTGTTGAGCAGAACAAAATACAACATCGTAGATAAAGTATAGTATTATACTCGCAAGCAAAGGTTTTCATCCACTCAAATGATTACATGCAGTCGTCTGCGGCTTGTGCAGCAACTCTCATTTTCGTGGATAAAAACCTGCTTTACTTCGCTAATTCTGCAAACATTCACATACGTGCCTTAAAAATGTACTTTTAACACTTATATCATAAATAACTATTAATATAAATATTTTAAAATAACTAATAAAATAAAAATACAATTACTTAGGTCACGAGCGGCGTTGTAAACACGTTTTTAGAGTCGGCTATCTATAAAATTCTTTCTAATCTAAGATCTATAGCTTCTATACAAATTTATAAAAAAACCGTTCTAAGCGCTTATAAGCTCGGTTCGCGCGCCCTCACTATTTTATTTATAATTGTTCAAACAAATTGAGCAAAACAAAGCTTAAATTAAAGCTACAGACTTATATTACAATGCTTTTGTCTACTAATTTTATGCATTATTTAAACTTTTTTATAACTGATTGTTTATATATAAATAGTTATTTATTATATAAGTGTTAAAAGTACATTTTCAAGGCACGCATGTGCAATTTATCATTTGTAGAGTTATATTAGACTGCACAAAAGTTTACACATCTGTATCACGTACAAGTATGGCAACACAAAAAACTTCATTAGATAATAAATAGCAATGGCCTTTGTAGTACTATATAAAATCCTATTAACATAGTTAATAGAAGAATTAATGGAAATGGAAATGGAAAAAACCGTTTTTTAAGCAAACATTATATAAAATAAGCACATTTGGAATCTATATATCTATAAGTCTGTCTTTACTCACTAGTGACATTACTATTGATAATACCAGCTGTATTTGGCTTGTAATTGGTCAGTGGTCAATGACTTATTTAATAATAATTATATATTTATATTTAATTAAAATTATAATTATAATTATAACGATAATAAAATATATCCAAAAATAACTACTAATCCAAAATCAAAAAATACCGAGTAACAAAATTAAAAATGCGACAGATACTTTTAAGATTTTGGTATCTACTAATGCCACATCTGGCTGACTCTCTTATTCTCCGTAAAAGGTTTCTTAACAGATCTCTTATGTAATCCACATCTAAATTTTCCCATTCTTTCATTAAAGCAATTTTTTCAGCTCATTAAGGTGATAAGTAGCGATATTATGAGTCCTGTGTTTTCCTGGGTAGTTCAAAAAATGTTCAATTGGGTTTAGGTCTGGCCAATCTAAAACTTTCCTACCAACCTCTTGAAGGTATTCCAGTATTGTCTTGGATGAGCATATCTAATGATTGACATCAATGGCACTACAATTTCCTCGACAACTTCCCTTGTAACGTTCACTTTAAAAAATAAAAATTGTGTTTTATCGGCAGCAGGATATTACGGACTCTGTAGAGAACATTTTGCAGATATCTAGCTGTAACATGACTTATACACCTCAGCATATGCAACAGCTTATGCCCAACATCGGAGAATCAAGACAAGGTCAAGCTGAAGCTCCTTTCTAGTGCTGTTAACTGTTCGTTTTTATGCAGTCCCGATTTGGGCGGAAGGCATGAACACCGAATTCTTTGCTGCTGGAACTTATTCAACACTATGTTCGCCTAATACCGTCTCTAGACTAAGGAATTAAACGAAAACATAGAGATCTGGATCAGTCTCTGACGCAACTACCAACGAATCACGGTTGGTTCAAAGCTTATCATTAATGTTACAAAATAGATGATGATCCGTCATGTCAGAACGAGATTGAATATGCTTAGCATGTTTTCTTTGAATGTGCACAAGTAACTCAGGAAAAAGACAATATCTGGAGAATAATCATATCAGCAGTATAAGGCGTATGCTTGTTTCCCAAAATGCGTGGAATGCTATATGTTCATTTGCAGGCAGTTTTATACGGAAACTGGAGTAAACTAAAAGAGAGAAGAACGGCTCAAATTCCGCACACCCAGGAGGGAAGTTAGCCCTTTCGAAGGTTCTGAGAAGACGTGAAGAAGAGGGAGGTGGCTTTACCCAACTAGCAATTATAGTGCACCGGAACTTTCAAAAAGTTTTTGCCACTAAGTTATATTTCCATGTTACTTAAAATATAACTTAATATAGGGAATGGTCACTTTACAGTATGTCTTAGGAGTTTGGTCCCTATTTACAACATTGGAGGAAAATAAACACCCGCATTTGAAGTGGCAACAATACACCTACGAGAAGAATCCGGAACTACCCAAATCCTTCAGAATGTCACAATAAAAGACCAGAAACTATATGGTAACTTTTTTAAGTGTCGGTTACTTACAAATGCTACTATAAAGCTACCTTCAAGTATTTGCCACTCTATAGTGACAACTTAAGTGGCGGGGTCGTTCTGGCCACAAGAACTAATAACTTTTAATTAGGTAGTGGCATTGAAAGTAGCAAAGTGGTAATTGCCAACCTTATAGGCCACCATAAAGTTGCCGCCTCCAATTTCTTGCCACTAAGAAGTCACGGGGTTTAAAATAGGCGACTTTATGGTAGTGATAACGTGATACACCAGGACAGGAACTTTAAAGGACAGAGCGGAACGATATAGTGGCGACCGCCGCGAATACTGTGGCGAACGCTACCACCAATTAGTAGCGCAAGGGAGAACATCGTTTTACAGGCGTTGACTATATGGTTCCAAAAAAGTTGATGGCACTATAAAGGCGCTTCTTGGTAGTGGCAACTGTAACTTTAAGAACCCGAAAACTTTAAAAACGGGTAGTCGCGGCCTAACTATCAAAAATGAAGTGTTTGTCAGCTTTAATTGCCATATTTTTTTGTAAATAATCAATAAGATGAAATAAATCTTTTGGATTATTGTAGTAAATACACTCCAAAGCTAATTTTTTGTAGGATTTTTTAACCACTGTCCAATGTTTGAAGTTGTTTTATGCTGTTTTAAGCCACCTTTCAAATTATAAGATGGTGTTCTATTTCAAAAAATATATGTAATTTTAAATATTTAGAGAGGCGCTGCAAAATTTTGTTATATAAAGTCAATATTTTAGTCAGTAAAGTCGTCTGCGTTCTTAAAATAACTTACGAACCACGCTAAAATCGCATGTATAATTAATAAAAAAAGGATAATGGCTTCTCTTCCATCATTTATTTTCACGGCAGTCTTTTATTATGACATTTATTTATATTAGGCATATAAAAGTGATTAAAGAGGGCGCTGTAATAAAACAAAGGAATTAAGGAAAGCCCCACTTGTCAGTCAAAAATACTAGTCTGCCACGAATTCGCCACTAGGCATCTCCGTGCCTGTTACGTCGCCGCCACCAGGGTGTCACTTGATCGTAGCACAACATAGTAAATTTTAAGTGGCCGATCCTACACAAAAAACTACCCCGTGACCTAAAACCTTTCCCCATTTTAGTCGCAGTTATTTATCAGCTACGAATATGCGACGTAGCCGTCTAAGGTCGCTTTATAGTAGCTTTCAAAGTGGTTGTTTCGTTCCTTGCCACTATAAATGCTAGTTGGGTAGGGAGTAAGAATCTCACAGTACCGGAAATAAGGGCTTCTTGATGTCTATAGAAGATTTCCACCTACCAACGAAAAACGTACATCTAGAACTTCCTAGATCTGGACTTCGGTTGTAACCTCCTTGTTTTTCCAAACCCTAAGACTCTGACAACGCTGGTGTGATCCATTTCCTCACAATTAGCTAGCTTTTAAAGAACTGAAGAAGTTCATATACACACTTATAATAAAATTTGAAAAAAAATAGTATATTTACTTTCAAATTTTACTACTTTATTTTTAATATTTAATATTGTGTGATACTTTTTGTAACGAGAACATTTAACTTATAATGTAGGTACTTAAGTCATTTTTCGTAAATAGATACGCTTTTAGAAAGGACCACACTGTATATTCGACTGCGTTTTGTTTACTAGGCAAAATCAATTAAATTTTAGTATATTTCTATAAAATTTACACATTTTTGTTTGTATAAAAGAGAAATTGTTAACTAAAATACAGTCAAAGTAGGCGTTTAGACATTTCGGTTAAACGTGGGTGGTCGATTTCAAATGCATCAATAACTTTCTATTGTGTAACATCAAGTCAATGGATAAATATTATACAATATTCGAGGAGTAATGTGTTATAATTTTATTTAATAATTTACGACATTGGACTACAACGCTGACATTTTGTTATTGTAAATGACGGCATATTAAAAAAAATAATAAAAATTAGTACAAAGAAATGGGCCGGACATCAGGATGAATTAAGGTTATGTAGAGATGGGGATATCCAACAATAAATTTTAGGAAAGTAATGCGAATGAAGTTCACAGTCGATCCTACAAATGTTTATTTTACACATAGTTATAAAGCTAGTTTCAGTCCTAAGACCGTCGTCAGGCTGTAAATGTAAAATGAATAGATAGTAAAGATCAGGTGTACAAAAAAATTTTTATGCGCTGCAGAAAATTGTTACTAAACAAATTGAACCAGTACCTAGTTGACAAATTCACAAAAGAGATTAGTTAACAAATTGGTACACAGAATTATAATAGAAAATAAGGGAACTAGCATATTTTCAATTTAAGGAAATGGATCAAAATAATGTACCCATAAAAAAATAAAAAAAACATTTCTTTTTCTAATTTCTTTAAAGTTGACTTGAAATAAAAAGACATCTAGTAGATCCACAATTTAAAGTTGTTAATGAACAAATAAATCTGGGAAGTTCTCCACTTTTAAAGTGTTTGCTTTGATTCAGTCTACATTTTATACATAGATAAGACGTAATTGTAACACAAATATATTAAGTTATTGTAAAGATCAGCATGATATAGTTTTTTCGTGGTTTTTCTATATCACTGCACAGTTATACTGATCTTAGAGGGAAGTACATCCAGGATAATCCCTTAGGGCTCATAACATCTAGGCTTTAATATTGTTATGTCTTACTACTTCCATACTTGGTCTAGCCTTATAACTACCTAATAAACATCAGGTACCTAGCTACAAACAAACAAAATGTAACTTCAATATGTCAATCTGACGATGCTAAGTCTAGCGAAACGGCTTGCATTAAGGTTAAAAAAGCAATTTTTTAAATAAATATGGGAAGTTTTGTTAAAACGAAGAGTTTTTTATTATTTTTTTTCCAACTGAACTGAATATTATTTAGCTACAGTCTAGTTACTAATAGGGTAAACATTTCGAATCATTTATTTACCGTCGTACCATTAGTGGAAGTCGAAGAGCTGCATGATTATTATATGCTATATGCACCAAAGTGAGATTCTCTCTTAGTAAAAGACCTTTGGAGGCGCTTGGTGCTTTTTTAAAAGCCATTTTCAAGCCAAAGAAACCATATTGTCAGAATTAATTAGATTCTGATACTTTGAATAGTTTTGATTTTTCTTTTGTTAAAAAAGTTATGGTAATTGTTCGAGACTGATCTTAAATTCGTTTTAAAGTACTTTGTTCTGGATCTTGATTTTTACTATGAAAACAGTAAGAGTAAGCTTGTAAGGTTTTTTTTAAGTAAAAAATGAAAAATTTTTAAATTTTTATGTAAATTAATCTTTTCTTTATATATTTTATGTTTATTTTTCACTTCCAGCTCGTTTAATATATTTTTTTTTTAAATTGGAAAATTAAAAAAAGTAAACAAGCTCTTCTTACTGAATTACCCGTAGAGCTTCACAAGCAGTTAAAACACTGTACATCTTTTTAAAACCAAAGGAATATATAAACATAGTAATGTCTACAGTTGTGAATTTGCTTGGATAAATTAATACCAATAATGGACGCATGAAATTTCTTGTATTAACCTTTACTTTGTGGAAGCCCATCTTACTAAGAACATTAACTTTTTAAGAAAACTTTGCTTTTTTAACTCAGCTGTTTCCTTAAAACAAGCATCAGTAGATACTAGTGAATAAAAAGTGGAAGTTTTGTTAAAAAGATTTTTAATGTTCTTAGAAAAATGAACTCAATATTCTTTTTTTAATAAAAAAACATTAAATACACTTTACTTACATCAACTTGATTGAAATATACTGAAAAATATTCCAAAATTAAAGAGACACTCACGTACAAGGCATTTTTATAAAAATAACATACTTTAAATTCAAGCACTACATTCTCATTCATGCAAATCACTACTAAGTTTGTATTTTCTACTACAAACCGCAGGTATCACCTCATTCAAAATTCATTCATGAATGCGTAGGAAAAAGTTGAAAGTGAAACAAATAGAGTTCTTGCCGTTATTTTTGTTTTTACAAAAATTTAAGAACAAGAGTTTTAAATATAAGTATACAACAGCCTTGATAAAAATCATCAAACGATGTGTTAATGTTCATCACACAAAAAATTATGTTTTAGTTTTTTTTTTAATCACATCACTACACATTCAAGTTATAAAAAATCATAAAGTTTGAGTTTATAAAAATAATATATTTAAATTTATTGTACTAGGGCAACAGACAACGTTGTTAAACAAAAGCTACGTGCTACTTTCAACATGTTGTTCAGCATATCGCGCGACATATGTTGCCTAGTGGATATATGCCCTTACTCTGTGGAAGTCCATCTTACTAAGAATTACAATTACTCGTTTAAACTTAACTTCCACGTTTTATTAAAAAAATAGCTTTTAAATTACAATGACAGCTGTTTCGCTGCAATGAACATCGTCAGATTTACATAATAAAGCTACATGTTGGTGGTTTGTAGCTAGGTACCTGATGTTGATTAAGTAGTATTAATTCTTTAACAAGTATGGACATGACATGTCAATTAAAGCCTAGATGTTATTGGCCCTAAGGGATTATCCTGGGTGTATTTCCCTTTAAAATCAGTATAACTGTGCAATTTTATAGAAAAACCAGTTAACAATGTATTCTAAAAGCCATAAATCTATAGATACAAAAATCCAGATAAAGCAGAAATCTTTAAAAATTGAGTAATAATAATACAACGTCTATTTCCTAATTTCATACAATTTCATACCAACCGCATAAAAGTGTAAGAATATAAATCATCCTTCTAGACTCCACGAAAATCAGAAATTCATGGTAAGCGATACAGATCCTACTTTAGTATCCATTCAGTGTTCCTAATTAATTAATGTTGATTGAAAGAAAAGAAAGACGAAAAATTATGACATACAGTCAGTTCGGAGTAACTTTTCCCATGAACCAAACTATTTACGAATTACTTTTTGTATTTTATCTCTTTCTTATTCACAGAAACCAAACTAGACCGACAGAATACTTTGAAGAAGGACAGAAAATAAGGAATGACATTTATGGATACAACCTACACATATATGTCTTTAATACTCCTATTCGCGGAAATTTTTCCGATAGTTGGCGCTGCAGTATCTGTCAGTGGAATGGGGAAAACAATAATATCAACCATTTGATTCAATATTAATTCAACTAAAGAAATTAAAAGCTGTAAAAGTATTACCTATTGTGGAAATATTTTCAATGCAATTTCAAAAATAATATCTTCGGCAACATCAGCATTAATATCATTTAAAACACAAAATAATATTGGAACAAAATTGTTAAATGTAAAAACAAAATTACCAAAATAAAAAAAATTTGGTGTTTACAAAATTAATTGTCCAAAATGTAATGCAGTATACAGGGTGGTCCAAAATTATGTACATTAATTTCTAGAGCTGATAGAACATCAAAAAATAAGGGTACATCTTCATGTATACTTTTTTAAAAACCGAATAATAAGGGAAATTTAGCCCTTTAAAGGGGTTAATTAAAAATCATATTTTTTTAAATAACAGCCAAGCAGTTTTGATTACAAAGTTTAAACTTGGAAATCAGTTATAAGGCATAAGAATAATTAATTTTATAATATAATCCACCCCACTTTCATGTAGAGTAGTTTTGGGGTGTAGGTGAGGGTTTTTACGCCAAAATTTTTTTTAATATTTAAATAAATTTTAAAATTTAAATTTCTTAGACATTTTTACGCAAAAAAGATCCTCTTGTAACAATTCGCTAGATATTATTCTTTTCGATTTATTTAAACTCAGGTATACATGTACTACACAAGCAGTAAAAGCACGTCTATAATTTGAGAATTTCAATACTTCGCCATAATTAAGACAAAAATAATAAAAAATGAAGGATAAACACCAATAACAATTATTTTTATCAAAAAAAGTGTCAATTCTAAATACTACTAATTTTATTGAAAAAATTTTTTGATCAAAGTGGTCTTCATGCAGACCTTTGAATTTAAAGAAATCGAAAACGGTAATATCTAGCGAATTGTTACAAGAGGACCTTTTTTTGCGTAAAAATGTCTAAGGAATTTTAATTTTAAATATTTTTTAAAAATTTTTAAATATTAAAAAAAATTGGCGTAAAAATAAAGTAAAAAACCGTACCTAATCCCCAAAACTACCCTACATGAAAGTTGGGTGGGGTGGATTATATTATAAAATTAATTATTCTTATGCCTTATAATTGATTCCCAAGTTTGAACTTTGTAATCAAAACTGCTTGGTTGTTATTTAAAATAATATGATTTTTAATTAACCCCTTTAAATCTCCCTTATTATTCGGTTTGGAAAAAAGTATACATGAAGAAATACCCTTATTTTGTGATGTTCTATCAGCTCTAGAAATTTATGTACATAATTCTGGAGCACCCTGTAAATAGGTCAAACACAACGAAATTTTGAAGTAAGATTTAATGAACACTTAAGAGCATATAGATTACAACAACCAGATAAGTCGAACTATGCAAAACACCTACTGGAACATCCAAACTCACTTATACACACCAATGACATTCATATACTACACATTTGTGATAAAAAACAAAATTTGGACTTTCTAGAATAACTTGAAATTAAAAGACATCTAGCAGATCAACAATTTAAAGTAGTGAATGAACAAATAATTCTTGGAAATTCTCCACTATTAAACTGTTTACTTTAATTGATTCTTCATTTTATACATAGATAAGACATTATTGTAACATAAATTATTAAGTTATTGTGAAGATCAGCATGATATAGTTTTTTCCTGGTTTTTCTATATATTTGCACAGTTATACTGATCTTAGAGGGAAATACATCCAGGATAATCCCTTAGGGCTAATAACATCTAGGCTTTAATATTGTTATGTCTTATTACTACCTTACTTGGTCTAGCCTTAACTACTTATCAACATCAAGTACCTAGTTACAAACAAACAAAATGTAATTTCAATATGTCAATCTGACGATGCTAGTTATTAGCGAAACAGCTGTAATTGAATTTTAAAGCGAATTTTTCGAATAAATAGTGGAAGTTTAGTTTAACCGTTCAGTAATTTATTGTTCTTTGTAAGATGAACTTCCACAAAGTAAAGGTTAACACAATCAATTTCAACTATTTCTGTTTTTAAATTTGTGTGGTAAAGATCGTTAGTGAAAGATGGTACGTGTGTTGATTTATTTATTCTAAAACACAGCTCACAAATAACAGGTAAACATGCAAATGGAGAATGGGTTTGTTTTCCCCATTCTACCTTTACTCGTTTTCGAAAATATGGACAGTTTCTACAAGTGGAGGGTGTTCCAAAATGGTGAAACAGATAATGTATCTTTTGCTCTCTCGCACGTGGAATGTCAGTTCTGAGCATATTTTCTGCGCATGTAGCGCAACACAGAAATATTCAATTGGATAAATGTGTTTTAGAGATTTCTCAAGTATGCGCACTAAGGTTAAAATCAACCAATCTTAAAATAACGCAGTAGTAACATATTGGCCGTCGTTCCACCTCTAGATTTGGATGCCTAACCTTCTACCGCCAGAATACGTAGGTTTAAGTTGCGTTCACTTTGGCGGCAAGAAGAAAATGGTAAAAATTAGAGTTTGGCGGATATTACTATATATTTAATGATTAAGTGTGTGGGCCGTTAATCATTATTTAAACTACGCTTTTTATACGTTTATGTTTGTTTTTAAAAATTACTGTTATGTTACATAAAGAAAATTATATTTTTATCAACTCAAGATGTAAAAAAATATGTAAATCAGCACAAGGTTAAATATAAATCTATCAGGAAGTTTTCTTAGAAATAATAGTATTGGAAACCAAAGAAGGAAAGAACGAAATATAGATAGGAATTACTTCTTCATGATTAGTCGGATTTTGGGATATTATTTATTAACACCCTTAAAATGTCAAACAATGGACAAATTATCTCTTCCCTCACATTTTCTAATCAAGATATTGTTCTGAGGTTCACCGAGCGTTTAGTAAAGATATTTTTTCGATTAAGTTGCAGAATCTCATATTTAGTTCCCATCTGGATGTGACCGAGCTTCCGTATCTTTGAATCTTAACCTTACACCTCACGTGGGCAGAAAACATACACAGATGTACGTTATTATACTAAGAATTATGTTAATTGTAATATTAGAATTAAACCAAATGCACTACTGTTGCTGTAATATATCCACCTGGTAATATAGAAAAGTTTATTTAACTTATTAAGAATAATAAAAAACTCTTCGTTTCAGCGTAAATTCCAAGTTTATTTGAAAAAATATGTTTTAAATCACAATGACGGCCGTTTCGCTAAGAAGCATCGTCAGATTGACATTTAAGTTACATTTTGTTTGTTTGTAGCTAGGTACCTGATGTTCAGGGAGTATTTAGGCTAGACCAAGTATGGAAATAATAAGACATAACAATATTAAAGCCTAGATGTTAATAGCCCTAAGGGATTATCCTGGATGTAATTCCCTCTAAGATCAGTATAACTGTGCAATGATATAGAAAAACCAGGAAAAAACTATATCATGCTGATCTTTACAATAACTTAATATATTTGTGTTTTACAATTATGTCTTATCTATGTATAAAATGTAAACTCAATCAAAGTAAACAGTTTAATAGTGCAGAACTTCCAAGATTTATTTGTTCATTAACAACTTTAAATTGTGGATCTATTAGATGTCTTTTTATTTCAAGTTTTTCAAGGAAATCTAAATTTTGTTTTTTATCACAAGTGTGTAGTATTTGGTGTGTAAGAGTGAGGTTGGATGTTCAAGTAGGTGTTTTGTATACTTTGACTTATCTGGTTGTTTTAATCTATATGCTCTTAAGTGTTCATTAAATCTTACTTCAAAATTTCTTTGTGTTTGACCTATATATACAGCATTACATTTTGGACAATTAATTTTGTAAACACCAGATTTTTTTAATTTGGGTAATTTTGTTTTTACATTTAACAATTTTGTACCAACATTATTTTGTGTTTTAAATGATATTAATGCTGATGTTGCCGAAGATATTTTTTTTGAAATTGTATTGGAAATATTTCCACAATATGTAATATTTTTATAACTTTTAATTTCTTTAGTTTGTTTAGGAAATATTAGTTGTAGTGACAGTTTCTGTTTTTCTTATTAATTAATTTATTTATTAAATGAATTGGATAGCCATTAGAGGTAGCTATTTGTTTTATGATACTAATTTCTTTATCAAAGTTAATTTTGTCCATTGGAATTGAAGATGCTCTATGTATCATACAATTATAAGCTGCTAATTTATGCGTTATAGGATGATTTGAATTATATGGTATGGTTACATCTGTTTATATAGGTTTTCTGTATATTGAATAATTTAATGAATTATTAACTTTTTCAATTCTTAAATCTAGAAAATTGAATTATTTTATTCAACTTCTAAAGTAAAATTAATTTTAGGATGCAAGGTATTTATATAATTAAAAAATATATCTAGCTGTCGTTCGCTACCTACAAATCCTGCTAACACATCATCAACATATCTATACCAAAATACAATATTGTTTTTATAACTAGAATTGAAGATTTTAACAAATATTTTTATGGATAACTTAGAAAACATAAAAGATCAGCAGGATATAGTTTTTTCCTGGTTTTTCTATATCATTGCACAGTTATACTGATCTTAGAGGGAATTACATCCAGGATAATCCCTTAGGGCTCATAACATCTAGGCTTTAATATTGTTATGTCTTATTACTTTCATACTTGGTCTAGCCTTATAACTACCTAATAAACATCAGGTACCTAGCTACAAACAAACAAAATGTAACTTAAATGTCAATCTGACGATGCTTCTTAGCGAAACCGCCGTCATTGTAATTTAAAACATATTTTTTCAAATAAACTTGGAAGTTACGTTGAAACGAAGAGTTTTTTTTATTATTCTTAATAATATGGACTTCCAAAAAGTAAGAGTTAGCACAATAAATTTAGTTTATTTAACTATTTTACATTTTACAATGTTTATAGCAAGCCAATATATAAAAGCATAAAATATAAAAAAAATAATTACAAATAAATAAAAAGACCTATAAACAATTCTTTGTCTTTGGTTTTTAGTAGGTATTCACCACATTTAAGCTAGGCTTCCATACGTGTCCAGACTTTTCTCACCAACGCTTTTTCTCTTCAGGTTTTAATCTCCTCATTAATACTGGTACTCTTTCAAGATGTCATTAGTGCCTCTGATACTATCATCTTGTATGTTTTGTTCTTTGCTAATTATCACATATTGCAACTGAAAATAGTGGTGTACTACAAGGCTTAGTTTTAAGTCCAATTAATTTTTTTTATTAACGATATCACATATCCTAGGATGAAGATTATATTTTGTAATGTAATTCAATCATTGAGGGGCTTCCTTAAAAAAAGGTAATACAAAAAAATAGGTGTTTTTGCAAAATGGGGTTGTTAAAATATTGTGATTCAAGATTGTGCATAAAAATTGGAACCCATAGCAAGACCAGTAGGTTTGTCTGTAGAACTTATTTTAAACTGAAAAAATTTTTTATCAAGAGCTAACCTGAGTAATACAATAATATTATTAATGGCTAATAAGTTAATATTGTTCGAAATTAAAGTGATATCTACTATCAGAAGTTGGCAATACTAGGAAAAAGATTGGAAACATCCAATGAAAGTAAAAAACTGTTAGATGGTAGGTACTTTGAATTGGGAAAATTTGTTACATAAATCAGAAGAATTCTGATTGGAAAAATAATTTGCAAAATTGGTGATCTCTCTAAGAAGATTCTTAAGAAAAGAAGCAAGTTTGACAGCAGAATTGGGGAAAGAAACAACAGGTCTGATAGGTATCTCTAAAATCCTTAAATTTATTTTTTCTTATTACCAATTGGTATTGAAATATTGTTTCATACTAATTTCTTTATTTATTTTATTTCCACCCTTATTATGATTATGATTTTATTTGATTATTAACATTTGTTTAAAATTAATTTCCTCTTAAATCTATTATTATTTTACATTTACCCAACTTTTTTTAAACATTTAATACATTTATGTAGTATATTGTGACAAGGGCGGAAAGTGTATCGGCGCGGCGGTAGCTAATGCATTTATGCACGTGTGACACACTTTCCGCCTACCTTTATGAATATAAAAAAAAAAATAAAAAACATGTTATGGTTGAGATTGGAACTAGAGCCCTCTCCGTGAGATGTAAGCTCGTATTCCACTGCGCCACGCTCATATAGTAAGAATTGTACTATTATGTATTTGATCGCCTTCATCATGAGGTATTCAGAATCGGACGCTTCTGTTAAAAATCGAATGCCCTCTTCTTGTGATAGTGTTTTAGATTTTTTTGCTTTATAATTTATAGAATTTTGTATGAAAATAGCTCTCACTCTGTAGAATTGGTCAAAATTTATATTATTTCTGATTTAAAAATGTCAATTCCAAGGCACACTTTTTCATCGCTACTATAAAAAAATCGTGGCGCTATGAATTTTCCGCCCATGGGTTGATAAACAATACTTTCTGCCCTATTTTTGGTATTCATAAGATTTGTTTTCCGTTAAGGTAGGCGGAAAACTTTTTAATGTCACTCATTTTTACATATTAATTTGAGGTATGTTTTTTCATAAATTTTCTAATTTTGTAATGTTAATTCTTGCCCTCATGTTTACCCTGATGTTGGCCTCCTTTATAGGCCGATGCAATGTTGTGACTCGGTGGGACTCAACATCAACCCCACCAAAACCACACAAGAAAAAAGGAACCTATTATAAAAACCATAAAAACAGATGAGAATATCGTCGCTTGGAAAACAGAGGTCAAATATTTAGGGCCAATCCTAGATAGCAGGTTACTCTGGAATAAACATGAAAGAAAGTAATACACAAATCCACTAAGGACCTCATGGTGTGCAGGGACATTGCAGTTAAGAACTAGGGATATAACCAACGTGTTCTGTAATGGATGTATACAGCAATAGTGGGACCATTAATCACATATGGGGCAGGAGCTTGGGACACAAGAGCTAATCTGAGTAGGTTTCAGCCTGTGCATGTATCACTGGAGCAATGGGAACTTGCCCGAATGCTGCAATGGAAGTAATCCTAAATTTGAGCCAACCGTACATTCAGCTAGAAGATGTTAGGAAGAAAACAATATATAGAATGATTAAAGAAGGAGTTATCAAAGAAAAATCTAAATTTGAAATGCCCCAAGATGATATGCTAAAGAAATTCATAACAAAGTTGAATAATAAATCTGAATGGGATGAAGGCACCGTACAGAATTTAATACAAAATTCCTCAAAATGGTATACGGACGGTTCTAAGCTAGAAGAGGGCACTGGGATAGGAATTTTTGGACCAAGAGCCAAATACTTAGAAAGCTTGGGCACATAGCCAAGCATCTTTCAAGCAGAAACTACCGCAGACAAGACATGGTGATCATATCCGGTAGTCAAGCAGCCATCAAAGCGCTGAGCCCACACACAATTAGGTCGAAGATGGTTTGGGGTTGCCTAGGCAAGTTAAATGTGCTAGGCCAAAAGAATACTGTCACCCTCCTATGGATCCTAGGACCCATAGGAATAGAAGGGAAATATAAGCTGGTAAAAAAGGAGGAAACCTTACATCTGGGACCAGAACCATCTTGTGGGATCACCAGCAGCGCTATCTTAGAAAAACTAAGAAAAGAAGTGGAGAGGGAAAAATCCAACTATTGGAATCAGCTGGAAGAACTGAGACAACCTAACATACTTCTGGGAAACTAAGACCAGAGGCGATCACTTCGATGCCTCAACTTCTGTAAAAAAGGCTCCGGATTTTAACAGGAATATTAACATCTACTAACTAGGGTTAGTAGATGAAGCAAAGTGCAAATTCTGTAAGGGAAAGGATGAAACCTCAATATACATACTATCGGAATGTCCTTGCAGAATGCCAGGGCCAGAAACCTAGGAGAATACTAAATATAAGAGGAGGATCTACCTTAATTGAAGTCTGAAGATGTCCTGAACTTTCTTAGGAAAATAGGACTGAAAGACTGCTATAGGTCTGAGAAAACATTAGACCTATGACAAAAAAGAGGTCACAGAGATCACCCCTAACATACATACATAGGCCGAAACTAAAAAATCTGTGATACTGACTTCAACTATTGTTGGGTCACATTGGAGAAATGAATGATTTACTAAATTTATTTTTTAAATCTTACAAATTTCTAACTCTTCCAGCTCTACTTGTTTTGGAATCTGTTTACTTTGGAAAATTAGACTGATATACTAAATCAAAGTTATCTCCCTCTTAACATTAAAAACTCCTTTAAGACATATAATGAGGGATCAAAACAGATACTACTTTAGTTAATACTCCAGGGAAAGGTTTTTGGTAGAAGAGGACCTGGAAGGCGTAGAATCTCCTGGTCAAGAAACCTTAGAGCTTGGTTCTCTCTATCTATACGAGGACTGTTAAGAGCAGAAGCCAATAAAGCTCAAATTTCCTTGCTTGTCGCCAACATCCGGAACGGATAGGCACATTCAGAAGAAGAAGACGATTAGGATGTTAAATTTCTTATTTGCTTACTAAATCTTGTAAATCGTTTAATTAAAAGTGATACGACCTCTTGTGTGAAAATTATTTATTTGAATACCAAATGAACAAAACAAAAGTTATTTTTCTAGAACATTATACTCTTTAACCTAACTTTTTCTTCACTCTTATTTTAGAACACGAGTGTATATATAAATAGAGTAAGGAACCAACATATAATTTACAATACGAAATAATTAATAATAATAATAATAAAAGTTTTAGCGCATATCTATCAACACTAAAAAAGTAATAATAAGACAACATTACAAAGAAATATAAGCCATAACCATATTGTCTGTCGTCTTAACCTTTTTTACATTAGAAAAATTTTTGTTTTAGTTTTGATTGGTCAGCTGACTGTTAATTTTTCCTTGCAGTAAAATGTTAGATCTATAATTTATCCAGGGAAGATGTCCTGTTTTAGCTGGCTCACTCAAAGGATCTTTTGCCGCAGAAATAACGATTGTATCAAGCAATTCATACATTTTTTCTTTCGATCTCAGTATGTTTTTGACACTAAAACAAACTGTGGAGGTGGAGCAACCCTATATAAATATCGCAATAAAACCGGAGATGTACGTAGAAACTATTAAATACATAACTCGCGTAGTTTACGTTACATTCTCAGACGATTTAATTACGTTGTAAGGCGAGTTCGAGTCGCTACGATTGTGAGACTATGCGAAAAAAAAGAAGTTTGTACATAAATTCATCTTTAACTATCTGTAAGCGATAATAAATTAGTGATAAATGACGACGCAAGAAATGATCCATTCATCAATGAATTTATTATATATTTTTTTTACTTCCACTATTTATACTTTAATATATCCATTGTTAGGTTTAACAACCTGTATTTTTATATTTTGGACGGAATGCCGGTTGGAATTTCGTTAATAATCGATCACGTTTCTTTTCAACTAATTAAAAAATAGAATATTTTAATGATTTACGGATCCTCTAATAACAACCAAGAAAAAAGATCAAAAACAACATTAAAAAAAATTTTAAGTTTTGCTGTTACACTTATAAATAGGTAACAAACTGCAAGTGACGTCATGAATAAGTGAATTAGCTTTTTAAAATACTAAAGTTCTTCCATTTTTAATTTATAATTCGTTCAGTTTATAATAAACGAAATTTACTGTTAAGTTACTTGAATATGTACGTTTAATCAACAAAAGTAATTAATAATAGTAATTAATAACCTGAAATACGTTACAACTATAATTATACGTTACAAATAATATAAAAATTTGGGAAGGCTATATTTAAATTTAAGGAGAGATAATTTTAAAGTTCAATTACACAATTGTATTTCATATTTTCAGTTAAACACCAGTATTTTTGACTTATTACTTTGGAATTTCGAGTTCTAATCTTAAAATGCGGTTGTTTAATCCAAATACTATGTTATGTCCATTTAAATTAGGATATTTAATTTAGAATCACAGTTAAGTTATAACGGTCCTTACCCCTACTTTTTATTACGTTTTGGAGGGTAGGGTTGTCGGTGGCGGTACTTTGCTACTAGTTAGAAAGTGCCTCCAATAAATCTTCCTACCGGCCGACGGCAGACTCCGTCCAGCTGCAGGCAGAGCCGGAGTGGACTTTTTACTTTTACATTGAGAAGCAATTGAAATATTGATAGATAGATATAAATTGTCTAAAAATATGTACAAATGTGCAAACAGGTATGTAGTTAGTATTTCTAAACATAATTGTGGGTACTAGGTAACTTTGTACATTTATTTAAATATGATTTAAATTAATAGAGCCTTACAAGGTTATTTTAATAAAAAAACACAGTTAAGTTACCAATAACTAACCTAACCTAAAACTAAAAATATGATTATATATAACACGAACTCAAAGTTGAATTTATTTGATCTTAACCGTGTTTTTATATTACTAACCGAAAATGTATTTGTGGTGTCAATAAATCCGTGATGTATATCCTAATCCAAATTTACAGTTAAGCATATTACGGTTAATTTATTCCTGATTAGCAATCCAGGCGATGAATTCTAGTTGCTTAACCGTGATTTTTTTTCCGGTGTTAATATATTTGTGTTACAATTACGTCTTGTCTATGTACAAAACGAAAACTAAATCAAGCAAACAGTTTAATAGTGAAGAACTTCCAAGATTTATTTGTTCATTAATAACTATAAATTGTTGACTTGCTTTGGATCAATGTTGCGGAGAGTAGAGTCCTGCATTATGGTTGAGGCTGGTCCCTGAAACATAATTTATTTTCCTCAACTTTAAGTGGATGCCACTTCTTGGGGAAGCATGCAAATCTATATGTATATGCTTATGAAGAAAATATTTAACAAGGAATTCTTAAATTATTTGCAATTATTTTGATTCACCCTGTATACATATTAGTGTTCTGTATATTACATGTCACGGATTTCACTTCAAAGATTTTTCTCAAATAAAAACATTCCTTTTAATTTAACTGACCCTTGAAAGTGAATTGAGTCGAAAGTTTAATCTCAGTTAAAATGAGCTGAGACAGTTTTTAAAAGAAAAGCACCTATTATATATACAGAGTGTTTCATTAAGAATTATCCATACAGTAATTGGAGAAACCTTAGCACTATATATGAAGATTTAGGCCAAAACACTTAAATAAAATATTCCTCCTAACCGAGATATAGGGTGTTTTATTTTAACTATTATAAATGATTGTATCCCATATTTTTGACACCTTCCAATATTTTTTCTTCATACTTGGCAAAAAGTTTACACATATTAGGTTACTTTAAACAGTGGCAAATGATATTTTTTCTCGATTACCAGAGGCGTGCGGTAGGGATGGATACTTTCTTTTATCCCCCTACAATTTACACCACTGTCGTAATAATTGTTTCTGCATGTCACTTTCTACGTAAATATCATCCTCTTGTCTCAATACGATAGAGTGAGTAGTTTTCGAGTTATTTGCATTTAAAGGTAATGTTTAATAATCTAACCACCTTGACAACAAAATTTGTTAATTCTAATCGTAAATTCACATGAGTCAATAACTATTTCACTGAATAAATAAAATTTATTAGCTTCAAATTATTTTTTCATATTAATATTTATCAAAATTTCAGTTTTAAATTTATAACAAAATAGAACTATGATTTTCATTACGAAATAACATGATGAATACATAAAATAAACGTACTGAAACAATTATTTATTTAGACTACTTTAAAAAAAATTCTAGTTAGTTAACATTATAGTAAATTTTCGAAGTGGCCTCCATTGACTTCAATACATTTATTAATCTTTTGGAAAAATTTCTCCTAACCTTTAGAAATATGTTGGGTTGATTAAATTATTAAGGAATTATTGGAATAAAATGGATATTTTAAACATTACCTTTAAATGCAAATAACTCTAAAACTACTCACTGTATCGTATTGAGACAAGAGGATGATATTTACGTAGAAAGTGACATGCAGAAACAATTATTACGACAGTGGCGTAAATTGTAGGGGGATAAAAGAAAGTATCCATCCCTACCGCACGCCTCTGGTAATCGAGAAAAAATATCTTTTGCCACTGTTTAAAGTAACCTAATATGTATAAACTCTTTGTCAAGTATGAATAGAAAATATTTGAAGGTGTCAAAAATATGGGATACAATCATTTAGAATAGTTAAAATAAAACACCCTATATCTCGATTAGGAGAAATATTTTACTTAAGTGTTTTGGCTTAAATCTTCATATTTAGTGCTAAGGTTTCTCCAGTTACTATATGGATAATTCTTAATGAAACACCCTGTATAGTAAACCTCTTGATGCTCGACAGCACAAAATAATAAGATTAACCTTCACAAATACTAGCGTTCCACTGCAAAGCAGTTTTTATTGAATTGCTGTAATTCAATTTTTTTTCACACAATGGGCAATCATAATTTTCCGTTGGAAATACGGCCGTTTGTACGATCTCCAAGTAACTGATTTCTTTCAGCATTCTCGCCAGTCACTTTATCTACCTGTCAACAACTAATCACATGGCCGTAATTGTTTACCAGTTAATCCCACGGTAATATTCTTTTGTGATCGTCATCGTATTTTCGATAATGGACAAAAGAGCTTTGAAAACATCTAAAGAAATAATTTGTACGTATAAAAAACAAATTATTATTGGGTATTTTTCAATAATATTAATATACAGAGAATGTTTTTGGTTTTTATGTAAATAACTATTGATGGTTTCAGACTCCCTAGTGCGGTGCACAAACCTACTATATATATCTGATATACACAAAAAACTCAATGTTGAAAATTCTGACTTTGTTATTGCGCCATCTGCGTGGTTGGGGTAAAAACTAAATGAAGGCGGCAATATTTAAATCTAGCTATTGATTAACCGCTGTACGAAAATCATTTGGGATACATTGGGATAATTATACAGGGTTAGTATAAAGTATGGAACCCCCTAAGTATCTCCTCAACGGTTTGATATTTTTAAATGAAATTGCTTATCCCCTTCTAAGAAGATCCAAGGAATTCAAAAATGCTATCAAATTTAATGTACCATTTGCGGTTAAACCGGAAATGCATATCAACCTTTTTATTTTAAAGGTTCAAAGGAAACTCAAAGTCTATCCCACAACTATTTATTAAACGTTGTAACTAGTTTCGGTCCTATAGGACCATCATCAGGCTGAAAGAATTACAAGAAAATAGAAAGAGGATCTTGAAAAGTACAATATCAAGTTACAATACAATACAATTCCTTACAAATTGACAAAAATGACAAGTTGATAATACAGAGAATAGAAAAATTTTTAACAATCAAATGTCAAACAATATTAAAAGAATAAACATTGATAATAATACTATGAAACTGCAAATATATTGTTTAAATAATAAAAAATCAAAAAATATAATAAGTTTAACAATGTCAAAGTTGAACTTACATTAATTCACATTATAAGAAATAGAAATTCATAAGTTATTATATTTTTTGATTTTTTATTATTTAAACAATATATTTGCAGTTTCATAGTATTATTATCAATGTTTATTCTTTTAATATTGTTTGACATTTGATTGTTAAAAATTTTTCTATTCTCTGTATTATCAACTTGTCATTTTTGTCAATTTGTAAGGAATTGTATTGTATTGTAACTTGATATTGTACTTTTCAAGATCCTCTTTATATTTTCTTGTAATTCTTTCAGCCTGATGATGGTCCTATAGGACCGAAACTAGTTGCAACGTTTAATAAATAGTTGTGGGATAAACTTTGAGTTTCCTTTGAACCTTTGTGTTTCAACCCACATTTGAGTTATGGATAGCTTACAAGATTTACTTTTTATTTTAAATAGAACACCCTGTATATTTTTCCATTTTTGAATTCCTTGTGAAATTCTGCATATTGTTATTGAATAATTGAGGCTTTAATCAATAATTTATCGTTTTTGACTTAGCCATGGATGAAATGTCAAATGGTGAGTAAGGCAAACTTAATTTATGGAAACGTCCTAAAAACTTGGCAACATAACAATTTATTTATTTTAACAAAAAATAACACAAAATTAACAAAATTATATTAAATGTTCAAAATTACGCCCTTCTGATATTTGACAATATCCTAAACGGTCTTCAAATTCTCGTAAAGAATTTTGCAAAAATTCGTTCGGCACTTGCAGCAGTAAGTTTCGTATGCGTAACTCTAAGTCATTTAAATTTGTGGGTCTATTTATGTATACTTTATTTTTTAGATAACCCCACAGAAAAAAATCGAGAGGAGTTAGATCAGGACTACGAGGTGGCCATTCGATAGCACCCCTACGCCCTATCCATCGACCTGGAAAAACTTGATCTAAATACTGGCGCACAATTCTAGAATAATGTGCAGGTGCGCCATCTTGCTGAAACCATATGTCTTCAGCAGGAATAGCTGGGTTATTTGGATGAGGATAAAGTCTTGCAATAGCGGGTACAATATAATTTGTTAATAAATCTAAATAATGATGTCCAGACAGATTACCTTCAATGAAGAAAGGTCCAATAATATTATCGTCTATCATTCCTGTCCACACATTTATTTTTTGCGGATACTGCGTATGTACTTGCCTCATCCAACGGGGATTATTTCTAGACCAGATACGATAGTTATGTCTATTCACTTTACCACTTAAGCAAAATGTTGCTTCATCTGAGAACACAATTTTTTTGATAAAATTTGGGTTTGTTATACATCTGTTCTGAATGTTTTCGCAAAATTCTGTTCTGCGATCTGGATCATCTTCAGTTAATTCGTGACAGAAGTGAAATTTATATGGTTTCAATTTCTCGGATTTCATTATGTTCATGACGGAAGTCTGGCTTATGTCAAAGTCAAGAGCTAACTGGGTAGTTGATGTTTGTGGATTTTCTTCAAGTGATAGTAACACATCCAACTTTACATTGTCATTTGTGGCGGATTTTGGTCTTCCTGACTTGGGTTTATTTACTACGTGATGTGTTCGTAAATAACGCCTTACAGTTTTCACAACTGTTGATTTTGTGATTTGGTGATCTGGATTAACTTAATTGAATAGGTTTAAATCCTCCTTATAAGAACGCTGTTTGTCTCCATATCCTCGCATAATTAAAATTTTGATACGTTTTCCTTCACTTAGATACACCATAATAGAAAAAACAATAGTAACAAATAACAGAGAGAAATATTATTGCACAACTTATACTACACTGATAGTTAGATTACTCAATAATTAATTTATTTGACAATTAAAGGTTTGACATTTCATCCATGGCTAACTAAGTCAAAAACGATAAATTATTGATTAAAGCCTCAATTATTCAATAACAATATGAATGGAAAGTTTTACTGTATGCAGAATTTCACAAGGAATTCAAAAATGGAAAAATATACAGGGTGTTCGATTTAAAATAAAAAAGTTGATATGCATTTCCGGTTTAACCGCAAATGGTACATTAAATTTGATAGCATTTTTGAATTCCTTGGATCTTCTTAGAAGGGGATAAGCAATTTCATTTAAAAATATCAAACCGTTGAGGAGATACTTAGGGGGTTCCATACTTTATACTAAACCTGTATAAGTTGTTTTAGGTATTGTAATACTTCTGGATTATAAGAAATTATTATTAAAAATTATTATTAAAAGTATCCACCTTTAATAACTTTTGAAATATTGGTATTTAGGAAAAATCCAAAAACACGTCAATTTCTGTTGGAAGGGGTAAGCATTATGGCCTATTTAAACTTACTGGAAAAGCCACCCCCTCACCCCTAGGAGCATCCCTTTTGTTTAAAATTACTTCTCATATTTTATGTAAAATTTGGATACTCCTCTTTGAGCTAATTTCAAAAATGTATAATACTTGTAGGTTAAAGTGGTGAGTTTAAGAAATAAACAATTTTTCTTTTAATAGCACAAATTTTACTTATTTTTTACTTTCACCTTATTTGCCTGTAATAAAATGGGTTCTACAAAAGTTCAAACTCTTTTTTCATTACAAAAACACTAATAACAGGTCGGCTGAAAAGTCCCCGGTCTGACCTATAGATGACGACACTAGAATTAAATCCATTTCATTTTTAGATAGTATCAACCTTCAAAAGATTCGTGTAAAAATTTGACAGCTGTCGGACTATTAGTTTGTGAGATATTTCATTTTTAGTGAAGCAACTTTTTTTATTTTCAAAAAGATGGAAAAAAAGAATTTCGTGTGCTTATTAAATATTGTTATTTGAAAGGAAAAAATACAGTTGAAGCAAAAGCTTGGCTTGATAATGAGTTTCCGGACTCTGCGCCAGGAAAATCAACAATCATTGACTGGTACGCAAAATTCAAGCGTGGTGAAATGAGCACCGAAGACGGTGAACGTAGTGGACGCCCAAAAGAAGTGGTTACCGACGAAAATATCAAAAAATCCACAAAATGATTTTGAGTGACCGTAAAGTGAATATGATCGAGATAGCTGACACTCTAAAGATATCTAAGGAACGTGTTGGACATATCGTTCACGAATATTTGGGTACGCGGAAGCTCTGTGCGAAATGGGTGCCGCGCGTGCTCACAATCCACCAAAAACAGCAACGAATTGATGATTCTGAGCAGTGTTTGCAGCTGTTAAGTCGTAATAAACCCCATTTTTTGCGTTGATATGTGACTATGGATGAAACTTGGCTCCATCACTACACGCCTGAGTCCAATCGACAGTCAGCTGAGTGGATTGCGGCCGGTGAACCACCACCAAAGCGTGGAAAGACTCAACAGTCAGCTGGCAAAGTTATGGCCTCAGTTTTTTGGGATACACACGGTATATTGTTCATCGACTATTTGGAAAAGGGAAAAACAATCAACAGCGACTATTTCTGTGCATTATTGGAGCGATTGAAGACCGAAATCGCGAAAAAACGGCCCCATATGAAGAAGAAAAAAGTGTTGTTTCATCAAGACAATGCACCGTGTCACAAATCAATGAAAACGATGGCAAAATTGCATGAATTGGGCTTCGAATTGCTTCCTCACCCACTGTATTCTCCAGATCTAGCCCCCAGCGACTTTTTCCTTTTCTCTGACCTGAAGAGAATGCTCGCGGGAAAAAAATTTGGCTCTGATACTGAGGTAATCGCCGAAACTGAAGCCTATTTTGAGGACAAACCGAAGGAGTACTACAAAAATGGTATCGAAAAGTTGGAAGGTCGCTATAATCACTGTATCGCCCTTGAAGGCAACTATGTTGAATAAAAAAAATGAATTTTGTCAAAATATTGTGTTTTACTATGGTAGACCTGGGACTTTTCAGCCGACCTGTTATAGGTAATAAAAGTTTTACAAGAATTAAGTTCAGATCACAAGCCAATCACAGGCATAATAAATCAGGTAGAAAGATTACCAGTAGTAAAAGACAAGACATGGATGAATTACAAAGATGCAAATTGGAAAGAATACAGAAACCAGAATACATAAATTGACAAAGCAACTGATATACAACTAATGTAGAAATTAGAGAAAAGTATGAGTAGGTACACGCGCCGTTGCAGAAATTATAAAAAATAAAACAGAACACTTTTATAAGAAGACAGTAAAAAGAAACCCATTAACAAGAAAAATTGGAAAAGAAACTGTAGCACAAATTGGATGGAGTGCCAAATATAAATTAATTCATTATAGAGCAAATATACCACTATTAGGAACAGAAAAATAATATTTGGAAATACTTAGAAAAAATAATGTTTGGAAATACCTAGAAAATCCAGAAAAGCTGGAAAAAACTCAAAAAAGAATCAAGATAATTGGGACACAGCCGAAATTAGTTCCAAAGGAAAATTACAAAAGAAGGAAATTAAGAAACAAAACAAAAGAAATTTTAAAACAATTGCGGAACTGGGGAAAAATAAGAAGAAATTAAGGAAAAATTAGGAAGAAAGGGCTAAATTCAAATGAAATGAAATGAAATGAAATATTCAAACTCTTTAATCTTTTTAACTGTGCTATTTATTATGAAGTTACAATAAGTGTTCAAAATGAGTACCATTCACTTCCATACAATGGTATAATCTATTTTGAAATGCCTCCCTGACATTGCTTAATACGGCTGGATTTAATTGTCGACATTCATTTTCTATCCTCTCTCGTAAATCATCCAGAAATTCTGGTTGGGTAGCATAAACTTTTGTTTTTAAATACCCCCACAAAAAGATGTCTAGGGGTATTCAATCCGGTGATCTAGGTGGCCAGTCCATCATCTGCCCTCTTCTACCTATACAACGAACGGGGAATGTTTTGTTTAAAAATTGTCGGACAGGCATAGCATAGTGTGGGGGTGCTCTGTCTTGTTAAAATACCAGTAAATCTTCGGAATGGTTATCATCATTTTCTATTATTGTTGTAATACGTGGGTCAACCCCTTCCCTGAGTAACTCAAGATATGATTCACCATTTAAATTTCCGTTGACGAAGAAAGGTCCGACAATGTGATCACCTAGGATACCACACCAAACGTTTAACTTTTGGGGATGTTGTGTATGGTATTCACGCCTAATATGTGGATCACTTTCTGCCCAATATCTACAATTATGCCTATTTACTAAGCCATTTAATGAAAATGAGCATTCATTAGAAAAGCAAATATTGTTTAACAAATGTGGAGTGTTATTGATAAATTGCGTCATTTATTCGCAAAACTTTAGACGACGATCAAAATCATCTTCATTCAACTCGTGCACCAACTTAACTTTGTATGGGTGGTACTTGAATTTATGTAGAACTCGGAAAACTGTAGAAGATGAAACACCGGTCGCTCTACTTATTTTTGACAACGATTGGGGCTGTTGAGCCTCTAAGCTGACTTGCCCTAAAATTGCCACTTCGATTGCTTCGCTATTTACGAGTCCTTCTCGCTTATGCACTTTATTGAAAACAGACCCTGTTGTGGTAAATTTCTCCATCAGTTGAATTACATACTTATGAGTTGCATGTCTTCCGTCATGTAATTCGTTAATAATATTCTAGCAGCAGCTCTTGCACAATTATTATTTTGGTAGTATAAACCTACAATTTCAATTCTTTCTTGCAAAGAGTAAACCATTTCAGTGAAACAAAATAAATAATGTATCAAAGTACACTATCAATAGTGACTACAAATTCTAGTTGACAATGTCAAACTTTAATAAAAAGTAGTTTTTTGTTGTTTGGATTTTTGAAGTAGAATAAATAGCACAGTTAAAAAGATTAAAGAGTTTGAACTGTTGTACAACCCATTTTATTACAGGCAAATAAGGTGAAAGTAAAAAATAAGTAAAATTTGTGCTATTAAAAGAAAAATTGTTCATCTCATAAACTAACCATTTTAACCTACAAGTATTATACATTTTTGAAATCAGCTCAAAGAGGAGTATCCAAATTTTACATAAAACATATGAGGAGTAATTTTAAAAAAAGGGATGCTGTTAGGGGTGAGAGGGTGGCTTTTCCAGTAAGATTAAATAAGCCATAATGCTTGCCCCTTCCAACATAAATTGACGTGTTTTTGGATTTTTCCTAAATACCAGTATTACAAAAGTTATTAAAGGTGAATACTTTTATCTGAAAAGCACTGTATAATAATAACAATAAATTCATAGTGCCGAAAATATTTTTGTCGATCATATCCGTATTACAGATATAAGTAAAGTTCGCCTTGTTCTTTCTATAGGTACTCAGTTCTAGGCTTTTTTATTTTTAATGTTCTTAGTTATATATTTTTTGTAATATTTAAATTTTCTATAATGAGTTTAATATCAACAGAGGTTGTTTAATTTAACTAAATCCAATAATTTTTATTACATTGTATTATTTTATTATATATTTTGTGTATTTGTAAGAGAATTTTAAGTTAGAAATTATTTTATTATGTAATGTATCAATATTATATCTAGTACAAAAATATGTTATTTAAAATTTACTAGAAATTTCGCGAAAATTGATTATATAATGTGTAAAAAGGAGACAGATATATTTTTACTATATTTTTATCCTGTAATGATCGATGATAGACGAAGTAAGAATGTCTAGTCATATTTAAAAAAGAAAGAGAGGCATATAGTGTTCTTAGCAAATGAAAATTCAGGAAATTTCTAGAAAGTTTGAAACCTATAAAAGACTTGAACAGAGGTCGTAAGAGGTAGTTTATTATTGGAAGTCAAACAGAGATCAGTGAGTGTGAACAGTCAACTAGAACTAAGTAAACAAACAGTTTTTAAAAGTGGTTAATACAAAGTATTAAATAGTGACATTAAAAATACAAATTAAAACAATCAAAAAGTAAAACAAAGTGCCAAAAGTGACATTAAAAAACTAATCAAAAAGTGAAATTAAAACATTTTCGGTTGATAAAAAAGAAGAATATAAGAGTACTTACTATTAATAGTACAATTAAGGGAGCTGTAATCCAACAAACACTAAACTACACCAATTTGGAAGAACAAACAAAGAACGATAATATCACTCAAGAAACCAAACGTCTTACAAGACGACATTTTACCAGATTCGCAAATTCCACGTATCACTTCGTTCATTTCCGTTTTTCATAGAGCGACTACAGACTTTTTCCACCAATCAGGAAGTAGGACATTACATCAAGGTCAGACAAAATTGTAAACTTTTGAAATTTTTTTGTAGGAGTTAGTTAAGTTTTCTAATTTGAAAATAAAGGAATTTACTTGATATTCAATAATTAGTGTATTTCGATAATTTTACTTGCTATAACAAAAATAACTTTAGTTAATTTAACTTAATTCAACATCAAGTAAGTTCTTTTACAGTTAGTAAAAGGCCTTTCTTTTTCTTAATTTTCCTAATTAGTTTCATTATTAAACTTTCAATATTACTGTTTTAATTTAACTATTTTATAATAAATTTATAATTATAATTAATCAAATTTTATTCAAATACCTTCTACCTAATAATCCAATAGAGACTAGCATAACCAAACACCCCTGAGAGAAAGAAGATCTTGTTGCTATATTACATTTAAATAATAATGATATCAAATATTCAATCAAATTTATGAATAAATAAATCAATAAATAATCTCAAATCACAATATTCATTACATTTTGTATTTATTTCAGCTGGTTCAAATTATTATTAAAATATTGAAATGAAACACTTCTATTCAAGTCTCACATCTGCTAAATTCATAAATAGTTTTACAGCAATAGCCTTTACTCGTACTCATTCTGAACTGTAGCATATAACCATATTTGTTTTTGGTTTCCTATGATTTATTGTCATTCTGCTGGTGATAAATCTTTTTGAAAATTGAATTATGGATTTTTTCTGGTGGAATTCTTTTGTTTACTTATGTTACAGTCACCTCAGATGATTTAAATTCTTCTTTCCGATATAAGTAGATTAAAAAGATTTGTTGTTATTTATAAATAACTGCAATCAACTTCGTACATAAATATTGTATATTTTTTAATGTGACATTGGTAATCATCTGACGTAAATTCCACCTATAGTTTCAGACATAAAACGAATTCTGCGCCGTTCCGTAATCGATGGAAGAAAAAAAACAACCCACATGGTTCAATAATTAAGATGTATCGACATAAAACATTAAACTGCCACAAAATTCTTCTCCCGAAATCGGCCTACCGGTCCGGTTAAATTAAGTTAAAAATGTCAAACGGTTTCGCCAAAAAAAAGAGACAAAGAAATACAAGTGCGGTAAAAATGAAAAAGAATTTCTGAGAAGAAAGCCGTACGAACAGATACTGGACTCTGTTGAATTGAAATGTTATTTAAACAAAGAAAATAAATAAAAAAATAATAATAAAACAAAAGCGACCATGTTTGGTCGGCGCACGAAAGACGTGAACAGTTCTACACGTATTCGGTCATGTCGCAAACAAAAATGTGGGAGAATCCCGACAAGAATGTTACAGGATGTTACTGTGTTAAATCGCCTTATGAACTTCGTGGAAGTTCTTCCTAAAAAACTTGGAAAATGTTTAATTTAAGATTAAACTTATATACTGTACTCTTTTGCATTTTTTATTCGAGGTCTATTAAACTTAAAAGTTACACTAAAACCCTGTAAGCGTGTGGAATTTCTTCTTAAGGCGACGAAACCGCTGTATATTATTTCCTATGATACCACTAGTTACGCAAATTTACTTTTCTCAATAACGGCAATATTAAATTGCTTTATGAAAACGTTTATGTAAAGCTTATACCTCAGAGAGTGTTACAAGCTTCTGACACAATCAAATTGTTTGAAATAAGTTTACAATGAGTAATCAAAAAGTGATATATTTTGTTCGTAAAATTTCATGATACTTAACGCCAAAACTATTAAAAAAGTTACAATAGGTACGAATTGTCAGTAAAACCTGTTAACCAGAGGCGGATTTAGGCATGGGCAGAGTGGGCAGCTGCCCAGGGCGGCAAAATTTTAGGGGCGTCAAAAGGCGGACAATTTAATAATTTCTATATTTCTTGCTTGTATTGATGCCCTGCTCTCCGAATTGAGAAAACCACGATCAAACTACGAAGATTACTCCAAAAAATTTTCATTCTTAACTACGATTTTCTGGAAAAATTCAAAACCAAAGATTGAAATGACCTTGTCTGAAATGAGGAAAAAGCTGTTTTCTTAAAATAGTGTTACCCGGAAGATTTGGATGAAAATATGGACAAAGAACCGTTCCATTTTATGTCACATATATCGGAAATGAAAGAAGAATTTGGAGGCATTTCAATTTTGGATCTTTACCAATGGTTTTTTGATATGAAACTGCAAAATGTGTAACCCGTATGTTTATGTGGTATTTCGACTAGCATTATGCACACCCTTAACAAATTGCTCTGCAGAAAGGAGTTTCTCTGTGCTAGAAAGAATTAAAAATGATCTTCGGGCGCTTGTTTCACAGGATAGACTACAACATATCTCCATCCTGCACATCGAATCTTCATTATTAAAAAATATTGAATTCGACGATGTTATAACAAAATTTTGCGAAGCTAAAGCTAGAAAACGATTACTTGAAGCTTAATTTAAATTGTTCCCTTGCTACTTTTTTTATTTTTTTTTTTAGAATTTCGTTTTTTGTTCTGTTTTTGATTTTTATTAAAGCCAAATTCGATTGTTACTTTCTTCATAACTGTTAATTACCTGCATTAAAAATTTTGTTCTGTTTTTTTTCCAATTTTTAATAAAACTAAAAATATGTTGCATACCTACAAACTTTTTATTTCGTTCTATTTTTTTGGGGGGGGGGGGCGGCAAAAATTTACTGCCCACAGGCGTCAAAATCCTAAATCCGCCTCTGCTGTTAACTTCTTTAAAATCTTAAAAGAAATATTTAAATGTGTATTTTTCTGGAGCTCTATTAAAAGTAACCTTGAAAAAGTATGGAACCAAACAAATATCTTTAAAACGAAAAGAACGATTTTTTCGAAACTTTGAATGCAATAAAAACCCAGCTTTACCCATCTGATTATCGTTTTAACAGTTTTTTTGTAATCCTTCCATTTAAAGGTGCATATTCACTTGAGCAAAACACTTCGAACAAAACAAACGCGCCGAGCGAGCTGCATCAAATATTTTTCGCAGGTCATTCGGGCTGTTGGTTGCGTTCCCACATATAGGGGTCTATTCTGTAACTATTTCTTTAAATTTTAAAGGCCGTTAAAATATATCTTTTAAAGATCTGTTAAATAATAATATCGGAATAGGTATTCTGTTAAAAATATGTAATTTTAAAGGATGCCGTTAAAAATAGTGTACAACATTTAGCAACATTGATATAAGTTATGGCTCGTGCAGTATAAATATAAGTGCACGTCATCAAAGTGAACAAACCGCTCTGTTCATTTGACTTCCTTCGTTCGTTTGCTACTGTTAATCAATATCTTTTTTCACTGTCAATTTGCTAAATATTTAAATTCGTAGGCCGCAAGTTATTGCAAATAATAAATAAATGCTTTAAGAAAGGTTACATAATTAATTTTAAATCAAATACAACTCCTGGACTAATAAAATATGAACTTCAAACGAACATACCTCGTGCTAAAATGTTTTAGATGTTGGCAAAATTGCGCTCTGTTGCCACGTTTAAAAATGGTGTAGTATTGTAGTCAAATAAAAAGAAGAATATTAGAGAAACTTCGTTTGACATTTATTAGATTCTAATACTATTTTAAATGCTTGGCAACATGTTAGGTTAGGGTTATGTTAGGTTAGGGTTATGTTAGGTTAGTATAGGTCAGGTCAGGTTAGGTTAGGTTAGGTTAGGTTAGGTTAGGTTAGGTTAGGTTATATTTTAAATATGTAAAATGTAAATATTGTAGTGTATAAATAAAATTAGTTCATTTTTATTACATGAAACGACTTTTATTTAACTACCTGAACATCAGGTACCCACATTTTTCTTTCTCCGCAGTTTACCTCTCAACTGGAGAGCGGTATCTCCGCAGTTTACCTGTACCTTTTTTGACTATCAATTATTTTAATGGGTTCTTTCCGTAGTTTACCTTCCACCCCCAGTTAACCCCAGGTAGAACTAGCCAGTACTTGTTTACCTGCTCATCTATCCAATAGATACTATGACAAAAAATTTTGTGGATCAAACACTTTATGAAACGTGTGCTACCATATAAAATTCATTTGAAATATTGTGGAAAATGTGACCTTGGTATTTACTTGTGGATATAAGATTAAGAGAAGAAATTGCAATGAAATCAGGCCATCTTGTAAACACAATTAACGATTCTGAGATTAGGATTTTGAAGGGGTGTGTTCATGCCTAGAGACGATTGAAATATTTTCAGATTAAATTTGATATAGAGTGGGTGATTGAAATGCTCATTGTAACTGCCCAACTTTGGCTACATTTGGACATCATAATGTGTCTGTAACAGACAAAGTTTCCACTTGTAGCAGTAAAAAAAGATCCATCCCCAACATGTGACGTGAAAAGAATGCTGCAATTGTATCCCCCAAAGATACAGGGATCAACAGAAAGAGAATTAACTGTACAAGAAATCAATGGATTCAAAGACTTTCAGTCCACCAAAAGTATAAAAATAAATCTAATGACATAACCTTACTTCACTCTAATACGTATGCATTTAAATTATATATAGCTGGTACAGCTGTTTCTAATAATTTTTTTATGAATTCCTAAGCTAAACTTCACTCCAGAATTATATCAGAATGGTGTTGTTCTTAACAGTATGAACAATATACACATTCAAAAATTCACTTATGGACGAAATTGATTGTGTTAACCTCTACTTTTTGGAAGTTCATCTTACTAAGAACAATTAATAACTGCACAGTTAAACTAAACTTCCACTATTTATTTGAAAAATTCGCTTTAAAATCAATTACAGCTGTTTCGCTATCACTAGCATCGTCAGATTGACATATTGAAATTACATGTTGTTTGTTTGTAACTAGGTGCTTGATGTTGATAAGGAGTTAAGGCTAGACCAAGTAAGGAAGTAATAAGACATAACAATATTAAAGCCTAGATGTTATTAGCCCTAAGGGATTATAACATAAATATATTAAGTTATTGTAAAGATCAGCATGATATAGTTTTTTCCTGGTTTTTCTATATCATTGCACAGTTATACTGATCTTAGAGGGAAATACATCCAGGATAATCCCTTAGGGCTAATAACATCTAGGCTTTAATATTGTTATGTCTTATTACTTCCTTACTTGGTCTAGCCTTAACTCCTTATCAACATCAAGCACCTAGTTACAAACAAACAACATGTAATTTCAATATGTCAATCTGACGATGCTAGTGATAGCGAAACAGCTGTAATTGATTTTAAAGCGAATTTTTCAAATAAATAGTGGAAGTTTAGTTTAACTGTGCAGTTATTAATTGTTCTTAGTCACTTATGGACATTTTTATGCAAATCCAATTTTGTTGGAAGCATGTCAGGACTACAAACCTGTCATCACGAATTTTTCAGTGCACATGCCATAACGTAGATATACTAAAAATGTTTTCAACAACATCTCAATTTGCTTAACAGTATATTAAATATAATTGCTATTTTTGCAATTTTACAAATATTTGGGATGTTGTATTAAGGCTGTTCCACCGCTTTTTCTCTCTATCCCATAAAATATCTCTGCGCGTAACAGTCGCTTATGGTCCGGCTACACACAACGTTTTGCCTGAGAGCATGCCTGCAGAAACTTATTTGCGCAGGTAAGAGCGTGCGTATAGACGGCAAGACCCGCGATGTTTATACGACGCGCGATACCGTCTTGCCGTCTATCTGCACGCTCTTACCTACGCAAACAAGTCTCTGCAGGCATGCTCTCAGGCAAAACGTTGTGTGTAGCCGGACCATTAGTGCGAATACCTACAATTAAACGTCAAATTTTCTCTTATTTCCGGTCTTATTTAAAAAAACAGGAACCTAATATAAAAATCTAAAACGTACAGATTGTTTTCTATTAAGGAAAAGTATGTAAATAAATCAAAAATGAAGTAAGTAGTACGCAGATAAAAATTTAATTGCAATTTCATTAAACACAGAAATTTAAGGTTTCTTGTCTGTAAGTGTATGTTATGAGATCTCCATAATGTGCTCAATAATGTGTTGCCGATATTTAGGGGTATTACTGATTTAATTCAAAAGGCATTTCTTTAATAGTAAGTTTGTTATGTTTTTATATTGACTAAGGACCGGTTTATTCATCTGTTCAGTAAAGTATCCGTTAGTTATTTGTTCACTAAACTTAAAGGTCACCTGTAAGCAGTTTGTGTTTATTCAACTTATTTTATTCGTTCAGTAGTTACTGAATACTTATCACTACGGGAGATAAGGCAACAGTGTATTTTCTGTGGTTTATGAGACAGACTTTACCTTAGAACAAAAAGATATTTTTGTTCTCAGGACTCTACCAATGAGTTCTATAGTTTTTTTTGACAGATGACATTTTACTCTGCATCAGCTGTGTATCTTGTTTGGTTTTTTCGAGATTTTAAAAGATTATTAGAAGTTTTTAGTTAAATCTGAGGGTTAACAAAAGCTGTTGCAGTGACGGAGTCGGATTGTTTCTAAAAAATTTCATTATTTCCTAAATGGTTTTCTAACATAGTTTACAATAAAATACCTTTTAGATTGGTGTAAAAGTATTTCTTCTATGAAGGCTAAAGTTTGTGCAACCGATTTTTTTGTTAAATGAAATTATCCCAATAGTTTAAATTGTCCCATTGGTGAAATCTGTTTTATAAGGTCGGCGATCGTTAATATGGTCAAGAAAAAGATTTATTTCGTCAATAACATCCATTTTAAAAAAATTAAGTAAAAACACAAAACACGCGAAAAACAATTTTAGGTTAGAATCTCCTCTGTAATTCCTTAATGACAGGTCCAATCGATCTGTAAGTTAAAGTCTTCAGTAGCTTATAATTACTGAAAACTTGACGTTACTAGGAGATGAATAAACACTTACGGACGACAATCTTCTCAGTAACGCTACCGAACACTTTACTGAAAGGTGAATAAACCGGCCCTAAAAGTAATTAAATATACCAATTAAAGTAGTAAGTAGATATAAATTTCATTGCATTTGATTAAACTAAGAAATGAGAGTCTTCTTATCTAAACGCACGTGTATGTTATGTTATCTTATTGCGTGCATGTTATTGTTAAATAACACTTACAAGGAATGACTGCGATTTTTGACGTCTACAGGCCCATGACTGTAGACGTCAAGTCAAATTAAATAAAATTCTGTGTAATTTTTAAGTTTCAGAAACAATAAAGATTATTATTAATAGCATTACTCCAGAAGAAGCGAAAAATCTAATAAAAAGTAAATTGGTTCATGAGATTTTTTTTGCCATCGGTCAGACCATATTATGTCAAAAACGTCCATCTATTTTGGATACAAAAAAAACGTCATTAAAAATAAAAAAGTATATATACAAAAAATACGAGGGGGACTTAAAGTGTAATGAAAATAAGTGATGGTGAAATTTGCCTTTCTGTATAGAGAAACAAAAGAGATGGTCTTCATCGATTTACTTGATGTTCATCACGTTTTCTAGAATGTTTTCCACTGTTCGGAGAGGCTTATAGCCAGGATAGTAGTTATTTTTTATTTAAAGTATAAAAAAAATGATATTGATTATTATTTACTTACCCGAATTGGTCACGTTGCGTCTTGAGGTGGTGTATATTTCTGTAACAAAAATTGTATATATAAATAATGATAAAACATAAGGAAAAATCAAAATTTATTATTTTAAGTAATAAATCTATTGTACAGGGTGTACCAACCTTATGACAAAATTCGGTATATGAGTTGTTTTGGAAGATATAAAAAAATGTAGATGTATTTAGGGTCCATATTTTGAAATTACCTTAAACTATACAGAGTGTTGTATAACTCCGTTATAAACCAAACATGATTTTTTAAATGGGAACCCCTGTATATTATACCGAATTCGGATATGAAGTAATATCACCGTATTCTATTAAATATTAATTATTTTCCCTTTTGTATAAAGGGTGGACGATAACTCGAAATTTTTCATTTTCTCTCTTCTTTCAAATGGAACACCCTGTATTTTATATCATAAATAGAATATTCGATTATGTAACTTTAATTTTTGTTAAGCATTCCCTATACCCAAAGTTTATGAAAACAGAGTTATTTCGTAATATTTATTGTAAACCATTATTAACCTATTATGTGAAAGAAATAAACGTTGAATGTAACAAACAATCCTTAAAAATAATAAATTGTGATAAAGTATAATTCAAACCCTTTCCAATGATACCAAAAAAAATTAATTCTTCTTCCTTATTTACAACTTTCAACCCAAAATTATAAATTATTAAAGTTTTTAAATATTTTATTTGGTAAAAAAATACGTTCTAATAATAAAAAAAATTAAATAATATGTTCAAAATGTTCACCATATACATCTTCGTAATAAAAAAAACTTTACCGACTTTTTATTTAAATCGAATTCTTTGCTTTAAATGTACGTACAATGCTATTAACTGGCGTACTAAAAATTTAAAATGTTTGGCACTATACTATTCTTGTTTAAATTCAAAGTTTTTATTTTTATTTCTTTTTGGTTCATATCTTAATTATAATTTGTAAAAATTGTAAAATTTTACCTCTTTACCATTATTGTGATTTAGTAAATTATCCGTTAATAATAAATAAGAGTTTTTTAAAATGTTGCGAACTATGCAGGAAAAAGTTGAAGCAATATTAATTATTGGTGAGGCTAGAACTCAGCTGCATGAAGCCGAACGGATTTTTAATGAAAGGCATCCAGATCGACCAATATCCAGACAGTATCTGAGACAACTCTTAGATACATTTCATAGAACGGGAAACATTGCAGACGCTAAGCGAAGTGATCGACCTGGAATTAGTGAAGACAAACAAGTCGAAATAGTTGCCGAAATGGTAGTCAACCCCATACAATCCACCTCAAATGTTGCACAAACTTGTGAAGTGTCTTCATCAACTGTAAAAAGGGTTTTAAAGAAACAAAAATTTCATCCTTATAAAATGAAAATGCTCCATATGCTGACAGAAGATGATCCAGATCGCAGAATTGAATTCTGTGAGCAAATAAGAAATAAAATAGAACAGGATCCTTATTATCTTAAAACAATTTGCTTTAGTGATGAGTGCTCTTTTTTCTTAATGGTAAAGTTAATACCCAGAACGTAAGATACTGGAGTGACACAAATCCTCACCTTTTTTATGAAGGTCACACCCAGTTTCCTCAAAAAGTGAATGTGTGGGCAGGAATTTTGGGAAACTACATTGTTGGGCCTATATTTTTAAACGTAAATTTAACTGGGGAAATTTACCTGGAATTACTCCAGAATGGTATTGAACCCCGAATCTTATAGATTCTTGAGGATCATGCTGACGAGTTCCATGATATGGAAATAACTTTTCAGCAGTATGGTGCTCCTCCCCATTATTATCAACCTGTTAGAAATTATTTAAATGAACAATATCCACATAGGTGGATTGGACGACGGGGTCCAATAGAGTGGGCTGCGCGTTCTCCCGATATGAACCCACTAGATTTCTTTTTAAGGGGGTACCTAAAATCAAAAGTTTATGGTACACCAATTGAGAGCATTGACGAATTAAAGCGAAGAATTGGTGAAGAATGCAGGTTAATTTCTAGAGAGACACTTGAACGCGTTCGGGAAGAGTTTTCTGCTAAACTTTTTTATTGCCAGGAAGTAAATGGTGAACATTTTGAACATATTATTTAATTTTTTTTTATTATTAGAACGTATTTTTTTTACCAAATAAAATATTTTAAAACCTTAATAATTTTATAATTTTGGGTAGAAAGTTGTAAATAAGGAAGAAGAATTAGTTTTATTTGGTGTCATTGGAAAGGGTTTGAAACAAGCTTTCAAATGATGTATTACTTGCCATATGGTGCCATTTAAAATTATCTTTCAAAAGGGCCCACGTTTAAAAAAAAGATGAGGGGGAAGGGACTTTAGAACCGCACTGTAGACTTTAATGTGAATACAAGTGGGGTAATTTGAACAGACCAAAATCGGCTGCAGGAAGACCTGGGTAATGTTATTGTTGACGACTTCACAAAAAACTAAAGTAGGTACTTGCGTTCTAGTTGAATAAACTTGTGGCAAAAATTGAAAGTAATGAACATGTGCCTTAAATTCGAAGAAAAAAGTTACTGGTGGAGACAGTAAGATCGGGGAAACTGGTACTGCACGTCTCTCCTCACTATCCCAGGAGCACATGGTTATATTATTATTATTATTATTACTAATATTCCATTCATTAAAGATTATGTTCCAGAGCTTGCTAAAAGATTTTACAAATATGTACAGTATACCAGACAGTCTGAACCAAGTTCTGAAGAAGCGGGTAGTGTATACCAAAAACAGATATCTTTTACTTCTTGAAAAGATTTTCGATACATCTTCTTCTCACTAACCGCATAATCAATGCGACTTTTTCTTTTCTTTTAGTAGAATGTATATGAAATCCACTAATCAGCATTTGCGTTTAGTGTCCGACAACTAATCTATTTTTCAATTCCAAACAAACGTCACAATAACTTGTCAAAATATTTGTAAAAATGAGGGAGAAAATTTGATTTGAACTTCTTTTCGATATTTATAAGTACAAATTTCATTAAACAACAAGCATCAACTGCATTCTCGTACATAGAAATAAAATATTTCAAATACCGCATAAGAAAAACACGTTAATGAAACGCTCTTTTTAAATTCGTGCAGCGAAGAATTCACACTGATAGTTATAAATGGATCTAATTTAAATAAATTCCAAGATTTTTTAATGTGGCAGTATATTTCGGTTAAATTCTTTTAGTGGATTCACATTAATCCGGTCTTGATAATCTAAAAACGGCCAATAAATGTAAATGAAGCGGTATTGTCTAGATTCTAGATGGGAGGAGCTCGCAGACATTTTCGGCCCAAGGTTTCAGCGATAACTCGACTCACCGACATGGTACAAACAACAATTTATTAGGTTTTTTTTTAAACAAACGTATAATTATTCATTTTGACGTATAGTAATAATAGGTTCCACCAAATAACAAAAATATAATTTAATATACAGAATAAACAACAGTTTCATAGAGTACCTAAGTATTTTATTTTGGAAACAAATTAATATCGGTCCCAATATTGATTTTCGGTTTTTAACAAAAGTAAACCTGCAAATTATATAGACTTGTATGTCCATTGCTTAGAGTAATAAGTAAACATGGAGTAGGCATATTCCCTACTACTTGTCGTCGAGACAGATTTGTTTACCAGCAGAGCATTGCCAGACGTTGTGTTTTGTAAGTACAAAGTAGGAAACAAAAACGTAGAGGCCGTGTATTCTGAGTAGACCCGTGACGTCGTAAATAGTTGCGCACAACTGAATGGCAGCGGTGCACTGCTATAATTAAAATACACTAAACTAAATAATATAATTTAAAAATAACCAAAATTTACTGCGCTATTCAAAGAGACAATACGACGTAAACGGCGGACTGATCAGAATGAATCAGTAAGGACTGCAATTATTAGTATAGTTAATAGGACAATTTTCAAACACAAATTTGTGTACTGCGCCGGTTGTCGTCACAGGTCTAGTCAGAATCCACGGCCTCTAATAATATAATTTACAACAATTTTATTTTACTTTTAAGAGGAGATTTTTATTCAGAGAAAATATTCTTTAATACATTTTAATATTCACTTTCTTACCTTTCTATAATATTGATAAAAAAACTCTGCACCAATTATTGTATAAAATACCCACATCGAAAATTTGGCATCAGTGCCTTTGTTTGTTATTGTCTAGAGGTGATTAGCGCTTTGTTCGACTTTTCTTGAATTTTTGTGTATTTAAGTGAACTTTATAAAGTGTTTTTATTTATTTTCAATATTGAAAATGGTGAAAACCCGAAAAGCGTGTATAATTTGTGGTACTTTGCAAAATGATAATCTAACCTATCACCGGTAAGTTATTCACTACATTGGCATACAATTAGCAATTTCAATTAAAATTTCGTACAATTAAGAAAATCAAATTAATAATGAAATACATGTATCCTTTTAGATTTCCTTCCGATAAAAATATATTAGAAGTATGGTGCCATGCCATAAGTGTAGATATAAATTCCGTATTAAATTATTTAACTAACACTTAGGTATATATTACGGTGATACTCTAACCAATTACACGCCACTGTACGGCTGTGTTTAGCTACACCTCTAGATGTCAATTTTATTGTCCATCTCCTTCAATTATAGGTTTATTGCTATTGACTACAAACTGTATGTTATTGTGTTGTTGTGGCACCTCTATGTTTACTTATTACTCTGAGGTCCATTGGAATTAAATGTTAAAAAATAAAAACGTATCATTGGATAAAATTCGTATTTTTTTAAGTGTATAATAAATATTAGGTCCACATTTTAAGAAAATGTTGAATGTTTTTCTCTTTTAAAGTAGAAATATTTTCGATACAATGTAATATACACTTAAGGGCAAAAAATCGCTCCACGTCTTGTAGAGAGAGGAAAAAATATTTTTGGAGAATCGAAGGTGTAATCCATAACTCTAATGTGGCTAATAAAAAATCTATCACTGAAACACAAAGTCAAACCACAAAGTTAACTTTATTTAAATTACTGAAGAGCGACTAGTTTCGATCTTAGACCATCATCAGGCTTATTTCAGCCTAGATTATGGTTGTGATTCAATTTGCATTAGTATTGTAAGCATTGTGTCCAACTTTACTGCGTCATATCCTTTCATAATGTTCTTCTCCTTGTCATTTTACTTTATAGATTCCATAATACTCTACTCCATATAATTTTATTTGTTCTACGTTGACAATTGCACCCTATGAAACAACTCTTGTCAGTCACAAAACATCTAGTACTTTAATTAGACAATATTCCCGGCTGTATACAACAAATCTAATTTTGCTATCACACTTCCAACTATAGATAAAAGAAATTTTAGACACTCATAAAGTAACCAACAAATAAATCATCTATCTCTACAAGACTTCTACTTTAAAATATAAAAACTCTTTATAAAAAGAAACTAATTTAACTGAATTTATTGTGTAACTGGCCGGCCACAAACCATAATATGGCCTACCATTAAAAATAATTGGATATTTTTCTTGACGCGTAAAATATTTAATTTTTCACAAGGTGGTAAGTCCAGAGTTTTTTTTGTTTTGACCACAACAAGTTTAAGCAAATCTATTATTAGGTAGATTAGGTATTTAAGGTTACATTTTCTTCTGAATCACACCTAACCTAACCTAACCTAACCATCTCTCTCAATTATAGGTTCATTGCTATTGACTACAAACTGTATGTTATTGTGTTGTTGTGGCACCTCTATGTTTACTCTGAGGTCCATTGTAATTAAATAATGAAAAATAAAAACGTATCATTGGATAAAATTCGTATTTTTTAAAGTATATAATAAATATTAGGTCCACATTTTAAGAAAATGTTGAATATTTTTCTCTTTAAAGTAGAAATATTTTCGATACAATCTAATATACAGTTAAGGGCAAAAAATCGCTTCACGTCTTGTAGAGAGAGGAAAAAATATTTGTGGAGAATCGAAGGTGTAATCCATAACTCTAATGTGGCTAATAAAAATTATATCACTGAAACACAAAGTCAAACCACAAAGTTAACTTTATTTAAATTACTGAAGAGCGACTAGTTTCGATCTTAGACCATCATCAGGCTTATTTCAGCCTAGATTATGGTTGTGATTCAATTTGCATTAGTATTGTAAGCATTGTGTCCAACTTTACTGCGTCATATCCTTTCATAATGTTCTTCTCCTTGTCATTTTACTTTATAGATTCCATAATACTCTACTCCATATAATTTTATTTGTTCTACGTTGACAATTGCACCCTATGAAACAACTCTTGTCAGTCACAAAACATCTAGTACTTTAATTAGACAATATTCCCGGCTGTATACAACAAATCTAATTTTGCTATCACACTTCCAACTATAGATAAAAGAAATTTTAGACACTCATAAAGTAACCAACAAATAAATCATCTATCTCTACAAGCCTTCTACTTTAAAATATAAAAACTCTTTATAAAAAGAAACTAATTTAACTGAATTTATTGTGTAACTGGCCGGCCACAAACCATAATATGGCCTACCATTAAAAATAATTGGATATTTTTCTTGACGCGTAAAATATTTAATTTTTCACAAGGTGGTAAGTCCAGAGTTTTTTTTGTTCGGAGATATCATTGACCCCAACAAGTTTAAGCAAATCTATTATTAGGTAGATTAGGTATTTAAGGTCACATTTTCTTCTGAATCACACATGCTGTCTCAACAGTATATTATAATTATTCTTATATGGGACTAGACTTATACAGGGTGATTGATTAGTGTGAGGAGGGTATTTAAAAAGTTATAACCAATATTACCTGAAAATCGTAAATTCAAATGATGTCAAAATGCGGTTACTCCCTGCTAGGTAGGTGATTTGCAAAACAGTTATCACCGGCTTTCAAAATGTCCGCTCAGCTGTACCTCCAGAAACGATAAAATGAATTTTATAAATTCTGCTATAATCTGGATCGGTTTTGATAAATTGAATTTATTGGTAAGTACTTTTATACTATTAAATTACTTTGTAGATAATATTTTTATTGAATACTTTAATTGAATCAACTTTTGCTTATTAATGAGGTTTTTGGTGCTAATTAACTATTAATCGACGTAGTCAGCACGACGCAGCGAGAAACAAGAGAGGAAAAATTCAATTTCCTGGTCCTTTTATCCTTTTTTCCCAATTATGACAATAATGACATATAATTAGGAATTCAATTGTTTAGATCTGCAAAATTTAACTTAAATTTACAAAAAATTATGAAATCTTTTTACATGTTTGACTATTTCTTTGATAATATAAAGAAAATCTGTATTCTTACATTCCTTAAAAAGCTGTTTAAATTATTTTTCGATAAGTTTTTAAAAATAAAATTGAAGTTTGAAATGTGCTACTTTTAGGTATGTCAATCACTTTGAATTTATATAAATTTGAGCTAATAACATAAAACGAACCTAAATCTATGCATAAATCTCTTAAAATAGTCCTATTATAACTTTTAAATACTAATTTGACTTGAAAATGAAATAAAAATTAAACTTTTAATTTAATCTATTATATGGACTAGATATTAACTATTATAAATACTTGATTAAATGAAATCTCTTGATATTATCAAAGATTAACATCTTATAACTAATATACAAACTTAATTTACTAATTTACATACATTTTTCCTAACTAAATTGTATCATATCAACCTTTATCAATTGTGGTTGAAATAGTCTTTTAAGCATTCACTATATGAGTTTTTTATCACTAAATCAGGTTACTCTGTCTATCACTGTAACTTCTATAGTTGATACACTGATTTCACCTTTGTCTGAAACATTTATTGATACAGTTTTTATGTTTTTAGGTATATCTCAGGTTGTGATGTTTTGTCTGAATACATATCTGTTATCGAAGACTACAAAGTGTCTACCTGTCACACCATGTAAGTACCTCCACCTTATAAATATTTAAACATTTAACTACTTAAATTGCACAGTTGTTTGTTAAACATTTGAATTAAATTAATAGTTTTAATTATATTCTTTTTGTTTCAGATTCTAACTTTAACTTCCAGATAAAGCTATATTAATTGTGACTTGTTGCATGAATTTGGACTTGCTATATCAATTGGGACTTGTTTGATTGTTATTGAATAATACTACAGGATCCTATCCAAGATAAAGTTGTCAAATACATTCTCCATTTATTTGAATGTTTCACATTTAAGATTATTATAGTGATGAGCGAGACTGGTCTTGGTCTTGCGGTCTTGGTCTTGGTCTTGCAGAAAATGCAAGACGAAGACCAATACCAAGATCAACTTCAGACTGCAAGAACAAGACCAAGACGGAGCAGTGCAAGACTTATGCAAGACCAAGACTTAGCATTGCAAGATATACGCAAGACCAAGACCAAGCTTGCAAGAGTCTTACGGTCTTGCGTCTTTTAAATCCATTTTTGTATTTGCTTTCGGTTTGTGTGTTTAGTTTCATTATTTGACAACAATTAGAGTGTTTCTGTATTAAAAGCAAAAAATGGATGATTTGGACTTGGCAATGATGATATTTTTGGAAGACAAGTCTTCATCGGAAGAAGAAACGAAAAGGTCGGAAGAAAGTAAGATTTTTAAGAAACGGAAAACTGAAGGCGTCTATGAAATCTTAATTTGTCGTCACCTTCAAACAAATGATGAAAAATTTAGACAATATTTTCGTTTGACACCGGTATTGTTTGATTATGTTTTAAATCACATAAAAGATGACATTGTTTCAAAACCATGAAATGGAAATAAAAGTCCAATAACTCCTGAACAAAAACTATGTTTATTTCTAAGGTAAGTTCATGGATAAGCTTTATTAATGTTTACATATTTACATATTAAAAAACTTGGACAATGTTATGAATCATTTGGAGAAAGAGGCATTGTCGTACTGTACTCCACTGAGAACGCAGGTAGAGGAGAATATTGATCCTAACTCTTGCGGAAATTATCTTTTCCGCACTTGTCAGGATAATAACTATTTCATACTTGATTTATCGCAACAATGTAATATAAATAAACAAAATTTTTATAATGAAAAATACTATCCCTTTCATTTAGTCTTTCTTTGCTTGTTATGATTTTAAAAATTGTAAAAATGGACCCCAGTAAATCTAAAAAAAAATGCAAGACTTGCAAGAGTCTTGGTGCAAGACTAAGATCAAGACCAAGACTGGACCCTGCAAGAACAAGACCAATACCAACATTGCTTATTTGACTGCAAGACCAAGACCTTGTATGCAAGACTAAGACCAAGACCAAGACTAACCCGGTCTTGGTCTTGGTCTTGCATTTGCTCATCACTAGATTATTATACCGAATACTTTAAATGAAATAAAGAAAGCTGATATTTTAATGAAAATTATTCTGATATCCTTTTTATATTTACATATTGAAGTAAGTTTTACATTTTAATTTTACTGAGATATAGACATGTGCAGATTTTGTCACCTAGAAGAGGAAAATCCACCGGCAAAGAACTTTATGAAAGATACGGTTCATTAGCTAGTGGAAGACTTAGGAAATTTAGAATGGGGGATGTAAACTAGTTTTCGGAGATATACAAAAAGAAAAGGTCGCAGTGGAATCGGCTTACGGCTACATAAACATCTAATTTAATCGATGAAGTTAGTTATTTGAATGGCGGAAAACACCATTAAACCCACAGTATAAAGCTACTACAGTATTTTGGTAGCCGAAGGTCCGTGAAGGTCGTCCAAAGTCGATACAGTGGACTAAACGACTATAGTTTATCCCTTAGTTTTAATCCTTTGTATGTAGGCTACTACTACTAGTCTACTAAAATCTGTGTTACGAATAAACTTTTATGTTTAAATATTTAAAATACTTTTAACAGTAACTAGAAATATATAAATATCCAACATTTTGTCTGACATCGCAGACTGTATCAACTTTTTGTTATTAAATCTGTGCATTACGGTTCTGTGCGTCAATGTGAAATATGGAGAGCGAGCAATGGACTTGTTCAAAGAATGCCACACCTTCAAGATGTATTTTCAATACCCAACGAGTCCGACAAGATAATATATAACCATTTACCCTCAGATGATTAAACTAGATGCAGATTGCAGAAATTTAATTGCACCACTAAGAGTTCTGCGAACGGCGACAGTAAATATTACTGCAAGACTTTAGGAAAGATATTTCCATTTGGTAATACAGGATGTTTGCAGTGAATAAATATTATTGTGTAAAATAAATATTATTTTTAAGTATTTTTTATTTTTATTTCCAGAAAGATTGTGTATTTGTTTTTATGAAAAAGTAAGAAAATTAGCATCTATTTATTTAAAAGCGGTGTGATGTGGTATGGACTGAGTAATTACTGTAACCCGGATATGAACCAATGTATTACATTTCGCATTGGATATATTTCTGGGATTACTCATAATTTGAATGATGAAGGGCACTTAAAGAAACATTTCTTATCAATACACTTGTGTCCAAAAATATATTCCGGAGCCATTCGTACTATACGAAATGTTAACTTTGAGCGCAAAAACGGTTTTACTATGAAATTTCACACAGTCTCTTTAATTATTTAAGTATTGTTGCCGAAGCAATTTCAACGTGATTTTGGAGTTATATTCTATACATCCTCTGAAATGAAGAAACCCTATATATATAAAATTTTAATATTTTCCTCACGCGGTTCACAAATGACAATATCAGGAAAGTTTTCTGTGTTGATAATTTTGTAGTTGGGCCATATTTGCACGGTTAGATATCATGTGGATAGGATTTTTCCGGAACATACTCTACCGAATTGGAAGAAATTTTTTTCCCAGAATGATGGTGGACCAGCACACTTTGGATTAAATTGATCGTAACCTCGAACAATTTTTATAACATTTAATTTTGTATTAATTTTAATACTCCTGTCATCCTTTCTACTAAAGACTTTAGAGAGGCTTTTGGACAGGTACATAAGAGACGAAGTGCTAAAAGAGCACCCTCTAAGCAATCGTCAATATGCATACCAACCAGGTAAATCAACGGAAACGGCATTAGATGACCTAAATAGGTTGGTCTCTAAGTCTATAGAGGACAAAGAGATTGCAATGGCTGCCTTTCTGGACATCGAAGGAGCGTTTAACAATGTTACAACGAACTCATTGATAGATGCAATGAGTAGACGGGGCACACCTCAAGTGATATGCAGATGGATAAAGGCAGCTCTAGAGAATAGGATTGTAATATCCTCACTAGGGCAAGCTATCATAAAAGCGAAAGCAGGTGGAGGTTGTCCACAAGGAGGAGTTCTGTCACCACTACTTTGGGCAACCCTAGTAGACGATCTCCTCAACGAATTATCCAAAAAAGACTTTCAGTGTCTAGGATATTCAGATGACATAGTGATTGTCATCAGAGGCAAATTTGCCGGGGTATTATCTGACAGAATGCAGATAGCCCTAAACACGGTTGAAAATTGGTGTAAGCAAGAGAGACTAACAGTCAATGCTCAAAAAACACAAATTATCAACTTCACAAAAAAGACAACATTGGCCGGTCTAAAACCACTAACATTGGGGGGAACAGTGATTCCAGTTGTTAAAGAAATAAAATACCTAGGAGTATTCCTAGATCAAAGACTCTCATGGAACACACACATATAAAAAACCAGGCAGAAAGCTATATTGTCATTGGGCAGATGTAGACAAATGTGAAAAAAATTGGGGGCTTAACCCCAAAATGACCATATGGTTATATACAAGGGTTATTAGACCCATAATAACCTACGGGTCAGTGGTATGGTGGACAAAGACACAGCAAACAGGAGCAGTAAGGCTATTAAGTAACATACAAAGGTTAGCTTGCCTGTGCGTTACGGGGGCCATAAAAACTACTCCTTTAGCTGCACTGGAAGTCTTGTTAAACATTCCACCACTACACATATATATACAGCAGATCTGAAAAGGTTTCTGGCCACCTCTTAAACATCTATCTATCTATCTAATACTCCTACTTCAATTTATTAAGTAGGCACTCTTTCATGTTGGATAAAGATTCATTTTTAAATATTTATAGTTATCTTGACACCAATACATTTTCGGACACTAGTTTATAAATAATAGTATATTGTATACCTGGGTGGTATAGCCACTTTTTAAGGCTTGAAAAGAGCACTTTACTGACATGGTTTACACAATAGTTGATGTTAATATTTCTTTATAAAAAATTTATTTTATAATATAAAATTCACTCTACTACGGCCTGGAGTGTGCAGACCACACGGCTTCAGCCTTCCCACCCATTGAAAGCGCCGTCAACGGAAGAAAGGAGCAACCGAATTAGAGATGGGCAAACATGATCTTTTTGAGAAGCAGTTGCAATAGCTTCAGCTATTTTCAAAAAACAATTTAAAATACAAAAATAGTTACATATATAGCTAATAATTAAATATTTTGCTTTATATCAATTTTTGGGTGTCTCTGGAAATTCCAAGTATTAATAAAAACATTAAATTTTCCGCTAGTTTTATTTAAACAATGTGCCAACTTTTCTTTCGTATTCCAATTCAAAAAGTGCTAAAAATTTGGTTTATTTATCTACTTTGGGCGTGAGCACTCTGTAGTATAGTGCTTTGTGGTAATAAACATTTAAACATCAATAGAGATGCAGAAATGCCAAGTATTTTTGACAGTTGTACAAACATATGTTTAAAAAATATCAAATTTATCCTAAAATTACAAAAATAAAATGTTAATGTGGTAATTTTGTTGGTCGAGTTGACCTTTTGTTCAACTTTCAAAAATACCTACTCGTGTTAACGAGTTTTCTGGTATTTAACTCTTTAAGATCCATTCGATCTTTTAAGATTTTTTTATAGTAATCGTGCGACAAAAATTAAAAAAAAAACATGATTACGTTTCATTAATTATAAATTTCGGTGGAAGGTTTCGAATTCCAGTCCAGAACCGGTCCGAAGAGCCGATGACCGTAGTCAGAGTAAATTCAGTTCCGACTAAATACATTCATCGAAGAATAATTACGATCTTTACTGAGGTATCCGGATATTTTTGAATTCGAAGTATCTGTTGTAAAAAAGCCAATTATTGTTTTGGCTGTCAATTTTTAGAATTATCAGCTTGTGCTTTTGCAATGAGAGAGATTTTAGTGGGTACAGAAACACAGAGACTGGATTTCGTCCTTTTTTCGGACGAAACCGGATTTGGTTTAGACTGTGATAGTCAGCGACAAAGAGTTTGGAGAGGGCTAGAAGACAAGAAAGACTAAATTTTGCAAGGGAAGTCGTTCCATAACAAAGAGGATCAGTAAGTTTTGGGGAGGTATAATGCATGGTCGTCGTACACAGCTTGTTCCTATTTCAAGCACAGGTGATAGATATGTTGGAAACATTATTGAACCCATTATTTATCCTGTCCGAAACGAAATTGAAGACAATTTCATTTTTATGGATGACAATTCTATAGGCCCCATCACACGAAAAGAGTACAAAATGCAATGGATATTCTCCAGACATGACTCCCAGACTTATAGCAGGTGTGTTAATGTTTTTTTGTTGTTATAAATAAAATGAACTATGGAATAAACAAACTTCTAGGAAATGATGGGTAACAGAAGAGGAAAACCATGTGCATGGGAACTAAAAGTCATCAAACGAAATTTAGCATTGCTTGTAAAAGGATTTTGCGTATATCTTAAATTTTTTTTAAGTGCGGTGCGTACCGATTTCCGTCTATTACTAATTATACTAAACCTATAAAAGTGCAACTAGTCTCGGTCTCAGACCATCATCAGGCTAAACATAAAAAGATACAGTACGGTAAAGATTAAGACAAGAAATATAACAATAATAAATATAAAGTTGAACAACATAGTTAAATGAGTGATGTACAAAAGTAATAAAGAAAAGCTTACCTGATCATGTAAAAGTCAATGCATTTGTACAATATTAAAAATATATGAATATGTAGATAAATAAAATATAAAATGTCATAATAAATTCGGAGTAAAATAAAATAAAGAAATTATTAAGTTAAAATAAACATATAAGGAATATAGAGGGAAAAAACTGGATTTTTTCAAAAAAGAACTAAAAGTTCATAAGAATGGACGTAAAATAAAGAAGGGATTCAAACATTGTTATTCCTAAACAATGTAGGAATATCGAAAGAAAAAATAAGAAAGAAGAAATAAAAGAAATAAATAGTGATGCATAAAGTTATACATAACCTTTACAATAATACAGAGTGTTCTATGAGCACTACAACATGAAGTAATCAAAATATACCACAGAACTAATTTGCGAGTTGTAATTAACAACAACATCCAGACAATCAAGAATCAGAAGAAAGCATCAAAAGAAAGTGACAATAATATCAAAAGGTAAATTCAAGAAAAGATAGTTATCATTGGGCTGTATTTGTTCAAGACAAATGACTGAGGTACTTAACCAAGAAGATATCTCCAAAGATTCTAACATATTCAACCTATTGCCCTTATTACATGTAGGTAATATTGTAAAAGTTTGATGTCGAATGCATCACTAGAATGATTTTCTCAAAAAATGTGATAAGCAAAGTTAGAAGGTGAGTTCTTATATTCCGAAGCACTCTATTTCCTAATACAATTTCTGCCGGCAAAATTTTCGACTAGTATGAAAGTTTGTTGCTTGGCAATTTACGCGAATGTCAAAATTTCATGAGTGAAAATTGACAAAAAGTAACAAAATTGAATAAAACCAGAAGAAAATTTGGCCGGGAAAAAATTTTCTCTCGAATGGTATTTGACAAGACTATTTCACGAGAAAAACAAGACAATATCAACGAAACATAATCTTTGTTTATTTGTTAACAATATTAAATGTACAATTATTATAAGTTTAAGTAGTTTGCCCGTTCTTTTCTACTAAAGATTGATTTTGTGTATAATTGACATGTTACATTTGGGAACTCGAAGGTTCAGCTTCATTTGTTGTCCTGAGATTATCGATCAACTTCTCGTGGACTAGAATCCAGGAAGGTTTTAACGAGCTTGCATTTGAGTGACTCGTTAATTTAATTAACTCCTGTTCAGCAACACCTTGCTTAAACAAGGCTGTCACAGCTGAAGATCGATGAGAATTATTTGTTATTTTATGTTTTTTAGCAACTTTTAGCAACTCAGTTGAGTTTAGAAGTAAAAGACAAACTTACCGCGAAAATTCAATCACTAGTGGTATTAATACTTAAAATCCGATATTATTATACCAAATGCCATGATCTTTTTTATTAAAAAATATAAAATTCAATTAGCAACGACATTTCTGCCCGTAAAAATAAATATATATACGAGGGTTGTCTGAAAAGTTTCCGACCTAACAAAGATACTAGACATTTTTTCTTCAAATTAATTTTTATTTTTCTACATAGTCTCCTTGTAAGTCTTCTCCCACTTCTCCCAGCGATGCTCCCATCTCTTCAACCCGTTCAAATAGTACTCGGCGTCTATCTCTACAAAATAGTTGTTTACGTAGGTGATGGCCTCCTCATTCGACGAAAATCTCTGTCCTCCGAGCGCAACTTTTAGCTTAGGGAACAAATAAAAGTCGCTTGGGGCTAGATCTGGTGAGTAAGGAGGGTGGTCAAGCAGTTCAAACCGTAATTCGTGGATTTTCGCTATGGCAACCGCTGAGGTTTGAGACGGCGCATTGTCTTGGTGAAACAAAATTCTTTTTTTCTGCAAATGTGGCCGTTTTTCCGCAATTTCTGCCTTCAGCTTGTTAAGTAATGATGCGTAGTATGCTCCTGTAATGGTTTTTCCTTTTTGAAGATAATCGATTAAGATCTATCCCAGAAAACAGTTGCCATCACGTTCCCAGCCGAAGGAACAACCTTTGCTTTTTTTTGACCCGATTCCTTCTTCGCAGTCCATTGTTTTTGTTCTGGAGTATAATGGTGTATCCAAGTTTCATCTACAGTAATTAATCGGCGCCAAAACTCTGATTTATTACGCCTAAACTGCGCCAACAAAGAGTTGGAAATGTTCATTCGAACACGTTTTTGGTCCAAAGTGAGCAAACGCGGACCCAATGCGCTGACAGATTTCTAATGCCTAAATCTTGATTCAATATGTGACAAACACGTTCTTTGGACATGTTTATAGCCTCTGCTATCTCTCTAATTTTAATTCGACGGTTGTCTAGCACCATTTGGTGAACTTGAGCGATATTATCGTCAGTGGTTGATGTTTTTGGACGTCCCGAACGTTCATCGTCAACCAAGCTGATACGGCCACGTTTAAATTCAACAGCCCAAAATTTCACTGTGGTAAATGATGGTGCAGAGTCCCCGTACACTGCGTCCAACACTCACATCGACTCACTCAAATGATCGTCAAACAACAATTGCGCGTCCAAAATGGCTGAAATTTTAGTGGGTACCTTTCAAAGCATGCGCAAACACATTCCCCAACTTTTGTTTACGAGTGCTGCCATCATGTTGAGGTCGGAAACTTTTCAGACAACCCTCGTACCTACTGCAGTTCTGACTTAGATACAACCTTTAATGATAATTTAAAGTTACTAAATATTTTTATTCTGTTTTTGTTGTAACAGAAAAATTTCCTTTGTATCCATCCCGGTAACTACTGCCCATAATCATTCAAAATAGCCGATAGAGATTTTAAAATGACCGTCTATATATACATACACCTATAAGAATGCACCTCTCTGAGAGTGAGGTCATGGGAAGCATGGCCATACTAGTCTTGGCAAGTGCAAGTCGCTATTGTACATATGCGTGATACCGGCAATAATCTACTTATAATACCTACCAACAAGTCGTTTTATTTTATTATTTTTAAATTATTCGCATACCAAGATCAGAAAAGAAAAATAGTAAGAATTTATTGGAATATAAAATATTGTTTGTTTGTGAACCTAAAATGCCATTACGCTTTCATACAGGGTGTGACAAACTATTCGAAAATATCTGACATTATTTAATTGGAATACAATACCAGTTTTGATTTGAATTATAATAAAATTTTAATTATTATAATGACGTTGCAGTATACCAAAGAAAAGAAAAAGAGGACAGATAAATATCGGTTGTAGGACGGAGAAACTGGATATTCGAATTTTCAAACAACCTCTCATCTTATTTGGGCGGGTATAATTATTACGTGATTTTTGGGTTGCGGGCACCCACCTGATTTGCCGAGTTCTCAAAATAGTAATTTGGTGTCCTGAATTACATATATATACCGTGAATCGGAAATGATGAAAAAGTATGCAGGATAGTATATTCTGTGCATTATAAACCACATACAGTGGACGGCTAATATATGGAATATTATCATTATTTCGAGAACCGTCGAGTTTTGAGGGTAATCCCGAAACAGGTCGATTTTTGTTATAAAATACCCATCTTATAACGTACATGGAGTAAGGATGACGTCACCGGTGTGGGTGTAGTGACGTAATCGTTAATTTTTTTAAATAGAAATCGGTATAATGCGACACCTCATTTGAAGGAGAATTTAATTCTCTATTTAACGACATTACATTTGTAACTAAAATATTTTTTTAAGGGTACAAAAACATTTTTTTTTATTTAAATTCAACCAAATTACAACTAATGATTTAATTCATAACGTCCTTTAAAGTAACCAAATTATGCATAATAATTATTTTAAATTAAATGTTCCAAATGCCATCCATCGGTTCCTGCCATGACTTTCTGAAATAAATACTTAAAAAAGCAAAAATAAGTAAAAATAATAATGGACACAAAAAGTTATCTCATAAACACTGAAACTGTTTGTCAAATGTTAAATCAAGCAAGTGATATTGACATAGTTACTGTAATATTTATTGTCGTAAATATTTTTTGATTTTGTGAATTGTCATCAGTTGTCAATTGTAATTTTTACTTTTGAATACTAAATTATGGCTCACCTAAGTTAAACACAACGCATAGAAATATTAATTCTTAGCGGATGTGGAGATAAAAAAAGAACACAGAACGAGTTATGCAATTTATTCAACGCAAAATATCCAGACAGACCCATCAGCCAATCAACAGTAAGTAAAATAGTCCGAAAATTTGGAAAAACTGGGCACGTTAAACATATTCCAAACGCTGGGCGTCGTAAAATTGAAGACAATGTGAAACTTAATGTTTTATTAAATGTCCCTGACAATCCTCACAGTAGTTCAACACAAATGGGTGAATATGCTGAAGTTTCCCAACGATCGGTATTACGTATTTTAAAAAAAAGAAAAATACCATCCCTACAAAATTCAACTACACCAGGAATTAAACGACGACGATCCCGATCACCGGCTTCAATTTTCTGAAATTATGCAGGATTTATGTATCGGCAATCCGCGTTTCATCAATCAAATCCTCTTTTCCGATGAAGCCACATTTTTTTTACATGGTACCGTGAATCGTCAAAATTGTAGGTATTGGAGTCAAGAAAACCCACATTGGATGACTGAGGCACACACGCAATATCCTCAGAAAGTGAGTGTATGGGCAGGGATCATCGATGACAGAATCATTGGCCCTTTTTTCTTTGAAGAAAATCTAACAGGAGGACGTTATTTAACTTTTTTGGGAAATCAACTTATACCTGTCCTTGCTAACATGTATTCAAATTGTTTCTACCTGCACGTTTTCTATTGGAATGTAATTCAATGTTCATTGGGGCATATAGCCCAGGAAGTAGTTGTTTTTTCATGGAAAACGGTCAAGCTTGATATGGACATTGTTAAGTTTCTTTACCTTGGGTGCAGGTAGAAACAATTTTCTACTTTTTCAGAGTTATTTACTATAATTATAGACCTATTATCAGAGGAGACGCAACGTTCCATTCATAAAACTTTGTTTATTTTGTCGCAATTATTACAAGAGTGTGTCTATGAGTATGACAGAGAATACCAATCGATTATCTTTGTTCCGACTTCGTGCTGGCAACGCTGTATCATTTGTCAGCAGTTATGCTTAGATATTTATTCTCACAGTTATCTGGTTTTTTTTGGACACGAATATTTGTGCCCTCAAAAAAATTTCCGGAAATAATTTAAGCTCTTTATAAGCACGATATAAAAAAAACAGTTTCTGTATACCAAAATTATTCTAAATATTGAAAATAACATGAACTATTTCATATTTTTGCACATGCCTTCATTATACATAATAGAATAAAGTAAATTTAGATTTATTTAGAAGGTTTGGAAAAAATTCAAAATAAAATTTTACGATATCTATATTTTAAAAGACTCTTTGTGTGGCCTAACTATAATGTGGTAAGAACAACAGCTTTAAGGATTGAGTTTAATATTCCCTCATTACATTCCAGGCGCAAACAGACAATGATTTTACTGCTTTATAAAATACTAAACAATCAAGTGTCCTCCAGTGATCTATTATCGTTGATACCATTTAAAGTGCCTTCAAAATATACTAGAGCACATATTATGTTTGGGCCTTTTCGGAGTAATATAAATTCACCTCTAGAAGTAGTTTCAAAATGGCCAATAACTTCAATTATTTGTACATAGTTGATTGGACTACCAGCATGGGAAGATTTAAAAATACTCTCAAATCATATCTTATGTTGGATATACAGTGTGTAAAAGCCAAATGGAATAAATTCATTATTTCGGTTACTGTACATATTTATAAAAAATCCCGAAACACGTCAAATTTAAATTATAACTTGACATTATTTAACGTGAAAATGCAACCCCTACCTTCAACCCCCTTAGAATGACAGGTAAAACCCCCAATTTTTTAAATGGGAAGTATAGGCTTGTGATATATCATTTAAAAAGTCTCTTCATTCTCTATTCAAAAATGTTATTGTTTTGAAATTTAATGCAAAAATTAACATAAAAAAAATTAATATCATGTTGTTACCGAAATTCGCTACAATACAATCAAAAACTAAAATGTAATGCGAAACGTAATAAAATGTAGAACACGAAAAAGAACTATGAATGTTAATGAAGTAGATGTTCAAAATGTTCTTCGCGAACGTCTTGGCAACATCCTAATCTCAAATAAAACTGTCTTCTAACATTATTTAACATATCAGGCGTGATCGACCTAATCGCAAGCGTTATTCGTTCTTTTGTCATTTAAATCAGAAGGTTTAGTTTTGTACACATGGCTCTTCACATATCCCCATAAAAAGAAATCTAATAATGTAAGATCAGGTGATCGCGCTGGCCATTCAATCGATCCTCGCCTCCCTATCCACCGATTGGGAAATATTGTATCGAGGTACTGCCGGACATTAAGTTGGTAATGTGGTGGTGCTCCATCCTGCTGAAACCATATCTTATTCGCTGGAACTTGAGGGTTACCTGGATCAGGATATAAATTTGCCAACGTTGGAATGACATCATTTTGAAGTAGTGCCAAATAATTGTTGCCATTCAAGTTGCCCTCAATAAAAAAGGAACCAATGATATTGTTCCCTACAATCCCTGCCCAAACATTAACCTTTTGAGGGTATTGAGTGTGTTCTTCTCTCATCCAGTGAGGATTTTCCGTGGACCAGTAGCGGCAATTTTGTCGATTAGCATGACCGTTAAGTCAAAAAGTACACTCATCAGAAAACATAACGTCTTCTAATTGGATAATATTGTTATCCAACATGTCCATCATTTGCTCACAAAAAAAGTTCTCCTATCAAAATCGTCTTCCATGAGCTCCTGAGTAGGTATCATCTTATACGGATGCAATTTATTTTCTTTTAATATGTTTGCTATCGATGTATGGCTAGCATTGAATGTAGTGGAAGCCTGTCTACTCGATGTATGTAGGTTTTCCTGAAACTCAAGCAACACATCTAATTTGAGTTCATCACTCAGTGCATTGGCAGCTGCTTTTTTTATCTGCCTTACATGACCAAACTCGCGAAACTGCTTTTCTATTTTACTTATTGTTCCTAGGGATATAGGCGGTAAATTAGGAAATTTCTCATGAAATAGGCGAGTTACTTCCTGTTGTGTTCGGATGTTATCTCCGTAACCAATCATTTGTAAAACTGTTATTTTATGCATTTTCGTTAATCTAACCATTTTTCAGAATTGAATTGAACAAACTTTATACTTAAATTACAACAATGACAACTTAAATAAAACAATTTACTATTGCTTATTAAAATAGCGTTGCCACGTAAATTCTTTATAATGGTTACCATCTAAAAACCACATTGCTATGGTTTTTGTTCACTTTCTCATTATCAAGACCTAAACGGGAAATAAGTTTTAAGTATATTGTAATAAGTTTCGAGTATATTTTAGCGAATTTCGGTAACAACATGATATTATTTTTTTTATGTTAATTTTTGCATTAAATTTAAAAACAATAACATTTTTGAATAGAGAATGAAGAGACCTTTCAAATCATATATCACAAGTCTATACTTCCCATTTAAAAAATTGGGGATTGTACCTGTCATTCTAAGGGGGTTGAAGGTAGGGGTTGCATTTTCACGTTAAAGAATGTCAAGTTATAATTTAAATTTGACGTGTTTCGGGATTTTTTATAAATATGTACAGTAACCGGAATAATGAATTTATTCCATTTGGCTTTTACACACTGTAGTTAAGCTTTAATGTAATTCATTGTTTATTTTTTCTTTTTCTTAACTATCCATGTAATTAGGTGAAAACCTGTATGGATTTTTACAAAATAAATAAATAAATAAGTCTGTACAAACAACAGTCTGTGTTACATTTTCTTGATTATTTACTCCAGTTTTTAAGAACTAATTCTAAATTAAGGTCTAGGTTTAATGTATTTTTAATTAGTTGGTTTAAATATGGAGATAATTTATGTTTTAAATTTGATTCATAAAAATAAAGAAGATATACCTAAAGTGTTCCTTCCAAATAAACGCTTTACGATTCTCACGTTACCATATCGATCACAATGTACCGATGTTGTTCGCTTGGTATGCATTCCATTCTTATTAAACCTTGATTACAATCTACCGATGTTCTTTTTTAACGATCTTGCGGTTATAAATCAACCTAAAAACTCAATCATTTCCTACACACAGGTAAATAAATAATCCCAACACCAGCTCAGCGAATTCTTTTCAACTGGTTTAGGGCATGAAACACACTCACCGAAGGTACAACTGTGAGGGCACTGATCATATCATAGGCGTGCTGTCTGGCTAATCGATTAACCGAATCAAATTAAATAATATTTATACTGAATCCGTGTCCAAATAAAATTGAGTAAAAGTAGTGTATTTAATGGTTTCGGATTCATGGGTTTTTAATAAATCTTCTTGTTGACCGCGGATAGTTTTTTTAAAGTGGTCATTTATACAATGCAGGAGGCTAGAGATACATTAATTTTATGTTAATTTACAGCTTCTCTGGTATAATAGCATTTATTTATTACAAAACAATTTTTCAAGACAACGTTTAACGGCTTAATGCTGGTCTAGATTAAAAAAAAAACAGATATAAATTTATATATACACGAGCCAGTAAAATAGTGATTATAAATCTTACATTTGAAAAAACTATACATTATAACTTCTACATTAAGAATAATAAAAAAATTTTTTGTTTGAACGTAACTTCCAAGTTTATTTGAAAAAATTATGTTTTATTTATTAGTTATTAGTTGACTTTTGGTATTGAATGGTAGTGGTCAATGTTGTCCATTTCAGTATAGTTTTCAAAATTTTTTGAAAATTTCCTGCATCACATTAATTTAATGGAATTTAATTATGATTTTTACTCTAATTATTCCTCTATTATTTCTTTGTGGAATAGTTTCTTGGTTGGAGGTTCCTTTTAAGAATTTCCATCCACATGTGAATGATGAGTTTCCACTTTTGGATCCTCATTTACTTCCAAATACTTTCACTTTAAAATGTAAGATGTTCACTTCTTTTAGAAGTTTTCTTTCAAAATTCCTTCACAATATTAATTTCACTACGATTAAATCGTATAAGCAACTCTTATTTTTGGGATTTGCTATTACTCCAAATATCTCCTCGATTTCAGTTTTTCCTGATATATTCCACTATATTCCCTATTTCTCCCTCCGAGAGTTAGACTTAAAAGTAACATTATTTTGTTCCCACTTTTTCCATATCGGTCTCTATATATTGAGATGTTATAACAAATTCACTATTACCTCCTAATTATGTTTTAATCTTCTGTGTTTTCTTTTATCTCATGACATTTTATGCCTGATGATGGTCCTATAGGACCGAAACTAGTTGCAACGTTTAATAAATAGTTGTGGGATAGACTTTGAGTTTCCTTTGAACCTTTGTGTTTCAACCCACATTTGAGTTATGGATAGCTTACAAGATTTTATTTATTTATTTATTTATTGCCCAACAGAAAAAATCCAGGACAACATACAGGACAACATAATTAGATTACAAAAAAGTAAAAACAAAATTGTTACAACTATACTAAAAAGATACATATTCAGCGAATAGAAGTAATATAATTCTCTAAGTATACCTTAATGTTAATAGCTAATACAAATATAAAGAAAAAAAGAATTTTAAAAGTAAATGAAATGATACAAAATAAAGTAGTGGAATGTTATGCAAGTAATAAGTTCAAATAAAAGTTTTGATAGGATTTAGCCAGTAGACTAGTTAAAGAATGGAAATTTATGTCATAATCATCTGAAAGTTGGTTATAGTTCTCACAAATTCTAAACATAGGTGAATTATATAGGATATTGGTTCTTGCAGTGCCAGTATAAAATAGATTATATTGTCGTGAGTTAACTCTGGGAACCAAAAATTTAAGTTGATGTAGCAAATTTGGTGCATCGATATCATTATGCAGTAGCTTATATAGAAAAGTTAAATCCCCATTTATACGTCTAATTTCCAAAAAATCGATATTAAATCGATGCACCAATATAGCTTGATCAATTCCTCTTTCAGGATAGACTCCATCTATTCTACTAGCCAGAAATTTAAGAAACCTACGTTGAACTTTTTCAAGAGAATCAACGTAAATTTGGTAGTGTGGGCTCCAAACTATAGATGCATATTCTAATTTTGGATCTAACCAGCATAAAATATAATGATTTCAATGAAGCAAAATTCATAAATGTTCGACAATTTCTAATTATGAACCCCAAAGACCTCGTAGCCAGTGATACTACATTGTTTATATGTTCAACAAATTTTAATTCGGAATCAAATGTTACACCGAGATCACGTATCTGAGTTGTTCTACTTAAATCGAAGTGTTATTGATTTTATAATTATATGTAATTGGCTGTTGTTTTCTACTAAATGTGCAAACCTTACATTTGGCGGGATTGAGAAATAGTTTATTATTTTCACACCATCCAATAATTTTATTTAATTGTAACTGGAGAAGCAAACAATCATCCACTGTATTAACCACTTTGTATATTTTCAAATCATCCGCAAAAAGTAAGTGTTGTGTGTGTAATAAGCTAGAGAGATCGTTTATAAATAGTAGAAAGAGCAAGGGTCCCAAATTGGATCCTTGTGGTACACTGGATGTTTGACAGTAAATTCTTGATGAATGGCCGTTATAAGCAACAAATTGCATTCTATTATCTAAATAAGACGTAATTAATTTAGTAAGAGAGCTGCTGAAGCCAAAGTTACTCAGTTTTTGTATTGAGTGGACGGTGAAGAGGAAGGAGGATAGGGAGCAGAAAAGAAAGCAGAAGGAGAAAAGGTGAGGATCCAGAGATTGGGAGGGGGGAAGATTGGGAGAATGAAAGGAATGGTAAAGCGGCTGGAGGAAAAAGTGAAAAATTTGGAAGAACAGAAGATGGCGGCAGAAAGGAGGGTCAGGGAATTAGAGCGGTTGAGAAGATAGGAGGATTTGAAGGAGAGGATGCAATCAAAATGGGAGATAGAACAAAGAGACTGGGAGGGTTGAAAGGAGGTAAGAGATAGGGCTTGGGATGATAAAAATGGGGAGACAATAGAAGTGAAGGTGGGAAATCCAGTGGTCGGAGATGACAGAATTAAGGTAGTGTGGGTAAACAAGGAGGATAGTGGAATGGAGAGAGGGATCCAGAGATTGTATCGGGAAAGGTTCCCGATCGTGGTAGAAGAAGGGAAGGAAATGGAGTGGATCAAGAAAGTACAGATCTCAGAGAGAAAAGAGGTAAAGCGAAGGAGGAAGAGCGAATCTGCCGAATGGAAGGGGATGGTAGGGATGAAAGGAAAGGCGTTAGAACATGATGAGGACGATGAAAAACTGTTGCGGCTTCGTACATTATTTCACCATTATACAACAAGCATACAAACCAAATGAAAAGAAAACCGTCGATGAAAAAAAACTGCGAGACCTAGTTGTAACTTAAGACTTAGAAGAACTTTTTGAATGGTGTTATCTCAGAAGCTAGATAATTTCATGACTTACAATTTTTACCTGAGGTAATTTTGCAATAAAATTTATCGGTTTGGGAGAAAATCGCGGAAACCCCATTTTTTCCCATTGTCGTAACGATGGGAAATTTTGAAAGGTTGTTGTTAATTGTGTTTTCCACAATTTTACTCAGTTCCAGCTTGACGGTAATTTTTGTAGCTTCGTTCTTGTGTTTTGACCTAAATTGATCGGAGTATTTGTGTTGATCTGCTATACCTACGCATGTTGATTGTGATGAAGTTGCAATTACTTCGTCTGATGTACAGTCGGCTTTAGAATAGCATATACATGTTAAATGTGAATTTCCTTTACCTACCGAAGTTATAAAAACGCCCTGCTTCAACAACATAGGAGTGGCAATTTTTAAAACGCCTACAATTACTTACTTCACTAAGGAATAACAAATAATAGTAAGAAAAAACACTTGGAAGAGGTGGTGGCGTAACCAGTTCTTTGGTGTTGTTTAGAAATAATTGTTTTTAAAAAAAGAAATAGATATCAGATTTAAACAAAAATTGGCAAAAACATTTATAAGAACAATGCTTTTTATTTTTTAATATATTAAACTTATTAGCTTATGTTAAGGGGGTGTTTTAGGGTTTTAAAAAATCATTAAAAATAAACGAATAAACTAATCGCAATAAACTTTTATATACAGGGTGTTCCACTAAGGTCTGCGACGTAGTTTATTACAATATAAAGAAAAAAAAATTTATAACAAAATCGATCATGAAAAATTGTTGGAAATATTTGTCAAGTTTGAAAGTCGTCCGCTACAGGATGCAACGAACACTCAAAAACATAATATTGTGATTATCTCCGAAATACTAAAAATACAATTTTTGAAATCTTGATGAGATTATGAAAAATGTTGGTTGGGGACTTTTTGCCATTACTCTTTAAATAGCTTTTTTATAGTATACTTACTTTTTAGGTCATAAATGACGGTCAATGTATATTCATCAGTACTTGGCGCTTTCAAAGAAGTTATGAACATGAATCCGTTGAAATCTCGTTGTGGTGTGGAATTTCACGATATTAACATTGGCATTTTATACATTAACCAGTTTATGGTTAATATTAAACCCTTTTCAAATGAATGCTTTTATGTTAGCCAGTTTGACGCATCATAAAAATACCAGTGTGTGATCCTTACAGCATTTTAATAAAAAAAAAAGTATGAATATGTACGTCTCTGTTAGCTGTCTACCTAACCAACGATAAAAAGGATCCAACACGGTAAGAGCTAATCCGCCCAGATACCATTATTCATCACCTCAAATGGTTATTTTATTCAGATTTTGGATGTAACACGCGTGACTAGTTGTATATCTGAACAAACCCAAAAAGTTTACGAGGTCGAACAAGAAAAAAAATACAGGTAGACGGACACCTTCCACCTTGTTTCCCATTAAAATATTAGTAGTATTTTGCGCCGTTATATTTTTAAAATCATATAAAAATATCCAGTATGGTACACAAACGAAATTAAACAAATACTTAAAGAAAAAGAAAAATACAGGAAATTAAGAAGCATTTCAAATTTTAATAATAATAAAAATATATAACTGCCTAGAAAACTAAAATTACTAAATTCATCAGAGAATAAAATAGTTATTTTTGTATCTAATCGAGAAAAAATAGTTGTGATCACCAAAGTATTTCGCGCATGAGATGCAAACAAAACTTTTTCTACAAACGCTTAGCTTAATATGAAAAAAAGTGTTGAACTGGTTTGAACTGTTTTTCTAAATCAAATAATTAGTACTGTAACTATGGAAATAAAATGGCATTTGTTGACAATTGACAAGTGACATTTCTTGATAATTATTTTCATTATTTTGGAGTGAATTCTTATTTGCGTTAGTTTCGTGCGTGATATTTATAACTGTGAAATAATGGAAATTTCGAGTGACGATGAAGTAAGTAGTACCTCACCTAACTTGACAGATGCGGCCATTTCAGTAATTTCAAATATCTTACCGGAGAAATCGAGACGCCAGTATGAAAATGCATATTATCAGCAATTTAAAGAGTGGTGTAAAGCAAATAAAGCCAGAAAAGTATCCGAAAATGTGCTGTTGGCATATTTTGCAGAGAAGTCTAAGAAGCTGAAGTCTTCCACGTTATATGGGCAATATATATTCTATGTTGAAAGCCTTAATAATTATTGTTATACATTTCGCACACTACTTCGCGCACGGTGTCATAGTAACAAAGAAAAATGAAAACAGGGTCACTTCGCATATTCTTGCCAATGCTCGAACCTTGTCTTTTTTTGACGTTTGTGGAAAAAATATATTAAAGGAATATGAAATAATATATCAAATAATATAAATGAGTTTTGGACGTATGTAAATAAAAGGAAAAAAAGTTGTTCTAGTTTTAATAATTTTGTATATAACTAATGTCGTAACAGAAGAAAAAGCAGCACACATTTGCAGACTTCTTCAGCACAACAAAGTTCATTAAGGACGTCTCAAGCTATAAGCCTAACTTTAGTAATTCAGATACCACTTTCGATACTTTTACTTTGACAGAAATTACTGAACGTGATTTTGATGAAGCTGTGAAAACAATGAAACCAAAAACGAACTTCGGAATAAATATATAACTATTATCATAAAATACTTCAATTATTATTATGCTTATAGGATGACAGGATAGAATCAGCTGAAGTAAACTGACATTTCTGCCAACATATATTTTGGGTTGTTCCATCTTCTTCTTCTTCTTCGAGTGCCATCTCCATCAATGGAGGTTAGCGATTATCATGGCAAAACTGTCTCTATCTTCTGCTGTTCTGATCAGTTCTTCGAACCCTAGTCCCGTCCATCTTCTGATGTTTCTCATCCAGGACAACTTTTTTCTTCCAATGCCGCGCCTTCCCTCTATTTTACCTTTTATTATCAATTGTGGGATATAATATTTTCCTTGTCTTAGCAGATGACCAAAGTAACTGGTTTTCCTGGTTTTTATTAATGTTAGGAGTTCTCTTTCCTTTTTCAACCTTTGCAGGACTGCTTCATTTGTTATTCGTGCTGTCCAGGGAATTTTTAGAATTCGGCGATAAACCCACATCTCAAAGGCCTCCACTTTATTCATACTAGATGTTTTGAGTGTCCAAGCTTCCGCGCCATAGAGTAATACCGCCCTTTTAACAAGTTTCAGTCTCAACTGTAAACTGATATGTGTGTCAGTGAGCAGCCCCCGTATTTTCATAAAGCTACTTCTCGCTTGAGCAATCCTTGCTGTTATTTCTTGTTCAGGGTCAAGTTTGTTGTTAATCCAGCACCCTAGGTATTTGTACTTTGTCACCTGTTCAAGCATTCTTCACATTTTTTAAATATTCTATTGTGAAGTGTTTTTAATAATACTTTAAGAGCGTGGCTCATAAGGCTTATTAGTCTAAATTCGCCGCATTTGTTTAAGTTTTGTTGTTTTGGTATGGGGATAAAAATGGATTCTAGCCATTCTTTTGGGATTTGTCCTGTATCGTAAATTTGGTTGTATAACATTCTAAAAAGTCGATATTATCTTCATTTATTAATTTTATAACTTCAGGATATATTTCGTCTGATTCCGGGCTTTTATTAGTTTTTAGTTGTTTTATAGCCATTTGTATTTCGCTTTTTAAAATCGAGGGACTTTCGTTGTTTGCAGTTAGACGAACCTCGTCTCTATCATCATTAAACAATGACTTTATGTAGGTTTCCGACTCTTTTATTTTGTTTTCCGTGTTTTGTATTAGTTGCCCATTAGCGTCTACCAAAAGATGTTTAGAGTTCTTTTTGTAACTATGTGTAAAGTCTTTAACTTTTTTGTACATATTAAAGTAATCGTGTTTACTTTCATAGTCTTCTATTTCTTTGCTTTGCTTTGTTCCATCAAAATTCCCTAAAAACAGGCGAGATTGCGCGGATTTGACCTTGAATAAATAGATATGGTTCTATAATTTTGTGTGCCTTTTTGTTGCAGTCAAAAGTCTGAAACGCATGCGCAGTTGTTTCACAAAAAAAGCTAGCAATAGAATTGCGAGCAAAAGGCAAATGTACGAGTACCTTAAAGGTTTTCTCCACCACCGTTTGGCTTACTTCAAGTAGGGTTCAAAATATAGTTACAAGTGACTGAAACAACATAGACATTTACCCACTGTTTAAGCTTAAATACGTCTTACAGATTCTACACCAATATTCTGCTATTCTGCAATTAAAAACTATACAAAATCAGTCGCCCCCATGACGCATAGGAATTGTAAAATCGCGTTCCGGACCACACTAAATAATATAGATTGTACATGAAAAAATTGATAAAAAAGCTTTTGAATGGCAGAATCGAGAAATATTTAATACTTAGTTTAACATTATACTATTAAAACCCAAAATCCAATGTAAAAAATGTTCCGTTTATAAATTAGGGCTTAGAGGATACTCCACCCTGAGGAGGAATAAGTTACTTATCTTTTTTTATCGTCATAAATACTAGAAAAATAAAAATTTATTTTATTTAATAAATGATTGTGTCATTGCCATTGTGTTACTATTATGATGTAAATGTTGACTAAATTATTCATTTGAAAATCGTTTAGTTTGTAATTAAGAATATTTATAATTATGCTTTTAGATAAATTTTACGCGTTTAAAGGAAAATATTGTAAATCCGCCAAAATATTCAAATTTTATACGTTTAATTATCACGTATAAAGAAATAAATAAATACAGCGGCCTTACAAAAGACCTTTGTCAAATTATGAAATATTAATATAATAATATAATTAATAATAAAAATATGTCAATAATAATAATATATACATAAATTACAAGACGAGTGGTAAAAAAGTCAGCTGTCATCTAAATTTTAAGGGAAAACGATTAACAGAGAAAAGCTAATGAAATCTTGCCGACGTTTAGATGATTTTTCCGAGGATTTTTCTTCCTCTGGCGGGTTGTTCTAACAAACAAAATATAGAATAAGTAAATGAATTAATAATTACGTATTTTAACTTGAATTAAAATTAAACTTTAAAAATGACAATGATTAGCAGGTAATAACTAAAATAAATGAAAATTGAATGGAACATTTGAGGGTTAAGATATATATGAGGGTTAAGATATATATGATCTTCATCGTTATCCAAGTCTTCATCTTAATCGTCTTCATTTAGATTTTTTATTATTGGCTCAATGTCTTCCATTAAATGATCTGTTTGCCACATCTTTTCCTCTGTCTTCTCTACCTTTTTTTTATAATTAGACCACTGCATTGGGATTACTTGCGAATACGCTGTTTTTATAAGTTTTTCCACATCCCCTTTTTTAAAAGTACTATTATTACGAGCCACATATCCTTTCACTTGGCTCCACACCATTTCAATAGGATTTAATTCGCAATGATAAGGTGGTAATCGTAGGACTGTTGTATTATGTTCCGTGGCAATGTCGTCTATTTTTCTTAGGTCGTACTGCTCTCTAAACGCGTTTGCAGTAGCCAATAATTCTGTTTTTAAATAATCATCCTCGAAGTAAATCTCTTTTTCCAGTAGCCAGTACTTTATTTGTTCCTTATTCCAAGTTGTCTTTGGAAAAGGTAACTTCGCCGAATAGTATGACGCATTGTCCAACACTACAACATTCTTTGATCCGTTTTTCGGCAAATTAGGGATCAATTGATCTTTAAACCAGGCCTGAAAGCCTTCTGCGTCCATTTCGTCGTGGTAATCGTCTGCATCTTTCTTTGCCAGAAAAGTTTTTTCTGCACCCTCAAGAAAACCGTCTTTCCAGCCTGCATGAAGAAGAACAAATCTCGGTCCTCGTTGACTTGGAGCCTTCGGGCATCTCGGGCATTTTTTATGGTAGTGTCTTTCCATTCAAAATTTACACTGTGGCCCACATTAATCCATGACTCGTCCAGATATATTACGTTATATCCTTCTTCGCGGAACTTCTTCACTGATCTTAAATATTTGTGCCTCCAGGCGATTATATCAGCTCTTTCTATTAGAATCGAGTCTCTTTCTCTCTTTCTATAAACAAACCCCATATCGTTAAGCAAGCGTCTTAGCGTACTTTTAGAAAAATTTGGTACATTTTCGTCTGAATTTATTTTAGCAAGAACCTTTGCCAGTGTTGGTGGAATATTTTCGGAGTAGAATTCATGCACAGCTTCTCGTATTTGCGATTGGATACCTTCATCGTAGGTGATCAGTCTTGAATTCGACTGGCTGCTGTTCCGTTTTCGTTTTTTTGGCGATGTCAAAGGTCCAGTAGCGGCTTCGCTTTTCAGATTATACACTGTTCTCACACTAAGGCCAGTCATTTCTGAAATCAGTTCTATTTTCGCTGTTACACTTTTGTCATCTTTTGTATTCAACGTATACGTTAAAATATTCAATAAAAGCCTCTTGGTTTGACGATGAAGATTTTCACCTTGTTTAAATTTTTCAAACGGTGCTGCTAACTGCATGGCAATAGGATTAGGATTTGTCTGAAAGATTTAGTAGAGACCTAAATAATCCATTAAGTGATCAGGTATATACTGATTACAATCTACATAAATAGATTTGAATTCCATTTTTTAATAATATTTATTATATAGAATACATTTGTTTTGCAAAATTCATAATAAAACGTTTCTACGAAAATAAATTGGCTGAGTTAATTGTGGTTCAAGCCGTAACCAAAGCGGCAACAGTGTTGAATATTCGCCCATAAGATTTACATTGGCCTATGCGCCTATGCCGGCCACGCTGCATAATAACTGTGACCCGCTCTATAGATGGATGAAATTTGGTATACAGGGGTTTTCAATACTTCTGAATTTAACTGAAATATTTTCAAATTTATAGCACTTCCGGTTATACAGGAAATTGACACCAACTTCACTATTTTAAATAGAATACTACATTCTTTTTTCTTTTTTTTGGTTAGACGATTAAATTTGAGAGCCACTTTATGTAAGGTACCAGTTTTAGATAAATTTAAGTTTTAAAAAAAAATTACAAAAAAAAACGATTAAAAAATGTTAATGATTTCAATTAACTAATTGAAAAAATTTAAAAATTATTAAGGGCCTAAATTATAAGTTATAGTGTTTAAATAAGAAATTAATTATACAGGGTGTGGTCACAACGTTGAGTTAAATTTTAACAAATAATTTGTTATTAATTAGATAATTAAACAAAAAATGCAAATTAAATTAAAGTTATTTCAGCAAACAAAATTTATAAACATCTTGTTCCAATTTACAGAGGAATGTGGTTCTCACGTCGTATTTCTAAATGAGCGATAAAAGAATGACAAGAAGAAGACAATTTTACTGAACAGAATCGAATAAAATATGCAATCTACTCGCATTCTACACCTCATTTTTTGCAAACGGCCACTTACATTACTCCTGTTGATTTTACTCTCTCGTTCTGCCGATCCTGATATGTATGCTAATATGTACAAGAGCCGTATTCTAAATTAAAGAAACCTACAAGTTTCTGCATACTTAAGTAACGTGAATAAATATTAGTATTTTTAAAAAGTGATAATTTTTTCAAGAACAACAAGAAGAAGACCTTGTGAAAATAAAGAGCTTTTAATATTAATATTTAGAAATAATGTTTACATATGTATAAAATATATGTTCCTATACTGTGCAAAAAGGCCTGAAAGAAGATTTGTGCAAGAAATCAACAAATCTTTTAACTGTATTTATCATTTCTCTCTAAAAAGTTAATAGAAGTGCGAAAATTAATTTTTTACAATTTGTCTATTGTGCTGTGCGGGATAAGTAAAGTGTTGGAGGGGATAATAAAGACTAGAATTGAGGAGGAAATTGAAAGAAATGGGGGCTTTAGAGGAAACCAGCATGAGTTTTTGAAGGGAAAGTCATGTATTTCTGCACTGAGTGATAAGTTTGATGGAAAATGCTAGGGAGGGCATCGGGAATGCGTTCAATAGGGTCAGCAAAATGGCGATGTTGGACGCGTTGACGAGGCTTCGAATGGGGGAGGGGCTAATTAACTTAGTAGAGGATTATCTGAAGGGGCGGTGGATAGAATTTGGTTACGACGTTTAGTGTGTGTGTGATGAGGTTTGTGGGACAAAATGTGAAGATGGATGCGAGATTACGGTTTATGCGGATGACGTGTGTCTGGTATGTATGGCAAAGGGAGAGGCAGAGATAGAAAGAAATAAGGAGAAAATGTGTAGAAAGATTGTGGAAAAGATAGAGAAATGCGGATTGGAAGTGGTCGAGGAGAAGACAGTGGGATTACTGATGAAGGGACACAGCGGAGATGTTGGTGAAGGGAAAGAAAATTTAGATGGAGGCATGGGTGAAATACCTAGGTGTGTGGTTGGATAGTCAGCTATTGTTCAAAAACCACACGTCGAAGGCTGCGCAGAAGGCGAGAATTCGGATGGCATGGCTGGGGAGATTGATGTGTAATGTGAAAGGACTGGGAGAACAGAAGAACAATTGAGCAGAGTATGCTCTACGAGGCGGAAGTGTGGGGTGAAAAAGAGTATATGCAATAATTAAACCACTACTGAGGGTTAAATTAAATGTACTGTTACTATTTAGACAGAACAAGTTGTGTCACATTTTATTGACAAGCAATATTTCCACACTTTCAGTTAATCCTTATGTTAATTTTAAATAGAACACAAAATTATTTCAGTAACAAATATAAATGTAAGGTACCTAAGTTTTGTGATCTAGCTAATCGTATTGTATTTATTATTTACTGTCAAATTCAAATTTGTAATACCAACATCAACAAATTAAGATTAAAATCTCTAATGAATGATTTTGCAGTACTCGTGCTTTGCGTAACACCACTTAGTGGTTCATTAGGCAAACTGCACTCGTACTACAAAATCCGTCGTTGTGACACTGGTTTTACAATATAATATTACATGTGTCTCTGTTAGACCTATGGAAATTTTAGTCCAAGTACTCTGGACTCTCTTGTCAGAAAGTCAGTGATGTGGTTTTCTTCAGAGAAAAACATGCCTCATCGCTTATTGCTTACTGTTACTATCAGAGTTGTAGGGCCATGTAGAGTTTCTACTTTTGTTCCTTTATTGAATGAAATCATCATAGATCTCGTGACGCTTTTAACCTGAGCATTTTGCTTTCTGATAATTTAAATAAAGGAAACAGTAACTCAAATGATGAGGAATAATAAAAAACTCTTCGTTTATTTAAAAAAATATGTTTTAAATTACAATGACGGCCGTTTCGCATCGTCAGATTGACATTTAAGTTACATTTTGTTTGTTTGTATTCTTAATAAGATGTACTTCCAAAAAGTAAGAGTTAGTACAATAAATTTAATCAAATGATGAGGGCTTCTCAAGTATATGGATCCGCTATGCAGACTTACTGAAAAACTCCATACCTGACTAATACATTTCTGAAATGCTTCTAAAATCAGAAGTTACTCAAGGGAAAAGTAAATTTAAGGACCTAATAAAAAGGGAAATTATGTCGAGATAGATGTAAAATCTACGGTATCCGCCAAAATAAACAGTACTGAAACAGAGAATGCTGTGGACTTGTTTATGTAATATGGATTTGTCATATTTGACTTAATTGTCATTAGTTGATATTAATAGTACGCTGCAGTTAAATTTGATTTAAAAATGGTTCTAACAACGGCAGAAAAAGTGTTTTTGGTAGAGCATTATTTTCGTTCATACGGAAAAGGTCGTAATGATAGTCCAAGCTTAGAACAGGTGTCAATAAAATATCAACAAAAATTTAATAAAGCAGCTCCTAGTAAAAGTGTGATGTTAGCTGTTGTTGAAAAATTTCGTCGTACTGGTAGTGTATTGTGTCAACGTAAAGGTTCTTCAGGTCGTCGAAAAACAGTATGCACTAACCAAGTTGTGCAATCACCACAAAGAAGTCTCGTAAGAACTGCATGTAAACTTAATATTAGTGAAACGTCTTTACGTCGCATTTTCAAACCAATTAGTGGTTATCCATACCGTATTCAAATTGGACAACGACTAAATACTGCGGACAAACGTGCCAGAGAAATTTACTGTGGTCGCATGTTGAGTTTAATTTGCGAAGATCCCGAATTTTTGAAAAACATATGGTTTTCAGACGAGAGTCACGTTCATCTTTTATTTTTATTTCATCTTTTTATATTTACGAGATATACAAAATTGCAAAATTTTATTAAAACTATTTCTCACATTACCAGTTACTGTTGGTTCAGCCGATAGCAGTTCCTCCGCTTTAAAAGACAGGCTATTGAGCGTAGCCTTGCTTCATATTCTTTATGATATGAATAATGAACCAATCAAAATTTTCAAAATTTCAAATAGAAATTTTTTATAGATTTTCGAGACTGGTCTCGTGGTATCGATAAAGAAAACTGGACATAAAAATTTCTTCGTAGTACGAGATTAACCTATTAAGACCAATACTGAAACGATGAGACTGAGACTATCGGACTCGGTCTTTGAAGAAATTTATATTTTGTGTAATTTTATGTTTCGCTCTATCTGTATTTCCAATTGAAGTTTCAAGCTTAATATCTTTGAAACAGCTGGATTCAAGCTAATCTTGAATTAGAATTTAATATTAAGTTGTTTTTCTAGAGATACTCTAACGATTGTCAATGTTCAAAAAAATAGTTTAAAACACGAATAAATATGTTTGTTATTCTTAGGGATTTCCGAGACTGGTGTCGCAGTATCGGTTTCGATAGTTCGATAGTCCGAGACTATGTTGCTTGACTGGGTCAAGAAAGAAATTTAAATTTTGTGTAATTTTATGTTTTCCTCTAAGGACATACTTAAACATTCATTTTTCGGAGTAAAAATCCAATTATGGCGTAATCAAAAAAATAAACAATTTTATTATGTATTAACTAAATTCGAAATTCAAGTCATAAGGATTCTTTGAGATATCTAAAATAATCTGAAATTTAATTGTTAGTTGGTGTAGAATAAAAATAGTAATTATACGCTAAGGTATAAAAGTGAGTTTTATTATAGAGCACCACTAAGACCGAGAAGCGAAGCTTCGAGGTTTTTAATGGATCCGAAACAATATTTCACTTTTCTACAGTGGCTTATACAGCATTTTTTTCATTACTGGAATTTTTTTTAATATACAAGTTTTGGACGGGTTACCAGTCATAATTGTTGTAAAAATTGCTTTGAAAATACATGGATAAGTCAATTGATTTTTGAATAGGTACGTGAATATGACTATTAAATAGGTAAGAAAAATATTTTCTCATTTTGTTTTTGCATTATTTAACCTCACATTCTGTCAAATGGATTGAGATTTAGTTCTAATCAAATAGTCCCTGTCTTTTTCTACCTTGGTGAATAATGAACAAGTTTACTACCTCAATAAAAGTTAGGCTCAGAGGCTAGTTGCGAGATTATATTTAATTTATAAGAAATACAGAAGCTGATAAGAACATTAAAATACTTTTTTAAACTCAATTACAGCTGTTTCGCTAAAACTAGCATCGTCAATCTGATGTAGTAGTAGTAAGATGGACTTCCACAGAGTAAGGGTTAGTACAATAATTTTTTAAGTTTTTAAGACAATAAAAGCTTTTTAAAAAAAATAACTAAGTTGCTGCAATGTTAATATTAAATGGGTAGCTTGGCTTTAGTTTATCATAAATGGTCTATCATTTTAACCCATAATATTCGCAAATGAACACTGTATTTATGTTTTTTATATTTATGTTTTCAATCGTCACAGGTTTAGGCATTTAAAGTCTTTTCCCGGTATCACGAACCCCTAGTAATTTATTTTTCTTATTATTTTTAATGTTAATCTATTTGTTCAAATTGTCCTAACAATTTACTACATATAACTATTATACAGAGCTGGGTAGTATCCGGATACTTTTTATGTATCCGAAAGCTGTATCCGGATACTTTTTAAATTTTGCATCCAGCATCCGTATCCGTGATCAAATTTTAAAGTATCCGGTATCCGGATACTTTTTTGATATTCGGATACTTTTAAATATTTATCGCCCTCCGATAATACACCTAACGTAGGCACAGCACTGCCCTTCCTTCAATTCAGATGTGTCTAATATGGTAAATACCATTTTTCGTACTGGTCACCCTTATAATATACACAATATAATATTATACAGCTAATGGAGCTTTGTTTTTACCTAATCAGTAATAAATCTTCATAAGTACGTTGTTTAATTAATTACTTACATTTATTTTTTATATTTTCTATATCTCTCTTTTCATGAACCCCTTTGTACCCTATATTTATAATAAGAAATTATTTTTTGGATTATAATAAAGTACATCTTAATATTTATATTTTTATTTTAGTGTATCTACAAGTACAAATAAGTACACCTCCTAAAAAGTTTAAAATTTGAAAACTCGGCTGGTCCGACGCTGGCCAAATTCAATATCAAAAGCTCAGGCAGTAACACGAAAAAGTTTTTCGTTAGCTCATCATTTAATGTATTTTTATTAGGTTCGTTCCAACAAGAGTCCGAAACTATCAGAGATTGTTATGAGCATGCGTATGTGCATTTTAGCGTTCCAACAACAATTTGTGACAGTTTGGTGACTGATAGTAAGCTGTTCCAACGTTACACACAAACGTTTCAACTGTCATAAGAGTTTGTGAATTGGTCAGGAACTATAAATCAGACAAAAGCGCAAAAGAGATTTGATCATTCGAAACAACGTATTTGTCCATTTAATTCAACTTAACCTTTTTCTCGAGGAAATAATTGAAGAACTTGGTGTTCGCCCGAAAAATGTTGCACTGTCATGTGTTAAATGTCAAACTAGTACTACAGTGTTCCAAGAGAACAGTTTTAAATTTCATCAAATGCGCGCATGCGTAGAAACAAACTTGAAAACAATCCGAAACGCATCTCTGATTGTCTGTTGGAACGAACCTATTATTATATATTACATTAAAAATACATGCACATCACATAGTTCTAATACTAATAATTTATGTCCTTTTAAAAAAAAAGTATTCTTCAAAGTATCCTAGGAAGTATCCGAGAAAAATATCCGGATACTTGTATCCGAATACATTTTTAAATGAAAGTATTCGAACTTTTATAAAAAGTATCCGGATACATTTTGAGTATCCGTATCCGGTATCCGGATACTTTTTTTCAGTATCCGACCCAACTCTGCTATTATACTAGCAGCTAGTTACAGGTGACGTTCTTCCATTTTAATCAATAATAATTTAATAATTAAACTAAAAAATAGAATAGAAATAGAAGGTTTTCTAGTCACCCTACGTGTGTACTTCAAAAGAAAATGTGCAGACCATGTGGTCTTCTTTTTCATATTTGAGGGTTTAATTATAAAGTCTTAAAAATCATGCAGTACAATTTTACATATCGCCAGCCCCTGGTATATATTTACCTGTACTCTTAATTTTAAAAATTCGACACGTGATTCGATATTTTTTTATTTGTGTTTGTTCAAGCAACTGGAACCTGTCGAATGATTTATAAACTGTCAGATTAAGTGCTTGATCATATATATAGGCTACTAAATAAGAAACTGAAATCGATTGGATGGAATTGATCGGAATGCACGGTAATTAAATGTGTATTTATAAGTTTCGAGATGTGTATAATTGCTTGACAAACCACTTGGAATATCGAGAGTACGGTGGTTCATTGATTAATGATAAACCAGATTGAGTTATATATATATATATATGAGAAATTAAATGTGCCATTTGGAAACAGAAAATATATAATAAATAATTCAGAAAAGTAATTATACAAAAATGATTCAATATTAATAGTAAGAACAAGGCGGTCTCTTCTCGAATGTCGAACAAAATATGTCGCATTCGACATTTGTCGATGAAAATTGTCGCACAACTTTAAATTGTGGTATTCTCGATTGGATTCGTCTTCCAATTCGCATGAGACATATTTTGTCGAATATCAGGAGCTGGCAACACCGATTTAACGATTCTAAAATATGTTCTATGCCAATGTAGGATGTGAGTTTTGGTTTTTTGATAGTTATATTTGTATCAATTTGTATTTGTGTAGTAGATTGGATTGTTTTTTGTTTAAGGCTCGTGTTTAAGGTGGATTCATGCAAGCAAAAATTAAAAAGCTTCATTCAAAACCAGCAAATTACAATTACAATTAGTACTTAGAATTAGTAGTAAAAGCTTGACATATGACTAACAATACTCATAACTTTTAAATAAGTGTTTCCACTTATACTTACAATTACACTTTAGTATTATATTGGTTAGATTAATAATATCTTTATACCTATTATGATACAATCGGAAAAATAGGTACCTTTCTTCAAGAGATGTAATGCACTTTCACGATTCCCTTGTTCTATTAAGGGTTCTAGATTAATTATTAGTCTCTACCTAATTCTTTAGTTAATTTGAACGTTTTAATAAACTTTCTATGAGATGAAAATAATGTAAAACCTTTCCTACATATTCCTCGTCTCTCTCGAGGCCATTAATACATTTCTTGATTTTCTAAATTTTCAATAGCAATTAATAAAACTGCCATTTTCTCTCTACAAAAATATCTGAAAAAGTACCAAACAAAACTATTGATAGCTTCTGTATATTCCTTATGGTGTATTCATTTTATGTTTTTTCAACGTTGAAATAAAAACATAAAAAAGGATTGTGGTTTCATTTCCCATATAAATTAACAAAAATTAACATGTATAATAAGCTACAAATTTCACAAGTAATGAAATTCTCGCATTCGACATAAATTGTCGGCTGCCTTTGACCATTCTACAATTTGTCAATCAAAAATTTGCAAAGGTAATTCAGATTTTCTTCGACAAAGAGGATTTCTCGCATGCGACAAAATATGTCACTGTTTGAGAATAGGGTCCCAGAATAGACGGGGAATAAAATCATGGACCAGCTCAATCCTTCACCAGATTTAGTTCACTTTCTCAAAGGCCATCAAATGTCTAAATTAGCTTTCAACAGAAAGAAATGGAAAAAATTAATAAGAATAGATGGAGACAGAAGCAGAAAGAGAAATAAACTTTAGATTACCCTGTAGAAATATATATAATCGCTTCATAACGTCTTCCAATTCGCAATCGTCATTGTTCTATAACGTAATGTAAGTCTTCGTTCAAGCCTTTTTCTTTTCCCTATACTTTACCTATGATTCCTTCTATCCAGCTTTTCTAGGTCTTCCTCTTTTCCGCATTACATTTTGGACAATTAATTTTGTAAACACCAGATTTTTTTAATATCTTCGGCAACATCAGCATTAATATAATTTAAAACACAAAATAATGTTGGTACAAAACTGTTTACAAATGTAAAAACAAAATTACCCAAATTTAGAATTCGTATGTTAACACTCCTAACACTAAAGTAGATAAAAAAATTAAATACTAGTATAATAATTATGGTTACATATCTAAATATTCAGTACAAAATTCATTAGATTTGATAAATAAATTAAATAAATGTAATTTACAAAATAATACTAAATTATTATCGTTTGATGTAACTAATATGTTCTCTAAAATACCTCCTAAAGAATGTATAGTTCTAGTTAAAAAACTATTAGATGAAAGAAATATTCATCCAGGTATAATATCAGATATAATTGACCTATTTAATGTATGCATTAGCCAAAATTATTTTACTTTTGATAAGAAAGTATATATTCAAAATGAAAGTTAGGTTAGGTTAGACTTCCCATTGGAAGAATGGGAAGTCCTATTTCTCCAATTTTAGCAAATATCTTATGGATAATTTAGAAAACCAAATATTTAATTCTAGTTATAAAAACAATATTGTATTTTGGTATAGATATGTTGATGATGTCTTAGCAGGTTTTGTAGGTAGTGAACGACAATTAGATATATTTTTTAATTATATTAATACCTTGCATCCTAAAATTAATTTTACCTTAGAAGTTGAAAAAAATAATTCAATTAATTTTCTAGATTTGAGAATTGAAAAAGTTAATAATTCATTAAATTATTCAATATACAGAAAACCAACACAAACAGATGTAACCATACCATATCATTCAAATCATTCATTCATTATCATTCCATGATACATACAGCATTTTTAATTCCAATGAACAAAAATAATTTTAATAAAGAAATTGAGATTATAAAACAAATAGCTACATGTAATGGCTATCCATTACATTTGATAAATAAATTAATTAATAAGAAAAAACATAAAATGTCAGTACAACTAATACTCTCTCAACAAACTAAAGAAATTAAAAGTTATAAAAGTATTACATATTGTGGAAATATTTCTAATACAATTTTAAAAATAATATCTTTGGCAACATCTGCATTAATTTCATTCAAATCACACAATAATGTTGGTACAAAATTGTTAATAAATGTAAAAACAAAATTACCCAAATTAAAAAAATCTGGTGTTTACAAAATTAATTGCCCAAAATGTAATGCTGTATACGTAGGTCACACACAAAGACATTTTGAAATTAGAACACTTAAGAGCATATATATTACAACAACCAGATAAGTCAAACTATGCAAAACACGTTCTTGAACATCCACACTCACTCATACACACCAATGACATTCAAATATTACATATTTGTGATAAAAAAAAATTTAGATTTCCTTGAAGAACTTGAAATAAAAAGACATCTAGCAGATCAACAATTTAAAGTCGTTAATGAACAAATAAATCTTGGAAGTTCTCCACTATTAAACTGTCTACTTTGATTGAGTCTTCATTTTATACATAGATAACACATTATTGTAACATAAATATATTAAGTTATTGTAAAGATCAGCATGATATAGTTTCTCTATATCATTGCACAGTTATACTGATCTTAGAGGGAAATACATCCAGGATAATCCCTTAGAGCTAATAACATCTAGGCTTTAATATTGCTTAATCAACATCAGGTACCTAGCTACAAACAAAAAATGTAAATTCAATATGTCAATCTGACGATGCTAGTTTTATAGCGAAACAGCTGTAATTGTGATTTTAAACCGAATTTTTAATTAAACTTGGAAGTTGAGTTAAAGCGAAGAGTTTTTTATTATTCTTACATAAGCGCTTGTTAAACCTATGTTAGCTAACATTCTGTTATCTTTTGCAAAGAGTATGTGCAATGATAGTGCGTGCACGTGCATTTCAAATTTATTGATTTTTAGATAAGGTGACGGTGCGGTGTTCTCGGCTTAATTAATTTTACCCTGAAATCAAATAGTTAGATTTTAATATATTTACTTTCATTATAAACAAACGGACCTTATTAAAAATTAATTAATCAATTAATTAATGGACTTACTGCCAAAATATATAAATAATAAAAAAATCTCTTGTTTTGATGGTAATCTGTAAGACGGACTTCCAAAAAGTAAAGGTTAGTACAATAAATTTAATCTCTTTAAATATTATTATGTCAAAGATTTAGTTAATTCAGTAACAAAATATAAGTAACGAAGTCTGTTTAAATTTCAAAACATGTACAATTTTTATCTTTCAAAAATCTAGTTTTCTTATTCACTCTAAAAATTTTACCACGTAGCCTAATAATCAAATTTTACCTCTCTCTTCAAGGCATGCGCCTCAGGGGGGTGTAACCTAAGATACACCTTTACCAATTTAACTTAGAGGTAACAAGTTGTTAAGTAACATGATTTTAACAAGCGTTTATGCAACCGGCCCTATATCTCACAAAACAATGGTCCGACAACTGTAAAATTTTTATACGTATCTTTTGAAGGTTGTTAGTAACTGAATCATATAGATTTAATCCTAGCGGTGTCATCTATGTAACAGGACAAAGACTTATTTACCCAAGTAGCATGGGTTTACCCATATTTTTACACTTACTTTTCCGTTTTTTGTAACAGTACCTGTTAACATTTTAAGCACCTGGTATCCTAAATATTAAATTCAATTAGTACCGCTAGCTGCTCCATCTATCCTAAAACATTTTTAATAATAAAATAATGAATACGGTCTCTATAATTATAATTGGAAGTTCAAAGTAGCTACACTACGAGGTGTACTAATGAGTTGGCATTATCGAGTTCAATAGGTTTTAATAATTATTTCCAGTCTCATTTCTTCTATTGATTTACTGTCATATACAGAAAGTTGGAATATAAAACAGTAAACTAGAGGCAACTCTTTAGTAAACTAGAGGCAACTCGTTAATTTGAAGATTCTGTAAACCAGAAGCATCTCTTGAATTTGGAGATTCCGTAGACTTGAACAGCTTGTAAACTTCGTATGTACATTCTCTCTCGTATGTACCTTCTTAACTGGATTATCTCTACAACTGGGGCAGATCATCCCTCCACTAGTGATCTTCTATAATCATTTGGAACTACCTAGACAGTGCCGTAGCGACCCCAAGGTGCGGCGAAGGATCGTCCACTTTTGTAACAGATAAGTTTATTGTGATCTATCAAGTTTACTGTTCCCATATTTTTTCTCTTGTATTTCCGTGTATATCTATCTATATCGTCAACTGTATTAGAATAAGTATTTTTAAAGAACTGTTTGCGGATTATTTTGTTGTAACGTATTCTCTACCTCATTAATTTCAGCACCAAGGAAATCTTATTATCTTTTATATGTTTGTACCTTTTCAAATCATTTTTTTATCTTCATAGACAGTTTTTTCTGACATCTTTCTGTCATCTTATGATACTTATTTAAATAACTCAGCTTAAAACAACTTTCTTCAGTAGTATCATAAAAAATAAAAAGATTTCAGTGGCGCCCTTATAATTTCTTAAAGAAACAAATATTGTACAATAGTCAGAGCTAATGAACTTACTCACCCCTGGCCGAGGTATTTAACTATCATAATTTTTGTGTGATAAACATTTATAAATTCTGTTAATTATTGAATTATCTTTTACAATTAATTAAAGACGAAATTAAGCTTAATGTTTGTTTTATTGTAAATTACTTTTTTTTCTTTTGGTATATTGTTATTTTTTCAAAAAGTTAACTAAATATTTTTATAAATTCACTATCAACAGGTAAATCATATCACAAATTGACGCTAAACGTAATAATTTGGTTACAAATTGACATCCAACGTAATAATATTACAAATTGGCGCCCAACGCACAACTAATATTATAAATTGGCGCCCAAACGCTGGTTTCATTTTTTCTCTGACTGTACAATAATTTTTTCTTTGGGAAATAGTTTTTCCATTCGAGAAAAGTACTTGGTGCATATATCTACATATTATTTTTTTTCATAAATCATTTTTTTTAAATATCTTCAATATTAATATTACGTAATTAATTTTTTAACTATCTCAAATATTTTTATAAACAGTTCAATTTCCTTTGATTTTTCCTATTGTGTTTTTAATACCTATATTATCCCTCACGTACAACACTGATAGATATATTTATTTATTTGCTTAACTATATTGATTGTTCAAATTTGTAGCAAACAGTTTATTTCGACGATAATAACTTGTACTTTTTATTGCTTATTTAAATAGGTACCAGTTTTTTGTTTTTTTGGTTAATGACTTTAAAATAGAAATTTTAATATTAGCGTGGTTTTAAAAATAACCTTAGTAATTTATATTGAAGCAGTTTGATTTATATTCGTTGGGACTAGTTTTTTTGTCTCTCTTTTCTTCTTGACAATTAGGAAAGTTTTGCATTTTTAAAATATTTAATATTTTTACAATTTTCTTTTGAGATAGATATTTATTTACAAATTTTTAAAGTTAAATTGAAACGAACATTTTAATTTGTTTACGTTACACTCTTGTAGTTTTTTTGTTCTAATTAGTACCTGTATTTTTGTTGTTGGCTTATTTTAAAAGGATTTTGGTTAGTATTGTACTTTTTTAAAATAAGTTGATTTTGGTGTACTTTATTTCGAGTTGCTTTTATTCTGATTATTCAGGACTTGTTTTTTCTCGAGACATTTGAATAGTTTGGTATTTTTAAAATTTTTGAAATCTTTTGTTGACTTTGATAAAAAATTTATCGGGAAATAATGATAATGTCGACAATGTAGAAGACAAATCAGACAATAATGAAGACACAAACTCAACCAACGCTGAGTAAACTTATACTTAAACATACAATTTTTTTGGTTTTCGGATGTAGTGAATGTGTGGAAGGTTTGGAGATGATGGATGTTGTTCTTAGGATATGTCATAGCTACTGTGGATGCTAACGGCCCCTTTCCAAGTTCAAAGTTTCTCATTACCTGGACTTCCTCGTCATTTTATTATGTTTGAATTATCAAAAATTTATTCATTTAATGTGATGTCTTCGATGGTTGTTGTTAGTTCGCTGTGTTTACCTAGTCATTATTTTCTTTTCTACTTTATCAGCATATGATGTACCTATTTACTTTAATAACAGTTAACTTATTATATCTTACTACCTAATTTATCTTATTTTTATGTTATCTTATTCTATCTTACCATATTATCTTTCTTATCTTATGGAGCGTTTTTTATTCTCGTGCTATGTTTCTCATAGAATATATTTTGGACAAATTTATATTAACTCTGTCGCGCTTATGTTTTAAAATTATCTTATCTTAGCTTATCTTATCTTATTTAGCTTGTTCTAGGAGCAAGTTAATAAACTTTTGGGTGGAATATTTTTAATGTATCAAGCCGATTTGGCATATCAGGATATATTGATTTTTTTCTTCCTTTAAAAGGTTTATATACCGTGTTTTGTATCTTATACGCTAATGTGTATTAGATTTATCGTACCTAGAGTCATTTTTATGGTGCATACTGTATGTATTCTGTCGCGTACGGGTTTAAGTACCTTTGGCAGTATACAGTGTGAATGTCTACTGGGTTATCTTATCGTATTTGTATGTGTATACAGATTATCTTCAGCTAGGAAATGTTAAAACATAATGTGGGTTTTGTTTTTATGGTTCAAGTATTTAGTATGAGAGAGTACAATTTATATAGCTCTAAAGTATAATTTTTGGTAATTTTTTGTAATTTTTAAATGGGTATATCTTTCACTGACTGTATTATTGGTCATTTGATGATGTAAAAACTATATAGAACTTTTCTTATCTATTGTGACTTTATCTAATACCGATTTTCACCTTATCAATATTTTCCTGTTTTATTTTTTTTTTTTTCTCTTTTTGTAATTCCTTATAATCCTTACTTATTCTATGTAACTGTTTTGCTTAAACTTACGTTGGAGATCTTATCTGATATTAAACAACAAAAAAAAAAAATTTTGCCTTCTGCAAAATTTTTTATATCGAGTAGAGGGGGTGTAACAGTACCTGTTAACATTTTAAGCACCTGGTATCCTAAATATTAAATTCAATTAGTACCGCTAGCTGCTCCATCTATCCTAAAACATTTTTAATAATAAAATAATGAATACGGTCTCTATAATTATAATTGGAAGTTCAAAGTAGCTACACTACGAGGTGTACTAATGAGTTGGCATTATCGAGTTGAATAGGTTTTAATAATTATTTCCAGTCTCATTTCTTCTATTGATTTACTGTCATATACAGAAAGTTGGAATATAAAACAGTAAACTAGAGGCAACTCTTTAGTAAACTAGAGGCAACTCGTTAATTTGAAGATTCTGTAAACCAGAAGCATCTCTTGAATTTGGAGATTCCGTAGACTTGAACAGCTTGTAAACTTCGTATGTACATTCTCTCTCGTATGTACCTTCTTAACTGGATTATCTCTACAACTGGGGCAGATCATCCCTCCACTAGTGATCTTCTATAATCATTTGGAACTACCTAGACAGTGCCGTAGCGACCCCAAGGTGCGGCGAAGGATCGTCCACTTTTGTAACAGATAAGTTTATTGTGATCTATCAAGTTTACTGTTCCCATATTTTTTCTCTTGTATTTCCGTGTATATCTGTCTATATCGTCAACTGTATTAGAATAAGTATTTTTAAAGAACTGTTTGCGGATTATTTTGTTGTAACGTATTCTCTACCTCATTAATTTCAGCACCAAGGAAATCTTATTATCTTTTATATGTTTGTACCTTTTCAAATCATTTTTTTATCTTCATAGACAGTTTTTTCTGACATCTTTCTGTCATCTTATGATACTTATTTAAATAACTCAGCTTAAAACAACTTTCTTCAGTAGTATCATAAAAAATAAAAAGATTTCAGTGGCGCCCTTATAATTTCTTAAAGAAACAAATATTGTACAATAGTCAGAGCTAATGAACTTACTCACCCCTGGCCGAGGTATTTAACTATCATAATTTTTGTGTGATAAACATTTATAAATTCTGTTAATTATTGAATTATCTTTTACAATTAATTAAAGACGAAATTAAGCTTAATGTTTGTTTTATTGTAAATTACTTTTTTTTCTTTTGGTATATTGTTATTTTTTCAAAAAGTTAACTAAATATTTTTATAAATTCACTATCAACAGGTAAATCATATCACAAATTGACGCTAAACGTAATAATTTGGTTACAAATTGACATCCAACGTAATAATATTACATTTTTTATTCCAGGATTTCAAAACTTGATTCAAATATCCTGTAGAAATATTTCTCTTATAAAAACTACTACTACTACTACATATTTAATTTTCTCCAAAATCCCAATTGACAGATACAAATGTATCAAAATTAGTTTACTTCGATGGAGCAATTAAGGCCCTGTTTATTTTGGTCTCATCAGAATTATAAATAACCAGCAGGGGAACCGCCGAACGTTGATAGAAAGAAATTTTCTACCTATTTCTATTTCTATACCAAAATCGCACCGGGTAAGCACCATCGTACAGAATCGGGAGATCCGAATGAAAATCCGAATGTTAGGAAATAGAAAGACCCTAAGAGGTCTTTCTATGTCTTTTTTAACCTCACTTTCGCCTCACTGTCACAGTCGTCATAGTTTTTCGTTAACTTTGGTTGTTTGTTGTAATAGTTTGTGTGAATTTTTAAACATGGTTAGGTTTTAGTTTTTGTTATAATGTAATTATACAGTGAACGGCATAAGTAAGAAATAAATACATTTTTGGCGTTGTTATTTTTTTATGAAAAAATATCGAAAGACGTTAATTTTTAATTATTTTTTAAAACTTTTTAACGCAACGATTTAAATTCTGACGTCAACAGCTTCTTAGGGGTAGCAACCCGTTATTTTTTAAATAGGAAGGGGTAGCTTGCAATACTTTATTTCAAAGATAATTTAATTGTCTTTTTGATACTATACTGCAAAAAAATATTAAGCTTCAAACTGATAAAAATTATGTTAAAAAACTGAAATTAAAATAGTATTTGATAAATATTCAAAAAACTTGTAATAGGGAATCGTAATTGTAATTTAATATGCTAGTTCTTGCCTTTACTCTTCTTGTTCTGCATTATAAAATTCATTGTAAAATGCAGGTATCATTTTGTCTATAATAAATATATTTTAATAGAAAATAAACAAATAAATTAATAAAAAAATATATCTAATAAAAATTATAAAGAGCTTACCCTTTGAAATTTGTTTTAGAATAAAACAATACAATTGATCTCCAGATATATAAAGTCTATTAAAAATAATACCTCAAAATAATACTAATAAAAATATTTAAAAAATAAAACAAGAAACGAAAAAACACAAACATGAGATCAAATAAAAATAACGTTGAAAATGTAGCACAAACCAAATGACTTATATGTCTGTGATGTAAACACACCCCGTGATTACACTCTAGAAAAAGTTAGGTTACTGAAATTTGAAATATAACCATGATATAACGTGATATAACTAAATTTCCCCAAATAAATCCAATGTTTTTGAAAAGTTAGTATAATCAAGTAAGAGAACATAGAGAAATCCGAACGTTTCCGATCCATCGTAGAGAATTGTTTCTGCGGTGCGCTTAGGCGATAGAAAGACATTTCCTTTCTATACCTATATCTTGCTCTTCTCTATTCTTTATAAGTTACGCGGTTCCCCTGCAGATGGCACACACTTCGATCGGCGGCACTCGTGCCTTCTACGAACTAGGCATGTGTGATGCTCGCCTAGTGAAAATAAAAGGAATTTAAAATTTCTTATGGATGACTTCCACCTTGGCTATAAATAATGAGGCGCGTAACGCATCCAAACGCATCCTGTCTAACTTAAATACCGGAACAGATCAAAAAATATAATAGAGATTATATAATTTTGGGTCAGGAGTAAAAATATAAGCTGCAAATCATAGAAAACGTATTTGCTTGTAAAACACACTGTAGCGTCTCTTAATGCATTCCGTTAAATTTTAAAGGCCGTTAAAAATATATATTTTAAAGGTCCGTTAAATAATAATATCGGAAAAGGTATTCTGTTAAAAATAGTGTACCTACAACATTTGGCAACATTGATATAAGTTAACTTTGTCAATCACAGAAAGCAAAAAAGAAGAAATTCCATCCTATAATAGTGAAATATAGTTAAATTTGTGGTTTATTTTAATATTTTTGTGTTCAAACAATTAATTGAATTTGTCTAGAGCTAAAAGAATAACAAGAAAACAAAAAGAATATTTTATAATTTTCCTAATAGGAAAGAATATTTTGATGGTCAGCAAGATAAAACTTATTTAAATTAAATAAACTGTGAAGATGAATTATAATGAAATTAAATAGTCTGTGTTCACCTAAAACAATAAAACAGTGGAAAGATGTAAGTATTTAAAAAAATACTATACTTAATAATACACTTAATCAAGGCGAAAAAATCTGTATCATAATGAAATACATTACATTACAATACAGATTTTTAAACCTTTAAAAAAAATAAGCTCTGTGTTAATGGCTGTCATTAAATAAAATACTATTAACATATTTAGGACCATTTTATAAGTTAAATGTTATTTTAGACTTTAAATAAAGGGAGGGCAAATATTAAAAGAAGGACAAGGGACATCAAATATAGACCCCAAGGTATAGGAGGAGGTGGTCCAGTTAAACCTTTGACTTAGAAGAAAGACTACTGGCCCTTATTTTAACTATTAGTACAGAAGGAGCAGATTTAGTGGAGGCTGGAATCTCTGAAAATGGCAATGCACCTATATATAATGAGACTGTAAACATAGTAAGTACCTATTAAAAAATATTCATAGTAATTAAACTCTTTTTCAAAACTAATTAATATTTATTCATTTAATATTATTTTAAGGAATTCTCAACCAAGGAAGCACCTTAATTGGAAAAAGTAAACTTGCCTCTCCTTGTTGGAAATGTATCAAGAGAAGAAAAAAGAAATAAAATACAAAAGAAGAGGGTTAAAACTAGAAAAGTTTGTGCTAAACATTCAATAAACTCACACAATAAGCAATTGCAAAATTTAGCAAATTTCAAATTTGCAATTTCCCGCTCTATTAGATGTTAAGCCACAGTTTTATACCAATTGGCTAAAAACAAGTAGAAAAGAGACAAAAATAGTGTTATTCATGTTGTTACTTTCAGATGAGTGTTTTTGTTTTTCTTCTAGTAATTTTATGGTTGTTAATTTTAAAATCTAGTAATGTTTTTATGTTTTTTAATAAATATTTTGTTATAATAGGTTTTGTTATAATTATACAATCATTAAAATAAATAATCAGACATTTTATTTTAAAGATTCTTATAAATTGGTGGAGTACTTTTTAATAATTATATTAGCATTATTAAATCATAAAATATTGCTGCATAATCATAGCCCTTATTTGTTGACATCTTGCTTGTCAATTGTTGTTTCTATGAATATTATGATCCTCGTGATCATCTAACTCTACTGTTTCCTCTTATAGGCAAATAAAAACATATTATATTTCTCTATTGTACATATGAAGGGTAGAAGAAGGAAGGACGGCGCCAACTTGTATAGGAATATTGTCGAAAAACTGTCCAGTAGTAAGGAGCAAATAGTAGATGGCGCGAGAGTAGCAGAAGGGTAAAAAGACAACGTGAAGTCAGTAACCCTCCATAGGTTATAACCAGAGTGAAGTGAGCTGTTTTAAAAAAAATAATATTTTTCCTGACTTGTTTAGCTAAAAATGATGCAGTATTTAAAATCTCAAGTATTTTTCAATTTCAAATTGGACATTTGACATGTATAGCTTTTTCATGTCGGTTTGTATATTTTTTTTGTGATTTAAGTAGTTAACCCAACTCTTGATTAGGAATTACTTTCCATCTGCAAGGTTCTATTTAATTGTATTATTAAAAATTATCCAAAACATTTTAATGTCAACCACATAGATTTGTTATAATAGATGCCCCTTTATTTTATTTACATTTATATGATGTATTAAGTTCCGTAATTGTTTAATTCCTACAACCTCATAACAATGTTATTCCGTAATCAATATGCAGATAAGCGAAAAACCGTTATTTTCTTGAATAATTAATACGATTAATACGGTTTAAACTATCAATTATTAACTTTTGTGACAGATTTGATTTTTTTTTCCAAATTCTGGTGTAAAATTTTCTTATCGAATACCACGCCAGCATTACACCTTTATAATTTCAAAATATTCGTAATCTCAAAAAAATTTCGGAAAATATTTTAAGCTCTTATGATATTAGTGACAATTTTAGGTGACCTCCTGGTATAAACTGTTGAATATATATGGGGACGTTTACTCATTTGTTGTGGCTATGTAAATGTATTCCAATCATTTCGTGGCGACTTTACATCCAATTTATACTTTCGTCACATTGTTTCGTCTGGGACGATATATTTTACTGGATGTTTAAATATTTTTTAGTCATTACCGTTCAAAAACGACATTCTTTATCATTGCCGTTACTCATGATTAATAGTACCTACGATATTAATGGAGAATTGAGAAAGTAACATGTTGTGCTTTTTGATCCGTTTTCTGATTTATTGGAGGAATTAAAGCAAGAAAAATTATGTAGTGTTAGAAATTCCGAAAAGAGAATACAGAGTGGAAAGTTTAACTGGAACAAATTCTGTAATTTAATAAATAAAGCTTTGTCGCAAAACTTCTGAAACACGTCAACTTTTATTTTCTATGGCTCATAAAATAAAGAGGTTTGTTTATTTTCTTAATTATATTAAGAGTTGTAGCGACCCCCATCTTTTTTTTGAATGAAAGGGTAGGTTGATATTTTTTTTATTTTAAAGCTTTTTCAATTGCAAATACAAGTAAGCATTTTTTTTGTTTTTTTTACAAACAATGTGTTAGAAAAGAAATAAAATACCGAAATGTTTTTTAATACTACTTTAATGCAATAAATGTTCAAAATGCCCTCCATTTTGTTGCTGACAATATCCCAATCGATCATAAAAACTATTCCTAACATTTTGTAATACTTCCGGCGTTATTTGAATAATTTCGTCTCTGATTCTTTGCTGAAGCTCGGCTATGTCGTTAGGTTTAGTAGTATACATCTTACTTTTTAAATATCCCCATAAAAAAAAATCTAATGGGGTGAGATTGGGTGATCTTGCTGGCCACTCAATTGGGCCCCTTCTTCCAATCCACCTATTCGGAAACACTTCGTTTAGATAGGTCCGTACAATTTGAGCAAAATGTGGTGGTGCCCCGTCTTGTTGAAACCACATCTGTTGGTCAAATAAATTGGGATCCAAATTATCGGGGAATAAAATCCTTAAAGTAGGAACCAATTCATTTTGAAGCATAGTTAGGTATGTTTCTCCAGTTACATTTTCATCGAAGAAAAAAGGACCCACTATGCGATTCCCAATAATTCGAGGCCTTTGGGTATGGGATTCACGCATCCAATGGGGATTTTCGTCAGCCCAATAACGGCAGTTGTGCGGATTTACGTGTCCATGTAATGTGAACGTAGCTTCATCAGAAAACAGCACCCATTCCAAAGGAATTTGACCACCATCGATAAATGCCATAATTCGTTCGCAAAAATAAAAAAGCAAGTCTACGATCAGGATCGTCTTCGTTAAGCTCGTGAAGGTTTTGCATCTTATATGGGTACTTTTTGGCATCTTTGAAAACTTTTAAAACGCTTGTGTGACTGACACCATGAACGCGAGCTACTTCCCTAGCTGGAGTAACAGGATTTTCTCCAACTTCCAACAACATGTTCAACCGGGTTTCTTCGTCGATTTGTAAAGGCCTTTTTCGAGAAATATCTCTTACATGGCCCAACTCTCAATATCGACTTTCAATTTTGCTAATCGTACTTCGATTAATTGGAGGAAATTCTGGATGAACTTCAGCAAACAAACGAGCAACTTCAGCCTGTGCTCGACTTCTGTTCCCATATCCGATCATCTGTAAAATTTCGATACGGTGCGTTTCAGTTAAATAAGACATTTTCTTATTTTATTGGCTTATAAATTTGTTGTAGAAATTTAAAACAAATAACTGAAGACAACTCAATCACATTAAGTTTTAATTAGTGAAAAAGGAAGGATTTCTTAATGTGGCTTATCAAGTAGTAATTGGAAAATATTCGGGATAATTTTTATATTTAATTAGGATATTTTAAGCAACAAAATGGAGGGCATTTTGAACATTTATTGCATTAAAGTAGTATTAAAAAACATTTCGGTATTTTATTTTTTTCTAACACATTGCTTGTAAAACAAAAAAAAATACCTACTTTAAAATCATAAAAATACCTACTTGTATTTGCAATTGAAAAAGCTTTAAAACCATAGAAAATAAAAGTTGATGTGTTTCAGGAATTTTGCGACAAACCTTTATTTATTAAATTACAGAATTTGTTCCAGTTAAAATTTCCACTCTGTATAAATGAGTAGTGTGGTAGATTTTACTAATAATGGTCCTATGAGATATAAAGATAAATATTATTAAAATTAACACAAATCCATTAATAACAAAAACTTAATACATTAAAACAAATAAAAATTATTGTACCTAAATAACGAAAACAAATTAATTAAAAAACAAATCAGTACATTACTCAATAAAATAAAAAAGAAACAGAAAAACAAATTATACAAAAACTTGTTACAAACAAACAAGGTAAAGCGAAATAAAATCAATAAAAGATACAAATTAAGCAAAAACCCGAAGAATGACCACTGCAAGAACAAATTAGATGTGAAAACAAAAAAATTAATATTTTTTAAAGGTGGTTAACATTAATTATAATCAAACAGCGAATACTTAGAAAAAGTAAAACATTTTACACATAGTTATTTATGAATATGGTAATGAAAGTAGACTTCAAAGTGCATGAGTATGTATCGTTTAAAAGTTTACTTGTTTATATATTGTTCTTAATAATATGGACTTCCACACAGCAAGGGTTGATACAATAAATTTCATTAAGCATGATGCTTATGTAAGTAAAAATATTATGCTTTAGAATTTTTTTGTAGTCTGAATTTCTTGGAATAAGAATTGTAAATTCTACCTACGAAAACGACACCTAACATACATTTTTGACACTTCGAAATGTAGTAAAATGATACACGTTCGGAAAAATAAGAAAAGAAGAAGCAATATCACACTAGTGTGATAAAAACATGGTTGATTTACTTACAATATTAGCAAATTACAATTTAACAAATTTTTGTTTTTCATATTTATTTGTAATTTGTTAGATAAGTATTTGCTAATATTGTAATTCAACCAGGTTGGTCATGGAAGGCAGATAAAAAAAGCAGCTGCCAATGCACTGAGTGATGAATTCAAATTAGATGTGTTGCTTGAGTTTCAGGAAAACCCACATACATCGAGTAGACAGGCATCCACTACATTCAATGCTAGCCATACATCGATAGCAAACATATTAAGAGAAAATAAATTGCATCCGTATAAGATGATACCTACTCAGGAGCTCATGGAAGACGATTTTGATAGGAGAACTTTTTTTTGTGAGCAAATGATGGACATGTTGGATAACAATATTATCCAATTAGAAGACGTTATGTTTTCTGATGAGTGTAATTTTTTACTTAACGGTCATGCTCATCGGTAAAATTGCCGCTACTGGTCCACGGAAAATCCTCACTGGATGAGAGAAGAACACACTCAATACCCTCAAAAGGTTAATGTTTGGGCTGGGATTGTAGGGAACAATATCGTTGGTCCCTTTTTATTGAGGGCAACTTGAATGGCAACAATTATTTGGCACTACTTCAAAATGATGTTATAATTCAAATTTGACGTGTTTCGGGATTTTTTATAAATATGTACAGTAACCGAAATAATGACTTTATTCCATTTGGCTTTTACACACTGTATATTATGGGTTGACCTCGTGTTTTATTGCTATTATATGCAAATAAAAATGTACAAATCGCATTACTAAACCATAACCATCTTACTTTTAATTTTTATGGAGCCTACGAAAAAAATTAAAATGTGGTTATTTATAATATCATATAATATAATTTAATTAATTATATTTCCAAGCAATATTCCTAATTTTAAACAGGACTAACAACTAAAATAAATTTTTTAAACAAAATTAAAAAATTCATAAAAATATTGGGGTCATGAAAAAAATCTTGTACATAACTCGTTAGAAAGTGTATTTCTTGCACTCTTGCACGTTTCCACACTTGGCGCTATGCAGCTCCTGCTACTCGTGCGTAATATTTCACTTTCCTTACTTGTTATGTAATATACTATTAGTTACAATAAAACATTTTTGCGCCATACGCACCGAAAATAGAGCAAAAAATATTGTTTATTAACCCAAGGACGGAAAATTCATAACGCTTTTTTTTATTTTAGCATTGAAAAAGTGTCCCTTAGATTTGACATTTCTAAATCAGAAATGATATAAAGCAAAAAAGAGTGTATTCAAGAAAAGTGTATTCGATTTTTAAAGGAAGCACCCGATTCTGAATACTGTATGATAAAGGTGAGCAAATACATAATGATAATTTTATAAATTCTAGAATATGAGGGTTTCCTACAAGGCCTGATCGTGTGGCAGTGCAAATTTTATCGTAATGATTTATTTCATATTAAGCTTTCCAGTGGTCAAATTTAATCAAGGATTTTATCAACAGATTTTTTGGGTTTGAACAAAATCACAATGGGGAATAAATTTTATTAAAACCTAAAAAAAGCAACAAAACAATATTAGTTTAAAAAAACATGTCACACATGTTATTGGACAGCTTAATTTTAATTACTCCCCATTGTTCCAAAGATCCAAACTTTTTCTACTTAAATATTTTATGTTGTTCTAATTATCATTCCTCACTTTCTGTAGTGGTTTTAAGACATTTGCTCAATTAATTCAGTATTTGTATTTACAAAGGTACGAAATATATAAGAGATAATGAGAGATGCGCGTGTGGGTGCCGAGAAGAAATGAGTAATCACCAAAACCCCAGACAGGAGATGGATTGTAATGGAAATATGTTTGTTTTTCGACTGTATAGGGTGCAGGTGTGAAAAAGTTACATGATTTTTTTACAGTAATTAAGATAAATGCCTTTATGACGGCCTGGGAAAAAATACTGGTTAGTTAAAGTATTCTTAAGATTACATTAGAGGTTTTATCAAATCAAGTCAAGGCATATTTCAAAAAAAAAATTGATGAATTTAGAATACAATTAATACTATATATTCATTAAATAAATATCGAATGTAAGTATAAAAACCCGCAAGCTGATTCGTTTGGTGCAGTAAAATTGTTATTTCTACAATTAGCTAGGTCATCCATCTCAAATGTGGTTGAATCCAATAGAAAAGATCCAATAAAACTCAAAGTCAAAACCACAGACTTTTATTCAGGTAAATTTATAATTATCGCAACTAGTTTCGGTCTACATCAGACCATCATCAGGCTGTAAAGAACAATATAATGGTAAGCAAGAAGTGCAACAAAATTTTTAATAGTAGTAGAAAAAGATATTGAACAGGATTAACAATAATACCAAAGATAATAATAATTTAAGTATAAATGAGACTGTGTCAACCAAACATAGGTTTATTCACTGATAAATATCAATATTTTAAATTTCTTTTTTGATTACGATAAGCAAATCTCATGTATGTATGTAGAATACTAATATTTGAAAATTTTTACATTTTAAATAGATAAAATTATTGGATCTTTTCTATTATTTCTACAATGATTCTCAATATGTAATCAAAATATTTTAAATACTTTTCTATGACTATAATATAAAGCATTTTAATCATATTCCCATCGTTCCTAAAGCATTCTCATGAAAAATTGAGAGTCATCCACTTCAATAACTATGGTTATTTAACAACTTTTTATCAAGTATGCTTAGAAATTAAATTCTCTATTTAATCAAAAAGAAAAAGGTAAATACAAAAAATTATTCATTCAGTATAAGAACACTCAACAAATACTAGAAATACTTTCAATCTAATCCAAATTCTATTTGTGGGATGATATAAATAATGCATAAATCATATTAAATCTATATTACTTTCTCAACATACTCCTAATCGTTATGCACATAAAATTATCAATAAGTTTTAGTCTAAAGTAGAAACGGGTTGATAAGGAACACTAAAGAAGTACAAACATCGTCAAAAAACTTGGACCCCTTGTGTAACACCAATTCTAAAACCTCTAAAAACCTTTCAGAATGAAGTGGTTCCGTAAGATCCCAGGGAATATTCACATACCAGAGACGCTGACAGAACGCATGCATCTACCTGGAAAAGGCCAGTTGTTGCCAAATACTCAGAAAGCTTGGGCACATACCCAATAATCTTTCAAGCAGAAGTCCGCGCCATCGAAAGATGTGTGGAATTCAATATTGGAAGAAACTACCGCAAACAAGAGATTGCGATCATGTCGGATAGTCAAGCAGCCATCAACGCATTGAGCTCAAATATAATCAGTTCGAAGATGGTTTGGGATTGCCTAGACAACTTAAATGAAATAGGCCAGAAGATTACTGTCACCCTCCTATGGTTCCCGGGACACATAGGAATAGAGGGGAACGAAACATCACATAAGCTGACAAAAAAAGAAGCTGAAACCCCACATTTGGGACCAGAACCATCTTGTAAGATCAGCAGTAGAGTCATCTTAGGAAAACTAAGAGAAGAAATGGAGAAGGAAACATCCAAGTACTGGAATCAGCTGGAAGGACGGAGGCAATCTAAGATACTACTGGGGAACTATGACCAGAAGAGATCTCTTAGCTGCCTCAACCTCAGTAAAAAAATGGCTCCAAATTCTAACGGAAATATTAACCGGGCATTGCCGGTTAAGAAGCCACATGAAGAAACTAGGGTTAGAAGATGAAGCAAATTGCAGATTCTGTGAGGAAGAGGATGAAACCTCAATACACATACTCTCAGAATGCCCTGCCTTACAGAATTGTAGGGCCAGATACCCAGGAGCACATGAAATAGAAGAGGGGGATCTACCTGATTTGAAGCCCGACGATGTCCTAAACTTCCTCAGAGAAAATAGGACTCGAAGAGCTGCTGTAAATCTGAGAACACATCAGAATTTGGCAAGTAAAGGGGGGCACAATAAATCCTATAGGTCGCAGTGTACTCATAACCCCTAATTTATACATATATAAATACAAGGCCAATTGTTCTGCCTCGTAGAAAAGAGTTTGAACCAAATTTCTTTTTTATGGATGACAACGCCAGTCCAAAATGTGTTAGCTGAAGCCAATGTCCAGCGAATGAACGGCCCAGCACAATCGCCGGATATGATTCCGATTGAGCACATGTGGGATATAGCCTTCAAGAGCTGATTGTGGCTTCACTGAAAGAGTGGAACAATATTCCTCAAGAAATCAATCAATTTAGCGAAAACAAAGACGGTCCCACGAAATATTAATGTTATTTTTTGTTAAATTCGAAATTAATTGATTACCCCTCCTATTGATTTAACCTGTACACTAGACAGTATTGACCGTTGTCAGTTGTTATGAGTACCATAAAAACACAGTTATAATTTGATTAAATATTGATTGTTATAACTATTTACATAATTAGATTAAGAGAAGATTGTCGAAATGAAAATTTGAAGTTTACCTAGTCCACATTTATCTGTAGGTACCTATCTAAAAGTTTTAAATGCATACAGAACCTGATTAGTTTTAAAATAAAATGTGTTCAACAATATAGTGCCTACAATAAAAGGGGACTGATGGTAATAAACCACTTTTATTGCGATCGTCTGTCACGGTTTATTGCTTATGGTCAAAATTTGCACACAGGATCGGTTCTTGTATTTGTATAATTTGGGTTGTATTTGTATAATAATTTATATTTGTGTTCCCGTAGTGAGAGTTAGTCTGTGCTGTGTAATAATTTTTGTGAAAAATGTTTCGTCCTTGGAAAACTGCATCAGCGGCGCCCTGCGCTTCCATTCGACGACGAGTTTTATCCCTTGATGTCAAAGAAATCGTCAGACTGGTCCAAAGGGGTTGGGTTTTTACTGTAAGAGAAACCAGCGATTTGACAGGGATACCGGAATCATCAGTGAAAGTTCACATTTCGAGGCCAATTCATCCGAGACGAAAACGAAACGATAATGATGTTTCCAGAACCACTGATGACGGTGATAAAGATTTGATAAGAAGAACTATCTATTCTATGTACGAAGAAAACTTGGTGCCTACTATCAGATCATTGCAAACAAGAATAAGGAGCTCCAATGAGATAAGGATATCAATTGGAAACCTATGGACACATTTATCAAAACTAGGTTTCAAATACTGCAAAATTGACAAAAGGCAAGTTATTATGGAATCACAACGGATTAGGCAATGGCGTTTTGAATATTTGAATGCCATAAGTGATTACAGGTCTTTATAAAGACCAATAATCTATTTGGATGAGACCTGATATGATACCCACGATACGCCGGCAAAAGAATGGACCGATGGAACAGTGCGATGCCAATTAAAAGCTACATCGAACAAAGGAAAACGGATCACGATTATTCATGCTGAATCAGAAGATGGTTGGATTCCAAACAGTTTGGATACTACAGCCGAATTGTTCGCTGATTGTTGGAAAAGAACAATAAACCATGTTATAAAGTGGAGGATTCATACAGGGCATTTTATACTAACATAGAACCCCTTATAATTAATATAGACGACGATAGTGATAGTGAAGCTGAATTGATATATTAACATATTTAAATTTTTATTAAATTTTATTGTGGATATCCTCTAATATGTGTTTCTTTTAAAAAATTATTTTTGCAAATTTAACCCTGACCTGCATTCTTTATACTCGGAATTTTACAGTCGTGTAATGACGTCATTTTCGTGGGAAAAAACGTATGTCCTATTAAATTTATTTGTTGCTAAGTAACTGATTACTGGTGTCTAATTACCTGTATGACTTTCGTTGCTTGTGGAGTTCGCTGTATAGTATTGTTGATGTCTAGTGGTACGCCATTCCGAACTTGTTCCTGTTCAATTTGAAAGAAAGCCAACACATTTAGAATTATTAACTGTGTTTGTTAGTTAAATCGATGAGGGTTTTTTGGCGGCATGTTTTGACGCTTTGTCGTTTTCAAAACTTCAAAACTGACAATCACTTGACAAGCATTTCAGGTAAAATTTAGCCACGACAACAACATTTCGGCAAAATTTTTTGTCACTGTCATTTTACATTAGTTAAACAAGGATAGACAAAAATGACGTCATTACAAGACTGTAAAATTCCGAGTATACCCAAACTTGGCAATACCTGAGATAAAAGTACCTAAGAAGTTTATTATCACCATCAGCTCCCTTTTATTGTAGGCACTATATTGTTGAACACACTTTACCTACCTTTTTAATTTTTTATTGTCGTTAAGATGAATTGAATTGTGATAATATTAACAAAATATATTTTAGAATATTTAGATAATATAAATGAATGTTGATTTATAATTACTTATAAACAAGAAAATTGTTCAATGTTGTTATTGAATTTTTGACAGTTCTATGAATTTATCAGTACTAATAAACGACTCATGGTTTTATCAAAGATAATACCACGAGTCCTTAAAATTTTATTGATAAATTTTTAGTTTCGACGAAAAGTTTATTATTTGGCAAAAATACGAAAACAAACCGAAGTCCGTAGGACGAGTAATTATATCTTATTCAGTTTGTTTGAGTAGTTTTGCCTAAAATAAAAAAGTTTGAGTCCATTCTGCACAAAAACCACTTTATTTAATAATTTATCGTTATCTTTTCACTAATTTTCACTATTTTCGCTGTTTAATTGTTCAATATTGTTATTGAATTTTTGACAGTTACATGATTTTATCAATACTGGTAAAACGACTAGTGGTTTTATCAGTATAAAACGGAATGATTGGCTAGCATTTAGCACAGAACATTGAAGATTAAGCGTTTTCATTGGACGAAATCACAAAACTGTGATATTTTGACAGGTGAAAAAAATAATCCGTATAAAACGGAATGACTGGCTAGCTTTCAGCACAAAAGATATTGAAGATTAAGCTTATTTATTGGATAAAATCACAGAATTGTAATATTTTGAAAGATGGAAAAAAAAATAATCACTCAAAACTTTTGCACACAAAAAATGTATAAATAGGCTGGTAAAATAATAATACTGTATTTTGTCACAGTAGCAGCCCGCTACTCTATTTGTTGTCCGAGTGTAACTACCAGCTAAGGGATATTTTTTTAATTTTGTTATTATAATATTTTTCATTATTAATTTGGAATTATTATAATAACTAATTATTGACTCTTTGGGACAAAGGTGGCGACCCCACAAACTTGGTTTTAGCTTTACACTGACCCCCTACACTTAAAAAAAAAATAAAATTGCATCCTCTAAAAAACGCTACCTAAAATGAAACTTTTCAATATTTGTTAGCCTATTCCAAAGCAGGTAAATTTTTTTTCATTTTTAAATATGTATAGTTTATTTCAGGAACAACTCTTCGAAATTAGAAATATCTGAGTTTTTGTTTAATTGTTACTAAGGTTTGATGTCAACTTTTGTTGCCAAAAACATTAAAAATGGAAAAACGTCAATATCAATTTTTATACGCAGATTATTATTTATTAACCTATTCCAAAAAAGATTCTCCAATTTATTTATAGTTAGTATATTTAAATATTTTTAATTGTAAAAAGGTTTAATAGATTTTGAGATTTTTTAAAAATCACTCTATTTTCAATCCGAATGCTATTTAATATTAAAAAAAAACAGAGTTAGCATTAACAACGCAATATCGAAAAAATTCGAAATAAACAAAGGAGTAAAGGTATACCTTTAATAAAAAATTAGAGTATCAAATTATTAAAGTTTTTATGAATTTGGGCTTTAGTTGCTATGTATATAATTTTGCTATTTGTTTTTCCATTTCCTGTTTATCTTCAATAGTGCAACGATCTTTTACTGCAATATTTTTCCACTAAGAGATCAATGTGTGCTTCATAATCTGTTACCGTTCCAATGTCATACTTGTCTTTTGCAAATACAGATTTATTCTTTGATATCAATTCATCTATCAATGCCTGCTGTTTGTAATCTAAATGGTTTACCCAAATTTTGAAGTTGTCTTCATTAAAGTTAATTAAATTATCAGTTTTTATTTCCTTAGAAATTTCTGACTTTTCTGTTTCCTTAGAAACCACTTCATTTCTTTGTGTAGGAATTTTTGATTTCCAAGTTTTCATTTTGAACTAAACTAATTTTTTTGATACAATCTAGTCCTATCAAAAAATCGTAATCGAAGTTTTCTTTGCCTATGACAAATACATCCATTTTTTTTCAGTATCAAAAATTGTTGTATCAAGTGTTATTATACCATTCGACTTTTTAACGCCATTAATTGTTTTTAAATTATTATTGTTACAGTAACTCAACTCTTTATTGTTGATTTTCAATATTCTTGAATTTATCAATGACACATTAGAGCCCGAGTCATAGATTCCAAATACTTCAACTTTTTTATTAAGTACTAATTTTAATCTAATTAATGGCGGCACTATTAGTTTTTTTGGTCTTCACTTTTGAGTTCGCATTCTAATTCGGAATTGTTAACAACTCTTATTTGTTTTTTTCTTTATCACTATTTATTTTCGTTTTAAACCAACAGGTATCTTCTGAATGATAGCGCACACCTTTGTTTAATTTTTCACAAATAGTACATTTTTCTTTCTTGAATTTAGTGTCATCTTTTTTCTTTGTAAATTTTTTTTTTGACCAAATGCTCTAACTTTCCAAGTCTCTTGTTTGAACAATTTCCTCCTTATTGATTCTATCTGTTATAAAATCTGGTAAGCCCGCAGCAATTATAATTAATGTCCCTTCATCAATTGTTTTTCTTCTTTCTAGTAAGAGTTTTTCTTTTTTAATGGCATATTCTACTAGAGACCCCGCTTGATACTTAAAAGACAATGCATATTTACTAGTAGTCCAACCTTTACTGCCATAGGTTTGCAAGAAGTTTGATTTCTATTCTGACCACTCTGACTGTAAACTAAGCTAAGCTCATCATGGAAGAATAACAGTCATTGCATGATTTTTCTAAAAACAATCTAAATATCTCAATTATATTATACCAAACCTCGCACATTCTTTTTTAAAAATTTCCATCCAATGACATGCATTTATGTTTTTTCCATCAAATTTTTCAATTACAAACCTGTCGGCTAACTTTTTAACACTTTATTTTTCCTGCTGTTGTTGATTTTCAACTAATTGTTCCAAAATTTTCACAATGGGGTCTTCGCTATTCTTTTTATTGATGATATCCAACTGTTCTTGGGATAAAAAGTCATGAAACTCATGTAAGAAGTAAACTTTAACAATAACTACGTTTTTATTTAATAAATATATCTTTTAATACTTAGTGATTTTGGTCCAATGTTTTCATCTCTTTATTGTTTTTAAATCTAGACTGTAGGATGGACGTTACCAAAAAATTATTTATGAAAAATAAATATTTAACTGCGTGTAACATTGTCTTAACAGTCGTAAATTATTTTTCTAACTAAATATAAATATAGAATATTCTTCCACCTACACACTTACCAAAAAGAACTATCGGTGCGTCACAGAAGGAACCACTACATGTACACTAAAAAACCCTCCCAAACATTAAATTAACACGGTCGAACACTTATGGAATAAGGGACACTGGTAAATATATAAAAGTGAGAATTCCTCTATATCGGCGCCATCCGATAAAGATAGCGGTCGCGATACTACAGTTTATGGTACTATCTTTATGGTAGTACGGTTTATGGTACCCAGTGTCAGGGTACCGGCTTCTAGCCGTTCACTCTCACAAGAATGTCGAATACAGTCTCGGAGAAGTACCACTGATCGAACTGGGAGTATAGAAGAAGGGAATGGCTAATCGTCCGCTACCAAAAGACAACTGTAGCAAGCAGCTTTGGAAATGAACTTTAAAATAAAACAAATAAAAATAAATTTAAGTTGAATTGAAAAAAGGGTGTAGTTTTTTTTTCAAAATATTTATTCAAACTGGTGATACATTTAGTTAAAAGATTATAATATCCAGTTTATTTAAGCCGGTCAAGTGTTTTGTGTTTTCTACAGATCAATTTTTATTTTTTAGTTATCAAAATCAAAACGGTGGACAGTAAATTTTAAAATAGCAACATCCCAGTCTATCTAGAATCCGGTGTTTAAGTAAATCTTAAAAACGCCTTAATAAAAAATAAATATTAACTAATTATTATTAAAATATTGCTGCAACATTTTTTTTATTTTTAAAACATGTCTTTTTAATTTTACGTCGAGTTAAATTTTTTTACTTAAATTAATTTGAAAAGTCCGCCATTTAAGATATTTCGTCACAAGGGTAAATGTGAAGTTAGCGTCAAATAATGACAGCTGAGCTTCGTGCATCTCACATTACGCACCACGTCACTTGCACTGAAATTGTTTATACTTGGTATTTGTTCATTGTTGATTTGTTTGTGAATTTATTTTGTGATATTCCGTATACTGTTTTTTATTATAAATAGAAAAATGACATCGTTTGTGAAGGCAAATTCAAATAATTTACCTCATGTGGATATATTTATGGTTCACGAATTTTTGAAAAAAGGCAATCGGTTTAATTTATCAGAAATTAAAGGTTCCAAAGCATCCCAGTAAGTATTTGTTATTTTTATCGTAAGTTTTATTAATTCATATTTTATCTAAAATGTATTAACTTTACCATGGAATAAATATTTTTTTAGGCGAAATTTTTGCTAAAATACAAATAGACAAAAATTTTAGAAACGTAAAATATAAGGTAGTAGATATATTGTACAATATGGCACAAAACAAGACTTACATTTTGAACTCATATTAGTTTAATTTAAAATAACCTAACCTAACCTAACTTTTTTCTTAACAAAAACACCAAAACTCAAAAGAAGTAAAAACGAACCAACACAACACAAATCATAAACATAAACAATTCAAAAGTCAACTTTCAACCAATCTTCTATGTACGGATACGACTTTTGTTGGAAAATACCGCAGCTACTTTTAATTTACCCTTGTGACGTATTTGAACGTAGTGTTGCATACATTCTGTAAATTTTTTTTATCGTTTTTTTTTCTGTTAAATTAGAAGAAAATAAAAAAGTAAAATATATTTTCAATATTATATTATCTCTAGTTTCAGAAAAAAAAATAAAAATGCGGTCTTAAATTTTTACTTAAACACCCCATTGTGAAAGTACAGATGCGCATGCGTATTGAATAATTGGTGTTCGAAAATATTCATTGCGCATGCGATTTGCAGTTGGAAACGGTTGCTGATCGATCTACGTTACAAAAAAAATAATCCGCAAACAGTTCTTTACAAAAACTTATTCTAATAGAGTTGACGATACGAAAATGATTTTGATATTACGTTTAAGAAATAAAGAAAAACGAGACAGCTGTATAATATTATAAATGCATTTACGTTGGTCGACTTATCTTTTTTTTACATCTGAACCATTGGTTGATCCAGGAGAGGGTGGTCCATTGAAGGATTGGCTTGATGAACAGTCTACCAATGTAGAACCAATCAGCGGTAATTCGGTAGTAACCCAGTAATGTCTTTGAATTTGAAATTTGTAATGTCTTTTAACTTGAAATTTGTAGTGTCTTTTAAATTGAAATTTGTAACGTCTTTTAACTTGAAATTTGTAACGTCTTTTGGTATTGTATATTCCAATGCTGTGTATAACACCAGTGACAATAAGAGAATCAATCGTGGTTGAAGGTATTGGACTATGCCACATTAAAGATCGTGTATAAAGTTGGAATTACTGACAGTAATCGTTTATAATAATTAACATGTTAAGAACTCTATACAATAGATGGTGTTAGTAATATAATTAATTAAAAATACTACGTTTTTAGTTAACATATCATGTTACAAACGAGGGAAAATAATTACTAAAGTTTATGAAACAGTGTTATTTCTTTTAAGAATTTCAGTGTTGTCTCGATTTGGTTTGGGTCCCCTAGGATGTCTTTCAGCTGGGATTTGATATTAAGCTGTCGTCTTCTTGTGTTGAATTGGCGGCAATCAACCAGGATATGTTTCACAGAAAGTGGGCACTGACAATAATGTATGTTGCTTGAGGTCATTAAGTAGCTGTGTGTGAGTTTGGTGTGACCTATTCGAAGTCTTTGCATCATTGATACTTCTTGTCTAAAAAGTCTAGTGGAGTCAGTAAACAGTGGTGTGTTGAGAATTGGCTGGATAGATAGTAGGAAGGTATTGGTAGAGCTCCAGTGAGCTTGCCACTTATGTCTAACAATTATTTTTGCTTCTGTCTTAATGTCCTTGCAAATCTGGATATGAGAAGTAATTGTGGTAGAAGTTGAGGCTGTTTTGGCATGCTGATCAGCCAGTTCGTTTCCAGGTGAGGGAATCCATATAATGGTGACTGTGGTGTTTAGGGAATAGAGATGGTGAAAAGAGTGATGGATTTCTTGGACAATGGGATGTTCAGTGAGTAATTCTTGGATAGATCGGATAGAAGCTAGGTAAAAAAGGCAACTTTTCTATAAGAATGGTTGATGTGCTTAAAAGCTTGTGGAATATTGTACAATTCTCCAGTATGCACACTGCATAAAGGAGGGATTAGGGAAGTCTTGTTTGCTGTGGTAACTGAGCAGTCAACGCCAATATCACTTTTGGAAGCGTCGGAGTATAACACAAAGTCGTAAAGGTTGTTATAAATAAATTCAAAAAATGCTTTAATCATGAGCTCTTTAGGTGTTTCGTGTTTATTTGGATAAATAAGTATTGACATGAGGGGGGTGCATGATCCAGGAGGGGTTGGAGGAATAGGAATGAGGTTTGTGAGTGAGAGATTAATGTTATTTGTTGATGAAGCTATTATAAGAGCGATAGGTTTAATTATTGGTGAAGGATAGTTAAGAGGGGTGACAGTTGATGTGAACAGCGGATAGACAGGATTGAGAGGGTTTGACGAGACTGAGGCTGCGTAGGATTGAAGCAGATATTGTCATCTAATCGATAGCTTCATACATTTGTTGTTCGGTAGATTGTTATTTAATTATAATGAAGGTACTTTGTGTGGAATGATTATAAAGCCTACGTAGAAATTAAGAGTCCAAATTTATTATTAGAATATAAATCATTTAAAATTTGAAGAGAAAACCGATATTCCAACAGTATCAGGAGTTTACATACAGAAAAGCTTATTTTTTAATTTCAAAAACAAAAATTTATTTGCTGAATAAACTTACAATAATTGTGTACAACTAGAAATACAAATTTTTATTTTTCATACCACAGATTGACAACAGAAACAAAACCTTGAAAATGGAAAATAGCCTTAAGATTTTTAAAAAACTAATTCACAGAATACTAAGAATAATAACCAACTAAATTGATTGTATTAACCTTTACTTTTTGGAAGTTCATCTTACTAAGAACATATATGTCAATCTGACGATGCTAGTTATTAGCGAAACAGCTGTAATTGAATTTTAAAGCGAATTTTTCGAATAAATAGTGGAAGTTTAGTTTAACTGTTCAGTTATTTATTGTTCTTAATAACCAACTAAACGCTTGAACTAAACTTCCACGTTTTATTGAAAAAATAGATTTTTAAACGCAATGACAGCTGTTTCGCTATAACAAGCATCTGACTATAACATGTAAGATATACTTTTACAGAGTAAGGGTAGTACAATAAATTTAATTCACAGAATGTTGATTAATCTCGATCCTTACTCTCTTTCAGAATTTTTTAATGCCAATTTAAATAATTCCTTACTAGAATGTGTGTAAACACACTAATCTTGTCAATAGTGGAACAAGTTTTTCCTAATGATTATTTCCTTTAATCAAAAAGTAAAGTTGTATAGGAAATATTCCTATGATAGACCCCCGCCAATGATGAACCACTAGCTGTATTTTCAAATATACCGCTCAAAATTCAATACCAACATATTGGTTGGGTTGTTTATAAGCGCTTACGTAAATATAAGTTGTTTTTGTTCAAATACATAAATAAGATAAAATTGGTATGCATCGATATAAAAAAAGTAGCTAGACAAAATGTTAAATATTTTTTGTTTAATGATTATTTCAATACCTAAATTATTTAAATTAAAAAGTAAATGTATTATTTTGCATTTAAGATCTTCAATTATAAGTAAATAAAGTGTATTTAAAAAAATATTATACAGGATGATCACACTATTGAGTTAAATTTTAAATTAAAAAACGAAGGTATATTCCTTATTAATTCCTTATTAATTCCTTATAATAAAATAAGGTAAGTTCATATTTACATCCCTATATCAATTCCTAATAGTTTTTGAGATATTAGATACGATTTTCGGTTACAATGCAACTTTATTTGGCTTTGTTTCATCATTGTTGTTTAGTCTTCGATTAAAATCAATTTTGTTTTGAAAAGGAAATAGAGAAAATAAAAAATTTCAAAAGAAAATTTTTAATATAAAGAATTAACAAAATAGTTTTCAAAACAAAATTGATTTTAATCGAAGACTAAGCAACAATAATGAAACAAAGCCAAATAAAGTTGCATTGTAACCGAAAATCGTAAAGTATCTAATATCTCAAAAACTAATAGGAATTGATATAGGGAAGTAAACATGAACTTACCTTATTTTTTATAAGGAATTAAATTAAATAAAAAAAATATGGGTTGCTATTTGAAATAAGGAAGATACCTTGGTTTTTTTAATTTAAAATTTAACTCAATAGTGTGATCACCCTGTATAATATTTTTTTAATACACATTATTTACTTACAATTGAAGATCTTAAATGTAAAATAATACATTTACTTTTTAATTTAAATAATTTAGGTATTGAAATAATCATAATTTTATTTAGCGTGATTTCTGTCAAAATTTTCGAAAAACATTAAAATTCTCCTAAACGGTTAATTTTAGATACAAATAGCAACCCATATTTTTTTTTTATTTTAATTTAATTCCTTATAATAAAATAAGGTAAGTTCATATTTACATCCCTATATCAATTCCTAATAGTTTACATAAACTAACACTTAAATTTAACGAACTAACCAATAATAAGAAAATAAACAGGGTGTTGCATTTAAAATAGTGAAGTTGGTGTCGGTTTCCGGTATAACCGGAAGTGCGATCAAATTGAAAATATTTTAGTTAAACTCAGAAGTATCAAAAACCCCATTAATCTCGCGTTTTTCCTTCCCCATAAACTTCTGGGTGGCACTCGTCGTAGGACACCCTGTATGTTCTCATATAAAGCAAAATAATAATTGGAAAACTAAAATAGTTATAGTTGGTGCAAAACAAAATTTGATTCACGTCACTAATTTCGTCTTAATTGCCAAGCATCGTTCCTAACTTTCAAATTAAATTTTCCATTCAATAAATGAATATAAAAAACTTATATTTGTTTACATAAAGTTGGTAGCCGTGATTGACAAGTCGCGTCGTTGCCGTTGTCATCCATTAGTATATTTAGTTTTGTATTTGTCATTTTGTGATGAATCTAATTATAGCGAATAAAAGCAAATATTATTATACTCTTTATTAAACTCATATACCCAAAAGGAAAAAAAAATATAAAATTTTTGCTGGTACTTTGTTTGATGTCACTTCAAATAAGCTGTTTTGGATAAATTTATTCGAATCGATCTTTAAATCTTGTAAACTTATAAAAGTCCGGCAACACTGTCTATACGTGTCGACGTAAAATTATGATGACGTGTATCAAATTTTGTTTTGCACCGACTATATAATGATATTTACTTAGAGGGTGCAGAGGAAAGAAACATTGAGCAAGATAAATATTTGAAGAAAAAAAAATTAAAACAGTAATAATAAAAGTCATCAAAGTTCAGTGAAAAAAATGACAGAGGGCACAAAGAAGCAAAATGTAATGAACAAGTTCCAGAAGATGATGAATGAGTTTGGTGAGGATAAATATTGCAATAGTTAAGGTATAGTGCTTAGGTAACTTTAGAACATTAAACAAAGAACTTTTTAACACAACTTTCATGATTTATTTAAAAAATTTACCTTTTCAAATAAATCGTGGAAGTTGTGTTAACGAGTTCTTTATTTAATGTTCTTAATAGAATTGACTTCCACAGAGTAAGGAATACTAAAATAAATTTAATTTAGTTAAGTTTGGGAATAGGTTGTTTGATTAGTTAGGTATTTAAAATCAATGATAAAATAAAATTAATTTTTTAGTAATATTTAAATTGATTTACAGATCAAATCTTAAAAATAATAGAAAGCATAATGCCTCAAACAAACAAACAACCAAATAAATTATTTATAATAATTATATTTGGAATTTTACAATAAGCGAGTTCCTCGTTTGATTTCTTCAGTTGCGTCGGACGATTAGCCATATTCGAGTTTGAACCTGTTGCAAGGAAAAGAAGGAGAACACACGGAGTGTACTACGGGATACTGCTCTATACAGACGTGAATTTTGTAGTATCCATTGTACCAGACCAGAACGACTTGACTCATCTTCGATTAAATAACAAGAATGAAGAGAAGACGTGATGTTAATTTAAAAATTTGCACTACTAAATAGGTAGTTTTTCAGTCAGAGCAATTGCTATTGTGTAAAATGCAACAGTGATTAATTTAAATAAACAATTTAAGATAAAAAAATGCAAATTATACAACTTAATTGCATAAACCGAAATTGGATTTTCGGGTATTTTTCTGTTTTTTTCTGGTCATAGATTTATAATTTATTATGTTTTAAAAATGGCACATTTTTCATAGTTTCTATAATATTATTGTCTTAAACAACTTATACACTATACATCTTTCACGGTTTATGAGCAGTATTTAAAATAACAGAATTTTTTAATACACCTGCATTTCCCAACGTACGCGATGTTTTAAATTATTTAGGTTAGTTATTATATTATGTTATTATATTTGTTTGTTCTACTTTAATATGTTAATTGTTCACATATTTTGTCAAATAAAGCTTTTATTAATTTATCTTAGGGGGGTCCGACATGGGCACAATATATGCCATTGATGGACCACTTGGTTATTTTTTTAAGACATGTATTTATATATAGAAAATTTTTTTATGACAAATTTACTCTGTGTTATGATAAACATCAACAGCAGCAAATACTATTTGGTTTTGTTGGGCAGACAATCACGAACGCTGATAATATCAGTGTAAATATGCAAGACATTTTTTTCGCAAGAATACCCGACATTTTCTCTCGAAGTCACTTGCTGCAATAATTGGCCCGTAAAAATTGCCATGTTATAATAAACGCGGATTTTCATATAATTCCACAGAAAAAAGTCAAGTTGTGTCAAATAGGGTGGTCTTGCTAAAATGCAAAATGGCGGCAATACTGAAAACGATGACGTCATACAAACGTAAATTATTTTGTATAAAAAAGAAGAATATAATGTCAATTAGTATCGCAAAGTGATAAAATTAAAAAAACTATTAGCAGAATCAACGATATCCGAGCAGGAAAAAAATAAATATGAAATTAAAAAAATACTAACAGTAGGTATCTGATGTGCAATAAGTGTGGTTAAAAAATATTTGGATGCCAAATCACTTAAAATATTATATCATGCAAATTTCAAATCAATCTTAAACTGTGGGGTTGTTTTTTTGGGGATGTATTAAGGATAATTAAAGGAATACCAGATAGGGATACTTGTAAAAATGCTTTTTTATATTTTGCACTTATAAAATAGTATATTAAACAACGCATTTCATATGGAATTCTGTTATGACACGAGTTCAAGTTTAAAAAACGAATCGCGAAGCGATGAGTTTTTTAAAGAACGAGTGTTACAACAGCCATATGAAATAAGTTGTTTATAATATTTTTTATATTTTGCCCTTTTTACCATTTTGTAAATTAATTTTTTATTTTTATGTGATTACGAAAATTTTTATTTTAAGATGTATGTCGGCAGCACTGTGTAATTTATAAAATTTGACAGTTGTGACATTTAAATTATCAAATGTTAATGTTTTAAAATATTTTAAAATGAATAATATACCAATAATAATATATTATATAAGTAAAATATTATATTCATTTTCACAGATACTTTCTTAAAGAACTATATAAAATTAATAAATTGCTATTAGCCACAAATGGCATTGTCAATAGTCTTGCCTTTAGATACTTCACTCATGTCGCCAACCATTTAAAACAAAAATTTGCGTGCGTAAAAGTTACATTACGATACGCAAATGCGTTTTATAATGAAGATTTTTATAAGTGCAAAATATAAAAATATTCATTATAAAACGCATTTGTGTATCGTAATGTAACTTTTATGTACGAAAATTTTTGTTTTAAATGGCTGGCAATATGAGTGAAGTATCTAATGATAAATAACAGAATGATTAGGACAAAAAGTACCTACTACTATCATTTAAATACAGCATTAAAATATTGATAAAATCTTTGTAATATTTAAACAATTTTTTACATTGTAGGGGCTCCGACAAACTATTGGTTATCGATAAGGCAGCTGACCTTGCCCACAATCTTTTAGGTTCATTCAATTCTAGTTCAAATTTGTCGGGCTCCTTTCGTTGACGATAATACATAAACCCTTTCTTAGTCAGAACAATAAACAACTAAAAGGTTGAATTAACTTTCACTATTTATTCTTTGAATACTTTAAATGCAATGACAGCCGTTTCACTATCGAAATAGCATCGATTGTTCTGAATAAGATGAACTTTCACATAGTAAGGGTTAGTACCATAAATTCCCTTCTTAGTCCTTAATATGTCGTAGATAAAGTATAATACGTTGCTCGTAGGTTAAGATCAATTACTCCATCGCGACGTTATCCTACTCGGCTTCACCTCATGCTTACAATTTTGTCGCTGGTGCGTAATTGACGCCTTAACCAACACGTTACGTAATAGGTATACCAAAACATTTATGAATAGATAAATTAGTTAATATACAGTATGATGCAAATTTATGGAATACATTCATTATTTCAGAAACACACGACTTTTAAAAAAATCTTAAAACATGTCAATTATTTTAATTTTTGAATGGCCATCAACTGCTATAAATGTGTGCTTAGGTCATTAGTGATGGCGTAATGACGTCATCGACGATTTTTTAAATACAAACCGAGGTCACGTGACAGCTCATTTAAAAGGTCTCCTTATTGCCTTTGCAAAAATGTAATCATTTGAATATTTATTTCATCAGGGTTTACTTAAATACAATTACATTACAACAAATGTTCAAATTGCCGACCTTCAGCAATGATACAATGAGAAAGGCGAGCAGTAAATTCTTTCCTAACGTTTTCGAGGTGTTATTTGTGCAATTTCCGTTCGGATTCGCTCCTTCTACATTATTCGGTCGATTTTGATATACTCTGCTTTTTAAATTTCCCCACAAAAAAATCTAAGGGAGTCAAATCTGGAGACCTTGGTGGCCATTCGATAGGGCCCCTTCTACCCATCCACCTTTCTGGGAAAACGTTATTAAGGTAATAACCGAAACCAGAATTGCATGAATTAAGTATATGAACTATTGATAGTTTTGATTTTAGTAAACATCAAATATCAGTGATTTATATTGGAATGTTTTGCCGGAACATTTCTTTTGAAAAACGAAGTACCGACCATAATTATATTTAATAAAAATTGTAGCACCCTGCACGTCTCATTATTGCGCTTAAGGCTAGCATCCATCTAGTCTTAAATCACTATCATCATCAATTCCTCATTAGACCTATAATATCCACTTTGCAGAATCTTATTCTTATTATTTTCTCTCCTATAAGTAGTGTTTAATGATCGACAGAGACGGACTCGCGCACAAATTGGCCTAATAGGATTTAAATCGGGCAGTTAAAGTGTGTGACAATTACAACCAGGGATCTATTTTTTTAGCAGATTTATAAAAATTTACTGAATTGAATATACTCAAAAATTGCACAAAAATTGGTAGGGAGTTACCTAGCTTGGAGCCAGTTGACGGACAGAGGATGATACTGTTTACCCCTTAGAAAAAAAAAAGAAACAGGAAGGAGTTTGTCATATATTAACTTTAAGAAAATTTTGCGACGGAAGTCGGCCATCTTGAAGCTCCTTGTATGACTCATTGTTTATGTTTACAGTATGCTGTCAAAGCAATATTTGCATATAAATGTCAAAAATGAGAGCATAGGCGTATCATTCGGTTTTTATGAACACAAAATGATTTACAACACTAAATGTATTCATATACTTGATTGGTTGGAATTTAATCAAAATAAAAACCCTAATATAAATTTTATTTTTTTACGGTACGAAAATTAAAATTGACAATTGGCCGCCATATGCAAGCTCCTTTCTGGACTCAAGGTCATTTTGCATATACTCCTTCCTGTTTCTTTTTGTTCTAAGGTTTACCCTGTTCGACCGCGTTTAAATGAAATAACACAAATGACAGCTAAACGGAATTTTGTCAAAAACCAATAATCATCAGTAATTTGTATTCTACAATTTATCGTACTAATCCTTACTTTATGGAAGTTGGTCATATTCAACACGAAACAAATAACTTTGCGATGATTTAGCGAACCATCTGTCATTGGCAAATAAAAGTTTAGAAATATAATAATGCAGACTATTACAAAATTACTTGTTTCGTTTTTTTTTTTTTTAGACAATCGCATCCACATCAAGGTGATTAGAGGTATATTACATTTTACTCTATATATTGTACAGTATATTAATATCTTTTAAATAGTCTGTTAAAGCCGTAACGTTGCAGTTATCTCCTAGAAGTTCACTTTAATTCTGCGGCAAGTTGTGCATATGTCTAAATCATATTGGGGGCAGTCTAAAAGTATATGAGACACAGTAATTGTCGTATTGCAGTGGGAACACTGAGGGGGGTCAATATTTGAGAGGAGATATGAATGCGTGAGTTTCGTGTGACCTATTCTCAATCGGGTTAGAACAGATTGTTGATGCCTACTACCACGAGGGTGTGATCTCTTGGTAGTAATGTTACTTTTCACTTGCTTTAGTTTTTGATTCGACTGATGCCACTCACTGTTCCACGCACTAAAAACTTTGGATTTGAAGAACTGTTTGAGATCACTAACCACGCACTGATTTTCGAAGAGAGATTGTTCGCTGGTTGTTGCTAGTCGGGCGTTCTGGTCAGCCGTCTCGTTGCCATCGATTCCAACGTGTGAAGGGATCCACATGAATTCTACGAGTCTATTATTGTTCTCAGCTAACTTCAGTTCTTTTTTAATAAGATATTCTATGGGATGTTTAGGGAACAGGTGTTGGATAGATTTTATTGAGCTCAAGGAGTCTGTAAGTATGAGACTATTGTTTAGGTTAAATTCGTTTATGAAGGTTAGTGCTTTATAAATTGCATATAATTCTGCCGTAAAAATGCTGGAAAATGGTGGTAATTTAAATAAACGATTTTGGCCTTCAATTATAACTGAACAACCTACATGACCGTTGAGTTTGGAAGCGTCCGTGAAAATTGTTGAATAATCGGAAAACTGGGTATATAGGATTTCATTTAGATTTGCTTTGATAACTGATGGGATTGAAGAGGATTTGTCGAATTTCGATAGTTCTGTATGGCAGTGAGGTATTTTAATTGTCCAAGGTGGTAAACTGTTTGGATTGTTTGGAAATGTTTTTGGAATGTGAAGGTTGAGATCTTGCCGAATTTTCCGAAGTCTAAAGTAATGTGGTTTTACTATAGAAGGTTTTGATCGGAAGTGTGCTTCGTATCTATTAGAAAATATAATGTTGTTCAGTGGTTTTTGTTTATTACCGGCAATAGAGGACGCATGAGACAAAATAAGATATTGACGCCTTAGACGTAATGGAGGCTCGTTGGCTTCAACAAGAAGACTTTCAGTAGGAGATGTTCTAAATGCACCCAAGGCAATCCTGATCCCAGCGTTATGTCCCAGCCATAGTCGATTTTAGAGCGAATTAGAGACCTATAGAGTAGCAGTTAGGTTTGCTGATCTGAACCCCATGTTCTGTTTGATAAATTTTTTAATAAATTTAGTCTTTTGTTACATCTTATAACCAGTTGTCGTATATGTTCTTCCCAAGTGAGCTTTTTATCAAATATCATTCCTAGGAATTTGACATTTTCTTTCCATTTTAGTTTCTTTCCATAAAGTGTTAGTTCTGGATGTCTGTCTAGATTTTTCTTGGTAAAACAAACACCCACAGTCTTTTCTGTAGAAAATTGAAAACCTGTATTCTCTGCACACACTTGCAAATCCAAAAGAAATGTTTGTAGGAAATTGCTGCAGGCCTGAAGATTTTTGCCCTTTATATATACTACCAGATCATCAGCATATAGCCTAGCTTTTAATGGAGTTTTGAGTTTATCAATAATGTTATTAATGGCAATTAGAAACAACGTAGGACTTAAGATAGAACCCTGTGGGGTTCCATTTTGTTGTTTATGTGTCTTAGAAAGATAAGAGTTTACTCTGACTTGGAACGATCTTCCTTTTAGAAAGTTTTCGATATATGCTAGGCAATGTCCACCGATGTTCCATAGGTGAAGTTGTTTTAATATGTTGTACCTCCAAGCGGTGTCAAAAGCCCGTGTTAGATCGAAGAACACTGCAATGCATGCCTGTTTTGTCGCTAGGGCTTCGTGGATGTCATTTTCTAGTTCTAAGATGTTGTCAATTGTAGATCGATTTTGTCTGAAACCATTTTGTTCATTTATTAACAGTTTTTTTTCTTCCAGTGACCACAAGAGTCGCTTATTTACTATTTTCTCTATTAGTTCTCCCATTACACATGTGAGAGAGATAGGCCGGTAGGATTCAGGACTGGAGGGGGGTTTGTCGTTTTTGTGTAATGGTAGGATAATTGCTTTGGACCATATGGATGGAAAAGTGTGATGAGACCAAATGTGATTGAATATTTTTAACAAATGACTTTTGGCTCCTTCTGGAAGATGTTTCAGGAAATGCAACTCTGATGTTTGTTGTCAGCTGAAGTCCCCTCAAAATTTTTACATGAAAACGTTGTGTGTACTTTTTTATTTATAGTTCTACAACAAAATGTTACAGGACCTAACTTGTAGAGAATTTAATTTGCAACAAAACATATTTAAAATTTTTTTTATCTGATAAATAGTTTAAGACAGGGGTTCCCAATCTTTTGTAACCCGCGTCGCAGTTACAAGTTTAATATTTTTTCCGGCTCCCTTTTCTAGTTAACTATTTGAGGAAATTGTCAAAAAAATAGGTACCTACAATAAAAGTTAGGTTAGGTTGGTCGTAACGAAAATTAAAACACCACAATACAAAATTGACTTTTTTATTATAAAAGATTTAAAAAAAAAGTCAAATCAATGTGAAGGGTGAGCTCCACACAGTTGTTCAAAGCGGGGAATAAGACTTGAAACAGAATAAAAATGTTTAATGCTTTGGAAGTTAAATTTGGATATTCATTTTGAATCGATAACCAAAACTCCATCAAATTGACACTCGAAAATCTAGTTCTAAGGCTGCTATCGCAAGAGAGTTCAATGATCCTCTTCATCTCGTGATGTAAATCCTTGTGGACTTTGTGCATGGAAAGGGTCTTGGATCTACGCAAATTTTTCAACATCATAATGTGCAAAATACTTCGAAAACCATTCGGTGAGCTTCGCTAGGTATTCCGTGAAAAAGGCGATCAGGTCTTGTGGAATAACCAGTTCATTTGATGACGCATAATTATACAATTGCGGCAATCTTGACCGCCGCCTTCTTTCAACTTTGTTATCCATAGCTGTAGTTTCTTTCTAAATGCCGCAATTATCTCCGAAAGTTTCAGAATGTGCGTGTTGTTGCCTTGCAAAGACAGATTTAAATTGTTTGATTTCTCAAACACATCGCATAAATATGCTAGCTTTAGCAAAAAATCAGGTTCAGTAAAAAATTTTGCATTTTCTTTACGTTTTTGTAGTGCAAATTTTTTCGCGTAATTCAAACACACGAAATAAAACATTTCCACGTGAGAGACATCGTGAATTACAGTAGTACAGCAGGGTGCGAATTCTCGGGCCAGGGAACAGCGCTCCCCGAGAGAAAGATGGGCGTGGTTCTATTAAAACTTGATGGTGCCTTATTCTCGACAAAAAGGATGAGCTCCCTCCCTGTATTTTTAATAGAACATCGTTCTCTCCCTTTGAAGCAGTAGAACGAACGTAAGTTAAGAGAACAGTCAGCTGTTTACTGTCTTTCGTCTTTGAAAATTGTTGTTTTTGGAGTCAGTTGTCAGTCAGTGTTTGGTATAATTTTTTGTTTCATACAAGTATTTTCGTTTGTTTGGAAGATTTTGCCTTTTTTAAGTTTTACTGTTACTTTTTTTTTAAATTCAATTAGAGATTGGATCACAAACTTAAGTTCGTGGATTGGATTAATTTATAAAATGGACGATATAGATGAATATTTACTAGCTCATGAAGTAATAAGAGATTTGGAGGTTCTTGAAGATTTAAATAATCAACCAAGAAGGCAATACCATGTAAGGGAGCAAGCTTTTCAAGAACTAAGAGATACACAGTTTATTAAAATGTTTCGGTAAGCATTAATTTAATGTAAATGCGTGTTAATTAGGTATGTTATGGAATTGATGGAATGATAAACAGACCAGATATTCAAGAAAATGCAGCCAATGAAGATTTACAAAGAGCCCGAATGATATAACAAAATATTATTCAAACCCATTTTATATAAACAATAAATGTTTTATGGACCAAAACAATTTTTTTATTTCTAACTAATTTAACAAAGCACTTTGGGTTAGGCACACAAAAATAAAATAAACAACACAAATGTATACAAATTTATTAAATAACTAAGAAATATAAACTCTACAAACAAAAAAAGAAACAAAAAATACTTTAAAAATTAATAATGGTGACAGGTAAGTATATTAAATTTACAAAAAAAGAAACTAAAAAATATTCTCATTAATATTTGCATTTGACTTTAAAAAATGGATTTGGTTCTTACAGCCTCTGAAAGTAACAAAATACTATTTTCAACTTTCTATATTTTGGAAATAGTTGAACCAAATTTGATGTTTACCCAAACAAAACTAATGTTTCTCCATACTAAAAGAGTAAAGAAGGTAAATATTTTGATACATATAATTTAGGTTAAAGGGCAAGAGTACCTATTCAAAAATGCACAGGGTATTTTCAATTTAAAAGTAGTAAAAGATAAATATTTTAAAAAAGCTTAATTATTCGCAAAGAACAACATTATATATCTATACTTGCCTGAGTTTTATATCTTAAACTAGGCATTAAACTAGGTATCCACAACAAATTATTAATCCATAACCCAATTATCAAAAGAAAAGAAATCATAAGCAAAACAAATAACGACGCACTGCGGTTACTGCGCAACTAATTAGTGGTTGTAAACATTATTATTCTTCTTTTCTTATTTTGAAGCTCCAAATAACACTGGCAACATCGTCAGCATTTATTCTACGGGGAGTCTCGATTGAGGTTGATTCGCACCATTCAAGAATAGCTCCAGGGACCTTCCCCAGAAAATCAGGGAGGGAGAATCGCCGACAATTTGATCGCTTCTACGAAGCCGGAGAATCGGCACCCAGGGCTGTATGTTCAGCTCCCATATCTATGCATAGTTTTTTAAAAATTCTGGCCTTTAGAGGATTTTGTGCTGGTAGGCAAGAATTTCTGTAATTTCTATTCTCCAAGTACCTATATTGTTATGAGTAAGCAAGGTGGAATCTTGTTGAGGAGTTCTTGCTTGTTAAGTAGCATTATATACCATTATAATTTAGCAAAATGTATTTAAGTAACAAGAACCAGTGAGGGTTGAGCTAACGTCTAAAATTTTAATGATGTTTAGTGATGTTTGATCTTTCATAGGTTGTACTTTTTGCACGTTCCCGGAGAAATTGCGACAAAAAATTCCTTCAACGTACAAGAATGTCAGTTCGGCTTCCTCAGGTACGCCTTGTTTAGGTTAGAGGAAAATTCGAAGGGAGGGTGAACTTCAATAACCAATTTTTGAATGTATTTAAGAAATTCGTGGTGATAAGTACTCTACGAGCTATAAAATCTATTGTGTCCCCTTTCTTTCCATATGTCTCATGTTTACTCAGTCTTGTAGCAGCTCTTCTAGTCCTATTTTCCTAGTAAAGTTTAGGACATCGTCGGGCTTCAAGTCAGGTAGATCCTCCTCTTGTATTTCATGTGCTCCCAGGTGTCTGACCCGAATTTTGCAAGGCATTTTACACCTTGCTGCATCTTTTAACCATAGTTTCTTCATGTGACTTCTTAACCGACAGTGCCCGGTTAATATTCCCGTTAAAATCCGGAGCCTTCTTTTGCTGAGGTTGAGGCAGCTGAGAGATCTCTTCTGTTCATAGTTCCCCTGAAGTATCTTAGCTTGTCTCAGTCCTTCCAGCTGATTCCAATACTTTTCCTTCTCCATTTCTTTTCTTAGTTTTCCTAAGATTACAGCTCCCACAAGATGGTTCTGGTCCTAGATGTGGGGTTTCGGCTCCTTTTATTGCCAGCTTATCCGCTGTTTCCTTCCTTTCCATTCCTATGTGTCCTGGGACCCATAGGAAGGTGACAGTGTTCTTCTGGCCTAGTTCATTTAAGTTTTCTAGGCAATCACAAACCATCTTCGAACTGATTATATTTGAGCTCAGTACTTTGTTGGCTGCTTGACTATCTGCTGTGTGCAATGGGGTCAAATTTAGAATCACTTCCATTGCAGCAGTGGGGCAAGTGCCCACTCCTCCAGTGATACATGCAAAGGCTAGTCGCTGAATCTTCGAGAGGTTCTTCCTTGTAGTACTCAGATTAGCTCTTGTGCCCCAAGCCACTGCCCCATATGTGATTAAAGGTCTCACTATTCGATAACCAACGGACAGAGTGGTGTCGAGAAACTAAGTATATAATGTGTAAAAAGGAGACAGATATATTTTAACTATATTGTGTTCTGGAATGATCGACAATAGACGAAGTGAGTATGTCTCGTCATATATAGAAAAGAGAGAAATGCATATATTGTTCTTAGAAAATGGTCATTCGCGAAGTTTCTGGAAGGTTAGCAACCTATAAAAGGACTTGATCAGAGGTCGTTGAGAGGTAGATTATTGGAAGTCAGCCATAGAAGATCAGTCAGAATGGACAGTCAGTGAACAAACAGTTTTTTAAAAGTAAAAAAAAATAAAGTGTTAAATAGTGACTTTAAAATACAAGTTAAAACAATCAAGAAGTAAAACAAAGTGCTAAATAGTGACATTAAGAACATAAGTTTAAGATTAACACCAAAGTAAACAAAAGTGTAATTAAAATCTTTTTCGACCCATAAAAAAGAAGAAACTATAAGTGTACTTACTATTTATAATACAATTAAAAGAACTATAATACAACAAACACTGAACTATATCCATCTGGAGGAACAAACAAAGAACAATAATATTACACAAGAAACCAAACGAACACGACATTTTGCCAAAGTCGGAAATTCCACGTATCACTTCGTTCGTTTCCGTTTTTCATAGAGCGACTACGGATTTTTTACACCAATCACACAGCAGAACTCTACGTGTATTAAGGTCAGATAACATTCTAAATAAAATTAATTTGAATTTCGTAGTAGTTATATTATTTCAAACAAAAGAATTTATTTGATACTCAATAATTAAACAACTTCAATAATAGCTTATTTACCATTGCATAAATAACAATAATTAATTTAACACACTTTCAACATCAAGTAAGTTTTTTTCTTATTTTTCCTGCTAATTAGTTTCATTATTAAACTTTCAATATTACTGTTTTAAATTAACTCTTTTTATAATAAATTTGTAATTATAATTAATCAAATTTTATTCAAATACCTACCTAAGGTGCGTTCATTTTCCACACTACTTTTACTCCCTCTACTCCAATCGCTCCGAAATCGTTCGCCATTGCTTTTTAGAGTGAAAAGAGCTACTCCTTTCGCGTTCGTTTTCAACATTTCGGAGCGCTCTCGGCGCGAATGGAGCTACTCTAAAAGTTCCAGCGTAGCGAGGTAGAGTAACGAGAGTAACAGGAGTGGTCATGCGCAGTCATGCTTATCTCGCATTGTCTGTCATTTGAACTTTGTTTACGTGAAGGCACGGTTATAGGTTAAACGTGGTGTTGAAATAAAAAAATAAATTTATAATGTTCGGAGGTAAGTCAAGGTATTTTATATTTGGAATCTTTGGTTCAAAGAAACATATCCGCAATTGTAGGCGATATGAAATCTGCTGATAGTATGGAACCTGAGCAACATAGCAGTGAAACAAAAACATGGACACGAGAAAACACGCTTTTTTTGATAAACCAAGTACAGCAATTGCAAAGCGAATTTTCCTCGGGAGTCAAAAAAAGGGTTTGGCAGAAAGTTGCAGAATATTGCAAGAAACTAAATCCTGACATCACATCACAACAATGCGAAACAAAATGGAAGTGTTTAATCAGAACGTATAAAAATGTTGTTAGTCACAACAATACTTCGGGTCAGAAATCAAGACATTGGGAATACTTTGATGTGATGCCGACACATCTCCAAAAAAGAAAAATAAAAGATATTATACAAGAATATACGTAAAACTAAAATTTCTTACCTGAAGCTTTCAATATTGCCTAAATACCAAATGGTCAACATCACTTCCTTTTCCAATGAAACTTTTGGATTACCAGGTGTAGGCCCTATGTCATCATCAACATCATACACTTTCTTTAATAAGTCTTCAAATGTGTCGGCAGTCATTCTGAAATGTTGTTTAAATTGTTTATCACTCATTCGGGGTACCGTTTCTTCCGCAAATAAATCTATTTTTTCAACGATTTCCTCATCATCATCAGAAGAATCGAACAACACCTCTCTGGCAAAGTTCATGATGGGCAGAATGTTCCCGTAGTTCATTTTCTTGAAGAATAAATAAATAAGTAAATATTTGCTTTTGCACATTGATAATAAACAATAAAAAAACTACCTACAACTCCGTGTTCACTCCGAGTGTGCAAAACGAACGCACCTCTAATAATCCAACTAAAAACTTGCAGAACAAAGCACCCTTGAGAAAAAGAAGATCTTGCTACTACTTTGAGCATTCAACTAATATCAATCAATAAACTATAATTGAATCATAATATTCAATACAGTATATATCAATATTTTAACTATAATGGACCCGATTGCGGCTAATTTAGAAAGCCTGTCCTTCTTGGGCCCCTATTCTAGGATCATTCCTACGAGAGAATAATTTCTCAATATGTCACTAGTACGAGAGCTTATGTAGTTATCTCTTTATTTTCGTCACAGCTGATTATTGGCGCCATTATCGTAGTTTGTGGGTCGCTCATGCGCCTTATTAATTTTTTAGCAAGTTTCGTAGCAAGAAGACTTACAAACCAGTTGAAGAGGTTTAGTGTTTACTTTGATACTACGTCATCGGGTATTTTGATAAATTGTGATATATAATTTTGAAGTTGTCATTAATACAGTTTGTCAACTTTTGATTTTTGTAATATCTTATATGGCTCGACTTCACTTTAACGCATGCAACAAAAATGGTCATGTGATATATCAATCGAAAGCCCTTGAGAGCTGAGTCGATTGCCACCTGTCTCAGTTGGCGCATGCGCAGAATAAAAAAAGTTACGAATTATTTAATTTCCCATTATATGTATATGGGGATCAAACATTAGATATATAATGGGAAATTAAATAATTCGTATCTATTTTGCTCTGCGCATGCGCCAACTGAGACACCAAAAAAGTTAGGTTAGGTTAGGTTGGGTTGGGTTAGGTTAGGTTTGACTTAATTGTTTCTGCTGGGATGAGTGAATATACATTTAACGGATATTTGAATTAAAGGTTAGCGCCGTTATTGAGTCTTTTTGGCATTATCCATAGACTTATAATGGAAAATTAAAAAATTCATAACTTTTTATTCTGCGCATGCGCCAACTATGAGGGGTGTCAATCGACTCAGCTCCTCAAGGGCTTTCGATTGATACATCACATGACCATTTTTGTTGCGTGCGTTAAAGTAAAGCCCTACCTTTTATATTTTCGAAACAGTTTCTTGAAATAAGTAGAATTACTAAGGATAATAAAAAACTCTTCGTTTTAACAAAACTTCCAATATTTATTTAAAAACTGCTTTTTTAAAAGACTCAATGACAGCCGTTTCGCTAGACAACTAGGATCGTCAGATTGACATATTGAAGTTACTATTTATTTTTGTAGCTAGGTACCTGATGTTTATTAGGTAGTTATAAGGCTAGACCAAGTATGGAAGTAATAAGACATAACAATATTAAAGCCTAGAAGTTAATAGCTCTAAGGGATTATCCTGGACGTACTTCCCTCTAAGATCAGTATAACTGTGCAATGATATAGAAAAACCAGGAAAAAACTATATCATGCTGATCTTTACAATAACTTAATATATTTGTGTCTTATCTATGTAAATAATGAAGACTCAATCAAAGCAAACACTTTAAAAGTGGAGAACTTCCCAGATTTATTTGTTCATTAACAACTTTAAATTGTGGATCTGCTAGATGTCTTTTTATTTCAAGTTCTTCAAGGAAATCTAAATTTTGTTTTTTATTACAAATGTGTAGTATTTGGATGTCATTGGTGTGAAAGAGTGAGGTTGGATGTATAGGTGTTTTGCATAATTGTGGAAGTATTTCCAATAAAATTTCAAAAATAATATCTTCGGCAACATCAGCAATAATATCATTTAAAACACAAAATAATGTTGGTACAAAATTGTTAAATGTAAAAACAAAATTACCTAAATTAAAAAAATCTGGTGTTTACAAAATTAATTGTCCAAAGTGTAATGCTGTATATATAGGTCAAACACAAAGAAATTTTGAAGTAAGATTTAACGAACATTTAAGAGCATATAGATTAAAACAACCAGATAAGTCAAATTATGCAAAACACCTACTTGAACATCCAACCTCACTCTTTCACACCAATGACATCCAAATACTACACATTTGTAATAAAAAACAAAATTTAGATTTCCTTGAAGAACTTGAAATAAAAAGACATCTAGCAGATCCACAATTTAAAGTTGTTAATGAACAAATAAATCTGGGAAGTTCTCCACTTTTAAAGTGTTTGCTTTGATCGAGTCTTCATTTTATACATAGATAAGACGTAATTGTAACACAAATATATTAAGTTATTGTAAAGATCAGCATGATATAGTTTTTTCCTGGTTTTTCTATATCATTGCACAGTTATACTGATCTTAGAGGGAAATACATCCAGGATAATCCCTTAGGGCTAATAACATCTAGGCTTTAATATGGTTATGTCTTATTACTTCCATACTTGTTCTAGCCTTATAACTACCTAATAAACATCAGGTACCTAGCTACAAAAATAAATAGTAACTTCAATATGTCAATCTGACGATGCTAGTTGTCTAGCGAAACGGCTGTCATTGATTCTTTTAAAAAAGCAGTTTTTAAATAAATATTGGAAGTTTTGTTAAAACGAAGAGTTTTTTATTATCCTTAATAAGATGGACTTCCAAAAAGTAAGGGTTAGTGCAATCAATTTAAGTAGAATTACCTTTAGTTAGTGTCTAACTGAAGATAACAACATTTGGAGGCCCCGGCGAGATACTGTCAAAGAAATTACAAAAAATATGACTTCAAGTAAAACATTGGTTTTAAAACTGACTAAAAGCTCTTTCGATGCGTGCTGTGATGATTTAGAAGCTATCATAAAACAAGAAATCCCAGATATAGCTTATCTACAAGGTACGTTTAAGCTTTTAGAGAAATTAATGAATAAATACGAAAAAGAATCCAATAAGAATATCAATGCAATGATAAATGAAAATAAAAGTGAAGATGATATTTCAAAGGTGATGAAAGAGTCACACAAAGCAACGATAAGATACAGTGCGCTAGCTTTTAACATAAATATCTTAAATGAAAAGATTTATGATAAAGTTAGCACCGTTTCTTCTTCAAGTCGACCAAAACTAAACTTACCGAAGATAGATTTTAGAAAGTTTGGCGGCGACATTAAAGATTGGATATAGTTCTGGAGTCTATTCAAACGTATCCACGAAGACGATGAAATGAAAGATGATGATAAATTCCAATATTTATTGCAAGCTACCATTTCAAATTCGAAAGCTAGACAGCTTCTTATATTTTCGAAACAGTACTGTCAGACAATTTGTGCAAAATTAATAACATTGAAAACACAATCAAACTTTGCAAAGACATAGGAATCTTTAACAAGATTTGAAAAACTCAATAAAACAGGATAAAAAGGCTAAATAACCACCGCAGTTGAAGCCTCTATAAACAAAAAAAAAAGAAAAAAAAAAACAAAATGGGTAAATACCATGAAAATTTTATAATTCAACCCAGTCCCCTCCTGCATACCGTTTAATATAAAATATATAGGAGATAATGGCATCTAATCATGTATCAAGATAAATGGTATTGCCGTAGCAAATTGTTAAATATGGTCGGATAGATGACACTGGCTACTAATTTAAAATCAAATCCATACTCTTTTTTTCGTACTGGAATGTAGGAATAATAAATAAACTTGAGGTTTTTTTTACCACGAACTTTAATGAATAGTGACATTCGTTTGGTCCAATTGACATTACATACGTAACTAAGGTAATAATGTATCCAAGCCACCTTTCCGTTTCACCAAGGCAGTTGATAAGTATTACTAGTTGAAAGCACTAACTATTTCATAGATAAATCACTATGGTCATGATATTTTAAGAGTTTTTGAATAGGATATTGGAAGTTTTGTTACAAAATTATTTGTTTAGTGTTATTAATATTATGCTTTCACCATCGATATGAATATTTATACTGTATTTGAAAATCAAGAGAGAGTAAATTCCCAGAATAAAAACTAATTCGGTATGCAAAACAGTACGTGCGGTAAAACTTCAATATTTGTAATGCATTCTAAATTGTTTTTGTTAATTTCAATACAAAATTTATTAAATTTCTTGGACTATCACATTATTTTATGATCTTTCATTGTTACTACAGTAGGCCTAAGAGGATTAACGTGCGTCATAGGCGTAACCAGATTAGAAAGGGATAATTGTTATTTAACGACCTCCGAATGGCAACAGCTTCTAATGACAGATATTTTGACTTAAATAGTGCTTAAGTTTCTAGAAATGCAGTTATTTGATTTTCGATAACCGTGACAAATAGTAGTGACTAAAAATGGAAGCAGTTTGTGAGTATACGCCAGTGAAAAAATTAAAACTAGACCATTTATCGCCCAATGAAAAGAGTGCTGTAGTGAATGTGTACCACTATTTTAAACATCAAAATCCCTCAAACACTATTGACAGTGTAGTTGAAACAACATCTAAGGCAATGGGATATGGAAAATCTACAATATATAGAGTTCTAAAGGAGGAAAAATCAGGTGGAGTAACCTCACCAAAGCCGAAACCAGGTAGACAAAAACTATTAAAAGTCAACGTGGACGAGTTTTTAAAAAATGCTATTCGTAAGCTTGTTCACTCATTTTTTATAAACAAGCAAATACCAACTTTAGATAAAGTTTTGCAAGCCATTACGAATGATGTTGATTTACCCACAATAATCCGGGATAAACTATGGAAAACGTTACATAAGTTAAACTTTAAATTTGAAAAAATGGGCAGACACTCAATGCTAATTGATTCTGAAGAAATTGTATGTTGGAGAAGACAGTACCTCAGAAGAATACAACAAGTTAAAGCTCAAAATAAAACATTTATTATTTAGATGAAACATGGGTTAATGAAGGACATTGTGTAGGAAGAGTTTGGAAAGACAAAAATATAAAATCATCCCATCAAGCTTTTCTAGAAGGATATACTACTGGTTTTAAGAAACCTATAGGAAAAGGTAAGTAAGGTCATATAGGTAGTACAACCGGTTTTCTTGAGAATGGTTTACTCTTATTTGAATAAAAAAAAACGTTGATTATCACGAAGAAATGAATGGAGACGTGTTTGAGGAATATTTTGAACAGATGATTCAATTCATACCAAAAGGATCGGTTATTGTAATGGACAATGCAAGTTACCACTCCAGATTACTTGAACCTTTACCAACCACTAAATGGAAAAAGGATGAAATTGCAAAATAGTTATCTTCTAAAAATTTAGCCTTTGACAATACAATGCTGAGGGCAGAATTGTTAACTATTGCTAAAAAGCATAAGCAAAATTATAAAAAATATAATATTGAGGAGATAGCCAAAAAATGAGAAATTGAAATCCTTCGTTTACCACCCTACCATTGTGAGCTGAATCCGATAGAATTGATATGGGCTCAAGTTAAAGGTTATGTTGCCAGAAATAACACTACTTTTAAATTATCAGATGTTAAAAATCTCTTCAATAAGGCAATATCTGAAGTAACAAGTGAAAATTGGCAAAAATGTATTAGACACGTTACAGAAATAGAAAAAAAAATGTGGGAGTTAGATAACATAATTGATATTACTATAGAGCCCATTGTAATTTCTCTAGAATCAGATGGTGAATCTTCTGACACAGAGTGCGAGGAACCATAACTTTAAAATTATTAATTTATGTACTTTAATTTTATTTTTAGATTTTTATTTTTTAAGATTTAATATTGTATTTTTTGCATGTTGCTCGTCAAATTTTATCCTTGCGGTTGGTTTTTTTTCTCATATACCTACTTAATTGTTTTTTAGCTCCTCATATTAATTTATAAGTAATTGTAATTATCTGTACATATTATATACATATTTTGTAAATAAACATATGCCAAAAACAAAATGCCTAAAATAATATTGATTTTTTCTTCATTTTACCCAAATTAAATTACTACTTACGAATTATGTTTATCTATCTAAAATTGGTAATCTAGGTATAAATAACTAAAACAAATGAAATATTTCTATTTCCATATTAATTTAATTTTGAAAACGCTCGTCTGTGGTTTACTGCCTTTAACACTGATACCTGCAAATCATTTATGGTAATTTACTCTCTCTTGATTTTCAAATACACTATAAGGAAATTTGCAAAATTCACAAAACTAAAAAAATAAACAATTCTAACCTGCGGTTTCTTGTATGTTTTGTTAAAATTTGGTCCAAATATTCATCCTCCTTTCTATAGTGCAGTGAACTGTATTCTGGTGAAGAGTGCACTTTTGTTTCACACACTCTTTTTAAAAATCAAAAAAAATGTACTTTTAATTTAAAAAGACAGAAAAAGAGTTCAAAATGTCAATGACACTGACTCGATGTCTTGGATTAGTGAAATTAGTTAGTATTAGACTTTAAAATAAAATATGAAACAATATTTTTGACCAGATACCAAATTAACTAATGTCTGTTCAAAATTATTATTAATAAAAAAAGTTAAGCCAGTGGCTTTAACATTTCCGCCCCTTAAATGTATTTTTAAGAAAACCTCACAACAATGTGGCGCATTTGCCACTACCGGGATGAAGTTAACCTATCCAAACTTTCATGTTAATGGAGCCGTTTGATTGTCTTTAATAACAACCATATGTCCCACATTTTATAATTTTTCATTATTTAGCCATTTTTGTCTATGCTGCAGAGTATTGAGATATTAATTGTGACATCCTTTCCATATATCATGGTGAAATCTTAGGAGTAATTGTCAATTTATAGAATGTCAATTATATGGTTCAAGGAGACATGAAAGTGCAGCAAGCGTTAAAAAATGACCTAAAGTCAATAAACTCATAAAGAGCAAGATGTAAGGATTGTACCAATAATGTATACAGTGCGGTTCTAAAGTCCCTTCCCCCCCATTTATTTTTTGAACCGTTAGAATTAGAAATTTGAAATTTTGGGAAAGTGAAGTAAAAAAATTTAGGTATATTACTTTTTTATAGATAGTAGGTGACGTAATCATAAAAAATGGCGAACGTGGGCCCTTTTGGAAGAAAATTTTAAATGGCACCATATGGCAAGTAATACATCATTTGAAAGCTTGTTTCAAACCCTTTCCAATGATACCAAAAAAAATTAATTATTCTTCCTTATTTACAACTTTCAACCCAAAATTATAAAATTATTAAAGTTTTTAAATATTTTATTTGGTAAAAAATACGTTCTAATAATAAAAAAAATTATGTTCAAAATTGTGTTCAAAATGTTCACCATTTACTTCTTCGTAATAAAAAAAAACTTTACCGACTTTTTATTTAAATCGAATTCTTTGCTTTAAATGTAGGTACAATGCTATTAACTGACGTACTAAAAATTTAAAATGTTTGGCACTATACTATTCTTGTTTAGATTCAAAATTTTTATTTTTATTTCTTTTTGGTTCATATCTTAATTATAATTTGTAAAAATAGTAAAAATTTTATCTCTTTACCATTATTGTGATTTAGTAAATTATCCGTTAATAATAAATAAGAGTTTTTTAAAATGTCGCGAACTATGCAGGAAAAAGTTGAAGCAATATTAATTATTGGTGAGGCTAGAACTAATCTGCATGAAGCCGAACGGATTTTTAATGAAAGGCATCCAGATCGACCAATATCCAGACAGTACCTGAGACAACTCTTAGATAAATTTCATAGAACGGGAAACGTTGCAGTCGCTAAGCGAAGTGGTCGACCTGGAATTAGTGAATACAAACAAGTCGAAATAGTTGCCGAAATGGTAGTCAACCCCATACAATCCACCTCAAATGTTGCACAAACTTATGAAGTGTCTTCATCAACTGTAAAAAGAGTTTTAAAGAAACAAAAATTTCATTCTTATAAAATAAAAATGCTCCATATGCTGACAGAAGATGATCCAGATCGCAGAATTGAATTCTGTGAGCAAATAAATAAAATAGAACAGGATCCTTATTATCTTAAAACAATTTGCTTTACTGATGACTGCTCTTTTTTTTTAATGGTAAAGTTAATACCCAGAACGTAAGATACTGGAGTGACACAAATCCTCACCTTTTTTATGAAGGTCACACCCAGTTTCTTCAAAAAGTGAATTTGTGGGCAGGAATTTTGGGAAACTACATTGTTGGGCCTATATTTTTAAACGTAAATTTAACTGGGGAAATTTACCTGGAATTACTCCAGAATGGTATTGAACCCCTAATCTTAGAGATTATTGAGGATCATGCTGACGAGTTCCATGATATGAAAATAACTTTTCAGCAGGATGGTGCTCCTCCCCATTATTATCAACCTGTTAGAAATTATTTAAATGAACAATATCCAGATAGGTGGATTGGACGACGGGGTCCAATACAGTGACCTGCGCGTTCTCCCGATATGAACCCACTAGATTTCTTTTTATGGGGGTACCTTAAATCAAAAGTTTCTGCTACACCAATTGAGAGTATTGACGAATTAAAACGAAGAATTAGTGAAGAATGCAGGTTAATTTCTAGAGAGACACTTGAACGCGTTCGGGAAGAGTTTTCTGCTAGACTTTTTTATTTCCAGGAAGTAAATGGTGAACATATTAAACATATTATTTAATTTTTTTTTATTATTAGAACGTATTTTTTTACCAAATAAAATATTTTAAAACCTTAATAATTTTATAATTTTGGGTTGAAAGTTGTTAATAAGGAAGAAGAATTAATTTTTTTGGGTATTATTGGAAAGGGTTTGAAACAAGCTTTTAAATGATGTACTACTTGCCATATGGTGCCATTTAAAATTATCTTCCAAAAGGGCCCACGTCCGCCATTTTTTATGATTACGTCACCTACTATCTATAAAAAAGTAATATACATTCCCTAGTTCATTTTCCCAAAATTTTAAATTTCTAATTCTAACGGTTCAAAAAATAAATGGGGGGGAAGGGACTTTAGAACCGCACTGTAGAATTTTTGGTAAGAATTTGATGATTGATAACTTGATTTTATACTCGCTTCAACTAAACCTTTGAAGTGGGAAAATATTTAGAGAGCATTTAATTTTCGGTGAGAATATTTTTTGTTTTCACGAAACCAGTATATGGCTGGAAATTGTAGGAAAGCGACCTCTGCGGGCAATGAAACGCATATCAGGTGCGTTCCAACAACAGTCCGAAACTATTAGAGATTGTTATGAGCATGCGCATGTGCATGTTGGTGTTGTTGTTCCAACAACAATCTGTGCCAGTTTGGTGGCTGATAGTAAGCAGTTCCAACGTTACACGCAAAAGGTTTGAAAACTGTCAAAAGAGTTTGTAAATTTGTAAGGAACGCAAGCGCAAAGAAACTTGATGAGATTTGAAAAATAGACATTCCATGAGTGTTGTATACTATACTTTTCCTACAAATATAGTATATTTAAATAATTTTCTTATTTATTTTTATTTACTAACAGCTAGGCTGAAATTACAATAAATAAATAACGTGATCAAATATTCACATTCGAATCAAAGTTCCTTTACTTATTCATAACTTTGATGGTAAAATTACTGTAGTTATTAAATGTTATTGTTGGAGAACTGCTTAACTGTTGTTTAATCGTGACATTGTATGAGGATTCAAAAATTTCGGTTCTTGAAGTAGGTGGTTTGTTTGTTAAATTTTTAATCGCTCTTACGATTTTGTATTCATTTGCGGCTTATGCACTATAAGTATATTCCATGTTATTTGAAGTAATAATTCTCTACATTTAAATTTAAAATACACTTTTTTGGATTTTAAAAAAAAAAACTTTAGAATACTGAATGGAGGATAAATATTTAATGCACAAAATTTGAATACAAACAAACAAGTTATTAGAGTTTTTTCTTTGTTTTGTTTGGCGAATTTTCTTAAATATTCATATACATCCCGATAGCAATAAATGTGTTTTTTAGTGAAATTATACCTATTTAAAAAGAGGTAGTAAATTTTCAATTTACTTAGTTTAATTTCCTGAATTGCAATAAAAAAATGTACTTCATCCTGTCACGTTAACTACAAATTCAAAAACTCCTACGTACCTTTTAAAACTAACAAATTCCCCATTTATGAAACCATGTCAAACATCATAAACCGCCTATCAAAAGTATTCAAGTCATGCATCTTTTGCCGATTTCTTGCCCCTTTGTTGTGAATTTACCTGATGTCATCGCCTCTTGTATGAAAAAAGATGAAATGGTTGTTATATCGTAGGTATCTGTTGGAAGGGTCAGCCGGAATATGTAATTAAGTTACCAAACGGGCCTTAGAAGGCTCTATAAAGAAAGATAAGAATGAAGGATACTTCAATTCTGATAGACACATCTGATAAATTGTTGTTGGACGTATAGAACGGTCTAGATATGTCTCATATTTTTTTATAAATGTCCCTAATGACTAGGTCACGTAAAACTTAAACTGCTTGGATAATTTGATACTTTTTTTAACAAAATAAAAAAAGCTGTACGTGTACGTAGAAATTTAGTAAAATTTAAGGCTTTTATTTATTTTATAGTTCATTTGAAAAAGAGACAGTAATAAACCATAGGTTAATATGCAAAAACTGGACAAAGTGGACATATTAATGGAAATTAAATAGATATCCTTTAACAAATAATGATATGTATTAGTGGCTCTATTAATACTCTTCATTTGATTCATTCTCCCGCTAAACGGTGGAAAATATTCTTATCTAACTGAGTACCATTCAGAAATAAATACCCCAAAAATAGTTTTTTTATTCCTGGATCTAAAAGTATTGCCGAACGTGCTCCTAGAGCGAAAATAATTTAGATCCAACACAAAATTATGGAGTGTGTACAATTCCTTAAAAAACCTGGAGATGAAACACTTTTTCATCCGTTAATCGCATACTTCTTTGATTTCAGTAAATCATTGAATTCTGTAGACTATGTCCTAAAATTTGTAAAAATTTTTCTTCGAACTTTTCTAATAAAATTTGATTTAGAAGAAATATATAATCCGCGAAATTCAAAAAGTACACTTTTTTGGTGTGTATATAATGGAAAACCAATAAAATTCGTTGGAATTAATCCCTATCTAGATTTCCCTCAAAGAAAATTCAAAGGTTATGTTAGGTTAGATTTCCCTCAAAGAAAATTTAAAGGTTAAGTTAGGTTATGTTAGGTTAGGTTAGGATTATTCAAATTTGTGTAAAAAAGTCATAACAGGACCGGCTTCATAAGCAACTAAAATTAAAACTAAGAACTTTTTATGAAAAAATAATTATTTTGAAATAAAAAAAGTTAAAAATTTTAATTTATTAAAAAAGTCAGAAATTAATCAAGCAAAATTAACACTGACTAAATCTGACACTGATTAAAGCAAACTCCTCCCCTGCAAAAACGCAAGCCATGCTGTCCTAAAGACATAATTGACAATTGCCCTTACTAGTTCCATTACTCTCGGTCATCGACAATATTACGACTTTGTCTACGCCTCGTCCAGTATTAATAGGTCTATGGCCTAAATTTATTTCTGCATTACCTTCTTTGCCATTCCCACCCTTCTTAACTAGGGCACCAAACGAAACAAAGAAATTTAGCTAAACCATTAAATATATAAAGGAAAAAACTACCCTAACCCTCGGGCCTACTTGAAACTAATTCCCGATGATTAACAAACTATGCAATGAGACACAGTACCTACACTTGCGCTTTCTTAATTAAAAAGCTATGAGACACAGTACACTTGCGCTTTCTTAGTTAAAAACTGTTAATCTAATTCAAATGTTTTACTTTAGTCTCTTGGGATGAATAGTGGCACTTTATTCCCCGTAATGGAGGACTAAAGTAATAGTTTTAGTCCCTATAGGTGTAAAAAACACTTTTTTTTGGTGATGGATAGGAATATTTATTATGAATTTGACCCTATATGTTTTATGTTTCTAATTACACTTACTTGATTGTTTTCCATATAATTGCATGATTTTTATTTTTTATTTGCTTAATTTGCCAAAAAATTAACAAATAAAATTTTAACGATTTTATGCAATCTGCAATACAGATACGTCACTGATGCTGGGCTCCTAGTATGACTCGTTGTTTATGTTTACAGTATACTGTCAAACTCAGAGTAATAAGTAAACATAGAGGTGCCACAACAACACAATAACATACAGTTTGTAGTCAATAGCAATGAACCTATAATTGAGAGAGATGGAAAATAAAATTGACATCTAGAGGTGTAGGTAAACACAGCCGTACAGTGGCGTGTAATTGGTTAGAGTACCACCGTAATATATAAATGTTAGTTAAATAATTTACACATTAAAAATAATTCTTTTAATTAAATGAAAAAAAAAACAAAAAGAAAACTATTTAAAAGAAACTTTTAACTCCTAGTTTATATAAAGATAAGAAAGTGAATATTACAATGTATTAAAGAATATCCTCTTAAAAGTAAAATAAAATTGTTGTAAATGTTACTATTACGTTTTTGTTTCCTAGTTTGTAGGTACTTACAAAACACAACGTCTGGCAATACTCTGCTGGTAAACAAATCTGGCTCGATAAGTAGTAGGGAATATGCCTACTCTATGTTTACTTCTTAGACAAGGAAAGAGAGAGGACTGCGCATTGGAATCAATTTATGTAACCCATTTACCACCAAACTAATGGCGGACAATATTGACATAGGCGTATCATACGATTTTTCTTATACGATTATTAAATAATCAATTTCATTATTTCGTATTACAAATCTAATTTAAAAAAAGTTTTTAAATTTATACTGTTATTTATAAAAAAAGGAACAATCAATTTAAAACATATTTATTTAATAAATATTACAATTTTAATCCATTTTATCTATTTTAAATATATGTTTTTATTCCACGCCACTGCAAAACTATTACATATATGAGCAAATAATGACAATTAAATGAAAAATAATCTTTAAAACTGAATGAAAACAATTTTCAAAATGTATGTACACTTAACTTAAGTTATCATACATAACATATGTGATTTAGTTAAACATCTATTACCTGAAAGCTGTAATATTAATAAAAATAAATTTCAAGGAAATAGTTTTAAAATACTTTTTACCTATGAAATGAAATTCCTTCCTCTTTTTTAGCACTCTGACTGTTGCACTTATAAACTACACAATTAACCATTTTCAAATGTCTATTCAGGTAATTAAAAAAGATGAAAATTAATAAAAAAAACTAAAAAAATACAATTCGACGTTCCAAATTTGTTTACCACCAAACGTTTGAAAATCGGCTTCACTCACACGCATAAGGTTTTCATTGCCATGCGCTGTCTTCTCTCTTTCCTAGTCTAAGGTTTACTTATTACTATGAGCTGTCAAAGCAATATTTGTATATAAATGTCAAAAATGAACGCATAGGCATATCATCTTATAAATACTATAGTACATTAAACAACGCATTTCATATGGAATTCTGTTATGACACGAGAAGTGCAAAATATAAAAAATTAATTAAACACCCTATTAGAAAGTTTATTCATCACTCAAATGTGCTACAGTCCAATAGAAAGAATCAAACCATAAATCTTTATTGAGGTTAGAATTACTTACCAACTAGTTTCAGTCAACATCGAACCTGTAAAGAACAAAAAAAATTATATTTAAGAAAAAATGGAAGTCAAACATAGTTTGCATACATTTAAAAATTACTATATATTTTCTACAACCGTTAAGAAAATACGCCATTTTGTAATATGATACCTTCAGCGAAAACGTGATTTCCGTCATATTATCTGTAAGGGTAGACGCTACTCCCGAGCAGATTCCGGACAGAGACTCTTCTCAAGGAGTAGTTTGGTTCCAAGTTGGTGCTACTCACTATGACTTGGGGTTGACAAAATATAAGAGGTTAGTACGCCACTACCATTAAGACGTCGACGAAAAAGCATAAATGAATTTAGGTCAAAATATAACTGAGGTGAGAAAGGAGGAAAAAACCTTGTAGAATTTAATTTATGTAAGATTATAAATGAACAACTACCGTTAGACCAGCAATGTTATTACATATCTTGCAAACGACAAGCGATAGCGAAAATTGCAGAATTTTTGCATTCGTATTACGTATCATCAAAAACAAAACGATAGCAAACTAGCCAACTAACGAACAATCCAGGAACTATAAATTACATCAATCGCTTCGTTATAGAAAGGCTATGGCAATTTTTCCTATTACGTATGACTTTTGACAGCGGAATGAAAGCAATCAGCAAGCGATTCCAACTGTCAGTTAGCAATCAGAAAAAAATAGATCCTCAATCGCGGAGTGCTTATTGAAGTTCGTTTGGGCAATGTATGAAATAATGTTAATTTCTTCACTTTTTTTTTTACTTACTATATTTCATACTAACTTTTATTTATTTGTGACAAGTGAGTGTGTAATTCAATTATAATTTTTATTCCTATAAAAAGTATTAGACCAGAAAATAATAATTATAACTATTCTTTGTGTTTATGACTGTGAATTAATACTTTAGTTTAAAACGGCAACTAGTTGGATCACTTTAAAACTTGAAAATAAACAAGACTGACATTTACTTGACTTGACATCCCAATGTTAGTTCCTGTGATGGCTACCAAATTGTTTTTGGCGCTAGTGCCGCAACAAATGTGGAATGTGCATTAAAACCACCAGCAAGGGTACGAAAAAGTGGACTTTCTAGCCAGAAAAGGAGCTGAAGGAATATGTATAGATCCGGAGCCATTCCTAGGCATAGCGAATAAGTTAGCCAGAGGAACAATATAGAACTAGGTAGATCGAAGGAGACGTTCTTACTGGTTCGATCTAGAGGGTTTAAGACTGTAACAATATTATTCCCAAAAAGGCGAGGAGCCAATTTGTAACTACAAAACTCTCCAAAAGAGATCCCGGCTAAGAGACCCTCTCCAGGGGGTGGTTCGACTCCAAGTTAATGCTCACTATAGAAAGGATTGGAATGTATAAGTAATAAGGGAGCCACTATCTTTTGAACGCTTTCGATTAAGCAAACAAACTACAAAAAAACTAAGGTGAGAAAGATAGAAACACCTTGTAATTAGTTTAATTAAAGAACAAATAAAGAAGCTACTTGAACCAAAAAACCGACCACGCTACACCCTTAAGACTTATAGTCTAAGGTATATGAATGAAACGGTTTTTAAAAATATTGATTATTTATTGAAACTGTACTTGCCGATAATGAACAGAAAGAAATTGTAAAAAGTGGACTTAACTTCAGGTTTCTGTACTGTCTAGAAGGACGGCTTCAGCTTCTTCGTAGAGAATTATATTGGAATGAAAGTTTCTGGATGTTTATTTAATGGTTTTGGCAGCTTGATATGTAGTGGTTTCTTAACAACTCAGGTTTGTATTTAGGCGTTTTGGTGGTTTGAAGGACTATCTCCACATAGGGACCTTCCAAAGGATGCTTTCAACTTAGCGGTAATTTGGCTCTATCTTAGCGGTGACTTAGCGGTAGTTTAGCTCTTACTTAGCGGTAACTTAGCGGGTTGTGTCTTCCAACAACCAAAAGGGAAGTTCCAAGATGAGATACTAGGACGCTTTCCCAACTCTTCAAATGAGCATATTAGTCCAGAAAAGGATATAAAATTGTTTTACTCGACTATATAGTCTCGCTCAAGACGTGTTTGTGTCATTTGTCAAAAGGGATACGTTCGTTACTCAATTGCATGCCAGATGCGCCTTGTTCAAACAGCTAAATAGTTACAGCTAAATAGTTACTATAAGGGGTGTCTCCTGTACAGTAGCATTAACAGTGATTCGGGATCGGTTTTAACGTTAATAATAGCGGTATCGTTTATGATCGGATAATAGTGCAAGGTGACAAGACGATAAACATGTTACAAGACTCTCAAAAGCATTTGTAGGAAATTTTTCTAAAAAGGGGGTCTCAAGAACTGCTGAATATGAGCACACAGGACCTACGAATTTTGATAGGACTTCTGACTGGACACAGTTGCCTTAATGGTCATATGAAAATAATTGGACTGGCAGAGAGTGCGGACTGCAGATTCTGTCAGGCTCCGGAAGAAACGGCTGAGCACATCTTTGTAACTGCCGAGAGCTCGATAGACTAAGGAACAATAAATTTGGTCTGCATCAACTGGAGTCCAAGTGTTTTATGAAAGTGTCGCCATTGACCCTGATGAGCTTCATAAGAGGCATTGGGCTGATACAACGACTATAACTTAGGGATGCGCCATAATAGATCTTGCAAGTCGCAGTTTAAAAGACGTTGAACGACCAGTCATATAGAACCTAATCTAAACCAGTACCGAGCTATTACCCAACGATATCCTAGGTTCTTAAGTAATACGTTTTTTTGACTTTCAGCAATCAATTGCGCGTCTATCGCTCGATTTTTCCTGTAATTTTTACGTAATTAGACTGCAGAACTGATTTTCTACAACTCTTATAGCCGAAAGGCTTTGAAATGAAAATTGAAAAGATTCAAAATATTTATTTACTTATTTTGTCAGGTAGAAGAAAGACAGGACCAAAAACAGGACCTAAACTTATATAGTACTCAGATTATTGAGATTGGTTAGTTTTGACGAATTTAGATAATAAAAAAATCAGGAATTATTTGTATAATTAGAAAGCATTTACTAAACTTTTATATATTTAAAAAGCAAAATACGATTTTAAAGATACTGTGAGATTGAAATATAATTTAAATCTAGTTGCCTGGTTTCGTTAGTTTTTGACTTCACAGTAGGTAAGTATTTTTAGTTATTTTATTATTATTATTTCTGATTCGGTTTGTAGAAAAAATATAGTGTTTCACTAGTGGAAAACAATTTTTGAAGCATGTGGAACTGTTCTCTCACTTCAAAAAGGCGTTACTTTCCTCAATCCTAAAGCAAGATACTATTTCTATTTTTACATTTTAGTCATCTAAATCATTTTGTTTTTCGCACTTAAAATTAATTTCCCGTAGAATTTTCCACACCTTATATGCCTTTCAATTTTAGGCACATTTTCATCTTTAATGTTTTTAATACTCGTTTTTCCAAGGTTTCTTTTTAAGGTTTGTTATGACACATTTTTTATTTTTTTTAATATCTAAAAGAGACAATAAAATTTAGGATTTTGTTCAATTAGAATGTTTTTTCATATCATTTTTAACTCGTTATACCTACTAACTATTATATTTCACAAAATAACTTTATTATATTATTCTTAAATACAATTTTTCAACATTATTAATGTAAAAATTAAAATAGGAAGACGTAACTGACAAAAGCTTAAGCAATTGACAACCATTTTACAGATGCCAAATGCATAACACCAACCTATATGTTAGCTCAAAAATAAGTAAGAAAAGTCATTTAGAAAATTACTAATTTTGATTCAATATTATAATGTAAAATAATTGGCGCAGTCAATAGGATTATTTGATTAAAATAACTTGTGATTTTGCTTTGGTTTCTTTTGTTGCTAGTAGGCCAGTTTTCTGCGCCCCGTACGTCATAATGCTCCTGACTAAAGTGTTTAAATTTTTTTTGTGGTCTTTGTTGTATGTGTGTATGGTCAAAAAATATAAAAACGCTTTAACGAATAGCTGTAGAGGTAAGTAGTAATCGTGCGTCACTGTTTTTAACACTAAACCGTACGTTGCGGTGGTTAGTATGCATTTTGCAATATATTTACCCGTAATTCAACTACCGAGCGAAACTAATATTCATAAATATTAATTCGACATGTTTTCCTTATTGATGACCGGATAATACGTGATAAATGTTTTTAAACTCTTGTTACCGATCGCATTAGCTAATAGGAAACAGTAATCGACTAAGAATTGAGTAACATCCGCATCTCCATTTGCATAATTGCTAATAATCGACATCGGAAATTTTCTGGAATTTATAAATATCTTACTTCATTTGTTTTAGTAACAGATTTTCTGAGAAATTTGATCAGTAACAACATAAATATTAAAAACAACTTGAATTTAATTCTCTACAACTGTTTTAGACGCCTTTATTTTATATTTGTAAAAATTAATATAGATGGAAGACGAAAAAACATTTTCTTGTTGTTTCTTTTTAAGATGAAAAACCAAGTTTCATTCGATATGTTTGTCGTCTGTCGTTTTTGCTGCTTCGTATTTGATTGGTTGGAACGTTTCAATAATTCATAAGAACAATTGTCGGAATCAAAAGTTGAATTACAGCTTAGCTGCATCTAATTGAACTTAAAACAAAGAAACGCAGTTACATATCAATTTAGTCAACTGGAAGTTGATTTTTCGGTTGTTGCACCTGTTATGCCGCCGGGTATTGTTGCAGTTTTTGTCAAAAACTTTCACGTGGCGCTTCAAGAACATGTTTTTTGTCTAAAACGAATTCCACTGAATAAAAATGCATCATTAGTAACTAGTTTAAAAAAGACATCGGATAGTAAACTGACAACATACTGTGTTCTAATAATAAATAATGATAATAATAAACGATATAAAAAAACAATTACTCAGCGTGTAATTGCTCTACTTCCACTAAGTGCATTTACAGGAAATTAGGAAAACTAAAAATATTTTTACTTAAAAGGTGAACACATAGTGTATTCTGCCGTTTCTTTAGCCCTTTCGTAGAAACGACAATTTTTCGTTTGGAGGGATAACTCAGTTAAGCAACTCGTACATTTCAGCCTTTTGCTCGCAATTCTATTGCTACCTTTTTTTGTGAAACAACTGCGCATGCGTTTCAGACTTTTGACTGCAACAAAAAGGCGCACAAAAGTATAGAACCATTTCTATTTATTCAAGGTCAAATCCTCGCAATCTCGCCTGTTTTTGGGGAATTTTGATCGAACAACCCAAAATCTATGTTGGCAGAAATGTCAGTTTACGTCAGCTGATTGTATCCTGTCATCCTATAAGCATAATTATTATTGAAGTATTTTATCATAATAATTATATGTTTATTCCGAAGTTCGTGTGTACTTACAGTTTGTATTTGTATGAAAATCTATGTTTTAAATTAAAGGTAACGTAACCTCAAATATTCAGAAACTGACAACACTTGTCAAATCACGAAAAAAATCTCTCAAAAGTTGCGGCAATGTACGAAGCTTAGAACAAAAAGAAACAGGAAGGAGTCTGTCATATATTAACTTTAAGGAAAATTTTCGACGGAAGTCGGCCATCTTGAAGCTCTTTGTATAATGGGTACATTCAGGAGGTCCCAGCGGCTGAGATCGCTTAGTAAGGAGTCTCTCTGAATGTAGCGCTGCTTGAAAGCTATTCAACAGCGGCTGACTGTTTTGCTCAGCGTAGAAATTTGTCGCTTTCTAAAAAGCGCATCGCGATTTTGACATTAATGACATATCGAAATTGGGTTATGTAGGTTTATGTTGATCTTAATTATATTCTAAGGTGTTGATTGTTGGGATAAGATTTATCCAATTGATAATTGAAGATAATTATTGTAGTTTTGTACATGAACACAATAGACATATAAAAACCAAAATAAAAATTGGGTTATGTTTTCAAATGTTTTGACTTTTGTTCCGCTGTCAGTGAGCCACGCATTCAGGCGAAACGAAGGCGCTTATTAACAGCGGCCACAGCATGCTGAGTGGCTAGATCTAGCCGCTGGGACCTCCTGAATGTACCCAATGTTTATGTTTACGGTATACTGTCAAAGCAATATTTGCATATAAATGTCAAAAATGAGCGCATAGGCGTATCATTCGGTTCTTACAAATACTAAATTATTTAGAACGCTAATTGTATTCACACACTTGATTGGTTGAAATTTGTTAAAAATAAAAACCTTGATATCATTTTTATTTTTTTCGGTACGACAATGGAAACGGAAATGACTGCAAGCTCCTTTCTGGACTCAAGGTCATTTTGCATATACTCCTTCCTGTTTCTTTTTGTTCTAAGATAATTTCTGATGTAATATTTTTGCTGTTCTGCATTTTTTTTACTTTACTATTTTTTTACTTTACTTCACTGTTACAAATTTTCAATAATAGTTTATAAGGCATTTCTACGGATCGTTGGGTATAACTATAGTTGCCCAAATTTGAAATTCTAAATCATACTGTATTGTGTCCTTCACGTTTTATATTTCTATAAATATTAATTCCTCTATTTATATAAGACTTTGATATTACGTATAGATAAGACAAGGCACAAGGACTTTTTTAGTCCCATATTTTAAGAATGTTCCTTTGTGAACAATCAGATAAAATCTGGAATTTCACATATAATTTAAATAATTATAGGAAATAAATATTTATATTCCATAAAATAAAGAGTTGGTGTCAAATCAATTCTGAAAAAATAGTTAAATTATATGATAGTTAAAAGTAAAAAAGAAGCCATTTGCATATTTTTCTGTTTATACTTTTTAATACAAATAGCGCAGAGTAAAATAGACATTTAATAAAATGATCAGGTGACTTTTTTGTCTCTTTTGGCTACCGATATTATTAGTCGGGGGGTCCGGTATAGAATAGGGAGACACGAATTTCGCAAAAAAATTTTAACACTAAAAACGGACTGGTTTCTACAGTAAATTTTCGTTAAAAAATTTGCGGGTTATCCAATATTTTTAGAGAAAAATGGAAACAAAAACTCAAATTTTGTAGGTTAAATACACAAAACATTCACTGCCCAAGGTGCGTTATGTCATGTAGATACCAGCGTTGCCACATCTCTAAGTAAATAAAACCTAAATATTAGGATCATATTTTTTATATTATAAATACATAAAAAATATTGATAATAAAATGTGAAATGTAGAGAGAATATTACTAACCAAATCTAATCGGTATTTTTGCATGTTATAAAAGATAAAACAAAGATAGACAAACATGCAAAATTCAGTGACGGGTGACGATGCTATCCTAATCCAACCTAACCTAACCTAACCAAACCTAACCAGACCTAACCAAACCAAACCAAACCAAACCAAACCAAACCAAACCAAACCAAACCAAACCAAACCAAACCTAACCTTACCTAACCAAACATAACCTAATCAAACCTAACCCGAAGGAATACTATCCTCGAAATGAAACCGGTCAGTGTAAAGACAGATTCGCATAGAAGAAAATATCAAAAACAGAACCTGACGATGCCAATTTTTAACGAAACAGCTGTCATTGCATTTAAAAACGTATTTTGAAAATAAATAATGGAAGTTTCTTCCAACCGTTCAGTTGTTTACTGTTCTTAGTAAGATGGACTTCCACAAAATAAAGGTTACGACTATGTCACCATTCCCTCGTCATTTTTGTTATGTATATTCACTACATATAAAATGTTCTTAATTTCCATTTTAAAGTCAAAAATAAATAAAAACTGGTAATTGATATTCTAACCAACAATTGTAAAAAAAATATGGCAATGTTGGAATGTTAACGTTAGACACACGAATACATATAATAAGGATGTGAAACTCCTATGCCGAGCTATAAGCGCCCGTGGCTGAATTTACGGCTCCTATCTGGGCGGAGTCCAGTCTACGGTCGTTGCGTACTTCGTACTGCGCATCAGGCTGTCTCTCTCTCGAACGAGAGATGTTTACACTAATCCATATGCGATTGGTTATCTCGCTCGCACAAAGAAAAAGACAGCCTGTTGCGCAGTACGGAGTACGCAACGACCGAGAATTTAACCCCGCCCAGATAGGCGCCTTTTCTCCTGTTACCCTCTCCACTCGAGTTTGACATCCTTGTTATATGTATTCGTGGTTAGACAACTTATATTAAATGTCAACGTCGAAACAGATTAGATGTTTTTTGGCGACTGATACATGCTGATACGCAAGATACTTGAGTATCATGAGTATCTAAAATGTTGCATTCGAGCGACTTAGCTATGACGTCATATCTGATACGCATGATACATTAATCTGTCAAAACGTTTACCCATGAATAAGAGTGGTAAACTCACGCGTTAACTTTCTATCTCTCTCTCTCTCTGATGTAACCTGATTGGTCAAATTTTCCTAAACCACGTGCTTGAAACAACCTTTATTACTCTTAATAAATAATAGAAAAGATTTCGAAGTTGGAGCAACTGTCACTTGCCGAACTTGAGTATCTATCCAATGTCAAACTGATACTTATGACGTCATTAGTGCATGATACTCAAGTATCTTGCGTATCCGTCGCCAAAAAACATCTTTTATTGTCATAAAAATCGTGGTAAATTTTCAGTTCCATGAGAAGAAATAATTCGAGATGTGAGGTTAAATTAAATTAGCATATAAAACTCAATTTTACGCGTATAGTTTAAGTTAAAATATTATAAAAAGTACACTTGAATCGCTGAAAGATTACCCGTGCGTCATTGTATGTAAGCATACGAAATGGATAGAGAAGACAACAGTTTATAATTTAATATTATCGTATGATATTTATAGAAAAGGACAGCACATAGAAAAGGTGTCGGTGATATGATCGTTGAATCGTGACGCACGGGTAATCTTTCAGCGATTCAAGTGTAAGTTACTTTAATTTTCAAGTTATTAAATTTCGAAATTCGTGTCTCCCTACTGTTCAAATGGCTTTAATCAACTAAACGGAACCTACTTGTATTGTCAAAGATTCTATGACTTTAATAGATCCTATTTTCAATAGTAACTCTCATTTATTAAAACCTTCAGGAGTTAAAGACTCCAAAAAAACATCCCAACATCGTTTAACTTTATGTGAACTAAATTTAAAGTCATCATCTTCCCAAGTTCTTTACGTCCTTGTCTAAGGTATAGAAACTATGCAAAACATTAATATAATTTTTGTCAAATAATGCAACGGGTGACAGATGTGTGACGGATGAAGGTGCGGATGATTGTGACAGATGCGAGAGGAATGCATGTATTTTGATGTAGCTGTTTGTGATAAAGGGTAGAGTCCGTCAATGAGGAAGAAGATTTTGATAGGGACTTATTTTAGGTTGGTAGTTATTCGAGAACATTCTAGTAATATTTGGATTTTAGTAAATAGTTGTTTCGAGAAAAATCGAGATGTCAAAATTTAGTATATAAAGCTGATCATTGGCGTTTGAGGGAGTAGTAGTGTTCGTTTAACTTTTGTAGTCTAAAAGTAAAAAGTGACAGTAATTTGTAAACAGCTGAATTCTTGTATTCTAACAATTTGTAAATAAATTGTGTTTCAAGTTTCAAGTGTTTCAAGTGTTTCAATATTATTGTTATTTTTAACTGGCATGCGCCTGTAACTACTGCAAGATTAACAAAGAAACCCTCTCCAATAACCCGAGAAATAGTGTAAATAGAAATTTTAGTTAACGTATTAATTCGCTTTACGATAACCGTATCTGATTTTTTATTATCTTCATTTTTCAAACACTGATACATATATTTAAAATAACCCTCTAACACTGAATGTGTAAATCTTTATTGCAAAATTCGCTACTAACCTCACCTGTTAGCGATATCATATCTTCAGAATTTTAATTTTGATCTGGATTTCCATTTTCTGATTCAAAAGGTCTCCAAAACGCTGCCATAATATATGTATCTAATTTAAGGTTATCAATTAATATGGGCAAAAATTAAGTACAAAACATAAACCAATTATTAAAAATGAATTACCGAAACAAAGATATATCTAAAGTTAATACTTAACAGCCCCAAATAAAAATCTGGACTCTTCGCCTCCGCACTAGACACCGACTTTATAAGCTAGAGAAAAAACTGCCGCAAAATATAACCCCGAGACCCCTACACGCAACAGAATAAAGCCGTCAATAAGTCGCGTGCGTACCCCACTTGTTTTCGCGCTGTATAACTACCAGTCTAGAGAGAGCTTGGGTTCCGGTTCCGACGATACAGAGTGGATGTTTAACGAGACAAATATGTTGTTTTCATGCCATTCTTTCTACTTTGAAGCCTAGTAAACTAACTCACTCTGTATAACACTTTTAAATGGTTTTTAGCAATTAATATTGGAAATACTATACTGCTGTTCACTGCTTAGGTTCACTGTTAGTGACGTCAGGGTAAAGGTCAATTTTTTCTACTGTATATGAGTACATACAACTGTTGTTTGATGTCATTCGAGACGCCATGACAGTTTGACGCTGTTTAATGAGTAAATGTCAAAATTATATAAAAATAGTCGCGTTCGGAAGTCGCGTTCGGAATAAACCTCTCAGATGCGACCAGATTTTTATCACGTGACATCCGACGGATCTAAGCGATCTGAAATAACCGAACGGTTCCGATTTTTTCACATAACCTCACACTCACATTATTTATTTTCTACGAATAAAGAATAGAAAGGAAGGAACGTTGTCATATTTTAATCTAGCAAATAATCACAACGGAAGTCGGCCATATTGAAGAACCAAATATGACTCATTCGAATCGTGACATTTGACATGTATAGTTTTTTCATGCTGTTTTATATATTATTTTCTGATTTAAGTAGTTAACCCAACTCTTGAATGGGAATTACTTTTCATCTGTAGGGTTCTATTTATCTGAATTATTAAAAATTAACAAAATATTTTAATGACAACCACATTGTTATCATAGACGTTGCTTTATTTTTCATATTGACCAACTAAGTCAACTATTTATAATTACTACTTAGAAGTTTTTAATCTAAATTTATATTCCTACAACCTTATGAAAATGTATATTACTGTACAGATAATTACAAGCGGAAAACAGTTATTTTTTTTTAACAATTAATACGAGGCATAAGTATATAATACCCTGTGTGTGACACCACTGGTAAAACGGTTACTAACCTCGCAAACACTTTTAAACTATTTAAATTTAAATGACTTAATCTATGACAGATTAATCGCTTTTGTCGATCCAAATATATCGAGCAAAAAGATCGCCGTCCGATCGCTCAGATTTTCTTGCCGAACGATCTCGATTTACCTCCGACACATCTCGATGACATAAACGAACGATATGGAGCAATCGTAGAAGTCTGATTGCGATTCCGAACGCTATAAATGTAAAATAAAATAGAATAAAGATTGTTTTTCAGGGTGAGCCTTTGAACATCATTCCTAAGCCGCACAAAAGCTGAGACTACATTTTCTATGCAGCATTAAACATACCGTATAAACAAAATTGTAAAAATCCTACATTATTTTAAATGACTAGTGAATAAACAAATGGAATAAATTCCTTAGATAGAAGAAAAACTTTCTCCAAAAAAAAATTAAACTTCAGACGACTATAATAAGCACAATATTGGGTCATAATAACAAATTACTTGTATATATAGATTTTTTTTCTGGGTGTAGAATCAACGAGATTTAACAAACCAGTTTCCCACTGTGTGCCGAAGCGGCAATATGCCGTTATCAGCTCGAAAAGCAGGCAGGTATATACGCGAATAGATTTACACTGTGACAGCTGTCACTAAAGAAAGATAGTGAGATCTGAACGTACGATACAACGCAAAAGAGTAAAAAAGTACCCTTTTTGTATACATACATTTTGCCGACTGCAGTCGCCTTCGACTACTAGATGCTGCTGCTTTAATCCTCCTAACAGTCCTTTTTAATATATTCAAGTTTTATTCAAATGTTAGATTTTTTAAGCCGTAAGGTACAGTTCGCCTGAGAAGTGCATTTCTAGGTTATGTCGATTAAAATGAGATAAAGTAATTTTATGATATATCAACTTTGTCCAAATAAACCGTTACGTCTATGTAGATTTATAAATCTTGTTTATCATTTTAATAAAATAAACATCAACAGAGAAGAGCCAGCAGTTATCTTATCACTGCACGAAATTTAAATCTATCCTAAGATGTATGCAAATACCATAAAGTATAAAATTTTTCAATTATAACAGTTAAAAGTGGTTTTGGAATATCTATTATTAATTCAATGAATACTAAAGATTACTTTTAACTGAGAATTTTATTATATTGGGTCTAGTAAATGTGGAGGAGGAGTTATAGAAAAGCTGGATGTTTATCAGGTTTTTGTTTGGTTTGAGGTTGATAATTTCCAAAACAATTTTGACCATTTCTAAAGAAAAAAAACTACTTCTTATTAATAGTTAAATGGACTAGTTTAGTGATTTTTTTTATATTTGCATCTTATAAAATAGGTTTTTAGTGGTTCAACTGTACAAATAAAATTTTTATAAAATTAATCCTCTAGCCATAATCGGCTTTTGAAATTTAAATTTAATGGTTACATACGTCATAAGTGGTAAGTGACGTGTTTGAATAAGATTGGTAGAAAATTTGCGATGTTGTCGATATGCTTTAATATTAACCGAGAAACTTATCTCTCTCTCTTATTTGTTGTCATTAAAAAGAGATAAACATATCGATATTTTTGTTCTCTGATTGACACTTTATCAAATAAGGAGTAAAACACTAAACAAAATATTCTGTCATTTTCGTTAGTTTAATTTGTTGTTTGGTTGTGTTTGGTTTATGAAAGAAATTACTTCTATACTATTTTTGGTTCGAAAATAAAATCCCTAACACCTTCTCTTGGTGTTATAGCGGTTCCTTCAAAAATAACCAATAGAAGTAATTGTTCTCTCGGGGAGCAACCCTTCTATCGGTACAGTGAGAGAACGAATTTCAAGAATACGGTTTTGGCATTTTCAATAGAACCACGCCCACTTTCTATTGGCTGTTCTATTCTATCACCGTCAAGAATAGGGGTCTTGTTTGTTTATTACAGATAAACACGATTTTCTCTCCTGTCATATATCTTGTCAACTGGTACAATCAGTTAGTCACAGAACACGGTGTTTTGTGTCGCCAGTTTTTTGAGAATACTTGAAACGAACGTAGCTAAAATGTGACAATATTGACTTTTAAACACACTTCATTATTGGTTATTAGTTGGCACTACGTTTAAACCTTACTAATTATTTATTGCTAAATTTTACGAAATGAGAAAAATTACTTGCAAAATGAATACCAATATAAGTAAGTAGGTATCTTATCCTAAATATATATTGCTATCATTTTGATTAATATGATCCTACTAAACTAGTCCATTATAATAATTGTTAAAATTCATGCCAGTAATTGTCAGCCATCTAAATCTGATTGAAAATAAAGGAACTTAGAGTGGCACTAGGGCTAGCACAAGGTTTTTCATTATAGGTATCATCTGGCGCTGGGAGTAGAAGTTTTAGATTTTTTTCGGTTGATGGCCCTCGTTCTAAGCCTGTAATTTTATGCAAGTTTCTTTTGGTGGATGCTATGGTAAATATGAAATGTACTTTTCATTTTAGAAAAATAATATGCCAACCATGATGATGACTTGTATTTTTTAGAAACTTCAACAAAATACACTGGGATAACAATTTCAGAAAAAGATGATGTTTTTAGTGCCAGTTGTCAATCCATGAAGCTTTGTTACGCCGCATCACATCTACCTTTTGTATATCCACAAGTATAATGACAATTAAATTCAAAAATTGTTGTTTTAAATTTCGAGAATATTTTAATATCAATTTGATGAGACATAATTTTGGCATTAATAATCTGCTAAAGCCAAAGCTCTCAATTGCCTGTTAATTCCAAAATTATATTGAATCAAATTGTAATAAAATATTCGAGAAATTTAGCAACAACAAAAATAGCAGAGTATTAATCAATGGCGTGTTATATTTAGGAAGATTATTTTCTGCAAAGATTAAATTAATTTCAGATATCATTAACAGAACACAAACATCAGGAATACAACTAAAATAATAAAATCGAATGCTAATGAAAGTGAAAGACTGACAGTAGTATTTAATATTTTTATGTGACGTTTTGAAGTAACTATTCCTCTAGGGAGATAATCGCTGATATCAGGTTTAGTGATGATGATGATGTTGAGGATGCCGTTGAGGAAATGAAGAATGAAGAAGACGGCGAGGTCATTGAGCCAGCGAGTCCAGCTGAGGTCAGAGACACCATCCGGAAAGTATCTCCACGGAAAGCGCCGGCGTACGAATCAGTGTCAAACTAAATTCTAGAGAAACTTCCGTTGAAGGCCGTAGTATTCCTTACTGCGATCATCAACGGAATTCTGAGGCAAAGGTATTTTCCAGAGAGATGGAAGAAGGTGGTTGTCCTCATGATCGGGAAATCGGGGAAAGATCCACTATACCCCCAAAACTACAGGCCGATCAGCCTACTGCCTGCGATGTCCAAGAAAGCCGAAAGGGTTATCAAGAAGAGACTTCAACGCATCTGCGACAACCTCAACATAATCCCAGACAAACACTTTACAGAGCACCAAGTTCTGCGACTGGTAGAGCACATCAGTGAAGGTTTCAGCAGAAAAAAAAATCACTAGCACTAGACATTAGCAAGGCGTACGACAGAGTGTGGCATGAAGGTTTACTGTTCAAAATGGACGAGTCTGGCATCCCGAGATCCCTAGTAAGACAACTAGAATCCTTCCTTGATGGAAGGCTCTCCAGAATCAAGATCAACAACGACCACCAGATACACAAAACTGGAAGCTGGGGTGCCACAAGGAGCAGTCCTATCACCCTTGCTGTACATCGTATACACAGCGGATATACCAAAGACGATGAACACCAGGTTATCCCTGTACGCCGACAACACAGCAATACCAGCGCGAAGCACACATTCCCGCCTGGTATCCAGATATCTACAAGAAGCAGCTACCCTTGTAGAAAGGTAGTGTACAAAATGGAAACAGGCCATACTGTTCAACAGAACATATGTATCCGACAGGCAGTGAATGCCCCTTGGTACGTTCGCAACCAAGTCATCTTCAGAGATCTGTAAATCGAAAGAGTTATAGATCTTATGAACGATAGCGCGGAAGTATGTTTTGACAGACTTGATGACCATCCAAATGTTTAACTCAAGAAACTGCTGAATTACGACCCGGACGATGAGCGGTGGAAGTACGTCAGACCGAAGAGCCAACTTCATCTCCACCAATCACAATCTCTTTATGTTGCAGGTAAACTACAAGAAGACCCAAAGAAAAAGACGAGGTTGATTTAATCGGATAACACTAGAAGATAAAAGAAGCTTTTCTAAACCGAGAGGGACAACAAGAAAAGGATACCAGAAAAAGATGCCTAGCATCAACTGGTTCAATGGACAAGACAACAAGTCTGTTCTTTGAACCAAAGAATGGAAATTTGTACAGACCGGTTCAGGAGGACCGGGGGTGGATTGCAAGAGGTTGCTGGAGTCGATATCCTAAAGACTGGAACCCTTCGCCACGGGCTTGTACAAATAGACAATAGGATGATGATGATGATTTACTCTGGTATAAATTTCAAAAATTGTGATAGTTCATTGGTTAATATAAAGAAAGGGAAATAATCAATTCTGTCCTAGTAGGCCCGTGAGCTCCCCACAAAGAAGCTCATATTGTTAGAAAAACAACTGGAACAAAATCGGTTGGTTCATTGGGAGCCTCTATAGGCCAGAAATCAAGCAATGTTGGACTTCTAGTGGGTACCTTTCAAAGCATGCGCAAACACATTCCCCAACTTTTGCCTATAATAAGCCTATAATAAGCCTAAAGGAACGAAGAAACGAACATTCACTTAGCAATTTATTAGGCTTAAGGGATGAAGCTCCAACGCTTGGAAAATCCGAAGGTGTAAAATTAATTCAAAATGAAACATTCAATGTTTATATTAATTCAATGCTACCTTTTTATTGTACATTAAACCAGGAGAATTTATGTGTCAAGTTTCTGAAAATGGACTATATATTAGTAACATTCATATTTATATCGCAATAGAAATAGAGTTTAGAGATGATAAATTAGGTTTAAGAGTTTTTTTAAATAAGATTGGAGGACAGATATAAGATAAATAATATTCTCTGAAAGTCTATGGTGTTTTGTGTCTTTTATGAAAAGTCACACGAGGCTGTTGGGACGAAATTAGAATTACCAAACAACGAGTTTGACAAATTCGGAGTCAGGTACAGCTATTTAGCCGTATTATTCCATTCCTATCAGCAATTATACAGTATGATGCAAATGTATGGAATAATTTCATTATTTCAGAAACACACGACTTTTGAAAAAAATCTTCAAACACGTCAATTTTAATTTTTGATTGGTTCCGAAAAAAAAATACATTGATAAAAACAATGCTACATTATAATTTGAAATTAATTATTGTAGTAAGTACTCGGAATTATTTTTACAAAAATATTTAAATCAATATTGTCATTGACTCGTCTTTATTCGTCAATGATCTGTGAATCTGTCAAATAATAGACGTCAAATTTTTACTCTTCGAGTTTTTGCCGACATTAATAACAGCATTTACAAAAATGAAACTAACAGAAACAGAACGAATCGAGATTTTAACCATGATTGGTTATGGAGATAGAGTGAGGACTTAAGCAGAAGTTCGTAATTTATTTAATGCTAAATACCCCAATCGCGATCCAATTACTCAATCAACAGTAAATAAAATTGAACAAAAATTTAGAGACACGGGCCATGTTAACGATCTTCCCAGAAGTGGTAGAACATATCTGAAGCCAAAAAACTGGACGTTGTACTGGCGTTTCAAGAAAATCCCCATACCAGTTCTAGACAGGTCGCACTAGATAATAATATCCACCAATCAACTGTTGTAAGAGTGCCAAAAAAGGAGAAGTGGCATCCATACAAAGTACATCTGGTATTCCATACATTTGCATCATACTTTATTAACTTGTAATACATCGCATCGTGCTTCTATTCATGTTGACTACTTACAATTTAAAAATTTAAACAAGCGAACAAATCCACTGACAGCCAAAACCAAATATTGTAGTTGCGTGGCTTTCTTTGTAAATTTCTTCGCGCCAAACGTTGTTTATTTTTCTGGGGAACTCAATATTTACATTTTATAATATAGATACAGTTTCAAACTGGAGATAACGTTACAAATATTTGTATATAGTAGAAAATTTGTTGGTATTAGGCATTAATAGTAAACAGGAGATATTGGCGGACTAATATTGAGTTTTATACATTGGTAAGAATATCGGTGAGGATACGATTTAGGCAATTTTTATAATTATACATACAGCGTGCGGCATTAGTGCGAGGAAGTCCAATTACTCATTTGTGGTAAGATATACGAAAAAAAGTTATTTAGGTAAAAGTAGGGGGATTTATAGGACCACACTTTAAAAATATTTTCAAATATACAGGGCCACCCATTGTGACAGGGTGGACCAAACTTATCTTTTTTTAAATGGAACACCCTGTATATTTTTACATTTTTGGATTCCTTACGGTCTTTCCTTTTTGGCAATATAGGGTTTTGTAGTGTTATACAAGGTGATTCAAGAAATAATTACGTTTTCTTAATAATTTCGTCGCGGTAATAACACCCTGTAGAATTGTACAGATTTGACATAAAAAAATCTATTTACCGTTAAATGGTTTTTAATATAGTCTTCCATTGTACAAAATTATCAACATAGCAAAAAATTTAATTTTTCTATTCAGAATAGGTCGAAACTTGAAATTATTATTTTCTGGATTTAAAAACAAAATATTCTACCTAGTTGGCTATGACTTTGACATTAAACTTGCTTAAAAGTTTGACATTACACTATTTTTGTAGTTATTTCTTGAATCTCCTTGTATAACACTACAATACCCTAAATTGCCAAAAAGAAAAGACCGTAAGGAATCCAAAAATGTAAAAATATACAGGGTGTTCCATTTAAAAAAAGATAAGTTTGGTCCACCCTGTCACAATGGGTGGCCCTGTATATTTGAAAATATTTTTAAAGTGTGGTCCTATAAATCCCCCTACTTTTACCCAAATAACTTTTTTCGCATATCTTACCACAAATGAGTAATTGGACTTCCTCGCACTAATGCCGCACCCTGTATGTATAATTATACAAATTGCCTAAATGCTGCACCCTGTATATGTTAAAAATTTTTAATAAAATCTATTGTACTGACCTTTACTTTGTGAACAGAAAATTTATTATTATTATTATTTGTACTCAGAGCAAAAAGTGTCCCAAGGGCTTATTAGAAACTGCGCTACTTGTTTGTAAATTTCGCCTTGGTTCCGCACTTGTGTCCCAACAGAAAACACTTAACTTAACCCTTACTTTTATCTTACGATGAATTTTAATTAGAAACAGCTGTCATAGACCAAACAGTTATTTTTTTGTAATTAAATAGTGAAAGTTTTGTTAAATTGTTATTTATTTTATGTTCTCAATTTTATTAACTCAAGAATGGTCTGTCTAAATTTTTTCTCTCGTTAATTAACTTTACTAGATCAAAACGCCTTAACCAGTTGACGATAAACAATTTCCAATCAATCATTAAAACTCTCGATGCGTATTAGTTCATGAGTAATTTAGCGCTAATTACGTCGTTAATAACAATAAATCCTTGTATGGACATTTATGTTATACCTATTAAAGATGGCAAGTAATGCAGCAACTTTCCTTAATTTAATATCATTATTTATATATGTGGGAGACATTCGTCATTGATTTAAAGTATATTCCTTTATTATTTTTTATTAGTAATTCACTTATGTATAATAGTCTTTAAAACAAGTTGAAAAATAGATATGAGCAAGAGTCCTAGAAAATAATTTGCAGATTTTATTGTTATAAACAAAATCATTCAGAAAATTTAGTAGGATTCCTTTAGTCTGTACTTTGGAAAATAGCATTTGGCCGAAAATATTTTTTCCTACAACCGCTATATGAACTAACAATTCACAAAAACCAATCTGTGTTAATATTATATGTTAAAATTATATAAGACAAAGTGAGAAAACCGGAAAAAAGTTAAATAACGAAAGTACAAAAATGTATATTAGAGTCTCAACTTAACATTTTCACCATAACTTTACCATATTTTTATTTTTATTTTTATTTTATTTTATGGAATCGCAAGCCGTCTAAGGGATAGAGTGGGGTAATTATACTAGAGAAATTTTGAAAAATATAGATTAGAGTCCCTAGAAAATATTTAGCCAACTTAATATTTTCACCATAACTTTATCTTATTCTTAAAAACCTCCTCCATAAATTTTATGAAATCGCAAGCCGTCTAAGGGGTAGAGTGGGGTCAATAAAATGGAAAAAAAAATTTCTTTAGTATAATTACCCCACTCTGCCCCTTAGACGGCTTGCGATTCCATAAAATTCATGGAGGAGGTTTTTAAGAATAAGATAAAGTTATGGTGAAAATATTAAGTTGGCTAAATATTTCCTAGGGACTCTAATCTATGTTTTTCCAAAATTCTCTAGTATAATTACCCCAATCTAACCCTTAGACGGCTTGCGATTCCATAAAATTCATGGAGGAGGTTTTTAAGAATAAGATAAAGTTATGGTGAAAATATTAAGTTGGCTAAATATTTCCTAGGGTCTCTAATCTATGTTTTTCAAAATTTCTCTACTTTAATGACCCCACTCTAGCCGTTAGACGGCTTGCGATTCCATAAAATTCATGGAGGAGGTTTTTAAGAACAAGATGAAGTTATGGTGAAAATATTAAGTTGCTAAATTATTCCTAAGGACTCTAATATACATTTATGTACTTTCGTCAATTAACTTTTCTCCGGTTTTCTCACTTTGTCTTAGGTATATAATAAAACATATAATATTAACACAGATTGCTTTTTGTGAATTGCTAGTTCATAAACCATTCTTTATTAAAAGTTTTTACACAAAATTATAAGAAGATTTCATTTAATCAATTTTTCTTTATTTTTATATTTTAAATATATACATACGACGCCACTGGTCATTTGGCGGCTAGACTGAAAACGGCTGCTAGAAATTGGCTGCTAACTTCACACCAGTGAGAAATATCAGCACTTTCTCGACGCCACATGCATTTTTTTTTCTGGTTAGGGTAATAGGAACCCGATGATTGTTTTCGTGGTGGTAGTACTCCTGGGTATGTTTAATTTGACTATTTTTATTATTACAAAAATTTCACCTATAACGAGGGATTTTTTTAATGAAAAACCCCTTTTCCTTCCTAGCTCAGAAACGACTAGAAAAAAATAGGAATTTTTTGTGGTACAGTATTCTACGTTTCATTTTGAAGAATTGTGTAGGTAGTTGAATTATTCCGATGAGATCATCCCTTAGGAAAATATTCCATATTTCCACCCCCGAAATTTTTAAAATTTTAAAAAACCTCAAAAAATAAAAGAGCGGTAAAAAATATCGAAATGAAACAAAAACTATCGTCTCGGCACGATATCTACGAGGGTTGTCTGAAAAGTTTCCGACCTAACAAAAATACTAGACATTTTTTCTTTAAATTAATTTTTATTTTTCTACATATTCTCCTTGTAACTCTATACACTTCTCCCATCTCTTCAACCCGTCCAAATTGTACTCGGCGTCTTTCTCTGCAAAATAGTTGTTTACGAAGGTGATGGCCTCCTCATTCGACGAAAATCTCTGTCCTCCGAGCGCAACTTTTAGCTTAGGGAACAAATAAAAGTCGCTTGGGGCTAGATCTGGTGAGTAAGGAGGGGGTCAAGCAGTTCAAACCGTAATTCATGGATTTTCGCCATTGCAACCGCTGAGGTGTGAGACGGCGCATTGTCTTGGTGAAACAAAATTCTTTTTTCTGCAAATGTGGCCGTTTTTCCGCATTTTCTGTCTTCAGCTTAAGTAATGATGCGTAGTATACTCTTGTAATGGTGTTTCCTTTTTGAAAATAATCGATTAAGATAATTCCATGACTATCCCAGAAAACATTTGCCATCACTTTCCCAGCCGAAGGAACAACCTTTGCTCTTTTTGGAGCCGATTCCTCCTTCGCAGTCCATTGTTTTGACTGTGTTTTTGTTTCTGGAGTATAATGGTGTATCCAAGTTTCATTTGCAGTAATTAATCGGCGCCAAAACTCTGATTTATTGCGCCTAAACTGCGCCAACAGAGAGTTGAAAATGTTCATTCGAACACGTTTTTGATCCAAAGTGAGCAAACGCGGCACCCTACGCGCGGACAGCTTTCTCATGCCTAAATCTTGATTCAATATGTGACAAACACGTTCTTTGGACATGTTTATAGCCTTTGCTATCTCTCTAATTTTAATTCGACGGTTGTCTAGCACCATTTGGTGAACTTGAACGATATTATCGTCAGTGGTTGCAGTTTTTTTGGACGTCCCGAACGTTCATCGTCACTCAAACTGGTACTGCCACGTTTAAATTCAGCAGCCCAAAATTTCACGGTGGTAAATGATGGTGCAGAGTCCCCGTACACAGTGTCCAACTCGTCTTTGATTTGCGTAGGCATATTGCCATTCAAAAACAAATATTTAATGACAGCTCGATACTCGATTTTTTCCAATTTCATAAAAACACTCACATCGACTCACTCAAATGATTGTCAAACAACAACTGCGCGTCCAAAATGGCTGAAATTTTAGTGGGTACGTTTCAAAGCATGCGCAAACACATTCCCCAACTTTTGTTTACGAGTGCTGTCATCTTCATGTTTAGGTCGGAAAGTTTTCAGACAACCCTCGTATGAGAAACCGCGTGCAATTTTTTCAAAATCCTCAAGGTCTTTTTGGCATCATCGTGAATGTTGAAAAAATTTAAACTTTTCGAGGGTACAGTTTTTTACTTAATCCGGTCCTGAACAATAACGGAAACCTATAATGAAAAGTTATCTAAAAGGAAATTTTCCTAATTAAATATGCTTTCAGATGGTGTGATGGATTTTGAAAAAATGTTCATTTTATTTTCGTTTTCATGCCATTCTTTCTATTTTGAAACCTAGTAAACTAACTCACTCTGTATGATACTTTTAAATGGATTTTAGCAATTAATATTGGAGAGACTATAACAGATTGCATTCATTAAATTTATTGTACTAACTCTTACTTTTTGGAAGTCCATCTTATTAAGAATAATAAAAAACTCTTCGTTTCAACGTAACTTCCAAGTCATTGTGATTTAAAACATATTTTTGCATACATTTTAGACACAGTACCTTGTGAAATATTAGGCAACTGAGCGTACCTTATTAAATAAGTTTGCCACTTCAACTTGACTTCTGCAATTATCGCCGTAACCACTCAACATTAAAATTTCAATCCGGTGAGTCTCAGTTAAATATTTTATTATTACTTTGCAAGATATTAGTTTTTGATTAAGAATTAACAACTACGATATTTAAATGTCAACACATCAACAACTGACAGACATTATTTAACGATTTAGTTTAATTAGGGCCTGTTTCACAATCGCTGAGTGAAGTTCTAAGTAAGCTACTTCGAACTTATCTGCTCAGTAAACAGTTCTTTACGTTTCACAATCCCTGAGTAGGGTTAGTCACCACTTTATCTGCTCATTAAGTAACCGTTTACTTAACCGCTACACCCTCTGCAGCAAGGCTACACACAAAGTCTTGGCAAAAGGAAAAGAAGACACTGTAATGGCACTACGGAAGCCAGATGGAAGCTCCTATTAGAAACTCACTTTCCCGGAGGAATGGTCCCTTCGGGAACAAAAAGTGAGAAAGCTAAAAGACCTACCAGGGAAGACACTGCAATGGCAAAACACATATCCAGTGAAGAACGGCTGAGATGGGCTATGAACACCTTCCAGTCGTTCAAAACCCCTGGAACGGACGGAATATTTCCTGCCCTACTCCAACCGGGCCAAGAGGCAATAATTACACACTTGATCCGAATTAGTCGGAGCAGCCTTGAACTGGGATACATACCAGAAGCGTGGAGAAGGGCCAAAATCACCTTCATCCCAAAAGCAGGGAAACGGGACACTACGCACCCCAAATCCCTTAGACCGATTAGCCTCACATCGTTTGTTCTAAAAACGATGGAAAAAGCTGTAGACAACTACATTAGAACAGACATCTTGGAACAGGTGCCATTGCACCCACGTCAACATGCGTACCAAGCGGGAAAGTCCACGGAAACCGCTTTAACACAGTTGACTGACGAAATCCAAGGCGCACTGAATAAAAAAGAGACCGTGGTATGTGCCTTTCTAGACATAGAAGGGGCCTTTGACAATACGCCACATGAGGCAGTCAAAAGAGCACTGATTGAGAAAGGAGTAGATAGAACGACTTCCATTTGGATGTCGCAACTGCTATCTACAATAATCGCAGAAATGGAGGCAGGACAAGACACTATCTTCATTAATGTGACCAGAGGCTGTCCACAGGGGGGAGTTGCATCCCCACTTATGTGGAGTCTCACTGTGGACAGTCGGCTCTGTCAATTGACTAGGGAAGGCATACCATGTCATGCGTATTCCGACGACATGGTTATCCTGGCAAAAGGGAAGTATGAAAATGTCACTGTGATAATGTTCAAAGAGGATTGAACATTGCGAAACAATGGTGTGACTCGGTGGGACTCAGCATCAACCCCACCAAAACCACACTAGTAGCCTTTACAAGAAAAAAAAACCTAATCTAAAAATCATAAAAATAGGGGAGAACATCGTCGAGTGGAAAACAGAGGTAAAATATCTAGGGCTAATCCTAGATAGCAGGTTACTCTGGAACAAACACGAAGACGAAGTAATACACAAAGCAACCAAGGCCCTCATGTTGTGTAGGAACATTGCAGGGAAGAACTGGGGATGTAACCCACGTATCCTGCAATGGATGTACACAGCAATAGTGAGACCATTAATCACATATGGGGCAGTGGCTTGGGGCGTAAGGGCTAATCTGAATACAACGAGGAAAAACCTCTCGAAGATTCAGAGACTAGCCTGTTCATGTATCACTTGAGCAATGGGAACTTGCCCCACTGCTGCAATGGAGGTGATTTTAAACTTGACCCCACTGCACATTCTGCTAGAAAGTGTAAGGATAAAAAACAATATATAGAATGATCAAAGGAATTATCAGGGAAAAACCTCGATCACTTCATTTTGATCAAACTTGGGAAATGTCCCAAGATGATATGCCAAAGAAATTCAACTTTGTGAGAAAAGACGAGGGAACTGGGATAGGTGTTTTTGGACCGAGAGCCAAATACTCAGAAAGCTTGGGCACATACCCGAATATCTTTCAAGCAGAAGTCCGCGCCATCGAAAGATGTGTGGAATTCAATATTGGAAGAAACTACCGCAGACAAGAGATTGTGATCATGTCGGATAGTCAAGCAGCCATCAAAGCGCTGAGCTCAAATATAATCAGTTCCAAGATGGTTTGGGAATGCCTAGGCAAACTAAATGAACTAGGCCAGAAGAGCACTGTTACCCTCCTATGGGTCCCGGGACACAAAGGTATAGAGGGGAATGAAACAGCAGATAAGCTGGCAAAAATAGGAGCTGAAACCCCACTTTTGGGACCAGAACCATCTTGTGGGATCAGCAGTAGAGCGATTGTGAAACAGGCCCTATTCGTGACAAAAAATGTTAACAAAACCCAAAATATTGATACTTAGTGAAGAAATTTGAGGTCTGCATTCAGCTAATTAAAAATAAAACCATTATTTAAAGTGTGAAACATTTTATTACTTTCATAATTTTATGTATTTCGAGATGTATTTCTATCTTGAACAAATTTATAAATAATTTCAAAATTTCACCCTGTACAATTCACAAATGAATTTCAAAGTTGAAGGGTCCCAGCGTTTTTTATTATCTTCTAAACTAATCCCACAAATAATTTTATTCGAAAAGTGGTTTCCACACTGTATATACAGTTATATACAGTAAGAATTATAGAACTACGACAGAAGTTTGCCGGACCCTGTATAGGTACTAAATTAACCTAAACAATAACTTCCTTACTTACTAATATTTCTATAAAAAAAATTAACATATGCATTAAAATCACAACGATACTTGACGTCATGTTTTGGCTTAAAAAAAAGTTAAAATTTTGTGGGCCAATGTTGTTATCGAATATCTACTCTGATAAATAGTGCAATAACGTAACAAAATTTTGCTTCGTAGAGATCTTTTATATACACTTAAGAAGATTATGGGATGAAATGGGCCCTTGCTCGTATTTTTAGGAGCTTTATAATATTTTTCAAGTTATTCAACTTGTTACTTAGACTTTAGACTACAAATAAATATTGCCGATTTAGAAGAAAATTGTTTACAACATCCTCTTAACAAAACCTGACCGACCTTCGCAGAGAAACAAATAATGTGGGTCTGTCAGGTAAAGTTATTAACGCTTCCAAAATACAGTAGGCTTAACCGTTGAAATCAAAGTTGGCACACAACAGACGATATTCTTTTATTTTCGGCGAAATATTTCTTGGGTTTAGACAAATTTCTATAGTTAAGAATGTTTTCAACTGGAAACATACCCTTGGTTATTGTGCAGACAATATTTTCAATAATTTTGATAATTGAATAGCACTAATCCGCCGGAATTGGTACACTACTGCTGCTGAAAGAGGTGCCTACATACAAGGAAAGGCAAAATTAAAGGATACCTACATTGTTATGTATTTATAGTTTGGCAAAAATTATATAAAATTTAAAAGGAAATCCATCTCTCAAATGTGGATGATGTAGATAATCGTAGTAATAAAATTCAAAGTCTATCCACAACGTTTAATAGTAAGGTTCAACAATTAATGCAACATGTTTCGGTCTTCAGACCATCCTCAGGCTATAAAGAAAACAATGGTATCAGGAGAATCAAAAATAGTAATAAAAAGAGCGAATGGTATCGGTTGTCCGATTACATCAATGATTAAAGTTAAAACATTTCAAATATTACAAATAATTACAAATAGAAGTAAAATTCAAGTTTAAAGTAAAAAGTTAAAGGTACATGATTTTGTAATAAGTAAAACTATGGCAAAACAGCAAGTTAAATATGTCACATATCCAATATAAACTCACCTGTATGTGCAGAACGTAGGAATAGTAAATAATTTAAATTTAAAACTTAAACATCCATGAATAGTGAAGAATAATGGATGAATAAGAGAGTTATTATATAAAAAAAAGAAGAGGAAAAAGGAACTTCAGAAGTTATAAAGATAGAGAATGATGAGTGTGTTGGTTAAGTTAAAATGGATAGAAAAGTGGGACCAAATTCACACTAAGAATGTTGTATCCCAGAGGAAAATTCCAAAGTTAACAAGTTTTACATTACTAAAAGAAACAAGAAGGAAGAAGAAACACGTGAGGAGGACAAAAGGAATGATTGTAAAAAACAATCAAAAAAGGAGAGAGCCATGGCAGAGGTTCGATCTCCTTATAATCAAGAAGACAGGTCGATCCTAAACCGTAAGTAAAGGTTCCTGTTAGTCTTCTCAATCTAAGCAGTAAAGTTATGTATATTAGGATGAATAGCATAAAGTACATTTCAAAATTCGCCGAAAGGGAAAAGTTATACCAGCACACTTGAAGAACCTTATACGTATGAAGGACAATTATAATTAAAGTAAGAAAGCATAAAGCGGAAATAGTTTAGTGCCAACCTACATCCGGAAGGGTTACCAACTGAATAACTAATCAAGAAGAGGGAAATTAAAAGGAATAAATATAAGAAATCAGTTCCATATAGCAATTTCAAAAAATAAAAACAAAAAAAAACCTACCATCTACACATATCGATGAAAATAGTTAAAAACATCAGTAACTGGTTAGAAATCCTGAAATAAACACATTTTAATAATCAGTTGTTGTTCTATTCGAGATATGTAGATGACTGTTTTGTTTTATTTGATGGCACTTTGTCAGATATTGAGAATTTTCTCCTTTATATTAATTCTTTACACCCTATTGTTTAATTGTAGATGCATACTATTAGAAATATTTCGTTGATTTTTGCTAAAGAACATTGCCTTTGTTTTGTTTGTAGAAAATATTAGACCGGTAGAATTTGACCAATTTTCTAGATTGCCAATGGAATCTTGAATATTGCGTGATAACGTAACTTCGCTTTTCCCTCTTGAATATATTACAAAATCATCTACAAACAAGCACGCCTTGGCTAAAGGAGACAATCAATTGGTTATGTTGTTTATTGCAATCAGGAACAAGACGACGCTAAGAGTAGATCCCTGTGGAATTCCGTTTAATAGAATCTTCGGCACAGAAAGATGCGTACTTGAAAATATCTAACCCAGAGAAACTTTTTTATAAATTTCAATGTTTCCTCTAATTTTCCATTCTGATAGTGTTTATAATGTCCAGCCTCCATATTGTGTCGTAGGCATGTGTAATGTCGAAGAAAACAGCCAGACAATCATGGTCACAGCCGAATGATTCGTGTGGCGTGTATAAAGCTGATTGATTTTTGCGCGGCTGCCATCAGACAATCCACAAAACTGGATACTTTTAAGTTAACATCTGTCTCTGTCTGGATCGAGTGGAGATATTAACTGCGGAATCGTCTCACTAATTAATGAAGAAAATAGGTTCAATTGGAGTTATTTAGGGCCCATTTATTTGTGGGAGTTGAGGAAGGGCAATGATTGTTGTTAGCTATTAGAATAGGAAAATGGTCGCTCCCATGTAGGTGAGACATAACGTCCCACGATAGTACAGTGGATCACAAAACAATAGATCTATAGGAGATCTAAGACCGGTAGAAACATTAAATCTAGTTGTGCGTCCGTCATTGAGGATAATTAAATTGAAGTCAGATATGATTTGTTCTAATTTACGACCTAAAGAATCTGTCTTATTGGTTCCCACAAAAAATTATGAGCATTGAAGTCTCCTAATATTATTCGAGGTTAAAGAATTGAACTAAAAGGGGCTACCAGTTCGTCTAAATTTGAATTTTGATCAGGAGGGATGTATACATTGCATATATTGATTACGAAAGGTCCTTTAAGAGATATCGCAGTAGCTTCAAGTTCAGTTTTTAAGGGTACTTGATTAACTTCGTACGAGTTATGTAAATATATAGCTACCCCTCCGCTGGCGTGGTTCACTGCATTCCTATTCTTGAAAAAGCTCGTGTAATTTCTAATGTTGTGGCATGAGCCCCCTTTAAAATGAGTTTCTTGCAGGTATTTTATAGATGGGCTATATTTACTGATAAGTATTCTATTGGAATTTGTTTTGTTTGTTTTGGTTATTGTTTTTGATACATGTTTCAATTTTCTTTCGATTGATTTTTTCGCTTTGCATAAGATATATTATACAAAATCATGAGTAAACAAACCGTAAAATAGATAACGGTCTGTAAGACCGATGCGGGTAACGCATCCCAAACTTTCATACGGGTACCGCAAAATTTTTCGAGAGTAATTCGTCGTACGTCGTAAGTTCAAGCACTTTAAATATTAATTTGTAATTTATAGATTTCAATCCGGTGAATTATATCTACAAATTTTAATTTTTACAATGTTTATTAAGTTAGTTTATACATAAACCCTAGTTTTTTAAATTTAATAATGAATTCAGCTTAAGACGACGTAGTATGTTAATCTTCTGTCTCCAGGGTGCATTATGGATGGCAATTTAATTATAATCATTAACAAGCAACAATGATTCGTGACAGTAAGATTTTTACGATCCGCGATACCCATAAAACTTTATTTACGGACAAAGTTAGTCAATAACACTCTTACATGCATACTAATAATATTTGAAATATTTCAATAATTCATAGATACTATTTTATCATGTTTATTTACGATAATTTCACGCTTGGAACTTACATTGAAACTAGTGACTTTTAACCAAGATTCGTTAATTAATTGCTTGTTTATCTAATTAGAGATGTTTATATAATCATCTTCGGTTTGCTCGTAGATTTAAATAAAGAGAGAATCTTTTATTTGAAAAACATTCAAAAGTTCAAATCGAGGGGGCCGACACGGGTTGAAATACGTTGAAATAATGTACACCCCCATGGAAATTATTTCAAAATATTTGGAATATTTTGGAAATATTGTTGAAATATTATTTGTATTACTTTTTATTTTATAAATAATTTGGCAACGGCGCGCGACTTTTACAAGCGTCTAGCTGTGCCATGTAGGTAGGAATGTATGAATGTAGGGATGTCTAGGCACTTTTTACGAGCTACAAAAAGGAAGTAAAACGGAGCTAGTACTGGCTAATATCCAGTAGGTATACGTTATTGGATATCGAATTTTATTTGTGCTCTATACCGAATCCGACGACATTTAATGGAAAGATAACAATTTCAGCGGATGTTTTTCAAAAAACTGAAAGTACGAGGGTGTGTGTGTGTGTGTGTGTGACGTGTGGGATGGCTTGGTTACCCATTTGCCACAGACTGTTAAAAAAAAACGTAATGAACGCATATAAAGTGAAATTTGGAATTCTTCAATTTATAGATCTATCCCTGCATCTCTAAGGAAATCAAAGTACGAGGGTTATATGAAAAGTTTCCGATCTCAACATGAAGATGGCAGCACTCGTAACAAAAGTTGGGGATGTGTTTGCGCATGCTTTGAAAGGTACCCACTAAAATTTCAGCCATTTTGGACGCGCAGTTGTTGTTTGACAATCATTTGAGTGAGTCGATACTAGTGTTTTTATGAAAATGGAAAAAATCGAATATCGAGCTGTCATTAAATATTTGTTTTTGAAAGACAATACGCCTTCGCAAATTAAAGTCGAGTTGGACGCTGTGTACAGAGACTCTGCACCATTATTTACCACCGTGACATTTTGGGCTGCTGAATTTAAACGTGGCCGTACCAGCTTGGGTGACAATGAACGTTCGAGACGTCCAAAAACTGCAACCACTGAAGATAATATCGCTCAAGTTCACCAAATGGTGCTAGACAACCGTCGAATTAATATTAGAGAGATAGCAAAGGCTATAAACATGTCCAAAGAACGTGTTTGTCACATATTGAATCAAGATTTAGGGTTGGGTGCCGCGTTTGCTCACTTGTTCGAATGAACATTTCCAACTCTCTGTTGGTGCAGTTTAGGCGCAATAAATCAGAGTTTTGGCGCCGATTAATTACTGTAGATGAAACTTTGATACACCATTATACTCCAGAAACAAAAACACAGTCAAAACAATGGACTGCGAAGGACGAATCGGCTCCAAAAAAAGCAAAGGTTGTTCCTTCGGCTGGGCAAGTGATTGCAACTGTTTTCTGGGATAGTCATGGAGTTATCTTAATCGATTATCTTCAAAAAGGAAAAACCACTACAGGAGCATACTACGCATCAATACTTGACAAGCTGAAGGCAGAAATTGCGGAAAAACGGCCACATTTGCAGAAAAAAAAACTTTTGTTTCACCTCAGCGGTTGCCATGGCGAAAATCCACGAATTACGGTTTGAACTGCTTGACCACCCTCCTTGCTCACCAGATCTAGCCCCAAGCGACTTCTTTTTGTTCCCTAAGCTAAAAGTTGCGCTCGGAGGCCAGAGATTTTCGTCGAATGAGGAGGCCATCACCTTCGTAAACAACTATTTTGCAGAGAAAGACTCCGAATATTATTTGGACGGGTTGAAGAGATGGGAGCATCGCTGGGAGAAGTGTATAGACTTACAAGGAGACTATGTAGAAAAATAAAAATTAATTTGAAGAAAAAATGTCTAGGATCTTTGTTAGGTCGGAAACTTTTCAGACAACCCTCGTATATCCAGTACTGCTGCTACCTCTTATAGCTCTGATTCGACCTCGGAAAACGATGACATTATTATTCTAATGGATGATACTGACACAAAACAGTTCAGGTCTGAGAACTCAGAATATGATCGAGAATCAGTCATCAAAATAGAAAATGAAAGATATTTCCTATGCGGTTTATTACATGCATAACTGGTACTTTGGACGCGTGATCGTTATTCAAAATGATGAACTCATGAAGGAAAGAATCAAAATAAAATTCTTAAAAAATAGATATTCTCGAGAAATATGATGACATTCAAGTGGTGGATCGAAAGTATACTTTTTATGGACCAATTCAGCTTGTTGGTACACATCCGAGTACACATCCATTTTATTTGAAAAGGTGTGATAGTGTTAATATAATTAAAAAGTATAAAACATTGAAAAAATAATTACTGTGATGATTACTTTTTCGAGTACCTGATATACTTTTACAGTATTATTTATCAGTATATTAGTTATAGTTATAGATCTCGATAAAGATTTACTATTATTGTTTTTTCAGAAAAAAACATGTTTTTTATTTTATATTTTACTTAAGGGGCATTCCATGCCAACTCATCCTTTCGCTAAAATGTGGGCAACTTCTTGTACCCTTCGAAAAAGGTTTCTATAATTTTTTTCAAATTTGTTGCATTACTGCAGCCCAAAGTGCACGCAGAGCCGCTGATCACGAATATAATGTTCAAATTGACCTCCGAACACCTGGTGCACCAGAACCTGACCCTAAACGTCATCTCCGGGGGTTTTCCTGACACAATCCAAGAAAGTCAACCAAAAATCATTTTGGGGGAATTTTTTAGACCGCCGAATCCAAATCTGACATCGGCGAACACCCCACTGGCACCTGGTGCACGAAAACCCGGGCTAGAACCTCATCTCCGAGTTTGAAATTCTTTGCGTGCACTTTGGGCTGCAGCAATGCAACTTTCGGTGGGAGGGAAAATCTACCCCCACCACATTTTGTAATAATCGTTTTTGGAAGAGAATACAGAAAACCGCTACCCTCACTCTATAGGGTGTCCCATATTAGGATGCACACTGTAGGGATCTCATAAACCAGAAGAGATACAGCGCTGATTAAATTAGGAGTAAGTTGCGCCTTGGCAAACCCTACAACGTCATGTTTTAAAATATAAGAAACTCCGATTAGTACCAAAGCTCCTACCAAAGATATTTGAATAAAACCGATATTCTCCGATTTCGTTTTTGTTTTTTACTGACTCTATTCAGAATGATATGACAATACAAATTTCACATTCTCATTGCTACTTTTCCTGCTCTTCAAGTTGATTTTATTAGATTTTTAATCTGACATTTCATTTCGTGGCAACCATAATCCACTTTTTTTTTAATGGATACGACCCTGGGTTTTTAAATATGACCCTAAGTTTTTTATTACGGATTTTAACAGGTTTTGAGGTGATTTTTGTTTGTAATTTATCAAAAATTAGTTTTCTGTCTTTCTTTAACACATTACTCTTATGGAGAATATTGCAATCCTTCGGAGTCGCTCGCAATCCCTGGAATTATCTCGCAATCACTCGAAATTCCATGTTTTTCACAACCTTGTCACAAATTTTACCGTAGTGATTACCCCCTCGGTTTTTAAAACATTTGTCAGGAACTTGAACTGTACGAGTCTGTGTGAGGAATAGCATTGGCAAATTAGCTGTGTACATTTAGATCAATAAAACAGTATTAATCTACTTGTTGCTGCTGGTAAGTTAAACTACAGGTAATTATTGTAATTTTTTGTCAATATACAAACCTATTAATACTACCAACACTTTATATTGTAATAATATATTCAAATGAATAAACAGTACCTACTATTATTCACACTTTTATGCTTATGATAATTGTAAAATAAATAGTAATTTAATTTTGGTAAAATCTCAGCAAAATTTCTTTGATTTCTTGTTATAGAAAACATAAGGTGTAAAATTTTCAAAATTTCAAAAGTATTTTCACCTAGACTACGCAATATGTATGCTACATAGTGCGGCTGTTTTTCTGGTTCCAAAGCTAAGCTGTCAGTCCAAAACTAATAACAAAATCTTGTGGAAGAAAATGAGTCAAACATAGCTTAGCATTTTTCTCCCTGGAAAAAATATTTCCTTTCCATAGCCAGCGTATGCCGTATGTCGCCGGTGTTTGCCGAATTGAAACCAATTATCGGTGTTTAACAGTATAGTCTTTCCAATATTAATTGCTAAAAACCATTTAAAAGTGTTATACAGAGTGAGTTAGTTTACTAGGCTTCAAAGTAAAAAGAATGGCATGAAAACAACATATTTGTCCCGTTATACATCGACTCTGTATCGTCGGAACCCAAGCTCTCTCTAGACTGGTAGTTATACAGCGCGAAAACAAGTGGAGTACGCACGCGACTTGTTGACGGCTTTTAATGGTCCGCTGTATTCTGTTGCGTGCAAGAGTCTCGGGGTTATTTTTTTGTGGCAGTTTTTTATATAACTCATAAAGTCGGTGTCTAGTGCCGAGGCGGAGAGTACAGATTTTTATTTGGGGCAGTTAAGTATTAAATTTAGCAATTAATATTGGAAATACTATACTAAAGTAGTAGTTTTACTCCCTACTGCGTAAAAAATTATTATTCTGTCTTTTTCAAACGGACTACAACATTTTTTAAAAATTATCAGAATTACTAACAAAAAGGTATTCTCAGGAAGTAAAAAAGGTATTTTTTTCGTCACAAGCGAGCGCGATCAAATTTATCGACAGAAGATTTTGTACCAAGATAGCGCCCAAAGCTCACACATCTCAATCTACAGATATTCTTATTAAATAAAGAATACATAACTAACAACGTACAAACGAATATAGCATGTAATAAAAAGGATTTAAGTGTCACTTAACTCGGTCTATTAAATAGATATTTTGGTCCTGGTCCAAATATTCCAAAGGTACTCCACTATCATTTACAAATATAGTTTCATAAGATTTTATTTACTTGTCACACATTGCGGTCTAATTTTATACTAAATCCGGAAGTGATACCTATTTAGATCAACTACAAATTGCAAAACTAAAAGTAAAAAAGCCACTTAATTTTAGATTATACAGTGTGTCCATAAAGTATGAAATAAATTCGATATTTCGAAAATCAAAGGTCTGTTCAAAAAAACCTGAAACACGTCGATTTTTAAATTTAATGTTCTTCGTTTTACAACAAAATTTCATCATCGGTACTTTTTTTTAAATGCAACATTGATTTATTGATATATTTAATATTTATCTAAACATTAATAAACCAATATTTCCTCGTTTCGTAAAAAAATAAAATGCATAATTTTAAACTCTTGCAGTATTGGTTGCATAACCGTTGGCGCCACTGCAACGTTTGTTAATTATAGACAGGAATGCGTAAATAGGTCTCTCAAAATAAGTATTTTAAAACTACACTTGCAAATTTAGACCCAACTTAAATAAGATTTTAGAAACTCTATCAATGACTCTGTTAGTTTAGCAAAACAATGTTTAATATTATTGTTTCTAAACCTTCCTTTAAGTAATTTTATTCAAGGTTCCTATTTATAAAATAATAATTAAGCAATTAATGCATTTGTTGGATTCGTAACAAGAGTAAAAACAAACTTAAGAACATATTATAAAACTTAATATAAAATAATAGGTAGGTAACAGATTTTCTCTTACTTAATATGGGACTACTATCTACAGCTTCCCACAAGTTTTAGAACAAAATTATTATACCTATTTGAAATTATAGTTATATTTGAAACTACAAAAATGATCTAGTATCTACCTATAAAGACAGATACAATTTCTCGTAGGTACATTAAGTACATACCTATTCAGCAAAATTTCATTCCACTTGATTCTTTTATACCTACAGACTATAGAAAACATTTGTCCACATGACATCCGGTGGATCTAATACCCTTGCCCTATTTTGCCCTATTACAACAAGCCCTTGTTGAAAAATAGCATTAATGTTGGTTGTTTTTAAACCCTTATTTTGTTTAATTTATTTGTGAACTTATAGCAGTTCTTCTACATTACACTTTATTCAAAGTTATCTTAACATAAACACCACACAAACAAAAACATTAAAACTGTTAAATAAAGATAAAATTATATTTAAAAGTTTGTATCTTTTATAAATCAAAATCTCATATACATTATTACGAATAAATAAAATATTAGAGTGTACAAAATGGTAAATAAACAAAAGACAAAAACTTAACCTCAACATCTTAACTTACCTGCTTATTATGTTATTCCAGCCTATCAGACTTCTTTAAACAAATATTAACGATTAAGAACCCGTAAAATTACGTAAGCACATATCATCACACGACATTCAACCAACATTTAAACAGGGTATTAACTGGATAAGAGCTTTTAAAACTATGCAAAGAATGTGCGCTGAATGTTTGAAATTCCTAACTATTGATACTTGTGTAGTTTCGATTACGCGGAAACTTATCACTTTACTTCTTTCATGAGCGACGGCTACTGCGATGCGATGAGTTCAAGTTTAAAAAGTTCTCAACGTCTCGGCTAGTCCGAAAGCATACGAACGAAAATCTTTATAGGTACAATGGTATTAGCATTAGTAAGGACAGCAAAACGAATAAAAAAATAAATAGGTATGATTAATAACAAAGGAATACCTAGAAAGGGTAGAATATAAATTTTTGCACTTTAGATTATGACATGACATCTAATACTACCGATTTGCTAAATACCTAGTTTTAGGTGCCTAATACGTGGAAATTTAAAACGTTATAAAATGAAATTGATTGTATTAACCTTTACTTTGTGGAAGTGCATCTTTTTAAGAACATTAAAAATTTCTACTCTATCATAAAGAGTGATATATTTGAGATTATTTTTTGAACCCTTCTGTACAAAAACTATTTTAAAAAGCTTCCTAGAACAACTTGTATTCCACAATTTACACAATGAAATATTATACAAACTAAAACTAAACATGATTTTTAGAATTTTTGACAGTTCTTTGAATGTATCAATACTAATTAAACCACTTCTGGTTTTATTAAAGGTAATACCTTAAAATTTTATCAATAAATTTTTGTTTCCATAAAAACTTTTTTATTTGGTAAAAATACGAAAACAAACTGGACGTAGGACCAAGTGATTTTATCATAGTTCAGTTTTATTGAGTAGTTTTGCCCAAAATTATATGAATTTAGTTTAAATATAAATAAAGTAACTTACGTCAAGTTAAATATTTCCCGAGAGAGATCATCAAAAACACACTAAAAAATAGGACACATATCAAATAACGACGTCCACAACAATTTAAAGTGATTTATAAAATATAATATTGTCATTGAACCAAATTGTCATTAAATATTCAATGAAACTGTTATTTTTTTACAGCAAGGTTAATGATTATATATAAATTAAAAGATATAATATGTTGGTTGGTCCAAAATAATGACCTAATATATTAAAAATGTTTTCAAACAATTTTTAACAAGTAAAATACTAATATTTTTCTATATAGACCTTTGTAATATATATACAATTCAGATTGATTTATTGGACTACCATCCCTTTTTATCATGTATCCCTCACATTTATATTTCGAAACAAGTTTGTGTCCTAAATATCCAGCAACATAAAACATTACTGCAAAGTTCTAAATTAATTTTTTGATTTTGCACAACCGATAAATCGGCATAATTGTGAATATTTGTGGTTTGGCCTGTTTCGTCAAAATCTCCTATGGTACAACTGATGCTACTCTCATAATTAGTCTTAACCACATTGATAGATTTCTACAAAAAAAATAAGACTTAGTATTTACTTCAACAATGAAACTTAACTTACAACTGTCTCTTGTTTTTTGAAAATTTCTTCTACTGCTAGCTAGGCTAGGTATTTTGAAAAGTCTTCCATGCAGTTTGTTGTGCTATATGCTGCGAGAGTAAACAAATTATGCTGAAATGCCAGACTAAACTGAGTTACTGAAAGGTATGGATTATAGCCACCTCGGGTTCTTACGACAGAGAAAAAGTTTTCAATAATCACTAATAACTTTCACTAGTAACAGTAAATCATAAAATTGTTCCCATGTACTTATAGGTAAATTAGGTGAGTGGGTATGGCCCCTGAACTTTTTCACTGAATCCCAAAAGAGCTTAATATTACTGTAATCAGCAAGATTATCAACTATTTTATTTTGGTAAACTACCTTCTGTTTAATAGTTTGCAGATAGGTATTGTTTTTTTAGTTGTAAATACTTTAACTTGAATTGATCTTCAAAATTATTATTTTTAGCAACTTTTAATTTATCTAGTAAAATTACAGGACGAGTGGTATTTCAGAAGATTATTTTTAAACCATATTCTGTACAAAAACTACTTTAAAAAACTTTTATTTTCATAAACAAATATTATACACACTAAAACTAACAAACTTATTTTTTTTCATTTTTGTCAGTCCTATGAATTTATCAATAATAATTAAGCCATTCGTGGTTTTATCAAAGGTAATACCACGAGTCCTTAAATTGGTTATAAAATAAACGGCACATTACTTAATACAAAAAAACTAATTTAATTAATATTGTAATTAATTGTTACATTACTGCAATTTTGTATTGAGATTCCTGGTGTTTCATTTTTTCGTAACAGCAGCTATCAACTGTGGGAAAAAATCTACCTCACGGCTGAATTCCCATTTAAATGTACTATCGGCTTCAGAATTGCATATACATTTTCAAACTCAAATCGCTTACATTGAATAGACAGCCTTTTTATTTTGTGTAACCAATCACGGTTTAAATAATAATAAATTTGAAATCAGTTAAACAGTTGTCCACGCCCACATCTTCACTTAGTTTGGAACCCTCGATAATAAATGTTTGTTTGGGATTAAAATCCCTTTTTTTTATTATATCAGTGCAAAAATGCGAAAAAAACTTATTTATTCGGGACATGACCTACCCTTGTAAATAAACTTAATACCCCAAAACCATTAATGTAGGCGTTTTAAAAATTGCCATTTCTTTGTTGTTTAAGAAGGGCGTTTTTATAACTTCGGTAGGTAAACGAAATGTATATGCTATTCTAAAGCCGACTGTACGTGGTGTGGGTAGATTTTTTCCTTAGACTTGGAACATCCAATTGTATTTTTTTAGTTTTTTTATTAATTTTCACCTTTTTTAATAACCTGAATAGACATTTTAAAATGGTTAATTGTGTAGCTTATAAGTGCAATAGTCAGAGTGCTAAAAAAGAGCAAGGAATTTCATTTCATAGGTAAGAAGTATTTTACAACTATTTCCTTGAAATTTATTTTTATTAATATTACAGCTTTCAGGTAATAGATGTTTAACTAAATCACATATATGTTATGTACGATAACTTAAATTAATTGTACATACATTTTGAACATTGTTTTCATTCAGTTTTAAAGATTATTTTTCATTTAATTGTTATTATTTGCTCATAGATGTAATAGTTTTGCAGTGGCGTGGAACAAAAACATATATTTAAAATAGATAAAATTGATTAAAATTGTAATATTTATTAAATAAATATGTTTTAAAATGATTGATTTTTTCTTTTGGAGCAGTATAAATTCAAAGACTTTTTTAAATTAGATTTGTAATACGAAATAATGAAAATGATTATTTAATAATCGTCTAAGAAAAATCGTATGATACGCCTATGTCAATATTGACCGCCATTAGTTTGGTGGTAAATGGGTTACACAAATTGATTCGAATGCGCAGTCCTCTCTCTTTCCTTGTCTAAGGTTGATAGCAATACGTCACTTTGTAGTTCTGTCAAATGTGTCAAAAGCACCACATTCCATAGCTGCCGTAGAAAAAATATTTTTTAATTTGACATTTGACACATCACCTGAAAGAGCAAAATACCTTCTCAAAATGAGGAAAAAAGATGTAAGGTATGGCACGTCACAGCTGTCAGAACGGGACTATGTTGCCAAGCATTTAAAATAGTATTAAAATCTAATAAATGTCAAACGAAGTTTCTCTTATATTCTTCTTTTTATTTGACTACAATACCCTACGAATAAAGAATAGAAAGGAAGGAACGTTGTCATATTTTAATCTAGCAAATAATCACGACGGAAGTCGGCCATATTGAAGAACCAAATATGACTCATTCGAATCGTGACATTTTCATGATGTTTTATATATTATTTTCTGATTTAAGTAGTTAACCCAACTCTTGAATGGGAATTACTTTTCATCTGTAGGCTTCTATTTATCTGAATTATTAAAAATTAACAAAATATTTTAATGACAACCACATTGTTATCATAGACGTTCCTTTATTTTTTATATAGACCAACTAAGTCAACTATTTATAATTACCTGCTTAGAAGTTTTTAATCTAAATTTATATTCCTACAACTTTATGACAATGTATATTACTGTACAGATAATTACAAGCGGAAAACAGTTATTTTTTTTAATAATTAATACCACACATAAGTTTATAATACCCTGTGTGTGACACCACTGGTAACCGGAAACTTCAAGTCAGCCATATGCAAGAACCATTGCGGACATCGTCAAATCGTATTATACTCCTTCCTTTTTATTATTTATTCGTAGACAATACCACAGAGTATCGACTCTATATGGAGGGGGTAAGCATCCATTTGCAGGTATCGCCATGACATAATAGTGTCTATGGAAATATTTTAATGCCTGGTAATAGTTTTATTACATTTATTGCTAAACTAAATAACATTTTTGAAAAACTATTTGAAGAATTGGCAATAAAAGATCATGTTCTTCAAACTATATTAAATATTAGTAGGTATATAGTAATGAAACTTTTATACATCCTTGTACAAATTTTCCATTACTTTATGTAAAAAAATTATATTTTAGGTTAAGACTATACACTACCATTAAATGTATTAACAGAAATTTTAAAAGTAATGAAAATAAAGATAAATTGTTAATTTAGAGAAATAAATAAGTGTTAAAAAGCTGTTGATGTGTTTTTTTATATTCTTCCTTACTAACGAGAAAAATTGCATGTAAGATATACATATTCGGTCATTTATTTTGCGTAGAAATTCTATTTATATGTAATTATTTAACCTAAAAAACCAATTTTACTTTTTTTAAAAACAAATAAATCAACGTTTAGTTAATATTATTAATCTTGTTGAAAATAAATTCTATTTTTCTAAACTTTCTGAAAATAACAATAGACATGATGACAGCAAGTAAGAATCACTAAAATATTGATTTGTTATAATTATATAAGATACGGAGATTCTAAAGAATTTACTCATTTTTATATTACATGTGTGATTACATTTATTTTAGTAAAAATAGAAGCACTAAGTTTAACAATCCGCCATATTAGCTGAAACACCAATCAGAAAAGCGTGACGTCGTAATTTCGCAAATATTGTTGACATTGACATTGGAACGTAAACAAATATCTTGTTCGGAGTTTTTATTGATATATTCTTACATTGTGGAACCGCACACCATCGATACACATTAGGATTCATGACTATGATAACTATTATAATGGCACAAAATAAGTAAAAACAAAATAAACTTTTTTAACCACCCTCTTTTCACCCAAGGTTATTAAAGGAGTAGGTTGCACGGTAACTTTTCAGTTCATTCGATGACGTCACGTATTGATACGCCCCGATATAGTCCTGCATGTTTTATTGTAAATATTTTTAAATACTTGGATAAAATGATAATTATTTGTCTTAAAATACACCTGCATTACTTTTAATTGGAACAATATATTATAAAAAAGACGGATATATATACATTTTTGTTATTTAAAAAAAGAAATAATTACATTTTGACCCTGAAATACATAGGGTTTTTTCCCAGAGAAATTCTTTATTGCATTTTTCTCAAAGAGTTTTCCTGTTTTATGAATATGAAGCTTTAATTTAGTTGGTTAAAAAAGAAATAAGATTTATAAGGTTGTTAAAAAAAATTAAAGTCAAATACCTACGTTGATAATAAAATACAAAAACCTATTAAGTAAACTGACCATGTCTCAGTTTTTTAAATGATAAAATAAATAAACAGAAAACTTTTGAAAAACATATTTATTTTAAATAAAACACATTGTAAATTTAGCTAACTAGTTTGTTTTTTAGAAGTCTTGCAAATACATTAAGTTGACAATTTAATCAATTTTCTCTTTTTTTTTCTGTCTGAATCTTCTCTTGTTCTTTTCTGGTTTTTTGGTTTATTTGCAAAATTTCCATTTAAAAAATTTATTCCAACAAATATCCTTTGTCTTACAAAAGCCTTTATGAGTTCTTGTGGCACATTATTGACTTTTTTTGTTATGTATGCCATTGTATTTTGGACAATATTCTTTTTATCTTTAAATGAATTCTTATGGTACTTATTGAAATATTTGTCCATTTTAAAAACATTCTCTTTCCATGAGTCAGAAGGATCTGTAAGGCCTCCGAAAGACAGATTCTGGACCCAAGATGGAATGCTGTAGGAATGACTAAATTCTCTATCTGATTGATGTTTTTCAGAACTGGTGTTGGCAAGATGGGATGAATCTAAAGAACTTGTGGAGGATAGCGATTCATCAACGCTATTTTTCGGAGGTTTAAGGTTGATTTGAGGAATACATGCTTTTTTTTAAACACTTAGCAATCAAGAAAATATTCTTTCGAGTAACAAAAACACCGAAAAACATAAGCCAAGCCACGCTTGTTTACAGAATTTACGGATAGATATCAAAACGTGACGTCACGAGCTTTCCCCTTGCCCCTGTCTCACCCAAGTTACCGTTCAACCTCTTGCTTTTCACCTGCAAAATGTTTGAAGTTTGACGTTTTTGCCACAGAATCCACAGATGACACGGGTCGCAGTGTAGTATAAATGGTATTTACGAATCGATGATGTCATAGATAGACGCCATTACTATTTTAGCGTTTTGGCGGAAAATTTAAAATGCATTTTTAATAAATAAATTTCTCATTTAAAAACTTTTTTTTGCAAAAATAACATTTATTTTAGATAAAGTATATACGTGAAAACATCGTGGATCAGTTTTTAAAAATCAGTCATCATGCCTATTATCTCAACAATAAAGAAAAATTTCAAGTACGGGACTTATTTATAATAACAATTTTTTTAGTACTACCCTGAGCTTATACCACAAAACAGAATATTGGTTACCACAAAACAGACTAACCAATTTTCTGTTTTGTGGTTTATACTCCCAAAAAATGGCCGCTCTTGTCTTATAAACATCAAAGGTGCCGACAGCGAGTCAATACTCTGGTTTGTATTTATATACTCTGTGCTTAGACTAGGAAAGAGAGAGGACAGCGCATGGCAATGAAAACCTTATGCGTGTGATTGAAGCCAATTTTCAAACGTTTGACATATGTTTGGTGGTAAACAAATTTGGAACGTCGAATTGCATTTTTTTAGTTTTTTTATTAATTTTCACCTTTTTTAATTACCTGAATAGACATTTGAAAATGGTTAATTGTGAAGTTTATAAGTGCAACAGTCAGAGTGCTAAAAGAGAGGAAAGAATTTCATTTCATAGGTAAAAAGTATTTTAAAACTATTTCCTTGAAATTTATTTTTATTAATATTACAACTTTCAGGTAATAGATGTTTAACTAAATCACATATGTTATATATGATAACTTAAATTAATTGTACATATATTTTGAAAATTGTTTTCATTCAATTAAATTGATTGTACTAACCCTTACTTTTTGGAAGTCCATCTTATTAAGAATAATGAAAAACTCTTCGTTTTACCAAAACTTCCAATATTTATTTAAAAAATTGCTTTATTAACTTTAATGACAGCCGTTTCGCTAGACGATGCTAAGTCTAGCGAAACGGCTGTCATTAAAGTTAATAAAGCAATTTTTTAAATAAATATTGGAAGTTTTGGTAAAACGAAGAGTTTTTCATTATTCTTGTTTTCATTCAGTTTTAAAGATTATTTTTCATTTAATTGTTATTATTTGCTCATAGATGTTATAGTTTTGCAGTGGCGTGGAACAAAAACATATATTTAAAATAGATAAAATAGATTAATATTTATTAAATAAATATGTTTTAAAATGATTGTTGTTTTTTTTGGAGCAGTACATATTTAAAGACTTTTTTAAATTAGATTTGTAATACGAAATAATGAAAATGATTATTTAATAATCGTATAAGAAAAATCATATGATACGCCTATGTCAATATTGTCCGCCATTAGTTTGGTGGTAAATGGGTTACATAAATTGATTCCAATGCGCAGTCCTCTCTCTTTCCTTGCTTAAGACTCTGTGACAATACTACATCATTTTTGAACGCGGCAACAGATCGCAATTTTGCAACATCTAAAACATTTTAACACGAGGTGTGTTCATTTGAAGTTTATATTTTATTAGTCCAGGAGTTGTATTTGATATAAAATTAATTACGTAACCTTTCTTAAAGCATTTATTTATTATTTGTAATAACTTTCGGCCCACGAATTTCAATATTTACCAAATTTACAGTGAAAAAAGATACTGATTGACAGTAGTAAACGAACGAAGGAAGTCAAACGAACAGAGCGATTTGTTCACTTTGATGACGTGCACTTATATTTATATTGGACAAGCCATAGGTCTTATCCACGAATACATATAACAAGGATGTGAAACTCCTATGCCGAGCTATAAGCGCCCGTGGCTGAATTTACGGCTCCTATCTGGGCGGAGTCTAGTCCACGGTCGTTGCGTACTTTGTACTGCGCATCAGTTCGAACATCATAACTATTCGAAAACACATGCGGTTGGTTATCTCGCTCGCACAAAGAAAAAGACAGCCTGTTGCGCAGTACGGAGTACGCAACGACCGAGAATTTAACCCTGCCCAGATAGGCGCCTTTTCTCCTGCTACCCTCTCCACTCGAGTTTCACATCCTTGTTATATGTATTCGTGGTCTTATCACTGGACATTGCCCTTTGAGGTATCACCTGACTCCTCTGATCCTTTTCATTGAAAAAAATCTTGCTAAAATAAAAATATTCAATGTATTCAAATGTATACCCAAAGTAACTACATCAAACTAAAATTTCTCTTGTTAAGGTTGGATTTGGTATTCCCTTTTTATTATTCTTATAATCATTATCTTTTTCCCTTGTTTCAAAGGTAATTTAATAACTTATGTTGAAGATTCCTTTTAAATGAATCTTCTAAAAAGTATATTCAACAACTTTTTGTCAAATTTAGATAAAATTTTTCTGAACGGCAGCAGTTATTTGGGTAATTTCTTAAAAACATCCTCGTTAGGAAACGTTAAAAGAATACATTTATTGTAAAAATCCTTTGCTTGAGTTTGCACGATTACAGCCAAACATCGAACAATGCATATTAATGAAAATTTGGAAAATTCAATAAACTAGTAAAACAAAGCATAGAATGCTTAAAACCCAGAAAAAATTGATAAAAATTGTAAAAATACGTATACAAACTATGCACATTTACCAGTGTTAAATCTCTGAACTGGTGACCAGGTGCAAAAGGGCCATAATCTATATATCTTAATATACTATACAACTCTTAGAACAAAAAGAAACAGGAAGGAGTCTGTCATATATTAACTTTAAGGAAAATTTGCGACGGAAGTCCGCCATCTTGAAGCTCCTTGTATGACTCATTTTTTATGTTTACAGTATACTGTCAAAGCGATATTTGCATATAAATGTCAAAAATGAGCGCATAGGCGTATCATTCGGTTCTTATAAATACTAAATTATTTAGAATACTAATTGTATTCACACATTTGATTCGTTAAAATTTATTAAAAATAAAACCCTTGATATTTTTTTTATTTTTTTTCGGTACGTCAAGCTCCTTTCTGGACTCAAGGTCATTTTGCATATACTCCTTCCTGTATCTTTTTGTTCTAAGATACAACTAATATGTAAACATTACTTATTATAATGTTTAATAAATTATTTTATTATAATTATTAAATATTTTCTTTTATTTGAATTATTTCTACCTCTGGAAATTTATTAAAATTATTAATTATTATGCTTTGTTAAAACGGAAGTTTAGTCACAACGAAAATGTGTCAACCACTGTCAATTGAATTTGACATTTATTAAATATAGTTTAATTTCATATCCGTCTTTCTTCTAAAATTCTAAAACTATCCATTGAAGAAAAAAAAGTGTGTTTACAAAAATTCGTAAGATTGCCGTACTCTGCTTAGCGTCTCAAATGGAAGTCTTTTTAAATTCCTGTTACATTATTTACAGTTAACGTAGTTTCAGGTATGAACGGGGGGGATATTCTGCTTGAACAAACCTTGAGCTTTTCCTTTTTTTAATGTACCTACGTCACTCGGTTAAATTCACCCTGTACCTACAGTTTTTCTAACTAATATTTGTATACCTACCTTCTCGGCAAAAATCTATCTTAATTTATATAACTTAGGTATATTATTTTATAAAAAATAAATAATAAACGCTTCTATCATTTATTTCTAATTTCGACAAAAATGTATAACTTTATTTAACTAATAGATTCGAGATTTTGTCATTCTACGCAGAAAAAAATAAATACTACTAGTGTAATCATCTATGGAGCAAGAGCTAAAAATTAAATGTAAGAATTTAGAGTTTTTATGTGATCTACAAAGTCATAGATGTCGCTGAAACAGTTGAGTAGATACCTTTATGATTTGCCTTAAGTGATTTGACACAACTGGGTTCAAATCTAGACTAGATAATTTGAAAACTTGTAAATTTATCTAAAAATAATGATTCTAGGAAATGGTTAACCAAAACACAAAATTAATTTTATCATAAAAAACAATATTGCTTTTTACACTATTTCCCAATCTTTAACAGACAATAAAGTTAAAATTTTATTCTGTATAATTAATCGGTACATGCCATGAGGACTCGACTGCCATGATTGATTCAAGCGTCGTTTCGGTTTTGTTGAAGTAAAATAGTTTTTTAAAATGTGGAAAAGTTGGGTGAAAAACCGTAAGGAACTGATGATAATAAGTATCAGCGATCTTTTGCATTTTAAAATTTGTGTGAAAACCTTTACATGAGTCAATTTAGTGATAAATTATCAGTTTGACAAGTAACTAAATTGCAGTATTCGCCATCATCGGATTATACCAATTGTTTTTGAACAGTTACTTTCTTAGAAATGTGAAATGATTTTTAAAATTATTGTAGTGAACATATTAGACTAGAATAGTGTTTAGTTGGTCAGCAATGTTAATTTATAAATTTTAAAAATTATATAAATCTTTGTTGTCAGCTACGTGAATGACCTTGAAAAATTTTAACCTTTTAAAAATGTCTGGTCTGTTCTAACCTTATAAGTTTGTTTACATTTTTAAAAAATCAGAAAAATAAATTAAAATTTTATGTTAACGCATTTTTAAGACAAAAAAATGTTAGGTAAGTCGGTTTATAACACTTTCTTAGTTAATAATAAAACATAAAACATCGATTATAATTGGTATTAGATGGAAATTAACAGTTAATTATTTTGCATATTTTTTTATTAACTGCTTCTTAATTTTCAATTTAGGCACAATTTCAAAATTTTTTTCAGATTATTCAGATTTTGTAAATATTTACGAAAAAAAATTATAAAACAGATTATCAAATATAGATAATATTAGATAATTAAAGTTAATAAATGAGTCATAATTCTTAACCAATTCTAATTTAAGGAAATTATTTTAATTAATTCTTAGATGTGTTATTTTAAGTAAGGTGTAAAAATTTTCTAGCTTTATTCTCATGTCCACCTAATCTATACCTATGTCTGATATTAGACAATTTTTCCTTAGAGACACCAAACAATTTAAAACATTTTTTTTTGTGATCAAACCTAAATAAGTATTAAAACTGAATAAAATTGACCATAAATAGGTAACAAATATGTAGAACCTAGTGAATAGCAAGTTTATTTGTTATCTTAAATATTCATTATTCTCACACAAATGAGCTAAACCTTGTATGGTAATATTATTAAATATTATTTACTTTTAGATTATTCAAATAGATTTGATCGCTAGGACATGTCCATTTATTGGTACACATATTTTAAACCAACTCTTGATTGGCATTGATCAGAATGGTTGTGGATGTGTCTGTGAGGCCCCTAAAAATGCAACCCACTGGCATGAACCCCAAAGAATTGTCTGACAATGATGATATAGCTACATCCCTTGTCTTGGACCCCCATCTGGGGTTCACTTCCCATAAGATGAACATTAGATTTAGAGCCCCCAGAGCCAACAACTTAGAGTTGAAGAATATTATTGAAGAATTTATCAAACATCAAAATTATGAAAAGACTTTTGCTAAAATTTCTAGAGGAGATTGGTGGCCTAGGATCAAATCCAAAACGCAACAAAAGAAATTGGAAGACCATGTAAGTAAATTAGTAGATTGATTCTAAATATTTCTTAATTATTCTAGTAACCAATTTTTATAATAAGAAAAGTTGTTTAAATAATTACTTAATTTTGTGGTTTTATTGTAGATTTATCGATATTTAAGAGTTTTTGATAAAGAATCAGGATTTGTGATAGAACCATGCTACAGATACTCCTTAGAAGGCCAAAAGGGGGCTAAAATATCTGCAACAAGAAAATGGTATAAGAATGAAAAAATTGAACGTTTGGTAGGTTGCATAGCAGAATTAACTGAAGAAGAGGAAAAACAATTATTACATCCAGGAAAAAATGATTTTTCTGTGATGTATAGTTGTAGAAAAAATTGTGCCCAATTGTGGTTAGGTAATTATAAATATGAAACTACTTTCCAAGTAAATTTATTTGACAGTTTAATTCATAGTTCTTTTTTCACTATTTGTAACTGCATAAAAGTCATAATTAAATCAAGTGATTCGAGCTTTAAAATTATATCATGTATTTATAAATGGTAATATACCAAAATAATGGTAAATAGTGGACTACTTTTGTTTTGAGAAAATTTTAATATTAATTTGATGAGACATAATTTTAGAGTTTTAAGCTCAAGGTTTAAGAGTTTTAGCTTGATGGCTTTTATCAATTGAATATTAATCCAAAATGATGTTGAATCAAATTGTAAAATTTAGCAACAACAAAAATAGCAGAGTATTAAACGTCTTGTTATATTTAGGAAGATTATTTCATGCGAATATTAAATTAATATCAGATAAGTAAATTATAATAAAAATTATAATAAAAAATTAAAGCAGAAACTAACAGTAGTATTTGACATGTTTGTGTGAGGTTTTGAAGTGTCTATTCCTCTAGGGAGATAAAATATAAATCTACTATTTATTTCTCTAAATTCCAAATTTTGATTTTTTTTATGTTAACAGTGGAAGATATTCCAAAATTATTTTTATTGCAATTTTGAAAATGAAATGAAGCTTTACATTGAAGTCTTTGACAACACAAGTACTAAGTTGAGAGTACTTTTGTGCACATCCTGTTCACAGGGTGCATGTCTGATCACAAAATAATGATAAAACAGGTTTGCAAGTAGTTTGACTCCTCTATAATTTGCAAATAGATAGAGGTGGTCTTAAGAATTGACAGGTTGATTGCCATCATTTTTTATTGAAATTTAAGTCAATGTCCACTGGAGTATGAATTGTTCATTCAAGTTTGTTTTGGGTATTTTGAAAATTTCATTGGAAATAGTAGGAAATTTTTGGACTTGTATTTTCATTTAAAATCATTTTTGTAGGTCCTGCAGCTTACATAAACCACGACTGCCGTGCCAATTGTAAATTTGTGGCGACAGGTCGCGATACGGCTTGTGTGAAAGTTTTGCGCGATATTGAAGTAGGCGAAGAAATCACCTGTTTTTATGGGGAAGATTTTTTCGGCGACAAAAACTGTTATTGTGAATGCGAAACCTGCGAAAGACGTAACACGGGCGCGTACGCCAAAGAAACCGATCAGAAAGAAGAGAACGGCTATAAACTTCGCGAAACGGACAATCGAATAAACAGAACTAAAGTTAAAGTACAGGGTAGCAAAATAGTTAATTGTCACGAACAATTCACGACGGAAAATGGTAAAATAATAAGCCCTTTGAGCATGAAAGAACTTCGACAGAAAGGTCTAACCAAGTATGATGCCGAACTTCTTATAGCACAGGGTTGTAAATTTTCGGACATAGCTGAATTTAATCGTAAGCGTGGTGTAAATATACATTTAAATAATAAGCAAATAAGAAAATGTAGTACTGCTAATATTAAAAGAAAAAAGTCTGTGATACAAGATACCATGAATGCTACCAGCACCACCAGGGAGTCGCGGATGCAACGGCGACAAGCACGGCAAGCTAATTTGGAACTCATGCAAAGCGCCTCTAGGACTCTTTCTAGATCGAATCTCCTCGACGATTTGCAGAGCAACGCGAGTAGTTGTCCCAGCACGTTCAGCGACACCGATCCCGTTTGCGATGCTACTACTCAACAGGATAAATTCAACGAGAACCACGAAAACGAAGAAGTTATTACTCTGATAGGTAAAGTTTCTATAAATAAAATCCTTATTTAATAATAATAATAATAGCGTTTATTTATTATATAATAATTATAATAATAAAATATAATTAATTAAAATCTCTACATATAACGTTTATTGATGACTAGTAATATGTAATTGTTTTGACGCTTCAAAATAAAAAAAGTAAATGGGGTCTATTACTATATTTTGGTATATTAAGGTTTATCTTATAGCGTTTTCCATTCGTCACACTGGAGCAGAACTCCCGCAAGTTTTGTGTTCCTATTAGCAATTAGAAATGATTAAAATCAAATTTTAAATTATGTAATTTTTGTTGTTGTAAGATTTGCTTAATTTTTGTTTTCATTTATATATTAATATTTAATTTAATAAATTAAAATTTGTATATTCACCTTATACCAGCTTTAGCTGTCTGGTGATATATTTTTGTAGCTGTAAATAAATTAACAATAATCCAATTTGAATGGAATAAAAAAAACAGGAAGTTTTTATTCCAGTGATATTGTAAAAACCACTAGCAATAAAACCATATAATCTAAGTAACTCAGATATTTTAATCTCAATATATTCTATACAATTCAGTTGTTAATAAAAGATCACCACTATTGTTAAGTATTTAATGCGTGAGTTACGGGATAATAGTATATTATTCAATAAGCGTATAATGATTATTATTCACGAGGTGAAGTTTACAATACGTTATTGTTATTTATGCACAGTGGTGATAACAAATTACTATAATTAAAACACTAATACACTCGTGCAAAAAATTCGATCCATACGATTTTTTCAATAAAAAATTAAGATCTTTGGATATTAAACTTGAAAATAAGTTATAGATTGAAAAATACGTACTGAATCTCAATAAATCCCATGGTTTACAGAAAATTGAAAAATGAATGAAAACTTCTTGAATAAAAAATGGCAATACAAAAATGTGGTGTATGCAGTGATAATTAATACGTAGTGTTTCCTCCTCGGTGTAATATAAGAAAAGACTACTCTTCTATTCAAGTTATCTTTATTGATTGATTTTATTAATTCGCACGTCAAATTACAATAATAAAAATGCATACGCTGAATTAGCTGAATTAGCAAAACAATACATTATATTTCAATATTAATTAAAAACTAGGTTACCAATGTTTATACAGTATTAAATTACACAATAACTAAAAATATACTAAGTGATATAATTTATCCGTTACACCTCCCTTTCCTAGAGAAAGACCTTCACTATGGCCACTTATGAAGGGCTTTCTTGTGCAAAAATATAGACAAAGAAAACATTCTAGTATAATAACGATAGAACAAACATTAAACTTGGTTAAGGAGAAATTATATACTTAGATAATGAAATTATCTTAATTACCTAAATTACCCAAAATTAACATAAACCTAAAGAACAAGAGAGAGAAGGGAAAAAAAATACATATATATAACCGAATATAAAAGGATATATGTATATATATATATATATTGTAATGATTAATTATTAAAATTAAAAATAACTTACCAAATTAAGGTATAAGATAATGATAAATAAAAATTAGAACAAAAACTACAAATAATAAAAAAATTATAAAAACAAATATATTTTTTTATATAAATAATAAATGTAATAAGTGTAATTTATTACATTATATATGTGTCCAATTGGAAAATGTTGCACGTTTAACTTAAATTATTACTATTTCTATCACTACATATTTAATATTCATTGTTTTCATGTTACATATGTTTTAACGCGATTTTTGTGTACTGTCACTTCTTTGCCTTTATTATTTTTAATGGTACAATTTGGATCGCTTACTGAGACAACTGAAAATGGTCCCCCAAACCACGAATCAAGTTTTTGACGACCTTCATTATTTAGTAATACGAGATCTCCTGGCTTAATTGTTAAATGTTTTGAGTTTAGGTCCCATTGAGTTTTCCGAGCTTTCTTTGCTGCTTCAAGAAATTCTTTAGCTCTATTTTGTGCGAATTGTAACCTATATCTAACTTCTTGCTCATAAGCATCAACATTATAGAGTGGATCTATGTGAGCATCACTTAACGTTCCCGATAAATCAGCTTTTTCCCAAATACTAATTCGAACGGTGTATAATTGTGGTAAGTACTGGGTGTTGTATTATAACAAAATGCAAAATATTGTGTCCACACGTCCCAATCGGTAAGTGCGTTGTTCACATACATTCTCACAAATTCGTTTAATACGCGATGGTTGCGTTCACAGCCTCCGATACTTTGACTATGATAAGCTGTAGATGTACTATGTTCAATATTTAATAGTTTTGCAAGGTTTTGGAAAAGTTCATTCTTATATTCGGTACCTAGATCTGTCCTGATTTGCTTCATCGGACCGTAAATAAGAACAAAATTTTCGAAAATTGCTTTAGCCACTGTGATAGCTTCTTTATTAGGAATTGGTTTAATAATAACGTACTTAGTTAATTCGCATTGAATTGTTACAGCATAGATATTACCAGCATCAGATTTTTGAAAAGGACCTATTGTATCTATACAAACTATATCAAAAGCTTTTTGTGGGGTGGGTGTTAAAACAAGTGGTTCCGTATGCTTGAATGATGCTTTATTAACTTGGCATTTATGACATTTTTTACAAAAATTGGCAACGTCTCGCGACATGTGTTTCCATCTATAAAATGCTTTAATTTTTTTGAGAAGTCTTTTTTGACCACCATGACCTTCGTAGAGATGATCATTATGGAATTTTTCAATCAGACGCTCTTTTTTATCCCTATCTGTAATTAATACTGGAGGGTTACAAAGTATAATAGTCACATTTTTAAGTATTTTATTCCCTATATTTTTAAATTCATTAGCAGTGCACTGGCTAAATAATTTATCATTTAAATTTAATCTTAACTTAGGAAACTTATAATCACCAGCCAATTTTTCTAGCTGAGATAATATTTGCTCTAATGCAAAATTATCTTTAATGATTGAAAGTTTGCTTTGAGCGCTCATTTTTCTTTCGTGACTTATAGTTATATTAATGTATGTGGGATAAATATTAAATTTTACTAAAGGTAATTTTAAAGCGTCTGCGTTATCTAGAGTTTCAATTACTCTAAGACTGGGTGTAAATTTTTCTTTAGTTGGCGTTTCGTCTTTACTTATATTTTCTAATTTTTTTGATTTTGACCGGGTCGTGACAAAAATTTAATTTGCGTTTGTATGAATTTCTTTTAAATGTTCTATGTTTACCCTTGATAGTGCATCTGCAGTGACATTGTCTTTACCCTTAATGTATTCTATATCAAAGTTAAACTCTTCTAAGTCTAGACGCATTCTAGTGAGCTTTGAATTAGGATCTTTCATTGAAAATAAATAAACAAGTGGTCTGTGATCTGATTTGACTAAGAATTTTTGTCCATATAAATAACAACGGAAGTATTTTATAGCCCAATGAATTGCTGTTAATTCTTTTAGAATAGTAGGCTTATGGGATTCTCCTTTCGTGAAAGTACGAGACGCATATGCTATGGGAAGTTCTTGTCCCTCAAATTGTTGGCAAAGTACAGCTCCACATGCGATATTTGATGCATCTGTCACCAAAATAAATTTTTTAGAAAAATCTGGGTATTGCAAAATTGGTGGATTTATTAATGCATTTTTTAAAAGGTTAAACGATTTTTGGCATTCCGCTGACCAAACAAACTCAGCATTTTTCTTTGTTAGTTTATTTAATGGATATGTAATAGTTGCGAAATGTGGAATAAATCTACGATAATAGTTACAAAATGCAACCAACCGTTTTACATCGTCTGCAGTTTGAGGAATTGGGTAATTGTTTATGATATCGTACTTTGACTCGTCCGGCAAAATTCCTTTGTCTGTGATTTTGTGTCCTAAAAATGTAACCTCTTTTCTGAAAAAAATTGCATTTTTTGGGATTTAATTTTAAACAAAATTTCCTGCAAGTATTGAAAACGTCTCTTAAATTATTTAAGTGATGATTTTCGGAACAGCCAATTACGATAAGATCATCCATGTAAAGAAAAGCCTTTTCCGGGGTTACTCCCGCAAAAGCGATGGACATCATCCTTTGGAAACTATTAGGACTTACTGATAATCCGAATGGAAGTCTAGTAAATCTATAGGACCCACCATCTACGCTAAAAGATGTTATATCACGAGAAGATTCGTCTAGAGGAATTTGATGAAAACCCGACATAAGATCAATAACAGAAAACCATTTTGCTCTTCCAAGCTGATCCAGAATGTCATCTATGCGATTAAGTGGAAATTTATCAGCAATTAAGTTTTTATTTACGGCTCTAAAATCTATACATAATCTCCACGCCTTTTGACCATTTGTAGATTTTTTGGGTACAAGTAATACTGGACTATTATAGTCCGATACTGAGGGTTCAATAATATCATTACGCCATAATTCCTGTATTTGTTTATTTATTTCTTCTTTCAATACTCTGGGTGTTCTATAATTTTTGATATAAACGGGTTTGTTATTTGCCAATTTCAATTTTTGTGTATAAAAATTATTTACAGTCAACTTATCAGTTTTTAAAGCGAAAACATCTGAATATTCTTTGCAAAGTTTAAAAAGATCATTTTTAATAAATTCGGGTACATCCTGATTAATTTCAGACATTAATTGAGAGTTTCTATCTTTCGAGTCTATTTCAATATTGTAAATATCGAACTCATTTAAACTTAGTGTTTCTAATTTTGGTATTTCACAGTGCACACTGTTAGAAGTAGTGTTTATAATCCTAATTATGGGATTTTTATTTGAAACTATGGATCTAGCAATAAACACTCCGGGATAAATCTCTTTATTTACGACCACCGAGTCACCCTCTAAATTTTTAAGTTGATTAATTTGTCTATTAACTTCACATCTAGGAGGAATATGTAAAAAATGTTCATCACTGCTACTAAAGATCGGGATAACAATATTGATATTTTGAAGTCGAATGGTCATTGTCCAGTCGGAGTAATCAATGACCGCTTGATGTTTGACGAGAAAATCCCTTCCTAGAATTCCGTCTGCGGGTATGGGAAAATTTGAATCAACTATATGGAATTTATGGCTCAGAGAGATTTGATCTAACCAAATGTATGTTTCTGTGACCCCTAATGAATTAACTATTCCGCTGGTTACTCCCTTAATTTTACTAGGATTAGAGTAATCTAAAATTTGATTTGGGTATACTTTTGTTCTTTTAAAAACTGATATGTCTGCACCTGTATCTACTAAAAGTGATGATTTACAGCCGGTCATAGCAATATCTAATGATACGAAATTTGATAGATTTAGGTTAAATGAGTATATTTTTACATGTCCCCCAACATTGCTTGACCCTGTTGGGGGTCGGGGGGGTTTTCCGAATCATCCATGTTATCCATGTACCGTATGGATGTATTATTATTAAACCTGTTTCTTTCCTGACGATAATTATTATCATTTTTGTTATAATTATTATTGATGAAGTTATTATTTCCGCGCCCCTATAATTACCGCGTCCACGATTTCCTCGATAGTTGTAATAATTATTATAACGGCCTGAATTAAAATTACCGCTAATCTGGCCTCTGCCACGGAAGTTACGCCTGTTATCATATGAAAACCTATTAGATCTGAAATGAAGTACTTTTGAAGTGTCCATGGCCGAGGAGTTTACGAACTTTGTTAAAACATCTTGTGTGGTAGAAAATGATCCAGCTTCTATTATTAGTTTAGCCCTATCTGATTGAGCATTTTGGCTAATTGAACGCACTATAGTGTCCACTGTATAATTTTCTGCTACTTCGATTGGTACTCCTTCAGTAATGTACGACTTTTTCAACTTTACTGCTAGCGCCTCTATTTCGCCTGCGTAACTTGAAGCATCTTTGTTAAGCTGTTTATAGTTCATTATTTTAGCTGACAGTAATCTGGAACTTTCGCCTTTTATGTCTTGCCTAAGCTTCGTTATTATGCCTTCAATAGTTGTCTCATTAGCAATAAGGTCTCTTGCCCTTCCTGTCAAACGAGTACGACTAAAAGCTACAGCGTTATTTTCATGTCCAGTAGCATTTTGTTTTAATAGCTCTAAAGCGTCCAGAAATGATGTTAGATTGTCCGGAGAACCATCAAATGCAGTTGGCACTAGTTTACTTGCAAAATTTATAAAATCAATTGCACTTAAAGCCATTTCTGCTAGTTTATAGTCGTCAGAGTCTGAAGTTTCCTCGTCCTTTATCTCCTCGTCCAGAACCAATATGTCAATAGTTTCTATACACGAGTGCGGTACTTTATATTTAACGTTTAAACACTGAAAAGCTCTAACTACTTTGTCCCTAACTTTATAAAAATATTTTTTACAAATTTCTTTTTCTAAACTATCTAAAGAACTCCAAGAATTTGCAAGATTAGAAGTAAACTCATTAAACAAACTAACCAGTTGATCTCGGATTTCGTGTCGTATTGATTCGGTCCTAGGTACTTGTTTTTTAATTGCCCTTTTGGCCTGACCCGATATATCCTCCGTTAATTGTATAAGAAGTACATTTAAAGTTTCATGGGAGGCCTGCATGAGAAATTGTAACCATACCAAAAAAAAAAAAAAAATCTAATATACGCTAATAATATGCATTAAAATTAAGTGTTGATAAGGCAGAGAAATGTATTAGTACAACAAAAAAAACAAAAACTTACGATTTCAAGCTACACCTCATCACTGCACTACCTTTCACTTTCACTTCTATTTTCACTGTTTCTTAGCTCACTATTTGTAGGCTCCTCTCAGTTGGGGTGCTCCTTGGATTCTATGCAGCCGTATTTACGTTTCCCATGGATACTGCTTCAGCTAGGTCTCTGCGAACTTGCTTCCTAACTGCTTTTTTATACCCTCTGCAGAACTTCAAACTTACGCTAATGACCAGAAAAACGAGAATCAGATACAGTATAACTTTCACATCTTTGGTTACGTTGTACTCTGTCTCTTGTACAATGAAATTCGAGTTCACAACTCCGTTTTCCTGAACTTTTTGCTCCGTAGATTTTGTTTGTCCCATCTTAACATTAATAACTGTTTATCTTAACATTAATAAATGTTTATTGGCTGTTTATCCTTATTTCTTTTCCTTCCCTTAACTGACCGAAGAAAAACCAAAAAACTTTGGCAGGATCGCCATGTAATATAAGACAAGACTACTCTTCTATTCAAGTTATCTTTATTGATTGATTTTATTAATTCGCACGTCAAATTACAATAATAAAAATGCATACGCTGAATTAGCTGAATTAGCAAAACAATACATTATATTTCAATATTAATTAAAAACTAGGTTACCAATGTTTATACAGTATTAAATTACACAATAACTAAAAATATACTAAGTGATATAATTTATCCGTTACATCGGGCCCTTATAACAGCTTGCATACGGCGTGGCATCGAGCTAATCAACCTATGGATGTCAGTTTGGTCCAATTCTCTCCATATTTCCTGAAGAGCCGCACCGAGCTCAGCCAGGTTGTTTGGACGAGGTATGTCCCACAGATGCTCAATTGGATTGAGATTTGAGATCAGGACTGGAAGCTGGCCAATTCATACGGACAATTCCCACCTCTTCTAAATAGTCATTGACGATCCTAGCACGGTGCGGACGCGCATTATCGTCCATGAAAAGAGAATTGGGTCCGATGAACGGGGCAAAACGTATCACATGCTCATCAAGAATGGTCGTTATGTATCTTGCACCCGTTATAGAACCGCCATCCACGATAGCTAGGTCAGTACGAGCTTCGTAACTTATACCACCCCAAATCATCACTGAGCCTCCTCGATAGCTTATTCTTTCTGCAATATTCCAGTTTTCGTGTTCTCTTGCAAAGGCAAATCTAGCTCTGCGATGCTCTACGGATAATAGTGGCCATGCGGCTGGTCTTCTGGATACTAAATGAGCTTCCGCAAGTCGACGTCGAACTGTCCACCTGCTTACATCCACATTTCTCACTTCATTCAGACGATTTGCCAGTTGAACTGATGTGTTATGCCGATTTCTCAAACATGAAGTTACCAAAAATCGGTCATCTCGTTCGGATGTTGCCCTTCTACGACCGGAACCTGGCCTCCTTGTGAAGTTGCCGGTTTCATTGAATCGCTGAACTGCTTTTTGAACCGCCGAACGACTAACACCTAACACATCAGCTGCATAATACTGGCTACGGCCATCTTGAACTAAAGCCACCGCTCTAGCTGCATCCGTCGGAGTTAAGAACATTTTATTGCAATTAGAATTAAGAATGCAACGCGGTTTGACACTACAGCACCCGGGTTGAAATAAATGCAATAAACAGTGGTTTATCTTTTCGCTTATCGGAATAATTTTTTCAAATAAAAACATAAATGCCTTTGTGATCAAAAATGCAGAACTAATATAAACATTTGAGTTTATTTAGGATATACGAGGGCATACCTAAAAATACATATGCCATACAATAACTTGAGAGTCGCAAGAAATGGATCGAATTTTTTGCTCCTGAGTGTATATTTATTTAGATCAAAAAATATAACAAGATATTATTGTAGTTACCATGTTTTAGTTATTGATAATTCTGTTATATTAGAACAATTGGTGAAGTTAATCTGTGGTGTAGAATTCACATCAAAACTAATGTTTTAGTGATTAAAAACATCGAGAAATCTACGCATACTGACAATAAACTTGACAGGTTTGAGTTTTCAAAAGCTACTTCGATTTTTAAAATATTTTGGGGCAAGCAAATATAAAAGAGGTGATGGCTTAATGTAGATGCTCGTAGCTTTCAACCGCGGGTTCGAATCGCATAGAGAACCAGGTTTTTTATTTATTTATTATTTAAATGAACAAACAGAATTGAAAATATTTAGAGGTTTACACGATAACATTTTAAAACCGATGGTTTGTAGCAAAACAATGTACTATTAAAGCTAAATTAATCCAGTATCTGACAGCCGTGATTAATTGGTACTATTAAGGTTGAGCAAAGAGACGTATTAATAGTTCATGATATATTAGTCCTGGATTAATGGTTTTTATTAAATGTCCCATTGCATCCAACTATGTTTTGTTTTCCTAGAATGTGGCACTATTATTCCACTAAGAATACAGCCAATAAATGGTCAGAAAACAACAACTGGTCATTGGGGTCTCCATAAATGTCTCAACTAAACGTAAATCCTATCTTACTGGGCCATTGCTATGTGCTTCAGGTTTTTTTGTTTGTTTTGTAGATGACACCTTTTACCATAGATATACCAAGCAACACAAGCCTTAAATATGTAAATATTGGCGATCCAGTCCTTCTTGGATCTTATATGGGTTAAATTTGTTTATGGTCCATCTAATTTTATTGGGCTTGGTTATGTTTCCTGTTTTTCCAGAAACCCTACTTGCCCTGCTGCACCTTCCTTTGCTAAAACTTTGTGGTTGCTGGAACATGGGGCAGTCTCAGTTATCTCCTCGCAAAACTTCGACCATGCATTCCTTTTAACTTTACGTATGTCTTTATTGTACTTCGTGAGTTTGAATCTATGCATTTTTGTGTGATTTTAGCTCTATTGAATAGCCCTCCTGAATAACCCTTACATCTTAAACTCTCTAAGTGATTGTTCCACCAGACCAGACTGTGTTAGATTTCTGTTTCCTAGATTTTTCTGGACAGTTTTCATCCTATGCTTTGTTTACGTGGTCTACTGTTTTATCTGTTGTTAATATCTCTCCTGCCAATTTAATCTTTTTTCAAATACTCCTGAACCTGATCTGTCTAGGACCTGAGCACGATGGTCCATCAGAGACATTCCATTTTGTTTTAATAGAGCAGTAACAGAGGTAGGTTTATTGCCTTCGTTAGCAACAACGAGACCTTCAGTTATGATAAAGTGAAGTAAAGACTTACCTCTTGGATTGATGCCTGTGCTTCCCCATAACGTATGGTGTGCATTGGCATCACAACCTATGACCAGGCTTAGAATTTGCCTTGTCGCATACTCGGTAATGCTACAGAGTAATCGAGGGACACTCAAATTGTAACAATTTCATTTGGATTATAGATAGCCTGTAGATAGACAGCTCTGCAGAGGGTTCTTCAGTCTTAACTTTCCTAAACTTAAAAAAAAATTCAAATCTCCACCCCATCCAGAGAAAATTTTCAATATTATTAAGATATTAGGAAGCGTGTATGAACACAGTACGAAATTTATTTACTTCACTCACAATAAACATTAACATCGTTCAGCGGAAAAGACAAGTAAGACAGTTCTTGTCACGGAACATGGAACGCTTGGCACTGTCAACTTATAATGTGAGCTGCCAAAGATCCCGGTCCACGTTATTAGACATATAGCCAGACCATTTATTATCAGTTTATATTTTGCTGTGTTTTAATCTACTACAGTAGGCCTGGTAGGAAGTTCAGAAGAGCTTTCATAAGCCCTGGTGGTGTACTTCTCAAGACATCTGTAATTCCAAGACAAAAAGTATTTGTAATTGAAGGTAGGTAATTATTTACAAGACCTGTAATGTACGGTATTGGTCATCATAGAAGGCAGCTATAACACCATCCACATCCAAATTAACCCAAACCCTTGTATTTATTTATTTATTTATGTATGTATGGATGGATAAAATAGGGAGTTGCGACCTAAGAGACGTATTATGTCCCTTTACTTGCTTTTTTAGGAAGTATAGAGTTTTCATCCTCACTATCACAATATTTGCATTCTGCCTTCTCCTTTATCCCTAATCTGTGTAGGCGTCCTCTTAACTTACAGTGTCAATTTAGGATTTTTGTTAGTATTCTTTGATTAGTCCTTTTTAGGATGTAGCTACCAAAACAGGCCTTTTAATTCAGCTTTATCCCAGGTAGATCCTCCCAATATTCGATCTTATTCCTATTCTCAATGCTGCTAAGTTCGTTGAGGAAATTGTAGGCTATACATCAGGTCATTAATAACATATTCACTACCCTTATGGCTAGCTTATCTGTTCTTTAACTCCCAAGTATCCAGGAAACCAAAGAAGAGTAACTGTTTTATACTTGTCTGCTTGGCTAATGGTAGGATTTAAACCTAGACTCTCTAGGTGTTTAGGTTTGATCCATGTGTCTCTTTCTGTTTTTGACCCAGTATACCATAGGATGATAGCTACGTTTTTTGTAATTATTGGACATCCTGCCCAGAACGAATCATCTCGAAGGGTCATCTGTCTTTGTTTTCATTCTCTCACCAAACTTTGAAACGTTCTTCTTCTTACCTTTGATACATGAATTTGTTAAGGTGTAAGATTTAGAATTATTTTTTAATGCTGACGTTAGACACGTTTTCTTTGCCCCAGTGATGCAGACATGAGCTAAACTTTGGGGTTTACTCTCGCTGTACGTAGATTAGTTCTTGGTCGCTATGCAGGAAATCCATAGGTGCCTATTGGTCGTAGAATAGATGTGTATGCAGCATGCTTGGTTTGCTTCCCCATTTCTTTCTTGCAAATTTTTTACACATCACCAAGTCCTTTGTTACCTTCTCTTCTGTTGGTTCCAGACTAATTTATCATCTAGTGTTAAACCTAAATATTTTAACTTCATTTTTCATTCTATCGTTGTTTCTTTCAGTTGAATGCTTCTTAGATTGGTTTTTAGTTTTCTTATAAAAGCAACTAGATTGGTGGGGTTGGTGTTGAGTCCCACTCTGTACTTTCTGTACTATTTCACACAGTGTGTGATCAAATTTGCCTCTGGCGTATATGACGATTTCTTGGCCACTTCATGTGGCAAATGCTCCTATATCCAGAAAAGCACATATTGTTTCTTTACTAACAAGCGTATTTTCTATTTTGCTCGTCATCTGTATGAAAGCAGTTGTTGCGGATGTAGTGGAATTCTCTTCAATATCTCCATTCTATTATAAATATCAACCCGTTTTTTTATCGTTGGAACAAAACGATTTGAGGCTGATAAGTCTTAGGGATTTGGGCTCATTGTGTCCTGGAATTCCTCCTGCTTATCAGCTCGGGTGCATCCAAGTACAACCTAAACTCAATTATGTTGTGATTCAGGAGAGAGGGTCCAAACTTGGAAACTTTCCAATCTCGAATCAGATCACTTATATGGGGTGTACCCAAGGTAATATCCAATACCTCTGATCTTGTTTTTCTAACAAAGGTAGGTGTATTTCCTAAATTTTGTAGTACAAGGTCTTGCTTAGAATAAACTCTAGTAGCTGGTCACCTCTCTTGTTGGTGCCTCTGTAACATTTGCCCTCAAATCGGAATTCTGAAACACAAAAATATTTAATATCTTTTCTTACTAAGAAGCAAGCTCTTGGTAAGTTCATATTATCTGAGTGATACATTACCTCAACAGTTGTGTTTGACAGCCCTTTTACTTTATTCTTGTAAACCGACGGTTTCTGAATCATTACAATTAGTAAACGTTCTTGATATAATCTCCATGGCTCCCTTGGTGTAATGAGCGTTTACTAGAACAATATTACTTCCATTTTTTTTAATTGGACAAGGTGTCATCTCCCTCCCATAGTTCATTAGCCTCTACAATGAGCATATTGCTAGAGATCCGAGACGGTAGCTCTCCATATTCCTAGCACTCTCCTTGTCCTCATACATTTGTGTTCTGGGATAGTCCAGGTATGTCTTCCATTTCTGGAGGAGCAGGTGGTTAATTCCCTGCTGATGCTGTTCTGTCCCCCTTCTTTAGGACTTTCCATTGGTCCGTCCTCAGTCCTCCATTCTGCATCTCCAGCAACTGAAATAGCATCGCTGCGAGTTGATTTCCATTTCTTGGCTTGATGAGAACTTCAGTACTTTAGATTTACAAAGTGCAGTGTACTGAAGACCTTATATTTTGAGATAGTTCTTACTAATTCCTCAATATTTGGCAATGGATAAGCATCAAGTAAATCTGTTTGAGAATAATCTACAACCATTCGCTTTTTCTGATTTTCGTTTTTGGTAACAAGAACTTGAACACGCCATGGCGATTTACTTTTTTCAATTATTCCTTCAGACAAAAGTCTTCGAATTTCACTTGATATAAAACTAGCATCATAAGTGGCAACATGTCCAATGATAATATCACCGCATAGCTCAGGTAAAACTGGAACCTTCAAATTGTGATATTCGTTTCCAAGAATATTTATGTTAACTATGCAAAACCCTTTGCTAAAGGATTTTAATGAAGTTTGAGCCATAGACACATCCTATACTGGAGTGAATTTTAAATTTATTTCTAGTGGCAAACGATTCATTTTAGTATGTTTCAGAGCTAACAGTATCGATGAGTGCATCAGCAAATAACTTATTAATTTGAATTTTAACGGCAGTTTTTGACAAGCATCCAGGAACAGAATCCAGAATTTGAGAGGAAATTGTTGCTACAGCGCCACGTTTTATACTTCTGCATACCTTCTGTAGTGACCCTTTTTTTGACATAAATTACAAATGCTATGTAATGCAGGACAAATATAACGGGGGTGATTTTTATTTGCACAAAAACATGCAGGAAATTATTTTGCAGCGCTTACAATTTGATCTTGTTGATCTGGTAAAGAGGAACTGGGAGTAGCATTTATACAACTGCTTGAGCTTGTCTGGTATACCTCTGAATGATTTTGGGCTGATTTTAGTGAAATTGCTTGAGAAGTTGCTTCATCTAAAGATAGAGTCGTCTTGTCCAATAAACTTTGACTGAATATGTCTCGCAAGTGTTTCATTTTTGGGTTTAATATAAATAGCTTCAGTATACGTTATTGCTTCAGTAATGAATTCATAAATATTATGACTTATATAGTTTACTAGTAGTTACAGCTTGTGGAAATCCTCTAGTTTTTCTACAGAGGCCAGAAAATTTTCAAATGTGGTTTTCCAGTAAGTCCATTCTTTCGCAGCATTGGGAGCACTGGGATCAGTTTCCAGCTGTTCTGGTCTAAGCAGCTTGTCCATTTTGTTGAAACAATTGTAGTAATAAAAGGAATTAAGTCTTTATTCAACAAAATAAAGCATGACTTTTACTTGACATAAATAACACTGACAAACATTTAACATTTGACAATAAAATAGTCAAAACACACTATATAATATGAATATCACTACACCTTCTTCCTTACCTCTTCCAGTACAAGTTCTTCATGTAGGTACCGCAGGTCATCCTTTTCGAATCCCGGGAGTGTTTTTCTTCCTCATTGTTGAAGTTTTGTTACTTTGGAGAAGGTGTTTATTTGCACCTTGCCAGGGAATCCTTCTTTGTGTGGCATTCGCACTTGAGAAGATGGGGGGTCCATCCTGGTTTATTTTTACCTTTGCATGGGTCTCTCCTTTCTTGTGAAAAATTCTCACTTAATAGGGCGAGGGTCCTGGTTTCGGAAAGCAGCCGTACAAAGAGATTTCGCTACGTTCCTCCAAGGGATTGTTAGCGATCCCTGCGGCTATTTAGCCCTCGGCACGATGCCTCACCCTACTACAACTGCGCAAACTAGTGACAAAAAATCATTTGTCCTTCCTATATCCGCTACATGGGGGCGCGCTGGATGGGTATTCAGCTACACGAGAAACCAAGCCTATGATGGTACCTATCTTTTTGGAAAAATACCAAATAATAACTTTTCATGTTTACTAACTCTTTTCTGACACTTTTTATTATGAGTCTCTATATTCACTATCATATTTGTATCATAAGTCCTACAAGTACATATTCTTATTTTGAAAGCTGTCTTATTTGTAACATGCAACATCTTAAGATTCTATTTTTGTTGTTCTATTTTGTAGATTTAGCGGAAAAACCGGACATAACGTCGCAGAATCACAACCGACACAACAATGCTATACCAGCTATAACTCCATGCACCCCATCCGAAAATCTTCATCGCGACAACTTATTATCTGATACCGAAATAGACTGGAACCAAAACGGTATGCCAGACGTCAGCCTTGTGACCAATGCCAAGCTCTTGGACCCCAATTCCAAAATGATGACGGACGTATCCGAGTTTGACGTATCGACTAGTGAAAATACAGATACCAGTAGGCGGAGACCGTGTACCCCTATCGAAGAAGCTAAATGCGATAAAAACGACATCTACGAATTCAACGAGGACGAAGATGTCACCGACGACACCGTTTTATTGCGTAAAAATAAAATCTTATTGGATGATACCGAATGTAATACACAAACGAGAGAAAAGTCTGAACGAATCGATACTGCCGTTGAAACCAGTGAATGGGTGAATAGTAAAATAAGAGGTAAGCTTAGACACAGTCATTCTGAAAACAAAACCACATAAAGTTGGTGTAATATAATTCTCAACCCACGTGACAAATGTCTAAAAAAGTCACGTCATACATTGTTGCCAATAACAACAAAATGTCTGAATATATGAATTATTTTTAAACCGGAAATGAAATTTGCAGAAGTGGATATTGTATATATTGTACGTACAAAAATACAATTTTCAAGAAAACAAAAAATATTAACATTACAGGGTGCGACATACTGAAATTAAATCCCAAAATTTTGTTCTAAAAAGAACAGATTTTACTAATAAATAATTAAAATTAATTTCGCTTGACAAATAAACAAAATGGTGACAACGTCGTAAATGTAAAAGAAGTTTTACCAATTTATGTCAAAATGTTACGTTTTTTCGCATTGTACCTAAACTGCTTTCGATTCAAAATTGTTTGACAGAAACTATTTATAATCCACTTATATTAATGAAATTAGCTGAATTATGATTTATTTTGTTAAATATACATCAATACAAATCTTAAAATATAATTTCTACGTGAATATATTAAAATATGACTAGTTACTTTAGCTCCAGTGCACTCAGATTAATGGTTATACAAGCGAACCGACCTACAGACGAAATTTATCGAAATATTTTGGGTTGGTATAATTTCACGTAATTTTTTTAGACATTTGTCACGTGGGTTGAGATTTATATTACACCAACTATATAACTATAACTACCGGGACATTCAGTCGTTGATACATTCTGTTTCACTGAAAACCAACACATGCGATGATGAACAAGCGCGGTTTCAATAACAAAGTGGGGTGTTAGGAGATTACATATCAGTTAAATTGGAATAATTATTCTTACAAATCAATTCCGTCAGAATTAATATCACTTTACCCAGTAGTCTAAATATAAAATATGAAAAACACAATCCTTACCATTCTGTTTACAGCCACAGGAATGATTATCGTGGAATTCAAAACGGAAGGAAGAAATGTAATGTGTTTAAAGAATATGTAGTCTGAAAAGTAAAAGTTTCTTACCATTTTCATGTTTACCTTTCTGGTCTTTGTTCATTTTGCAAGGGTTGATACCGTCGTTCTTCATAATGCTGTGGTTTTTTCTTGTACATGCTGATCATCACAGACTTCAGACTCTTCATGAAAATTTGACCTTATACCATTGTTAAACTTTTTTATTACTACTAACAGCATATTTTATTTTCAATATGCAGGAAATATAGAAATTATATTTATTCTAAATATTCTTGATTGACTTTTTTACAAACAATGACAATCAAACAACTCATTTCCCTGGAAACCATATTATCTTCATTAAGTAACTTTCACAGTAAAGGCTAAAACACAATTAAAAACTTGGGATTTAAGGAGTAAGATATATAATTTAAGAGATAGGTTTTAAGGAATGGACCAGTGCTTTCTAATGGGGTAAAACACAATCAAAATTTATATTAAAAGGAATAAGACGTTAGGAATTAGAAATATATGACTTTGACATTTAAAACTTATTTTCGTTATTTCTAAAATTCAAAAATGGAAACTTTTCATACGTACGCTGCTACCTGCTACTAAACTTTATGGTCGTGAATGTGAAGGTGATATCTATTAACCCTTTGGTAATACTCGTGCTGCACCAGTTCATTGATCATTACAGATGAATTAAAAATCTTTTATATCCAAATAAACAATAATAGAATAGAATAAGTTAGATTAGAAAAACGAAAGACTCCAAAAACCGCGGAACGTTTAAGCCACGCCTTTGTAGTAAAATATGATGGATGAAATTTATATTCCAAACTTTTATTCTGTTACTCGTTACTTTTATTTCTTATTCTTTAAGTCTTAAATCTTGTATTATATTCTATGAATTTTCACTTAAATATTATGGCGCCACTAAAAAATTTCCGGAAATTTTTTAAATTGCCATGGTAACGACTCAAAATTACGACTTAATATGTATGTATGTATGTATGAATTAGGGTTGATAAGTACACTGCGACCTATAGGATCTATTGTGTCCCCACTTGCCAAGTTCTGATGTTTTCTCAGATTTATAGCAGCTCTTCAAGTCCTATTTTCCTGAGGAAGTTTGGGACATCGTCGGGCTTCAAATCAGGTAGATCCCCCTCTTCTATTTCATGTGCTCCTAGGTATCTGCCCCTAGAATTCTGCAAGGCAGTGCATTCTGAGAGTATGTGTATTGAGGTTTCATTCTCTTCCTCACAGAATCTGCACTTTGCTTCATCTGCTAACCCTAGCCAACCCGGCAATGCCCGGTTAATACTCCCGTTAGAATTCGGACCCTTTTTTTACTGAGGTTAAGGCAGCTAAGCGATCTCTTCTGGTCATAGTTCCCAGGTAGTATGTTAGATTGCCTCAGTCCTTCCAACTGACTCCAGTACTTGGATTTTTCCTTCTCCATTTCTTCCCTTAGTTTTCCTAAGATTACTCTACTGCTGATCCCACAAGATGGTTCCGGTATCAAATGTGTGGTTTCAGTTCCTTTTTTTGCCAGCTTATCTGCTGTTTCGTTCCCCTCTATTCCTATGTGTCCTGGGACCCATAGGAGGGTGACAGTGTTCTTCTGGCCTAGTTCATTTAGTTTGCCTAGGCATTCCCAAACCATCTTCGAACTGATTATATTTGAGCTCAGCGCTTTGATGGCTGCTTGACTATCCGACATGATCACAATCTCTTGTCTGCGGTAGTTTCTTCCAATATTGAGTTCCACACATCTTTCGATGGCGCGGACTTCTGCTTGAAAGATGCTCGGGTATGTGCCCAAGCTTTCTGAGTATTTGGCTCTCAGTCCAAAAACTCCTATCCCAGTTCCCTCGTCTAGCTTGGAACCGTCCGTATACCACTTTATGGTATTCTGATTTAAATTCTGTATGGTGTCTTCATCCCATTCAGATTTATTACTCAACTTTGTGATGAATTTTCTCACAAAGTTGAATTTCTTTGGCATATAATCTTGGGGCATTTCCCAAGTTTGATCAAAATGAAGTGATCGAGGTTTTTCCCTGATAATTCCTTCTTTGATCATTCTATATATCGTTTTCTTCCTTACATTTTCTAGCAGTGGGGTCAAGTTTAAAATCACCTCCATTGCAGCAGCAAGTTCCCATTGCTCCAGTGATACATGAACAGGCTAGTCTCTGAATCTTCGAAAGATTTTTCCTCATCGTACTCAGATTAGCCCTTGCTCCCCAAGCCACTGCCCCATATGTGATTATTGGTCTCACTATTGCTGTGTACATCCATTGCAGAATACGTGGGTTGCATCCCCAGTTCTTTCCTGCAATGTTCCTGCACACCATGAGGGCCTTGGTTGCTTTGTGTATTACTTCGTCTTCGTGTTTATTCCAGAGTAACCTGCTATCTAGGATTAGCCCTAGATATTTGACCTCTGTTTTCCACTCGACGATGTTCTCCCCTATTTTTATGATTTTTAGATTAGGTTCCTTTTTCCTTGTAAAGGCTACTAGTGTGGTTTTGGTGGGGTTGATGCTGAGTCCCACTGAGTCACACCATTGTTTCGCAATGTTCAGTCCTCTTTGAACAATATCACAGAGGACATTTTCATACTTCCCTTTTGCCAGGATAACCATGTCGTCGGAATACCCTTGACATGGTATGCATTCCCTGGTCAATTTACTAAGTAGACTGTCCACAGTGAGACTCCACATAAGCGGGGATGCAACTCACCCCTGTGGACAGCCTCTGGTCACATTAATGAAGATAGTGTCTTGTCCTGCCTCCATTTCTGCGATTATTGTAGATAGCAGTTGCGACATCCAGATGGAAGTTGTTCTATCTACTCCTTTCTCAATCAGTGCTCTTTTGACTGCCTCATGTGGCGTATTGTCAAAGGCCCCTTCTATGTCTAGAAAGGCACATACCACGGTCTCTTTTTTGTTCAATGCGTCTTGGATTTCGTCAGTCAATTGTGTTAAAGCGGCTTCCGTGGACTGTCCTGCTTGGTACGCATGCTGACGGGGGTGCAGTGGCACCTGTTCCAAGATTTCTGTTCTAATGTAGTTGTCTACAGCTTTTTCCATCGTTTTGAGAACAAACGATGTGAGGCTGGTCGGTCTAAGGGATTTGGGGTGCGTAGTGTCCCGTTTCCCTGCTTTTGGGATGAAGGTGATTTTGGCCCTTCTGCACGCTTCTGGTATGTATCCCAGTTCAAGGCTGCTCCGACTAATTCGGATCCGTTCCAGGGGTTTTGAACGGCTGGAAAGTGTTCATAGCCCATCTCAGCCGTTCCTCACTGCATATGTGTTTTGCCATTGCAGTGTCTTCCCTGGTAGGTCTTTTAGCTTTCTCATTTGTTTTTCCGGAAGGGACTATTCCTCCGGGAAAGTGAGTTTCTAACAGGAGCAGAGCTCGTTCTTTTTCGCTTTCTGTGAAGCTTCCATCTGGCTTCCGTAATGCCATTACAGTGTCTACTTTTCCTTTTGCCAAGACTTTGTGTAGCCTTGCTGCAGAGGGTGTAGCATCTATTTCTTCGCAGAATTTTCTGAAGCTGTTTCTTTTAGCTTTTCTAATCTCCTTATTATATGTTGTAAGTTTCTCGGTGTAGCTCTGCCAATCTCCGTTACGTTTGGCTCTGTTGAAGAGCTGTCGCGTTTCGGATCTTAAGTTTGACAGATGACTGTTCCACCATATCGCATCTTTTGCTTTTCTAGTCCTTTGGAGAGGACAACTGGATTCATAGGCATCGATTATTGCCTCGTTCAGCTCTATGAGATCGTTTTCTAATGCCAGGTGATTCCTGGCATTTCTTTTAGTCTCGAGACCTGCAAGATTTATGTTCAGTTTAGTGTTGTAATTTTCCCAGTTAGTTTTCCTGGGGTTTCTCCTGAGTGCTGGCTCAGGAGGATTACACTCTAATCTGAACATAATCATTCTATGATCAGAGAGGGATGGTTCGTTCGATACTCTCCAATCTTTCACCCTATCCTTAAGATTCGGTGTACTTAGTGTTATATCTAGTACTTCTTTTCTTGTTCTGGTTACAAACATAGGGGTATTCCCTATATTGTGTATAACAAGATTCTTATTAAATATACGACTTAATATACATGTGAGTGCAGAAAAACAATTTTGTGATTTTAACTATTTAAATAATTTTTTTTAACAGAGAGTCCACCAAAGTGTGTTCAACCACCGTCAGAACAGAAGACGCCGGAAAAATGCGGTCGGTTAAAACTTACCTTGCGCATGAAACGAAGTCCCGTCTTGGATGAAGTCATTGAATCGGGAAACAGTTTGAGCGAAGATTACTTCGAACCTGAATATGAAGTGCTTCGAGTCGAGGGTGTAGATAGTATCACGTGTTCACCGTTTTCACATAGGAAAAAACGGCATAAATCGAAGGAGAGGAAGCGTGAAAAAAGACTTAGGTTTGTACATAAAAAATATAGCTAGAACATCCAACTCTCTTATTTACATATATTTAATGTCGCACTGGTCTTTTTTAGCTGAGACTAGGAAACCAGCTAATGAATGAAATGTGCTTTTTGTTTTTAAATTTATTAATGTAGCTTTTTATATTTTGCACTTATAAAAATCTTCATTATAAAACGCATTTGCGTATCGTAATGTAAGTTTTACGCACGCAAATTTTTGTTTTAAATGGTTGGCGACATGAGTGAAGTATCTAATGACAAGACTACTGACAATGACATTTGTGGCCAATAGCTATTTATTAATTTTATATCGTTCTTTAAGAAAGTATTGTAACCATATTATGACGTTGGGCGTCAATTTGTGATATGATTTACATGTTGAGAGTGAATTTATAAAAATGTTTAGTTAACTTTAAAAAAAAATAACAATATACCAAAAGAAAAAAATGTAATTTACAATAAAACAACCATTAATCTTAATTTCGTCTTTAATTAGTTGTAAAAGAGATTTTAATAATTAACAAAATTTATAAATGTTTATCACAGCAAAAATTTAAAGTTAAATAGTTAAATACCTCGGCTAGGGGTGAGTAAGTTCATTAGCTCTGACTATAGTACAATATTTGTTTCTTTAAGAAATTATACGGGCGCCACTGAAATCTTTTTATTTTTTATGATACTACTGAAGAAAGTTGTTTTAAGCTGAGTTATTTAAATAAGTATCATAAGATGACAGAAAGATGTCAGAAAAAACTGTCTATGAAGATAAAAAAATTATATGAAAATGTACAAACAGATAAAAGATAAATAGATTTCCTTGGTGCTAAAATGAATGAAGTTGAGAATACTTTACAAAAAAATAATCCGCAAACAGTTCTTTAAAAATACTTATTCTAATACAGTTGACGATATAGAGAGATATAAACGGAAATAAAAGAGAAAAAATATGGGAACAGTAATAAACTTATCTGTTAACTATAGTGGACGATCCTTCGCCGCACCTTGGGGTCGCTACGGCACTGTTTAGGTGGTTCCAAATGACTATGGAAGATCACGAGTGGATGGATGATCTGCCCAAGTTGTAGAGATGATCCAGTTAAAAATGTTCGTGCATACGAGAGCTTAAAGTTTACAAGCTGTTCAAGTTTACTGAATCTTCAAATTAAAGAGATGCTTCTAGTTTACTGTATACAAGAAATGAGACTGGGAATAATTATTTAAAACCTACTGGCAGCTCATTAGTACACCTCGTAGCGTAGCTACTTGGAACTTCCAATTATAATTATAGAGACGGTATTCACTATTTTATTATTAAGAAATCTTTAGGAAAGATGGAGCTAGCGGTACTAATTTAATTTAATACTTAGGATACCAGGTGCTTAAAATGTTAACAGGTACTGTTACAGTATTTGTGAATATGAATATTATCTTTTACTTATATAATATATTGTTATTGGTATATTAGTCATTTTAAAATATTTGAACACATTAACATTTCATAATTTAAATGTCAAAACTGTTAAATATTATAAATTACACAGTGCTACCGACATACTTTTTAAAATCTAAATTTTCGTAATTACCTAAAAATAATAAATTAATTTAAAAAATGATAAAATGGCAAAATATAAAAAATATTATAAACAACTTATTTCATATGACTGTTGTGACACTCGTTCTTTAAAAAACTCGTGTCGTAACAGAAAGCCATATGAAATGCGTTGTTTAATATACTATTATAAGTTTTTGGTAGTAATTTCAATACCAGTTGACCAAAAGGAATAATAAATTTATAAGGAATACTCAATATACAAATTATCCTTTTTATAAATTCTAACAGCCTTACTAATAAACGGAGTATAAATATTTATACCGAGAATAAATATTTTATACCGAGAATAAATTCGGAATAGGCAAAATGTCTACCAATAAATATGGAATAACTTATACTCGGTATAAAGTTATACCTACCCTTAGCCTTGTTTAAGTGTAGTATAACCTAAAAAATATGTTTGCGATAATAGGTGTAGAAGCTGTTGAGGAGGTTATTAATTTAATAAATATGGAAAATACAAGAAAAAGAAAAGCTTTTAAAGAAAGAATAGACCCATTTGCAATATACTCTAACAAAGGGATTTTTAATTTATGTTTTGAGAAATAAATAAAAAGTGATCAGTTAAAGACATTTTTATAATAAAACCTGCAAGGTAAGGTAAATTTCGACCAATTCCACAAATTAAGAGCTTTTCTCAAACAAAATTTTATAAATTATATTGCAAAAAAATCTAAAATAATTTATAATCACTCTTGGCGTATTAGTTTACGCACTCGCCTCTCTCGCTGCTGATGCGGGTTGGATTCCCGACAACAACAATTTTTTTTATTTTTTTTTAATATTCATACTGTCATACATCATTTAATTTTACACTGTTCCATGTACTTGTGTCGACTTTTGCTACGTTGCCAAATCATTATTTTGGAATAAAGAGGGAATAGTTATACCGAATTTATTCCGAGTTTATTTGTGAAGAATGTATACCAAGCTTAAACTTAGAATAACTATTCCAAGTTTAAATAAGGAATAACCTAAGAATAAGAGATTTTTATTAGTAACAGTGTAAAAGTTTTTTTGTCTCATTTTCAGGTTAGCAGAAGCAGCCGTTCCGCAGATTCCTATGAAACGGTTAAGGCTTAAATTCGGCAATGAAAGCCATACTATCGACATCCCGTCCACTAGTACTAACTGTCATACATGATAGGAACTTATTTGGGTCTTGTGGTTAAAACTTGTTTAAAGTGTGATCTTAAATGAAGTGAAAAAAACACCGTTGAGATTGGAATTTGACATTTTGTTAAAGAAATTTTCCACTTTTTAGTTAATTATTTAAAGTAATTATTGCAAAAATGTGTATATAAGTGTTTTTATTTATTTTTTACCCAAAAAAATTATAGGAAGTGGGAAAACTGTTAAGTACGTTATCAAAATGTTAGAGTATTTCCAATCTCACGTATTATTTGTATGGAAACATTTTAAACTGTTCTCTGTGAAGTGACGTTCAAAACAAATACAAAAGTTTTTATTCAGTCATTATCAAATTTATGTTATTTTTTTATTTTATTTTCTACAAAAACACGCACTGCCTTTTTTATAGTATAATTTTACAATATAAAATTTATTCACATCATTCTACATTTTTTGTTGTTCAAACCATATTTTAACTGACCTTTTTTTTATTCGCTTTACATGTAGTGTTATAATTGTGTCTATAGTTGAAAACATTTTGAAATGGCTCCATACAACGACTAAAGGAAATGAAGCAGTATTTTCGAAGGTTTTTATAAATTTTATTTTATTTTAATGTGATTTTTATTTCAATGTATAGAATGTTTCAAGGTTTCATAGTAGCAGTTTTGAAAAATTTATACCAAAACTCCCTAATTTGCATAACCATTAAACTCGATTAGTGGTAGAACATTCTTAAAGTTTTTATCGACGCTGAACATTTCGACTATTTAGACATTGATAAAATGTATTGATTGAGACCAAAAATATTATTTACAGAACATTTTCTTTGTTTTGTCTTCCTTCCTTTGTGCCTATCTTAGTTATCTAATTGTTTTCTTGGTCTCAGATTTATTCTATTATATTCCTAAGCTCTTGTAGTTTGGATGGATTCTTAGTTTTTTCTGAACCATAGGGCGTTGACTGTCTTTGATTTTTCTCGTTGTTACTTAAGTAACATGACAGCATCATTACAGCTTTGTCTTTATTGGATTTCTTCATAAGATTTCTATAATGTTTTGGGTTTCTTATTTTATTTCTGATTCATGTTGGAATCTACTCATTACCATTGCTTGCTGGGTTATTCACTTATTGGAATATATTTTGTGCAATATTTGTATTATTAACCTCAATTTTATTTTACATTTTCGTGACAAAAACACAAAGAGGGAGCTATACTTTGATAATAATTTGTTTAAATATAGGATATGATAAAGTCTGTGATAAAACCGGTTTATACAACATTATAGTCTATTAAACGATCTTGAAGTCAATATTTTCTAAATTGAGATTATTTTTTCTTTTAAATTAATTTTAAATATCTTCTAAACTGATAGTCAAAGTTAGTTTTCAATATAATATAGTGGATATTAAAATAGTTCGTTTTCTTAATATTTATTGCAAAAATTAAGTCTCAATATCGATCTTTACACCTGAAGTCAATTGAAGTATTTAATTGTTAAAATATTTAACTGTACTGGTGAAATATAGAGGTCAGAGAGAAGGAGAACGATCTGAATATACTTAAAAGTGTCCATCGAAAGGTAGGGTAAGAAGGGGGAATGGCGTTCACTTAAGAAAAACATGGTGTATTTTTTTAATTATTTATTCTAAATCAAAATAGAAAATCATAAAAAAGTCTTTAACTATCGAGTAATCAACTATTAAACAACAGCAGCATCTATCTTTGGCCTGCTAGTGATAGGAAAACATTATAAAAAAAACATATTTGAGCGGCATTGCCCCTAGCATTGGGTAATGGCGCCCAGGTTACGGGGTAATGACGCCCAAACATGTTTTTTGGAATATAACAAGTGAGATACATTTTAATTATAGAAATATTAATGAGATCAACCTTATACATTAAAAGTAAATTCTACAATCACAAATTAGCACTAATTATCACAATTTATGCGTAAGATTAGCTTTTTTAAACTTAACAATATGTAAAAAAAGTCTTCCATTACAAAATCAACTTCAATTGCTATACTACTATAAAATTATTGTTATTATTAGAGTCAGGACAAATTGCAAATTTTAAATTTTAATTTTGGACACAAATCACAGATATTTCCATCTGGCGAATCCCATCCCGAACATATAGCATGAGCCCACAGTCCGCAGATGGTGCAGCGATACCACAACTCGTTTTTTCCAAATTCTTCACAAATGATACATTTGTTATAATTTTGTTCATTCACATTCATGTCGTCGTCACTTGCATCATCACAAAGGTGCGCTTCATCTTCACTTTCTGAAGAAAATTCCGCTTGTGAGATTTTTGTTTCTGTTTGTTCTTCTTTTCTTTGACAATTTTTTTTGTTCTCGTGTTATCATCTTTTCCAGTCTTATTGAGTTTCGCTATTTTTTTCTTTTCTTTATCCTCTAAAATAGTTTTCATAGGAGTCGCAGTTAATATAGTAGCATGCTGTTTTCGCTTTCTTTGACGTGGCTTAGAAGATGGTGCAATAGTTGGTGTCGTCGCTATAGCAGCAAAAGATACCGGAGATCTTTCCTCAACAACTGCCGGAACAGATTCAGAGCGCTGATCCTTACTTGATTGACCTGCCAAAGGAGTTGTATGTCCTGAAGCTATAGCCCTGTAATCAGACTCCGCATCTTCAAAGTTCTGGACATTTGTGTCTAGATTTTCAGCAATTTGGTCAGATTCTTGTGACATAAGCGACGCTGGCAAAAAGTCTTGATCATTGAAAACGTTTGGATTCAAGGGATAGATTCCTGTGGCCCGAAATCCAGATTCTGCTTTACTTATGTTCGCCACTTGTACGTATGCCTTATTGAAGAGACCTGCTACATCGTATGTAGTTATTTTAGACATCAAGTGTGTCTTCATGTGTCTGTTGCATTCTTGCCTATAAGCAGCTTTCAACGGCCCATAAAAAGATTCATCCAGCGGCTGTGTTCGGTGAGAACTGTGTGGTGGAATGGAAAGCATTGTGATGCAGTTGCCCTTGCAAAAATTGAAAGCTTCAAGTGAAATGTGACTACTATGATTATCAAGAATTAGCAATACAGGTGAGTTTTGGGAAGGCATAGCAAAAGCTGCGAAATGTTTGAGGCAAGTGACAAATAATTCTTCGTTTATCCAGCCATTTTTAGAGTTGGTGTATAATGCACCAGCTGGTCCATCTTTTTCTAATAAAGGTGCCATTCTCTGTCTGGCAAAAATGAACATGGGTGGTATGAAGTTACCGGCTACACTCATAGCACACATAACTGTTGTGTTGCTTCCTCGTTCGCCGCTTATAGCAGATCCCACTCTTCTTTGTCCTTTTTCGGCGAGCACTTTTCCTGGGTCTGTCACCGTGGTGATACCAGTTTCATCAGCATTGTAAATGTTGTTGGGAATAAACTTATGTTTATCCATTAAGTCGCCAAGTTTATCGTAGAAATGAGATATTTCTTCTTTGTTGAACTCTGTTAAAGCTCGTTGCTTCAGCTTTGCGTACAATAACTGAAGGATTGCGTCTCATAAATGCGTGTACCCAATACAATTCAGCTGTTTGGCTACTTTGATCAAAATTGTTTTTGATATGGTTGATCTCAGCATATTTATAAACGAGTTTATGCAAAGTCTCGATATTAAGTCCATAGTATATCGAGCCCAATAACTTAACTTGTTCAGCAATTTCAGTTTCTTGCTGCTGGGTGAAAACAGGCTTGCGACCTAGTCTTGGATTGCTCATGTCTTCATTTTTTAGTCGATCTCTCAAAGTAGTAAATGGTATATTATATTGTTTAGAGGCTGTTCTTTTAGACATACCTCTTTCAATCGCGGCCTTAGTAGCTTTCGTGGTGGTTCTTTGACGGTTTCTTGGCATATCTGCAAAAAAAAAACAAGTCACTTTGTAATTTAAGTGAACTTAAAAAGAAACCATACGGAATTGCATTAATACAAAATAGAATAGTTTTGCTATTAGATAATAAATTAATATAAGCATAAAAGTTTTGAACTTACCGAAAAACACACTTAACGAAAAATTACATCAGCGCGGCCACAAACGAAGAAACGAACTTCACGGTCACATGATGCTAACTGACTGGCTATTTGCATCGCTGTCTGTTAGAGGACCCCTCCCCTCGCCCTTCACGGGCCGGGGCGTGTTGCTAGATTTTATTTTGACGCAGATACAGAGATGAGCGCTCCAGTGAACGCCATTCCCCCTGCCTACCCTAACAAACTAAGGAGGCGCCATAGTAGCAAGAGTAGAAGAAACGAAGTTAAAAAAAGAAGGAAAATTTTTCGGCTTGTTACAGCATAATTTTTAACTAAACAAGTCACGAAAAATATTAAATTTTTCAACCCAGTTCATTTCACTCTGTTTAAAACCGCTAAATTCATGTTAGCGTCATTTCGGTGATTTTTTGAGTTGCTGCTTACAGGTGGATACTTTTTCAACTTTTACCCCATACAAGACTTTTCTTCTTTCTTCTACCCTCCATATGGTGAAATTAAGTAAATGTCACTTTATTTAAGAGGTTCTAGTAACATCAATCCTACTGCCTATTTACCTTATCTGACAGTGAATAACTACAGTAAATCTAACTAGATGTGGTTTAAAATTAACTATAGTGTCAACAAGAGACTTCATTATACTTTTCCTTGATAAATCTTATTTTATTTTCAAATGAATCCTCATGTTGGGTATAAAAAAATAAAACTCGTGTTGACTTCAAAGTTGTATTTGTACGATAGATACAGCTACACAGAATCCTTGAAATAGTATTTTTTAAGGTGAGATTTGAGAATCGCAGTTTAACCATTTTCTGTGTTATAAATCGAGTGTAGTAAGGAGATATACCTATCAGTGTTTTATGTATAAATGTTTCTACATCAGAAAAGATAAATGTTGAAAAGAATCATCCCTAATTTTGGTGTAAACGTCAAAATAATGTCAATAAATGTTTTAAATGTCAGAACACTGTTTACATTCTTCAAACTATACTTGTATTAAGATTTATTTTCAAAAAGTTCTTACTTAAAAAAAATTAAACCAAAATGTTGTTGTTTAAAATCGTTAACTAAATACATTTTCTTGGCTTAAGAGGTTTAAACTTTTACATAAAAATTCTTCAAAATATGCATCAAATTCAAAATGTATAAATGAATATAACCACAAGTATGAACTTTAAAGGGTGATTAATAATAATAAAGAGAAGTTTCTTTAAAAGTTGAATTTTTTGAAAATAGCGTTAAATTGAATACATTGTTATAATTATTTTCTTAGTTCTATTCAAGGCTTACGATGAAAAACAGATGTCGATCTATACCAGGTGTGCAGTAGAATTTGATAAAGCAAAATAATAAAAATAATAACAATTAATTCTTTAAACAATTCTTCCTAAACTTATTCCTACTGGATCTGATCCAAATAAATTAATAGTTCCACGATTAAATAACAAACAGAAAAAAATATTTAACTTTTCAAAAGGTGTAAGACAAGCTATGTGATAGCTCAATTTATAAACTTATTTTTTAGTGTTATATGTTTATAAAAACACCTGGTATAAACGATAGTTTTACAAACTAGACCCAACTTACATTCCAAAAAGAAAGGGTTTATCACTAAGAGGTGTTTTTAAAATCAATAGTAATGACATCATTAGCGAGAAAATCCAAAATTTAACATTGTCAATTATTAACCTTACAAAATTTTTGATTTTAGCAACACAAATCCACAACAGTGTTTTTAGAATTAAATATAAGTAAAATTGTGGTTGAATTTGTCATTCATTATTCTCTAGCAGCGCTAGTTGCCGAGTTAATTGTTCATTAAAATATGGATATAATACTAATTAAATTAGATACAACTAAATTTTTACTATTTACTTTAATTGTATGTGAGAATTAGGTATACTGGCCAAAGGTCATTAAAAAGCTACTTAATGAGCTTTTGGTAGTAATTTCAATACCAATTTATCAAAAGGAGCAATAAACTATTAATTATTTATCAAAACTTCAATCAAATCTAATACTAATTAAATTAGTTAGACACACAAAATTAAGATAAAAGTAAACAGTACCATTAAACACATAATTATGTTTTGTATAGCTAAAACTAGAAATCAGAAATATGAGGGGGACCCCTAAAAACGGGAATTTCGTTATAATTTCTTTATTTCTCATTATTTTAAGACTAAATTTTAATAACCTTCAAAGTATTCGCCATTGACCACAACACACTTCTCCAAATGATTCTTCCATTTCAAAACAGTTTTTTAATTCACTCATAGGGATATCCTTTAATTCTTCCAGCGTTTTGGTTTTTTTTTTTCACCTTCTACACTGTGGCAAAACGCTTCCCTTTCATATTCATTTTGAGTCGGGGAACAAAAATAAGTCACAGGTGGCTAGATCCGGTGAGTATGGGGTGGATAATCCATGTCTGTGAGAAGGCGCGGGATGGATTTTGCTGTAACCCATCTCATAATAATATAATAATAATAATAACTTTATTGTGACAAGAAGCCGAACCATATACAGAGTTTAAAAAAATGCCTACAATAGACAAGAAATAAAAATATTCACGGAAAATAATATAAAAAAAAATACAATATAAAAAGAACAAATTTTTCCTTTAACAGAAAAGATCTTAGTTTGCGCTAGCATAAAATGAACTTACAAAAATTACTCATTTACATGCATGACATGTTGTTCAAAGACTTAGACAAAGTCATAGAGCTTTCAAGGAAGTCTTAAGCGGCGTTTACATTGGTATAGCTAAGTCTACATAAAATTTCGATACTAGTATCACTAGTAGCTAGTAAACATAGCGATAAACATGACTCTTCGTCGTAGAATTTCGCGTTCACAATATATCCGAATAAGAAAATGTATTTTAAATGTGTCCCTGTGTCTAATTGAAGAAATCAATGACCTATATAAGGATGAAGTGGAAAAAGGTACCAGAAAAAGATTGTGGACAAGACAATGGATAAGGAGAAGAAATACTAGAGGAGCATATGCATTACTTTTAAAAGAACTATTAACAGAGGATCCTGAGGAATATAGATTGTGTATTCGGTTTACTAATCTAATGTAAACGCCGCTTTACTGGGGACAGTATAGGACAGTCAAACAATGTGTGCTTTAAGTTTGATCTTATGTGTTGCATAGCATAGTGAGCAGATTTCAGTTGTGTCGATTTTATAGTAAATGCCTTTATGATAAATCCTGAATACATTTATATTAGCCAAACGGACTTGTGAGATTAAACGGTTTAAATGTATGCTGATCTTAAATGTCAAGTAAGGCTTAGTATATGAAGACATTTGAAAGTTTAATGGGATAGAAGATATGTGGAGTTGGCAAGTTTCATTAAGTCATTTCGGTGACACAAAATTTTAAATTTTTCAAGAAGCAACACTTTGCTATTGGTAAAAACGCGTGCATCAAACTGATAAAATATAGGGAGACTATCTATAGCGGATAAATAAGATTCTAGTTACAAAATCCAATCGTATCTTTTATCGGAAGCACCACACTCTCTGAGTTTAATAAAACATTTTTTTGGATAACGACAGTTTTCCATACTTACAATTTTTATCAACCAGTTTAGTGGGCTGATCCTGTTTCCAACCTCTCATGTGCTAATCTTCGGATAAAATTCTCTGAATTGAATTCCATGACATTCCGAACATGTCACAGAGTAGATCAATGGTTCGGCGGTGGTATTCACGAATGAGGGCATTGATGATGATAGCATTTCTCCATTTTTAAAACATGAAAACCAATATTAAACTCTGGTTTTACTCAAGACAGCATCCCCATAAGCAGTCTGAAGTATTTCACATTTTATTAATATTTCACAGCCACACGGCAATCATCATTACGTTTTCGCCGAAATGTAATAAGTTATTTTACTTAAAAAAAATCTCACCGGTGAACCGATGAACTCACACATGAATGCATATTGAAAATGCTGACTGTAGGTAGTGCAAAGTATCGCAGGTACTTTAAAGTTATTGAGAAAACTGTTTATCAGCTCAAATAAAAAAAACTGTTGACATTCAGCAATCTAAATTTAATTAAAATCAACTAGGATATTCCCGTTGTTTAGGTGTGTGTAATACTTCTCTCTTGAAATAGATTTTTCTGAATGTTTTTCCAGAAAAATTATTTATTAAAAATGTGCACTGCTTCAGATCATGTCAGGTTAATTTCTAACGTCTCTCAGGTAACAACTTTATGGTTAATAAATGTGCTAATTATATTAATACCGAACACAAATTATACAATTACTACACCCACACACGATTTTAACCATATAAAGCGCTTTTCGATACCTAATCAAGAAGGTAATTTGGTTTGCTGAACGCTAATCAGTCAAATATAAAATTAATTACTTAGGTAAACTGCTTCAGTTAAACTGTGTACAATATCTTAAGGAAAATTGTTATTTATATAAAATTTACTCGTCTCTACCATTGATTCATCAAAAAATTTCAGTTTCTTCTTAATAGAATACTTTTGGCCCTTCGTTACAATCTGTGAACCTTTGATTTAAATAAATGTATGCTTTTACGTTTTATTTTCTATAATAGAATTTATATTTTAATTAACATTGATCAGTTTCAATTCTCTCGAATTAATTTGGTTTTTTTTAGAAAGTCTGATCTTTTATACATGATAAATAAGTCAATTAGTTAAGTTAATTTATAAGTGGAAATAGAATCATTATTTTTTATTCGTTCTATCGGAGGTTTAATCCTCTTCACTACTTCTTACCAAATTTCACCTTTTCTAGTTGGCAAATTCAAACAAACGACAGGTTTTTCATTTAGCATTAGCAATTTTCACTGTATAATTATTGTTACAATTAAAAAATCACCTATTTTTATTGCTTCGTCTGTTAAATAGTTATTGTTGAGTAAAATTAAGTAAAATCCCATTGGCTAATTTAAAATTGTGTATTATTATTACATTTTTCTTATTTTTTTTAACAAATTATTGTCTGCAAACATCTGAGATGCCTACTAGTTGCTTTTTTTCAACTAGTCTTATAAGTTTTTGAATACTTTTTGTTTTAGTACTACGTCTCCAATAATAATTATTAAAAGTATTTTAATAATCCTTCAATATTATTTTCTTCATGTACGAAGAAATAATTTCTAATACTTTGTCTATTTTCTTTTCTATAAAATTAGTTTTGGGTGTTTTGTCAACTACTTATTTCATACCTATTTCGTAAATGTTTTTCTTCTTTTATTGTTAATTCTTCCTCAACATATATTTTTACATTTACAAGTTTTTTAAGAATAATAATAAACTCTTCGTTTTAACGTAACTTCCAAGTTTAATTGAAAACATTTCTTAATAAGATGGACTTCCAAAAAGTAAGGGTTAGTACAATAAATTTAATGAAAGTTTTTTAATACTTTTTCGATATTATTTCTTTCATGTATGAAGAAATAATTTCTAATACTTTGTCTATTTTCTTTTCTATAACATTAGTTTTTGTACTATTGTCAACTCCTTATCTCCTATGTGTTTCTCCAATGTTCTTTTATTGTTAATTATTTCTCAACACCTATTCGTTAGGATCAAGTTCTGTTTCCGTTTCTATACATTTAATTGTGGCTTTCTGTAACCCCCTTGTAACGTATGCCTTTTTCTATACAAGTAGTAAAATAGGAAACTTTTAGATGAGAAAATCAATGATTTATCTGACTGAGTTTGGGTCATTTACCTTACTATCGATGAAAATATCAAAATAATTTGTATATATTTTAAAAAATTACTGGAATACGATAAGAAAACCATTACTCTTTTCTACTGCAATATTTATCATTGTCTAACAATTTATCATTTGATATAAATAATTAGGTTAATAGTTTTAAATTAAGGCAATTGTCATATGAATTCGATTTTAAAAACGTCTCTTGCTAAAAAAAAATGTCAAAATTGGGTAAGATCAGTGGGCCGAAGACTGTATTTACTTTTTAGTATAATCAAATGTACAGTAATGAAAAAAATTACGGTTTTTAGTTGAATTGTAGTGCTAGATATATAATATGAAAATGATTATTGTAAATAGTTTTTTTTATTTATTTTTACATGCATTTATCTCAAACATTGTATTATTTTTATATCATTTTATTTTTCATTAATATTTTAATATAATGGCTCATTGAATTTTTTCTGTTGTAGATGTTGAATTCACCAATTCTTATTCGACTCTATTCAATAATATTTTCAGACCTTAAAATTGAAAATTTGAACCATAAGTGATTCTTTTACCAGTGAATTATTTATAAAAGATCAGAACTTGAAATTTAAAGACCTGCAAAAAATAAGACCTATTTTTAGTAAGTAAAATTTTCAATGTGCCATTCCGTTCTCAATTATAATAAGATATATACCTCATTACAATATTATAATCCGAAGATGTTTTGTATTTAGAAAAATTCTTGTTGAAAATTTACTGTTAAAAATTTATCTCGAATATTAAGCCATTTTTTGTGTTAAAATAATTACGTTGAAACATTAACGTAATGAAATTTTAGTCACCTATAAGGAGCCTGAAAAAATACATGTCGCCAGATGATTTTTTTGAAATATGTTAATGATTCAACTTTATATAAATAATATTACAGGGGTAAAATTCTGCATAATGGTTTGCAGTCGTTAAGTGACACCTAACAATTGGTTTTTCTTTGTCTTTTCTACTTTTCTACCCACCTACAGTTTTTGAAGAGTATATTTTAGAGAAATTTTATTTTTAACTGTTGACAAATTCTTTAGACTATAGGAATTAAAAAGTTTAAATTATCAAAGTTAATACTAATTTATTTGCATAACTTCATTTAAAAATGGTATATAAAATATGTTCCAATTTTTATTTTTGGCATTCGAGTTGATTTTTCTTTGTCCCAAATAAACTACTTCCAACACTAATTTACGCTATTGGTTGACTTCTGGATATATTATAAATAATTAATTCTAGGAGTCCACGTGGTTTTTTCTTTAACTCCAATTCTTACCAAAGGTGTCCTAAATCATTATGTTCAGTAACAAAATTTTAAAATAATTATTTAACGTGTTAACTGTTTTATTTATTAGTTTATTTACCTCATCTTTGTGTACATTTTCCTATATTTCACTGAATTATTTAATTTAAGATATGTTCCTAGTATCTATTCTTGTATTAAACTTAACTGTATATCCTACATCCGCTGTAATAAATTTTTTTTATTTGATCCTACTTATAATTTGTTGTTTGATTTTTTTCTTTCTCAGCTAATCCATCAAAAATTAAAATATTAAAAAAAAGGAAATATGTTTCCGATTGTATTTTTATTAAAAATATATTACAAGATTTCCAATTTATAAATGTAATAATATTTTGATTTATTTCTAAAAATGTCTATAACTATTTGCAAAAAACCTGTTTGTCATCAAAGAACTAAACCAAATTGATGTAATTAATTTCACAATAATTAACAAACAGAGTAACAATGGAACACATTCAATTCCAAAACTTCAATGTATATTGTAAGTACACCCCTAGAAAATATAACCCATTGTGACTCAGTCTGCACAACATTTTTATATGGTGTAGGATGGAAGAGAAGCAATAAAGAGGTTTATAGGAAAAAGGGGTATGAGTTGAAAAACACCAGAAATTATGCAAATAATAGATTCTATAGCTTTGTTCGGGTTTGCCAGTTATCGTTTTCAAACTATCCCAAAAACCGTCAGAAGCAGGCTGCTAGGGGCTGTCCACAGGGAGGAGTACTTTCCCCTCTCCTGTGGTCGCTACTGGTGGACGACCTGATCTTGGACCTCGACAACCAGGGGATAGAGGTACAAGCCTACGCAGACGATCTGGTGATATTGGTAAGAGGAAAGTTTGAAGAGGTCATCTGTAAAGTGACTCAACGAGCACTTAACATTGTTACTAGGTGATGCGATGAAGGAACAACTTTCGGCCAACCCTAGTAAAGCAACAGTTATTAGATTCACCAGGAAACTGGATAAACTCCAAATGCCCGCCCTCTATGGAGAATCTATTAAGGAAGCGAATGAAGTCAAATATCTAGGGGTTAGGCTGGATAGAAGACTTTCATGAAACGCTCATGTAGAGAGCATTTGCAGTAAATCAAAGCTATCCCTTTGGACATGCCGTAGAGTATGCGGTAAGTCATGGGGAATGAAATCCAAACAAATGTATTGGCTATATCTGACAGTAATGAGGCCTATGATTACGTATGGTGCTCCGGCTTGGTGGGCTAAATGTCAGCAAAAGACCACCAGGGAGAAGCTGAGTAAGCTTCAACGGCAAGCATGCTTAATCATAACGGAAGCTATGTCTACCACTTCCACCGCTGCCATCGAAATTCTGATAGATCTTCCTCCACTCCACATCTGGATGGAAAGGCAGGCGATGGCTGGTGCATACAGAAGACTAGTAAAATGTCAGGATGCAGGGCAGAGTAGTGTCATAGCCAGGGCCAGAGAGATAATAAAAAATCATCCGATACTGGAGGTGGTACCAGATGCAATGCAACCTAAATACAACTACCACAAGCCATTCACCGTCCTATTCCCAAGAAGGGACGAATGGGAGACGAATAGTTCGAATCTTATAATGGCTCTAAGACCGAGAGAGGTGTTGGAGCTGGGGTACATGGAGGGAAACCAAAGGTGGACCTGAACCAGAACTTGGGTAACCTATCCAAGCGGAGGTTTTCGCAATGGAGATGTGCCTGCAGAAGATGCTTAGGCGTGACTGCAGGAACAAAACTATAAAAATCATTTCCGATAGCCAGGTGGCACTAAAGTCACTGGAATCAAATCGGATCGAGTCCAAGTTAGTTTGTAAGTGCCTTCAGGATCTTATACGTTTGAAAAGCGTAACTGGCAAAATCCCAACAAAGCTCTTATGTCCTTAGGGACAAAGTCTTGTACCACAGTCAACAATATGGACTCAATATAAGCGTAAATACCAAGCTCATGACATAAATAGCAAAAAAACCAAACCCCGATAGAAAGAGTAAAGCACTACAACTACCTCTGCACCATAATTAATGAAGAATTGGTGTCTTTTTAAAAATCCAAAATTTGTGTAAAAAAGTAAGAATACTGCTGCGATACTTGGTCTTCTATGAAAGTGTTTGGGACTTGATTGTACTGACTAATAGTTAAAATCCCGTGGACTGAACTAGTCACAAATAAAGAGGTACTCATATCGATTTTAGGGGCGATCCCGCCCGTGCATTCGCCGCCTACTTTATTTGTTTTTCCAAAATAACTATTTAATTTTCAACTTTAGAGCGAAAATGGTAGTATCTAAAGTTGTTGGAAATTTAAATTCCCACAATGTTGGTAATGATCATTTTTAAGCTAGGATCAATATTTGCAGAGTTATACTATTAAGTTTATCAAAACAATCGTAATGAGTGGAATTTTATTTCCTTCAAATTTGGTTCTAGCAGTTTTTTTACTACACGATCAAGATTTTCGGATTTTTTTTATTTTTCAAATATATCGTTTATTATCTACTTAATTGATACAAAATTGTAATGGGGAATGTGAAAGGGAATTTTGCCTCTCTTTCATCTATGTCTCCTCAGCATTTCAGCAAGTAGACACCTAAGGATTTGAAAAACTGATTAATTTTGACAATTATGTATAATTCATTCTATTTTTTCCTCCATAAGAAACGTACCTTAAATTTCAATCACGCCTAGTTCTCTTCCCATGTGCCAATCGTAATCGTTTTGTCGAGGGCCCAGCTACATTTTCGCTCGCGATCTCTTCTGCCTCTTCGCTCTAGATGGGAGCATCAGACCGTCGACGAAAGCTTCGGCCACTTCTTCCGAACAGAGATCTTCCAAATTGTCGTCATCATCGGAGTCATCCTACAGAAGGAGATCCCTTATGTTCGTTACATTTACACACGTCCCTCCACACTGCAGTGCAAACATAAAACGGAGCATTTGAGGCCCGCTTTACGGCAGTCGCACATATTTCCGCACTTGTACTTGTATCTGCAGGAAACGAATTTGAGCGTCATTCCAATGATGAAGAAGTAAAAAACGTCTCTGCAGCAGTTGTTTTCCAGTCTGGCGGCAAGCTTCTTTGACAACCGCATACAAAAGCTGGTCCCAAGATACAAGTGCCTTAATAATAATGGAAATTATATAGAGAAGCAGCGGAAATAATGCTCTTTCAGGTAAGTAAAGTTTTGTTTAAGAAACTTAGTTCTTGATTATTTTATATCAAATGGTAAATACTTTCAAAACATGCGTCGTATATCAAAACATTAAGTATATCTGAAAGAAACAAAAGTTAAGTTAATAGGTGGTCCCTTTCAGTAACCCCCATTTCATGTGTCATTTTGGTAATTTTATTTTATTGGATTGGCTACATTGACCTTATATAGAACTCTTCTATTCTATTTTTTCGATTTCTACAAGGGTATAGTTGAGTCTCAAAAAGAAAATAAACATTCATTATAAGACGATTGAATATTAATTAAAACTAAAGACAGCGTCCTCTATAACTAAAGTAACTTAAATAACCTAACCTAACTAACCCTAACTACAACAATGCTCCGTTTCTACTCTCCTTTCTTGTGATTTATATGTTTCTCCCCCAATTCTTTTGCTCACTCATGACACAGCTAGGTATTTATATTCTTCTGCTACAGTTACTTTTAATTTCTTTCAGAATATATTTTTCTTTTTTCCGAACTTCGACTTTTCTATCCTCGTCAAAAAACAGACACGAATGATGGGAAAAAAATAAATCACAGAAACGAAGTCAATACAAGGGCCACCTACAAATTTGTGGCTTCATATGCTTTACTCAATTCTAGTTTTGATTTAATTATATCCCGCAAAAATATGTTTACTTCTTTATAGAGTTAATTGGACCTTTCTCTGGTTTGGTGTACCTCGACTTGCCGTCAACCAGGACAGGGCGCTGGCTTAGATAGGCTCTTTGGTGGCTTAGATAGGCTCTTTGGTCTCTGGAAAGGGGTTGTTACAACGGATGTAAGCCCCAAGCACGGAAGCAGAGTGCATTTAGTCAAACATGCGTACTCCGTTAGTGACGATTATTAGCTCTTTGACCAATCGTTCGCAGGGAAAACTTTCATCAGGGTTTCAGTTCCCGAGACGTTGAATCTACAGTTTATGAGCGCTTGCTGCTTTATTTTACAAAAAACAATAATTAAAATCAAAATGAAAAGCAATACAATTAGTGATGACAAGGTTTGATCCAATGTTAATACATAATTCAGACAATGGTGTAGCAAAAACAATATGTGTAATGAAATTTGTAAATGAAACTCGTGTTCAGTTAGGTTTATTCGTTGACTAGGAAAATTGGCAATCTAGTTTCTTCGTTCGAATCAAGAGAGCCTGATGTTCCACCTTCTTGGTTCAGAAGCAAAGAACACCTAATTTAATGACAAATGATCTGGTAACATATAAACTATATAGAGAATAAAGAGCCAATCATTTTAGAGCAACTAGAAGCAGCTGCTGATGGCTTATAGAAGTAGAAAGCAAAGACAAAGAGTCTCAGAGTATGATCCGAGTATGAAGAATATATGAGGAGCAGACGCAAGAAGTAAAAATTAAGTTGAGTAAAAATGTAGAGCAGAATATAAGGTAGATACCAGATTTGATAATTTCAAATAAGTGCAAAAACCAGATAATGGAGAGTTTATATTTCACACCCGAAATCACAATACCAAATGATTCACAGAGAATTACTGAAAGCATTAATTTTCGTTCACTTGTCCTCTATACAATTACAAAAACACGTAGTTTCTGCTTAACCTGCTTATCAGCACAAATTTTAAAGAATCATATCTATTAACCGGGCCTATTGTTTGACTGGTTTCTTCATTCTGTTTTTCGTGCTTATCAGACGAACATCGATTTATTAGTTCCAATATATTAGTGAATATTATTATAAAATTTAAAATGTCGAAAAGTAAAAATAAATTTAGAAGACTCGAAAAATATTTTAAGAGAATGAACCAAAACTCGTCTGCGCTTTGGTCATGAGTATTTGAACGAACTATACCATGTTGATATCGCGACTCGAAAATAACTTCATTTTTACAAATTTTTATCTGGCTATCTTCGTTTTTATTTCTCTTGTTTGGTGTTATGATTATAAGGGTTATTTTTATGTACTTTTAAGTTTTATTATTTTTTAGCTCCAGCCGATAATATTTTTAGGAAGAGTAGGTAAACTTAAGTTTATTTAGGAATGTTTTTAAGTAAGGTACATTGATGATAGAGATCAAATATTATAATTACTTGTAGAATAAGAAAATTTAATTAAAAAAGAGAACAGGCAGATTGCATTCAAAATAGGATAAGTAAGTACCAGGAGATGTGTTATAAAAGATTTTTTTAAGGTTTAAGTGGAACCCCGGAAAAAATACCTACACATTCAAAAATTTTGAAAAAATTCAGAGTATATATGATATCGCGTCTAGTATTTTCCCAAAATTTAATCAAAATCGCTCGAGTTGTTTTCGGGAAAAACAAGAAAAACTATGTTTTCTCACGTATAAAACTAAAAAACTAGTCGAACGATTTGCACTATTTTTTGTAAAATGATCCATCTTCTTTAATAAAATGTACAGTTTTAACACAAAAAAATATTAATTCATGCCTAAATCATTTATTCGAATATTTTTTTTTATTTTAAAGTTTAAAACAATTGAATGGATGTGTTTTTAAGTATTTTACAAAAAAAATTGTTGTTTCAAAACGTTTGTTTTAAAAAAGTCGAATGTAATAATGATACGATTTAAAATTCGCACGTTACATTTTTACCCCTGGGAGGTGCTGACGTCTACATCGCTATGCAGAACTTAAAAACATTTCAGCAAAGCACACACAGGTGGTGCGATTATTAGGAATATCATTCAACAGTGTTGCCGATTTGATATTATAACCTAGTCACTCAAGAAATTTTTTTAAGGTTTTTATACCTCATTTTGTCACAGAGCGTGGGTTAGAATGTGAAGTTTAAGTTGTTTAGTATTATTACTGCTCGATAACGAAGCCAACAAAAAAAAGGGTTTGTTTTTAATCTTTCAACATGACATAGGTATAGGTACCTCGAGCATATACAGTATGGTGCAAATGAAAAAAATAAATTGTTTTTTTTTTAAACCGGCGACATTGATGAAAAATCGTGTAACTGGTCAATTTTTAGTTTTAAACAGGTTAGAAATTTTTTTAAAGTTTTCATACCTCATTTTGTCTAGCTTCTAAAGTACAATTATTATTTTTTCGCTTTATATGTACAACTATATAAGAAATATAAACAATAAACTTAAGAGACAAAAATAAAGTCTTACATTTGTGGTTTAATTAATATTTAGATGCAGATTGCAGTTTGAATTTTTGGTTTACAATCATTAAGTACCAACAAACTGTAATTATTGAGCCTCAATAAAAAATGTACTTACACTAGGTGCCTAACTTATTAAGCAGGTTCGTAATAAGGGAGAGGAAGCAATGAGCTAAAAAATTTAATGAATAGGTGGTTTCTTTAGAAAAATTTCATTATTTTTAAGACTAGAAGAAAAGTATCAAAATATTAATAATAGTATATCAATACCTAATGGTGTAATGGTTTCACCCAAACTTTTTAACCTTTTAAATAGGTAACCTAAAACATTTTACTTAAATAGGTAGGTAAACATTTTTATTTACTTATCAGTAATTAAAAATAGTCGAAAATAGTACAATAAATACATATGTGTATATATTTTAAATGCGACTACAGTTGTTACATTATCTCATTTAATACTTATTTTTCTACGGCCATACGTTAACAGTTTAAATATCCAGTAGCTGAACTTTAATGATATCCATTAAGATATTACTAAATTTAAAACTGAATAAATTATAATTATTTTAAATAGTAACAACCTTTTCGGATTCAATAAAATAAAAATTATTTATTTAACAGAACCTGCATTACAGACTATTTAAAATTTAAATAGAAATTTAAAATAAAAAAAGCCATCTTCATAATTGTATGGAATTAGCGTTACTAGGGTCAACTAATGTTATGGCTCAATTAGATTCAGCTTATTGATTAAATATACAGAAACATATTGAAAATGTGTCGAAAAATCGATATATTTTTTCCAAAAGATAAATTAATTGTGTTAAATTTTGTGGAGCTTTTGAATTGGCTCTTCGGGGACATAATGAGAGTGATACCTAATTGCGAGAATCCGGTAATATTTCAACACGAAAGGCAGAGAAACGACGATAAAATTTATGGAAGACAACCCCCCTTACAAAGTAAACTTTTTTAAATAATCGCAGAACACCTTACAATTTTTACCACGAGCCGCCACTGATCACATCATTAGTTAATTTTTTCGATTTTATTAAATTTTCAACCATTCTAAAAACCCCTCAATGTACACCAATGAGTTTGATATTTCGGAAAATAAATATTGACAATTGTAAATATTTCTGAAAAATTTTATTTGAATCAGATATCTCTTTCTTTATTTATGATTTTTTAATAGTATATTAAACAACGCATTTCATATGGAATTCTGTTATGACACGAGTTCAAGTTTAAAAAACGAGTGCCATAACAGCCATAAGAAATAAGTTGTTTATAATATTTTTTATATTTTGCCATTTTATCATTGTTTAAATTAATTTATTATTTTTATGTAATTACGAAAATTTTGAGTTTAAAAAGTATGTCGGTAGCACTGTGTAATTTATAACATTTGACAGTTTTGACATTTAAATTATGAAATGTTAATGTTTTCAAATATTTTAAAATGACTAATACACCACTAATAATATATTATATAAGTAAAAAATGATATTCACATTCACAAATACTTTCTTAAAGAACAATATAAAATTAATAAATTGCTATTAGCCACAAATGTCATTGTCAATAGTCTTGTCATTAGATACTTCACTCATGTCGCCAACCATTTAAAACAAAAGTTTGCGTGCGTAAAGTTACATTACGATACGCAAATGCGTTTTATAATGAAGATTTTTATAAGTGCAAAATGTAAAAAATAATATTATGTATCCCCTCTAAAAAAAATAATCAGCTCTATATTTTCACATATCCGATTTTTGGTGAAAATTTTGTGAAAATCCATTCTGCGGTTTGTTCTTGCTGGCGAAATCTACAAAAATTCCACCTATGTATTACATTGTGGTAAAAAAATTGAGTCTTGGGAATGAAATTTATATAGGTTATGTATTTATTAATTTTATGGAAATGGCAGCTATATAAAAACAATAAATCACTAAAACCACTAGGCACAAACAAGACAGCGAAAAACGAATATAAAATTTGGTGTAGATATGGCAATTTCGCATAAAGAGAACATCTTGCCGCACAATTTTCGTTTAGCATCTAGTGACTACTCGCGAAGGTTTTTTTCCCAAGATATTAAATTTTGTAGAGATGTTTACAGGAATCTGTAAACGACTCCACTTAAACCTTAACTATTTAAAAGAAATTAAATTAAATTCCTAGGTAGTTTTTCAAAATTGAAATTTAAAGTTGGTATTATATTTATAAACCGAATCAAGTTTATTGGCGTAAAAATTTACTGTTGAAGTGATTTTACTGTAGTATTGTAATTGAAAAATTTTTGTTGACAACACAATTAAGGAGATTAATCTATACTTTTTTGAAAAAAAAAATAGCAGACAAGGACCAGGTGGAAAATGTTGTTGAGGTTCCAACTTTAAGGGGAAAAATATTTACACACGAAAGCATTTAAAATGGTGAAATGGAAATCCAACTTAAAGGTTGGAAACGGTTTTCTGCGATTTATTACAAAACTTGACTATGCCTTACGTAATAAATTGTATGTAGGTTAATATATTCATGCCAGTTTGTGTCGGACATCTAAAAGTTAAGCATAGGTGAAAATGTCAATAAACTACATCATAGAATAAAAACAAGGTATAATATAAGAAAAAAGTTTCTTTACGTCACATACTTAAAATTAAATACTAAATCAATGTCATTTACACATATTAAAATTAAATTGCTATGAAAACAATATGAATCTATAAATTGGTTTAACAGTTACAGATATTTTATTTGACTATCATAACATTTCAAATTTTTCATCAACAAAGTAAAGTTCTTTTAAGATTTTTAGGCACAATGATCTTTGGGGAAAATAATTCCAACTTATATTTGAAATTGAAAGTATGTATATATGTACAGGTCGATCTCATTTTAAGGAACTCAAATGTTTGTAACTCAGGTCACACAATTTTTTAAAAAATGCCAGCGTACTACTTTGACAGGCTTTGGTTAAATTATGACTCAGATCAAAAGGATCTTGGATACAAAATGGCGATAGAAAACGAAATTGTTCCGGTTCTTTAGCATTTAGTTGTTTCACATAAGCACTCATTTCTGGAGGTAGCTGCTTTGGATCCTGGAATAGATTTTTACTGATGACATGGCCCAACAATGGACACACAGTCTGCTTAAACAAAAAATAATAAATATCAGCTTCAGATAAAGCATGTTTCTTTCAAATCATATAAAAAAATGGCGTAAATACTTACATCTTGGTAATTGAACGTTGCGTAGAATAAAAAGAAATCTTTTAAAAGTCTTGATAGGGAATGTTCATAAGGTTTAACATGATTTTTGAGAATATTGCACGGCATAGTATAGTTTATAGTTTCCCATCCTAAAACAAATCATTCAAATAAATAATTGATATATACGTTTTTAATAATCAGTATGGATATATGGCTTGTCCAGTATAAATATAAGTGCACGTCATCAAAGTGAACAAATCGCTCTGTTCGTTTGCTACTGTAAATCAGTATCTTTTTTCACTGTAAATTTGCTAAATATTTAAATTCGTAGGCCGCAAGTTATTACAAATAATAAAAATAGATGTTTAAAGAAAGATTGCGTAATTAATTTTGTAACAAATACAACTCCTGGGCTAATAAAATATAAACTTCAAACGAACATAACACGGGCTAAAATAGTTTAGATGTTGGCAATATGGTGCCCTGATGCCGCACTTAAATATGGTTATAAAATTCTAATTTAGTGCTGAGGTATTAACATCAAAATAAAACATTAAACAAAATCACATTAAAATAAATTTTGCTTGGAATATCATCACAAATAACAAGAAGAATGTTATAGAAACTTCGTTTGACACTTACTAGATTCTAATACTATTTAAAATGCTTGGCAACATAGTCCCATTCTGACAGCTGTGACGTGCAATTATATTTATACTGGACAAGGTTTATATATTATTATTAAAGTAGGATAAGGAGCCAACATCTGAGACTCATATAGCTCCAAAACTACATCTGAAGAATCACCTTTTGCAAAATATGTTCAATACTAAAAAAATATGAAACTAAATTTTAGTATGAATTATAACTATCCTTAAAAGAGTTTGCAATCCCGACATAGACGAAGGACCTTAGTTCATCCTGTTCTTATTTTTTATTTTTATTTGTGTGGTTTTTAAGAGATTGTTTACATTTCCGGACTTACCAGACCACCTTAAAAAACTTTAACGTCTAAATCTTATCTGTAAGAAGATATATCGTTGGGTGCCTCTATGGAGGTTCTTCTTGATACTATAATATCTACGACGTGTATTTCTGACTGAACAAATGGGAGTGTTTCCAAAGGATTTGAACAACCGATAATTTTGTTATTATTATTCCCACTCAAGCCTTTTAATCCATCTTGAACTCATTTTATACCAAACAAGCATCTTTTGATGACCAACAAAGTTAACAGGTTTTAAATTTTATGGCAGTTGCAGTCGTAAGGCACCAGCTGCTGCCTTCCTTATTATTTAAGATTTCTCTCTAGCTCGCCACTAAAGCGTTGGATTAGATTTTTTCAATATGAGGTGCGTTCTTTTTGACTGAGATCTCAGTTAATCTCAGCTCACATCGGTTATGTGCGCGTTCTTTTCGATTCACTCACTTCGAAGTGAGCTGAGATTTTTCCTCCCCCTTTACCGATGCTGAATGTGCTATGCGGAGGTATCAATTAGAATTGAGTCGGAAATAAAGTGGTGGGGAGCAAGAAATCGTAGGTCGCGCGTTTGTCGTTCTTTTTGGTGCTTACTCACATCACTTTATATCAGATCACTTCAATGGAACTGAGCTGAGATCTCAGTCAAAAAGAACGCAACTATGATTGTTCCAAGAACTTACATTAAGAATTTACTTCTTTATAGAATTATTTTTTTTGCCTGGGTTCACCTTAAATCCTTCCTTCTGCATCATTATGCCTATGAATAAAAAATCAGTTGGGGACGATGAAATACCAGTCTCACTACTAAAAACTGTTGCTGACCTTATCTCGGAACCTTTGGCCCATATTTACCATTTACCCTTCAAACTTAAAAACTGCTTTAGTTAAAGCTATCTACAAAAAAAGGGAGAAGTTACTTGCCTCAATCAATGCAGGGAGAGTGCAGATAATGCAGAAGAGATATCTAAGATCGGGCTCAAGCCAAGGGAAAGTTGCAGACCACTATATTTAACCAACAAGTTATTAACAGTAACAAACTTGTATATTTTTGAATCAATTAAGTTTGTATATAAGAATAGATCACTTTTTGATGATAGCAATAAAACTCATCATAACTATTAAACTAGGAAAAAACATACTCTATTATTAGACAGAACGAAATACACATATATACAGAAAAACGTTCATAATAGTCTAATTAAAATTTGGAATCAAGTTCCGGTAGAGATGCAGGGACTCCCTGAAATTACTTTTATAAAAAACATTAAGAATTAATTAATTAATTAATATTATTAATATTCATTGATTTTATTTAAACTTAACATTTTTGTTTAATTGTGTGACACGTTCTACACCTCTATACTGTCATTTTACAAGAACAAATAAATTTTATTATTATTATCATGCATACTCCTTAATGTGAAAAATTCATCTGCGTGACCTTGGATCTTGAAACCATGTACTTTGATAGACGGTCGTCTATGACCAAGTACCATAATCGAAACACTATTCCTTAAGGGTACTCTTTTACTGCGGCCACGGTAACTTTTCTATACTGGCTATTATAATTCTAGTTACTATATTTATTGTTCCAGTGTCCTTTTAAGATGATTCTAAGGTAATCTCTTGCTGTACTTCGTTTATGGTTAACTGTTTGATGATTGGTATGTTCAGTGGGATATTGTCTAACTCGGTTTTTACCTCAATATTGTGTTCACCATTGTTGGGTGTAAATACATTAGCTAAGTATTCAGCAAACAATCTTGTTTTTTTTTTCGTGGCTTCTGGCCCACTGCGAATTTGGTCCTAGTTCGTTGCGACTTGAGATTTTGGTTTCTTGGAATTTTTTATCGGTATCCATATCGATTTAGGTTGCTCATGTTCTTTCCTGAGCTTCCTTGATATTTAATTTTAGATGGTTAGTTACTTTATTCAGTGCTGTTTTGTCTGTTGGGAAATGGGTATATTGTAGTTTTACTATTGCTATTTTTTTGTGAGATTATTTCCTTCATCTCCATTGGGTGTTGTATATTTTATTTTGTGTAGTTGTTTGCTAGTGCGGCACATTGCGCTGTTTAAGTGTGTTGTTTGTACTCACTTGTAGATTATTTTCTTCCTCTATTTGGTAACAATACTCATCCCATTTAGTTTTTTTGTTGTGCAATCTAGGAGTTGCTCTGAGGATTGCAAAGATGCTAATTAATTAATTAAGGTGATTGAAAGAGATGTCAATAAGGATGCAAAAAGTTATTACTTTAGCCAATATGCTTTCAGTTATGCATTAGACTTCTTCTATTGGATTTGTCTGATAGGCAAAATGTATTTTGTGAAGTAGTGGGCTTTGAGGATTTTCATAGTATTTAATTTCTCTGTACTTTTAACACTAAAATTGGTTAGGCTTATAGGATGAATGACTTCGGATCCATGTACCCCTTATGGGTATAAAAGCCTCCTCTGTCTCCCTTTAGATTTTAATGCTGCACATTTAAATTTAATATGATAACAGTAGTTTTTGAATGCTGGACTTTGGCAATCCATTATTGGAAATTATGACATTCAACAATTAACGGCATGTTGTTGCAGAAAGTGCAAAGGTTGGATTATCTGGGTCTTATAAGGGCAATGACAACGTGCCTTACAGCAGCCGTAGAGGTGATACTGGGTCTACCTCCGCTGCAATATTGCATTATGAGGGAGGCTGCAGCTGGTGTCTTACGACTGCAACAAACAAAAATCTTAAACCCTGGTGATTTGGTTAAATTTGACTTTGAGACACCGTTTGAGGTGGTTGTAACATGTCTATCGTCATGTCACCCTGCACTATTACCGACCGCAAATGATACCGCTATTACTAACGTTAAAACCGACCCCGAATCACTGTTAATGCTACTGTACACGAGACACCCCTTATAGACGCTAACTATTTATCCGTGTGAACGAGGCCAATTAAAGAACACGTCCCTCGCTTGCAATTGAATAACGAACGCATTTCATCTCACAAATGACACAGACACGATTTCCGTTTTGAGCAAGACTATTTAAAGACCCGTAAGGCAACCATATCTCCTTTCATCGATTAACAGGCCGACTGGAGAGTCTGAAGAAAAACGTTAAAGTACCTGATCTTGTGAATTTCCTTTTTGGTTGTTGGTTTGTAGACTTTTTTCCATTCTTTTCATTGCTATAGTTACATAATTATGCTTTAATTATAATAAAAAACATTTTCTACACAATTCACACACAATTTGTACACATACTATTTGAAAACTAATAAAATGTATCAGAGGCGTGCTTTCGAACACGTGTCTTCAATAATTGTTCAAGGTAAGCTATTACTTTTAGACAAAATATAACAATTGATCAGTAAACAGCTAGACATTATATTTTCCGTAAGTTAAAAACATCATTATTGATAAATTTTAAGTTCATAAAAATCTTAGAGCGTAGTCTTCAACCACGCTATTAAAACTTGCTTTAGAGTCAAACAATTAATAATAGTTATTAAACAAAAACCACTTCACTGTAATATTTTTAATGTTATAAAAAATCAATTTTTCACAAATATGCATTTAGTACAAATATATGATTGTTTCAAAGTTTTACTAGAACCAGTTAAATATATACCTTTTTTATTCAAATCACATTAGCATATTGATAATTTTTTTGCATTATAAAGAACAGGACCGGCTTCACCGTCCTGTACATTAATAATTTTCAATATTGTTTAAATTTTCAATTAGTTTATTATATTTATGGACGCTGTGTTGGAAAACTTGAAGATAAGACAATTTATTTGTTGAAATTTAGTAATTTGCTGTCCTATCTGAAAAGTCTGTCCAATACTAACGCCCATACCTCCATGATTCCTTCTCACACACATAAAACTTTTAGAAAGATACAACCCGCTAAGTTAGAGTCAAGTTATCGCTAATTTAGAGCCCAGTTACCGCTTTTGGCAGGTCCCTATGTGAAGACAGTCCTTCAAAACACTTCTGAGCTGTTAAGAAAACTATCACATCCCAAGCAGCCAGAACCATTAAAGAAACTTTCATCTCTCCACAAAGAAGCTGAAGCCGCCCTCCTAGACAGCACAGAAACCTAACGTTAAGTCAACTTTTTACAACTCCAGTTCATTATCAGCAAGTACTTACAGTTTTAATAAATAATCAATTAAAAAAAAACAGTTTCATTTATATACCTTAGACTATAAGTCTTAAGGGTTAGCGTGGTCGGTCTTTATTTCAAGTAGCTTCTTTATTTGTTGTTTAATTAAAGTAATTACAAGGTGTTTTTATCTTTCTCATCTTAGTTTCTGAGTAGTTTGCTTGCTTAATCGATAGCGTTCAAAAAATAGTGGCGCCCTTATTACTTATACATCCCAATCCTTCCTATAGTGAGCATTAACTTGGAGTCGAACCACCCCCTGGAGAGGGTCTCTTAGCCGGGATCTCTTTTGGAGAGTTTTTTTAGTTACAAATTGGCTCCCTGCCTTTTTGGGACTAAAAAGGGTTACATGGTTATAGAGGGCTCACTGGTGTAGATGGGTCCAAGATAGATGATAATGTTGGAATGGAGTAGCAGCTTTTGAGTTATTTTACTTATGAGTCAAAGCTAATCTGGGAACGTAAACAATCCCTTAAGGAACTGGCAAGAAACAGCAATGTCATCGTGATGTGGGTGCCAGGTCAAAATGCAGAGAAGTCTGCCGGGCTTATACGACCTAAGACAATCTAATCCAATCTATGTGCTCATTTTAACACCTACCTACTTGGCACAATAAAACAACACTAACCATTGTTACAAAATTTAACAGAATAAACCATAAAAATGTGTATATAATGATAACAAGAAAACTTACCATTAATGATTGGAGCAGGCATGGGATTTAATCGTTTCAGTTCCTTAACTGAAAGTAAATATTCATTCACTTGTAGGTAAAAAATAGCCAACATTGCAAGAGCGTATGTGGATATGTGTTCGTCAAGCTTATTTAATGAAGACCATTTTTTCAAAACCAGTATTAGAGCCTGGCAAATAGGCTGAATTTGTAAACATATTCTATAAAAAAATGCCAGTATTTAAATTTAAGATACTTTTCTGCAGTGATTTCTAATAGGGTTTTATCAATATTTTACCTTAAAAATTTGGTATTTTCAACACTCAATGCATGTCTAAATGATAAATCACAGTCTAAGCCAGTCCCAATATACCGAACTTTTACAATAGGCGTTCTGGCTGTCGGTATTTGATGAATTTTTGTAAATAAATTTTTATGTGAAATTAAAACTTTATACACTTTATTAACAATATCTATTTGGGACAGAGGATCTTGATTTCTACCTCCAAAATACATGTTTCCTGTATCTATGAATATATCCAAATCGCTATTCTACAAAAAAATAAAGTTCCAGATTAATAATTAAATTTAACTGAACTCAACTTATCGAAATCTTACTTCATTTCCTAGACCTGACATCCTAGAACCAAAAGGATAAGCTTTACAGTACGTTAGGCTCGTTTTTAATACTTCTTCTATTCGGGAACAACAATCCAAAGTTCTGTTTAAGCAATTAATGATATTGTTCGCTTCTTTTACCAAACGATCGCCCTCTTTCTCTATGAATTCTCGATTTTGGAACATCTTCATAATTTCAGGATGTAGTTGTATTTCTGAAAGTCAATATTTATTTATTACAACAAATTTCTTGAATTTAGCTTAAATATATGCCATTGCAACATTTTACAGATCAATCAAGTAGAATATCTAACCATGAATTGTTTTGTTACATATAAATTGGATTGGATACGGTTCTGATATGGATATGGTTCTGGCAAGCAGTGAGAAGGTTGTGGTTGGTTTCTGCTCCGTAATTAATCTCAAATTTAAGGGAAATAACGGGCTCTAAAATCAATCCAGTGAGTAAAGGGTAAAGTTAAAAGTGATAAGTGCAAGAAAATAGCAAAAGCAAAATTTAGAAGTAAGAACTTTCCCTTTAAATATTAATTAATAGAGAGAATCAATTCAATAGGAATCCAAAAACACCGATAAAAGTCAAGGTCCGACGAGTTGACCGGCCAACAATTTTTTGCGCGGTGTAATATAGATAAGTTTTTAAACATAAATTTTAATTGTTCTCCGATAAATTTTGATAATTCAAATAAAAAGACGACGAGGAAAATAGTAAGAAGAGGAAAAGCGACAGAGAGGATGAAGAAGAACATAAAGAAGACATTTTCAAAAAAAGTAAAATGATAGGAAGATCTCCAGCCAAAAGTCAGAGAAAACCAAAGGAATGTGGAAGCTTTGATGAAGATGATGCAGTCAATGGGGGAAAAGATAAATGATATGGCTACTGAAATCAAGAAAACTAGGGAAGAACAAAAAGCATACAGAGATGAAATCAAGGATTTAAGAACAAAAAACATGAAACTGGAAGCAGAAAATAAGAAAATTAAAAAAACGCTATTGGATATGGATAATAGATTACAACGTATGGAAAACGAAAAAAGAAAGAACAACGTAGTACTACAAGGTCTAAAAGTAGCAACTCAGAACGTAAAGAGTTCAATGGAGAATATTATGATACAGGAACTGGGCATAAGAGCAGAGATCAAAAGTGCAGTAAAGCTGGGAGAAAAGACCTGCCTGATCCGTTTACTAAATTACTATGAGGAAAAAAAAAGAAAGTAATGCAAAATAAAAAGAAGCTACAAAGAAAAACTGGAGAACCATTATATATACAGGATGATTTGTCAAAAAATGACAGAGAAATGCAGAAAGAAATTAGGCTCATAGCTAAGCAAGAAAAACAAAACGGGAAAATAACAAAAATTGGATATAGAAAAATACATGTAGGATCAGAGGAATGGAGGTGGGATACCGAGGAGAAAAAATTAAAAATAAAAGACACTGAGTCAAAAAACCAGTAATAAAAATTGCTAGCAATAAAGATGATACAGAGGAATTGGACCTAGCTATGAATTTGGATATGATTAAAGAAAATGAGGATAATAGTTTAAGTATTAGGTTAGGTATAATTACTCAAAAAGGAAGTGAAGCGAAAAATGAAAATAGAAAAGTTAAAAAATTTCATAACCTTAGGAACCTGGAACCTGAGAGGTATTTATGAAGAAGGAGCCCTAAAGAATCTTATAACAGAAGCCAACAAATATGATATGGACATAGTAGCGGTACAGGAAACACACTTAACTGAAAAAGGAATACAGCAAATAGACAATTACACCTTTTTCAAAGGTGGGAGTGATAACAGATATTTTGGAGTAGGTTTCTTAGTAAGGCAAAACTTAAAAGGTAAAGTAACCGATTTCTTAGAGAAATCAGACAGAATATGCGGGCTACGAATAAGAGCTGGGGAAAAAAACTTCTTCTTCCTAAACATACACGCTCCAACAGAAGAAAAAGAAGATGATGTTAAAGATATATTTTATGAAGAAATAGAAGGGGTAATAGACAACATCCCTAATAATGACATTCTATTTATAGTGGGAGATGCAAATGCCAAAATTGGAAGAGAAGATATATATAAGCAGATCACAGGTGGGTTTAGTAAACATAATGAAACAAATAACAACGGCTTAAAATTAATCGACCTGGCTATAGAAAGAAACATGAAAATAATGAGTACACACTTCGAAAGGAAAGACATACATAAAGGAACTTGGCAAATACCCGGACGAAATGAAACTAACCAAATCGACCATGTACTTATACAACGGACTCACGCTAATCTGATAACAAAAGTAAGGACCTACCGCGGCGCAGATGTTGACTCTGATCACTTTTTAGTGGGAATTAAGATAAAATATTGTAAAGAGGAGAAAACGAAAAGAAAAAAGAAATATGTAATAGGATATAATGTTCGAAATTTGCAAAAAGTAGACGTAGGAAAAAAATATAGAGCTACAATAGATGAAAAACTCAACAACAGTTACGCAGAAATCACAAACCCAAGTATTGATCAAAGATGGAGAAACATCGAAGCAGCTATAACAGAAGCTTCAAAAAAGCATTTGGGTAAAAAGAAAACAAAAGAGAAAAAAAAATTGCTAGATGAAGAGTGTGAAAAAGTAATAAAACAAAAAAAAATTTTAAGACAAAAAATGTTACAGAATCGAAATGAAGAAAATGTCGGCAATTACAATAACCAAAGGAGAATAGTTAAACAGATGTGTAGAATGAAGAAAAGAAAAGCCTTAGAAAATGAAATAAAAAATATTGAAGAAGAGTATCAAAAGAAAGAAGTTAGAAATTTTTACAAGGACATAAAAGAAATAAGAACAAGAAGCGATCACAATACAACCACATTTATTATGGACAAAGATAGAAACCTGATAGGTGACGATGAGGAAAAAATAAAAAGGTGGAAAGAGTATTTCCAAGAAATCTTAAATGAGACCACAACAAGTCAAAGCGAAGACCAAGAAGAACTTATAGAAGAGGAAATTGAAGACAATGAAAATTAGACAAAACCAAAAAAAGAAGAGATAGAAGAGAAAGTTAATGTGATGAAAAATAACAAAAGCCCAGGAATAAATGGAATTACTAAAGAGAATCTAAAATATGGGGGAAAGAAACTCGAGAATGAAATTTACGAATTAATATATCAAGTCTGGGAAATAGAAAAAATGTTTGGAATGAAACTCTCATACTGCCAATATATAAAAAAGGGGATAAAAGGAACTGCGAAAATGATAGGGGCATCGCCATATTAGACATCACTTATAAAATCCTAGCGACATTAATAAAAAGGAGAATAGAAGTATACAGGGAAATATTGTTGGGAGAATACCAAACAGGTTTTAGGAAAGGTAAAGGGACAACTGATCAAGTATTCACTTTAAAACAAATAATGTCCGGTTGTTATGAATATGAAATTCCAATGCAGATACTTTTCGTAGATTTTAAGAAAGCTTACGATAGTATAAACAGGGAGAAATTAATTAAGATATTAAGGAATCTTGGAATCCCAGAGAAACTAGTAAGACTAACACAGATGACTTTAAAAGATACAACAAACCGAGTAAAAGTTGAAGGTAATGTGAGTGAATATTTTAAAGTACAGCAAGGGCTAAGACAAGGGGACCCACTATCAACAACTTTATTTAACCTGGCCCTGGAATATATAGTAAGGCAAAGCAATATTAATAGAAAAGGAATACTATTCAATAGAAGTCATCAAAGTTTAGCATACGCCGACGATATTGCATTAATAGCAAGAAGTATAAGAGAGCTGAAAGAAATAACATACCAACTCATAAGAGTAGCAGAGACGATAGGATTACAAATTAATATAAGTAAAACTAAATATATGGAGTTAAAGAATAAACATGGAAGTCGAAGTATGACAAATCTTCAAATACGTAAACAAGATGGAACTACGCCAGAATTCGAAGAAGTACCTAGGAGTCCTAATAGATAATAAATGCCATGCAGAAAACGAAATAGAGCTACGAATTGCTAAGAGTAATAATTGTACAGGGAGCCTAAGAAGAGTTCTAAAAAGTAAAGAAATTTCCAGAAAAACAAAGATCAGAATCTATAAAACAATGATAAGACCCACACTAACCTATGCGTCCGAAACATAGATAATGACAAATAAAACAACACAACGTTTGGAGACTTGGGAAAGAAAAATTTTAAGACGGATCTTTGGAGGAAAAAAAACGGATATAGGATGGGAAAGAAGATCAAATGGCGAATTATATGAATTATTTAAAGAGGCTCCTGTCAGCAAATTTGTAAAAAAAAGAAGATTGCAGTGGCTAGATCATCTACAAAGAATGGACGATAACAGAGCTTTAAAAACAATAGCTTGGAAAATCCCAGAAGGGACGAGAAAACGAGGCAGACCTAGAAGAAGATGGAGAGATGCAGTAGACCTAAGAAAAAAACAAATCCGGAACTGGAAACAAAAAGTAAAAAATCGAACAGAATGGAAAGAGATTTTAAAGCTATGAGCCTAAAAGGCCTGCATAAAGCTTCTTATATATATATATAAATTGGATTATTTGACAAAAGCTCCCAGGCTGTTTGACTTTTTTTAAAACTTTTAACAATTATACTATATTTCAAACAATTTATACAAGGTTTTGTACTATTTATAACTTTCCTTATGAAACACTCTATTTATTGGTGAAAATCACATGAAAAACTTGAAGTGGTTTTTGAGATTATAACAAGTTGACTTTCATCTATACAAACAAGATTAGATTAGATATTTGTTGGTTATTTTTAGTACACACACAGTAGACACATACAGTAAAAATATATTAGAAATAGCTTAAATGTTATATAAAAGCGTAGACAAGTAGGCTTTAGTAGATACCTTTAGCTGCTTCTTTTTTCCTTCCTCTTCCTGTACTATTTCTATGTCTTATCACCGATATATCATCTCCAAAGAAAACCACTTTACAAGAAATACATTCATATTCTGTCAGTTTGTGAAGTCGGCTCTTTGATATCTTGGAGTGACTATTAAAAAAAATGATTTTAATAAATAAACACAAACAAGGAAATAAAACGTTAATCTATTAAATAAAGTTTTGTTGCAAAGTTATTTGTTTTGTGTTAAACAAACAGAAGTTTATTACTGTAATATTAATAATAAAAATTATTACTTTTTTTCAGATTTAAAATGTTTATTCCAAACAAATTCATTTGAATAAAATATATTGCAAATTTCGCAATAATATTTGTACTTTGGTTTGACAATCTTCCCTGATTGCCAATGTTGTTCCATAGTAAAATGATCCATTACATCCTCAAGTTTTTTGTTGAAATTGCGAACACATAATTCACAAAATATATATGTTCCTTTATCTTTGAAATACTTGGAGTGTTCCTTATATCTCTGTGGTATGAAATCTTGTAAAGTGATACAAGGATTAGGTCTTGAAAATATGGTATGTTCTACCTCCTTTGTCTCTGAAAAAAAAAACAATAATTATTTGTGACTCAATTGATTGAAACAATTAACTTTTAATGATAAGGTTTTGATTAAAGTTTTTTTTTCGAAAATAATGCAAAAATAATCACCACAAAAAGGTATGACAAATTGCTTTGTCTAGATTAACACCTAAATATTACAGTAATAAATAATATTAGTCATAGTTTTATAAAAATTAGCAGATATTCAAGGAATGCTTATTGGTTTTAAAGGTTTAGATTTAAAATAAGTATGAAGATGTTTGCTACCTTGTTTTTGATCAGATGTTGCTTCAGTTTTAGCTTTTCTCTCTCTAACTACCTTTTCTGGAGATTGAACTTTTGGTTTATCATTTTGAGTTTTTTCTTGTTCTATTCCATATACTTGGACTTGTAAATCAAGCAATAAAAATTCATCAAATCTCTTTTTAAAAAATAAATCTATAACAGTCTTTTTATGTATTTCAGACTTAATATGCTCAATCACACTTTTTATTGGAACATTTACCCAACAAAGATGACATTTTATGGTATTACTGTTTTTTGGTTCAAAATATACCTAAAAATATTCATTTTTATTGTAAATAATAATTATGGAATTTAAAAAGTTACCTGATGAGCTTGATAGCATGGTTCTGAATTCCAAAATAATTCATGATAACTTTCAAGAGCTGTTAAATGAGACTTCTCCACAACTGCTCTTGCATGACGTTGACCTAAAATATGATCCAAGCATTGATTTTTAGTAATTTTTTTAGCAGCCCTCAATTGACAAACACACAATAAACAAGAAGCTCTACTTGGATTGATTTTTTGAATTGTTGGTAACTTGCAAGTGCTGTACTGATTTAAAGCTTTTAATTTTGCAGGATACAGTGCATCTTCAATAACTTGATCATATAATGGCATAAAATTAAATCTGAAAATGTAAATTTAAATATGGTTATTCAAAATGTAAAAAAAACAGGCAATATAATTAATTACCGTAAGTACCATAAAAGATATTTAATTTCAGCTTAGTTTAATTAGAAATAGTTATGCCATCAAAGTATTTTCTTTTATAATTTTAAATATCATTATTAAACATTGGCAATATCAATAAAATATATTAAAATTGCAAGTGTTTATTAGACAAATATATGACATTCTATAAATTAAAATCCTACCTAAAAGTGTTACTTCCAAGAGGTTCTTCTTCTTCTGGAGAAAAACTTCCATTGCAACCTTCAATTCTGTCCATATGTTCAATATCTAAGATATGAATAATTTTATCAGGACTAACCTTACTTGTACTAGGTATCACTTCCCTTTCTGTTGAATGAGGCTCAATTGAAATTTGTTTAATACCACTTAAAAATTCACTATAAGATTGTTCGAAGTGATTATGCTGTTGGAAAACTGACCAAAGATTAGTATTTGATTGACCTTCAATAGGCTCTTCACATTCTGAACAAACAAAATTGTAGCTTTTTCTAGTTTGGGATTGGCCGATTTCAGATATAGCACATTTTATACTCTTTTTTAAATTCAATAGTAGGCTTACTAATTCTTGACATTCATTTTGTTCAACATTTAATAATGCAATTCTTCCTGTACTGTTAAAAAATGTAGAAAATTCATATACCTTTTTTATCAGTTCTGCCGTAGTCAAACAGGAATAACGAAGGTAGTTTTCCACTTCTAAATACTTTATTATATCACTTGGATACATTTCCTTGTCGTTCATGATTAAAAATGATAATCATGCACAATAAATTTATGAAAAGCGTTATGATACAAACAAAAAATGATAAATTTAAATATAATATTTTACATATTTCTGCTACTGTACAATGTAGTGAATTTTTTTTGAAATGAAAAAATATAAAGATAATTTGGACTTTCAACTAATGATAAGTCATGGTAATTATTTTTAATATTTCAACAAGTTGGTCTCCTCATTTGACAGTTCATTAGTCAATTTTTAAAATTTGTATTAAAATGATTTTAGCATATTACGTCCGTGTTTAAATTTTAATTAGAACTAACCCAAAATGTTTGCTTTAAATTGTTGAAGATATTGAGTAATAACTATTAATGTATACAAGAATTATCTATTTTGTAATTGAGTTTTCTAAAAAATGCCCAAAAAACAGCTTGACAGTTCAAGTTCACTTCCTAACCTTACTTTTGTTCTGTGGTTCACTTATCATTTTAATTAAACGTCAAATATTAACAAAAACAACAACGAAATTTTGTCATTATTTTATTTTTAAATATCATACAGGTTTTTACGATAAAAAAATATAATGTGATAGTTAAAAATGTGTTATGAAGGATGTTTTAATTGTTTTTCCAGATGGAGGCTATGGATACGTCCCCTTTTTATTCTTTTATATGCATTAGCAGCATTAGTCTTTGTACCATTATTTTTAGTAAAATCATTGCAAGATGGATTTAATAAACATGATCAAGAAATTCTTATAGGTGGTATATTTGTATGGGTTGCCATACCTTTGTCTTTATGGGAAATTATGCAACATGTCATACATTATGTGCAACCAAAGTTACAGAAACATGTTATTAGGTATATATTTAAATTTTTCCTACCTATTGTTATTTTAATATGTAAAATTAATTTTTCACCACTTCTCAATTTATCACGTTAAAAAATTACAATAATTCACAAATACAGCATTTGTCTTATTAGTCTTTTATTTTGCAGTTATAATTATTTTGATGTCACATTATATAAAGTTATAACTATATAACTACAACATGGTATAGTGCATTATAATCTTGCTTTAAAGTTCTATATCTGAATGTCCTAGTTATTATTATAATTTATCTTTTTGTACATGTAAACTACAAGTACTAACACACCTGACAATTGTTGCATTGAATGAAAAACTTGGTTGAAATAATGCCCAATAATAGTATCAAACTTGTATCATAGTTTAAATGAAATTTAAATAATTGTTTTGCAGGATTTTATGGATGGTTCCAATATATGCCATTAATGCAGTAAGTAAATAGCATATTAAATATATTAAAATGTAATAGATAGTTTCACACAAATTCATATTTTAGCTACCTGACTGCAGTTTACCTTTGATCTATGAAACACACATCAGATAGTTAAAAGTTAATGTTCATGTTGATGTAGAAGTAATAGTGCTATTTTTATTAAACATCAATATAGTCAATGGTTTCAGAATTAGAACTCTAGTCAACATTTCTGTTCCTTTGAAAAAAGCTGTTTATTTTGTAAATGTAGATGAAGTTATTTATTTTAATAAATCAAGCATTATAGGTATACAATCAAGGGCTTTAAAAAATGTAATATCAGAGTGGTTTGAATATTTGGACTTTAGATTATGATTACTTTTGCTTATCTAGTGTTGTCAGTTATTTAGCCATTGAAATGAAAAATATACCATCATTCATACAATCAAATTCTTTTAAATAAAGTAATGCTGTACATTTATTTCCTTCCATGCAAATAACATTAAATTGGCAAAATATTTTAGTGGTTGGGGCTCATTTATCCAGAGGAGTCAGTCTATGTAGATAGTATAAGAGAATGCTATGAGGCCTTTGTCATTTATAACTTTATGAAGTTTCTTTTAAATTATTTAAACATGGAAATGGATTTGGAAGCAAGTTTAGAACTAAAACCTCAAGTGAAGCATGTATTTCCACTTTGTTGCTTACCAGATTGGGAAATGGGAAGGTAATCAAAAAGTGTTTATTATAAAAAGAAATAAAACAAGCTTGACTTTTTAAACTCTTAAAAAATATCAAAAAGTTTTATTCTGCATTATCATGTTTTAGAGAATTTGTTCATATTTGTAAACATGGAATTTTACAGTACACAATCATAAGGCCATTAACATCTGCAATTTCTTTGTAAGTAATTATTCATCTTTTTTATTTAATTTTTAATTGAATATATATGTTTAACTGTTTATTGATTTTAGCATATGCAAAAATTTAGATGTTTATGGAGATGGTGAATTTAAAGCAAATGTAGCATTTCCATACTTAATATTTGTGAATAATATTTCCCAGTTTGTGGCTATGTACTGCTTAGTGATGTTCTATAAAGCCAGTGCTGCTGAACTAAGGCCCATGAAACCACTTCCCAAGTTTTTATGTATCAAGGCTGTTGTGTTCTTTTCATTTTTGTAAGTACAATACATCAGATTATCTTGACATTTAATTACTGAGAATTTTTTTGGCTACCTTAATTACCCTAGAATAACAATGCTTCTAGTGAGGCTGAGCCAAGTTCTCAAGAACATCCTTATTTTGAAACAATTCCTAGGAGCCATTTGCAGAACAATACTCCTTATTTCAAGGAGGTGCTTTGATGTTTTAAACCTTTTTGCTTGCTTCAATCCTGGTATATTTATGTAGTGATATAATGTTTTAATTTGGTTGCATTCTTTTGTAAAACTACCAAAGGGTTTCATACTCATTTTGTAGTAAGGTCCTTTCTTAGTTTTACAAATTTTGACTTAAACCCAGGAAAGTGAATCTGTAAAAACACTCTTATTCTTGCTTGATCTTCAGTATATCTTCTGTTTTTTGTCCCACTAAGTTTATATATGAAATAATTTTAAAATAGATAAATTATTATTTCTAGCCAAGGTGTACTGATACAATTGGCCGTTTACCTTAACATTATAAAACCAGGCCCTGATGCTGAACAAGATGGCTTAAGTCTTTCAACCAGACTGCAAAATTTTTTGATATGTATTGAAATGTGTCTGGCAGCTATAGCCCACCATTATAGTTTCTCTTACGAACAATATCTGACACCAGACTCGCCCAGTAGAGGACAATCGTGCTGTGCGTCGTTTTTAGCTATGTGGGACATATCTGATGTTCATACTGACGTTAGGGAACATTTAGGCATTGTTAGTAAGTATACATAGAAATAAGTATTGTAGTAAGTAATACAAAGAAACTATCTATTTATTTAAATTTTTTTTTAATTAATATTATTGAGCAAACAGAATATGTATCAGAATATAATACAATCCTCTAAGCTGTTGTATTGACTATGTTCTTACTTGGTGTAAAGACATATTCTCAATAATTTTTAAGGTGTTTTGGCTTGAATACTTCTTATATTTTAAGGTTCCAATTATGTGATTTTCTAATCTGTGTCATTCCTACTCCATGTACGTTATAACATGGGTATTTTAAAAGAAAAATTGACGGTTTTAGAAATAACAATAATATTCCATGATTTAGCCGTTCATCGTATGCTTGTCTAGTTACCCCTGTATAGGTAGCTTAGAATAAAATATACTGTAAAAATGCAATTTCTTATATTTTTTTTGGCATCTTTGAAACTACTCTTGTTGAGGATTTCAAGTTCCCAATTATTCATAATTTAAAGGTAATATTAGCTTGATTTAAATCCATTTTTCGTAAAGTCAAAAATAATAATAAACCTTGTAACAATTTGATAAAATGTATTCTGTCCTACAACAACTGGTAACAAAGCGTTTTGCAATTTTATTAACAGTGACTCATACCATCCGCCCTACAGAAAACTGCTTTGGTTCACCCTAAGTTGTGTGAACACTCAATAAAGAGCTGTATTTCCTGGCCAACTCGCGAATTGTCAACAAGATTCTGAAGGCAACGCTGACCGTCTTATTATTGTTATAGTAACTGCTACTATGCAATTATTTTTGTTGTACTAGATTGTGTAACCATATTATGACGTTGAGCGTCAATTTGTGATATGATTTAAATGTTGAGAGTAAATTTATAAAAATATTTAGTTAACTTTTAAAAAATAACAATATACCAAAAGAAAAAATGTAATTTACAATAAAACAACCATTAATCTTAATTTCGTCTTTAATTAGTTGTAAAATAATAATATATTTCAAAAATTAACAAAATTTATAAATGTTTATCACAGCAAAAATTATGATAGCTCTGACTATAGCACAATATTTGTTTCTTTAAGAAATTATAAGGGCGCCACTGAAATCTTTTTATTTTTTATGATACTACTGAAGAAAGTTGTTTTAAGCTGAGTTATTTAAATAAGTATCATAAGATGACAGAAAGATTTAAAAAAAAGCTGCCTATGAAGTAAAAAAAATGAAAATGTACCAACAGATAAAAGATAAATAGATTTCCTTGGTGCTAAAATGAATGAAGTTGAGAATACGTTACAAAAAAATAATCCGCAAACAGTTCTTTACAACTACTTATTCTAATACAGTTGACGATATAGATAGATATAAACGGAGATAAAAGAGAAAAAAATATGGGAACAGTAAACTTGATATACCACAACAAACTTATCTGTTAACAATAGTGGACGATCCTCCGCCGCACCTTGGGGTCGCTACGGCACTGTCTAGGTGGTTCCAAATGACTATGGAAGATCACGAGTGGAGGGATGATCTGCCCAAGTTGTAGAGATGATCCAGTTAAAAATGTTCGTGCATACGAGAGCTTAAAGTTTACAAGCTGTTCAAGTTTACTGAATCTTCAAATTAAAGAGATACTTCTAGTTTAAGATATGCTTCGAGTTTACAAGATGTTTCGAGTTTCCTGTATTATATTCCAACTTTCTGTATATGACAGTAAACCAATAGAAGAAATGAGACTGGGAATAATTATTAAAACCTCTTGAACCCGATAATGGCAACTCATTAGTACACCTCGTAGCGTAGCTACTTTGAACTTTTATAATTATAGAGACCGTATTCATTATTTTATTATTAAGAATTCCTTCGGAAAGATGGAGCTCGCGGTACTAATTTAATTTAATATTTACGATACCAGGTGCTTAAAATGTTAACAGGTTCTGTTACAATTGTTCCAAAATATCTGTAGTTTTAATATCTAGAACTTGATACCTGAAATATTACTTACTATTTCAGATGTTTGTATTGAATTTATTTTGATGATTAAAAAAAATGTTTTTTCAGGTAGTTCAATTAGTCGTAGAATAAGAGGTAGAAGTATGTATAGCATTCCAAGGGGAGAAGATGAATACTCTAATTTGGTGTCATCAAGAGGTGCACATAGTATGCCTAATCCGGGGTATTATCAAAACGAAAACGACGATATAATTGTTAATTACGGTACTGTAAGCTCTAGTCAACCTGCTAAAATACACAACAGTAAATACAATACATAGGATTTTAAAAATTGTGTTTAAATAGGTGTCAATTTGGCCTAAATAGTAATTACTTTTTTTTCTTTATCTGAATTCATTTTTTCATAAAATATTCTATACTACACGTCGTGCTTGTATCGTTTTCTAAGGTATATAATGCTGGTCATTTATATCAAGATGTAATACTTTAAACAGAATAACTTAAAGAGTATGTTTATAAAATAAGACATTCCTGTGTTTCAAATAATTTCATATTTTTTTACTCTGTTCCAGTTTAATTATTGAGTAATAAGAGGCATAATACTCAACAATTTTTATTGTTTATTGCAAACATCTCTTATTTTACTCACAATCTCTGCTAATCTGTTTCTTTTATATCAACTAGGTTATTGTTTAGTTCAGCTTAGTTTATAATAGTTTCAGAGTAGATTTTAGTTTTAAAATCAATAAAACATTTCATCTATTCTGGTGAAGTTCGTTTGAAATTTCAAGACACCAATAGTCACTATAACTGTAATACCTTGTAACTCCAAAAACTATTTTTTACAGGAGAGTATAAAAACAATCTGTGTCTCTTATACGTTGAAATAGTTGAAACGTTTTGAAGGCAGTCACCGAATACGGAACTACGAATAGAATGGCAAGAACCTAGTTACTGTCTAGATTCGTATGCGACATCGAGTAGCAGCGGTTGTGTTAAAAAGTATTGTCGATAATACAGATTCCCTAAATTTATATCTAGTGCCATCTATCTGTCAATAAGAAGTACTCTGCGATAAAATAGACATCTACATTTCAACGAAACTAAAGTAAATATATATGTTTACAATCAAAAAATGATCATTTGTTTATTTATTTTGTTTAAAATACAAGTCATGTTTCAAAAGATTATTTCTCAAACACTTGAAAATATGAAGGACATCAAATATGGGAATAATTTCTTGGTCATTGATCACAAAACCAAAATTTCTATTCTCTTCTTTTCTTTTTAAGTATTCCTCCTTCGTTTCACTCATTAGCAGTCTAATAGCTCCTACATTATTTTCACTTTGGTCACAAACTGTCGATACTACCTTCAAACCTATACTTTGACATTTGCAGATTAGAACCTTCAGCAAATTTTTTAATGCCATGGATTTATGAGGTCGTTCACTAAATGTAAAAGCTAATGGTTGCTTCCACTGTTTATACAGTCCTTTCAGCATAAAAACGTTTGTATGATCTGCTAGTACAGGTTTTCTTTCTTTATAAATTACAATTTGATTTATTCACTTACCAGGTAAATTTAAAGTTGGAACTGCTGTTCTTATAAGACCTCTTTTGGTACCTAAAACTTTACAGTTACTAGAAAAATGTTCTTCACAAAATACATATTTTTTATAAATGTATTCAACTGACAAGTCTTTATAATTTAAAGACTGTATCTTTAAAATCCACTCACTAAACACACTTGGTTCATTTTTTGGAAAACGATGCATTTTGCCTTCACGATTTGTACATGTAGGTACCTACACAACATTTCCTTTTGAATCTATTTTAGGGACAGAATTATTTGGAAGCACAAAACCAAAGATGATATACACAAACAAAACTAAAAAAACTGAAGACAAAACTCCTGCTCTTTTCCTGATTCTCAGAACTACTGTCTCTTTTCTTAATTTTCTTAAAACTCAACAACTCAACAAATACAGATTGATACAGATCTGCATGGGCGTCATTTCAGCATTTTAAGTGGGGTGGCAAGACCTACCGAAGTATCGACGAGTCTGGAGGTCCTCTTCCAGCCCAGATGTGTTTAAAAAAATTGTTTAAATCTGTTTATCATTTTCGCAACATTTTCGCTAACAATATTTCCTGAAGCAATGATTGACTAAATGCATTTCTTCAAGATAATGGGATACATAAAAAAGATATAATAATAATGATAAAGTTCATTTATTCAATATATAAATAAACAAAAATCAAGATCACAAAGGTAACTGTTGGGGCTGTTGGCCACAACACGGGGTTGTAATTTTCTTCCTTCGAATTAGTGGACTGGATTTCAAAAGGCCGGTTCAGCATTAAAATAATATACGTTGTAATAAACAATTTGTATTAAATTCATACAAGTAACAAACGTCGAAAGTACATATAGGTAAAAACAATGAATGTAGACAAGCCTTTCAGTTTGTAAAATGTTATTAATTGTTAGGAACAATCTTACTTTTTCCGTTGCAGTTTTCAAAGCACTGAATCACTATAAGAACTAAACTCACTGTACGTTTATTATTATTTGGTATGAAATAAAATTGCACTTATTAGGCAGGAAAGAAGTTAATTAATTTTAATTATATGGAAATTTACCCATTGGGTAGGAAAGTTACAATTTAACTGTTGTTGAAATATCAGGATCGAAAATTTTCTTACTCTCGTGAATACTTGACTTCGAGAGTCAATAATATGGAATGGAATTCGGCGTGTAAAATTTGTTCGTTAGAAACCTAGCCACGCCCATAGTCACCCTCTCGGTAAAAAGTCTAGTTTTGTAGCAGGTGTTTCTAGGATTCATGGGCGCGCCGATAAGAAATTTTAAAATTAATAAAAGAAATGAAAAATACAATTAGGTAGAAAATAATTGTTGAACCTATGGTCTCAACATACTCCCGCCCGTTGAAATCTCTGAATTCAACAAGAAGGACAGAACCGAACAGTGGATTAACTCGCAAGCAAAACGGAACAATGTCACGCAAGACAGCGATGCATAGAAACGAGAACTGATTACGTGACGGAGGCTGCATTAGGCAGGGGACAAACCTTGGTAATCGGTCTGACGAATGTACCCTCTTTGGTACGGAGTTTTATGGCGCGGACTCTTTGGTCCACACCAGGAATAACCTCGACAATCCTTGCCAAAGGCCACTGGAGGGGAGGAATATTATCTTCCTTCAACAGGACCATGTCGTTGACCTGGAGGTTCGTTGAAGGAGCTAGCCATTTAGGCCGGTTTTGTAAACGGTTCAAGTACTCTGTAGTCCATCTTTTCCAGAAGTACTGTTGAATTTGCGAACATCTCTGCCAGAATGTAAGTCTATTTTCTGGCAGGTGTGAGATGATGCGATCAGGATAAGAGGTCAAGGGACGACCAATCAGGAAATGTCCAGGAGTTAGGACTTGGAAATCATTGGGGTCACTGGAAATTGGGCACAATGGCCTAGAATTGAGAATTGCCTCAATTTGGGCAAGAACGGTAATCAACTCCTCAAAAGTAAGTTGAGCGTTTCCAACGATGCGGTATAAGTGTCTTTTGGCACCACGGACAGCGGATTCCACAGACCTCCCCAATGGGGGCTGCGAGGAGGAATGAATTTCCATTCGAAAGAGGTTTCAGAAGCAAAAACTTTGATGTGATCGGACAGATCGGAATTAAGGAAGAAGTCGCGCAAATCCTTCAGATGATTTCTCGCGCCTACATAATTGGTAGCGTTGTCACTGTAAATGACGGTAGGAATCCCTCTGCGTGAGATGAAACGCTTCAGGGTTAACAGAAATGCTTCAGTGGACAAGGAGGACACCAACTCTAAATGGATGGCCTTGGTAGTCATACATATGAATACTGCCATGTAACACTTTGTGAGAGGAGCCTTGCGAAGGCGAGAAGACTTTATAAAGAAAGGGCCACCATAGTCAATGCCTACCCTTTCAAAAGGTCTGGAAGGAGTGACCCGGTCGGATGGCAGATCGGACATAATTTGTTGAGCAGAAACAGCTCGGAAACGGAAACAAGTCATACATTGATGAATGACTCTTTTTGCCTCCCTGATTCCATTCAGGGGCCAATATTGCAAACGAACATTAGCAAGAACTGCTTGGGCACCAGCGTGTCCCAATCTGATGTGCTCTCTTTTGAGCAGAAGGGAGACTACATGATTTTTAGCAGGAAGAAGTACAGGGTGCTTATGAGGCTCAGGAACGTCTGCATGCTGCAAACGGCCTCCAACGCAGAGGAGTCCTTGATTGTTTATACAAGGATTGAGGGATAATATGCCTTTGTCGGAAATTGGTTTGAGTGATTTCAATTCTGAAATCGTCTTGGAAAAGTATTTGAATTGTAAGTTTCGAAGGACCAGCACTAAGGCAGAATTTATTTCTAATATGGACAAGGGGCCGTGGAGCCTTGATTCCTTGCCTTTGGAATTGGATACAAACCGCAGCACATAAGCTACAGCATGTAGCAGCTTATTAAATGAAGAAAACCTTTCAAATATGGAGTTCCAGAATTTTATTTCACAGTTGGTGCTTGCAACCAGCACTTGGAGCTTGTCAGTCCTTTCTTCTGGTACAGCATTGGGGGGTTTCAGGGTAAATTTAGAAAAGTCTACATCTAAGTAAGACAGGAAATCAGGGCCATGCCACCATAGCCTTGAAGTTAAGAGATCAGGAGCTAGCACTCCTCTGGACAGCAAATCGGCAGGATTTTTAGCAGAGCGAACATGTCTCCAATTAGCGTGTGGTATGGAAGTTTGAATTTGGGAAACTCTGTTGGCTACAAATGTGTGCCAACGGGATGGATGTGATTGAATCCAGTAAAGGGCTATCTGGGAGTCAGTCCACAGATTTACGGAGTCGAATTCTAAATAACTCTCGAATATTTGGAGAATCCTTTGGGTTAACTTGGAAAGGAGCACCATTGCACATAGTTCAAGGCGCGGAAGAGAAACAGTCTTAAGAGGCGTAACTCTCGATTTGGAACTTACTAACGTGTTGGAGACAGTATCGTCGGAATAAATGGTTCTGAAATACAAACAGGAACCATAAGCTCGCTCGCTGCTATCAGCAAAGCCATGAATTTCAACCCTTATTATTGATTTTTCGGAAAACAGATATCTAGGAATTTTCAAGCCTTTTAATGAATCAATAGAATGTATGAATTTTTTCCACTCTTGAGATAATTCAGGAGTTAGAGGTTCGTCCCAGGAAAGCTTTGATCGCCACAACTTTTGCATGAAGATCTTTCCTATGACTATGAATGGGCTCAAGTATCCAATTGGATCAAACATCTGAGCCAGGAGAGACAAAGCCTTGCGCTTGGAAGGAGTTTCAGTATGAGGAAATTTTGGTAAGGAAATGGCAAATTCGTCCGAGGACGGATTCCAGGACAACCCCAAAACCTTATTGGGAGTATCGTCCATTTCTATTTCATATTTAATTGGGTTAGAGGACTCACAATATTTTTGTCTAAATTGTGAGCAATTGGATGACCATTTATGCAGTCGGAAACCCGCGGAATTCAATAATGTATTAAGTTGGTGATAGGACTCTTCCAACTCGGGGACGGAATCAGCACCATGAAGTACATCATCTACGTATGTTTGATATAACACGGCCCTTTGTGCTAAAGGAAATTTATCGGAATTGGAGGCGAGTTCTTTTAAAACTCTTGTAGCCAGGAATGAGGAACAAGTGACTCCATAAGTCACCGTGGAAAGTTGGATACATTTAAAATCCTCTTGAGGCGAGTTTCTCCACAAGATATTCTGGAAGTGTAATTGTGAAGGATTCATTTTGACCTGGCGATACATTTTCTCGATATCGCAGGTCAGGACAAACTTGTATAAGCGGAATCGACATAATATGTCATATAGGTCCGGCTGAACTATGTAACCTTTGTGCAGGATATCATTCAAGGAAATTCCATTGGAAGTTTTACTGGAAGCATCAAAAACTACTCTGAGTTTAGTGGTTTCACTGGATTCTTTAATCACGCAGTGATGTGGAAGGAAGTATTTATTCTCAACGGATTTGTCGTTGGGATCAAATGGAACGTATGTGGCATGTTTCAACTCCACGTATTCGTCAATGAATTTTTGATAATCAGAGAATAACTTCGGGTTATTCTGAAAACGTTTTTCTAGATTACAAAATCGCCTTTTGGCAATATGGAAGGAATCACCAAGTGGATTGCTATCGGTGGGATCCTTGAAAGGGAAATTTACTTGGAAAGTTCCGTCTTCACAACGTACGTGTGTTTTAATGAAACTTTGTTCAGCCAACGCTTCGTCAGCTGACAAGGGCTTGGTTTCTGGGAGTTCTTCGACTTCCCAGAACTTGGAAAGGACTTTATCTAAAGTAATAGTGGGTTCGGATGAGTCTTGACAGAACAGAGACACTTGAGTTTTATTTGAAGAAGTTTGTGGAGGTAACTGTCCTCCGATCACCCATCCCAGCCTTGTTGACTGAAGGGTAGGGAGTTTAGGGCCTAACTTGTGGACCTGTGGAAGCAGAAGTTCATAATATGCTCCAGCACCCAACAGTAGTTCTACATCTGAAGGAACATGGAATCCTGGGTCAGCTAAAGTGAACCCGGGAGGAATATTCAAACCTTGTTTGTTTATTGGAATTCTAGGTAACCTTGAAGTAATTACCGGAAGTACTGCACAAGACACCCTCAACTGGAAGTCTTCTTGTACATTAGAACGAATAACAATATCTAACATTTTGTTGGAAATTGTTGGAGTGCATTTAATGCCGGAAAATTGAAGTGGATTATCGTAAGTTTTTGCATTTAACTTTCTTACGAGTTTTTCGGAAATGAATGAGCATTGACTGCCATTATCAAGAATAATTCTGGCCTTGATAGGAGGACCATTGTCGGAAAGAACGTCTACTACAGCCGTGGCTAGTAGAATCTCAGGGTCTCCCTTACCTACTAGCAGAGAGGATGGCATGGAAACAGTCGGAAAATTGCCTCGAGCTTCAGGCTCGGAGTGTCTTGAGGATTGTACATTGTTAGCATTCAAGCTAGGAGAAGAACGAGAAGGAGATCTCCAGTTTTCATTGAAAGACCTATTAGAAGAGTTACTGACTTGAGGCCTGGAAATGGTCCTCGGACTATGACTAGGATCCTGGGAGTTTTGGTCACTGGAATGACGTGTAGTAGGATTTTGAGAAGGATTCCTATGAAGGAGAGTGTGGTGCCTTTTACCACACATGGTGCAACCCTTAGACTTACACTCTGACGGAAAATGTTTAGCTCCCATACAATTAAAGCATAACGAATGTGACCTAAGGAAATTATACTTATCTTCTGAAGCTAGACTTGAAAATTTATGACATCTATAAATGTCATGATTAGCGGTTTTACAGTACCAACAAGTTCTTCGTTTGTTTGTTGGTGAAGTAGGAGGAGCATTATTTACATGCAAGGTGGTTTTTGGCTTATAAACACCTTTTTCGGATTTTGGTTCGTGTGAAACAAATGAGGAAGGACCGCTTAGGGATTCGAGAGCATTGCATCTATCTCCAATGATCTCGAAAAATTCCTTTAATGTAGGAGTTGAATTTAAGTCTCTGTTTGATTGATATTCCTTTTTAGTACCGTAATCTAGCTTTCTCATAATTATGTTGAGTATAACCAAGTCCCAATGCTCGACTGGGCACTTCAAATTTTTTAATGAATCTAAATTTTTTCGGATATTGACTAAAAACTCTCGGAGTGAAGTTGATGTACATTTGGTTAGGTTTGGATAATCTAAAATGGCATTTAAATGGGAATTTACAATGGCCAAACTATTTTCGTATCTTTTTTCTAAGATCTCTAATGCAATTGGAAAGTTATCATTGATAATTTCTAATGATTCAATGAGAGATAAAGGTTCTCCCTTCAAATAGGATTTTAAATAAATTAATCTCTGAACATCAGTTAAAGAAGCATTATTTTTGATCAACGCATTAAATAATTGATAAAACGATGCCCACTTGGAATAATCTCCTGAAAATTGAGGAATAGAAATTTGGGGGAGTTTTACCCCCGTTCGTTGATCATTGGAGGTGGATATAGAATTACTTGGAGATGGAATAGGAGGTGCATGTCTACTTAGACTACTAATTTTTTCATTCAAATTTGATACCAATTCATCTTCTAAATCTACATGATCTAAATCTAAATCTTCAATTTCATCTTGTGCGGAATTATATCTACTCATTTCTATATTTAGTGAATTAAGTCTGGATTGAATTTTAAATAAATCTGTTTCGGAATTTATCTTATCCGTAATCCAAGTTTGGATCCGGGTGATCGCGGCTTTAGCATTTTTTCGAACTTTCTTAAAGGCTTTTAAGTCCTCCATTTTGTGCTTTGAAATGAAAAAGTAAGCTAGTTCGAGTCAAAAAGAAATGTTTTACAACTATACTATAATATGAAAAGATCAAACAGTGATCTCGGAAAAGCACAAATCAATCACAAATCAATTATTTAGCGGCACTGACAATCAAACACTCGCGTAAATGTACTTAATCTAAATAAAAAATACAATGTTTATCAAAACAATAGGAAAATTCACTAAATAGTGTTCATGAAACGAATATAAACAAAAATAAGTCAAATAAATCAAATCAATCAGATATGCCTAAAAGATTTGTAAAATGTACATGCACAATAATAAATGATGACCGAAATTATTTAATTAAGGTCTAAATTTAAGTCGATTTTATTTAAAAACTTTCTTTTTAAATTACAATCGCGAAAAAGGAGAGTAAAACTTTTAAGTACGCCCCTGGAAAAACGAATCAAATCTCAATAGTTGCCTTGACTTGACAGCAGGAAATAACAATTTAAAATTTTAATCTAAATTTTATGTAAATATTTTATGAAGTACGAATCTATCTTTAATACGGCACTGAACATTTAATTTAAGTTACTCTTTTAAATTAAATCGACTCTGAAAAGCTTTGTCTAATTAGATAAAAAATTTCTAAATGCTATAAATAGGTACAACTTAACTGAATATACATAAAAACCCAAATGTTTTTACTTCGAACAGAACAATAGGAAATGTAACCTGTTGTCGGCCTTCGTCTAATGCCGGCCGGTTGGATTTATGAAGGAATGCGTAGAAATAACAGCATGTCTTGCTGTCGAACTGAATTTCAAATAAAAATTATTTTAATGCAAATATATCCGGTCGAAGTGACCAAATGTTGGGGCTGTTGGCCACAACACGGGGTTGTAATTTTCTTCCTTCGAATTAGTGGACTGGATTTCAAAAGGCCGGTTCAGCATTAAAATAATATACGTTGTAATAAACAATTTGTATTAAATTCATACAAGTAACAAACGTCGAAAGTACATATAGGTAAAAACAATGAATGTAGACAAGCCTTTCAGTTTGTAAAATGTTATTAATTGTTAGGAACAATCTTACTTTTTCCGTTGCAGTTTTCAAAGCACTGAATCACTATAAGAACTAAACTCACTGTACGTTTATTATTATTTGGTATGAAATAAAATTGCACTTATTAGGCAGGAAAGAAGTTAATTAATTTTAATTATATGGAAATTTACCCATTGGGTAGGAAAGTTACAATTTAACTGTTGTTGAAATATCAGGATCGAAAATTTTCTTACTCTCGTGAATACTTGACTTCGAGAGTCAATAATATGGAATGGAATTCGGCGTGTAAAATTTGTTCGTTAGAAACCTAGCCACGCCCATAGTCACCCTCTCGGTAAAAAGTCTAGTTTTGTAGCAGGTGTTTCTAGGATTCATGGGCGCGCCGATAAGAAATTTTAAAATTAATAAAAGAAATGAAAAATACAATTAGGTAGAAAATAATTGTTGAACCTATGGTCTCAACAGTAACTATAGTTTTAAACTACGAATTTGCGACTTTGATTTCAAAATTCTGGGGGGGCAAAATACTGGCCTCGAAAATTCTGGGGTGGCAACTGCCACCCCAGGATGACGCCTATGCAGATCTGTTAAATTAAAAAGTATTGTCATTAATAGTATTAGTAGAGAGACCTCTTCGAAAAATAGAACAATTAAATGAGTAGACGCAACGATCAGCGCCATCCTATGGTTGTGTTAAAAATATTTTTTGGCGGGAGTATATTTGCTTTCATTTCTATTCGTAGTTCCGTATTCGGTGTTAGCAGTTTTACCGTTGGCAGATTGGTCGTTACCGGAGATACGAGGTTTACGTTACACGTTCTACAGTCATCCATAATTCGATGGCCTAACTGCAATAGACCGTATCTGAAAAAAGTTAATGGACTGTGAAAGTGTGACGTCAAAATTTGTGTTCTATGCTGTTGAACTGGGAAATGTCAACGAAATTATGCCAAACGGCAACATTATAAATCTCTAGAAATAACATTTGTTTGAGTTATTTTGTTATTATACTTTGAAATATAACGCAAGTATCATAATTAAATACATATAAGCAAAATCTTTCCAAATTCGATTTTTAAAGAACCCTTTTAGTAACTATTCTCAAAATTTATGACAATGTACAACTTTGAAGGTTATGTTATAATATTTTTACGGAAATTGTTCGTCTATCTACTTTAGTGATATGTAAATCATATGAATGGCCACTTACCAATGAAAAAACAGTAATTAACTCCCAAAAATCAAGAAAATACATTAAAATAGTCAATAAAACCTATAAAACATACCATAAAAAAAGTTGTTTGGAATCATTTGGTTTGACACTTACGTCACTACTTTCCCAGTTCATTTTACAGGGGAGACAAAAAACTATTTTAATTTCAAAATTAGGTGGTGGTTTAACTTTTTTTTGTCTTATAATATATAGTTAATTATCCCAAACTAGACAAATATTGGAAAAACGAGCATTTTGCAATATTTTGTATTTATGATTTAGATACGGGGTATTGTCAAAAATTTTCTAACCAAAATTTGACATACGTGTATTATTATCTAATCGCAATGGTTTATTAAAAAGCATGAAAATGATTTAACACAACATTTATTAAATACTTCTAATTCTTAAGACATTTTGAACAAAATTGTATAAAAAAGTCATAAATTGTCTTGCGTTACAGGTTAATCTTTGGGTAAATTGTCATAGAAACCATCACAATCAGCGGGTAGAAGTAATTTCATATCTTGCAAGATGTACATGCGAATATTTTTTTGTCTTTGTTTCTTTGAAAGCCCTCGTAATCCACACCGCGCATCCTTCTGGACTTGGTTGTTAACCTGGACCAGTTTTCTTTGTCTGCTTTTCTTTCCCTAGTTCTTCCTTTTGTAGCTTTATCTTCTCTTATATTATCATTTGAATTTGTAGAATTTTGTGTGTCATCTCCTTCATTTAAGGTTTCTTCAGGAACTTCAGGATATTCTTCAAAGGTATAATCTAGATCGCCCTTTTCATCTTCAATAAAATTAGACTCCATTAAAACATTGTTTTTCTCTTCAGGGGCGAGATTTTTATTTCCGTCGTAAAAATTTGTACGCGTTTCTAAGAATAATTATTGGTCTTTGACTATTTTTGGAAAAATTCTATTGTCAGTAATTTCCTGTGAAAAATCATTATTACGTAGCTGATCTATCATCAGCGTAGTTATAACATGCTAAACGTGTCCGTCTGTCTGTCTGTCCGTCTGTCTGTCTGTCCGCACGTTAACTCGAGAACGCTTTGACGTACAGACTTCAAACTTGGTATGTACGTAGTACTCATCTAAGGCATCTCTAGGAATAACTTTGGGCCTAATCGGTTGACCCTAAGCGGGTCAAAGGTCAATGTCAAAAACTTTTTCAAATGGTAACGTACGTCATTGGGCATATCAATCAAAAGGTACCTTCGTCCTGACTACATATATTACCTAAATTGTTAATCCTACGCGGGTTAAAGCTCAAAATCGAATTTTTTCAAATTCCTACGTACATGGTGTAGCATATCAATCGAAAGCTAATCTCACCGTGACTACGAATATTCCCTACATCGTTTGACCCTAGGGGGTCAAAGGTCAAAATCATTACTTTTTAACGTGTATCATGTGTTATTTCAATCAAAAGGCACATTCGTCCTGACTACAAATATTACTTATATATTGTTTGACCCTAGGTCATAGGTCAAAATCACTAGTTTTTCAAATTTTAACGTTTGTCAAGAGGTATAACAGCCGAAAGCTTTAGGCTAGGTGAGCAAAGATATTACGCATAAAGTAATGCACAACTTTTCAAAGATATTCCCGTCGAAGCTTCCTAGCTGAAGGTCTGATTTTTCGTCACAATTCTAAATAATTGTCAAGTACCATGTATGCCAATTTTCATCATATCATGTCAATGCATTTTTGTTTTATCATCGATTAAAGTAATTGTCAAGTACCAAGATACCTTTTACCATATATTCAGTGTGTATATGCACATAAATTAGCCAGGGTATGAAGACTCAAATTTCATGTGAACATCATTAAACTTGCGTTTTTAAAAGTTAATTATCTTTAATGTTAACTGGGGTGATGTGAAAAATATAAATGCAAATATGGAAAACAACTAACAGTAAATCTTATTTGTAAAACTTAAATCTAATTTGTAACAATAAAAAACCTAATTCATTAAAACAAACACAGTTCATAAGATAAATTTAAATCTAATTAATAAAAATAAAGCTTCAATCTAATATTGGCACTTGGGAAACGTGATGCATATGGCCTTGTGATAGCTATAATAACTTTCATAAAGCCATGAATCCGTATTGAAATTGGAGAAGCAAACATCAATCTGTGTGCCACCGTCTGTTGATGGGACATCAGATGGCAATTGACTGACGAAACCACGATCCTCGAACATTTTAAAAATGCGGACATCCTGTCGACGCATTGGATCCAAAGTGATGTCTCCTGGCCGACGTAACAAGTTAACATTAATATCACCGGTAAATATTGCTTTTCCATGACTAGCATCCAGCTTTTCTTCCAGTAGCTCACAAAATCGTCCAAAAGGAAAATCTGGCTTCTTATAGATGACTGTTATGATAACTTCTCCAGTTAGAAAGTTCATCAAGACGAGGTGCTTTCCATTTTCTATAACCGTTTCGCACTCAACATAGCCTGGAGGATCCGAGCCATCTGCAAATCAAGAAAATGTTAATTCATCACTCATTACAAGAAACAAAGAACGTTGTAACAGCTATCTAATTCAATACATTCATTACCTCTACAGTACAAAACAACGCCATCTGAACTCCAGCGGCTCGAGCTGTTTTCCCGATGGACAACATGAAAGCCAGGGATTTCTATCATGTCTTGATTTAGTATTTTGGGTTCCACTATAGCGATTATGTCGGCATGCATCGCGCCCACTTGATCAGCTGACATGTCCTGTAGATGAGCGTGAAGGGACGTAATGTTGTGAATAAACACTTTTCTGGTCGATAGATCAACGTCTTCAAAAACCGCACTTCCAACTCGAGCGGATTCTCCCTTAGGCGAAGCATCTCTTTTCCAACGATGTCATCTTCACCATAAGGTTCCGGTGCATAAAACTCACCATCAAAATATAAGCCGTTAAGAGATGTAGCGCGACTTGAGCCCACGTACAGTTCTTTTGTCTTTAATTTTTTCTTCCCTCGAAGAGACACCACGACATGTTGCAACGATGACCCTTGTGACTTGGCGATTGTCATGCCGTTACAAGCTACTAATGGCATTTGGACCCGTGTTACTTTTACTCCTGCGCCGTAATACTTGCTTAATGTTTTTGGAATTTTCTCAATAGGTGTCCAAGTCTTGTGCTCTTCTGATGGAAGTTGGCATCTATTTTCACTCAGATAAGTCTTTCGTTTTTCAGCACCAATTTGCGGATGGTCAAACCGGAGCCAGACACGATCCACTTCGTCGGCAGTTACTGGGTTGGTACTGGTAGAAGGTCGGGAAACTACTTCTATATCTTTACAGCATCCAGTGGCTCCATTAAATAGTCCGTCCGGTACATCGATATTTGTGGAGATGAAGTATTGGGCGCCAACTTTAAGGAAAACTTCGTACCGAAGGCCATCGTTGTCCTTCTGCGCAAGGTTTCTTGCTGACTCTAGTATCTCCTGCTTTTTTGTTTTCGATAAATTACCTATAAATAACGATTATTTTCATGTGACATGTATTCAAACGATCAATTATTCCATGGATAAAAAATTTGTATCGATTACCTTCAATGTAGTCAACAGCAGTTGACATGAAACCGCGGCCCTGGAGCGTTTTAAAAAATTCATCATTGCGCTTTTTGCATTCATTGTTTGTCTGGAACAACCAAATTGAGTCTTCCTCGGGTGTTAGTGAGTTGGCTTCGATTTCACGGGATTTCATCAATGCAATGTCTTCGGGTGTCATCCTTCCTTCGCTCATGTTGTTCAGAGCCAAGCAGAACATGTCGTCCCCACGAACCCGCATGATTTCATCAAGCTCATATATTTTGAAGTTTTGCCAGAGCAAGTGTACTCGTGTCAGCATTCCTGGTGAAGGCACAAACGGATAGCTTCCACCGATGGGAGCCAACTGACGCAAATGACCAACGACTAAAATCGAGATGCCACCAAAGTCCGCGTTGGTATTGAAAATTTGCTTAAGCCGTCTGTTCACATGGTCCAGAATCATGTTACTAACCATTGAAATTTCATCAATGATAAGCAGTTTGACGTCTAGCAGACGAGCTCGGAAAGTTCCCAACTTTCCTTCATCCATTTCTGACAGCTGCTTGTTTTGAGACGGGTTGAGGCTAAAGGTAGTATGCAAGGTCATTCCGAACACGTTAAATGCAGCCTTTCCTGTGTAAGCAGCTACAAGCACAGGACTTTTAGATTGGTCTCTTCCTGGGATCGACCCATAAAAGCGTAATAATGTCTGGACAATGGCAGTAATGACGTGGCTTTTTCCCACTCCAGCTCCTCCACTCAGGAAAATGTGAAAGGGTACCTTACCAATCTTGATCAAATGGCAAACATTCATCACAAACTTTCGTTGCTTCCGGTTCAGACTTCTCATTTTTTCTTGATATTCGCCGTTACTAAGTAAATTGGGTGGTCGGAACTGTTCAATTGAAGATCTGACACGTTGAGGATATTTTGGTTTTGGAGGACGTTGCCTGGGCATTTCACGTAGCATTTCATTTGCCACACGATCGTCTTCCTCAGCATTTGCTGCGTCGTCTTCGTTATCATCATCTTCTGAATCTTCGTCGTTCTCGAGGTTGTCCACGATATCTCTCAAAACAGTGTCATCATATTGGAAGTTATGGTGGAACAGTTTTGATTTTTGGATGATTAAATCTTCGTGCTGTTTAGCAAGCGTGATTGGGTCGTCGACATTAACTTCTCTCTCTTCGTCCTTCCAAGGGACGTAAAGCATTAACTGCTCCCGGAAATAGTTGATTGGGTCTGTACTCTGTGCGTAATGGCGGTAGCGGATGATCTTTGACTTCCATTTTCGTTTTCTTACAAACCCAGATCCATCGGTAAGCTCAAGGAGATCTGTTCGTCTAGTGTCTGTACGGAACAATTGGTTGATTAGTATAATAAGTATTTTATAAAAACTGGAACTTTCTTTATAAAGGTAATTGACTATCAAAAAAAATTCTACAAGGTCAAAATTGATAACTTTTGGTACGAAAACTACTTGACGACATATAAGTCTTCTCACAAAAATTCAGGCAAAAAGTGCCGTAAACACTGCCGAAAATCAACAATTACTGAGATCGTCAGGCATGTGCCTGTGTACTAGTTTTTAATGTAACAACACAAGCGATTTTTAAAAGACTTACCGTTTATAGCTTCAACTTCAGCATCGTCCTCACTTGTGTCTTCGTCTTCTTCTCCATCTGCTTGAGCAGCCGAAACAGCGCGTCGTTTTTCGTCTTCGAAAACTCGTAATCAGCTGCAAATTCAGCTAGGCACAAATTTTCGAGCTCTACCGGGCGTTTGATATAATGGTCGATTAGTCCAGCTTGGTAAATGTCTTCAGTGTCATCGGGAAGTTCCTCCAGAAGCTTCTTGGGCTTTAAGATTCGTGTTCTTTCGTCTGGGGGTGATGTATCAATATATACATCACTTCTGCTGCTATCGACATTCTTCAGTCCCAACAGGAACCCGGCAGCTTCTTGCGCTGATATCTCGGTTCCGTTCCACAGAGCCTTTGCCATATTCTCCAGCTTTGTAAATATCTCTTCGCTTCCGGTCGCGCGTTTCTTGTTAATTTGCCGCATCAACTTTGACATACCGCCATCAGATTTTAAAATGTAGCCAACGCAGTACTTGGCACATGCGTACGTATCAAGCACGAACTGAACGTCTACATTAGCCTTCCAAGCCAAAAGCAACTCAGCATTGTAAGGGTTGATGAATGCCTCGTCCACTTCGCGCTTGTGGAACACAGTTGTCCGTTTGATAGAGCTTCGTATCGCTATAAATCAAACAACAAAACCATGAGTCTTTATCATGTTTCATGGTCAACGTATCTTAATTAGGTAAAGATAATCGTACCTGCAATGTATGTGTCCTTATCCATTTGTAATTCATCCAAAAGTTCATCGAAAGAAATATTTTCTGCAGGGTTGCGTCCCTTTTGGTTAAGATTCAATCTGATTGTCTCATAGTTGTCTTTCAACTTCTTTTTCTTCTTTGCACTTAAATTTGCAGGAAGCGGCTGCAGAATCATTGTTTCTGGGAGCGGTGGCTTAGGAAAATTGAACCGACATCCTCCTGTTTCTTTCATACCTTTTTTACATGTGTGAGAGTGCTTGTGGACTTGATAAGCGACGTACTTGGAAAGCTCAGCGTCCGTCGATCTTGCACAAGTGATGTATTTGTCAATGAACTCAATGCATTTCCGTTCTGACTCAGAATTCCCTTCGATATACTCGGGGTGTCTTTTAGCCAATAAAGCCCATGAGAATGCGGGGACCCTCTCATTTGGAATTCAATTCGGCGAAAAAATCATCAAGCTCGTGTGGTGAGAATATTCCTGTCAATGAACGAAATTATTGTTTAGTATGCCTTGCACGTGTATGAGTATTCGATGTTTTCAATAAATAGAGTATTCTTAAAGCCTCATTCTAGCTGAAGGTCTGATTTTAAAATGTGCGCCTATATTTTATCATCAGGTTTCATTAATTACTGCGGATGCACATACAATGTATTGAAGCTCTACCTAACGTGCGAATTTTAGTAAATCGACAATTAAAAAACTTCTACAAGGTCAAAATCAAAAAATTTTTATCCACAGCTTTCTTGAGGACTTATAAGTCGTCCAACAAAATTGCAAGCAAAAAGTGCCAGAAACACTGTTGAAAATCACTAATAACTGGGACGCCAGGCATATTACGCATACCTAAAGCCTAATTTTAGTAAATCGACAATTAAAAACTTCTACAAGGTCAAAATCAAAAATTTTTTATCCACAGGTTACTTGAGGACTTATAAGTCGTCTAACAAAATTGCAAGCAAAAAGTGCCAGAAACACTGTTGAAAATCACTAATAACTGGGACGTCAGGCATATTACGCATACCTAAAGCCTAATTTTAGTAAATCGACAATTAAAAAACTTCTACAAGGTCAAAATCAAAAATTTTTTATCCACAGGTTACTTGAGGACTTATAAGTCGTCTAACAAAATTGCAAGCAAAACGTGCCAGAAACACTGTTGAAAATCACTAATAACTGGGACGTCAGGCATACTCATACCTAACGCCTTGCCTAATATATACTACATTTAACTTGTCCAGACGTTAACCGATTATAATGTATGCATTCATTGGAATATTTTATCAATGCATGACGAATGGTATGAAATACATTTACATGCCATCAGTGTTATACATCATGGATTACAAGCAACACTTATATACTTTCGAAAATTGATGATAAAATAAAATTGCGTTTATAGAAGTGGTTGAAATTTGGAAAAAGTGCTACCGTATATGTGGTAAATATTGTGATAAAAAGTCAGATCTTCAGCTAGAAAAGAACATCTTGAAGTGGGTCATATGTATATTATCTAATACTTATTTTGGCGTCATACTTACCATTACTTCTCTTCAGAAGGTTTTTGTGTAAAGAATTGTATCTTCTGTCAAAGTGTCTCATGCAAGTGACAGGATCTCTTTTAATAAGCGAATTTTTCTGTTCGTCAGAAAGATTTTCGGCTTCCTCTTCCGTTAGTTCAATGTTGTCGAGTAGTCGAGACAGAATAACAAGAAGCTCGTTCCACTTGGATTCTGCGGCCGATAGGGTGATAAAGAGTGAACATTTTCCAAGCTGACGAACCATCGCAATCACCTTCTTGCATCTGGCAGCCCAGTAAGAAGGAGAGGAACGGAGATTTTTGAATACAGAGTATCCTTCGTCGTTATCAATTATGCTCTTGAGAAACTCTGGATCACGAACTTGCACTGCTTTATAAGCGGTTTGATTTGCCTTCTGCTTTCGAATAAACGTCCAAACACATTGCGCGACTTTCATGATGTGGGACCTCTTGAAAAAGAACAGAATCATCGTGGCAAGGCAGGCGCGGCGATCAAAATTCATGATTTCCCATTTCACAATGTCTGTATAGGATGCTCCTTTGATTTCTTTCCGTTTGTGTCCATTATAAGCCCTCGGAAACGCCATTTCGTCCACAAACTTGTCCTTAAACATCGAAATCGGTGTCTTGCCTTCACCTGGAGCGATGCGGAAAAAGTCGTGTTGCTCATAGTCGACCACATTATGAATCAACGTTTCATCTGCCCCAATGACTTCGTCTTCTTCGTTTTCTAACTCATCTTCATTAAATATAGTTTATAAGTTTTTAAGCAATCAAAATTTAAATACAATGATATATGTTAATTGGGGATTTTCGTATCTACCTGGTCCGACTTCTTCATCCGCAGGAGCTTGTTGACCAGTGGGGTTAACTACAAAGTCGATAATGGCGTCTGTTGACACATAAAATACAATGGGTTACTCTACTTTTGCCGTGACATTTAAAGGCTTTAAATTTGGAATCAAAAATTTCTTACCTATGTCGATGTGACATAAATGTCTGGAAAACTGGACATTATTTTCCCTATAAAGAGGCTGCTGAACTAAATACTCTCCGGCAGTGTTTAAGCGCGATACTTTGACAGGTTCGTTCATGTACGCTGAGCGATCAGCCATGCGTCTCATGAGCTCGACTTGGATTATTTTTGCATCATCGAACTGACGTGGAATCAGTTTGGCTGTCACACTCAAATCATTTTCTACGTTGACGACATTGCCACGAAGCTGCAGTTGCCGTGAAAATCCTAGCGGTCGAATTTGCATGAACGGAAGTCGAAGTGCCAAGAGCCTCTCTTCAAGTGGAGTCAATCCCTAAAATTCAATGAAACAAACTATTATAAATCAGTCAGCTAGTTTACGACGTTGATGTTTACCTTTAATTCTTCGGGCATCTCTGGAAATCCCACTCCATTGGACATTGCCATGCGCGGAACTTTCTTTTTCCCAATACTGTTTTTGCATGTGTGACAAAAACGCAATACGTGGGTAACGCGTGGAAACGGAGCCTTTTCCCACAAAACAGCTTTCAAAAATTCTTCATCTTGCTCTTGGAAAAGGTTCGAAATCTTGATCTCGGCGGTTTGATTTTTGTAGAGTAATCGTCCACAACAGGGGCAAATCAAAGTTGGGCCTTCGTGGATTTCTTCTTCATACAAATTAAGCAACATCTCAAAGGGTCTGGTCCTGAATCGCTCATTTCTTCTCGCGTTTTCATTTTCTCTTACAGCTGGATTTTCTCTTGCAACCCTCCGTCTAGCAGTGTTTTCTTGCTGTTCAGCAACGCGGACATCTTCATTCTCGCGTGACACACTGCGGTTGAGGGCATCTCTTTCCCTCTCTGGGGCGCGGATGTCTTCGTTTTCACGTGCAAGACTGCGGTTGAGGGCATCTCTTTCCCTCTCAGGGGCGCGGATATCTTCATTTTCTCGCACCAGACTGCGGTTGAGGGCATCTCGTTCCCTCTCAGGTGCGCGGATGTCTTCGTTTTCTCGTGCAACCCTGCGTCTAGCTGTGTTTTCTTGCTGTTCAGCAACGCGGATATATTCATTCACGCGTGACACACTGCGGTTGAGGGCATCTCTTTCCCTCTCTGGGGCGCGGATGTCTTCGTTTTCACGTGCAAGACTGCGGTTGAGGGCATCTCTTTCCCTCTCAGGGGCGCGGATATCTTCATTTTCTCGCACCAGACTGCGGTTGAGGGCATCTCGTTCCCTCTCAGGTGCGCGGATGTCTTCGTTTTCTCGTGCAACCCTGCGTCTAGCTGTGTTTTCTTGCTGTTCGGCAACGCGGATATCTTCATTCTCGCGTGACACACTGCGGTTGAGGGCATCTCTTTCCCTCTCAGGGGCGCGGACGTCTTCATTTTCTCGCGCCAGACTTCGGCTTAGGGCATCTCTTTCCCTCTCAGGTGCGCGGATGTCTTCATTTTCTCGCGCCAGACTTCGGCTTAGGGCATCTCTTTCTCTTTCAGCGGCGCGGACGTCTTCGTCGTTTCGCGCAAGTTTCCGTCGAGCTGTGTTATCTCGACGCCGCTGATCTTCGGACTTTCGTTTTCGTCCAGGCATCGTTGACTTACTATAAAATGGAGTTTACACACGACCGTCAACATAATGATGTCGCACAGTTGCATTTAAAAATGACTTCAGCACGACGACTTAATGGATACATATTATTGGCTTACCTTTAAAATTCAAACTTACATTGACTGAGTTGATCTATTTCTCGTCGAACCACAGTATCGTTTGAGAAAATGGATAAATCTTCTGATGATTGCTAGTCTTCAACTGTGACTAATGAAACTTCTGAACAACGATTAACACTATAAAATAAATTCTACAAGGCAAAAATTGATAATTTTTTGTACAAATGTTAATTGAGGACTAATAAATGTTCACACAAAAATTCAGCCAAAAAGCGCCGGAGACACTGCCGAAAATCACGAAATAATATAGGGTGTTGGAAAAATGATGGTGTGTTATGACGTTTGTAAATATGAGTTTGAAAGCCATGAAAACATTAATGACGCATGATGTTAAGCCAAAACATTATAATCTATAATGTAATTGACGGACGCTATGATTAAGATAACTCGGTTTCATGAAATAACATAAATTCGACTAGATACTAACTTAGGGTATAATCATTAAAACAAGGATACATTTGACGAATTTTATTGACAATGGGTTTCGAATAATAACCATGAATGATTATAAACATAACGTCAAAGACTAAAGACTCTTAAAGCACCAATGATTAACATTTTGCATCAATAATTACCAGCAGCAAATTTAATTATGACTGACAGATCTTGTCCAATTACTTAATTAGCCTTGCCAATGTTCTCCTCATCCTTCAAGACGCTCTCCTCAGCAATCGCTGCGTTCTCCTCAGAATTTGTGGCGTTCTCTTCCGGCATGATCTGAAGTCCTTTGGCCTTCGCAGCTTCCATGAACTCGTTAAGTAGCTTCTTTGCTTCTTCAGTACACACATTGGCCTGCAAAAATTCATTAAACGAAACGATATTAACCCTATGCGACAAAATCTTTATCCGATGAAAACCTAGGTTTAACTTATGGCACTTACTTCTACTATAGTCCCCGGGTTCACATTAACACTAGGTTGAAACTTAAAACTGGACTTGTTCGCGTTCTTGATCAAAACTGGCGTGTTGCACTCGAGTTTGGCAATTTGAGCCGTCGCAGCTCCCCAAAACACAACCTCAATTAAAAGCAACCCTTTTCCCGAAACTTGTATCTTCTGCCGAGTCTCAGTAGCGGTATCATCCTTCGTCGACACAACTATTCCAAGAAAATCTGTAATGAGGCAGTTCCGAATTATTATGTGTTACGAATTATATGTAGCAACTTTTAAAATGTAATCTTACCAATCCTATCCCCATCGTTCACTGAATCGATATCGTCGGCAACGACGAATCGTGGTCCCTCGACGTTGACAAAGTCTAGTCGGATCAACTCCTTGATGCTTGCACTGTAGCCGAGAACAACATCAAGTTTTCCTTCATCGAATCCCTTTTGAACGTCATAACTTTTAAGCTCGTAAACCGCGCCTTTCTAAAATTGACACGATAAAATAAGCGTTTGAGTATTGTGCGTTCAAATAAAAAATCTGAATTATTAAGTATTTGAAATACCTTGATGTCGTTGAACTTTTCGGCGATAAATCCAGCCATGTCCTTAAAAATTTTCAACTGACACTTGCCAGTTTCGTCCATGACCCCAAATGTCACAAGGCGGTCCGATTCTCGCTTCTCAATTACGCGAACAATTAAAGGCTCCATCTTTCTGTTATACGATTTAAAAAATTTATAATTATATTTTAAACTTGACTAACATTCTTATCAAAAACACTTTTGTGTGGTAAAATTAAAAAACTTACCGCTTTCCTGGTTCAAGATTTCCTATTTTAACACTTCCAGTGTCTGCTTTTGGAGATCCATCAAGGTTTTCCGGGCAAATTTGACCGGTTTTAGCGAAGGTCCAGGCCCCGGCTGTACAGCTTGCATAGCGGTGCCTGAGGATTTTTGAAACAAACATGTTAGGAAATAGCAACGCCAATTACCTCATTTATTCCAAACACGATACATAATTTAAGCTTGTTAAAATAAATACCTTGATTTGCATCCGCCTTCCTTTTGTTGGATGATTTATCTCCAGTTCCACTCATCGTTTTAGCGTATTATGGCTCCAGTGACAATTATCAGCTGACAGTAACTATAAATGTTATGACTGGAACTCACTTCACTCGTAATGTCAGTTTTAACTCAAGCAAATCCTGTGAACTTCTCTACTAAGTCTCTGAACCACGATTAAAAGTTCACTAATTTTCACGGTTCACTGAATAAAAGACTTCATGAACCATAAAAACGCGTCGCAAGACCACTCACTAATCACTTTCGCTATTAAAGTCAATTTTCTAACTTCAATTACTATTAGTCAGCTTATCACTTGAAAAATTAATGAATCAAAAATGAATACCAATGAAACTTGATTTCTGAAAGAGAGAGAGAAAAACAAGACGCTCCGCTCGCCACTCACACCACCGACCGAATGAGACTCTCAGACAAATTTTGCCTCTACTTATACTTCTTCTCTCACTTCTGGAACCTTCTCGAATGATGACAGGTTCTATCTTGTTCTGACATAACCAATGCATCATCCTCCTTTGTATAGTCGGATCGAATAGGCCATCAGCCAATCACAGGTTTCTGCATTCTTTGAATTTTCCTCATGGCGCGTATAAACTCGCAATGCCGCAATACTTTATGTGTACGGGCATCTATGCATTGTAAAATTCTACAAGCCAAAAATGACTTTAGTTAATTGACTATAAAATTAATTCTACAAGACAAAAATTGATGATTCTTTGTACAGATGTTATTTGATGTCTAGTTAGTGTCCACACAAAAGTTCAGCCAAAAAGCGTCGGAGACACTGGTTAAAATCACTAACTAATGGAAACAACTTTCAAATCACTAACAAATGGAAACTTCGATCAATTCTTCCCTATAAAATTACTGTGATTACCTACTGGAGTAATTTATGCTCTAGTTGACTCTGGTATAATTCAATTTACAAATGTCAAAATTTATAAGATGACGCATTGAAATCGTTCTTGTGTGACATAATTCGACTATACTATTACCGTAGTCTTCATTGTATGAGTCGTATGGTGCATGATGGAATATGAATTGGATTCCCTCTTGGTTTCCTAATGCGCTAATGATGATTCATGTGTATATGCATAAGCATATTCAGCACAACGCCCAACAGTAAGAATTTATTTAATTGACGATATAATGAAATTGCATTGACATAAAATGATAAAAATTGGTATGCACATTACTGAATGTAAATTAAGAGTTCTGACAAAAATTCAGACCATCAGCTAGAAAAGAACGGCTACAAAACACTTTGCTCATAAATACATAAGGTATACTACACTCAAATCCATATTATATCAGTATCCAATTCAAAAGGTGGTGGAAACTAGAAAATCGAATCAATTAAAATTGCTTCAATCGTATGTCTACATGAGAATACTCTATACTCGGTTATGGAACGCGCATTTGTGACATCGTTGGTTTCGTTCATTCGTGGACATACAATCGACTCCTTCAAATCGATTATCAGCTACGTTGCTACACGCGTACTTACACGCGTTTTATTTTGCTGTGAGTTTTGTGCTGCGTTATTTTGAGACCCCTGCTGTAACATATATTGTCCTCAGAAAGACAGCCAATAGACCCATCTCGTTAATGGGTCAAATTTAATACTCATGCGCGAACCAACTCCCACTCTCGTAATTCCCCCTAAATGTTCGTGCCCATTATAAAATTGTGTTGGCAAGACCGTATATTATTATGCATAAGACCATAAGAGGTTAGTTTATTGTTTATTTTATTTGAGTGGATCTGTATTTTGTTTTTTTGGACCATCGCAGTAGTTTTATTGTTATACGCACTAATAAAAATAAACAAAATAAAAATAGGAACTTCTTTTTTGTAGTTTATGGCCTTAGTTGCCGAGTCTATCCGGCAAATAGAAGCTAGCTTTTGACAGCTACAAGGGTTTTTTCGTTTAAGTAGTGGTATTCTTGGGTAGCAATACGTTGTGTTCCATGGAAAGAAGTAGTCATATTTTAGCAGTGGAAGGGGAAAATTCAAAAATATTTGCGCATGAGTATTCAATAAAGAGATAGGTCTATTTGTGAAAAAATAAAATCTGTGCTCTTTTCTAAAGGACAAAAAAATCTTTTACTAGATATAGGGTTCCAGTGGCACTGACTTCGTAAACCCTATTGAACTCATTAGATGTATTTTCAAAAATGTTGTCTTCAATAACACCAGAGGTTTCTTGATCATTTTCAGCTTCCTTTAATGCCAGAGATACAATCCTATGTGTTCGAGTTTGTATCATCTGAAAAAAAAACAACTCAAAGGGTCGCTCTAAAACCGCAAGCAGTTGTATTATAAGTATACAGTCTGTTCGGTGTATCTTTGCACATCATAGTTGTACGAAATAAATCAAAGTATTTAAATCAAACGTAAGTCTTTTCTAGATTCATGAAATAATTAGGAAATGTTTAATATCCCGTTAAACGTATTTATAGTGTTTATTTTTGTTTATTTATTGTAATGGATGTTAAAAACAGGAACCTGGACCGAATTAGAATAAAGGTTGAGGTCCGGTCCGGTCCACATCACATTTTTAATTTCAGGTCCGGTCCGGTCCACATCACATTTTTAATTTCAGGTCCGGTCCGGTTAGGGTTCTAAAAAAAATTTCGATCCGGTCCGGTCCAGATTTTTGGGGTATTAGGGGTTAATTTCGGTTCGGTTCTAAGTTTTATTCTTGCTGTATTTATCATAGTTATTGGCCTAGTTTTCTGTGTGGGTAATCATGTTACATATTTTATTAATAATATAAAAACATATGTATTTAATTTGGATTTTTTGTAGGGTAGATGTGATGTGTAATTTAAATCATAAGATGTAGAAATAAGGAGAAAAATTAGTGTTTATTTCTTTATTAATTATTGGTTACATGTTTTTTTAAAATAATTGTTTAAATTATTTTGTTGAGGTTTCTTTTTTGAATTTGTTTCTAGCGTTATGTTTTCTTCATCTTCTTCAATTTTTTCATTCCTTTCAACTTCTTTTGGCATTTTCTTTATTGTAAATCTAAAAAACATCAGAATTAAAGAGGTAATTTAAAATCATAAATATATAAACATACAGCTGCTTTTCATTGTGTTCAAATATTCTGTTTGTTCTTACAAACAGCTGTTCCTCCAAAATTTTGTCTCTTATGTTTGACCTCAAAGCAGGCAGTAAGAACTTTAAACCTGAAAAAAGTCTTTCTACGCTTACTTGAGTTGCAGGCACTGCTAATAGTACTTGTGCAAGCAAGTATGATTCAGAATAAATATCTTTTTTGTTTTCCCAGAATTTAATGATTGTTACATTATTGGGTAAACGAACGCGATTTTGTTCAATATTATAGGAATTTAAAATGTTATCAATTTTTCTTGAGAGTAACTGTGGTTGAGATAGTAAAGTTTCACTATTATGTAAGCCCTGCTCAATGTTATTCTCAGTCTCCTTCTTTTTTAAAAATATCTCCAAGTCATCATTTGAATTATTGGAGGAACCATCAGATGTATTGAGTGGTTTACCCTGATTTTGAATTTCTAAAGAACCTGTCTCCCTTATAGTTAGTAATCTGATCCATAACTGCTTTAAATGGTTTTTTGCTCTCTCGATTTTCTCTGCATTTAAAATAACCTTATAACGAGGGTCCAAAAAGATGCCAGCAAGAACCATTATCAAAGAGCTGAACTTCACGCTTTTTCATGCATTTCACTAGAGTCTGTGCAAAAGATGACTTAGTTTTTGTTGTTGCTAACTTGAATTTTTGCCAATAGCCATAGAATGTACCAAGTGTTAACTGTTCATACTGCAGTTTTCTTGTACATATTCTTGCAGGTTCTAAGGTTCTAGAGCAGATACAAGGTCGCTTATTTTGCTCCATGTATCTGATGTCAAACTTTTGAACTTGATTAGTCAATTCCATTTCGGTACAGAAATCCTTTAACTCTTGTAAGCGCTTCATCATATCATAAGTTGATCCCCAACGGGTTGTGCAATCAATGATAGGTTTTTTAAATTTTGTTTTTTTAACATATACATAAAAGTTTGTGTCCTTAGTGTTTTTACAATAGTTCGTGATTCTAAAATTATTATTTTTAACTTGTTTGTCTTCATTGAATACATCTTCAATGGCCAGTTGAAGAGTATGGGCAGCACATCTCATTCCTTAAAAAAAAGCTGTAGTATGTCTCTGAAATTAGCAGTGCAAAGTCGGCAGAACAAAAGATGACTTAACTAATAATTAATAGCTAATTTAATGCCCCAATAAGAGATTTCATGCTTTTTTTAAAAAATATCTCATGCTCTGCTGACTTCCTCTGAAGCTAGCAGCACATGAGATATTTTTTTAAAAAAAGGAGCATTAAATTTTTTGAAAATGCCTCAAAAAATTTAACACTGTTCTGCTATTCTATTCTATTCTTCTGGGGTGCGTTTCATGCATGTACTGGAGCTCTAGGCTCATTGTACCCCCCTGAAGTAATCATACCAGGTTCGTTTCCTTCATGTATTCTAGAATGTCCCTGATATTCGCTTTCACGATTTCCTCTGGCTCAGGAAACTGAATGCCAAAGTGTCTCTGTCTAAGCCACTTAAGGCTCGGACAGTGGCATATTACGTGAAGAGGAGTTTCGTCTTCCTCACCACATTTTCTGCATAATGGGTCCTCAGCGAGTCCTATTATGTTCATGTGTTTTCGGAGATGGCAGTGTCCTGTAAGCAGTCCCACTGCCTTTCTCAATTGGGTTCTACTTAGGCTGAGTAGTTCTGTAGTTTTCTCCCTGGATGGACCTGTTATGAATAATCTGGATTGCCTGAGTCCAGGCAGTTCCATCCAGAGTTTCTTATGTTGTTCCCTTAGTCGTTCCTCTATTGTTTCCCTTACATGTTGGTATGAGACCCCACATGTGGGAAGAGGTCCGATCAGGGTTCCTTCTGAAGCCTCCCTGGCTAGGAGGTCAGCTTTTTCATTTCCAAGAATCCCTGTGTGTCCTGGTACCCATTCAAGGATAACCTTGTGGCGTTTTGCCAGTTCAGCTACAGTTCCTTGGCAGTGCTTCACTGTTCGTGACGCAGTGTGCACGCTCTCTATTGCTTTGAGAGCTGCTTGGCTATCACTTCTGATCCTGACAGTCCTGTTAGGGACTGTCTCGCTCAGGATGATTTCCGAGCATGTATTGATGGCAACCACTTCAGCTTGCAGGATAGTCTCTACTGAACCCAGGTTGAGACTATACGTCTTCCCTGTATTTTCATTGTAGATTCCAATCCCAGTGCTGGTGCTTGTTTTGGATCCGTCTGTGTACCAAACGGATTCATGTTGTTTCCTAATCTTGGTACGAGCCTCGTCCCTATCCGGAATGTGAACCGTATATGGTTTGGAAAGGTCGTAGCAGATAGGTGTTCTATCTGAGGGCATGCTCAGTAATTGATTATGTTCAATCTCTTTCGAGATTGTGGAATGGTACCTAGGGATCGCCCTGCCCCATTCGTTGTTTATTTTCAGCCTGTAAGCAGCTGCCAGTGCTTCCCTTTCCACTGTTCTGCTAACTTCAGAAACAATCTATAATTTTAGATATTTACCTGTCACATTAAGTTTTAATGAAGAAACAGTAGATAAACTATTAGAACTATTACTACATATTGTTTTATATAGTGTTCTAAAAACGTCTGAATGGTTGTCAAATTCCAGCTCATTTTTTCCAATGTTTTTGTCAGAGTCGTCAACAACTATTTCAATATTAGAATTTTCAGCCCAAGTGTCATCTAAAATAATAAATAAAGTGTCATCATGAACTTCTATTACGTCATATTCTCCATTTTCAGACGCAATGAACTTAACAACCTTTAAAAGATTCGAGCCATTATCAGTAGTTATGGTATAAATTTGGTCTACTACTTATACCTATATAAATTAACAAAAAACTTAGTCGCACAACATAGTCCTTGGGAAAATATCCCGTATCTAGATAAAATTAAAATAAAAAGGCGTCGATTATTAAAATACAATAACCCGTATAGCAAAATATTTTAGTTACACCTTAATTTCGGTATGTTGCTAATTCTGAATTCTAAATTGAGTCTTATCAGAGTGAACATATATTTGTAATAAAATAACTGACCAAACTCAAACTACATTCCTTTGAATAATATATCAGTCGCAGTAGGAAAAACTAACAAGCAGAGACCTGCAGGTGACAAAACGCTGTGGGCAACTGACAGATACGGTGTATTTCTATGCTAGCTACCAATAGGGCGTATTGCTTTAGATCGCTATGATTCCTCAAGACAACCCAATAAACCCAATGCACAAAAAATCTCAAAATCGTAAAATTGTCAGATACGGTCTATTGCAGTTGGGCCATCGAATTATTTTGGAGATATGAGTATTTCTAAGTAGATTAGTTGAGCGCTCGCGCACTTAATGAAAATAACGATTTAGGTGAAACGCGGAGTTAGGTGATTTTATAATTAGGGTGACGCAATGATTGTTAACATATTCCTTAAGGAAGTCGTGAACCTCGTCCCTGAAAATATTTCTATTTGACCCATTTTCAATCAAAAAACATTTAACTCAGTAAGGGACCAATTTATTTCAAATACTGGCTTGTGCATGTCTCTCAATATTGAGAGAAGTTTAAATAATATTTGGTTTGCCTAAATATTTCACATCTGTAATAACTCCTTTTTCAAAATTCTCTATCACGTGTACTAACATCCTGTATGTTGCATCACTTATCCTTCTAATATTTATAGCTTTTCTTTTGCAACAATTATTAGTTTAGCAGTTAATTATGTCAGTTCAATTTGATTCAAATGTGTTGTTCCATTTACATTTTTTCAGTTCAGGCAAGCTGTTTCATACTTTCTCTTTTCCAATTACTTACTTTGAATTGAGTCGACTATAATTGACAGTTTAAAAGACAAAAATGTGTATATTTATTATGTATCTAGGCTGTGGAGGGTAGAATGAAGTAAAAAGTGTCGGCTTTAATGCGTTAGGGTGGCGCTGCAGTAGCAACAGGGTAAATTAAAAAAAAACGTCCTTAGTAATTGGATTGAGATGAAAAAATAAACATGGACAGAATAACTTTCGTTCCATTTCAAGGTATTTTTTGAAATGTTAAATTCATTTCACAGAAAACAGTTCAATTCATACTATACCTCTTGCGACACTAGCGCCAATCTGGACTCTATATTTGCTACTATTCTGTTGACACTTTTTGAGTCAACTCTCGTTTGAGCTTGTGCTTCTTTCTACCCTCCATAATCTAGGACTATAATAATACGAATATATCAAAAGACTGTTACAACCATACATCAAATTCTTGCATTTATTATTGCAGAACAGAAATGTTCTCGTTAGTTATTGGTTACGTATCTCCTTTTAATGTTTTGTGTATTATATGTTACTACACAGATTTTTTCTCAGACAAAACACAGTTCCTTTTAATTTTAATTTGATGCTTGAAAGTTTCTTTTTAGTTAAACTGAGCTGAGTTAGTTGCTAAAAGGAAATAGTCGTTGGTTTTAAATTAAGCCTCAACCATGTAGACACGTCGCGTTTTTGTAATGCCATGGTAACAAAATTGTACGTGTGTACCAAACATTCGGTGTACCTGAGTGGAGTCGGCTAAGGGTAAGTTTAAATACTAAAATTTACTCTGAGATACCATGTACTTCTAAAATCAGTTTTATAATTTTCAAATTGCTTTGAAAATTATAATGTTAATGCCACTTTACTATAATCTAAGTTTCTAAAATATTAACAGAATCTCGTTTTATAGAGTTTTTAAGGCGTTCCGAATTGTCTAAACAGAAACATTTTGCATTAAATTTAACACATATCGTCGTTTCACCACCGAGCTTAAAAGCTTTAAATGTTAAATATTTATTTTTAAAACGTCTAAGTAAATGTTACCAAAAAGTTTATACATATTATTCTTGCATATGTTTGTAAATTACTGTACATTATTTCTAAATAAATAAATAAATACATATTTCTTTGGGAGTTTTATTTTTCATGTTTTTCAGTTTTTTTTTATTAAAAGATGGCCGGCAGTCCCAATTGTGTGCAGGATTGCCGAGCAGCTAATAAGTTATTGTACACCCTCATTTCCAGGACATCATTCTCCATCAAATCCCAGAAGTCCTTACCAAACTGTGAGATCTTCTTAATGAAGCTTTCCTGCTGGTCCTCCTGATCATTTTCTTCCTTAGAAAGTGTTTTAAATCGCCTGGCATCAAGTGTCGGGAATCTAAATACTATGTTTTGCGGTTTCTTCATACTCACCACATTTCCTGCATAAGAGATTCAGGAGTCGTATATGACTTGAGAATTCCCAGTGACCAGTAATAAAATTAATCACTCTTCTCAATTCCTTTCTATTCATTTCTAGAGCATCTGACGCTCTTTTTTTTCGGACTGAGATGGGAAACTCATGTTTTTTTTCCTTCTCTTCCTTTGTCACTGCTAAACTTTTTCCTCATTTTACAGCCCGGCTCCACTGCCTTTTGCCTTCTCGTGCGACAAAGGAGCGCCTGTCTACAATCTCTGGTCATGTGCTCGTCGCTCCTGTATAGCCAGCATTTGGCCTTGTCCTTTACTCCCTTCGCTTTACACTCTGTAAATGTAACCCTATTCCACCCCAATTTCACCTCTATTTTTCCAAGCAAATCATTCCGCAGTCACAACTGCCCTCTTCATCCCATTTCTCTCCCTTACTACCTTAGTTCCTTTACCAACTAACACTTCTAATTTGTTCTTTACCTCTTCATATTGTATCCACGGATTTAACCCTTTTACCTTAATTGTTTTTGTACCACTTCCTTCCTCCACCGCCCTTGCTCCTGCAAGCCTTTCCACTTCGCGCAACATCGATGCAGTCTCATCTCCCCTAACCCCCTCTTAATCTTTTCAATCCCTTCTTGATCGATGTTCCTGATATCTTTAAGGATTACCGCTCTTCTCTTGCCCTTTCCTTATCTGTATACATTGTCACCCTCGTGCCTCTCTTTTTAACCCAGGCCATCATCTTTCTTAGCACTTCCATCCCCATATATTCGAGCCTGTGCAGCCCAACACCCTCCCCACTTTCTATATCTGCAAAGATCCGGCTCAGTAACTCAAAAACCTTTTTCTCTTCCCTACCATCCCCTTCCAATCTACGGATTCGCACTTCCTCCTTTATTCTCATCCCTTTCCTCTCCGTAGTCCTTACCTCCTTGATACACTTCATTTCTTCCCTATTTTCTATCAGGATCGGGAACCTTTCCCGAAACAATCTATGCACTCCTCTCTCCATTCCACTATCATCCTTGTTTACCCATACTACCTCTGGGCCTTCCCCGTTTATAACATCCCAAACCATATATCTTATTACTTCCTTCCGCTTCTCTAAACTTGGAAGTTGAGTTAAAGCGAAGAGTTTTTTATTATTCTTATTAACTTTCCAATTAATTATGTTTAGGTTTGTGTATTTTGTAGTTTTGTTAATAAAAATTCGTTTTTTAAAGATTAAATCGTTTGTTTCTATGTAACGGTATCTATTTTATACAATAATTATTAGGAAACAATTACAATGCAAGAATTTAAGTAGTTGTAGTCCTGCTATATTTGTCAAATTCTTTAGAATAATAATATGAAAGTTCTGTTTAGATCCTGCAGTGATCGTAATGTGGGTTGCATACAGCAGACTGTATACATATACAATTGATGGTGTACAGTACGGTATTAGTAATTTAAGCGGCTAAGTTCTTTAGGTTCGATTCCAAAAATTGTAAAATTTGTTTTTTTATAAGTAAAATTCTAATCGATTTTTTGAGTTTTATTGTTCATAGGTGTTGAAACTGTTATGAACCTGTAAAGAAAAAGCTTATTTTTGATTATATACTCCTTTGCAGACAAGATTATTTATTTTGGTTAATATATCGACTTCCAAGAGGCAGTGGCGGATCCAGGATTTGAGCCATGGAGGGAATAGCCAATTTTTATATATTTTATAGTAATGACAGACAATATTTGAGCACAATAAAGATTTCATCTCGACCAGCATAGACCCCGACGTATCTCATTTATAACAAAAATGGACATACAATATTTGTCCTCTTAGCCATCGATATGAAAAACAAATGGCCGCACACAGTTATTAAAATACCTCAGCGAAAACATTTTTTTTCCAATGTTTATTTTACCTTTCACAATATTATTCATGTATTCAGTGTAATTATAAATAAACATTATTATTATTTTACATTTTCTATGGCTTTAGAATTAAAGAAAACAATTAAAATTAAACTTAACTTTTACTTTAGTCACAACAATGAGTATATAAAATTTCTAGATGCAAAGCTAATAACAAATAAGTAATATTAAGAGACATTGAAATAAAATATGTTATAATACATTAATTTCAAATTTCTGCATAAGATCTGTATCAATTTTAATAGTAAGTATATAATGGAGGAATCGGGTAAAATAATATCTTTGAATATTACTCAATAACACACATATAAATATAAAAATAAAGTTAACATTGCAAATGTTAATAAATCACATGTTTAAAAGCGTTTATGAAAATATATATCAAAAGGCCATTTCAAACTTAACTTTAAAAAACTAGTATAAATAACAGTTTACCAGTCATTTCAGTTTAAACAAGTCGTTTTTCTTATAAAAATGTCAATAACTATTTGCATTCTAAAATATTTATATTTTTGTCTTAGTTATTTATATTTTTATAAACAGCCTTAATACTTAATACTATGTTTTACAATAAATAATATAAAAGCACATTTTAATAAAATTAACTTTTAAAATTTTTTCAATATAAAATTTAAAACATTAAAAAGTTGACAACAAAACATTTACCACCAAGCAAAGAACTATATATACAAAACCAAATTAATAATGCCAAACAAAATTACAGCTTTATTTTTTTTATTATATCATATTTATTAGCAATCAAAACAATAAGTTCTGTAATATAATTGACTTGCAAAGAGGCAGATGGGCTCCTATTTACATGGTGAGGTCTTCTCCAGAAATTTGATTACTTTAATTATTTGTGAAGTTCTGAAAGCAGAAGAAGTGATTTTAGCTATTAATGGCGTTTTTACTTTGTTCTATACAAAGCTAATTGTTATGTCTTTCTGACTATCATTGTATGACACCTAACATGGTGAAACAGCCATCATACCTAGTATTTTGGAATGACTTCTTTGGATTAGAGTTGTACTGGATTTGCTTTAACACACCCAGAGTTGGAAACCAGTCATCCAAAAAGGTTTTAAGAGAGCTTTGTAAATGAAAACATTCTAGAGCTAGTTTATATTTTCTACAAATCAACCAGAATAGTAAGCAATATTATTGCCAAAATTAGTAGCACAATTTGTACTAGTAAAATTTCTCCATTATTCACGCGGAGAAGAAAGATAGAAAAGTAGCTTAAACAAATTAATCTAACTTGAAACAGGACAAAAAAATATTGCAAGAAACTGAAGAGAGTTGAGAAGCTTAGTCAATATAATTGGCTGAGTGTATTTAGTTTAAATGGTTTTGTATATACAGTAAATAAATCAAGACTTAAATACATATATTGGTTAATTTTGATACCTGAATAATTATAACAGAATTAAATTGTACCTAAAATTACAAAAATATATTCAACAACATCTAATTTTTTTAAATAAATAACAATTCCCTACTCAAAATGTATTGCTTTAATAAGAACAGTTTATGTTTATTAAAATTATATATGTACATACTATATTTTATATTATAAAAACTCATTTGTAAAATTTACTAAAATTTGTTTTGTTGTACCTTTAAAATATTGCTATGTTTTGGTAATTAATTTCGACAGGAAAATTTATTAATAAGCGATTTGCCCTAAATAAAATAAAAAGTATGAATTAATCAAACATTTATCACATTTTTAACTCACTTGTCTTTTGAATGATATCATCTACTTCATAATGTTGATTATTATCATCTATCTGTGTTACGCTTTCATCTTTATTTTCTTTGTCTTCAGTTAAATTAAATCTAACACTTCTTTTTTTATTACCTTCTTCAGAAGCGTTTACAAAAACACTAATATCTTTAGAAAAATTTTCTGGGATATCAGTTTGATCATCATTATTTTCAGCATCTTCATATTCAGTTTCAGGGTTGTAAGGTTCACCTATATCATGTTTTTCTTCATCCCAATTTTCTTCAGTAGATACACAAGGATTTGCTGGCTGAGTTTCAGTATCAGATTTTGTTTGCCTTTGATTACCTTTACCTCTTCTATTTCCCCACCTTCTTCCCCTGCCTCTTCCCCTTCCTCTGTTATCACCACCCAATGACCTGCCTTTCTGATAGTCTGGTACATTTTCAAAATCACTTGCTGATATACTGCTTTTACCTCCATTGTTAACAGATTCTGATACAAATTTAGAGTTAGGTTCAGAGACATTTGTATTCTTGCTCCTACCTTTATGTTCCACACTTCTGCTTCTGTTGTAACTTCCCCCCTCAATGTTTCTTCTGCGTTCAGTACTTTTAGACCTGATTCTGTATTCTTCACTAGGTTGGTCATTAAGAAATCTTCCTCTGCCTCGCCCTCTAGAGCCTCTACCTCTTACAAGACCACCTCTGTGAGACTGCTCATAATCTGGTACATGTTTAATATCAGCTAATTTTGAACCTTCTTTTAATGAATAACTTCTATGACCAGTAGAAGTACTTAGTTCTACTTTAATATTCATGGGATTTTGTATATATGTACTCTCTTCATATTTTAAACGTCCTCTCCCTCTTTGGCTATTTGAACGTAGTAAAGTAGATACATGTGCCTAAAAACAATATCTTTTAAAACTCTTTTACCTCTTAAATAAAAATCTTACCTTTGTGGTATTAGCTTCATGTTCTCTTTGTGGATCTCTTAAATAATTATAAGATGGATCTGATGGTGGTCCTACGCCTAACTAAAAATTTAAAAAACGAAATAAAAAAATGATATTTGAATAGAATACTACCTGTTCCAGTTGATGTTTTCTATCAAGATGTTCTCTTAAATCTCTTACACCTAATTCGCTAAGAGCTCGCTCTACATTATCTATCCTATAGTCTCTGGCTCTACCTCTACCTCTACCACGATGAGATCGGTTACTAGGATGGAAATATCTATCTCTACAGTGGTCTGATCTAGTTTCACTTGATTGGGAAGGATCCGCCATTTTTACTTATAATGTAATTTTTTTACTTACAATTCATGCCTTAAAGTACATAAAATCATTTTGTGTAAACCCCCTACAAAAACATTTAACCTCTTTTATTAAGAATTCTGACACGTCAGAAAGTTTACATTATTTGTCAAATCAACTAATTTGGACGGTATTTCATATTTCATAAAAGCTTGAATAAGTTTTTTTAAAATTATTATATGGTACCTCCTCAACTATTAATAAATAATAATATGTATAATATTCTCATAGATATCATTAAAGTCTATTTATATTTGATTTATTAATAAATATATTATATTAAAAAGATAATTCAGAAGTTTTTTAAATTTGTTCCATTATTTATTTAGTACAACTTGACAACATTGTAGTAAAAATCAAAAATAAAATTCTACCTACGTTCATTATTTACTACGATCAAAATTGGTCATCTTTGTCTAAAACAAGGCTGAATACATCTATCCTCTTTATTATTTGTAATTACTCAGACTCAAAAGCAGTAGTGGCACATGAAGAATACAACTCGGTTTATAAAAGGGGAACATTAAATTAAAATAATTTCCATTATTGGTGGTAACCTATCCACAATTTTCCCTGCAGATGTTTTTGCAATAGAGATCGGTCTATTGCATATAATAATATATTGTATCAAAAGTATAAAAATCATTTCTGATAGTTAGGCTTTGCTTAACTCACTGGAATCAAGTTGGATTGATTCCAAGTTAGTTTGGAAATGCCTACAGGATCTAATACATCTTGGAGAAAATAAAGTAACTTTACTAACGGCCGTTTGCACCGACTTTTTTTTAAGGGACAATTAAACTAACGGTCCTTTAAAGTACTCTTAACGGTTTTTGTTCATTGCACCAACTTTAAGGGACCCTTAAACATCGATTAAAGCATTTGGAACCTAAGTAACCATTAAAATTAAAGGTCAATTAGTTAAATTTCCCTTAAAAAAAAGTCGGTGCAAACGGCCGTAAGAATAATAAAAAACTTTTCGCTTTAACTCAACCTCCAAGTTTAATTGAAAAATTCGATTTAAAATCAATTACCGAATTTTTCAATTAAACTTGGAAGTTGAGTTAAAGCGAAGAGTTTTTTATTATTCTTAGTAAGATGGACTTTCAAAAAGTAAGGGTTAGTACAATAAATTTAAAGTAACTTTACTTTGGGCATTTGAACATACTGACATTGAAGGTAAAGAAAAAGCGGACCTTCTAGCCCGGAAATGCGCTGAAGGAATATTTGTAGACCCGGAACTATTCTCACACAATGTAGAACTGGGTCGATCGGATTCGCAAGAGAGTTTTTTAAAAGGAGGTCTCAAGAGCTGCTGAATATGCGCAGACAGGACCAATGAATAGGGCTACTGACGACACAGAGTCGTCTGTCGTCTTAATGCCTATGAAAACAATTGAACTGACTGACTGAGAGTGCGATCAGACGCACTTCTTAAATTGTTAAAGATACCATTCCAACGTTTTGTGTTTAATTGTAATCTGTATATATAATTTGAGGTGGATAGTAAACAAATTTCTTTGCTCAATGGGATCTCTGTATGTTTGTACTTTTCATAAAACAGCAAATAGTTTTTAAATATTATTTTTTATAATTCGCGTTTACAATAGACTTCATTGTAACACTCAACGTAGTGTGGAATTCGTGGAAATGAAATCTCTTTCCACACTCTAGTTATTTTTTGTGTCACGGTTGGTATTTGTGTGCATTTTATTAGACAATTTTGAAATTAACTAAGATTCTTCCATTTTCCTTTAAATTGGTTATATTTATATCTTATGTTATATTTTCTTAAATTATTTAATATTCAAATCAAATTTAAATTTCAAACTTTATATATATGACATATGTCATTTTTGTAAGTACCAACATAATTTAATGAACACAAAAAGTACTAATTGTTAAATAATTTTATTTAAAAATCATAAATAAATGCGAATTATAAAAAATATTGTGTAAAACGTGCAAAATGACCATATGTGAGTCATTTTGTCAATCGTTTTAATAACTATTTTTCCTTTACAATAATGCAAACAAGAGTTATTACTTTACTGCTTTTCACTGTATAGGTTATGTGACATAATTAATTTGTTGCCTCTAAGAAAGTTACTGTCTGCTGCACTGGATGTTTTAGATTTCGCTTGGAGTTGGAGTAAATTTTTACTCGAACACACCTTTCCGTTTTCAATTGTTTATGCACTTGCGCAATGAGTACTAGATGTTAGCTGTCATGAAGGGCGTTTGCGTTAGTGAACTAATGAACAAGTGAATTAAGTATTATTTATTAAAAAAGACCGGTTTTGTTAATAAAAGAGTGGTTGTGTGCAATTATTATTGTTTCAAAGAACAGGTAAGTTTTTAAATATTTTTAATCCATTTTTATTTTTCTAATAAAATCCACTTGTGACCTGAATATGGCCGACTGTAGGTGTAACCACTATAAATGTGGAAAATAATCATTACATTTTATATTGTTGTAGTACGTTTTTTGGATTTCGTTACTAAGTAATTGAATTAATATAATCATAGATATTTTATGTCATTGTGTACGGTGTTGTTTTTAAAAAGGGTCTTAAGGTTATCAGGTGCAACAAATGACAGTTTGTGAGGCCCAATGTCAGTGAACTCTTGATATAGGGCATTATTTTTAGTTAAAATGCCCTGGATAATGTAAAAAACATTAGTTATTATTGTTATTATTGGTGTGTAAAATTAATGAAGCTGCAAATTTTTTAAAATGTTTCCTTTTGGCAGTTATTAATTTCATTATTGATTATTTGTGAGATCTACACATTTTGTTTAATTTTGGAATTGTTTTTGTTGTAAAAAATATATATTTGATCCATTTATAAGGTACATTCTTTGTGATAAAAAAAGGTTATCAAAAAGAAGTTGTGTAATAATAATAAAAAGGTCAAAAATTTGATAACAATAAGCTATTTAATTTTTTTATACAATTTCCATATATTCCAGGTCTATTTATTTATAACTATGATCTCTGTATGACTCATCATTTTATAGCTGACGACCTTGAATTTTTAATCTTTTCAACAATTTGCCTTTTAAATAGTTATGTATTATGCAATTATGCTAATTATTATATATTTATTCTGAAATTGAAAGTTATAAATAAAACATTTTCTTTTTAAAATTCATTTGTGTCTATAAATATGTATTAAAAGTGATAGTTTAGATGTCTAATTATATTGAATGTTCAAAGGATGCATAGAGTATTTTCATTAAGCAGTTGCATATAGATACCTACTAGAAATTATAAGCTAACTTTTAAATCTTGATAAATCTATGAGAATTACACAATTAATGTTATCATTTGTACTTTCTTTTAGCATCTTTTTTATCAGTATTTTATCTAAAGTGCTATCTGCAAGTGTAATAAAATTAGAGTTATTTCACATATATTTATTATGTGTGTTATCATAGTTTTCAATTGAAAAGTAAATTATTTTCGTTATCACTAGCCAGTGATTTTAAATACTCCTAATGGTTTAGTGAATTTGTTGCGAGAGAAATTAAATCATATTTAGGATCACATAAGTGAAAATGTAGAAAAAAACCTGGATAGTTTAAAGCTAGTATTAAAAAATTTGGAAATTTAAAATTTCTTATAAAAAAATCAAAGCATGAATGACAAAAAACATGATATAAAATTTCTTTATATATAGGACACCGTAAATAATCTTTAGTAGAAGACATATAAGTGTCACATTCACGGTAATCTCATTATTTATTCTCATCAAACTGCCTCAAATGTCTAATCCAATGTCTTTAATTAAAAGCAATTTATCTACATAATTAACAGCGTCACTGACTGCTGTGGTATGTTTACATCAGACATCATAATACCCGTTACATCATTGTGTGGCTCTCAATTATTGTGTGAATGTAGTTACTGTTTTTTAATCGGCGAGAAGCTAGCTCCTAGCTCCTACCGTAGAAATACGACAAGCAGCTCATTTGGCAACATCGCATCAAAATCTACTGTGCATATTCGACCAGCAAGTTGTAGGTAAAATTATTGAACGCTCGCATATGATAATACTACAAATTAAATACGGAGGAACCATGATAATTAGTGGTTGATAAAAAACATTTTATAGTTAATTTAATAAAAACAAAAATATAAAATGATATAAAATATTATTTAAATACTAATATATACTTAATAAATGTTCATAGTATTAAATTGATTGTACTAACCCTTACTTTTTGGAAGTCCATCTTATTAAGGATAATAAAAAACTCTTCGTTTTAACAAAACTTCCAATATTTATTTAAAAAATTGCTTTTTTAAGATTCAATGACAGCTGTTTCGCTATGAAGCATCGTCAGATTGACATTTAAGTTACATTTTGTTTGTTTGTAGCTAGGTACCTGATGTTTAGGTAGTATTAAGGCTAGACCAAGTATGGAAGTAATAAGACCTAACAATATTAAAGCCTAGATGTTATTAGCCCTAAGGGATTATCCTGGATGTATTTCCCTCTAAGATCAGTATAACTGTGCAATGATATAGAAAAACCAGGAAAAAACTATATCATGCTGATCTTTACAATAACTTAATATATTTGTGTTACAATTACGTCTTATCTATGTATAAAATGAAGACTCAATCAAAGCAAACACTTTAAAAGTGGAGAACTTCCCAGATTTATTTGTTCATTAACAACTTTAAATTGTGGAAGAACTTGAAATAAAAAGACATCTAGCAGATCCACAATTTAAAGTTGTTAATGAACAAATAAATCTGGGAAGTTCTCCACTTTTAAAGTGTTTGCTTTGATTGAGTCTTCATTTTATACATAGATAAGACGTAATTGTAACACAAATATATTAAGTTATTGTAAAGATCAGCATGATATAGTTTTTTCCTGGTTTTTCTATATCATTGCACAGTTATACTGATCTTAGAGGGAAATACATCCAGGATAATCCCTTAGGGCTAATAACATCTAGGCTTTAATATTGTTAGGTCTTATTACTTCCATACTTGGTCTAGCCTTAATACTACCTAAACATCAGGTACCTAGCTACAAACAAACAAAATGTAACTTAAATGTCAATCTGACGATGCTTCATAGCGAAACAGCTGTCATTGAATCTTAAAAAAGCAATTTTTTAAATAAATATTGGAAGTTTTGTTAAAACGAAGAGTTTTTTATTATCCTTAATTTGTTCATAGTATGTTAAAATTGACATATCAGTGAATTTTTCATGCAAATTCGGAGTTATCCTTTGGAGCTGGGGGGTAGATGAAGATGTCTATGAATGAAATTTTGCACAGAGGTAGAAAAAATAATTCTCTTTCATCTGGCATATTCAAAAATTACTTACAAACGTTCCGAGTGGCCAAAAAATGGATTTTAAAGGAAATTTTGACGCAAATTCGGATATATCCTTTGGAGCTGGGGGGTAGATGAAGATGTCCATGAATGAAATTTTGCACAAAGGTAGAAAAAATAATTCTCTTTCATCTGGCATATTCAAAAATTACTTACAAACGTTCCGAGTGGCCAAAAAATGGATTTTAAAGGAAATTTTGACGCAAATTCGGATATATCCTTTGGAGCTGGGGGGTAGATGAAGATGTCCATGAATGAAATTTTGCACAGAGGTAGAAAAAACATTTCTTCTTCATCTGGCATATTCAAAAATTACTTACAAACGTTCCGAGTGGCCAAAAAATGGATTTTAAAGGAAATTTTGACGCAAATTCGGATATATCCTTTGGAGCTGGGGGGTAGATGAAGATGTCCATGAATGAAATTTTGCACAGAGGTAGAAAAAACAATTCTCTTTCATCTGGCATATTCAAAAATTACTTACAAACGTTCCGAGTGGCCAAAAAATGGATTTTAAAGGAAATTTTGACGCAAATTCGGATATATCCTTTGGAGCTGGGGGGTAGATGAAGATGTCTATGAATGAAATTTTGCACAGAGGTAGAAAAAATAATTCTCTTTCATCTGGCATATTCAAAAATTACTTACAAACGTTCCGAGTGGCCAAAAAATGGATTTTAAAGGAAATTTTGACGCATATTCGGATATATCCTTTGGAGCTGGGGGGTAGATGAAGATGTCTATGAATGAAATTTTGCACAGAGGTAGAAAAAATAATTCTCTTTCATCTGGCATATTCAAAAATTACTTACAAACGTTCCGAGTGGCCAAAAAATGGATTTTAAAGGAAATTTTGACGCAAATTCGGATATATCCTTTGGAGCTGGGGGGTAGATGAAGATGTCCATGAATGAAATTTTGCACAGAGGTAGAAAAAACATTTCTTCTTCATCTGGCATATTCAAAAATTACTTACAAACGTTCCGAGTGGCCAAAAAATGGATTTTAAAGGAAATTTTGACGCAAATTTGGATATATCCTTTGGAGCTGGGGGTAGATGAAGATGTCCATAAATGAAATTTTGCACAGAGGTAGAAAAAACATTTCTTCTTCATCTGGCATATTCAAAAATTACTTACAAACGTTCCGAGTGGCCAAAAAATGGATTTTAAAGGAAATTTTGACGCAAATTCGGATATATCCTTTGGAGCTGGGGGGTAGATGAAGATGTCCATGAATGAAATTTTGCACAGAGGTAGAAAAAACAATTCTCTTTCATCTGGCATATTCAAAAATTACTTACAAACGTTCCGAGTGGCCAAAAAATGGATTTTAAGGGAATTTTTTACGCAAATTCGGATATATCCTTTGGAGCTGGGGGGTAGATGAAGATGTCCATGAATGAAATTTTGCACAAAGGTAGAAAAAATAATTCTCTTTCATCTGGCATATTCAAAAATTACTTACAAACGTTCCGAGTGGCCAAAAAATGGATTTTAAAGGAAATTTTGACGCAAATTCGGATATATCCTTTGGAGCTGGGGGGTAGATGAAGATGTCCATGAATGAAATTTTGCACAGAGGTAGAAAAAACATTTCTTCTTCATCTGGCATATTCAAAAATTACTTACAAACGTTCCGAGTGGCCAAAAAATGGATTTTAAAGGAAATTTTGACGCAAATTCGGATATATCCTTTGGAGCTGGGGGGTAGATGAAGATGTCCATGAATGAAATTTTGCACAGAGGTAGAAAAAACAATTCTCTTTCATCTGGCATATTCAAAAATTACTTACAAACGTTCCGAGTGGCCAAAAAATGGATTTTAAGGGAATTTTTTACGCAAATTCGGATATATCCTTTGGAGCTGGGGGGTAGATGAAGATGTCCATGAATGAAATTTTGCACAGAGGTAGAAAAAATAATTCTCTTTCATCTGGCATATTCAAAAATTACTTACAAACGTTCCGAGTTGCCAACAAATGGATTTTAAAGGAAATTTTGACGCAAATTCGGATATATCCTTTGGAGCTGGGGGGTAGATGAAGATGTCCATGAATGAAATTTTGCACAGAGGTAGAAAAAACATTTCTTCTTCATCTGGCATATTCAAAAATTACTTACAAACGTTCCGAGTGGCCAAAAAATGGATTTTAAGGGAATTTTTCACGCAAATTCGGATATATCCTTTGGAGCTGGGGGGTAGATGAAGATGTCCATGAATGAAATTTTGCACAGAGGTAGAAAAAATAATTCTCTTTCATCTGGCATATTCAAAAATTACTTACAAACGTTCCGAGTGGCCAAAAAATGGATTTTAAGGGAATTTTTCACGCAAATTCGGATATATCCTTTGGAGCTGGGGGGTAGATGAAGATGTCCATGAATGAAATAGAATGAAAGAGAATATAGTAGGAACGATAGACAAAGTGCTTCTTTGTACGAAAGTAGCAAATCTAAAATAGAAGTAATTAATAAAATACAATAAAGTTTTAATTGCACACATTTCTTTATCCAACCATTGTCACTGATGTGTACCTATTACATTATCTACAGTTTTTTTAATTCAGAAATACAATTCGTTGCCTAGAGAACATTCGATGTCCTTACAATAAATAAATAAATAAATAAAGTAAAATTAATGTTTTTAGAAGGGTAGTAGGTACACTATTAGGCACGTGTTTAATTCCCCTATATTTTAATGTTGTTCTACTATCGATTTAGAAGATGTCGGGTTGATTTATCTTTTAGCCAAGATATAAACAATTGATATTAAAAAATCTTTCAATTTTATCCATATATAAAAATAGACCTATTTACAATTATTTAATTAAAAGGACCAAAATTTAAGAGTTATTTTATATACCTATACTATATATAAAGATGTAAAATGTTTTTTGCGGGAAATAATTGAATAAAAAAAGATATTGGGGTATGAAGTTGTGGCTAAACAGCTGTTATTGGTTTTAGAAATCTATTTTTTTAATATAACGTGACAGTTTTGTTAAAAACTTTCAATTTTTATGTTCCTAGACATACAGCTTCAATTTATTACGTAGCTGATCTATCATCAGCGTAGTTATAACATGCTAAACGTGTCCGTCTGTCTGTCTGTCCGTCTGTCTGTCTGTCCGTCTGTCTGTCTGTCCGCACGTTAACTCGAGAACGCTTTGACGTACAGACTTCAAACTTGGTATGTACGTAGTACTCATCTAAGGCATCTCTAGGAATAACTTTGGGCCTAATCGGTTGACCCTAAGCGGGTCAAAGGTCAATGTCAAAAACTTTTTCAAATGGTAACGTACGTCATTGGGCATATCAATCAAAAGGTACCTTCGTCCTGACTACATATATTACCTAAATTGTTAATCCTACGCGGGTTAAAGCTCAAAATCGAATTTTTTCAAATTCCTACGTACATGGTGTAGCATATCAATCGAAAGCTAATCTCACCGTGACTACGAATATTCCCTACATCGTTTGACCCTAAGTGGGTCAAAGGTCAAAATCATTACTTTTTAACGTGTATCATGTGTTATTTCAATCAAAGGCACATTCGTCCTGACTACAAATATTACTTATATATTGTTTGACCCTAGGTCATAGGTCAAAATCACTAGTTTTTCAAATTTTAACGTTTGTCAAGAGGTATAACAGCCGAAAGCTTTAGGCTAGGTGAGCAAAGATATTACGCATAAAGTAATGCACAACTTTTCAAAGATATTCCCGTCGAAGCTTCCTAGCTGAAGGTCTGATTTTTCGTCACAATTCTAAATAATTGTCAAGTACCATGTATGCCAATTTTCATCATATCATGTCAATGCATTTTTGTTTTATCATCGATTAAAGTAATTGTCAAGTACCAAGATACCTTTTACCATATATTCAGTGTGTATATGCACATAAATTAGCCAGGGTATGAAGACTCAAATTTCATGTGAACATCATTAAACTTGCGTTTTTAAAAGTTAATTATCTTTAATGTTAACTGGGGTGATGTGAAAAATATAAATGCAAATATGGAAAACAACTAACAGTAAATCTTATTTGTAAAACTTAAATCTAATTTGTAACAATAAAAAACCTAATTCATTAAAACAAACACAGTTCATAAGATAAATTTAAATCTAATTAATAAAAATAAAGCTTCAATCTAATATTGGCACTTGGGAAACGTGATGCATATGGCCTTGTGATAGCTATAATAACTTTCATAAAGCCATGAATCCGTATTGAAATTGGAGAAGCAAACATCAATCTGTGTGCCACCGTCTGTTGATGGGACATCAGATGGCAATTGACTGACGAAACCACGATCCTCGAACATTTTAAAAATGCGGACATCCTGTCGACGCATTGGATCCAAAGTGATGTCTCCTGGTGGTATAATTCAATTTACAAATGTCAAAATTTATAAGATGACGCATTGAAATCGTTCTTGTGTGACATAATTCGACTATACTATTACCGTAGTCTTCATTGTATGAGTCGTATGGTGCATGATGGAATATGAATTGGATTCCCTCTTGGTTTCCTAATGCGCTAATGATGATTCATGTGTATATGCATAAGCATATTCAGCACAACGCCCAACAGTAAGAATTTATTTAATTGACGATATAATGAAATTGCATTGACATAAAATGATAAAAATTGGTATGCACATTACTGAATGTAAATTAAGAGTTCTGACAAAAATTCAGACCATCAGCTAGAAAAGAACGGCTACAAAACACTTTGCTCATAAATACATAAGGTATACTACACTCAAATCCATATTATATCAGTATCCAATTCAAAAGGTGGTGGAAACTAGAAAATCGAATCAATTAAAATTGCTTCAATCGTATGTCTACATGAGAATACTCTATACTCGGTTATGGAACGCGCATTTGTGACATCGTTGGTTTCGTTCATTCGTGGACATACAATCGACTCCTTCAAATCGATTATCAGCTACGTTGCTACACGCGTACTTACACGCGTTTTATTTTGTAAATATCCGAATTTGCGTCAAAATTTCCCTTAAAATCCATTTTTTGGCCACTCGGAACGTTTGTAAGTAATTTTTGAATATGCCAGATAAAAGACAATTATTTTTTCTACCTCTGTGCAAAATTTCATTCATGGACATCTTCATCTACCCCCCAGCTCCAAAGGATATATCCGAATTTGCGTCAAAATTTCCTTTAAAATCCATTTTTTGGCCACTCGGAACGTTTGTAAGTAATTTTTGAATATGCTAGATGAAAGAGAAATATTTTTTCTACCTATGTGCAAAATTTCATTCATGGACATCTTCATCTACCCCCCAGGTCCAAAGGATATATCCGAATTTGCGTGAAAATTTCCCTTAAAATCCATTTTTTGGCCACTCGGAACGTTTGTAAGTAATTTTTGAATATGCCAGATGAAAGAGAATTGTTTTTTCTACCTCTGTGCAAAATTTCATTCATGGACATCTTCATCTACCCCCCAGCTCCAAAGGATATATCCGAATTTGCGTCAAAATTTCCTTTAAAATCCATTTTTTGGCCACTCGGAACGTTTGTAAGTAATTTTTGAATATGCCAGATGAAGAAGAAATGTTTTTTCTACCTCTGTGCAAAATTTCATTCATGGACATCTTCATCTACCCCCCAGCTCCAAAGGATATATCCGAATTTGCGTCAAAATTTCCTTTAAAATCCATTTTTTGGCCACTCGGAACGTTTGTAAGTAATTTTTGAATATGCTAGATGAAAGAGAAATATTTTTTCTACCTATGTGCAAAATTTCATTCATGGACATCTTCATCTACCCCCCAGGTCCAAAGGATATATCCGAATTTGCGTGAAAATTTCCCTTAAAATCCATTTTTTGGCCACTCGGAACGTTTGTAAGTAATTTTTGAATATGCCAGATGAAAGAGAATTGTTTTTTCTACCTCTGTGCAAAATTTCATTCATGGACATCTTCATCTACCCCCCAGCTCCAAAGGATATATCCGAATTTGCGTCAAAATTTCCTTTAAAATCCATTTTTTGGCCACTCGGAACGTTTGTAAGTAATTTTTGAATATGCCAGATGAAAGAGAATTATTTTTTCTACCTCTGTGCAAAATTTCATTCATAGACATCTTCATCTACCCCCCAGCTCCAAAGGATATATCCGAATTTGCGTGAAAATTTCCCTTAAAATCCATTTTTTGGCCACTCGGAACGTTTGTAAGTAATTTTCGAATATGCCAGATGAAAGAGAATTGTTTTTTCTACCTCTGTGCAAAATTTCATTCATGGACATCTTCATGTACCCCCCAGCTCCAAAGGATATATCCGAATTTGCGTGAAAAATTCCCTTAAAATCCATTTTTTGGCCACTCGGAACGTTTGTAAGTAATTTTTGAATATGCCAGATGAGGAAGAAATGTTTTTTCTACCTCTGTGCAAAATTTCATTCATGGACATCTTCATCTACCCCCCAGCTCCAAAGGATATATCCGAATTTGCGTGAAAAATTCCCTTAAAATCCATTTTTTGGCCACTCGGAACGTTTGTAAGTAATTTTTGAATATGCCAGATGAAAGAGAATTGTTTTTTCTACCTCTGTGCAAAATTTCATTCATGGACATCTTCATCTACCCCCCAGCTCCAAAGGATATATCCGAATTTGCGTGAAAAATTCCCTTAAAATCCATTTTTTGGCCACTCGGAACGTTTGTAAGTAATTTTTGAATATGCCAGATGAAAGAGAATTGTTTTTTCTACCTATGTGCAAAATTTCATTCATGGACATCTTCATCTACCCCCCAGCTCCAAAGGATATATCCGAATTTGCGTCAAAATTTCCTTTAAAATCCATTTTTTGGCAACTCGGAACGTTTGTAAGTAATTTTTGAATATGCCAGATGAAAGAGAATTGTTTTTTCTACCTCTGTGCAAAATTTCATTCATGGACATCTTCATCTACCCCCCAGCTCCAAAGGATATATCCGAATTTGCGTGAAAATTTCCCTTAAAATCCATTTTTTGGCCACTCGGAACGTTTGTAAGTAATTTTTGAATATGCCAGATGAAAGAGAATTGTTTTTTCTACCTCTGTGCAAAATTTCATTCATGGACATCTTCATCTACCCCCAGCTCCAAAGGATATATCCGAATTTGCGTGAAAAATTCCCTTAAAATCCATTTTTTGGCCACTCGGAACGTTTGTGAGTAATTTTTGAATATGCCAGATGAAAGAGAATTGTTTTTTCTACCTCTGTGCAAAATTTCATTCATGGACATCTTCATCTACCCCCCAGCTCCAAAGGATATATCCGAATTTGCGTCAAAATTTCCTTTAAAATCCATTTTTTGGCCACTCGGAACGTTTGTAAGTAATTTTTAAATATGCCAGATGAAAGAGAATTATTTTTTCTACCTCTGTGCAAAATTTCATTCATGGACATCTTCATCTACCCCCCAGCTCCAAAGGATATATCCGAATTTGCGTGAAAATTTCCCTTAAAATCCATTTTTTGGCCACTCGGAACGTTTGTAAGTAATTTTTGAATATGCCAGATGAAAGAGAATTGTTTTTTCTACCTCTGTGCAAAATTTCATTCATGGACATCTTCATCTACCCCCAGCTCCAAAGGATATATCCGAATTTGCGTGAAAAATTCCCTTAAAATCCATTTTTTGGCCACTCGGAACGTTTGTAAGTAATTTTTGAATATGCCAGATGAAAGAGAATTATTTTTTCTACCTCTGTGCAAAATTTCATTTATGGACATCTTCATCTACTAAGACTTATTAGTATAAAGTTATAATATATTTTTAATATTAACTCGTAACTGTTGGACGGAATATACAGCGGAGCGGAGTTGCCAAATCAATTTTACCGTATTGGAGCTAGGAGCCTACTTCTCACCCGTGTTTTTTAATGGTTCTCATGGGTGGATTCATTTTATAAAAATATGTTGTGTTACAATGGAAGCAGTTTGAGATGCTTTTAATTATTTTTAATCTTTTTGATACATTTATCAACAATTTAAGTTGTATCTTTATTAAAAAGCCAAAAATTTTTTTTAATATGTCTGATTTTTTTATGGAAATCATAGTTTTATATTTTTTTGGGATTTCTTTCAATTTACTGTTACATTAAGTAAAATAAATATTAGTCAAGGCTTCGTTAAATATGAGAAAATAAAATTGGGAACAATAGGTGCTTTGTCCTGTGATATTTATGCTTTGAAGAAAAATTGGTTTTGTTGCCACATATTGTGGTTATTGAATAAAACACCTTTTGTTATTTATACCTTTCAATAAATTATGCAAAATGTTTACTTATGATTGTTGTAATCAAACATTCCTATTAAAACATTATACCCTGTAAAATTTTTAGGATTCCTTGATCTTTATAGCCTTGGAACAGTGCAACTATTTTACAGACCAATTAACAAAACACAAAAAAAATATAAACAATGTCTTGGATGCTAACCAAGTGTGGTATTCAATTATAGATCCAAACATAATGTCATGTCTATTTTTTAGAATGAATGAACTTCATTTACTGAACAACCCACACTAATAATATCCATTGAGGTTACTATACAATAAATTCATATTACAATGTTTACCAGTAGTATGAATGTACATTTCTACTGAGTAAGAATTCATTTTAAATGGTTTGTTTACTTCAAATATCCACAGATTAAAAATAATATTTTTACTATAATTAAATCTGCCTACTCTTAAAGCTATATTAGCTAAGATTAAGTTTGGTTTTATTAAGAATTATCCATATAATAATTGTAGAAATCATTTTAAGTATATTTCATAATAAAAATTATTCTTAAGTAGTTGTTTTGTCATAAATTTAAAAAGTTTTGATAAATATTAATATGAAAAAAATCTCAGAGTAATAAGTAAACATAGAGTAGGCATATTCCCTACTACTTGTTGTTAAGACAGATTGGTTTACCAGCAGAGCATTGCCAGACGTTGTGTTTTGTAAGTACAAAGTAGGAAACAAAAACGTAATACTATATAATTTACAACAATTTTATTTTACTTTTAAGAGAAAATTTTTATTCAGAGAAAATATTCTTTAATACATTTTAATATTCACTTTCTTACCTTTCTTTAATACTGATAAAAAAGCTCTCACCAATTGTATCAAATACCCACACTGAAAATTTGGCATCAGTGCCTTTGTAATTGTCTAGAGGTGATTAGCGCTTTTATCGATTTTTCCTGAATTTTTATGTATTTAAGTGAACTTAATAAAGTGTTTTTATTTATTTTCAATATTGAAAATGGTGTAACCCCGAAAAGCGTGTATAATTTGTGGTACTTCGCAAAATGATAATCTAACCTATCACCTTTTAGATTTCCTTTCGATAAAAATATGTTAGAAGTATGGTACCATGCCATAAGTGTAGATATAAATATAAATTCCTTACCAAAATATGCGTATTAAATTATTTAACTAACATTTATATGGGTATTACGGTGAACTCTAATTACACGCCACTGCACTGCTGTGTTTACCATAGATTAGAAAGAAGTTTGTGTTTACCTACACCTCTAGATTTTCCATCTCTCTCAATTATAGGTTCATTGCTATTAACTACAAACTGTATGTTATTGTGTTGTTGTGGCACCTCTATGTTTACTTATTACTCTGAGGAAAAAATTATTTGAAACTAATACCTAAATTTTATTTGTTTAGCAAAATAGTTATTGATCCATGTTAATTTACAATTTTTTTTTGGGTTGTGATGGGAAACTTATGTTCGATGGGTCCTTAGGCAATATTGTGTGTTCATTTACAATTAGAATTAATAAATTTCATCAAGGTGGTTAAATTTTTAAGAAACTCATGTTAAATAAGCAATAAAACAAAAATGGATATTTTAAACATTATCTTGACATACAAATGACTCAAAAACTGCTCACTCTATGGTATTGAGACAATAGGTTAATATTTACTTAGATAGTGACCAAAAATAAAAAAAGATGCAGAATTGTAAGGGGATAAAAGAAAGTATCCATCCCTAACATACGCCTCTGGTTCTATAAGGAAATTTCCTTTTAACACTTAATATTTTGTGCTATGGTTTCTCCAGTTACTTTATGGAAAATTATTAATGAAAAAAATCTATGTTTTGTATTGTATATTATATTCTAAGTTTCAGTAGCAACATGTGACCATGTAGTAATTGCTTTTGGGGTCCCTAATTACTTCCTATGACACATCCTTCTGTTTTATATGCAACTCAATTCTGTCACTCTCTGTTCACTTAAATAGAGGTGAATATTTTGAATATTCACTGTCAATTTATTTTTCTGTATGATCTGGATGCAAAATATTATTTTTTAGTGATTTTAAAATTCAGTATTTGAAACTTGCTGTCCATCCAATGCTATGATGACCTTTCATAACTAAACTATATTTGTTCAAATTATGTATGTAGACCTTGAGGTTGTATTATGATGATAAAAAAATACAATTGAGAATTTTTTGGTAACACACATAATTATTAAAATCTCTAGAATTGTCAAGGTTATGTTGTAAATATATGTTATTTGAAATATGTATAATTGCTATTTTATGACATGGCTACATTTGTTACTCATAAAATTAGAATTGCTTTGAGTTTATGGTAAACTATTAAAAGCACTAGAAAAATACTTAAAGTTATGTTTTTTTTATAGCTGGACTGTGTTTAATCTTTAAACTGTAAGACCTTATTTTTATTAAACACTTGTTTATTACTGTTCAGTTTCTGGGTTCAGTTTCTTTTAACACTGCCTTAATTGTCCTAGTTTTATCTTTTTAGAACTTATGAGAGTTATAAAAATAGTACTAGGCCAAGCATTTAAGGAGATTTTCATAAATTTGAATCTATGAAAGAATATTAAAAGCAAGAAAGGGAGCATACAATAGATGCAGAGATTCCAATAGATGACCAACCAAATCACCAGGTTTTAAGTTTTTGTCTGTTGCAGTGGAGGTAGACCCAGCCACACCTATAAGGCTGTTGTGGGGTACATTGTCATTGCTAGAACGGTAAAATATGTATCTGTAACTAAGATAACTCCATGTTCAAAAGGCAGATATCTTTATCAGGAATTATATCATAATGATGAAAGTATGAAACATTAAATCCTCTGAAATCATGTACTTGCACACTATCTATAAGAAAACTATAATTTAATTTTAGGGGTGGTATCAGGATGACAAAAAAGGGAATATAAAAGTTGATCTTGCAAATTATTTTCAAGGTATTTCAAAACACTATTATCTCTTTAAAATACTATTTTGATTGGGGATTAGACAACAAGGTCTTACAGATTGGCCTGATTATTCATTGAACTTGAGACAGATTTTTTTAAATAATGATTTATTGAAAAGTAGCTGTTCAGAATTGAAAGGGGAAGAGGGATTTTTGCAAAAATCTAATTTGTTTTCTGAATAAAATCGGCAGATTTTTTGTGTGAGTGGGTTTTATTACGTATTTGATGTATAACAGTATAAAACCCGCATTCTTGTGTTCTTTATTAATCACCAGAAAATATCGACACTCGGCCTATTACTTCCAATTTTATTTCGACCTTCAGCACTACCCGAGATTGTATTGTGGTGATGAGATTGTCTCTTGTCACGGGATTCAGCGACCATAAATATTTAACGGATAACAGTGTTAAATAGAGATGGAAGTAAAACGAAGAAAATTGTGCTTAAAAGAATATTTGAAAAACAAAAAAATATTATTTAATGCTTGACCGTTTTCTATGAAAAAACAACTACATACATTCCAATAAAAAACGTGATGGCGACCGACTTCGTCGATACTTAAAACCATCTCTATCGATTTGCAAATCAACGGAAAAGCCACTACTCGTAGACAGTAAGTTTCTTTACCTTGGGTGCAGGTGGAAACAGTTTTTTTCTTTTTTTTTTTAAATAAAAATGTTCCTTCAGCACCATATACAAATTAAAACAACAGCGATTTCAGTTTAAAATAAAGTTTTTATTTACAAATTATTGATAATCACAATATAGTGCTCCACAAGCTTAACGTAGTCTTCTCCTAAATTATTGGCATACAGGTCCCCTCCACGTGATGTTACTTGCGATAATTTTAAATTATATTTATCTAATGTTTCACAAAGTACTTTTGTTATTTGGTCGACAGTTTATTATTATTTTCCTTTGTTCAAATTGAAATATCGCATTCATATCGGAAAAAATTTCCGCCTTCCTTTATTGCCGGCAACCGTAATCAAATTAAAGAAACACTTTAAAATTTGAAATGTACTTTTTATGTTTTTTGTGAATACTAATACATAAACTGTTGCTTTACTTTTTGGTGTCCATTTCTAACATATTTATTAAAATAATTGGAAATTACCTGACCGTACAATAAATAAAACATTTTAAAATTTTCTCCTGGGTATCGGTCAAAATATATATTTATTTATATTAAAATTGGCATTACAACGTTTCGGCCATGGGCCATCATCAGGTGTATAAAGACAAAAAAATCACCCACTAAGTCTACATCTAAAATTATATTTGTTGAAATTTTAATATAAATAAATATATATTTTGACCGATACCCAGGAGAAAATTTTAAATTGTTTTATTAATAAGTTATGTCACGTTCAGTTTTATAAACGACAATATGACACTTTTAAAATAAATCATTATTTGATTAATAAATATGCTTGATCATTAATCTCGAATTTGTTTAAAAGAATTAGTTAATTTATTGCGTTTTGCTGTACTAAGTACTGGATAACATATAAATTATTTCTAATTACTATTTAAAATTTAAAACAAAGCTTATTTGGAGGCTGTCTCTACGTTAGTATATATGCTCGAAGAATTTGGTATCCTACTTTGGTCTGTCAAATACATACCAATCGATTTTGTTTCGAAAAACGATGACGTCAAGCTGACTTAGGTACCCTTTCTGGTTTGTAAAATCATATACCGTGATCTGCACATTAGTTGCGTTCGGTATTTACATCCGACCAGTCAGACTTGTCAAAATCGTTCATGCAATTAAATTTATACTGGACAAGCCATATTTAATACTTCTATATGGACAGTTCATACCTCAGATTAGGTAAAAAAGGGGATGCATAACGCCAACCTATGCGCTGGCCGCTATTTTGTTGGTGCACAACATTGGTTTTGGTACCCGTTTGATTTTGTGCAAATATTAAGAGAATTTTGAACTATTTTATGTGTAAATACTGTATAAACCTGGTAAACTGCTCATCTTAAAATGGATGAGTTCTATACAAGGAAAATGCTGCCAACAAAACGAACAAAAAATAATGAAAAAGGTTAGTCCTATAAGGAAGCGGTTTTTCCAATACATTTTTGGTTTCTTTTATATATTTTGGGCCCGTTTACCACCCATGTTGTACCCGAAAAGTCTGGAAGTCTTTTAAGATATTTTTAATTTGGAGTAAACTATGATAATAACAACCCCATCATGCTTCAGGAACTGCTTGCCAGGTTTGATGAGCCATATGAGGCACATAGAATAACAGTGGTCCAACTCCATTTTCAAAATATCTGTTCTTTATTGTAAATACTTTATCTAATTTGTATCTTTCAGTATAAAGGTGGGCTATCTCCTTATCATCTTTTTGCAGAAAGTCAAAATATGGAGATAGCCCACCTTCATACTGAAAGATACACATTAGATAAAGTATTTACAATAAAGAACAGATATTTTAAAAAAATGGAGTTGGACCACTGTTATTCTATGTGCCTCATATAAGATTTTCACGGATGGTTCAAAATCGGATATGGGAGTTGGCTGTAGTGTACCTATATTGTAATGAATATTTTTGATTTGAGAGAAAGTTTATTGATTTGATTGATTTATTTATTAGATTTATATTACTTATTTAAATGTACTAATAGCAACAAGATCTTTTTCTCAGGGGGTGTTTGGTTATGCTAGTTTCTATTGGGTTATTAGGTAGAAGGTATTTGAATAAAATTGATTAATTATAATTATAAATTTATTATAAAATAGTTAAATTAAAACAGTAATGTCGAAAGTTTAATAATGAAACTAATTAAAAAGAAAGGCCTTTAGTAATTATAAAAGAACTTACTTGATGTGAATTAATTTGAACTAACCAATGTTGTTTTTGTAATGGCAAGTAAGATTATCAATTACACGAATTATTAAATATCAAGTAAATTCCTTTGTTTGTTTTTTTTTTAAATTATAAAATTCAACTAACTACTACAAAATTTTTTTTTAAAAAATTACAATTTTATCTGACCTTGATATGTAAAGTCCTGTTTCCTGATTGGTGGAAAAATCTGTAGGTGATCTATGAAAAATGGAGACGGACGAAGTGATACGTGGTATTTGCGATTTTGGTAAACTGAAGTGTTGTTAGACGATTAGTTTCTTGTGTAATTATGGTTCTTTGTTTGTTCCTCAAATTTTAGTGTTGATGGATTATAGTTCCTTTAGTTGTATTAATAATAGTAAGTACTCTTCTTTTTTACATCAACCGATAATGTTTTAATTTCACTTTTGATTAGTTTTCAATGTCACTTTTGGCACTTGTTTTACTTTATAATTGTTTTACTTTGTATTTTTAACGTCACTTTATTATAAGTACTTTAAAAAATTGTTTGTTCACTTTTTAACTGACTGTTCACATTCACTGATCTTCTCTCTTTGACTTCCAATAATCAACTCTCCAAAAACTGTTTGTTCAAATTGACTATTCACACTCAGATCTTCAATGTTTGACTACCAATTATCTACTTCCTTTTCTAACGACCTCTGTTCAGTCTTTTATAGGTTTCAAACTTCTAGAAGCTTCGTTTTTTGTTCTAGAGATTCGTCATTTCTGGGAAAAAATATGTGTATCTCTTTCTTTCATATATATGACTAGACATACTCACTTCGTCTACTGTCCGATCATTCGAGAATAAAATATTGTACAAATATATCTGTTTCCTTTTTACACATTATCTGTCCTTTTTTTACACATTATACAATCAATTTTCGCGAAGTTTCTACTAAGTTCTAAATAACATATTTATGTACTAAACATAATATCGATACATTACATAATAAAATAATTTCCAACTTAAAATTTTCTTACAAATACACAAAATATACAATAAAATAATACAATATAATTAAAATTATTTGATTGAGTTAATATTAAACAACTTCTGTTGATATTATACTCATTATAGAATATTTAAATATTACAATATATACAGGACCAAGGTGAACATATCATGTGTAAACTAAATCAGCACTGCTCCATATATTCAGCTGAACTATTTGCAATTTACCAGGCCCTAAATTGGATTGTAAACAAGAAAATTTCCGACCGTCAAATTGCAGTAATGACCGACTCTAAATCTGCATTGTTGACTTTAAAAAATCATCATAAGCATATATACAAAAATGGAATTATTGTCAAAATTTTAGAACTGCAATTAAGATTACTTGAACAAAATAACTCTGTTTCTTTCATATGGTAAAGGGTCATATTGACATTCCTGGTAACACTAAAGCAGATTATTTTGCTAAGGAAGCCGTCTCAAAAGGATTAGATTTAATTCAAACACGAAAACAAACTCTAAAGAAAAATTGGGAAATCGAATGGTACGCCTTCTGTAACAGAAGTAACAACCTTTATACAATAATACACCCGGAATTACCAGCCAGGTCTTTTACCGAGAGAAGTTATCCTAGTAGAAAAATATATTCCATGTTTGTTAGATGTCTTTTTAATCACGCTACTGTAAAATCCCATCTGTTTAAATTTAAGCTAAGTGATTCAGAATATTGCGATTGCGATGGTAGTTTCGATGATATCAATCATTGGATGTTTGGCTGTAGGGTAGGTATAATGACGACGCAATTAAATACTTGATTAAATCCATTGTGAAAAAACAAATCCCACTTCCTCAGAATCAAGCTTGTCTGTTATATTTGACTCGACGTAACACTGGCCTAAACGAAATCATATGGGAATTTTTTAAAAGAGCGAAAAGGAAAATTTAACGTAAGAATGGGTGACGAATAAATCTGTTTAGTTTTCGAACCACCTGTATATCCCTATGTGATATAATTACCCTCTATCCGTTGCCCGTCTTGTGATGTAATAAAGTCGCTTTGAAAGGCACCTTAGCGTGAAAAACGTCATTTCCTAATTCCTATGTCTGTTAAGTAGAAGTAGAAATTGCAGATTGATGCAGATATTGGTTAGGGTCTTGAATGATTTCTTGTTAATTTTCCCAACGTATCACATGTAATTTAGAATTATCATGGCTGAATGGATCAAGCAGTCCAAAGCCAAAAAAAAATTAATTTGGAGTATTTTAACATCTTACAGTTGACGATAAACTAAATGTCAGCTGTCAACACATAAACGTATCGTTGTGTTAAAATAGATTTTTAGATAATGCTTTTACCATCCACTCTATTCGTCGCGATGTTCTTTTATCAGCTGTATCAACTGAGAACCAAACAATTTCGCCTGTAATACGCCACATTATTGTGACGTCACTGTCACAATTGCTTGACATAAGTCATAGCATTATATCCAAACAAACTGTGGCCTTATGGTAGTTAGTTTATTGTATTGTCGATTTTCTTGTTTTTTGTAGAGTTTTTGACATTATAATAGTGCTATATAAACACATTATTATCATGAATGAATAGTTTGAGTTATATTTGGTTCTAAAGCGACAAAAAATTAAAATAATATTACCTAACCTCAAAAGCAAACTTTTTTATATCAAACTTCTTTAAATACGACTCGAAATATTCCTTAACGATAATAATGTGTCTACTTATGTAAAGAATTATCCTGTTTTCAGTGTTATTAAGTATTTTGTTAGTTAATGTTACCAGTTATTATAGTTAATCATCAGTTATTTTCTTCAGGGAGGGTCGATTACGTATTTTTTATTGAAGTGACTAAAAAATTTGGACTGTAGACAGTCGTAAATATTATCATGCAAATGAGTTTTTTCAGGAATATATTGATTTTACTCACAGCTTCTGTTAAAGTAAGCATATTAAATGGCCTAGTCAGGTTTGATTAATTGTCCTAGTTATCCTATTGACTGCGCCGATTAAGTGTTTCATTTGTTTATAAAACTTATCGTTGTGTGGGTCACTGTTTCATGAACATTGCCACATCCCGTGCATCATGTGAGGAGATGCGATGCCGCAGTCTGTTTGGCACGAGGTAGGTCAGGCGTCGAGACGGCGAGGTCCGGTGCCGTCGACGGCAGAATATCGATCTTTCGGAGCACATAATATACGTTCCGTGATCGGTGCGGCAGCACTTCTCTTGTCCTGGTGAAAACAGGATTTCCTCATTTTTTAGATTGCTCTTTTATTTTCAACGCATATTTTTATAATGTTATTTTTAATGTGTTGGTGAATAGAGCAGGTGTTCAATGTGATTGCCACTATCGGTAAGTGTTGAAAAAAGAATCAGTGTACCTATGACCTTTATAGATATGTGTCATCGTTAAAAAGTACTATCGGAATGTAATTTATTTATTAATAAAATCACTTAATTTATTTCTTACATTGTTAATAACAAAAGAAGTTATTAAATAATTTAGTTGTATTTGGTTGAAAAATATTGGCAATAAAACCAGATCCTTGTTAAAAAGAAAAAGAGGGTTCCTGTAAGCCAACCTTGAAACTATTATTGTACTAAAATTAATTTATTCGACGTGCAGTATCATTTCTGAAGAAATTCTATTCACTTTGATAATTTTTTTGTAAATTGTTTTTTAGACTATTAATTGATAAAACTTATTCCATATTATTTGTGCTTTGAAGGCAATTTCAGACTGTAAAAAATAAAATACTAAAAAACAGAGTTGTGGAAAATTATGTATATGAGCTCAAGAACGGTTATGCAGAACAATTGAAAGAAATCAGCTGACCAGACATCATCCTTTTTAATTTGAATATAAATAAAGAAAATTAAAATGCAAAGCCATACATCTCCTATTCGAACGGTGTTTGTAACGGAATAAATGAAATTTAACAATAGAATACCTTCATAAATTTGACCTAATGTCAGTTGAAGAGGAAGTTTAGTTTTATAAAGCATGATTACTTTAGAAATTTGTTTTCATGGTTATACAATAGATGTCGTTAGAAATAGTATATTACGTACCGAGCGAAAAATTGTAAACACGAGGCAATTCGCGAGTGGACTTTAATGGCTTTATCGTCGACGTGTATACTATACTTTTTCTACGACTGACCGTAGAAACACTCGACCAAAAAGTTACGTAATATCCATGAAAATGTTAATTGAGACAATAAAATTGATGTTTAATATTTGTCCAACTATTGGTTTTATTGAGACAACGAAACGAAGTTCATCAATTAATTATTTCAAGTAAGGTATGTTCATTGGATTAATGAACAACCGTATCTATATTTAATACTTATGTATGTAATAATTTCACTTTGTTGATATCAAGAACACTGTTCATTGAAACAACAACAACGGTAATTGATCTACAATTCAAATTTGTCGTTGTTAAAAAGACAGTACGTTGTATCAAGATCCTATAAAAAAATATATTTGAGTCAATTAACTATGCTCTATTAAAAATGCTTCGACTAGCGAATGATAAATGTAGTAGACACTTGACCTGTGTCAATTATCTAATCGAATGAACCAATCTCGGCCATAACTTTATATCGTTAAGGTCAGTGCATGAATTAATATTTTATACCAGAAGTAAAAATTTTGCTACTTGCATTTGTAATGAAAAAATCTATATTATATATATACCTACAGGGTGGTCCAGAATTATGTACATTAATTTCAAGAGCTGATAGAACATCACAAAATAAGGGTACTTCTTCATGTATACTTTTTTTCAAAACCAATTAATAAGGGAGATTTAGCCCTTTAAAGGGGTTAATTAAAAATAATATTTTAAATAACAACCCAGCAATTTTCATTACAAAGCTCAAACTTGGGAATCAATTATAAGGCATAAGAATAATTAATTTTATAATATAATCCACCCCACCCAACTTTCATGTAGGGTAGTTTTGGGAATTAGGTACGGTTTTTTACTTTGTTTTTACGCCAATTTTTTTTAATATTTAAATATTTTAAAAAAATATTTAAAATTAAAATTCCTTAGACATTTTTACGCAAAAAAGGTCTTCTTGTAACAATTCGCTAGATATTACCGTTTTCGATTTATTTAAATTCAAAGGTCTTCATGAACACCACTTTGATCAAAACATTTTTTCAATCAAATTAGTAGTATTTAGAATTGACACTTTTTTTGATAAAAATAATTTTTATTGGTGTTTATCCTTCATTTTTTATAATTTTTGTCTTAATTATGGCGAAGTATTGATATTCTGAAATTATAGACGTGCTTTTACTGCTTGTGTAGTACATGTATACCTTTGAGTTTAAATAAATCAAAAAGGGTAATATCTAGCGAATTGTTACAAGAGGATCTTTTTTGCATAAAAATGTCTAAGAAATTTATATTTTAAAATTTATTTAAATATTAAAAAAAATTGGCGTAAAAACCCGCACCTACCCCCCAAAACTACACTACATGAAAGTTGGGTGGGGTGGATTATATTATAAAATTAATTATTCTTATGCCTTATAATTGATTCCCAAGTTTAAACTTTGTAATCAAAACTGCTTGGTTGTTATTTAAAAAAATATGATTTTTAATTAACCCCTTTAAAGGGCTAAATCTCCCTTATTATTCTGTTTTGAAAAAAGTATACATGAAGAAGTACCCTTATTTTTTGATGTTCTATCAGCTCTAGAAATTAATGTACATAATTTTGGACCACCCTGTATATATATATGGGGCATTCCATGCCAACTCATCCTATACCGATTGGATTTGCATCTCCGATTTCGCTGAACTTTGGGCAACTTTTTGTATCCTTCGAAAAAGGTTTTTATGAATTTTTTCAAATTTTTTCATTTAGCCAATAGAGAGATGAATTTTCGAAAATTTCTGATATTTTTTTTAAATAGCCATAACTTGGTCAAAAATTGTCAGATTTGGGACTTTTTTTTAAATTACGTGTTTTTTGATGAACTTTCTGAAAAATTTATGCAAAAAATTATTCATCATAAATTTGATTGTTTTTTTTCATTCCAAAGTTAAAACAAGAATTTTAAGATTGTTTGTATCCTTCAAATTTTTTTAAAAAATTCTCAAAAATTCTACTCTTCAACACACAAATTTTAATCCTAGTCTCGTCATGGGATAATAATGGGTTATAATTTTTTTTAATTTTTAAATTAATTATTTTTTTTTCTGTATTTTTTCACTATTTGTGTATTACTGGAGACTTTATTAGGTGAAATTCGAAAAAAATCATACATCAATATAATAAATAATTCAAGTCAAAATTTCAATTTCTAAGGTAAATTTTATTTATAACTTTTTAAAGGTTTTTTTTTTAAATTTTTTCTGGCGTTTGAATATTTTACAAGTTTTATTTGAGCAAGAAAGTTATCATAATCTGCAATAGTTGATTATCTTACGTAGATTTTTGGCAAGTTATTAGATTGCGCAGCCCATTGATACAACTCTCAGGGGTTTGAAATTTGTTTATTGAATGGTAACTGAAGACTAGCTCGTGCTGCACCTCTTTTTAGTGTTCCTCCTACACCGTCACAAGGTCCTTTGCTATGGTAGCTGGTACGGATGCACCGGAATTCCGGCGGTACCACTAAATCCGGCCGATCCGGATCGTTTTTGTGATCCGGCCGGAATTTTCGGAACTTTTTGAAAATGTTTAAGTTTTAAATTTTTAATATAATTTAAATTCAAATATATGCAAAAATAAAGAAAATAGAAAAAGTAGATAGGCCGAAACTAGTTGCTGTTTTTTAATAAAAATAAAATTTTGTGACATGGATTTTGATATTTTCCTTCGTTTAAAATATTTTAAGTTTTTTTAATTGGTACCTACTTACCTATTGTCGAGCTTATTGTTTAGGTCGTTAATTAATCACAAATAATTTTTTTTTGGATAAAATATTTTATTTTCAAAAATTAAAAAACATAAATAGGAACTAAAAACATTATTAACAGCCAAATTCTAACAGCTAAATTCTCGGTCACGGATAAGTCTTATAAGTAGGTATAGACTAAGTGGGTATACATGAAAAATTATAGTGAGAAACTTTATTTTTTTGAGATTATGGTGAATAAACAAGATACTGTAGCTAATTTAAAAAAATAGATAAATCAGCCTCAATATTTTTAATGATTTAAATATAAAAGTAGGCATGCACATACATTTTAAATTTAGGTCCCGATCCGGCCGGAATTCCGACGATCCGGTCCGGCCAGCAGACGGAATTCCGGTTCCGGCCGGATCGGCAAAATATCCGATCCGGTGCATCCCTAGTAGCTGGCAAAGAAATTGAAAAAAAAACAGAAAAAAAAATAATTTAAGAATTTAAAAAAAATCATAACCCATTATTATCCCATTACGAGACTAGGATTAAAATTTGTGTTTAGAAGAGTAGAATTTTAGAGAATTTTTAAAAAAATTTGAAGGATACAATCATAAAATTCTTGTTTTAACTTTGGAATAAAAAAAAACAATCAAATTTATGATGAATAATTTTTTGCATACATTTTTCAAAAAGTTCATCAAAAAACACGAAATTTAAAAAAGTCCCAAATTGGACAATTTTTCACCAAGTTATTGCTATTTAAAAAAAAAACACGATTTTTCGAAAATTCATATCTCTCGATTGGCTGGATGAAAAAATTTGAAAAAGTTTATAGAAACCTTTTTCGAAGGGTACAAAAAGATGCCCAAATTTCAGCGAAATCGGAGATGTAAATCCAATCGGAAGGATGAGCTGGCATGGAATGCTCCATATACACCCTCCAGTTAGTTATAAAAAAAGAACTAGGAGACATGGTAATACGATAATGGTGGTACTGAAAGATATTTAGCCACCTCATTACCCTGACCTTGATATATTTAGCCCTTAAAGTGTACCATTGTATAAGACATTATTTACAGCTACAGTAAATTTATGCTCTTATTTAGAAGGAAGAACTAGAAGATATTTTATGATGAAATTCATATTGAAAGAGATTTAACCGTCTCACAACCATGATCTCGAAATAGTCCTTATATACTAATTCCATTTTTAAAAAAAGATTAATACTTTATATTAATCAGAACAATAAACAACTAAAAGGTTGTATTAACTTTCACTATTTATTCTATAAATTGCAATTACAGCTGTTTCGCTATAACTAGCGTCGTCAGATTGACATATTCAATTCCAATGAACAAAAATAATTTTAATAAAGAAATTGAGATTATAAAACAAATAGCAATATCTAATGGCTATCCAATACATTTGATAAATAAATTAATTAATAAGAAAGAACAGAAAGTGTCACTACAACTAATATTCCCTCAACAACCAAAAGAAATTAAAAGTTATAAAAGTATTACATATTGTGGAAATATTTCTAATACAATTTCAAAAATAATAACTTCGGCAACATCTGCAATAATTTCATTCAAATCACACAATAATGTTGGTACAAAATTGTTAAATGTAAAAACAAAATTACCTAAATTAAAAAAATCTGGTGTTTACAAAATTAATTGTCCAAAATGTAATGCTGTATATATAGGTCAAACACAAAGAAATTTTGAAATAAGATTCAATGAACATTTAAGAGCATATAGATTACAACAACCAGATAAGTCAAACTATGCCAAACACGTTCTTGAACATCCAAACTCACACACCAATGACATTCATATACTACACATTTGTGATAAAAAACAAAATTTAGATTTCCTCGAAGAACTTGAAATCAAAAGACATCTAGCAGATCAACAATATAAAGTAGTTAATGAACAAATAAATCTTGGAAGTTCGCCACTATTAAACTGTTTACTTTGATTGAGTCTTCATTTTATACATAGATAAGACGTAATTATAACACAAATATATTAAGTTATTGTAAAGATCAGCAGGATATAGTTTTTTCCTGGTTTTTCTATATCATTGCACAGTTATACTGATCTTAGAGGGAAATACATCCAGGGTAATCCCTTAGGGCTAATAACATCTAGGCTTTAATATTGTTACAAACAAACATGTAATTTCAATATGTCAATCTGACGATGCTAGTTATAGCGAAACAGCTGTAATTGCAATTTATAGAATAAATAGTGAAAGTTAATACAACCTTTTAGTTGTTTATTGTTCTGAATAACATGAATTTTCACACAGTTAGGGTTAGTACCATAAATTTAAAAAAAAAAAAAATTACTTTATATTAAATTTTTAATAAAACAAATTGCTTTTTCCGCTGATATTTGTTTGTTTACTTACCAATCCTTTGTGTCCTTACTCATTTCCTGTATATAGTAACGTTTATCGACGTTCATCCCTTGTAGCACCTTTAAAAAACTAGCTCAAGGTCTATTGGAAAGGGGAGAGTTCCTAAATAAATTAATTTTACTGAAAATAAAAAAGTTGTTCCAAAAACGAACATGTTAATGTATGACACGGTTTTTATTGTAACTTTTACATGAATTTCCTAAAAATAAATTATTTGATATTTTTAAGCTAAAATTACTCAATAATACCTTTGGACGTTCCCTGTTTTACCAGGGTTGTTATGTAAATGTTTAGTGCTTTCTCATAGACTGAAACGTAAATGGACAATACGAAAAACTTTTGCTACTGTACAGCCAAAGACAAATGAAACGCACAACTAGATTCAGGTGGGATTAGTTGCTGACCTCATGTTGCAACGCTGCGAATAGAATTGTGACGGTCTCTTTAGTTTAAAAAAAGTTTATATTTATAATATCGTCAAACTCGTTGTATGAATCAAGTACCAACTAATGTAGATATAAATAATGTTATTTTAATTACTATTTAAATGATTTTATTTATATATTACTTATATGTTTTTTTTTAATTTTATTGTCTGTATTGCAAACGATCGATGTATTTTAATTTTATATTAAACTTTAAGAAAGTTCCCAATCACAGGAACGGAACGTTAGTAATGAAAGTCACAGTGTTTTAATTCATTTTCAATACATATTATATAATCCGCTCCCCCCTATGGTCACCCCATGGAACACCCTATACAGTTTGGGATTTTCTACATTTCTTTGATGAACTGATTTCAGAAATTATATTATCCCTCATCCTCGACTCGGGATAATGTTCACAACAAAAACATTTGTTATAGTCTGGTCGAGAAGTCATTTAAATCTGATTTTGGTGTCAATCGATTCGAAATGACAAATATAAATAACAATTTAAGATTTTAAAAAAAGGGGGTTTACATTTTTGCTAATAACTCATAAACTATAATAGCTAGAACAAAAAACTGATCGGATTTTTAAAATTTTTTTAAAAATTATTAAATAAGCCATTTGTTTATAAAAATTTTTTAAACAATTGGTCACAAACATTTAAAAAAATTGGATTTATAGCGTATTAAAAACTACTGTAAACAGTTGTTTACAAAAATTTAAATTTTTCATATGTAAAATTGCATTTGTTTACTTTGCTTGTTAATAACAATTTCAATTTTAAAAAAATTTATTATTTAACTTTGTTCAGTAGCTTTATGATAAAGGATTCCAAGGGTTAAAAAAATTCTTGTGTTTTTATTTTACTCACAATAACGAATTTAAAGTTAGTAACAATGAAGATGTAATTTTTTAATTAACAAATGGATAGAAATCTGAAAAATAACGGAAAAAATTTTTTGATTACAGAAATTTGTCCTCTGATATGTTCTGTTAGTGCTAGAATTTAAAAAAATTTTTTGATTAATATTTACTTATTGAAAAAAAATTTGTCATTTGGTCGTTGCGACGGTGACGCGCAGCCTGTTTTTTATGCCATTTCCAACATCAATTTAGACCTATAAATAATTGAGCTACAACTCGTGGAGTTGGGACTTTTTTGTTGGAAATTTCCTGCCCTTTAAGAATCCGTTCAGTTTTTTGTTCTAGCTAGTATAGTTTATGAGTTATTAGCAAAAATGTAAACCCCCTTTTTTTAAAACCTTAAATTGTTAATAAAAATAGGAAATTTTTTTAAACGGATTTTGATACTCAGGAACATTTTTATATTTGACATTTCGAATCGATTGATACCAAAATCAGATTTTTCTGATCGGTGTAACCCAAATCCGTTTTAAATGACTTCTCGATCAGACTAAGAGTAGAAGCCTCTTTTTTTGTTTCATCCTCAATTCCTCGTCTTCAGCAGCAAACTAAAGACTCAAGCAATATTACATTATCTTAATATTTTTTCAAAAGGGAGAGAACGTAAAACTTGGGAATAAGAAACTATTTAAAATCATATATGGGTTTCATTAACTATGAGACCAGATATACATATCCATCTGTTGCATAGAAAATGCAATCCTTAAAATTTTCTTATAAGCATTATAAGTATTAATTTGACATGTATTTTTGCTAAAATTTAAAATTGTGATTGTAATTCCTCAAAAAGGTGGTGCCTTACAAATTTAAATGTTATGATCAACATTAACAATTCCTAAATATTTAATATATTGGTGTTGTAGGAGAAATCGTGTGCATAACTCGTTATAAACTGTATTTCTTGTACTCATTAGGATTCCACACTTATGTAATTTACTATTTTGTTCCCTGATTGTAATAAAATAAATAATATATACCTTGTCCAGTGTAAATATAGGTGCACGTTACAGCTGTCAGGACGGGACTATGTTGCCAAGCATTTAAAATAGTATTGGAATCTAGTAAATGTCAACCGAAGTTTCTGTAATATTCTTTTATTTGGCTACAATATTACGCTTAGTCCAGGCGTGCTGTACCAAAAAAAATAAAAAATACGGAATATCTGAGACAAGTAACAGTTGGAGGTGGTAAAGGGGCTTATAACACATGAAAAAAAAAATACATTAACTATTTCAATTATGATCATAAACTTTTTAGGGGTGAAAAAGGGATAAAAAACTGAAGTATTGTTGTTTGCGGCTAAAATTGACGTCAAAATGAAAAGTGCCCAATAGAAAAGTTGTAGATCATGTAAAAATCTAAAACTTTTCTTTTGGTAATTTTCTCAAATAACCTCAATTTTTCGAGGAAAATGGAAAAAAAAACGATTTTTCGTTTTTAATTTTTAATTTTCCAACGGATTCGTCAATCTTGGTGAAACTTGGTGAAAACTTACCTTTTTATGTCCAAAATAACCTCGAATTTTCTCAACCTTGTAACATAATAATTTTCCGAGAAATTTGATTTTTCTGGAAAAATCTCTTTTTTTTCAACTGTAAAGTTTGCTCGGAAAATATTATTGGAAAAGATTTTCCTAGGGCTCATTTTTTTCGTTTTTACGTCTACTTTCACATGAAATAAAAAAAAAATACACCTCTCATTTAAAAATGTGCTCAAAAATGAATAAAAATCAAAAAATGAATTTTGCAACAGCTAAATTTGCAATAATTGTTAAATTTTTGTTGCTGATTGCTGATTTGTTTATATTATAAGGTTTTTCATGCGATAAATCGATTTGTTGATGTCACAAGGCCCAAATACCCTTCCATCAGAGCCCTATAGCCCAATTTTCATCAAAATTTCAATTTTCTTGACTTTTTGGAATAATTTGTTTATTTTTAATATAATAATCGTTCGGTTTTAAGTAATTCGTAATTGTAATTAAAAACTATATTGAAAAGACAATATTTTGTTTGTTACGAATGGTATATATTGTATACTGAAATGTTGAAAGGTCAAAGAGAAAACAAAAGGCCTAGGCCCCTAGGTTAGTTAAAATTGTCATGTCTACACTTTGTCACTTATGAAAGGTGGCTATAGGGCTCTGATGGAAGGATATTTGGGCCTTGTAATATGTATCAACAAATCGATTTATCTCATGAAAAACCTTATAATATAAACAAATCAACATACAACAATATTAAAAACCATGAAATCACCGCTCGGATTATTAACTTCATTAATAGACTTTAGTGTTTATAATAATATTGCAAATGAAATAAAAATCCGACCAAATAATGAAATTCCCGTAGAATGTATTGCAAGAGTCGGCTTTTGCATTTTTTAATATTTTATAACAAAAATTTAACAATTATTGCAAATTTAGCTGTTGCAAAATTCATTTTTTGATTTTTATTCATTTTTGAGCACATTTTTAAATGAGAGGTGTATTTTTTTGTTTCATGTGAAAGTAGACGTAAAAACGAAAAAAATGAGCCCCAGGAAAATCTTTTCCAATAATATTTTCCGAGCAAACTTTACAGTTGAAAAAAAAAGAGATTTTTCCAGAAAAATCAAATTTCTCGGAAAATTATTATGTTACAAGGTTGAGAAAATTCGAGGTTATTTTGGACATAAAAAGGTAAGTTTTCACCAAGTTTTACCAAGATTGACGAATCCGTTGAAAAATTAAAAACGAGAAATCGTTTTTTTTCCTTTTTTCTCGAAAAATTGAGGTTTTGTGAGAAAATTACCAAAAGAAAAGTTTTAGATTTTTACATGATCTACAACTTTTCTATTGGACATTTTTCATTTTGACGTCAATTTTAGCCGCAAACAGCAATACTTCAGTTTTTTATCCCTTTTTCATCCTTTTTCACCCCTAAAAAGTTTATGATCATAATTGAAATAGTTAATGTATTTTTTTTCATGTGTTATAAGCCCCTTTACCACCTCCAACTGTTACATTTCAGGTATCAGAATTTCCGTCTAAAAGTACACCACGCCTGGACTAGCTAGGTTTGAACGCGTCAACGAAGCCCAATTTTGCCAACATATAAAATATTTTAGCATGAGTTATGTTCATTTGAAGTTCAAATTTTATTTGCCCATGAGTTGTATTTGATATAAAATTAATTATGAAACCTTTCTTAAAGCATTTATTTATCTTTTGTAATAAAAAGTTTTCAATGAATAAACATACTGATTGACAGTAGCAAACGAACGAAGAAAGTCAAACGAACAGAGCAACTTTAATGACGTGCAACCAGATTTATGCTGGGCAATTACCTGGTACATTAGTACCAGGTAATTAGTGGCTTGGTATCTTGAAAATGATTCATTTAGGAACTGGATTTTCTAACGTATCTTTCTTTGTTTACAGTTAGCCAGCTCGGCTGGTAAAATTTCGAAAACATGACGACGGATATCAGTATAGTGAGGTGGGATCCTACCTTACAACAAGAAATAGTCGAAGACTACGAATATGACGGTGGCAATTCTTCTTCCAGACTTTTTGAAAGATCTCGGATCAAAGCCTTAGCTGGTAAGTAAAGAAAATTTCATATTTCTAAATCTTTTAAAGCTGTTAAAAATAGAACGAGTTATAAACAACACAGACAGATTCGTATCCTTTATTTGATACCGCGTTAATAGAAAATCATCCGTTTCAAATAATCAAATTGTTACATAATTTATCCTGTTCATTGGACATCATGCGAATTTATAGAAAACATTTGTGGACATCCATTTAGTAAATTTAATGTTATTGTTTTAGTTCTTATAAAATATCGAGTAATACAAGCTAGTGAAACCCAGTAATGCGTAAAAGTATTTATGTAGTTACCTTGAACCTTGAATATATAACTATCTACTACTGGGTTAATGTACCTTCGATACGTATTATTTATTTATAAGTAAACAATTGATATTTTTAGTTACACGCCAAGCACTGCACGTGTATATAGATCCGCTTAAGATTTCTTATTTTTTAAGTAGGAATATTTTGACTGGTAAATGTGACAATATATCGCACTCCCGCTTCAGAAATGACATAACTCAAAAATTTCAATTTTTGGTATTTAGTTATTTTTGAAATGAACAAGTTTATCCCCATATAGGAGAAACGACACATCTAAACTTTCAAGACTTTCCGCTAGATGTGTCGCTCCTCCAGTATATGGGGATAAACTTGTTCATTTAAAAAATGACTAAATACCAAAAAGAGAAATTTTTGAGTTATGTTATTTCTGAAGCGGGAGTGCGATATTATTACGTACATAGTTATATAGTCCAATAAAGAAAGAAGTTCGCTTTAAATGCATAATAAATTTATAATAAATAAAGGTTAGTTTGACAGTAGAGCGTTTAGTTGGTCCATTGATGTTGGCGATGAGAAGGCACTTTTTATTTTGTAATTTTTCCGCATTTTTCATTAGTCGTAATACTCAATGAACCGATAGGTTCAATGGCACATCTGGCTTTTTCTGTTGGTCCGGATCTGACATAAACAACATTTTTCCTTGGGGTCTTTTGGTTTTCGGTATTTCTTGGGGCCAAGCTGTGTCCATTAACCATTTTTACTCATCGAAATATTTAGGTGCCCTTGCAAATCTATATTGCTCGAGGTCGATGGTTCTTCGTGAGTTTTTTTTTACTGAAATGATTTAATTCTCGATCTCTTTTTACTTCAATCCCATAGTTCTTTTTCTTTTAGATCTTCCTCGAAAAAAATTATGTATGTTGTGAGATGTTATAAAAAAATATTAATTGCTGATGCAATTGTTTATAACAAATTGTTTAATTAATAAACATTTAAATAATTAACTAAAAAATTCGAAAAAATACTAGTTTGTAGAAAAGAGAAAATTATGGTTTTTAGGATTTTTTTCATTTCTTAATATTAAATTTAAACAATTGTTAATAAACAAAAACGTTAATTAACAATTAAAAAAATTTTTGAAGAAAAACATTTTTTTCAAACAATTGGTCACAAACATTTAAAAAAATTGGATTTATATTGTTTATAGCGTATTAAAAACGACTGTAAACAATTGTTTAAAAAAATTTAAATTTTTCACATCTAAAATCACATTTGTTTACTTTGCTTGTTAATAACAATTTCAATTTTTAAAAATTTAAAAATTTTATTAGGTAACTTTGTTCAGTAGCTTAATGATAAAGGATTCCAAGGGTTAAAAAATTCTTGTATTTTTATTTTACTCACAGCAAAGAATTTAAAGTTAGTAACAATGAAAATGTAATTTTTTAATTAACAAATGGATAGAAATGTGAAAAATAACGAAAAAAATTTTTCGACTGCAGAAATTCGTTCTCTGATATGTTCTGTTAGTGCTAGAATTTTTAAAATTTTTTTTATTAATATTTACTTATTGAACAAAAATAATTTGCGACGGTTACGCGCCGCCCGTTTTTTATGCCATTTTCAACATTAATTTAGACCTATAAATAATTGAGCTACAATTCGGGGAGTTAGGACTTTTTTATTGGAAATTTCCTGCCCTTTAAGTTCAGTTTTTTGTTTTAGCTATTATAGTTTTTGAGTTATTAACAAAAATGTAAACCCCCTTTTTTTAAAATCTTAAATTGTTAATAACAATAGAAAATTTTTTTAAACGGATTTTGATTTGATATTCATTTGTCATTTCGAATCGATTGACACCAAAATCAGATTTTTCGGATAGGTTTAACCTAAATCCGATTTAAATGACTTCTCGACCATACTACAGAGTGGATGTTTAACGGGACAGATATTCTTTCTACTTTGAAGCCTAGTAAACTAACTCACTCTGTATAACACATTTAAATGGTTTTTAGCAAATAATATTGGAAAGACTATACCACAGATTAGGCCAGATACGAATATCGCAAAACATCAAAGGATTTTAAAATCCGTCGTCAATGACCTTGGATCTTTAACTCGGTATGGCCGCGATGTTGCCAATTTGAAATATTATCAGAATTTCTTACAAAATTGCAATATTGACTAAGGGACAATAACAATTTCCAGTGTCGTATCTAGTTTTTTTGAAAAATTTAATAATTTCAATAAAAATAAAATAAAGAACTTTTATTAGCTTTAAAATATAACATTTAAAAGAATAGACTGTAGTAGTGAAAAAAAAGCTATATGAGCCAAGATAGAAGAGTGTATTATTGTCTCGGATCCATTAAAAACTTCGAAGCTTTGCTTCTCAGTCTTTAATAGACCTCGACAATAATAACCCACTTTTCTACCACTACTTTGTGCTTAATTACGTGTATCATGTAACATAAAAGTATGGTTGTGTTTGATACGTTCTAGTGATTTGAGTCAGTAACCAAATAGTTCCAACCATACTTATTTTCGAACTGTTATTAGAACTCAAATGTGGATGATACAGATAATCGTAGTAATAAAACTCAAAGTCTATCCACAACTTTTAATAGTAAGGTTCACAAATTTAATGCGACATGTTTCGGTCTCCAGACCATCATCAGGCTATAAAGAAACAATAGCGTCAGAAGAATCAAAAAAATAGTTTATATAACGAGCGATTAGTGTCGGTTGTTCGATTACATTAATGATTAAAGTTAAAACATTTCAAGTATAACAACTAAATACAAGTAGAAGTAAAATTAAAGCAAAAAGTTAAAGGTACATGATATTGTAATAAGCAAACCTACGACAAAACAGCAAGTCAAACATTAGAACGGTAAACACTTGGCGCCTGCGTAACAAATCCTTAAGAACGATTTCGAAAACGATTCTGGAACGATTACAATTTGTTGGAACAAACCTGAAGTTTCTAAGTTTTATAAACAGGTAACTTTCGGTTTCATGGCATTATAAATTGGACCATCAAACAGAAGGTGTTTTAAAGTTTCGTATTCATTTCTGTTGCATAATACTACATGGGGTCTATGATATACAAAATATTGTTAATAGTAAACCTTAAGTTAAATTTACTACTTAAACGTAGTTATGAAAGTTTGCGAGTTACTTGATAATTTTAAAAGAAGACAATTCTTAGGCTTTCCTTCAGGTCCAAACGAAGTGTACAAATTTAAAGAACGATATTGTTCAACCATTAATATGTCCATGTCGTTTAATATATCATTGTAATTTGTAAAAACACTCTTTTTATTTCACTTTAACGGATTATAATCGATCCTGTTCCATATATCTTCACGATTAACAAATTTAAAAAAACTTCCTTACTTGACTTGCCCAATTAAACTTATATCTAATGAGTCAATTAATCGAATTGTTGTTTAAAGCACAGCTTAGGATACCAATCTTGAGATTTTATTACTCTATACTTTTCAAAAATTCCATGAAAAGTTGTCTAAGATGGATTGTAAATTTGCCTACGCCTGTGAACAAGAGAGTTCCCCATTTTATCACCTCATACGAGGGTTGTCTGAAAAGTTTCCGACCTTACAAAGATACTAGACATTTTTTTCCTCAAATTAATTTTTATTTTTCTACATAGTCTCCTTGTAAGTCTATACACTTCTCCCAGCGATGCTCCCATCTCTTCAACCCGTCCAAATAGTACTCGGCGTCTTTCTCTGCAAAATAGTTGTTTACGAAGGTGATGGCCTCCTCATTCGACGAAAATCTCTGTCCTCCGAGCGCAACTTTTAGCTTAGGGGAACAAAAAAAAGTGGCTTGGGGCTAGATCTGGTGAGTAAGGAGGATGGTCAAGCAGTTCAAACCGTAATTCGTGGATTTCCGCCATGGCAACCGCTAAGGTGTGAGACGGCGCATTGTCTTGGTGAAAAAAATATTTTTTTTCTGCAAATGTGGCCGTTTTTCCGCAATTTCTGCCTTCAGCTTGTCAAGTAATAATGCGTAGTATGCTCCTGTAATGGTTTTTCCTTTTTGAAGATAATCGATTAAGATAACTCCATGACCATCCCAGAAAACAGTTGCCATCACTTTCCCAGCCGAAGGAACAACCTTTGGAGCCGATTCCCCCTTCGCAGTTTATTGCTTTGACTGTGTTTTTGTTTCTGGAGTATAATGGTGTATCCAAGTTTCATCTACAGTAATTAATCGGCACCAATGATTTATTGCGCCTAAACTGTGCGAACAGAGAGTTGGAAATGTTCATTCGAACACGTTTTTGGTCCAAAGTGAGCAAACGCGGCACCCAACGTGCGGACAGCTTTCTCATGCCTAAATCTTGATTCAATATGTAACAAACACGTTCTTTGAACATGTTTATAGCCTCTGCTATCTAACTAATTTTAATTCGACGTCTAGCACCATTTGGTGAACTTGAGCGATATTATCGTCAGTGGTTGCAGTTTTTGAACGTCCCAAACGTTCATCGTCACCCAAGCTGGTACGGCCACGTTTAAATTCGGCAGCCCAAAATTTCACGGTGGTAAATGATGGTGCAGAGTCCCCGTACACAGCGTCCAACTCGTCTTTGATTTGCGTAGGCGTATTGCCTTTCAAAAACAAATATTTAATGACAGCTCGATACTCGATTTTTTCCATTTTCATAAAAAACTCACATCGACTCACTCAAATGATTGTCAAACAACAACTGCGCGTCCAAAGTGGCTGAAATTTTAGTGGGTACCTTTCAAAGCATGCGCAAACACATTCCTCAACTTTTGTTTGAGGTCGGAAACTTTTCAGACAACCCTCGTACATTTCTGAACTGCAATACAGACATAACGATTATCGCTTAATTGGTACACTCCAAGTAATCAATGATTCATAAAGTAATATTTGACGTCCACCCTGTATTATTAGTCATATTTAGTTGTCTTTGCTAAAAGAATTATCTTAACGAAAATTACCAGAGTAAACACCCATTATAACTTTATTTATTGCACGTCGTTTCACCGTCGGTGGTGATAAACGATATTTACAATATTAGTACTGTTTATCTTGTTTTTGGTTTATCGAAAACCATAATATCCTGCCTGAATATCATTTACTGAATTTATTGTGTTATTAACCGATTCAGTTTTTGAAATGACCACAACGTCGAGTGTAGTCACCGAAAATGACGTTGATGGGATTGACCGAAGAAAAAAGTGATGACAAGGAAATTGTGTATTACGACCAAGTGGTTAGAGAGTTGAGAGGTAAATTGGAATTTTTATCTATCTGTAATTTTATCGGTGGAATAGAATTTTAGTCTGAGGGTGGTTTTTTAAAGGTAAAGTGTGCATTTAAGAAAGAGACCCAGTTTTATTCATTTTTTTCCAATGCCCCGAAGTTAGAAAAATAGTGTGAATTAATGTTAAACAAAAATTAAAACAGTTTCAATGATTACAATTGAAATATGACACTAGTATTTATTCGGGAACCGCAAAAGTTTAATTCAATAGATTCCCAAAATAAAGAATCACCACAGGTTGGTTCCAGCACCATTCTGGTAGCATGAAAAAAATTGTTTCATTCAATGAGATCTGGAACAGAATCTCTTTTATTAAATGAGTAGGAACGGTTTTATTCTAAAATAACTATTTATTGAACTTCCTTGAACTTACAAGGGAAATAAAAACGAACAATATTTGAACTTTGACAATGACTTTTTTTCTATTTTTATGACAATCCTTCAGAATAAGTATTTTTATCAATACATTTGTTGCTATGCAACGTTAAGCAAAAAGGGTTTGAGAATTTGAGTTTAGTGTTTAGTTTGTAACGTTGCCTCGTCGCGCACCCTTTATTCTGAGAGTGGCTAAGGCGTTAAGTTACTTTTGCCGCTTAGGGTAGCTATGGTAGAACAAAGATACGGGTTGTGTTACTAGATATTTATTGTCCGGTACAAAACAAACACAGATTTATACAATTATATACATATATAAAATATCTTCGAGAGTCTTCTTTTACCAGCCGAAACCATCTCCCGTCATTGGCCGTATAGACATCCGTTGATTCTGTAATAAATGGTTAGCATGTACAATCGACGTAAAGGTATTTAGGTATGGGGGTTATCCCTCCGGATCAATACTCCGGAGAAATATCGTGTTGTAAAGGGCAATATCCTTTACAGGGTTAAGATAAGTCACACGAGATCAATACTCCCGTGGACCCGGTATACGGATAAATCGGAGAGGATCAGTACTCCTTCCGATTGGGTAACGGTGAAGGTCAATACCCTTCACCAGGTAGGTAGCGGTGTCGTCGACGATCAATACTCGTCTAAGACCCCGTCGAGGAAACTAGACAGTCAATACCTGTCTAAGGTAGGTCGAAATTGGTGTTCCACCACTAGTGAGAGTTCCTGTTTGTAAGCGCTAGTCGATACGACTTACTTGCATGTCGGAGTAACTCTGCCGATTGCTTCGCCTGCGTTGACCTATGTATCGAATCATTCATACCGAGTCGGTAGCATATAAAACTGCCATCTTTCTGTCGGTGTTTCAACTGTCCGTCGTATCTTCTCATAATTTCTTTTCCCGTTGATAACTCGTATGTACATATAACGACATTGTCGTTACAAGTTTTTAAACAGTATTATTTACCAAAAGCACCGTACAAAAACAAGACTAGTAGAACAACTCACCCTTCGGCACTTTGATGTCGATGCTTCAAAGTAAAGCCGCTATCGTTCGAAAACAAGCACGTGTCTCCTATTTACGTACATAAGCTGTGGGCCCGACAAATCCCGAAATCGGTGAAGGGGTAAGGAAGGAACGTTTATGGGCGTGCCCTAGAGTTGGAATTCTAGTCTTTGTTAATGTTCGGTGCCGAAAGTAGTAATCTTATGAATATTTTCTAGATAAGTAGCTAGCTAGTTTAGTAACCAGCATATTTGGTTGGATATTACCCATAAAAGTAAAAGATAAACTAAGAGGAAGAACACTAAAAAAGTAGAAAATTGTTTCCAACTGCACCCAAGGTAAAAAAACAGTTTCTATACCAAGCTTGACGGTTTTCTATGAAAAAATAACTACTTCCTGGGCTATATGCCCCAACGGACATTGAATTACATATAGCCCAGGAAGTAGTTGTTTTTTCATAGAAAACGGTCAAGCTTGGTATAGAAACTGTTAAGTTTCTTTACTTTGGGTGCAGATGGAAACAATTTTCTCCTTTTTCAGTTTTTTTATTGACTGCATCTTATTGAAATTATTTCATGTATTGTTATAAGAGGAAGAAAATAAAGACCTCAAATCACCTATTAATAATGTAGAAAATTACTCTAAAATTTACTTCGAAAATGTGTGTGTTTTACGCGACAAAAAATTGTTACGAAAAGTTTCGAAATAAAAATATTGATCATGTTCAATCAATCCATTTAGGTTTAAAATAAATACTTTTGCATTCCCAGTACTTTTATTTTCAGTAGTGCTAGACTAGATAATATTTATTCATTTGACATCGTCGAATTGGTTTTAAAGTATTTTTTATTTTCAATTTCAACTAGATTAAAAATATACAAAATAAAATTTATTGTACTAACCTTTACTTTTTGGAAGCCCATCTTATTAAGAATAATAAAAAACTCTTCGTTTTAACAAAACTTCCACTATTTATTTAAAAAATTGCTTTTTTAACCTCAATGACGGCCGTTTCGCTATAACTAGCATCGTCAGATTGACATATTGAAATTACATGTTGTTTGTTTGTAACTAGGTACTTGATGTTGATGAGGAAATAAGGCTAGATCAAGTATGGAAGTAATAAGACATAACAATATTAAGATGTTAATATCCCTAAGGGATTATCCTGGATGTAATTCCCTCTAAGATCAGTATAACTGTGCAATGATATAGAAAAACCAGGAAAAAACTATATCATGCTGATCTTTACAATAACTTAATATATTTGTGTTTTACAATTACGTCTTATCTGTGTATAAAATGTAAACTCAATCAATATACAGAAAACCAACACAAACATATGTAACCATACCATATAATTCAAATCATCTTATAACGCATAAATGGACTAGTTTAGTGATTTTTTTTTATATTTGCATCTTATAAAATAGGTTTTTAGTGGTTCAACTGTACAAATAAAATTTTTATAAAATTAATCCTCTAGCCATAATCGGCTTTTGAAATTTAAATTTAATGGTTACATACGTCATAAGTGGTAAGTGACGTGTTTCAATAAGATTGGTAGAAAATTTGCGATGTTGTCGATATGCTTTAATATTAACCTAGAAACTTATCTCTCTCTCTTATTTGTTGTCATTAAAAAGAGATAAACATATCGATATTTTTGTTCTCTGATTGACACTTTATCAAATAAGGAGTAAAACACTAAACAAAATATTCTGTCATTTTCGTTAGTTTAATTTGTTGTTTGGTTGTGTTTGGTTTATGAAAGAAATTACTTCTATACTATTTTTGGTTCGAAAATAAAAATCCCTAACACCTTCTCTTGGTGTTATAGCGGTTCCTTCAAAAATAACCAATAGAAGTAATTGTTCTCTCGGGGAGCAACCCGTACAGTGAGAGAACGAATTTCAAGAATACCATTTTGGCATTTTCAATAGAACCACGCCCACTTTCTATTGACTGTTCTATTCTATCACCGTCAATAGGGGTCTTGTTTGTTTATTACAGATAAACACGATTTTCTCTCCTGTCATATATCTTGTCAAATGGTACAATCAGTTAGTCACAGAACACGGTGTTTTGTGCCGCCAGTTCTTTGAGAATAATACTTGAAACGAACGTAGCTAAAATGCTTAGAACAAAAAGAAACAGGAAGGAGTATATGCAAAATGACCTTGAGTCCAGAAAGGAGCTTGCATATGGCGGCCAATTGTCAATTTTAATTTCCGTTTCCAATGCCGTACCGTAAAAAAATAAAATTTATATTAGGGTTTTTATTTTGATTAAATCCCAACCAATCAAGTATATGAATACATTTAGTGATGTAAATCATTTTGTGTTCATAAAAACCGAATGATACGCCTATGCTCTTATTTTTGACATTTATGTGCAAATATTGCTTTGACAGCATACTGTAAACATAAACAATGAGTCATACAAGGAGCTTCAAGATGGCCGACTTCCGTCGCAAATTTTTCTTAAAATTAATATATGACAGACTCCTTCCTGTTTCTTTTTGTTCTAAGCTAAAATGTGACAAAGTTGACTTTAAACACACTTCATTATTGGTTATTAGTTGGCGCTACGTTTAAAACTTACTAATTATTTATTGCTAAATTTTACAAAATGAGAAAAATTAATTGCAAAATGAATACCAATATAAGTAAGTAGGTATCTTATCCTAAATATATATTGCTATCATTTTGATTAATATGATCCTACTAAACTAGTCCATTAGCAGTAACACAAGGCGCCGCTGATGCAGTTTCCCAAAGACGAAACATTTTTCACAAAAATTATTAAACAGCACAGACTAACTCTCACTACGGGAACACAAATATAAATGATTATACTTAACCCAAATCATACAAATACAAGATGTGCAAATTTTGACCATAAGGAATAAACCGTGACAGACGATCGCAATAAAAGTGGTTTATTACCATTAGTCCCCTCTTATTGTAGGCACTATATTGTTGAACACATTATACCTCTGTACTACAATACTACCTTATACCCTTTGGAGACGACCAAATCGTTCTTAAATGCGTGACTAGAACCTAATTCAGGAATATAACATAACTGGATTAAACGTCAACATGGAAAACACAAAATGTGAATAGGGGGATAAAGTGAAGATGTGTATTGTTGGAATAAAACAGAAATAATAGATTTGGGAAGAATTCAAATATTTAGGGAGTGAAAATTAAGAATAATTGAAGATGAAGTTGAAGTAGATGGCAGAATAAATAAGGGTAAGAAAGTAATGGGGGCATTCAAATTCAAGAGAACCTTCGAGACGCGTTAGGATCATATTATATAAAAGCGCGACGGATAATGTTCCTTGCAGTCACATTCGAAATGTGGAAGAATTTTTTTCTTTCCGGCCGAGCTATATACTGGTAAATATTTGAGCGACAAGAAACACTTACCAGACGTTTTATTTTTTATATATCCGTTAAGTGTGTGCGTTCGTATCGTAAATTGTTCACAATATTTACCAAGTTTCTTTTAATTCCAGCGATAAGTTCAACAAAACTTAACTGTAGCATAATTCACATTTTATTTTGTCCATTTACTATCGCCCATTTTGCTTTCATCGCATACTTACACAGATAAGATTATTTAACGTACTAATGAGATTTAAAAAGGTTTTTGTTTGTGCATGTGGGTATTTATTGCCTTGCTAAGTATATACGGGATAAGAGTGGACGTTGAAAATGTATTGGGACGTCCGTCGGCTATTGTTTAGTTTAAGTTTATTGACACATGAAATTTACAAATTTGACTGTTTAGAAGGATGTTTACTAAAATTATGTAATTTATAATTTATTTTTCTCACAATTTAAGAATGTTACCTTGCATATTTCGTAATATAACAGTTAGTTAAAAGTCGTCATAACCAGTGGCAGCTCGTAAGCTTCAGTAATGAGTAAAGTGGCCTTCAGAAATGACAAAAAAAATGTATACTTAGTTACTAAACCCACATTGCAATGGACAACTAAACTGCGAACTAACTTGTAATGCAGAAGTTTCTTAAATAAAAATAAATTACGGGCAATCCGAGTTCGGGAAGTGGGAGGGGGTGAGTTTTTAAGGGTAAAAATTGGTTTAACTCGATTTCCGGCACAGTCCTAGGGGAAAAAGTAAAAAAGCAAAGTTGTAGGTAATAAAAGATCTACAACTTTTGTATTAACAATTTTTTCACATAACCTCCAAATTTATAGAAGGAATGATCCATAACTCAAATGTGGCTGATATCAAATATCAATAAAACCACAATAAATTTAATGTTAAAACTATAAAAATGCGACTAGTTTCGGTCTTAGACCATCATCAGGCTAAAAATAAAAAGATACAGTAAGGTAAGGATTAAGACAAGAACTATAACAATAATAAATATAAAGTTGGACAACATAGTAAAATGAGTGAGGCACAAAAGTAATAAAGAAAAGCTTACCTGATAATGTAAAAGTCAATGCATTTGTACAATATTAAAAGTTACATCAGTCAAAATATATGAATATGTAGGTAAATAAAATATAATAAATTACGGAGTAAAATGATATAAATAAGTTATTAAGTTAAAATAAACATATAGGGAACATAGAGGGACAAAACGGGATTTTTTAAAAAAACACCTAAAAGGCCAAAAAAAAGGATGTAAAATAAATAAAGGATTGTAACATTGTTATAAAATAATGTAGGAACATCGAAAGAAGAGGTAAGAAACAAATAAGAAATAAAGGAATTAAACAGTGAAGGACAAAGTTATACATAATCTTTAGAATATGCAGAGAAATTTTATGAGCACGACAACTTGAGGTACAATCAGAATATACAACAGAAATAATTTGCGAGTAATGGACTAATTAACAACAACATCCAAACAATCAAGAAACAGAAAAAGAAAGTATCAAAACAAATTTGTTTTGATCAAGTTTCCGAATAAATCGTCAATATTACGAGGGTTATCTGAAAAGTTTCCGACCTCAACATGAAGATGGCAGCACTCGTAAACATAAGTTGGGGAATGTGTTTGCGCATGCTTTGAAAGGTACCCACTAAAATTTCAGCCATTTTGGACGCGCAGTTGTTGTTTGACAATCATTTGAGTGAGTCGATATGAGTGTTTTTATGAAAATGGAAAAAATCTAGTATCGAGCTGTTATTAAATATTTGTTTTTGAAAGGCAATACGCCTACGCAAATCAAAGACGAGTTGGACGCTGTGTACGGGGACTCTGCACCATCACTTACCACCGTGAAATTTTGGGCTGCTGAATTTAAACGTTGCCGTACCAGATTGAGTGACGATGAACGTTCGGGACGTCCAAAAACTGCAACCACTGACGATAATATCGCTCAAGTTCTCCAAATGGTGCTAGACAACCGTCGAATTAAAATTAGAGAGATAGCAGAGGCTATAAACATGTCCAAAGAACGTGTTTGTCACATATTGAATCAAGATTTAGACATGAGAAAGCTGTCCGCACGTTGGGTGGCGCGTTTGCTCACTTTGGACCAAAACGTGTTCGAATGAATATTTCCAACTCTCTGTTGGCGCAGTTTAGGCGCAATAAATCAGAGTTTTGTCCCCGATTAATTACTGTAGATGAAACTTGGATACACTATTATACTCCAGAAACAAAAACACAGTCAAAGCAATAAACTGCGAAGGGGGAATCGGCTCCAAAAAAAGCAAAGGTTGTTCCTTCGGCTGGGAAAGTGATGGCAACTGTTTTCTGGGATAGTCATGGAGTTATCTTAATCGATTATCTTCAAAAAGGAAAAACCATTACAGGAGCATACTACGCATCATTACTTGACTAGCTGAAGACAGAAATTGCGGAAAAACGGCCACATTTGCAGAAAAAAAGAAATTTATTTCACCAAGACAATGTGCCGTCTCACACATCAGCGGTTGCCATGGCGAAAATCCACGAATTACGGTTTGAACTGCTTGACCACCCTCCTTATTCACCAGATCTAGCCCCAAGCGACTTTTTTTTGTTCCCTAAGCTAAAAGTTGCGCTCGGAGGCAGAAATTTTCGTCGAATGAGGAGGCCATCACCTTCGTAAACAACTATTTTGCAGAGAAAGACGCATCGCTGGGAGAAAAGGAGACTATGTAGAAGAATAAAAATTAATTTGAAGAAAAAATGTCTAGTATCTTTGTTAGGTTGGAAACTTTTCAGACAACCCTCGTAGTTGTATTAATCAAAGAAAATGAATAATGAATTTAACAATATCGCTGGCTGACAATGTTTTATATTATAATATAGTATGTTGTGTCACAAAGACGGAAAGTAGGCATTAGCAGCCCTCCGCTGTATTTGCTACCCGAGTGTAGGAAATACCAACTAAGGGGTACTGATGCATTTATGCACGCGTGACACACAACTGTTTTTCGCCTACCTTTATGACTATTAAAAAAATATTAATTACTTTATTGATAATCAATAAGATAAGACTTCCTTATTTAATTTTTATTATTTAACAAGAACAATAAACAACTAAAAGGTTGTATTAACTTTCACTATTTATTCTATAAATTGCAATTACAGCTGTTTCGCTATAACTAGCATCGTCAGCTGTAATTGCAATTTATAGAATAAATAGTGAAAGTTAATACAACCTTTTAGTTGTTTATTGTTCTGAATAACATGAATTTTCACACAGTAAGGGTTAGTACCATAAATTTCATTATTTAACAAGTTTAACGAAAATTATTTTTTCTTTTTTTAGATGAAAGAGAGAGTGTTCAGAAGAAAACGTTCCAAAAATGGGTGAATTCACACCTGGTTCGAGTAAATGCCAGGATCTCGGATTTGTACATCGACATGAGAGACGGCAAGAACTTGATAAAACTATTAGAAGTATTGTCCGGAGAAAGATTGCCCCGACCTACGAAAGGGAAGATGCGTATCCACTGCCTAGAAAACGTAGACAAAGCGTTGCAGTTCCTGAGAGAACAACGCGTTCATTTAGAAAATATGGGTTCCCACGACATAGTAGACGGAAATCCTCGCCTTTCCCTTGGTCTAATCTGGACCATTATCCTTCGCTTCCAAATACAAGACATCACAATCGAAGAAACGGATAATCAAGAAACCAAATCCGCTAAAGACGCTCTACTTTTGTGGTGTCAAATGAAAACTGCCGGCTACAATAACGTCAACGTCAGAAACTTCACGACTTCGTGGAGAGACGGGCTTGCTTTCAACGCTCTTATTCATAAACATCGTCCTGATCTTATCCATTTTGAAAAGCTATCAAAATCTAATCCAATTCACAATCTCAACAACGCTTTTAACGTAGCTGAAGACAAACTAGGCCTCACGAAACTATTAGACGCCGAAGACGTGTTCGTCGAACAACCAGACGAAAAATCCATCATAACCTACGTGGTAACCTACTACCATTACTTTAGTAAGATGAAACAGGAAACAGTACAGGGTAAACGTATCGGCAAAGTGGTCGGCATAGCAATGGAGAACGAACGAATGATCAAAGAATACGAATCTTTAACGAGCGACTTGCTAGCCTGGATCGAGGCTACGATCGTAGCTCTGGGAGATAGAAAATTCGCAAACAGCTTAGTCGGCGTACAGGCTCAGCTAGGCCAATTCAATAATTATCGCATAGTCGAAAAACCACCCAAGTTCGTCGAGAAAGGTAACCTAGAAATCCTCCTATTTACCCTACAATCAAAAATGAGAGCGAACAATCAACGTCCCTACACGCCGAAAGAAGGAAAAATGATTTCGGACATCAACCGAGCTTGGGAAAGATTAGAAAAGGCTGAACACGAAAGAGAACTAGCACTAAGAGAAGAACTTATCCGACAAGAGAAACTAGAACAATTAGCCGCTAGATTCAACAGAAAAGCCAGCATGAGAGAAACTTGGCTGAGCGAAAATCAAAGACTCGTTTCTCAAGATAACTTCGGGCAAGATCTAGCAGCCGTAGAAGCCGCCGCTAAGAAACACGAAGCCATAGAAACCGACATATTCGCTTACGAAGAACGAGTACAAGCCGTAGTGTCCGTAGCCGGAGAATTAGACACCGAAAACTATCACGACATGGAAAGAATCAGCGCCAGAAAAGAAAACGTTCTTAGACTGTGGAATTACTTATTGGAATTGCTTAGAGCACGTAGAAACCGTCTAGATATCTCTTTACAATTACAACAAAACTTCCAAGAAATGTTGCACATTCTAGATGCCATGGAGGAATTGAAGCAGCGTCTCCTTACCGACGACTACGGTAAGCATCTTATGGGAGTCGAAGACTTGCTCCAAAAACACAATTTGTTAGAAGCTGATATTAATATACTCGGCGATAGAGTCAAGGCTGTTGCCAGTCAATCGCAGAGGTTCGTCGACATAGAAAACGAAGAAGGTTACAAACCTTGCGATCCAGCTTTGGTTTTGGAAAGAGTACAACAATTAGAGGAAGCTTACGCTCAGTTAGTAAGACTTGCGGTTGAACGAAGAACGCGATTAGAAGAAAGCAAAAAACTTTGGCAGTTCTATTGGGACATGGCCGATGAAGATAACTGGATCAAGGAAAAAGAACAAATCGTCTCCACGTCCGACATCGGACACGATCTCACCACAGTTAATCTACTGCTAAGCAAACATAAGATCTTAGAAAACGAACTAGCAGCTCACGAGTCCCAATTAGAAGCCGCCTTAGGCGTTGGAGAAGAACTCATCAATGGAGGTCACTTCGGTGCTGAAAAGATCCAAGAACGATTGAACGAAATCCGCGATGCTTGGAAACACCTCTTAGATTTAGCGGCTTACCGTAGAAAACGTCTCGAAGAAGCAGTCGACTACCATCAACTGTTCGCCGACGCCGATGACGTCGATATCTGGATGTTGGACACCCTAAGGTTAGTGTCCAGCGAAGATGTCGGTCAAAACGAAGGTAACGCACAATCTTTGCTCAAAAAACACAAGGACGTTACTGAAGAACTCAAAAACTACGTTAGCGTTATTGATGCTCTGCACCAACAAGCCGAAGCTTTGGGACCGGACGTATCCAATTCCCCCGAAGTATCCAAAAGACTTGCCTCTATCGATAACAGATACAAAGAACTACTGGAATTGGCTAAGCTCAGGAAGCAACGCTTACTCGACGCTCTTTCCCTCTACAAACTCATTTCTGAAGGTGACGGAGTCGAACAATGGATCAACGAGAAGGATCGCATGTTGCAGACGATGATTCCGGCTAGAGATATAGAAGATGTGGAGATCATGAAACATCGTTATGACGGTTTCGAAAAGGAAATGAATAGTAATGCTTCACGCGTAGCTGTAGTTAACCAATTAGCTCGTCAATTATTGCACGTCGAACATCCCAATTCCGAAGAAATCACTGCCAGGCAAAATCACCTCAACCAGAAATGGGCCGAGCTTCGCGAAAAAGCCGAAGCCAAAAAAGAAGAACTCAACTCCGCCCACGGAGTACAAACATTCCATATCGAATGTCGCGAAACTACAACTTGGATCGAGGATAAAATTAGAATATTACAAACGACTGACAGCTTGGAAATGGATCTAACTGGTATAATGACTCTTCAACGTCGTTTGTCCGGAATGGAAAGAGATCTGGCGGCCATTCAAGCCAAACTTACCTCACTCCAGAAAGAAGCAGAAGCTATTGAAGGCGAACATCCAGAAGAAGCTGCTGTTATTAGAGAACGTATCGCCCAAATTCAAATAATCTGGGAGAGATTGACTCATATGTTGAAAGAACGCGATTCCAAACTCGAAGAAGCCGGCGATCTTCACAGATTCCTTAGAGATTTGGATCACTTCCAAACTTGGCTTAGCAAAACACAAACGGACATTGCTTCGGAAGACACTCCTAGCTCTTTATCTGAAGCTGAGAAACTCCTGTCGCAACATCAAGCTATTAGAGAAGAAATCGACAATTACACTCCCGATTATACTAAGATGATGGAATACGGAGAAAGAATCACCGCAGAACCCAGTACTCAAGATGATCCACAATACATGTTCCTAAGAGAACGTCTAAAGGCTTTGAAAGATGGCTGGGATGAAATACACCAAATGTGGGAGAACAGACAACAACTTCTTTCTCAATCTCTCAGTTTACAACTGTTGGATAGAGACGCCAGGCAAGCGGAAGTTATTCTTAACCAACAAGAACACACTTTGGCTAAAGATGAAAGTCCTACAACTTTGGAACAAGCCGAGAATTTACTCAAACGTCACGAAGCATTCCTCGCTACCATGGAAGCTAATGACGATAAAATCAACGGCGTTGTTGAATTTTCGAGGAGATTAGCTGACGAAGGACACTTTGCCACAGATAAGATAGCCAAGAGAGCCGATAACATCGATGAACGTAGATTAGCCAACCGAGAAAAAGCCCAAGCGCTTTTAGAAAGACTCCGAGATCAATTGGAACTTCATCAATTCTTGAGAGACTGCGACGAACTAGGCGAATGGATACAAGAAAAACACATTACCGCCCAAGACGAAACCTATAGATCTGCCAAAACTGTGCATTCCAAATGGACCCGGCATCAAGCTTTTGAAGCTGAGATAGCTGCCAATAAGGAACGTCTTCATAACTTACAACGAGCCGCTTTGGAGCTGGCTAAAGAAAAACCAGAATACTCTAGTCATATCAAACCGAAGATCGAAGATATGGTAGATCAGTTTGACGTTCTGGAACAAACGACTAAAGAGAAGGGTGAACGCTTGTTCGACGCTAATCGTGAGGTACTCATCCATCAAACTTGCGACGATATCGACTCTTGGATGAACGAACTCGAAAAACAAATCGAAAGCGATGACACCGGATCCGATCTAGCATCTGTTAACATCCTCATGCAAAAACAACAGGTAGGTTATTAAGAAACATAGTTGGTTTTCGGAATAATTTTAAATTTTATCTGATGTCCAAATTAGAAGTAAGAAATAAGTACTATCGGCTTCAGAATAGCATATACATTTTCAAACTCAAATTGCTTGCATTGAATTCATTTTAAGGATGGCCTATTTATTGTGTATAACCAATCACGGTTTAAATAATAATAAATTTGAAATCAGTCAAACAGTTTTCCACGCCCACATCTTTAGTGTTACACAAAGAGGGATGATATTGTATTATACAGTACGGTTTTATTTGTTTTTTATTGCAACCTCTTTACCGGCGGGTAAATAGTCGACTACCTACCAGAAACAAAAAGGTTTATAATCCAACATGAATATTCGACAAAGAATGTTCAGAAAAAGTATTTCTCTAATCCCTTTATTGCCAATCAAATCTGTCCCTTCCAATTTGATATTTTTATAATTAACAGGTAAATTTTTTACACTTAGGTACAATTTTCTCAGTAAAATATAAAATTTTATTACAATCAGTTAATTCGTTTTTTTTAATGATTTTTTAAAATCCTTAAACACCCCCTTAACATAATCCAATAAGTTTAATATATTAAAAAATAAAAAGCATTGATCTTATAAATGTTTTTGTCCATTTTTGTTTAAATCTGATATCTATTTCTTTTTTTTAACAATTATTTCGGAACAACACCAAAGAACTGGTAATGCCACCACCTCTTCCAAGTGTTTTTTCTTATTATTATTTTTTATTCCTTAGTGAAGTAATTGTAGGCGTTATAAAAATTTCCACTCCTATGTTGTTGAAGCAGGGCGTTTTTATAACTTCGGTAGGTAAAGGAAATTCACATTTTTAATATGTATATGCTATTCTAAAGCCGACTTTACATTATAGCCGCAAATTGACCCGCTCGAAAAAAGAGTTGTAGAAACCATTCAATATTTACTATATTTGCCTTTCTGTCCTTTCTTTCTAATCATGTTAACCACTTTATCAGCGTAAGTTACAATTTTAAACCCATTTGAAATTGAGGAGAATCTTGGTTATTACTATATTCCACAATAGTGGGATTATGACCCCCCAAGCCGCCTTTTCTTGGCACTGTTTCCTAATTCTTCTTTTTAGCATTTTTATTCCAACTAAATCGTGCACTTCACTTCTAATCGCTTTAAATTTTTTTTATTGCGTTACTAAAAGCTCCGTCTATGTTAAGAAATGCAGCTAGTGTATGTTCCTTGTTCTGAAATCTTTCTAACTCGCAACAAATTTGTTATAAATTCTAAAAGACTTGCCTGAAGAAATAAGAGGAAGATGTTATCGGAACTGGTAGTACTGAAATTTGTTGTTTAATCTGACTGTGGTCCTTTATCTAATTTAATTGATTCCCTAGCTATATTTAGTTTTGTTTAATTGCACTGGCATAAGCCAACTGGCCAAAGCTTTGTGATATGTATCCTTTTGCTCATTTTATCTGTTTTTCCATTACAATGCATTTGTTTTTTAGTTTTATTATAAATTTATGTACATTATGTTTTCAATATTCATGTTCCTCATGTTGATATTCAATAGTCATGTTTCTCAATTTATTACAGAACAATTCCAATTACCAGTAAACTTGGAATTTTTTTTACACAACAAAACATGCATTCTGTCCCGAGTTCTGTCCTTATACAGGGTGTTTCAAAAAAAGGTAACACCGTCTCTAGGATAGGTAAAAAACTGAAAAATAATTGGGGTTTGCTTAGTAAAAATTTTTTCTAACGCCATCCGTTTTCAAGATAAAGGGCGTTGAAGAAAATAAAAAATTACACATTTCTTACGATTTTGCCGAAACTACTGGCACCATTGCAATGAAATTTTATACGAATATGTTTTGGAAGCTGATATATCCCATGAATTTGTTTTTATAACTAACTCTCATAGAGGGCGCTAAATGTTTTTTTACTTGGTAAGTTTCTTCTAGGAAACTTTTCTGCATAACGCGTAAAAGCTGCACTAGAGTTTCCTAAACACTCGCCTAAAGTTAATAACATGTCGGTGTATTCAACATTTGAGTACATTTTGTTTAACAATATCTAATTTTACAAATAACAAGGTTTCAAAACTCTATTTATTGTTGAATTATTGTCATAACAATCAATAAGTGTACCAAGTGTACCTTTTTGGTGTAGAATTAAACGATGTTTATGTTCACTTGGAGTTTTGACTAATAATTCTACCCTAAAAAAAGTTATGTTGAATAATACGTTGTATGAATCGTGTAACTAGCGCCCTCTATGAGAGTTAGTTATAAAAACAAATTCATGGGATATATCAGCTTCCAAAACATATTCGTATAAAATTTCATTGCAATGGTGCCAGTAGTTTCGGCAAAATCGTAAGAAATGTGTAATTTTTTATTTTCTTGAACGCCCTTTATCTTGAAAACGGATGGCGTTAGAAAAAAATTTCACTAAGTCAACCCCAATTATTTTTCTGTTTTTTACCTATCCTAGAGACGGTGTTACCTTTTTTTGAAACACCCTGTATATCAATATGTTAAAGCAACACCTGTGTATGATTAAACCCGTCCAGGGACCCAATTCTCGAAATTATTCCTATGGGGAAATGCGAAATATCCCTATGGAAAATTGTTTTACCTATTCTCGACGTATTTCATGGGAATTTTTTCCATCAAAAATCATGGGGAAATATTCCCATGCTTCCCATGCTAAAAAAAATAATATAATCTGGTTATATACATATATTGAAATGAAATTTATTGTATCAACCCATAGATTACGGAAGTCCATAACGATGCGAATACAAAATAAACAACAGTTTAACAAAACTTCCACTTCTTTATTATAAAAAGTTAATGTTTTTTCAGTGGTAGCTGTTTTTTAAATGTAATATGCATAAATTACCTCTAACCCATATAAAAACCCTGCATTGGTATAATTTTTATTATCCATAAATTACTTTTTTTGTTTATTCAATGCCTAGTCCCATCATCTTTTCAATGCATACAATTAGTTGAGGTGTCTTGCCTGTGATAACCTTCTGGTTTGAAGATGATCTAGAACCGATCCATCCTCTAATTTTAATTAGATTTATAAAAACGTTGCCTGTTATAGATCTGATTGTATTCTAAGAATGTTAGCATTGTCACGATTACAGTTTGAACTTACATTTCCAAGAGAAAAAATTCTTGCTCCTATCAAAATTATTTTTATTACTTTATTTCTCTTACGGACTTTGGTTCATAAAGATTTCTTATATCCGCTAAAAATTGTATTTTTTTTTAAATTGTTTTAATATTGCGGCCAGTAATCTTTGTAAATGTTCGATAATAAAGTTAAAGCAAAAATATTAAATATGCTATTATAGGGAAATTATATAGGAAGTAGTATTATGATTACATGTATACTTTTGATTAAACTTGTCGCATACGTTTTATGCAATTGTAAAATTAATAAACCCGTATCGATGAAATGTATATGTTTGAAAAATGTTTTGAATTATTTTTTTCTTATGGCTAATTATGAACACATCAACTGAATTTAAAATAATCGATAACTTTTTAGATGATAGAAACCCAAATGGCAGTCAAAGCTCGTCAAGTAGGCGAACTCGAAAAGCAGACCAAACATCTAGAGACAGCTGCTCCAGAAAAAGATATGGAAGAAATCAAAGTCAAGAAAACCAAAGTGGAACAGCGTTTCGCACAACTCAAAGAACCGCTCGTTGAGAGACAGAGGTTGTTAGAGAAAAAGAAAGAAGCTTTACAGTTCAGACGAGACGTCGAAGACGAACTCTTGTGGATTGCAGAAAAGATGCCGCAAGCACTGTCCACGGAATATGGAAACAGTCTCTTCCAAGTACACATGTTAGAGAAAAAGAACCAATCTTTACAGACAGAAGTAGATAACCACGAACCAAGGATTAACACAGTTTGCAATAACGGACAAAAACTCATTGATGAAGGTTAGTTTCTTCTATACGTATATGGCAGCCTCTTTTTTCATACCAGTTTTTGTGCGAGCAATAAATTATACACACTATGGCTAGTGTCTATTCTATTAAACACACACTTAAATTACTTCACTTATATACACACTTAATACCTTTAGTTCGGGTTTCTCAGACCATGAGGCAGTATTAACTAAGTTTTTAGTAAATTCTAAAACAAAAATTACTCCACGCAAATTTTGTCGAATTTTTACGTATAAAAATTTTCTTAATTTCAGAAATCTCTGTAAAACAACCGTCTGGGATTGTCTTTCTCTTGATGTCGATACCGCCTTTGCATCTTTTATTAAAACATTGTCTAATTTAGCTGTCAAATAATTTCCTCTTAGGCCTATCAAAAACAAACTGCATAAGCCCTGGACTACCAAGGGCTTGCGTACATCCTCAAAAAATATGCGTTGTCTCTCTTACATAAAAAATTTACTGACAGTATATTTCTTCATGAATACGTGAAAATGTATAACAAAGTTTATCAAAAGACTATAAAAGCTGCAAAGGACATCTACTATAATAGGAGACTGAGTGGATCCAAAAATATTACTAAGGAAACATGGTCCATAGTTAATGATTTAAGAAATAAAGTTTCCTCGCCCAGCACTATTCCTACTACACCTGAGAGCCTAAATAATTACTTCATAAATGTTGCCAAAAATTTAACTAATTCTATAACTTCCACCATTGATCCACTTTCCTATTTACCGAATGTTAATGAAAACTTAAACAGTTTCTTTTTTTCACCTGTGGTAACAGAAGAGCTTCGTAATACAATTCGAGACATTAAAAACAAATCCGCATCTGGAGTAGATGGGCTTACCCTCAAAATGTTCGCAAATCTGCCGGACTGTGTATTAGATCTTCTAACTAATTTGATTAATGAGTCGTTCCAAATTGGTATTTTTCCTACTTGCCTTAAGACAGCCATAATAATTCCTTTGCATAAAGGAGGTGATAAAGATCAAGTTTCTAACTATCGCCCAATCGCGCTTCTTCCTACGTTATCCAAGATCATTGAAAGGTTGGTAAAAAAAGGCTTCTTTCATTTGTGAGTAAATACAATATTCTAGCTAAAAATAAATTTGGATTTTTAAGTGGTAAATGCACAAATGATGCAATGTTTTCTCTTTTTAATAATGTCTACTCCAGCTTAAGGTTTAAGTGGACCCCCGGAAAAAATAACTAGACATTCAAAAATTTTGAAAAAATTCATGAATATGTATTATATCGCGACTAGTATTTTCCGAAAATTTAATCAAAATCGCTCGAGTTGTTTTCGGGAAAAACAAGAAAAACTATGTTTTCTCACGTATAAAACTCAAAAACTAGTCGAACGATTTGAACTATTTTTTGTAATATTATGCATCTTCTTTAATAAAATATATACAAATTTTTTGAAAATTTTTGAATGTACAGTTTTGACATAAAAAAATAAAAAAATATTAATTCATGCCTAAATCATTTATTCGAATATTTTTTTTTTATTTTAAAGTTTGAAACAATTGAATGGATATGTTTTTAAGTATTTTACAAAAAAAAATTGTTATTTAAAAACGTTTGTTTTACAAAATTCGAATATAACAATAATACGATTTAAAATTCGCACATTAAATTTTTACCTCTGGGAGGTGCTGACGTCTATATCGCTATGCAGAACTTTTAAAAACATTTCAGTAAAGCACACACAGATGGTGCGATTTTTAGGAACATCGTTCAACAGTGTTGCCGATTTCATATTATAACCTAGACACTCAAGAAATTGATTGATACCTCATTTTGTATAGCTTCTAAAGTACAATTATTCTTTTATCGATTAAGATACAGAGAGTGGGTTAGAATGTAAAGTATTATTACTGCTCGATAACGAAGCCAACAAAAAAAGAAGGGTCTGTTTTTAATCTTTCAATGACATAGGTATGCCTCGAGCATATACATAGTGCAAATGAAAGAAATAAATTGGTTATTTTCTAAAACGGCGACATTGAAAAATCGTTTAACAGGTCAATTTTTAGTTTTAAACAGGTTAGAAATTAAAAACAGGTTAGACATTTTTTTTTTAAGTTTTCATACCTCATTTTGTCTAGCTCTAAAGTACAATTATTATTTTGTCGCTTTATAGGTACAACTATATAAGAAAAAATATAAACTATAAAATCAAGAGACAACAATAAAGTCTTACATTTGTGGTTTAATTAGCATTTAGATGCAGATTTCAGTTTGAATTTTTGGTTAAAAATGTACTTACACTAGGTACCTAATTTATTAAGCAGGGGGAGCTACAAAATTTAATGAATAGGTGGATTTTTAACATATTAAATAGGTAACCTAACCTAACATTTTACGAAAATAGGTAGGTAAAAATAAAACAATTTTTATTTACTTATCAGTAATAAAAAATAGTCGATAATAGTACAATAAATACAAATGTATATATTATATTTTAAATGCGACTACAGTTGTTACATTATCTCATTTAATACTTATTTTTCTACGGCCATACGTTAACAGTATTATTAAATATCCAGAACCTGAAATTTAATGATATCCTGAAATTGATTGTGTTAACCTCTACTTTTTGGAAGTTCATCTTACTAAGAACAATAAATAACTGCACAGCTGTAATTGATTTTAAAGCGAATTTTTCAAATAAATAGTGGAAGTTTAGTTTAACTGTGCAGTTATTTATTATTCTTAATGATATCCATTAAGATAATATTAAATTTAAAACTAGATAAATTATAATTATTTTAAATAATAACAAACTTTTCGCGGACACACTGTGTAAATTCAATAAAGTAAAAATTGACATTATTTATTTAACAGAGCCTGTATTACAGACTATTTACTGAAGTTTTAGTGGTGTAGATTAAATTAAGGTTACTTAATTCCAAGTTAGGTCCAAGTTTTTCAGAAGAGATTTTTCAGGGAACAATTTATAATGTAAAGTCGTCATTAAATCTATCTATCTAATATTTGGATATTATACTGAATACCATAACTTGTAAATTATATTTACCAAAAAAAACCTACTATTGATATTTATTTATTTATCTATTTACTGATAGATATCTCCGACGATGTATAGACATCATCCAAAGAAATTCTAATAAGTCTGGTAACTCCTTTGATGTAGTGGAAATTTGCAGCTTTTTTTGTGAGCGGTCGTAAATTATCGGTACAATACTTGATATCTTAAATTGCGACAGGTAAATGGGTAAGATACTTAAAAGGGGAATTCACATAAAAGAAACAATGAGGTTTAAGAATCTTTATTTACTTATGTTGAAATATTGATTTCATGTAGGTACCTACAATAGTTTATCTCTGTTAAAATATTATTTTATTCATAGTTAATATTATTTTGTTTGAAAAAGTGAAAGTTTCCATTTATTTTAACATTTTGTAAACATACTGCAAACCTTGTAAAGGTTTATCTTTGTAGTAAGAATAAGTGTGCTGGAACAGAGTAATAAAAGTCAGGTAGAATTTTAAGCTTAAATCGTTGATTGCTAAAATACTTGAATCTAGCTAGAGTATTTGAGTTTGAAAATAAAGAAAACCTAAAAATTCTAAAAGCCATCTTCATAGTTGTATGAAATTAACGTTACTAGGGCCAACTAATGTCATGGCTCAATTAGATTCGGCTTTTTGATTAAATATACAGAAACATATTGAAAATGTGTCGAAGAATCGATATATTTTTTCCAAAAAATAAATTAATTCTGTTAAATTTTGTGGAGCTTCGGGGACATAATGAGAGTTTGACTTCCGAGAATCTGGGAATATTTCGTGGGCTTATTAATTTTTCGGCTCCAGAAATCCAATATTTCAACACGAAAGGCGAAGAAACGACCATAAAATTGATGGGAGAGAACCCCCCTTCAGAGTTGGGTCGGATACTGAAAAAAATTGTCCGGATATCGGATACTCAAAATGTATCCGGATACTTTTTAAAAAAGTACTTTCATTTAAAAATGTATTCGGGTACAAGTATCCGGATATTTTTTTCGGATACTTTGAAGGATACTTTTTTAACAAGGCCATACATTATTATTATTAGAACTGTGTAATATGCATGTATTTTTAATGTAATATATAATAATAAAAATACATTAATTGGAGAAAGAAATCAGAAAGTACTCTAAAAATTGTTTATTGCTTAGGAATAATAAAACTAGAACCTAAACTTATAAGGAAGCATTAAATTAAAATAAAAACGTACTATACTAATACAGAAAGTATTCCAATTGCTGACGAAGTCAGAAGTGAAGTGCATTTGCCTTGTAAGTACCAATACCTCAAAGTGTTAATCGCTTAAAGCTTTTCTTTTAGGCGTATCAATCATAGCTGTAAAAGAGAAAAGGAAGGGCAGTGTTATGCATTATCGGCGAGCGATAAATATTTAAAAGTATCCGAATATCAAAAAAAGTATCCGGATAACGGATACTTTAAAATTTGTCTACGGATACGGATACCGGATATAAAATTTAAAAAGTATCCGGATACAGCTTTCGGATACATAAAAAGTATCCGGATACTACCCAGCTCTGTCCCCCTTACAAGGTAAACTTTTTTAAAAAATCGCAGAACACCTTACAATTCTTACCACGAGGCGCCACTGATCAGATCATTAGTTAATTTCTTCGATTTTATTAAATTTTCAACCTTCCTAAAACCCCCTCAATGTACACCAATGAGGGTTTTATATTTCGGAAAATAAATGTTGACAATTTTAAATATTTCTGAAAAATTTTATTTGAATCAGATATCTTTCTTTATGATTTTTTCAAATATTTATCCCCTCTAAAAAACTCCTTCCTACGTTCATATTTTTCCCAAATATAATCAGCTCTATATTTTCACTTATCCGATTTTTGGAGAAAATTTTGTGAAAATCCATTCTGCGGTTTGTTCTTGCTGGCGAAAAATTAAGCATATCAAATATTATTAAATTCCACCTATGTATTAGATTGTGGTAAAAAAATTGGTTTTGGGAATTTAATTTATATAGGTTATGTATTTATTAATTTTATGGTAATAGCAGCTATATAAAAACAATAAATCACTAAAACCACTAAGCACAAACAAGAAAGCGAAAAACGAATAACGACTATAAAATTTGGTGTAGATGTGGCAATTTCGCATAAAGAGAACAACATCTTGCCGCACAATTTTCGTTTAGCATCTAGTGACTACTTGCGAATGTTTTTTTCCAAGGTATTTAATTTTGTAGAGACGTTTACAGATTACTGTATTCATAGAAAAGGAACAGAACTAGCGGAGTGCTCGCACCGCCATCTCGCGTTTGAGAATCAAAATATAGTCGACTCCACTTAAACCTTAAACAATCAACACTCTACAGCTACAATATTTTGTGATTTCTCAAAAGCTTTCGATTGCGTGGATCATAAAATACTACTTAAAAAATTGCAGTACTATGGATTTAGAGGCACCTCGATCAGGTGGTTCGAGTCCTTTCTTAGTGATAGACTGCAGCTTGTACGAGTTAAAGAATTAAGGTCTTCATGCAAGCAGATAGAATATGGGGTTCCACAAGGTTCGGTATTGGGTCCTATTTTGTTTTTGCTATTTATCAATGATATTGCTGACTTGAGCATCGGCGGAAAAATTTGTTTATTCGCAGACGACACTAGCTTTTCTTGGAGTCACCCGGATATCACCGAACTGCATAGAATCGTTTCACATGACTTAACCATCATCAAATCATGGTGTGATTCTAACCATATGTGTTTGAACGTTTTTAAGACGAAAGTTTTACCATACACATCTGCAATTCAACCTATTATGTTGAATAATTACACTATAGAGGTCGTTGACTCTGTGAGATTTTTGGGACTAGTCGTTGACAGCTCTCTAAAATGGGATGTACACATTGACGCTTTGTCAAAAAAACTAAGCTCTTCTTGTTACGCGCTGAGAACAATATCTAGGGAGCTTCACCTGTCAGCTTCCAAAACAGTCTATTTTGTCCTCTTCGAGTCACATCTCCGATATGCACTTCCTTTTTGGGGTACATGTTGTGTGACTCAATTTGAACGTATTTTTAAATTATCGGTATACGCTGAAACTAAGCAGTAAAACTCACTGTAGGGAATTTTTTAAAAAACATAAAATATTAACACTTCCATCCCTACTTATCTTTGAATCCATTTCCTTAATTCGGGTACATTTACCTGAAGTCTCAGACAGACCATCTCATAACGACCCTCTTAGAAGTGCAGAGTATGACCTTTATTTACCAAAACCTCGCACGGAACTAATCAAAAGCTCTATTTTTTATAACGCTAAGAAAATGCACAACAATCTACCCTTGGAAATAAAGTCCATTTCATCAATAACCGCATTTCGTATCGCTTTAAAATTATACTTGGTAGAGAGAGCTTTGTATGCAGTTGACGACTTTTTTACATAAATTATTTGGGACCATCTCACGCACTGGAAAGTTAATTTGTGATATTTATCTATTTTGTTGTTTGTTGTTTTTTTTGTTGTTACTCTGACTAAATTAAAATTTTAAATTTTAATTTTTTTTTATATTACTTATTAAGTATCACTCTCATTGTATAATGTATACATAAAGTATACATTTATTTTATTTTTTTAACTGACCTTTCGCAATGTTTTATATTGTGAAGTTTTATATGTTTGTATGTTTTATGTTTTATTTACTTGTAGATACTCTTGTATTACTGTTTTAAATATGTTTTGTTCTATGTGATTTGCTTTTTTTTTAAACAGCTTTGTCCACAAATTTAAAAACATTTTTCGACAATAAAGCTTATTATTATTTAATTTTTGTATACATCTGGTATATCAATTTATTTATACCACTCGGATTTAACACTATTTATATGCATTTATTTCACTTGTCACCTACTTTCCGTGTACTAATTGGTTGCTGTTAACTGTTCGAGCTAACTGACTTTCTAACATGTGCATCACCTTTTATATATCATCCAGCTCCTGCTCGAATATAAAACAATGGGAGTTAGAAGGAGCATTCCTCATTATTTAAAGTTTTTGATAGGGTTGAGTTCTTAACTTGACGACTTTGTAATAATGAGATTAATTGAAGTGCATTTTTTTTAGGTCATGAAGATGCCGGCGAATTCAGTCGATTGATTAACGAACTCCACAAAGCTTGGCAGGAACTGAAGGACGCAATCGAAAAGCGTCGCGAACACCTCCTTAGAAACGAGAGGGCGCAGCAGTATCTATTCGATGCTAACGAAGCAGAAAGCTGGATGAGCGAACAAGAATTGTACATGATGGTGGAAGATCGTGGCAAGGACGAAACATCGGCGCGCAATTGTATGAAGAAACACGAAAGCCTCGAAGCTGCTGTAGAAGACTATGCGGATACAATTAGGTCGCTGGGCGAAACCGTTAGAGCTTTATCAGCCGAAGGTCATCCACTAGCCGAACAAGTAGCCGTTAAACAATCACAACTTGACAAATTGTACGCCGGTCTCAAAGATTTGGCAGGTGAACGACGAGCTAAATTAGATGAAGCATTGCAATTGTTCTTATTAAACAGAGACGTAGGAGATTTGGAACAGTGGATAGCCGATAGAGAAGTAGTAGCGTCTTCCCACGAATTAGGTCAAGATTACGATCACGTTACTTTACTATGGGAACGTTTCAAAGAATTCGCCCACGACACTGAAGCCATAGGAAGCGAAAGAGTTCAAGCTGTTAACGATGTAGCCGATCAGTTAATTGCTGCTGGACATTCGGATTCAGCGTTAATAGCCGAATGGAAAGATGGCCTCAACGAGGCTTGGCAAGACTTGCTCGAGTTGATTGAAACTAGGACTCAGATGTTGGCCGCTTCTAGAGAGTTGCACAAGTTCTTCCATGATTGTAAAGATGTACTTAGCAGAATAGTGGAAAAACAGGTAAATAAAATGTTTAGCTGAAAAGATGCATACAAATAACTAAATTATTTTAGGTATCCATGTCAGATGAATTGGGAAGAGATGCTGGCGCAGTAAACGCTCTCCAACGCAAACACCAAAACTTCCTTCAAGATTTACAAACTCTACAATCCCAAGTCCAACAAATTCAAGAAGAATCGGCCAAGCTCCAAGCCAGTTATGCGGGAGACAGAGCGAAAGAAATCACGAACCGAGAACAAGAAGTGGTTGCTGCTTGGGCAGCTTTGCAAATAGCCTGCGAACAAAGGCACGGCAAATTGAGTGATACCGGAGATCTATTTAAATTCTTTAATCTAGTGAGGACGTTAATGCAATGGATGGACGAATGGACGAGACAGATGAATACCAGCGAGAAACCTAGAGATGTTAGCGGTGTCGAATTGTTGATGAACAACCATCAGACGTTGAAGGCGGAAATCGAAGCTAGAGAGGATAATTTCACGGCGTGCATTTCTTTGGGAAAGGAATTGTTGAGTCGAAATCATTATGCAAGTGCAGAGATTAAAGATAAATTGGTAAATCTCACCAATCACAGGAACGCAGTGTTGCAGAGGTGGGAAGAAAGGTAAGAAAATAATAATAAAAATAATATTACAATTTAAAATTAACAATAAGCAAAGTTCAGTTTCTAATATGCATTATTTATTCCATTCATTTAGGTATACCATCGTGTATATTTTGAAATTGTGAAACTACATTATTTAGAGTAAGAATCTGACAACAGTTGGTTATGTAGCTTTAATTCTCATGTCTTAAAATCCGAGATAATATTTGAGAGATGATTGAGTCATCATCATCTTCCTCAGACGAACCCTTGTCTGAAATATCACATACAACTCACTTATTAAAATTCACAAATTTTCCACTAAATACTCTCCGCCTTTCTTCAATCCCTATTAAGAGCCAATACGCCTAAAAGTGGCGCGAGCTGATGACAGAGAAAATAAAGTTCTGAGAGAGAGATACCGATACCCCACTACCGTTTAAAATTAGCCCGAGGCTGGACTAAGTACAATCGGAGACCCAAATCGGAATTTATTAAACATAATCGCAATACGTATATTTTGAAATTACTTTCTTAAGAAAATGGAAAAATAATTGTGCATACATTACAGTTCAAAATAATATTTCATACCTATTGTATAGAGAATTAAAATAAGTATTGTTACAAAGTTTTCAATTTTAATTACCTGCAAATTTTATCAATAAAATAGTGAATTACTTATACAAAATTAAAAACTACGGATTTCGCAATTTATACAGGGGAAAATTAAAAATTAAAGTTTTCAATAAAATATTTTTTGAAGAAATGACAAAGTAATCGTAATACTTAAATATTTTTTAGAAAGATTTTTACGTTTTATTTATTTTTTTCTTATTTTCACATTTTGGAGATAGATACCTAAGTCAGAAAAACATGTTATTAAAAAAAGTATCTGTGTGTGTTTACCTAAGCTGATGTGTGTGGTAAAAATTTTCGCCAACGGTTTAGGAAGAACGGCTGACCAGATTTTTACGAAATTTTCATCAAAAATCGATTATGTAAAAATATGGATTTGATTAGTTTTTGGGGAAATCAGAACGTAGGAAGGATGTTTTTAAGGTGGTTTGAAAATTAAAAACTTTATTACGAAAAGAAATATCCAATTAAGAGGTCCGAAATTAAAAAAACAAAATAAAATAATCTAACCTAATAACATGAAATAAAGTCTTAAAAATTTATTATAGGAAACTAAACTGACTTCTTTTCCGCACTCAACTAAGGTGGTCCCTAAACAAATAAAATTTTTAAAACTACAACAAAGCTATTTAATTACCTACTTGTTTTTTCTAAAATTATATAAACCCATTAGTGAACGTTAAAAGAGGGTTTAAATAATAGAAAAAATTAAATAATCGATTTAAATCAAATGCAAATAATATACTTATTATAATGAGATATTTCATTCTGTATTATGACAATTATGAAAAATTTTAATAAAGGGATGAAAGTAAAATAAAATAATCTCAACTGAGGTATTTCTACATATCCACATATATTTAGGAAAGAGAAAGTCTATATAAAAGGGTTGTAATAAAGAAGTTACTGAAATTAAAAGTCATTATTCCTGATCGAAATTTATACCACATAGATTACAAAAAAAAATTAACCAACAAAAATTGTAAGATTAAAAAAAGTTTTAATTATCATCAGATAGAAGTACAACTAGTATTAAAAGGAAATAATATTGTAATTTTATCATTTGGATCCCCCTAGGGACGATTGCTGTACAATAATCTAGACAAGAGACGACTTTTAGTTAGGTGTTAAAATTAAAAGGAAGATTTTAAATAAATAATTTTTATTGGACAATTAAGAATAATATATTAATCTCTGGTTTATTAATTTATTAAATAGTAAACAGACGATTGATGAGTTTCGTGACTTTTGAAATGACCGAGGAAATGACACTCAAAATTGGTCACTGGCTCTTCCTCTATATATCAGCACAGAATACACCAGCTACATGTATTCTGTGATGCCAGTGAATAATAAGAAAAACGCAGGGACAAGTCGAGTGTCTCTTCAATTCTCAATTTTGAGTAAGGAAAGTACCATATGAAAATTTTGAAGAGGTAATTTTATGGGGAATTCATCAGCTTAACCAATGTTGTTGTGTAAAGCACCGATTTCAGCATCCGCTTTAAAAAATATTAATCGTTACATAATTCAAAGTGTGACACCTCATTTGGGATTTATTTTATTTGCATTTTAACGCAATAAAGAACATAATCCTGAAATCATGTTTAATATGTGAAATCAGATGATAATTAAAAGTCTTTTAAGTCTGTTTCACTTTTTCATTAAAATAAGGTGTCAGACTTTGAATTATTTAACGATTATTTTATCATCCAAAAGGGTGCTAATATCGGAAATTGAAACAACAATATTGACGTTACTGTTTCTGTTCTATTTCAAATTTTAAGGATTTTTGACCATTCTACAAGTAGGGAACAAAAATGTTCCCGTCTGAACTAAAAAAATCCAAGTGTCCGATTGTATTTTCCATATTATTTACTAAAGGAAAGATTACCTAACGAAGTTTACAAATTAAATTGATTGTACTAACCCTTACTTTTTGGAAGTCCATCTTATTAAGAATAATAAAAAACTCATCGTTTTAACAAAACATCCACTATTTATGTAAAAAATTGCTTTTTTAACTTCAATGACAGCCGTTTCGATAGAATTAGCATCGTCAGATTGACATATTGAAGTTATATTTTGTTTGTTTGTAGCTAGGTACCTGATGTTTATTAGGTAGTTATAAAGCTAGACCAAGTATGGAAGTAATAAGACATAATAATAATAATTAATGAAATTTTAACCAAAGCACATTTTTTTAAAGAACAAATTGTACAAAAAATATTTATACAATGGTATAAACTAATAATTATTGATTGTGATAAAACTCACCTCATTTTTTCCACAATGATTTCTTCAAGAAAATTTTATTAAGTCTAATGAATAAATACACAAACTAAAAGTATCTACACCTAACCCACGCACATCCAAACAAGAATAAATGAAAAACACAACAAATAATTCACTGGGAATATTTTACCTGAACGAACAAAATACAATAAAATAATAACGACCACATGTGCATCAAAATTTTAACTCGAAGTGTACTACAGAATCTATGTGGATATGCATACTTTTACATTAATTTTTTTAAATTAACCAAAATAAATGTATTTCAAAGAAAAAAAATTATATAAAAAAAATATGCATGGCCTCTAGGGTATGATGAACTATTCTCACTCCAAAAATTTGGTTTAAATCGAACAATGAACACCGAAGAAAAATGTTCCAAAGTAAAAAATTTAAGGTTTTGTCAGAAAACTGTATTAGTTCTTATTTATATTTTTTCAAATTTGAATAGATTAATAATAAAGGCACCTTCAAAATGATACCAAAAATATATTTATTTTAAAAGTTATTACACTAAGTCGTTTTTTGGTGGACACACCGCGGTTATTGGTTCGTAAGTACATCGCATATTAAATCAAATTGAATATGTTCCTCATATGGCGTTCTTTTATTTATGTTTCCCACCCTAGAAGATTACACACTATTTCAGAATTTTTCTTTTCTTAGACAGATTATATCGACATAATTTTTGTCAGAAAGAATATTTGGAATGTTCTTTTAGGAATTCTGAGTATAAGGCGACTGAATATTTAAATTTAATTCATTTTGACGGATTACGCTCTCATATAATATTTGTTTTAGAATCTCTTTTTCCCTAGGTAACTCTTCTTTTTATATCAGATTATTAATCAAAATTCGAGGTAGTAGACTTTGATTACTTCTTTAATTGTTTCATTGATAAATGTAACATTCAGTTGTAGGTAGTTCTTGGATTCAAGCGTTTATTTTGTTTTTGTTGGTTTTTATTTTCAGTTGAAGCTTCTCCAAACGTTCGTTCAAATCATGCTAATCTTAATATAATTTTTTTCAGATGGGAGAATCTGCAACTCATCCTTGAAGTATATCAATTCGCCAGAGATGCTGCGGTCGCTGAAGCATGGCTTATAGCACAAGAACCGTACTTGATGAGCCACGAATTGGGACAAACAATCGACGACGTAGAAAATCTTATAAAGAAACACGAAGCGTTTGAAAAATCAGCAGCGGCACAAGAGGAAAGGTTTAGTGCTTTGGAGAGGTTGACAACGGTAAATTTAATTTGTTTTCGAAATATTGTTGATGGTTTTTGTGTTAACTTTGGTTGTGGAATGTTTAAATTGTTTGTAATGATCATGGAGTTATTTTCTGATAAACATAAAGCAGAAAAGCTAAAAATTTTAAAAATACTGTCCTAAATCAGAATAACCCATGATTTCTTTTAACTAATTTTATCACTTGTGTGTTTTAATTTCTTCTTTAGCACTTAATATGCTTTCTTTTGTAGTTAGAAACTGGAGGAGGTATTTTTAGTATTATTACTGCTCCCTTGCATGTAGATTCTATTTGCAATTTTACTTACGATCCTCCTGTATACGAGAACTCGGTTCCCGTTCCTATTCGTAACTTTAGTCCTGCGTACACTCGAGAAACTGTTAACAGTATCGTAAGAAGCGTAGATAGATTTTACAAACCGGTTGTGTTGTGCAGAAGAATTTTCAATATGCGTGGCGTCGAAAAGTGGTATCCTGACTGTGAGATCAAAACCAAACAGAAAAGTTTTTTGCACAAAAATAAATCTTTAAAAGAAATCGGTTTCCATAAAAATAATACTAAGCATAATTTGCATTCTGGGGTTATCGTGCACGCCACGAATCGTCCTGCTTACGTTAAAAGCATATCGATGTATGAAACAGATTACAATGCTTATAACTACACTCCGTATAATACGTACAACTTTAAAAGCATCAAATACATTTGTCATGATTTCATAATGGCCGAAAGGTACTCGAACTATCTAGAAAATAACGCGTCGTTGCCTAGGAAAAATAGGGATAGTGTTAGTATTGAAATGTATTCAGTTAACACTTCTAATAAAGTCACAAAACGAATAGGAACTAAAGGAATGGGAACCAATAAATCTTATAGGAAGTCCTTTCCTTTGATGGCGTCCAAACGTGATACAGTAAGTTAGTACGATCTCCAAATAAAACAATTACTAACTTTGATTTATGTTGCATGCGACGGCAAGGTACTAACAGTGTATGCAGTGCGTTCATTAAAAGATTTCTATTTGTAAGTTTTAAATGTATTGACGGTATTTCTAAAAGAAAAATATTCAAGGAAAAATTTGACCAAAGATCGATGAAGGTTTTTGTGTTTTTTTGTTTTTGAAGATGACATTAGCGCTACAAACTTGTACACTCACAAGTGATTTATAAATGTATATCGGCATATACTTTGTTCGTCAGTTCAGGTTATTATTATTATTATATATAGTGGTCAAAAACACCCCTAGAGGGGTTATGCCGTACCAAGTGGTACTCTCTAGATCCATTTTTCGGGGTGGATCAATTCCCGATTCTTTGTTTATATTTTATCTGCTATTTCTCTCCTTATTTTTCTGTCAGCTGCCTTTTCCTTCCACTTGTTAATTCCGGCTGCCTTTAGGTCTTCCTAAACTTCTTGCAACCATTTTGTTCTGGGTCTGCCTCGCCTTTGTTTTGATTTCCTGGTTTCCATTCTAATATTATATTTATCGTTGCTGTAGTTCCTGCTCTAAAAACGTGTCCTAGCCCTCTTACTCTCTGTTGCTTTATTTTATGAACCACATTTTCCTTTATCTCTTGTTGTATTTCCTGATTCGTTCTCCTTCTAAATTCATTTTCATTTATCTTGACTGGTCCCAATATTAATCTAATTGCTTTTCTTTCAACTATTTTTAAATCTTCCTCTTGTTTCTTGGTCATGGTCATTGTTTCTGCAGCATACATTAATATTGGCCTTATAAGGTTTTTATATATTTTGATTTTTGTGTTTTTGCATATTAATTTGCTTCGTAGTATTTTTTTTATTGGCATATATTGCTCTATTAGCCTTCATTTTTTTTTCTTTTATTTCAGCATCCCTACTTCCATAAATCTGTAAGCCCCAACTCTAATCATGCCTCCTTCCAGCTGCTTATCGATTCTCATTATTTTTGTTTTTTCTTCATTTAATTTTAATCCTACTTTAGAACCTTCTTTTATTATTTCATTCAGCATGTTAACCATTATTTTTCTATTTTTTGTTATTAAAGCAATGTCATCAGCATATGTTACTATTTGACCACCTCTTGATCTTAATGTTCCTTTGTTTATTTTTCTGAGTGTATATTCTAGTGCTAAGTTAAATAATGTTGCTCATAGTGCATCTCCCTGTCTGACACCTTTGTTTATTTGAAATTCTTCAGTCACGCCTGCCCCTGTTTTGATTGTTATTGTCGTTTTTTTCATTGTCATATATATTAGTCTTATTAACTTTGGGTGTATTCCTAACTCCTTAAGTGCTATTATGAGATTATTTCTCTTAATTGAGTCAAAGGCCTGCTTGAAATCTATAAATAGTAGTTCTATATACAATTCGTATTCATGCGCTTTTTCTATTATTTGTTTGACAGTATATATTGCGTCTATTGTGGATTTTCCTTGTATAAATCCGCACTGGTACTGCCCCAAGACCTTTGATGTTACTTTTGCTAGCCTTTGTTGTATAAGTGTTGACAGTATTTTATAGGCGTTATTAAGTAGTGTGATTCCCCTGTAATTTTGGCATAGGTGCTGATCTCCTTTCTTATGTATTGTAAAGATTTGACCTTTTTCCCATTCTACTGGCATGTGCTCCTCTGTCCATATCCTTTTAATTAACATAAATATTTGTTTGTGTAATTTCTCACCTCCGTACTTTATAATTTCTGCATTTATACCATCTACCTTTCAAAGCATGCGCAAACACATTCTCCAACTTTTGCCATCTTCATGTTGAGGTCGGAAACTTTTCAGACAACCCTCGTAGACCATGTATCGAAAATTTGGTTGGACAAAAAATTTCCTCTTGATCTGACTGCTACGTTTTCTTTTTTCAGTTTAAGCGGATTACCTCTAAGACGAGTATCAGTGTTGAGTGTAAAAATATGGTTTACATTGCCAAAGTTTTATTTTAAAGTACGAAAGTTAACTATTAAGTATCCGCGGAATCGTCTAGAGATTAAATTGGTCATTGTAAGTCTTTCGTTATAGGATGGTCTTTCGAGAATAGGTCTAACGTAAATAGTAGAGTTTACAAAATTACCGAAAAGAAACATTCGTAAAACAGTTTTGAATCCAGTAGGTACAGTCTATAATTATCTCGTTTACAGATGGAAGAAATGTCCTACCAAGTCATTGTGGGAAGTCACTGATTTTAGGGGTTGGTCGTTTATAAAATAAGGAAAAAGAGGGTTATTCTTGCTAACTCTAAGAACCACATCAATATCTGAGTTTAAGGGAAGTAGCCACTCGAGACTCCACCTAAATATGGAATATAAAACTTCTTGCAAAGATAACTGGTGTGTATGTGGGTTAGCATAAACTTTGGTATCATCAGCATAAAAGAAGATATTGTTGGTGACATGATACGACAGCATCGAACCTTGTGGGACACCACTTTTTACAGATTTTTCTAGGGAGAAATCCTCTCCAACTCTTACTTTAAAAAATGATCTGTCTGTTAAAAACTGTTTAATCCAATTGATGAACAACTTGTGTTATCGCGGTAACACCAGCTGTCTTTCAGTTCTGATTGGAGAGTCAGCTTCGGTATTTTCAACGACGTAACCATGGCAACACACACAAGTTTGGCAGTTCTGTCAATATTAATTGTACCTGATTGTGTCAAAATGAGTCGCTTCGGTACAAATACAAATGAAATTATCAACCAAAACATAGATGAAAAAGTTCCTATGTTTACAAAAAAATCAAAATGTTTTATATGGAAACAATTTATGACATTCTGTTATTGACGATTTTAATAATTTGATTATGACTGTCATACATTGTTGGTATTTATATTAATGAAGAAACTTTATTCGTGAAATAGTCTAATAAAATTCAACTCGTGATTGAATTTATCTCATAAGTGTGTCTTTTATTTCTGAACTCAACTGAATTGATTCGAGTTTCGTTCAGAAATGAATCGACAGACTTATCGCGAAAATTCAATCATTCGTGGTAATACTCCTGATAACACAATAAAGTCAAAATTGGTTCGCGTAATGTATTCTATTGAAAAGAAATCGAATGTTCCGCGGATATTTAACCCTGAAAGTCGTTGTTTTTCCTTTATAAATATGGTCAATACATTTGTAAATTCGATTTCCATTTCGCTGAGGGATAAGCAGTAAACTTTTTTGTGTATTTTATATCTGCTGCTACTGCTTTTAGTTCTAGAATATCTTTGTTAAGCGTATTGCATGTTGCATGTAGTTATAGTTCAACTGACAGGCTTACTCGATATTGTTTAAATTACATTCTTGTAAAATGTAATTTGAACAGACTTTTCTAACCTAAATGGAGAGATGTGGGTAAATATGATCAAATATGTCCATTTTTTTATGATAAAATTGTTTCAAATTAAAAGAGTTATTAGCCTATGAACTTCATTAATTTTTACTAGTTCCAATTAAAATATAATTTAAACAGATATAAATGGAAAGTTCTCAGTATATGATAAACATTTCAAAGATTATGTCCAATTTTTTTCATTACAAAATCGTTCCAACCTGTAGGAGTTTGTACATTTACAAAATTTGAAAATAGTATCACATTGTTTAATATATAATAGAGTTACCATTGATCACATTGTTTTGTGGTGTTAGATTAGATTTAGATTATATTGGACTTCAGCTACTAGCCTGTGCCACCTCGACCTTCTGCAGATCTATTGTGGATGCCTTTTTCCCTTTTTTTTTGGTTTTCTCTAGTAGACTTATTGTCCTGTTTAGGAAATCCATTGTGTAGCTACTAGCTTGTCTTCGCCTAAAATGAGAAATCTTTGCCTCAATAAGATTTCACAGCTGCATAGTATATGCGCTGCCGTTTCCTCTGTTTCTTGACAGAATCTACATAGTGGAGAATCTGCCAATTTTAATGATACATGTGCTTATTGAATTTACAATGCCCTGTGAAAAGACCCACCAACATTCTGATGGTGTTTCTATCCTGCCTTAGTAGATACTCTGTTAGTTTCTGTGTTGGTCCCATAATGAACTCTTTCGCTTGCCTCATTCCTGGTGAGTTGTCCCACCATTCCTGAGACTTACCTAGCTTCCATTTATTTAGGCATGCCTTAATCGTCGTTTTTGCCATGCCACAGAAAGGTTCTGGTCCTAATAGGGCATTTGACGCGCCTTCTCTGGCCAGTGCGTCTGCCTCTTCGTTGCCCTGTATCTTCCTGTGCCCTGCTACCCAGGCCAGAATTAGTCTGTTGGTACTTCCTAATTCCGTTGGGGCTCTTATGCAGCCCCATACCAGTCTAGAATTGACTTCGATTGAGCTCAATGCTTTTATGGCCGCTTGGCTATCTGAATATATGGCAATTGTTTTTTCCTTAACCTTATGGTGTTAGATAACTGATACTGTATTTGAGTTAGTTTGTAACAGTCTGTTAATAAATTATGTATCCTATAATCAATAAATATAGTTAACTGGAGATGGTTATTTCTTAAATATATAGTTATAGAAGTAAACATGAAGCAATATACCCCAAATTAGTTTTTAACTCTTTAAAATAGATATAAAAAGAATCAAAATGCTACTTGCACATAACAGATGGCTGCAAATACTAAAGGTTCAATATGTGGTGGTTCTCAAGAATCAGGTGTGGTAAGAGAAAAACAAAACTTGATAAAACCACTCAAGAACTATTACACAATGGGATTAGTTGAATCACCTCTATGCAGAATAGACGAGCAAGAAGATAAATAAGATAAAACAAGATAATAAGAGAAGTATGCCCCATGGGCCAACTGTTATTGGCTGTGCTTACAGATTAAAATGGCATGTCGTATAAATCTTACTTGAAAAAAAACAACTTTAAGTAGTTAAATAAAAGCATCCTTGTCCACAGTTTTGTTTTAAAAAAATTGGAAAATTCTTTCTTCTTGAAAACTTAGAAATAAAATGATTATTCTTATTCTAATAATGATAGTCGTGGGTTATTTTTATATGTCCTCATTGTAATCTATAAAGTAAATAAGTACTTGATATATTATCTCGGTAACTCTGTTGTTTTCAATTATTACAATTTGATTGCCATGTTGTTATTATTATATTTTTAGATTGTTACTTCATACCATACCAAAGGGTGTTAGAACCGTGGATGGGCCATGGTATCCCCCACAGTTGATTTCCACCATAGATCCTTGAGAATTAAATGGTTGGAGACCATCTTTTACAGATTATCAATTCCTCTATTTCATCTATGATCTAATTCTGTTCATATTGTAGGACTTAAGCAAATTTTATTTTTTTCGGCATTTGGGAGTCATCCATTCGCTGAATATGTCAAAACCATTGGCTCTTCTTGATTTCATGTATTTCATGGTTGTATCAGATTCCCTCCTTTATTATTGACGTTGCAATAAAGATTTTTAAGGTTTCAATATTAGAACTGTCTTTAAAACTCTGACATAAAATACAAGGTCTACTGGCGTGGAGGTTTTATCTGCTGACATGATCATAATATACTGTTATCGTTGATAATGAGTCCGACTTCTTTAGCTCTAGTAATCAGTCCAATGTTACAGCCGTTGTTAATTGTTTATCTTCAACGTTTATCTATTTAATAATAATAACTTTTTATTGACAACTGTTTTACTCTTTTTGAGCAATTGAATTATAGTTTGTTTAAAATAAAATGTTAGCTCAATAAAGTAAGCCAACTCAAAATAAGATTCATTAATAAATTAGTTTTTTTCTTTAGCAATACTGACTGACATATATTTTCCAACTTTTTTCTTGTAACATTCTTAAATGGTTGAAAAGTATTAAAGAAAAACATTTGCGCTTACGATAAACTCACGATACTTTATCACCTCATTAAAGGAAATTGAAAATCTTTCAAAAAGTATACCGTTGATTAGACCGCAAACGTAGATAAACAATTAACTTTTTAATAAAACTAACTAGGTTAGTTGAGTTAGGTGTATGAATGACACACATTGTGAAATGTGTTATCATAAGTGTTTTGGCTTACCGTCTTTTTATAATTTACGTTCTGAGACGTTGAAATTTGCTTCCAAAAAGAGATTTAGTGTATCTGCAGTATCTGCGAACGAGGTTAGTTTCGTTTATGTCCATTAAACATTGAATAGTTTGTTTTCATCCAATACAGTAATGAAGTTAATAGTCTATTGCAATGTTTCTATTTAAAAGCTGGAATTATCTTTTTTTCATTTCCTTTATCATTTATCTAGATAAAGGCTTGCGAAAATTGAAGAAAATGCAACTAAAAACATGAACAATGGAACACTCTGAACCAGAGGAGGTCAAATTGTTGCTTACTCCAATGATTTGGTAATAATAATACATATTAACCCAAATGGAGAAGGGACTCTAGAAGACGGAAGAAAAGTGGACTTAACCATAAATGAACACAAAACAAAAATATTAAGATGGGCAAAAAAATAAATAATAAAACACATAAATAATAAAAATTGAACAATATAATTTTGCAGAGGTAGATAAATACCATAGATAATTCGAGTAGATTTAATGTGTTCTCTCGAACTAAAAAAAACTATTAACTCACTAGTAGTTTTCAAATATTTCAACAATGTTAAAAACAGATCTACATTTCTCCATTATTAACTAAGCAGGAATAATTTAAATAAAAGGCTATAATCAATTTGTTTGTGTATTTCACGAATTTTATGTTTTGTTTTAGTTTGAATTAAGAGAAATTAAGAGGAGACAGGAAGCAGCCCAAGCAGAGGAACGAGCAAAACGAGAAAAGGAAGAAGCCGAAAGGCTTGCGGCAATAGCAGCTGCACAACCCAAGGAAATCGAGGCAGTTACAACTGATAGGCCCGATACCGCATCGCCGGCTGTGGAAGAACGACCAGGTAAGTTATCGATACATTTATTTTTTTATAAAATTACGTATACATTATTAAGTCAAAAAATATTGCTCCAGATTAAAGAAAGTGCCTTTCAATGTTAAAAAAGCATTTTTATGCAATTATTATGTTTTAACTTCTCTTATTTAAAAAAATTGGAAGAATATCTAATAAAAAATAAGATTGTGATTCTAATTTCTAATTATAAAATGCTATCACTAGATAAACTTTTACTCTAATTATATTTAGAAAAAACTTCTGTTAAATGAAATTAGATAAAATATTCTACATTATTCTTGTTTTAAATTCTTTATAACGGTTTTATTGAAAAAATTCCTTCTGGTGCAAGTTGAATATTACTTTAAAAATTTAGTTATTCAAATAGCTAAAGGATCCAACATGTTTTTGTTAACGGTAAAGAAATGAGCTAAAAAAATTTTTTAAACCTATTAATGCAGCCGGAGAAAGAAAACGATCTTCTGTTAAAGCTACTTCGCCTGGTGAAGGTAAATTCCCAAATTGTTGTACATACACTTCCGCACTAATGGTGGACTTATACCTATGTGAAAGTTCAATTTTTTGGCAGAACATTGATTGGATAAGTCCTACATAAGTGTGTTACCCTAATATTAAAAGCACATTTTCGACTGATGATTAAAAAAATAATTTTAACAGTAGGTTTACAAAATTCAAATTAGATTGTATTGAATTTTGTAAGCAAGTCTCTGTTAAATAACTACCTATCTATTTACAAAGTTATGTAACCATCAAACTATTCTGTCAATTAATTTTGGAAATACTGCTTATTTGAAATATAGCTTGCTTTTTAGTATAAACTTGGACCTATCCATATTCCCTAAATTTCTATTGTTGCAGTATTTCTCTATCCCGATTTAGAATGTTTGATAGTTTTCGATGAAAAACAATTTTTCAACAAAGTTTGGCCAAAGCTGAGTTTCTAGTATATATTTTCAGACCCATTTGATGTTCAATTTAGCATAGCTAGGTTTTGAAAGCAAATGTTTACTTCATTCCTAGTATTAGTTTTTTCAGCTTTTCAGCTTCTGTTTTTTTTGAAATTAGAAATGGTCTATTTACTATTCTGTAGTTTGCAATAAAAAACTTTGGTTTATTTTCCTTTTAGAGTGAGTAATTTGTGGTATAATTTAATATTCAGAAACTGCTTTCTTAACATTCTAATTGAGAGAAAAGTATTTAAGTTATACTTGAATTCATGTTTAAGACAGGAAAAATCCTACTTCCATATTCAGGCCGATTGAGAACACAAAATAAAGAATAGAAACAATATATTTTTTCTACAATCAACACAGAAAATGTTCCCGCATTCTTATGTGAAAATAAAGTAATTAAAAAAGACCTAACTTGGTCCCTATCGATTCCGTGCCAAACTACTACACTTTACACTACCACACCTACATACGTGTAGAATAATAAGACTTTAGACATGGTTTTTTTTTATTTTTTCATATGTAATTCTTTCATTTATATGTGAAAGTTAAAATTACAGTTTATTACAATATTAAGTTGTAAATAGATAGTTTGAAATTGGATAAATATATCTTTAATTTGATTGTAGAAAAAGTATAGTGTGCTACTCGTATCGCTGCACTTATGGCACAATATACAACCCAAAAAGTAAGGGTTGTTAAAATAAATTTCATATTCAGGCCATTTAAAAGGTTATGCTTTAGTATAACACATCCATAATAAACCTATGTATGAGAAATTTGTAACTTTTAAAACACATTGTACAGTATGAGAAAGGTGTTTGAGTCACTAGCGGAAATAATATTTAATTAATTTGTAAAAACAGAGTAATCAAAGAAACGTTAAACTTATGTTAATTGTTTATGTTTTCACCAAATGATTTGTTAGTTTTATCGATTCTACTTCCTTTTATTTCTCTACAAACAGTGTGTGTCATTTTCTAATCTCGTAATTTTTTTTGAGAAATTTCTGTTGCAAGCTACCTATCCCGGATATATTGTGATATATGTATGACTCATTTCCCAAAAAATGTTTTCCATATAGTCAACGCACAATAATACATTATCAACAAATATTTTGACAGCAACAAATACTAAGATTGGTTGTGAAACGATAACATCCAGATTGTAAAATGCAATGTCAATGTAAACTAAAAAGCTTTTTAATACCTCTCACTATGTTTCTAGTTTTAGAAGTATTAGTTATTAAATTTTTTAAATAAAACTAAGTTTCCCATTGTGACTTCAACATCCTTATATATTTGACTTTACTGGTGATGGTTTCTATTGCTTATTTTAATAAATTACTAAGAAATGTTAATATCAAACTGCACTATTATTATATACAGAATGCAAAAACTAATAGAATCACTTATCTAAATTATAAATGAGATATTTGGGCTACTAACTCTGTTAAAAGTAAGAATAAAACATACGGGGTGTCCCAGACTAATTTATCCAGGGTATATCTGTTAAACAAATAAAGATTCTCGAATGGGGCAAAAACTGATCTATTCCATTTCCAATGCACTTTAATATGGCGTAGAAAAAATTATCCCCTAAATGTTCATCCCTTAGCTACAACTCCTAACTTAAAATTTCTTAATAGCACCCTGTACAAATTTTTATAATTTTGGATTTGGTCTTTCATCGTCTATTCAACAAATTTTTGAATATCCTCTCGAGGGTGTCCCACACTTTTGGGTTCTGGATAAGGACCCATCGAACATAAGTTACCCATCTCAGCCCGAAAAGAGGAATTTGGCGACATGCGTGTCTACAAAACCGTTTCGATAAACACTGGGTAGCAAACAACTCTCTGGAAACTGTGCCGGTACGCTCACCTGACTTGTCACCTCTTGACTATTTCTTTTGGGGAGCGAAAAAAGATATTGTTTATTAATGAAAATCGCAAAATGTAGAAGAATTAAAAGAAAACATAAGGCAAGCATGTCGCCATGTCCTTTTTTTTTTCGGGCCATACCCTGCAATGATGCAAGGCACATGATGTACAAGAAATCTGGCAAGATTTGAAATGTGTGTTACAGCAGGTGGACTACAATTCGAACATCTAATGTAAATAATATTAATTAGTTATTGGTATTTTGATTACATCTCTTTTTATTGTTTCTTTAAGCTTTAAAGCTTTCTTGATTAATTTAACAAAAATAAGAAATAAACTTATATTTTCTTGATTACCGACAAACCCATTTTATTTTTGAAAAATTTGTTGAATAGACGATGGAAGACCAAATCCAAAATTATAAAAAATGTACAGGGTGCTATTAAGAAATTTAAAGTTAGGGGTTGTAACTAAGGGATGAACATTTAGGGGATAATTTTTTCTACGCCATATTAAAGTGCATTGGAAATGGAATAGATCAGTTTTTGTCCCATTCGAGAATCTTTATTCGTTTAAAAGATATAGTCTGGATAAATTAGTCTGGGACACCCGGTATATACCTATTTGTATTTAAGAAAAAAAAATATTTGAGATACATTCTTTATGTGTACCTACAATAACTAGTCATTGATGACTTATTTGAATCCTTGGTCAGCAATTATATAGTATTGAATTTTATTAATGTTTTTAACTGACATTTGAAGAAACAGATGAAATAAATTTGCAAGTATACAAAATAATGTTTTGGTAGCCCAAATGCAATTGTTAATGGTCAGAACAGAGAAAAACAATCACTAAGCAAGAGTATGAGTATGATTAAAATCTTTATACTTAATTTCTGTTAAATGGTGTAAAGAATGTCTAGTTTCTGCTCAGAATAAAATAATGCAAATATTATTCTTCCATTTTAAAAAGCTTGGTATTGCTTGAAATAAATATCTTCATGGTGTTTGTCTATTAAAACAATTGGCGGTAAGTAAATATTTGATTTGTAAATGCATGTGATGGCTTTTACATTCTTTGCTTTTTCCTGTGCCTTATTGATTTTGACAGGATCGACCCATCAATCAATTTTTTATTTACAACTAAAAAGGTATAATACAATTTGAAATAAGAAAAATAAAAAGATACCCTTTATGTTTTTTTTTTAAATAATATTTTTGGTATTATTATTATGGACGTAGCAAATATAATATTTTTTTATTTGAAAGTACATTAATGATTTAATAGAAAACTTTAAATTTACCGTCAGTGATATAACAAAATTGTTATTTTTGTTGAATTTACAAAACATGTATAAGATTTTTGATATTTGATTCAAACAAATTGTTGGCTTTTAATTTATACTATATTTTGTGCATGTTTATTTTTTAATGCATGAGCATGTTCTGTAGTGCATGAAGAACTGAAATCCAGACCTCAGACTTTACCTCCCATAAGCGCACTGTCATCACCAACGTCGAAAACAACTCCTCGCTCACAAACCCGTAAGTATTCTTAAAAATATAGAAAACAATTATTTATTATTATAGTTTACAAGTTTAAAACATCTGCAAAACGGAAAACACTTGTGTTAACCAAAACTTTATTTAAAGTACTCGATCAAAAATGGTTATTTTTATTACAATTATATTTTAAGACCAAATTTTAATCAAATCTTACCCTTTTCATCCCTTAAGGAAGGCAAAGTAATCAAGTTATTGGTATAAATTACATCAAAGTAAAACTTTTGGAAATAATTTATGGTATAATGGGGAAGTCTTATGTTTTTTTTTATTCTTTTAATTAATTTGTAATAGTAAATAACCTTAGGTTTAATTAATGAAACATTCAAATTATTTGTGATTTACGGAATGTTCCTTTATAAAGTAGTGTTTTTTAAAGTTTAAAGCCTTGTGTTCTTTCTGTTAAATCAGTGCACCAGCAGGGAAGCGGGAAAAGTTCAAAAGTTTTTATATATGTATTATACTATCCAAAATAATAAAATCACTAATTAGATATAAAAAAAGCACAAAACTAAAACACCAACCAACGAAAATAAACAAACATAAGCAAAAGTTTGGTACTTTCATTTCTTAACGGTAATGCTGATGATGGTCTAAGACAAATTTCACAAATTTTTATAGTTTTACCATTAAATTTATTGTGGTTTGTCTTAGTGTTTTATTGATATTTGATATCAGCCACATTTGAGTTATGGATCATTCCTTCGAAATTAATTTATTGTTATTCGATAGTAGGAGACTTTCCCATTATGGATGTCAATTTAGTCAAGCGTCTATGAAGGCTTTTAGGAACCCTAATATAGCCTTAAACGTTATTGTGTATATACTGAGAAAAACTGTATACACTGCATAATCATAGCAGTGTAACATTGGTTTGAGTATCCGGTACGGTTTAGTGATGCCAAAAAGCACAAGAATAATTCGTCTTTGATCATTGATTTTGCAAACGTCTCCCAAAACTTTCGAAAAACAAATGGTCGCGTACTACTCAGAATTGGCCGTCTTACGTTGCTCAAGCGGAACAATAGCCTCATAACCCATTCGCACCACAAGAAACTATTTGTTTTAGTGTGCTCCGTGCGCATACAAGTTATGTTGGATTTACCTGGAAATTACAATCGAACTTTTTAAGTATATCCTTACGCCTTTTACTAGTGATAAATTATAGGGTATCCAATGAGAGCAAACTTTTTTTAACACTAATTGTTCATGCAAAATCGAATGTATTGAAAAGGAACTAAATTGCAATTATATCTTGCTTTATGAGGCATCATAAACGATTGTGGACAACCTTCACGGAATTCTTCGGCCACCGAACTGCGATCACTATACCAACCATTCTATTTTGGTTTTTGATAGTTCCTTATCACCATTCAAGGAACTGAGTTCTACACATTCTTGTTGAGATAATCCATTTCGGTAGTTGTGAAAAATGATCTAAAGAAAAGCGTCTGTAACCCAGCATCTGTTAACGGAAAATTACTCTAAGAATTTGGCTAAAATAGTTTAGCCCCGTGGAATCCGACTCTTACTCTGGAGTGGTGAAAGGTTCTTTATACTCGGGACAAAGCAATAAAATATCAGATAAGGGAATACGTTGTTTTCTAAAATTAATAAAAAAATTTCATACAATTTAAACAGAACAAAACCATGTAATCTGTTTCCTCCTGCTAACTTTTTCTATTTTTGAAAGTCCTCTAACAGACGTTTTTAGCTAAAACCCACGATTATATTTAAATATTATTTATACTACTTCCTAGTCCAAAATTAAAATCCCAAAAAAAAGTTAATTTCTACCCCAGGTGGCCAAAAACAGAGCAGTTTGGAGAAGTCAGAGTTCTCAATAGCATACAAAGCAAGCATACCTAAGTGCTGTAGGTGCTATGACAAATACTTCAGCAGCTCTTGTCTTAGGTTGTAAAAGCCAGTTAGACTTCTCTGCACTTCGACCTATGATCTTTTGTGCCTACCTTAATCTACTTGAACTCTAGAATTCCAATACTACTAGCGAAGTTAAGCAGATTTCTAGAGGACAAATTCCTAATTTCATAAGAAGTCAGAGCAACCCTTCACTTTCCTATTTGCCCATTATTTTGAGGTGGTACCTCATAGGGCAATGTTCAGTGAGAATACCTACTGTCAATTTTATATCTTTTCTGCTTATTTCGAGAAGGCATTTTGCTTTTCCAGATGATATGTCAATAAACCTTAGCTTGCCTCAATCCTGGCGTATTCCTCCAGTGAGATCATAGTCGATCCTCTTTCTTTTTGATGTGACTTTGTAAGACCACAGAAGGGCTGCGGACCAAAGAAAGAAGTATTAGCCCCTTCTTTTGCGAGTCTATCAGCTTCCTCATTTCTTAAGGGATTGTTTGCATTCCCAGACTAGCTTTGACTCATAAGTAAAAGAACTCGGAGGCTTTAAAGCTGCCTGACTGTCTGTAAGAATATAGATGTTTGCTCTTCGGGTGTCTCTACGGAGATACTCCTTGGAACTACCATCTATAGCATCTATCTCCACCTGAAAGAAAGTAGGGGCTTTACAAAGGGATTCGGACAACCGAAAATTCGGTGCTATTACTCCCATTCCAACCCTATCATCTATCTTGGATCCATCTGTGATCGACTTCTTTAACCGTATGGAGGTTTTCTATAACCACTTCAAACGTCAAACTTGACTGGCATGGTGTCTAATGGTTGGTTTAAAAAAGCCAGTGGAATTTTTTTTTGAAGATCCTTAGATGACTAACCAAATCACCAGGTTTTAATTTTTTTGTTTGTTGCAGTCGTAAGGCACCAGCTGCAGCCTCCCTCAGGTAGACCCAGCAACACCTCTAAGGCTGCTGTGGGGCACGTTGTCATTGCCCCTGTGATTCCCAGACAAGCCAGCCCTTGCACTATCTGCAATTTAGAACATACCGTTGATTGCTCAATTTTTGACCACCACATTAATTAAACATAGGTGATCATGGGGGCTTGATAATCGTTTGATACGACCAGAAGATCATTTTTGGTTTCAAGCCCCAAGTCTTTCTAAATGTCCTGCAGCAAGTGCAGCTTACCACTAAGGCTTTTGATAAGATTTTTTCCATATGATTGTTCCAACTTAGTTTTTGATCCAAGATCACTCCTAGATATTTTAACTCCTTGGAAAATTTTAGTTCGATATTGTTCATGGAGCGGTGAGAGAGTATTTGCGTCTCCTGGTGAACGGTATCAAAGTTGTTTTCCTGGATTGACCCTAAGACCCTCCTTCTGGCACCAATTCTCTATAATGTTTAGGCCAACTTGGATTAAGTTTAAGATAACTTTATCATGCTTGCCCTAATAGTTACGACCAGGTCATCTGCATACCCTTGAATCGTAAAACCAGAGTTATGCAGCTTTGACAGAAGGTCGTAATAATCCTGGTTTTTAACTTTGACTCTATCCATTGTACTAGTGAGCCCTCTATGCTCCCTTTTTTCCAGTGCCCTTTTGATGGATATAAACGGGGTGTTATCAAAAGCGCACTCTATGTCAATAAAAGCGTAAAGGGCTATCTCTTTAGCCACTAGTGTCTTTTCTATGCTTTCAGTTAAACTAAACCTCTTAAAGGACCAGATCCCTTCTGTGACTTATAACAAAGCACAAAAAACTTAATAGGAGAAAATTCATAGGTTTTTTTAATAGGGTACAACAGGCTAATAATTTCCAAGCATTGGAACGAACAGATAGTCCTTTATGCAGATTCTGTCAATAAGAAGAAAGCTCTAAACATTTTTTTGCGATTGTGAAGGTCTCTCACCACCAAGATTTATAGATATAGGCCTACGGCTAGAAGTTAGTGGGGGATTCATTGTACAGTTTAATGAGTTTTAGAAATACTATACTGGACTTCCATAATCTAATCTCAACTAACCCCTTCAAGATGATCCTAGCTAAAATCGTCGATACTAATCTTAAATCCAAACCACACTTAAAATCCTAAATAAAATTTCATTTCTATTCCAGTTACTCAATATTACCGACCTCAATTTTATGTATGTAGTATATTATAGTTCCTCCTGTTGCGTTGGCTGGATTTTTATCCCCTCAATCTGGCTAATTGGCGCTTAGTTTAATTCATTTTGTTTATATTTGTTGACAACATGATTGTTTAACGTTGTATGTAGTATGACCCAAAAAATGTTATCTCTTTCTATGTCTAAATTACACATAAAGTTAACACAAGTATTTTTCGTTGCTAGTAATAGTACCGCTTTGTTTGTGCGTGTTGTGTTATGTTGCTTTATCTGTTTGTTTTACAAGTATCGAGAGCCGAAGAAAAGGCCAGACGAAAAGATCGCTCTCGCAGCAAATCTCCTTTTAGGAGTTTTCGTTGGAAAAAGAGTTCTAAAACTTCGGGAACTCACAGCGACGACGAAGGTGTTATTTCATCGCCTCGGCAAGGTATCATTATTTTTTTTTAACACGTAATGTAAAAATTAAAACTACAGTTTAATTGAAATATAATTAAGTAATTGTGAAATGTTAAAAGATCTGCTTCTGTGTTTAAGGTAGACTATTGTTGCAAAAAATGACTAGATTTTTTTACTTTTCCAATCGAATCTGATAAAATATGTTTCAACATTGTAAAAGAATTGTGTGTTTGTGATCGACTATTTTATGTTTTAAAAAGCAATAGAAATCAAAACTATTCCAAGGTAGAATCGAACTAGTATTTATTAATTAGTATTTATTTAGCGTAGATTTAGTTATCCTAAAAAAGGTTCCTCCAATGGCGATTTTTAATTGTACTGTTTATCCTAGAACCAGGCAGCGTAGGAGACGATGAAACCTTCGAAGGTACGTTGGTGCGCAAGCACGAATGGGAGAACACCACGACGAAGGCGAGCAATCGTTCGTGGGATAAGGTGTACTGCGTTTTAAAAGGAGCCCAATTGACATTCTACAAGGACGCCAAAACGGCCAAATCTACACCCGAACAGAGGTTCAAAGGCGAACCTGCTCTGTTATTGAGAAAAGCTGTCGCTAATGTAGCGCAGGATTATAAGAAGAAGAAACATGTGTTTAGGCTGAAGTAAGTTGTTTGAACCATGACTAAAAATTATCTACTAAACAAAATTTATTTTTTAGATTGGACAGCGGTGGTGAATTCCTCTTCCAATCGCAGAACGACTCCGAGATGAACACGTGGATTTCAAATATTAATTCTCATGCAGACACTGAATCTGCTGGTCCTTCTCGCTCACATACATTACCAGCATCTGGGCAGAAGGAGGATTCCAAACGTCGCAGCTTCTTTACTTTAAAGAAAACGTAAGTATCCTACATGCTATCCTATTCTAAATAAAATAGATAGCTAACTATGTCTATGTCACTGTCTAACTTCAAAAAAAGTTACTTCGACCGCAAACAAAACAATCTATAGCAATCAGTTCACCACCTTTTCATTGTGTTAAGTTTATTGCTTTAGTAATAGTGGTAAACAAGAACTTGTTTAGCGAATGCTTAAATCAAATCAGCATCATTCATTAGACTACTGTATAAACTGTCTCAGTTTCTGTTTTAAAATCAATGTAGTATCAGATCTATAATTTCTTTATTCAAAAATAAAATAGAATTATATCCTTTTTGCCAACATTTCTGGATAACTATTTTTTGAACAACTGTTTTACAACTAACCACCTTGGACCAGTGTGTGAGAATACGCAAAAACTCCAAACTCACTATTAGTTGTTCTCACAGACTAGCATCTGGTATGACTAAATGACATATTGGGTACATTTCACCAAGAACTTAGCTATTTTCAATCGGATTTCAAGACCATGTTTCATGGCTCTGAATAAAACTTGTCCATTTCCTGTATATTCCAAAATGGTTACGAATACAGACCCATATCGACCTTCACCTAGAAGTTTATAGGGATTGAATAATACTAGATTAATGAAATTTGGTATACAGGAGTTTTCTATAATTCTGAATTAAAAATATTTTTAAATTTAAAGCACGTACGATTATATCAGAAATTGACACCAACTTCACTATTTTAAATGGAATACTACATTTTTTTTTCCTTTTTTGGGTTAGAAGATTAAATTTAAGGGCCACTGTATATGTAATGTGATATAGGGGTTGTCCACTGCGACCTGTGAGATCTATTGTGCCCCCTTACTTGCTTAGACGGTGGGTTTTCCCGTATTTAAAGCACCTCCTCTAATCCTATCTTCTTTATGAAGGTTAGGATGTCGATCGGCATCAATTTAGGTAAGTCATCCTCTTCTATTTCGTGTGCTCCAAGTTGTAGGGCTCTTGTATTTCTTAGGGCAGGACATGCTGTGAGTATGTGTATTGAGTTTTCCTCCTCCATTTCACAATACCTGCATTCTGCCTTTTCCTCAATCCCCAGTCTATGTAGGTGTCCTCTTAGTTTACAGTGTCCCGTTAAGATGCCTTTAATAATTCTTAAGTTATTTTTGCTCAGCCCAAGAGATTGTATGGACTTTTTGGGGTTGTAACTACCTAGCAAGACTTTTGCCTGCCTTATCCCTGGTAGGTTCTCCCAATGTTCGATCTTTTCCATATTCTCAATGCCACTGAGTTCATTGAGGATGGAACTGTAGGCTATGCCACATAATGGTTCAGGTCCCATTAGTGACATTATCGCTGCTCTTCTGGCAAGCGTGTCTGCCATTTCATTTCCTTCTATTCCCGAGACTCCAGGGAGCCATAGAAGTGTAACTGTGTTATTCGTGTCCAGTTCGTTCAGTCTTTCTAGTCACTCCAAGACTAATTTAGATGTTATAACGCTGGGGTTGAGTGCTTTAATTGCTGCTTGACTGTCAGACATAATAGTTATGTTCTGTTTGCAGTATTTCTTTTTAATGTTGAATTTGCGCACATTTTCCAATGGAGTATATTTCTTTTTTTTTCAATATGTCAATCTGACGATGCTGACAGCTGTAATTGAATTCTAAAGTGAATTTTTCGAATAAATAGTGGAAGTTTAACCGTTCAGTTTTTTATTGTTCTGCGTATATTTCTGCTTGGAAAATGGTAGGATGTAATCCTAAACTCTGGAGGTGCTTCGTTCTAGGTCCGTTAATCCCTATCCCTGTGCCTCTTTCAGTTTTGGACCCATCAGTATACCATAAGATTGTGTTCTTGTCTATCTGTGATATTACTGTGGGATCCCATTGACTTTTTTTGCTTAACTTTACTGTGAACTTTCTTGTGAAGTTAAGTTGTTTCGACATTCTGTCCTGGGGTAGTTCCCAGTTTGAATTGTGTTGAAGTGATTTAGGCATATGCCTTACATTTCCTTCACTAACCCTCCTTTGGAATGTCCTTCATACATTTCCCATATGAAGATGTAGAGGTGTAAGGTTTAGTATTGCTTCCAGTGCACTCGTTGGGCAGGTTCTCATTGCTCCTGTGATACACAAACATGGTAATCATTGAAGTTTTGAAAGGTTTTCTCTCGTTGTCCTCAGATTGGCTCTTTCTCCCCAGACCGTGGCTCCCTAGGTGACTATTGGCCGTACTATAGCTGTGTAGATCCATTGCAGTATGGTTGGTTTACATCTCCAACTCTTTCCTGCAAAGAATTTGCATACCATCAAGGCTTTTGTGGACTTCCTTATTACTTCTTTTTCATGTTGGTTCCAGAGTAGTTTATAGTCTAGTGTTAAGCTGGGTATTTTAGCTTTAGAGGTATTTTACCTCTGTTTTCCATTCTATTGTTGTCCCCTCTGGCTGGACGTTTCTTAGATTTAGTTTCCTTGATTTAGTTTCCTTACTGGTGAAAGCAATTAGATTGGTCTTGGTGGGATTGATGTTGAGTTCTCGTTTATTGCACCACTCTTTGGTGTATTCTAGACCTTTCTGTACTATTTCACACAGTGTGTGTTCAAACTTGCCTCTGGCATATATGACAATATCGTCGGCATACCCTTGGCAGGATATACCGCGCAAGAGTTCATCTACTGTGAGGCTCCATAAAAGGGGTGATAGTACTCCCCTTTGGGGACAGCCTTTTTTGTAGAGATGGTGATTGTGTCTTGGACCATATCCATTTCTACTCTCCTTGAAGATAGTAGACGAGATATCCAAGTTGTTACCATTTCGTCTACTCCTCTTTCTTCAACTGCTTTCTTTACTACTTCATGTGGTGTGTTATCAAATGCGCCTTCTATGTCCATGTTTCTTTACTGGTAAGGGTGTCTTGTATCTGTCAGCTGTATCAGCGCAGTTTCTGCAGATTTTCCTGTTTGATACGCATGTTGTCGAGGATGCAATGGTCTCCTTTCCAATATTTCCATCCTAATGTAGCTATCAACCATTTTTTCCATCGTTTTTAAAACAAACGATGTGAGGCTGATAGGTCGTAGCAGTTTCTGCTAATCCTCGCGATATGTGGCAGTAGTTCCTCTTGTCCCTTCTGTAAAAGGGCAGGGAAGATGACATCTACGCCTGGTGTTTTGAAAGGTTGGAATGTGTTTAGTGCCCATTTCAATCTTTCATCGCTGCATATGTGTCTAGCCATTGCAGTGATTTCTTTGGTTGGTCTTCTATATACTTCTCCTGGAGAATTCCCAGGAGTACCACTTCCCGAAAAATGAGTTTCAAGTAAGAGTTTTGCTCTTTTTTCCTCATTTTCCGTGAAGCTTCCATCTGGCTTTCGTAACGCCATTACCGAACCTACCCTGCCTTTTGCCATGACTTTATGAAGTCTTGCTGCAGTCGGTGTAGCTTCTATTTCTTCACAGAATTTCCTGAAGCTTTTTCTTTTCGCTTTCCTGATCTCTTTGTTGTAAAGAGTTAGTTTCTCAGAGTAGCTCTGCCAATCTCAGTCACGTTTTGCTTTTTTAAAAAGCCTACGTGACAGAAGACTGTTCCACCATTGAGGGTTATTGTTTTTCTTGCTGTTTTGCAGGGGACAGCTCGACTCATAGGAGTTGAGGATTGTCTCATTTAGTTCTATGACGTTATTTTCTAGTTCCATATGGTGCTTGGCTTGCTTTTTCTTCTTTTGCACCCTTGTAAGGTTGCTTTTCAAATTGGAGTTGTATTGTTCCCAATTTGTTTTTCTGGGATTCCTCCGGATTATTATCTCAGGAGGGTCGATTTTTAATCTGAAAGTTATTATTCTGTGATCCGATAATGAGGGTTCATTGGAGACTCTCCAATCTCTGATCAGATCATTTACATTTGGTGTGCTCAAGGTGACATCCGATACCTCTGATCTTGTTTTTGTGACAAAAGTAGGAGTATTCCCTACATTCTGTATAACAATATTATTTCCTAGAATAAATTCAAGAAGTTGCTCACCTCTCTTGTTATCCTTACTTCCCCGAGTTGGCGTCGCATCCTATTACTAGTGGTAGATTTCTTCTCTCGCAGAAGTCCACTAAGTTCCTGTGTTCTAGAGGGGGTACAGGCCCATCTCCATCAAAGTAGCATGATGCAATCATGATTTCTTTTGCCTTGTCTTCGAATCGGAGTGCACTCTAATTGATACAAGGTCCCTTGTAACGAATTCTGAATCACAAAAGTATTTAATACCTTTTCTTACTAAGATGCAAGCTCTTGGTAAAGTGGTGCTATTTGAGTTGTAAATCACCTCAGAATTTGTGTTGGATAATCCTCTTACCTGATTCTTGTGAACCCACGGTTCCTGCATTAGTACAAAGTCTAACACATCCTTAGTAAAAATTTTTGAAATAACCGCCATGGCTCTCTTGGCGTGATGAGCTTTTACCTGTGCAATATTACCTTCTCCCATTTTTTTAACCTAGGTTGGTCAGGGTGTCATCTCCCTCCCCTGATTCTTCGCTATCAACAGTGACTTCCATGTCACTGCTGGCTTCTCTGTACAGTGATCCGAGGTGGTAACTACCCACACTCTTCTCACTGTCCTTGTCCTCTTCCTCCATAGGAGAGGAAGAGGGTTTTTCCTGGGATGGTCCAGGCATAGCTTCTATGCTTTGGACCTCAGAAGGAACAGGTGTAGCATTCCCTGTTGACGTTTCAGAAGTGTCTTCCTTCTTCCTGTCCTTCTTCAGTCCATATATCGGTACTCTGCCGAACCGGTCACTTTATATAAGGTACCAGGTACCAAAAATGTCAGTGTTAGAGAAATTGAAGTTTGAAAAACATGCGAAAAAGACGACTATTAATGTTAATTATTTCAGTTAATTGATAAAATTTAGAAACTATTACTATTACTAAGGGCCTAAATATGGCTGTTGTGACACTCGTCCTCATCGCTTCGCGATTCGTTTTTTAAACTTGAATTCGTGTCAAAACAGAAAACCATACGAAATGCGTTGTTTAATATACGATACTTTTTTGTTTTATAACATAATATCAACGAACGAAATTTTATTTAAAAAAATGGATTTGCAGAATTCAAGCTAACAGAAACACAGAAAGATAATTTTTTTTTGGAAAATCTATAAGTGCGATGAGACCAAATTTATCAAATTGAGTAAGAATTATTGGAGTAACCAGAACCCGTACTGAAATGCTTGATTTCAAAATAGGTGGCCATTAAACGTTTTTTGTGCAATAATATTGAATTAAATTATTGCATTTCAATTTATTGACAAAAATTTAATTGGTGAGATTAAAATTTACAAAAAACATTTATATACTTATCTATTTCTAAGTAAGAAGTATCTAAACTGTTTAACAACACAGCAATTGTCAGAAATTTATTTTATACATGATGAAACTGCTCCTCATTGTGCGAATTTGGTGAATGACTTTTTGGATGATACCTTTCAAGACCAATGGTTGCTAACAATGGTCCTTTTAATTGACCTCCTTGGTCCCCTGACATGATTCCAATGGATTTTTCCTACGGGTTTATGCCAAAAATAAATATTTTCATTCCCTAACAACAAAGCATGACTATCAAGAAAAGATAAGGCCAATTTCAACTAACTTCGTCCGGAATTTTTACCGCATTTTAAATATTAATTCGAATTAGTAAATGTTTGAAAGTGAACGAAAGAAATTTTGAATATTTGTCAAAAATATTAAAAAAAATTATGTATTGAAGTTGTTGATATGCACTATTCCCTTTTCTTGATGGATGCATGATGATAAGCATTAAAATCTTCAAGTAGACTTACTTGTTTCTCGTCGTCATCTGTAACTGTACTGCTTTTGTTCACTTTAAAATTAGTAAAAGAACCAATATTGTTGCAAGAATTTTAATATCATTTTAATAGTAAAGAAAACTTTAAAACACAAAAACATATAGAGATGAATCCTATATTTCAAGAGAAAAAACAATTTTTCAAATTTAGCTAATATACAAATACGATCTTGACGTAATGTTCTGTGTTCACTCACATTGCTTGGACTGAATTCTAAATCCATACTTTACAGAATAGTTAGAGTTTTGGGTAAACTATTATATTGTACAGGGTTATTCATTATAAATTAACCACCCCTTATCATCGTTATTATTACCTAGAGGAAAAAAAGTTTTTAATAAAAGTTGTGTGGTTATGACTGAATTTTGTTAAAATGCTATTAAAAGTACAGTAGCGTGCGTTTTTCAGGGGATACAAAGAAATTATATATATTTTTAAATAGGATACCCTGTATATTATTATATTTTTGGAATGATCGTTTCTTCCTGATTTCAAAAATATACCATGTGATGCCCCTACCATATACCGTTTTTGAGTTATTGAACGTCGAATATCTAGTGAGGAAGAAAAAGTTCACATATTTATACAAAAAAGATAACAAAGATATATTTAGGAAATTTAAATATAAATGAATGATAATTCATAAAAGATGTTCGATGTGTCCACCATTATTGTTAATGCATAATTGATAACGTCTTCTTATATTTATAATTGTACTGCAAATCGAATCCTGTCTTTAATAACTTGAATACTATTATTATTATTATTGACAATATCTATTAGAAATCCCCAAAAAAATGAATCCATAGGTGTCAAATTCGGACTGTTGGGTGGCCCTATCCATATTGGAAATACATTATTCAAATGATCTCGAATGGGTAGGGCACTATGCGGAGTTGCCCCATCCTGCATCTGCAAAAGAATATTTTCTGCTTCTGGGATAATTATTTCCAGATAGGTAACTCCAGTTAAAGTGTAATCATAAAATATACGCCCAACAATTTTGTTCCTGAAAGTTCCACACCAAACGCTAACAGTTTTTCTTCCTGTTGTTACCGAAATTCGCTACAATACAATCAAAAACTAAAATGTAATGCAAAACGTAATAAAATGTAGAACACGAAAAAGAACTATGAATGTTAATGAAGTAGATGTTCAAAATGTTCTCCGCAAACGTCTTGGCAACATCCTAATCTCAAATAAAACTGTCTTCTAACATTATTTAACATATCAGGCGTGATCGACCTAATCGCAAGCGTTATTCGTTCTTTTAAGTCATTTAAATCAGAAGGTTTAGTTTTGTACACATGGCTCTTCACATATCCCCATAAAAAGAAATCTAATAATGTAAGATCAGGTGATCGCGCTGGCCATTCAATCGATCCTCGTCTCCCTATCCACCGATTGGGAAATATTGTATCGAGGTACTGCCGGACATTAAGTTGGTAATGTGGTGGTGCTCCATCCTGCTGAAACCATATCGTATTCGCTGGAACTTGGGGGTTACCTGGATCAGGATATAAATTTGCCAACGTTGGAATGACATCATTTTAAAGTAGTGCCAAATAATTGTTGCCATTCAAGTTGCCCTCAATAAAAAAGGGGCCAATGATATTGTTCCCTACAGTCCCTGCCCAAACATTAACCTTTTGAGGGTATTGAGTGTATTCTTCTCTCATCCAGTGAGGATTTTTCGTGGACCAGTAGCGGCAATTTTGCCGATTAGCATGACCGTTAAGTAAAATAGTACACTCATCAGAAAACATAACGTCTTCTAATTGGATAATATTGTTATCCAAAATGTCCATCATTTGCTCACAAAAAAAAGTTCTCCTATCAAAATCGTCTTCCATGAGCTGCTGAGTAGGTATCATCTTATACGGATGCAATTTATTTTCTTTTAATATGTTTGCTATCGATGTATGGCTAGCATTGAATGTAGTGGATACCTGTCTACTCGATGTATGTGGGTTTTCCTGAAACTCAAGCAACACATCTAATTTGAGTTCATCACTCAGTGCATTGGCAGCTGCTTTTTTATCTGCCTTACATGACCAAACTCGCGAAACTGCTTTTCTATTTTACTTATTGTTCCTTGGGATATAGGCGGTAAATTAGGAAATTTCTCATGAAATAGGCGAGTTACTTCCTGTTGTGTTCGGATGTTATCTCCGTAACCAATCATTTGTAAAACTGTTATTTTATGCATTTCCCTTAATCTAACCATTTTTCAGAATTGAATTGAACAAACTTTATACTTAAATTACAACAATGACAACTTAAATAAAACAATTTACTACTGCTTGTTAAAATAGCGTTGCCACGGAAATTCTTTAAAGTTTTTTAATGGTTACCATCTAAAAACCACATTGCTATGGTTTCGAGTATATTTTAGCGAATTTCGGTAACAACATGATTTTAATTTTTTTTATGTTAATTTTTGCATCAAATTTAAAAACAATAACATTTTTGAATAGAGAATGAAGAGACCTTTCAAATGATATATCACAAGCCTATACTTCCCATTTAAAAAATTGGGGGTTGTACCTGTCATTCTAAGGGGGTTGAAGGTAGGGGTTGCATTTTCACGTTAAAGAATGTCAAGTTATAATTTAAATTTGACGTGTTTCGGAATTTTTTATAAATATGTACAGTAACCGAAATAATGAATTTATTCCATTTGGCTTTTACACACTGTATGTGTTGTTAAATTATTATACTGATTTATTTTCTTGAGTGATTTGTACGTCAATTAAGATACTTGTATATTGTACTTTGATCACAAATCTTGATATTGGTAACTAATGTTTCTTTTTTTTTATTTCAGATAAACTGTTCTACTTCTATTCTTCACCATACCTGTATCTTTACGCTTTACCTGAGAGGACTATTGTCCAGATTTCGCCCTTCTTTTTATATTAGCATAAATATTTAATATATTTTTCTTGTAGTTTGCACATTATAATTATTATATAGTAATTTTAAATGTATAGTAATATATTAATACTATGTGATTAAAAAAATCAACTTGGACTGGGGCACAAAAGTTTCACCTCAGTAGCGCCGGTGTATTATTTACGAATTAAACGATTTGGATATTGGATATAATAATATAAATAGTTGAGAAAAGATAAATAAAATAAAGTAAAAATGTAAAAGTCCTACAAAATAATCGTTTCCAATATTACTGTTCGGCAGTTTTTTGTCTGCCAATTTTATCATTTTTATGTTTGATTATCTATCTAAACAGTTATTTTGTAAGTTGCAATATTTTCTTTCAGCTTTGCTTAGCAAAGGATGTTCAGTTGGTGACAAGTCATTTATTGTGTTTTATTTATATGATTTGTAGAGTTACTATATTTTACATAAATGAACTGTGTGCTTTTAAAAATGGAGTTATAATAAATATTGTTTTTAGTATATTAGTTTCTTATTTCTGCGTAGAATAAAACAAAAATAATTAATCTTTTTTACTTCTATATTTAGACTAGATTATAAAAAGGTGGAACTGCCACATGTTTGATGCTTTTCTAAAATTATAAAACTTCATACAATCCTATCTCTTTGATAAAGGCTAGTAGTTGTGACTTAATGGTAGATTCTTCACCTTCCCCACAGAATCCCGACAAAAATATCATATAACTCCCATAGTTTTCCTTTTGTAGACTATAAAATTGTAATAGTTATTTATGTGTGGGCCACAGATAACAGTTTTAAGAAAATGAGAAAACAGGTCGATTTTTGTTCCAAGGGGGACACATTTTTACGATACACACATCTGTCATTTGTCAACCCCCTCCCTTCCACTTCCCCAACCCCTTATTTTTAAATAGGGAACGTACCATATATGCGGCATATCATTAGAAAGGTATTTAGATGGAGTATTCAGACATAACGATCCTTTACGATTTTTTTTGATATTTGCACTGTCTTTGCAATAAAAGTCTTAATTCATTTAAAGTACAACACCTCTTAAAAATGTAACGTAACGCCTATGGTTTGTCATTTTTTCCGTCATAAACGGAGAAACATATCTCGAATTATTAGAAGACACTATTGATCCCGCTCTCACAGACATAATTGAAAATGATAATAGGTACTCAGAGGATGATCTCTGTCCAACAAGACGGTGCACCTCCACATTATAGTAGAGTTGTAAGGCAATATCTTAATGAACGATTTCCTAGGCAATGGATTGGAAGGAGAGGCCCTATTGAATGGCCTATAAAGCTACGCATTTTAAGAACCCGTTGGGTTAGGTTCAATGTGAGTGGGGCGCTCAACCACCCCTCCACTGCGACCACCGTTGGGTCTATTGTGGCTCACCCCTAGGGTTATAAATCGCCATACAAGTGTGCATACAAGCCAATCCTCCTCGCGAAGTCAATGGTTGTCTGCGGCGAGACCTGTTTAAAGTCGTTAAGCTCCAATTTTGGGAAACCAAAAATGCGGTGCCTAGTATTTTCCAGGGCGGAGCAAGAACGTAATATGTGTTCTGCAGTCTCGTCTTCCACACTGCAGAAGCGGCAGTCTGAAGTTTGACTCAGACCTATTTTCTTCAGGTGGTATCTTAGACGACAGTGTCCCGTAAGCAGTCCTATAAGAATGCGTAGGTCTTTCCTATCCCACTCTTGAATCTGCTTAGTTATATTTTTCGAGAGTTTGGAGATGAAAGCCTTCGAATGGATTAGTCCTGAAATATCATTCTAGTACATGAGGAATTTCCTCTCTATCGAGCCGGAGATAATATCTTTGGCAGTACTTTTGGTAATGCCAAAGAATGGTTCAGGTCCTATAAATCTAGACTCTGCTCCTTTTTTGGCAAGATTGTCGGCTTTTTCGTTACCCACCCCTCCGCTATGTCCTGGTGCCCAGAGCAAAGTTACCCTGTTGTTGGAACCAAGACGTTCTAAGGCTTTAATACAGTTCCATACCAACTTTGAATTAAGCAGGTTGGAGCTCAGTGCCTTAAGAGCTGCCTGGCTATCTGATACAATCTGTATGTTTTTGTTTGCAAGAGGGTGATTTATCAGCTCTCTTGCACACAATTCAATGGCGAAAACCTCTGTCTAGCATATGAGCCGAGGTTTACTACGATTTCAACCCTCGGTTTGCTACCATACACTCCTGCTCCAACACCTTCTGGAGTTTTGGAGCCATCAGTGTATAGTACGTAGTCCGTCCCAGAGAAAGAGATGATTCCCTTTTCCCATTCGTCTCTCTTCGGAAAGAGGACTTTAAAGGACTGTTCTACGTGCGTCCGGGTGGCTAGGATATCTGAAACCATCCCAAGCGTGTGGTGATCTTTAATTTCACGCATCAGGCCCGAGTGGTCCCAGGGTCTCTCCCCTTTTACTTGACTATCCACCGACAGCAGCCTGTAGGACACCATCCTGGCCTCCTTTTCCAATAGTAAATGGAGTGGGGTTATATCCAGGATGATCTCCATTGCCGCTGTCGGGGTAGTGGACATTGCCCCCGTAATGGCCACGCATGCTAGTTGCTGAAGTCCAGACAATCTTGCTCTGGTGGATTTCTGGAGTCCCTTGGACCACCAGGCCACTGAGCCATACGTGATCATTGGTTTTATCACTGTTTGATAAATCCAGTAAATCCGTTTGGGGCTCGTTCCCCAAGATTTGCTGCAGATTCTCCTGAGATTCCACAGGGAAGTCCTGGCTTTATTTATTGTTCTTTCCACATGGGCGTTCCAGGTAGGTTTACTATCCAAGATGATCCCCAGATATTTTACCTCCGTCGCTAAGTGAATCGTTTCGCCAGATAAAATTGGTTGGCGAAGCTTAGTTAGCTTTCTCCTTTTTGTAAAAGGAACAATAACAGTCTTGCGGGGGTTAACAGACAACTCTTCCACCTCACACCAACTGTTAACCATATTTAGAGCATCCTGAAGGATCTCCGAGATAACCTCTTCAAATTTGCCTCTAACTGTTATAACCAGATCGTTTGCATAGCACTGAAAATACACCCCCCGCAGAGAGAGGTTGTTCAGAAGGGAGTCAACCAGGAGAGACCACAGAAGGGGAGAAAGAACCCCCCCCTGCGGACATCCCCTAGCCGCCCTAAACCTGACCGATTCTCCCTGCAGTGAGGACACTATATTATAATATCGATTTTCAAGCATTTTTTTGATCCAGTTGCATATTATTCTGCTAATTCCTCTACCGTAGATTGAGTCGTAGAGTGATTGGGGTAGGGCATTATTAAAAGCTCCTTCAATATCGAGGAAGGCTGTCAGCGCAATTTCATCTTGTCTTAGGGATTGGCTTATTTTTCCTACGAGATTGTTTAAGGCCAAATCTGTGGATTTGCCAGGTTGGTATGCATACTGGTGAGGATTTAAGGGATGCTCCCTTAGATTCCCCTCTCTAATATGTCTATCTAGAATTCTTTCTAGTGTTTTCATTATGAACGAAGTTAGGCTGATCGGGCGAAAGGACTTGGGTAGGGAATTGTTCGCCACGCCCACTTTACGTATGTACACAACCCTTGCCGTTGACCACCCTAGCGGAATATAGCTCCACGCTAAACTCGCCCTTAATAACTTTATTAGGAAAGGTAGCAAGATCTCCTGTCCCTTCTGGAGAAGTACAGGAAAAATACCATCCTCGCCTGGTGACTTATATGGGGAGAATGAATTCACCGCCCATATAATAGATGATGGAGTGATCAGTTTAGAAGCAACTCCCCAATCTTCCTTGTTTGGTCGTATTGTGGATCCTGTAGGAAGTGGGATTGGTTGCTGGTCACAAGAAGCAAACTGCCGGGAAAGTGGTTCTGAAGCAGAATCTCTAAAGATTACCTACCAGAGTCCGTAAAGGAGCCATCTGGTCGTTTTATCGAGACAACTTCCTGTTCCGGATCTCTGGAGAAAATCTTGTGAATTCTGGTGCTGGCAGGTAGATCTGATATACTCTGACAGAACCGTCTCCAAGAATCTCTTTTGGCTTTCCTGATTTCTTTATTGTACTCAGTTAGAGCAACTCGATAGAATTCCCAACAGCCTGAGACTTTAGCTCGATTGAAGAGTCTTCGAACTTCTTTTTTTATCCAAGCTTCTGCTCCACCAAGGTGTACCTCTATGGTCCCTCTTCTCCTTGAGTGGGCAGTTCCCCTGGGTGCCGATTCTCCGGCTTCGTAGAAGCGATCAAAGTGTCGGCGATTCTCCCTCCCTGATTTTCTGGGGAAGGTCCCTGGAGCTATTCTTGAATGGTGCGAATCAACCTCAATCGAGACTCCCCGTAGAATAAATGTTGACGATGTTGCCAGTGTTATTTGGAGCTTCAAAATAAGAAAAGAAGAATAATAATGTTTACAACCACTAATTAGTTGCGCAGTAAGTCGTTATTTGTTTTGGTTTTGCTTATGATTTCTTTTCTTTTGATAATTGGGTTATGGATTAATAATTTGCTGTGGATACCTAGTTTATGTATTTCAATTTAAGATATAAAACTCAGGCAAATATAGATATATAATGTTGTTCTTTGCGAATAATTAAGCTTTTTTAAAATATTTATCTTTCCCTACTTTTAAATTGAAAATACCCTGTGCAGTTTTGAATACTCTTGCCCTTTAACCTAAATTATATGTATCAAAAAATTTACTTTCTTTACTCTTTTAGCATGGAGAAACATTAGTTTTGTTTGGGTAAACATCAAATTTGGTTCAACTATTTCCAAAATATAGAAAATTGAAAATAGTATTTTGTTACTTTCAGAGGCTGTAGAACCAAATCCATTTTTTAAAGTCAAATGCAAATATTACTGAGAATATTTTTAGTTCCTTTTTTTGTAAATTTAATATACTTACCTAGTCACCATCATTAATTTTTAAAGTATTTTGTTTCTTTTTTTATTTGTAGTTTATATTTCTTAGTTATTTAATAAATTTGTATAGGTACATTTGTGTTGTTTATTTTATTTTTGTGTGCCTAACCCAAAGTGCTTTGTTAAATTAGTTAGAAATAAAAAAATTGTTTAGGTTCATAAAACATTTATTGTTTATATAAAATGGGTTTGAATAATATTTTGTTGTATTATTCGTGCTCTTTGTAAATCTTCATTTGCTGCATTTTCTTGAATATCTGGTCTGTTTATCATTCCATCAATTCCATAACACACTTAACACGCATTTACATTAAATTAATGCTTACCGAAACATTTTAATAAACTGTGTATCTCTTAGTTCTTGAAAAGCTTGCTCCCTTACATGGTATTGCCTTCTTGGTTGACTATTTAAATCTTCAAGAACCTCCAAATCTCTTATTACTTCATGAGCTAGTAAATATTCATCTATATCGTCCATTTTATATATTAATCCAATCCAAGAACTTAAGTTCCTGATCCAATCTCTAATTGAATTTAAAAAAAAGTAACTTTAAAACTTAAAAAAAGCAAAATCTTTCAAACAAACGAAAATACTTGTATAAAACAAAAAATTATACCAAACACTGACTGACAACTGACTCCAAAAACAACAATTTTCAAAGACGAAAGACAGTAAACAGCTGACTGTTCTCTTAACTTTCGTTCCTTCTACTGCTTCAAAGGGAGAGAACGATGTTCTATTAAAAATACAGGGAGGGAGCTCATCCTTTTTGTCGAGAATAAGGCACCTTCAAGTTTTAATAGAACCACGCCCATCTCTCTCTCGGGGAGCGCTGTTCCCTGGCCCGAGAATTCGCACCCTGGTAGGCTGTTAGAATGGCGTTTTGAATTTGTTCATTGGCCACTTCTATTTCAGCCTTGTTTTTTATAGTATCAATTGCGTTTTCCAGGTGAGATTTGAGGGAATAAGAACCCGTTAACAAAACGAGTACGTTTTTAAAAAGGACCCGCTTTTTAAACGGTTCCGTTTAAAACGGACAGAGTGCAATGTATGGACTGTGATGAATCAATTTGTCAAACGCATCCCAACTCTTTTCTTCGGATAGTAGAAACAATATTGGTTTCTTGTTTTGTTATTAAATTTAATAATGGAGGAGGATGAAGAAGAGAGGCAGTTTTTGGACCAAAGTTTCTTCATCTTCAAGAGTGAAAACATTGCGCGTATACGTACGTTTTCTTTGTTCCATTTCCACTACACATGTTTCTGGGACTACAGATCTGTAAATAGATTATTTAAATTGGTTAAAGCAGGATAGTAAAATAAATAGAAAAATTGTAACCTTATTTTCAAAACCACGTGCTACGAAACGGGTTGTCACACTATGCGGTCCGAATTTTAATGAAACACGTTTATTAAAATCGGGTGGTGAATCGAACGGAACCGATTTCATTTCGGATCCGTTCGTTTACAATGCACATTGATTCAATTATAGGCTTTCATTATTTAACTAAACGGATCCGTTTTATATACGGAAGCAAACGGATTCTTAAAATGCGTAGCTTAAGATCCCACCCGATTTAACACCCCTGGATTTCTTTCTGTGGGGTTATTTAAAGACCAAAATTTATAAAACCGAACCTGCTTCATTGGAAGAACTAAGACGACGAATGTAGTACATGAATGCAGCCTAATAACCCCTCAAATGCTTCAAAAAGTTCGACGCAATTTCGAGCAGCGGCTCTACAATTGTATGGAAGTCGATGGACACCATTTTGAACATCTAATTAAATAATTTATGGTTGTTGTATTCCATGATAACTATATTCGATCTACCTCAGCGAGCTGCAGAATAAAAACAAACATTCCCAAACGGCTTTCTCTACAGAACTGAGTTGAAATCAGTGTTGCCACAGCTCTAAAAAATTTAGAGCGAGTTGTCTCGTCAAAAACGAGCGAGATTTTAATTAAAGGAGCGACATTTTTTTTAATAATTAAAACAGTATAGTATTACGCATAACTACACTTATAACTTTAGAAGTGTAAAAGATTGTTTATTAGAATTAGAATATTCATTCATTTATGGGTAACTAACTGAATCACAAAACACTTACTGAACTGAAAAACCTTTTTCCTTCTAATTATTCAACCAGCCAAGGTCATTCAGCAACCCTATATACAGTGCCATCTATATCTGAAATTTCCAACTTAATACACCACAATCTACAGTTTTTAACATTATAATAGTTTATTGAAATTAAAAGTCCCTTTTCTTTTGAAATTATGTATTTAAAGAACAATAGACAATATAAACAAATATAAAAAAAAAAACATTAAAATAAAAAATATAACAGATAAATAGGAACTATAGGAATAAACCATAGGAATTATTCTTTTCATTTTAAGTGTAATCAAAATACATTAAGGAACAAAAATAAAACAGGTCACAAAAAAGATTGAAAATATCAATCAGTTATAAAAATAAAACTAATACCTTTAAAAATTATTCTAGAAAGTAACAGTGTGAATTCTAAATACATGCTATTCTTGGCAATCAAGTACCAATTTGTGCACTAAATAAAAAATGGGAACCCTACCTACTTATCTTTAAATTTTCTTTTCAATAAACTGGCACTTGGTTGCCAAGAATAGCATGTATTTGTTGCTAATAACTCTTTGGTGTGTAAAATATTACAGCAAGTTTCAATATTTAACCTGTTACGAACTTTTGTTTTCAATAAAAAAAGCTGAGAAAAAATTCTTTCTGCAGCAGCTGAAGAATGTGGCAAAGAAAGAATACCTTTAACAAAATGTGATAAGTTTGGAAACATTGGTTGATCCATACCATTTTTCAAAGAAAAAACAATATTCCAAAATGTTTCCAGATCTGACTCAATATAGTTTCTTAAATGTGTTGTGTCTGGAAGCAATCGCCATTCCGAATTTAATTTTTCTAAATCTATTATTAAATTTGGAAAAAGTTTACTGCTTTCAGTTGCAATACTGGATACACTTCCTGATAAAGTTACTGTTGGATTAAATACAGAAACAAATTTTAATACTGGATCATCAAAATCAAAACGAGATGTTATCTGTTTGGCTAGCTCAATATAAAAGTCTAAACATTTTATTTTAAAATCATGTAACTCTTTTTGGTCTACGTTTTCTTTAGAAAGTAATTCAACCTTTGCTCCTAAGTATAAATTTTCTAACTTTACAAAGTATCTAGGATTTTCATATTCAATTTTATTTAAAGAGTTTTCATTTTTTCTGATATAATCAGGATTCAAATAATTTCTTATAATACTTTTATAAAGATCTGAAACCCGTTTTAATAAAACATGAAGTTTATTTTTTTCAGACTGGAATTCCAGATTAAGTTTGTTGGTTAAATCTAGCACATATGATAAAAAATAAAAATACATTTTGTAGATATGATTTTTTAAAGATAATAATATTTTGTTGCATGATTGTAGATTTTGGTTAAAACTCTCATTGGTAAAAAAAAGGATTAAAGCATCCCAATTTTCAATCACCCTGTCAATTGCTGCTTGTAATGAGAGCCACCTTGTTTGAGCAGGATGAAGAAGTTTATTAGGTTTCAGGAGACAAAAAATTTGGCACTCATTTAATTGGTCTATACGCTTTGAACTATTTGAAAAATAATTATATAAATCTCTAACAAAATCTTCTACAGTGTTTGGTAATTTATTTGCAGCAGCCGAGGCACAAAGATGGATTGAATGGCAAACACATCCAAGCGTATAGAGGTTGGGAAGAACTTCTTTAAGACGTGCTTGTACTCCCATCTTTTTACCTTGCATCACAGAAGCATTATCTGCAGCTAATCCAATTAGATTTTCAATTGGTATATTACATTTGGCAAAATAGTTTTGAATTGTCCAAAAAATGGATTCAGCATTAGATGTCTCTAATTTTATTAAACCAAAAAATGAATCCCTTACTTTTTTTTGACCTTCATCATAATATCGAACTACTAATGCTAAAGATTTCTGTGTACTTATATCTGTGGTCTCATCTATTATTAATGAAAATTTAGAGTATCTTAAAACTTCTGAAATTATCTCAAGTTGTTCCAAGTTAAGGCAGTCATTGGTGATATAAGTAGCTTTGGTTCTTGAACAATTTATGTGCTTGGCAATATCAGAATCAGGACAAATGCTCGGAATAAATTTAGATAGGTGGTCTGCTAGTAAAAAAGGTAAGTTATGCTCATGTAAGAATGCACATATTTTAAGCTCAGCTGTTTTAACAAGTTGATGTTTTCTTAAAGTAGTTTCATTACAAATAATTGTATCTATTTTGGGTGTATTTTTTGCCTTCTTAATATTCCTCTCATGTGCTTTAGATACCTCATGTCTTTTGATATTAAATGTACTACAATAAAAGGAAACTTGGCAGGGTGTACAATAGACTTTATTATTTGTAGACGTTTTAAGCCACGGATATTTTATTTTCCAATCGTCTTGATACTTTTGAAGATATCTTTTTCTTTTTGGTTTTCCCACTTCATCTTCATGCTCTTCACTGCCAGACCCTGATGAGTCCAATACTTTGCTTGTAACAAACCTACAAAATGTAATTTAGTTAAAGAAATTACGTTGATATAATATAAACAAATTACTTACTTATCCATTTTAACGGATTATTAAATATTAGCTATATTATTTACATGAAATGTATATAACGGTATAAAACGTTCTAACCTAGTAAACTAAACAACTTCTTTCTTGCTTAAGCAACAGCAACATTTCTTCTTTTTTTATTTACTTGTTCTATGGAAATGGTATTCTATAATATGTGTCACGTCACAAATAGAATGATTCTGTCATTTCACGCAACTACCACGTTCGACGGCAGCGAACTCTCGCGGTTTTTGTACCAAAACCAACGAAACTACAGTTTTCTTCTCTATATACTTAGTCCTAATTTTCATGATGCGTTGGTGTGAAAATCGAGCGAGATTAGGACAACGAAGAGTGTCAGAGCAAGTCGGATGAAAAAAGAGCGAGATCTCGCTCGATCGAGCGTAGTGTGGCAACGCTGGTTGAAATACTTGAAATCGGCCCGATCACGCTACACACGCGAGTTATGGCAGGGCGGCTGGACCCGATCATGGGCGTAGCCAGCCATCGGCTCAGGGTGGGGCAGCAGTGTAAAAATAATATGTAATTAGCAAACTATACCCGCGGTCTTACTTTTTTCATACAAAAAGCTTACACCCACACCCTATAACACTCTGTATGTATAATTCGAATTTGCTCACCTGCCTACACCACGAAATCTTCCATCTAAAAATGTGTCTCAACGTTGTACCTATGTCAATTTGTTAATCAGTCAATTTTAATAGTACTATTTATATATATAGGGTAAGTCCGGGGTAGTTGGCCATAGTTTTTTATAGGCCCTACAAAAATGAAACTACACATGTATAGGAGTCAATTATTATGTTTTATTAAAGTTTAGATATTAAGTTTTGATTCAGGTATAGTAAGTAAACAATTAAATTACACATAGGTATTATAGATTGTTATTTATTTTAAGATTCATTAATAATTTAATATTACTTTAAGAGCAGCCGGCGTGGATTCTGACAGAACCTCTTTAGCATCTCGGCTTCCAATTTATTTTTCGCTTCGGCGATCCTCTTCCTGTGTACACTCAGCATACAGAGACCGCTCAGACGATTTTCACCCATGGTGGAGCGAAGCCACGTCTTGACACGCCGTAACGTGCTGAAAGACCTCTCTATAGTACAGGTCGTACACGGTTGAGCCAGTAAAATAGCAAGCGCAGTTTTTACGCTCGGATAAAACATTTCTGTATCCTTTATTAGATCTGCCACTTCCATGTCTTTCAGAACATTCAATGTCTCTTTTTTTTCTTCCCAAAAGTGGTACCACAGTTCAGCCTCGTTGTGGAAAGTACTATTTAAGTTATAAAACTCGCAAAAGGCCTCTGTTTTATTATTATTATATGGGTGCAATGAGATCAAAGAATATGCCGGTAAGTTGTTTTCCGAGAAACGCTCTTCCAATGACATAATTAGCGAGTCTATGTAGGGAATAATCAACGATCGTTTCCAAAACTGGGTAGGACTCTCTGCCGGAGGATTTTCACGGTGTGTCTGTCTTTTTGCAATGCGAGGCATTGTAAAATCAACTTCTAGAGCGTCAGCGATCTCTTGAGCTTCAGCTACGAAACTGCAGCTGTGTTCGTCCACATTTCCACGATGTTTTCTTAATATGTCGATTATTCTTTTAATGTGATTTGCACACTGGAGCAAGTCAATGCTTTTTGACTGTAACACATTTACGATCGGTTGAAGCAGTGCGGAATATTTCGAAATAAGGCAAACAGAGACAATAAATTCTGAATTTATAGCAGCGCAGTATAGCTGAAAAGCCGCTTTTCTTGTAGCATTGTTGCTTTCTTTCGAAAGTGCCAAAAGGGCCGTGGCCATTTGGATGTAATTTTCTTTGAAAATAGCAATGCACTTATATTTTTGCGACCACCGCGTTTCGCATAGCATCGGTATATTAGGCACGTGCTTACGACGTTGAGCTGATTCTCGAAAGAATTTTATGATTTCCTTTATTGTGCCGAGTGTATTACGTATTGCAGGGATTTGATTTAAATCATGAACGACCAAATTTAATTTATGGCTGGCGCAGTGGAAAAAGAGAGCTTTTTTATATTTTTCTCTTAATATCTTTTGCACACCACCATCTTTCCCCGACATTGTGGAGCACCCGTCATAGCCTTGCCCTACACACTTTTCTGGATCAAGACCCACGTTGCTTATAAAGTTATCGATGGCAGAAGCAATAGTTTTGGCGTCCATAGCAATTAATTCGACAAAGCCTAGAAATTCTTCACGTATCAACAACTTTTCTTCGTCGAAAAATCTGACGCCGATGGACAATTGCTCTTTGCCTGCAATGTCGCAGCTTTCGTCTGCCAAAATACTATAAGCCTGAGCTTTTTTTAAATCGTCAATGATGTCTTCTCTGATGACATCCCCGGCAATATTTATTAGCTCATTTTGTATTTGTGGTGACATGTATGTTGCATTTTGTGCACATGATTCTGAGTGTGCTTTTAATGATACATCGCCAGACTGAATTTTTAGTTTTATTAGATCTTCAAATAGACCTTCATGAAGCTCTTTTCCTCGTAACGGCAGATCGTGGGTGCCACAAAAAATAACTGTATCTATTACCGACGCTACGATTTTCTTATTATCTTGGATAATTTTTTCATGAGCACTAACTAACTGCACATCCACAGGCATATTCTGTACAAAATGTTTTGCGGACGTGGTTGAGATCTTGTGACACTGAGATGCTGCATGTACTTTGGCGAACTCGTGCATATCTTTGTATCTAACGAATGGTCGCAGTGTGAATGAACCCATTGTGTTACTTGACGCTGCTGGAGGGAATAATACACAGTAAACGCAGAGAGCGCCTTTCAGTTTGGCAGAATATGCCAGCCAAGGGGTATATTCCGCGAGCCAGGTATGCTTGAATTTTCTTTTTCGTTGCACAGCATCCTTGCCGAAGTCGTAACTTGCAGGAGGCACCCAACAGTTCTTCAAAATTTCAAGTTTTTGGGCTGAACTCATAGAAAATGAGCGACCTAGGAAATGTCCCACGTCATTTTCGGCGTAGTTCTGTTGCTGTGTAGTAGAAGAAGTTTGCACTGAATCTGTAGCTCCTGTGCCTGTAGGTACAGTAGCACTAGTACTGGCTGTGGCACCGTCATCGCTAGCTGCTGCTAAGTTCTTTTGTTTCAACCCTTCTCCATCACTATCACTTTCACCACTGCTTTTTTCTGGTCTCTTCCTTTTCTGGTTCGCTAAAAATGAGAAACGAAATCTCAGTAATAAGTAGGTAATAGTGTAAGTTTAATATTTATACTAGTATCTAAATTTAATAATAGTAATAAATAAATCCAACACGATAAAGTCACGAAGCGACAAGCTATTTTTAATTATTGGTATAACTGATGGGAATAGGTAGGTAGTAAGTAAAGTAACAGAAACATACATGCGTACGTACCTTTAGCAGCGCTAAAAAAAGATCTAATATCCATTGCAGATTGCAGGCAGGTCTCAGATCAGAGACCAGACAGATAAATACTTAGACTAGTCGACACTTGGTTTCTGTGTTATCTGTCTGTAAAATCTTCTCTAAATAAACATGTCACATAACGCCTACGCAAGTCTCTTCCTTGTCCTTTTCAATAAAGTATTAAACACCAGCACAGTTCAAATAAATATTTAGCAAACTTGAAAGTAAACTAGTAATAGTAAACAAACAAACAATATGAACGAATCGGGCCGCGATAGACGAACGAGTGAGTGACGAAGCGAGAAGCTCTGCCTGCGCTGTGCGGGACGGAGGCGGGCGGGGGTCGTCGCCTCACTCACACACACAAGCGAAACACAAAAGGATTTTGTTTGTGTATGCGTACATCAACCACTGCAAAGTGCGAGCGTGTGATCATTGTGATCAATCGCGCGCGCGCTGATTGTTTTAATCGCATTTTTTTTGTATCGACGTCTGTCGAGTGTGAACTTTCTTACGTACGGATATTAAGTATTGTAGTCAGTCAGTTAGATGATTAAGTTTTTAGATAGGTACCTTACATGTCAGGGCCAGGGTGGGGCAAGCGCCCCACCCTGCCCCACCGTGGCTACGCCCATGGACCCGATCTAGGAAGCAGGAAGGTCCGGCGCACCCTGCCACCCTGTAAAGGAAAGGCGATTTAAGGTCACTTCCATCTTACACCCTAGATCGCCCCTGCGGTAGGCATGTGTGTAGCCGCTTTTAAGTTATGTTAGATGATCTGACGAAGCTTCTTTAATGGACATAGACAATAATAACTCATTTTTCTACCTTGGTGCACAATTACTTTTAATGATTTATCGGTTTTGATCTTATGATTAAATAACTGTTAGTTCATCAACATTACATATCACCAATAAAACAAGAGGTTATCTTCCAGTTTAACCATCCGCTAAAAATTCTCTACGCATGTACAAAATTTGAAGTATCAAGGATAACTTTATTGGTTGATAAGGAGCGGCAAACTTTAAATCTCGAGCTGCGTTGCCACATATTTATGAATAAATAAAGTGAGTGAATAAACATTGGAAAGACGAAAATTATAGACATTATTTAACAGATTGCGTAACTTAAGTTATGTAATCGAGTTAAGTAAATCTATGAAATAATGCATGTTGAACGTACAGTATGTACATTTTGCAGATAAAGTTAATTTATTATAAAAAGAAGATTCAATTATAGGGTTGATTTTGGATTTAAATTTTATATGCATGTAAACATAATATGCCTTAAATAAATCAGAAGACAATATAAAATTTTAATTATATATTATTTAATTTTAATATAATATATAATATGCATTATTTAAAATGTTTTTCCTTATAGTTTCTACTGCATTTATTGTGGTAGTTTATATTTTTCATTAATTTAAAACCATAATAAATTAAAATCACAGAATACCATGAAAACGTGAGATTTTTATATTCGCATAGTACAATATATTTAATTCGAAATAACGAAGGGAAGTACCTACCTACGTTATTATTCATATTTTCAACTGCTGTTCTTAGCATCTTAATTATTACTTATGAATTTTAGCAGTAACGTGCGTTTTTTTATAATCAAATTTACTAAATCAAAACTAAACTATTCGCTTTCAGGAAAAAATGTTTGAACTGACAACACTGTGCGGCTCTCCCGCTGTAAATTTCGAATATTTTTGTACATGCGCAGAGAATTTTTAGCGGATGGTTAAACTGGAAGATAACCAAACAAGAGATTTTAATAGTTACTAAATATAATTTAAATAGCGAAAAAACTTATAGAAGTCTATTTTTTTTAAATAGGTATTAGGTTTTAAAACTTTTTTGGATGGGTCAACAGTTACTCCCGTTTCACATGACATGACAGTGACAAAACCAATCAATAACATTTTCAATAATTTTTGTTTTGATTTAATAATAAGTAATATAATGTTAAAATTGCTAAAAAAATACAGGGATAATTTAACTGATTTTTTTTTGATAAGTAGGTGGATTATTAAATATGTTATAAATATTTTTTCATTTTGTATATGCATCAGTTAACATCACATTCTGTCAAATGAATTTAGATTTAGTGCTAATCAAGTACCTAGTCCCTGTATTTTTCTACCTTGGTTAAAAATTTACTACTTTAATACCTCAACAAAAGTCAATAAAACTTTCCAAAGTCTGGTCTATTTAAACACTTTTTTGTCCTACGCGCGAAAGTAAGCTTTTAGTACCTAGTAACACCTAGCAACCAATCACCTACCAGGTTTCACTTATGTTATGAAGATAGAAAGTTACATTTTCGTATAGGAAAGAGTGAAAATATTATTTTTAATATATAGCAAAAACTGAAGGTGAAGGATGTAATGTCTACAAAAATAAGGGTCGATAAGGGTGTTCCTCAAGGAAGTGTACCTACTGGGTCCATAACTGTTATTAACTTATATTTTTGACATAGTTAAAGCTGTTAATTATAAAATTTATTTATTTCGGATGATTACGGATTACAAATTGGGCTGGCTTGATAGTCTGGTTTACTGGGGCCTTTTAATTTTTTTTTAAGTTTGTACTGTCAGCGATTTTGTTCAACATTGATATATTACCTTCTCTTCTTGTAGCTTAAGATTTTCTTAAATTTTGTTTTACATTGCGCCTTTAAATTTTCGATTTATGATATATATTTCATGATTTTTCATAACTAAAAAAGAAGAAGACCGTCATAACTAATACCTAACCAACTTCAAGAATATTTACAACCTAATCCCTCATCGTATCATTATTTATTTATTCCGGTAAAAACACATCAAAAGTTTTTTATGGCGAACATACGAATACGTTTTTATTGAAGATGATTTTATCCGATTCTCTACTGTTTTGTATATCTCTACTGGACACTGGAGCACTTTTATTCTTACTGATGTATTTTGTATCCTTAACATATCATTTTTTAGTAATTTAATATTTCAACAGGTTTTCTATGAAATTATATGAAAAACTCTATTTTCCTTAGTTTACCTCCTAGATTATAACGTTATCGGATCTAGAATGTGATTATTTAAATGCTCAAGAATGTTGTTCAAGACTAAACACATGGGTGATGCCAAAATTCTTAGCCCACCTATTTTTAAGTATATTCTTATTATTTCATGGTCATTGGATCTTGACTTGTTTAAATTTGCCAATGACATTTTGGCTATTGTATGAGATATATACTGTACCAAGTGGAAATTTGGGAGTTTACGATGCTATTGAAATACATAATAGAGGCCAAATAAAACGACATATGAAAGAATGTATGGTATATCTTGGATATTATCTGATATTTTTCTTCCTTTATTTGTATTGGTAAGTAAATTCACAGAATTTATTGTTATTTCTGTATTATTACTGTAATCAGTGCTTTATGATATATTGTTTGTTAAAACAAACTATTCAAACTAAGTATTTCTTACAAATTTATGTTTGATGCTGATCCCACACTATGGTTCTGGTTCCAGATGTGGGATTTTGTTTCCTTTTTTTTTTCAGCTGAGCTGCTGTTTCATTCCCTTCTATTCATGTGTCCTAGGAGCCATAGGAGGGTGACTGTTCTTCTGGCCTAGGCATTCCCAAACCATCTTTGAAGTGATAGTATGTGGACTCAGCACTTTGATGGCTGCTTGACTATCCAACATGATCACAATCTCCGCACATCTTTTGATGGTGCATATTTCTACCTGAAACATGCTTGGCTACATGCCCAAGTTTTTGGAGTACTTGACTCTCAACTATTATGAACATATATAGACATTCTGAGAGGTGGCAGCTCTTATTTGTAAAGAATTTGTTCATTATTAACTTTTTTTGTCATAATTTCTATTTCAATTTTTTCATATTTTTTGCAAAATTTTTGTCACAAGTACTATTTACTTCATCATTAAAGTAAATTTTAAATAAAGTTAGCTTCTAGTTGGTTCTCTCATTGTAATTTTTTACACTTTTTTATTTTAGTTTAATTACAGCATTACTCAAAGGTGACCCAATCAATAGAAAAGATGAGGGCGAAATAATACATGAGTTTTGAAAGATTCTGAAACTAGGACAATTCAAATTGCATCAATATATATATTGGATGTTTTTGTGGTGCAGTACTTGGAAATGACACTGTGAATGAATTGATATTGCAGAAAAGACATATACATTATTTTTATTTAATTTTTCCAACTCATTTTATGTTGGTGTTTGAGTTTTGTCTTTCATACCATTTAAGCTACAAAAATATAAAACTAGTGAATGATCTGATAATATTAATGTTTATGTAATATTTATTGTATGCTTTTACAATAAATTTTTTGAAATATTGTACATATCTTTACTTACATAGATTTTTCTAAAGAAAGGTGCATTTTTAATCTTAACCATGTGTTATTTGTTTTTTGAATTATTTTAATTAGTTGTTCATATAATTGGTATAATTTATTATATTATTATTATTACTAATTGTTCATCGATTTAAACATCCAGATGGACTTTAATAATAACTAGGTCAGACAACCTGACTTCTGAAATCTAATTCTGTACTGTGTTTTATTCACCTAAACAAAGAAAATGATTTATTCTGATGTGATATTAAGTGAAGGTGTAATGAAAAATTAATGTTAATGAAATCATTAACTGTATCACAGTGAGCAAGGGCTTTATAACCATTGTTTGGAATGTTATGATATGTTTTTACCCACTTTTGAAGTCTGTCAACAAAACCTCCATATTTTTATGAAAAAGTTTTTTGACTTTATAATATTAAAATTGAGCAAATTGGTGGTTTTAGTAGGTACTGAATAACGACTTTTACAAATATTTAATTATATAGTTGAGCAAGCCAGGTATATAAAATCTGTCTATCTGCAATTCTTGAAGGATGGGTTGCCCACTGCACTTAGGCCACATTTGATCCATTGGGCGCTCTTCTGAGATTGAGCCTACATATTAGCTCGTTCAACTGTCTCATGTTCTTGTTCACATTCGCTATATAGTGGGGTGTTAAATAAACGCGACCTGTTCAGATGTTTTAGTAAGTGACAGTAGTAAGAATGCCTGTGGCCAAACGTAGGTCCTTTCTGGTCATGGCCACTTAGTTCATTGACGATTCGGCAATTCAGATACTTCAGAAGTTCCTTGGATAGTCTGCAACCTTTTTTTTCGTCCCATCTGCCCTTGATTTTATCAAGGGAGCGATCCTTTTCTGGCCAACGGGTCAGTTATGCGATTGCCTTTTGAATTCCATGACCTTTGATCCAGTAACCACGTTGTTGTTGCTGCTTGCTTGGGTAAGGGACATGTGCCATTCTAATTCTAGATCTGATGTGATCCGTGGCCTATTCAGGGCTAATAGTACTTGTCTGTTGCCCGTAAGGATACCCAAAATTTTACCAGTGATTTATCTTTTGGTGATCTTTGCGGCTATGGAGACGATAGTGAGCTCGGTCTGTTACCTGGCATTACAACCCATTGCGTGTACTCTGTCTCCGATTTTGGTTTACTTTAGCAGATGTGCTTTTTTCCATTTTGGATCCCACGAGTGGCTGGGAAGGGTTGTGTCACCCCTGGCCGAGGCCGTATACCAAGGGAAGTCTGATTTACAACGGGGTGTCATCTGGTTTCCCCAGGGGACCGTTCGTGGCCCCGTGACCATTCAGTACATTGGCACGGTGCCTCACACCTGCACTTGGGGGGCTGGTCTGCGGCGGTAGTTTTCGGGGATTTTTAGACTCTTTTACTTATGACTGAGGCATGAGTCCTCCCATCCGCCACCAGGAGACGCGCCTGGGCCCTTATTCTCATCCAGTGGATATGAATACTCCTATAGGAAAATACACCATCTTCCTATCGGACTTTCCTATAGGAGTATTCATATCCACTGGATGAGAATAAGAGTCCTGGTAGGTAACCCAACCCTCAGGGGTATGTAAAATCTACTCTTAGGATATTGTTCCAATCGTTTCCAACTTAGATTTGATCATATGTCATGTTTTCAGTGGTTTTCGGTTTGTGCAATTATCTCCAGTTCATTTACGGATTTTTTGATACTTATTATAAATTTATGATGCGGGAGTAAGAAAATTATACAGATTTGATGTTACTCCTCATCACTCAACAAAATAAAGAAGGAAGGAAGGAGAACCAACTCAATGCATTAAAAAGCAGGGACCGGAACCGTTATTGATCGAGAACCGGACCGGAACCGATTTTTTATTGTGGACCGGAACCCTAATGTGTGACATAAGATGAACCGAAACCGGAACCAGAACCGCTAAAAGTAAAACGGTTTTTTCGGTTCTTTACATTTCCATTGATAAATTCGTAAACATATTTGACCACTGACTTTTTACTAAAAAGTCAGTGTTTAGGGTAGAGGATATTGGACCAGAAGAACACACTAAACAGTTATTTTGTTAAAAAATATTGTGTAACTTTGAATAATAGTGTTAATTAAGAATTCCAGAGTAACGATGTTTAAAAACTGTAGTATGTTGAGTTTTTCTTTCAAAATTCCTAAATTCCTTTTTTAGGAAATAGATAGATTAAAGAAAAGTACCTATGCTGTATTTTAATTTGAAATTTAATGTTCAAACAAATTTGAAGGTAGAAAATAAACATACATAGGTGAACGTGAACATTAAATTTTTAATTTTAATGTTCTAAATTATGTTGAATATTAATAGATAAAAAATGAAAAGATTTTGAACATCTAGAATTATTAACTAATCCATTTCAATAGTAACGAGTTAAGCCCGTTTGTAATTATCAATGATTAATTACAAGTTTTAGTCAATTTTTTAGGATTCTAAATAATTGATAAATACATACACATTTCGTGTCAATTTTTTTGTCAATTTTCAAATCATCAAAACTTGTCCTATAGACTACCTAAGTCTGACGTCACTGGGTGGAGCTTATTTTTCCAAACAAAACAAAAAATTTAAAGCCCATGCATTTAAAGCACCTTTACACATTTTCTTTTCAATTTATTTCTTATTGTTAGTTAAATAAGAGAGGTTGTAATTTGTTCTGTTGAGTGTGTGTGTATATATTTATTGAAAACTTCAAGAATTTTTAAAGGTAGGTGTCTTAATACTATTTTCATAAAATTAAGGTTAAGTTTTGTAATTTATGAAATATTTTTTATATTTTTAGATTTTGTGATTAAAATATGGCTTTTAAACATGTTTTAAAGCTTTCAAATATTAATGATTTTTTAAACAATGATAATGAAATAATTAAAAGAGGTGAAAATTTATTGGAGTCGAACCATGTGAAAAATATGTAGTTTGATGCTAATTTTATGATGATCAGAGGGGATATATATATGCCAGTATGAAAGATAAAACTTACAAAGCTGAGGTAGGTTTGGATTTTTTTATATGATGGTAATATCTACTAAATATTAACTTATTTCAGATTACATTGAATAAATTGGGTGATATTGTTTGCGCCTGATATGATACTCCTTAATGGAATCTAGGATGCCAACTCCTTGAAAAGAGTGTTCTTACTAGTTTATAATTTATGACAATGTATGTCAAAGTTGTCACTGTCTATTGCTATTTATTTCAATTATTTGTACGCACAATTTTGTGAATTAAAGCTTAATTCTTAAAGTATTATAGGCATTTGTTGTTTATTTCAGCGCCACTTGTGCTTGCCCTAGAGGAATAAAATGTCACCGTATAGCTGCATTGGCTCTATTTGGACACTATAATATTTCAGTAACAGATAGAGAATGTACATGGAATGCGCCAAAACAAAAATATTGAGCAGTAAAAACTACAGAAGAATTATATCCTTAAAAACCATATACTGATGTTGAAGAGCCTTTAAGTCAAGAGCAAATGACTGCATTAAAAACAAGTTAAGTTTATTTGGTAATACTGTGGGCTTTAGTTGGCTTTTTCAAGATGCTGCAGATCAAGGTACTCAATATAATTTGCCCATTATTGAAGATATCATTTCATCTGCAGAATTCAATTTGGCCTCAAATAAACATTAAAAATATTGCTGCTCTAACAGTAGGACAAGTTACCAATGAACACTGGTTTTTAATCAGAAAAATTAGGCTTACTGCTAGTAATTTTGGAGTAGTTATTTCTTCATGCAAAAGAAATAAGTATCCAGACAGTCTTTATAAAACTCTAATTGGTGAGTATATACATTTGCTACATAATTATATTCACAACTTTTGAAAACAATCATGAAACATTAATATTCTTCCATATTAATTTTTATTTTGCTATTGAAGGTGCTCATTCTCTCGATGGCATTAAGGCTATTCAGTGGGGAACAAGTCATGAGAAGTATGCTCTGAAACATTTAAAAGAAAATTTGAATTAAGATATTAATCCAACAGGTATTTGGCTGACAAATTCAGGAATATTAGGAGCAAGTCCTGATGGCTTGGTTGGTGATGATGCCATTGTTGAGGTGAAGTGCCCATATTCCTTTAAAAATTATATTTTGTCAGAAAAACTTAAAAATAATAAAACATACATTATATATTATAATGAAGAGGGAGATATATGCATTAATAAAAATCACAATTATTATCATCAAATTCAAGGTAATCTACATATTTTAAAAAAATTAAAATATTATTTATGCATATGGACTCCACTTGAAGTTGTAACAGTTGTAGTATATTATGATGCTTCTTGGGAAGAAAATGTATTATTATTGGAAACATTTTATGTAAATCATTACCTCCCAAAACTATTAAATGGTTAAATTTAGTACCTAACAGAAATAATAGGTAGTTTGTAGTATATATAAATTAAACATTTTTTTTATTTATTATAAATATATTGGGTCTGACAATGTATACAATTATTTTTATGATTTTTCAGTTTAAAATTTATACTGTTTATAACATTTGTAAAATATAATATTTTTCATAAGGTCTGTTTTATTAATTTGAAATAATACAACAAAAAATGTTTTATGAACTGCAATTAAAGCACATATAGCTAGATCTTCATGTGGCAAGTTTAAACATAATATCATTAACGTCATTAGTATTTTATCAATTTTTGGCAATAATTTTACCTGCCACCCAGCATAATTATTTTCAAACTGTCGACTAATTCAAATAGAATCGTGTATAAACCATTGCTGTGTATGCTAGTATACATAAGTATGTGTGAATCATTATTTTTTATATGTTCAAAACTGAAATGGGTGCTTAAGTTATTCAGTTTTTTGGTAACTTCTTCCAGTTCTTGTTTTAAGAAATAATGTTCAGCATCCAATGATGCCCCAGATAATCTTGAAAAAGAACGCAAATCATCAGGTGTAGATGAACTTGCAGTTTCAGGAGGGTGTTTAGAAGTGGATGGTTCTGAAATTAATGTTGGCACTGAAGTTGAAGGTCCTGCTGGTTCCATATTATCAGTTAATGGTGGATTTCGTTAACTGCAACAAAAAGTACTTGTAAAACAAACCTACCTTATTAAAGGTAGAAAGAGTACCTATATCTTTATATTATTGTAAAAATATAAATGTACTACATACTGTTTTTCAGGGAAATCAAAGATTAACCTCATTTTAGTTTTGAAGTTGCGGCCCATTTTTTTTGTGACTGCATTTTTTTGCCAACTGCAAACTAATGAGGATTTTGATGGCTCTCTATCTTGTCTCCTATTAATATTTTTTAATTTTAGTAAAATTTTACTAAATTTAAATATATTAGTTACCTACCTTATCAAAGAGATGCATTACTCTTTTTCTTTTGGATGGGATGGAAAAGCAAAGTATTTGCATATTTTCTGCTCACTTTAATGCTTACAGTCAGGTATAAAACACATAACCATTGCGAAAAAGGCTCTTTCTAGAAATAAATTATAATTTTATACATAATTCAATCCAATCATATGTTTTAATTAAAATCTTTATTATTAAAAACCATTCTAATCCATAATATAACCTAAAAAAAGCTTCTTAGTGTTAAAATAACAGAAAAACACCTACCTTTAAAAATTCTTGAAGTTTTCAATAAATATACACACACACTCAACAGAACAAATTACAACCTCTCTTATTTAATTCACAATAAGAAATAAATTGAAAAGAAAAAGAGTAAAGTTGCTTTAAATGCATGGGCTTTAAATTTTTTGTTTTGTTTGGAAAAATAAGCTCCACCCATTGACGTCACGACTTAGGTAGTCTATTTCTCTTCAATTTTAATTGACGTGATATATTTAGAACCGGTCCTATTTTCTATCAATTAATTGACAGGTTAGAGCAAAAATATAGGGTAATTTATACTTCAATGTTGTTTATTTTTGCAGAAATTGGTATACCTAACTGATTCTGTAACATAACATAACCTTTACTTTAGTTATTGTTATTTGAATAGAATAGAAAGTTATTTCCAGTTATTTCGTTATTTGTTCCTTGGGTGTACCTAAGCATAAGCGGTTCATTTTCATTCGTGGTGATACGGTGTCCTAGACAAAGAGTATTCCAAATAGTTTCTGGCAAGTGCAAAATGCTCTTGTTTATAGCTTTTCTCTTTCTTGCAATATTAATTATCACTATATTTATAACAGCTGCTGCTATTAGGAATAAAAATTCAGCATCGATGTTTATAGTTCACCGTAGAGTTAGAAATAATAGCATTAACAATAGCACAGTACACATAAAGTAACTTAGCTAAACACCGTTTAAAAGCTATAAGGAGGCTCCCGCCTACTAGCAGTGCGCTTGATCACAGATCATCCTAAATAAATTATAAAAACTTTGAACATTGCATACAATTGATTTTATTGTTTCAATGTTTATGGTCCTGAATTTAGGATCCTAAAAAATTGACTAAAACTTGTAATGAATCATTGATAATTACAAACGGGCTTTAGGAATTAAAAAGTTAACTGTTGAAGAACCCTAATCGGAACCCTTTGGACCGAAAAAAAATATTGAAAATATTGGAACCGGACCGAAATTATTTTCTGGAACTGAAACCGAAATTTTGCACATAACGTGGTACCGGAACCCTTATTTCATTTCGGTCCCGTCGTCCCTGTTAAAAAGTAGTGTTCATCGAAAGGGAACAAATTGGTGGCGCCACAGTAGCAAGAGCAAGTGTCACAGGACGTTACTAATAATAGAAAAGAAGAATTTGTCCTGTGATCGAATAGAAACGTATTTTTGACTAGGTAAATAGTAGATATTTTACATACTGAATAAATTTAACTACACGAAAAATATTAAATTTTTCAACCTAGCTCGGTTCACTCTGTTTATAACCTATGGAGTGTTACTGACCTAACGTTGTCTTTTTACCCTTAAAACCGAACGCACCTATATTATTAAGGGTGTGTTCGGGGAGCACGCTATTTGCGCCATTTGGCGCTATCTAGTACTATTCCTCGTTTGCGTTATATGGCTCTTGGCGCTACATAGCTCGAAAGCGTGCTCCCCGAACACACCCTTAAACGATAAAGAAAAAATGTTATCTGTCAGTCAAAGTACTCAAACTCAAAGTCAATAGACAAACATGATTGTCAAGTGAAGTGCTTTCATCTTTCATAACAGAAAGCTTACAAAATATTATTGAATTAATATTTTGTTATAAGTGTACAATTATAGATATGTAATTCTAATTTAAACTAGGATGAAAAGTGACTTGTCATTTTTCTTAATATACTTATATATTTATTAACTACTATAAAACCTGATAATGTTCGTGAAAGATCCCTGCGGAATATTATGTATTTTAATAACATACACCGCAGTATTTTATGCAGATTATGTTATTATTAAATGGGTTGTTCTTCAAACAATGTTGGATAGGTACAAATTCTAACTAAATACATTTTTTTTAAATACCACTAATTTTAACTAACCACAGTGATTATTTAATGGCGAGCTTTGTTTTAGTTTATGGGGCACCTTTAACGTAGTTATGTTTAATACGGTAATATTTTTTCTGATAATTTCACATATCAAAGCTGTTATGACCGATCCAGGCACTGTACCTCTTCCACAGAGTAGGATAGATTTTTCAGATATGCATTCTGCTGATTCTTCTAGTGAGTTTTTTTTTGTTCTCTGATAATAAAATAATAGAATTGTTAGCTTTAACCAAACTTCTACTTTGTAGGCTGTGAATTTGTGAATTGGACAGTTTGTGCCAGATGTGAAACATATAGACCCCCAAGAGCACACCATTGTAGAATATGTCAAAGGTGTATTAGAAGAATGGACCATCATTGTCCTTGGATTAATAACTGTGTGGGAGAGAGAAATCAAAAATATTTTATCCAGTTTCTAATTTATGTAGGTAAGTTTAATTGTTATTATTCTTATAACATCCTACATATTATACTTTGCTTCTTCAAATATATACTACAGTCTAAGTAGGTATATGGGCCTTATTCTCCAGAAGATAATGTACTTTTAATTTGAAACTTAATCTGTTTATCTCTTTTTTGCTCAAAATCAATCCGCAATTGGTCTATCCACTGGGGCAATGGTCTGCCTCTTTTCTGATAAATATACATGACTTGAAAAATTTATTTTATATTTATTTGGTATTCTGGCATCTTTCATTCATACTAATGGGTTCTTTGCACTTAGATTAGATTGACTTGGTTATACAAGTCAGTCAGACTTCTCTCATTTTGACTTACTAACAAGTAAGAGCAACCTGAGGGGAAATCTGCTGTGGAAATTGAGTGTAGGTTGCTTGGGAATTTTGTCCATAATTGGGGAATAATTTCAGTGAAGTTAAGAATTTTAACAGGGGAGTGCATACTGATATCAGGAAGTGCAAACAAATTTTGGTGAATTTATCATTGGGAAGTGGAGACCATTTTTTTTGGCATGTGACTGACCTATGTATTAACAACATGTTGTGTGTATCAGAGGAGATTGTTAAAAAGGAAGGGGTGGAAAACATTTGTAAGAACGATGTGAAAACGCGGAAGGTAGCCGCTTCTATTTGAGTAGCACACATATCCAGTTAACTATCACTGACAAACATGATATTAGAGAAATTGTGTCCAATAGCATGGGTGAAGCATTGAATGATTGCAAAAAACTTGAAATGGATTTTGATAAAAACTACTATCATTTACTTGTTTTCCATTTTACCTAGCCAGTAGTTTCCCCTCAGAGCACCCGTCTAGGAATTTACGCCTCTGTTTCTTTAGCACTTTCACAGAAATAACAGTTCCCACTTTTCAGTTTGCTCATTATTTTGAGGCAATACCTCTAAGGGCAGTGTTCATTTTGAGAAGGTACTGCTTTCTTGTGATACATATACAAACCTTTTAGCTTGCCTCAACCCTAGTTTACCTCTAAGGACAGCGTCCCATGATACAATCTGCAGTAAATTTTGTCTTTTTTGTTCATTTTGAGAAGGTACTGCTTTCGTGTGATACATATACAAACCTTAAAGCTTGTTTTAACCCTGGTGTATTCTTCTGGTAAGTGTGCTTTTTGTGAGACCAAAAAGGGCTCCAGACCAAGGAAAGGTGTATTTGCCCCTTCTTTTGCAAGTCTATCAGTTTTCTCATTATCAATTCTTCTGTAACCTCACACCTACATTAAGGTGATCTTACTGTTCCTTGTCAGTTTCTTAAGATGTATGCATTCACAGAATGGCTTTAACTCAAGTAAAGGAACTCAAAGCACTTAAAGCTGTCTGTAAGAATCCCACTCCCACTCTCTCATCCATCTTGGACCCATGTGTATACCACACCAGGATCCTTAGATGATAAACCAAATTACCAAGTTTTGTTTTGTTGCAGCTGTAAGACACCAGCTGTGGCCTCTCTCATAAAGCAATATCACCCACAGCATTGCCTTGAGGGCTGCATGGAAACCATATTATGTCTTCAATATCCTTTCCTTGTTCCAGTCTGCATTGTTAATTACATTCCCAATTAGAATAAATAAACATAACATTCTAAACAGTTGGATAATGATCAATTATACATTTTCAGGAACATTATCAGTATATGCTATAGCATTAGTAGCCATATCATGGATAAAAGAATGTAAAGACTGTAGTGATGATATTCCTTTGAAAGAAACTAGAATGTAAGTATTTTTCAATATGTGTTTCTATAAAAATAAATTGGTTATATTTTATTTTTAGACTACACAGTATAATACTCTTGCTGGAAAGCGCCTTATTTGGTCTGTTTGTTGCTGCTATCTTGATTGATCAGATTCAGGCAATCTTGAATGATGAAACAGCAGTAGAGCAAGTTCAGAAACAGGGTCCTTACAGACCTTACAAACCTAAAATGGTTTTACTTGGAGAAGTTTGTGGCAAAGAACATCCTTTGTTGTGGATGCTTCCATGTTCTTCAGTGCCAAAGAAAATCGATGTACCATTAATTGATCATCAAGTTTAATCTTCTTGCCTTTTAAGTGTGGTGTAGCCCATGGATGAGGTTTGTTATTTATAAATCGTGATAATACTATGTTTCTAACCTATCACTTTTCTGCTTTACAAGTACAATATAGAGAAAGGCAGTAACTTATGTAAAATATTTTATATAGTGCCATATTTATTACAGTGAATGGCAGTCGGATATCATAGGGTAAAATATATTTTATGAGAATTTCTGCTGGCTACACCACCGCCTTTCTGACAAATGAAACTTTTACACTTTTACACCTTTCACACTCTTTGATACGTCTTATACTTTTGTCTCTTTTGATACTTAAGTTTTTACATGTTTCAGAACCAACTTTATATGTCTGTCTTTTAGAACTCTTAGTACAACGTTGAAATATAAAATCAACTTTAATATTTCAAAGGAATGGGCAGCTGTTTCTTAAAATTTATAGAAATAATTTTCTGGGTTTCCCATTTCGCATATATATACTTATAAGAAAGTAACTGGTTAAAAAAGCTAATAAGGTCTTTGAAAATATAATAACACTTTTCTTAAGTGCAATATACTTTATGTATTCCTGGAACAATTGAGAATTGATTAAAAATGGAATTATATCTCATTTATAGCACAAACTATATAATTAGAATAGAATAAAACGTACAATTTAAATTGATAAGCTGTGAATAAAAGCCTACAAAGTGAAATATATTTTTGATTGGAAGATATTAAATGAAATTAAATGTCCCCGTCTTGCCAATAAAAACTTTTTGGAATTTTAGTTTCATGAAAACTAAGAATATTTTAAGACATTTATAGTCCAGGATCCAGTGCCAGTTTTTGGACTTGTTCACTATCAAGCTAATTTTCACTGTGTAGCTTCATTTTCATTAGACGCCCAACAATTTTCTGAATGAAAACTCTATTGTGGTAGGTAACAGAGGTAGGTAGCAAAGATAAAATATGTTGATTTGATGATTTTCAAAAAATTTATTACTAACTACGTTTTTTTTGCTAAATCTCAAGATAATTATATAAATTAAATTTATTGCACTAACCCTTACTTTATGAAAGTCCATCTTATTGAGAACAGTAAACAACTAAACGGTTGAACTAAACTTCCACTTTTTATTAAATAGATAGATATTAAATAAACATAACCTAACGCTTACTTGTGAGAAATTCATATTTAGCAGCATCAAATGGTTTCCAAATACATCATTTTATATTAAATTTATTGTACTAACCCATTACTTTTTGGAAGTCCTTATTAAGAATAATAAAAAACTCTTCGTTTTAACGTAATTAGGTTTTTAATCACAATGACGGCCGTTTCGCTAAGATTAGCATCGTCGGATTGACATATTTAAGTTACATTTTGTTTGTTTGTAGCTAGGTAGCTGATGTTGGTTTGAACTTAATGACCCTAACACTGTTGAAAGTTGAAATGTTCATGCACAGAACATGAAGTGTTATAATTTTTTGTGAAAGTGTGCATGCTGGATAGGAATATGCTCCTTTTTACTAGTTCCAGTGAGTAGATCTGAAAAATGATTTACAAACTCTAAAAATATTTCCATTAACTGAAAAATGAAATGAATTATCGTCACGTCGATTACAGTTGCTCCGCTGGTATTGGTATTTATTTTTAACAGGCTTCATGCAGTATGATAATCGTAAATAGTCTCGTTGTAGTTGTGAATCACGAAGAGCCCAATAGTAATCTTTGTTCTGAAATTGAGTCTGCAGCTTTCTTTGCAGGGAGGCTTCATCTCTCAACAAACCACCACTAGCAACACTCCACCACCGTATCTAAATCGCCATTCTTGGCCAAGTTGGTCAGAGGTTAGGTGATACTATTGCTTTCTAGTGATAAGTAGGAGAAACTATAAGTGTGTCACTTTTCCGCATAAATATACTAGGTTTTAGTGACATTTTCATTATACTAACTCGAAAAGGCCAATTTTTGAATTGTTACTTTTCTATCAACGGAGCGATATGTCAAAATAGTAAAGATATCACCAACTACCTAATGTTGCCAGACTAAAAAAATATAGCTATTCTTTTATATTGTATATAAAAATTAAAAAAAGTACCTTATTATATAGGAAATATAAAATATATGCTTGAAATATGTAGGAAATATTAACCTACCAGATTTAATGCATTTATGAGTAATAAAAAAATACATCTAAAAATATTCGTTCCATAAAAATAAAATAAATAAAAGCAACAATTCTCATTTATCTAGAAGCATACCAGGAAAACTGTCCCGTTAAAACCAAGACGAATAATAGACAAACGCCTTGGTGGAACAGAAAACTGGACAAACTAAGAAAAAATGTAAAAATGCTGTGCAATAAAGCAAAATAATTGAGGAACTAGGAAAAATTTAGAAGCACTCTTACAGAATATAACAAAGAGATAAGAAGAGCCAAGCGGGAATCTTGGAGAAAGTTCTGCCAGAATATATCTGACATACCTGCCAGTGCAAGAATTCACAAGATTCTCTCCAAGGATCCCCAAAAGACAAGATGGAACCTATACCCAATCCAAGAGGGAAACATTAGAGCTCTTGTTACGAAACCATTTCCCAGGTTCAACAATTATTATTGAGACGAAGAGGGAACTTTAGACCTAGAACGGTTGCCTTGACCTAGGAAGGAAAGTTGGAAAATATCTGCGAAAACTATCAAACTGGAGAATGTGAAGTGGGTTATAAACCACTTCGATCCATACAAATCTCCAGGGGAAGATGGACTTTTTCCTACCCTGCTACAAAAAGGACTGGACATTTTGCTGTCCATTCTGACTAAGTCTTTAGAACAAGCTTAGCTCTGGGTAACATACCTGAGGCTTGGTGCACTGTTAGGATCGTTTATATTAACAAGATAGGACGAAAGGATAGCGCTCTACCTAAATCCTACCGGCCAATTAGTCTCACTTCATTTCTGTTGAAAGCACTTGAGAAAATTCTTGATAGGCATATTAAGGAGGGAACATCCTCTCAGTACCCACCAGCATGCATATCTCTCTATAATGCTGCTGCATCTAGAGGGTTATCCTTTACAATATGTAATTGGAACAGAGCTATTTTAGAAAACAGGCTGATCCTAACTGGAAGGTGAGATGAGAGCGAAGGCTGCTAGAAGCTGCCTACAGGGAGGAGTACTTTCCCCTCTCCTTTGGTCGCTACTGGTAGACGACCTGATCTCGGACCTCTACAACCAGGGGATAGAGGTACACGCCTACGCAGACGATCTGGTGATATTGGTCATCTCTAAAGTGACTCAACGAGCATTTAACATTGTTACTAGGTGGTGCGACAAGGAACAACTTTCGGTCAACAAGCAACAGTTGTTAGTTTCACCAGGAGGCGGAAACTGTATAAACTCCAAATGCCCGCCCTCTATGGATAATCTATTAAGGAAGCGAATGAAGTCAAAAAACTGGGCAAAGCAAAGCTATCCCTTTAGACATGCCGTAGAGTATGCGGTAAGTCATGGGGAATGAAACCCAAACAAATGTATTGGCTATATCTGACAGTAATAAGGCCTATGATTACGTATGGTGCTCCGGCCTGGTGGGCTAAATGTCAGCAAAAGACAAGGAGAAGCTGAATAAGCTTCAACGGCAAGCATGCTTAATCATAACGGGAGCTATGTCTACCACTCCCACCGCTTCCATCGAAATTCTGATAGATCTTCCTCCACTCCATATCTGAATGGAAAGGAAGGCGATGGCTGGTGCATACAGAAGACTAGTAAAATGTCAGGATGCAGGGCAGACAAGTGTCATAGCCAGGGCCGGAGAGATAATAAAAAATCATCCGATACTGGAGATGGTACCAGATGAAATGCAACCTAAATACAACTACCACAAGCCATTCACCGTCCTAGTCCCAGGAAGGGACGAATGGGAGACGAATAGTTCGAATCTTATAATGGCTGACCACTGTTGGTACACGGACGGCTCTAAGACCGATAGAGGTGTTGGAGCTGGGGTACATGGAGGGAAACCAAAGGTGGACCTGAGCCAGAACTTGGGTAACCTATCCACAATTTTGCAAGCGGAGGTTTTCGCAATGAAGATGTGCCTGCAGGAACAAAACTATAAAAATCATTTCAGGTCTACTGAATGGACACAGTCGTCTTAATAGGCATATGAAAACAATTGGACTGACAGAGAGTGCGGACTGCAGACTCTGTCAGGCTGAGGATGAAACGGTGGAGCATATCTTGTGTAACTGCCGAGATTTCGAGAGAATAAGGATCAATAAATTTGGTCTGCACCAACTCGAGCCCAATGACTTCATGGAAGTGTCGCTAACGACCCTTATAGGGTTCATTAGAGGCATAGGGCTGATAGAACGACTATAACCTAGGGGTGAGCCACAATAGATCTTTCAGGTCGCAGTGGAAGGGACGTGAAATGAACAGTCACATAGAACCTAACCTAATTCTCATTTAAAATTCTAAACTAGACATAAAATTTAAAGAAAACAAATGTATTTAAGTCCTTTTCCAGACCAACTGGAGAAGAAGATTCTTAGCAATGTTTGATCCTTGCTACCTCTGTTAGCTACCACAATAGAGTTTTAGTACAAGAAATTGTTGGGCGTCTCATTAAAATGAAGCTACTCACGGAAAATTAGCTTGATCAAGTACAAAAACGGGCGCTGGATCCTGAAGTCATTAGGTAGTAATATAAAAAGCATTGTTCATTTAATATCTTTATTAGTTATAATTACATATTATACTGGTAAAAAGGTGTACTCCCCCAAATAAAAACTAAATATTTTATAATCTATTGTGATAATTTTTATACAATATAGTTAAAGAATGTCTGGCATTATGTACCTAGTAAGAAAGACAAAATGCAATTGAAAATAAACAGAACGATTCCAGGATTCCATCAAAAGTACTTAAAGTTTGTCCTTTGGCGTTTCTAGTCGTGTCTCGGATTATTCATTCGAAATCCGAAAATTTTACGTCGAAGGACCATTAGCTTCTCGAATTTTTTTGCAGTCTTTCATAATTGGTACATGTGTTAGTTGCTTTTTATGCAGTTTCACTTGGTTATTCAGAGTTGGACACCGTTTGTGGATTAACTGCCTTGAGGTTTTGAACAAAATATTTATAAAATATAGTAGAATGGTCCCATATTTTGTCTAACTCTCTATTTTTTAAGTTTTATGATTGTGTTAATTTTTTTGTAAATACAATATTTTATTGATGAAAATTTTTAATTTATTTAATATAGTGAATTATACCATTTGCAAAATATATTTTTTTTGTTTAATAGTGGTGAATTTCTTTTTATCCCCATCCTATTTTAACATGGTTACATTCTGGTATGCAACATCCATCAATGTCTGGATAGTTGAAAACTCAGTATCTACCCTAAAATCCTCAGCAATAATAAACTTCAAGTTTTAGGAATAACACTTACCAACGCTGACCCAGTTAACGCTGAAGAAAAAAATAAATGTCACCTGGGCCCGTAATCTCGAATTATTTCGTCTTATCAATATTTTCTTCTAGGAGCAATTCTATTACGAAAGACCTGCGGAGGGGAGAAAATTCATAACAGAGACAACCAAACGGATGGCTCTGGTTATAGTAAATAGGTTTATAGCCCTGCCTTAACTCCAGTTATGCAAAGAAATTTTACGTTGGGTGTTGGATAAAAAATTGATTGCATTTATACACCGTATGGAACGAGTGAAAGGAATAAATTCATTGTAATGGAATTGGTAGGTTTTTCGAAAAAAGCTCGGACAGGTCAATTTTTCTTTGAATTTAAGTTTCCTCCACTTACACTTGCACTGACGTTGTTGACCATTTTTTTACTCTTAATAAAACGTATTTATTATTAAGAATAATAAAAAACTCTTCGTTTTAACAAAACTTGCAATATTTATTTAAAAAATTGCTTTTTTAACTTTAATGACAGCCGTTTCGCTAGACTTAGCATCGTCAGATTGACATATTGTAACGTTTATTTATTTTTACTAGTCTTTTTTAATTTATTTTTATACTATTTAAATCACTAACACTGTTTAATTTATATAACACAATTTATTTACAATACTTTAATTTATATAAGACAATATTTCTAATCGCATTTATCTAACAACATACTACTAACTAACTAACTTGCATGGAAATAACATGGAATGGTCTTTGATGTCAGCTGGACACGGGGCGAATGGCTGCATACCAACACTTGGACTTCGGTATCTTGAAAGATTACTTCCACCATATTTCGGATGACCCTCCAAAGATTGTTGTAGCTTTGGTGAGTACCCCTTCTGTCTTTTTGGGTTATGGAGCCAGACTTTGTCACCTTCTTGGAAACATCCCTCTATAGCTTGGGTATCATACCGTTTCTTCATCCTGTCACTGGCAACTTGAAGATGGGAGCGAACCAAATCATGCATGTCGTCCATTTTTCTTCGTAACTGTATTACATAGTCTTCTCCAGCTATATCCTCTCCAAGTCGGCATCCAAACTCGAGGTCGCATGGTAACCTCATCTCACGTCCAAACAAGACTTTTGCTGGTGTCTGACCTGTTGATTCATTGACGGCGGATCGATAAGCCATTGCAAAGAGCGAAATATACTGGTCCCAGTCCCTTTGGTGATTGGATACTACTTTTGATAGATATTTGCCAATGGTTTTATTCATGCGTTCTACCATTCCATCTGATTGTGGGTGCAATGCTGTAGTTCTTGTTTTCTTCATTCCTAAATTGTCGCAAATTCCTTGAAAGAGTTGACTTTCGAAGTTCCTTCCTTGGTCACTGTGAATCTCCAAGGGCACTCCATATCGGCAAATAAACTCCTTCACTAACACGTCTGCGACAGTTGCTGCCTCTTGATTTGGAATGGCGTAGACTTCAACCCACTTCGTAAAATAGTCCATTACCACCAACATGTATTTGTTCTTATTCTCAGTAGTGGGGAACGGTCCAGCAATATCTAAAGCAATTCTCTCAAATGGGCTACCAACGTTATATTGTTTCATGGGAGCCTTTCCTCTTTTCTGAGGTCCATTACTAGCAGCACAGATGGTACACTTCTTACACCAGTCCTTAACATCATCGGAACTATTCATCCAATAAAACCTTTCACGAACTCTCTGCAGGGTTTTCTTGACACCAAGATGACCTCCTGATGGACTGTCGTGTAACTGTCGTAGTACTTCGGCTACTCTACTCTTTGGTATAACTAATTGCTTTCTGTTAACGGAACCGTCATCATTTTCAATTATTCTCTTTAATAAATCGCCTTCCAAAATGAAAGACTTCCACTGAGCCCAATATGATTTAAGGACTGTAGAGAATTTTGACACTTCTTGCCAAGTAGGTCGACGATCTTCTATCTTCCATTCTCTCATTTTCTTTAAAACAGGATCATTATCTTGTTCTTCTTTAATTCTAGTAGGTGCCCAGTCGTCGTTAACTACAGTTGTTCGTAGTATTGCAGTTTCTTTTAATTCTGTCTTACTGCAGTGAGAACACTCGTCTGGGCACGGCCTTCTGGAAAGGGAGTCTGCATTTCTGTGACTTATCCCAGCTCGATGTTCGATCCTAAAGTCGTACTCTTTGGAAACGTTCCGGGTCGAAGCTGCCCCCTCTAGGCCGGCCCGTTTTAGTTTTTCCTGTGGAGTAGTTTCTTGATTCGTAGTGACCCCAGGACGTTTACATGAATTGCAAGCATGTCCTATTTCACCACAATTCCAGCGCCTGATGGTCTTCTTCTTTTTCTTATCAGTAAAGTTCTTCATCATATTTACTAATTGGTCTAACTTATTTTCATCTTCCTCTTCCGTTACAGACCTTTTTTTACTGTATCCTCCACAAGCTTTCGAAGCCGCTTCATACTCAAGCGCGGCAGACAAGATGTCAACTAATGTTTTGTGGTGAGCTAAACGGAGTGTCTTTGCCATTTCGTGGTCACGAAGTCCATCAAGAAATGCTTCAACAGCTAAACATTCCATCATTTGTTCTGGAGCTGAAGGGTAAGCAAATCTTACCAATCTGGCAATATCTACTTCGTACTCTTGAAGTGTCTCCTCTCGCTTCTGTTTTCGAGTCTTCAACTGCGATCGGTGCAAGTTCTCCAGGTGTTCGTGACCATATCGCATGTTCAAGCTTTTCTTCAGTTGCTCGAAATCATCTGTGTCCTCCACTGGTATGGTCTGAAGAACATCCAAAGCGTCTCCTCTCAGAGCGATGGTGAGGTTTATTGCCTTCTCTTTTTGGGACCATCCGTTCGCTCTTGCAGCTGTTTCGAACTGTTTGAGATAATTTTCCCAAGACATCTTTCCGTCAAAGGTTGGGGCCTTAACACGAACAGAACTTTCGCTGCCTTCCAATTTCGGTTTCCGCTCCACTTTGAAGCTTCTCATTTCGTCCTCGTTTTCCTCTCCTAAATCTTCCATATCTTCTTTACCTCCTTTTTCCATCTCTTCCATTTGCTTTTCCATTTCTCTTATTTTCTCTTCAATTTTTTTTTCAAATGAAGACATTTTATTTTCCATAGAAGAAATGTCCAAAAAAACTTTGTTTTCCAAAGAAGAAATATCATTTTTTAAAGAAGACATATCAGAAGAAACTCTTTTTTCCAAAGAAGAAATGTCAGAAGAAACTTTATTTTCCAAAGAAGAAATGTCAGAAGAAACTTTATTTTCCAAAGAAGAAATATCACTTTTCAAAGAAGACATGTCGGAAGAGATATCACTCTTCAAAGAAGACATATCGGAAGAAACTTTATTTTCCAAAGAAGAAATATCACTCTTCAAAGAAGACATGTCCGAAGAGATATCACTCTTCAAAGAAGACATATCGGAAGAGACTTTATTTAAGGAAGAAATAATTGTAGCAGAAGAGTCTACGAAAATATAATTTTCTGGGTCTAAACCATCATTTTCCAATGCTTGCTTAAGTCGCTCCAACAACTCAGTCTTCCTTCCTGTTGTTTCCAATTCACGATCCTCCAGCTCTTGACGCAATTCAGTCACTTTCAAGTCACAAAGTTTTTTCGACATATTTATTTATTTTTTTTTTACACTATTTATTTACAATATCCCACTTCTGACACCAATGTAACGTTTATTTATTTTTACTAGTCTTTTTTAATTTATTTTTATACTATTTAAATCACTAACACTGTTTAATTTATATAACACAATTTATTTACAATACTTTAATTTATATAAGACAATATTTCTAATCGCATTTATCTAACAACATACTACTAACTAACTAACTAACTAACTCAAATATTCGAATCGGTCCTTTATATATAGGTAAGTATTGTTCCAGCATACCCCAGTCTATTCTCGATCGTATCGAGTCTAGATGCTTCGCTCATCGGGCGCCGTATATTCTCGAAGACTCTCGCATCATCTGTTTCCTTCGCGTCTGGTCATAGCGCCAGGGGCGTACTCGCACAACAATATTGAAGTTAAATTTTGTTTGTTTGTAGCTAGGTACCTGATGTTTATTAGGTAGTTATAAGGCTAGACCAAGTATGGAAGTAATAAGACATAACAATATTAAAGCCTAGATGTTATGAGCCCTAAGGGATTATCCTGGATGTACTTCCCTCTAAGATCAGTATAACTGTGCAATGATATAGAAAAACCAGGAAAAAACTATATCATGCTGATCTTTACAATAACTTATTATATTTTTGTTTTACAATTACGTCTTATCTATGTATAAAATGAAGTATTTATTATTGGTATGATGATTGGTATTGACACCCAAAAATAATTTTTTTAAAGGTCGTCACTGGTAATGAAATGTCTTATCTTCCTCCTTTTTGCCTTTTTTAAAAATCTGGTTACCTTATCAACATTAATATTGATAGTAGGATAAACTGGACGAGCAAAACTCGCAGCTTCAAGTTGTGCAAGTTTCACCGTAAGGCTCAAGAAGATTCGGCTCTCCACCTTGTGGACGGCCGCTTCGAAAGATCGCTGGACAAGAAAGAGTCCACCTTGGGCGTATTTATAGATATCGAAGGTGCGTTTGACAAAACCACCTTCCCCAAAATAACCAATGCTATTACTGAAAGGGGCATTCCTCAGACAGTAAATGGATGAATATACAACATGCTCTCCCAGAGAGCCATAATAATTAGCGTGGAAGATGTCACTATAAGAGGCCTGGTTGTCAAAGGATGTCCACAGGGAGGGGTGCTCTCACCTCTACTGTGGAACTTGGTCTTAGACTCCTTACTCAACCACCTAAGCAGTGAGAACTTCTACTACACTATTGCTTATGCAGATTACCTAGTGATTCTGCAAGGTTTGAGAAAACTCTCTGTACTAGAATGCAAGACGCCCTCAATATCATTGAAAGCTGGTGCAAGGATCACTCTCTGTCATTAAACCTATAAAAGACAGAGATGGTCCTTTTCACAAGGAAAAGGAGGCTCGTGAATCTTCGGGCTCCAAAACTCCAAAAAACTGAATTAAATTCTCAGCAGAGGTGAAATATCTAGGGATCACCTTTGACAGCAAGTTAACATGGAACTCTCATCTAGAAAATAGAGTCAAAAAAGCATGTATTGCCTATGAACAGTGTAGAAGAACCATTAGACGTACCTGGGGATTGTCACGGAGTGGATCTACACTGCAATCATAAGACCTATGCTAACCTACGGCGCGATTGCCTGGGGAGTAAAAACAAACCAGCTGACAGTCGACCGCAAACTTGACCATTTACAAAGAACAGCATGCCTTAACATAACAGGAGGCATGAGAACTACACCAACTAGAGCGATGAAGGTGATCCTCGGTCTCATATATCAAGGAGGTGGTTTTGATGACCATGCTACGGCTCCGCTTTACCGGTACACAACTTGAAGTAGAATCTGGTGAGTCTAGGTGTAGTTTGTGGCGCGAAGCTATAAACGAGCTTCCAATGATACAAGCAAATACAGAATCGATTTGGGACGAAGAAAAAGGTTACATACTATCCAAGGAACTTCTGATATCTCCGAATAGCAAAGCAGCCAAGAAATACGTGGCCATGACCAGAAAAGACCTGCGGTTGGTCACAAGTATACTTACTGGCCATTTTCATCTACCAAAACATCTGAACAGGTTGGGTTTATCTGACAGCCCACTATGTAGAGGATGTGAATAAGAGGAAAAGACAGTTGAGCACGACCTTTGTGATTGTCCGGCACTCTCTCTAATAAGACTTTCTGTATTCGGCGAGAACTGGCTAACACATGCCAATTTGAGGGAGCTACCTACAGGCGACGTTATCACCTACTTTAAACAGGTAGGATAGTTGACGAGCCAATAGGTTAGGCTCAATCTCAGAAGGACGCACAATGTGCCAAATGTGGCCTAAGTTTAGTGGGGCGACCCACCCTTCCAGAATTACATATACAGAGGCTCAAGCAGGAGTCGGGATAAATAAAGAAAAATAGGAAAATGAGTTTTGGGATTCCTTTGAGATAGACGTCAAATAAGTCGATATAAAAAAATACTCCAAAAACACTAACAATATCTTTATTCTTAATTGTATGACAATAAAAATACAATCTCTTTTTTTAATTTAATGTTGGACACATCACTAAATCGTCTAATCGATATTTCTTATTTCAAGACGCGTTGGTGCTTATAATAAAACGGACTCGACGATACGAATATAAAATCATTTTTATCATACATATAACACAATTGTCAAAAAACTGTATTCTTAAAATTAACGGTACAATCTTGTTAGATCTTTCAAAGCGTGCGTCACTGACTTGGAAGTATTTGACCTAAAACAATAACAGATATTTACATTTCACAAATGAATCTATCAGCTCATCAACGGACCCAGAGTCCATATTTTTGATTTAAGGCGACGAAACCGCTGTGTATTATTCCCTATGATACCACTACTTACGCAAATTTACTTTTCTCAATAACGGCAATATTAAATTGTTTTATGAAAACGTTTATGTAAAGCTTATACTTCAGAGAGTGTTACAAGCTTCTGATATAATCAAATTGTTTGAAATAAGTTTACAATCAGTTGTCAAAAAGTGATATATTTTGTTCGTAAAATTTCATGATATTTAACGCCAATAAACCATTTTTTCAACATGTTGAAATATGTTAATCGCTTCTAATTTATATTCAATATGTAGGCTTACTATTAAACTATCATGACCCAAAAAATTACCTATTAATTTTCATCCAATTTCTTTAAAAGTAAAAAAATGTAATCGAATGTCCTAATTAAGAAATATTCTTACTAATGTTATGGTTGTTTGTAGAAACCTTTAAAATACTTGAAATATTTGTACAACAACGGTAAATTTAACTTTGTTGTTGTTCATACCTTCACTCTTAGATGGCGGCCTTGTATATAGTTTAAAAACTGGAATTGTTTGATAATGTTAACCAGCGTTATTCCAGGATCGTACCTATGTAGTGGAAGAAAATATTATTTTGTTTGTTGAAAGTGTGTGCGAAATACGATTTGGTTTTGGAATTTTAGAGTTTCGTAAGTATAACAATAAATTATTTATTTTTTAGAACATATCAGAGTCAATTAAACTAATATTATTAGTTAAATCTTTTTATCGGAGAAAATAATACATTAAATTTTCTGACGAAAACTTGACGTGTGGAGATCGGCCCGTGATTTTTATAGTTTCTATTTGGATGTTTTTTATTTAGTCTAAAATAAAATCTGTTTTGAATGTGGGTTCATAGTTGTTCATTTATAAAACGTGTCGTTAATAAAATATATCCATATTTTTTTTATTAATTCTTGTGTTATGACAATAGATTTTTGATTGTTGTTGTATTTAATAGATTTTCAAGATTTATTAATTTTTAAAATAATAGAATATGGTGAAATTTAATATCAGACGTGGACGAAAAAGAAATCGCACCGCGCGTGTTAGGACCCAGTTTCACAAGAGAAGATTAGAAACTGAAATTGTTAAGGAAATTTTTAATGATGCTCTTGATCAGGTGGAAAGAAATAAACAAGTTACAATGGATTGTTGTCAAATACTTAATGAAGTTTTTGAGCGGGTTGTTGACAGAATCAAATCACCTCAAGGAACATTTAAACACCTTACAAAAATTTCAAAACCATCTACTGAACCATCTGGCTTGGAGACTGATGAATACGATTTTTTCAATCATCCACTTTTACAAGAAGAAATGGACAGGTAATATTTACACAATTTTTAAACCACTTTTGGAGAAGAAATTCAGCTTGATTAAAATTTTGATGAAAATAATAAGTAAATATCTTTCTAGAATTGATAGTCATCAACTTGAGATTGAATTTGTGGAGCGTCAAAAGATGTTTTCCGGTTGACGAATTGTGGACATTGATTATTTTTTGAATAAAGCTATGAGAATTCAAATGGTAAATATAGTATTTTAATTACATTTCTTCTTGGCTTTAGGAATAATCAACGAAAATGAAATTGTCGAAGTAAAAAGTGGCTTCATCTGGAATGTCTCTAAAAGATGCCGTCACAAAGAAAATGGTAGCCTGTTTACAAATGGATGATAATGGAGAATTAATATTAAAAACAAATCACGATTACTACTACCAAATTCAAGGACAGCTAGCGATAACAAAGGCTACAAAAGCGTATTTTGTAGTTTACTCAGGCGATAAAAACGACCTATTTGTTCAGACCATTAATCAATTTGGGAGAGAATCATGCTTTCAAAATTGAAGATGTTTTATATGGATTGTTTAGGACCAGAAATAATATTAAATAGAAGGGGCAGACATATGAAATGTCGAGATCCTCATTACATTTTAGAAGCTCAGTCTAAAGCACTTCAACAGAAATCAAAATAAAAGGTTTAGAATAAAAAAAAACAGCTTCTAAGATAGCACCACAGAATACGATTTATCACATAAAATTTTGCTATTTGCGTAAAAACACTAGTTTTTGGTAATTAACAGTAAAGTTATTTGTATTATCTCATGATGATGCCAACATAGTTGCTGAAACGCGCTTAGAGTGTTTAAAATATTGTTTTGGTTAGTGGCAACGATAGTGTTCAACATTGTTGATAAACCTATGGTTCCATGTTTTCCAATTTATGCTTATTTTGATCAAGTTTATGTTTTAAATAAATAACATTCTGTGAAGTATAAGCTTCTAATAAAATTTTCAAAATCCAATTTAATACATTTTTTATTCAAATTCTCCTAGCATACTTCAAATCAGGATTGTATCTATGAGCAAGTGAAACGTTTGGTAAAATTTTTTATCAAGAACCAAATGGTTTGTTCGATTAAAAATTTTTTGATTCCTTAATTTTTTGTCAAAAATTATATAAAATTCATTATGCATTTATTCAATTAAATGAAAACATTGAATTTTACATATTTTTCCAAACATCTTCTTTGCGGTCCAATTTAAACAAAATATGTATGGGAAAATAATTATGGAGCATCATTTTTCAAACAATTTTTATTTATTTTATTTATAATGTTACGGGCCATTTTTAGAATAAAATATGTATGTAACAAAAATTGGAAAGCGTAACATTTTAAACAACTCTTATTTAAGTTTTTTTCTATAATCATCAATAACTGAATTATCAAATTGATTGTACTAACCCTTACTTTTTGGAAGTCCATCTTATTAAGGATAATAAAAAACTCTTCGTTTTAACAAAACTTCCAATATTTATTTAAAAATTGCTTTTTTAAAAGACTCAATGACAGCTGTTTCGCTATGAAGCATCGTCAGATTGTCAATCTGAGTTTTGTTAAAACGAAGAGTTTTTTATTATCCTTAACTGAATTATCACTTACAATGGAAAAATAACCACTTATAAAGTACCCCTTCAAATGTTCTGACTATGTCGAAAATCTAATTAACCCAGTCTAAAGTGGAAAAAAGGTTTAAAATTTGGTGTTTTTCTCTTTGTTAGTTTTTGAGTTATGGTGTATACAGACACACATACAGAAAGACAGACCCCAAAACGTAAGATCGGTCAAAATTTCGAAGTCAAAAAAATTATGATTACAATACTTTTCTTATACGAAAGTAAAAATTTATAAACAATTTACTGAGCCAATTGGCTTATTTTTTAAAATAGCGAATATTTTTTGTAACAAGTCAATGGGCAAGTCAAATATAACCAACCACCTGAAAATGTTGCCTTTTTAAGTAAGTAACCAAATCGATTTTGTAGTTTATAAATAAAGTTAATTGTTTATTTCAGAGTCTTATAAAGTGAAATCTATTGTAAAGGCTCCTATAAGATACATTAATTTTTTTTTAAATGTTGTTGTTGCATATGAACATTCATATTGTGATAAAATATTGAGATTTATCCGACTAAAAAACTGTTGAAAAAAACTCAATTTTTGAAAAAAATCTCATTAAAATTCCAAACTATAAAATTTAATGTTTTAAAACATTACATATTCGTGACATTGCAAAACATTGAAATGGCTAGTTTCGTTAATAAATAAATCAAGTACGGCCCTGGATCACGCCTTCAGCAAATATTTTAAAATATATTGGTTTACAATCGTCGATTGAAATTCTCTAGCAAAAAATGTAAATAAGCTTCTCAATTGTGGCGCAAAACGATTATGGCAGCACTTATCGGACTACGTATAGGTAGCGCTGTCTTTCTCGGAGATAGAATCAATTCCTTGTCGCGGGGATCCTCACTTTAATACATACACCATTACCGAAAATACAAAATTCTTAAGCGACAGTTACCAAAGCAACCTATCTATTTCTACTCGTTAACTGAATGCAGCCTTAAACTGGACTGCGCTATATATAACAAAATTTCATCTATTTATGAAATTTTAGGGAGCCTTCAGGACATGCGCACTGAAGATTCATGACGTTACCAAATCAAATGGGCGTACCTATTGCAGGAAAAAGGTATTGGATCTAATTTGCAAAATATAAAAAATATCTATTCTTTTTATTCAGCTAAAAGCTTATGTGATCTTGGGTCCAATACCTTACTTAAGGGGTCATAAATTGTTCTCTGTCATATTAATTGGAAAATGACTCTATTGACTGGTCCGCTGTGAATATCCATGGCGTAGGGGTAATATGATAATACCATAAATAACAAGAACCAACTAAAGACAACAAATTTCGAATAAAAAATAATTATACCAATTTACTTTTGTAATCCTTCTGAACATTTGACTATGCAAATTGAACTGAAAATGGATTTACTTTCCAGTAAATGCTTTACCTTTAAAAAGTTTTTTAGCAATATTTTTTAGTGATATTGGGTGAAATACTTCGTTTTCATACTTAATTATTTTATTTATTTTTAATCCAGTTGAAAATAAAAAGAAAATACTTTAAAACTCCAATTTGACAATGTCCAATGATTAAATACTATCTGGTTAATTTTATCAACAATTTTAATAAGACAACTTTTTTTAGCTACCCTTAAAACGTGTTCTATACCTGCTATCGAGAAACAGATTTCACCAGTCTATTTAGCGTCCTAAAGAACTCCTATCTACAAAGTTTCAAGCATTTTGGAAGTAAAACATTTTTTATTTAAAAATATTGGTGCGAAAGTAGAGAATTGGAGGCCTAGCAATTTATCAAAAATCGTATGTCTGTTGATTTGCAAAAAAATAGTGTAGACCCACTAAATTGACCCTGTAGAATACGAAAATGAAGTAATAATCGCCGAAATAGCTATAGTTTCACGAAAAGCCTTCTAGGTGACTATTACTAACTTTTTAACTACCATTAAAACGTGTTCTATACCTGCTATCGAAAAACAGACTTCACCAGTCTATTTAGCGTCCCAAAAAACCCCTATCTACAAAGTTTAAGCATTTTGGAAGCAAAATTTTTTACTTAAAAATATTAGCGCGAAAGTAGAGAATTGGAGGCCTAGCAAATCGGTTGACCTATGAACTTTATGTTATTTCAATCAGTATACTCTAAACTAAAACTATGCCTTTTCTAATTCTTTTAATAAAGGATTTTCGAACTTCGAAGAATAGTTCGACTCTCAGGTTAATTTCATTGGTATGAACTAAGGACCGTCTCCAAATATAAAAATCAAGAGGGTTTTACTTCTTGGTGTCCATTCAAAATCACTTCCTCTGCAAATCTATTGTTGAGGAAATATGTCACTGGAATGATTTCTAACAATTAGCTTTAAGTAAAGATGTCTCTACTGTGCTAAAGGACCACTTTTAAAGAAAGCTCCAAAGGTAACTATTGCCTATTGGGGGCAAGCATGATAAAGTTATCTCAAACTTAATGCAGTTTGCCCACTTCCTCACTAGAGAACATCTGCATAAATTAGGGCTTTACAACGGAGACCTTACTTGCAGACGGTGGTAAAAGGAAACCGGAACAGCGCTACACATACTATACCACTGGTAGGAAGGTAGATAAAGTCTAAGAGAACATCTTGGAGAAAATTGTTATAAAATCTTTACGATCAACAAAATTAAATGGGCTTAAAATATTTTTAATCGCCTGGTGGGGACGGAATTTTGCCAGCCTTGCTCCAAACTGGATTGGATCAGCCGTATTTTCAATGGGTTTTCAAAGCCGAGCCTTATCCTCGGATACATACCTAAGGCTTGGAAGGAGGCAAATGTGCCTTTTATACCCAAGACAGGGAGAAGTCGCATGGATGATCCAAATTTGAATCGCCCCATAAATTCGTTTCTCGTCAAAGCTATGGAGAAAGTAGTAGATCATTACCAGGAGTACGACTATGGTAAGACCTATTTAGTTTTTGTAAGGTCATTAACTGGTATAAAAGACCGACCGTTTCACCAGAACGGCAGTTCAGTCTGGCGTGTTGAGATGGAAGGAACTCTCCTGGGTTGACGTGTTGAGTCGATCCAAGCCACTGCGGTCTCGTTTACGTGGGCCTTGCAGTACACCGACAGACGTGCTGAGTCCGTTGGTTCCGCCAGTAATCACGATTACGTGCTGAGTTCTCGTGAATATACTAGCACCCGAGGGTAGACGTGCTGAGTCGCCCAATTTGCCGTCGTCACGATTACGTGCTGAGTTTTCGTGACAGACCAATTTTACGGATAGCCACTCTGCGTCATCCATATTCCGTTTCTTGACACAATATTATATTTTACAGCCGCTGCGCCGCCGACGTATGGCCGTTCCCGATTCTAGTACGAGGGAGGTACGATACTAGGAGAAGAATTCCAATTTTTAATCCAACCATTAGATACCATGCCAGTCACGTTTGACTTTAACACACAGTTTGCAGTGGTTTTAGGCTCACTGGTGTGGTACACAGATGTGTCCAAGATAGATACAAGGTTGGAGTAGAAATAATGGGACCGAATTTCCGGTTGTCCAAATCTGGTGGTAACGCCCCAACTATCTTTCAGGTGGAGATATACGCTATAGTTGCTAGTATCCAAGAGCGTATTCAAAGGGCAAACATCTACATTCTTACAGACAGCCAGGCCACAGAGGGATAATAGAAAATAAGGAAGCTGATAGACTCGTAAAAGAAGGCACCAATACACTTTTCTTTGGTCCGGAGCCTTTTGGTGGTCCCACAAAAAGCCAGATCAAAAAAGAACTTCGTTCCTAGAACGAGGATCGACTATGATCTCACTGGAGGATTACGCCAGGTCTAAGCAATCTAAAGGATTTGTAGATATATCACCTGAAAGAGCAAAATGCCTTCTCGTAGATTAAAGTAGGCACAAAATGTCTTCGTAGGTCGAAGTGCAGATAAGACTAACTGGCTTATACGACCTAAAACAATCTAATCTAACTATAGTCCATTCTCAGTGATTTATTTTATTAATAATTGCCAAATAACACCAAATCGGTGAATAAATATTAACCACTAACTTCAACGGGTAGATTAGATTAGTTAGACTTCTCTGCCTACTTCAGGTAACAAAGATTAATGACAATCATGAATCATCAGCAAAATCATCATGATAACAAAAAAAAATATATATTTTCTGTTCTGTGATACGAATTCAATTCAAATAATTGCAGATGTTCACAGACGATATTAACAAATCATTGACAGGTCAGTAAAAAGTTCATTATTTGTCATTAACCTGTTATATCCACAACATATTGGGAACTTGTCAATGATTTTCTGTATGAACAAACCTAACAACAACTTTGTAATTTAATTATTGAATTTATTAAGAAAACCAAAACAACAAACGTGCTTATTGTAACTTTGCTTACCATCTTCTCCTTGTATTACAACATTTCGACCATTCTTAATGAAAAAAATTGAACTTACCTGATTATCGATTCATGGATATTAGTTAGTTGTTGGGGAGTGGCTGCCATGATACCTCCATTACTATTTTTCGGTAACATATCGAGGCCAGTAGCTAACCATTTACTGGTAGTTTCTCTATCAAAATCCAATAACTGAACGAATACATCGCCGACTTCGCTGAGCATATAGGAATGCAGGTAAAATACACAAGAGTGTATTAAATTTGAGACTAGCTGTTGTCCGTATTCGTTAAGTATTCTGTCGAATAAAAAATTACACATAATAATGATCTAATATAAAACAACACAAAATGTGATAATACCATTGAAAAAAAGCAAAATTTAAAGATGTAGGATTTGAATTCTATGTATCTTCTTCCTCGGAGAGGGGAATGCGCAGCGTGGCATCAAAAAGGGAAAATAACACCAAATCTCCTCCACCGGTTTCTACTGTTTATGGAGTATCGCAAGACAATACACCGAAAGGTTTTCGTGATGTACATAAAGAATTTGGATTACATAAGTGCTGAATTTTAAAAATATCGACAAAGGAAAAGTTGTCATAGGAGATGTAGCGCTGCTTAATGGGGATGTAATCGCCGCTATGCACATTGCAACAGGCCAGGTTGTTAGACCAAAAACACTCTAAATACACAATCAAGGATCAGCTTTCACAAAAGGTAAGTTTATTTAGTTAAACATACGTAAATCAATGGGGACGTGTATACACCAACTGAAATAAAATAAGAATTAAGATAAGAGTTGACCAACTTTTGACTCTTATCTTATTTCTTACATTAAAATGGAAGAAAAAAGTATTTCATGTTTCATGCTGTTATCCTAACCTAACTTTCATTATTTATTTGTATTTTCTGACACATTGTCAAATTAGGCGTGATTTTATTGATTGATTCTTATTTTTTATTTGATCTGTATAAACAGGTCCAATTTTGTCTTATTCCTTATCTTATCTTTTTTGCTCTTGAAAAACTCACGGCTATTCGTTCGGGATTCTACAATGGACAAAAACTGAAATTGAAGTTATTCATAGAACAAGGACAATGATGACCAAGCACACCATCCAATATTGTTAGTAATAAAAACAACACTACCAAGAGAGGAGGGAAGAAGAGCTTTATGTGATATAATAAATTTGCACAACAAACAGATAAATACACTACAAGATTTCTTTATCACCTTCATCAAATCATCAAATTAACATAAATTTGTTATAGGAGCAAATAATTATTCCTCCTTAAATTTAGCAGGTCCCATTGTGGATTTAGAAATAATAACAGATGCTGGAAAACAAGAAAATGGGCTCAAAAAAATCTACATGGTCGACATCATCACGACCTAAACCAACCACACATTTATCGACTGAAGAAATGCTGACTAAGTGCATAAGTCTTTTGATAATAACATTGATATATAAGCAAGAAAGTTGGTGCAGAAACGAACGTTTTTGTGCACCATTAGTAAATCAGTGCAACAAGATCATAATACAGAACAAACTTTTAGAATTCCGCCTCAAAACACTCAATGTCAATGAGGAAAACGTTAATAAAGAGCCTGAAGCTAGACATAACAAGGCTGTTTGAGAAACTGTGATATATCTTATTTTTTTTGTTGTCTATAGTCGAAAATAATGTTTTTGCATTCGGCTCGAAGGACCATATATTTAAAAGAAGACGTCTGCTTTAACTTATCCTTTTTTTTGCAAACCAGATTTATCCAGCCCTATTACAGTGGGGCCTGGAGAGATGTATTGATTACGCGTAATCCACTACATCCAAATCAGCATGCAAACACCCCAGGGAAATCTACAGATTCGGCCCTCCACCTTGTGGCCGGCCGCATCGAAAGATCGCTGAACAAGAAAGAGTCCAACTTGGGCGTGTTTATAGATATCGAAGGTGCGATAAAAAAACACCTTCCCCAAAATAACCAATGCTATTACTGAAAGGGGCATTCCCCAGACAGTAAATGGATGGATATACAACATGCTCTCCCAGAGAGCAATAATAATTAGCGTGGAAGATGTCACTATAAGAGGCCTGGTTGTCAAAGGATGTTCACAGAGAGGGGTGCCCTCACCTCTACTGTGGAAGTTGGTCTTAGACTCCTTACTCAACCACCTAAGCAGTGAGAACTTCTACGCTATTGCTTATGCAGATGACCTAGTGATTCTGCAAACAGGAAGGTTTGAGGAAACACTCTGTGTTAGAATGCAAGAGGCCCTCAATATCATAGAAAGCTGGTGCAAGGATCACTCACTGTCATTAAACCCACAAAAGACAGAGATGGTCCTTTTCACAAGGGAAAGGAGACTTGTGAACCTTCGGGCTCCAAAACTCCTAAAAACTGAATTAAACTTCTCTGCAGAGGTGAAATATCTGGGGATCACCTTTGACAGCAAGTTAACATGGAACTCTCATCTAGAAAATAGAGTCAAAAAAGCATATATTGCCTATGAACAGTGTAGAAGAACTATTGGTCGTACCAAGAGGATGAGACTGTTGAGCACGTCCTTTGTGATTGTCCGGCACTCTCTCTAATAAGACTTTCTGTATTCGGCGAGAACTGGCTAACACATGCCAATTTGAGGGAGCTGCCTACAGGCGACGTTCTCACCTCAATCTCAGAAGGACGCACAATGGGCCAAATGTGGCCTAAGTGCAGTGTAATTGTATCTGTAATTCCCGAATTACAGATACAGATACTTATCCTTTTTTAGGTATTAATTTCTGAAATTAGAATGCTGTATTCTTTAAATACTTAATTTACAACTGTTTACTTCTACTTTTTATAAAAATTTGTAACTTTACGATTTTTCGAGGGTAGAAATTTTTAGTAAATATTTTTATTTGATATTTATTAACTTTGACGCACAGCATTCACCGAGGATAAAACACAATAAAAAAATAAGATATAATTGTTTCCAAACATCCATGTTTTCCAAAGAACATGGATGTTTTCCCGGTTACCTCTACAAAATAGGCATTCAGTACACCTCATTTTGTACTTGAGACAATGAGTCAATTTCAGACCTCAACCACTTTTATTGTTTATGTAAAGATCGACTTAAACCAAAAACAAATCTACTAAATTTACTAAAATTACATAAGACAATAAATACTGTTTACAAAGGTTAAGCAACCCATTTTCAATGGTGATTCCAAAATAGTAGGCACTAAATTCTCTGAATCGATTGTGAAGTGTTTGCCGTAAAGGGCCTTTCCAGTGGCGTACGAAAAATATAGTAAAGAATTGAGACTAGGCTTAATTATCAGATTATTTCGTTCATTATTTTACAAACTAATAATACAATTAATTTTAATAAAATAACAAAATATTAATTTTTATCTATTTATTATTCTACCTTTGCCTTTTTTACGGCTCGCGAATATCCCGATGTTGTAGCGTTGCCATTTACAAATTTTAACCGCAGAATATCAGTACAATTTTTAAAATTCTTTTAATAACCAAGAATATGGAATAAAACCTATTATTATTATCCTATGACTATTATTTGCATATGAATTATTAAAACAGATGCTAAAATATATAGAACCACAATATAACAACGATGTTTTCGGTTTAATGTAATAATATTTCTTAGAAGTTAGTGCCTACTATTTTGTAATCATATGATATAATTTTACTTGAAATTATAATTCTAACTCTTGTTCACAGTTGTGGAAAACTTAAAAAATGTTGATGATTATATTTTATTAAATGTATAACCAGAGACCCAGAAAAGATACTGACCTATTGACTAACATTTTTCTAGTTTCAAAATTGGGATCCGACTTGCCACTTTGACCCTGATTGATCAGATCATAAAAGAATTTCATCACAGACATATTCGCTTCTTTGTGATCAAGAGTGGAAGCCATAATTGCACACTGCAATATGTGCACGAGTGCTTCGCATTCCAAAAATGCAACTGGCGCTCTTTGCATAAATCTTGCACATAACCTAAAACAACAATCCATTAAGTCAGATTTATCACCAAACATTGAGACAATATTAATAAATAAATTCATAAACGTCTATATTCACCTAAAAAAATCATCTACAGTGTCGGGGTGATTCTTCAGTCCATTCTCCTCTTGTAATAATTGAAAGGTCGGTTCCAAAAAGGCTTTTAGCATATCTAAAAGTCCTTGTACACAATTTGCATCTGTAGCATATTCATCTACAAGTATACTACCTACATACAAAAAACACGAATGTTTATATAAACTATAAATGCGCACTATTTGTCCGACTAAACTTTCCAAGAGTTCGCGCACCTCTTGCGATACGCATCGTAGCATAAAACGCACAGAACGACAACATCTTTCCATTATCCTAATGTCACTTTGATATTTGTCGAAAGTGCGCGATAACACAGGCCACACCTCCATTATCGCTGGTTTGCAAGGATTCGATACACCTACGACGAAACTAACAATTAACTTTGTTGTAATATAGATTAACATATTGCATAAAAATAGTACAAGGTAATCAGATATGAGAGGAAACGGTTGTATCACAGGAACTAATTATAGGGGAAAACAGAGGTAATATATCTAGGGCTAATCCTAAATAGCAGGTTACTCTGGAATAAACACGAAGACGAAGTAATACACAAAGCGACCAAGGCCCTCATGGTGTGCAGGAACATTGCAGGGAAGAACTGGGGATGTAACCAACGTATTATGCAATGGATATACACAGCAATAGTGAGACCAGTAATCACATATGGGGCAGTGGCTTGGGGCGCAAGGGCTAATCTGAGTACGACGAGGAAAAATCTCTCGAAGATTCAGAGACTAGCCTGTTCATGTATCACTGAAGCAATGGGAACTTGCCCCACTGCTGCAATGGAGGTGATTTTAAACTTAACCCCACTAGAATGATCAAAGAAAGAATTATCAGGGAAAAACCTTGATCACTTCAATTTGATCAAACTTGGGAAATGCCCCAAGATCTGTGCCAAAGAAATTCAACTTTGTGAGAAAATTCATCACAAAGTTGAGTAATAAATCTAAATGGGATGAAGACACCATACAGAATTTAAACCAGAATGCCATAAAGTGGTATACGGACGGCTCCAGAGGAAACTGGGATAGGAGTTTTTGTACCGAGAGCCAAATACTCAGAAAGCTTGGGCACATACCCGAGCATCTTTCAAGCAGAAGTCCGCGCCATCGAAAGATGCGTGGAATTCAATATTGGAAGAAACTACCACAGACAAGAGATTGTGATCATGTCAGATAGTCAAGCAGCCATCAAAGTGCTGAGCTCAAATATAATCAGTTCGAAGATGGTTAGGGATTGCCTAGACAACTTAAATGAACTAGGCCAGAAGATTACTGTCACCCTTCTATGGGTCCCGGGACACATAGGAATAGAGGGGAACGAAACAGCGGATAAATTGGCAAAAAAAAGGAGCTGAAACCCCACATTTGGGACCAGAATCATCTTGTGGGATCAGCAGTAGAGTAATCTTAGGAAAACTAAGGGAAGAAATGGAGAAGGAAAAATCCAAGTACTGGAATCAGCTGGAAGGACTGAGGCAATCTAAGATACTACTGGGGAACTATGACCAGAAGAGATCACTTAGCTGCCTCAACCTCAGTAAAAAAAGGCTCCAAATTCTAATGGGAATATTAACTGGGCATTGCCGGTTAAGAAGAAACTATAGGGTTAGCAGATGAAGCAAAGTGCAGATTCTGTGAGGAAGAGGATGAAACCTCAATACACTTACTCTCAGAATGCCCTGCCTTGCAGAATTCTAGGGCCAGATACCTAGGAGCACATGAAATAGAAGAGAGGGATCTACCTGATTTGAAGCCCGACGATGTCCTAAACTTCCTCAGGAAAATAGGACTCGAAGAGCTGCTATAAATCTGAGAAAACATCAGAACTTGGCAAGTAAGGGGGGACACAATAGATCCTATAGGTCACAGTGTACTTATCACCCCTAATTTATACATTTAACTATTTCTGATGTTCGTGCTATAGTAAATTCATTGGATAATAAATGCAATTCGTACTTTGCAAACAAAACAGTTTTAAGGAGCACTTTTCAAGTCATGGGCCATGTTATTTTAAATTTTATTAACACGTCTCTGAGAACTGGTGAATTTCCATCGAATCTAAAAGTAAGTACAGTTGTACCGATACCTAAAATAGAAAATAATAACGAAGCGAAAAACTTTAGGCCTATTAACACTCTGCCTCCATTAGAGAAGATATTAGAACTTTCTGTATATCACCAGTTATCAGATTACATAGAAAAGAACAATTTGATGATGGAATATCAATTTGCTTTTAGAGCTAATCATTCATGTGAAACAGCCTTACAAGTAACTTTAACAAAATGGAAATTTGACATTGATAATAACAAATATATTGTAGCTATTTTCTTAGACTTCAGGAGGGCTTTTGAAACTGTTGATATTGCAATATTGTTAAAAAAACTAACATATTACAGAATTACAAATACAGTGCTGTTATGGTTCAAAAACTTTCTGTGTAACCGTTTACAGAATACTAAAGTTAATAATGTCAAATCAAGTAATAAAAATGTAAACAGTGGCGTACCACAGGGCAGTGTCTTGGGACCCCTCTTATTTATTTTATATCTCAATGATATTGGATTGGTTGTCGGTAGGAGATCGAATTTTTTATTCGACAATCATATTTATCTTTAAAATAATACACTCAAATAGCCCACTATATTTTACAATGAAGTTCACACATACCCAACTAGAGGAAACACAAACTTTTATGTTACTCATACAAACTATTTGAGAACACATAAATCTTTTTCAAAATGGTTTGCTTGAGTTTAATAAACTTCCACAGGAACTAAAGGGCTGTACTTCAGATATTACCTTCAAGTCAACTTTTTAAGAATTTAAGATCGCGATAAAGTTACCTTTAATTTTAAATTACATTTACACTATTTTCAATTTTAATATGTTTGTACCAGTTTAATATGTATTATATTTTATAACGTAGAACCTGTTTTAACATTTTTTATTAACTTAATTGTAAATTAAGACTACCTATTTAATAAAGATGATTATTATTATTATACATACAACTAATTATTAACTATCTACCACTACTTACCTTCAGGAACCTGAACATTAACATATCGAAGGACGGAACTTAGTCTATCCAGCCACAATACTGGATCTGATTTAGTTCCTTTAACTGGCCGAACATCCTGTTCTATCAGTTGACAGATGGGATTGAGTTGCATAGAGCATAGTTCTAACAATGCTGCAGTTATTTCAGGATGTGGCATTCGTCCTACAATCGAAGCTACGCCTTTCAGAAGTCCTACTGTAGCAACATTGCTTATTGCAAAAGTATCAGATTGATGAAGGAGCTAAACATAAAATTATAGATTTTAAGTAATTTTAATAACACTATTGGAGCTGATATATCCCAAAACTATTTCAAATTGTTTACCTGTAGAAGGACTGGGACGTGTCTTGGCATATGATCACTACAACTGGCACATATATTTTGTAGCGCTACCGCTGCAGCTGCGCCTACTCCAGGTTGTGGTAAACAACAAACCAAGAAATTTAAAATCGGATCCAAAGTGTTGGGATGTTTTTCTATCCACTCGCATAATTCTCCAAGTAAGAGAACTGAAGTATATTTAACAGCTATGTGGGTGTTTTCAGGAGTATTTAAAATGGCCTCTACCACTTTAGGTACTACTTCGTTTTCCGTACTAGAATAAAATATTTAATTAGTCAAACAGTACACTAAAAAGGATGAACTATGCACCCAGAATTTTTCTCTCACATATATAGCATATTATAATTGATTTCAGTTAAAATAAGTTGGGTATTAAAAATGTTTACTTACGGTAGAACGTTTTTAGCTACAGCCTGCATTATAAACAGAGCAGCCTCGCTGGAGTCCCATGTAACTCCAGCAGTCTGCAAGTTAATAAACATCTGTCTAAAACAACTGCTACTTCCTACTATAAATACAACATCCTTAATCAAATCAGACACCTAAAATCCACATAAAATTATATTTAAACCTTATTCAGAAATATTTATTAGTAATGTATTCTTAGTACCATAAATTTCATAATGTATTCTTACTTTTAATCTAAAATCTTTAAATTCATCTCCATCTTCCAATAGTCCTTCATTGTCTGGCTCCATTTGACAATGTCGGCAAAGGGCTGTAATTAACCTTTCTACATAAGGCTTGAACAGCTCAGTTAATTCTTTGTTGTTCTTTTGATACAATTCTTCACTTAGGACATACCATAAATTGAATGTAATTTCAGCTATCTAAAAAATAATATTTGTTGGACAAATCTTACGTTATGTGTAGGTTTTAATAGATGAATATACATATAGGAGAAACATGTAATTTTCCTACTTCCAAAAAATCTTCTCTAAATATAAACATTTCTTCCACTTAGTAAACAACTTTGGATTGATTGTAGAAAAGATAAACAAATTTCATATTTTCCAGTATCTTCATCTTTCTTTAAATAAACAGTTTAATAGTGGTTGATGTTCAAATAGATACAAAATATTGTTTGAAAGAGCTCTTAATTATACTTACTTCATAATCATGGTGACCAACACACATCAGTACCAAATCTAATATTTTTATACCATAATGCATTTGTTTTGATGTGCTATTTGAAATTATTTTTTCCAGAAATGCTTCAGCCAACTCAGTAAACAATCTACAATAATCCATAGATTTTCCTTGGTCTTCATTTGCAACTGATAGATGATAAGGTACTTCTAGATTAATGATATTATTAAAAAGATAGTTTTCTAATTGCATTTGATTATTATTATCTTCCAAGCATAACAAGAGAGTACAAATACAATCAGTGGCAGCTTCATGAAATGTACCTAAAACAATTAATCAATTCAAGTCAACCTACTTCAGACAATATAAACTTTTATATGACATTATCATTATGTAAATAAAACTTACTTGATATGGTCTTATTGTTTTCTGGTTTGAAATTGAGGATCTCAAATGCCCTATTAATGACAACATTGTCTCCTAGATCATTAAGACTAATGGCTCCCACTGAAATCCATGAAGTAAAGCAACGTAAAACCTTTACGTTAAATTGAACATGGTCTTGCCAATTGTTTTCATAAAGATTTGAGCAATATTTTAAGAATTCATTTACAACTGGAGCACAGTATTTCATTTCTTCTAAAACTTCAACTCTTCGATTTTCACCTAGTCTGAAAAATAAAATTATGCATGGAATACTTTTCTGAGAACAAAGAAATTAGTAATAATATAGATTACCTAACAGATCGGCTTTCTAATTCTTCAGGAAGTACTGTTAAAATATCTAAAAGGGGCCAAATATTGTTTTGTGAGAATCTGTTAATCAAATCTAATGTTGGTTTCTGCCAAGTTGGCATTTGTAGAGCTAAATCTGCTAAAGCAACACACAACTGTGTAACTATAACAGTACTAGTGCTTTCATTAATTTGACTTATATGATCAAGTACTGAATCCCTTAATGAAGTATGTACTTCTGGTGGTAATTCATGAAAAGACTGATGTATTTTTGTCCTCATGGTTTGTGCTGCAAAATAACATGATTCTAAATCTCTTTTTAGATGTAATAATTCGTCTGCAATCGTCCAGGCATGGACCTAAAAGTAAAAAATATATAGAGAAATCATTATTTTTTATAAAAATTTACTTACAGATTTTTGAAGTTCCAAAAGCCATTGCGAAGCCCTTTCCTTTTCACTTCTGTTTGGGTTATTGTATAATGCCGATACTGCCGATATCACCAAATCCAGAGCAGGTTTTTGCTGATCCATAATAGTTTACTATAATAATGAAATTACTGAAATATATGAAAACCAAGTGCATTAATTAAAAAATGCATTATTTTGAAACACAAATTGTCAAGTTAAAACCTCAAAAACCGAATATACAGATTTGAATACCGGTAAAGTAGTTCTCTACCTCTTCCTTCCCTGTCACTGAGTCAATGCAGCGTTCCGTCAATCCAGAGCAAGCTTGTTCCGTAACTTGTTTTAAAATAATCAAATTTAAATGTCAGTTTAAAGTTTAATCTTTAAATACTAAATGTTCCTTAATGAAACGTAAGTACTGCATATTAAAAATGAATTATTCATTTAGGTACAACTTCAACATTTCATTATAATTAAATTAAAAAGCATAAGTGCAGTAAAATTTACAAAAATAATATTACCTCTTTAATTAGGGTCAGTAATACCAGACATGTAAGATATGATCCAAAGGAACGAGATGTTAAACATGTAAAATTAGATGATTTAAAAATACTATATCAAGTATTTGAGTTTCGAGAGCAAATTGGTCATGGAACCTTTGGGGTAGTGGTTCAGGCTATCGATAAATCAACGTCTATCGAATATGCAGTTAAAATTGTTAATAAATACTACGTAAGAAATTAAAACAAAAATGATGGTACTGATGCAGTATCCGATTTAAATTTTCATAATTTTTTAGTCAGGATCTGTTAGTCTACAAGAAGTTTATTCTGAAATAAGGATATTGAAATCAGTTTTTCATCCGAATATTATTTTATTAGACAGAGTTTACGAAACATCAAAAAAAATCTATATGGTATTTGAGTTGTGCCGTGAAAACTTATTCTACAAATTTAAAAGCTCCTGCCCTATTTCAGATAAAATTACTAAAAAAATAGCCAAACAGCTCGTTAGTGCTGTTAAATATTTACATAAGAATGGTAAGTAATGCTTTGTATTTAATTTAAACTACTGAATTACATGGCTTTTTTTTACAAGATATTGTTCACAGAGATATAAAAATGGAAAATATACTATTAGCAAGTAATCCAGATGATGAAAATGACGAGTATTTCATAAAGTTAACAGATTTTGGTTTAAGTGTGTTTAAAGCTGGTGCTGGTATAAGAGGTTTACTAAAAGACAGAGTCGGTACAATTTTATACATGGGTAAGTAAATATAAGGTATTATAAAGATACAACATAAAAGAAAATATTTTCAGCGCCGGAAATATTATTGGATCACACTTATAGTGAATTGTGTGATGTATGGTCAATAGGTGTAATTTTATACACTTTAGTATTTGAAAAGCATCCCTTTACTTCCAAAAATGAACAAGAGTTGATGACCAAAATATGTGAAACCGAACCAGATTTTCCCAGTAAAAATGTTGATAAAGATTGTATAGACTTATTAAAATTGATATTGCGAAAAGATCCCGCCAAACGAATTACCGCAGCAGAAATTTCGAAACATCCTTGGATAGAAAATAGGTTAACTAGAAGAAAAGATCAAACTGTCATTGATTATATGAAACAATGGAAAAGTGAAATGTTGGTAAATACAATTTTCTTTAATCATAAAAATACTGATAAAACGTTGCTTAAAAAATGAATATCTGCACTTATTAAAATGTTTTATAAATTGCTCCAAAAGTTGTATTTAGAATTTTTATGTAAACTATTTTCACTAATAACACATTCTCAGAGTAGTAATCAGCCATTTGCATGTAAAGTGCAATAATACTTCTTATTTTTTATTTTTATAAAAAATCTTTTTTCTACGACAAAACCTCGATAAATGTAAATTTCATAACCATAACTTCATTCATAAACAATCACAGTTTATACAAAATTTCATTTTTGCATTCGCTGCTAGGCAAGTTATTGCTAAGCAACAAATGCGAAATATTTTGTGTTAGGTCTAGGTCCAGTCTCATAGCGTATTCCGTGTGCGAAATTTGCAAAGCATTGGAAACTATCGTGGGTATACTGCAAAAAGTGAGCAAGTCACATTTTCTTGAATTCGACTTATATTTGTTATAAGGTTTGTTCCAACCAAGCAAAGAACCGTTCTAGAACGGTAATATTACCACTCACGAGACCAAATTAGTGCACTGCGCAACTCAGTACACCACTGCGCACAAAAATTACTATTTTAGAACGGTTCTTTGCTTGGTTGGAACAGACCTATAGTCTTTCCAATATTAATTGCTAAAAACCATTTAAAAGTGTTATACAGAGTGAGTTAGTTTACTATACTTCAAAGTAGAAATAATGGCATGAAAACAACATATTTTGTCCCGTTAAACATCCACTCTGTATCGTCGGAATCCAAGCTCTCTCTAGACTGGTCACTGGTAGTTGTACAGCGCGAAAACAAGTGGAGTACGCACGCGACTTGTTGACGGCTTTTAATGGTCCGCTGTATTCTGTTGCGTGCAGGGATCTGGGGGTTATTTTTTTGTGGCAGTTTTTATATCTCATAATGTCGGTGTCTAGTGCCGAGGCGGAGAGTCCAGATTTTTATTTGGGGCAGTTAAGTATTAACTTTAGATATATCTTTGTTTCGTTAATTCATTTTTAATAACTGGTTTACGTATTGTAATTTTTGCCCATATTAATTGTCAACCTTAAATTAGTTACATATATATTATGGCAGCGTTTTGGAGACCTTTTAAATCAGAAAATGGAAATCCAGATCAAAATTAAAATTCAGAAGATATGATATTGCCAACAGGTGAGGTTAGTAGCGAATTTTGCAATAAAGATTTACACATTCAGTGTCAGAGGGTTATTTTAAATATGTATCAGTGTTTGAAATATGAAGATATAATAAAAAATCAGATGCGGTTATAATAAAGCGAATTAATATCTTAACTAAAATTTCCATTTACACTATTTCTCGGGTTATTAAGCGCGGTGACGTTATACATCATTCACAGGTGCGGAAAAACAAAAAAAAAAATTCAAATGTTGACGATGCTACAAAAGATGTTATAAAGCAAACGGTTTATAATTTATATTAAGAAAATATTGTACTGACTTTAGAAATCGTTCAAAAGAAAATTACGAGATTATCCTGATTATAATTATAAAAGCCTAGAAACTTTACGCGGTATACTATTAGAATGCGCTTTTAATTATAAGAAATTCGATAAACGAATGGTTATAATGGAATCGCGGTGTATTGTTGTACTCTGTGAAGAGTATTTTAGATAAAATAACGAAGGATCGTGAATTAAAAAGGCTATAGTTTACCTAAATGAGATTTGGTTTGACACACATGATACTGTTCAGTATGGCTGGATAGATTAGTCTCAAAAGTGTAGTTTAAATTCGAGAGGAAAGCGTATAATAAATTCTTCAAGCCGGAAGTGAAAACGGTTTTATACCAAATGCTTTACTACTGTCTGCGAAAAATATTAAGCAATGTACAGCCGACTATCATGAGGATATGACTGCAGATTTATATGAAAAATGGTTTCAAGAGCAGCTTCTTCCTAACATTCCTCCAAATTCAGTAGTCGTTATGGTCAATGCTTCCTATCATTCGCGGATATTAAATAAAATTCCAAATTCTAGTTCAAAGAAGGCAGATATTTTAGAATTTATGAAAAATAGGAACATTAGTCTGGAAAAGGTAACGACAAAAAAAGAATTACTACGAAGTATAAAAACGCCTAATTTTAAAAAACGATTATGTGATCGACAATATTTGTAATACACACGGACATACACGCCTATCGCTCCTTTTACACAATACGATTTTGGTCGTCCGGTAAAAAGTCGGACGACCACATTCCATTATAGTTAAATACGGAAATATATGAAATCTTTCACACAGGACGACAACGACTTTTTGTCGTGTCGTGGTCGTACAGCTGTTGTCCACTGCCACTGGAATGGACGACGGTCGTGCCGTTCTCTGATAACAGTGACAAACGGCATCAAATGGATGTTTGCACACAATACGATTTTTAGTCGTGTGATATCTGCTGTATCATTTAATTCCAGTGGCACGTAGAAAATGGCTGAAAATATCGATGTTGAATTTCTAATTTCACTAGTTGAAAGTAGACCAGTACTCTGGGATAAAACCCTCGAAATTTACAAAGATCGAAATTTAACTAAAAATGCCCAAATGACCACAGCAAAGGTGATATCACTCCTCCTCGAAGACACCCTTTTTTCTGCGGTCTTATTCATCCATTTACCTTTTAGATTAGCTGTAAAAATTCTGATTATAAACTTTAATTGTATCCATTGTATCAGTGAGGACTCTGTGTTTCTCTTTTCCAGTGCCCCTTTGATGGATTTAAACGAGGTGTTGTCAAAAGCAACCTCTAGATCAATGAGAGCGAGCTAATTACTATCTTTTTAGCCACTAGTGGCTTCTGTATGCTTTCGGCTTCAGTTTGTCATGTAATTCATCGAAGGAACTCATTGACATGCGGAAATAATTAAAAAAATTGGTTTGGTCATTTCTTAAATCTTGAAAGAGTATACGAAATAAACCTGCTTCTTTTCTCTTTCTATTGATTGGATGCACCCAATGTAGTCGATTACGTCTCTGCCTTTTTTTACGACGATAAATTAACCACAATGCCATAATTTTTGCCCGATTCGATGCGACGCCCTGCGCTCTCTCCGACATCACGATAAATACTAACGATAATATGTCGTTGTGTGTGAAAGCAAGTGAGTACGATAAACGGTCGTCCGACTTTTTACCGGACGACCAAAAATCGTATTGTGTGAAAGGAGCGTATGGAGACAATGTTCGGACAAAGCAAAATTTGCCGCTAGGCCGTACCCTTTGTAGCAGCTTATTTTAGTTATACTATCCCAAGTGACTTCAATAGATCATATCTTTATCAAGAAAAATTGACCAAGTCAAATTAATACTAATACATAATATATGTATCTGTCAGTCGAATTCAAGAAAACGTGACTTGGTCACTTTTAGCAGTATACCCACGATATAGTGCAGGTTCGTTGGGACGTCAGTGTAATACTTTCTGCTCTGAGTGGAAAAAGTTCCGCACGAGGTCTCGTACATCTCTCTTGGTCGTGCGGCACCATGTTTCTACATAAAACACAAAAAGTTTCTAGAGAAAATTTGGCGAGTAGAGTAGAATTGTATTTTCTCCCTGATCTGTGTTTTTATCATTTTTATTATTTTATTAACAGGAAAGAAAATTTATATAACAATAAAGAGCAGGAACTATTGCTTTGTTCCGTCATTACAGTAATAGTTATGACGAATATTATTCCTTGTTTTCAAAAATTACAATAGAAAATAACCTTTATATGTTGTATTAAATGGGAAGGTGGTAATTAGACACATAATATCTGCAATTTTTAAACTAAATTGCACCCTCACAGTCCCTGTGAGGGACTCATCCGATATTCGATATTTCAACCACACACTACTCGAAATCCACCACAAACTATTCGAAATCCGGGTGACCTCCTGGAGGAACTTCAAAATTCCTCAATTCACCCCACAACCCCGCAACCAATGGACTAGTTTAGTAGGATCATATTAACCAAAATGATAGCAATATATATTTAGGATAAGATACCTACTTACTTATATTGGTATTCATTTTGCAAGTAATTTTTCTCATTTCGTAAAATTTAGCAATAAATAATTAGTAAGTTTTAAACGTAGCGCCAACTAATAACCAATAATGAAGTGTGTTTAAAAGTCAACGTTGTCACAGTTTAGCTACGTTCGTTTCAAGTATTCTCAAAGAACTGGCGGCACAAAACACCGTGTTCTGTGACTAACTGATTGTACCAGTTGACAAGATATATGACAGGAGAGAAAATCGTGTTTATCTGTAATAAACAAACAAGACCCCTATTCTTGACGGTGATAGAATAGAACAGCCAATAGAAAGTGGGCATGGTTCTATTGAAAATGCCAAAACCGTATTCTTGAAATTCGTTCTCTCACTCTACCGATAGAAGGGTTGCTCCTCGAGAGAACAATTACTTCTATTAGTTATTTTTGAAGGAACCGCTATAACACCAAGAGAAGGTGTTAGGGATTTTTATTTTCGAGCCAAAAATAGTATAGAAGTAATTTCTTTCATAAACCAAACACAACCAAACAACAAATTAAACTAACGAAAATGACAGAATGTTTTGTTTAGTGTTTTACTCCTTATTTGATAAAGTGTCAATCAGAGAACAAAAATATCGATATGTTTATCTCTTTTTAATGGCAACAAATAAGAGAGAGAGATAAGTTTCTCGGTTAATATTAAAGCATATCGACAACATCGCAAATTTTCTACCAATCTTATTGAAACACGTCACTTACCACTTGTGACGTATGTAACCATTAAATTTATATTTCAAAATCCGATTATGGCTAGAGGATTAATTTTATAAAAATTTTATTTGTACAGTTGAACCACTAAAAACCTATTTTATAAGATGGAAGTATAAAAAAAATTACTAAACTAGTCCATTGTCTGTCAGGTTATACAGTAGGTCTTCTGCTGTTTTCCTATAATTTTACCGAATTGCTAACAGAAAGGGAACAATACAGCCGCAGCTCTGTACACGCTTGACAAGATTTAGGCCCCTTGCCTGCGAATTCTTCTACGTCGCACCGAACAGACCTCGCTACCACTCCAAAGACACTCATATGTCGCCTTCAGCCGTTATTTCCCCTTAAACCTCAACACCACACTTATCTCACCACGGACAATACGACTCCCTCTCAACAATACGCTACTCGAGCCCTGCAGAGGATCTTAAATTCTAAATCTGAGCTTATCTATCCTTCGTTAATCCCATTAGTAGTTAAATTATCAAATTCTCAACCAAATTCTATTACATCTTCGTTCGTTCATATAATACATATTTCAATTTTGAGCTGCAGCTTGTACATAAATTGTTAAATAATTTTAATTTTAGACGGTGCCCTCAAGCAATTTTGATGTATCAGGAATTATACCCATAGTAAATGACGATTTGATGAAATTCGCTGGTTCTGATTACACCAAATCTGAACTAACAGACATTTAATCGATCTTTTCATCACGTTTTGAACCAACGTTTTATGTTCAAAATATATATAAACAATGTTTACTCTTTTATTAAAATGTATTCTTTTGGAATGTTTAAAATGTATATAATATAAAATAAAAAAAAATAAAATGTTTTTTTATTTACTTAAAATTCCCCCTGGGTCCTATTTTTATTTGCGATTAGGTAGGCGGAAAATACGTTTTAAAGTCTTATACTTGAACATATTTTCCGGGGGACGATCCCCGGTGACCCCCTTAATCCACCCCTGAGCCAACAAACAATCAGTCTCTGAATTATTTTAGAGTTTTATAAGTATAGAATAGAAACTCCCAAGTTTTTTTACGTACCCCACTGCCCTAAAATGAAAATATGCACGCCTGTTGTCACCCTTTCCCTCTTTATTACATCATACAACTCATTTACGTCATGTCCGAGTCCTCTTTCTATCTCCTTTCTTGCTTTCTCATACTCTCCACTTCAGCCTTTATCCAACTTCTCTTCTGGCACCTCAATCTTGATTTTCTTTATATCCGTCTCCACGTACCTGTGTAAACTATCCTCTAACTCTTCTCAGCCATTCATCACATGCTGTTACGTCAATATACGACGAACCTCTGTCTCCCCTTACGAAGGTGGGCAGCAATCCATCATTTAGCACCGTTAGCCAGTTGGATGTTAACACCTCCTCCAGGATCTAACCTCTCCTATCCGTTTTCTTCCATCCCCAAACAGTATTCTTAGCGTTGAAAGTGAAATCCCCTGTCACCATCCTCCTCATGTTTCTTGTTTTCCCTTTTGTTATCCTCAGATCGTCCTCCAAGCCAGACATGCTCCTTTCATAATCCTCCAGGCTGACATTCTATACACCATCCATCCGTTTCCCTTCTTCACTTCATCTACCCTCAGTCCGTCTTCCATCACTCCTGTATCGTCGACAATCCATCCTTCCTTCTTCACATATATCTAGCATTCACCTCAGATCCACACACCACATCCACTTTCCTTCTAAAAATCACACCTCGTTAATATTCCGAGTCTATATCGACCCACCCTACCTTCTTAATATTTTCAATCCTCTCCTGATTCAGATCCCCAATATCCTTAAGGATAACAGCTTCATTCCTTTTCTGTATATATTGTCATCCTCGTCCCTCCCTTTCTTACCCAATCCACTATTTTCCTTAATACTTCCATCCCTATATGTTCGAGCCTGTGCAGACCCACAGAACATATCCAACACTTTCCCCACTATCAATATCTCGTAACATCCGACTCAACAAATCAAAAATTTTCCTCTCATCCCTACTATCTCTCTATTCGGCACATTCGCTCTTCCTTCTTCGTTTTTACCTATTTTCTCTCTGAACTCTTTATCAGAAATCATAAAAATACCGTCTAATTTCTATTATTTTCAGGCATTTTCACAGTAAATGCTATAATAAAGAACTGCACGGCACGTCATAGCCAGAGAAGTTTTCGAATTGCACTGGTGCAAAGGCGCCGGCAGAGAGGCCCCTGATCTGGAAAGATTTTTTTTTAATATTGGTAAATAATAACACAGTTGCAAATGTATGCCAATACAGAATTTAGCTTCAACAAGAAAGATTTAAGGTAAAAAATGGCCAAAATCGTGAGTTTGACATACAAGAATATTAAAAATTTGCCGGCCCCCCGGTATGTCACCTCCCCCTGTCAAAAATTTCTGCCGATGCCCTTGCACTGGTGGACAGATTAAGCAATCCTATTAGTTTACTATTCTTGGGGTTTGTCAGTTAATTTTAACGCATTGATAACGTAGGTAACAATTAAATTTAAATTTCAAATGCGGATTGTAGCCAAAGTATAAATTTTATTTATACAGTTGAACTACTACAGACTTATTTTATAAAATGCAAGAATAAAAAAACACTAAATTAGTCCATTGATTAATCGAACACCATTCCCGTATACCTACATGATAGATTTTACTTCTGAAGACTGCGAGATTTGGCAGTCAGAAAACGACAAACTACAATTACGGCATTATTTAAAAGTTAAAACGTCTTTCTTTAATTTTATTTGTATTTTTTCAGTGTGTAATTTTTTTACGTTCCGACCTTGTAACGGTTCGGTTTAGGTCGGACAATCAAGACTACTGTAATTTTTACCATTTTCCAAAATACAGGGGTCAATACCATTTATGTTTATAGTACAGGGTGATCAGTTAAGGGTAGCGAGCGGCCATATCTCATAAGATATTGGTCGTTTATATTTGAGAGAAAAAAATCATGATAAAAGTCGCCAAGAGAAATTGCTGTAAATTATTTTCGAGTTTGTCAAACGTCCGCTAGAGGGCGTAACAACCAAGTTTATCTATGACAACCAACACAAGTAGAAAAATGGGATTTGTATAGAATTTTGCATAATGAAAGTATATCGATGATATCATTTTCATATTTTCTGACCATTTCCCCATATTTTTTGTCTAAAACGTTTTGTTCTATCTATCAAAATAAAGCGGTGGGGGAAGTTCAATTTTTTCTATAAACAAACCAAGATTTCTCCCGTTTCTTTTGACCGATTTTAACAAATTATAGAATATATTACATGAAAAATATTCAATATTTTTCAGGGATTTCAATAACAAAAAAATAAATAGGGTGATCCATTTGTAATAACAAAGTTCATTAGATTTCCAGAAAAACGGAAAATCCGACAACAATGTAAACACTACCATAAGCTCGGCCGTATTACAAAATCGTCAAATATCAAAATTTATAAAAATCGCGCTCGTGCAAGCCGTTTCCAAGATAATTGAGGCGTTCCATACATAAAACTCACTCTGTGTTAATCGGGTGTGTCCTATCCGCAATCGTCTTATAACTATTTTCTACCTTCTTGTCCAACTGAAGAATTGTAGTAGCCGAGTTTGAGGTTATTACTTTTATATATTTTAAAAGAGGATAAATTTCTCTATAATTTAATGAACAGAATTGATCATCTACCTTTTTTTGAACCTTTGATATTGATCAAAATATAATTACATTAAAAATGGCACGCCACTGTTTTTTATCAAAATAAAAATCAGCTTTTTAATCTCTTATTAGTTGCTAATAGAATCTCTTGACTTTTTTAGTTAGATTGGATTGAAAAAATAAAATAGATTTACATAGGGCGCCCATATATGATATAAAATACAGGATGTTGTATTTAAAATTACCAAGAAAATAATGTACTTGCATTTTGACTTACCCTGTATTTAATTTAACGACTATTATGAAAACGAATATTTTATAGTTTTCAACAATTATTAAAAAACTTTGGTTGCAATAGATCAATGCTGCTATACTCCTTTTTAATTATGTAGGGAGTTAAACTTGATATGATTTTCAGGTAGTATTGGTTATAACTTTTTAAATATCTGGTATAACATAATAAAACTTTACATTGTTGTGATGCAGATTTCGAATTTAAAATAAAATACAGGAATTTCCATTTAAAAAAACATAAGTTTGGTGTGCCACCATCTTATGGAAGATTGTAACTAATTTTAAAATGTGCTAACAATTTTTGTTTATAACTTTTTTTGGAACTTTTAGTAACAGATCTACTGATCTTCCTCACACTAATCAATCACCCTGTATTTTGGTCAATATCAACGGTTCAAAAAAAGGTAGACGATCAATTCTGTTCATTAAATTATAGAGAAATTTATCCTCTTTTAAAATATATATAAAAATTAATATACCATTACATTTGCTTTTTTTGAAAAAACAGAAAAATTTGCTATCATTTTAGTTACCGCCATTTAGCGGTGACAGCAAAAGTTAAAAATTAAAAACCAAATAAGCGTTTTATAATGCAAATTATGCTCTTTCATATGAGCCTTAGTTTGCTAAAATCGGTCAAAAGAAACGGGAGAAATCTTAGTTTGTTTATAAAAAAATTAAACTTCCCCCACCGCTTTATTTTGATAGATAGAACAAAACGTTTTAGACAAAAAATATGGGGAAATGGTGAGTAAATATGAAAATGATATCATCGATATACTTTCATTATGCAAAATTCTATACAAATCCCATTTTTCTACTTGGTGTTGGTTGTTACGCCCTCTAGCAGACGTTTGACAAACTCGAAAATAATTTACAGCAATTTGTCTTGGCGACTTTTATCAGGATTTTTTTCTCCCAAATATATACGACCAATATCTTATGAGATACCGCCGCTCGATACCCTTAACTGACCACCCTGTACATTACACCAATAACAGACCTGAAAATTTAATACTTACTCCGCCTCTGCTCAAACTAGAATTTTCGGTTCGGCCAACCTCAATATGACGCACAAGAGCTCTCAATTTTCAGCCACATGGTTTGTTAAAATTTGCACTTAGTAAATAGATCCTTGGTTAGAAAAATAGGAAAAGCGAAATAAAACAAAACATTATGAAACAATTTGTATCCATCGTTTATAATAATCACTCAAAATCATACAGCACTGAATTTCTACAAAGATCATTGTTAATTAGACAATCAGTTCATAAACATTCTCTGTAGTAAAAATATATCGAATCGAGGCGCAACCACCCAAATTGTCGTTTTAAAGTAAGTTGGAATGAACCAGCGCCAAATGTCAAATGAAAATTATATAAATCCCCTAAACACATTTAACTATATTAAACTAAATTACATAATCATAGCATCGGAAAGTATGGAATTCTCAAAAAAAAGGACTAAAATCAGTGATACCCACCAATGTGATTTAGTTGTGCTGCTTAAAGTCCTTATCTGAACTACGTTTTAAGCGTTTCTGATTGGATTTTTTTGGGAACTTCATAAACTTTTTTTATCAGCTAACAGAATTATACCCGTGGAGGTTGAAATGTTCTCCATTGGTTAAATCCTTAAAATAAATTTGCCCTTTCAATTTTATATATGATTTGTATATAATTCCATGTGTACGGCACAAAATATTGGCAATTGATAAGTTTCTTGGTCACTTCTCGGTAGACATTCGACGCTTGAAGTAAAAAAAGTGCGAAAACTAGCGCGATTGCTAATTGAACGCAATTCTTTAAATAAAAATTAATTAAAAATAATTACAATATCATACATACAAAAAAAAACACACTGATCTAAAAACGGATTAGACTAAGTTCTATTTAGCCTACAGTAACGCTTTATTGCCCTTCTGTCTCCCTCGTCAAAAAAATCGGTGGAATCGTTACACGATAACGATTACATACCAACTCTAAAAACTTTTATTCCATTATTTGTGTCGTTAAGATTTCCGGGTGGAAAGCTACAGGTTTTTGCAAAGAACTTTGTTTTGTACAATAGTTTAGTAAATCAATAAAAAAATTTTAGAATAAAGTAATGTTATGAAAATCAAAAAAATCATTTTGTTTGCAATTAACTTAAACTAAATTTATATCTATCTTTACACAAAATGGACATTTTTTACAAATCGAAGGGGATACGTAATAAGTTAGAAAGTCAGGTACCGCGGGTCACGTGCAGTTCTCACGGTCACTGAAGAGCCTTAGCTCTGTCGGCAAAGGTCACGAGGTAGCCTGTGGATGAATATGCTGAGGATGGTATTTTAACTGTGAATCCATGATGAATTAATAACAACGGTGACGTGGAATATTCTGGCGTTTAAGGCGCACTGAACAACGAATAATTAAAAAAAATGAAATGTCCACAAATTAACTCGAGACGTCGCACTGAGATAGTCCGTCAAGAATAGTTCACAGGGTTTGACGGCACCCACTTTATTATGCGTCTTCATCTTGTTCTTCTTCCTCCTCTTCGACCTCGCCCTCTGCATCCTCTTCATCTACAAAAAATAATTAAAAGTTACACTTCAACCAATCCATGCCAAATTGAGCCTCAGAGTAAAAAATTAAATTTTTTTGAATATATATTTTAATTACACATAAGTAAAGTAAAAGGTCCACAATTTTATACTCTGAATTAATTGTTTTGATATTTTAATTATTTATATGGTTTTTGTAGTCTTAAACTTATCCTTTAGTGCAGGTGGTGAGTGGATGGTTATAAACATGACACTTATAAGTTTTTAATTCAATAACCTGTAAGTTATATGGTAGGTATAAGTTTATAAAAAAAAACTGCTTTTGCCTGTGTGAGTATCATATTTATTTACCGGTATTGTCAGTAAAAGGCACTAAATCTCTTTAAAATCTTTATATATGTATTTTTGTGGAATACAGAAGTGTTACCATATCATGTTGTTCCATTATTTATCCTCTTAAATCAATAACTTAGACAGAATCTAATGTTTTTTAAGACATGTAACACCCGTTACCATAGATTTATGCTCATAAACCAAATATTTTTCTCTCAATTAATTACTTTCTTATACCAATTTAAAGCCTATAATCTACACTTTCAGCTCAATTTTTTTCAGATTTTTCTCTTTTTTCAATTCACAGAGTTTTGAGATGAACCACTATTATCTCAAATGGCAGGCTCATTTACTGTAACACCCTTTACCATCTTCTTTCCACTTTATTTAATACTTGTATTATTGGTAATAAATATCTTAAACTACTATACTTTAAAAGAGTTTGCAATGTCATTAGGTATATTAAAAAAATTATAAATTTAGTATAGTCAAAACCAAAATTGTAAGTGAAAACAGAAATTAAAGATGAAGTACAATTTTTTAGCAAAAAATGTAATTCAAATTTAAAGTATTACATAGACTCTTTTTAATGCAGCTAAACAGCATTCTGCAAAGGTCCATTTATTAATAAAATGACTAATATATTTTTTTTATTGGCAACAATTTAAAATACAAGTAAACAACAAAAACAGTTAATAAATCTTATTCAAAACTAAATAAATAATCTTGGAATATATTTACCTTCAGCCTCTATTTCTTCATCATCGCCTTCAGGGACATCCTCTTCGCCCGTATCTTCCTCTTCTTCAATAACTTCTTCCTCTTCTTCAATAACTTCTTCCCCTTCTGATTTTGCACCATTTTCTTCCTTTTTCGATTTTTTTGCGTCTTCTGTTTTATCCTATAGAAACGGTATAAAAAACGTTATAATATAACATAATTATTTAACATTAATGAATTATTTTCATAAAAAATAAAATTTTTAATTGGAATCACATTCAATTAATAAAATAATATCTACGTGATTCTTCAAATCACTGATACTAATGGGTCAAAAGATAATAAAGATTAAAGTAAACAGCGTTGATTTTTTAACGGTATCTTTATTTGCTGTACCTAGAGTTTAATTAAGGGTACTTGGCGCCACCAAAAATATTTTTAATGAAATAGAGATAAAAAATGAAAGAGAAAAACTTTATATAATTAAGATATGTTTAAAGAGCAAATGTTTATAAATCACACGCGCGTTATCAACCAGCGGCTCAAACTTTAAACATGTATAAAAGTGACCCCTTTAGCAAATTATTTAACATCTGCCAACATAAAAAGGGCGCCAAAAGCGCAAACAAAAAAAAAATGCGGTAATGGTGTATTTTAGGTCACCCCCCTAGGCGCATGCGCGACAATTTCAAATTTATTGATTTTTAGACGAGTTTGAAGTTGCGGTGTTGTCGGATTAAATCATTTTTCCCTTAAACCGAATAGTTTGGGTTTAATAAATTTGATTTAAAAAAAGAGGCTGGTAAATAGGTATTTATTATTTAGATTAAAGGAGTTTTATAAATCCATAAATAATAAATTATATACTGAAAGTAGTAATTAAAAATATAAATAAAAAGCATTCTTTTTTTTTATTTTTTTAATTTGCAAATATACCTATAAATCTCTTGCTTTAATGGTATTCTGTGATTTTAATTTATTATGGTTTAATAATATTAACAATATATAAACTTCTGTTATAAATGCCATAGAAATAATAAAACAGCAATTAAAAATAGGAATATAACAGCAAATAAAATTAGAAATAGTACATGTTTTATGTTTTCATTCATGTAGGTAAATGACATATTTACTTATGGAACTTATTTTAATTATGGTTTAAAATTCATTAAAAAATATAAACTATTAATGTAACGGCAGTATAGAAAATATTAGCAAAAACTTTTGTGATTCATATGTTTATATGTACCTCAAGTTTAAATCCAGAAATGATTTCAGATGCAAAATTTATTGTTCTGACTCACTATTTATTTAAAAAAACTTAATTTTTCAGCCAAGATCTAATTTGTCTAATTTATGAAAGAATAATTTTCATCTTTTCAAAATCTTTCACTCAGTTTATTTATTCACAAAAATGTGGCAACGTAGCTTAAAATTCAAAGTTTACCGCTCGGTTACTGCTCTCGTCGACCAATAAAATTAATTTAAGAATTCAAATTGCCGCATGCGCCTAGGGGGGTGACCTAAAATACACCATTACCAAAAATGCAATCTTAAATTTTATATTAATTATGAACACCTGTCGACCGGAAGTAACGTAACGGTTGGCTTGGTAAAAATTTTAATTAAAATACGAGCTTAATAAAAAGATTTAAGTAATTAGTAAATATTATACTTTCGATACTTTCTATATATAGACAAACATTGTAAATAAGAAACTTTATTCGATTAAAAGCGAAATTAATTGGGGAAAAGTGAATAAGTGCCTAAACAACTACAAATAAGTCCAGTTAGTTTAAATATTGCGCCAGAACTCTTTCATATTTCTAGAAATATACATGATAAGCAATTTGAAAGCATCTAGCCTCGCATTAGGCACCAGAAAACTAGATATTGATTTCGCCATATTGAAACTTGCAAGCTATGCTAGCCTCCAAGCGGGCGCCATAAATATCTGGCGGGATGCTTTAACCGAAAGCCAATCATGTTTACACGTTTTAAAATATTCTAATTTTGTAAAAGAAACGTATATAACTAAAATAAACAATGAATACAATAATGTCGCATCTATTTAAAGACACCATGAACGCCATTACAAAGTAACTGGAGCGTCGTTTTTAATAAATCGGCGTGGTCTAGTCTCACATGGCAACAAGCGTAAATTTTGCAATATTGTAATATTATAAATAAATTACAATGCTGAGAGAGTCACTTTTTGTATTATTTTTCTTAAAAGTTTGCCTATTTTACTAACTTGATACAACAATCAATGTGCGTCAATGTGGAGTACCCACTATTTATTATACAAGAAAAACAATTATGAAAACTTACCTCTGCCGCTCGCTTCGTGCCTTTTAAATCAGGTTTGCCATCGGCACTTTTTTCGTTGTCTAATTTTTCAACTGCAACTTCGTTATTTTCTTTGGAACTCATTTTGTTTATATTTTGATTGGGATCGATTCCACTTGTAACGATGAAAGCTCGACGCACTACTGACCGGCTCGCTGCTAGCTTTGTTCAAAATCTAAGATGGCGCCGTTCAATCCGAATAGAACCGTTCGTTGCCGAATCACCAACTTCCGTTACACGGATAAGTTTATGTAAAAGTTAAACATAAATCGTTTCTAAGTGAAATATTAAACTTTTCAGATAACTAACATTTATATATTCTATTGCCAAATTGTCAAAATTAATTTCCAAAATTTTGAAAGGAGGGGTTCGAGTGGCGACTTCGGGTTTTTGATTCAGTACGTGATTACGAATTATTTGTTATATGCTTCCGCTAGGGGCGCTCTTTCAAAATTTTGCCACAATTGTAAATGAATGAGTTTATAAAGTTTTAAACAATTTTCGAATTTGAAGGATGATATATATTTCATTCATAATAATCTATTCTATGCCTGAAAAAAATTACTTTAAACTACGTATGAACCTTAAATCATACGTCGAAAACCGGTGTCACGTTTTTGGGATTTTCCCGCCGAATCGGTACAGTTCGGGTAAACCAACAACCTCTCTCCCCAACGTGTTTGTTTAATAAACTCTTCATAAACAAATCAAATTTACTAGAAATAATGCTTTTGTGATTTAATTAGTTTCTGAACTTTCTATTATTTCCTTATTATATTTATTATATACAAATATATTAGACACTTGAAATAAACGTTGACTTTACGAGGGTTACGCCATATTTAGTTATAGGTAGATAGATGTAAAATTCTATTATTTAAATTACATTACATTACAACAATAAGCAGACAAACAAGAACGTTAAGGTTCAATTTTGTAGATATACAGAAAAATAGATGAAAATTATATATTGATAGCTTTTAATTAACATAATGACCTCATATAAATGTAAATGTGGGTACCTATGTACCCACTTCTTAAAATAATAACAGTTTTATAACTGTTAGGTCCTATCTGCTGTATAAACTGCAGCAAATGCATTGAAAATTAACAACCACTTTATGACTTTAGGGTTGTAATCCTACTATCAGGGTTTAAATATTTTTATTAGCATTTATAGGTAGTTGGTCACATTTAAGACCTTCTTCGTATTGTATTTTATTTCTATTTCCAATAGTATTTGTGGAAATCACGGAAATATTTATATTCAACTTTAAAAATACAGGGTCGGACGTAAATAATGTTTGCATTTAAAAATCGACAAATAAAGTGTTCCATCATTTTTCAAGAAAATATGACATTATGCTTATGCATATAAAACAGGAAATTCTCTTTTAAGCTACCTATAGAATCATATTAAAAACTCGTTTGTTTTTAATATTATGAAAATAGTAATGAGTAACTATTTAAAAAATTATCATTACCTATTATTTATATTTGAAAGAATAAATATAAAAATTGTAATCGACGATTTGATAGTTTCAACCCCTGGTGTGTATACAGGGAGATAAAACCGTTGGGGAGGTATATTCATTGAAAATAATTTGAACGAGGGTAAGCTGATTTCAGGTAAATTTTGAGGAATAAAATAGTTCAAACGAATATATGGACTTCCAAAAAGCACAATTAATTTAGTCTTTATTAACGATAATAATTTCTTAATGTACAAGGAGTGCGCATTTTAATTTAATATTTATTCGTAAAAATGGCTATGAAAAGGAAAGCTTTTCTGCTGGAGAAAAATGCTAAACTATGTTTAATACTGATTAAGAACAGTTAACAACTAAACGGTTGAATGAAACTTCTACTATTTAATCGTAAAATACGTTTTAAATTCAATTACAGCTGTTTCGCTAAAAACTAGCGTCGTCAGATTGACATATTGAAGTTACATTTTGTTTGTTTGTAGCTAGGTACCTGATGTTGATTAAGTAGTTAAGTAGTAAAGTTTAGATGTTATTATAGTCTATATAGAAAAGACAAGGAGTAATAAATCACTCATTTAAGTAGATTTCATAGACGTACCAAAATATATTTTAAGAGGGTATACCGTAAGGTACATTTTGTATTCAATGAATGAGTTGCAGCTATGCTAAAGAATATACGATTTAGGTCAGAGGTAACGGGATGTACTAATTTTAATAAAAAAAGTGATAGAGGTACATACATTTTAGTAAGTTTGATAAAGAAAGGCAACACAGTTTATTCATAATAGAAAACAAACCAATCTGTAACAATAATTATTTTATATATTTTTGTTCTTTTTGTAAGAAGATTAATTCAAACTTTGAATATTGTCACAAATAAATTACAATGAAATATATTTTTAAAAAATTAATTAAAGTCAAGATAGCAAGATATCGTTACAATTTTTATTAAATTCAAAGAAGCAAAATGAATATTTTTTATTTGTATTACTCCTATATGTAGTGTTTGGGGAATTTTTCTCAGAAATTTTAAATGGCAAGTGGCCTACTGTAATCGGCTTAATACGATTACACCTATTTACAGATTATTCGATTATTGAGAGGGATTTTCCAAACAACCCAGTTTTCTTAGAAACATTATCGGGAATATTATTTTAAAAGAAAGTAGGTACATTAAATCAGTACTTAGTATTAGTTCTTTGAGTAAAGTTGTATGGTTTTCATAATATTGTTAATTGTGCAAGTACCAAACAATGTCGATAAGCCAAGGACCATCTAAACGACGAAAAACAGGTCCATTATCTTTAAATGAAAAAACTCTGATATTGAATTGTTATATATCATTGAAAAACAAGGATCCAAGTGCAAGTGTTGATGATATTGTGGAATTAACGGCTGCTATGTTGTGTGTTGCTAAATCAACAATTTATAGATTACTAAAAGAAAGCAAGAATGGAACTCTTCAACCCCCTAAAACTCCTTCAGGCCGAAAACCAATTGAGATCGATGAGTCATTAAAACAAAGACTAAGGCGTAAAATCCATGGATTTTACTTACGAAGGAAATTCCAACACGACAAAATTATGACATCAGTGCGAGAAGATACGGACTATACATAATTCTTCAGAATAACATTATGTAAACTTTTGAAAGATGTGGGTTTCAGATATACAAAACATAATAGAAAATCTCTCTATCACGAAGATATGAATGGGGATGTCTTCGAGAAATGGTTTGTTCAAATGTTGGATCTGATTCCAAAAGGGGCTGTTATTGTTATGGACAACGCAAGTTACCATTCACGGTTACGAGAAGTATTGTCCACAAGACGTTGGCGTAAAGCAGAGCTTTTGGAGTGGCTTATTTCGAAAAATATTAAGTTTCCAAAAGATCCACTAAGGAAAGAACTTAACAGAATTACAAAAATGAACAAGAATAAATACAAAACCTACATTGTAGAAGAAATGGCTTCTTCTCGTGGTATATCAGTTCTTCGACTTCCCCCTTATCATTGTGAACTTAATCCCATAGAATTAATATGGGCTCAGGTAAAGGGGGAAGTTGGAAAAAAAATACTACTTTTAAAATAAACGATGTTGTGAAATTGTTTGAGAGTGCTATAAGTCATGTTAGTAAGGAAAATTGGACAAACTGTATCGAGCATGTTATCAAAGTAGAGGCAAATATGTGGAAAATTGACAATATTTGTGATGATTTAATCGACCCTATTATTATTAATGTCAACAACGATTCTTCCTCTTCCGAGTTGGATATAGAATAAAATGTAAGTAATAAATGTATTCCAATAATTATTTCTTTTCAATTTTTATTATATTATAATTTAAAACGTATTTGTTTCCCAAAATACACAACACTGCATTGCGTTATTGCTTATCTGCTAATCCTTTAACAATGAAAAAACCCTAAACTTTGCTACAACTGAAACAAATACGGGGTCGATCTACCTGGTTTTCTGGTTTTTAGATTTACGGAAAAAATGTAATTTAAAGTAAGAGATTTATCAAAAATTTCATGGTGCTCCCTGTAAAGGTTTTGCATACTTAATTAGGGTTTATTACTCCTCGTACTTTTTGTACATACTATATCAAGGAAATTACCAGAATAAGCAAAATAGGTAGCTATGCCATTAACAATTAAATCAGGTGAAAGAATAATAATTCTCAGAAGTGCAGTGGCGAAATTACTGGTAGGCTTAGCATGCCATTTACCTCTAGTCCTATTAACGCCCTAATGATACTTGGTAGCAAAATTACCAACACCGATGTCGAGAACTCCATTGAAAATAAGACCAAAATTCTTTTAATAGGTACCACTACTAGCGCAATCACTAAACTATAAATGTAAGCGAAAGTAATAGGTATTCCTTCCAAAACTAATCTTGAAAAATGTACAGATGTAACATTTAATATAAATGTCAATAAATAATTTCAATGTTATCTTTGTTTGCATGAAAACCGTTCTCCATAATGTAAACTCCCTTGGGAGCATTGTAGTCTCATTTGGAATAATCAACTACCTACTTCTGTTTTAATTTTAATGTCATGGAAACTGATTTCTACTCCCGACCGTGGAAAAACGAACTTGATTTAAAAAAGTTTAATTTGCTTATTGGTACATCCACTAAAAATTGTTGAAAACATGTTTATACAATTTAGAATTTTCGAGGTTGTTAAAAAACTTACGATATTTATTCTTATTTTTTAAGGTTTTCCAAGAATATAAATAAAAGTTTCAAATTACCTTTGTATACAGTGTACAAAACGTAAACTACCCAATATAAACCTGCTAATTTGTATGTTCTTATACCTATAATTTTTTATTGTGGTTAAGCCAAAAAACAACGGGATCAGTTCCTAAAATCGCTTGCCAGCATTTAAAAATTTCTCATATAATTCCAGCATGTGGTAGTTGAACATGTGGTTAGGATTATTTAGGCGGGAAAAGACAGGCTCTAGGTAGATATAATTTTTTGGGTAGTTAATAAACATTGTTTGCCAAATACCTAATAACCAACAACTTTCTACAATTGAAAATTAAATAATGAATTCCCCTCGTAATTTTTTTTTCTTCTAAATGTCTATTTCCCCACAAAACGTAAACGAGCAATGTTTCATTATTCGACATTATAAATTAAGCATTACATATTTTGAGAGAAATGAGGTATTTTTTTAGTATTTTCTATCGTATTCTATCATTCCCATAACGCCATACACTCGCCCCTTGTTTCTCGAGGTCACCTCAATCGTTCCTTCTCTAATAAAAGAGAGACAGTTGCAGAAGTAGACGATATTAGAGGGGCAAAGAGAGATTACATTCATCTTTCCCCTCACCGCGTTGGTATTTGGAAATTTTAACAGAATTCAAGGCGGCTGTAACCGGTACACAAGTTATTCCTTACCGCGTTGCCGGTGTAGTCTAGGTATTAGATTGTTTGAGGATTTTTAACTATTTTTATTTATTGCAATAGAGTAGGTACCTATATCTAGGTAGATACGATTTTATAAATTTTAATGGGAACTATTTTGAACTTAACATTAATACCTAGAAACTAAAATTAGTTACAAATGTCTACTCTAATTCCCTAATCCTATTAAAAAACAATCTAGAAAAAACTAAGTCTGACAACACTTAGTTACCGAAGTGTAGATTCATTTTTCTTGGAAATCGTGTAAAAGGGATGGAGTGGCAACATGAACCGTTACACGCTGTTTGATGGGAAATAAATCTAACTCATGAACTTAGTAAAAAACAACGTCCATCAAATAAATCTGCTTTTAATTAATATTGATTTAAATTGCTATTTAAGTCACATTTTCAATATCACGAAATTAAAATTCGCTTCGATAACAGTATACTTGATAAAATATTAAACTAGGTACCTAAATGGGGTTGAATCTGATATTTAGAGCGTTAAAACGTATGTAAATATGGCAACGAGAATAATTCTTTTGTATTAGAAAATAGAAATCGATATTTAGATAAGAAATTGAGATTAACCTCTATTCTATTAACTTTTATTAGAACAACAAATCCAATGGAAAATATATTTTAAAAAACCTAGGTAGGTAATCTAGTCATCCAATAGGTATAATTTACTATTTCTAATTCTAACCAATATCCAGTATTAAATTAACTTAGAATACGTGTAAACGATAAAGATCATAAAGATTGGATTATTTGTGTGATTGGGTAATCATCCCCCTTGTCCTCGTCTTCCTGCGCACCATCGAATAGTTTTTGTAGTTCGCGCAAGGAAGTTGTTTGAATTTGGCGCCACCTGGCAAATGACATTGGAAGTATACATTACATGACGTTTTCCGTCTACTCTTTCTTTAAGTTGACAGTTTGTGAGAATTATACAAAATGGTGAGTAAAATATTTAATCTGTTATCATCCTTAATTTAACTTTTTAAATTCTTAATTATTATAAAAAATTTGACTCCTGATATTTGGTTACTTTAATTAAGATGGTATATTTTCAATTTATTTAAAAATTTGATATACAATTGGGTTATGTAGTAATTAAAATGTCAACAACTTGTTATAAGTAGATTTACTTTTAAGTTAATACTTTGTAACTCGGTTATAACATTAATTATTTTGTTTTAGGTTAATGTACCCAAACAACGGCGTACATTTTGTAAAAAATGTAAGGTCCACAAGCCCCACAAAGTAACACAATATAAAAAGTCGAAGGAACGTCATGCTTCCCAAGGTAGAAGACGTTACGATAGAAAACAACAAGGTTTTGGTGGACAAACAAAACCTATTTTCCGTAAAAAGGTATGTTTACTTTTTCTTAACAAGCCATAAATGTACATATATTTTGCGTTTGTAGGCAAAGACAACTAAAAAGATTGTGTTAAGAATGGAATGCACAGACTGTAAATTTAGAAAACAAATTCCACTCAAGAGATGCAAACATTTTGAACTTGGAGGTGACAAGAAACGTAAAGGTCAAATGATTCAGTTTTAGTTTATAGTTTTGCCTTAAAAAATACAGAAAATTTGAAAATGGTGTGTTGTATTTTTATTTAAGAACCCAAAGGTTGGAGTTATTGGTTGTATATAAACAATCAATACCTAAAAGTAATTCAGACCAAAAGGTGAAATTAAAGGTAAAATGAGGATAATTTAAAAAATTCTAGTATTTTATATAAATATATACAATATATTTAACATAATGGTTTTAACAAAAGTATACTTAAAATAATATTTGATTCAGTCAGATTTTTCTTCAGATTCGGTTTGTAATAAATCCTCAGTTAACCCAGGTATAACATCATCAGGTTTGCTGAAATAAATTGTTATTTTAATTGTTTGATTGTATTATTTGTAAGCAAGTACAAGAATTTTCTTATTTTTAAAGTTAATAAGTGTGAAAATGATAAATAGTCAATTACTTTTATAATGAAACTTCTGAATTTAAGAAATTCTTATATGAAAAATTAATTTAAAAATCCTATTTACATAGTAAATGGGATTTTGCTTAATTTTGAACAACTTCCTTTCCAACCCACTTGTTAGTAAATTAATACTTACTCTAATATTGCAGGGTTAATTCCTTCATTTTGCATTTTTAATTTAACAGCTGGTTCAGGTACTCCGAATTGGATCATTTTGAAAAATTTCTTATACCTAGGATCATCTTTAGCTTTTACTCCTTTCTGAGTTTCTATAGGCAAGTCCACTTGGTTGATTGGCTCTTCATCAGTCTTATCTTTTATTTCAGGCAAATTCAAGTCATCACTTTTAGTAGAATTATTTGGATTAGGTTCTTCATTATCCAGTCCAGCTATTGATGACAACTATAAATCCAATTATTAAAGAATAGGGAAAATACGACTGAAATATCTAATTTTAAAATATTTACTTACTTGGAAAACAACTATGAGGCAATGTTTATTTTTTACACAAAGAGGTTGAGTTGGTACATATCAACAAGTTAATGTGAATTACAGGACATATTTCACCTCACACTAATGTAATTTAGTACATAAATTAAAAATACATCTATTTTAAACACATAAAACCCTTTGTTATTAAATATACATTTTGTTATAATTATACAAATTGCTTTTTGGAAAATTATCTAAATACTTTATTGGGAAACATTTTTTATTCATGTAATTATACCCCCCTTGCAAATAAAAATACATTTTTTTTACATTGAGAGATATTTGTCTTTATTCTTCTCAATAAAGCAATTTTTACTGTCAAATATAAATAATTTTGGGGGATATTAACAATTCCTATTATTTCATGTACTAAGTTCAAGGAAATATAATTTTGGCTTTAAGCATGTCTAGCCCATTATACTTACTTGCGATTCCAATATAGAAAGGGATGCTTCAATTTTCTGAATTTTATAATCAAATTCCATAAATCGGGATTCACAAGATTGTGCAAAAGTATTTAAATGAGACACTGTGTTCATTATAAAATGATTAACAAACGCTATAGTACGTTTCTGTTGTATTGGCAATATCTATTTGAAAAATTTTTTTGTATTAGTTAAATACGAATATTTGTTTTGATATTCATTCAAAATCACTTACCTGCGTTAAATCCTCATTTTGATCTATAGAAGGAAAATCAACTTGCATTTTATCGAAAAAAAAATTGAAACTAAGCTTAAAATTATTAATAGCTATTTTTACATTTCAAATTCTTGGGAAAATTCGATATTAAACAAATTAACATTTATTTAATAATCATCTGAACATAGATTAATTACACCTGACATATGTCAAAGTCAAGCGATACCAACTGTTGATTTTAGTTATCTCAGGTGAAACAACCATCTAATAAATTAATTCCTCTGGATATAAATGTACTGTATTATAATATGAGTTAAACCAACAATTAACTCAGAAAACTACATTAGATAATTAAACTAAAATCAATGCTTGGTGTTAATTTATAGATTATAACTTGTAGGTGACAACTCTAGCCATCCTAGAGGACAAATCCATATTACATGTATAAGACCCAGAACCATATGTAATTCAGTTTCTAATTTTCTTATCAAGAAAGTTGGAGACGGTCAAATGCTTGTTTCTCTCATATAAATGCCAAATTAAGACCAATACAGTTGATACAAAAACTTGGTGAATTTAGATCGAGTCTTGCCTTCTGACAAAATTTGCTCTTTTGCATTACCTACCAAATTATATCAATGAATAACAAATATATTGTTGTAGAAGATTGTTTCTTGCAAAACATATTAGTTTTATGCTGGAGTGCCTCGAGGATGTGCCCAAGCTACCAGCTTTATTTCTGCTAGATACTAAAAACTTTAATGTATTTGATTTATGGATTTGCAGATGACTTCTCAACTTCTTTGATCAGCTGACTCTTTTCAACAAAAGAATGTTAAATTAAATTAAATCCATTCATAATGACCTACAAAAAATACATCACTTCTCTTAAAACCAGTTGTCCAGATGCAAGTATAATAATGGCAATAATATAACAAATACACCACTATCAACTTGTTAGATGCAGGACACATTAAGGCAATTGCAGAAAGTCTCTTACAATTGGCTCCTTATGAAAATTGTTGGTACTTTACTCATAATTTAAAAACAATTTGTTTCACAACACCTTTATTCAAATAAGATACAACTGTATATAAAATATAACTTTGTCAACTACAACAGAAATAAAAACAACAACTCATGAGGAAAACTAAAAGTACTGTATAAAAAACACAGTTTTTAATTTAAAATCCAGATATTGTGTTATAGGACCTAGATCTGCTGATCCAAATTTACCATTGTCAAGATAATCTCCACAATGGTAACTACATCTGATTTTCTCGCTCAAGAGATTAGAAAATATACTTATAATAAATAAATTACGCATAAATGTTCAACAAAGGAAAAATATCACAGAAGTTGCAACAAGGGTGTTTTTATGGGGTTATTTTTCAACATTATTGCGTTCCAGACTTCTGAAAAGGTATGTATACCTACATTACATGACACTGTTTTGTTGTGTTTTAAAAACTTATTGAAATCATGTACTGACATACTTTTTTAATTGAAAACCACCAGACAGAATTTAAAGAATATACAGTGTTCATCTAACATAAGACATACTTTTTAAAATTTAAATAGCTACACACTAAAAACAACAACAAAATAATAGTACTCTTAATAAAATCCTATTATAACATAACATAGTTATAACTTTTTAAACATTCGCAAGCAAATATACTTAATGACGTGGGAATAGGCCCAATTATAATACCATCCACTTACAACATTTTGAAGACACATAGAACAGTCCACCTATTTATTTATTTACAACAAGTTAAGAAAATTTTAAACACTAACCTTATTAATCACTAAAATCGAGTGTTATTCTCTGAATACAAAAAAGAGAAAAACAAAAGTACGCAGGGTATCAAATTTATAATGGAGCATTCAAAATTGAAACGTATTTTTGAACTGGTTTAATAATAAATAATGTTTGGTACGCTCAAGTTTTATTATAGTCATATTAATGTGGAATAATTGAATCTTATGTTATAAATATTTTTAACAAAAAAGTCCCAAGAACAGCATTTCCAAATTTAATGTCATATTGTGGTGTACAGTACAGTTTTAACAAGATATTTTGATAATATATCTAATTGGCAATATGATTGCCAACAGGTCATTTTGAATTTTCCCTGTAGAAAATATACATACATTTAAAATTGTCTTTCATTGTAAAATCTAAAGAAAATGCAACTCACATTTGGACGGCGTTGTGCAGAAAGTTACCAACCCTCAATATATCAGATATTGGGTTGGATGCACATTTGGACATTCTGTAAAAACCTACCACCTCTATATATAACCTATAAAACTATAAAAATGCTAAGCCACATATTAAATTTATCTGATATTCTAATTTGCAGAAACCTACCAACCCACTTGGTAGCATACTTTTAATTTACAGAAACCTTCCAACCCACTTGGTAGTGGGTTTATAATGCAGGAATACACAATGCTAAAGAAAAAATCTTCTGGAGATAGAACTGCTAGCGAAGAAATCTTGTAATACCACTGTGGCCTAACGGAAAGCCTATCGCTGAGGCGAAATTACAAAATTTAAAGGAAATGATGAACCTTATTCCTGCTGATGCATTGACTTTTTATCAAAATTTGCAGGGTGTCACTGTAACTGAAGATGTTGACGGTTACAATGTCAATGTTGAAGATCTAGATTTTGAAGTGGATAAGTAGATTAATATTAAAATTTATTAAACTAATACGATAAATATTCATATCCTTAACTTTTCTATAAATAAAAATAATTTTTATAACTTTACTGTTGTTTTTATTTAATATTGTTCGTATTAATTTCCCACTTTGCAAAATGCAGAAACCTACCAATCCACAAAAATTTGCCATTTCTCTTTTTAATTTACAATTAAAATATTTAAACACGTAGAAAATACCAAAATATTTATCCACAGTCAAATAAAAAAATTACAAAGCCGTAGTCAAATAAAAAAATTACAAAGCCGTAGTAACATATCCTGCAGATTTTTTAAATCAATAAAAACTTTCAACTTGATTATCTCAGTTTGCCATTATTGTTGGTAGCTTTCTGCATAACGCCGTCCATTTAATTATGTATCCATTCCCAAATGTTTAGAATTCAAATTTTTAATATTTGATAGAACTTTTGGCCAGTACTTTTCGTTTTGGTTCACATTTAAATAACATTTTATCAATGACTGGTAAAAATTTAAACTTGGTTCTCAATCTGGGACAACTCATAAGTGAGGAAAGGATGCTAACAATATATGTTATCTACCAATAAAAACTAGTAGAATGAAGGAGCTTGAGATTCAAACACATACCTCAACCACATAAAAACTAACTTTTATTAAGATCTTGAATATATTTTCTCCTTCAACTCAATTAAATTGCGAAGACTTTCTTAACATTTGTTCCAATGATCGTTTGAAACTATAACTAGGGGCCACATAACAACGAACTTTTCCTGACTGCACCATTAAACTTCAATTATTCCATCATTTTTACTACTTACCACCTTCTACCACATTTCCTTCATTACTTCCTACTTCATTATCACCTTAAATGCTAAATTCGATTATTTTTCAGATTACTTTTACTAGAAATTCTGGAGATTCAAGTCAAAGTTGACAATTTAATAGTTTCTAATTTAATACTGTAGTATGCGATTTTTTTATTATTTATTCGAGAATAAAGAGAAATTATATTTTTTTTTTCAAATTTTTAGTTTCAACCTGACCTTACACTTAATTTTTAAACAAAATGTTATATTTTTAGCATACCAATCATTATTTAGTGGCCTATTCAAGTTTAATGAGTATGAACCTTACAGTTACATGTTTATTAGTTTCTCTGTAATATTATTTTATTTTTCAGATCTATTTAATATCAATTATGATCAACAAGTAAAAAGGAAATAAAGATAAACATTTAAAATGTATTTTAGGAAAAACCCTGCCTTCAACAACGAAGATGACTACTGATCGATTATTCCAGTACGAATTATAAGTGTTTCAATTCACAGTACAAACTACAAACTCGTTTACTTGACAATAAAGCAACCATCCATATTTGTTCGTTAGTCTCGAATGAATAAATACATTCATACTCAGAGTAATTGTTTACTTATTACTCTGAGCATTCATAATATAAGTTAAGTACCTAATGTATAAAAATAACAACGTTTTCTCATCCAACAAATCGCTAACTAAATAATTATTAACGACGAATGTTAAATACCTACAGAATAATACTTTTTCTGTTATTGAACAGATCTATAAGATTTCTTTTTTTTTAATTTCATTAAATGAATTACATTATTGTCTAATTTTGTTGTTTCCGTTTTAATAGTTCTGCGATTCGATCGATGCATACTTTGGAACCGTCATAAGCCTCTTTCGAAAACTGAAAACCAAAAAACTTAAAATAGTAGTACAAGTGTAGTGTAAAAATATTAAGTTACTGAAAATTAATATCAAGATAATTTTATGATTTAAAAACATTTTCTATTATTACTTTACTAGCTGTTGCCAATGCATGACTTCGTAAGCTTGGATTTTTAAAAACGTAGGAGGATACAATAGGTTTTCAAACATCAGTGACAACCTTAGAGAGCTCTTCAGAGTGAAAAACAGAGCAAGAAGAAGAGCCAACAGAACAGGACTACAACAAGAGAAACAGACTACATGAGGAAGTGAAGGAAAAACTCAAAGCACACAGATCCTCCAAGGACTGGGACAGAAGAATAGAAGAACTTGACCCAAATACACCAGGATTATGGAACCTCGCCAAGATACTACAAGAGAAAAAGGACATTCCCCCAATCCACGGAGACAACGGAATCGTATTATCAGAAACCAAATGGGATTAGTACTAATCCAGGAACCATGGGTCCGTGATGGTCAGGTGAGATGACTCGCAAAAAGAGATGCCAAGTTAATATATAAAGTAAGTAATGTTGACAAACCCAGAGCATGCGTCTTGGTAAGTAACAGTATTAATCACTTTTGTGTTTCAGAACTCATGACGAGAGACCTTGTTCCGATTCGAGCAAACCTCGAGTTCGAGAATAGACGTCAAGAAGTCATGATAGCATCATGCTACTTTGCAGGGGACGGGCCGGCACCGCCTACAGAACTGCAAAGACTAGTCGAGTACTGTGAACAGAAGCAGCTGCCTCTTCTCATAGGATGCGACGCTAACGGTCACAATACCATATAGGGAAGCAAAGACACCAACGACAGAGGTGAGAAAATTTTAGACTTTATATTTAATAAGAATCTTGTTATACACAATATAGGGAATACCCCTACTTTTGTAACCAGAACAAGAAAGGAAGTACTAGATATAACAATAAGTACAGCGAATCTTAAGGATAGGGTGAAAGATTTGAGAGTATCGAACGAACCATCCGTCTCTGATCATAGAATGATTACGTTCAGATTAGAGAAACCCTAGGAAAACTAACTGGGAAAATTACAACACTAACCTGAACATAAATCTTGCAAGTCTCAAGACTAAAAGAAATGCCAAGAATTACCTGGCATTAGAAAATGATCTCATAGAACTGAACGAGGCAATACTCGATTCCTATGAATCCAGTTGTCCTCTCCAAAGGACTAGAAAAGCAAAAGATGCGATATGGTGGAACAGTCATCTGTCAAACTTAAGATCCGAGACGCGACAGCTCTTCAACAGAGCCAAACGTAATGGATATTGGCAGAGCAAACCGAGAAACTTACAACGTATAATAAGGAGATCAGAAAAGCTAAAAGAAACAGCTTCAGAAAATTCTGCGAAGAAATAGACGCTACACCCTCTGCACCAAGGCTACACAAAGTCTTGGCAAAAGGAAAATTAGACACTGTAATGGCATTACGGAAGCTTCACAGAAAGCGAAAAAGAACGAGCTCTGCTGCTGTTAGAAACTCACTTTCCCGGAGGAATAGTCCCTTCGGGAAAAACAAGTGAGAAAGCTAAAAGACCTACCAGACCACTGCAATGGCAAAACACTTATGCAGTCAGGAACGGCTGAGATGGGCTATGAACACCTTCCACCCGTTCAAAACCCCTGGAACAGATGGAATATTTACTGCCCTACCCCAACAGGGCCAAAAGGCAATAATTCCACACTTGATCCGAATTAGTCGGCCTTGAACTGGGATACATACCAGAAGCGTGGAGAAGGGTCAAAATCACCTTCATCCCAAAAGCAGGGAAACGGGACATTACGCATCCCAAATCCCTTAGACCGATCAGCCTCACATCGTTTGGAAACGATGGAAAAAGCTGTAGACAACTACATTAGAACAGACATCTTGGAACAGGTGCCATTGCACGCCCGTCAACATGCGTACCAAGCGGGAAAGTCCACGGAAACCGCTTTAACACAATTGACTGACGAAATCCAAGACGCTCTGAATAAAAAAGAGACCGTGGTATGTGTCTTTCTAGACATAGGAGGGGCCTTTGACAATACGCCACATGAGGCAGTCAAAAGAGCACTGATTGAGAAAGGAATAGATAGAACGACTTCCATCTGGATGTCGCAACTGCTATCTACAAGAATCGCAGAAATGGAGGCAGGACAATACACTATCTTCATTAATGTGACCAGAGACTGTCCACAGGGGGGAGTTGCATCCCCACTTATGTGGAGTCTCACTGTGGACAGTCTACTCTGTCGATTGACTAGGGAAGGCATACCATGTCAAGGGTATTCCGACGACATGGTTATCCTGGCAAAAGGGAAGTATGAAGATGTCCTCTGTGATATTGTTCAAAGAGGACTGAACATTGCGAAACAATGGTGTGACTCAGCATCAACCCCACGAAAACCTCACTAGTAGCCTTTACAAGGAAAAAGGAACCTAATTTAAAAATAATAAAAATAGGGGAGAACATCGTCGAGTGGAAAACAGAGGTAAAATATCTAGGGCTAATCCTAGATAGCAGGTTACTCTGGAATAAACACGAAGACGAAGTAATACACAAAGCAACCAAGGCCCTCATAGTGTGCAGGAACATTGCAGGGAAGAACTGGGGATGCAACCCACGTATTCTGCAATGGATGTACACAGCAATAGTGAGATCAGTAATCACATATGGGGCAGTGGCTTGGGGCTAATCTGAGTACGACGAGGAAAAATCTCTCGAAGATTCAGAGACTAGCCTGTTAATGTATCACTGGAGCAATGGGAACTTGCCCCACTGCTGCAATGGAGGTGATTTTAAACTTGACCCCACTGCACATTCTGCTAGAAATTGTAAGGAAGAAAAAGATATATAGAATGATCAAAGAAGGAATTATCAGGGAAAAACCTCGATCACTTCAATTTGATCAAACTTGGGAAATGCCCCAAGATGATATGCCAAAGAGATTCAACTTTTTGAGAAAGTTGAGTAATAAATCTAAATGGGATGAAGACACCATATAGAATTTAAACCAGAATACCATAAAGTGGTATACGAACGGTTCCAAGCTAGACGAGGGAACTGGGATAGGAGTTTTTGTACCGAGAGCCAAATACTCAGAAAGCTTGGGCACATACCCGAGCATCTTTCAAGCAGAAGTCCGCGCCATCGAAAGATGTGTGGAATTCAATATTGGAAGAAACTACCACAGACAAGAGATTGTGATCATGTCGGATAGTCAAGCAACCATCAAAGCGCTGAGCTCAAATATAATCAGTTCGAATATGATTTGGGAATGCCTGAGCAAACTAAATGAACTAGGCCAGAAGAACACTGTCACCCTCCTATGGGTCCCGGGACACATAGGAATAGAGGGGAACGAAACAGCAGACAAGCTGGCAAAAAAGGAGCTGAAACCCCACATTTGGGACCAGAACCATCCTGTGGGATCAGCAGTAGAGTAATCTTAAGCCGGCCACTCACGTTCCAACGCCGCAGTACGATTTTGTCGAATGTGATTGCAGTACAATTTCGTTGAAAATCGAGTGGGAACACACACGTAACGACTTTGCAGTACGAGTTTTACTTTCATGTGTTAAACATGTCCGAAGAAAATATACTTTTAGCGGCTCTTGCGCTTTGTCTAACTGACAAAAAAAACAAAAAAGAAAACAAAAACGTAGGTGGTGGCTATTAAAAAGACATACGTATAGTCACGTCCATTTATTACAAGAATTGCGATTATATCCAGATGTTCTAGGAAGATCTTGATCGCCAAAAAAAGATAGAAAATCAAAGTACCATAACTTTGGCTTATAAATTTCTTCTGTGCCTGCACCAGATTGCAGGATTTCTTAACTAACTTTAACTCCCTTTTGAAGGATGTTCGAAAATTATTGATTTTCTTTTTTACGCTTTCCTCATTTGCATCCGATTTTTCTTCTTGAAATTTAGCAACTAAAATTTTCAAAGCTCTTTTCCTAGCATTTTTATTGCGGTAAAGTGGCGATTTAATTTTCCATAGGCATTCCTGCTCTTTATACAACTCAAAAATTTCTCTCAAAAAGTTTCGCTAAGTGCCATTTTTTAAATTAAAATCTAAACAATCTAATCGGAAGCTGCCATACACGGTCAAATATTCAATCCAACCAACGGCGTTGTACTGCGGCAGACTGACTTGTTTGTCTGCAAGCAAATCGCACCGATTTGGTCGAACGGCGAAAATACACGATCAAATTATGTTCAATTTTGTCGCATTCGACAAAATCGTACTGCGGCGTTGGATCGTGAGTGGCCCGCTTTAGGAAAACTAAGGGAAGAAATGGAGAAGGAAAAATCCAAGTACTGGAATCAGCTGGAAGGGCTGGTAAACTATGACCAGAAGAAATCTCTTAGCTGCCTCAACCTCAGTAAAAAGAGGCTCCGAATTTTAACGGGAATACTAACCGGGCATCGTCGGTTAAAAAGCCACATGAAGAAACTAGGGTTAGTAGATGAAGCAAGGTGCAGATTCCGTGAGGAAGAGGATGAAACCTCAATACACATACTCCCAGAATGCCCTGCCTTGCAGAATTCTAGGGCCAGATACCTAGGAGCACATGAAATAGAAGAGGGGGATCTACCTGATTTGAAGCCCGACGATGCGATGTCCTAAACTTCCTCAGGAAAATAGGACTCGAAGAGCTGCTATAAATCTGAAAAAACATCAGAACTTGGCAAGTAAGGGGGGGCACAATAGATCTTATAGGGTTGCAGTGTACTTATCACCCCTAATTCATACATGTCTTACACTTCATTTGGCGATTTTTGGACCAGTTGTAAGCATATATCGAAGAACAACACCATTAACAGATTGTATTTCATAAGAGTGCTTTCTAACAATGCAATATAATCACTGAAGAGCATCAAGTACTAGCAACATTGCTTGTCAATCCATAGTTTTCCACTTATTCTATTACTTTACCGTCCCGTTGAATATGTATTACTTTTTATGTACTAGATATAGCTAATGCCTTAATTTTTGTTGCGTTTATTTACATAACTTTTGATGAATGTTCTCTGACCCATATTTAGTGTCCTAACAGTGAACCTTTATAAACGTAAAAGGTTAATATAAGCTAGCAATTGCAATTTTCAGTGACTTCTGATCTACAATGCGCCAATCAATTGAAAACATTTTACTTACCACTGAAAAATTTAAAAATCCATGAGGCAAGCCATTTAAAACGTCGAAAGTTACATCGTTTCCCACAGCCTTAAGCCGTTTGGCGAACATTACACAATCATCAAGACACGGATCCATGTCGACGCTCTGAAAACGTTTACAATAAATTCGGAAAATTCTAATTATGCTTTTTAGTAGAAGTTTTCGATTGAAAGAACATTTAAACTTACCAAAATTTTTGTGGGTGGAAATTTTTTTAAATCCTCGTCTGTGGCAAAAATTGGACTTAAGTAACAATCTCTTGGTACTTCAAAAATAAATTTGTCGTTAATATTTACTTGGTGGGGCGTATCTAAATCCAACAATTTTTCGGCATCGCTAACGCTCCTTTCACCTACAACTGATATGTTTATCATTAAAGCGTTTATGGTTAAAGACCAGTTATATAATGTTTCGTCCGTGATAGACGTGTTGCGCTAAAATCAGTAAAATTACAAGTAGTAAACCTGCGAATTGAAATTTGATTCTAATCTATTGTGGTGTAAACATTATAGACCAGGGTCGATAATTTTTGAAACCAAAAAAATTACAGTAGAATGAAACCCATTAGAAAAGGAGGGGAATATGATCAAAAGGAAAAATAAATGACGGTCGATCCGAGTTCGGGAAGTGGGAGGGGGTGAGTTTTTAAGGGTAAAAAATGGTTTATCTTGATTTCCGGCTAAACTACACGTCCTATGCGAAAAAGTTAAATGGCAAAGTTGTAGGTAATAAAAAGATCTACAACTTTTGTATTCGCAATTTTTTCACATAACCTCACAATTTGGGTGAAAAATTCAAAAAACCAAGTTTTTGGTTTTTTATTTAGGTACCTATATCTTTTTAAAAATTTTTTTTTACGAAATTTGGTGAAAACTTACCTTATTATGTCCCAAATACACTGTAAATTATTTGATTAAAAATATTTATTTTTTCGCCTTATTTTCACTTGATATCAAAAAAGCGCCCTAATTTTCAATCGAAAATTCTGACGTCAAAATATCAGCTTTTTTCAAAAAGTTTGGGAGCTTTTTGTTCGTTGAAATATCTACTTTCTGATGGTGTAAAAAAATATTTAGGAAATGTTCTCAGAAAATGCAAAAAATTAAAAAATTCGAAAAAATTTTTTTATCCTTATGTACAATTTCATCAAAAAAATATGATTGCTGCAATTTTTTTAAGTTGGAAAGTTTATTTATTTAATTCGAATTACATTCAGGTCATAGAAAATCTCATACAATATAAATATACATAAAAATCGTACTATTGAATTTAGATACTTAATTCATAATATTTTTTTTCAAAAACGTTAATCCTGTTATTTATAAATACCTTATCTGAAATTCTAATCAGTTATTCATATTAGTTTTTGTCTCTTTGAAGGCATTTCTTCTTCGTTAGATTCGACAAACCTTTCCAACTCTAGTTGCTCGTCGAAATCTTCAAGACCATCATCTTCGTCTCCAATGTTATATCCAGTCTGCATTGGTTCTTCATCTGAATCATTTACTTCCTTGTAGACTTTTTCTTCCATATTGGAGCAACTTTCAGAACCCTGACAATGAGTGCATAAATTTGTGCATTTTAAACCATGTTTTCGGCAACCACATTTTAAACTGTTACATCCAGTTTCACAGCTGCAGCAAATAGTTTTGGGCATAATTCCACGCTGATGTTGCTTCCATCCCCAATCTGTTGCTGTCAATTCGTTACCCAACCAAGTTTGAAGCTGATAATATGCTCTGTGTTCTGCTGCTCCTTCTGTGGGTGGGAGGTTTGCCAAAATGAAGGATGATTTAAATTTTGCCAATTGATATTTTTAAAACCTTAATTGTTATTTTTTCTTTTTTACATTCATAAATAGATTTGATTAATTGATAAAAAAAATTTTTCGAATTTGGGTTTTTTTCAATTTTTCCGAGATCATTTCCTACAGTAATGTATTTTTTTACATCATCAGAAAGTAGATATTTCAACGAACAAAAAGCCCCCAAACTTTTTGAAAAAAACTGATATTTTGACGTCAGAATTTTCGGTTGAAAATTAGGGTGCTTTTTTGATATTAAGTGAAAATAAGGCGAAAAAATAAATATTTTTAATCAAATAAATTACACTGTATTTGGGACATAATAAGGTAAGTTTTTACCAAATTTCGTAAAAAAAATTTTGAAAAAGATAAATAAAAAACCAAAAACTTGGTTTTTTGAATTTTTCACCCAAATTTTGAGGTTATTTGAAAAAATTGCGAATACAAAAGTTGTAGATCTTTTTATTACCTACAACTTTGCCATTTAACTTTTTTGCATAGGACGTGTAGTTTAGCCGGAAATCAAGATAAACCATTTTTTACCCTTAAAAACTCACCCCTTCCCACTTCCCGAACTCAGATCGACCGTAATTTATTTTTCCCTTCATTTTGATCATATACCCCTCCTTTTCCAATGGGTTTCATTCTACTGTGTTTTTTTATTCATTTTTTAGCATTTTTAAAGGCTTCGGTCCTGGTCTATTAATAGAACGTTTTTTTGTTAACTTTAAAAGTGCAAGTTTAACCAGAAAGCTGTAAGTACAACTACATTTTTTCTTAATTGTCATGGATACCCGAACCAGAACCAGAAAAACAACTAAGGGAGAGGATGAACTGCACAATTTAGAAATAAAAGTAAAGTTACAACAATGTGCACTTCTGAGGAATTTATAACTAGTTTATCTGCAATGATAACTAAAACTATTAGTAATACCTTTAGAAAGGAATTTCAAAAATTGAATGATGAAAACAAACTTTTAAAACAAGAAATAGAAAATCATAATAACCTTATTCAAAACCTAATAATCAAACATGAGTGGAATGATCGAGCTGATAGAAGCAAGAACCTTATCTTTTATGGTGTAAAAGAAGATACAAAAGAACACTGCAGTGCTGTAATCTTCAACATTTTAAAGCAAACAATGAATTTAAGTTTGGAAAATTATTGTAGAGAAAGTTGTTTTCGATTGGGGAAGAAAATAGAGAATAATAATAATTGTACGGACAGACATTCATAATGTAAATATAAGAAGAAAAGGTTTATTAACTATTCCTTCCTTCAGGATTGAATTGTTTCGACGTTGTTTTACTTATAACATCTGTTTTCTGTATAACTCAATTAATATTAAGTATAAGTCCGAAAATGCTTCCAAATTTAAGACCCTGTATAAGCAATTCCTTTTAGAATCTCAATGTTAGACCAGGGGCTCGATTCTTGAATCTCGAATTCGAAATATCAGTGTCGACTTTCGACATATGTCGATAGTTTTGTATAAAGGCGATTCTTGAAAGTCGAATTCGAGATAAATTCGACAATTGTTGTTCGAGACTGCATCGAATGGGTAAAACCGTTCGACATAATGAATTGTCGAATTTTATTCTCATTATGTCATGTCTCTGTCATAAACGTAGATACAATAATATATAAAAGTTTTAAAGTTTTCTTGATATTTTATTTAGTTACAATTTATTTTTATTACGTTTTATTAGTATTTAGTTGTTTGTTATTGGTATTATATTTTTGGTTAGTATTACTGTTTACTGTTAGTTTCAAAATAAATCAAACATAGTATTAGGATAGGAGTGGCAATAGAGAACTTGGAAGATAATGCTCCCAGACAAATTATAAACTATGTAGAGGCTTTTCACATGAGCGATTATAATTTTAAAAAGAATTTCATATTAACAAAAGCTGTTACCCACGAATTAATGGAAATGGTTCAACCTTATATGAAAGAGCGAACACGGGCATCTGTACCATCCAATGAAAGAAGCGTAAACATTATTTTTTTAATTGAATTGATGAGGTTTTCACTTGATGAAGATCTAAACTGTGTTTTGTCTTTTAATTTCTTTATATTATTTCTATTCTTCGTAAACCAACCAATAATTTTTTCTTCTAATAATATAAATGTGACACTTGACGTAAACAGAATCTTGTGTATGGTATTCCGTGTCAGAATAATACGATGTTGCCACTTAATCTTTCGACATCAAATGTCGATTGAATTTCGAATGTCGATTCGTACTGAAGAATAAGTCCCGTACAAATCGATCGACATTAAAAGTGAGAATTTACGAATTCGACAAATTTCGTTCGAGATTCAAGAATCGAGCCCCAGGCTCAATATCAAATCAGTAAAAATTAAATTAAACCTTATATACATCACTGTAAGGCAGCCACGGCTGTACTACAGAGATGTCTACTCAAACAAGACATAGATCTTGCTCTTGTGCAGGAACCCTATGTCGTTGGGAGAGCGGTCAAAGGGCTACCATGCGCGGGAGGCTACGACTTGATCTATTCGACGAATGGCCACCCTCGGGCATGTATAGTAGCCAAGAGAAATCTTGATGTTTTTCCACAATGGGACCTGTGCACAGGAGACCTAGTGGCAATTACAGTCAAGATTAAAAGAAATAATATGTCGAGGCAGATTGTTATTGGCTCGGCATACCTACCGTACGACCAATCAGGTCCCCCTCCTTCCAAAGAGGTGAGAGAACTGGTTACACACTGTAGGGACAAAGGGATCGAACTCCTTCTGGGGTGCGACGCCAATGCTCACCATATCATATGGGGGAGCACAGACATTAACTCAAGAGGGAAGTCACTTCTGGAATACATTGCTTGCAATAATCTAGAAGTGGCTAACGTTGGGAATGACCCCACTTTTGTGATTGAATCGCGGGAGGAGGTCATTGATATCACAGTAGGTACAAGAGAGGTGTGCAGGTGGGTGGACGGATGGCATGTCTCTAGGGAGATGTCTATGTCCGACCATAGGCATGTCCTCTACAACCTAACATGTGAAACGGGGAAGGAGGAGGTCACATATCGCAACCCTAGAACCTGTGATTGGGACTCCTTCAGGGAGCACCTTGAGCAGGGTCTAAGCGAATGCCTCCCAGCCCCAAAGAATGAGGCTGAAATAGACTTCCTCTCAGAACAACTGACTGGAGGTCTTATGGAGGCCTATAACAGAAACTGCCCAGAGAAAAGGAAGAGGGCTAATAGGGACACTGTATGGTGGACCAAAGACCTCTCGAGTCTCAGGACAGAAGTGAGAAGACTCTTCAACCTGGCCAAAAGAACAAATGGCTGGGAAGCCTATAAGGCTAAAAGGAGAGAATATGGTTATGCGATTCGCAAAGCCAAAGAAAACTCTTGGAGAAAATTCTGTGAGGACATTGACAGCCTTCCAGAATGCTCCAAGCTGAAAAAACTCTCCAGAGGGACACCATTGGTAGGGTAGGATCTCTGAAGAATGAAAAAGGGGAATACACAACGACCGGTGAGGAGACTTTAGATCTTCTTCTAAAATCACACTTCCCGGGATGTGAACCTGTCACGGAGCAGGGGCACATCTCCGTAGGAGGGCATCCAAGGACAGCTGGGCCCTTGCCAACAAAATCGTGAACAGAACCAGACTTGCATGGGCGATAAAATCCTTTCACCCATACAAAGCTGCGGGACCAGACGGTATCTTCCCGGCACTGTTGCAACAGGGCAGGGAAATCATCGAGGACCAATGTGCCGACTACTCAGGGCTAGCTTGGCACTGAGCTATATCCCTATGAACTGGAGGTCTGGAAGAGTAGTCTTCATACCGAAGCCTGGTAAGGCCACGTATGCTGAGACGGGCTCCTTCAGACCTATCAGCCTGACCTCCTTTTTTCTTAAAACTTTGGAAAAACTGGTGGACAGGTACCTACGGGACGGTGCTTTGAGGGTAAAACCTCTGCATCGAAACCAGTTTGCGTATAAGAGTGGGGTGTCCTGCGAAGTCGCGGTACACAAGCTGCTCCTGAAAGCGGAGCAGGCACTCTTAAATAAAGAGATAGCCCTAGGTACGTTTCTGGATATTGAAGGGGCATTTAATGTTGCCTCCTTCGATTCCATACTTAGGGCCATGCAGAACCGTGGCATAGAACAGGACATTGTAAGATGGACTGGTAATATGTTACGGGAAAGAACAATAATAGGTACGCTCTTTGGGGAGACGAGGATGGTCTCAGCCACTAAGGGGTGTCCGCAAGGAGGGGTGTTATCTCCTCTTCTGTGGAACCTGGTGGTTGACGAGCTCCTTTGTAGACTCAATGACGAGGGTATCTATGCCCAAGCCTTTGCTGATGACGTCAGCATAGTTGTAAACGGTAGATTCGGGGCCACTGTGTCCGAGAGAATGCAGCTGGCACTGAGGATTACCGAAAAATGGTGCAGACAAGAGGGATTGTCAACTAATCCGGCAAAAACCTCCGTGATAGCGTTCACCCTCAGAAGGAACCTTGACTTGAGGGAACTTCGTATGTGGGGCCAAACGCTAAAGTTTAAAGGGGAAGTCAAATACCTAGGGGTAACCCTAGATAGCAAACTAACCCTTTCCAACCACATTAGAAACACAACAGATAAAGGCCTAAGAGCTCTCTGGGCATGCAGAAGAGCTGTGGGCAATACGTGGGGGCTTAAACCCAGTATGATGCACTGGCTTTATACGAGGGTGGTGGCACCTATCATAACCTATTGTTCTGTTGTGTGGTGGCATAAAGCGAGATGCTCAGTAGCATCTAGACAGCTAGGCAGGGTACAGAGAGTAGCCTGTCTAGCCATAACCGGGGCGATGAGAACAACGCCCACGGCGGCCCTGGAAGCTATGCTGGGACTACCTCCACTACATCTTATTGTGGAAAGGGAAGCACTGGCAGCTGCTTACAGGCTGAAAATAAACAACGAATGGGGCAGGGCGATCCCTAGGTACCATTCCACAATCTCGAAAGAGATTGAACATAATCAATTACTGAGCATGCCCTCAGATAGAACACCTATCTGCTACGACCTTTCCAAACCATATACGGTTCACATTCCGGATAGGGACGAGGCTCGTACCAAGATTAGGAAACAACATGAATCCGTTTGGTACACAGACGGATCCAAAACAAGCACCAGCACTGGGATTGGAATCTACAATGAAAATACAGGGAAGACGTATAGTCTCAACCTGGGTTCAGTAGAGACTATCCTGCAAGCTGAAGTGGTTGCCATCAATACATGCTCGGAAATCATCCTGAGCGAGACAGTCCCTAACAGGACTGTCAGGATCAGAAGTGATAGCCAAGCAGCTCTCAAAGCAATAGAGAGCGTGCACACTGCGTCACGAACAGTGAAGCACTGCCAAGGAACTGTAGCTGAACTGGCAAAACGCCACAAGGTTATCCTTGAATGGGTACCAGGACACACAGGGATTCTTGGAAATGAAAAAGCTGACCTCCTAGCCAGGGAGGCTTCAGAAGGAACCCTGATCGGACCTCTTCCCACATGTGGGGTCTCATACCAACATGTAAGGGAAACAATAGAGGAACGACTAAGGGAACAACATAAGAAACTCTGGATGGAACTGCCTGGACTCAGGCAATCCAGATTATTCATAACAGGTCCATCCAGGGAGAAAACTACAGAACTACTCAGCCTAAGTAGAACCCAATTGAGAAAGGCAGTGGGACTGCTAACAGGACACTGCCATCTCCGAAAACACATGAACATAATAGGACTCGCTGAGGACCCATTATGCAGAAAATGTGGTGAGGAAGACGAAACTCCTCTTCACGTAATATGTCACTGTCCGAGCCTTAAGTGGCTTAGACAGAGACACTTTGGCATTCAGTTTCCTGAGCCGGAGGAAATCGTGAAAGCGAATATCAGGGACATTCTAGAATACATGAAGGAAACGAACCTGGTATGATTACTTCAGGGGGGTACAATGAGCCTAGAGCTCCAGTACATGCATGAAACGCACCCCAGAAGAATAGAATAGAATAGAAATTAAACCTTGCAAAACCACTTCTTCTTTTTTCTTTTGCTTTTTTTTCTTTACTATACAAGTATATTTTTAAGGGTTAAGTGTAAGAATATTTTTATTGTTGTCTCGGCAATAAAAATAAACTTCGCCCTTTATTTCAGCATATTTCATAATTTTTTGTAAATTGTAATTACTTAGTTAACTTTTGTAGTTTTCAATGTTGGAATAATAAAGAGGATATTATTATTATATTTTATATAATAATAAATTTCATTATTTAATGTTCATGAAATTTTCTTTTTAAGTTATAAAACAAATTAATATTTACCTAAATACTTCGAAAATGAATCTTTTATGTTAAACATGAAGTTGGTGACTTTTGTTTGAAATGAATAAGGTGCGTTGGTAAATGACGGAGTACTAGATGCATGAGCTACGTTGTCATCTACAGGAATCTGTTGCTCTAAAAATATTAATAGCATTAATATTTCAATTCTCCACAAATATAATTTTTACTCACTACATTTACAAGTAAAAAATGACTTTTTATCAATATTTGGTAGTTCCAAATTAAACCCACTGCTTTTATTCCTACAGTACAGTTAAACTTTTTTGTACAATTCCCATACACTCCTCAGATGTACCAGTAATCAGTTTTCCATTTGCTTAACAAAAATAAATATATATTACCTTTAGCATATCTTTCCAAAATTTCATTCATCAGAGGTCCAGACTTGTGACTATCGACACTTTCCGAAACATTAATTTCATTCGATTCTAACGATTCGTAGGTTAAGGTATCAGAGTTTTCTGAAGTGGGTGATTTGTGTGCTTGTAATTCCAATATATCAGACTCTGTTATTTCTTCAAAACTTTCTTTATCTACATTATTATTGTTACTGCAAGTCTGTTGCATGTGGGGTCCTGGACAGGCATATGCTAAAAAATAAAATTGTCATATGTTTTTTATTGGAGTTATGTAATTTACCTTTTAGACACCTCATTAGAAAGCCAAATGGTAATAGAGAATCCAACATGCAAAGGAGTCGAGCTGGTGATGGTATATAGTGCACCAAAGTAGGTACATATGCTACAAATAATCCTGACATTGTAGGGATCTTGGTTTTAATACACTTCAATGTAGTACTAAGTAGCAAATTTGCTCCAGCGGAATCTCCTACACCAATAATTGTTTCACCTAAAAAATGAAAACATAATTAAAGATATAATGGAAAAATTTTTTTTGTTAATCTATTCTGATGAAACTAAATTATGAAACAATATTATACTTTCTTATTTATTTAAAGTAATTTTTTTTTACCTGTACTTCCCAAAAATTCGTGATGTTTCTTAGCCCAACAATAAGCATACATAATTTCTTCTAGTGCCCTTGGAAATGGTGCTTCAGGAGCTAGGCTGTAGTCAATACAAAGTATAGGAACATCTAGTTGTTTTGCCCAGTCTCTCAAATAAGCATCATGAGATTTTGATGATTGGGCTACAAATCCACCACCATGACAATGGATCACTAGGCCATGTGATGGAGGATCCATCGGTTTTTTATCCTTGGTGCCTAACATTCCTTCTCGAATTTTATGACTTATTAATCTAACTTGTACCGATTTCCGACCTGTTAATAATTTATTTATAAAATTGATTGTGGTAACCTTTACTTTGTGGAAGTCCATCTTACTAAGAACATTAAAAATAGAACTAGAATATGTCAATCTGATGATGCTAGTTCTTAGCAAAATAGCTGACATGGAGTTTAAAAAAGCAATTTTTTAAATAAATAGTGGAAGTTTTGTTAAAAAAGTTCTATTTTTAATGTTCTTAATTTATTTATAACCAAAAAACTTTTTCCTTTAAAAAAGTATAACAGTTATTAGAAAGAGAATGTTTGAATTACCAATAAAAGAAGAAGGCACAGGTACTTCATAAGATTCACCATCTATTGTTTCTATAACTATAGGCTCTGGAGGTATGTGAATAACTTTAGAAATAGCCACACTTGGTGAAACTATTGAAGGCAGATGGTTCATAAGCTCCGTCTCAGAAAGAAACCAGAATGCTTTGCAGAAATCTACTTCAGCATGTTGAGAAATATTTACAATTCGTTTAGCTCTTTGTTCTGGATCGGTAATAAATTTAGTGCTGGAAACTACTGAATTTGTAGCTTTACTGATCAATGAACCTGTTAAAAATATTTAATCTTAAAATAAGAACAAATTTAAAAAAATCATACATTTGATTTAATTTTAAGAAAAAGCAAAACTTTAAAAAGATATATTTTTTTAAAGATTTATAAATGAAAAATTAGCTTTCTTAATTTAAGAAGCAATTTTAAAAAAAATTATCAAAAATCAATTTGATCAGAATATGAGAAATAAAATTTTATGGACAAAACATCTAATGAATACATGCTTCAAGTAATTTTTAAGGTTTTCATTTGACTTTGTTGATAATATACTTATAATTACCTTGGTTATAGTACACCTCAGAAAATAATGTCATTGATAATGCAATGAATTGTAAAACATTTCTAATAGAGTCACAATACTAAAAAAAAACATAGAATATTAAACAGACAGTAAAATTACATTGTATGAGTCATTTAACTGAACATAGTTCAAAGTATTGTACAATTTTCATAAAATGAAAAATCATGAATTAGACATAAACTTTTTTAAATTTGCTACACTTTGACTTTCCATCATTAATTATTTTTACAGATTTAATCATTATTCTAGTTTAATTACATCAATTTATATAATTTTATATTATAAAAAAAGTTTTCTTAGCTATTGATAACAGCTCAAGTCCAAAATAATTAATGATGTTGAATAACATATACCTAGCATGATAAGATTTTTCATAATATATAAGTCAACAAAACTTTTTTATTTTCCACAATAATATTTTGTAATATATCCGGAAGGCAAAAAAAAACAGTCAAGGTTATTTATTAATACAAAATTAATTAATTCTAACTAAAGATAAGTATTATGTTGTTGATAAAATAATCAGAAACACTATGTGTAAAAAATAATAACACTAAAATTAAAAAATGTGTGAATATATTTAAAAAATATAGTACAAGTACTTTAATACACAAATAAGTTATAAAATATATAGAATTAATATTACTTTAAAAATATGTGAACCAAATGCATTGAATTGAAAATACTGCACACATTACATACCTGAAAACCTAAATTTCTTCCATAAAAACAATGTTGATTAATTTTTCCATACTTTGAGAATAACTCATCTATAGGGCAATCATCTTTAACAAACAGATTTCCCCTTGTAGACCAAGACATTATTGTTTGAAGTTGTGTTAGACAATCATCTAGACTATTCAATAAATGAGAACATGATTCTATATCCCTAAAAATGAAAAGTTTGTATTAATAAATATTTAGTAATAGAACGGACAAAGGTTTTAAAACTCACTTAGTTACAGCAGATTTACGAAAGAATGTGCTTGCTCTTTTTTGCAAAACTTTTTCTGAATAGTCAGTAGCTAATTGTGTGGCCGAATCAAAAATAAACAGAAAACTTCTATAACCATTTCCAGGTGTATTTTCATCAAAGTCGAAGTTGTGCATTTCATTTTCTATACTAAATATCTTTGGTTTCGCACGATTTAACGAATCAACCATTGCCAGAAACGATAAATACAGTCTTTGACCATTTTCTGTACGATCTGTTGAGAAATAATTAGCATTATTGTTACAACTTTCTATTAAATTATTAAATTTTAAATCCCTTTCAGAAGGTGATCTTGTAGGCGGTGAATTTTTTATTTCGTCATGACTTGAACTGTTCATTTTTAAAATTTAATTTTAACAGTAAAATTTATACTTTTTAATTATTTTAACTGGTCATTTATACTAGAATGAAAGTTATATCCGGACTGATCCGGGCTGGATATTTACTAAATAAATAGTATTGTCGATTATTTATTTACTAACGTCATTTGTATTTCTCGTTACAAATGTCATAAAAATGTGTCCTTGACATAGAGAAGATTTCTTACGTCAATTCGTTTAAAATGTTTCTATGACGCCACGTCACGTCTAAATTATTTTAATTTATTTTAAATTACAATCTATGAAAATACAACGATATATATAAGAATTTTTTATTATTTATTACATTAAAAAATTATTAGTATTTAGTTACAATTTTAACTATGACGTCACAGTTATTTCTTACGGTAAGTTGAAGTTTGAAGTTTAAAATTCATAAAATTTTATCAACGAAAAAATATGCCTTAGATGACTGTGTTTTTTTCCGACGTGATAGTTTAAAAAATTGTATTTTCTGAATTACAGAGTATTTAAAATGAATATTACTTCTGCAGCGGGAATTATTTCCCTTTTAGACGAACCACGAACAGAATTAAAAGTGTTTGCATTGAAGAAATTGGATTCTATTGTTGGTGAATTTTGGCCTGAAATTTCGGAAGCTATTGAAAAGATAGAAATTTTGCATGAAGACAAAATATTTCAACAACACCAGCTAGCAGCATTAGTAGCAAGTAAGGTATATTATCATTTGGGTGCATTTGAGGATTCTCTTACTTACGCTCTTGGAGCTGGCGATTTGTTTGATGTCAATGCTCGTAGCGAATATGTAGAAACAACCCTAGCTAAATGTATCGACTATTATACTCAACAACGTATTGCATTAGCTGAAGGCCTTCAAGAAGCAAAACCAATAGATGCTAGACTTGAAGCTATTGTTAATCGAATGTTTCAGCGTTGTCTTGATGATGGTCAGTACCGGCAGGCTTTGGGGCTTGCTTTAGAAACGAGGAGAATGGATATCTTTGAAGCATCTATTACTCAATCAGATGATATTAGTAGCATGTTAACTTATGCTTTTCAGGTGGCTATGAGTTTGATTCAAAACCGTGCTTTTAGAAATACGGTGTTAAGATCACTTGTAGGGCTCTATAGAGGATTAACCACCCCTGATTATGTAAATATGTGCCAATGTCTTATTTTCTTAGATGATCCTCTTTCTGTAGCAGAAATTTTAGATAAGTTAGTTTCTGGCAAAGAAGATAGTGAACTTATGGCATATCAAATTGCTTTTGATCTATATGAATCTGCAACTCAGCAGTTTTTGGAGAGAGTACTAGTTGCTTTAAGAGCAACAGCTCCAATACCATCATTATTAGAGGAAAAAGTAAAACCCAAAAATATTGAGGGTGAAGTTGCAGTAACTAGTGAGGCTGGAGAAGCAGCAGCAGTTAGTTCAACAAAGGTAGAAGCCAAAGAAGAAAAGTCTTTGGAAAGTTTATCTGATCATGACAAAGAGCATCAAAAGAGAATTGAAAAGCTTCATACTATTCTTGCAGGAGAGGTTTCTATTGAGCTTCATTTACAATTTCTGATCAGATCAAATCATGCAGATTTACTAATTCTTAAACAAACTAAAGAGACTGTAAGAGTTAGTATTTGTCATACAGCAACAGTTATAGCCAATGCATTTATGCACAGTGGTACCACAAGTGATCAGTTTTTAAGGGATAATTTAGAATGGTTAGCTAGAGCAACTAATTGGGCCAAATTAACTGCTACAGCTTCTCTGGGTGTAATACATAGAGGTCATGAACAGGAAGCTCTCACTCTTATGCAAAGTTATCTTCCAAAAGAAGTGGGTCCTAGTTCTGGTTATTCTGAAGGAGGAGGTCTTTATGCTCTTGGTCTTATTCATGCTAATCATGGAGCAAATATAATTGACTATTTGCTGGGACAGCTTAAAGATGCCCAAAACGAGATGGTCCGGCATGGTGGGTGTCTTGGACTTGGTTTAGCTGCTATGGGTACACAGAGGTAAGTTATAATTTATGGAATTTTTTATTAGTTGTATATTTATTTTTAAAATCAATTTAAAATAATTTCTCATATTTCAGGCAAGATGTGTATGAACAATTAAAATTTAATTTATATCAAGATGATGCCAACACTGGAGAAGCAGCAGGTATTGCTATGGGCATGGTCATGTTGGGTTCCAGTAACTCAACAACTATTATGGATATGGTGGCATATGCTCAAGAAAGTCAACATGAAAAAATTCTTCGGGGTTTGGCTGTTGGTATTAGTTTCACAATGTATGGTCGTTTAGAAGAAGCAGATCCATTGATTCAACAGCTTACTTCTGATAAAGATCCCATTTTAAGAAGGTCTGGTATGTATACTTTGGGAATGGCATATTGTGGTACAGGTCATAACCAAGCAATCAGGAAGTTACTACATGTAGCTGTATCAGATGTAAATGATGATGTAAGAAGAGCTGCAGTTACAGCATTAGGATTTTTGTTATTCAGAACTCCTGAACAATGTCCCAGTGTAGTATCACTGTTAGCTGAGAGTTATAATCCACATGTACGCTATGGTGCTGCAATGGCCCTTGGTATTGCTTGTGCTGGAACTGGTCAACGTGAGGCAATAGCTCTTCTGGAGCCCATGGTTATGTTTGACCCTGTAAACTTTGTTAGACAAGGTGCGTTAATTGCTTCTGCCATGATTTTAATACAACAAACTGAGCAGACTTGTCCAAAAGTATCATTCTTTAGGCAAACTTATGCTCAAGTTATTTCGAATAAACATGAAGATGTCATGGCTAAATTTGGAGCTATTCTAGCTCAAGGTATCATTGATGCTGGAGGAAGGAATGTAACTTTGTCTCTACAATCCAGAACTGGCCATACGAATATGTTGGCAGTAGTAGGTACTCTTGTATTTACCCAATATTGGTACTGGTTCCCACTTTCACATTGTTTGGCATTGGCATTTACACCAACATGTGTCATTGCCCTCAATACTCAACTGAAGATGCCTAAATTAGATTTCAAGTCCAATGCTAAACCTAGCTTGTATGCCTATCCTGCACCCATGGAAGAAAAGAAACGTGAAGAGAGAGAAAAGGTAACCACCGCCGTTTTGAGCATAGCTGCCAGACAACGTAGAAGAGATCACGAACGAAAACATCGTGATGAAAAAATGGAAGTAGATGAAGATAAAGATGATAAAAAAACAGATAAAGAAGAAAAAGATAAAAAGCCCGAAGAGAAAAAAGACGAAAAGAAAACTGATGACAAAGAAAAGAAAGCTGATGATAAAGAAAAGAAAACTGATGACAAAGAAAAGAAAGCTGATGACAAAGACAAGAAAACTGATGATAAAAAAGCTGGTGCTTCCGCTACGGAAGAAAAAAAGAAAGAACCTGAGCCAACCTTTGAAATATTACAAAACCCTGCCAGGGTAATGAGGCAGCAGCTAAAAGTGATTACACTCAATGATGGTAATCAGCATGTGGCAATGAAAGATGTTTCCATTGGAGGTATTATTATGGTTAGGAATTTGAAATCTGGCGAAGAAGAATTAGTTGAACCTGTAGCAGGTATGTTTAAAAATTTTTTACCAATTTTTCCCATTATAAATAACAGGTACATATAATATCAGAAAGTAATAAACTTTGCTGATACAAAACTATTTTATTGATAAGTTTATTTATAAATAAAAACATTGATTTATTTATTGTTCACTTAACTAAAACTGAGTCTTCTCCTATGATACTAGATTTGAAATGAAGGTCTTTACACCTGCAGGCCATATAGTGATGAGCAAATGCAAGACCAAGACCGGGGTAGTCTTGCACCAAGACTCTTGCAAGTTTTGCACTTTTTTTTAGATTTACTGGGGTCCATTTTTACAAAAAAAAAGGAAAAATAGTTTTTAAAATTATTACAAGCAAAGAAAGATTAAATGAAAGAGATAGTATTTTTCATTATAAAAATATATTACATTGTAGAGATAAATCAAGTATGAAATATTTATTATCCTTACAAGTGCGGAAAAGTTAATTTCCGCAAGAGTTAGGAACAATATTTTTTTTACAAGAAAAATCACCTCGAAAATTATTTAGATACTTGAAGAGATGCGATTGTGACAATTAAATCTTTCATAGTGTCAACTGTAGCTACAGCAACTAAGCACAGCCGATCATCTTCTGCTTGTTATTGTACCATCAGTAATTATAACCCTCAAAACCAAGCTTCTTCTTCGTCTTCGTCAAAGACTCCTCTACTTGCATTCTCAATGGAGTATAGTATGACAATGCCTCTTTCTCCAAATGATTCATAACATTGTCCAAGTGTGTTAATATGTAAACATTAATAAAGCTTATCCATGAACTTACCTTAGAAATAAACATACCTAGTTTTTGTTTAGGAGTTATTAGATTTTTATTTCTATTGCATGGTTTTGAAACAATGTTATCTTTTATGTGATTTAAAACGTAATCAAACAATACTGGTGTCAAATATTGTCAAAATTTTTCATCATTTGTTTGAAGGTGGCGGCATATTAAGATTTCATAGACGCCTTCAGTTTTCCGTTTCTTAAAAATCTTACTTTCTTCCGACCTTTTCGTTTCTTCTTCCGAGAAGACTTGTCTTTCAAAAATATCATCATTGCCAACTCCAAATCATCCATTTTTTGGTTTTAATACAGAAACACTCTAATTATTGTCAAATAATGAAACTAAACACAAGATATAAAACAAACTATAAACACACAAAACGAAAGCAAATACAAAAATGGATTTAGGCGGTCAATAACGTTAAACTCTTAATTTACATCTGTGCTCACCGATAGCGGCCGTCTTGATTGGTCGTCAAATTACGGCCGCTTTATTGCGGCACCGCTATCCTAGGAAACCAAAGCTTTAGAGTTTAAAGTAATCCATGACTGCTTTATTTTTCGGTTTATATATGTTTAAAAGACGCAAGACCGCAGGACTCTTGCAGGCTTGGTCTTGGTCTTGCGTATATCTTGCAATGCTAAGTCTTGAACTGCTCGGTCTTGATCTTGCAGCCTGAAGTAGGTCTTGGTCTTGCATTTTCTGCAAGTCCAAGACCAAAACCGTAAGACCAAGACCAGTCTCGCTCATCACTAGGGCCATAAAAGGCGGGCGGAATCATTATGCGCGCCCAAATTTTATCCAGTAATTTATAATAATCAGAACTGTCGCATTTACAGTTTGGACAAAGTTTTCTTTCTTCATTCTTAAAATTATTTTTCGTACAACGCTTTTGACGTTTTTTGTATTAACTCCGCATGAGCTTTTAACGCTATTTCAACAATTTCTTGTGGAATATACTCTTCCATTGATCTCAAAACACACAAAAACTTTCGACAAACAATTTGGATGCTAAGATAATTTTTGCCATAGATACAAACCAAAGCATCTTCGACTTTTGATTCATATTGAATTGTGGAACATTTTTACAAAAAATCGTGTTAAAAGTGAACAATAAAATGTTGCATGCACCGCGGGCGTAAATGTTTCCCTCGAATATAAATATCCTCATTACGCACATAAATCATTATTTTGATGGGTTTATAAATATATGATTATTTTTAGCATTTGGTCCTAAAGGCGAAGATGAGAAGGAACCAGAACCCCCAGAACCATTTGAATGGACTGAAGATTAAAATTAAAAACGCATGTTCTTATTCAAAATTTCATTTTTAATTTTAGATATAATTAAAATATTAGGTTTTTGTTCAAATTTGCAATTAAATTATAATATTTTCATTTATATAGTACCCATTTGTTTTTTTACTTTGCGTCTAAAAATGTTTGTAATATAATTTCTTTGTACTGCCCATTAAATCATTTTGTCCAGTAAATTTTTTACTTAGAAATAAACATGTCAGAATTTATAATTAAAAACATTTCTTTACACCTCGGTCAAAAGTACCTACATACTTTCATTCCTAACAGCAAGGATGAAAGTTCAACTTTTACTACCTGTGAGGCACAGGGCCGAAAATTCAACTTTTGGCACTTGTGCGCCTGTACTTCCCACAGGTAGTACATATTGTTAAACCTTCATCGCTGCCGACGTACTTTCTACAGAGATATAAAGAAATAGTATATTACACCACAATAAGGGCCATGATGCCCTCGGCTTCGACTTTGGCATTAACGCGCAGGGATCAAAAGTTCTTCTTTCGGTTCATGTGTAGGTAATATACTATTTATTACTTTAAACAGTGGGCTAGAACCGACTATTTCAACGACACTCTAAATATTAAAATAGAAAGTAACAACCTACCTGAATTTATAACAATGATTAAATAACTAACCAAAAACGAAGTTCAACAATAAATTCAACACTAAATATATCCTGGAGTGTGCAAAATACATTCTGAGATTATAAAGAAAGTTATTACTCATATCTAAAATGCTGTCAAAGCTTTTTAAAACTGCTGGAACTATTACCAAACGGAATTTTATCAAATAACTAACTCACCAATTAAATTTATGAAATACTTGTGTGATGTGAACCCCGTATATTTCGTGTTTTTAATTAAATTGTTTATTAGAAATATCGATGGCCTAGACCACCGTAGTTTGTTTATAGTATGGCACGTTCAAGGTCACATCGTGTCTGCGAGTAAGGTTGAATAAACAAAAGATAGAAAATAAATACACAGCAAGGCATAGACGACAGGTTCAATGTATGATATTCATGATCAAGTTCACTATGTTGCTGATACAGCATTAATATAATTTATTTATAGTAATTAAGTGTTGTACTCTAATCCAGTCATTGTAAATATAATTTAATGTCTTTAGTGTTTTTCCATACAACCCCCAATATTAAAAATTACACTTGAAAGAATACTGCTAAAAGGAATTCACCCAGCAGACCTTGATACTGTGAAATGGTTAAACTATATTTTAGATAAAAACATTCAAGGTTCATAGATTGGAACACAATATAAAGACATCAATAGAAAACAAACAGTACAGCTGCATTCTTGGATATTAGCCAAGATTTGATAAGTTTTGGCATGCAGGGTAGATTTGAAATTGTTTAAATCTGTTCTGGCACCTTCCTAAAACAACATTTCCCTTAACCATACTTCAAACATCTTTTTAACGAAAAGTATACACTTTTTACTCCGACCTGTCTTTTATATCAATAAATGGTACCAAAAATTGGTATAAAAGACAAAGGTCAGTCAAAAAGTATATACTTTTCGTATTAGTTATTGTATTACGTTGTTATTTTGACAACTTCCGGTCCGCTACACTATGGTAACATATTACGTCCGTTGAATGCGACCAATATCTCTTACCAGCGCAATACTATAATAATATATATTTAGGTCCGAAATCCTAGGGTTTCTTCGTTCATATTTAGACAACAATTTATCAGTTGCGGAAATGTTGAATCCACTCTCATTAATTTTTTCAAAATGGTGTGTACCGCAGGGCACTGTTCTTGGTCCTTTGCTTTTTTTATTATATGTGAATCACTTACCGGCTATGGTTAAGAGATCATAATTTTTTGCTATTTACTGATGATACTGTGTTGGCTTCTCAGGGAACTCGTTTGCAGGTAAATCAGTCTTGAAATCGCTAAACACTTTGAACTGTTTTTGTTTTCGGGCTGAGATGGCAAACTCATGTTCGATGGGTCCTTATCCAGAACCCAACAGTGTTGAACTCACCATCGAGAGGATGCCTACCAACCAAACCCACCTCAAAACTCGCTGTTACCCCCGCCTCAGAATCACTACCCTAGCATACTTCAAGACGGGCGGCGGACCCTCACACACTCTTCACCCATTCATACTATTCGCCAACAGAACATTCCCTTCTCCTAACCTTTGTCTCCACAACTTTGCTAACCTCTATCCATTCTTTCTCTCCTCTCAACATTATCTCCACCATGTTCTCCCATTACACTGCTACCCCGAGTCTCCTCTCCAACTTCTCTAAATCCTCCTTGTTCTTCCAATATCTAAACACATGACCCTCATCATCCTCACACCTCACGCATATTCCAGTCTCTCTCTTCCCAATCTTGTGTAGATACCCCACTCTTGACCCATGCCCAGTAAGCACTTGGGTCAAAAAGTAGTTTACCTCCCCAAACTCTCGGTCCATCCACTCACTCACTAGCCCGTATCTTGACTAAGGGAGTGAAGCTTCACGAGAGAAGATACCTATAATTTGTCTTTGCCATTGCAATCACAAATTAACCAAGCAGAATAAAGTTAAAACATATGTTCTGTCGTGAAGCTCTATTCCCTCATTGAATAATACGGGCCCTAGGGTCTATGATGACCACTGCAGGGATCTATTTATTAACCATAAATACTCATCTTACTTTATACAGGGTGTTCATTAAGAATTATCCATATGATAACTGAAGAAACCTCAGCACTAAATATGAAGATTTAGGCCATAACACTTAAATAAAATATTCCTCCTAACCGAGATATAGGGTGTTTTATTTTAACTATTCTAAATGATTGTATCCCATATTTTTGACACCTTCCAATATTTTTTGTTCATACTTGGCAAAAAGTTTACACATATTAGGTTACTTTAAACAGTGGTAAATGATATTTTTTCTCGATTACCAGAGGCGTGCGGTAGGGATGGATACTTTCTTTTATCCCCCTACAATTTACACCACTGTCGTAATAATTGTATTTCACTGAATAAATAAAATTTATTAGTTTCAAATGATTTTTTCATATTAATATTAATATATATTAAAATTTCAGTTTTAAATTTATAACAAAATAGAACTGTGATTTTCATTACGAAATAACATGATGAATACATAAAATAAACGTACTGAAACAATTATTTATTTAGACTACTGTAAAAAAAATTCCAGTTAACATTATAGTAAATTTTCGAAGTGGCCTCCATTGACTTCAATACATTTATTAATCCTTTTGAAAAAATTTCTCCTAACCTTTAGAAATATGTTGGGTTGATTAAATTATTAAGGAATTATTGGAATAAAATGGATATTTTAAACATTACCTTTAAATGCAAATAACTCTAAAACTACTCACTCTATCGTTTTGAGACAAGAGGATGATATTTACGTAGAAAGTGACGGAGAATCAAAAAAACATGCAGAAACAGTTATTACGACAGTGGTGTAAATTGTAGGGGGATAAAAGAAAGTATCCATCCCTACCGCACGCCTCTGGTAATCGAGAAAAAATATCTTTTGCCACTGTTTAAAGTAACCTAATATGTGTAAACTTTTTGCCAAGTATGAACAAAAAATATTTGAAGGTGTCAAAAATATGGGATACAATCATTTAGAATAGTTAAAATAGAACACCCTATATCTCGGTTAGGAGAAATATTTTACTTAAGTGTTTTGGCTTAAATCTTCATATTTAGTGCTAAGGTTTCTCCAGTTACTATATGGATAATTCTTAATGAAACACCCTGTATGTACTTGAATATAAAAAATCAAATCTGTATCCATTAAATAGTCATAATTATGGCACCTGAAATGCAAATAAGGTATTGCAGCTCAATTTTTTAGGCTACATATATGTCTTAGAATAATAAAGTGGATACTATAGGTTGTACAACAAAACAGTTACTTATTAATTTGTTAAGATAAAACAAATCATTCAAAACCTGACATGAAGATCCATCATAAGTACTCTAAAAAAATTTTTTATTACAACACGGTTTTTATAAAATAAGTGATTTTCTAAACCACCAGTAAATAAAATGTTTTTCACATTAGATAATTTCCATACATTGTATTATCTCCATAATCAATTCAGTTATATACTATACAGCATAAGTAATTTTAATGTCTAAACTCACAGTTATTTGTATCTTATTGTTTTATTTATACAGTACTAAAATTTAAGTCTATCCTCAAACATAATATTGTAATATGGAAATAAATTGTATCAACATTAAATACATTTCTGACAATATATAGGCCATTGAACACATTATTTATTATCTCTTATCCAACCTAGAAAACCGCTATGTACAAGCACAACTTCCTGAAACCATATTGCTACTTCACAAAATCCCCCCCTCTCCTTATAATCTTTTGCAATATCCTCTTCTAACGTCTTTGTACAGCTGATAGCCTCTGGTCTGGTATATATTTCACATAGTCTGGGGGCAATTCATTCAATCCCAGTGCCCTACTGCTCTTCAACTTTCTTACTCTATAAAGGTCTCCCAATGGGGTACACTCCATTCCTAGCCATAATCCAATATTAAGAACAATAAATAACTGAACAGTTAAACTAAACTTCCACTATTTATTCGAAAAATTCGCTTTAAAATTCAATTACAGCTGTTTCGCTATAACTAGCATCGTCAGATTGACATATTGAAATTACATTTGTTTGTTTGTAACTAGGTACTTGATGTTGATAAGGAGTTAAGGCTAGACCAAGTAAGGAAGTAATAAGACATAACAATATTAAAGCCTAGATGTTATTAGCCCTAAGGGATTATCCTGGATGTATTTCCCTTTAAGATCAGTATAACTGTGCAATGATATAGAAAAACCAGGAAAAAACTATATATCATACTGATCTTTACAATAACTTAATATATTTATGTTACAATAATGTCTTATCTATGTATAAAATGAAGACTCAATCAAAGTAAACAGTTTAATAGTGGAGAACTTCCAAGATTTATTTGTTCATTAACTACTTTAAACTGTTGATCTGCTAGATATCTTTTAATTTCAAGTTCTTCTAGAAAATCTAAATTTTGTTTTTTATCACAAATGTGTAGTAGGTATATGAATGTCATTGGTGTGTATAAGTGAGTTTGGATGTTCCAGTAGGTGTTTTGCATAGTTCGACTTATCTGGTTGTTGTAATCTATATATGCTCTTAAGTGTTCATTAAATCTTACTTCAAAATTTCTTTGTATTTGACCTATATATCGATACCCTACTTTGAAAACCTCATGAGTACCTAACACCTGATTTTACAGGAGCAACAAAAAACTGCGGTATTTTAATTGCGAGAACAATTGCTAATTAAATTTTGTACTTAATGCATTAACTAATGCATACATCAAATAGATCAATTATGTCTGATATTATACCTGGATGGATATTTCTTTCATCTAATAGCTTTTTAACTAGAACTATACATTCTTTAGGAGGTATTTTTGAGAACATATTAGTTACGTCAAACGATACTAATTTAGTATTATTTTGTAAATTACATTTATTCAATTTTTGGATCAAATCTAATGAATTTTGTACTGAATATTTAGATGTGTAACCATAATTGTTTAGAATACTATTTAATTTTTTAGCAAAACAGCTGTAATTGAATTTTAAAGCGAATTTTTCGAATAGTGGAAGTTTAGTTTAACTGTTCAGTTATTTATTGTTCTTAGTAAGATGAACTTCCAAAAAGTAAAGGTTAACACAATCAATTTCAATAATCCAATATCCTTAACCTTCTTGTCCAAATCCTCCTTATAACTCTGCCAGTCCTATTTAATAATTCCTAACTTTGATCTTGACACAAAACTGAGAGAAACAACATTCTTATGAAAATACAAATTTACCTATACTGGTTGATTGGTGGAAAATCCAATCTGACCTCTATCCATCTATAAAATTGTTATAAAACCTAACTGTGTAAGCAAGTTTAATACAACCATAATCTAAATTACTGATACACCATGGTTATAACACAACTTCCACATCAGTGGGAATTTTTATATATATATATATAGCCACAAATATAATCCATTTTGTTTTATTTGGCTCAATGTGATGTAGAAAATAATTGCATCTCTAAAATGATTATTTATTTATGAATTGCTCCATAGTATGATTTACATACATTAACATTTTAGATTTCTCTCCATTTATATAGAAATAGCAATCCTTGGGTCCTAGTAAAAACCTTACTATTATCTCACAAAATACTGGTAAGGGTTTAATAATTTTTTTGAAAATGATCAATTTTATCTTTAGAATGTTAAAAATACATACTACTTTAATAATAAAAAAAATACATGTTTTTTACCTATTATAAATTTTCTACTCTACTTCGCACAACTAACAGTTTTAAAAAACTTGACTAAAAACTTTTATTAAATTAAATATAAAAATTAATTTGTACCGAGCTGAATAAAACAATGTATATTTTATTGAAAAAACAACCACTATTTAATTTGAATACAATTCTTAGCGATGAAACAGCACACAAAGATTTGAATTCTTTGGACTGAACAAGACCAGCATCTTAGTCCAAATGATATTGAAAGCATTTCATTAAGATAATAAACATTCACAATAATATCGAAACATTGTCAATAAATTACTTTTCCTCACACCACTCATTTTCTTTTCTGACTTGTTCTTCTTCAGAAGCTGTAAAATCATTTTTAATATTAAAGGTTTTGCGAATTTCTTCTGGAGCTTTACCTTTAATCATATTAGCTACAGTTTTACATGTAACATCTAGTAATCCTTTAATATCAAGGTAATTGGCAGCTAAAATTAATTCAAAGAGTGTACCCTGGTCAACTTTTAAGAAATCTGCATCCCACGAAGAAATATCATCTGTTCTTTTTTCTTTGTTATCATCGTCTTCTGGTGGTGGGGGATCATCTTTGTGGTAAGTTGCCCACTGAATAACTTTCCTAAGGATAGCAGAATTTACATTTGGTAGTGGTACTACTTCCTCTTCTTCATCATCCATTCCCAAGTCTTCCAACATAGTTTTTATAGTTACTGAGCATTTCGCAATTTCAACATCTACTTCGAAGGTCTCACCATCGGAGGATTGCAATTTTATATTTGGCATCTGAAACAATATTGGAAAATTGTCAAATATTTTTTTATTAGGTTTTTCTTTTAGTACTTATTAAATTTAGTTTCTATAATTAATCGATAATACTCACAGTTATATCAAAATGTTCTACGGGACGTCAAAAAATTTTTTTATAACATTCAATTTTTTGTTTGGTATCACTACCGTTTTAGTTGCTAAACTCGCGATCGAAGAACAATAAGATGACAAATGGAAATGGTAGTTGGTTTGGTAGTGACAACAATGGCGGTGACGGCGATGACTGCACAGGCGCACAGGGTGACTGAAGGAAATTCATTTTTGCCAACTGATATTTTGCCTTTTGTGGCAATTATTGGCAAAATCAAAAGTTTCTTTTTGTACTAAAAATGACTTTTTAGATTTTTGTTTTAGTTAATTTCTTGTAAATTCCAATGTAAAACCATCGATGCCATTTAAAGATCCATAATATGTGTCCATAATGTAGAAATAAATCCAAATATCAATACTTAAGCTCTATTCATAAACTTGACGATCGTTCGTAACAGAAGCATAGAGCTAATCAAATCACTTTGCGCTTATTAGAGGTTATTTTTCTCTTATTTATGTTACCGTTTTGTTTGGTTTGGCTGTTTTGAGAGTTTTGATTAAAGTTTTGGTCATAAAAATATCCTGAAAACAAGTTAACAGAAGCAAACATGAGCCCTGGATGGGCGTGTATATGTCGGTGCAGTGCCTAAGCTCTGCTGTGACGTCACAGCAGAAGGCTCCACCCAAAAGTCTTTCCAAACAAATTGCGTTCGGTATTTACATCCGACCATTCATGATACAAATATACAAGGCATTACAAGGTTCAAAACTCATCCGATCTGCGCATGTGACGTCACTTGTGATATTGTGTTGCGAGTTTCAATTTGATATTTATTTATTCAATTTATTCTTTAAAACTTTTATTTGTTGGTTATTCAACATTATTTATAAAAAAATTCAAATCATACATGTAATTGAGAATTGTTAAATTATGTTTTTATTCAGGATTTAATTAAAGGGAACGATGGTACACGTAGACTAGGTATAATAATTAAGTAAGTAGGCACCCGTATTATAGCACACCGCATTTTAATTAATTTATTTTATTTTTTCCCGGAGAAATTTAAAAATATAATTTGTAAACAATGGGGTCTGGTCACAAGTGACGTCACTAACCACGCCCCAAACATGTGCGATTATCTTGTATATGTATCATGTGCATTCATCATTGTTGTTAATAAAAGTCTATGTTTGGGCAGAGACAACCAAGAGACGCCCAAGTACATGTTAAATTTTTGTTCTACAGTAATGAATTGGTCCACCAGAACCGGAAAGTGAGTTAAGATGGCGCTGGCGCTTCTCAGGAAATTTAAAAAAGCGCGGGCAACCCCTTTTTCGTTTATTTTCTTATTGCTTTCATTAAAAATTAAATACAAAACTAAAAAAATACTTTATTGAAAAATACAAAAAGTAGTTTAATATGAAACATAAATGATGTAAACAATATATTATAATTATCATTAGTTAACATGATTGTGGTCCTCGAAATAATATATGGCCTATTGGACAAATTACAGGAGCAATGAAAACATACCGAACGTGAAAATATGGAAGTGGTTCTTAACTTTTCAAAGAAATGACAAGATATAGACTAAAAGGATGCATAAAACAACACATCGTTTTTTAACTATCGTTACACACAAACTAATCACTAAACAAAAGTCTAAAATAATTGTTCTACAACCCACTGTTACACAGTTTATAAATAAGAACTCTAATTATTGAATTTATTTTAAAAACGCCACAAAAAACTTAGTTAACACAACTCGTCAAAACAATAATGGCGACTGAATACTTTGGCAGTTGACACGTCACATTTTACATTTACCACAGAATATGAAATAAACTTTATGTTCTAAGGTTTGCCGTTGTTGTCAAGAAAATTGGTTTCTTGAGACCGTGTCTCTACCATATGGTTCTCCACTTATATAGACAATAAAAACGATTTTTTCTACCTTTTTTGACGTTTATTAATTTTTTATGACATCTACAAAACTGTTATAATACAAATTTTACTGTTGTCTTGACAACATATTTGACACTCCCACCGAAGATTGCAGGTTCGAGTCCTGTCACTGTCAAGAAAATTGGTTTCTTGAGACCGTGTCTCTACTATATGGTTCTCCACTTATGTAGACAATAAAAACGATTTTTTCTACCTTTTTTGACGTTTATTAATTTTTTATGACATCTACAAACTGTTATAATACAAATTTTACTGTTGTCTTGACAACATATTTGACAGTTGTGTCAAAAATTCCACGCTCCTAGTGCCATCTGCGCTAACTTCCCAAAGATATGACAGAGATGTGACATTTCATACACTTGTGAACTAAACAAGGATGGAGCTAGCAGGACTATTTTATTGGACAGTCGAACAAAAATGCTCATGTACTTGACCGTCTCTTTGGTTGTCTCTGGTTTGGGTGTACTAATGTTTATTTTGATTTTACCACAACTATATACCTAGCCTACGAATAAAGAATAGAAAGGAAGGAACGTTGTCATATTTTAATCTAGCAAATAATCACGACGGAAGTCGGCCATATTGAAGAACCAAATATGACTCATTCGAATCGTGACATTTGACATGTATAGTTTTTTCATGCTGTTTTATATATTATTTTCTGATTTAAGTAGTTAATCCAACTCTTGAATGGGAATTACTTTTCATCTGTAGGGTTCTATTTATCTGAATTATTAAAAATTAACAAAATATTTTAATGACAACCACATTGTTATCATAGACGTTCCTTTATTTTTTATATAGACCAATTAAGTCAACTATTTATAATTACCTGCTTAGAAGTTTTTAATCTAAATTTCTATTCCTACAACTTTATGACAATGTATACTACTGTACAGATAATTACAAGCGGAAAACAGTTATTTTTCTTAATAATTAATACGAGATATAAGTTTACAATACCCTGTGTGTGACACCACTGGTAACCGGAAACTTCAAGTCAGCCATATGCAAGAACCATTGCGGACATCGTCAAATCGTATTATTCTCCTTCCTTTTTATTATTTATTCGTAGTACCTAGCTAACATTAGATGTTTTTTGGCGACTGATACATGCTGATACGCAAGATACTTGAGTAGAACAAGTTAAAATGTTGCATTCGAGCGACTTAGCTATGACGTCATATCTGATACGCATGATACATTAATCTGTCAAAACGTTTACCCACGAATACATATAACAAGGATGTGAAACTCGAGTGGAGAGGGTAGCAGGAGAAAAGGCGCCTATCTGGGCAGGGTTAAATTATCGGTCGCTGCGTACTCCGTACTGCGCAACAGGCTGTCTTTTTCTTTGTGCGAGCGAGATAACCAACCGCATGTGTTTTCGAATAGTTATGATCTTAGACAAGGAAAGAGAGGTTCTAAGGTTATGATCGTATGATGTTCGAACTGATGCGTAGTACAAAGTACGCAACGACCGTGGACTAGACTCCGCCCAGATAGGAGCCGTAAATTCAGCCACGGGCGCTTATAGCTCGGCATAGGAGTTTCACATCCTTGTTATATGTATTCGTCCGTTTACCCATGAATGAGAGTGGTAAACTCACGCGTTAACTTTCTATCTCTCTCTCTGATGTAACCTGATTGGTCAAATTTTCCTAAACCACGTGTTGTTAAATGCCTGAATTTGAAAAAATTTCGAGGTTAGAGCAACTGTCACTTGCCGAACTTGAGTATTGTCCAATGTCAAACATACTTATGACGTCATTAGTGCATGATACTCAAGTATCTTGGGTATCCGTCGCCAAAAAACATCTAATGTCTGAACTCTCAGGAATAGAAATGTGTTGGAGCAGGATTTTCAAAAAACTGTGACAACTGTTACTGTTCCACTAAAAAAACTGTGTCAAAAACAGTTTTTTATTGGAGCAGCTTTTTAATAAGGAATGAAATATGGATCTTGCTCCCGTTCTTGAACCCCGGTAACAGTAACTAGTAACTTATTTAGGCATTCCACAACACTATTTTGAGTTTAAATAATTACATGTTGCAAATATTTTGTTAATGTTAAAAATCAGTGTATTTTGAATAGAAAAAAATTAACGTTTTCATCTGCAACTTTTTTAGTACAGTATTGTAAGATTGGTTGCATAAAATTAATCGGTTTTATTGCGGTGGAAAATCAATTATTGGGGGATTCACTAATACAGTATTTTGATTTTTGATTTTTGGCTTGTAACTTGTTTATTCGCGCAAAAAAATAAAAATCAACCAATCCAACTTTTATCAACTGCTATAGATGTGTTGGACATTACGTCATTAGTGATGGCGTAATGACGTCATCAACGATTTTTTCAATACAATCCAAGGTCACGTGACAGCTCATTTGAAAGGTCTCATTATCGCCTTTGCAACAATGTAATCATTTAAATATTTATTTCTACAGGTTTAACCAAAACTTTTGGTTTATTAATACAATTAACTTAGAATAAATGTTTACTTAAATTCAAATAAATTACAACAAATGTTCAAATTGCCGACTTTCAGCAATGATACAATGAGAAAGGCGAGCAGTAAATTCTTTCCTAACGTTTTCGAGGATTTCAGGTGTTATTTGTGCAATATCCGCTCGGATTCTCTCCTTCAACTCTTCTACATTTTTCGGTCGATTTTGATATACTCTGCTCTTTAAATATCCCCACAAAAAAAAGTCTAACGGAGTCAAATCTGGCCATTCGATAGGTCCCCTTCTACCTATCCACCTTCCTGGGAAAACGTTATTAAGGTAATTTCGTACCTCAACGCCATAGTGTGGGGGAGCCCCATCCTGTTGGTACCATAAATCATTTCTATTAGGAAATAGCTTGTTCAGCTGTGGCAACAGATAATTTTAAAGAAATTCCAGATAACCATCAGAAGTTAGGTTTTTCTCAAAAAAATATTGTTTATAATGCCGGCCCATACATTCACCTTCTCGGGATATTGTGTCCTATACTCTTCCATCCAATGTGGATTTTCACTGGCCCAATATCGACATGTCTGGTGATTTACGTGACCGTTCAGCATAAAAGACGTTTCATCTGAAAAAAGTAACTTTTGTATAAAACTCGGATCTCTCTTACATTGTTCCATAACGATTTCGCAGAATTCGATTCTTCTATCAAAGTCATCTTCTAATAGCTTCTGGACCAGATGTACTTTGTATGGATGCCACTTCTCCTTTTTTAGCACTCTTACAACAGTTGATTGGTGGACATTATTATCTAGTGCGACCTGCCTAGAACTGGTATGAGGATTTTCTTGAAACGCCAGTACAACGTCCAGTTTTTTGGCTTCGGATATTGATGTTCTACGACTTCTGGGAAGATCTTGGCCCGTTTCTCTAAATTTTTTTTCAATTTTGCTTACTGTTGATTGAGTAATTGGATCGCGATTGGGGTATTTAGCATTAAATAAATTACGAACTTCTGCTTGAGTCCTCACTCTATCACCATAACCAATCATGGTTAAAATCTCGATTCGTTCTGTTTCTGTTAGTTTCATTTTTGTAAATGCTGTTATTAATGTCGGCAAAAAATTCGAAGAGTACTTACTACAATAATTAATTTAATTAATTTCAAATTATAATGTAGCATTGTTTTTATCAATGTATTTTTTTTGGAACCAATAATAAACAATATTTTGTTTTATTCCCAGTGGCGGTCCTTAGTGTATTTTAGTTCAGTGAATGAATATTTATGGTAATTCCATGTTACTTTTAACAAAGTTCATAATTTTGGTTAACCCTGTAGAAATAAATATTTAAATTATTACATTGTTGCAAAGGCAATGAGATCTTTCAAATGAGCTGTCACGTGACCTCGGTTTGTATTTAAAAAAATCGTCGATGACGTCATTACGCCATCACTAATGACGTAATGTCCTGCAGGCATGCTCTCAGGCAAAACGTACTGTGTAGCCGGACCATAAGGTTTATTACATCTAGATGTAGGGGAGGTAAATCTCGACCGTTCGCCAATTTTTATCGGAGCAATCGGATTACGATCATTTAACTCCGAGTATTTTGGCAGATCAAAGAAATTAATCTGAAATTGTGAGGTTAAGTATGTATGTAGAAGTCATGTTACAAAGTTCTTTGCTTAGTGTCCTCTGCATAATCCTGGTTATAATATTTTACGCGGCCAGGTTTGCATCTAGGACCGATTTCTATCCCAATGACAGGGTTAGATAAATTTCAGTACCAGTAAACAAAAATTTAAATTTGACGAATTATTTAAATGGTCCTTATCAATATATTACCAACAAGACGTTTTAATAATTTTTATGATTCATACTGGACCCATCATTCTACAATCGTCTACCTAAACTAGATTTTAATCAATGATACTAGACCGAACAGGATACTTTTTATACCGGTACACCTACCTCGTTGAATAACTAATTTTCATTAGATCAAATTAATATTAGTAGTACTTTTATCAATTTTTTCCTATACAATTAGTGACGTGAAAAGTGTTATTTAGTAGTTAAGGTTAGTCTAGAGAGGGACAAACTTAATGCAAATTGTCCTAAAAAATTGTCCTAGAGAATTGTTGCCAATGCAAGCAAAACAATTTTGATACCATCAAGAATAGTAAACAACTAAACGCTGAATTAAACTTTCACTATTTATTAGCAAAATACGTTTTTAAATGCAATGACATTCAAATATTACATATTTGTGATAAAAATCAAAATTTAGATTTCCTCGAAGAACTTGAAATAAAAAGACATCTAGCTGATCAACAATGTAAAGTAGTTAATGAACAAATAAATCTTGGAAGTTCACCACTGTTTACTTTGAGTTAGTCTTCATTTTATACATAGATAAGACGTGATTGTAAGAAATTTATTAAGTTATTGTAAAGATCAGCATGATAATAATATAGTTTTTTCCTGGTTTGCACAGTAAAGGTAAAAACATAGTGGAGCGTCGAGTCAAGATGCAAGCTGGGAGGTAAGCAGCGAGTTTCGATTTGCTCGATTCAAGAACGTACATAGTGGAGCATCGAGGTTAGCTTCAAACATTGCAGTTTAGGAATAATTTTGAGGTAGTTATTTGTTCGTCTGCAGTAGTAAATATGAGTTCAGACAGTGAAGATGAGGTTGTACTTGAAGGCGTAAACTGCCTAGCAGTGTTGGTAATGTCTAGACAGTGCTCAGTACATCCCGTTAACCAAACTAGAATAAAAGTAGGACAGTATCACACCCTTTTTCAAGAACTAAAAAAAAACACCATGATATGTTAGGTATCTTGCATTCTACGGCCACTTCTCTCTATAGCTTATTTAGACTATATCTATTCCTGTGATCAGGGTGTGACTGATTGCACAGTGCTTTTCTGTAATACACTGACAGAATTAATTGTTCGACATTCATCTTGCACGGTTGAATTATGACTAATTTTGTTTAGCGCGCTTTGAATCGTTTAAAAGAAATCGCCAATGTAAATCGTGAAGCGATGCTTTGCTAATACCAATGGACGCGCGCAATCGATGAATCTATACTATGTGGGTCTCCTACTACATGTACCTAAATAAGTCCGGCATTGATGCTTAGCTCGCTGCTTGCATCTTGACTCGACGCTCCACTATGTTTTTACCTTTATACTGATCTTAGAGGGAAATACATCCAGGATAATCCCTGAGGGCTTTTTTTTCGGGCTGAGATGGGAAACTCATGTTCGATGGGTCCTTATCCAGAACCCAACAGTGTTGGACTCACCCTCGAGAGGATGCCTACCAACCGAACCCACCACAAAACTCGCTTTTACCCCGCCTCGGAATCACTTCCCTAGCATACTTCATGACGTGCGGCGGTCCCTCATACACTCTTCACCCATTCATACTACTCGCCATTAGAACATTCCCTTCTCCTAATCAATTTCTCCACAACTTTGCTAACCTCCACCCATTCTATCTTCCCTCTCAACATTACCTCCATCATGTTCTCCCAATACACTGCTACCCCGAGTCTCCTCTCCAATTTCTCTAAATCCTCCTTATTCTTCCAATATATTAACACATGATCCTCAATATCCTCCACCTCACACCTCACGCATATTCCAGTCTCTCTCTTCCCAATCTTGTGTAGATACCCCATTCTTGACCCATACCCAGTGAGCACTTGGGTCAAAAAGTAGTTTACCTCCCCAAACTCTCGGTCCATCCACTCACTCCCACTCCCAATCGCCCTTTTTAAAGCACCTTCATATCCTTTCCACCTTCTCACCATTTCCTCCTCCATCCAATCCTGAGCTTTCTCTTTTGTGGCACCCTTCCACCGCTACCTCTTTGCTCTAGCCATTAGGTCCAAAGGGTGTGATCTTGACAGCACAGCTGCTGTTAATGCACCCACTATTCTGTACCCCTGTACCACTCTCAACAAAATCCCCCTCTGCACCTGTAGTGGTGGCTTTATCCTCGCATGGATCCCCGCTCTTTCACCCCACACTTCCGCTCCATACAGCATACTCTGCTCAGTCGTCCTACTAATAACTTTCCTCTTCCATTCTCCCGGCTCTTTCACATTACACGTCAATCTACCCAACCATGCTGCTCGTACTTTCGCCTTCTCTGCTGCCTTCAACATATGGTGCTTGAAGGATAGTTGGCTATCCAACCAAACATCTAGATACTTTACCGACTCCTTCATGCGAATTTTCTTCCCCTTCACCATCACCCTAACTTCCTTCGTCTTGCTTCCTCCCTTTACGAGCAATCCCACCGTCTTATCTTCCGCCACTGTCAATCCGCATCGTTCTATCTTCCGCACAATTTTCCTACACATCTTCTCCGCCTTTCTTTCTATCTCCGTCTCTCCCTTTGCCATACACACCAGGTACACATCATCCGCATACACCGTAATCTCACATTCCTCTTCGGATACAATCCCACAAACCTCGTCAAAGACACACTTCCACAGCGTCGCTCCTATTACCGATTCTCCACTAAATTAACCAACCCCTCACACACTCCGAGCCTCAAGAACGCATTCAACACCGCTCCCTTGCTGACACTATTAAACGCGTTCCCCACGTCGAAAAACACTAGTAGTGCCAGCTTATTGTTTTTCCAGCTGTCGTCCCTAGCCTTTTCCTCCAACTCCACCAACCTACCTAGCGCAGAGATACACGATTTTTCCTTCGTGAACCCATGCTGGTTTTCTCTAAAACCCCCATTTCTCCTTACGTCTTCCTCAATCCTTACCTTTATTATTCCTTCCATCACCTTACCCATACCACACAGCAGACTGATGGGCCTGTAGTCTCCTGTCCGCTTTCCTTCCCTACCCGCCTTCTTCACAAGTATAACTTTGGCCACCTTCCATACCTCCGGGAATTCTTCCTCCCTCAGTACCTGGTTAAAGAGTTCCCAGAAATACTCCCCATTCTCCCACTTCTCTACCGAACTTATTCCCTCTATTTTACTTGCCACCCAACATTCCCGCCTTTCTCGACACATGACCTCCCCTCGTCCTTCTTCAATCTTGAATAGTTATTTTATAATCTTCTTCCACTCTTCTTCTAGCACCACGTTTCGGCTTCCTCCCATCCTTTTCACCGCTATTTCATATGCCTTACCCCACGGATTGTTTTCCAGCTCCCCCAATAACTCCTCCCACTTTATTTTCTTCTCCCTTTCCACCCTTCGCTCCAGATCCTTCTTCTTCTCCTTATATCGCTCTCTATCCTTTACCCCATCTCTTCCCCTCAACATTCTTCTCCGTTCTTACTTACATTCCTTCTACAACTCCTCAATTTCCTCATTCCACCAGTAATTAGCCTTCCATGCACGCCTGTTGTCACCCTTTCCTTTTTTTTACAACTCCTTATTACATCACACAACTCCTTATTACATCATACAACTCATTCACTTTATGTCCCCTTTCTATCTCCTTTCTTTTTCATACTCTCCACTTCAGCCTTTTTCCAACTTCTTCTTTTCTCTTCTGGCACCTCAGTCTTCATTTTCTTTATATCTGTCTCCACGTAAACGTAAACTATCCTCTTCCTCTATCACTCTCCAACTACTCACTCTTTTTTCCAGCCATTCGTCACATGCTCTTACGTCAATAAACGACGAACTCCCGTCTCCCCTTATGAAGGTGGGCAGCAATCCGTCATTTATCACCGTTAGCCCGTTGGATGCTTTAAGAAAGGTTTTGTATCAAATACAACTCTTGAACTAAAAAAATATAAACTTCAAACGAACATAACTCATGCTAAAATATTTTATGTTGGCACAATTGCGCTCTGTTGCCGCGTTTAAACATGGCATAATAGTGTAGTTAAAATAAAAAGAAAAATTAAGAATAATAAAAACTCTTCGTTTGAATGTAACTTCTAAGTTTATTTGAAAAAATTATGTTTTAAATTACAATTACGGCCGTTTCGCTGATTAGCATCGTCAGAGTTAAATTTTGTTTGTTTGTAGCGTACTAAACAGTACTTGTTTATTTATTACTATGCATACAAACAATATCAATTAGTTTATCTAAATATGTTTTTGCTCTAATGCAAAAACTCAAAGGAGGTTGGTTAAAGTGCTATATTCCTCGTTTTTACAAATTTTTTTACATTAAACTCAGTATGTATGAATTCAAAATAACAAGCTCTTTCAAAATCTGTAAAAATATATATATAAATTAAAGAAGTTGATGGCATTTCCGGTTAAACCGGAAGTATATTATTATCAAAAAAATGTACATCAGATGCGTTTTGTTCCACTGCACTTACCTGCAAATTTTCATAATTATCGTTCTTTTCGTTTAACAGATATTTACTTGGTTCCATACTTTATCCCAACCCCGTATAATAAATACTGCATAACTCATAAAAATAAAAACGACTTCTTTTATAATCGATATAGTACGTTGGCTGACTAGAACTAAAAAAAGAGTAAATTAATAATAGATATCCATAGATGTATAAAATTCTGGCTTACTCTACGACATGGCTGGATTCAACCTTCTAAATATTTTCGAATGCCTGGAGCAATATTTTATATTTCTTGAATAATGTGTTCTGTATCCATTTTTTCTAGTACTTCCTTCTCCACGCTCATCATAAGAGGGATTCCAAATTGTCTTGACTTAGTGTAGTCCTTAATCTATCCTTATTTTCAATTTTGAAAATATTCTCTCACATGCAACTTGTGTTGTTGAGATTGTTAAAACATATTTATAAACAAGGAAAATATTCTTATAAGCATTGCTAAATAGATGCATCGAGTATTGTTTGCCTCTGCTAGCACATGCGAGTTTTTATGAACAATGCGTAGTGTAATGCAGAGAAATTTACGTTTTGAAGTGGCCGAATTCCGAATTAATATTTTTATTACTTAACAAACACATATTTTCATTTATTTTGAATTCATTTACATGGTGTATAAATTTAAATTGAATATTATTATTCAGTATCATTTTTTTGACTTAAAAGCGGCAAAGAATATTTTATTCATTTAAAAAAATGTCATTACCTTAAAAAAATAAAATACTTGTTGAAGTAAAAATGGGGAGGCCTGTGGCCCATTTTAATTTCTGCGGTGGGGCCCATAATAATCCCCTCGTGTGGCCCGCTATTCATTTATTGGCGGCCCGCGTCATCTTTTTATTTTTATTAAATAGGTAATTTACTTATTCAAAAACTGCACCAAACAACTGTTTTTTCGTATTAACGAGGCGCGCGCGATACCTAAAAATGATGACATTTATTATCTATTGGTGACACTTTCTTAACTAACAGCGAACCTATGTGGCCCTTAATCTGAAGTGATCTGTACATCACTGTAGATTATTTATAAAATTTTCTAAAATTCGAAACGAAATTTTTGGATTTTTTTTCCGACAGTCCGACCGGCCCCATTTGCTTTATTTACACCGGCCCAACGGGCAATTGCCCGGTTGCCCGGCGGGCCTGTCCGCCACTGAGCTTCACTCGTTTTCAAACTATTCTCTTGTAATGTAAAATGCTTGATAACGTTGCTTGTATTGTAAGTTACTATTATTTAATTGACATTAGGACTAGTTAAACTAGACACTAGACATATCCCATTAAGTTTATTGTGAGGTTAGCTTTGCAATTTGCTTAGGAAATTTGTAAACTTCAGAATGTGTTCTCTGTTTCACACATTTTCTTAGTCTCCATCACAGATTATAAAAGACTCCATTAACCGATAATATTTATTTGTATCTAGTCAACGGTAAATGTAATAAAATTTGACAAAACTCAACGGTCTGAAATAATGCGACAACTGAACTAACTCTTTGGTAAATACAGGCAGTGGCGGGTAAAATAAGTTTATATTGCGACCCCCTATGAAAATGACAGCTAATACACAGTTTTGACACTTCAAAAATTAGTAATTTTAAAGTAATAATTTAAGCAAGACTAATGAATAAATAGTAGATTACATAACAAGTGCGGAAAGTGAAATATTCCGCACGAGTAAAGTTTAGTGCAAGAAATACACTTTCCAACGCGTTGTGTACACGATTTTTCCTACGACCCCAATATTTTTTATAATTATGAGTTTTCTAACTTTAATTTATAAAATTTATTTTAATTGTTAGTCCCGTTAAAAATTTAAAAAGGTTTAGATATTGCACGGAAAATATAATTAATTAAAATCAAATAACCACCTTTCTCAGGAATTAATATCAAAATCCTTTATTAATTAAATGACATTTTAATTTTTTTCGTGAACTCCATAAAAATTTAAAGTTGAATGGTTGTTGGAGCAGTTATTGAAATAAATTGGAATTTGAGAAACGTTATGTGTTATTAATGCACTTTGAACATTTTCATTTACGTTTAACTCCTGTTGTAGGCGCCAATACAACTCCTAGCAGTAAATACGCAAAAAAATTAATTCAAAGTGCAACAGATTCTAGTAGTAATATTAGTATGAATTATTATACAAAAATTAAGAATAAATTTACCACATACACAACAAATAGGTACACAGGGTTTTATTACCCAATTCTTCACCTGTAATTCTCAATTTTTTGTTGTTTCTGTTTTATCTACCCATAGTATACCCAAATTCCACTTATTGTAATTTTTTAGCAATTCTTATGAAAATACTAAGGCATTCACACAATTCTATAAGTAATAAAATAAATACTTAGGACTTTTTACCTTAGAACTAGGAACAAAACCATACCTATGTGTATATTTGGTTGCATAGATATACATACATACAATTTTGTTTTATAAAAGTATTAATTCCACATTTATTTTACCAAAATATAATATTTATTGATCAAATCGAACAAACCAAAGTGATTTATTCACAAAAATAGTTTTTTATTCGATAATCTTGTTTAAATTATTACGCTCTGTGCCTTTATAAAAAATATCACACGTGTGTGATATTTCTTCTTCTTTTCTTATTTCTCCGCACGCGTATGATATTACTAATTTTCGAAGTGTCAAAACTGTGTGTTAGATGTCGTTTTTGTGAATTAATCACTTTGGTTTATTCAGTTTGATCAAGAAATATTATCTTTTGGCATCATAAATGTCAAGTTAAAACTTTTATAAAAAAAATATTGTATTCATTCCAAACACTGTATTCATTCCAAAAAAATAAAAAGAGGGCAAAATGGCCATAATTGTTACATTGGTAATATCGGGGACCTCTTGATTTTGAATTAATTTTACCACTGTTATCCGCTGAGCATTTATTTGCTAATCTTGAATCTGAACCACTTTCACACACAGCAAGGGATTTCTCCTGATCGGTCGGTTTAAATATACTAAGTGACATAAAAATCCGAACACCAAGTTTAAATGATTTTATTTTAATAAGATTTAGTAAATTTATCAGATGATAGTGAGGAATTATCTCGATAACCAATTTCCTCATCGTTGGATTGGCAGAGGTAGCGAATTTCCCTGGCCGCCCAGAACTCCCGAAGGTAACCCCCTACATTTTTATTTTTGGGGTCATATGAAATCTTTAGTATATTCACAAGAAATAAATACTCGTCAGGAACTTTGGCAGCAAATTGTAAATTCGGCTAATTTTATTGCCAATCAACCCAACATATTTTGAAGGTAAGAAGATCATTTAGCCAAAGAATGAATAAAACGGGGGTCACATAGAACATTTTTTATAAAAGGTTTTTAGGTAGTACTTTTCGTTTCTGATATTCCCGGATATATTAATAAAATTGTACTATGTAGATTATAATTTTCAGAACCACAATTTGTTTTCAATTCATCCGTTCATTTAATAGTTGTGTTCTTTATTGTTGACACGAATTAAAGTTTCATTTGCGTATTAAATGCTATTCCCTAGTCCAAAACATCGACATAGTTATCACACATTAAAATTAGGCAGCTTCATGTTTAACTTAAAATATCTCGAGAAATATTGACTTTATCGTTATGAAAAAAGAGTACCTACTTTATTTACGTAAAAGTATTGGAGAATCGAAAAATTGTACTAAAGTTTCTATTCCGCCTGTGGGGTAGAATTTGGGAACGATTAACCTGTCACTTGCCCCTGTCGTACGCCTCTGGTGGCAGCCAGAAACGTTTGTTTAATATAATTTTGTAGGGTGTAGGTGTAGTGTCTACATTTTCTGCCAAATATGAAATGAATACGTTTAACAGTCTTAAAGTACTGAACCCAAATAGTTTTTAAATTTTTAAACAAAACACCCTGTAACTAAGTAAGCAGCTACATTTTATTTAGGTGTTTTGAGTAAAATCTTCATAATTTGAAATCAGGATTCTGGTATTAAATTATTTCCAATTAGTAATGAATCACCCTGATAATAGATAATTATTATAACAGCTACATGTTAGTATCTTTTATGTTATTTCCCAGCGGTAAATCTCGTAACTGTCCATCAGTATTGTGGTATTTCTAGATTGTATAATAGTTTTAGTGTATTTATCAAACTAGAAAATTCTGGTTATCTTTAATAGATAAATTTGATACACCAAACGGAAAGTAATCAACCTTTAGATAGTCTACTAAAATAATGTATTTAAATTGCACGTTAACAAGATGCCAGGGAAGTATCTACCTATCTTGTAATTGTAAAGTTTTATTACCCTTTATACAACTTAATATGATACAAGCTTGTTATGCTTAAAAGTTCAATTTATTCAACAGTTCTTATTTGTTTTTCATTAAAATATATCAATAACTATTGTCGCACTATCTATATTTATTGTTTGTATCTTGCAGAGGAAATACCGGTACCTGGTTGTTGACTGACCAATTAAAGTTTATTTATAGAAAGATAGATGGAGCTGGCAACGATCGTGAAAACTATTTATTACTATTAATTTATGATTCATATATTGTTGTCTTCAAGATGTTTTAATTTTAAAATTTAACTAATTTATATGATTTTAATGTGTTGTAATGTCTCTTCTGAAGAGGTTTTATCTATTAACGAAGTAACTCTGATGATGGCCTTATAAGCCGAAAGCGCTCAGTTACTGAATTTAATATACACTTTACATACTTAACCTACGGTTTTTAATATACAAAAAATTTTCCTTCCTTTATTATTTTATCAAGTGTGTACAAAGTCTACAGTCTTTCATTTATTTATTTATTTATTAATTTATTACTAATAATTTTAGGTATCGTCATGACACTTTGAGAGTATCCATAGCCGTCACCGTTAATTTTGGTTAAGGTAGGCAGTTGGTTGTATGTGAATAAATCAGTGGTAGCGTTTGTATTGTGTGGAATAGGGCATTAAACTATTTAACTCAGGTACAGAAAAATTGCGAAGGAGATGCGGAACAAATGTTACATATGACATTAAAATAAATACTACTGATGCATGTACTCCTTCTCAGTGTTCTGTATCTGATAAAGTGACTATTATACTTAACGAAACGGATTATCGTAATAATACGGATATTTTCAAACAAAATGCTGAACGTTATGTATGTGGATATTTAATAAAAAAATGTTTACAAATACATGTTCTAAATGTAAGCATTATTCTAAACCCATTGAAAATTTAGATGATTCAGCTTTATTCTGTTTATTTAAAACATACAGAAATAAAGATAATAGTGTCTATGGAAATCTTTTAATGCCTGGTAATAGTTTTATTATATTTATTGCTTAACTAAATAACATTTTTGAAAAACTATTTGAAGAATAATTGGCACTAAAATATCATGTTCTTCAAACTATATTTAATATTAGTAGTAATGAAACTTTTATACATCCTTGTACAAATTTTCCATTACTGTATGAGAAAACAATATATTTTAGGTTAAGGCTATACACTACCATTAAGGGTGTGTTCGGGGAGCACGCTTTCGAGCTATGTAGCGCCAAGAACAATATAACGCAAACGAGGAATAGTACTAGATAGCGCCAAATGGCGCAAATAGCGTGCTCCCCGAACACACCCTATATGTATCAACCGAAATTTCAAAAATAATGAAAATAAAGATAAGTTGTTAATTTGGAGAAATAAATAAGTGTTAAAGCTGTTGATGTGTTTTTTTTTAAATTATTGATATCCTTCCTTACTAACGAGGAAAATTGCGTGCAAGACATACTTATGTTGTGTTCTATGCTGTTGAACTGGGAAATGTCAACGAAATTATTCCAAACGGCAACATTATAAATCCCCAAAAATAACTTTTGTTTGAGTTATTTTGTTATTATTATACTTTAAAATATAACGCAAGTATCATAATTAAGTAAATATAAGCAAAATCTTTCCAAATTCTATTTTTAAAGTACTGTTTAAGTAAGTATTCTTAAAATTTATGACAATGTACAACTTTGAAGGTTATGTTATAATATTTTTACGGAAATTGTTCGTCTATCTACTTTAGTGATATGTAAAACATATGAATGAACACTTACCAATGAAAAAACAGTAATTAACTCCCAAAAATCAAGAAAATACAATAAAATAGTCAATAACACCTATAAAACATATCATAAAAAAGTTGTTTGGAATCATTTGGTTTGACACTTACGTCACTACTTTCCCAGTCCATTAACAACTACCACTACTGTATAAGTGGATACCTGATTATTACAAGGGGATGACTAGAAGTCTTATTTTTGTATTCGTAGAATAATAAATAATTTATAGCTTCCAACGGTATTTATAAACTTTTTCATTTTAATGAAGTTGTTGAAGATATAAAGTAGGTAATACTTACGAAGATATCGTACACCACGGTGTGTTCAAAGTAAAGGCCATTTGTTAATCAAAGTAAAGTGTATAAATACATTTAATGTACGCACTAGTTCGTACACGCACTTCCATACCAAATAGCAAGCATTGTAATTTATGTATATAAATACTTTTAACATACCGTAGGGTATTATAATATCTTCGTATAAGTTTTATTTGCAGTTAAAATAAAATGTACACAAAATAAAACTACAATGAAATTGGTATCCTTTATAAGTATCTAAAAATGTGTAATTTTCAGTTGTCTACAGAAAGTTATCCTTTGTGAAATACGGAGTTGAACAATACTGCCTTTATTGCATATTTAAATTCTGAAACTCTTCTTATCGACCGGGAGCAAAGAGCTTTCATAGATCTATTATTAGAGGAGACGCAACATTCCATTCACAAAACTCTATTTGGTTTGTCGCAATGATTACAAGAGAGTGTCTATGAGTATGACAAAGAATACCAATCGATTCTCTTCGTTTCGTCCTCATGCTGGCAACGGTGTATCACTATTCAGGAGATAGGCTTACGCTTATAATCAGTGGTGTACTATTTATTAAAAATGGGTTGGTTAATATTTAGATTTTTTTTATGAGAATATATTTATTTATAGTTTTTCTCTTAAGTAATTATATTTAATATTAACAGGCGATTGGACTGGTATTGAATATTGGACTGATTAATTTTTGCATCCCATCAAAACTATTATTAATGCGATTTATGAGCCTATTCGTTGTTCGAAATCATGAAATTTCATAAACTATTTTAAACAATCCATGACAGGCGCCAATTTGTATTTATGATAACGTCACTTGTTAAGAGGTTGGTGTTCCATTTCCATGACATCCAATGTTGCCAAATCACCTAAAAAAACAAGTTAACCGGAAATTTGTCTTCATAAAATAGTGTTTGATGCCAAAAACTCCTTCGAAATGAATACTTCATCTCATCAATAGACATAGGACACGTTCCTGATGATTATCTCAGATTTAGCAGCGTGAGAGAACCACGAAATTGATTTTTGACGCTCATTTAAAACGTTCTCTAAATATTCTTTAGAAATTTGGCAACATGTTATGCTATTCTCTTTCTTTCTTGATACTGCCATGTTGTCACGTTAATAAAGCTAAATGTCCTCAAGTATGAATTACCATCTAATGCTTAATACAAAATATCGAATATTATGAGCACATCATCATTGTATCTGAGAGAATATATTAACAGTTTAGTAGTTCACTTCATAATTATTATTACTTACTACTTATTATTAATTATTACAAGACCAAGTATGAAGGTAAAAAGACATAACAATATTAAAGTCTAGATGTTATTAATCCTAAGGGATTGTGCTGGATGTATTCCTCTAAGATCAGTATAACTGTGCAATGATATAGAAAACCCAGAAAAAAACTAAATTATTTTGATCTTTACAATAACTTAATATATTATGTTACATTTATGTCATATCTATGTATAAAAAAAATGATATACTTATTGTTGCCCCACTTGCATGAACTCTGTCATGGCTGACAAACTGGCAAACCAAAAATTAGCTAAAAATTCTAGTCTGCCTTGTAGCTGAATGAACCAATACTTGACAATGGACTAGTTTAGTAGGATCATATTAATCAAAATGATAGCAATATATATTTAGGATAAGATACCTACTTACATATATTGGTATTCATTTTGCAATTAATTTTTCTCATTTCGTAAAATTTAGCAATAAATAATTAGTAAGTTTTAAACGTAGCGCCAACTAATAACCAATAATGAAGTGTGTTTAAAAGTCAACGTTGTCACAGTTTAGCTACGTTCGTTTCAAGTATTCTCAAAGAACTGGCGGCACAAAACACCGTGTCCTGTGACTAACTGATTGTACCAGTTGACAAGATTTATGACAGGAGAGAAAATCGTAATTATCTGTAAACAAACAAGACCCCTATTCTTGACGGTGATAGAATAGAACAGCCAATAGAAAGTGGGCGTGGTTCTATTGAAAATGCCAAAACCGTATTCTTGAAATTCGTTCTCTCACTGTACTGATAGAAGGGTTGCTCCCCGAGAGAACAATTACTTCTATTGGTTATTTTTGAAGGAACCGCTATAACATCAAGAGAAGGTGTTAGGGATTTTTATTTTCGAACCAAAAATAGTATAGAAGTAATTTCTTTCATAAACCAAACACAACCAAACAACAAATTAAACTAACGAAAATGACAGAATATTTTGTTTAGTGTTTTACTCCTTATTTGATAAAGTGTCAATCAGAGAACAAAAATATCAATATGTTTATCTCTTTTTAATGACAACAAATAAGAGAGAGAGATAAGTTTCTCGGTTAATATTAAAGCATATCGACAACATCGCAAATTTTCTACCAATCTTATTTAAACACGTCACTTACCACTTATGACGTATGCAACCATTAAATTTAAATTTCAAAAGCCGATTATGGCTAAACTAAAATTCCAAAATAGTAGGCACTAAATTCTCAGAAATGACTATGACGTTTTTGCCTTAATCTGCCTCTTGCAGTGGCGTACGGAAATTATACTAAACAGATGTGGAAAAATTAATAATTTAAAAACTATATCCACAAATAAGAATTAAATTACATTATATTAATTATATAAAAAAAATATACACTGTATCCACGGATGGAGTTGCTAAGAGGAGAAAAACCTTTATTATTAATTTTATGACAAAGTTATTGTTATAAAAAATTTGCATCCTTTGGAAATAAGATTGACATAAAAAAATCTGAGATCGGATGTACAGGGTGTTAGCAAAGTAATAAAACGTGAAAATGTTTCATGAGAAAAGTAGGCACCATTATTATTATTAATGCAGCCGTGTGCATGAGATTTCGATTTCAGACCTACGTTTATTGGACTAAAACCACTACCACCACAAAAAGTTTAAAATTACTTACAGTATTGTATTATTCATTATCATCTGAAGAAAACTCGTCGGATGATGAGCAACTATCGCGATCGCTACTATTCAAAGTAATAATCAATGGTTCAATTGCAATGTCCATTCTAGTGTCGAGATCCCACATTTTGTCCTCTTCTTTTGTCGCATGTCTAATGCATTTTTTCCATGACTCGGGTGTGACATTTTCTATCGCAGTAGCTAGTAGGCCTTTTACCTCATTCATTTTAAAAGTTAAGTTTTCCCTCGCCACTTGGTTTTTTATTTGAGCCCATATTAGCTCGATCGGGTTTAGCTCACAATGGTAAGGACGGAGGCGGTGTACAATTATGTTCCTCTCACGAGCCATTTCGTCGACAACAAATTACTTCAACAGAGGTATATGTTCCCTTGCAATATTGAGTAAATGGACTTTTAACATATTATCGTCGAATTGGAAAATTTTTTCAGATAGCCAGTTAATGATATCAGCTTTTCGCCAGGCAGTTGTAGGTGACCGCTCCATTTGTCTGCTGTGGTAGGAGGCATTGTCCATGACGACGACAGAGTTTGGTTCAAGGTTTGGTATAATCTTTAAATACCAACTTTCGAACTTTTGCGCGTCCATTTCCTCGTGGTAGTCGCTAGTTTTCTTGGACTCGAAGAGTAACAAGCCGTTTTCCAAAAAACCCGAATCGCTGCCTATATGAGTTATTATGAGCCTCCGTCCTTTGCCAGCTGGCGCTTTTAATCCTGTTGAGAGGCCTTCAATAAAAGCTTGACGGCAACTTTTTATTTCTAAATCTTGCCATACCTTTGAAACAGTATGGCCTTGATTCAACCAAGTCTCATCTAAATAGTAAATATTTTTACCTTCACGACGATACTCTCGGATTTTTTTCAAGTAATTTCTCCGCCACAAAACAATTTCTTCTCTTTCTATAAGAGCACTTTTCCTACCTCTTTTCATAAATTTAATGTTCATTTGCTTTAATGTGCGCAATAAAACACGTCGTGATATTTTGGGCATCGATTCATCGGAACTTATTTCGGCTGCGACTTTTTTTAAAGTTGGGATTTCATTTCGGAAAAAGAACGAATGGAATTTCCTACGAATAGCATATTTGGTGCAATCATCAAGCTGAATTTGTTTTCTTCCTCTAGTTTCAATGTCTTTAGATACATTATCACATTTACCTTCATTTTCTTTAAATGTTTTAAGAATTCTGTGAACACTTCTCGTCGACACTTTAGTTAAATCACTACACAGATTAACTACGTCATTATGCAACATATTCTCATTCCGTTCACGGAGCCCACAATACACATTGTATATAATAGTTTTTTCTCCTTCGGATAAATTTGGACGTCTGCGTTTACTTTGACTGCTTTCACTTTCCATATTGCTCACAGTTCACAGCACAAAATTAAACTGATTTATAATGATATTTCCCTTGTTTCAGTCCTTAAACAAATCCCTTGGTTTTTACCTGATCTGATATGAAATTACCTTTTTTTTTACTGTTAATCGTTTTCCTAGAAATGTACCTGCCTAATTATTTGACGTCTACTACATTATTACTTCTTACAAATGGATTAAATGGATTAACTGTATAGAAAGTGTATTATTCCTCTTTTATGTTTATCTAGGGTAGGTATTATACAAAAATATCATTATTTATTATATTATTGAAAAGGGTATTTCCAATTTTAGAATTTTTACAACAGAAATTCCAAAACTGTCATCAGTGTTGAAACAGACCTAATTCGTTATAACTGTATTATAATAACAGATCAAAGAAAAAAAAAATAATATTTACATTACGTATTATTCAACGAATGTTACGCTCATGAATGTTAACCTAACCGTGCTCAGCTGATGAAGCAATATTTATATCTCTCTCTATCTTACGGCAAATTTAATCTACCTCTCTTTTTTCCGCCCCACAAACGTCTCTGTGTACGCAACGTTGCCATTTATAAATTTTAGTCCCAGAATATAATTCAAATTTTTTTATATTTAATAAACATTGATGTTGTTGAATATATTTCATTAGCAGGAAGTTTCTTTAATATTTAATATTTTTTAGTATTTAGTATTTAATGAATAAAACACGTTGTCCGTTATTCTATGACCATTTAGTTGCGTGTGTATGATTTAAATAGAAGATGATAAAATATATAGAAACCCAACCTGACAACAATGTTTACGTTTTAATTCAATAATATTTCTGAGAATTTAGTGCCTACTATTATGGAATTTTAGTATAGAGGATTAATTTTATAAAAATTTTATTTGTACTGTTGAACCACTAAAAACCTATTTTATAAGATGCAAATATAAAAAAAATCACTAAACTAGTCCATAGGCATAATGACTGATTTTAAACGATGTTTTCACGTATCTACTTTATCTAAAATTAATGTTATTTTGGCAAAAAAGAGTTTTTAAATCAGAAATTTACTTTTTAAAAATGCATTTTAAATTTTACGCCAAAACGCTAGAATAGTAATGGCGTCTATCTATGACATCATCGATTCGTAAATACCATTTATACTACACTGCGACCCGTGTCATCTGTGGATTCTGTGGTAAAAACGTCAAACTTCAAACATTTTGCAGGTTAAAAGAGAGTTATTTTTGTTCATTTTATTATTAAAATTATTTTTGTTCATTTTAATAAAGAAATTTAGATTATAAAATAAATAGCAATATCTAATGGCTATCCAATACATTTGATAAATAAATTAATTAATAAGAAAGAACAGAAAGTGTCACTACAACTAATATTCCCTCAACACCCTAAAGAAATTAAAAGTTATAAAAGTATTACATATTGTGGAAATATTTCTAATACATAGAACAATTAATAACTGCACAGTTAAACTAAACTTCCACTATTTATTTGAAAAATTCGCTTTAAAATCAATTACAGCTGTTTCGCTATCACTAGCATCGTCAGATTGACATATTGAAATTACATGTTGTTTGTTTGTAACTAGGTGCTTGATGTTGATAAGGAGTTAAGGCTAGACCAAGTAAGGAAGTAATAAGACATAACAATATTAAAGCCTAGATGTTATTAGCCCTAAGGGATTATCCTGGATGTATTTCCCTCTAAGATCAGTATAACTGTGCAATGATATAGAAAAACCAGGAAAAAACTATATCATGCGAAACAGCTGTAATTGATTTTAAAGCGAATTTTTCAAATAAATAGTGGAAGTTTAGTTTAACTGTGCAGTTATTAATTGTTCTAAGTAAGATGAACTTCCAAAAAGTAGAGGTTAACACAATCAATTTCTAATACAATTTCAAAAATAATATCTTCGGCAACATCTGCAATAATTTCATACAAATCACACAATAATGTTGGTACAAAATTGTTAAATGTAAAAACAAAATTACCTAAATTAAAAAAATCTGGTGTTTACAAAATTAATTGTCCAAAATGTAATGCTGTATATATAGGTCAAACACAAAGAAATTTTGAAATAAGATTCAATGAATATTTAAGAGCATATAGATTACAACAACCAGATAAGTCAAACTATGCAAAACACGTTCTTGAACATCCACACTCACTCATAAACACCAATGACATTCAAATATTACACACCTGTGATAAAAAACAAAATTTAGATTTCCTCGAAGAACTTAAAATCAAAAGACATCTAGCATATCAACAATATAAAGTAGTTAATGAACAAATAAATCTTGGAAGTTCACCACTATTAAACTGTTTACTTTGATTGAGTCTTCATTTTATACATAGATAAGACGTAATTATAACACAAATATATTAAATTATTGTAAAGATCAGCAGGATATAGTTTTTTCCTGGTTTTTCTATATCATTGCACAGTTATACTGATCTTAGAGGGAAATACATCCAGGATAATCACTTAGGGCTAATAACATCTAGGCTTTAATATTGTTATGTCTTATTACTTCCTTACTTGGTCTAGCCTTAACTACTTATCAACATCAAGTACCCAGTTACAAACAATATAGTATATATTAATGTTCGGTGTGCTATCGAGTATAGAGTATACCAAGTACAATATTTGTATCCATACTCAGGGGAGTTGATTGTTGTCACAAAAAGAGTCCGGAGTATTATCTTCATTTGTATAAAGAAAGTTATTAGGTATTATAGAAGCTTAATAGTTATTGTCAGCTATTGTTTTCCAAAGGCTATTCCTATGATAGATTGTACTCATGTTAGGATTCCAAAGTTTAAAGAATTCTGTGATAAACCGAAAAGAATACCCCAGCCTTAACGTGCAGCTAAAAGAATTTTTAAAAGTGTATATTATCAATAGTCAGGAAATGTATATGATAATCTTCTTCTTCCTAAGGTGTCATGTTCTTGTTTACAATATCTCTATAATGATCTCGATCTTGTATGACGTGTATGACTAAGAAAGTTCATCTGCTGTTAAACCTGTCCTTATTTTAAATTTCTCAACCATAAGAGTTTTTTTCGACCCATCCATTTTCTTCCTTCAATTTTACTGTTTATGATTAGTCGAAGAAACTCATATCTTGGCCCTGTACGTCCTTTAATGATGTGTAATAAAATTCGTTGATGTCCCATTTTTAATTCTATTGATCCACGGGATCTTTCGGTATAAGGCCGCGATTCTATTCATAATATTGGTATTCGCACCCGTACAAAAGTATGGACCATATCTTGTGAATTCCTTTCGAATTTCCAAATTCAACGATCTATTGGACAGTGAGGGAATAAGTTTTTGAAATGTGTTTTTTGCTTATTCAATTCTACACCTCATTTCAAAGGACAGATCCAGGTCTTGAGTAATCCAGCATCCCAGATATTTAAATTGTTGTACTCTTTCCAGCGTCTGGTGATTTAATTCCAGTTGAGTTGGGTCACCATATATTGTTGATGTTTATCGAAAGCCCCAATTTTCTGCATTCTACATCAACTCTGAATTAATTCTTGCAAATCCTTGATTGTGAGATCCATCATCAGCGTATCTTGCTGTTAATTGGTTCTCCCCCTATGATAATTCCTTTTTTAAACGGGGTTTGAGAGCACGTTACCAAGGTGGGAGAGGGTACACAGCCTTGCCGAATACTTAGTTCAATGTTGATGGGTTTTGATTCTTTGTTGTTTGTAATAATAGTTGATATTTGCCTCCAGTTGAGCTTGGCAATAAGATTAATATCCTTGTCATCCAATTGCAAGGTTGTAATCAATTCATTATCCTGGGCACGGTTAAACGCCTTCTCAAAATCGATGAAGCACATAATAATAGAATTTTTAAAAATTCAAGTAAATTTATAAATATATGTGCCGGTTTAGAATGTCTTCCGACGTTGTCCGACACTTTGCCTCCACTTCTCGCTGTGTTCCCAATCTAACTCCTGTAAGTTCCGGGCACTCATGGCTTTGGTCACTCCTTGTTTCCAACTGGTCTTTGGTCTTCCCCTTTTGCGACGTTCTGTCGGTTGTCAGTTCATTACTTGTTTAGGGAGCCTCGTTTCTGACATCCTTTGAATATGCCCATACCACGTTAATTGTTTTGTTTCAATGTCGTCAGAAATACTTCCTTCCATGCCCATAATTTCCTTGATGGCATTATTCCGAACTTTATCTCTTCTTGAAATGCCGAGTGATCTCCGCATTGCATCCATTTGCATCGCTTCCATTCTTTTCTTATATTTTTCAGTTAATCTCCAATTCTCTGATCCGTATAATATACTACTTTTTATTAAAGAATTGTGTATATTAATTTTCCTCTCCTTTGTAATATTTTTGTTCTATAGGATACTATTAAAACAGTATATTAATTTTTTTGCTGTTGTTATTCTACTCTCTATTTATTTGTTGTCCGTTCCGGTTATATCAAAATTTACACCCAGGTAGTTGTACTCCTGACAGTATGTTATGGTTCTGCCATTGTTCAATGTTAGATCACTATAGGTACCTACTCCACGAAAACAGAGATATTTGGTTTTTTGGATGTTTACACCTATGGTTTACACTTAAGCCCCAGCTTTCATATTCCTCCATCAACTTGCGAATCATATACTCCATATCTTCCTTGTCACTAGATATAACTGCTTGGTCATCGGCAAACTGTAGTGTGTAGAGGGTTGTGTGCTCTAGTTCTATCCCCATTCCTTGAATTTTCTGCTTCCATTGTTTCAAATCTGCTGCTACATATAAAGCGATTTCGAATGGCTTTTTTGGTTGGTTAATGGTTAACCGGTCGGTTCATAAACGATGACGTCAGAACCTTGGTTGGCTCCTTAGAACATAAAATAGTAAGGAAGGAGTTTGTGTTATATCTACAATGTTAAAATCTGGCGACGGAAGTCGGCCATATTGGATAACCATTTATGACTCATACTTTGTTTACAAGTTATAAAAATTTAGTTTTCTGTTGAAAATTTGGATTAATTATTTATTGGTAAGTACCTATTATTATAATAAATATACATTATATATAGGTAAACTATATTTTTATGTTTAAATTAATTTAATACTTTGTATTGATCCCTAACCTATCTACTTAAATTGACATAGGCGTATCAATAATGGAAAGAGGATATTTTATTTTAATTATCATTAATTTACAATTTTTTGGTTAATCTCATAACTGTATATGTCAATTATTTTTATGTCTATGGAGTATTCTAAAGCAACGTTGTACAATAAATGTATTTGTGTATTAATTAACTCATTATTACATTCACAGTTTCCCACGGGATAAAAATATTAGACGGAAATGGTTAAATATTGTGGATAAAGATAACTGGAGTCCAGGCAAGAATAGCTTTTTAGGCTCACAACATTTTATAGAACAATCATTTGATAGAACTTCTTCAGTAATTGTTTTACTGGTACCAAATGCTATACCTACAATTAAAATCGTAAGAATGAAATATGTAAGTAATTATTACATCCACAAATTGCTTTAATAACATTGACCAAATCTATATTTTTCTCAAATCTATTTACAGATATTTTACTTAAACATATATTTCACTAATATATACCTTTTCTATGCAGGTAAGTACAAACGACCCTTATGCTGAAGAGATAATAACTACTAGCAGTGAAACTATTTCACCATTTCCTGTTCCTGAAACTCTACCATCTATTTCTGAAAGTCCTCGTAGGAAACAACTTATAAAAAGCATCTGTGTAGTATATTTAAAAACAAGAATTTATTATATATGTAAAAGTAAAATAAATAATGTAGAAATAATTAGACATGTTTACACAAAATTCAATTTAAGGGCCAATAGTGGTAGAATGAAAAATTTTAATAAAAATTGTGTAGTATATAACTGGTTTTATTTCCTTAAATCTAGTACCCCCATTGCAGGCAATGTTATACTATTTTTTTTCCTCTACTTTCCTTATTAAAATGGTTATTTTAATATATAATGATTAGTGTCCATACTGAATAATAATAGGTATGTTTCAATAAAGACATTATTTTTCTACAAATAAAAATATAGGACGCCACTGTTAAAAACTAACTTCCGGTAGCCATCTTGGATAACCATCCCGGTCACCTGTCCTTGAACGAGCAATACTTCCTTACTATTTTATGTTCTAAGGTTGGCTCTGACCCATTCGAATTCTTTGATAGTTTGAACAAGGACGATGATATGCAACATCCCTGTCTCAAACCTTTATTTACAAAGAATTCGTCAGATAGATATTTTCCTACTTTTATTCTTAATTTTGTTTGTTTGTTTTAACATTCTTAAAAAATATATGAATGCAATGTTTTGTTCCGTCTATTCTGCATTTAAGAGATTATAACAAATTTAGATGTTTATTGACTGTTCCTCGTACATATTCATATAGAAACGTCAATTACATTTTTATACACGACGCCTTATTTGTAACTAGGACAATTTATGAATTTTTATGAAGTTCGCAATGACGTTTCAGTAGGGAAGAAAAAATGTATTTTTATATTTTGCACTTATAAAATTTTTTATTATAAATCGCATTTGCGTATCGTAATGTAACTTTTACGCAGGCAAAATTTTGTTTTAAATGGTTGGCGACATGAGTGAAGTATCTAATGACAAGACTATTGACAATGACATTTGTGGCTAATAGCAATTCATTATTTTTATATTGTTCTTTAAGAAAGTATTTGTGAAGATGAATATCATCTTTTACTTATAAAATATATTATTATTGGTGTATCACTAATTTTAAAATATTTTAAAACATTAAAATTTGATAATTTAAATGTGTATAAATTACACAGTGCTACCGACATACTTTTTAGCTACGAATAAAGAATAAAAAGGAAGGAGCATAATACGATTTGACAATGTCCGCGTTGGTTCTTGCATATGGCTGACTTGAAGTTTCCGGTTACCAGTGGTGTCACACACAGGGTATTATATACTTAGGCTGTGTTCGGGGAGCACGCTATTTGCGCCATTTGGCGCTATCTAGTACTATTCCTCGTTTGCGTTATATGGCTCTTGGCGCTATATAGCTCGAAAGCGTGCTCCCCGAACACACCCTTATGCCTCGAATTAATTGTTAAAAAAAACTGTTTTTCGCTTGTAATTATCTGTACGGTAATATACATTGTCATAAGATTCTAGGAATATAAATTTAGATTAAAAACTTCTTAGTAGGTAATTAAATAGTTGACGTAGATGGTCTAAATAAAAAATAAAGGAACGTCTATGATAACAATGTGGTTGTCATTAAAATATTTTGTTAATTTTTAATAATTCAGATAAATAGAACCCTACAGATGAAAAGTAATTCCCATTCAAGAGTTGGGTTATTTACTTAAATCAGAAAATAATATATAAAACAGCATGGAAAAACTATACATGTCAAATGTCACGATTCGAATGAGTCATATTTGGATCTTCAATATGGCCGACTTCAGTCGTGATTATTTGCTAGATTAAAATATGACAACGTTACTTCCTTTCTGTTTTTTATTCGTAGCTTTTTAGAAACAAAATTTTCGTAATTTAGGGGAGCGCTGGGAGCGTTTGGACTGCGGGAGGTATTGGACACATTCAAAATTGCCGCCTAATATGAGAAAAGCTCAAAATAGATACATTTTCGGATTAATCCACGTGTTTGTTCTATTTGCTGGTTTTTAACTGCGCTTTTAACAAGCTGTTTTTGTGTTTTTTGAGTTGCTGGCTTATTGCCAGTATTTGGTAAGCTTTAACAATTAAACTTTGTTGTTATTTTTAAGGCATATACTTCAACGAATTTTGTATTTTATTAGTCGAACCATGTTGCGGGAGGGTATGGACACCTGTCCAAACCGTCCCGCAAGTGTCCAAACCCTACCTAAAATACGAAATTGTTACAGGAAACATGCCTTACAAATACAAGAGGTTGACAGATAGGACATTTTCTACAGAAGCCATGAGAATCGCAGCAGTTGATGTTTTGCCTGGAAAATATTCTGTTAGGAAAAGTGTGCAAGAGCATGAAGTCAAAAAATCAACTCTAGCGTTATATGCCAACACGGCAAAGGAGGTTGGAATTGACAATTTAATAAATCTACGGTTGGGGCATTTCAAGCTAAGTTAGAAAAGGTTCTGAAAAGGTACGACTTCACTGGATCAGACATATTTAATTTGGAGAGCTGGTTACTCAAGTAGGCATTATTGGAGCAAATGGGACAGTACTTCCTCCAGTGTGGGTGTTTCCAAGAAAAAAATTTTACAAACATCGTATGCTAAGCTGTATTCCAGAAGAGTATGGCGCAACCGGCTTGGTACATTCGTCTGGATGGATGACCAGCGATAATTTTTTAAGAGTTTTAGAACATTTTGTAGTTCATGTTCGATGTTCTAAATAACGCCAAGTCATTCTCATAATGGACAATCATAAATCCCATTTATCTGTTCCTGCCACTGATTATTGCAAAGAAAATGGTATTACAATTCTAACCCTTCCACCCCACACTTCTAACAAATTGCAACCTTTAGACAGAACTGTTTTCGGTCCATTCAAAAGATGTTTCAACCAAGGGGCAGATAATTGGATGCTGTCTCATCCAGGACAGACACCTACAATTTATGACCTTGCACCAATATGCATCAAAGCTTGGGATCGATCTGCAACTCCATCCAATATCAAATCTGGGTTCCGCTGTACTGGAATTTGGCCATTTGATAAAACGATTTTTACCGAAGAAGACTTCCTTTGCTCATTTGTCACAGACAGAACAGCACCAGAAAAGCAACCCAACAAAGCTTCTCCTCCAAATGAGTTCACAAATAAAAATGTAGATGGATCACTGCAACCTGGCACTTCTGCACAGTCCTTACCAGAGCCCCAAACTTCATTCGAAAACGAGCAGAAGCAAAATTTTGTATCACCATCCAAAATAAGACCGTACCCGAAAACTCCGGAACGAAAACTAACTAGAAAAGGTTCAGTAAAAATAAAATCCATAATAGCAACTGATACTCCAGAACGACATGAAATTGCCGAAAAAAAATTGCTACTGCAGTGTGGCAGACGAATCGGCAGAGCACATTCTTTGATATTGCCCCGCGTTTGAAATGAACAGGCTCCGCTCGTTTGGTCTCATACAGCTAGAGCCTACCGACTTTAGACAAATCTCGCCAAAATCGATCTTGGACTTTGTTAAGAAGTGCAGACTGGATGACGAATTGTGACCCTTGGTGAGCCACAATAGGCCCTATTTTGGCTGCAGTGGAGGGGTGGGAAACGCCCCACTCACATTGAACCTAACCTAACCTAACCTATGAGCGATTCTTCTTCAGATGAGGAAGAAGTGGTTTATAAAGACTCATCCTCAGACTTGGATTTGGAACAGGATGAGGATGAGCATGAGAACCTTACAAAACTTGAAGCCAACAGTTTCGTGGTTTGTAAAGTGTTTGGGAAAAAATCAGTTAGGCATTATGCTGCTAAAATAGAAGAAGTTTTTGAAGATGGCTACAACGTGAAATTTTTAAAAAAGCAAGTTGCATCCAACCGGTTTAGATACAGTGACGAGCCTTCAGCATTTGTGTCATACGAAGGAGTGATTTTGAAGTTACCAAATCCTTTGACAGACCGAAGTGCTCGATATTTAGATATGATTTATTTTAATGTCGCTCTTACTGAGTACAGCTTATCTTAATGCTGAAGTTATTGTTTTATATGTTTGACGTTAAGGGTTTTTAAAGATATTTTGAATAATATTTTTGCTTATTGATTAATTGTCCAGACCCTCCCCGTTATTGGGGTATGTAACTCATAATAGTGTAACACTTTTCAAAGAAATGCAAATATGTATATAAGACGCATATATCAATCGGTCTGATTCCTGGCACTTCTGCACAGTCCTTACCAGAGCCCCAAACTTCATTCGAAAACGAGCAGAAGCAAAATTTTGTAGTTATTTCTTACTCGTGTCCATGCCATAATTATTAATTTAAATATTGTCCAAACCCTCCCGGTGCTCCCCTACATACAAAAAATTAATTAATTTAAAAAATGATAAAATGGCAAAATATAAAAAATTATATAAACAACTTATTTCATATGGCTGTTGGGACTCATCGCTTCGCGATTCGTTTTTTAAACTTAAACTCGTATCATAACAGAAAGCCACATAAAATGCGTTGTTTAATATACTATTTTACAATTTTGCGAGCGCTACTAGTCAGAACATCTTAACCAAATTCGACTAAAACTATAAATATTTTAAATCCTTGCAGAAACAACAATAAAAAAATTCAATAACGGAGCACAAAACATTTGGTCCGATTCCGACTCTGTAGGCAAGGCATACGCCACTTTTCTTACAATTTAAAACAGACCTCACTTAGTTTATGCAGTAGAACGTTTAAAAATTGGGATAGGGTAGATATCTCAACTCTTGCTGTTAAAATTTTGCGCCTACACTCTTAATTCGATAAGTGTCCGATCGGTATTAGAAGTAACGGCAAAGTTATTACTTGAATTGAGGGAAATCCACACTCCATTAAATTTTAGTACAGTGCCCTGTTACCGTGAAAATTCGTTTGTTGCGCAACGCAACGTTTTCTTACTGTGTATATATTTACTAGATAAATTTGAATTTGTCCCATTCCAAGAAAATTGTCTAATTTCCTGATTTTGTCTTCCTATCATCACTTTGGATATTGTGTATTTTTCTACATTTATTAAACATGGTAAGTTATTTTTACATATTTGTCTACAATTCCTTAATTTTTTTGTTTTAATCAAAGGTTTTCAAACAATCTTTAATTATTTCAAGTTTTTAACCTCAGTTTACAGTTAAAACAGATTATAGATTTGTTATACATTTGGTCTTATTTTAAAAAATAAAATCTTTGTATATACATAAGTATATAAAATTTACTATAAAATGAAGCAGATTTTAAGATACTATTTTTATTTTGTGGAGGTTTGCAATAGAAAAACATTTTTCAAAAATATTAAAAATAAAAAAAACACTCCTCTATATTAATATAATACATTGTACACAAATGAAAAAACCAAGCAATGATTTAAAATTTTGGAATAAAACTTATATTTTGTATATAATGTGTAATAACTTTTAATATACAGGGTGTCCTACGACGACTGACACCTAGAAGTTTATGTGGAAGGAAAAACGCGAGATTAATGAAATTTGGTACACAGGGGTTTTTGATACTTCTGAGTTTAACTAAAATATTTTCAATTTGATCGCACTTCCGGTTATACCTTCAATTGTAAGTAAATAAAGTGTATTTAAAAAAATATTATACAGGGTGATCACATTATTGAGTTAAATTTTAAATTAAAAAAACGAAGGTATCTTCCTTATTTCAAATAGCAACCCATATTTTTTTTGATTTTAATTCAATTCCTTATAAAAAAATAAGGTAGGTTCATATTTACATTCCTATATCAATTCCTAATAGTTTTTGAGATTTTAGATACTTTACGATTTTCGGTTAAAATGCAACTCTATTTGGCTTTGTTTCATTATTGTTGTTTAGTCTTCGATTAAAATCAATTTTGTTTTGAAAAGAAAGTAGAGAAAATGAAACATTTCCAAAGGAAATTTTTAATTTAAACAATTATTTATAAATGAAATAAACAAAATCAAACAAAGACGAGTAGGTAAGTAGTGTTCAAATAAAAAAAAACTAACAAGTTATCTTTAAACATTTTGTGAAACAGTAAGACCAAAAATTATCCTAACAAATATTCAAAATTTCTTTCATTTACTTCTAAACACTGATTAATTCTTGTTAAAACTTGTTGGTTTGTTGCTCTTTGTATAAATTCAGGAGGCAGATTATTAAATGTTTCTCTTACCCTTTGTTTACAATTATCTTTTGTTGTTAAAGGGTTAAAGTAAACTTCATTTTTTACATAACCTCACATGAAAAAATCCATCGGGGTCATGTCCGGAGATTCTGGGGGCCACTTAAAAGGACCGTTATTGGCAATCCACTGATCTCTAAATGTATCGTCCAAAAATTGGTTAACTAAACACCTACCATGAGGAGGAGCTCCATCATGTATAAAATAGATTTTTGACAATTGTTCTGGTGTTAATCTATTTAAATAATTTGCTTTTAATTCTGTCAAAATTTTCATCACAAAATTGAAGTGCAATAATTTGATTATTTTTTATTACACAAAAAACGTAAAATTCCCACCTATCTTGAAACCTTACATTTCTAACAAAATAAGGATTTTGATTTATTCCAATAATGTGCATTTTTTCGGTTTACCATCCCATTTTTTGTAAATTTTGCTTCATCGCACCATATTATATTTTTTAAAAAATTTTCATCTTCTTGTGTTAGCATAAATTCTGCAAATTCTAATCTGTTAATATAATTTCTTTCATTATTGTTGTGTTGTAAACAAATGGAATATGGGTGGAATTTATGTTTTTTTAATATTTGGTGAATAGAACTTTTTGAAATTCCCAATTCTTTTTCGGCGTCTCTTACTGATGCCTGGGGGTATGCATTAAAATATCCAAGAACATTAACTTCGTTGTCATTGTTATTTGTTATGGGTTTTCTTTTGTTATGTTTAGATTTAAATCAACCAAAATTTTGTAAATTGTTTATAATTTTATGTACTGTTCTTACGGTTGGACGCGGTTTCTCGGGAAATCTTCTTGCAAATTCAGTGCAAGTTCTCTTTGCAAATTTTCCACATTCACCGGGTATTAATAACAATGAAACATAATCTTCATTATTTAATTCTATTCTTGCCATAATTTTATTATTTTTTAATGTAACAAAACAATGTTATCTTATGACAACCGAAAAAGTAACAATAATGACAACCAAATTATAACGCAGAAATTCCAAAGCACTCTACTCAAAAATCAAAAACTGAAAAGATGATACAGGGAAGTAAAAAAAATATTTTTTGAATTTGGTAACTATGTATTTTGTTATTCTTTAAATTAAAAATTTTCTTTTGAAAATGTTTCATTTTCTCTACTTCCTTTTCAAAACAAAATTGATTTTAATCGAAGACTAAACAACAATAATGAAACAAAGCCAAATAAAGTTGCATTGTAACCGAAAGTCGTAAAGTATCTAATATCTCAAAAACTATTAGGAATTGATATAGGGATGTAAATATGAACCCACCTTATTTTTTATAAGGAATTAAATTAAAAAAAAATATGGGTTGCTATTTGAAATAAGGAAATTATTTTCGTTTTTTTAATTTAAAATTTAACTCAATAGTGTGATCACCCTGTATAATATTTTTTAAATACACTTTATTTACTTACAATTGAAGATCTTAAATGCAAAATAATACATTTACTTTTTAATTTAAATAATTTAGGTATTGAAATAATCATCATTTTATTAAGCGTGATTTCTGTCAAAATTATCGAAAAACATTAAATTTCTCCTAAACGGTTAATTTTAGATACAAAGTACCTTACATAAGCTAACACTTAAATTTAACGAACTAACCAAAAATAAGAAAATAATCAGGGTGTTGCATTTAAAATAGTGAAGTTGGTGTCGGTTTCCGGTATAACCGGAAGTGCGATCAAATTGAAAATATTTTAGTTAAACTCAGAAATATCAAAAACCTTTGTATACCAAATTTCATTAATCTCGCGTTTTTCCTTCCCCATAAACTTCTAGGTGGCACTCGTCGTAGGACACCCTGTATATTAAAAGTTATTACACATTATATACAAAATAGAAGTTTTATTCCAAAATTATAAATCATTGCTTGAATTTTAAATTTGTGTACAATGTATTATCTTAATAAAGAGGAGTGTTTTTTTATTTTTAATATTTTTGAAAAATGTTTTTCTATTGCTAAAACTCCATAAAATAAAAATAGTATATTAAAATTTGCTTCATTTTATAGTAAATTTTATATAAATCCGCACTAATTTTTGCACAAATCTGAAATTGTAAAAAAACTAGCTAAACATATATGTTGTTACAGTGTTGTAGTTAAATTCAATGTTTTTTTTTATTGAGTATAAATCGGCAATCAGAGTATAAATACCCTGTAAGCTAATCTGTTTACTTAAGAACTACGATAGGTCTTATATGATGACTTGATGAGCGCTCTTCCAATGAAGAGAACTCCTTAACCTAACTAGAGATCAGCTGGCCATCTTCTTTTAAATCTTCTTATTAAAGTACGTTTCACAATAAATCGTTGACTTGGTACCTGCTCTTAACTGCTCTTAAGGGATTACTAATAAAAGGTGGTTAATATTTCTTCGAACATTTACAGAAAGGTATTATTTATTTTTGTCCAGGAAGATATATACGTATACGTAAGTTTCAACAGTTTTGTTTAATTTCAATTAATAAATAAACTTAAAATTTGTTTGTTTGTTTTTAAAAAATTTCGTGATTTTTTTTACAAAATAAATTTAAGTTTTAGTAAATGTTACTGAGTTTTATTTAAATCTATTTTGAAAACCGGATTACGGATCTGTTAATGTTTACTGTACAGTGAGAAATTTAAAACCTTTCATTACTAATCCCCTAAGGTCAGGTACCGGAGTCACCGAATTATTGTGAAACGTACTTTACATTGTTATGTAGGAGAGGTTCAGGTAGAGGGTTTGTATGAGTTTCTAGCTTCTTGTGATGACTGGTATTTCTTTCTTGAATGACTTCTTTCACTGTAGAGATTCCTAGATCTTTGTGTAACATTTCATTTGTGACGTACCAGGGAGCGTCAATAATTGATCTTAAGATTTTTTATTGGCATCTCTGCATGATTGCAATATTCGACTTGCTGACGGATCACCAGAGTTCGATGCCGTATGTCCATACAGGCTTAATTATTGTTTTATAGAGTAATAATTTATTTTCGGTCAATAAATGTGATTTTTTCCCTATCAGCCAGTTCATTTCTCTTAGTTTTATGTCTATTTGTTTTCTCTTTTTGGTAACGTGTTCTTTCCAATTTAGTTTATTGTCTAAGTGTAGTCCCAGGTACTTAACTGTTGTGGATTGAGGAATTTCTATATTATTTATGTACACAGGTGGACACGGAGTTTTACGTAATGTAAAGGTAACATGTGACGATTTTAGTTCGTTTATTTTGATTCTTTATCTTTGGAGCCATGTTTGGAGAGTGTTTAAATATTCTTGGATATTTGGCAAGGCTTCGTCAATGTTTGTGTGAGGGGTAAGAATTACAGTGTCGTCTGCAAATGTACCCAGTACGATGTTATCTGCTGTAGGAAGATCTGAAGTAAATAACAAGTATAACAACGATCCTAAAACGCTTCCTTGGGGGACCCCTGAATTAATGCAATGCATGGAGGAAACTTCATCCCTTACTGTGGTTCTGAATTTGCGATTGTCTAAGTATGATTTTAGCAGCTTATAAAACGTGGGTATATATTTTTTATAACAATCCCTTATGCCACACTTTATCAAATGCTTGGCTCACATCTAAAAATACTGCAGGGCAGTATTCTTTATTTTCTAAGGCTTTGTTAATAACAATCAAGAAATAATATCTATAAGGTGCAGTCAATATAAAACTGAAAAAGTGGAAAAATCGTTTCCACCTGCACCCAGGGTAAAGAAACTAAATAGTTCCTATACCAAAGTTTGACCGTTTTCCATGAAAAAACAACTACTTCCTGGGCTATATGCCCCAACGGACATTGAATTACATTCCAAAGAAAACGTGATGGTGACCGACTTAGTCGATACTTGCAACCATCTCTATCGATTTGCAAATTAACAGGAAGAACACTACTGATGAGACACAATAATGTCGAAACCGGTATACGAGTAGTGTTCTTCCTGTTAATTTGCAAATCGATAGAGATGGTTGCAAGTATCGACTAAGTCGGTCGCCATCACGTTTTCTTTGGAATGTAATTCAATGTCCGTTGGGGCATATAGCCCAGGAAGTAGTTGTTTTTTCATGGAAAACGGTCAAGCTTTGGTATAGGAACTATTTAATTTCTTTACCCTGGGTGCAGGTGGGAACGATTTTTCCACTTTTTCAGTTTTATATTGACTGCACCTTATAGATATTATTTCTTGATTGTTATCTGTCGATTACAGTTACCTTTGATCTGTTGGTTTGCAAATGAACGGTAGGATGGCGCTTTTGCGACTTTATCATTGAATCGTGGATTCACGGTTTATGCATTGGCGTAAAAGAATCATTCTGCATCCTGCTCTGCGGGATGAGAAGAACTACTTACCTCGTACTGATGAGACACAATAATGTCGAAACCGGTATACGAGTAGTGTTCTTCCTGTTAATTTGCAAATCGATAGAGATGGTTGCAAGTATCGACTAAGTCGGTCGCCATCACGTTTTCTTTGGAATGTAATTCAATGTCCGTTGGGGCATATAGCCCAGGAAGTAGTTGTTTTTTCATGGAAAACGGTCAAGCTTTGGTATAGGAACTATTTAGTTTCTTTACCCTGGGTGCAGGTGGAAACGATTTTTCCACTTTTTCAGTTTTATATTGACTGCACCTTATAGATATTATTTCTTGATTGTTATCTGTCGATTACAGTTACCTTTGATCTGTTGGTTTGCAAATGAACGGTAGGATGGCGCTTTTGCGACTTTATCATTGAATCGTGGATTCACGGTTTATGTATTGGCGTAAAAGAATCATTCTGCATCCTGCTCTGCGGGATGAGAAGAACTACTTACCTCGTACTGATGAGACACAATAATGTCGAAACCGGTATACGAGTAGTGTTCTTCCTGTTAATTTGCAAATCGATAGAGATGGTTGCAAGTATCGACTAAGTCGGTCACCATCACGTTTTCTTTGGAATGTAATTCAATGTCCGTTGGGGCATATAGCCCAGGAAGTAGTTGTTTTTTCATGGAAAACGGTCAAGCTTTGGTATAGGAACTATTTAGTTTCTTTACCCTGGGTGCAGGTGGAAACGATTTTTCCACTTTTTCAGCTTTGTTAATAACATTTGTTATGTGGTGGCATTGCTGAATTGTGGAGTGAGCTTTTCTAAATCCAAACTGGTATTGTGGAATCCAATCATTAGGTGTAAGATCCGGATCAATTCTTTTTAATAGCAGTTTTTCTAGGAGTTTGAAAATTGTTGAGAGCAAACTAATAGGTCGATAAGATGTAACATTTTTGGGATTTTTGCCAGGTTTTAAGATTATTTCTGCAGTTTTTAGTTTTCCAGGCCAATAATGCCATCGAAATATTGCGTTAAATAGGTAAGTTAGCAGAATAATAGCCTTCCAACATTTTTACAGTAATTAAATCCATACCTGGAGTTTTTTTATGATTTAGGCATCTTATCTCTTCTTTTATTTCCTTTGGTGTAACTGATACTATAGGCAGACTTTCAGGTATTGTTGATTGTAAATATTCCAGAATTTCATCATCTGGGTCATCATTGTGAGGAAGAAATACTTTATCGAGGTGTTTAGCAAAAACTTCAGCCTTTTCACGATCACCTTTGGCCCACTGTCCTCGAGTGTCCTCGTATACTGGACTGACAGCCATTGTAGGTTTGGAAGAAGATTTAATGGGTTTCTAGATGGAATTATCATTTCTACTTAGGGAGGATATATAATCTTTGAATATTTTTCATTCCAGGATTTCAATTTTGATTTGAGTTGGTTGCTTAGGCGATTGAATATATTTTTGTCTACCGGAGTATGACTTCTTTGCCATTTTGCCCTTGCTTTTCTCTTTTCAGTCACTAGCTTCTTTATTTCTAAGGGAATGTTAATGGTGTCTTTTTTGTGATCTATTTTTGGAATAACATTTTTGGCTGCTTCTTGTAAGATTTTAATTACATTATCTGTAGTTTCATCAATTTCGCTTGGGCTTTTTAGACTTATTTGTAGATTGATTTCCTCATTTAAGTTGCTGCGATACTGATCCCAATTTGTTTTTGAGTTATGGAGCTTGGGAATGGGTTTTACGATTATAGGACATGTATTGATCGTTACTATAACTGGACTGTGGTCCGATGATTCAATGTGAAATAGTAATAATATTTGTTATCACATTAATTGTCTATTCAGGTTTTACGCAATGGTATAGGGTAGAACTAATTCCTTTGTATTTTTAAAACACGGATAATGCTAGATGAATGAAATTTAGTATACAGGGATTTTCGATACTTCTAAATTCAACTAAAATATTTTCAAATTTATAGCACATCTGTTGCACTCAGTGCAACACTACTTTGCTCAAACTTGCCTCAGCATATGTCAATACAAACACGAATGAAACTGCCTCATTCAGCAGTTATAGGTTTTCTGAACTTCTGCAAACAGACAGTACTCTTTTGTACCCTTCGGGAGTCTGAGAATTCTTTTGGCTTAATTCCAATGCTGTTTATAATAACTATTTCACTCGTCTTAAAATTTTTACATAATCTGACAAATCACAATTTTGCAAGAAAGCGTGATATATAAAAATCGTAAGAGTTTATGTTCATAAACATAAATCAGCTAATTTATTTAGATTAGATGTACCTACCAAATTCTATTGAAATTTCGTTTTTCTGAAATCGTTTCGGAATACTTTTTTTCAGACTAATTTCGGACCCCAAATTAAGCTATTCTAATAAATTCGTTTGTTGCTGGGCAACGAACTTTCTCGGACAGTACAGGAAAATTTTTCCCAGCCTAGGCCTTAAAATTCAGCCTACGTCATTTTTTTATGTACAGTAAATTCAATAAATATATTCAAACAACCAAGTCATATTTATTCATTTGATTCATTTTTGTATTGATGCGATTTCAGAAAAAATCGGCTTTGCCTCGGCCAACAATTTACATTGTCGCCCGGGAATGTATCGCTTTTACTCCTATATAAACAATATATTATTGTTTTTATAACCGTTAAATAAATATGTCTAAATAATTAATTTTTAATTTAAATAAAGTTATTGTTATTTAAATTTATTACAGCAAAAATACTGGAACGGATATTCTTCAAGATACTGCAAATTTTTACTCTTTGCCTGCATTTTTATATTAACAGTAGTAGAAATATCATCAGCAACAATCGACTGCAGGTAAGCACATTTGTATAGGTACTCTTAATTACTAGTAGTATTTTGATTTGTGATAACATTTAAGGGATTTCTTATACAAGTAAAATATTAAAAAAAAATTAGTTTGGAGAAGCATTGAACAAAATTCTAATAATTTTAACAATATTTCTTCCTTTTTCTCGAAATTCCTTTTAGGTTCTTTTATATCTCTTCCATCCAGGGACAGGACGGCGTTAACACCGTTGCCCCTTCTAAGCAAACTTAAAGTTTTGCACCCCTAATTCATATTTCTTATGAATTAGTAGGTTTAAAGATGGTTAGAAAAATATAAATGATATAATTTTCCCCAATAACCAATTTATTAAAAATATTGAAGAATATAATACCTATATTTTAAAACAGAAAAGATAAAGATACATATTTTATAATATAAAAAAATGTGTTCTAACTCAAAATAAAAGTGGGCCAAACAAATTTGAAATATTACTCTTCTTGCTCTGAGCGCATATCAATAATTTACGAGGCATGTTTTTAAAGTAAGTACCATTTCTTAATTACGCCGCCGCAGCGCTGTAGTTCCCGTTTAGCCATGCGCGTAGCGTAGCTCATTAGTTTGTAAGCCACAGACGCCATTACGACGCCGTTTGATCCAGTCTTCGTTTGTTTACATCACCAAACATTAACCTACGGACTTAGAAAAGAAAGCTTTATGGTCAAGGTCAAATGCAAATTATAGTTTCCGGCCCAACCAGAAAGGCACGAGGGCGCCACTGTTGCTGTATTTTCAAATCGGCCACGAAAAGAATTCGTTATAAAGCTACGCATTTTAAGAATCCGTTTGCTTCCGTATATAAAACGGATCCGTTTAGAATGAAAGCCATTATGCACATTGATTCAATTATAGGCTTTCATTCTAAACGGATCCGTTTTATATACGGAAGCAAACGGATTCTTAAAATGCGTAGCTTTAATGACCATTTTGTGTCATTGTGTTTGATCGTTCTTTGATTAAGGTCGTTCGTTGCATGTGTTTTTGATTTTTGATATTTTATTGGACATTTTAGTGATAGTTTTGAGTTTGCGATTTTTCCATACATTTTGGTAAGTACTGGAATGTTGCACAAATATTTTATTTTAATCTTAAATTATCAAATAAGTGATGAAGTGTGAAGTGTTAAATTAAATAAGTTTTATCTATTTGTTGCAGATACATTACAAAGACTTGTAATAGAATAAAATATGGATTATTTGAATGTAGATTCCAAGAAAAAATGTTGTGTTCCAAATTGCTCAGGTTCACATGTAATGCATCGGTTTCCAAAGAAACCAGACCGCTTGCAAATGTGGCTCAGTTTAATTAACAACAAAGACATTAGAGATTTGCATCCTAACACTTTGTATAAAAATCGTCGAGTGTGTAGTTTGCACTTTGAAGAGAACTCTTATGTTCAAAACTGTGGGAGAAAATTATTGAAAAAAGATGCTTTGCCTTCTTTATATTTAAAAGCATTTGAAAGTAATATATTTTTTCATCTAATTAAAATATTTCAATATTGTAAGTAGTTCTTTTATATAAACATTGATTTTTTGTTTAAGGTGTTGAATTAACGAATCCAACAAGTACTCCTGTACATTCTTCTGCTGAGGTTATTGAGCAAATTAATATGGACCCCTATTAAATTGCTCAAAGCATCCTCAGCAAGTTACAGTTTTGATAAAAGTTATTATCAAATGTTGTTTGTTTTGGTGGTGCAAGAGAGTCAATAAAATAGTTAAGGGAAAGGATGAAAAGTTTGAATACCTTATAAAAATAAAATCTCCTTCATCCCAATTTGATCCTGTAAAACTCCATGCCTATAATATGTGTAATAAAACAAGAAAATATAATAAATAAATTAAACAGTATTATAAATTTTGTATTTTTTAATCCCAAAAATTATTATTTAATTAAGATATGTATAAATCTCATACTTCCACTACACTACCTAACAAGAATTTAAATTGAATTGGAAATAACCAGATTCCTAAAAATAATTAAACTACTTGCTTTTATTACTGCAAACTGTTCTTCGAGAATCTGGCTGGTTCCAATACAGTTTAAATTCTTGTAGAAACATCTTGAAATTATATATAAGTGTTAGTAAATTTGAATTTCCCGCTAACACGCTTGCTGCGGTTGGGCCGGGAACTATTCTTTTATAAACTGACAATTATATTGCTCTTCTCTTTCTAAGTCCGTAGGTTAATGTTTTGTGGTTTACATGATTTTAAAATGCCGCCGAATATCGAGAATCCCGCTGACTGTGAGGTGCGTGCTCTGATTCTCTGTGATTCTGATTTTCTCTGTGGAAAGGCATAAAAGCAATTGACATCGTCAAATCAGTGAAGTTTATTGTGAAAACATTATGAGTGAAGAAATGATGGGGAAATGGGTTAGGGGCTTTAAATATGGCTGTAGAAACGTTCATGATAAGGAACAAACTGGGCGACGACCTTCAGTCATTACCGATGATCTCATTCAAAAAGTGGACTGTAAAGTGAAATAGAACAGACGTTCCACCATTTCGTCCTTAGCTGAAAATTTTTTCTGTCGAATCAAGAAGTGTTCTCTACTAATGCTTCTTTGACGGCAGCTTAGAAAAGCTGGTTCCAAGATACGACAAGTGCCTCAATAATAATGGAAATTATGTAGAGAATTAGAGGAAAGAATTCTCTTTCAGCTAAATAAAGTTTTGTTTGAAAAATTTACTTATTGATTTTTTATGGCAAAACGGTACTTACTTTAAAAAAATGCCTCGTATAAGGGGTTTGAATATTAAGTTGATGGCAAATGTCACTTTCTATTTCATTGCTTGGCCAGAAAGGCGATCTTGTGAAATTTTTAATTGTTAAGAAACTTTGAGCGGTTTTAATCTTGAAAACGATCTTTTACCACTTGCAACTGATACTGATTGTGTTATTAAAATTCTTAGAGAAATACTTAAATTTACATAATATAGAGATTCTAAGTTATTGTTATATATATGTTGGGCGCATAGCCCGAAAACGGCCAATGGTCGATTTTTTTGCTTAATCTTAGGATTGGACTATTTAAAACGACCAAAGCCCGAATTTCATTTCAATTTCGGACTTTGGCCGTCTGCAAGAAGCCAAACCTAGGATCGTGCAAATACGAAACAACCAAAGCTGTTCAGCAACACTGTCACTAAAGATTTGATTTTAATCGTGTCTACACGTGTCAAAATTTTTGTTTTTATTAAAAATATACCGCCAACTTCAACACCCATTATATTTTTTCTTACATAAATGATACATAATATTGCTACTTAAAATATAAATAAAAGGAATAATTAGCAAACATAAACGGCATAAACTTTTATGTAAAAACAACATATTATATAGAACTAAAGAGAAAACAAATAGGTACTCGAATTGTTAATTATTTATTTATTTCTGCAACTCTATGATGAATGGCATTTTGAGTTGCATTTCACAACTTTAAACAATTGCATCTTTTGGTTTCGCAATTGGTTTTAAAACCACATCTCACAAAACCTTGCTTTAATTGAGAGTCTTTAGCAGCGACAAATCTTAGGGTTAACTTTTTTCTGGAACATTCTCCTTGTCTATATGAACCTATGGTCAGCTACTTGAAATTCGTTTCTTGTGTACAATTTTTCAAGTACACCTGAGGGTGTTCCTAGCTTATAGAGGTTACAGCCATCACGTTCAGTTTATTTAAAAACTTATCTATTTTAATTCAATGAAAGCTCTTTCGATTCTCAGATTGATATATCGTCAATAAATACTGTCATTGAATTAAAAAAGTTAATTTTTTTAATAAACGTGGAAGTTTTCGTTGCTTAATGTTGTTCTTTGTTCTAAAGAACTCAAAGTTTTGTATAAGAAAGTTTATTGTAAATAAATATTTTTGAGTTCGAGGAGTTTTATCTTAGTATATAACTGGACTGTTTTTGTAATTATTGGTCCAGATTCACCAGCAATTTGCCAATTTTATGGATTCCGTTAAAAATTTTTCTAGACTTTATTATATTATATTTTTAATTGCTATCTATTATGGTGCCAATATCTATTTTCATGTTTTGAAGCATTTTACTTACTAATATTTATTCTAAGTATGTCAGACCGGATTATCAAAGAACACAAAAAATTAAATTTTTTTTTTGTATAGACATATTTTTTCAAATTTTGAGATTAAAATAAATTACACATGAAACATGTTTTCATTGAAACTTTCCGTCATTTTGCGCCCCAAGTAGTTGCCCTCCTATATAATGCATAATTTGCTTCCATCTGAAGAAACGTGTGTTGTTCCTTTCCTTATTAATTCCAGCACATGTCCAACAGTCTTCATTGACTTTTCTGTTGATGTCTCCAAACCTTTTAAATTTTCATTTTTTTGAATTTCGTCAATATAGGTTCATATTATAAATTTTTTATACTTATTTCTTACGGGATTCACTTTTATGATTAATAATATTATCTTTTAATGTTTTTTTTCTGTCGCATTTAATTTGCTGTCTGTTTGTGTATTTGTCCATTTTTGAATGTCATAGTGTTCACACCGATATTGATTTGAGATTTATTAAACAAGTAAAATTCTGCTCTACTTTTGTTTTCCACTTCAATTTCCATTCGTAATTGAATAAAATCTAATTTCTGTTTTTTCAGTCCTTTTTGTTACTAATATGGCATTTGTTCTCTTGACATAAATCTCCATATTCAAATTTCTTATTTTCCTCGTTCAGATATTAATTTATATTTGCATAATTTCTTAATTATCTGTTGTTGTTCCTCGTTATCTTATAAACGTAGCTTGTTTTTTTATTCTAATTTATATTTCTATATTTTATTATTTCAGTAAAATCTGACATCGATGACAAGCATAACTCTATAGCTCTCACACTCCATTTTACCCCTGACTTCTTTTAAAATTTTTGAGTATGTCAGTTCCTTCAGTATAAAGATGTCATTATTCTTGCCAAAGTCTCTATGATATTTACTTCTTTTACTTCATTTTTTTCATGTTCCGTGTATTTTCTTTTTCTTTGCCATCCTTTCTTCGTTAATTTTCCAATATGTCTAGCTTCACATTTATGTTTGTTTTCAGCTGATTCTTAGCAAATCTAGAAAATTTTGCAAATTATCTTAATAATACCTATGTCATAAGCTGCAGAAATGGTGAAAGTATAGTCTTTCCAATATTAATTGCTACCAAAGTAGTAAAGAAAGGAAAATGCATTTTTGATATCACATTACGAAGGCATATTAACATTTTTGAAAAATGATGATAAAAAAACGGGCAAACAAGTTACATGCGATTATTGTAGTACTGAAGGTCATATCATGTGATCTTTATAAGAATTGAAATTACTAGCAACTCAAAGATGGGATTATCCGAAAAACGGATATCCGAAAAAAGAGATAGAACGTATACCATTTACATGTATAGACACCAGAGCCGTTCATCTAAAAGCCTTGCTACAGATATCTGCATCTGAATTTGTTTCTATTCGTGGTCAGCCATGACACAAGTATCGTAATAGTGGTACCTACTAATGTAAGAAGAACTGTTGATCTCCGACAGTTGAGTTTTTGTGTAACAGTTTTATAAAGGTTGTTGAGAAAACAACCTTTTTTCCATTTCTGCTTTATTAGCAATTTCTCTATCTACCAGATACAAGTGGTTCTTCAGTTTATAGTTTGACATTGCCTTTAAAGCACAATTTTATTTGTTTTTTTTTATTATAGGATACATTTGTATGCTCCAATATGTAGAGGCGTAGCAGCAAAAAGAGCCGTATTGCGTTCCTATACCGATGGTCTCAGGTAAGTTTTGAATAAAAATTTAAATCATTTTTGTATACCTACATTTTATTAAAGGACGAATTTTTTTTTAATAGTATATTTATTAGCAATCAGAATAAAACAATTCTATAGGCTAATTTGATGGCTTCAGAGCATTACTACTCCATTTGACATGATGAGGCCTTCTCCAGTGACAAGTCCTCTTCAACCATTGTTTAGGTCAGCTGGCCAATTTCTTTTGATTCTTCTTTCTATATGAGGTTCAAGTAGTGAATGAAGTATCTCATTAGAATGAGTTTCTAATTTGTTGTGATGCTTGTACTTAGTTCTTGAATAACGTCTTTAACATATGATATTTTTAAGTCTTCATGTAAAGTTGCATTGGAGATATACCAAGGTGCATCTGTTATGCGAAGTATCTTTGACTGACTTCTTTGTATAATAGCTATATTAGACTTACTTGCGCACCCCCAGAGTTCTGCTCCGTATGTCCAAATTGGTTTTATTATTGTTTTATAAATGAGAATTTTATTTTCTAAAGCTAATTTTGATTTTCTACCGATGAGCCAATATAGATCTCGTACTTTCAGGTCAATTTGTTTTCGTTTCTTTATTATGTGTTCTTTCCAGGTCAGTCCTCTATCTAAGTGCATTCCTAAGTATTTGGTGTTCAAGGATTGGGGTATTTGGATGTTGTTTAAGTAAACTGGGGGATACACATCTTTCCTTAGGGTAAAAGTAACTTGAACAGATTTAGTTTCATTTATTTTAATTTTCCATTTTTGTAACCATGTTTGGATGTCATCTAAATGTCTTTGGAGCATTGTAGAGGCCACTACTGGATCTTCGTTACTAGCAAGGATAACCGTATCATCATCAAATGTACCTATATTGGTCTCTTTTTGTTGGAAAGTCGGCTGTGTATAGAACATACAGAAGTGGCCCAATAACACTACCCTGTGGAACTCCAGATTTTATTGGGAAATTAACAGATGTCTGTTCATTGACTCTGGTTCTAAACTCTCTGTCGCTTAAATAAGATCGGAGTAATTTGTAGTATGTATTTGGAAAGAAACTTTTGATCTTATATAATAGACCTTTATGCCAGACCTTATCAAAAGCTTGGCTAACATCTAGGAAAACAGAGGTGCAGAACTTTTTGTCTTCAAATGCTTGATTTATTTTGTGACTGATTCGATGGACCTGCTGTACTGTAGAGTGTCCTACCCTGAATCCAAACTGGTGAAGTGGTATCCATTCGGCAGTATTTGGATCTGTATTAATTTTTTGTATTACTAATCGTTCCAGTATTTTGAAAAAGACTGGCAACAGACTTATAGGTCGGTACGATGATACATTATTTAGGTCTTTGCCAGGTTTAGGTATCAGTATAATTTCTGCAGTTTTCAATATTTTTGGTCAGTAGTTTAATCTCAAAGCACCATTAAATATATATATATAATAAGCACTACACATTCTCTTGGCAGTTCTTTGACGTTCTTTGAAGTTATTTTGTCTATACCAGGTGCCTTTCGAGGATTTAAGCGCTGGATTTCTTCTTGTACCTCATTTATTTTGATACTTTTGATAACTGGATTGTTTGTGGGAATACTTGTCAACTCTCTCTCGATTTCATCATCTGCTGTATAGTTATTTGGGGTGAATACATCGGCAAGGTGTTTTGCAAATAGTACACATTTTTCTTCATCACTTCTGGCCCATTGTGGATTAGGTTCAGTTATATTGCGAATGGGAGGCACCTGGGTTTTTGGTTTTCTTGCGTGTTTAATAGGTTTCCAGATCGAATTGTCATATCGGTTAAGATTAGTGAGATAGTCTGCGAATGAACTTTCCTGTGCTTGTTTGATTTTGGCTTTAAGCTGATTAGTTTTTCTGTTCAGTATAGTTTTATCTGCAGGGGCGTATGCACGATGCCATGTTGCTCTAGCTTTCCTTTTTTCTGCAATCAGTTTCTTAATCTCCGCTGGAATGTTGAATGTTTTCTTTTCCTTAGTTAATGTTCTAAAAACCAGAGACAGACTTACAGATTTGCTGCTCTGTTGGGTCCTCAATCATTATGAGGTAAACAAGCCTGAACAATGTTTTGTTGGTGTACAAAGAGCTATACAAAGTAGGTACTATATCTGAGCTTTGATAAATGTTTCCTAGATTATATTCTTATAGGAATTAAGACAAACTTTTCAAGTCTTATTAGTATATAGGATTATTTATCGATATTTGTTAAATATTTATAAATAAATATATAAATTTTTTTTAAAAATTTTGTAAATGGAAATAAAGGAATTATGTCCAGAACAATAAACAACTAAAAGGTTGAATTAACTTTCACTATTTATTCTTTGAATACTTTAAATGCAATGACAGCCGTTTCGCTATCAAAGAATAAATAGTGAAAGTTAATTCAACCTTTTAGTTGTTTATTGTTCTGAATAAGATGAACTTTCACATAGTAAGGGTTAGTACCATAAATTTCAAAAGGAATTATGGACTGAACCTGAAACTGATTTCTGTAGAATGCAAATGAAATGTACTAAAGTAAATGAAAATATTTAAGTTGAAATGAGATAAAAAAACCTTATTTCTGTAGAATTATTTAGCACTGATCCAAAATGAAGTAATCCCAACAGTAAAAAAACGTATATCCCCTGAGAATTATGGACTGAATCTGAAACTGAAACCGATTTCTGCAGAACTATCTGGGACTAATCCAAAATGAAGTAATCCCAACAGTAAAAAAACGTATATCTTGATGCAGCAAACCCACAAATCTCAGCGAATATGCTGTGGTTTCAGCAACATGGAGCACCATCACATTACCAAATTATTGTCTGACAGTGTCCCAATCAAAATAATTTAAAATCAATGGATAAGGAGGCGCGGATCGATAGAATGGTCAGTACGATCCCTGATCTTACGCCATCAGACTTCTTTTTATGGGGATATGTCAAAAATATTGTTTATAAAACTATAATTATGCATAGAGATGAATATATTCACAAAACTGAGTTTCTACAGGACAACGACTATGAAATCTTAACTAGGGACCCTCTCAGTAAGCTAGTTCTAATTTGAAGACTACCCTTTACAACTCTAAAGATTTTTTTGATTCTTTAAATATTGTGATGCGAGTATCATTTTAAAAGATTGAGACCGCCGCCACTAGAAGTTGTTTACGCTGCGAACTGCCGACACCACCGATATACTTCGAGAACGAAAAACAACCTACGCGTAGTTTAAATAAATAAACGTTACATTGGGGTCAGAAGTGGGATATATTGTTAAATAATGTAAAAAAAAACTTTGGTGATTTAAAAGTGGAAGACTTGCGTCGTGAGCTTGAAGCTCATACCACAGATACAGTAAAAGTTGGGTATAGGATATTGTACATGAAATATGTCTAGAATGATCCAAAAATTAAATAATATACAGGGCGTTATATTTGAAAAAACAAAGTCAGTCAGATGATACTCTGTATAAAAAAATTATAGATAAAATAAGCGCATGAATAGTTTGTTTGTTCCCCAATTTCTAGTCAAAGACATTGCATTTGATAATTTCTTAACCGTGTTTTCTGTTCAATGTTCAACTCAATCAATAAATAATTCTGTTTTTATTGTCAATTCTTATAATTATGCTATTAACGTCCCATAAATTACATCTTTCTATGCATTTTATGTGCCAATCTAAACGTTATGCTTTAATTTTTATAAGCCGTTAATATATGAGAGTTCTATAAAACCATACCAGTCAGGTACTAAAACTATTTTTGTAACAAGATTATAAATATACAATTAGAGATAAGGAAATCGAGTAATTGCATAATATAAATGAAGTATAAAATGTGTAGCAAACATCGTACTCCTTCATCAATATATGCTTTAAATATTTCTGTAAAGGTAATCCTTGTTTGGTAAAGATATCAATGACGGCGTTTTTTGTTTCAGATCGCTTTCCAAAAAATTCTCATGGGATTATGAACCTCAAGCATACCTTGAAGCGTAGCTACAAGAGTTATCTACTAAAAAATTTCACAATATTAATAATTGGCCAGTACCTAAATATTATTATACCAAATAAATAAATAAGAATGAAGAATTTGCTGCCGTTTAATTTCAACTTTAAATAATTGCCATTTAGATATTAATGTTCAGTAGACCAGTAAAACTTTGGTATGTTATGTGCTATTCTTGTTTTCAAAAATAAAAACGATATACTAGTGCACAACAACAACTGGTTCTTAAGCATTTTAACAACTACTCCGATCTGGTAGACACTATAGTGATTTTTCTTGCATATTTGTAAGAAATGTTTGCAGGGGAGTATTGAGTTAATAATGATCAATAAGGATTATACATACGTTGACTATATCAGGAGGAAGTGGATACTAAGACCAATTCACACAAAAAGTGCAAAAAAATAAAAAGTAAGTATATTTATGGAAAAACAAATGGATATTAAAATAAGAACAGAAGCAGTGTGTAAATAATGATATTAAAATAGTTGGAAAGTATCAGTGATACAAAATAAATAATAAATTAAAAACCTTAACAAATGAAAAAGTTTTTATTAACAGTGTATTAGCAGTGTATAAAGGCATTTGATCAAGTAAACCATGATATTTTATTGGAAAAATTGGAAAGGTTTGGTCTAGCAAATGACTTCCCAGAATTACAAAACAGATTCATTATTGTCCGACCTCTTCTCTTATTGTTATTTATAAATGATCTCCCATCGGTATTGCAATATTCACAATGTTTACTATTTGCAGATGACTTAAAAATATTTAAGCGTATACAATCGGTGCGAGATTGTTTGTCTTTACAAAAAGACATAAATAATGTGAATAAGTGGAGTTTTAATAATTTACTATTTTTTAATGTTAAAACATGCTGTACATTGACAATAAGCAGATTAAAAGAATATATTGATTTTTCGTATCAAATGGGGAATGAAGTCCTAGAAAAGAAAGCTGAGGTTAAGGATTTGGGCATTGTATATAACCGATTATTCTCGTCAGATCTGGGAACCGTCAACTTGGATACATAATGAGACAAACTTTTGAATTCAATAATGTTAACACAATTAAATGACTTTACTACAGTTTAGTTAAACCTAATAGACTAAAGTATATTACAACATTAGAAAAAATTGAAAAAACTAAAAATAAATTTCTTCGCTACTTATATTACAAAAAAAGCATAAATGGCCTGTTTATAAACTTGTAAGAACAATACAATTGAGGAAGTAATTTAAAATTCTAGCATTGGAACAAAGACGCGACTTATCAACTTTATTATTTCTTTAAAAAGTCATCAATAACAAGATCGATTCTCCTAAAATTTTAAAACTAATTCCGTTCAATGTACCGCCTCGAAGTACTAGGAATAATCCATACCTATTTAAAATTCATCGTCAAATTATGGATGCACGAGATCCCCTTGCAGCTATGTTGCGACTTGCAAACAACTTCAATCAAGAGATAGATTTAGATTGCACTTTATCACAATCCAAGTTCCATAAGATGATTTTCAATCATATCATTAATAAAAACTGTTAGTGTTGATTCCCTTCAAATCTGATTTTGTTTTTGTACTTTTTTTATTTTAAATGTGAACTATGATAATTGTTTGTCATATTCATTAGATTTTAGTTGAAATATATTAATTTTCCAGAGATATAATCCAAGTAATTAAGCTAAATAAGCTTGTTTGGATTAATAAATAAATAAACGAACGGAACCAATCATATTCATACGGTTGGAAAGTAATAGTAATGCAGAATACATAATAAATAATAAATTAAAAACCTTAACAAATGAAAAAGTTTTTATTAACAGTGACCTAACAAAATAGGGCAATCTTTCATATATTATAGGCTCTGGCCACACAAGCTAACTATTGTCCACTAGGCTATGATACTGTAGGTGATTATTGCTTTATCACGGATTGATACATCCAGTAAATCTGTTTGGGGTTAATCACCCACTATCTGCCACACACCATTTTGAGGTTCCAGTGGGTTGCCCTAGTGTTTATGATTTTCTCCATATGAGAGTTCCAAGTAAGTTTCCTTTCCAGGATGATCTCTAGATACTTTAACTTCCACACACAAACTGTGAATGATATTTATAGCGGTTTGAATAATGTTAACACATCCTGAAGCAGACCCCTTACAATTATAACCAGATCGCGTAGGCATCACCGATACAGGATACAGTTTTCGGGCTGAGATGGAAAAGCTCATGTTGGACTCATCACCGCTTGGATGACGCCTACCAACCAAAACCACCTCAAAACTCGCCGTTGTCCTCAACTTCAAATCACTACCCTAGCATACTTCAAGACGGGCGGCGCTCCTCCACACACTCTCCATTTATTCTGTCACTCATATACATTCTCTTCTCCTAACCATACTTTCCACTGCCTTACTCACCTCCATCCATTCCTCCTCCCCTCTCAACATTATCTCCACAATATTTTCCCAATAAACCGCCTCCCCGAATCTTTTCTCCAAGTTCTTCAGCACTTCTTCATTCCTCCAGTCTCTAAACGCGTGCCCCACATCATCCTCCACTTCGCACCTTTCAAACACTCCAGTCTCTCTTTTTCTAATCTTGTGAAGATATCCTGCTCTTGACTCATGCCCAGTTAGCAACTGTGTAAAGAAGTAGTTTACTTCGCCGAATTTCCTAGTCATCCATTCTCTCCTACTTCCAATTACTCTTCTTAACACATCTTCATACTCCTTCCACCTTATTTTCATTTCCTCCTCCATCCAATCCATAACTTTCTGTCTTATCGCTCCCTTCCACTGTAGTCTCCTGGCTGTAGCCATCACATCCAATCGGTAGGATCTTGCCAGCACCGCTGCTGCTAACCCTCCAACTGTCCTGGACTTTTGCACCACCCTCAGCAACATTCCTCTCTGAACCCTCAGTAGTGGTTAAATCCTTGCATGTACTCCCTCTCTTTCACCCCACATTTCTGCCCCGTACAGCCTACACTGCCCAATCTTTCTACCAATAACTCTTCTCTTCCATTCTCCTGGTCCTTTCACATTACACATCAATCTCCCTAAGCATGCCACCCGAATTTTCGCCTTCTGCGCTGCCGTCGACATATATGTGGTTTTTAAACGATAGCTGGCTATCCCCTCTGCTTCCCCTCTCTTCCCGCCTTCATCACCAGTACCACTCTGGCTTCCACGCTTCCAGAAACTTCCTCCCTTAGCACCTTGTTGAAAAGTTCCCAGACATACTCCCGTCCAACAGTCTTTTTATTAACTCCCCTGTCAAGCCATCTATTCCTGGGGCCTTCCTATCCTTGATACCACACCCTTCCTTCTCTATTTCCTCTATTTCTACCGGCCTTATCCCCCTCTACCTCTCCTACTTAAATCCTGCCCTGCTTTTTACTAATTTCTTTCTCCCAATCTTTCTCTAGCACAACATTTCTAGTTCCCCCCATTATTTTCGCTGCTATGTCATATGCCTTACCCAATGGATTATTGTACAATTCCCCCCACACCCTTTCCCACTTACCTCTTTTCGACCTTTCGACCTTCCGCTCAAAATCCTTCTTTTTCGCCTAGTATCTCTCCTTAACCTTACATTTAGCCCTCCATATACGCCTCTTGTCACACTTCCCGTTCCTTTTACAGCCTTCATACAAAACATTTATATCATGCCTGAGTCCTCTTTCTATCTCCTCACCTACTTTCTTCCTCAGTCTCTTTGCCTCGGTTTTCATCCAACATTGCCTTCTACCTTCAGCAACCTCCATCTTCCTTATGTCTGTCTCCACTTACCTATGCAAACTCAAGCTTTTCTCATCTTCCATCACCCTCCAGCTACTCACTCTTTTTTTCAGCCATTCGTCACATGCAGCCACATCTATATACGACGAACCCCCATCCCCCCTCACAAAGGTGGGCAGCAACCCATTATTGAGCACCGTTAACCCGTTGAATGTCCTCTAGAATTACTTTCCTCCTGTCTGTTTTACTCCCACTCTATGCAATTTTCTGGCGTTGACGTTCCCTGTCAATACTCTCCTTATATATATCCCTTTCCTTTTTGACACCCTTAAATCGTCCTCCCAGTCATGCATCTTTCATACTTATCCAGACTTGAATGAATGAATGTAGTGGGCGGCGTAGCTGATGTATGGCAAGTAGGCCCTTCGGGCCCTTTTTGCCATACCTAGGTTCTCCCCCTCTGTATGTGCAAGTCTTCTATTAGTTCTGCTATTTTGAGGATGGCAAATATTTCTGACTGAAAGACCGTGGAGTATTTACCCCGAGCATAGCTCTTTCGAACTCCTACGTCCTCTATCAGATCACCTGCTCCCAACGTCTCTTCCATGCGAGAGCCATCTGTATAACATACTATGCTCCCTGGGGGAAATTCTACTTGTTCGTCGGCCTTCTGCCCCCTTGGTGGGATTACGACCCTGTACTTGTTTTCCGTTCTTATTTTATCTGGTTTTGGGCAGCTTTGTGAGCCAGGAGCGGAAGCTCTGTTTCTTTTCTTTGTGCTATTCTTGTGTGGCCTTCGCTACGTCCTTTCCAGTGCCCATTGTCTCTAAGCCTTATGAAAGCCGCCATTGCGCTCATAATGATCCATATGGACAAAGGCGGCAATCCCAGGAGGACATCAAACGCTGGTGTGGGTGTTGTTCTTAGCGCTCCTATGACTCCTATGCCTCCTCCAGACTTACATTTGGGCTAATGTACACGCTGTACATCGCCAGTGCACGACCACCCATCCACTTCCCTTTCTCACTTCGTCTGCTAACGGGACTAACCTTTTCCCACCACTCTTATTCCCGCCTTCTTTGAATCGTCCATAACCCATCCTTGCTTCTTAACTTATTTTGCGTTTACCTCAGATCCACACCACATCCACCTTCCTTCTAACAATCACCTCATACAAAATACCGTGCACAACCCCACACTTCCCCAGGTATATCTGCAAAAATCTCACTCCATCTCGAGTCTTTACTCTTCCTTTCTGCCTACCCCTACCTCCTCTATTACCATGTTTCTTTCCTCTGAGGGGTCCAGAGGGGCCGTTACATTTTTTCCTAAATCTTTGCGTCACAATCTGCAGACCATTTTCTCCTCCTTCACAGAGCATCTCCCTTTCCTTATGACCCCTTTTCCCGCATGTTCTACAGAGGAATACCTTTCTGCATTTTCTGACCAACCCTCTCTCCCCCAACCCTTCCTTGGTCCTCTCAATGCCCTCCCGATCGATATCCCCCACATCCTTAAGGATAACCACCTCCTTCATTTTATCCTTTACCCTTTCCCTTTCCGTGTATATTGTCACCCTAGTCCTTTTTATTCTCACCCATGCTAGCATCCTCCTTAACACTTCTATTGTAACGAAATAAATTAGATACAGGAGTTTATTTAGCAATAGCTGAATTAGAATAATAATTTTAGAATCAAGTTAGGTAATCTCAATCAATAGCTTACCAAAATATGAAGATACAAAGGATATAATAATTCTCATAAATATATCAGCCAATTTTCTTCATTTCCTTCAAAACATTTGGCATAGTAATCTTAAATATTCAAATAGAGGAAGGATTCATTTAACGACTATATCTTGGATAGACTTCAGTAATACAATTTTGATAACAATCAAACAAGTCCTAATTCAAATAGTTTTCTCTGGAAGTGAAAGCTAGAATCAAAAGCCAAAATAAACTAAATAAAACTATTAATTTCATACATATTTTAATAAACAGTTATGTAATGTGGGTAGTTAAGTGTTTAAATGTTAGATAATACTTACTTTTGCATGAAGGTATCTTGTAATGCTTCGATAACAGATATATATGTAAACAAAACCTCATAATATGAGAAATACCTAAAAACATAGTAAACTGTGTTAATAAATGCTATCAGACAATATTGAAATCAGTGTACTAACTATAAATGTTATAGCGGTAGACAGTATAGCCCTACATTATTACACAAAATTCACATAGTTACCCCTTTTAAGACTATTTCAACATCAGTTGATAAAACTGTTAAACGATTTAGTTATAAAAAATGTATGTAGAATATTCATCTAAGTTTATATTTTAGTTATAAGCTCCTTAATCTCTGATATTAGAAAATTTCATAAAAATTAACCAATCTAAAAGTACAATTGTAGCTGTCAAGTTAAGTTCATATTATAAATTAAAATAACAAGTCTAATTTACATTTCTCTAAATCAAATTAGTATTCAAAAATTCTAATAGATCTAAATTAATAGATTTATGCATAAATTAATATCCATTTCAAGATATTTGATCAAAATTGTATGAATTTAAGGAGTTGGAACTGCCATAACTAGGAGACTTCAAACATCAATTTTATATGAAAAAAGTGATCAAAATAGTTATTTGTATGCTAAGGCCGCGAAATACCTCTTTAACGTACCGAAAGAACAGTTATCGCCGAGGCCGCTTGCGGCCGAGGCAAGATAATCTTGAGGTCGTTAAAAAGTTTCGCGGCCATGGCATACACACTATTTTTCGTGCAATCGTTAAAATTATTAAAATAGATAGTTGTAAATAAATATATTATTGCTCTAAAATCAACAGCATTTCAATTCATTTAACAATATCACCGTGTGCTATGGAAATGATATGTTTCAATATATATTTTGACAGTTCTTGTCAAAACGCAAAATGTCTGATACTGATAGCGATATGGTATCTGGTTTGAATGTAGGCAATAACCATTATTCAGAAACACTAGATGTAGTTGCTTCAACTTCTGGAGTAAATATAAGTAATAATACAAACTGTACAATTAATGTAAATATTCATCCTAAATAATATAACTTATGTATTTGTTGGTATTCAATAAAAAATAATCCTTGTCTTTGTAGTATTTTAGAAATGTCAAATTTGGAAGTGACGTTTGGTTTCGCGGCCGTTGCTATGGGTAACGGCCGCGAAATTAAATTTCGCGGACTGTGCTGAGAACGCGAAATACTGACTTCGCGTGCGATTGCACGAAAAATAATTTAAATAGCTTTATCATAAATGTAAGAATGCAGATTTTCTATATATTATCAAAAAAACATTCAAATATGTTAAAAAATGTTATCATTTTATGTAAATTTAGGTTAAATTTTGCAAGTTAAAACAATTGATAGCTAATTTAATGTCATTAGTGTCATAATTAGGGAAAAGGTATAAAAGGCCGCGAATTTTGATTATCACTCTCTTATGTCTCTGATCTCTGATGCCGTTTGTTCGCAGATAAACTTGAATCTGATTAAACTGGTAACATAACCCCACATTAAACAAAAGTTGAAATTAAGTAAATTGTGTAACTAAAATATTAGCATAAAAGCAACTAAATATAATAGAAGTACTTACCGAAGTTCAACAAGATTTCTTATCCTGGTAGACATTTTCTCTACCGTACCCATATTGCCTAGATGATATGTGGCGGAATTGCCTAACCAGCAGGGAACACCAACGCAGAGAACATTTCCAGTGAAAAGCCATTTATTCGAGGTACGTTTCTTTAAAACTCTTTTGTGTTTGCGTATGACGTATTAAATTAACGCATGGACGAATTAAGCATTTATTAAACATTTCAAAGGTATTTCCATAATATTACTTAATAAACCGCATGTAATGAATCCTTGTATAGAATTAATAATTTATAAAATGAATGTATTAAATTAATTCCGTAATTATAATCAGATATTTTATGAGTAGTCCAATTAATTTTTACCAGAATCCCACCAAAGATAAGAGTCGATTCTAAATAAATGAGCTAGCATATTTTAACTTTGTTAGGGCGCTTTTAAATGCAAACTAAGAAATAAAAGTTAAATTAATCAAAGATATCATTTAATTATTAATCAATAAATCAATGAATAAAAACATTTTAAAATTAGAACTAAACACAAATAACATAAAATAACTAAAATAAATATCAGCAATAAATAAAATTTGAAAACAATTAAAATAAATCATTACAATATATTCAAGCTTCTGAATCCCCACGCTGTAGCCGCTTCCTACACACTCAAACATCCGACTTAGTAGCTCGTAGACTTTCTTTTCGTCTCCACTATCTCCTTCCATTCGACAGAAACGTTCTTCTTGACTAATTCTTGCTCCTTTCCATTCCATTGTCCGTATCTTTAACTTACTCTATTTCCTCTACCTCTTCAACTAGTAACAGGTACCTTTTTCGAAACGATCTATGCACCCCCTTTTCCATTACACTATCTCCCATATTTAGCCACACTACTTTAATTGTTTCATCCCCTGCAACTGGATTACCTAGTTTGACTTATACTCCCTCCTTTCTTTTCTCATCCTCCTTCCTATCCTTAACTTCCTTTCATCCTTCCCTTTGTCCTACCTCCCATCTTGATTGTATTTTTTCCCACCCCTCTTCATTTTTCCTTAGTTTCTCCAATTCCATCACCCTTCGCTCTGCCGCCATCTTCTGCTTTTCCAGCTTTTCTATTCTCTCCTTCAGCCGCCTTACCATTTCCTTTTCTCTTCATCAGCCTCCCCCTCAATCTATACCTTCCCCCCTTTCCTTCCTCTTCACAATCCAATCGTTAGGCTTTCCCGCCTTATCCGGTGTTTGTTTTACCTATCTCGACTTACTAAAAATAACTTCTCTTTCTACTTCGTCTTCCAATACTTCCTGACTTATTTTTACCACGAGTAGCTGGGTTAGTGACATAAAAGCCTACGTCAAGGAAAAAGTGTAGGGTGCGTGGCAGTGCCAGTGGCGAGAGTCCAAAGGAAAGCTACGCGAAATAAAACCCGACGTAAAACCGTTTAAGAAAATACCTACAAAGCGCCCACATTAAGTTCTGCTAACTCGACTAAGAATAGGTCACGCTAGACTAACCCACCAGTATCTGTTCGCGAAAATGGAAACACCTAAATGTGATCTGTGCAGATGTGACTTAACAGTGAAACATTTCCCAATTGACTGTCCTAAGTATCAACAACAGAGACAAAACAACAATCTACCACGGAAACTTGACATTTTTTTAGGAAATGACTGCAAAGTAAACTCTTTAGTTAAGTACTTGACCGAAATACAATTAATTCATAAACTGTAAATGCACCAAGTCACTAATAACCCACATGGTTGATGCGGCTAATTAAAAATAAAAAAAAATATTTTTGAGAACTAGTCAAAATAATTACGTGTTTCTAAAAACATGACACTAGGCAGAATTTCGACCTAATGGTGAAATAAATTACAATTCTTCTTCTAAAGATTTTCATTTTATCTTCTAAGTTGGTAGTAACTGAGTAGCTTCAGTCTATAAAAAAATGTAGGCACGATCTACTAAGAATAATAAAAAACTCTTCGTTTTAACAAAACTTCCACTATTTATTTAAAAAACTGCTTTTTTTTTGAACATCCAACCTCACTCTTACACACCAATGACATCCAAATACTACACACTTGTGATAAAAAACAAAATTTAGATTTCCTTGAAGAACTTGAAATAAAAAGACATCTAGCAGGGAAATACATCCAGGATAACATCTAGGCTTTAATATTGTTATGTCTTATTACTTCCATACTTGGTCTAGCCTTATAACTACCTAATAAACATCAGGTACCTAGCTAAAAGCAAACAAATAGTAACTTCAATATGTCAATCTGACCATGCTAGTTGTCTAGCGAAACAGCTGTCATTGAGTTGAAAAAAGCAGTTTTTTAAATAAATAGTGGAAGTTTTGTTAAAACGAAGAGTTTTTTATTATTCTTAAAAAGATGAACTTCCAAAAAGTAAGGGTTAGTACAATCAACTTAATTACGATCTACTAGCATTTTATTTCTTTAGTTGAGCTATGGTGACTTGGAACAAATCCAAATTATTACCTTTTTGCTGTTTAAAATGTTCCTTATTTTAGTAACAGTGCAACAAGATATTAAAGATATTATTCCCAGTTGTTCGATACGGCCCATGCAAAAGTTTACACCTCTTTGTCTGGTTTTGCAATCTAAGACACAGCTCGATTTTTGAAATTCCTTATCAGACAATCGCAGTTTCTTGAAAGGTATTTGCAGCCCAAATGTTAGTACTAGATATACCGGGTATTTCAACAACGCTAAACACTAAACAGTTCTATTGTTTTGTTATTATATTAAGGGACTTGAATAAAGTTAAATATATTTTTAAGCACATTGTGATATTGTCCTGTATTTCAATTTCGACACGCTGTAGAATCAATTCGTGTCTCTTTCTGATGTGACACCTACTGGTGTAGATGTTTGTTTAATCAGGCTTATATCCGCGTATTATGAAATTTTGGTCTATCATTCGGCTTCCGTAACTGCTAATGTATTGCTGACTTATTTTGGTGAAAAATCCAAAACTTTCAAAATCTTCAACCTTGTAGTCACAAAATTCGAAGCTTCGAAGGACTTTGCAAGTGAAATATAACGTTTATTAGCCCCCATAAATTCCTTATGGGGCGCAGGTACTGTTATTCCCGATTTAGCTAGTTTAGAGTTATTAGTTAGAGATAATAGTATCTCCCGTAGAGTAGGGGGGTTCAATTATGTGTTAGGAAAGGAAAATATACAGATATACTCATCCTAATGAATTTAATCTGGGTGGTACCATCCAGCTCACAAAGGGTATGTCACACTAGAATTTAACCTATTATATTCTATTATCAACGCATAATATATATATAGATAAATTAGCTAATATAAAATATAGTTGACACTTCGATGGTAACTGAATGTGCCAAGTGCTGGATTATATCAGTTTAATGCTGTCACTATGATGGATACAAAAAAAAATGGAAATCTCTTACTAGTGGTTCATCCAGGTGCCAAAGAGGCAGGCAGTTATGAGCAAGTCTAGAGAAGGAGCTCCTACTTCGAATGAGCGCTTAAACAAAGCAAACACATGCAAGCAAGGTGTGCAGCAGAGATGTGTAGGTGTGTAGTGTTGTACAGTAGGAGTAAGCAGCCCCCCAGTTAGTTAGTGCAGGTGCCAAAGCCAGAGGTGGAAGAATGAAGTGAAGAAAAGAAGATTTAGAAGAAAATAAGCAGAAGTATATCTTAGAAAGCAGAAAGAGGTTTTTGGCCTAAAAAGAAATTTACAAATTCAATATTTTTATCTGAAATTTAAGCTTAGACCCTTATGGACTTACCGGAGGTGAAATGTGGCCAATAAGTGGGAAAGACTGGACCCAGATCCACAATTAAGTGTATTATGTAACTATTATAATGTAATGATCCTAATGCCTCCTATTACTTTTTTTTTCTTGGCATAAAAATCCAAAATAAAATTCGAAATTCTAAAAAACCATGTGCTTCATTCAGAACAATGCCAAGAACAAAAAAAGAAACCCAAGGTCCAAAGTACAAAGTTAAGCCTGGTAAAGTGGTGATTTTTATTAAAACTAAATGGTTGAATTGGCACTTCTGATTCGACTGAAGACTAGAAGAAGAGGCCTTCTCTTAACCTATTGAACTTTGACATCAAATGTTTTAATCTAAATAAACAAGGTTTACCTATTTTTACTAATATTAAATAAATTATTTTGGTTGTGTGTAGTTATTTTATATTTGTGTTTAAGGTTGTGTTTTTATTTTATTAAAGAGAATGGTAAGGTATATTTTATTAACATATTTCTAAAATTATTAATTAGATGAACAATCAAAAGATTTAAATGGATTAAAATTAAGTTTATAATTAAATTTAGTATGGAGAAAACCTAAACAAATAAATTAATTTAAGATCAAATTTATTTTTAAAAACGAACCGCAACACATTGACATAAGTAAATACACTGATTGCATTTTTGAAGTTAGAAGCAGTGGGTTACAAAGCAAAGGAGTTACAAACATTCTCAATAAATAGAAAGCTTTATAAGATTTGCACCTGACGATGAACATTTGTTGAAAAAAGTGCAAACGTTTTATTATTTACTTTATTCTGATACAGAATTTCTCAGAATATTGTTTTAGGTGATCTTAATTATGGGTATCGCTGGTCCATGCCCTGGAGATGAATTAATCAAAATGGAATTTAAGGATATAGATGATAAATAATTCTTTCTAGTGGTCCGAAATCCCGATTCGAAAACGAATCAAAGTCGTACATTCGCAATATAATAGTGCCGAAATGATCTAGCAGTTATTTTTACGATACTTCAAAGGTAAATGCTCCAATTAAGTAATTGGTATGAATACTGTGGCCAAAGTACCAAGCGAAATAACCAGTTTCTTAGAATTGGTCTATAAACATTTATTTACTGGTCATTGCTTTCGACGAACGTCGTCGGTAACAATATTACTAAATGGTGGAGGCGACTTAATTCAGCTTAAAAAATATTGTGGGTGGAAAAGCAGCAAAGTGGCTGAAGGATATATCGCCGAATCCATTAACAATGAAACATATACCTATAAAGATTGCCAAAACTGTAAATTTAACATTACATTCTAATAAAGAGTATATTTTTTTTTTATTTGTCTAAAAATAATGTCTTCGTAGAAAAAATATTGAGTGCAACCAGAGCATAAATTGCGTTGATGCAGATTGCCTGCGGGTAACGCGTCACAAAATGCTATTCTCTTACTATAAATTGTATCCTAGTAAACAATATTTAAAGGTTAATTCTTACAAAATCAACATTTTAATAATACATGATATCAGCGACAAAAAATATATTGCAAAACCTAATTTGGATTTATAAATTTATATAGTTCTGTTTATTGTATTTGTCTTAATCAATGAGTGTGAAGTTTGCATTTTTTAGAATGGTTTAATATAAATTTATTGTACTAACCCTTACTTTTTGGAAGTCCATCTTATTAAGAATAATAAAAAACTCTTGGTTTGAACGTAACTTCCAAGTTTATTTGAAAAATTAGGTTTTAAATTACAATGACGGCCGTTTCGCTAAGATTAGCATCGTCATAGATAAGACGTAATTGTAAAACACAAATATATTAAGTTAATGTAAAGATCAGCATGATATAGTTTTTTCCAGATTTTTCTATATCATTGCACAGTTATACTGATCTTAGAGGCAATTACATCCAGGAGAATCCCTTAGGGCTATTAACATCTAGGCTTTAATATTGTTATGTCTTATTACTTCCATACTTGGTCTAACCTTAATACTACCTAAACAACATAAGGTACCTAGCTACAAACAAACAAAATGTAACTTAAATGTCAATCTGACGATGATAATCTTAGCGAAACGGCTGTCATTGTAATTTAAAACATAATTTTTCAAATAAATTTGGAAGTTACGTTCAAACCAAGAGTTTTTTTATTATTCTTAATGGTTTAATATACTCTACTGTACTAATTGGATAATTAATTATTTTCAGTAAAATGTATTGTTTTATTTAATAAAAACATTTTCTTTTGATGGGACCACAAAAAGTATCTGCTAAGTTAGTTCAACAAAAAAATGTAAGCAGACTCTAATTGTAAAGGAAGTAATCCTAAAGGATACAACAGTATATTAAAATCTCATTTCAAATGGCTTTCTGTTATGACACGAGTCCAAGTTTAAAAAACGAATCGCGAAGCGATGAGTGTCACAACAGCCATATGAAATAAGTTTATAATATTTTTTATATATTGCCATTTTATCAATTTTTTAAATTAATGTATCATTTGTATGTAAATTACGAAAATTTTGATTTTAAAAGTATGTTGGTAGCACTATATCTAATTTATAACATTTGACAGTTTTGAAATTTAAATGATCAAATGTTAATGTTTTAGAATATTTTAAAATGAATAATACACCAATAATAATATATTATATAAGTAAAAGATTATATTCATATTCATAAATACTTTTTTAAAGAACAATATAAAATTAATAAATTGCTATTAGCCACAAATGTCATTGTCAATAGTCTTGTCATTAGATACTTCACTCATGTTGCCAACCATTTAAAACAAAAATTTGCGTGCGTAAATAGTATATTAAACAACGCATTTCATATGGAATTCTGTTATGACACGAGTTCAAGTTTAAAAAACGAATCGCGAAGCGATGAGTTTTTTAAAGAACGAGTGTCACAACAGCCATATGAAATAAGTTGTTTATAATATTTTTATATTTTGCCCTTTTTACCATTTTTTAAATTAATTTTTTATTTTTATGTAATTACGAAAATTTTTATTTTAAAAAGTATGTCGGCAGCACTGTGTAATTTATAAAATTTGACAGTTGTGACATTTAAATTATCAAATGTTAATGTTTTAAAATATTTTAAAATGAATAATATACCAATAATAATATATTATATAAGTAAAATATTATATTCATATTCACAGATACTTTCTTAAAGAACAATATAAAATTAATAAATTGCTATTAGCCACAAATTTCATTGTCAATAGTCTTGCCTTTAGATACTTCACTCATGTCGCCAACCATTTAAAACAAAAATTTGCGTGCGTAAAAGTTACATTACGATACGCAAATGCGTTTTATAATGAAGATTTTTATAAGTGCAAAATATAAAAAGTTACATTACAAAATATAAAAAAAACAGTATGATCTGTGTTAAATGTATTAATGATGAAAAATGTTTACATGATGAAGTAATTTACTGATTAAAAGAATTGTTGAACAAAATTTAAATTGTTTAAGTACCTTGTTATACAAAATTATAAAATGTAAAACTAATTTTGAAGATCCAAATTAAATCAAAACAGGTGAAACGTTGTAGTTACCAATAGGTAACTCGAGAATACTGAACCGAAAGAAGAAACTCTTCGCCAGTTGAACACCAACAAGAAAAAGTAATCAAAGAAGGGGAAATTATTTTAGTACGATCACAGAAGATATTGGATGAATCCAACAATTAATTTAACATTTGTGGGAGAACTGTTAACTTTTATTTGTTTTATAAAGTTAAGTTCTGGACAAAAAATCATATCTCACAGAGCGGTTAATATAAAGCCAAAAATATATTTCAGATATTATATTTTTCCAAGTAAATAAAGTTCGTTAGATTAGATTGTGTTTAAAAATATATAATATTATCGATTCAAGGTAACATTTTGTGTAATTTATTCTAAGTATAAAAACATTTCTTCATTTTGTAAGTAACATTTTTTAACTGTAGTATTTGTAATAATAGTAATTATGCACCAAGGTAGAAAAGAGAGTTATTATTGCCGAGGTCCATTAAAGACCGAGAAGCGACTACTGGCATTTTATCTTTTTGAATATTACTCTTTAGAACTAATATTTTAATTTGATAATAAGTATTGTGTTGTAAAAAGCGCTATGAAAATACTTGGATAAGTCAATTGATTTTCATTTTGAATAAGTAAGTTCGATTTTTTAGGTATATACTGTTCCGATTTTCTTTTTAACAAAATCGAAATTTTGCATATTTCGAAATATTTACTCGTATGTTATTTTTTACATTTATTGTACTTCTTAACATCGAGTACTGGGACCACATTGTAGAAGCCTTTAAAGTTTTAGATAAATGTTCAAAATAAACAAAAAGAATGTTTCCAGAAAAGAATTTCACTTTACAAGTTTTTCTTCAATCCATAAACTTATCGTACGCTGTTTCATATTTCTTTCTGGTAATAAGTCCAGAGTGACATTTGCCGCTTTTTCCAGAATTTCTGGCGGTGTATTATCAAAATCACTTTCATCTGTGTCTATAATAACAAATTTTATGAAATTTATTACTTTATAATCTATTTTCTGCAGCTTAATCAAAGCCAGTGATGATATTCCCACGGGTGCACTTTAAAGATTTTATGACAAATGGTGCACCACCTGGGACTTTGGGCTTGGCTAAAAAAGCAGGATGAATGAATACTGAATATTTTGTACAAGTTATGCAATATTTTATAAAGAAAACCAATAGCTCAAAGGAAAATCCTTCTTTGCTTATAATGGATAACCATCAATGTCACATATCGATTGAGGCAATTGACTTTTGCAAAGACAACGTGTCACGATCTTAACTATACCACCGCACTGTATAAACAAATTACAGCCGTTAGATGTCGCTCTAATAAAACTTTTTCAAACTTTTTATAATGCAGCTTTAGACGCCTGGATGATGAATCACCCAGGACAAACTTTTACCACGTATAATATTGCATCATGTGTGGACGGAGGAAAGGACGCAAAATACGCAAATAATTAAGTCTCAGAAAAAAAACTCCAAAGCAAATAAAAGTAAAAAAATGAGTTCTGGATTCTGACCCTAATAATTCAGGTATTATAGCCGAGAGAGTCATCCTCAAGCAGCTAAACGAAGAAACCGAAGCAATAGGAATACTGCCACAAGAACAGTTCGGATTCAGAAAAGAACAGCGCACCGGACCAAGTACTTTAAATAGTAGAATACACAACAATTGGATACAATAAAAATGAGAGAAGCAGGATACACCAGAGAACTGACGAAACTACTACTCAGCTATCTGGAAAATAGAAGATTCAGGATAAGGATAGGAAACGCAAAACCCGAAGTAGGAACAACAGAAGCCGGAGTACCACAAGGAGCAGTCCTCTCACCGGTGCTTTACAACATATACACGGCAGACATTCCAAAGACAGACACAATGATGGCTCTCTACGCAGATGACACGGCTATCGTTACAAGAAGCACTCAACCAAGGATGGTGACAAGAAGACTTCAACAGGCTATGGACAAATAGACAAATGGTGTACAACATGAAAAATCCAAATAAACCCAAAAAAAACCAAGCAGTCTACTTTACTAAAAGAAAGAAAAAAACAGAAGAAAAAAATTAACATAGAAAGAAAACAGATCCAGTGGAAAAACAAGGCCAAATACCTAGGAGTGATACTGGACAAAGGACTAACCTTCAAAGAACATGTGGAAAACATCACAAAGAAGTTAAAGCAAGCAAGAGGAAGACTAGCCGGACTCATAGGAAGAAAATCCAAACTAGCACTGAAGACAAAGATAAATCTAATAAACGCAATCATCATTCCGATCATGTTGTACGCCTCCGTAGCCTGGGGACACACAGGCAAAACCTACAAAAAGAAAATACAAGCACAGCAGAACCTCAGCTTAAGGCAAGCAGCAGACGCCCCATGGTACATAAGAAATACACAACTATACAAGGAACTAGACCAGGAGAAGACAGAAGAAATCAAGAAAGCCAGAACCAGAAGAAGATTTAAAGAACTCAGGACACAGTACTTAGGGAATTAACAAACTACACAGTAGAAGACTACAGGAGACATCCAAGACCAAGGAAACAGCTGGACAACTAAGAAGAAACAACATCTGTCAAGAAGCAAACAGAAGAGGAACCACCTATAAAAGACTGCCCATTCCTAGGGAGATGCGCAGATTCTTGAGTAGGGACAGCTTTAACAAGTGGATCCACTCTCCAAGACTCTAGAACGCCTAAAAAGAAGACAGAAGGATAGAGGTGCAAAGCACCAGAAGACACCTGGAATCTATCTCTATCCAAGATAGTGGAAGGAAGAGCATAAGCCTGATGACTGAAGCGCCCATCGGAAGTGATGGCGGGGAGGGGGTGGAGGAAGTTCTTCCCGGAATGCACTGCTACTAGAGGGAGCAGTGCATTCCGGAGGGAGAGGTTGGTTAGAGTGTGTGTGTGTGTTTATGTGTTATTCAGGTGCGGAAGATCAGATAGAATTGCAAGATTTAAGTTATGAAGAAGATTTTATTGGGAACATGCCTGAACCTATTACCTTTGAAGACCTTCACCGTCACCCACTTCCTGTAGAATATGTGTTCGTTGAGTTTAATGGAAACATCCTGTATATTATGTAGGGTTAATTAAACCACAGCTAACCGAAAATGAGTTCGAAGTGTCGTTTCTGAGAAAAAGCAACAAGACCTGAGAGACGTTTCTAATGCCAGATGTTCCAGATGAGTCGTTGGTACTGAAAATAAATATAAAAATAATTTGGTAAAATTTGAAATTAACTTTTCGTTTTTAAGTTTCAAATTTTATGTCTCTCTGTTGTGATCCGGGTCGATTTTTTTGAATATTTTTTTTGGTTTTATATTTCAATAAATATTAAGACCGATTTACTTTTGTGTTCGTTATCTTGTACCTGATGCTAGGTTAAATTTTGATTAACGAATATATTATAGGTCTGTTCCAACCAAGCAGAGAACCGTTCTAAAATAGTAATTTTTGTGCGCAGTGGTGTAGTGAGTTGCGCAGTGCACTAATTTTGTCTCGTGAGTGGTAATATTACCGTTCTAGAACGGTTCTTTGCTTGGTTGGAACAAACCTACTATGGTTTCAAAGTTTGGTGTCTCACTGGTACTACCTCTCCCCTACTTATCACACCTAACTCCATACATACATACGTACATATAGTACTTTGGAGAGGCCTAGAAAAGTTTCGAATTGCTTACCAAAATTTCCTTTGTTGATTTTTTGCCATCTTGAAAAAGGAATTAAATTCAGTTTTTCTATATACTCGATTCTTTCTCAAAAATTTTTATAATAGTTATTTATTATTTTTTCACCGTTATTGAGATTTCGAAGATAAAAGCAATAAGAATCATTGAAAGACTCAAAATGATGTTGATTTGTGTACTTGGGGTAAAACAATTGTAGATTAAGTGTTATTATAAAAATGATTAAAATGGGAGATCAGATTAGATCTTATAGGTTCAATAAATGGTTATAATATCAAGGCAATTTCGTAGGATAGTTTAAAGATTTGGTTCGAATTATTAAATACAGACAAAATTTATATTATAAGAAGCTTTACTTCATGGAACACCCCTGACATATAATTTAAAAGGTGGTATCTCTCAACCCGATAATTTTTTTAAACTATTAAATTTTTACTATTGAAAAAGTTTGCACACTATTTGACAGGAATGCAAATATTGGACAGGGATCAAAAGGAACGGGATGAATGAGTTAAACCTTTTCAAATTACCAAAACGTCGCCTGGAAGTTAACACAAGACAATGGATATAGTGGGAAACAGATCCCTGGACGAAGAAAAAGAATATCCTGTTAATATGGTTAAAAAAATTAAAAGCCGAATTAAAAAGTCACAGAAAAGCACTACCGTTTTATCTGGAATCTCCAGATCATGATAATGAAACAATGCTAATATCAGCAGTCTTGATGTATATATGTATGTATGTTTGTTAGGGGTGATATGTACACTGTGACCTATAAGATCTATTGTAGTCCCTCTAACTTGCATTGGTCGGATTTTTCCTCAGACTAATAGCAGCTTTCCTAGTCCTATTTTATTAAGAAAGTTTAGGATATCGTCGAGCTTCAAATCACGTAGAGCCTCCTCTTGTATTTCATGTGCTCCTAGGTATCTGGACCTATAATTTTGCAAGGCTGGGCATTCCGAGAGAATGTGTATTGAGGTTTCATCCTCTTCTTTACAGAATCTGCACTTTGCTTCATTTACTAATCCGAGTTTATTCATGTGACGTCTTAACCGGCAATGCTCGGTTAATATTCCCGTTAAGATCCGGAGCCTCTGGTCGTAGTTTCCCAGAATTATCTTTGCTTGTCTCAGTCCTTCCAGCTGATTCCAGTACTTGGATTTTTCCCTCTCCATTTCTCTTCTTAGTTTTTCTAAGATTGCCCACAAGATGGTTCTGGTCCCAGATGTGGGGTTTCGGCTTCTTTTTTGCCAGCTTATCTGTTGTTTCGTTCCTTTATATTTCTATGTCTCCTGGGACTCAGATGGGTGACAATGTTTTTCTGGCCTAGTTCATTTAACTTTCCTAGACAATCCCAATCCTTCTTCGAACTGATTGTTTATCTGTCTGCTTGAAATATGCTTGGGTATATGCCCTAGCTTTCTGAGTATTTGATTCACCGTCCAAAGACTCCTATTCCAGTTCCCTCCTCTAGCTTGGAACCGTCCGTATAACCCTTTATGCCATTTTGGTTTAAATTCTGTATAGTATCTTCATCCCATTCAGATTGATTACTAACCTTTGTAATGAATTTTCTTATAAAGTTGAATTTCTTTGGCATATCATCTTGGGGCATTTCCCAAGTTTCATCAAATTGAAGTGATCGAGGTTTTTCTCTGATAATACCTTCTTTAAATTTTCTACTATTCGTATCTACTATTTTCTACTACTCGTATCAAAGCTATGCTTTTGCATAAAATAAAAAAAAAATCAAACCAAATATACAACACCAAAAAAATAATCAAAATCACAGGATCTTATAACAAAATATTTGTTTTCCCGAATTTTTTCGCACAAACTCGTCCAACAGAGTGCTCTGAGTGTTTGTTACATTGGTCATTAGCTACCCGAGTTCCCACAGGAATTTATTGATTTATTACAACGTTTTTTAATTAAATTGCTTGTAATTCAAATCGCTAAGTTGAAGAAGTTAAGGAAAAGAGGTGCTATCCTGCGAGGGAAGAGAGCTAACCTAGTGGAAAGGTTAATAATTCTGCATATTTGAACAACTCTTTCATTATAAAGACAATTATTAAAGATTAATTAAAGACAAATGTATTAATGAAAAAAAAAACGTATATTTTGTGTTTTTTTCCACTAATAATCAATGAACATTATTCTAACCTCAAAAGTACAGCTAAATACGGAAGGTACTACAGGTGCCTGCGTACTCTGCAACTCGATAGAGATAGAAATAGAAAAGAATTAGTAAAGATGTAACATGTCTATCGCCATGCTACCTTTCCTTAGTTTACCGTCCTCCCGAACCCTAAAATCAATTCCGACCCAATGTATATTAGACACAACCTTACCACTGTCAAACTTACCCCCCACAACAGAACGTACCCGAAACAAAACCCTTACAAACGAACGTAACCGGAAACCCCTGTCAATACGGTTATAAATTAGCAAAACTCCACGGTTCGTTCTCTTTTCGACCAAACCACCCCTAGAGACCAGTCGTTCACGAGACTTAGAAAATACATTTATCTGCTACGCTAGTAGAGAGCAATATACTCGCTAGCATGAAAATATAGTCCATAGTAGCAGTCCTTTTTATGAAAATATAGTCCATAGTAGCAGTTCTTTTTATGGAGAAACATAGTCCATAATAGCAGTCCTTTTTATGGAGAAACATAGTCCATAATAGCAGTCCTTTTTATGGAGGAATATAGTCCCCAGTAGCAGTCCGTTTATAACATTTCCAAATATACTTCCTGTGGCAATTTACAATTTTTTTATTAATAAACACATATTCTTTAATCACAGTTTGATTTATATACCCATGGACTATAAGTCTTAAGGGTGCGTCGTATTCGGTTGATAATAAATGTAGTTTATTTTCTTGCTTTCAAATTCAGTCTAATTACAAGGTGTTTCTATCTTTTTCACCTTAGTTTTTGTGTAGTTTCTGTTATTTATTCATAACGTTTAAAAGATAGTGGCGCCCTTAACCCTTATATACCACCAATCCTTTCTATAGTGGGTATTAACTTGGAGTCGAACCACTCCTTGAGAGAGTCTCATAGGCGGGATCTCTTCTTGGAACTAGCAATGTTACAAACCTTCGGGCAAGTTCATATATAGAGAAATATGTACTATTGAATCTGAAAATATTTCGGGAGATTTTGAAACTTTTCGATTTTCAAACTATTTCAGGAATTTTGACGTCCTAAATATTAATATTGTCATTTTAAGCTATTATTACTTATTTTGTTCTTGCGTTGTTTGTTGTTATTTGTGCTTTTTTGTGAAATGGAGAAGAAAAAAATATATTTAGATTTCACTGTTCTAATCTAAGTTTTAAAATCTCAATTTCTTCCATCTAAATTTTTTCTACAATTATCTAGGTAGTAAATTAGGTATTGTTTACATTTTTATCTTCAGCCTATTAAATTTATAATAGCAGCATCCATAAAGTTAAGAAAAATCAATAAAATACTAATCTTTCATTAAAAATAAAACTTCTAATAACAACAATCCTTTATTATGTACCTACGACATAGTCCTTCTTTTGTTTTTATGTTCTCCGCCATAGAAACCACAGATCAGTCATAAAAAGACCCTTTTAGCTGTTTCTATTTCTATCTTCTGAATATTCATACCGAACCACTCGAAAACCCATACGTTACAAGAAAATTCCTAAAATATAAAGAAATTTCCATTACAGAGTATCACTCATTTGTTAAAACATTTTCTTTGGAGTGGAAACCCTCTGAAATTAAAAAAAAATTAATAACCCCTACAAGTAAGTAAAAAGAATGCTACGTACTGGTTGTCTTTAAAGTAGTGTCAAATTTAGAATCTTTGAAAAGTTTATCACATAATCTAGAATGATCAGTACATGTAAACTTTACTATTCTCAAAGATTTTCCCCACTTTCTTGTCATAACAATATTTTTTGGCAACTTATAAACATTTCTTTGCACCCAAAAGAAGCACATCAACCCATTTCTTTGAATAAAAACGAAACATCACAAATTGATGTCAAACACACATGTTAACTTTTTCATTTTTCCATGGTATAGTATGACCTAATTACACCAACAATTTTCAGAACTGACCTCGTATTTTATATTGCTTTAATAATTACTTTTTGGAAATATTATTAATATTTTTACAATTATTAGTTTTTCTAGGAAAAAAATACTAAAATGTGTAAAAACAGACATTGGTTAAACAATCAAATATTTTTTTTTATTTTTTATATGCCGGAGTTTGTTCAGTGACCGGTCTATTTCCATCTACTGTTTACCATTTACCATCCACATGCCCAGAGGTCGGTCCACTTCGATGGCATTGCCTTTTTCTGTAGTTTCACGAACGTTCATCGCGAATCAACTCACCTGAGTGCACTGACGTGTGATAGCTCACTCTCCATGTGTGCGGAGATAGTGTTTTGTTACCCGGCGTGTTCCCTTTAAAAAACTATTTTTTTTGTAAGTGCCCGAGTGGAAATCCGGAAATATTCATCGATAAAACTTAAAGGTCGTTGTTTGATTATCGCCGTTGGTGCACGGTATGGTTTTGACAGTTTCTAGAAAAGTTGTAATGTGAACATTTTTTGTGAGGCTTCAGTCAGTTCAAAATTGTTTCTTTTATGGATTAAAATTTATATATTCGGTGAGTACTAGTATATTAGAAGGTTTTCTATTTTTATTTAGACCAAAGAATTTTTTTAAAAAGCCGGTCAAATCTTAGAGAACGTCAAAGCTATCTAAATCAAATACTTTCATTTTTTCATTTACTTTTATATCTATTAATAGTTTTTGCTTTTAGCACTTCTCTGAATGTTTGTGATACAAAATTTGGCTCTAATAAAATATTTTCTATTAAACCCAGAATTAATAACATTTTTTAAATAAAAGTTTAAGAATTATTTTTTTCAAAGCAATTATTTACTGAATATAAATGATATTAATAATGTTTATTAACCAGGAAAAAAAATATACATATATACAATTCTAAAAAAATTGGTAAATCAACCAAAACACCTACCGAACGGATAACAGTTGAAAGTGGAAATCAAATTTGTTTACATATTTAGGAGCTGAAAGACAACATTAAAAAATAATTTTACTAATACTAAAATAATTTATATATTAAATATTTGAATTTTTAATTCGTTTTTATGTTTTTATTTTTAGATAAAGTTTAAGGTTTATCAAGAAAAATTACATTCATAAGAAATTAATAATATTATTGCCTAAGTTAAAATGGTGCATTGGAAAAATTATATTTTTTCTTTCCTCCTTACTAAGAATAATAAAAAACTCTTCGTTTCAACATAACTTCCAAGTTTATTTGAAAAAATATGTTTTAAATCACAATGACGGCCGTTCGCTAAGAAGCATCGTCAGATTGATATGTAAGTTACATTTTGTCTGTTTGTAGCTAGGTACCTGATGTTTAGGTAGCATTTAGGCTAGACCAAATATGGAAGTAATAAGACATAACAATATTAAAGCCTCGATGTTAATAGCCCTAAGGGATTATCCTGGATGTAATTCCTCTAAGAACAGTATAACTGTGCAATGATATAGAAAAACCAGGAAAAAACTATATCATGCTGATCTTTACAATAACTTAAAATATTTATGTTTTACAATTATGTCTTATCTATGTATAAAATGTAAACTCAATGTGTTTGGTATAAAATTGTTAAATGTAAAAACAAAATTACCCAAATTAAAAAAATCTGGTGTTTACAAAATTAATTGTCCAGAATGTAATGCTGTATATATAGGTCAAACACAAAGAAATTTTGAAGTAAGATTTAATGAACACTTAAGAGCATATAGATTAAAACAACCAGATAAGTCAAATTATGCAAAACACCTACTTGAACATCCAACCTCACTCTTACACACCAATGACATCCAAATACTACACACTTGTGATAAAAAACAAAATTTAGATTTCCTTGAAGAACTTGAAATAAAAAGACATCTAGCAGATACACAATTTAAAGTTGTTAATGAACAAATAAATCTTGGAAGTTCTCCACTATTAAACTGTTTACTTTGATTGAGTTTACATTTTATACATAGATAAGACATAATTGTAAAACATAAATACTTATATTAAGTTATTGTAAAAATCAGCATGATATAGTTTTTTCCTGGTTTTTCTATATCATTGCACAGTTATACTGATCTTAGAGGGAATTACATCCAGGATAATCCCTTAGGGATATTAACATCTAGGCTTTAATATTGTTATGTCTTATTACTTCCATACTTGGTCTAGCCTTAATACTACCTAAACATCAGGTACCTAGCTACAAACAAACAAAATGTAACTTAAATGTCAATCTGACGATGCTTCTTAGCGAAACGGCCGTCATTGTGATTTAAAACATATTTTTTCAAATAAACTTGGAAGTTACGTTGAAACGAAGAGTTTTTTTATTATTCTTAATAAGATGGACTTCCAAAAAGTAAGAGTTAGTACAATAAATTTTCCTCCTTACGTTGCTTTAAGGGTTGTTTTACGACATTACAACTTCGCTAACTGTTTATTTTCTTTCCAGATTATGTTTTTTTTTTTATTTTTAGTAAAAAGGAATGTTAAATTATAGCTTGCTGGGTTTACTTACTAGTTTTCTGGATATAACAAAATGCCAAAGCAAAGTAGTTAACTTGCTGACTGGTTTGGAAAAAGCCATTTATCTTATATGTAACTTTGGGTATAGTAGTCAATATATTAATGATTTTAATAAAAAAATACTATTTTTTTATCAAAGCTTTCGGGAAAATGTATTCCCTTATTCATTGCGTTTATAAAGCAATTAAAAAAATCACTAAGAGTCGATATTCTCAAATATGACTCCGTAAATGAAGAAATGAAAAGACCAATGTCAATATCACAAATTATTTATTGTTATTAAATTTTTTTCTGTTATTATAAAGCTGCTAGTTTCGGTCTATTTGAAGACCATCATCAGGCTGTGAACAGTTACATAAAATTCAGCAAAAATATGAGTGTATTTAAAAAAAAAATTAAAAATTTAGTATTAAAATATGCAGCTTAAACATTTTAAAAACTGACAGCAAAAGGTTGTGGTAAGGTATAATGAAGTACATTACTTTTTATTATAAAAAGACACTACAATACTTTATTAAAATAGGTTAATTAATGAATATAGATATTAATAATGAATTGTAAAACAACACAATTTGATAAATAAATAAATATAAATCATCCCTCGCGACACCACGAAATAAAAAGGAATTTCACCAATTTTACATTTTTTAACGTTTTAAAGAGATTATAAGAAACAGAAAATATTAATCTATTATTATTTGTGGTAGAAAGAAAACTAATTTTTTATTAGATTGATCAATTAACCTTGAAAGCTACGGTGTCACTGTAATATATTTAACTTGCTTGAATTTGAGGTTATAACAACATTCAAACAACATGTGAACCATTCCTTAAACTAATTTTAGTAAACGACAATGAAGCTAACTTTTTTAACAGTTTATTTCCCGATCTCTTAAACTGAATAAAAACTCCTGGAAAAATATTTCGCTAATATACTTTATTCTTATTTTCTCTGGAATTTACCTGCTTAGTAAAAGTTTACATTTTTTTTAGATTCTGTACCTACTTCACTGCAATACTAAATGTGTCTAATTAATTTTAAATTTATCCATTTTTTTTTTAAATAAATATGTATCCAATGAAAGTTTAATATGCACACTCTATTCCATAATTTACACATTCTGGGCTTCTGGAATAAATGATGGGGTCAAATAGTATGTAGAGTTAATTCCAAAATTATCGCGACAGCTACGGTTTTCCCACCTATCTTTACCGTCGACTCGAACGCTAGCGATTACCCAGTTCGAGAAATAGATTCCAGTGGCCCAGCTGCCGCTGGGACTAAGAAACACCGCACACGGAATCCGCTTAGCAATTGTTCTACTAGAATTCTCCGACTGCGCTGCGGCGCGAGCCGATCGGAGATCGTCGGCGAATACCCCCACATTGCCGAATTTTACTTGAGCTGTCGCTATAATTTTGGAATCAACTTTAAGGGTTGTGCAGCAGTTGGCCGATACATGCGAGTGTTTGTGAATAATGTTACAGAGGCTAAATCTTCCGAAGAAAACTTAAATATTATATTTTTCAATTTAATTGTAAAACTTTATATCCAAAATGCTAATTTGAAATGAATGAAACTATTTCTTAAATATATTGTGTTTTTAATGGCCTAGCTAAATTTCTCCTTTGTTTACTGTTTCGATTGCGAAAACTCTCACACTAATTCTCAGATAAAAATGTTTTAAAAAACTCTCCAATTTGTAAATGATACTGTATGTTCTGTAACGGGAAACATTTGAAATTTTATCTTTGTTGACAAGTAATAAAATATTACTCTTTTCCCGGATATAATCATATGTAGGTGCGCATAAGTTAAAGTAGGGTAGATATTTAAATTTAAATTATTTTATTATACAAAGCTACTTTTCCTTAATACCACAAGGATAATTATTAAATGGGTATTACATATTAGACATGTTCGGTACAACAATCAAGTTTCAAGTTGTGTTTTTTTTTCTACCTTTGTACCTGGTCGCAAATCGGATGTCATTTCAGCACTAACACTAACATTAATTTTAAATTTCATAAACCATAAATATACGGTTTAGTAAATTTTCTTCGATTTAGCTGGCAATAATTTCTGGAACTCTACTTTCTGCTTCTCCTCTGGAGAGATCAGACATTTTTTAAATTTATATTATTCAAAATAACTGCTAAACAACCAATAAATAAATAAATAAAATAAAGTGTCGGCTAAAATAGCTATATTAATACTGCTTTTCCTTGTATAATAAATAACTATTTGGGGGAGTTTTTTTTCAAAAATTATAGTTTTACCCGTTTAAGGTGACGGCACCACTTTAGGATTTAGGGCAATGCCCTCCAGAGGGGGTGCATTTGGGTGGATAGTTTATAAAGAGAGAAACATAGTGGTAGAGGTCCCACCGCGCGGAAACGCCCCCTAGCGGAGATATAGGAAAACTCAGATAACATATTTACCCATTGAAAACACATTATAAAACAGGCTATCTGATTCTAACTAGTGGCGGTCAGGTAGCGTAGGAACGCTTCCTTAAGAAATGGGAGGTCAAAAAATTTTGTATGGAAAATATTTTCCATCGATTCAATGCAGCTCTTCAACTGATATTTTGATGGTCTGTCCTTAAAAAAAATATATAGAAAATAAGGAGTTTTCTATCACTACAAGACAGTGGCCCAGCTCTGGCTTGTGGTCACAGGTTCGAGTTGTGACAGAGAGACTTGTCTGAACTAGCTCAGAGGTCTCCCCTCTGCAGGATAGGGACTGTAGGTTGGGTTAGGTTAGGTTGCTAGGTTCAGATAACTGGTTTTATAATGTATTTTCAATGGGTAAATGTGTCTAAGTTTTCTTATATCTCCGGGTGTGGGGCGTTTCCGCGCAGCAATGGGACTCCTACCACTATGTTTCTCTCTTCATAAGCTATCTACCCATATGCACCCCCTCAGGGGGGCGTTGCCCTAAATCCTAAAGTGCAGCCAAGGTGACTACCCACTATAACGTACCAAACTAAAAAAAATGTCATTTGTATTGAAAATCATGAGACTATACCCACTAAACCCTTCCATCACCGACCATTAAAGTCTCATACTTTTCAATGCAAATAATAATCTTTTACCCGACACGTTCCCAGCACGGTCATAGTATGATACGGTGTAGTGGGTAGTCACCTTTAACATTTATATTCTATACTGTCTTAGAGTGGTTCTGAAATTCCTATTCTTTTTCCTAAAAAATCTTGAATTTGGTAAGTATTTAAACACTCTTCATTTCGCTCAGACTATGATGCTCTTGTAGCAATATTTATAGTAGTACTGTTACATTCTATTCTGGGGCATGTTTATAATTTTATGAAGACCTCATCCCATTAGTTAATAATTTTAGACTGAGTGGACTGTTTTTCTTGCTATGTAACCGAAGTATGCTGGAACACTGCAGTCTATCTTTTTTGGCAGATTTAATTAAATATTTAGTCAATGAAGAACATATTTATTTGTAAAGTGGGCGGTAGGGATTATCTGTAGCAACCATTTTTTTTATTTTACTGCAGTAAGGAACACAAGTGAGCTTAACAATATTGTTTTGGTGTTCTCAGTCTCATCGCTGCTTAGTACTTTATTATAAAGTTTAACTTAGTTGCTGTTTGACTCAATTCATTTTTTTATGTTATACTAGTTCATTATTGTGTTCATAATGCTTAGTTACCAACTATCTAATGTCGTACTTTATGTCCGTGCGGGCATAAAGTTCCCTTTTTGGCCCGCAAGGGCATAAAAAGAAATAATTTTTTGTTTAACTTATTTAATAACCTTTACTAATTATAATTACAAACGGAATATAGTAATAAATGTAAATATTCGATGAACATCGTAAACTTCTTTAGACTTTTGTGGCAACAGATTTTCAGTTGCTTCCTTTGCTTTTTTAATACTTTCATCAGGAATTCCAAAATCTTCGTCCATTTTGACTTCTTACTTTGACATATGTAATAATTATTGCGATTTTATGACATTTACGTTTGTCAAAATTCACCTAGCAACGATATTGCCTACTATGAGAAAGTGGCAATGTTATTAATTCAAACCGGATTTTTAAAATACTAATTTGTATTGAGATTGGATTGCAATAACGAACTAGTATTACATAAAAGTTTGTATGTACCAATGGCATAAAAAGATGTGTATACCCTCGGGCGACTTAAAAACCCTCGGGCCAAAGGCCCTCGGGTTCGTAAGACGTCGCCCTCAGGACATAAACATCTATTTATACCCTTGATACATAAATAACTATTATTTCACCTTCTTATAAACCACTTTTGTCTATTAATTTCGCATCAAACAGGTTTCGAGTAATGAATGGTATCAGATAGAGATATGTATTCTCTCATCCTTATAGTCTAAGTAATAGGTAATGGTATATTATTATAACAAGTGAGGAAAGTGAAACATTACGCACGAGTATCGTTAGCGAGTGCGGAAACGTAACGAGTGCAAGAAATACACTTTCCCACGAGTTATGTACATGATTTTTCCAACTATCCCAATATTATTTTATAATTATGAATGTTTTAACTTTATTTATAAAATTTATTTTAATTATTATCGTTATTTGTTTTTGGAATATAATTAATTAAAATAAAATAACCACCTCTGTTTATTGTTTTGCAGTTAAATTTCAATAGGTGTATATTCATACATTTCAAACCTAACTGAGTTTTTGTTAGTTTTTAATATGCAGAAGCCTGTCAAGGTCAAATTTCATTAGAGGATAGTAGCACGTAATGAAATATATTACGTGCTACTATCCGGTAAAAGTCTATTTTCCGTATTGAAATCAAGTTTCGTTTTAGAGCACAGTATGAAGTAAAATTTATAACTTGCTAATTTTTTTTATATGTTTTGGCCATGCAAATGGTTATTAATTTGTTATAAACATTTTTATCGAAAAAAACATACGTTTTTCCTCTTTTATACAACACGAAAGGTTCAGAAGCAATTTCATTGAGATGTTTAGAGGAGTTGAAGGTAAAAAGAACATTTTAAAATCTGGAAAATTAGTTTTTGAAAAAAAAATAGTTTTGTTATCAAACTTAACTTAGGTATCTCTTGTCAAAAAGTACTGTAAGCAAAGTACGTAAATACCAGTTCGTATTTGCTTTTAGTATTTATTTAGTTTTTAAACCCTTTTTATAGACTTTAAGAATTATTTAAGCGGAAACAAATAAACATGTAAATCGCATTTTTTGTTATAAAAAGCAAGATATTGACTTCTTCGAAAATCGAACAATGGATTTTTTTAGCATTGAACTGTATTAACTAAATTTATAAGTTTTTTTTTAAAACACTTAATACATACTGGGTATAACTTATTTTACTTCAAAACTGCTTTAACTAATAAATAATATGTAGGTATATTAGCATCAGAGATAACCAGAAACAAATTAAATACAAATTAACATTTATTGAATATAAATACAGTTGTATAAATAACAGTTTTTCAGAAATTTGATGACTTATCATTATTACTTAGAATACTAATTATTGGAAAGATTTAAATTATTTCTTTGGTGACTGTCTTTCTTGCAGTCTATTAATATATTTTTTAAAGTCATGCTTGCATCTAAAGTGCCATTTTATGACACCAGTGTAAAAATAAAATATCACTTTTAGCACTTATAAATAACTATTTTGCGAAATCAATCCTACGAACAAACCACAATAATATTTTATGTGTGAACTTTTTAATTGTTTATATATGGATTAATTTATTATTAACTTTAGCGTTTCACGTTAAAAGATAGTTTTCATTATGTATTGTTTTGTAGTCGATTTCACAATATTTTCATTGTTTTCCATTTATATTGGGTAATCTTTTATTGTTTGGGTTTACTTTCGTAAGCAATCTGTAACGTTAAAGATAAAATAAATTATGATGGTTATTACAATTAATAGGAACAAACTTGTAACTAACCGTGGTTGTTTGTAACACACAATAAAGTGTAAAACCGCCATTAAACCATATTTATTATACTCTTTGTGAGAAAAGAATAGAACAATTGCAACCGCAGTAGTGACATAAGAAATCACAAATCAAATATTTGTTCGCCATACATCATAAAACATAAATATTTTATTTAACTTTAAAAGCATTTATAAAGGTTATTACGGACCTTGAGCAAGGTAAAAGTTCCAAATTCTGTCGTAGTTTAAGGTTTTTGAATTTTAGTTAAAATATTAGAAAAGTGGATTTATCATGCATGGCATTTTTAAAGCGTGTAATATGTTTTGAATTATAGGAATACCTTTTTTCACAAAACATGTCAATTTTAATAAAGAAAATAAAGAAAAATTGTCAAAAGCTCCTAACTCCGACGTAAATATTACACCTATTTATATCGTGTTCCGACCTAAAAGAAATATTAAAAAAAACATTCAAGAATTTAACAACTCACAGCAAATTTAAAAAACTTTGGTGGTACTAAAACCATTGAAAAAAGATTGTGCCTTTAATCCGTATCTTTTATCTCAGCAACACTTATACTGGTAGCCCTTACACCAATTTCATCTTCTTCTTAACAGATGACATCATAAATGTCCATCTCCAATATATTCCAATTATTTCCGTTGCCTGGTCTTCCATCTTTAAAAGGGTTGAAACGATTAAGGATTTTAATCAATTAGCTGAACTCTAGATACTGGAAATCCAGCTTTTCGCAGAAAATGGATCCAATCTAAACTACAAGCTTTTCTTCTGTTAAGAAAGATGGCTTTCCGCTTTGCTTGAAAATATTTTTTCTCTTTCTGTAAATTTGGGAGGCCTTATTTTTTAAGAGGTTGAATAACTATTGTAATTGAATATATTTTTCCCTTTATTTTTAGCTTTGGCTATTGTTGGGGGTGCCATTTTACTAAAAATTAAAATTAAAAAAATGAAATTTTAATTTATTGTAAAGATAAGCACGATATAGTTTTTTCCTGGTTTTTCTATATCATTGCACAGTTATACTGATCTTAGAGGAAAGTGTATCCAGTATAATCCCTTAGGTCAATTTTATAATATACTTAAATCTTTACTCATTTTGGAATAAATCCCAACTTGACATGAAAAAATATAAGTAAACATTATATTTATTTTCTTTAGTTTGACATAAGAGATATACAAGTTTGGTGCATACGTACGAAATTTACAAATTCCTAGTTCAAAATTGAAATGAAATTTTTTGTTTTGATCGTAAAAAAGGGAGGAAATGTCACTTTTCGGCACGCTTATTTTTAATATTGTGAGAAATTAACAATGTAAAACTATGCAGAAAAGTGTATTTTGGATAGTGGCTGTAGAAAAGAAAATTATTTTTAATATCCTTTCCTTCAAATCAATGAAAAATGCTGCAGTAAATAAAAACTTTCAATTTCCAAAATATTTTTAATCATCTCATTCGATCTGATGACGTTCTTTACTAACAGTAACATCTAGATCTGCCGTGACCGAACTAGATTCAAATGATGTGATTAAGCCCAATACTTTGACACACACTCTCTTTCCAAACCCATCCTTTCCAGAATGCATTTCTCAAGGAGCAATGCATTCCAGGAAGAACTTCCATCCGTCTTTCCATTTCATCCGATGGGTGCCTCAGTCCTTGGGCTCTTGCTGGTCCTGGTCCTCTTCAAGAGTTGATCCACTTGCTACAGCTGTCCTTACTAGGATCCCTCCCATCTTTTAATTGATTAGAGGGCTAAGTCGTTCCTCTTCTTTTGTCCGTCCTGTTCCTTTATGGTTTCCTGAAACTTAGGAAGACATTTTTTATTTCCTCCATGTGAGTCAAGAAGATTTTCAGAATCTCGAATATGTCTTCCGTCTTCCTGTTTTCTTCTGTTTCTGTTACGTTAGTATAACTTAGTCCTGGTTTCCTTACGGCTGGTGTTGGTTTCTTCTTTTGGGCATCCTTTGTGCTGGCAGGGTGTTCTCCTTGACAGTAGGAGAATGTAGCGGGTTGACTTTTCGGTTTTTGTATTCGCCAGATCGTTGTTTTCCACCGCATCTGGCACATCTAATTTCCATGTGGCATGCTGACTGTCCGTGGTTATATCCTTGTGTTGGCTTACAGAAGAGCTTATTTTTGTATTTTTGCACTTAATGTATTCGACATTCTTCATAAGCTCATCTCCAAATCTGTAGTGTAGTTGGGTAATTCCCATTACCTTCACTTTTTGCCAATTGGGTCTTTTATTATGTCTTCTATTTCTTCCTCAAGTGCTAGTCCTTTGGTTACTATTCTGGCTTTCCTCTCCGTTGGGTCCATAAATGTATACCAGTCTATGTCCTGTCCGTTCAGTTCTTTTAGTTACTTTGACAGTTTCCTATATTCGTCTCTAGTTTATAGATTTACTTTCACTCCTAATTTTTCGTTAAATTTGTAGGTCACATTAATTCCTATCGCTTGTACTTATTCTGGGTAATTCCTTTGCCGTTTTTATGAAAATAAGAGGTCGTCTTTTTTCTATTTTTTGTACTTTATTTGCTTCTATGTTATTATATTTGTTCTTCTCATTCCTTTGCTGTTTTTGGGTTATTTGAATGTCTTCTATTTTCATCACTTCGTTTGCCTGAGTGGTTTTCGTGTTGGTCGGTGTTTCTTTTCTTCTAATTGGACTTCTAGGGCTCCTCGATCTGGTTTCTTCGTCTTCCCGTTTCCTTTGATTTGCTTTTTCGTCTCTCAGTTTTTTCTTAAGGTTTTGAATTGTTTTCTTGTTTTCATCATTTTCTTTCCTAAGTTTTTCGTAGGGTTTCTTATTTTCTGCCAATAGTTTCTTGCATTTTTTTGTAGTTCCTTCTTAAAAGTGGCTTGAAAATCCTTTAAGTCTTTGAACTTTTAAGGTCGATCTCTGTTTTCGAATCTCAGTCCGTAGTTTCATCTTAGTCGGTCTCCGTTGTTTCTTCTATCACCTTCCTTATCTTTCTTTTTCGGTTATGCTTTTACCTCAGGTCCTAAATTTGAAAAATATGTGTTCTCACTTCTCTAAATTAATAGTTTTAGTGGATCTGATTAATATTAATAAATCATAAATAATATTACTTAGGCAGAGACAACCAAAGAGACGGTCAAGTACATGAGCATTTTTGTTCGATTGTCCAATAAAATAGTCCTGCTAGCTCTATCCTTGTTTAGTTCACAAGTTTATCATTTTTGGAAAGTAAGCGCAGATGGCACTAGGAGCATGGAATTTTTGACACAACGGCAAACCTTAGAACATAAAGTTTGTTTGATATTCTGTGGTAAATGTGAAATGTGACGTGCCAACTGCCAAAGTATTCAGTCGCCATCATTGTTTTGACGAGTTGTATTAACTGTGTTTTTTGTGCCGTTTCAATAATTAGAGTTCTTATTTATAAACTGTGTAACAGTGGGTTGTAGAACAATTATTTTAGACTTTTGTTTGGTGATTAGTTTGTGTGTAACGATAGTTAAAAAACGATGTGTTTTTTTATGCATCCTTTTAGTCTATATCTTGTCATTTCTTTGAAAAGTTAAGAACCACTTCCATATTCCACGTTCGGTATGTTTTCATTGCTCCTGTAATTTGTCCAATAGGCCATATATTATGTCGAGGACCACAATAATGTTTATGTATATGATAAGTTTAATATATTGTTTACATCATTTATGTTTCATATAAAACCACTTTTTGTATTTTTCAATAAAGTATGTTTTTTTAGTTTTGTATTTAATTTTTAATGAAAGAAATAAGAAAATAAACGAAAAAGGGTTTGCCCGCGCTTTTTTAAATTTCCTGAGAAGCGCGAGCGCCATCTCAACTCACTTTCCGGTTCTGGTGGACCAAATTATTACTGTAGAACAAACATTTAACATGTACTTGGGCGTCTCTTGGTTGTCTCTGACTTAGGTAAAGTTATAAATTCACCGTTAGCAAAGACATTGGGGACTGATAAGTCCCGTTTGTTAATCGTTAATGCTTTTCGGAATGTCTGGCTGGACAGGTCCCTTGCTGGCTTGTGTGCTCTGCTCTCGATGCTAAAGTGAACCACTCGCTTCTACAGCTCGTTGCTCACGCTGTTGAGCAAAGTGATAAATACCGTAACGATTACAATTGACTGCGTTTTTATATTTTTTGTGGGTTTAAAAAAAATAACTGACTAAATTTGTCTTAGGAAATACGGCTGAACTAGGATTCAGCAAAAGCCGGAATATGGTCTATTTACCTTTATTAGACTAACTATTCATGTATTTGCATAACTATCCGTCTTCGATTTTAAATATTTAATTTCCAGTTTTCTATTTTTTTACCTCGTCATACTTGTAGTTCCTATTTGGAATACTTCAAGTAATTTAAGATACAAGTTTGAAATTTAAACTGAAAGGTTTTGATGATTTGTATATTTCTAATAAACTAGTAACTAATTTTGTAAGAGATACACTCTAATTTGTATATTATGTACTAAACTTTTAGAAATTTGATCTACTATGCTTCTGGTTTTACAATACTATTTTTTGTAAAAATTTTAGTAATTTCTTTCGACACACATCAAATCAAATTATCCAGTTCTCGTTTAAGAACTTTTTGCATAACATTTGCACAACTAATTGTTTTTTTATTGTTACCTTTCGATTCGAACACATCCTTTTTTGTCACTTTTTTGTGTCTGATCCAACAAAACATCGATATTTAAATAATAACAATACACTAATAACAATAATGTAATGTTGCGTATGTAACTAGGTAAACCAGTTCATATTATTATTCGAAAATAGGTGGATTGATACAAAAATCCACTTTCTAGTGCTTTACATATATACATATTGTCATTGGAAAGTTGAAATAAGTAAATAAAACCGACCTCGGCGTCTATGACTTTGAAAATATTTAATGGCAATTTAACAAGGTATAATTAACGGCTATTTACCTACGAATAAATTAGTAATTAGTCTGATTCCCTTTCATTTTTTAATGAATCGGTTATAAGGGTGAGTAGTGTTGCGATAATTTAAATATTACTTATATTTTTTATTCTCACCTGTAGTTTAGATAATAACTGGTACTTCAGTGTTTAATACTTTTAATGATATATATATATATAATACTGATTTATAATATATAGAAATACTTATTTTCTTTGACACAATTAAACGTCAAAATCTTTTAATTGTATATCACACAAAATTATTTATTTTTGTAACGTAGTAACAGAACTTCTCATCTTTATTTTTTTTTGAACTTGAATGTAGTAAGTCAAAATATATAGCAACATCCTCCCTGTTTTGACTTAACACACAATTCTTACTGTTACTTCTTCTGGTCTTCCATACTTTGTACCCCTGTTTTTGCCTTATGTTTTTCCAGTATGGGTCTTGCAACTGCTTTGGTTAAAAAATCTGCAACATTTTCTTTGGTGTCTATGTATTTTAAATTTATTTTATTCTTTTCAATTTCATCTTTGATGAAAAAATATTTCCTTTGTATATGTTTGGTTCTTGAGTGATATGTATTGTTTGTTGCTAATTTTATGGCTGCCTGATTGTCATTGTATATTTCTTTGTTTTCTAGTAATTGGCTTTGGTTGAGATCTCCAAAAATTTTGTCAAACCATAAAATTTCCTTTACGGCTTCAGTAATTGCTATAAATTCACTTTCACATGTGCTTAAAGCAACAACATTCTGTTTCTTGCATTGCCAGCTAATTGCTCCATTACTAAGAATTAAAATATAACCAGAAAAACCTTTACCATCTAAGACATTATTCCAGCTTGCATCGCAATAAGATTTTAGTGGCCTGTTGTTTTCTTGATAAGTTATTCCTTCAGTTTGTGTGTACTTCAAGTATCTCAAAACGTGTTTTGCTTGTTTCCAGTTCAACTTTTGTATTTGTTGTTAAACTGGCTTAGATAAGTTGTAACAAAAGTAATATCTGGTCTTGTTTCTTGTGATAAATGTAATAAGCTTCCGATTAATTCCTGATAAGGGACTTCTCTATTCATGATTTCAGAATTTACATCTTTGTCATTTTCCAATGGAATATTCGACCCTTTACATTCACTCATGTTGAAGCGTTGTAAAATTCTTTTAATGTACTTTTCTTGTTTTATATGTAAAATTCCTTCTTCTCGGTTTCTAGTTATTTCCCATCCAAGTAAGTACTTAGCTTCCCCTGGAAATTTCATCATACATTTGGTGCTTAACTTTTGCATGACATGATCTGCCATGTCTTTTGTATTTGTGGCTAATAATATGTCATCTACATATAAACTAATTATAGAATAGTTGTTATTTTTGTTGTATAGAAATACACAAGGTCTATTCCTGATGGGATTTCCATATAAATTTCATCATTCAATACTCCATTTAAATACGCTGTCGTTACATCATATTGAAAAAGTTCAAGATCATATTTGGTGGTAATTGCAAATATAGTTCGTAACATATTAAGCCTATTTAAAGGTTCAAAAACTTCATCATAATTTTCACCTTTTATTTGGTTGAATCCTCCGGCTACTAACCTAGCTTTAAATTTTTCAATAGAACCATCCACATTTTCTTTAATTTTAAAAACCCATTTAGAATCAATTGTATGTTTGTCTTTTACCCTATTTACTATGTCCCATGTCTCATTGAGCTTATGTGACTTCAACTCTTCATTTATGGCAGATATCCATTCATTTTTGTGAACTGTATCTTCATATGTTTTAGGTGTGTCAATGGTATTTACTATAAAGATTAATCTGTTTATTCTCTTTTTTATTCGGTTTGATCTTCTCGGATTTTCAATATTTTGCTCTTGAGTTGGGAAATTTGCACAGTCTGGATGAGTTCCTAAGGTATCTTTAGCTAGGTCATCAATTTCCGAATTTGTTGAGCTATGTGTAATTTCATTTTCTTCAATTGTTATTGTACTATTTTCTGAAGGTTGTTCTTCAATATTTTCTTGGTGAACTTGTTTGTGTTCTTCATTTGATTGTTCTTCTTTTTCATCTCTACCATAGGTTATTCGGAAATAATTATATTTTGTATCTTTTTCTTCCAGTAAGTTGGAACCTCTTCTATTTTCCATTACTTCTGCATCCCTGACTATGATTACTGTATTTCTTTGTATGCAGAATAGTCTATAATGTTTGGTTAAGTGATCATAACCTAGAAATATTGCTGTTTTGGATACTTTATCCAACTTCTTTCTGTTTTGTTTTGGTATTAAGTAATAGGTTAGGCTTCCAAACACTTTAATATGTTCCACATCCGGTTTTAAGGTAAGAAACATTTCATCAGGTGTAGTGTTAATTTTCTTTTTGTGTATGTTCTGTTTCTAAGGTAAACTGCATAATACGCAGCTTCGGCTCAAAACTTTAATGGTAAATTTGAGTCGTTCAGCATACACCTCACCATTTGTATAATTGTTCTATTATTGCGTTCAGCTACACCATTTTCTTGAGGATTATAAGGAGCTGTTAACTCATGAATTATACCACTTTCTTGTAACCATTTTTCAAATTCTTGGTTGATTAACTCACCTCCATTGTCTGATCTTATGTGTTTTATTTTCTTACCCATTTGGTTTTCAACTTCACTTTTAAATACTTTAAATTTTATTACTGTTTCAGCTTTTGATTTCAGGAAATACACAAAAAGTTTTCGCGAAAAATCGTCTACTAGCAAATACATATATAGTGAACCAGTTATTGAAAGTTCCTGTATTGGTCCACATAAGTCCATGTGAACTAATTCTAAAATATCATTTGTTTTAATTTCATCATGAGAAACAAATGGCTTTTTCACTGCTTTACCTGTTATACAGTCTTCACACTTAGGTAATGGACTAGTTTAGTGATTTTTTTTTATATTTGCATCTTATAAAATAGGTTTTTAGTGGTTCAACTGTACAAATAAAATTTTTATAAAATTAATCCTCTAGCCATAATCGGCTTTTGAAATTTAAATTTAATGGTTACATACATCATAAGTGGTAAGTGACGTGTTTCAATAAGATTGGTAGAAAATTTGCGATGTTGTCGATATGCTTTAATATTAACCGAGAAACTTATCTCTCTCTTATTTGTTGTCATTAAAAAGAGATAAACATATTGATATTTTTGTTCTCTGATTGACACTTTATCAAATAAGGAGTAAAACACTAAACAAAATATTCTGTTGTTGTTTGGTTGTGTTTGGTTTATGAAAGAAATTACTTCTATACTATTTTTGGTTCGAAAATAAAAATCCCTAACACCTTCTCTTGGTGTTATAGCAGTTCCTTCAAAAATAACCAATAGAAGTAATTGTTCTCTGGGGGAGCAACCCTTCTATCGGTACAGTGAGAGAACGAATTTCAAGAATACGGTTTTGGCATATTTAATAGAACTACGCCCACTTTCTATTGCCTGTTCTATTCTATCACTGTCAAGAATAGGGGTCTTGTTTGTTTATTATAGATAAACACGATTTTCTCTCCTGTCATATATCTTGTCAACTGGTACAATCAGTTAGTCACAGAACACGGTGTTTTGTGCCGCCAGTTTTTTGAGAATACTTGAAACGAACGTAGCTAAACTGTGACAACGTTGACTTTTAAACACACTTCATTATTGGTTATTAGTTGGCGCTACGTTTAAAACTTACTAATTATTTATTGCTAAATTTTACGAAATGAGAAAAATTACTTGCAAAATGAATACCAATATAAGTAAGTAGGTATCTTATCCTAAATATATATTGCTATCATTTTGATTAATATGATCTTACTACACTAGTCCATTCTTTATTGTCAAATTTCAGTCCCAACACTATATTTTCCGATTTCATTTTATTTATTGTTTGAAAGTTTTGATGCCCAAACCGTCTATGCGATAATTCGGCACTTAAATTCACTTTTTCAAAGTCTTTTTCAGACACTATGTCTGCTTTATATAATTTTTTTTTCCTTTTCGCCTGTCATCATAAGTGTTCCATCTTCCTTTTCAATTGAACAGTTTCCATTTTCCAACTTGATTTTAGAACCTTGTTTCTCAAATGCACTTAATGATAACAAATTTTCTATTATATTTGGCACAAATAGCACGTTGATGTATTTAATATAACAATTTTCATTAGTTACTTTAACTTTAATAGTTCCACTGCTATGTAATTTTATAAAATTTCCATCTGCTAATTTTACTCCAGCACTTTCAACAGGAGTTGAGCTAGTAAAAAGGGATTTATCATGTTATGTGGCTTGTTGCACCGGAATCTAAGAACCATTTGGTTGAATAGGGGTTACTATTCTCTGTTACTTCCATAGCACCTTTATAACTGCACTTACATTTGCTTGCCGAGTTTAACTGTTCAACTTGTTCATTTTCTTTTGCGACCCTTCTATCTGCTATATAAAAACAGTACATAGTGACCTCTTTTATTGCATACACACCAAATAACATTTAATTTCTGTCTGGGCTGCTCAGAATTTCTTTTTGATATACAAGCAGCTTCTAATTTAACTTCCGCTTCAGTTAAATTTAGTTCTTCTTCTTGAAAACATCATAGCTTAAAAACTTAACCAAATCATGAAAAACAGCAGTAAATAAAGTTATTCAGAATTATTGTAAATAAGCACTCAACTGCTAGCTAACTATAACTTAATTTGCATATTATTTCTCATAGTTTGAATTTCAGTGCAAAAAAACAATAAGGAAGTAATGAAATTTATTGTACTAAACCTTACTATGTGAAAGTACATCTTACTAAGAACAGTTGCTTACTGTTCTTAACAAGAAAGTACCTAATAAGTATAATAATAGAACAGTTTGTTAGTGATCAGTGCTTCTTATATAATATTTAACTTTCAAGAACTATTAAAATTAATTTGAAATAAACAATGAAAATCAACATATTCAAAAATTTGATATGATAATCACAGCTTTCTCTTATAATACGCCTACTGTAGTTTGTAACTAATGGGGCTGGGTCTATGGACAATAAAAATTAACTGTAACAACCTGCATTAATGATATAGCCTGAGATTGGTACCATTATTCGAGAAACTTTTGAGAAAGCTACCCTTTAATTGAAATCAAATAATGATGTATTCGATATTCTAGTAAAGAAGATGATAGTTCCACTTTTTTATGCTTATATTGTACGTAGGTCAGTTTCAATAATAAATTATTTATAATTGAAAGTTCAACCTGAAAACTTTTTGTGGGTCAAACAATTCAAACTATCAATCCAACAATGTTTATCTTTACTAAATAATCAATCACGAGAATATACCCATATTATGAAATCATCATGTTTTACTATCGATGCGAATATCAAACATTTTAAATTCAGTATAAAACCACAATACGAAAGGATGTAAGCTATTAGTTAATAATTTATATAATTTCTATGAAACATAAATTTATTTGTTTTGATGGAATCGTAGTTAGGTAGTTAGGAACTTAAAAATAATATATTTTTTATATTTTGCATATTATATTCATTATAAAACGCATTTGCGTATCGTAATGTAACTTTTACGCACGCAAATTTTTTATTTAAATGGTTGGCAACATGAGTGAAGTATTTAAAGACAAGACTATTGACAATTACATTTGTGGCTAATAGCAATTTATTAATTTTATATTGTTCTTTAAACACGTATTTGTGAATATGAATAATAATTTTTACTTATATAATATATTACTATTGGTGTATTACTTATTTTAAAATATTTTAAATCATGTAAGTCATCCATTCTCTAATGTGGGTAGAATCCAAAAGGTTCAAAGAAAAACACAAAGTCGATCCCACAATGTTAATTTAATAATGAAAGTTACTTGCAACTGGTTTCCTTTCAAAATTGACATTGTATTGTATTTTTAGCCTGATGATGGTCCTGTGGACAGAAACTAGTTGCAACTAACTTTCATTATTAAATTAAAATTGTGGGATCGACTTTGTGTTTTTCTTTGAACCTTTTAAAATATTTTAATACATTAACATTTAACATTTTAAATTTCAAAACTGTCAAATTTTATAAATTACACAGTGCTATCAACATACTTTTTAAAATCAAAATTTTCGTAATTTACGTACAAAAAATAAATTAATTTAAAATATGATTAAATGTCAAAACATAAAAAATATTATAAACAACTTATTTCATATGACTGTTGTGACACTCGTTCTTTAAAAAACTTATCGCTTTGTGATTCGTTTTTTAAACTTGAACTCGTGTCATAACAAAAAGCCATATGAAATATCCGATAACAATTAAGTATAATTTTTTATTGAAATGTACCCTTTACAGCACAATACATTTTATTTAACAGTTTAATTTCTTCAAGTACTAATAACATTTATTTATTAATGACTGCCTCTTTTTTATAATGATTTTGACCCTTAACAGCTTTTGCTATTTTAATAAAAAACAGTGGAAGAAATTAATACTCTTTTGTTAATTCTGCAAGTATTAGAAGAAACAATTATAATACCTGTTTAAAGAATTATAGCTATAATTAATACAAACTAAACTTTTTTTAGTTTTTGATGTTTGCTGTTTAACACTTTAACATTTGAACATGAAAAAGTAAGAACCTTGAAATCTGTGATTCTCAGATTTTTACAAAGTAAAGATTTTATTGAGCATGTCCAAGTCTCCAGGATTACCCAATAAAAAAAATATGAATATCCCTCTTCGTCATCTGGTTTTGGTCTTCAAGGCTTAGTTATTAACGGGTGTGATAAGTATTTAAGTAAATAAAAAGATGCGAAATTTCTACATTTGTACCCCCTGAGGATTTTTTTATAGCATTAGTAATTAGAATATATGTTTTAAACATCCCTTATAAATATCAAATTTATCTAGTCTTAGGCCAACGATGGCACTGGAAGCAACAATACTAAACCTTCATGTAGGAAATGTAAGAAGAAGGACATTCTAAAGGATGGTCAGTGAAGGAAATGTAAGGTATATGCCTGAATCACTTCAACATAATCCAAACTGGGAACTACCCCAGGACAGAATGTCAAAAAAATTTAACTTTACAAGAAATTTCACGGTAAAGCTAAGCAAAAAAAGTCAATGGGATCCTACAGTAATATCACAGATAGGCAAGAACACAATCTTATGGTATAATGATGGGTCCAAAACTAAAAGAGGCACAGGGATAGGGATCTACGGACTTAGAACAAAGCCCCTCCAGAGTTTAGGCTCACATCCTACCATTTTCCAAGCAGAAATATAGGCCATTGGAAAATGTGCGCAATTCAACATTGAAAAAAAATACTACAAACAGAACATAACTATTATGACTGACAGTCAAGCACCAATTAAAGCACTAACTCCAGCGTTAAAACATCCAAATAAGTCTTGGAGTGTCTAGAAAGACTGAACGAACTGGACATGAATAACACAGTTACACTTCTATGGCTCCCTGGACACTCGGAAGTAGAAGAAAATGAAATGGCAGATACGCTTGCCACCAGAAGGGCAGCAAGTATGTCTGATGGGACCTGAACCATTTTGTGGCATAGCCTACAGTTCCATCCTCAATAAACTCAGATGCATTGAGAATATGGAAAAGATTGATAATTGGGAGAACCTACCAGGGATAAGGCAGGCAAAAGACTTGCTAGGTAGTTACAATCACAAAAAGTCCATACAATGTCTTGGACCGAGCGAAAATAACCTTAGAATTATTCTTACAGTTATCTTAACACTTAACGAGATACTGTAAACTAGACTGGGGATTGAAGAAAAGGCAGAATGCAGGTATTGTGAAATGGAGGAGGAAAACTCAATACACATACCCACAGCATGTCCTGTCCTAGGAAATACAAGAGCTCTACAAATTGGAGCAAATGAAATAGAAAAGGTTGACTTATTGATGCCGATCGACATCCTAACCTTCATAAAGAATATAGGATTAGAGGCGGTGCTTTAAATACGGAAAAACCCACTGTCTAAGCAAGTAAGGGGACACAATAGATTTCACAGGTCGCAGTGGACAACCCCTACATCACATTACATTACATTACATCTAGTCTGACCTACCACGCCAGCATACCTTGAGCCTTATCCTTTTTTTACCCAATTTACATCGATTTTTACAAGTATACCGAAAACAGGGATCTCCTCACTTCTGTGATTAATAAGCTAGTAACTGCAAGACAGATTAAGACTAAAGTTTAAAGCAAGCTTAATATCAAGATTTAGACCCAGACAATTACCAAGAGTTGGTAAAGCCTTCTTTGGTTTTGAATTTGGCCAACACTCTACTTTGGACAGCAATAATAATCATAATAATAAATTAATTATAAAGCACAAAATAGAGGGAAAACGTGGTACTGGGAAAATAAGACTGTATTGTATGAGAAACATCAGATAAGGGGCTGAACTAGGCTAAAAGCAATAGAGGACAAGGAATGTTTTGCCAGAGTAATTGCTAGTCTTCATTAAGACTAGGAGCACCTATCGCTAAAAGAAGGTTGCTCCTCCTAAACCAATCTTGAATGGAGGGAGCAGTTGTCCTGCACTTCGCCAAGACAGGTATGGCCTGAGCTTGACCTGCGATGAAACAAAAATAATTTATGCCTACCCAGGAACTCTATTGGATACGCGATTGCGGCCATAACTGTTTTGGAGGATTCCATTCTGCTGACATGGGAATTCTAGAACATAACGACTTCTGTAGAAGCTGTCTGAGTGAGGAGAAGAAAGAGACAGTAGACCACCTACTTTTTCAATGTCCTACCCTATCCGGAAAAAGATTTTGTGCTGTGAGGCAGCCCTATTTGTACAGCCTGCTGTTCTTAAATAGTAGTCACTGGTTCTCACGGTAGTGGTTAGGGTGGTATCACCCCACAACAGGCCCCTGGCCCACGTTGATTACATGAGACAGCACTACTAGAAGATTGCTCACTCATAAGAGGATTATTTTTTATTATGGTTGAAATATTGCTCTCATATTTTAATATACTGTTCTTCTAGCAATCCTAAATCTTGTCGCATATTTAACATATTTTGATCTGCAGACTATAAGGTCCTAAAGCATAAGGTCAGTTACAATTGTAGCCTTCTAAAACTTCTCTATTTATTTCACAGGACTCTAGCTATTTTAACTTATTTTATCAATGAAACTTTCGTTGACACTATAATTATTTCTATTAAAAGTATTTCATCAGTATTACACGTTTTGCAAGTGAATTAAATTTAGTAGGCAATTAAGATTTGTAAGATAAGATGTGAATTGGTTTTCAAGCTTTTGTTTCAGCTTAAATAACAAAACATGTTGTACAATACAGAAACACACATTTAAAATACTCGTATTTAAAATATTTAATCATTCAACAAACTGATTTTTAGTTACTATTAACCTCATTTTGAATTATTGCGTTTAAATTATCGCGTAATAAACAATTATCCATTTTATATAATTATTCTGCATGGAACTAATCGAAACTATTTATTAACAAGAGTTTTTTTTAAATAAACTACCTTGAACTGTTAAAAACCAATTAAATAGTGCTTATCCCAAATAAATGATGATTCAAACTGATAAATAAAGCATGATTTCATGAATAGATACATGAAATGGAAAAATTAGGAAAAAATCAAAGCTGCTTGAAGTAAACTACGTTTACGCCATACGTTACGTAGGTAATCTATAAGCTGAGATACTGTTTATGGTCTTTACTTCAACATTTACTCCTATATAAAGCTTATTATATGCACAAGAAATGGCTGTCTTTGCTGATGTTAATGGTATAGCCTGGACAAGTGACAATAGCAGATCTTGGACTATCTTATAAAACTTTTCACAATCTAAAATTAGTGGCGTACCTTTGGCAACCGGGGCAACATATATAGCTTTTTTAAACTCAATGACAGCTGTTTCGCTAAAATTGGCATTGTCAAATTAACATATTGACATTTTATTTTTCAATGAAACTACCTGATGTTGATTAAGTAGTATTAAGACTAGACCAAGTGTAGAAGTTAATGAACAAATAAATATAGGAACGTTCTCCACTATTAAAATGTTTACTTTGTTTGAGTCTTTATTTTATATATAGATAAGACATAAATATAACACAAGTATATTAAGTTATTGTAAAGATCAGCATGATATAGTTTTAGCAAAACAGCTGTCATTGAGTTTAAAAAGTTCCAAAGTGGAAGTTTTGAAAAAAGTTTTATTTTTTAATGTTCTTAGTTAGATGGATTCCCACAAAGTGATAAATTTCTTATTAAACTGCTAATATAGAGTTTTTCTCGTTTTTAGATTATTAGTTACAATAAATACAGCGCTGTAATTGCTATATAGACTTGCCTATCTACTATCTCTTATAAGTATCACTTATACTTTATTTTAGAGGCCAGTTGAATTAAGACTCTAGGTTAGTTTCTGTTTAGAGCTCAATACCGAAAATTGAAGGAAAAGAAAGCCAAAATCGAAGAGAAATGCTCTTAAAAAACCTTGAATATGTTTTTTGATTTCCAAACAGGTACTTTTGTAAATATTCCAAATCAAAACCCGCCCTACAATCAAGTCAAAATAGAAAATTCGGAAACTTTCAATGAATATGCCAGTATGGAAGTTATCGCCGATGATGAAAGCCAAAGAATCAAATATGACCAAATTCCAAGGAAGAATGAAGATTAAGAATTATAAAAAACTCTTCGTTTTAACAAAACTTTCCAATATTTATTTAAAAAATTGCTTTTTTAACTTTAATGACAGCCGTTTCGCTAGACTTAGCATCGTCAGATTGACATTTAAGTTACATTTTGTTTTTTTGTAGCTAGGTACCTGATGTTTAGGTAGTATTAAGGCTAGACCAAGTATGGAAGTAATAAGACATAACAATATTAAAGCCTAGATGTTTTTAGCCCTAAGGGATTATCCTGGATGTATTTCCCTCTAAGATCAGTATAACTGTGCAATGATATAGAAAAACCAGGAAAAAACTATATCATGCTGATCTTTACAATAACTTAATATATTTGTGTTACAATTACGTCTTATTTATGTGTAAAATAAAGACTCAATCAAAGCAAACACTTTAAAAGTGGAGAACTTCCCAGATTTATTTGTTCATTAACTTTAAATTGTGGATCTGCTAGATGTCTTTTTATTTCTAGTTCTAAATTTTTTATTACAAGTGTGTAGTATTTCATGTCATTGGTGTGTAAGAGTGAGGTTGGATGTTCAAGTAGGTGTTTTGCATAATTTGACTTGTTTTAATCCGTATGCTCTTAAATGTTCGTATAAATCTTACTTCAAAATTTCTTTGTGTTTGACCTATATATACAGCATTACATTTTGGATAATGGACTGGGAAAGTAGTGACGTAAGCGTCAAACCAACTGATTCCAAACAACTTTTTTTATGGTATGTTTTATAAGTGTTATTAACTATTATATTGTATTTTCTTGATTTTTGGGAGTTAATTACTGTTTTTTCATTGGTAAGTGTTCATTCATCTGATTTACATATCACTAAAGTAGATAGACGAACAATTTCCGTAAAAATATTATAACATAACCTTCAAAGTTGTGCATTGTCATAAATTTTAAGAATACTTACAAAAATGGTACCTTAAAAATCGAATTTGGAAAAATTTTGCTTATATGTATTTAATTATGATACTTCCGTTATATTTCAAAGTATAATAATAACAAAATACCTCAAACAAAAGTTATTTCTGGAGATTTATAATGTTGCCGTTTGGAATCATTTCGTTGACATTTCCCAGTTCAACAGCATAAAACACAAATTTTGACGTCACACTTTCCCAGTCCATTAATTTTGTAAACACCAGATTTTTTTAATGGCTGTCATTAAAGTTAAAAAAGCAATTTTTAAATAAATATTGGAAGTTTTGTTAAAACGAAGAGTTTTTTATTATTCTTAATAAGATGGACTTCCAAAAAGTAAGGGTTAGTACAATCAATTTAAGAATGAAGATGATAACGACAAAGAAGGTCTAGATACTAAAGTAGCAATTTAAGGAGAAGAACCAAACGCAGAATCGGAAATTTTGCAGCTTGGCCGGCCTACATATCTTAATATGTAAGTTTATAAACTTTTTTGGAAAATAAAATATATCTAGTTTTTTATAGTATTTCAATATTTATTGGTTACATATATATTTGAAGTAATAATTTATTAAAAACGCCTAGAACCAAGCAGACTAATCCACTATTAACACATCGGTCCCCGGTCTGACATATAGATGGCAGCTCCAACAAAAAATCCTTATGACAGATCGAAAGAACAAACTTTCTAAAGCACCCTGTAAAATGGCATCCATTTGGCGATTAGCTTGTGAGTTATTAAATTTTGATTAATGCTATTTTTAATATGTGCAAAAAATGGAAAAAAGTATTGTTTTTTGTGTTATAATAAAAAATTGTTTTTGTTTGGTTGGCAAAAACACTGTAGAAGCCAAAAACGGCTTGATAACAGTTACGGCACATCTGATTCTGGTGAATCAACAATTATTGTCTGGTCTGCTGACTTTAAGCTCGATCGTAAGAGCACCGATGATGTTGAACCCTCTGGATGTCCAAATAAGGTAGTCATTCCCGAAATTTTTGAGAAACTCAGAAAATAATCATGGCCAATCGCAAACCAAAAAGTTGCAATAGGTACCTAAAACTCTGAAGTTATCAATAGGTAGTGTTTGCACCATTATACAGACACATTTGGGTGTGGAAATGCTATTTTCCAAATGGGTACCACGTTTACTCCAACCAGAGCATAAATTATTCAAAGCTTTGTTTGGATTTTGGTTTTTTTGTTCTCAAAAATCGATAGCGACTATTATATCGCTTTGTTGGATCGTTTAAACGACGAAATTGCCAAAAAATGCCTCATTTGAAAAGTAAAAAGGTCCTCTTACATCAAGGACAATGCACTCTGTCAGAAGTCAAAGAAAACGGTGCCCAAATTACATGAATTAAGTTTCGATTCTTCTCAGAACTCAAAAGAAAGTGGTTAGCTGGAAAAAAATTTCGATACGATAAAGAGGGTATTACCAAAACTGAAGCATATTTTAGTAACAAAAATGTACAAAAATGGCATTGAAAAGCTAGAGAGGCGATGGACTGAATGTTGAAGCTTAGAAGAAAACTGTACATTGATAAATAGAGTTGAATTTTAATTGAAACTTTATGTTACCTACGTCAGATTGGAGACTAATTGATTGATACAATACAATTAAGAACCGATTTCACCAACGTATTAAAGTTAATTAAAGACTTTTTAACGTCGATTAAGGGAAATACATATTTCACCAACTTGGTAAAACGGGTTTAAGGTTAAACTGCATTAATAATGTTAAGTGGCCAATATTGACGAGTTATCTTATGAAAACTCGATTAACTTCGACAACCATGTGAATGTTTATTTTTAGGTTAGGTGTTTGATCGAAGTTAGTAAAAGTTGGGTTATCAGGCAAACTGTTTTTGATGGTAGTAATGATGATGTAGATGAATTTTTTATTCGTCGACCGAGGTGGATACGTAAAAGAGAGGATCGATTCAATAAACTAGACGACGTCGAATTTTTTACTAGATTCCGGCTTACCAAACGAACTGTTTTGTCATTATTAATACAAATTGAGAATAGTTTGGAATTTTTATCTGATGGGCAAACTTCAGAGTTCACAATAATAATATAATCATGAATGTGCACATGTGCGAATGTGTGACATTGACAGCTAAAAGCACAAAACATGTTACAACATTGCTCAACATCAATATCACCGAATACGGAACTACGAATAGAATGGCAAGAACCTAGTTACTGTCTAGATCCGTATGCGACATCGAGTAGCAGCGGTTGTTAAAAAGTATTGTCGATAATACAGATTCCTTAAATCTACGAATAAATAATAAAAAGGAAGGAGTATAATACGATTTAACGATGTCCGCAATGGTTCTTGCATATGGCTGACTTGAAGTTTCCGGTTACCAGTGGTGTCACACACACAGGGTATTATAACTTATGTCTCGTATTAATTATTAAAAAAAATAACTGTTTTCCGCTTGTAATTATCTGTACAGTAATATACATTGTCATAAACTTGTAGGAATATAAATTTCGATTAAAAACTTCTAAGCAGGTAATTATAAATAGTTGACTTATTTGGTCTATATAAAAAATAAAGGAACGTCTATGATAACAATGTGGTTGTCATTGTTAATTTATAATAATTCAGATAAATAGAACCCTACAGATGAAAAGTAATTCCCATTCAAGAGTTGGGTTAACTACTTAAATCAGAAAATAATATATAAAACAGCATGAAAAATCTATACATGTCAAATGTCACGATTCGAATGAGTCATATTTGGTTCTTCAATATGGCCGACTTCCGTCGTGATTTTTTGCTAGATTAAAATATGACAACGTTCCTTCCTTTCTATTCTTTATTCGTAGCCTTAAATTTATATCTAGTGCCATCTATCTGTCAATAAGAAGTACTCTGCGATAAAATAGACAGCTACATTTCAACGAAACTAAAGTAAATATATATGTTTACAATCAAAAAATGATCATTTATTTATTTATTTTGCTTAAATGTTTCAAAAAATTATTTCTCAAACACTTGAAAATATGAGGTACATCAAATATGGGAATAATTTCTTGGTCATTGATCACAAAACCAAAATTTCTATTCTCTTCTTTTCCTTTTAAGTATTCCTCCTTCGTTTCACTCATTAGCAGTCTAATAGCTCCGACATTATTTTCACTTTGGTCACAAACTGTCGATACTACCTTCAAACCTATACTTTGACATTTGCAGATTAGAACCTTATTTTTTAATGCCATGTATTTATGAGGTCCTTCACTAAATGTAAAAGCTAATGGTTGCTTCCACTGTTTATACAGTCCTTTCAGCATAAAAACGTTTGCATGATCTGCTAGTACAGGTTTTCTTTCTTTATAAATTACAATTTGATTTATGCACTTACGAGATTAATTTAAAGTTGGAACTGCTGTTCTTATAAGACCTCTTTTGGTACCTAAAACTTTATAGTTACTAGAAAAATGTTCCTCACAAAATACATATTTTTTATAAATGTCATCAAATTTATAATTTAAAGACTGTATCTTTAAAATCCACTCACTAAACACACTTGATTCATTTTTTGGAAAACGATGCATTTTGCCTTCACGATTTGTACATGTAGGTACACAACATTTCCTTTTAGATAAGGGGGGTTGATAGTTTGAATTCATTTTAGGGACAGAATTATTTGAAAGCACAAAACCAAAGATGATATACACCAACAAAATTAAAAAAAACTGAAGACAAAACTCCTGCTCTTTACCTGATTCTCAGAACTACTGTCCCTTTTCTTAATTTTCTTAAAACTGTTTCTCACCAAAACAGATTGATACAGATCTGTTAAATTAAAAAGTATTGTCGTTAATAGTATTAGTAGAGAGACCTCTTCCGAAAAATAAAACAATTAAAATGAGTAGACGCAACGATCAGCGCCATCCTATGGTTGTGTTAAAAATATTAATAAGTTTTGGCGGGAGTATATTTGCTTTCATTTCTATTCGTAGTTCCGTATTCGGTGATCAATGTTTAATAAAACTTCGTTTAAGCATGGTTTGGTGAAATCGGCCCTAAGAGTTGTAGGTATAAAATAAAAAAAATAAAGCTTTCATAAATGATCCCATTTATATTTATGAAGGATAAAATTGTATGATAAGAGCATCTAGATAGAGAATAATTGTACGCCAATGATTATCTACCTATTTAACCATGTAGTTTAATAATAGAATTTGAACTGTGATGCTTAAAAAACTGCAATTTCATACCTTTTACAGTGTGTCGTAGTTTTAATTTCATCGGTTTGTGGTTAAGCAGTCTCTCGGTATACATAAAATTGTAAACAACAAAAAATAGGATATTTTATGTAATTATTTGTTCAGGTTAACGATCAAAATCGTCGGCCGTCTTCCAGAGAGCAATGATCTTTTAATTATATTTAAAAAAATGTTTGCTGTTGTACTCAATACGGTTATCATTTAGGGAATAGAGATTATGATATTTCATCAAAGAAACGATCAGATAAAACAAGATTTATAGTGATACTGTAGTGATATAAAGAGCTACATTCAAATGGAACTAAACATTTTAGAGTCTACCTTCTTTAAAAAGATATACACAGATAAACCAACTCAATCTCAAAAAATCCTGAAAATTATAAAGGCATTAGTCTGATGAACAGCACATTAAAATTGTTGACGGCAGTCATAAAAAATAAAATCGAGGAAAAAAGGAACATGCCAGATGAACAACAAGGCTTCCGGAAGAACCGCAGCAAATAGTAGAAAAGTCTATTGAATATGAAAAGCCAGCATGCATGTGCTTTGTGGATTTAAAAAGTGCTTTTGACAGGGTGAGGCGAAGTGATATCTTAAATTTATTACAAGCTGAACAAATAGACCACCAGATAATAAGGCTAATTAATGAAATTAACAAGAACAAGAATACCAGAGTTATAATGTCAACAGGAGAAACAGAACGCATAGAACTAAAAGGAGGAATCCGCCAAGGGGACTCGCTCAGCCCATTGTTATTCAATATGGTGATGAATCAAATAATTCACGAAGTAAGAAAACGGAATGGATACCACATGGGAGCGCATAAAATCACGATACTATACTATGCCGACGATGCAGTACTAATTGCTGATAACAAGGATGACCTACAAAGGTAGCTCCACACTTTCAATATCACAGCAAATAAACTTAATATGAGAATAGCAGTAGAAAAACTAAATGTATAGTGATAAGTAAAGAGCCGCGTAGATGCAAGCTAGAAATAGACGGCAAAATTGTAGACCAAGTAATGAAATTCAATTACCTAGGAGTAGAGATCACTAGTGACAGGAACATAAGACCACAACACAAGCAACAAAAGCGGCAAGAGTAATTGGTTGCCTCCGAGAGATATGGAGGAACAAATATCTGACCACGGAAAGCAAAATAAAAGTATACAAGACAACAGTGAGACCTATCCTAACATATGCAGCGGAGACAAGGACCGATACAAGAAAGACAAAACAACAAATCAACAATATCGAAATGAAAGTATTAAGATTAATAGCGAGTATATCATTAAGAGACAGACAAAGCAACAGAAGTATACGAGAACGATGCAAAATTCAAAGTATTAACAAGTGGATAAAAACAAGAAAGAAAAACACGTAAACCGAATGGAACCAGATAGTTTAGCGAACATCTGTAAAAACAACAAGCTGTATAGCAGAAGACCCGTTGGATGGCCGCCGAAAAGGTGGAAAGATAATGTACAGTCAACAACAAATGAATCAGAATAAGAGGTAGACAAACAGGAGTCGCCCGAAGAAGAAGAAGAAGAAGAATCTTTTATTTTAATTAAATTTATTGTACCAACCCTTACTTTTTGAAGGCCATCTTATTAAGAATAATAAAAAAACTCTTCAATTGAACGTAACTTCCAAGTTTATTTATAAAAATTATGTTTTAAATTACAATGACAGCCGTTTGACATTTAAGTTACATTTTGTTGATGTTGTTTAGGTAGTATTAAGGCTAGACCAAGTATGGATGTAATAAGACATAACAATATTAAAGCCTAGATGTTAATAGCCCTAAGGGATTATCCTGGATGTACTTCCCTCTAAGATCAGTATAACTGTGCAATGATATAGAAAAATCAGGAAAAAACTATATCATGCTGATCTTTACAATAACTTATTAAATTTGTGTTTTACAATTACGTCTTATCTATGTATAAAATGTAAACTCAATCAAAGTAAACAGTTTAATAGTGAAGAACTTCCAAGATTTATTTGTTCATTAACAACTTTAAATATTGTGGATCTGCTAGATGTCTTTTTATTTCAAGTTCTTCAAGGAAATCTAAATTTTGTTTTTTATCACAAGTGTGTAGTATTTGGATGTCATTGGTGTGTAAGAGTGAAGTTGGATGTTTACGTATTTTTCGAATAAATAGTGGAAGTTTAGTTCAACCGTTCACTTATTTATTGTTCTTAGTAAGATGAACTTCCACAAAGTAAAGGTTACCACAATCAATTTCATTCAAAAAAGTGCCTCACATTGGGATTTAGTGATCTTACCTTTAGTTTTATTTCTAAAAAAATCCGATCTATCTAAATTTTCGGTGTCCAAGAAATATGTGTTTGTTTTTGATGCTACTTCTATGCTTCAGACCAGCCTTGAATTGACTTCTATTGCGTTTAAAGGTTTTTACTGCCACTTGACTGTTTGAGATTTTGGCGATGGACCTTCCTTTTACCAATTACCTTTTGCCTGTTTATTTCCTTTTCTTAACTGTCACTAATCATTGTTTTAACAATTTTCTTACAGCTTTATGATGCAATTATTTGATTCGATGGAATTCAGAATATAGGGGCGCTATCCATTTCCTATTTTAGCTTGAAGTATTTGGTTCATACAAGCCTATTATACACATTGCCCTTTTAGCGAAGATATATTAGGTAGAACTCAGATATGTCTAGCTGCTCCAATTTTCTTTTTATAAGTCACCATAATACTGAGCCATAGATCACGATGAGTCTTAGTGTTATTTTTTGTGTTATTTTTTGGATATACCGATGATTTTATCCGGATATAGTTGGTTTATAGTTGATATTAAATTTAATTATCTGTCAAGGAGTATTATCTCCATCCTGCTGTGGTCCTGTCAATGCTGCGTAATTTTGGTTTTACGATTCAAGGTTATGTCGTAAAACAATTTTGATACCATTAAATTTATTGTACTAACCCTTACTTTTTGGAAGTCCATAAAAAGTTTTCGTTTTAACAAAACTTAAATATGTCAATATGACGATGCTCATTCTAGCGAAACGGCTGTCTTGAGTTTAAAAAAGCAATTTTTTAAATTAATAGTGGAAGTTTTGTTAAAACGAACAGTTTTTATCATTCTTAATTTTAATACCGTTCACCAGGAGACGAACTAAAATTTTCCAAGGGGGTAAAGCATCTAGGAGTGATCCTGGATCAAAAACTAACTTGGAACAATAATTTGGAAAACATCTTATCAAAAGCCTTAGTGGAGAGCTGGATTTGCCACAGAACATTTGGGAAGACTTGGGGCTTTAAACCGAAAGTGATCTTCTGGTCATGCCAAAAGATTATCAAGCCTATGATCACCTATGTTTAATTAATGTGGTGGCCATAAATTGAGCAATCAACAGCATGTGCTAAGATGAGTAAAGTGCAACAGCTAGCTTGTCTGGGAATTACAGGGGCAATGACAACGTGCCCCACAGCACGTAGGTGTTGCTAGGTCTACCTCCGCTGCAATATTTCATTATGAGCGAGTCTGCAGCTGGTGCCTTACGACTTCAACAGACAAAAACTAACGATCCTGAAAAACATTTCACTAATTCCGAATGTAGTTTAATAAGTTTAAAGACATCTAAGAAATCTAATTGTCTTTAAAATAACATTATTAATCAACTAAGTTTTTCGGTGATTAGGATCTTTGTTCAAGATACCTGCTTAATATAAATATAACTCAATTAGAAAGGCTTTTATAAGAAATTGAACATGACTAATTTTTATACCGTTAAATATTCGAAAATCTATTTTAAAACCAAAATTAATGGGCATATAAATATCATAATAAATTGTAATTATGCTTAATTGCGCCAAGACAAATGGTAATTTCTTTTCACTTTTACTTAACCGTATTCTGACTTGTCTGCGACTCCAATTAAATACACCGTAACAGATAGACTATTTATTAATCTTCGAATTACAAAATCACCATTTCCCTAATATTCTATATCCACAGCTGTCGATGAATATAAACAAAAACGGAATTTATTGAGCTGTTTGTTATTTCCTTGATATCAAATTATGATAAAATAGATAGCCAGTTGTTATTTTTACGTTAATATTGATTTTATACAAAATAACAAAATAGGAATTACATAAGATGATAGGATATCGAAGGAAACTAACAATTTGGGGAACCAACTTTCTAATTTAGGGTCATGGGATCTGCGGAGCTAGTAAATAATAATGCTAATTTGGTTGTTTATATGCAGCTGACACATGTATAGACAGCTGTGAAATAACAAAGATTAAATAAATAAACTAGATTTTTTTAATTTTTTTTGTATAAACAGAAACCAATAAAAATAAGGAACAAATATCTTATTTTAAACGTAATAAATGGATTATATAGTTTGTTTCATATGCTAATTGTTTGACATTTTCATTAATTACAGGGTGATTCACGTTAGTCCAACACAGCCCGAGCCCTTTTTTCAATGGAACACCCTTGTATCATATTGAACAAAATTTTACAACATTTAATAACCTACTACATAACCTAGCTGTCGATGCACCCGATCCCTACATCATATATATCTAATTATTTATTATGTTAAGTAAATAACTGTCGGTAACTAGATGTTTTGTATAGGGTTTCTAACCTCAAAATTTCTTATTGTCTATATTATATATTTCCTGTCAATATTTTATTTAACTTTTATGTCGTTACAAAATAATTGTCCCAGTATTAGCTATTGTCAGACAATTTGTGCGTATCAAAATGAACAAAATATTTTTAAATTACTTACAAAATAATAGTAAATGTTGGCTTCAGATGCGTATACGTGATCAATCATCCCCCATCTTAAGAAATAAGGTAATTCATCCATATCTCTAATGGGAATCATTTGGGGTGCGATTGTTAGTTTATTTTGTTGCAATTTTATTATAGGTATGTTTCACATACTTTTAATTTGTACTTTAGTTTGCTTTGACGGTAGAATCCTCCGTTGGTTGCTAAACCAAGTATCTTGAAGGTTCTTCGAAGTTTAACCTGTTGTTGTATATATTTATATATATTGTAATGTTTAAATATTTGACAATAATGATTAAAATATCAACAGAAGTTGTTTAATTTAACTAAATCCAATAATTTTAATTATATTGTATTATTTTATTGTATATTTTGTGTATTTGTAAGAGAATTTTAAGTTAGAAATTATTTTATTATGTAATGTATCAATGTTATATCTAGTACTTAGTAGAAACTTCGCGAAAATTGATTATATAATGTGTAAAAAAAGGACAGATAATGTGTAAAAAGGAGACAGATATATTTGTACAATATTTTATTCTCGAATGATCGGACAGTGGACGAAGTGAGTATGTCTAGTCATATATATGAAAGAAAGAGATACACATATTTTTCCCAGAAATGACGAATCTCTAGAACAAAAAACGAAGCTTCTAGAAGTTTGAAACCTATAAAAGACTGAACAGAGGTCGTTAAGGGGGAGTTTTATTATTGGAAGTCAAACAGTGAAGATCTGAGTGTGAACAGTCAATTTGAACAAACAGTTTTTAAAGTAGTTATCATAATAAAGTGTTAAATAGTGACGTTAAGAATAAAGTAAAACAATCAAAAAGTAAAATAAAGTGACAAAAAAGTGACATTACTAAGATTGAATCCAAAAGTGAAATTAAAACGTTTTTGGTCGATAAAAAAGAAGAATATAAGTGTACTTACCATTATTAATACAATAAAACGAACAGTAATCGAACAAACACTAAACTGTATCAAATTTGAGGAACAAACAAAACAGAATAATATTACACAAGAGACTAATCGTCTAACAACACTTCAGTTTACCAAAAATCGCAAATACCACGTATCACTTCGTTCGTCTCCATTTTTCATAGATCACCTACAGATTTTTCCACCAATCAGGAAACAGGACTTTACATATCAAGGTCAGATAAAATTGTAATTTAAAAAAAAAAAATTTTGTAGTAGTTAGTTGAATTTTATAATTTAAAAAAAACAAAGGAATTTACTTGATATTTAATAATTAGTGTATTTGATAATCTTACTTGCCATTACATAAACAACATTGGTTAGTTTAACTTAATTCACATCAAGTAAGTTCTTTTATAATTACTAAAGGCCTTTCTTTTTAATATTTTTTCTAATTAGTTTCATTATTACAACTTTCAACATTACTGTTTTAATTTAACTATTTTATAATAAATTTATAATTATAATTAATCAATTTTATTCAGATACCTTCTACCTAATAACCCAATAGAAACTAGCATAACCAAACACCCCTGAGAAAAAGATCTTGTTGCTATTAGTACATTTAAATAAGTAATATCAATTCAATAAATAAATCAATCAAATCAATAAACTTACTCTCAAAGCATAATATTCATTACAATATATTGTAATGAATATTTTGATTTGAAAGATTATTTATTGATTAATTGATTTGTATTTATAAATTTTAATTGATTATTATTTCATATTATTTAAATGTTCTAATAGTAGCAAGATCTTCTTTTTCTCAAGGGGGTAAGGTTCTGCAAGCTTCTAGTTGGATTATTAGGTATTTGAATAAAATTTGAATAATGATAATTACAAATTTATTATAAAAGGGTTAAATTAAAATAGTAATATTATGAATGTATGATAATGAAAATAATTAGTAGGAAAATAAGAAAAAGAAAAAGCCTTTTATTAACTAGAAAAAAACTTACTTGATGTTGAAATTGTGATAAATTAATTATTGTTATTTATGCAATGGTAAATAAGTTATTATCGAAATACAGTAATTATTGAGTATCAAGTAAATTCTTTTGTTTAAAATTATATGGGTAACTTAACTAACTACTACAAAAATTCAAAATGTTTACAATGTTATCTGACCTTAATACACGTAGAGTCCTGCTGTCTGATTGGTGGAAAAAATCCGTAGTCGCTCTATGAAAAACGGAAACCAACGAAGGTATACGTGGAATTTCCGACTTTGGCAAAATATCGTGGTCGTGTTGTTAGACGTTTGGTTTCTTGTGTAATATTATTGTTCTTTGTTTGTTCCTCCAAATGGATATAGTTCAGTGTTTGTTGGATTATAGTTCTTTTAATTGTATTATAAATAGTAAGTACACTATAATTTCTTCTTTTTTATGCGACCTCTGTTTAAGTCCTTTTATAGGTTTCTAACTTTCCAGAAACTTCGTGAATATTTTATAAATTAACCATTATCTAAGAACACTATATGCATCTCTCTCTTTCCTTTATATGACTAGACATACTCACTTCGTCTACTGTCGATCTTTCTAGTCACAAAAATATATCTGTCTTCTTTTTACACATTATATAATCAACTTCGCGAAATTTCTGGTAGGTTTAAATAACATGTTTATGTACAAAATATAATATTGATAATAAAAATTATTTCTAACTTAAAAGTTATTTGATTAAGGTAATATTAAACAAGTTCTGTTGATATTATGCTCATTATACTATTATCGAATATTTAAATGTTACAATATGTATATATTTTTTAATTTACACTTTTTGTTCCATGTCCATATAGTTTAGTTGTTTTGCTTATATTAGCAATGCTTCCAAGTGACATTAACTTTCTTTTTTCTTTGGTTTTTTTATCAAGAAATTCGGTATCAATAACTGTTCACTTATAATATCCTAAGAATTTAAATTATTTCCTGAAATTTTCCTAAAGTATTCCTGCCCAAAAGAAAATTTTCAGGAATAATTTTAGCTTGCGTAGTATTCGGTAAGAAAATTTAGAAAAAAAATTATTATTTCAATCTGAAATCTGTCACAAAACTTAATAATTACTAGTTTAAATGTCTGTACCATAGAAAAATACAATATACTTTTATCTGTCTATGGTCTGTATGTTGATGTTTCAACGTTCTCTATAGTTTCAGCTGTTAAATATCGTGGCATTTTATTGGATAAAAAGTATAGGCGTGAAATTTTCAGATAAAAAATTTAAACAGTTTATCATTCCCCAAATCAAGCTGCTGGATAGCATTGTATACGGAGATAATTCTCCTTATAATTTAACAATTTGCGAATATCCAAATTTGTTTAAATATGGGCGACAATCACTGAATAATGATTCCCGCTATTTTATTGATTTATTGACCAATTTAATGTAAAAAAGAATAATAAGTATAAACACATTTAAGAAATACTCAAATATTAATCATTAATAGTAGAGTAATTAATAAAAAGAAAAGGATCCATAGTTATAATTAGGCCGACAACAAAAATAGATGTTTTTAAAAAAGAAAGTAGATTTTATTTATATCTATTTAAGGTTAATAAATACCCAGTTGAATGTTTTTCTTCTGCATTGGATATGATAGGTGCGTATCTCTCTTTTTTCAAACTTTCTAATGCTCGAATCAAAATAATTACATCTGAAGTAATTAAAAGATTAATATAAACAATTATTTTATTATATTATGTAAATATTCTACAGGGGCCAAAGGCGTACATGCAAATGTAGCAATAACTAATAAAATAGTTCCTACAAAACATCAACTTTATGAGGTAATCATGGTATTATACAACGATATATGTTTTCGTTTATACATGCGAATATGGACTGTTGTCTAAATGCATGTCAATATTTTTTAGTAGTTTTTTATGGTGAATACGTTTGAAATGTCGTCAAACGGGATTGGTAAAGTTGTAAACCAAGCAGGCGGTTATTGTGAAATGATTTTTTTTTGTTTTATAGTACATATCTATTTTTTTACTTAGAAAAAAAAATTAGTTCTTCATCTTAAATTACTAATAAGAATCAAGTTATCAAATTTTAAAAATATAGTCTGTTTCGAAAGTATCCAAAGCATCAACTTCATTAATCATCCTAAAATACTTTAGACTAGGTCACTACGTTCATGGTGATTCAGTCCAGTAAAATCAGTCATAGCATTACTTGTTATACTTCCATCCTCATGCATTATCATTTCTGTTTTTAATGAGATTGGGAACTGTTGGTGATGTAATTGTTACCAACCCATCTTTCTACATTCAATATGGCGTATTATATTATCCTACTAAACACACCACTCACTTTAATATAATGCTTTAATTATTTTATTCAAAAATCAGTATTTCCTCCATTGGCCTGTATCAATGACTGTAGCAATTTGGCTATCAATTAAATGGTATCAATTAAATGGTAGGGAAATGGTTATTTTAATGCGTGTTATTGGAATTAGTACAGCAAGTGAAGAATTCCACCACGCAATTAGTGATGAGCAAATGCAAGACCAAGACCGGGTTAGTCTTGGTCTTGGTCTTGCATACAAGGTCTTGGTCTTGGTCTTGCATACAAGGTCTTGGTCTTGGTCTTGCAGTCAAATAAGCAATCTTGGTCTTGGTCTTGTTCTTGCAGGGTCCAGTCTTGGTCTTGGTCTTGGTCTTGCACCAAGACTCTTGCAAGTCTTGCGCTTTTTTTACTGGGGTCCATTTTTACAAAAAAAAGGAAAAATAGTTTTTAAAATCATTACAAGTAAAGAAAGATTAAATGAAAGGGATAGTATTTTTCATTATAAAAATTTTGTTTTTTTATATTACATTGTAGCGATAAATCAAGTATGAAATAGTTATTATCCTAATAAGTGCGGAAAAGTTAATTTCCGCAAGAGTTAGGATCAATTATTTTTTTAAAAGCAAAATCACTTCGAGAATTATTTAGATACTTGAAAAAATGCGATTGTGACAATTAAATCTTTCATAGTGTCAATAAATACACGACTGTAGCTATTTTGCTTATATTTTGGGAACAATTTTATCGTTTTGAATTTGTTCTAGCTAAGCTAATTCTGCAATCTTAGCTGATGAATAATTAAAGATACATGCATTTTCAAAATTGTAAAATTTACACCTGGTCGGATAAGATATTAACTACTATGACACTTTAGGCTTCATCTAGGGATAAAATGACATACAGAAGCAAATATAGCTTATTTTTCAAGTTAAAAAAATTAAGATAAAAAGGATTATGTTTGACATTTAGCTACATAGTTCACAAATAAACGACGAACATTCTGCATGTGCCCACTTTTGGCATTGCTGGCATTTTAGCCAGATTTCACCGGTTTTTGACTTTGAGTCAAGGCTATTGGAATAAATGAATGCCGCATCATCGTCGTCATCTGCAGCAGCAGAAAACGGGTCTTCCATAATTTCCTCGTCACTGTCTTCTGGGTATAATTTTTTGGTAACTTGTGTTCGTTTGGAACGTCGTTCCAAGACTAGTTGCTTTTCTTCTTTCTTAGCTTTTAACTATTCTAAATTTGGTGTTAAAGTTAGCAAAGCAGTTCCCTGTCTTTTGCGAGTTTTACGTTTGGAAGATGTTAAAGCTTTAGGTATTGAAACTATGCTCTATGCAAATACTCGACTGTTGTTCAAATTGGCATAATTTTCTTCACGTAAAACGACGTCTAATGGTGGTGCCTGAGGAAGTTCCTCTATTGTCGGCAAGTCGTCAGCTCCGTTTGGCTCAGGAAGGGCAGTAACACTACTAGCAGCAGCGAACATCCAGTCAGGAAATATTGCCGGATTAAACGGGTAAATGTTGACTGCTTAAATCCACCAAAAGAATTTTCCATGGTAGCACCGGTCATAAGCTTCAGCAAAAAGCTTTCCTACCTGATAATGACTTACTGTTCGGCCAGGGTTATTTTTTAGCCACTTTGAAATAGCTTTGTTGTAGAATGTAGAGAGAGGGCCGAAAAATGCCACATATAATGGCTGAAGCCTATGTATACAATGTGGCTGTATGCAAAGCATTTTAACGCCATTTTCTTTGGCAAGTAGTAGGGCATTTTGTGACTTGCATGGCCATCCAGAAGTAACAAGGTTTTAGTATAAAGACAATATAAAGACAAAATATATGTTCTCTCGGGAAGGGTTATTCCCTTCGTCAAGAATACGGACAGAGGAATCGATTGTAAAAATGATTCTAAGCAAAAAATGTTCCATACATTTTTTTGTAAAAGTACCTAATATTTTTCAAATTTTTTATGATTGAAAGTAACAATTTTGACTTTTGTCGCAAATAACTCGAAAATTATGCATTTTATGACTGAAGAAAGCAAAATTATAGTTTTTAAAAAGGCAAACAAAATTTTTTAGTTTATAATTTTTCTACGACCAATACAAACCCAAATATTATGATCCTTAGTTGGTTTCTAAACCTTTTAACCAGTTTTAGAAAGCCAATGAGGGGAGTGCAATCCAATCAGAATTATTGAATAAAGCATGTTAATCGTCAGTCTTTTTTCCCATTAAAATTATCATCGATCAAACCTAAATCTGAAACATTTTGTCGTTTCACGTTTCACGTATTTTGATCTGTAAATGCACTGTGCACAACACAAAAAAGTACGAGTACTTTGACAATAATTGTAGCCTAAACTTTTCTAAAAAGTTATTCCTCGTTTTTACAAATTTGTTTATATTAAGTTCAGTATGCATGAATTCAAAATAACAAGCTCTTTCAAAATCTGTAAAAAATATATAGGGTGTCCCATTTAAATTAAAGAAGTTGATAGCATTTCCGGTTAAATCGGAAGTATATTATTATCAAAAGAATGTACATCAGATGCGTTTTGTTCCATTGCACTTACCTGAAAAATTTCATAAATATCGTTCTTTTCGTTTAAAAGATATTTACTTGGTTCCATACTTTATCTCAACCCCGTATATTTACACTATTTGATTTACCATGTTTTATTCTAGTTGTCATGTAAATTGTGAAACATTACGTACACGTTTTGCTGATTAAAGCCTAAAGTTAGAGGTCTGTTTATTACAAATATATTAATTGAAATTTAAACATATTGAAAATAAAATTAAATTTTCTGTATTTTGTTTATATTTCAGCAAATTACATTGTACATTCAATTTATGGAGCTGAACTTGAAGTTGCCTTTGAACAACTGAATCAATACAATAAGCAATATCTATTACAGTTAACAATTATTAAAAAGCATTTAAATTTTGTAACAATCTAACTGCATTATTTTGCCCTTTGTTTGGACAACATTTACTACACTTTTGAATCAGTCTTTCTGCAAAGATCAGCTGTAACTGAATTAATTAATCATTTTTTTCGTCACTTTCAATCTCAGTAGACTCATCAGTCTCTTCATCATCTTCGTCGTCATCATCATATTCATAGTCATCATAATCACCTCCAGCAGCTTCACTATAATCATCATTATCATCATCATCACTTTATAGATATAATTTTGTACATTGCCTTACTATTTCTTTTGAGGTTATAATTTTTAAACCGCGTATCTGTTCCAGGAGTGTACAAATTTTTAAATGAGCTGCTAATAAAAGTACCCCTTCTTGTTAACCAATATCCTGTATTTTAATTTTTATTTTATTTAATTTAAACTAACCTACTAAATTTGGATGTAATAATAGCTATATAAATTAAATTGTCTCTATGAAACAAAAAAATTATTTATACTTTTCATTAAAGAATGATTTAATTGTTTCTAAAAATAAAATAAGTTTCTAATTGTTGTCCGGCCATCCACTTATTGATAAGTGTGTGTGCACTTTCTCGAACCTACTTTAGAAAGCCCCAAGCGAGACGACCTCAAATCTCACCTGAGACCTTCACATTGTTGACTCGAATGAAGATACGTGATTCCAGCGGCGTAGTCTGTCTATAGACATAAGAATTCGACTGAAGAGATTTGCATAATATTTATCAAATATTTGTTTTATTCAGGTCTATTGTCAACAATTTACAACTGGTTAAAAGGGAACGATACTTGGCACCCAACCATATCAACGTAGTGATTTTGGATACCCCAAGTTTCTATATACACTGCTTTTTATGATATGGACTGTAGGGTTTTAAATTGTATTAATGTAAGATTAATCATCAGTGCAAAGTTGTAAACGATGATTTAAAAATTAAAGATTGAAGAAGAATCTTCCTCCAGTCTTCAAAAACTTGTTGATGATTTCCAGGTTTCTGTAAGTAATTGCTACAATGTACTAAGGTATGAAACATATCGATCGTACATCCTGATATTTTGCGTGATATTTTATTTAGGGATGTAGGATTTTCTGCTTAAATGTTACGGTTCACAAACAGAACAGAAGAATTTGAATAGAACTAACTCACATGTTGTTCAAATAACCAACACTCAATTTCCTCAGAAAGTTAATCTATGGTTGGGGATATTGGCAATAAAATTATTGAACCCTTCATTGTGGAAGGTAATATAAATAACGATACTTCGACTTGCTAATAAATTAGAGTGCTCCACCCCACGGCATAGCTGACGTGACGGTTTATCTAAGCAATACTTTTCCAGGAAATTGAGCAGGACGTAGAAGTACATTTAAATGGCCTGCTCGAAGTCCTGATTTATTTCCACTTAATTTTTTCCTTGGGTTAACATTACATCTAAAGTGTACCACGACGAATATAACTCTGGGACTGTAAGACAATTGCAGAAAATTTAAACCTTCAAAACGGCCCGGAACATACTTTATTTTTAATTTTTTAATTGTTAAATATTACAAAATCACAACGAGTACGTGGCAACATTGCAATATAAATAAAATTATAGTTCTTTCTGTATTGCAAAATGCGTTGCTAACTATCTACAGTAGAAAAAAATTACCTTTACCCTGATGTCACTAAGAGTGGACAGTAGTAAACTTTCTACTAGCAGTAGAAACACATTAAACAATTATTTACACTTGTCTAATTTATTTATTTCGCAAGGTTTGTAGGTATGACGTTGGGATAAAGTCCAATCTTTTCTTCTGTACTTGCTTAACCATATAACCATTTATCTGTAATGTGACGTATACAAACATGCGCAGTTGTCATGTCAAAAATGTATTTCACTAATTTAGATTTTAATAAATATCAAACATTTTTTATATTCTTACAATTAAAATTACCAGTAATCTATTTTTGCCAGTCGAAGAGTTCTTTCATGCATTAAATAGTTTTCTTTTTAAATAATTCTCCTACACGTTAAATATCATATAAAGTGGGTTTTTAAATAATGGAAATGATTTTTAAGCCCATACCTTAAATTGAAAAGCAAATCTCTGTTAGATTTTTAGTTTTTAAATTAAAATAATAATAATTTACGAAACAAGACCTAAGAATAGTATTTTTTGGACGAGTAGACAAAATTCTAGAACTCTTGAGATTCCAAAAAACTGTTTTCAGTCGTGTTGTGTACACAATTTATCGGCAACTGTGTAAAATAACAAATCAATTAGACATTTCTTTATTACATTTCGTTGTAGAACAAAATTTCGAACATCTTAATTTTTATTTGTATTAAATATTCAAAATTCAAACAGAAGATGGGTACTAACAGAAACGTTATAATTTTTATTTACATTAAAATTGAGCAATTGCTAATACAGAAAGGATCCAATTTGTTTGAAATGCTTGGTATATTTAAATGCTTCTTGTTGAAGTCGAAACAAGAAGGTAAAGTTTCCGTTTCACATTGATTGTTGTCATTTGATAATTTTTTAATGGTCTTAGCAATTTTAATTTTGTTTGTTAGTGAATTATCTATATATCCTTCAGCGACATTGGTACACTTCCAGCCACCGTGCCTCTTCAAATTTGTGATGTTTTCACCATCACCAGCAAGTAACATCGCTGAAGGTCGACGTATACTATGGCCTGTGTAATTTTTCTGATTGGATAAATTGAAAAATTCTGCAATTCTTAATCTGAGATTCCGAAAACTGTGGATACCAACGGGCTGAATCAAACATTTTCCTTTTTTGTAATTCACTAATAATCTGTTATGCAGGTTTTCTTGACCAATTACAATAAAAATCCTATCAATACGTGTTTCAGAATCTGGTATTTTTTTTGTCGTTTATTAGATCAATTGGCATTTTTGTTAGGTTTTGCCGTCTACATTCACCGGCTAACCTAATAATTGTTCCTACCTAAAAATAAAGCAAATTAAATTGATCATTTTATATCCTATAAATTGTAATACTTTGTCAAAGTTACCTTGAGCATTAAATATGTTTCATTTTCTGCTTCCCTAATGAATTTTTTGATTTGCTCACTGCTGGAGACTCCTGATTTTTCTGCGATTACCTTTGGGAAAGTGGCTGTTTATATTTTTCTTCACTAAAATGGTACTTTTTAACATAGAAGATTTGATAGTTTCAGATTTTTGCGCCAAGTAAGCCAAAATTAACATCCTCTGTAATAGTTTTGCATTTCTTCATATCCATGCGTTTCGTGAACAAATCATAAACGCTTTCTTACCTCGATTTTAATTTTTCAGGCAATAATTGTGCTGTAACAGCAGCTGGTGCATGGGAAATTTTATAAGGCACATTTTTAAACTAACTATCGTTGCTGCTTTCCATAGTTTTTTGCGACAAATGCAACCAAAAACCATACAAACTCTCGAAAATCAAAATTTCAACTAATTGCATTTCAGAGAGTTGTCAATCGTTATTTCATTGGTATGGTAATGCTACTTTCTTAAAATAACTATTTAAGACGATACCCTGTATGTATGTATGTATGTATGTATGTATGTATGTATGTATGTATGTATGTATGTATGTATAAGTTAGGGGTGATAATTACACTGCGACCTATAGGATCTATTGTGTCCCCCCTTACTTGCCATGTTCTGATATTTTCTCAGAATTATAGCAGCTCTTCGAGTCCTATTTTCCTGAGGAAGTTTAGGACATCGTCGGGCTTCAAGTCAGGTAGATCCCCTTCCTCTATTCCATGTGCTCCTAGGTATCTAGCCCTAGAATTTTGCAAGGCAGGGCATTCTGCGAGTATGTGTATTGAGGTTTCATCCTCTTCCTCACAGAATCTGCACTTTGCTTCATCTGCTAACCCTAGTTTCTTCATGTGGCTTCTTAACCGGCAATGCCCGGTTAATATTCCCGTTAAAATTCGGAGCCTTTTTTTACTGAGGTTGAGGCAGCTAAGAGATCTCTTCTGGTCATAGTTCCCCAGTAGTATCTTAGATTGCCTCAGGCCTTCCAGCTGATTCCAGTACTTGGATTTTTCTTTCTCCATTTCTTTTCTTAGTTTTCCTAAGATTACTCTACTGCTGATCCCACAAGATGGTTCTGGTCCCAAATGTGGGGTTTCAGCTCCTTTTTTTGCCAGCTTATCTGCTGTTTCGTTCCCCTCTATTCCTATGTGTCCCGGGACCCATAGAAGGATGACAGTGTTCTTCTGGCCCAGTTCATTTAGTTTGCCTAGGCATTCCCAAACCATCTTCGAACTGATTATATTTGAACTCAACGCTTTGAAAGACGATACCCTCCTTTATAAATAAAAAAAGGAGGGTACCCTCCTTTATAAATAAAAATAATAATAAATCTTGTAGGCTATCCATATCTCAAATGTGGGTTGAAACACAAAAAGGTTCAAAGGAAACTCAAAATCTATCCCACAACTATTTATTAATTGTTGCAACTAGTTTCGGTCCTATAGGACCATCATCATCCTTGAATTTTGGTATTGAATGTTCCGAAGTTGTTGAGATATTGCTTGCTTTACATCTATAAAAAAAAATAATAGAAATCTCTCAAATTTAAAGAGGGTAATACAGGGGTCAAAATTTAACATGTAAAATTCGATGCCCGGCAAAAATAAAACACAGTAAGTTAAAGCAGATAATTTTTCCAACCGCTATAGGAAAATGATGGTAATAGTCTATTTACAGATGTGACGTTTTTATGCTTATCATTTTTATATAAACATTAGTTGGACTTTTAATTTATGTCAGATATATTTACCTAGTAGGCGTGCTTGGGTGCGCCAATGGCTTATTCATACGCAATTTTGTGGTACCAAAACGTCTAGCTAGTAAGAGAGTGTAAGTTGATGTGAAATAATTCCTATTCAGACTTCAGAACGACGTAATAATAACTTCCGCATATCTAAAAAATTTACATACTACTTAAACAAGTTTTCATTTAAGAATAATAATATTTCACTTCTTATTTAATTTAAATTTGTTTTACAGTTTGAACCATGATGGCGATGGAGTATCCGCTTCACCAGCACAAGTACGCGTGCTCTACAATGTCATCAGAAACTCTGAGTGGCAGTTGTGGTAGCAGAAACAACAGGATCAGAACAATTCGACTGGTGAAGAGATCTAATGGGAATCTGACGCTGGGAGGGAAAAATGTACCTACTTTGGGTTTCAGCATTAGAGGCGGGCACGAACATGGTACTGGAATTTTCGTGTCACACGTCGAGAGTGGATCTGAAGCGCATGCCCAAGGATTAAAGGTAAAAATGAAGGATAAATTATTAATAGAAAAAGGAAAAATATTGCATTAATTGTAAATAAGTATAAATTTATAGAAAAGAACAGAAGTATTCTGGTATTTTCCTGTCCAATAAAGTTCATTTACGGATATTTGGTTCATTTTCTTAAAAATCTACAGGGTGATTGATTAGTGTGAGGAAGCTCAGTAGATCTGTTATAGTAAAAATTACAAAAAAAATTATTAACAAAAATTGTAGGCAGCTTTAAACTTCACATTTTAAAATTAGTTACAATCTTACAGGGTGTTCCATAAGGTAGTGGCAAACCAAACTTATGTTTTTTTAAATGGAACACCTTGTATTTTATTTTAAATTTGAAATCCACTTCTCTTCCACATCACAACAATGTAAAGTTATATTACCAATATTACCTGAAAATCGTATCAAGTTTAACTTCCTGTATAATTAAAAAGAAGTATGGGAAAATTGATCTATTGCAACCAAAGTTTTTCAATTATCGTAAAAAATTATAAAATATATTCGATTTTATCAAATAAGGGTAAGTCAAAATGCAAGTACTTTATTTTCTTGGTAATTTTAAATAGAACACCCATTATCGAAAAGTAATAATATTGTTACGATCTTCATGGGTAGAAGTGAACGACGACTGGGTTTAAACTGATAACTGATTTATTTCAACAAACACTAACACTTTGACAGACTAATTTATGACAAGTATTTATTTTTTTTGAGGTTATGAACGTAACGCAACTTCGTATTCGACTGACGTTGAGCAGAAATCAGGGCAATAACTTCTTCACGCTGTTATCCTGTTGAGCGGCTAATTTTTCCTGCTGAGTCGTTATTTTCTCCTGTTGAGTCGTTATTTTCTCCTGTTGTTCTGAAATTTGCACCGAAATGTCTTCACTTTGAGCAGAAATCAGTGCCACAATCTTCTCCTGTTTAGCCGCCATCTGTATCGAAACCTCTTCTCGCTGAGCAGAAATTTGCGCCGCTATCTTGTGCCGAAGCCTCTTCTTGCTGAAGAGTTATCTGAGCAGCGATCTTATCTTGCTGAGCCACTATCTCTTCACGCTGGGCAACGGAGATCAGAATTAGGAAGAAAAAACCGAATTTAACACTTTTTTCAAGATGGCGGAAAACCCAGAAGGTTATTTTGGTCCACAATTTGAACTTAAGCTTTTCTAGTCCCCCCATGTAATATCCAAAATTTGGCTTTCTCAATTCATTTGCATTTCCAAATGCATAATATAATGACTGGAATAATAAACAAATCCATAATGTAATACGCAGGCGTAAAATTTTCTAATTGTTAATTCTCAAAACGATGTAAATCATCCATATCTCAAATATAAGTGATGGGAAACAACCCAATGAAAAACCCAGAGTCAATGTCCCAGAATTTTATTACTTATTATGGACAAAAAATCTTTGCGACTAGTTTCGGCGTAATATTGAGGCCATCATCAGACTATAAAAACAGTTATGTTGAACAATGCAATTTATAAAAAGGAAAGAACATAGGGAGGTAGCCTTAGTACTTCATGACCTGCTTGTTTTGCCAGTCAATGACATACTCTTTTTTGAACGGTTTGGTACGTAATACTTCTAATAATTGTTTTTTGTGTAGCACTCTCCATAGTACAGATTCATTTCAGCTTATCTTTCGTAGAACTTGATGTGGGTACTCTTACCCCCACTCTTGAATGATAGGGCGCGTTATCCATAACAATAACGCTATTTATCTTTAGTTTTGGAAGTAAGGTTTCAGAAAACCATTTCTCAAAACGATAGTAATCCAGAAAACAATTTTTTACGTTTTTAGCGGAGAGAAGGAGCACTCCTTCAATCTAACCGTCAGAACTGCCACAATGTAGAATGCTAATTCTTTTTCCTTTGTTGAAAGGAACGTCTACGGTGTATTTTCGCTGGTTTTGATCCTTTCTTCACCGTTTCATGTGTGTTTCATCCAGATAATAAATTGGTCTGCCGCATTTTGTGAGGGTTTGAAAATATTCGTCTCTCCATACAACCAGTTTCCTTCTCTCCATAATAGACTGACGTTTATCGGTAGTCTTAAATTTAAATCCGTTGTTCTTCAAAAATCGCCACAAAGTTGTTCTCGCACAATCTATCACTTCTTTCCTTTTTAATTCGATTTGAATGCTAATAATAACTAATAAATGAAATAACAACTCTATATAACAAGAATTCCATGAAAATATTAAACCCAAACATGTAAAGTTCAAAACCAGGTAATATAATACAATAGAAGTGATAACCAGACTTTCTTTAATCCCTCATAAAAATAAGATAGTCAGTTCACATGATCTTGAAATGAGTATATGAAGTAACAGATTGTACTTTATCTTCCATATTTCCTTTATTTATTATATGTTCTCTAATTTGAATAATAATCTTCACATATTTTGCAATTTTGTTTATCATCATCTTTTATTGCTGATCTTAACATAACCTCACAAACCTTCTCTTCTTTTTTATTAAGTTACTGCACTAACACCAATTTGTTGCTATTGGAAAATCAAGATTTCATTATTGATTAATTTTTTTTATGTTTCTATAGATATATATTTGATTAAAATTATTGATTTTGTATGATATATAAATATACGTTAGTTTTGCAATTTGGTTCCTTCTGTTAATCAAATAAATATACAGCTTCAGAAATAGTTCAACAGTTCCACAACAGTAAGATAAGCAAAAGAGTTGGAGCCTGAAACGCATCAGTATAATCTAAGAGATAGAAGTAAGATTAGGTCTTCTCTAGATCATGCTATGATAGCAGAAAGTGAAATCCCTTTAACATATAGTGATGCTTTTAAGTCTGAAGATTCTGAAAACTGGATATCTGCTATGAAGGAAGAAATGCAATCTCTTAAAAGAAATAATACATGGACACTAGAAAAAATACCTCCAAAAGTAAATGTTGTATCCTGTAAATGGGTTTATAGGATTAAGACAGATATCACAGGTAACCAAATTTTTAAAGCACTTTTGGTAGCAAGAGGATATTCCCAAAAACACGGGATTGATTACCAAGAAACATTTGCTCTTGCTGTGCGATATGAATCAGTTCGTATACTTTTATGTTTAGCTGCTCAAGAAGACCTTGAAATTGTCCAATTTGACGTAAAAACAGCATTTTTATATGGAGATTTACATGAGACAATCTATATGCAACAGCCAGAAGGTTTTCAAGAAAATATGGATTTAGTCTGTAGACTAAATAAAAGCTTATATGGACTTAAGCAATCTCCACGGTGTTGGAATAGCAAATTCAAAACATTTCTATGTCATTTTGGCTTGCGAGCAGATCCATGCATATTTTTTTGTCAAATTGATGGAGGAGATTTGGACACAAGAAAATCTCGTAGTGGTTATATGTTTTTGTTGAATGGACAGACTGTTGCTTTATCAACAACAGAAGCAGAATATATTGCTTTAGCAGTGAGAGCTAAAGAACTTATTTGGTTAAGATTATTTTTAGAAGAAATTGGAAACAAGAATTTGCTACTCCTATTACGATTGATAATCAAAGTCCTATAAAGTTAGTAAAGAATTCATTTTTTACTTATTTTATTTGATTTAAATAGTTATTAACAGTCACATTTCAACAGGGGATAATAACCTCTATTTTTAACGAATTTAAATGTTATTTTAAATTTTAAACAATTACACATACTTTTATTTATTTAATTTTATTATGTTGGTTTTTTAAAAAATGTCATTTTACACTCATTTATAGTACATGTTTTACCCAGCAATGCTTGTTTTGAATCAACAATGTTAACATTATATTTGTTTTTATTTTTACAACAAGGCATAATTTGCATTATTCAACCTGTCTGATGATGCCGAAACTGGTCGCAATGATTTTTTTTCTATCATAAATAATAAAATTTTGTGATATTGACTTTGGGTTTTTTATTTGGGTGTTCATTCTTAGTTGCAAAGATGTTAAAGGCTAAATGTTAGTTTTTGCCTCTTTTAACACTTGTGAGACATGTGTTATAATTGTAAAAGTGTTAGGAAGTTTAAAAGGATATTCAGATTGACGCGTCCTGCTATCTTAAAATATCCCTACAGGATACTCATCAACATTGATGCGGTCGGCCAATACATAGCATGGCCGTGGTTTTTGATTTATCACTACATTTACCATGTCGAGTAAGTAAGGCTCAAGTATTTTAAAAAAGTACTTGTTGCTGTAATAAGGATGGAATTAGTATAAAGTTCAACACGCCTGCTTTTAATTTAATGAGAAACACTGAAGCTTTGAGGCGACTTTGTACAATATTTATTCCCAAATATATACTTATGGTGGGTGTTTTCAGAAGGTGCGGTAACTATTATTTGATAAAAACCCTCCCACACGTATCGAAATAGCATTAGAAGATATTAGCACTAACATAATTTGAAAAACGTTTTTAATTTTTTATTAATTCTTCAGCATCACTTTCACATTAGTTTCGTAATAGTCGGACATTACATAAACCGATAAAATTCATTTAAAACGAATAATAATAATTTGTTATCTCATAATAACCGATAACAAGTATTTTCATGATGATAGATTCTTGAGTTTCTTCTCTTTACCGCTTGAATGAATTGAAGTAATAACGTTTCCACGAAAGTGAAAATCTCTGGTAATATTGCAATGTATAATGACCTCTCCTCTGCTAAGTAGGTACAGTTGATGAGAACAGTTACACATTTAAATTAACTCTCACTAAATATTGTAATTTTGTAAAATGCTGTTACTGTTACTTTTCTTTTATGAATTTTGCAACACCAACATAAGATTACAAACATTATTATCTTAAAGTTCTCACAACATCTAAGTTTTATCTCATTAAGAAGATGTTAAAATATGTTGTATAAATATATACTGGTTTTTAAATCCGTACGTAAAACACAATCATTAACGTTCATATTCTCATAATTTTCAACCGTTAGATTAAGTTAGGTTAGGTTTGTGAAATATACGATTCTTTTGTGGCTCAGATCTATCATTTAAAGAAACCGTTTGATGAGATTCGAAAAACTTGTTCTAATAAATATGTCTTTGACATGTGTTGGGTAAACCACCATAATTTTGATGTATTAAAATTTATACAGAGTGGAATAGACATATGAAATAAATCATAGAATACCAACTTTGCTTTTTCAAATAACAATATAATTTTTGGATTAATCAGACAATTCTAGCCATATTTCATATATAAGGTCCTATGGGTACCAACTTTTACGTTTTGGGAAATAATAAGGGTTTCAAAATTTATTGTAAAAGGGTATTTTACTCTATAGAAAAAATCTAAAAATATAAGATTGAGATAGCTCAGGTAAAAAATAATCGTTATGTGTAAGTTTTAATTTATAAAATAATACAATAAGTTTTAAAATTAAATTCAAAGTTTTCAATAATTTTTATATGTTCTTTATCAAGATAAAATAGTAGCCGCCATGTTATTACGTCATTCGGCTGTGTAAATTCTATTATTTATATAGAAAGTGACAGTTGTCAACTTATTTGACTTGCAAAATGCTATTTTGCTGCAGTCACTTTCAGACCTATTTATAGCTTGAACTAAAACAGTAACATATTTCAAACGGTATAATGAAAAATACATGATTTCGACTTCTGGCATTTGAGGGTATGGTCATTTTGAGGTACTTAGAAGTACCTTTAGGAGACAAAGGGTTAATTCAAAAAATGTATACTTTTTTATGCTAGTTATGGTAAATAGTATATTGTTTTATTAGGAGTAAAAGTATAACTTTTTGTGGCGAGTCTGAATGTTTGATGGCCAAACGTTAGTGAGGCCGACAATTTCAGACGAGCCACAAAAAGTGCTTTTGCTCCCAATGAAACATGCCATTTTTTCCGCAAACGGCATCCAGACTATAGAACTAATTAATATTCAAATGCATTTTTGGGGTACTTAATTAGCGATTAAATAAACATTTTTTATTATTTTAAGTAGTTTGTTAACATTGTATGATCTAATTAAGACACTGTTCAAAAATGAGTGTAATAGCCTATTAATTAAAGTACTTTTTTTATTCACAAACATAAAAAACATTAATCGAAGGAATGATCCATATCTCAAATGTGACTGATCATCATCAGGCTTTCACTAACGATCTTTACCTCACAAAATTTAAAATAGAAAAGGTTGAATTAACATTGAATCAAATAGCTGATGTTATTGTTTTCTCCATTTCACTGACAGTTACTGCAGCGCCAACTATCGGAAAAATTTCCGAGAATAGAGGAAAAAGGGGTTATTAAGAAACACTAGTAGTGTGAGGTCCTAAGAAAAGACATAAATTTGTAGTAATTATTATACTGTATACTGTACTTCGGGTTCCACCATAAAGGAAACTAACAATAATTCATAATAACATTTATTGCACACCAGTACAATGTGACTTGAACATAACCATAAGACATCATAAAACTAACTAACTAAGAGCGCTCAAAGCATAATCAGCTCTAACCTCACTTCCTTATTCCCGCGCGTATCTCGCGCCACACACGAAAGGCGTCAATTGTCACTCTTCCTTGGCACAGAACAGGACAATGTTTTATATGAGCTGTTCGCGCAAAATTCAAACTGAAATTATAACATTCTACAAATTTAAGAAGAAAGAATTCAAACATCATTCTGAACAATGTAGAATTATTGAAAGGGAAAGAAAAATTATTTCAAAAGAAACTCGGTATGCTCTAATGGCAATCGAGGAGATATAGAGAGAATACTCCACAATTGGGATTGGGAGAGTCCTGTACACAACCCTTATTAGAACAAAAAGAAACAGGAAGGAGTATATGCAAAATGACCTTTAGTCCAGAAAGAAGATTGCATATGGCGGCCAATTGTCAATTTTAATTTCCGTCTCCAATGACGTACCGTAAAAAAATTAAATTTATATTAGGGTTTTTATGTTGATTAAATTCCAACCAATCAAGTATATGAATACATTTAGTGTTGTAAATCATTTTATGCTTATAAAAACCGAATGACACGCCTATGCACTCATTTTTGACATTTATATGCAAATATTGCTTTGACAGCATACTGTAAACATAAACAATGCGTCATACAAGGAGCTTCAAGATGGCCGACTTCCGTCGCAAATTTTTCTTACAGTTAATATATGACAGACTCCTTCCTGTTTCTTTTTGTTCTAAGACAAAACCAGAGGTTGTGTAGTTAGAGATATTTGCCTTCCATCACAGGTCTTCCATTTTTCACGGTCTTTTCAGTTTCCCCTTTGTTTTCTATCACTTTCTTTATTATGGTTTCGTCGGTTTCTTCTCAAGCCTCGTTCCTATTGGACAACCTTGTTTGTCCGTGTATTTTCTGCTTAACATACAAGTGATTATTTTTCTTCTATATATTGAGGTCTCCTGGAATATTTCATTTCGGTAGTCAGAATACTGCTTTGGTTTCTCTTGTTTATTATCCAAATGCTCCATATGTCATATTACTTCGCACCCGTAAACCCTGCACAGTCCAAGGCCCGTCCGCCCTTTTTCCTTTTCCCTCTGAAAGATTTGTCTAATATCTCTTTTTCCCAATTCTCCCTGGCCTTAGCTTATATGGCAAAATAAATTTGAAATATTCTATGGAATGGTCTTAAAATTCTTAACAAAAAAATATTTAAAAGTTTTTTGATATCACTTCATACAAAACACGTAACTAAAAAACTTTTTTTTGTAAAGAATTTTAAGACCTTAAAATCTTAAAAGATCTCTCAGGCTGCAATGTTACTATGTCTAATTATCTTTACTGAAGTAATTATTACTAGATTTTATATTTATCAGAGTTAGCATTTAATTCAAGATCAATTAAACTTGATCATTTATCATTTTTCAGCTTGATGGCAATGTATAAGTAAATAAAATTAGCAGGTTTCAACTATTAAAATTCAACCATCATCCTCTTACAATTAATATTCTTTAGCCTAATACATTCAAATAACATAAATCATTAAACTTTTATAAAATGCGTTGACAGTTACTATATTTATACTCGATCGAAATAAATACAACCTTAAATAGGATGATTAATTATTTGTTTCAGGTCGGAGATCAAATCATTCGCATAAATGGTTTTACCATCGAGGATGCCGTACACAAAGAAGTTCTTCAGTTGATTTCGAATCATACTCACCTCACTCTAAAAGTCAGAAGTAAGTTATGTTTATTTATTAGTTAGCATTATGTTCATTTAAATGTAAGAGTGCTGAATGTAGATCTAATAAAATGTTTTTCGCTTGGAAATGGCATTAGTGATGGCGTAATGACGTCATCGCAGATTTTTTAAATACAAACCGAGGTCACGTGACAGCTCATTTGAAAGGTCCCCTTATTGCCTTTGCAACAATGTAATCATTTGAATATTTATTTAATATTATTTAATAATATATTTGTTTAAGTCGTCTGTTTCTGAAATAATGAATGTATTCCATACATTTGCATCATACTGTATATTTATTAACTTTTGAATGTATTGAGAATGTGCCTATTGCACTGACCTATTCCAATAAATTTGACTTCACTAGTTTACGTAAATAAATAGGTCCATCTGTTTTTGTACGTTCATGGAAGCAAAAGTAATTATTTTGTTACAATTGATATTTTAATAAAATAAAAATATCTTTTATCTGTGTGCTTTTGGGGTGTAGTTTAATAAAGTTAAGCAAAAATAAACTTTAACTTACCCATATTGTTCTCTAATAGCTGAGAATGGCCTGTAAAACAGTACTCTTATGATTATTTTAAATAATTCCCAATAGTTAATAAAGTAAGTATTAATTAATAAAACTAAAGAAAAATTAGAACCTAAAAAATCAAAGAGACTAAAAAAGCTTTCTTTTCTGTATTTTTCCGGCACTTAGAGATTGGAGAGTAGTCATAGAACGTATGACAAGATAAAGGTGAATAACACAAACCATGGAACATGAAATCAGAAATGTATCTAAGATCACGAAGAAAATGGTACCTACTAAAAATATTTTTTCGGCTAGAGGACAAAACAACTACAATAATACAATCATTCAACATACACGGACACTCAATTAGCATTAATCTATGATTAATAGCACGTTATAAAATGTTATCTAAGTTAAGATGGAAACAATAAGAATACCAAGAGACTAATCCCAATCCCAATCTATGACTGCCAATATAAGAGAAGAAGAAGAACTATCTAAAGAATGGTTATGTATCAAGTAGAGAGCAATCATATTGACAAACCGAAGAAAGGGATGGTTTACAACTCGATCAAATAAATAAATTAGAAAATTAAAAACCAAAGTAAATCATTATACAGAGTGGAAAGTTTAACTGGAACAAATTCTGTAATTTAATAAATAAAGGTTTGTCGCAAAATTCCTGAAACACGTCAACTTTTATTTTCTATGGGGCATAAAATAAAAAGGTTTGTTTATTTTCTTAATTATATTAAGGGTTGTAGCGACCCCCAACTTTTTTTTTAATGAAAGGGTAGGTTGATCTTTTTTTTTATTTTAAAGCTTTTTCAATTGCAAATACAAGTAGGTATTTTTTTTGTTTTTTTACAAGCAATGTGTTAGAAAAAAATAAAATACCGAAATGTTTTTTAATACTACTTTAATGCAATAAATGTTCAAAATGCCCTCCATTTTGTTGCTGACAATATCCTAATCGAATATAAAAATTATCCCGAATATTTTCCAATTACTACGTCCATGTACTTACACTTTGTTTTTACTACTTGATAAGCCACAATAAGAAATCCTTCATTTTTCTAACCTGCTATCAGGTATTTCACTAATGTGATTGAGTTGTCTTCAGGTATTTGTTTTAAATTTCTACAACAAATTTATAAGCCAATAAAATAAGAAAATGTCTTATTTAACCGAAACGCACCGTATCGAAATTTTACAGATGATCGGATATGGGAACAAAAGTCGAACACAGGCTGAAGTTGCTCGTTTGTTTGCTGAAGTTCATCCAGAATTGCCTCCAATTAATCGAAGTACGATTAGCAAAATTGAAAGTCGATATCGAGAGTTGGGCCATGTAAGAGATATTTCTCGAAAAAGGCCTTTACAAATCGACGAAGAAACCCGGTTGAACATGTTGTTGGAAGTTGAAGAAAATCCTGTTACTCCAGCTAGGGAAGTAGCTCGCGTTCATGGTGTCAGTCACACAAGCGTTTTAAAAGTTTTCAAAGATGCCAAAAAGTACCCATATAAGATGCAAAACCTTCACGAGCTTAACGAAGACGATCCTGATCGTAGACTTGATTTTTGCGAACGATTTATGGTATTTATCGATGGTGGTCAAATTCCTTTGGAATGGGTGCTGTTTTCTGATGAAGCTACGTTCACATTACATGGAAACGTAAATCGGCACAACTACCGTTATTGGGCTGACGAAAATCCCCATTGGATGCGTGAATCCCATACCCAAAGGCTTCAAAAAACAAACGTCTGGGCTGGAATTATTGGGAATCGCATAGTGGGTCCTTTTTTCTTCGATGAAAATGTAACTGGAGAAACATACCTAACTATGCTTCAAAATGAATTGGTTCCTACTTTAAGGATTTTATTCCCCGATAATTTGGATCCCAATTTATTTGACCAACAGATGTGGTTTCAACAAGACGGGGCACCACCACATTTTGCTCAAATTGTACGGATTGGAAGAAGGGGCCCAATTGAGTGGCCAGCAAGATCACCCGATCTCACCCCATTAGATTTTTTATGGGGATATTTAAAAAGTAAGATTTATACTACTAAACCTAACGACATAGCCGAGCTTCAGCAAAGAATCAGAGACGAAATTATTCAAATAACGTCGGAAGTATTACAAAATGTTAGGAATAGTTTTTATGATCGATTGGAATATTGTCAGCAACAAAATGAAGGGCATTTTGAACATTTATTGCGTTAAAGTAGTATTAAAAAACATTTCGGTATTTTATTTTTTTAACACATTGCTTGTAAAAAACAACAAAAAAAATACCTACTTGTATATGCAATTGAAAAAGCTTTAAAATAAAAAAAAAGATCAACCTACCCTTTCATTAAAAAAAAAGTTGGGGTCGCTACAACCTTTAATATAATTAAGAAAATAAACAAACCTCTTTATTTTATGCCACATAGAAAATAAAAGTTGACGTGTTTTAGGAATTTTGCGACAAACCTTTATGTATTAAATTACAGAATTTGTTCCAGTTATACTTTCCACTCTGTATGTGAAAAAGTAACTTTTAAATAAATGATTAAGAATATAAAATGCACAAAAATTCTATAGTGGAAATAAAGTATTATCGATAATAGATACACTTATTTTAACCTCAGAGACATTAGAAGAGTTATTCTTGTTCTTAATAACCGTCTTTAAATGGTCTCATAGCCATAATCTAATCTCTCCGTTTTGGTCTATAACCAAAAATTACTTCCCTTATTGGTTAGTTAGGTGCTTCAACCCCCTTTAATTTTTCATTTACTTATATAATTAAATTTCATTGGGCTTAATGCTCTCCTTTTTACTTAACCTGTCATTTCCTTTCTTTTTCATTGTCCACTTTTTCTCTCTTTGTATAATTTAATACTTTATCTTGGTTTTAACCATTAGTTTATATATACTGAGATAAACAACTATAAGATCAGAAAAATTAATAAGTAAAACTTACCTCAATGAGTTATAATAAAAAAAGGATATCTTAATAATTTTCATCTAATCATCAGCTACTTTTTCTTTATCTCATCTAAAGAATTCAATATAATAATCTTCAATAGTAAACATTTAAATAGATAGAAAATGTACTTGACAAATTTATCTTGGATAGGATCCATGGTTTCAATCAATAACAATCCAAATATGTACAATTCCAATAACTAGTCCCAATTCCCAATTCATATAATAATGTACAATTGATATAATGTTCTTTTGAAGTCAAAGTTATAATCTAAAAGAAATAAAAATGGAACAAAATTAAAAAACTATTAATCTCATTCATATGTTTAATAAATAAATGTGTAATTTTAAGTAGTTAAGTATTTAAATTTGTTTTATAAAATGAAGTACTTATAAGGGTATCTATCGAATTATTACAAGATCACCTTTTTTGCATAGAAAAGTGTAAGGAAAGAATTTTTAAAATTTTTTTTTAAAATAATTTAAAATTAAAAAAAAAATGTGACACAATAACCCTCACTTACCCTCCAAAACTACCCTGTATTCATATGGGATGTGGTAGGTGGTGACATGAAATCATTTATCCTAATGTCTTATAATCCCATCCAAAATATGAACTCCGTAGTCAAAGTCGTTTGGAAGATATTAGAAGAAATAAGAATTTCAATTCGTCCTTTTAAAGGGTTGTATCTCCCTTATTATTCGGTTTTATAAAAAAGTGTACATAAAAAAGTACCCTTATTTTTTGACGTACTATGACCTCTGAAAAATAATGTAGACAATTCTGGACCACCTTGTATATGCAGGCGTTACGAAGTTCCTCTGGTCATCATAACTTTAAAATATTGAACTATCTCAGTAGTTGTATTTTTTTTGCAATACTGCTGCACCATGAATCTATTTTTTAATGCCGATTGTCATTATAAAGTACTTACGAAACTTATATACGACAAAACAAAAGCGAATGACCTTTTATAGCTGAACAATAATAATAATTATCCTCAAAACCGCTCTATAATAATATAAACAAAACAAGTGTTTATTTAGTAGATAAAATGATGAAGAGAACGTCTGACTGAGTAAAAAAAATATAGGTACCGCTACCGTCGGTCCGCCGCCGCAGTGTCGTCAAGAAAAAAGTGTTCAGATAAATTTTATGTGGAAATGCTGGTTTGTAATCTAGCGGTATTCATCGGAAAATTTTATTAATTTCTGCAGGTTGATTGATGCTGATATTTATTTTAGATAAATTAACTCCAATGTTAAATTGTCATATACCTACAAACTATTTTGTCATTTTGACATCGATAAAAAAGGTGCATCCTTTTTATCGCTTTTTTTATCGCATGTTCCTCAATCTAGTAGGTGTGTATCAATTTTGCATTATTGTTGACAGGTATTTAATTGTCAAATTTAACAATATAAAACAATACTACCTTTTCTTTGCAAAAAACATAAAGTATGAACCGATTTGGAGAGGTTTCACATGAACAAATTACAAAAAATATTGAAGAGTCAATACCGAAGTCAACAAAAAATACGAAGTCATCAATATGGAAACAATTCATGGAGTTTTGTCAAAGCCGAAATTATAAGTTGGAAGAGAATACTACAATACAAGATCTAGCAAAAATATTAAAAGATTGGGCTTTCAATATGAAAAAAAAAGAATGGAGAAGATTACAAAGAATTTGCGGTCAAAACAATATGGAACACGACTGCTAAAATGTTACAACAGAAATATTTTAACGAATATGGTTTGAAATTTGATCCTTTTACAGACATAACCTTTAAAGAAGCTCGGGATGCTAGAAATGCCAAAAGAAAACAACTTCAATTGATTCCAACAAAAAGAAAGACGTGTTCTTCAGCAATAGACAAAGAAAAATATAATAAAAATGGCAACACTATGGAATATAAATGAACCTGAAGGGCTGCAAAAAAGATTCTTTCATATAGCTTCTTACGAATTGGCTTGGAGAGGAGGAGAAGCTGTTAATTGCAAAATTTATTATTTTAAAGTAGAAAAGAACCAAAATGGTCTTCCTACGGGTAGGATTGAATATAACACCATATTTTCGAAAACGGCACAAGGCGGCTCGAAAAAGTTAACAGACAGCAAATGGTTGACTAGAAATGAAAGTGACGAAAGTATTTGCCCTGTAAAACTATTCCATTTGCTAGTAGAAAAAAGAAATGAACATATTACTTCTGACCGATTATTTTTAACTCCAAATCCTTTTTGGAAAAATAAAAACTTCAAAGGTTGGTACAAAAATGTTCCTTTAGGTATTAATACCATATCTGTTTGGACAAAAAATTCTGCTGCAAAAATTGGATTGGACATAATCAATAATAAAGTTACTAACCATTCAAATCGTGCCAGCGCAGTTTCCCAATTAGCCAAAGCAGGAGTTAGCGATCAACAGCTTATTAAGATAACAGGACACTCGTCATCACAATCGATTAAACCATACCTCCAAATTGACCCCGAACACCATGAACAACTTATAAATAATTTGAGACCCTCGGAAACAGAATATTCAACATACGTAGAAACACGAGAAGAAAACATTAAAATCAGTACTCCCCAACCAATATTTAATAATTGTATTTTTAACAACTGTTCTTTTAACTAGTTTAATTGTTTTAGAATGAATAAATTTTATTGTTTCTTTATATAATTAGTCGTTAATTTATCTTAGCAAAATACACGCGATCTTTTTTTTAATGGATAAATTTTTCTCTTCATCTCAAGATTTTTCCATCAGTAATATTACTCAAAAAACTGAAATTATATAAAATCGCTCGACCTTCGGTCTCGCGATTTTATCATTTCAGTTTTTTTCGTAATATTACTGATTGGCAAAATCTTTCGATGAATCGAAAAATTTTCCGGTAAAAAAAAAGCTCTTGTGTATTTACTGTTGATAAAAAAATAATCTATGTTAAAAGAATAGTGCATTAACACGAATGTTCCTAATTGTATATAACGAAACTTTTTTTGTACCAAATTATATATAGTACAGTTGAGCGAATCTCATAATATGTAACTACACATATATGTCCAAAAGTTTGAAATAATGGAATATTTCATCTTTTTATTAATTTTTATAATAGTTATTTGTATGCTAAGGCCGCGAAATACCTCTTTAACGTACCGAAAGAACAGTTATCGCCGAGGCCGCTTGCGGCCGAGGCAAGATAATCTTGAGGTCGTTAAAAAGTTTCGCGGCCATGGCATACACACTATTTTTCGTGCAATCGTTAAAATTATTAAAATAGATAGTTGTAAATAAATATATTATTGCTCTAAAATCAACAGCATTTCAATTCATTTAACAATATCACCGTGTGCTATGGAAATGATATGTTTCAATATATATTTTGACAGTTCTTGTCAAAACGCAAAATGTCTGATACTGATAGCGATATGGTATCTGGTTTGAATGTAGGCAATAACCATTATTCAGAAACACTAGATGTAGTTGCTTCAACTTCTGGAGTAAATATAAGTAATAATACAAACTGTACAATTAATGTAAATATTCATCCTAAATAATATAACTTATGTATTTGTTGGCATTCAATAAAAAATAATCCTTGTCTTTGTAGTATTTTAGAAATGTCAAATTTGGAAGTGACGTTTGGTTTCGCGGCCGTTGCTATGGGTAACGGCCGCGAAATTAAATTTCGCGGACTGTGCTGAGAACGCGAAATACTGACTTCGCGTGCGATTGCAGGAAATAGTTATTTGTATGCTAAGGCCGCGAAATACCTCTTTAACGTACCGAAAGAACAGTTATCGCCGAGGCCGCTTGCGGCCGAGGCAAGATAATCTTGAGGTCGTTAAAAAGTTTCGCGGACCATGGCATACACACTATTTTTCGTGCAATCGTTAAAATTATTAAAATAGATAGTTGTAAATAAATATATTATTGCTCTAAAATCAACAGCATTTCAATTCATTTAACAATATCACCGTGTGCTATGGAAATGATATGTTTCAATATATATTTTGACAGTTCTTGCGCTTGCGGCCGAGGCAAGATAATCTTGAGGTCGTTAAAAAGTTTCGCGGCCATGGCATACACACTATTTTTCGTGCAATCGTTAAAATTATTAAAATAGATAGTTGTAAATAAATATATTATTGCTCTAAAATCAACAGCATTTCAATTCATTTAACAATATCACCGTGTGCTATGGAAATGATATGTTTCAATATATATTTTGACAGTTCTTGTCAAAACGCAAAATGTCTGATACTGATAGCGATATGGTATCTGGTTTGAATGTAGGCAATAACCATTATTCAGAAACACTAGATGTAGTTGCTTCAACTTCTGGAGTAAATATAAGTAATAATACAAACTGTACAATTAATGTAAATATTCATCCTAAATAATATAACTTATGTAACTTATGTATTAAATTTCGCGGACTGTGCTGAGAACGCGAAATACTGACTTCTCGTGCGATTGCACGAAAATAATTTTTTTGATATAAGTAAACATTATTTTGCTACAACTCTAACCAATACTAAATAAATCTTAAAGTCAGATAAACATACAAAATAAATTATTTACCTATTCTTTCGAGTTGAAAAATGTACAATGTATTACAATTTTTTTAAATAAAATTAATAATAAGTATTTCCTCCATGGGCCTGTATGCATGACTGTAGGCGATGTGGCATGCTATCGATTAAATGGTCGAGCTGGGCTTCCGGAATTCTCTCCCATTCTACACGAGCAGCATCTTTCAGTTCTCATAGAGTAATTGGGGTAGGGTTTCGCTTCTTAATGCGTATTTTAAGAATGTCCCAGGCATGTTCAATGACATTCATGTCAGGGGAATTTGATGGAAGCAGGTCAAAGGCATGTTGGCAAGTGCATCATGACTGCCAAAAGCCTGATGATGGCCTACAAATAGGCCGAAACTAGTAGCTGTCAATTAATTAATAAAAATTTTGTGACATTGATTTTGGGTTTTTTCTTCATTTAATAATCAATCACATTTGTGCTTTTTTTAATATAAATATAATTTTTGTAAACACCAAAACGCTGTCAAGTTGACAACTAAGCAGGTTCAATGATGACAATTTATCACAGACTGTTGTTATATTACTGTCTTTGTCTGATGTATTATTTAATGTTGGACATGCAGCTTAATTACAACATTTTATAATCTGTGAGTAGAAATGAGACAAAATTTAAAAATAGTTCGTGAATATTTTCATACATGTGCAAAGATACAGCGAACCAAGTGTAATTTGGTACTTACCGTAAAATAAAAATAACAAATAAGAGGTTTTGAAAAAAAAACAATTTTATAGAATTCATTTAAATGCAAATGATAATACGCTTTAAACAAAACTCGATGTATCAAAATAATGACAGTCGTCATAAGAGGTCATAATAAATTCATGTGAATACAAACATTTAAGCGTTTTTGGTGCTATCTCTTTCCAACATTCGAAGGTCATAAATAGAGTTAAAAAGAACGGATGTCATTGCATGATAGACAAGTCCAGTGTGCATAATTGTTTGGTGTATTTCTGCCTTAGACTAGGAAAGAGAGATGACAGCGCATGGCAATGAAAACCTTATGCGTGTGAGTGAAGCCAATTTTCAAACGTTTGGTGGTAAACAAATTTGGAACGTTGAATTGTATTTTTTTAGTTTTTTTATTAATTTTCACCTTTTTTAATTACCTGAATAGACATTTTAAAATGGTTAATTGTGCAGTTTATAAGTGCAACAGTCAGAGTGCTAAAAAAGAGGAAGGAATTTCATTTCATAGGTAAAAAGTATTTTAAAAGTATTTCCTTGAAATTTATTTTTATTAATATTACAGCTTTCAGGTAATAGATGTTTAACTAAATCACATACGTTATGTATGATAACTTAAATTAATAGTACATACATTTTGAAAATTGTTTTAATTCAGTTTTAAAGATTATTTTTCAATTCATTGTTATTATTTTCTCATAGATGTAATAGTTTTGCAGTGGCGTGGAACAAAAACATATATTTAAAATAGATAAAATAGATTAAAATTGTAATATTTATTAAATAAATATGTTTTATGTTGTTTTTTTTTGGAGCAGTACCTACATATGTAAAGACTTTTTTAAATTAGATTTGTAATACGAAATAATGAAAATGATTATTTAATAATCGTATAAGAAAAATCGTATGATACGCCTATGTCAATATTGTCCGCCATTAGTTTGGTGGTAAATGGGTTACATAAATTGATTCCAATGCGCAGTCCTCTCTCTTTCCTTGTCTAAGATTTCTGCTAACAGTGGAAAAGGTTAAGGTTATAAAGTTTGTGTTTTCTACTGATCGCTGTTAGTTGTCATTAATTTTCTTTTAACTTTCCTTCATAAATTTCTCTTGCTTTTAAATATTAAAAATTTATCACTGTATGATACTTCTTCCATTTTAAGAAATACTCTGACTAAACCCCAATTGGCTTGTAAACAAAGAAAGAATTGATGCTTTGAATTGAAAATAAAGTGTATACCAAAGTAGGTAATAAAAATTAAGTTGGGATAGAAGCAAGGCCAAGTCTTCTCAAATCGCAAAACTAAATGAATAGTAAACCAGTAAACTGAAACTTCTATTTTATTTGTTTTGTGTAAGTCACATTTTGTTCTGGTATTTTTATTCCTTTAATTTATTGTCCAGTTTTTAATTACTTTACATCACTTGAAAGACCACCCTGTAATAAATATAATTAAAGATTTTCATTCTACATGTTTCTTTCGTACTAGTGGTTTGAAAAATTCCTAACGACCAGGTGTGCGCTGTTCTCATGCCGAGATTATTTATTGAATGTTATTATTGAAATTTCTTACATACAGAGTGTTTACTGTATACTTTAATTAAAACAATGAATGTATAATGTACCCAAAACTACTTTGTAAGGTTGAACATTTTTACAAAAAAAATAATAGCATTTTTTTCATATGAACAATTCGTGTATTTATAATATGGCAATTTCAAGGTTGACTTCGAATTTTTCATGCTGATTTACATCTGTAGATTACCCGGGAATTGTCTGCTTAGTGGAGTGAAATTCGGACGAATATAACGCAGAAATTTGGTTTTATTTATTTATTTAATAGTTTTTATTTGATCTTACAGGGTTATTAGCAATAGAGTAAAGAATTGACAACAAGTAGACATGATAATATTTTGGTGATAACTCTATAAAAAATTAATAAAAATAGAATATAAAATAAACTGTTGTTTTGACGTTTAATTATAAGTCCGAAGGTTACACTGGTGTCATCTGCAATTAGAATAATTTTCACATCTAACATAAAATCTATGAAAATAAAAAAAAAAAAAAAATAAAACGGATTGGACCTAAAGTTGAGCCTTCTGGCATACCACTATTTATAGGGTGTTCAATGGAGTCTTTCCCATTGGCCTGAAGGAATACGCCAGGAGTGAGGCAAGCTAAAATGTTTGAAGACATATCACCTAAAAGAGCAAAATGCCTTCTAGAAATGAGAAAAAAAGATGTAAATTAACAGTAGGTCTTGTCACTGGATACTGCCCTCTGAGGAATCACTTAATATAATCAGGAAAAAGGATGTGTTAAAGGAAAAAGTGGTTGTTCAAAACATTACATTTAAAAGGAAGTGATAACGATTTGTGAAGAATAGACGCCCTCTGTTTTTAAACAGAGGTTCGTTGAACACGGTCCTGGTAGACCCTGTATAATATCTATAAAATGGAATAATGAAACTGATAGCTGAATACTTCGCGCGGTATGTAAAATATTTCCCCGTGTTGGATTTCGATGCTCGCTGAATGCATTCTTGTTAGGTGGTCTTAATTATTGAGAGTTACTTGGGGAGCCTGTACACATTACTTTTTGTACTGAGTCGGGATGGTTAGTTACTTGAGGCTTTGTCCTTTTGTTGCGTCGTTAAAAGGATAATGCGAGGTTTCTGATAGCTTTTATTAAGTATTTTTCAGATTTATAGTACGGGTTTCAGATAAAGACGAATTCTAATTTACATTACATTTTTAATTCATATTTATCGAACACTCTTCTCGAGTAGGTACCCAACTTGCCAGTCACTGTTATTATATTTTTAAGAATAATATCGATCTTGATCATCGAGCTGCGTTATTTAATTATTATCAAAGTTTTGTTTTATTCTTATTTCTTCGTATATCTACTTTGGTAATTTTACGGACTAACACATTTAATAAGCAGTTCTGAAGACAACGGAAGTCATTTTTTTTCAGTTGTCCGCAGAACAGGTCTAACTTCTTGAAATTCTTTTTTCTTTATCAGTGGTGTAGACACTTAATTGAACTAATAACCATAGAAATAAATATATACTCTCTTTTTAAAGTTTTAAACAAATGTTTCTTGGGATCAAAGAGTATTCATTTTTTTCAGTTAGGTTCCATCTAAGTGGTCGATAAACTTTCCTCCCACTGCTATGAAGATCGAGGGCTGCAGTTAATGCAGACCAAATTTATTGATCCTAACACTTTCGAGCTCTCTCACTAAATATGCTTTACCGTTTCGACTTCCGACTGATAGAATCTGCACTCTGCGCCAATATAATTGTTTTAATATGCCCTTTACCTGTTAAAGCGACAGTGTCCAGCCTCTACTCCTGCATGTTCAGTAGCTCTATTCTATCTTTAGAAAGATCTGTTAGGAAGTCATAGTTTCAAAAACTTCTGCTTCTTCATCTTCTACTTAAAATGTCATGCACTTTTCTGCTTAGGCGTCCATTGTCTCTCTCATCATGATTCTATCAATTGTAGTATTTTACAGTGACTAAAAGTCTCGTATTTCTGTCCATTGTCGTATGTTTAGTAGCCAGTATTATTTTCTTCTACATATTCCTCTTTTTGCTCCAGTTTTACCCTGGTGAATAAGATGTTAGAAATGATAACCCTTAGTATTCATCGTAGGATCTACATCTCGAAAACCTCAAGTATATCTATAATTGCTGTTTTTAACGTCTATACCTCGACTCCGTACAAAAGAACGGGGTAGACATACCACTTTACAATTCTATATCTGATACTATTTAAATTTTTGTCTGTCAAAAATTTTCTGACTTAAATTTGCTTGATTTTATATTTTATTTCCTGATCTGGGTTCTATTTTTGACATGCATGCATCCCTAATATTTAAATTGAGTGAATTGCTCAGTGCTCTCTCCATTGATGGATATTTACGGATCTTAATTTCCAGACGTTTTACCTTCTTCATTGACTTTATCTAGTAGAGTTTGTAGATGATTTTAATTACCCTCTAATATCACTATATCATAGGTATATTAAATTCTATTAATGGGGATTCCGTTTCTTTAATGACTATGTAACTGTCGAAGAATGACTCCGCGAATGATCTTCCCATGTACAAGTTAAACATCGAAGATCAGATGCACCATGAACCCATGCTGCTTTATTTTTAATTCGAATGTTTGTTTTTTTTGGTTCCAGTACAATTCTGAGACATCCAGTATCAAGTCCCTAAGCAAATTATTCATTTTAAAGCTCAATATGCTAAATTGATGGGTCTCCATCTGCAAAGGTTGGCTTTAATCCTGGTTTATTCTGGGATGAATAATTAAATCCCATCATATAACTTCGAAAGTCATAATGGATTTAAATCAGAAAAATTTATCTGGCTATCTGGAATTCTTGGTCAAACCTAGGTGCAATACTCTTACTTTTTTGTATTAATGCTGATAATGTTTTGCAAATGCTTTTAAGTTTTACACCGAAATAGAGATATTTACCGACTGTGTCAATCTACAAAATCAGTTAGTCACTGCACATAATTAGTGTGAAGAGAACAGGTTAAATCTTAATATTTTTTAATGCAAACAAGTAGGTCACTCACAGCAGAAGACAATATATGTTGAGTTATCTGTGTAATATTCGTGGAGTTGGTACAAGTAAAACTAAGTACCTCGGAATCTTATTTGATTATAAGATAACCTTTTCAAAACACACATGGCTTCAAGTTTCATTTAACAATACACTAAAACTAAAGCATTAATATAATATACGTTTAATCCACTGAAATAAGATAGTGTTATTGGTTCACCTTATTATCACATTCAATCTAATAATATTAAAACAGGTCTTTGGTCCGGAGCTCTTTTTTGGTTTCACTAAAAGCTGCACCAAAATAGAACTTTGTTCCTGGGCAAAGGATCGACTACGATCTCACTGGATGAATACGCCAGGACTGAGGCTAAATATTTAAACAGCTTCTAAATGAAATTGATTGTACTAACCCTTACTTTTTGGAAGTCCATCTTATTAAGGATAATAAAAAACTCTTCGTTTTAACAAAACTTCCAATATTTATTAAAAAATTGCTTTTTTAAAGGCTCAATGACAGCTGTTTCGCTATGAAGCATCGTCAGATTGACATTTAAGTTACATTTTGTTTGTTTGTAGCTAGGTACCTGATGTTTAGGTAGTATTAAGGGAAATACATCCAGGATAATCCCTTAGGGCTAATAACATCTAGGCTTTAATATTGTTATGTCTTATTACTTCCATACTTGGTCTAGCCTTAATACTACCTAAACATCAGGTACCTAGCTACAAACAAACAAAATGTAACTTAAATGTCAATCTGACGATGCTTCATAGCGAAACAGCTGTCATTGAGCCTTTAAAAAAGCAATTTTTTAATAAATATTGGAAGTTTTGTTAAAACGAAGAGTTTTTTATTATCCTTAAGCTTCTAAATGCTTTCTGCTTTTAATATACAAATAAAATAATTTCAAAATATGAGTATTCTTTTTTTGGGAAAATGTATTACAAATAAACTGGCCCAAAATATATCAAACACTTTTATTCCAAATTAGAGTAATCTTTACTTTGTTATTTGACCAAATATTTAACACCTGTTGGGTTAGTGGTACCAAAATATAAAATAATTATAAATCATCTTGACCTTCCTGTTAAATCTTATAACACTTATATTTACCATTAAACTACGGGCCAAAGTTCCTTAAAATAACAAGAAAATTCCAAAATATATATTATACCCGCAAATATTCTAAACTAATCTTTAGTATTCTCATCCACCAAGTCTGCTGCATGTAATGTATATGCTGATTTTAATACAAAAATCTGGACACCTTTCCAACATTTTGACTACAGCAAGGTTATAGACTATGACAATAAATTGGCCCATCTCAGGATAAGAGATACAGTTCCATAGATATATAAAAAAGAAAGATACCGTTAATTATATAATCCCAATTTAAGCGAACGCTGTATTCATAGCTTTAGAAAGTTCAGAATCCGAGCTGATGAAAATGAGGTATCTCACCAGGAAGTGTTGTGTGACCATTGATGTATTTTTTATATACTTTGAGTCTAGCAACAACAACTCCACTATAGATATCTATAGAAGATTAAATGGAACAAAGTTTCAGAAGAACCATAGACAATTATTCGTTTGAACTTAACTTCCATGTTTAATTAAAAAATTAGCTTATAAGTTACAATGACAGCTGATTCCCTACAACAAGCATCGTCTATGGACCCATCAACGTCATTTCTTTTTTCTTTAAATAGCGCAACCTAATCGAGAACCTAACAAATTCGGGTTCATTTTTTGACTGTGACTGTACCTACCTACCCGACGGAATAACTCTTTCTGTTTGCTGCCAATTCCAACGGAAATCCCGCCGCATAACATACGTCGCGATTATTCCGCTCATGTAGTTTGGCTCTAATAGGAAATAGGAAATCAACTTAACTTTTTAAAACAGTTTCTTTTTTATAATGAATTTATAAAATCGAAGGAAATATCGATACCTCTAATGTGACTGAAACTAAATATATCAATAAAAGACAAAGTCAGTCCACAACGTTTAAATTTATTTAAATTGAAAAAGTGCGAATAGTTTCGGTCTTAGATGATCATCAGGTTTTTTAAAAATATAAATAACCAGAATAATACATTATATAAATGTCTTAATATATCATAAAGGCGAAACAAAAGACTGAAACCTAACCTAACCTAACCTAACCTAACCTAACCTAACCTAACCTAACCTAACCTAACCTAACCTAACCTAACCTAACCTAACCTAACCTAACCTAACCTAACCTAACCTAACCTAACCTAACCTAACCTAACCTAACCTAACCTAACCTAACCTAACCTAACCTAACCTAACCTAACCTAACCTAACCTAACCTAACCTAACCTAACCTAACCTAACCTAACCTAACCTAACCTAACCTAACCTACCCTAACCTAACCTAACCAACCTTATAACAACAAGAAGGAAACAAGTGATTTTTACTCGCCTTCGAATTGGTCACACTCGCCACACACATCTCCACTTAATCACTAAAGAAGATTTTCCAATTTGTAATCAATGTCAAACCAAAATAACAGTGAAACATATCCTAATAGAATGTCAAAAATACAACTCCGCAAGAACTAAATTCAACTTATCCCAAAACATATCCGACCTTCTTGGACAAAAGTGCAACATCGACAACATTATAAAGTTTTTAACAGACATTAAAATAATCAATATATAAAGTCCAAAATTTAATTTATAAATTTGTAATGTAACATGTTTGAATTAGCGGTGTCGCTTATAACCTCTGTGGTTCGGGCGACATTAAATAAATAAAAAGACGAAGAATTAAAAGTTGTCATATTAAGTTGTGATAAGGAATAAAATAAGGATAAAATATTCTTATTTGTAAGAAAACGGTATATCTAATGACGTCAGAAGTAATGGGGGAGATCTTACTCTCCGAACGAAGATTAGAATTTCCAGCAGTAAAGAAAAGAGGAGAGGTTTCTATGATAAGAGTAAAGGTAGCCAAGTTTATCTTTAATAATATAAACATCAACCAATCTAAACAATTAAGGAAAGTAGCAGAATGAGCATTTCTGCAACAGACAGGAACATAAAGTGAAGAAATGGCAACGTTAAAGAAGTAAGAAAGAAATGTTGTGCCATTAAAAGACAATGACAGGAAAGTTTTGTTCCATGAATGAATTAATGTTGTGACATAAATCTTAAGATAATAAATAATAATACAGTAAAGTCATACACAATATTTGGAAAGAGAATAGACTACATTGCATGATAAATACAAATAGTTAAAATAAGATACAATAATATAATCTTGTTAGTAATGAGTAATGGGTTAACCACATCAATATGAAGAAAAATAGGAAAAGTCAAAACAAAACTACTTGATATATTTGATATTTATTTATTAAGAACATACAGGTTCATGTACAAGAATATAAATATTTATTTTACCAACAGCAATATTTTAAATTACTTTAAGAAGACCACTACACAAAAACAACGGTTCTAGCATAATATAAAATATTAATGATGATTAACATTAACATTATGTGTTAGGTAATTTTTAAATTGGGATAGTTTTTTTCCAAACAGTCCAGGACAGACATCTGTGATATAATGGTTGTATAAATGACATATTTTGTCAAGTTCATTGTCGTTATTGGTAAGAAACAATTGTGTTCTGGGACGAGTTCGATGATCTGGTATATAAAAGTTCAGTTGGCGCAAAAGATTAGGAAAATCTATTAGATGATTAAATAATTTGTACAGGAACAATTGGCTTTAGTGAAGTCTTCTGTCTACGAGTCTTTTCAGTCCGAATTCTTTTCTTATATATGTTGATAAGATACATGGCCAGAAGAAACCTTGTACTTTTTATAATATAAGAATTTTAAAAATTTATTTTGAACAGTTTCAATTCGATTATGTAAATTTTTGTTAGCAAAGTTAGCTCAAATTACACTTTCGATTTCTTAGAGAATTAAATAAAAATTTTGTTGAGTTGTTAGTGTTATTAAATTTGGTAGTGGTACGCCTTATAAATCCTACTGACTTATGTGCTAGAGACAAAATTTTTTGAATATAGGTGCTGAAGTATAAAATACTAGTAAATGTGATACCCAAATCATCCACTCCTCTGACTCTTTTAAGATTTTTGTTACCCATAGAATAAATAAAGTGGTTAGGATTAGTTTGTCGACTGTTGGTCATAATAGCGCATTTGCCAATGTTAAAATGAAGTTTGTTTTTATATTGTGTCAATATCTTTCTGTAACTGAAAATAGTCATTTATATCTTTAATTTTAGTGAATAATTTGAAATCATCGACAAAGATCAAAGATTCTGAAGAACAGAGTGAAGGTAAATCATTAACATATAACACAAATACACATATATGTCCAAAAGTTTGGAATATTTAGAAATAATATATCTACGCCTAAGGTTTTTTAAAAACTCTTTTTGATATTTATTTTAAAGCGTTTTTAAATCAAAATAATATGAAATTTGATTCGTTTTTGTATTAATTTGGTCATATTTAATTGATTTGGGTGCTTTCACATGATTCCAATTTTGTTTAAATTTCATTTGAGCTGTTTAAAAATGCCCAAAGACATGATATCATATTTTAATAGGTCTAGAGTAATTGCTTTGTTACAACAGGGCTTTGGTCAAAGTGATATCGCGAATATTGTTGGTGTTGTATCAAAAATTAAAAAAAAAATCCAAGACACAAATGATGTGAAGGATCGTCCCAGAAGTGGCAGAAGTCGATGTACAACAGCAGCACAAGATCGGCAGATAACATTGATAGCTCGAAGAAATCTACAAGTGGCATATCCAGATAAATTGCTAGACTTGCAGGACTGAATATTTCAAACAATTACACGAAGATTAAATGCGGTAAATTTGTATCGCAGAAGACATCTACGTGTTCCCAAACTAACATATCAAAAAAAAAAATTGTAAGGTTGCAATGGGCTCAAGAAATGTTACACCATGGTCCTAACTGGAATTATTACGTGATGTTATCTGATGAATCAAGAATTGGCTTGGTTTCTGATTCGCAAAGAACGCTAGTTTGGAGGGTCACAGGACGACAAGCCCGATTAGAAACAGCCCAACACCTGTTCCATTTGAAGGTGGGAGCATTATTGTTTGGAGTGGTATTATGAGGGGTACACGGACGCCTCTTCTGGTTTTGGAAAGAAGAATCACTGGTGCTGTGTACATAGAGAAAGTTTTAAATTCTGTTGTGCGTCTATTCCAGGGGGCGGTAGGTGATGGATTTGTGTTTATGCATGACAATGCACCTCCACATTGAACAGCTGCAGTACAAAATTGTTTGGAAGAAGAAGGAATATCCACATTAAGATGGCTATCAAATTGCCCTGACATGAACGTCATTGAACATGCCTGGGACATTCTTAAAATACGCATTAAGAAGCGAAACTTTCCACCAATTACTCTACGAGAACTGAAAGATGCTGCTCGTGAAGAATGGGAGAGAATTCCGGAAGCCCAGCTCGACCATTTGATCGCTAGCATGCCACATCGCCTACAGTCATGCATACAGGCCCATGGAGGAAATACTGATTCAGAACAATAAACAACTAAAAGGTTTATTGTTCTGAATAAGATGAACTTTCACATAGTAAGGGTTAGTACAATAAAATACTGATTATTAATTTTATTTAAAAACCTTTTTTGCTTATTAATTTATTTAAAAAAAATTGTAATACATTGTACATTTTTCACCTCAAAAGAATAACTTGTATGTTTATTTGACTTATTTATTTGAGATTTATTTAGTATTGGTTAGAGTTGTAGCAAAATGATGTCTACTTATATAAAAAAATTATTTATAAAAATTAATAAAAAGATGAAATATTCCATTATTCCAAACTTTTAGTGTGTATATAGTTTTCATTTGGCTGTGTTTGTTCAGTAAGAGAATTGCTGTTCAAATTTTATTATGAATGTGTAGTTGTATAGTTCTGAAGCATGGGAAATGCAAATGAATTTAATATTGCAATCATTTATCAACACCGAATTAAGTATTACTTTTGTAAAATGCACCAACTAAATATAAATAATATTTATAGGATATAAGAAAATAATTTTTGCCATTATCGAGGTAGAAAAACAATTATTTATAATTCGCCTTTGCTTTTAAGGAAAGTATATAGTTACGCCTCTGACTTTTAACAACAGGATGACTTATAGGTTAATGTACCCGAAATGTTTTCTTAAGCTCGAAATAACACTGTGATTTGATTAAATTGCGCTATCAAGACTTCCATTATAATGTTACTGTTTAGCATGTTTTATTGCCAGTACAACATGATTAGTTGTCATAAAAGCTCTGCCACTAGGTAAATTCGCGAAACGATAATTTAGATAAAATTACGCCTGGTTTGAAGATTATTGGTAGTATTTATTGAAAACCTGTACACCACAATTTTGTTTAATAAAATAATTAAAAGTTAACGAGTAAACGGTTTGTATGGCTTAACATCTCCAGTTTACAGGGTGTATCAGAGTCCAACATGATTTTACTTGTCTCTTTGTCGGGATATTTTAGGTTTTTATTTGCAAGAAAATTATTTATAGCAGATCAAGCTTTAAATGCCTTAAACTTTGACCATTGAAAACAAGGCCGAAAGGCTTCATGTTTCTGATTTTTACCGTCACCAACATTATATTTGACACTATGGCAAGGCGCACATTGAGACACAAGCGACGCAACCCACGCAGGGTAGCACAAGTGACGAAGTCCACGAAATTTGTGCGTGTGTCGTTTGAACGCATATTGTCACAAAAGCTGTGTTGTTTCCTGCGCTAATAGTAATTAAACATAATTTAAACATTTTCTGATGGAAAATTTATTGCTTGATTTAAGTTCTAAATCAGATTCGGACGCAGATTGGGAATAGGAAGTGTTGCTGTACGACCTCTCAAAAAAAAAGAAAGAAATCTTATTGGAAAAGCAATTACATGGAAAAAAGACAAAGTCATGGCGAATTTAATTTAGCATCTGAATTCTCGGACTCAAAGTTTACAAATTATTTCCGACTAAATAAAAATCAGTTTGAAGAAGTGCATAATATAATAGAAGATTTCATATATGACGGATCATTTGTATCATATAGAACAGGAAATTTTCTCACAGCCTCAATAAGTTCTTCCTGCATTTTTTGTAATTATTTTGCCATGTACGCTCACGAAATCTGTGTTTCGAACACTGGGCAACACACGTCTGGTTTGACACATTCAATTGCTGAGTACATGATACAAAAACTAGGCTTGTGCTACCCTGCGTGGGCTGCGTCGCTTGTGTCTCAATGTGCGCCTTGCCTAATTATGTACCTACTCAGCAGTACATCTGTATAGGGTAAAATATAAAAACATTGTTAATTTACGAATATTATGGGTGATAATTATAAACTAAGAATAATTATAAATAACTATTCGTTTAAACTTAACTTCCGTTATATTAAAAAATTAGCATCGTCAGATTGACATATTGAAGTTACATTTTGTTTGTTTGTAGCTAGGTACCTGATGTTGATTAGGTTAGACCAAGTATGAAAGTAATTAGACAACAATATTAAAGCCTAGATGTTATTAACTAAGGGATTATCCTGGATGTATTTCCCTCTATAAGGTCAATATAAATTTGCAATGATATAGAGAAACCAGGAAAAAACTATATCATACTGATCTTTACAATGACTTAATATATATGTGTTACAATATATCTATGTATAAAATAAATACTCAATCAAAGTAAACAATTTAATAGTGGAGAACTTCCAAGATTTATTTGTTTATTAACAACTTTAAATTGTGAATCTGCTAGGTGTCTTTTTATTTCAAGTTCTTCAAGGAAATCTAAATATAATTTAAAAGCGATTTTTTAATGAAACGTTAAGTTTAAATGAATAGTTGTTTATTAGGTAAGAAAACAGAGTAAGGGTTAGTACATTAAATTTATGAATCATTTATGAGAAACTAAAGTCAACCACTAATTTAATGTTATTATTGCAATCATTTTATATGTTGTTTTGAAATAGCTTTTTTAATTCTTAAAAAACAGCCTGTATTTTTTATAAATTAAATATGATTTCGCGATAAGCTTCTATATCTTCTGCTTCTTCTGCTGCTATCCATTGATAGTTATTTGTAATCATTTTTGACCATTGAACTCTGTCTCTAATACTGTGGATTAATTCTCCAGTCGTTCTTATCCCTTTTTCATGTTTGATATTTTGGAGCCACGACATTCCATTTCTACCCAGTACCCTTTTCCCCTCTATCTTTCCTTAAATTTACAGTTGGAGCTTTTATATTACAAAGTTTAATTTATTTTGATATACATCAAATTTTCTACCATTTGGTGTTTAAAATAAATAAAGGCTTGGTTTTAAAATTATTTGTAAAAATATATTTTCTTTTGTTTTGCTGGTATTGTTTTGTTTATACTTTGCGGTTACTCAATTAGACTTTATGTGCTAAACAATTAAATTGAATTTGAGATTACCAAGCTTTGTTATGAATTTTAGTTTATAACAATAACAGTTTTACATAACATCCGCGAAATTAGATCCACGATCCACGTTCTATTTTGCTTGTATCTTTTGGTTTCGGCAAATCATTATTTTAGACAACTCAAAATTTTATTCGAGACCGAGACTGAGATTCTCGTAACGTCTGTCTCGGCTTCGAAAGGTTAGTCCCTTTCTCGCTCGGAGGAAATTTTTTAGACTGATCACTCTCGCGAACTACTTGTAACGAAAACAAAGAGATAATGAAGCATTTTTAAACGAGAATATGGGACTAAAAATTAATTGCAAGATAATAAAGATTAGGCTATGGAAAAACAGTAAAGTAGAGATTTAAAAGTTAAACATATTGTCTAACTCAATATAAAATAGGACGTAAAGTACTTGCCTTTAAAAATAGTTGATTTTTAATCTGGAAATGAGTACGTAAAATGTAACTTTTTGTAGAGATCGACGAAAAAAGTAATTTATATGTTTTAATGTTTATAATCAAAGGCAACATTTATAAAATCGGGTCTGAGGCCCGAGATCTATGGACATTAAATTACGCCCGCGGTACATACAATGTGTTCTTGTTCACTTTTAATACTAACAGGTCGGCTGAAAAGTCCTCGGTCTATCATAGTAAAACACAATATTTTGACAAAATTCATTTTTTTTATTCAACATAGTTGCCTTCAAGGGCGATACAGCGATTATAGCGACTTTCCAACTTTTCGATACCATTTTTGTAGTACTCCTTCGGTTTGTCCTCAAAATAGGCTTCAGTTTCGGCGATTACCTCAGTATCAGACCCAAATTTTTTTCCCGCGAGCATTCTCTTCAGGTCAGAGAAAAGGAAAAAGTCGCTGGGGGCTAGATCTGGAGAATACGGTGGGTGAGGAAGCAATTCGAAGCCCAATTCATGCAATTTTGCCATCGTTTTCGATGATTTGTGACACGGTGCATTGTCTTGATGAAACAAAACTTTTTTCTTCTTCATATGGGGCCGTTTTTTCGCGATTTCGGTCTTCAATCGCACCAATAATGCACAGTAATAGTCGCTGTTGATTGTTTTTCCCTTTTCCAAATAGTCGATGAACAATATACCGTGTGTATCCCAAAAAACTGAGGCCATAACTTTGCCAGCTGACTGTTGAGTCTTTCCACGCTTTGGTGGCGGTTTACCGGCCGCAGTCCACTCAGCTGACTGTCGATTGGACTCAGGCGTGTAGTGATGGAGCCAAGTTTCATCCATAGTCACATATCGACGCAAAAAATCGGGTTTATTACGACTTAACAGCTGCAAACACTGCTCAGAATCATCAATTCGTTACTGTTTTTGGTCGATTGTGAGCACGCGTGGCACCCATTTCGCACAGAGCTTCCGCATACCCAAATATTCGTGAACGATATGTCCAACTCGTTCCTTAGATATCTTTAGAGTGTCAGCTATCTCGATCATATTCACTTTACGGTCACTCAAAATCATTTTGTGGATTTTTTTGATATTTTCGTCTTTTGGGCGTCCACTGCGTTCACCGTCTTCGGTGCTTATTTCACCACGCTTGAATTTTGCGTACCAGTCAATGATTGTTGATTTTCCTGGCGCAGAGTCCGGAAACTCATTATCAAGCCAAGCTTTTGCTTCAACTGTATTTTTTCCTTTCAAATAACAATATTTAATAAGCACACGAAATTCTTTTTTTCCATCTTTTTGAAAATAAGAAAAGTTGCTTCACTAAAAATGCAATATCTCACAAACTAATAGTCCGACAGCTGTCAAATTTTTACACGAATCTTTTGAAGGTTGATACTATCTAAAAATGAAATAGATTTAATTCTAGTGTCGTCATCTATAGGTCAGACCGGGGACTTTTCAGCCGACCTGTTAGTTTTAGTAAAAATGTTCCACAATTCAATATAAATCAAAAGCCGAAGTTGCTTTGGTAAGTATCTTTGGCAAAAATTGTCTAAGCAATCACATTTTTTGTTGAACTTTTTTGTCCGTTGCTTGATGTTTGCGGTGGAAGAGGATAATCCGCAAGAAATTGTTAAAAGCTGATGCGGAGTTACTACCAAAAACTTCAAAATTGTACGAAAAAGAATTTCAAAAATTTTAAAAATGGAGAAAGATAAACTTGGTCCAAACTAAGGAGCGGATATAATGATTACACTCACTTGTTATGAAGCGGACATAATAATTATTACATTCACTTTTTATGGCCCGTAGGTGTAAAGACCTTCATTACAAATCTAGTATCATAGGTGAAAATACTCAATTATAGTCAAGTGAATATTAATATTATATTAGATACCAAGGGACATCTTTTAATCCCAAAGGCGAAGTTTATTGCTCGAGCGAAGCGAGGGCAACCATCACCTGAGGGATTAAAAGACATTTTAGTCCTGTGGTACATACGCTATTTTTTACATCGTAGGGCTCAAGACCTGTAAAATTCAAATAAATATGGTCCATAAAAATATAAAAAAAACATTGTTAACCTAATTCAAATGTTTTACTTTAGCCCCTTGGGATTAGTCTCTGTAATGTAGTTCTAAAATAGTAGGTTTAGTCCCTACGGTGTAATATAGTAATTTTATGCCAAGGTAGAAAAGTGATTAGGGTATTTTGAAAAATATCTATAGTACCATGAAAACTTGTCTTGTGTCAGTAATAAAGAAATCGAAGTATTTTTCTCTTGATTTAAAATTTCTTCATTTATTTCAAACTCTTGTACTGGCCAATCACTTTGATCTTTCTTTAGCCATGAAGGTCCCTCCCAATATATTTTTAAATAAAAAAAGTCACAAATAAAAATACAGTTTAAATTTGTCTGCTAATTCAGCTGTTTAAAAGAAATATTATAAAGTCGGGTAGATTTTAGGTTAGGTTCAGAGGTAAGTAGTAAAAAATATATTATAACTACTTAGTTAAAACTAAAGAAGGGATGACTTGAAATATGATTAAATGGCGTTGAGGTATTTTTTCAACTTACTGTCAATATTTTATTACTCTACCATGCATTAAATTCTTTGAATTTAAATTCTTCTCATTAGATATTTAATCACAATATTATAGATTTTATCAATTTTTAATTAAGTTAGGCTTAAAAAAATGAAATATCTTTTGGTTAAAATTTATTCACCGCGACAAAATTGTTTTAAGTCGAATTTTAAATTTATAGAAAAAGGTGTTTTACAATGATTATTTTTTTCACCTGTCAAAATATCACAGTTTTGTGATTTCGTCCAATGAAAACGCTTAATCTTCAATGTTCTATGCTAAATGCTAGCCAATCATTCCGTTTTATAGCGATAAAACCACTAGTCGTTTTACCAGGATCGATAAAATTATAGAACTGTCAAAAATCAATATTGCACAATCAATTTTCTTGTTTATAAGTACCTTATAAATCAACATTTATTTATATTATCTAAATATTCTGAAATATATTTTGTTATTATTATTATCAAAATTCAATTCATCTAAACGATAATGAAAAACCAAATATGTAGTTATTTTAAAACAAACCTGCTTCCTGGTTCTGTATGCATTTAAAAGTTTTATATGCCTACAGGCAAATGTGGTCTTGTAGGTAAACTTTAAATAGATATACCTAATAATTTTTATTTTGGTAATTTTCTCTTTAATAATATAATTGTTTAAATAGGTATAAAAATGAATATTTATTCAAATTATAACTCTGTTCTCACGACGCTCACGACATCTGACCACTGTCAATACTATCTAGGGTGTGTTCGGGGAGCACGCTATTTGCGCCATTTGGCGCTATCCAGTACTATTCCTCGTTTGCGTTATATGGCTCTTGGCGCTACATAGCTCGAAAGCGTGCTCCCCGAACACACCCTATGTGTACCCTTAGACAAGGAAAGAGAGAGGACTGCGCATTGGAATCAATTTATGTAACCCATTTACCACCAAACTAATGGCGGACAATATTGACATAGGCGTATCATACGATTTTTCTTATACGATTATTAAATAATCATTTTCATTATTTCGTATTACAAATCTAATTTAAAAAAGTCTTTAAATATGTACTGCTTCAAAAAAAAACAACAATCATTTTAAAACATGTTTATTTGATAAATATTACAATTTTAATCTATTTTATCTATTTTAAATATATGTTTTTGTTCCACGCACCAGCCAAACTATTACATTTATGAGAAAATAATAACAATTAATTGAAAAATAATCTTTAAAACTGAATGAAAACAGTTTTCAAAATGTATGTACTATTAATTTAAGTTATCATACATAACATATGTGATTTAGTTAAACATCTATTACCTGAAAGCTGTAATATTAATAAAAATAAATTTTAAGGAAATAGTTTTAAAATACTTTTTACCTATGAAATGAAATTCCTTCCTCTTTTTTAGCACTCTGACTGTTGCACTTATAAACTGCACAATTAACCATTTTAAAATGTCCATTCAGGTAATTAAAAAAGGTGAAAATTAATAAAAAAAACTAAAAAAATACAATTCGACGTTCCAAATTTGTTTACCACCAAACGTTTGAAAATTGGCTTCACTCACACGCATAAGGTTTTCATTGCCATGCGCTGTCCTCTCTCTTTCCTAGTCTAAGAGTGTACCTATAGGAGAAGTTAATAGGAGGGGTAACGGCATTTCGTGGACCACATTTATTACGTCATTAAAGTCGGGCTTATCAAATTTTTTATTAATGTTATTAAAAGATCAAAAGATTATAAGTATTTTCTTTTAAAATAATAATATATTTATTAAATATAATTCTGTGTAAACCCATTTCCTTTCTTTCTCTTGATTATTAATGTGTTAATAAATTAGATCATAGGTAGGCAACACAAAATACACCTATCCTAGTTGGCTTGTCAAATTTGTTATTAGAGTTATTAAAAGATCAAAACATTATAAGTAAAATAGTAAAAATTGGTAAAAAGATAACGATAAGTTATTAAATAAAGTGGTTTTTGTACAGAATGGTTCAAAAAATAATCTTCTCAAATACCATTCGTCCTGTAAAATTTTACTAGATAAATTTTTATTTTCTAGACTCAAACTTTTTTATTTTAGGCAAAACTACTCAAACAAACTGAATAAGATAAAATCACTCGTCCTAAGGACTCGTGATTTTATCACATTTCAATTTGTTTTCGTATTTTTGCCAAATAAAAAAGTTTTCGTCGAAACTAAAAATTTATCGATAAAATTTTAAGGACTCATGGTATTACCTTTGATCAATTCTGGTACCCAGTATTCACCGTTTACACCAGCCATTCGGTTAAAAAGTATTGCAAAATTGATTTACATAGGTAATTAGGGGGACACATCTCTGCTAACTAAATTATCACAACAGACGTCAAACAGAAATTTATATTAATCAGGATGTAGAAAGTTTTGTCAATATTGTTGATGAATTGACAATTACTATTTTTATAGTTCAAATATCAAATTAACGTAAAAACTTGTTTTCGATGATAAAAAGGGGCTTAAAAAAAGACAAGATGTCAGTTTTTGTATACAAGGGGAAAAATGATTCAAAAACATTAAATTTAAAGAGAAATTGAGATTACAAACTTGAAACTTGACATTTAATTCAGATCTGGTTTATTATGAATTAAAAAGGTATAGATACAGGTAACTAGATATAAACCTATATAAGGAATATACAAATTTAGAATCTCTTTGAATACAGCTGATCGAACAGCTGACATTTTTTAGGGATGTTGCAATTTAACTTTGTTTTAAAAAGCCGTTTTGAAAAAGTCTAAATTTTCATAAAGTTATTGTGTGTATAGTGAGTACTGCGAAAGCAAATAAATACCTTTTGTATCATCATAAGGATAATTGAATTCAGTATCCAGAATTGTGATTAGTGAATTTCCGATACAAACTGTAGTTTGGTTCAAATCAGCACCATCAGCATTTTGTCGTATCAAAATTCAGCAGTATCAAAATATGACATCATAGAAACTTTTGGTATATGAACAAATTAAAAATTTCATAGTACACTAAAATTTTTATAGCTTTTTAAAGCTTTTTAAATTTTGTTTGAAATTTATGTGTATTTATTGTAAGTTTGTCAAAAGGAAACATCAAGGTGACCTATGTTTTGACATTTCGTTGTTTCAATTAAATTTGACAGAGTTTGTGTAAATGAACAATAGACCATTCCAGAACACGTGACTTTGACACTTTTTGACAAGATCCGTCATTTTCTCTGGGTGGCACACAGTCTTATATATTGCTTATAAAAGTATTGCTTATAAAAGCACCCAAGCTTATAAACAATATGAAGCTGGGTCTATTCAAGAAATTGCAAAAAGTGCAAAACTGTATAAACAAATGGGATTAATGAGTTTGTATGCCACCCAGCCGACCGTCAATGACGTCATTCTGGAATGGTCAATTAAGGTATTTTATGAGACAAATCATTTTAATTATTTACATTAAAAATTATTTTCATTAAAACAGTTATAAGCTAGCATTCAAAATTCTATATTCGGGCAAATATAAGATATTTATTTTATTGTTTGTATAGAATATTTAATATTTAACATTTAAATTACAAAAAAAAACTAATTAATTCATATTATACACTGTATACCGCTATATATTTAAACCATTATATTGTTAAATAAAGCTGATAACAGCCTTTAATTGATTTTTATTCAAGAACCCCACAACAATATTAAGATAAGAGGAAGTTTCTTTAATTGCCAAACTTTTCATGAATATATAAGAATTATCATCACGCTGAACTTTTCTCTAAAAATAAAGGAGTTATCTTCTGAAAATTTAAATTCAGTTATTACCTACTTTGTGCGAATTTTATTTTGTCACTTTTTATGCTTTGCTTGTTACTTGCACAATCTAAACTTAAAATTTAACTTATAATTACCAATAAATCCAACAGATCAGTTAATTGTCTTTATAAATTATATTGGTAGTTGATTTACATACTCTAAATGTAAGATTTAAAAATTTCTATAGAATTACATTACGCAATGATTTTCTTGAAGATTTTAAAAGGCCCTATAGTGGTTCTGTTAATTAGTTATTAACATTTATTTCACTAAATAAGTATTTTGTTACTGTAAAAATTTTAATTGTGTATTTCGCCACGCTTAAGGAATAAATAAAATTAATTAATAAAATAAATACTACGTTCACCAAAATATAATTAAAAATTGTTCCTTTCTTTACTTTTCAGTATAAAATTAAGAAAAGTTTCCTTCCTTTATTGCTAAACAAACAAAGAGAAAATAAAAATAGTTATCAATTCGTAGCTTTCTAAGATAATCTTAATTATAAAATTAAGTATGTGAATTAACCAATTAATTTATAACTTTATAACTTTAAAGAAGAGGAAACCTAACATCATGAGTAGCAACTGCTGAATTATAGTAAAACAGTTATTTTACAAGTGCCTCATTATAAAACGATCTCTTTCTGGACAATTTTGTGCAATCTAATTCCAATAATCCTTCCAAAGGCTACTCACGTCGGAGCCATTTATGTCTGCCCTTCCTCAAACAATTTGAAACCTTATAGTAAAGGCAATGAAGGAAAAAGATAAGAAATCTTTTAGGATAGAATAAATACCATTTATACTACACTGCGACCGTGTCAACTGTGGATTCTGTGGTAAAACGTCAAACTTCAAACATTTTGCAGGTTAAAAGAGGGTGGTTAAAAAAGTTCATTTTGTTTTTACTTATTTTGTGCGATTATAATAGTTATAGTCATGAATCCTAATGTGTATCGATGGTGTGCGTTTCCACAATGTAAGAATACATCAATAAAAACTCCGAACAAGTTATTTGTTTACGTTCCAATGTCAATGTCAACAATATTTACGAAAGTACGACGTCACGGTCTTCTGATTGGTGTTTCAGCTAATATGGCGGATTTTTATACTTAGTGCTTATATCTATCTTAGTGCTACCTCTATGCTTAGTATACATTTCCTGGTCTCATTGCGGGAAGAAAAGTCGTACTTTTCCTCCCTAGGGAGAAGGCGTTTTGCTATAACAATAATTCCGCATCAACCTGCAGTGGTGGTGCGGTTGATAATTGTGATAGCTTTTTAAGTAATATTTTGAGTCGCGGAGGCAGTAGATTATTATCTTTTATTTAAAAATTACTTGTTTGAGAGAGGTGGAAAAATCAACTGTAAACATGGGAGTAAAGTGCACTTCTTTCTCTTGAATCATTACTGCCTTCATCCTCGGGAGAAAAGTTTAATTAATTTAAAGTTTATTATTTCTTGCAATTACCACGCTAATTATTATTATTAAAGTATGACACTTTAATAAAAGAAATGAAAATTAGTTATTAAATAAAAAAGTTAATATTAAGATTTATTAGCATTATAAATGGTACAGGGTTTTGTGCATTTCGAACATTTCAACTGCTTCGTATCTGACCACGTCAACAATACTGCGTCCCAGTATGATTGCCAATTTATTTTAACATATTTACAAACAGTTTTACTGCGTATCAGGTTTAACAGCGGGTCATAAATTCAAGAAGCAATTTAAGATTTACAAATTAGATGTTGCAGCTAGTTCTATCTTAAAATATCTTGAGAGAAACATAAATATACTTGTAATATAATTCAATAAAAAATGAATTATTATTTTAAAACTATTTGGGTTTCTTTTATGAGTTCATTTTTTGTAAATCAAACTGTAAAAGGTGTGGCATTCATATTAATATTAATTTTGAGGTTGCCTTTTTTTAAAAACTATTCAACAATTTAACATAATCGCCTTTTACGAACTGTCCGTGAAAATACAGCTAAGAGTCGTTGACCCAATTAGTTAAAATGACTGAATATATTTGCAAAACTGACCCCATGACGAGTTAGTGCCGTTATGTAGTTACTTAATATCGGCGATTGTATTCGTTATAGTTATAGATAATCGATAGGGGACTTCCTGGTGTAGTTTAAACCTGTGAATAAGCTTGCACGATATTATACTAGACTGGCCGATAAAATGGCGTTTCAGCCAACCATGAACAAATAGTTACATCACACCCACGTTCTTCGTTGTAAACCGGACATTTCCTCTTAGAGGCGCTCTGCATGTTCTTTTGCCGTTTTAATTTTGTTACGTTGAACTTCAAGAATAGATGTAAATCGCGGAATTTTCCTTGCACTATGTAATTCTAGACAAAACTATTTTAAACAAAACCAATTAATTACTTCAAACAGTCAATGTTTATTTTATGCTTGTAAAATAAAAAATTTGATGTATTTTATTAAATTAAGATAAAGGTAAACAATGATTTTATAAATGTATTGAAAAAGCAGATACCAAAAGATATAACCACTACAACTTTTTTCATTATACTCCTCATTCAGACAAATCGAAGAGATTATTATGTCAGCTGTGGAGTTCTTTGCGCTCACGGATTTGTCTACCTGGCCTTCTGCTACTGTGGACAATTTCCAGCCCTCATGTCTCTTAAGTTGCAGCAAATCTCCTCCTGCATCTACAAGCAGCGTTGCAGAGCTTCTACAAAAACAATGGCCTGTTTATTAGGTGGCATCGGGTAGTTTCAAGAACTCAGCAATTTTTTTTGGTAGGAATGCTAACTTGTTTGTCCAAACAACTTGACGGGTACATTTATTGTTCTGGAAATTAGGGAAGAAGCTTATCCTCTATTAGCTTCTTTTTTTCCATGAATCTTTTACATATCTCGTACGGCTTTCCTGATACAACGAATGATCTTTCAATTTTCGTTTTAGTATCCGGTAGGTAGTATCCACGTAGGATTTTCCGGTGTCGTCAATGTCATTTAATTTAATATTTTTTAGTTCATTTTTGCGACATGCGCCAGTTACACCTATGATAAGTACAGCCTGTTGAAGATAGGTGTAAAGAAGAGATTTTAAGATTATTAGAAGTTTTTAGTTAAATCTGAGGGTTAATAAAAGCTGTTGCAGTGGCGGAATCGGATTGTTTCTAAAAAATTCATTGTTACCGAAATGGTTTTCTAACATAGTTTACAATAAAATACCTTTCAGATTGGTGTAAAAATCTTTCTTCTATGAAGGCTAAAGTTTGTGCAATCGAATTTTTTGTTAAACGAAATTATCTCAACAGTTTAATTTGTCCCATTGGTGAAGTCTGTTTTGGCTATTATAAGGTCGGCGATCGTTAATATGGTCAAGAAAGAGATTTATGTCGTCAATAACATCCATTTAAAAAAATTAAGTAATAATACAAAACGCGCGAAAAACAATTTTAGGTTAGAATCTCCTCTGTAATTCCTTAGTGACAGATTCAATCGATTTGTAAATTAAAGTCTTCAGTAGCTTTTATTTACTGAAAAGTTGGCGCTACTAGAAGATTAATAAACACTTACGGGCGACAATCCTCTCAGTACCGCTACCGGACAATTTACTGAAACGTGAATAAATCGGTCCTAAGAATACCGGAAGTCAAAAATAAATTTAAGATTAGTCTATTTGAAGATAGAAAACTAGCAAACACCATAACTGAAAGGGGGCGAATAAATCTAATCCAAAATTTTAGAATTTTTCTATGCTCTTTTGAGAAATTATAGTAACATTTCTTAAAATGGTTAGATGATACATTTAGGGATTTTTGGGATTTCACTAATAAATTACGTAGTTTTAGAACTATACTTTTTACGCCAGGATGAAGCGACGACCGTTAATTGGAATGCGTGAAGGGGATACTATTTAACAAAAATATAATACGAGGGTACCTCCAAAAGTTGGCAGATAGCGAACGGGCACTATTTAACAAAAATAAAACTTAAGTGGTTAACGCATATCTCGTGTCACGTTATTATAAACTAAATTTGATCTTAATAAACGTATATTTAACAAAATTATTTGAATGACAGAATGAATTATTATTTGTATATATTATTGCCTTGACAACATCAAAACGGTAACTAAGTTTAAATAAAATATACAGTGTGTAAAAGCCAAATGGAATAAATTCATTATTTCGGTTACTGTACATATTTATAAAAAATCCCGAAACACGTCAAATTTAAATTATAACTTGACATTATTTAACGTGAAAATGCAACCCCTACCTTCAACCCCCTTAGAATGACAGGTACAACCCCCAATTTTTTAAATGGGAAGTATAGGCTTGTGATATATCATTTGAAAGGTCTCTTCATTCTCTATTCAAAAATGTTATTGTTTTTAAATTTGATGCAAAAATTAACATAAAATTATTATATTAATATCATGTTGTTACCGAAATTCGCTACAATACAATCAAAACCTAAAATGTAATGCAAAACGTAATAAAATGTAGAACACGAAAAAGAACTATGAATGTTAATGAAGTAGATGTTGTCTTGGCAACATCCTAATCTCAAATAAAACTGTCTTCTAACATTATTTAACATATCAGGCGTGATCGACCTAATCGCAAGCGTTATTCGTTCTTTTAAGTCATTTAAATCAGAAGGTTTAGTTTTGTACACATGGCTCTTCACATATCCCCATAAAAAGAAATCTAATAATGTAAAATCAGGTGATCGCGCTGGCCAATCAATCGATCCTCTCCTCCCTATCCACCGATTGGGAAATACTGTATCGAGGTACTGCCGGACATTAAGTTGGTAGAGTTGATTCCAAAATTATCGCGACAGCTTCGGATTTCCCACCTATCTTTACCGTCGACTCGAACGCTAGCGATTACCCAGTTCGAGAAATAGATTCCAGTTGCCCAGCTGCCGCTGGGACTAAGAAACACCGCACACAGATTCCGCTTAGCAATTGTTCTACTAGAATTCTCCGACTGCGCTGCGGCGCGCGCCGATCGGAGATCGGAGATCGTCGGCGAATACCCCCACATTGCCGAATTTTACTGGAGCTGTCGCGTTATTTTTGGAATCGTCTCTAATGTGGTGGTGCTCCATTCTGCTGAAACCATATCGTATTCGCTGGAACTTGAGGGTTACTTGGATCAGGATATAAATTTGCCAACGTTGGAATGACATCATTTTGAAGTAGTGCCAAATAATTGTTGCCATTCAAGTTGCCCTCAATAAAAATGGGACCAATGATATTGTTCCCTACAATCCCTGCCCCAACATTAACCTTTTGAGGGTATTGAGTGTGTTCTTCTCTCATCCAGTGAGGATTTTCCGTGGACCAGTAGCGACAATTTTGCCGATTAGCATGACCGTTAAGTAAAAAAGTACACTCATCAGAAAACATAACGTTTTCTAATTGGATAATATTGTTAACCAACATGTCCATCATTTGCTCACAAAAAAAAGTTCTCCTATCAAAATCGTCTTCCATGAGCTCCTGAGTAGGTATCATCTTATACGGATGCAATTTATTTTCTTTTAATATGTTTGCTATCGATGTATGGCTAGCATTGAATGTAGTAGATGCCTGTCTACTCGATGTTTGTGGGTTTTCCTGAAACTCAAGCAACACATCTAATTTGAGTTCATCACTCAGTGCATTGGCAGCTGCTTTTTTTATCTGCCTTACATGACCAAACTCGCGAAACTGCTTTTCTATTTTACCTATTGTTCCTTGGGATATAGGCGGTAAATTAGGAAATTTCTCATGAAATAGGCGAGTTACTTCCTGTTGTGTTCGGATGTTATCTCCGTAACCAATCATTTGTAAAACTGTTATTTTATGCATTTCCGTTAATCTAACCATTTTTCAGAATTGAATTGAACAAAATTTATACTTAAATTACAACAATGTCAACTTAAATAAAACAATTTACTACTGCTTGTTAAAATAGCGTTGCCATGGAAATTCTTTAAAGTTTTTTAATGGTTACCATCTAAAAACCACATTGCTATGGTTTTTGTTCACTTTCTGATTATCAAGACCTAAACGGGAAATAAGTTTTAAGTATATTGTAATAAGTTTCGAGTATATTTTAGCGAATTTCGGTAATAACATGATATTAATTTTTTTGATGTTAATTTTTGCATTAAATTTAAAAACAATAACATTTTTGAATAGAGAATGAAGAGATTTTTTATAAATATGTACAGTAACCGAAATAATGAATTTATTCCATTTGGCTTTTACACACTGTATATTACACACGTTCTATCTTTTTTGTTGTCAAGGAGGTTACAATTTATATATTTGTAATTTGCAACATTTTCTATTATGGTTTATATATTAATTCGGATATTTGTTTATTTTGCTTTACTGTTTAAACAATGATGGTACATACCACCATTATATAATGCGGGGGAGGAAGAATGGAGACAAGATCTTGCCAGGGACGCCGAAATTTAAGGCAGAAAACTCATTTCAGTTGTCCGTTGATGATTTTAGACAAAAAAAAAATCATAGACTTTCCAAAGAATTAGTGTAAAATTTAATTGCTGAAATGGGGCCTTAAATGAAGAATTACATGTACCAATAAAATAAAGAGTTTTTGCTGCTTTTGCATTTGCTCAAGGATCACATCTAAAATAGTATATTAAACAACGCATTTCATATGGAATTCTGTTATGACACGAGTTCAAGTTTAAAAAACGAATCGCGAAGCGATGAGTTTTTTAAAGAACGAGTGTCACAACAGCCATATGAAATAAGTTGTTTATAATATTTTTTATATTTTGCCCTTTTTACCATTTTTTAAATTAATTTTTTATTTTTATGTAATTACGAAAATTTTTGTTTTAAGAAGTATGTCGGCAGCACTGTGTAATTTATAAAATTTGACAGTTGTGACATTTAAATTATCAAATGTTAATGTTTTAAAATATTTTAAAATGAATAATATACCAATAATAATATATTATATAAGTAAAATATTATATTCATATTCACAGATACTTCCTTAAAGAACAATATAAAATTAATAAATTGCTATTAGCCACAAATGTCGTTGTCAATAGTCTTGCCTTTAGATACTTCACTCATGTCGCCAACCATTTAAAACAAAAATTTGCGTGCGCAAAAGTTACATTACGATACGCAAATGCGTTTTATAATGAAGATTTTTATAAGTGCAAAATATAAAAATGTTTTTATGGCGTTAGTGATGTTTGTGGTAGCATTGAAAATATTGAACTTCACAAAGGAATAAAACATGTTATTTAAAAAAAATGGTAAGCAGAGTATATGGGTGGCTTCTGGGACACGATTTCATATTATGGAGATTCCCCATGTTAGCGCCTCCGCCATCTCCGCTTCAAAAGTGGATGACATGTGTTATTGACGCTTCGGATGGATTGTGTCCATGGTAACATGAAGAAGTCTCCAGAGGCTTTACAAGAAGTCGTCATCGTCGCGTATACAGGGTGTAACGGAAAAGTTGTCGTAAGAGAATGCAATGGTAGGTGTAAGAAGTCTCCAGAGGATTTACAAGAAGTGTAAAAAGAAGTCTCCAGAGGCTGTACAAGATGTCGTCGTCATAATCGTATATACAGGGTGTAACGGAAAAGTTGTCGTAAGAGAATGCAATGGTAGGTGTAAGAAGTCTCCAGAGGCTTTACAAGAAGTGTAAGAAGAAGTCTCCAGAGGCTTTACATCATGGGTCTATACAGGGAGTATGCGAAAGTCGTTATAGAAAGGAATGCGTAATGGTTTCCGGTTTCTATGAAACATACACATGGCTTTCTGTTAATACGTGTGTGTGTGTGTGTGTGTGTGTGTGTGTGTGTGTGTGTGTGTGTGGATGACATTATACTAATTAATTGCATGTAAAAATAACCGTCACTCTGCCTCATAATTGTTAGGACCTGTAAGCAATCGTAAGCAAATACATAGGTATAGAGATTTAAAAATTTTAACTAAAGAAATCCTTCCAAATTAACTAATTTTTTATAGACATCTTAACCTATCCCGAGGCATCTAATTGAATTGCTAAGTCTTCTCATATTTTTTATTTTAATTTTCCCAAAGTTTGAAAATGTTTTTGTTGATACCTGAGGTTAATTTTCAAAAAAATTGTCTGGTTGTACTTTGAAAACTTATTCTAATCGTTCTGTTTAAGTTTTAAAAATAGTAAATTATCTAGTAGACTACGTATTTTATTTATTTACGATAAAGTTTACACGGTGCGATTGTTGATAGAATTAGAAAAATAGAAAGAAATTTTCTTTCTATAACGATAGGCGGTACAGGCCCAGTTCTAAAACAAAAGTTCATAACATTCAACAAAATTTTACCTTTTGTATAAATATTTCTAATTACAGTTAATAATTTGACATTTATAACTAATCACTGCGGTTGCGGAGGACGACATAGAGTAGTAATTGTGCGATTGGAGAATATCCGCCCAGTCGCTTCTTAGATCGTTATATCTTTAGCAATAATTGTTGTATTTCTCAAGACTTACTACCTAGGCGGTTTTCAAAGCAATTGCAAATAACAGAATGTCACGTTCATGAAGAAAAACAAATCGTTTAAAGTATCAAGGATGATCGGTCACGAATTTTAGAGCGATTACCGCTTTTAGATAGTGCCTTTGTTAAAGTATTAAACGCAATAATTGTAAGATTCACTCTTTAGCTTAACGTATGCCACAATGGACTAGTTTAGTGATTTTTTTTTGATATTTGCATATTATAAAATAGGTTTTTAGTGGTTCAACTGTACAAATAAAATTTTTATAAAATTAATCCTCTAGCCATAATCGGCTTTTGAAATTTAAATTTAATGGTTACATACGTCATAAGTGGTAAGTGACGTGTTTCAATAAGATTGGTAGAAAATTTGCGATGTTGTCGATATGCTTTAATATTAACCGAGAAACTTATCTCTCTCTCTTATTTGTTGTCATTAAAAAGAGATAAACATATCGATATTTTGGTTCTCTGATTGACACTTTATCAAATAAGGAGTAAAACACTAAACAAAATATTCTGTCATTTTCGTTAGTTTAATTTGTTGTTTGGTTGTGTTTGGTTTATGAAAGAAATTACTTCTATACTATTTTTGGTTCGAAAATAAAAATCCCTAACACCTTCTCTTGGTGTTATAGCGGTTCCTTCAAAAATAACCAATAGAAGTAATTGTTCTCTCGGGTAGCAACCCTTCTATCGGTACAGTGAGAGAACGAATTTCAAGAATACCACGCCCACTTTCTATTGGCTGTTCTATTCTATCACCGTCAAGAATAGGGGTCTTGTTTGTTTATTACAGATAAATACGATTTTCTCTCTTGTCATATATCTTGTCAACTGGTACAATCAGTTAGTCACAGAACACGGTGTTTTGTGCCGCCAGTTCTTTGAGAATACTTAAAACGAACGTAGCTAAAATGTGACAACGTTGACTTTTAAACACACTTCATTATTGGTTATTAGTTGGCGCTACGTTTAAAACTTACTAATTATTTATTGCTAAATTTTACGAAATGAGAAAAATTAATTGCAAAATGAATACCAATATAAGTTAGTAGGTATCTTATCCTAAATATATATTGCTATCATTTTGATTAATATTATCCTACTAAACTAGTCCATTATTATTAATAAATATTTCGAAACTTTTTTGTAAACAAATTAGGTTATTTTTTGTTTGTACATAGGGTACGTTTTTCATTTTTTTCATAATATTCCCTTTGATGATCAATAAACTTTGCATTCGTTAGAAAGCAGTTTTTCCATTTTTTCTTAAAACAACGATAAATGAGTCAACTGGTTCTTGGGCTTAGGAACAAGAAGTCATTGAGTGCTAAATCTGGATTGTACGGAGGATTTTAGCTATTGACATTGGTATTACTAGTTCCCGAAATATAAATAGTTTCCTTCGTAATGATTGCAGATAGGGCCACCAGACTTGAGGACATCACAAAAAGGTCACATTTGATGTGATCGATAACAATATTTATTTTATTTAAAATTGTCTAATTTTACCTATTGCCCAATATTTATTTTCACCCATAACAATTACATCTTGTTCTCAGATAAGTTTGATGACCGATGAGAACGATAATTTTTTATTAAATATTTACGATCAATAGAATATTGTAGTTTCTTGTACGAATAGTAAATTAAAATATGTATGTAAATTCTATTTATATGGACAAATGCACTGAATTTTTTCTTCAATTGGTTACGATATATGGATTTCAATACATACACATGAAAGACTCTTTCTTCTTTTAAATGAAAAATGTCAAGAGGTTTTTTGGGAGTTAAAACCAAAAATAAGATAATTGATTTTAAAAAGGCCATACAAAAGGCCGTTTTAAATTTTTGGCCATCTACCGAAATAAAAAGTTGTCGATTTTATTTATTTCAAGCATAGTGGTGAAATAGTGATTATGGTGGAAAAGTGAGTTATTATTGTCGAGGTTCATTAAAGACCGAGAAGCGAAGCTGATCAATTTCTTTTTAAAGTTGAGGTAAAATCACTCAGTTCTTGGAGTATCTGTGGTGGTGGTCGATGAGAATTCTAAGCTCTTTGTAGCTGGTACCAAGCGTGCTTAATAGGGATGAGATCTGGCGTTGGAGATGTGGCCGCATGCTCAGAATCCCATGTATACACCACGTGTCAAATGATACGGTATTATAATGCATTGATGGACAACTATAGAGCGGGTCACAGTTATTATGCAGCGTGGCCGGCATAGGCCAATGTAAATCTTATGGACGAATATTCAACACTGTTGCCACTTTGGTTACGGCTTGAACCACAATTAACTCAGCCAATTTATTTTCGTAGAAACGTTTTATTATGAATTTTGCAAAACAGATGTATTCTATATAATAAATATTATTAAAAAATGGAATTCAAATCTATTTATGTAGATTGTAATCAGTATATACCTGATCACTTGATGGATTATTTAGTTCTCTACTAAATCTTTCAGACAAATCCTAATCCTATTGCCAGTGAAAATATTATTTAATTACAAAGATGCTAATTATTTTTACCTGTATGATCCCTTGATCCTCGTAAACCGTTATGTAATATTCCTGGAATGTAGAGGTAAGTAAATGTACAGGTAAGTAATAACATAGGCAGGTACCTATTTATGCTGATAAACGAAAGAGAATTATTGAAACAACAGCCATGCAGTTAGCAGAACCGTTTGAAAAATTTAATTTGAGGGTGCAGAAAAAACTTTTCTGACAAAGAAAGGTGCAGACGATTACCACGACGAAATGAACGCAGAAGGCTTTGAGGCCTGGTTTAAAGATCAATTGATCCCTAATTTGCCGAAAAACGGATCAAAGAATGTTGTAGTGTTGGACAATGCGTCATACCATTCGGCGAAGTTACCTTTTCCCAAAGACAACTTGGAATAAGAAACAAGTAAAGTACTGGCTACTGAACAAAGAAATTTACTTCGAGGATGATTATTTAAAAACAGAATTATTGGCTACTGCAAAACGCGTTTAGAGAGCAGTACCACCTAAGAAAAATAGACGACATTGCCACGGAACATAATATAACAGTCCTACGATTACCACCTCATCATTGCGAATTAAATCCTATTAAAATGGTGTGGAGCCAAGTGAAAGGATATGTGGCTCGTAATAATAGTACTTTTAAAAAAGAGGATGTGGAAAAACTTATAAAAACAGCGTATTCGCAAGTAACCCCAATGCAGTGGTCTAATTATGAAAAAAAGGTAGAGAAGACAGAGGAAAAGATGTGGCAAACAGATCATTTAATGGAAGACATTGAGCCAATAATAATAAATCTAAATGAAGACGATGAAGATGAAGACTTGGATGACGATGAAGATCAGTAATATATTTCTTAACCCTTAAATGTTCCATTCAATTTTCATTTATTTTAGTTATTACCTGCTAATCATTGTCATTTTTAAAGTTTAATTTTAATTCAAGTTAAAATACGTAATTATTAATTCATTTACTTATTCTATATTTTGTTTGTTACAACAACCCGCCAGAAGAAGAAAAATCCTCGGAAAAATCATCGAAACGTCGGCAAGATTTCATTAGCTTTTCTCTGTTAATCGTTCTCCCTTAAAATTTAGATGACAGCTGACTTTTTTACCACTCGTCTTGTAATTTATGTATATATTATTATTATTGACATATTTTTATTATTAATTATATGATTATATTATTATTTCATAATTTGACAAAGGTCTTTTGTAAGGCCGCTGTATTTATTTATTTCTTTATACGTGATAATTAAACGTATAAAATTTGCGGATTTACAATATTTTCCTTTAAACGCATAAAATTTATCTAAAAGCATAATTATAAATATTCTTAATTACTCACTAAACGATTTTCAAATGAATAATTTAGTCAACATTTAAATCATAATAGTAACACAATGGCAAGTTATATTCCCGCGCCAGTTGGAACCAAATTCGAAGAACATGCCGATATGGCAACGCCGTCGTCAATAAACGCAATGCTGCATAATAACTGTGACCCGCTCTATAGAATACCTACATCAAACGCAGAAAATAGGAATACTTCGGACATATCATGCGAAATGAAAAGTACCACCTTCTTTAACTCATCCTACAGGGGAAAAAAGAATGCCGAAGTTCAGCGGGACCAAGACGACTATTGTTGCTGCGAAATTTATGAATATGGACTGGAATGACTTCGACAGCTCTATTCAGAGCGGCAGTGAATAGAGTAATTTGGATCAATGTGATAGCCAACATCCACAGAGGATAGGCATTTCAAGAAGAAGATAGAGGCTGCAGTGCCAAATGAGGAATACCATGGAATTGTAAAACTTCATCAACAATTCTCGCACGATAACGTTTATCGTTATCATCATTAATTATCATCATCATTAAAAAAATTCCTCACTAAACAGCAATTTTCCCTCCTCTGAACGATTGAACTTCATGGACGGTTCTTAGATTTTTGTCCAACTGTCTGACTATCCGAAAACCGTCCATATCATGACTCATCAGTGAACAACATGGACATCCATTGATTATTCCAATTCATATGGTCATTAGGCGATTCCAATCGAAGTCATATATGTTGTTCTCTTAGTGGAAGTTGTTCTGGCCATTTATTTTAAACAATATTGACTAAAACACACCTAAAAATCAGACATGAGAAAAAACGTGCAGTTAGTAATGTCTTCATTATTCTGTTAAAAGCTTTTAAGACAACAAAGTTTGTCAAAGGATTGTTTTTTGTTCATAAGTTTCATTCAGTATTGTAACATGTCTATCGCCCTGCATTAGGCGATTCCAATCGAAGTCATATATGTTGTTCTCTTGGTGGAAGTTGTTCTGGCCATTTATTTTAAACAATATTGACTAAAACACACCTAAAAATCAGACATGAGATAATACGTGCAGTTATTAATGTCTTCATTATTCTGTTAAAAGCTTTTAAGACAACAAAGTTTGTCAAAGGATTGTTTTTTGTTCATAAATTTCATTCAGTTTTGTAACATGTCTATCGCCCTGTCACTTTATTTAGATTACCGTTAATACAACTTTAAAATTAATTCCTGACCCACCGGCATATTAGACACTTTCATCCACCAAAGCTAAATGGGCCCTCAAACGAGTGTACGTTCAACAGAACACATCCCTAGGTTGGGTTAGGTTCAATGTGAGTGGAGCGCTCAACCACCACTCCGCTGCGACCACCGTTGAGTCTATTGTGGCTCATCCAAGGTTATAAATCGCCAAACAAGCCAATCCTCCTTGCGAAATCAATGGTTGTCTGCGGTGAGATCTATTTAAAGTCGTTAGGCTCCAATTTTGGGAAACCAAGAATGCGGTGTCTAGTAATTTCCAGGGCGGTCTCGTCTTCCACACTGCAGAAGCGGCAGTTTGAAGTTTGACTCAGACCTATTTTCTTCAGGTGGTATTTTAGACGAAAATGTCCCGTAAGCAGTCCTATAAGAATGCGTAGGTCTTTCCTATCCCACTCCAGAATCTGCTTAGTTATATTTTTCGAGGGTTTGGAAATGAAAGCCTTCGAATGGATTAGTACTGGGATATCATTTCAGTACATGAGGATTTTCTTCTCTATCAAGCCGGCAGTACTTTTGGTAATGCCAAAGAATGGTTCAGGTCATATAAATCTAGACTCTGTTCCTTTTTTGGCAAGAGGGTCGGCTTTTTCGTTACCCACCACTTCGCTATGTCCTGGTGCTCAGGTGCCTGTTGTTGGAACCAAGACGTTCTAGGGATTTAATACAGTTCCATACCAGCTTTAAATTAAGCTGGTTGGAGCTCAATGCCTTAAGAGCTGCCTGGCTATCTGATACAATTAAAACCCCTAACTGACCGCACTCCCATCGAACACACCCTATGTATGACGGTTGATTGACAAGCGATCTCAATCCTGAGAAAAACCAGGCATTGTGCCTTATTCTCGAGTGACTGCCCCTCCAGTAAGACCGCTTTCTTTTATATCGTATTTGCTGATGAAAGACAGCCAGCAAAGCCAGGGTACAGCAAGTACCAATAATCAGTCTATAGATTCCGTAGATATATGTAAGAAATTCTATTAAACCCAGTACAAAAATATGAATTAACATCCAACAGAACATGACTAACCACCTGAGGCGCATTAGAAACAAAACAGACTTTAAGCTAAGTACCTCCTATTTTTTGGCAGACTAGTCAATTCATAAATAAATATATCAGTTTTATTTAAGAAAACCTAGTTGGCTGTAAAAGCTGTATCGTGATCGGTTTAGCTTTTCATGTAGATATTTTATATTCAGAAATTTATTTACTAATTTAGTATTGATTTTGAAATCTATAAGGTGTTTCTATCTTTTTCACCTTAGTTCCTTTTTTACTTAGATTTATTTAGTTTTCTCGTAAACGAATAAAAAAGATAGTGGCGCCCTTAAACTCTTATAATCACAAACCTGACCTACAGTGAAACATTAACTTGAGGAAGAGTCTATAGCCGGGACCTACCAAAGGTTCTTTTGTAGTTACAAATTTGGCGCCCTACACTGATTTTGATCGTTACAGTACAAAAGTTTAATTCAAAAACAGTTTCACATTACACGAAAGTTTAGAGGTTTGTAAAGAACATGCAAAGATTTAAAGTGATTTAAAAGCTTGAAAATGAAGATTTGTTAGATGCCACGATGTATATAGAGAAAATAAATTTCTTTGACATGATTTCTATGCACTTATTTGTCTCAACTCATTTTCAAAATACGAGAGAAAATCATTTTCACGTATGTACCTTTTTTCTAGCAGTTTCTACATTCAATCGAAACATTCTTTCTTTCGATCTGATTGAAGATGAAAGTTTACTTCCATAAATCATTTTAAATTGCCGTATTTATATAGTAAATGTGATAGAAATTTAGGTTACTTGTAAATATCTTACAGATATTCTATTCACGCTATCTCGATTTTTTTCGAATGAAGTGATTCGTATTTATTTTTAATTAACCTACTTGCCAAATATTTCGGTATCTCTCGACGACAGTTCCCTTTCAATTCCAAATATGAAACTTTCATTAGATTGTTTTTCGTACACTGTCGTAACAAAATTAGTAGGTATATTAGGTATGTTTTTTTTATTTTCATTATCTTATCATCTCAAAATAGATTAAATTAACCTATAGAGTATAGGTTAAATTTCAGTCAGAGTTGATGAAAATAGCCCTTAATTTCTGACAGGCAGGTATTGATGTAAACAAGTAAACCAAATGGACAGAGTAGAATTTAATGAGACCTCTGGCGGAAAAAATTGTAAAAGTCGCAGTAAATTAACTTATTTTGCATTGCTTTTGTATCATGTTAACAAAACCCAAAATATTGATACTTAGTGAAGAAATTTGAGCTTTGCATTCAGCTAACTAAAAATAAAATCATTATTTAAAGTATGAAACATTATTATTTTCACAATTTTATGTATGCAGTTTATTTGTTTTACTCCTTGCTAACACCGAATACGGAACTACGAATAGAAATGAAAGCAAATATACTCCCGCCAAAACTTATTAATATTTTTAACACAACCATATGATGGCGTTGATCGTTGCGTCTACTCATTTTAATTGTTCTATTTTTCGGAAGAGGTCTCTCTACTCATACTATTAACGACAATACTTTTTAATTTAACAGATCTGTATCAATCTGTATTTGGTGAGAAACAGTTTTAAGAAAATTAAGAAAAGAGACAGTAGTTGTGAGAATCAGGAAAAGAGCAGGAGTTTTGTCTTCAGTTTTTTTAGTTTTGTTGGTGTATATCATCTTTGGTTTTGTGATTCCAAATAATTCTGTCCCTAAAATGGATTCAAACTATCAACCCCCCTTATCTAAAAGGACATGTTGTGTACCTACATGTACAAATCGTGAAGGCAAAATGCAACGTTTTCCAAAAAATGAACCAAGTGTGTTTAGTGAGTGGATACTAAAGATACAGTCTTTAAATTATAAAGACTTGTCAGTTGAAGACATTTATAAAAAATATGTATTTTGTGAGGAACATTTTTCTAGTAACCGTAAAGTTTTAGGTACCAAAAGAGGTCTTATAAGAACAGTAGTTCCAACTTTAAATTTACCTGGTAAGTGAATAAATCAAATTGTAATTTATAAAGAAAGAAAACCTGTACTAGCAGATCATGCAAACGTTTTTATGCTGAAAGGACTGTATAAACAGTGGAAGCAACCATTAGCTTTTACATTTAGTAAATGACCTCATAAATCCATGGCATTAAAAAATTTGCTGAAGGTTCTAATCTGCAAATGTCAAAGTATAGGTTTGAAGGTAGTATCGACAGTTTGTGACCAAAGTGAAAATAATGTCGGAGCTATTAGACCGCTAATGAGTGAAACGAAGGAGGAATACTTAAAAAGAAAAGAAGAGAATAGAAATTTTGGTTTTGTGATCAATGACCAAGAAATTATTCCCATATTTGATGTCCCTCATATTTTGAAGTGTTTGAGAAATAATCTTTTGAAACATGACTTGTATTTTAAGCAAAATAAATAAATAAATGATCATTTTTTGATTGTAAACATATATATTTACTTTAGTTTCGTTGAAATGTAGCTGTCTATTTTATCGCAGAGTACTTCTTATTGACAGATAGATGGCACTAGATATAAATTTATGGAATATGTACTATCGACAATACTTTTTAACACAACCGCTGCTACTCGATGTCGCATACGGATCGGATCTAGACAGTAACCAAGAACGATAAACATTTACCAGGATTGCCTAATCGGGCTGATTTGTCCGCCAGCTGTGTGACGTCACTGCAGTCCTTCATTATAACGTTTACCATATAAATGCATGGAAATAATAGGAATTAGACAGTATTTTTATGATTTCTGTAATACTAACGTACCACTATTTGGATTTTTAAGATTAAACACTTATAATTTATAATAAATATTCCCATAAAATCGTTTTAATACGGCCGAGGACTGCAGTGACGTCACGTGCGATCGATTTTTTGGCGAACGTACGTCTTATGGGATTAAGCAATCCTGGTAAATTTTTTATCATTCTTGGACAGTAACTAGGTTCTTGCCATTCTATTCGTAGTTCCGTATTCGTTGCTTGCTAAGATGACATTCACATTTCAAAGCGCCATCTATGGAATTCTACTTTTCCCAATAGAAAAAACTTCCTTTTTGGGTTGTTTATTGTACGTATTGTTGACAAACCACTCCAACAATTATTCAATTTAACTAGCAGTTTAAAAACTGTAAAATATGGTTATTAAGAAGATTTGTTTTACTGGTTCCGGATTCAGATTTAATTGTTTTAGATAAATAGTAAAAGAAGTAGATTACTGTAAGTAAACTAAAATGTTGAATACAAATATGTGATTGTGTGTTATATTAGCGCAGAATAACTAATACATTTTAAGTGCTAAAACATTTGTACAATAAATGGTTGTGTGTAATATTTACACTATTTAATTAAGAATTTTTCTGCAGTTTTTATCATGTTATAAGATTGATTTTATCAATGGAGCTTTTTAACATTTTCTTCAGCGTATCCAGGGTGCTTATTCTTGAATCGAGAGAATGTTTTACTCCCCTCCCTAACATTTCTGCTTCCTAAAATTTCTCTCGATTTTTAAAAGCTGGTTGAACGTAGAAAGGGTCGAGAGAAACTACAAACAGTGTTGCCAGATTATAATAAAAAGTTCTAACCAATCATAAAAGTTAATTATTGACAGTCTAAACTTATTTATGTTCTATATATACATATACAAAAAAGTATTTGCAAGATATTCTTTGATAATTGAATATAGCGGGTAACCAATAACTGGTAATTTTAAATAATTTGATTATCTACTAAAATAGATTAAAAATTAGAAACTTAAAAACAACTAATCAGTTTAATTATGAATCAATATGGTAAATAATACATTTTTCTTAAGTAGGAATGCAAAATATCCAGGAAAGTGAAGACGTAAATCAGATTTTTTTATAGAAACATTATTTGATACCAGGAAAGTTTAATATTTACAAAGGTTTTTATTATGTAAATTATTAGAAATGAATTTTATTTAGTCTATATTTTAAAAGATATACCTTTTGTTGCTTAATAGGAATAACCATAATTTATTTTTAAAAAGCTGCTACTAAATTTTGACTTCAACTACTTTTTTTAATAGGTTGATATTTGTGACAAGCAGAACAAGCGTTTAATTAATTTTTAAGTTGTTGGTCTGATTTAGTGCTTTTATTTTTGATAGAGTTATATCTACATAAGTTGCAGGAAAGGTAAGTTTGCATTGGGTAATATTTTAATTTTTTTAATACATCTAATGTTACATCTTCCATAATATCTCTGATTATATAAGAATATTAAATAGAAAATGTTTGTTTATTACTGATGCAAAATTAAACAAATTAATAAAGTACAAATTTACGGTCATTAGAGAGTTTGCGGTCAGTCGTTTTACATTGCGTAAGACTCCTAAGTCACCATCAGAACTGTTTTTTAGGCGGCAGAACAGAGACAAGATACCATCAATTGATAGACTGCAAAATACTGAAGAAGACCATGACGTTCGTGATCGAGACAAAATTCAAAAGGAAAAGGGAAGAGAGTATGGAGATAGAAGGAGAGGGGCTAGTGAATCGAATTTAACAGGAGATAAAGTATATGTCAGATAAAGCTAATAAACTCAGTTCAAACTATAACCCAGTACCACACACTGTACAGAGTGCCCGCCGAGGTGATGTCACAGTAAATAATTATTTAACAGGACAAGTGCTAAGAAGGAATGTGGTTCACCTGAAAAGAGTAGAAGGGAAATTGCAGACCGTACAGGGAGATGATCAGGAAGAGAACATGGAGGAAGAAAGAAATGATACTGATATATTATATGATGATATTAATAGCAAGTAAATCAGGTTGTGATTTATTGTGCCATTTACTTAACTTACTTAATCTTAGTATTGCCTATTTTAATGTCAATTCGGTTCCTTGTATTTTAACGACTCTTAAGTACTTAGAGATCTCAATTAATTAGTTACATAATTCCACTGTTACCACTTCGTCAGTGATGGAACTGAAGACTGATAGTATTACAGAAGTATTCAAAATATAATGTTGATTGGTTTATACTTTGTTGTTATTTATCTTATTTAACATCAAGGGAGGAATGTAGTGTATGTGAATAATCTCAAACAGCATACATACGCTATTTCGTGTGTCCCTGTATTGGCGGAAAAGATAACTGTCACTGTCATTGTCACGAGAGCGGGGGCGCGAGTGTCATTATATGAGAGTGGAGTTATTTCCAATACGTGGGCATCGCCGAGCCAGTGTTTGGTAAATATCAGCAGAGGGAGAGTATTTAATCAACCCTATACCCTCGATTTCCGAAAACTGGTGATATAAGATGAATTCTCTCTAGTGATATTCTTACTTTAAAATCTATCCTATAATTCGAAAAACAGTATTCTTGACCAGTCATCCCATGAATGGACTAGTTTAGTAGGATCATATTAATCAAAATGATAGCAATATATATTTAGGATAAGATACCTACTTACTTATATTGGTATTCATTTTGCAAGTAATTTTTCTCATTTCGTAAAATTTAGCAATAAATAATTAGTAAGTTTTAAACGTAGCGCCAACTAATATACAATAATGAAGTGTGTTTAAAAGTCAACGTTGTCACATTTTAGCTACGTTCATTTCAAGTATTCTCAAAGAACTGGCGGCACCGTATTCTGTGACTAACTGATTGTACCAGTTAGTTGACAAGATATATGACAGGAGAGAAAATCGTGTTTATCTGTAATAAACAAACAAGACCCCTATTCTTGACGGTGATAGAATAGAACAGCCAATAGAAAGTGGGCGTGGTTCTATTGAAAATGCCAAAACGGTATTCTTGAAATTCGTTCTCTCACTGTACCGATAAAAGGGTTGCTCCCCGAGAGAACAATTAGTTCTATTGGTTATTTTTGAAGGAACCGCTATAACACCAAGACAAGGTGATAGGGATTTTTATTTTCGAACCAAAACTAGTATAGAAGTAATTTCTTTCATAAACCAAACACAACCAAACAACAAATTAAACTAACGAAAATGACAGAATATTTTGTTTAGTGTTTTACTCCTTATTTGATAAAGTGTCAAACAGAGAACAAAAATATCTCTTTTTAATGACAACAAATAAGAGAGAGAGATAAGTTTCTCGGTTAATATTAAAGCATATCGACAACATCGCAATTTTTCTACGAATCTTATTGAAACACGTCACTTACCACTTATGACGTATGTAACCATTAAATTTAAATGTCAAAAGCCGATTATGGCTAGAGGATTAATTTTATAAAATTTTTATTTGTACAGTTGAACCACTAAAAACCTATTTTATAAGATGCAAATATAAAAAAAAATCACTAAACTAGTCCATTAACATCCCTTCTTTATGCACCTTGTTGCCAAAAGTTTTATCCATGCTCAACCAATCAAATTACAGCTATTTGACATTTTTACAGTGATATATTATTAAAATAAAAAAATCCATTTTTAATGTTCTTAGTAAGATGAGCTTCCACAAAGTAAAGGTTAACACAATCAATTTTATTCATTATTATTTTACATTATGGAAAAACTAGAAAAAACAATTACAAATAGACAGAATGAAGTGCTTGTTCAGTTGATGCAGGGGTTCTCTTGGGTGGAATTTCTAATAAACTCAACTCCATTCCGGGGGCAAATAAGGATTGGACGATCGGATAAATTAAAACAGATCGTTCTTAAAACATTTCGACGGATTACAGGAATAGCTTGCTGTTCAGGATCTTTCAAGTCCCTTATTACTTCCATAAGTAATATTTAATCGGATTCAAGTCAATCCATATTTTATTTTAAATGCGGTATATAAATAGTACATTATATACCGCGGGACTGAAGTAGTACATTTAATCCTGAAGGTAAAGTTTATGGCCCGACCGCAGGGAGGGCCATAAATTAAATGGCCATGATTAAATGTACTTCAGTCGCAAGGTATATACGATACTTTTCGTACATCCGGTATGATTTTATTAATTATATCAATAATTTCAAGCAGTTTTTTCTCTCTTCAACTCATTTAATAAACTGTCTTTAAAATAAGTTACCATAGTAACATTGCGTTGTGACAGTTATAATTTAGAAACATTGTCATTACTAGTATCATTGTAAAGAAACATTGTTATTGATAATTATTGGTATGAGTTACTCGTCAGTTACCTGCTGCATTAACCCAGGAAAGACTGGTCAATATGACGAACTGTCACAATATTAATTTGAATATTAACGTTAATTACCATTCTAATTAATTATATTTTTCAATAAAATATCCCTTAAATTCGTTTGTTTGTGATTTAATCGTTCCGGGAGTTTCGTCAATATTTAATCCCGGAGGGATTAAATGTGACACTTTAGTACCTGTCACAAGGGAGTGAAGTTGTCACTTTAGGCCCGGAAGTACGAAAAAATTATAATTATAGTAGAAGTAGGATTTGTTTTTTAATTTTTAAAATACCTTCATTTATAAAAGCATTACCTTAAACTAATCTATCAATATTTATAGCCAAAATCTTAAAGTTTAAGTAAATTAAAAATATAGATAACTAGACAACAACTACTATCGGGGTCCTATACATACATTTCAAACTTGACAACTGAGAACTAGGTGTGTTTTAGGGACTCGCAAACATTTCACGCTAGGCGTATTTTCATGACGCGTATACATTACACACTACCTTTGTATGTCACTAGTTTCTTTACTAACGTAGGGTTAAACGATCTACGTCTACTTATATCCATCGGTCAATGATCGGTTCTACTTGATTTATTCTTAGTTTTATTGTTTCTCGTTGTAAAAGATATGTGAGGTTAGGCAATTAAATGTTTTATAGTGATGGCATAAAACAAAGAGTTTAAACAATCGTGGCCTTTTAAAGATGTTCTTCAGACAGTAATTGTTTAAGGAGTGCAATATAATTCACGGATTTGGGATTAAAACTTCCGCATTGCATTGACTTTTTTCTATTTTATACTGATTTTATAAACAATCTATTTCCGTATAGATAAAGATTGGAATATAGCTTTTAAAAGAAAACAAATTATTATTTTAAAATATTTTTAGTAAGAGAATTACTGTAGTCGCTATGTTCATTTGATTTAACCTAAAGCATTTGATCACGTTGTTGTGGTCATATTTCCATATTAAATAAGCAAAAAATAAGATAAAAATTATTAACAATAATAGTCTTACATTAACCCACTAATATATTTAGTATTTATCTTAATTCTTAATCTACTATACTTGCCAATGCTTCTACTATAAAAAACATAAACAACTTTCTAAGTTGGTATAGTCCCTCCACTATCATCGTTTTGACGTTTACTACTTCTTTTGATATATGTCTCAAAACTTAAATATCAATATATCTTATTAAACAATGCCAATACTAATATATAATAATAATTAATAACACATTTAAAATTCCTTTTAAAGGAAAAATGTCAACAACGACTTTATTTCTCACAAAACCTTTTCTTCCCTTTCTTCTTTTTTATCACTGAAATCTTGTTCTGTGAAATATACAGTGACTGTACTACTAACAGTGGCGACAATCGATTTTGATTGGACAACCGCCATTAAGAGGCAAATTTTCTTTAGCTTTGTATGAGGCCTGTGCACAAAGAAATTCTATGCGCAGATACATTATAATTTACTTAGTATCAAATAATTTTTAATTGATTTTATAAACACTCCCAAACACCCAATTTTTAGATATAGTTTCTCATAAAGTACTAAAATATTTTCTTAAAGTACCATAAACCGGGGTTACTTGAACTCAAAATTTTCAAATTTCTAAATATTTCATACCAATTTGTACTCTTAACTTATAATATGCTTTGATAACCTCGTTTTTACCACTTTTCAGATGTTTCCTCACCACCCTAAACTATTTTTGAACTGAAAAAATGATGTTTCTCATTTTTAACAGATTTTTCAAAATTGGTTTCAAGTAGCCTTGCACTGTGGCTTCTTGGTCCAACTCACAAAATCTATTGAAATAAGTTATTAAAACAGGTGGTGGGTTCAAGTAGGATCAATGATTTAGAAAGAAAACTCTAAAGAATCATTTTAGCAAGCAAAAAAGTTTATTCAAATATATTGATAGATAATATACGTACAATATGTGAAAAATGGATCCTATCTATAAATTGGGAACATGGAAAATGTCTCTTTTTAGCAATTTTGGTGGATCTATTTTTTTATAATGTCTTCCCACTTATACACCATTATGTCTTTGGTTGCTGGCCATTTCCATTCTTTCTTGCACTTTTGCATACAATCAACAGTTGCTCCATTTTCAACAAGACTGTTGACTGCACCCCGAAACAGCAGTTCATTTTAAGTCACCACCACAAAATTTCCTTCCTGAATGGAACTCTGATTCATTGTAACATGTGGATCTGGTGACTGGGGTTTTGATGGACCTGAACGAGGCTCTGGAGTCGTCAAATTCAGATCATCCGACCCTTCATCCTCTGAAAAGACAGTTACCGTTTCCATCTGAATCTTGAAGGCTGTAATCATCTTCTGAGGTAGAATCTTTGTTTTTCGTTGCTTTTCAGTGCTTTCTTTGAGGTTGATTTTTTTCTCTTAGATGATGGGTTTTCTTCTTCTACAGACTGAACATCTTCCTCCTCAGCACTAAATACCGCAGGATGTCCAGGCTTGTTTAGAACATGACCCTTCAATTTTCTCTGGATAGTTGATACACTTATGCTAAAATGAGCTGCTGCCTGTCTCTGAGACATTTCTCCAGACCTAATAGATTCTAGACACAATTGTAGTTTCTATCTGAAAAATCTGCATATTTCCTACTTCCAGGGGTTCTCTTGGGTTCACTACTCGTAGACTGGTTTCGACATTATTGTGTCTCATTGCAAATCGATAGAGATGGTTTTAAGTATCGACGAAGTCGGTCGCCATCACGTTTCTATTGGAATGTAATTCAATGTCCGTTGGGGATATAGCCCAGGAAGTAGTTGTTTTTTCATAGAAAACGGTCAAGCTTGGTATGGAAACTATTAAGTTTCTTTACCCTGGGTGCAGGTGAAAACAATTTTCCACTTTTCCAGTTTTTTTATCTAGTAAATGTTTGCAGATTAAAGAAGTGGTAATCTTACATACAGTCGATGGGTTCTTTGGTTCCGAAGAACATTGTATGGTACCAGATGATTCCTCCATCTTTAAATTTATTTAATGCCCTAAACAGTTTCAGTCATCTAACGTTATTTTTTCCATGTACATTTCATTTATAATTATTGCCAAATAATATTGAAGAATTTATATTTTTCGTCCGCAAGACAGTTTATTAGAATACACGATGTGTGCAGATTCCTTGACCACTGATTTCATTTATGTCACTTGACGCAAGTATATTTCACAATATTTTTTATTTCAGTGTCCTCTGTTTGGGTGCATACTTCATAGTTTATCATTAAAACTGATATGTATTGTTGTGATAGTATATTAAAAACTACTATTAATTTTATGTCTTGGTTAAAAATAAATGGCTGGAAAGCTTAAATAGTTCTACTTAACAATGAACAGGTAGATTTATTATTTTTATTTGTACTACTTCTTTAAGGCAGTTATAAAGATGGAAACAATTGATTGGGAAATAATACAACCTTGCAGATGTTTATAATTGAAGTACAACTCATCTCAAACAATAAATCTAAAACATTAATTTTGTTACACAAGATGAAACCGCAAGCTGTTATTATATATTTATTCATTATTACGTGAAATTGTTTTTCGCACATCTAGTCATTTTAGATTAAAATATGCAATTATTTAATAGTATTGGGTAATATATTTTGGAAAACGTGAAGAAAACTATTTATCTGTGGAATTTTACTATTTTCAGAATTTTTATTAGTTTATTTAAAACTGCAATAATAAATAATCGTGTAACCATGCTTTCGATCATGCTGATATTTGATTAAAGTCCATTTACCTTTGTTGTTTTTGGCAAAACAACGTGATTCTGCAATATCCATAATAAATTCCAGTTTGTTTTTATTGTCTTAGGAATTTAAATTGTTTTTTTTTTCTATCACGATAATGACATAATTTACATTCATAATTTTATGCCTCGTGCTCTAGTAACACTTGTTTACTTTTCAAGTTTATCCATTTTCAAACGTAAAAGAATTTTGGAATCCAATAGGTACTGTCTGTCTCATTGAAAATCAAAACAGATACTTTTTTATCGAAAACATCACTGCTTAGCAGTTAATGTGAATTTTAAAAGAATATTTAAATAACTTGTTTGATTGTTACAAATAATGTTAAAAGAAATTTATTTTAACTAAGAATTTTGAAGGACATTAAACAAAAATTAACTTTTGAAAAAAATTTCCACTTCTACTTAAAAAAATTAGCTTTTTTAAATTCAATGACTGCCATGTTTGGATAAACTATCATCCTTCAACCCCTGTAGGGGTTAAATTACAAAAATGCTAAAACATGTGTTATTTAGTTATTTTTACTTATTAGTCTTATTACAACGCTTGGAGTGGATTGCATAGGAGATTACGAACTTTCATCCAAATACTTCAGAAAGATAAAAGTAACAACTCAATACAAAGTTTTGTTAACGCCCTCTCCTATCACGCAGTGAACTAAAAATTATAAAGGTGGGAAATAGAAATGGTTTACTTGTACTACTTGCTGTTGTTAATAATGTTTTTTCTTACTAATTTTAGAAAATTAAAAGAATATTAAGAACAATAAACAACTAAACAGGGAAAATTTAATAGAACACCAAGTTAAACCATGGACTTTTATTGGAGAAATATAAATATTGCAATTAGATTCGATCTGAATCAGACCATCATCAGGCAGAAATACAAGAGTAGGAATTGGGGATTTTAGCACATAGTTGGACTAGGTGTAAATTATAATTTGAATTTAAATGAGTATTATATGAAATTGAATTTGAACATTACGGTATATGGTTTGAAAAAGTCAAAAGTAGCTAGCAAAATGAGGTTTTTTATTCCATTTAGTGAGAACCCTTTATTAATTCCTCTTTCCCTACTTTTGGTTTATTACTCCTTCTAGTGGGAGACATATCTTTAATCTCTTGTTGTTTCCTAACCCTTGTCCTACTTTTGGTTTCTTAATCCATCTAGTAGAATTTTCCTCTCATTCTTTCCCCTCATTTTATTTGCTACTTTTGGCTTTTTCAAACCATATACCACAATGTTCAAATTTAATTTCATATAATAGACTAATAAAAAACACTTCAATTGAACGTAACTTCCAAGTTTATTTAAAAAATTATGTTTTAAATTACAATGACGGCCGTTTCGCTGATTAGCATCGTCAGATTGACATTTAAGTTACATTTTGTTTGTTTGTAGCTAGGTACCTGATGTTGTTTAGGTAGTATTAAGGCTGGACCAAGTATGGGAGTAATAAGACATAACAATATTAAAGCCTAGTTGTTGATAGCCCTAAGGGATTATCCTGGATGTACTTCCCTCTAAGATCAGTATAACTGTGCAATGATATAGAAAAACCAGGAAAAAACTATGTCATACTGATCTGTACAAAAACTTAATATATTTGTGTTTACAATTACGTCTTATCTATGTATAAAATGTAAACTCAATCAAAGTAAACAGTTTAATAGTGGAGAACTTCCAAGATTTATTTGTTCATTAACAACTTTAACTTGTTGATCTGCTAGATGTCTTTTTATTTCAAGTTCTTCAACGAAATCTAAATTTTGTTTTTATCACAATTGTGTAGTATTTGGATGTCATTGGTGTGTAAGAGTGAGGTTGGATGTTCAAGTAGGTGTTTTGCATAATTTGACTTATCTGGTTGTTTTAATCTATATGCTCTTAAGTGTTCATTGAATCTTGCTTCGAAATTTCTTTGTGTTTGACCTATATATACAGAATTACATTTTGGACAATTAATTTTGTAAACACCAGATTTATTTAGTTTGGGTAATTTTGTTTCTACATTTAACAATTTTGTACCAACATTATTTTGTGTATTAAATGATATTAATGCTGATGTTGCCGAAGATATTATTTTTGAAATTGTATTGGAAATATTTCCACAATATGTAATATTTTTATAACTTTTAATTTCTTTAGTTTGTTTAAGAAATATTAGTTGTAGTGACTTTTTCTGTTCTTTCTTATTAATTAATTTATGTATTAAATGAATTGGATATCCATTAGACATAGCTATTTGTTTTATAATACTAATTTCTTTATCAAAGTTAATTTTGTCCATTGGAATTGAAAATGCCCTATGTCTCATAGAATTATAAGCTGCTAATTTATGCGTTATAGGATGATTTGAATTAAATGGTATGGTTACATCTGTTTGTGTTGGTTTTCTGAACTGACTGACTGAACTTACAAATTTATTTAACACAGAAGTTACAAACAAGTTTAAAATAGCTATAACTTCAGAACTAAACATCAGAACTTAAGCTTTTACGACTTGAGAACTCTCCATATTGATTCTTTTGAACCTACCAGTTTCCAGTCTTCTATCGATCAATGGTTTTTGGAGATTGAACCCCTCGTCTAGGGGAACTCTCCACATCGTTTCTTCTTCTAACCCCGCTATTAAACCAGGCCAGTTCCTGATTTGGTCTTGGAAATCGATCTCCTTGTTTTGGAGAACTCTTTACAAGCCTTTCTATAGAATGTTGATACCTGGTTTCATTCTGAAATTTTTACTTCTTTACGCAAGATTTTCTTATTTTCACACATCAACTTCCATATAGTTTGTTCTAATAATTAAAACTATTTTTAAACTACCTTTTTCAACCTATTTTATTACTTTAACTTAAAATACTCCCCTTTTTTTTATTCATAATATCTGTTATAATTTGTTTAAACACTGCAGTCTGCACATAGAGGTGAGTTTCCATATTGTATTATACATTATAATATATTTTTTATGTTTTCACATTGATTTTGTTTGTTCTATATATTTTATAAACTATATTGACTTTTATAAAACTATCATTTTCTATTACTTGTTAGATTTATCTTATATGATCTGACTTTTATACATGTTATATTTGTCTTTTATATATTTGACTTTGTATTTCATCTTTCTGACATATTGTGTTCTTCTCTTAAAGCCTGAAGATGGTCTTGTGACCGAAACATGTCGCTACTGTAACATTTCATTAAATTACATACTGTGGGTTGACTTTGAGTTTTATTACTACTATTCGTACTATCCACATTTGAGTTATGGATAACCTCTACTAATTAACCTCTACAACTATTTATCTGTTTGAACGAGGCCATAATCAAAGAACGCGTCCCTCGCTTGCAATTAAATAAATAAATAAATAACGCATTTCTTCTGACAAATGACACTAACACGCATTGAGCTAGCCTATAAATGGCCAGCAAGACAATTCTATCCCCATTTCTGATCCAACATGCCGACTGAAGAGTCGAAAGAAAAACGTTTCAGTATTTCGTCTTGTGAACTTCCTTTCTTGTTGTTGAAAGATACAACCCTCTAAGCTGGAGCCTGGCATAACTCTAAGCTGGAGTCAAATTATCTCTAAGTTGAAGTCAAGATACCTCTAAGCTGGAGTCAAATTATCTCTAAGTTGGAGTCAAGTTACCGCCAAGATACCCCTAAATTTAGAGCCCGGTTACCGCTTATGTGTAGACAGTCCTTCAAACCACTTCTGAGCTAAGAGTACTATTTCATCCCGAGCAGCCAGAACCATTAAAGAAACTTTCATCTCTCCACGAAGAAGCTGAAGCCGCCCTTCTAGACAGCACAGCAACCTAAAGTTAAGTTCACTTTTTACAACTCCAGTTCATTATCAGCAAGTACTTACAGTTTCAATAAATAAACAATAGTTTTAAAAACCGTTTCATTTATATACCTTAGACTATAAGTCTTAAGGGTGTAGCGTGGTCGGTCTTTACTTCAAGTAGCTTCTTTATTTGTTTAATTAAAGTAATTACAAGGTGTTTCTATCTTTCTCACCTTAGTTTTTGTGTAGTTTGTTTGCTTAATCGATAGCGTTCAAAAGATAGTGGCGCCCTCATTACTCATTACATACCAATCCTTCCTATAGTGAGCATTAACTTGGAGTCGAACCACCCCCTGGAGAGGGTCTCTTAGCCGGGATCTCTTTTGGAGAGAGTAATTTAGTTACAAATTGGCTTCCTGCCTTTTTGGGACTAATTTAGTTACAACATGTCAATGACTTCTACCTCTTTTGACGTTATTTCTACGGTTTTTTCTTTTGGAACTCTTTAAGAAGACGATCAAAAGTTTCTTCCAATTGCTACCATTTACTGTAGTACAAAATATACAAATTCTTCTTGCTGGTCTCCAGATTGTCCTAGTTATAGAATAAGCCACCTGTAGGTGGTTTATAAAAAACATTTATTTAAAATAGAACTTTTGAGTTACCTTGAACATACTGAAGTTCTTCCGTATTATTTCATACCTTCATTTAATTCTATTTATTCTGTTAGAAATAAATCTAAATATTCAATAATAGCTTGAAGCATGGCATTTAAGTTTTAAATGTGTTGTTAAAGACGACCTTAAACTCGAATACGCAGACCCAAAAAGAAAAACGTAGCTTGTAATTAAAATAAAAAATAACACTGAACTATAATTCCGGATTAGATATCTGCATTCAACATTCTTCAATAATAATAGTTTATTACGAAATCAACAGTGGTCACGTTTTACTCTTAAGTATGTTAATAAATTTGTTTTTTTACAGGTGTGGGAATGATTCCAGTGAAAGAGTAAGTGAATTTTTTATCTAAGCATAAATTAATGAAACATTTTTTTAAAACTTTGTAAATGGAAAGTGCTCTACTTTAAAAAATACTAGCAAGAAGTGGTGGTTAAAATCAAATTAAGAGAATATTTTAAACAATAGAAGAAGAGAAGTTTCATCAATAATTAACGATTAAATTAGTAAATTTTGGTAATTTAATTATATATAATATTAATAAAATTCTAATTTTTCTCTGAAATGTGCAGATGTTAAAAAACCAAATAAAAAACCCAAAGTCAATGGCACAAAATTTTATTAATAATGATGGACAAAAAATGTTCGCGACTAGTTTCGGCCTAACCCATCATCAGGCTATAAAAAACATTTTTGTTTAATAGTGCAAATTATAAAAAAGAAAGAACATACCTTATCGTATAAAAATAAATATAAATATAAAATTGATACAATTAAATCAGCAGATCAACTAAAAAAATACAAAGAGAAAAGAAACAGGGTAAAAGCCCTTATAAAAGAGGCAAAAGAAAAAGCTTGGACAGATTTTGGGAATATAATGGAAACAAATAGCTACAGCAATCAAAAACTATTTTATAGAGTCCTAAAATCCTGGAGAACTGAGAAAAGGACAACCGACATATATATAAAGAATAAACAACAAGAAATATTAACAAACGAAAGAGATATAATTGAGAGATGAAAGAAATATTTTCAAGAACTATTAGGAAGCAGACAGCGAACTCAAGAAAGAGACCCAAACGCCCCTGAAGAACAAATAGAAGAAGAAATGATGAAAAATTTAGGAGAAACAGGTATGATAGCACTACTAGAAATACTGAACAAAACATGGAAAGAAGAAAGAATACCAGAAGAATGGCGAGCAGCGCTGATAACACCAATATACAAGAAATTGCACAAATTACAGAGGAATCACTCTACTGAATACGATTACTAAAATATACGAACAGATCATAAATATCAGTTTAAAAAAAAATACTAGAACCGCAACTTAACGAAACACAAAGCGGATTTAGACCCGGAAGAAATACCCAAGACCATATTTTTACGATCAAACAGCTGATAGAGAAAAGACACACACAAAACAAAAACACATATTTAGCCTTTATAGACATGGAGAAAGCTTTCGATATGGTACCTAGAAATAAAGTATGGAATGGTCTGAAAGAGAAAGGAGTCCACACAAAATTAATAAGAATTACACAAAACATATACGAAACGAACAAAAACTTTGTAATAAAAGCAAACATGAAATCGGAAGGATTCACAGCAGACACAGGACTAAGACAAGGAGGTAGCCTTAGCCCAACATTATTCACCGTACACATGGACACCATCATCAAGAAATGTGAACAGAGGACTATCAAAATGACAGTAGGATATAAGAACCTTGAAAAAATAGAGATATCGGAGGGAACTTTTGCAGATGATGTGGTGCTAATAGCAGGGAATGAAAAACACCTACAACAAAATCTAAAAATATGGAAAGAAACTATGGAAGCGGAAGGTATGAAAATGAACATTAATAAAACGAAAATATTGATAGTGGGAGACCAAAGAACTGATACCCAGATAATAATAGACAACAATAAAATAGAACAGGTCAAAGAATTTAAATACTTAGGAGTTACACTAGACCACACAGGAAAACAGGATGCAGAAATTAACGAAAGAATTGAAAACACAATAAAACTATATTACTCGATGAATAACAAATTTATTAACAACAGAAAAATCTCGGTGCAGACAAAATTAAAAGTTTTCAATACAATATTCAGACCAATACTAACATACGGATGCGAATCATGGAACCTAAAAAATAGCCAGAAAAGCAAAATACAATCCACAGAAATGAAATACCTAAGAAGAATAAAGAATATAACTAGATTAGATAGAATTAGAAATATACAAATCAGAGAAGAACTTGGAGTACAATCCATAACCAAATTTATTGAACAACGACAGTTGAGCTGGTGGGGACACTTACAACGGATGCCGAAAGAAAGACAAGTAAAACAAATATATGAAGCAAGAATACAGATAAAAAGAAAAAGGGAAAGACCTAGGACCACTTGGAACCAAACAATTAGCAAAATACTCCAGACTAGAGGAAAATCATGGAAAGAAGCGATAACAATAACAGGAGACAGAGCAGCATGGAGAAAATTTGTGAATGAATAATAAAGAAAACCCCGACACCTAACGGTACAAGGGGATTTGATTATATATATATAAAATTGATATTGACCCAAAGCATTCAAATAACACTTGTCATCATTGCTAAGGTCAATGTACTATGACAAACATTCTCAAAAAACCAACACATTAAAATTAAATAAATAAAAGTATATGTATTTTTTTAAATTAAAATTAATAAAAATATAGTAATATAGTAATTATCCCCTATAAAATTTAGTAAAAATGCTAAAACATAAATAAACTTAAGTTGAAATCCAGCGGCAATTAAAATTAATAATAAAATAATTAAAAGAAAGGGGGGGTCGTTGAATATAGGCTTACAGATATAATACTGACAGTGTATCTGTGTGAAGAACAAGAAATTACAAGAAAGTATCCAAACAATTATAAAATAAGGGTAGCAAATTCTTACAAGCAAAGTAAAGTAAACCAAAACCAAACCAAAAAGCTTTGCACGACATAATTGCGATGTTGCCACATTTAAAAACTAATAAGAGAATTTATCAAGTTTAATAATCAGGCAACTTATTTTACACCAAACGATTCAATTGATGTCAGACATAATAATTATTTATATCTGTTGTCGTTAAGAGATACTATTTTGTTAATTTTTATTAATTAAATAATTATTATTAATATTAATTCAATTTTCGACACTAATTCTTTGCTTGGTTTAATATTTGGAGAAAACTTAAAGAACATAATACCCGATATTTTGAATCTTAAAATTTTGTTTCACAACAGGATTTTCTTGAAGAACACTTCTGCTCTAAAAAAATACAAAATACAGGAAAGGAAGTAAATTTTTTTGTAAAATAAAGCAGTAATTACAGGCAAATCAAATCAATTTGAAATTTTTTGAGATTAGTCATGAAAGGTGTCAAGTATCCAAGTAAAAAAGGTTGAATACTGGGAGTTGATCCAAAACGCGGTAAAAATTGGCCAAACTATTTTTTGGCCAAAAATAAATAAATATTATTTAATATTTCGAGACATATTTTCGGTTTTTTTTTGGGGTCACTGATAACGATTTAAATGTCAGAATTTCTAAAACACCCTGTAAACAGTAAAAACTACCCTTTTTAGGATTTTAACAGTAAAAACTAGCATTTTTATGATTTTTCTACAAATATTTTGAAATTAAAGCTACTATCAAATAAATGTAAAGGTTGGCCCTGCGGGTGCAGGATTAATTTTAATGAAATAGAGGGACCCAATAAATTAACGAAAAAAATTTTATGTAATTGCTGAAAAAAAAAAGATTTTTGGCAATAACTTTTTTTTGGCTAATCCTAACGAGATGTACAATGATCCGTTTCAAAGCTAAGGTTATCGCCAAAATTTCATGTGATACAATATTTCAATTGGACCAACCATTTTTTTAAATGTTGTTTAAAAAAGAGTATGGACCATTATATTATAAAATATGCAATTTGAAACAGCCAAATCTTCTTACAGAAGAAAAATTTTAACAAAAATTTAATATACAAATATCTTGGAATAAATGATAAAAAATTTGGGTGTTTGAAATAAAAAATGTTTACGCTGCTGGCCAAAAACTGAAAAATACAAAAATATACAAAATATAAGAGTATATCCAATTGCATCAGTCCAAAACATAAAAAATAATGATTACCCAATAGAGTTAGGTAGGTAGGTAGGTACAAGGTGAGCGGGGCGTTTCCCACCCCTCCACTGCGGCCAAACTCGAGCCTATTGTGGCTCACCCCTAAGGGTCACAATTGGTCATCCAGTCTGCACTTTTTACCAAAGTCCAAGATCGATTTTGGCGAGACTTGTCTAAAGTCGGTAGACTCTAGCTGCATGAGACCAAAGCGGGGCAGTAGCAAAGAATGTACTTCTACTCAATTCCAGGAGCTGTGTTACTACTCGAAGGTTGAGATATGAATGCAAGCCCCAATATATTCTCCTAGTGTAGAAGAGTTTCCATGACTGCCCAGCTGGAGATAATGTCCTTGGCAGTGCTTTTTGCTATGCCAAGGAATGGTTCCGGTCCAATAAACGCAGACGACTCCGTTGCCTTTTTTGCCAAAGTGACGGTGCTTTCATTACCCTCCACTCCTGCATGCCCTGGAACCCAGAGTAGCGTTACTTTGTTATTTGCTCCAAGGCTATTAAGGGATTCGATACAGCTCCACACCAGCTTTAAATCAACCCGGGTGGATTTCAGTGCCTTTAAAGCTGCCTGGCTGTCCGAAATTATGTATATGCTTTTGTTTACCAGGGGTTGATCGATCAACTCCCTTGCGAACAAATAGGTATATAGCAAACGTTTCCGTCTGAAAGATAGTAGCATATTTACCAAGGTTTATTGAAATGTCAAGGTTTTCTGCTATACATCCCGGCTCCCACACCCAGTGGTTTTTTTGAGCCAACCATGTATAAAACGCAGTCGGACCCAGAGAAGGAGATTGCGCCTCCTTTCCATTCGTCCCTACTTGGGAATAGGACGATATAGGCCTAGTGTACACGTGTGGCAAGCATGTCTGATACCATTCCAAGGACTTTAACTTCCCCACCAGTCCCATGTGGTCCCATAGTGCTTCCTCCGTGATATGGTTACCCATCGACTTGGCTCTGTAATAGATCTAAAAATTCCTGGACATATTTAGGAACAAATGTTCTGACTATTCGTTAAAGGATTCTTTTTCAAGCACCCCACTCCAGATGGCGCTAAAAAATTGAAAAATATTTTATTTTGCCCATAACTTTTATATTCATGCCCATAACTTTTATATTTATTCCCATAACTTTTAATATTTATACGGTTCTAGTTGGTCTAAAAATTTTCCCAATATTGTTATCTCGCGAAATGATATAACTTATTTTTTTGTTAAAGTAATATTTTTCCAGATATTTACGCCAGAACGACCGGATTCTTAATTTTTCGTTAAACAACCATTTCCCCATGTCAACTAAAATACTTTGTAAATCAGTATAAATCACCAGATTTTCAGTGAAACTAGAAAAAAAACACATTTTTCCATGCGCTATTACTGGGAAATGAAAAAAAAAAATGAAAAATTGTGTCATGTTGTACTGGGCACCTTTTTTAGCAAAATTCAAGTTACTTTAAGTATCTGCTATTTGCCTGCAATAACTGCTTCGAGATTTTACCTTCTTTTCTGTATTAATAGTTTAAATTTTTTGTTTTTTAAATACCGGGTGTCCCAGAAGTTTCTGACCCATTTTAAACTTAACTTAAAAACCATAGAGAGGTGCGGTTTTAGAGGAACAATTTTTTTTATGTAAAGTTTGTTTCAGTATACATGTTCAATTAGTAAAATCTTATATAGGGTGTTTTAAAAAAAGTTGTTTTTTAAATGCAAAAATCGTCGATTTTTTTTAATGGAACAGCCTATATATTTTTATTCTATCTGAAAGACGAACTCTTTCCCTTTGAGAAAATGTATAATTTGCTAAGTTTAGATGAAAAGTAAGTGAGTTATTTGGATTTAAATGATAATTCTTTATTAGATAGAGATGTCAACAAAAAAATTACAAAGGAAAAAAACAACATAAACTTGAAAGATATGTACCAAATTTTATTAAAAATTAACTTTATAAATTATCTAATTTAATAAAAATCCTCAAGATGTTTTAAGTGTTGTCCATTTTGGTCTATACATTTTTGTAACCTGAATAAAAAGTTCTGAAAAGAATTTTGCAACATTTCTGGGGTAATTTCTTGGAATGCTCATTTGTTCTAGAGTCTCTGGAATAGGATTATAACACCTATCTTTGTTAAAAGATCATATAAAAAAGTCTGGAATCGTCAAGTCTTGTAAGTGAGCAAGCCACTCAATTGGTCCAGATCTCCCAATCCACCTATCTCCAAATGTTTCTGTTAAAGAATTTCTAGCCACAAGTGAATAGTGTGGTGGTACGCCGTCTTGCTGAAAGTAGACTGAATTTATGTGTTTGATATTTCTTCATTTTCATAGATCCATTTTGCAGAAATGCAGTGTACTATTTTTTAATGATGTTTTTTGAAGGTGGATATTTCCTTAATACCTGACGAAATCTTCTTTTGGTAGTGACAATTAATTTATACAATTAGCATACAATAACACAGTTTTTGATTTTTCATGTGAACTAAATAGCACCAAACAAATCGCAGTGAATTACTTTGACAGTTCGCTGTGTCAGTTTGTTGGATCTATAAAAATACCAAAGCCTACTTTTATATTAAAATCCGTAGATGTCTAGATTCTCAAAGGAAAAGAGTTCGTCTTTTAGATAGAATAAAAATATATAGGAAGTTCCATTAAAAAAATCGACGATATTTGCATTTAAAAAACACCTTTTTTTTAAACACCCCATGTAAGATTTTACTAATTAAACATATATTCTGAAAAAAACTTTATATAAAAAGAAATTGTTCTTTGAAAACTGCACCTGTCTATGGTTTCTAAGTTCCGATATATTTGCAGTTAAATTAGGTCAGAAACTTCTGGGACACCCGGTATTGTGTTGTCATTATTGACGAATGACGTCATTGAAATCAATGACGTGCAACGCTTTTGTTTTGCGTTTACTTAATACTAGTCCATTGGAAGAAAATATCTTTCTAGAATAAATTTTAAATACTTTTTTTCCAGCAAAAAAACCGATATATTGAGTTGGCAAATAATCACAGATACCAATTCTTCTTCCTCAAGATCCTCTCCTCAGTTTATTGAGAAAACTAGAGATGTTCGGATCAATATTATAGTAGCTCCTAGGTCAAAACTGGGATGTGGGTAAGTTTAAAAAGACTTTATATATATAATTATGTAACATTTGCATGATGTCGAAATTTAGCCTTAATTACAAATAAGAGTAAGGGTTGGTAAAATCAATTTCATGCAAATAATAAATTTGTTTAAGCTTTACTGTCAATAACATTTTTTTATTGTTCAAAAGAGAAAATTTGATGTTATGTCACTATTTCTATAAATAACAAATATTTTCCGAAAATCCCTCGGAATTTCGAAAGGACAAATCCGTTTCAATTTTTTTCTATAAATACTGACTGTTTTTAGGATATGTAAGGGACCAGAATGGAAACCAGGAATCTTCGTGCAGTTTACCAAAGATGGTGGAATAGCAAGAGAAGCTGGCCTGAGGCCTGGCGATCAAATTGTGCAATGTAATAATGTAGATTTCTCGGATATACCTTTCAATGAGGTAAGTATAGGCAAAAAACTAAATACAAGAAAACAGTTATTGTTTTAATTATTTCGAATATTTTGTTTGATTGTTTTCCAAGCTTCACTTAACATTCCTATTCATTACTAAGGCACAAAGTTTATTTTTTAAACTCCGGATAAAATAACTTCTTTTAATTAACTTCTACATTGGATACATTAAGCTATCTCGTCTTTAATAGATTTTTTAATTAAGAATAACAGAAATTAAGATTATATGCGATAAAACAGTTTGCAGTTATCGACTTTAATTAAAAGATAGTGTTTCAGGTTATCGCATATATATCCATCAATAAATGCTATTACTCAATTTAATTTTAGGCGTACTGAAACCTTTATAAAAGTGTACAAAAACATTTAATATCTTTATAGTCTATAAATAACATGTAAGATTCCAAGGGCTTCGCCAGCCCATAAGGTAGAGGGGGAGTTCAAGCTGTTAAAATTTAATGGAAAAAGTAGTATATAAGACAAATTACTGCTAGACTGCATACGAGACTGCATAGGAAGTGCCAACTTCTACGACTCATAATAATAATAATAATAATTACATTTAGATAGGTGGTATTTATTAAGGAATGTGGATTAATATTAATAACAACACTTAAAAAGGATTTAAACGTTTATCATTGATAATAATAATGGAATAATATTTATTAAAATACAGCCTTCGGGGTTTTTTCGAAAAATCGTCTAAGTTTTTGCAGATCATTTTTCCATATACGCTCATCAGAGCTAGGCTATTTAGCCTTCCAGTTGGATGTCGCAACTGCTATCTACAAGAATCGCAGAAATGGAGGCAGGACAAGACACTATCTCCATTAATGTGACCAGAGGCTGTCCACAGGGGGGAGTTGCATCCCCGCTTATGTGGAGTCTCACTGTGGACAGTCTGCTCTGTCAATTGACTAGGGAAGGCATACCATTTCAAGGGTATTCCGACGACATGGTTATCCTGGCAAAAGGGAAGTATGAAAACGTCCTCTGTGATATTGTTCAAAGAGGATTGAACATTGCGGAACAATGGTGTGACTCGGTGGGACTCAGCATCAACCCCACCAAAACCACACTAGTAGCCTTTACAAGGAAAAAGAAACCTAATCTAAAAATCATAAAAATAGGGGAGAACATCGTCGAGTGGAAAACAGAGGTAAAATATCTAGGGCTAATCCTAGATAGCAGGTTACTCTGGAACAAACACGAAGACGAAGTAATACACAAAGCAACCAAGGCCCTCATGGTGTGTAGGAACATTGCAGGGAAGAACTGGGGATGTAACCCACGTATCCTGCAATGGATATACACAGCAATAGTGAGACCATTAATCACATATGGGGCAGTGGCTTGGGGCGTAAGGGCTAATCTGAATACGACGAGGAAAAACCTCTCGAAAATTCAGAGACTAGCCTGTTCATGTATCACTGGAGCAATGGGAACTTGCCCCACTGCTGCAATGGAGGTGATTTTAAACTTGACCCCACTGCACATTCTGCTAGAAAGTGTAAGGAAGAAAACAATATATAGAATGATCAAAGAAGGAATTATCAGGGAAAAACCTCGATCACTTCACTTTGATCAAACTTGGGAAATGCCCCAAGATGATATGCCAAAGAAATTCAACTTTGTGAGAAAATTCATCACAAAGTTGAGTAATAAATCTGAATGGGATGAAGACACCATACAGAATTTAAACCAGAATACCATAAAGTGGTATACGGACGGTTCCAAGCTAGACGAAGGAACTGGGATAGGAGTTTTTGGACCGAGAGCCAAATACTCAGAAAGCTTGGGCACATACCCGAGCATCTTTCAAGCAGAAGTCCGCGCCATCGAAAGATGTGTGGAATTCAATATTGGAAGAAACTACCGCAGACAAGAAATTGTGATCATGTCGGATAGTCAAGCAGCCATCAAAGCGCTGAGCTCAAATATAATCAGTTCGAAGATGGTTTGGGCCAGAAGAACACTGTCACCCTCCTATGGGTCCCGGGACACAGAGGAATAGAGGGGAATGAAACAGCAGATAAGCTGGCAAAAAAAGGAGCTGAAACCCCACATTTGGGACCAGAACCATCGTGTGGGATCAGCAGTAGAGTAATCTTAGGAAAACTAAGAGAGGAAATGGAGAAAGAAAAATCCGAGTACTGGAATCAGCTGGAAGGACTGAGGCAATCTAAGATACTACTGGGGAACTATGACCAGAAGAGATCTCTTAGCTGCCTCAACCTCAGTAAAAAAAGGCTCCGTATTCTAACGGGAATATTAACCGGGCATTGCCGGTTAAGAAGCCACATGAAGAAACTAGGGTTAGCAGATGAAGCAAAGTGCAGATTCTGTGAGGAAGAGGATTAAACCTCAATACATATACTCTCAGAATGTCCTGCCTTGCAAAATTCTAGGGCTAGATACCTAGGAGCACATGAAATAGAGGAAGGGGATCTACCTGATTTGAAGCCCGACGATGTCCTAAACTTCCTCAGGAAAATAGGACTCGAAGAGCTGCTATAAATCTGAGAAAACATCAGAACATGGCAAGTAAGGGGGGACACAATAGATCCTATGGGTCGCAGTGTAATCATCACCCCTAACTCATTCATACATTCATACATTAGGCTATTTAGCCGATTTTTCCTCACCGTACTTCTTAACCAGGTTTTTAGTCTCCAGAGGCTGCTAAATGATCGTTCTACTGTACATATCATGCAAAATAGAGCGATCAAAATTTTTAAAGCTTTTCTGCTTCGGCAAAGAATTCTTTCGCCTCGTTTATGACATCAGCTACAGTTAGATTTGATCGATTGGATTTATTAAACCACAGTCGCTGCCAAAGTTCTATTTCGGGTTCCAAATTTGATAGGTTATAAAATTGGTTGATTGTTTAGCATGTTTCTGTTAGGCTTTCAAATAACATTGTTTGTATTGGCGCTGGATGTAATTTAGATATTTCAAATGATGGAGTATTTCTTCAGTACACCGCACTTCAAGAGAAGTTATGATTGAGTCCAGGTATGGTATTATGAGCGATTTTTTTTAGTATTCTGAAGAGCTCTCTACTGGTTGGTTGCTGCGATGTCGTTGCTCTCCAACGATCCATGCCATTGATAAGATTTGATCTTCTAGTCCGACTTTTTCCGCAATAACATTAGCATCCTTTATAATTTTATCTGTAACTCTTTCGGGGTTATCCCGATAATCCTTAAGCAATTTTAAAATATTTTTAATGTCTTGCGAGACCTTAATTATACTAGAGTCATGGATTGAAGCATATTTACAATAAGTAATAAACGAAATTCTGGCTGTATGGAGTTAAAAGGCATTTTTTCGAATCGCACTATTTCCTTCTCGTAATAATGCTTCTAAGGCTTCCAATATAATTGGTAAATGTTCCTTAATAGTTTTGTGTTTCTCACTCCATCTCGTTTCGCAGAGCCTGGAAATGTTGGGTATCAACTTTCTTCTTAAAACTGAATCTCTAAAGAATGTATCTTTAGCGGTTTTCATGGCGTTTCGAAATTAAGAAACAGCGTTAAGATCATTGGTTACCAGATTTAGTTTTTGGAATGAGCAATGAAAATACAAAGCTTTGGTGTATTTTCTGCGTAGGATGACTTGTACTTCACCGTCTTTTCCAAATATCGTCGAACAACCGGTTCAGTTCCTGTTTTGTCAAAAACTCGTCAATGTTATGTGCAAAAGATTTGGTATCTGCCTTTTTAACATCTCCACAAATGCTTATAATTTCATTTTAAATGTCCTTCGATCGATAGCTTAACTACCATGTTTTATTACATGTTATATTTTGTCGTATATAAGTTGACTTTTGTAATTCTTCATTCTGACACGTTGTGTTGTTCTCTTAGAGCCTGAAGATGGTCTTGTCACCGAAACATGTCGCTGATGTAAAATTATCATTAAACTACATACTATGGGTTGACTTTGAGTTTTATTGCTACTATCTAGTTTTACATTTGTATATATTTTCTTCGGAATTCTAGGGGAGGTAACTGCCCCCTTACTCTTCCTTGGCGACGCCCATGTAAGATTCATTTAAAATTAATTAAGTTTTATATATTAATAGATATCCAATTAATTCTCTAAATTCTCTTGAATAAACATAGTAAAATAGAATTATTTTATTTAAGAAAAAAAATAAAAAACGATAACTTAACTATTACATTTTCACTTCTCATTTTTTACTGCATACGACTTCTCTATCAATACAGTTCTCTTTCTTTTTTCTTCAATTATTGACATATTTTCTAGGGAGTATCGTTTCTACTGAATTCCGATTTGAGGTTTCGGAGAAGCTAATCAAACCTAAGAATACATTAAAACTTGGATCTCTAGTTCTAGTTCTGTAAATATTTTGTATATATACATATATTTTTAAATTTGTTATAGGCTGTTAATCTGATGAAAACATCCCGTCAACTGGATCTCTTAATAAGAAAAGCAGCAGCCTCAGAATTATTTCCTGGCGAATCTAGCGGCTATAATAGTTCAGCTAGTTCAGTTACTGAAGATCAAAATTCAACATGGGGTGATCCGAAACGGTTATCCATAGTCAAAGAAGAAAATCAAAACGTAGAAGACAGAAGAAGAAGTAAGTTTTCTGGTAGCGTTGACAACAACATCAAGTGTTTCTACGGTTAGGTTCAAAACCGTTTTAAGCCAAACTTATTTCTGCAAGCTGTTTCAACCTTGTTTTGTTATTCTTAATAATGTTCTTTTTGTTGTTAATTTTATCTAACACCTAAACGTAATAAGCTTACAGGATAAATTTAATTCTCCAATGCTATAAAGGTGAAAATTGGGGAAAAACGATTAGTAAACTATTAGTAAATGAAGAATGCAATGAGAAATATAATTGAGAGGCATATGCTTTATTCTTAACGGTAATATAACAAGGGCGCCACTATCTTTTGAACGCTATCGATTAAGCAAACAAACTACACAAAAACTAAGGTGAGAAAGATGGAAACACCTTGTAATTACTTTAATTAAACAACAAATAAAGAAGCTACTTGAAATAAATACCGACCACGCTACACCCTTAAGACTTATAGTCTAAACTTTTTTTTTTTAATTGATTATTTATTGAAACTGTAAGTACTTGCTGATAATGAACTGGAGTTGTAAAAAGTGGACTTAACTTTAGGTTTCTGTGCTGTCTAGAAGGGCGGCTTCAGATTCTTCGTGGAGAGATGAAAGTTTCTTTAATGGTTCTGGCTACTTGGGATGTAATAGTTTTCTTAACAGCTCAGAAGTGGTTTGAAGGACTGTCTTCACATAGGGACCTTCCAAAAGCGGTAACTGGGCTCTAAATTAGCGATAACTTGACTCCAACTTAGCGGTATCTTAGCGATAACTTGACTCCAACTTAGCGCTATCTTAGCAATAACTTGACTCCAACTTAGCGGTATCTTAGCAATAACTTGACTCCAACTTAGCGGGTTGTATCTTTCTAAAAGTTTTATGTGTGTGAGAAGGAATCATGGAGGTATGGGCGTTAGTATTGGACAGACTTTTCAGATAGGACAGCAAATTACTAAATTTCAACAAATAAATTGTCTTATCTTCAAGTTTTCCAACACAGCATCCATAAATATAATAAACTAATTGAAAATTTAAACAATATTGAAAATTATTAATGTACAGGACGGTGAAGCCGGTCCAGTTCTTTATATTGCAAAAAAATATCAGAAGACCACGCTCTAAGATTTTTATTAACTTAAAATTTGTCAATAATTATGTTTTTTTAACTTACGGAAAATATAATGGCTAGCTGTTTACTGATGAATTGTTAAATTTTGTCTAAAAGTAATAGCTAACCTTGAACAGTTATTGAAGACACGTGTTCGAAAGCACGCTTCTGATACATTTTATTAGTTTTCAAATAGTATGTGTACAAATTGTGTGTGAATTGTGTAGAAAATGTTTTTTATTATAATAAAACCATAATTATGTAACTAGCAATGAAAAGAATGGAAAAAAGTCAACAAACCAACAACCAAAAAGGAAATTCACAAGATGAGGTACGTTAACGTTTTTCTTCACTCGGCCTGTTAGTCGATGAAAGGAGATATGGTTGCCTTACGGGTCTTTAAATAGTCTGGCTCAAAACGGAAATCGTGTTTGTGTCATTTGTCAGAAGAAATGCGTTCGTTATTCAATTGCAAGCGAGGGCCTCGGCAAGGATTGGCCTCGTTCAAACAGATAAATAGTTAGCGTCTATAAGGGGTGTCTGGTGTACAGTAGCATTAACAGTGAATCGGGGTCGGTTTTAACGGTAATAATAGCGGTATCGTTTACGGTCGGTAATAGTGCAAGGTGACATGACGATAGACATGTTACAACACCTTACTGTGAATTGCAACTTTTTATGTGAAAACTGTAAGAAACCCACTGTAGATACTCAGTTTATTCGAGGGGTGCGTTCCAGTGAAATAAGAGAAAAGCTTCTTCAAGTCACTACATCAACTCAAACAAAATCTGTAACATTTGCTAATGTGATATCATTAGCATCTTCAATTGAAACATCAAAATTCGAGTCGCGGTCAATGGAAATTTCTCAAGACCTCAATACAATATCGCAAATGAACCGAAGTTCAGCTTCAAATACAAATTTTTATCGCCCAGGATCATCAAATACAAATTCAAACCATTTTGTGTGTGCGTCTACTACAATCAGAAAGTTAGTGTTTAAAGCTTTCAATTAAAACCCCCGAACAATCTTCTCGAATACAATTCCAAATAAGAATTCTGAGAGTAGTAACATGATTGAAATTGAATCGCCAGGTGGCACAATTTCTCAACAAATACCTTTAAACGTTCGTCGGTCCACCCAAAAAAGGAAACGAGTGAAATTTTGAATATATGGACGTTACTAGTTGCTAAGTAAAGTCCGTTAGTTGTTATTTGACAGAAAATGTCATATTTTTAATTAATGTATCTTTTAACTACATTAAATATTGTATCACCGTTTTTCTAATTATTTAATGTATTAATACGTATGAATATATAACACGAATAAATTCGTTATTTCGGTTACTTTACATATCTATAGAACACGTCAAATTTAAATTATAAATTGACATTCTTTAAAGTAAAAATTCCTACATTCAACCCCCTTTGAGTGAGAGTTACAACCCTCTAATTTTTAAATAGGAAGTATGGGCTTGTGGTATATTGTTTGAAAGGTCCCTTCATTCTCTATCCAAAAATGGTATTGTTTTTAAATTCATTGCAAAAATTAACTAAGCAAAAACCATATCAGTGTTCTTTTTAATTTCAATTTAAAAAAAATCCTTATAAAAACTATCGTAGCAATTTTAGTTTGTTTAAAACGCCTTAGCAAATTGGTTTGTAATAATTATAGCTGAAGGATATTGTCAATATTATAATTATTGTCATTTGAATTTCGTTGACAGCAATTCACAAAAATGGTTAGATTAACAGAAATGTACAATAACAGTTTACAGATCATAGGAGATACCCGAGCACTAATGGAAGTTGCTTGCCCATTTGATGAAAAATTATATAATTTGCCGCCTGTATCCGCCCAAGGTAATTAGTAAAATAGAGAAGCAATTTCGAGAATTTGGACAGGTAAAGCAGATGAAAAAAACAGCTGCCAGTGCATTCAGTGATGATATCAAATTAGATGTGATGCTTGAGTTTGAGGAAAACCCACATACATCGAATAGAAAAGCATCCGCAACATTTAATATCGGCCATACATCGATACTAAACAAATTGAAAGAAAATAAAATACATTCCTATAAAATGATACCGACTCAGGAACTCATTTTTGACAGAAGAACAAATTTTTGCAAACAAATGATGGAAATATTGAATAGCAATTTCATCAAATTATAAAACGTTATGTTTTCTGATGAGTACAGTTTTTCCGTTAACGGTCATGCAAATCGTCAAAATTGTCGCTACTGGTCAAATTCTTACTGGATGAGAGGGGCGTATGAATTCTCGACGCAAGAAAACAGATAGATTTTTGGGACAGGAACTTTAGAAGCACGGTTAGAAATATTATGTTTTTATTACAGGAATTTTCCACACGAGAATTTAGGTACTTACAGACAGGTAAATAAGTAATAAAACAAAATTATTTTCTAAAACTGATTTGATTTAATTTCAAATATTATTAATAAACTAATTATTACTATTACTATCACATGAATGATAAGACACTAATTTTACAAAAGCAAGTTATTTGATTTAAATTTAGACTTTCATTCATTCGTTCTAGAAACGCAATTTTATTTTTTACATTTTTGTCTTTAATTTTTGTTGTTTTGCTAAGACTATTTATTTTTATATATGTATCTAACCTAACCTAACCTAACCTAACCTAACCTAAAGTATTACTTTTAGAAAATGTATAATTTTCTGATAGCAAATCTATATTACGAAAACTTTTAATTATATTCATTTTAACAAAACAACATCAAAACTCACAATTGTTCAACAAAACTGAGAAAATTGTATCTAAGTGTAAGAAATTTACCTTTTAATTATAAAAATACCAAATTGGAAGGGGCAGATTTTATTGGTGATAAAGGGATTAGGGAAATACGTTTTCTGAGCATTCTGTGTCGAATATTCATGTTGGATTAAGAACCTTTTTCTTTCTAGCAGGTAGTTGGGTTAAAATGCGTCGACTATTCACCCGCCGGATGAGAGAGGCCATTCGCAATACCCTCAAAAGGTTAATGTTTGAACAGGGATTGTTAAAAATTATATTATTGATCCCTTTTTCGTTGAGGGGAATTTGAATGGCGATAATTATTAAGCACTAATACAAAATGATGTGGTGTCAAGTTTGGCAATTTTATTTCCTGATACAGGAAACCCTCAAGTAAATATCATATGGTTCCAGCAAGATAGAGCGCCTCTATAATACCAACTCAATGTCCGCTAGTACCTCAGCTTAACATTTCCAAATCGCTGGATAAGCAGGCGAGGATCCATAGAATGGCCAGCAAGATCACCTGATCTTACCCCAGTAGACTCTTTTTTATGGGGCTATGTCAAAAATATTGTTTACAAAACGAAACCACATGATTTAAATGAATTAAGCGTACGGTCACGCTTGTTATGTGAATTAAGGCTAGAAGACATTTTTATTTAAGATTAGGATGTTGCCAAGACGTTCGTGGTGAGCATTTTGAATATCTACTTGATTGATATTCATATTTTTCACGTTATGAACAAAAGGCCTTTCAAACGATATATCACAAGCCTACCCATACTTCCCATTTCAAAAAATTGGGGGTTGTAACTGTCAGTCAAAGGGTGGTTGAAGGTATGAATGATAAAATTTTCAATTTAAAGAATGTCAATTTATAATTTAAATTTGACATGTTTCGGGATTTTATATAAATATTTATGACTCACAGTAACCGAAATAATGAATTTATTCCATTTGGCTTTCCACACTGTATACTTTAACGGAAAATATTTATTTAAAGGAAAATATTAAAGGCCCAAAAAATATTAAAGAAAGAACGATAATTCCTGAAAGTTGATAAACTTGTAATGGGGGAGGGGGTCTTCTATCGAATTTCGATAAGGTCATTACTGTTATGAAAAAAAATTGATAATTAAACTTCGGTATTTAATTTTCAAAGTGTTCTTGTTTGTAAAATGTATATTTTGTTAGATTTAATTATTTTGTTTTATATGGGGACTAAACCAGATCGATTATACAATATAAACAATTTTTGTCTATCTAGGTTTAACCAACCAAGATTGGAATTTGCCAGACTGGGACGAAGAAAAAGATGATCAAAATATCTACAAACCAACGATTATCAATTTATCAGAAAATGGCACAACGATAAAAAATAATGGACACGAATATCTGGCTACTAATCAATACGAAACCAGCTTATCCACTGCAGAACATAAAGTAAGTTTGATATACTTCTTTAACGCTGTGTTTTATGTTTTAAGCACATCAGAACGTAAAGTAATCTAAATTGGTTTGTTTTCAAAGGTTCCAGAGCTAAGAGACAGTAAAGTAGTTGTAGAAGTCCATAGAACCGATGACGACGACCCGCCTGTTGGACATAGTCCTCTAGCAAAAAGTTCTTCTAATAGCAGTCTTGCAAGTAAAGCTAGTTTCGCTAGCGGAGCTAGCAGTAGTCTTTCTTCAGCTATTTCTTTGGAGATTAAAAGAAGATCAGAAGTTAGTATACGTTTATTAACCAATAATAATTTTAAGAAGATTACTTTATTATTAATATGATTTTTTAGAAAAAAGCTATGAAAATTAACGAAGAAACTTCGATCGAAGATCAAATACAGAAAAAGAAATTGTTAAGAGGATTTAGTTCTGATCAACAATTTCAGCACGACAAATTGATGAACGAGTTCAAACAGGCTCATCAGAAAATGTTTAAGTCACCTAGTCTTGATGGTACAAAATCTACAGCTTTAGGAAAAGATACTTTAGTAAGTAGTATTAATAAAAGTTGGAAAACTGAAAATAGTACTTATTTTTTCTTCTCAATAAAATTTGTGCAGTAGAAAAAAATTGAATGGCTTAACATTATGTTTAAGTATAGTTACAGGTAGTAAACTGCATTTTTTGTTAAACAGATATGTTATTAAACACTTAGTTTTAAGAAAAACTTTCTTGTAAAAAAGTATAGTACATAATAAATAAAAGTAAAAAGTATAAATGTAGTGTACGTTTACATTTTTAAACTATATTTATTTGTATATAAATAATATGTTTATAATTTTAGGAACGCTTAGCTCACAAGGAACTTTCCCAAAAACTTTCAGACCGTTTGCTCAATTTAGCCAATAGTGAAATGAACAGAATTCCAGAAGTTATTTCTCCACCTCCTCCACCCCCACCAGTAAGTACTTATCTCATCGACCGACAAATTAAAATTTTTTGAACGTCGTTCTCTTTTACCAAATTGTTATAATTTTGAGTATTCTAAACAAATTTGCCCAATCTCTTCAGGGTTTTCTATAAAGGAAAATTTAAAATATTCTCATGTGACTTCATTTGTCGCTCAAAATGAGAGACTAGCGACTGTACGAGGCCGCGTTCTAGTAACGTCATTGCGCTGTCAGCAAGTAGGTCCAAATGGACTGGGAAAGTGGTGACGTAGGTGTCAAACCAAATTATTCCAAACAACTTTTGTTAATACAGTCGACAGAAGCAAACATGATCCGCGGAAAATATGCCAACTAATTTCAAGGTTATCACAATCAGCCAATCACGAGCCAATGTTAACGATAATATCAATTTTAGTGGCTGCATAAGTGAGATGAAAATACAACTACAGCGACAAGGACACGCCCACCCAGGGTTCATGTTTGCTTCTGTCAATTGTATGTGTTTTATATGTGTTATTGACTATATTATTGTATTTTCTTGATTTATGGGAGTTAATTACTGTATTTCATTGGTAAGTGTTCATTCATTTATTTTACATATCACTAAAGTAGATATAAGAACAATTTTCGTAAAAACATTATAACATAACCTTCAAAGTTGTACATATTTATAAATTTTAAGAATACTTACTAAAAAGAGGTACTTTAATAGTTTAATTTTAAAAGACTTTGCTTATATTATATATTTAATTATGATACTTGTGTTATATTTTAATGTATAATAATAATAAAAAAACTGAAACAAAAGCTACTTCTGGAGATTTATATTGTTGCCGTTTGGAATCATTTCGTTGACATTTCACAGTTCGACAGCATAGAACACAAATTTCCCTGTCCATTACACTTGCAGCGTTTAGAATTTAGTTCCATGGCTAGTATGTCAACATGGGTGACGTAACATTTTATTGCTATAGTGTATTGGAAAATCAAGAGAGAGTAAATTCCCAGAAATGTTTTGCAGTTATCAGTGTTAAAGGCAGTAAACCATAGACGTGCGTTTTCAAAATTAAATTAATATGGAAATAAAAATATTTAATTTGTTTTAGTTATTTATACCTAGATTACCAATTTTAGATAGATAAACATAATTCGTAAGTAGTAATTTAATTTGGGTAAAATGAAGAAAAAGTCAATATTATTTTAGGCATTTTGTTTTAGGCATATGTTTTTTTACAAAATATGTATATAATATGTACAGATAATTACAATTACTTATAAATTAATATGAGGAGCTAAAAAAACAATTAAGTAGGTATATGAGAAAAAAAAACCAACCGCAAGGATACAATTGGACGAGCAACATGCAAAAAATACGACAATATTAAATCTTAAAAAATAAAAATCAAAAATAAAATTAAAGTACATAAATTAATAATTTTAAAGTTATGGTTCCTCGCACTCTGTGTCAGAAAAGTCACCATCTGATTCTAGAGAAATTACAATGGGCTCTATAGTAATATCAATTATTTTATCTAGCTTTTTTTTTCTATTTCTGTAACGTGTCTAATACATTTTTGCCAATTTTCACTTGTTACTTCAGATATTGGCTTATTGAAGAGATTTTTAACATCTGTTAAGTGTTATTTGTGGCAATATAACCTTTAACTTGAGCCCATATCAATTCTATCGGATTCAGCTCACAATGGTAGAGTGGTAAACGAAGGATTTCAATTTCTCGTTTTTTGGCTCAATATTATATTTTTTATAATTTTGCTTATGTTTTTTAGCAATAGTTAACAATTCTGTCCTCAGCATTGTATTGTCAAAGGCTAAATTTTTAGAAGATAACCATTTTGCAATTTCATCCTTTTTCCATTTAGTGGTTGGTAAAGGTTCAAGTAATCTGGAGTGGTAACTTGCATTGTCCATTACAATAACCGATCCTTTTGGTATGAATTGAATCATCTGTTCCTCAAACACGTCTCCATTCATTTCTTCGTGATAATCAACGGTTTTTTTTATTCAAATAAGAGTAAACCATTCTCAAGAAAACCGTTTGTACTGCCTATATGACAAATAATTAATCTTTTACCTTTTCCTATATGTTCCTTAAAACCAGTAAGTAAAAGCTTGATGGGATGATTTTATATTTTTGTCTTTCCAAACTCTTCCTACACAATGTCCTTCATTAACCCATGTTTCATCTAAATAATAAATGTCTTTATTTTGAGCTTTAACTTGTTGTATTCTTCTAAGGTACTGTCTTCTCCAACATACAATTTCTTCAGAATCAATTAGCATTGAGTGTCTGCCCATTTTTTCAAATTTAAAGTTTAACTCATGTAACGTTTTCCATAGTTTATCCCGGCTTATTGTGGGTAAATCAACATCATTCGTAATGGCTTGCAAAACTTTATCTAAAGTTGGTATTTGCTTGTTTATTAAAAATGAGTGAACAAGCTTACGAATAGCATTTTTAAAAAACTCGTCCACGTTGACTTTTAATAGTTTTTGTCTACCTGGTTTCGGCTTTGGTGAGGTTACTCCACCTGATTTTTCCTCCTTTAGAACTCTATATATTGTAGATTTTCCATATCCCATTGCCTTAGATGTTGTTTCAACTACACTGTCAATAGTGTTTGAGGGATTTTGATGTTTAAAATAGTGGTACACATTCACTACAGCACTCTTTTCATTGAGCGATAAATGGTCTAGTTTTAATTTTTTCACTGGCGTATACTCACTAACTGCTTCCATTTTTAGTCACTACTATTTGTCACGTTTATCGAAAATCAAATAACTGCATTTCTAGAAACTTAAGCACTATTTAAGTCAAAATATCTGTCATTAGAAGCTGTTGCCATTCGGAGGTCGTTAAATAACAATTATCCCTTTCTAATCTGGTTACGCCTATGACGCACGTTAATCCTCTTAGGCCTACTGTAGTAACAATGAAAGATCATAAAATAATGTGATAGTCCAAGAAATTTAATAAATTTTGTATTGAAATTAACAAAAACAATTTAGAATGCATTACAAATATTGAAGTTTTACCGCACGTACTGTACTATAGTTTTGCATACCTAATTAGTTTTTATTCTGGGAATTTACTCTCTCTTGATTTTCAAATACAGTATAACAGTGTTGGTGGTTCAGATGTAAGGCAGCGAGAGCGTTTGAAATATTTCGTGTTTCATGGTACTTGTTCAATAGATCTGAGCTTCAATATTGTTTAATTACTAATGTATACATTCAATTAAATTCTATTGTTATCAGAAATATATATTAGGGTTCTTTGGTTGATGTTGATGTACGATTATTTTATTTATTTCGCGCTATTATAAGAAAAACATAATATATCAATGGATCATATAGAAGTGAAAGTATTTGTTTAAAGTACAAATGCAACAGTTAATAATAACTCAAAAAAAACTAGATATAGCATCAAAACTATTAATATGATGATTGTCAATTGTCAATTAGCTCATATTCGACAAATTATTGCTTAAATTATCATTATTAACAAAATAAAATTTTAAAAAAATTCATTTTATTAAAAATCTAATAAATCTGGTTAATTAACTCCTTATCTTCTCGTGAGATAAAAAATCAAGCCAGCCAGTAAATGGTTGTTCATTAATATTTTGAGTTACACAATTTAATGATTATATTTTTTAGCCTCCGCTAGAAAATTGTTCTCCTGTACTCGTAGAACCACCCACCATCGTGTCTAGTACCCCCAAATCTACCAAGATAAAACCAAAAGCTCCTCCAGTTCCGATAAAACGATCAGTACTTTCTTGCCATCAAGTACCACCTTGCCCAACGCCCGATTACGATACTCTAAGCTTATCCTCCACGTCTTCTACATTGAAATCGCAACGCGTCAACGAATCTGTGGAAATGGACTCCTTGGACTCTTACAAGATTAAAAACCCAAACGATGTAACGCCAAAACCTCCGAATACCTATTTCCAAAAAAGAAATCTCTGCGGGAAGCTATCGAATTGTTCGCTAACGTCTGGAGGTGAACCAGAAAGATCGAAATCGGTTAATGTTAGTATTGGAGAGTATGCTGTTACTAGGAATCAACCGGGAAGGTTGGATTTTTTAAAAAGTGGTACGTTAGGGAGGAACGCTAAACAGAATTCTCCAGGAAACTTAGCCATGGAGTTGACTCAAACGCTGAACAAATCTAATTTAAGAAAAAGAACTGAATCTATGGTGAGTTTTTTTAATCTAGTCTTATCTTCGTAATAATTAGGTATCTACGTTTCAGGATGATTTACTTGGTTCCTCACAAATAAGACCTCAAAGTAATGGTACGGTTAGGATTTCCGTAAGTAACTTAGCCAGAGGTTTCGCCAAATCGACCAGCAACTTAACCGAAGATATCGACATCGATCCCAAGTCCGAAAATAGAATAATGGTAAACGGAAACCAAGCAAAATTAAATGGATTCGATAGACCTTTTAAAAATACGTACGGTAAATATGAGCTTCGAATTAAAATTATAATGATTGTGATATACCACAATCATTATGTTTGTATACATTTATAGAGACAGGGGTGATAAGTATACTGCTACCTATGTGTCCCTCTTTACTTGCCATGAGTCTGATGTTTTCTCAAACTTATAGCAGCTTTTTTAGTCCTATTTTTCTAAGAAAGTTTAGGTAATCGTCGGACTACAAGTCAGGCAGATCCTACAGGCCCTTGAATTTTGAAAGGCATGGCATTCCGAGAGTATGTGTATTGGTGTTTCGTCCTCTTCCTCACAGAATCTGCACTTTGGTTCATCTGCTATATAGTCCTAATTTCTTCATGTGACTTTTTAACAGGCAATGCCTTGTTAATATTCCTGTTAAAATCCGAAGCCCTTTTTACTAAGGTTAAGCTGCTAAGAGATCTCTTCTGGTAGTAGTTTCCCAAAAGTATGTTAGTTTGTCTCATTTCTCCTAGCTAATTCTAGTACTTGAATTCCCCTCCCCCCATTTTCTTAGTTTTTCTTAGATTGCCCTGCACTGATTCCACAGGATGGTTCTGGTTCCAAATATGGGTTTTCGGCTATTTTTTTTGTCAGCTTTTCTGCTGTTTCGTTCCCTTCTATTCCTATGTGCCCTGGGACCCATAAGAGATTAACAGTGTTCTTCTGGCCTAGTTTATTTAACTTTCCTAGGCATTCCAAAACCATCGTCCCACTGATTGTATGTGATCCCAGTGCTTTGATGGCTTCTTGACTCATTGGCACATCATTTTAGGGTATTTAGCTTTATCAAATTAAAGTGATTGAGGTTTTTCTCTGATGATTCCCGTTTTAACTATTTTGTATATTGTTTTTTTCCTTACATTATCTAGTTGAATGTGCAGTGGGGTCAAATTTAAAATCACTTTCATTTCAACAGCGCGACGTTTCCATTGCTCCAGTGATATATAGGCTAGTCTCTGAATTTTCTAGATGTTGTTCCTCTTAGTACTGAGATAAGCTCTTGTGCCCCAAGCCACTGCCCCATATATGATTAATGGTCTCACTATTCCAGTGTACATCCATCGCAGAATACGTGGGTTACATCCCCAGTTTGTCACTGGAATGTTCCTGCACACCATGAGGGCCTTGATGGCTTTGTGTACTACTTCGTTTTCGTGTTTACTCCAGATTAAACTGCTATCTAGGAGTAGCCCTCAATATTTAACCTCTGTTTTCCACTCGACGATGTTCTCCCCTATTTGTATGGTTCCTTTTTTCTTGTGGAGGCTTGTACTAGTGTGATTTTGGTGGGGTTGATGTTGATTTCCATCTAGTCACACCATTGTTTGCAATGTCCTATAACACAGGACTATTTCATACTTTCGTTTTGCAAGGATGACAATAGGGCAGTTTTAGCGAGGATACCGTTGATTTGGGTACGTTGTGTCCCGTTTCCCTCTTGGCGCTCTTAAAGTGCGGCAGGAAATATTCCATCCATTGACCGGCTGAAAGATGTTTATAGCCCATCTCAGCCGTTCTTCACTGCATATGTGTTTTGCCATTGCCTTGTCTTCCCTGGTAGGTGTTTTTGTTTGCTCACTAATTTATCCTGAAGTGACTATTCCTCCAGGAAAGTGAGTTTCTAAGTAAGCAGAGCTCGTTCTTTTTCGTTGTCTGTAAAGCTTCCATCTGACTTACTTTTTCTACTCTTCCTTTTGCCAAGACTTTATGTAGCCTTGCTGCAGAGGGGATAGCATCTATTTTTTTGCAGAATATTGTAAAGTTATTACTTTTAGCTTCTCTGGTCTGCTTATCTCGTTATTTCTCGGTATAGCTCTTTCAATCTCCGTTACGTTTGGTCTGTTGAAGAGCTGTCGCGTCTCGGATCTTAGGTTTGACAGATGTTTGATTTTTCCACCATATCACATATCTTTTGATTTTCTAGAGAAAATAATTTTATGGAGACATATATTTTTTTTCAGGTTAACAGATTCGACTTGACTTGGTGATGTACCAAATACCAAGGGCAAATATTGGAATATTAACGTAATGGTGTTTTTCAATATTGTATTCTTGTTATATTTGATATAATTTATACATATTATGTATGTGCCTACTTTCTATCGTTATTTTGGATACCTTTTAGTTGTAAGTAAATTAAAACGAACATGATTACCAATATTGTTTCATTTTTCATCCATACCATTAGATTAAGATTAAGTATGTATGGTTATTAAAGCATTAGTTTTTCATGGTACAAAAATTTACCAGATATGATATTGCGCATCTGCCAAAATAACTGTAACGTAGTTCAGAGAATAAGCACTAGTAAATGTGCATTATTGCATATGCAATATTCATTAATATGCATTGTTCAGTGTTTGGCTGTAATCGTGCAAACTCAAGCAAAGGATTTTAACAATACATGTATTCTTTTACACGTTTTCTAACGACGATGTTTTTTAAGAAATTGTGCCCAAATAACTGCTGCCATTCAGAAAATTTTAATTTAAACTCGACAAGAAGTTGCTGAAGATACTTTTCAGAAGATTGATTTAAAAGGAATCTTCAACATAAGTTATTAAATTACCTTTTAAACAAGGGGAAAAAGTTGCCACCCGATACTGTTCTAACGTTATACCTACCAAAAAGAGTACTTATTGACATATAATATACTTTTTCTGCATGCCACATCTGTCCTACTTCTATAGCAAGAACGGTGTACTTTGCTATTTCATTCATTATATTTGTCCCACAAGTTGTTATTGTTTGGAACTGCAACATCGACTAATAGCACCTATTTAGCTTTTTTATCAACCATTATCACCTGTCTATCGGTGATACATGAGTGAACATTTATAGTGGTATGTATTTTGTATGCTGAATCATAAAAAATTAAAAACAAAAAATTTTGAATGAAATAATAAAATAAAAATTAGGAATGGACCCTTAACATTTAGAGGGATGAAAAAAAGATGTCCGATTTTCCACCCTAGTTTAATCACGTACACCGTGACAGGAGAGTTTTATATATAAGATAATAATAGATTTATTGTTACAGTTACAATAACCATTTACTGAACAATTTAAGATAATATAAACTACAACTGAATAAACAATCTTTTAGACTTAGTATCCAATAACATAATAATTTATTCAAATCCTTAAAAATAAGCGTAACAACCTTAATATAAATAATCAAATTATTTTTGAATATATCAACAAATTTTTATATTTTTAATAGATACCTAGCTATATAAACTTTTACTTTTACTATCGGTTGTCTAGGTTTTTACAGTGTTTTTATATCTGAAACAAAACTTATTTTTGGATTCTAAAAAACACATCTAAATGCTTGACAACCAAGGAAAAAAGACATCAAACGTTTGAGAGTTTTGACCATGTTTATATGGTAGAATTTTACTTATAATTTTTTATTGTCCCTTAATTATTAGGCATTTATGTTTCCTAAAATTACACAATTATGTCAATATCAAAGTTAGCCAAATCGTTTTACCAAACAACAATTACTTTTTTCATTATATTGATTAAATAATTCCATTTTGTTAAAAAGTGGATTAAAAATGGATGACTTAGAATATTTCATTATTATATTAAAAAGAATTCTATACTCAAAGATTTCTTATTAGGTTACAAAAATGCAGGAAACTTTAAAAACATGTGTAGTTTAACCGTTCTTTAATAGAGGGCAGCAGACATCCTTTAAAGCTATTTTCTTTCTTATTTAATTCGTTAATGTTCAATTTCAGTAATGTGTAATAGTTGAGTTAATATTTACTTTAAGTAAGTGTTTTTACAAATTTATTTGATTGGTATCAAACTTTTTAACAAAATATATGCAAAAACTTTAATACCCATACAATTAAATACCTGTTGTTTTATAAACATAAACATATGAAATTTATTGTAAAAACAAAATTCGCTAAATTAAAAAAATCTGGTATTTACCAAATTAATTGTCCGAAACGTAATGCTGTATATGTAGGTCAAACACAAAGAAATTTTGAAATAAGATTCAATGAACACTTAAGAGCATATAGATTACAACAACCGGATAAGTCAAACTATGCAAAACACGTTTTTCTCAACATTTAATATAATGAAAAAAAGATTGCCAATATTCAGAGCTGATTTTCGGATAATATTAAAAAAATCTCATTATACCAAAGTTTACAGAATCGCCACAAATAAACAACGTTTTACTTAAATCTATATTGAGTGAATATATGGATCACATTAAAATTTATGGCTCTAAGAAAGAGGATGGTTCCGCAGGTTGTGCAGTTTGCATTCCGCATTCAAAGGTATCGCTTAAAATTAAACTTCCTACAATATGTTCAATATGTACTGCAGAATCTGTTGCAATCGAAAAAGCTTTAGATTGGCTACATTTTCATAATTTAAATAAGGCAGTAATCTTATCAGATTCGTTATCGGCGATTAAAAGCTTAAATTACAATATGATTAAACACAAAAGAAACGGCATTCTATGTTCCATAAAAAATAAATTGTTTAGCAAGGATATCACATTCATTTGGATGAAAAGCCACACAGGAATTGAGGGTAACGAACTGGTCGACCGAATTGCTAAAGATGCTGCCCACAATGGAATATATTTGAGGACTTATTTACGCTCGATCAAAAACTAATTTTAACAAAATGGGAAGAAAAATGGAAGGATATAGCTAAACACTCAAACAGTCAATACTATCCTACTCACCCCACGTTACCAAAAAACAGTCCCTATATTTTTGAATATACAATGCCAAAAAAGTTCTCTACAATTACGCGTTTGAAAGCTAATCATGGTACAATTCATGGTACAACAACAGTTATTAAAAACATTCAAATCGTAATTTACATTTTTAAAAAAGACTTTGATTAGTTATAAAATTTATTAACTTTATAAGTTAACATTCAATTTTAATGATACAACAGTTAGTATCAAATATAAGCAGTTTGAATTACCTTTATCAAAAATAATCCTAGTGTAACACAACTTTGTAACACATCACTTGTTAAAAGGGAGTCTCATCAACCAATAAGTTGTATAAATAAAAATGCGAGTGAATATTAATAAATTCCTACATCGTAAGAGGTTCTGTCTTTAATTAAACCACCGAAGTTTCCATCCCACGTGTTTTCTACAAGAGAAGATAGGCTACCATTTTCACGTTTCGTCAGCGACATCTGCATGAAAACAGCAAACACTCGAGAGACAGAGGTAAAAAAGGTACCGTTATTTAAATTGTATTAAGTGTGCGTATGTGTTTTAAAGCGATAATAACTATTTGCCGCTGGAGGACTTTATTGTAAAGATTTTTGAATTCCATTCTGATAGAAAATTTATAATTTTGTTTGAGTATAAATCTGTGTAAAATCTGTACGACCTGAGATATAATTTTTCGATAAACGATAGTATTTATTTTTAAATTAAACAAACGAGCGCAGAAACACTTAGTTTTATTTGAGCTAGTCATCATTATACATATTATTTAAGGGGCTAAGAACATTATTATAAAAAAAACTTCAACAATTACATCAAATCAAATAAAAACAAACAACTCATAATATATTGTCGCAACCAACGTGGGTTTGCGAAAATACCATTTAAATATAAAAAAAATTAAAATAAACAAAAAAGAAAACCATAATAACGCAACAGCAAAAATTAATAAATTCATAATAATATATTGTTACATAATTCTAGCTTCTAAGCCAATCCTAAACACACACACACACACGCACATACACACACACACACACACACACACAGGGTCAGTTTTTTTTTCTCCAACTACCCTCCCTAGCATTTTCCACTAAGCTCATCACTTTGCCAGTGCGGAAATACAAGACTTCCCCTTCACAAACCCATGCTGGTTTTCCCTAAATCCCCCATTTCTTTCCACTTCCTCCTCGATTCTTTGTTTTTATGATCCCCTCCAAAACTTTACTTATCCCGCACAGCAGACTGATGGGCCTGTAGTCCCCTGTCCGCTTCCCCTCTCTACCTGCCTTCCTCACCAGTACCACTCTGGCTACTTTCCACGTTTCCGGAAACTCTTCCTCCCTCAGCACCTTATTGAAAAGCTAAGAAATACTCCCCATTATCATCCAACGTCTTTTTACTAACTCCCTGTCAAACCATCTATTCCTGGAGCCTTCTTCTCCTTGATACCTTGCCATTACTTCCCATTTCCTCTCTCTCTACCGGCCTTATCCCCCTCATTTTATCTCTTCCCCTGAAAACCTGCTCTACCCGAATTATATTATCCCCTACTCCTTCTCCTACTGCAAATAGTTTTTTAATAATTGCTTTCTCCCAATCTTCCTCTAGCCCATTCTTTTCACCGCAATCTCATGTGCCTTACCCCATTGTCCAATTCCCCCAGTAACATTTCCCACTTACCTCTTTTCGACCTTTCGACCTTCCGTTCAAGCTCCTTCTTTTTTCCCTTGTATCTCTGCTTATCCTTACATTTACCTTTTATCCTTACCATCCTTCTTCGTTTTTTCTTGCACTCCTTCCACAACTTTTCTATTTCCTCATTCCACCAATAATTAGCCCTCCATACACGCGTCTAGCCACACTTCCCGTCCCTTTTATAGCCTTCTATCACTTCATACAAAACATTCACATCATGCCTGAGTCCTCTTTCTATCTCCCCTCCTAGTTTCTTCCTCAGTCTCTCCGCCTCGGTCTTCGTCCAACATTGCCTTCCACCTTCAGCAACCTCTTTATCCATCTTTCTTATGTCTGACTCACTCTTTTTTCCAGCCATTCGTCACATGCAGTCACATCTATATACGACGAACCCCCATCCCCCCTAACAAAGGTGGGTAGCAACCCATCATTTAAAACCCTTAACCCGTTGGATGTCAGCACCTCCCCTCCTGTCTGTTTTTAGTAATAAATAACAACTAATAGGATGCATTCACGAAAGTTATAATTTGTGTAGTTTCAGAAACAAATGGGTGTCAGTTGGTCGGGAAGAAATTGTTTTGTAATCCCCATACCAACATAAAAAGAAACTTGTTCATTTATTATTTTGTTATAAGTGGTATGCATAGTTACAATTATTAACACAATTTATTTAAAATTATATTACCACCATTTACCCACAAAATAATAGTAGCTAAGACTAATGTTTACCTTAAGTTTAGTTTGTTAAAATTATATATTTAAAAAAATGTCTTAGGGAAATGAAATCTTTTCATTTACATCACATAACCTTAAAAATGGCAAAACAATGATTTTTTTGTGATTTTTCTTCGGAAAAACGTAATATTCCTCTATTGTTCATATTAATAATTATAAAAAAATAAAGTGACGAGTAAAATATTAAATAAGAGTGTAATAAATATAATATAATATAATTTTTTTTTAATACCTAACATTCCAATCACAAACTTTCAGAATATAAGCTCATACTGTATTAAAAATATTTAAACCAACCATATCAAATATTTATACATATATAAAGATTATCACATTGTTGAACGCACCCACGATTACTATGTAAACTTACTTTTAATTCCTATTTTCATCTCCAACAAATCGATTAATACAGAAAATTGTTTCTTTTAAAATTTTGCAGTAAAGAAAACTCTATTATAATATTGGTAACCCGATCCCATTAGTGGAGAATTATTTTGTTACAGTAGATTTGTCACTTCATTAATCACTTTCAGAATGGCGTTGTTTTGAATATCAATCATGTCTAACCTAATTGATGGGCATCAATTAAAATGGATAATTTTATTTTACAATTTGAAACGGATTCCATTTGCTACCATTTGCAGAAAACTTTTCCTTAAATTTTGAACAGGACCGAAATGCTGTTACCATAAAATCGATTTTTATTTATATTTCTTTAAGAGTAGTTAATCACATTTTGCTGCGGTGTAAAAATATTGCCATCGTTTGGTAGTAGTTCAACAGGTCCTATTCCGTGCATTCTAATTGCATTTATTGGCTTCTGCACCATAACAAAGAGTACCTGAAAATAAGAAGTAAAACTCTCAGTTTCTCTCAATTTGTTGTATTTGCGCGTAGGGGAAACCGGGGCAGGTTGCAACAAAATTAACGTTATTATCAATATCACAGAAAATTTACATGAAACAAAAAATATTTGTTTTTAATTATATTTGGTTATGTCTTATGTACTTTAAAAAAATATGTCCAGCGTCAATGAATACCACTAAGAAAAATAACTTCACTTAAAGACGTCCTAGCTTTTGTTACAATCTGCCCCGTGTCTGGGGTAAATAGTAACATGTTTCTTCTTTTTGGTTATTTTTTATTGTATTTTAAAATTGTAAGATGTCATTCAGCCTGATCCATTAGAAGCACCAATACTTCCTGGAGGCCCATCTCTTATTAAATGATCTTAAAATATTTTTCGGGGAAATATAAATTGAGGTTGTGTAGAGTTCCCCACAGCACTGAAGGCAACAAAAACAGTGACAAGAACTCCCCTTTTACTAGATGTTATCCCACCAACTTTGTTCCCTTGATTGCTATGACCTTGCTAACTTTTTGGACGGTTGTTACTCCTGTCTCGTCTAGGTTTCATATGCTGCATCAAGTTTATATTTGTCTCTGACTGATGCCAATTTGTCGAAACATATCGAAACATTATTTTTATTAAAGCTTATGGATCTTTGCATACTAACAGCCTCTGGTGTGCGAATGAATTGAGAGTTGGTTATTTTTTTAAGTCGTCAGCCAATCTTCTCCTGCACATTTGTTTTTGTGCCATGATTCGGAAACTTCGAAGTGCACTCATAGGCCAGCTTACGGACTTATTTTGGTGTAAGACCAAAATAGATTTTGGAGGCATATTTAAGATGATCGACCAGTTTTTTGGTCTGCTCTTGATTAAATACTGATTCGTTCCTATAACCAATATGAGTCAGCGTAATCACACCATCTTCACGGGAGTCTTTCACCTTTTAAACATATCTGCCAAGGGTTACATGACAAATATTCATAGCTTTAGCAACTGATCTCTTCGCCTCATTGTTGTTCAAAACAGGCCGTACGCCGTACGGCCTCTTCCATATCCTCTTTAGAGGTGTTACCTCTTTCAGTTTTTTTCTTGTACGTTCTGATGCTAAAAAAGACAAAAAAATAAATTAAAATTATATTTTTTAAGAGGGGGTAAGTTGTAACACTGACACCAGATTTCTCTTAATTTTTAAACCAAAATTTGCTATCGATAATATCGATTTAATGATTTTTACATATTTATTTCGTTCTTTTCAATCAGAAATAAGTATTTTAACATTATAGGATTTTATATAAAAAGTACTATTTCAATGCTTTCTTGATATATTTTTCAAATTTAAATTTGGCGCTTCTGTCATAGCAGTGGTCACGGTGAGAGAGATGCAAGAGGGCAAGAAGTGAACTGGCCACATAACCCTATTTTTGCATTTTTAAGTTTAGTGCATGTGAAATGTGAATTGTTTATTAATAATTTTACTTAATTGTTGTAAAGAAACCCAAAAAGATGTCCCAGACCGAGTTTTTAAACGACAATAAGTAAGTAAATAATTATATAATTCTTGATTTAATGATAACAGTGCATGAATTGTTATTGGCGGTAAAAACGATGTAAATCGAAATTATCAATAAACAATTCCCAAGCACTAATGGGACTATATAAACTTTAAAATGAGTTTTGATTTAGGCCTGTTCATCTTTCACCTGCTGCTTTTTACCCATCTCTCTCTCTCTTCTCCATATACCATGCCCGCGACTATTAACAGCTATGACAGAAGCGCGAAATTTAAATTTGAAAAACAACGAATCATTACAAAGTAATCGTACTTGTTATATAAAATCAAATATTTATTCTAATTGAAAAAAACGAAATAAAAATCGTCAACACCATATCGATTAAGGTTTTATGCCAACTGAAAAAATATCAAGCCCTCTTGGTCAACATTTAAAAGAAATCTTTTGTCAAGTTTTTAAGACAAAATTCAGTTTTTGTTAAAAATAGCTGTCTTTTACTGTTATTGATAAATTTTATCATAACGTTTACTAATACTTGTTTTTAAAATCACGGGAGTATTATTATAATAAATATAACATTCGGGTAAGTAACTAGTAACAATTTGATGGGACAACCGCATTTTGTCATTGCTGACTCACAATCAAACGGGCGATCACTAGCCTTCCGTTAATTTACGGGTAACAGTCACTTACCCGACGTTTTCGACACTGGCCATTCAGTTTCCCAGCACATGATTGTTTGATGGAAACCGTATTCTATTAAATATAAATTATTTTCCCTTTTGTATACAGGGTGGACGATAACTCGTACCTTTCATTTTCTCTCTTCTTTCAAATGTAACACCCTGTATTTTATATCATAAAAAGAATATCCGAACTTTAACTTTTGTTAAGCATTCCATTTTATTCCATTATAGTTTTAAGTCTTAAATTAACTCTTACACTAGAGTAACTCCGGTACGTGTATAGATCATATCTTTATAAGGAAAAAATTAGCATTACATAATCTTACCATTGATACATTCATTTTAGATTCAGACGTAACTGATCATTATCCAATATATTTAACTATTACCCTACCTAACACAGGTATTTTCAGGAAAAACGTGGATATAAAATAATAAAAATTCTACATGAAAGTAAATTTGAAAATAAAATTCAAAAAATAACATGGAATGACGTGATTTCTGAAGTAAACCCTGAACTAGCTTACCAAAAATTAATATAGTAAAGTAGTAAAGTAATATACAGTAAAAATAATAAGTAAATATTACATAAATATAAAATATATAGGAGAGAGAGAGAGATATCTTTATTGGTTACCCAAAAGGCTATCGACCGAATAATATTAAAAAAATATACAGATGCAAGTAATGACAATAACATCAAATCTAATACCTTTATTAACATTCTAAAGGGATCTGTGCAGATTCTGTCACCTAGAAGAGGAAACACCAGAGCACATCTTATGTCAGTGCGACGGACTGGTAAATATGCGGTTCCTGACTTTAGGAAAAGAATATCCATTGGCAAGGGACTACATGAAGGTTACAGTCTCAAAGCTTATAGACTTCGTTAAGAGAGTCGGACTGGGGGATGTAATCTAGTTTTTCGAGGAAAAGGTCGCAGTGGAATAGGCTTCTGGCCACCTCTTAAACATCTATCTATCTAACATTCTAAAGGAAAACAATGATCACTTTAACAGTGATAAAGAATTAAGTGATTACTGTAACAACTTTTTTGTAAACATAGGAATAAAAATGGCTAAAAAAATAAGACAACCCATTACAGATATTAACATAAGTTATCCTAATTCATTAAATTCAATGGTATTAAAACCAATCACCTGTGAAGAAGTTATTATGCACATTAGCAGCTTAAAAAATAATAGTGCTCCAGGTATAGATGGTATTCCAGCACAAATAATAAAAAAAAATCATAATTACTTTTTAGATCCAGTAGTTCATATAACTAAACAAATTTTCTTAACAGGCAAAGTTGAAACTCAATTTAAAACATCTATTGTTACACCTATCTATAAAAAAGGCGAGAAAAAAATATCTCCAATTACAGACCAATAAGTGTCATAACTAATTTCGCAAAAATATTTGAGAAATGTATGAAGGTTAGACTTCTTGATTATCTGACTTTCAAAAACATATTAAATAAGAATCATTTTGGTTTTTATCAGGGGTAGGTAAGTACTGCTGGTATCTAATATAAAAAACAGTCTTGAAAATAATGAAAAACTTATTGCTGTTTCCCTTGATCTAGCCAAGGCCTTTGACACAGTTCCCCATGGACAACTTATTAATGTACTTGAGCAATAGGGTGTTAGAGGCATGGTATTGCAGTTTTTGGAAAATTACCCAAGGGAAAGGAAACAGTTAGTAAAAATCAGAAATGTATATAGTGAGCCTCTAGATGTTAAAATTGGAATACCACAAGGAACGGTCCTTGGACCGCTTTTGTTTATAATCTATATAAATTCTTTATTGAATTCAGCCATAAATGGAATGTCCATATCTTATGGTGATGACACAGTGCAGTTGTTTAAAGGAAAAACTTGGCAAATTATCCAAAATAAGGTGGCTGTAGGCTTTACATATATTAAATCCTGGCTTGTTTTAATTAAATTATCCTTAAATACAGAAAAGACCTTTTACATAGCATTTTCTTTGAACGATTAAAACAGACCTACATTTAAGTCCATTACTATTAATGACTTAAATATCAAAGAAACAAATACTATCAAATATTTAGGCATAACAATTGATAAAAATTTGAAATGGACAAATCACATTCAAGATTTAACTAATAAAATTAGACGTTTAATATATAAATTTTATATAATACGTAGAATTTTACCACAAAACATTTTAATACTAATGTACAAGTCCTTGGTGGAATCGCTCCTAAGGTATGGCATTATAGTATGGGGGGCGCTCTATGACAATACATTGAAACAATACAATGGCAACATTCTTAAGCTACCTTAGTAGCTGTATTTTTGGTTATAAATGTAAAACTAAAAATTATATGAATCATTTTTATCAAACAAGAAGTAGTTTCTTATAGAAAATATGATGCTAATCAAAGATTTGCTTCCATCTTAGCACCCAAAAATATATGTTTAACCTCAAGCAATAAAAGCCATAGGTAGTTATAAGAACTTTGTCTCTGAATGTAAAATGTATATATATGATAATTATGAGTACTTGAACAGTATGTTATAGAGTAATTACTCGACGGAAACATTTGTATCTTTTCTAATTGATGTTTTTTATTGCTTTTTTATTGCTATTATGGTTAGAATTATACTTTTGGAGACTTGTTTTGTTTAGAATAAATTCAAATTTATTATTCTTAAGGATTGTTTATTACATTCAACGTTTATTCCTTTCACATAATAGGTTAATAATTATGGTTTACAAGAAATATTACAAAATAACTCTGTTTTCATAAACTTTGGGTATGGGGAATGCTTAACAAAAATTAAAGTTACATAATCGGATATTCTATTTATGATATAATACAGGGTGTTACATTTGAAAGAGGAGAGAAAATGAAAGGTACGAGTTATCGTCCACCCTGGATACAAAAGGGAAAATAATTTATATTTAATAGAATACAGTTTCCAACAAACAATCATGTGCTGGGAAACTGATTGGCCAGTGTCGAAAACGTCGGGTAAGTGACTGTTATCTGTAAATTAACGGAAGGCTAGTGACCCAGCAATGACAAAATACGGTTACTATAAGAGCGGGTCGCAGTTATTATGCAGCGTGGCCGGCATAGGCCAATGTAAATCTTATGGGCGAATATTCAACACTGTTGCCGCTTTGGTTACGGCTTGAAGCACAATTAACTCAGCCAATTTATTTTCGTAGAAACGTTTTATTATGAATTTTGCAAAACAGATGTATTCTATATAATAAATATTATTAAAAAATGGAATTCAAATCTATTTATGTGGATTGTAATCAGTATATACCTAATCACTTGATGGATTATTTAGGTATCTACTAAATCTTTCAGACAAATCCTAATCCTATTTCCAGTGAAAATATTATTTAATTACAAAGATGCTAATTATTTTTACCTGTATGATCCCTTGATCCTCGTAAACCGTTATGTAATATTCCTGGAATGTAGAGGTAAGTAAATGTACAGGTAAGTAATAACATAGGCAGGTACCTATCTGTTTCTGCTGATAAACGAAAGGGCATTATTGAAACAACAGCCATGCAGTTAGCAGCACCGTTTGAAAAATTTAAACAAGGTGAAAATTTTCATCGTCAAACCAAGAGGCTTTTATTGAATATTTTAACGTATACGTTGAATACAAAAGATGACAAAAGTGTGACAGCGAAAATAGAACTGATTTCTGAAATGACCGGCCTTAGTGTGAGAACAGTGTATAATCTGAAAAGCGAAGCCGCTACTGGACCTTTGACATCGCCAAAAAAACGAAGACGGAACAGCAGCCAGTCGAATTCAAGACTAATCACCTACGAAGAAGGTATCCAATCGCAAATACGAAAAGCGGTGCATGAATTCTACTCCGAAAATATTGCACCAAATCTGGCAAAAGTTCTTGCCAAAATAAATTCAGACGGAAATGTACCAAATTTTTCTAAAAGTACGCTAAGACGCTTGCTTAACGATATGGGGTTTGTTTATGGAAAGAGAGGAAGAGACTCGATTCTAATAGAAAGAGCTGATATAATCGCCTGGAGGCACAAATATTTAAGATCAGTGAAGAAGTTCCGCGAAGAAGGATATAACGTAATATATCTGAACGAGTCATGGATTAATGTGGGCCACAGTGTAAATTTTGAATGGAAAGACACTACCATAAAAAATGCCGAGATGCATTTGTCAAAGGACTGACAACAGGACTAAAGGCTCCAAGTCAACGAGGACCGAGATTTGTTCTTCTTCATGCAAGCTGGAAAGACGGTTTTCTTGAGGGTGCAGAAAAAACTTTTCTGGCAAAGAAAGGTGCAGATAATTACCACGACGAAATGGACGCAGAAGGCTTTAAGGCCTGGTTTAAAGATCAATTGATCCATAATTTGCTGAAAAACTCTTCAAAGAATGTTGTAGTGTTGGACAATGCGTCATACCATTCGGCGAAGTTACCTTTTCCAAAGACAACTTGGAATAAGGAACAAATAAAGTACTGGCTACTGGAAAAAGAGATTTACTTCGAGGTTGATTATTTAAAAACAGAATTATTGGCTACTGCAAACGCGTTTAGAGAGCAGTACGACCTAAGAAAAATAGACGACATTGCCACGGAACATAATATAACAGTCCTACGATTACCACCTTATCATTGCGGATTAAATCCTGTTGAAATGGTGTGGAGCCAAGTGAAAGGATATGTGGCTCGTAATAATAGTACTTTTAAAAAAGAGAATGTGGAAAAACTTATAAAAACAGCGTATTCGTAAGTAACCCCAATGCAGTGGTCTAATTATGAAAAAAAGGTTGAGAAGACAGAGGAAAAGATGTGGCAAACAGATCATTTAATGGAAGACATTGAGCCAATAATAATAAATCTAAATGAAAACGATGAAGATGAAGACTTGGATGACGATGAAGATCAGTAATATATTTCTTAACCCTCAAATGTTCCATTCAATTTTCATTTATTTTAGTTATTACCTGCTAATCATTGTCATTTTTAAAGTTTAATTTTAATTCAAGTTAAAATACGTAATTATTAATTCATTTACTTATTCTATACTTTGTTTGTTACAACAACCCGCCAGAAAAAAGAAAAATCCTCGGAAAAATCATCGAAACGTCACCAAGATTTCATTAGCTTTTCTCTGTTAATCGTTCTCCCTTAAAATTTAGATGACAGCTGACTTTTTTACCATTAGTCTTGTAATTTATGTATATATTATTATTATTGACATATTTTTATTATTAATTATATTATTATATTATTATTTCATAATTTGACAAAGGTCTTTTGTAAGCCCGCTGTTTTTATTTATTTCTTTATACGTGATAATTAAACGTATATTGAATATTTTAGCGGATTTACAATATTTTCCTTTAAACGCGTAATTATAGCATAATTATAAATATTCTTAATTACTCATTAAACGATTTTCAAATGAATAATTTAGTCAACATTTAAATCATAATAGTAACACAATGCAAGTTATATTCCCGCGCCAGTTGGAACCAAATTCGAAGAACATGCCGATATGGCAACGCCGTCGTCCATAAGCGCAATGCTGCATAATAACTGTGACCCGCTCTATAGTTACTTACCCGAATGTTATATTTATTATAATAATACTCCCGTGATTTTAAAAACAAGTATTAGTAAACATTTTGATAAAATTTATCAATAACAATAAAAGACATCTATTTTTTACAAAAACTGAATTTTGTCTTAAAAACCCGAAAAAAGATTTCTTTTAAATGTTGACCAAGAAGGCTTGATATTTTTTCAGATGACCAGGCGAAAAGTGATTTTGTAGTAAATTATTAAAGTTTAATATTTTAGTTTTGGAGTATTATTTAAATGTAGCTACTCCGGGACTGTAGGTAGCCCGATTTATGTCGACACAGGAAATCATTTGCAGTTTCTCACTGTCGAAACTGTTGGAAGAATGTTAATTAATTTGAAACTTTCTAAATGCAATAAAGTTTTCTTCGTATAACAAGTTTTTCCAAGAAGGTTTAATATTACTGAAAATTCCTCTAAAACAATTCTACAAGATACTATTTTACGTACTACTGTTAAATAATGTTGAAATGTACTTGAATAGTTTTCGTTAGTTTTAGATAAACACTAAGTTTTTTTCTGAAATGTTTTACCTTAATTTAATAAAAGTTTAATAAAATAAAATATAATTTCGTGCTTTCTTTATTTTATTTAGCCTCAAAGTATTTTTTTTTATTTTAAATACAAGGCGAATTAGATTGTCAATAACATAGTGGCAGACCAAACTTGTCTTTTTATAAATGGAATATCCTGTATTTTCATTTATATTTAAAGTCTTCTTGACTTCACATCAGTGTAAAGTTCTATTACATTATACAGAGTATTTTCGAAGTTATAACCAACACTGTATTTGTAGTGGTCATAAATTCGAGCTATGCGTAAGTGTAACGAATAGGAATGCAAGAATAAACAATAATAATAAATGGAACCTTGTTAAAATAAATAAATTATCAATGCTAAAGAGATATTTATTTCCATTTCATGACAAAACCCAAAACAAATGCTGACAAGGTTAGTACAACAGTATAGCTTCAAATCATTGGGCAGTGTGAATAAAAACTAAGGTTTTATTATTAGTATTAAGTAATAGCTATAGCTATTACTAGGTAGAGTTAGCTTTTGCTAATAGCATTTGCTGAAATTGAAGCGAATAACCTTTTCCTTTTACTGACTAGCAAAAGCTAGCTATTTGAAGCTTTTACTAAAAATACGGAGATTCGTACAGTATCTACAGCGTTCCAAAAAATTTGTTTGCGAGTTTTTATACTGATAACGCCAATATTTATATTTTTACAAACCGGAATAAAATTGTACTGCGTCGTAAAAATATTGCAAGAAGTTAAAACATTTTAAACCAGTAGCGATATCGCAAGGCAGCATTAAGGTAAAAATGAATAGTGAATCGGAAAATTCTTCGAGTGATTTGTTGGAGGAGGAGGTTCCTGAAAAATCTTTAGCAAACCTAAAATTAACAGGAATTTTGGAAAATTATAATATTATATTCAACAAATCCCAAGTTCCTAGAATAAAAGAAAAAAAAGACGAAGCATATAAAGAAATCCATCAAAAATACATTCTATAAATTGGAAAAAATATAAGTGAAAAACAGCTGAAAAAGAAAATTCAAAATATGAAGACAGAGGTAAAGAAAAAGACCGACAAAAATGCAACTGGAAATAAAAAGATTATTTTGAACCAGTGGGAGAGAAAACTGTTGATGTTGATGGAAGGACAAGAAAACCCCGTTTTCCAAAAGGTACCAGGTAAGAAAATAAAGTAGGCTACAGATAAATGGTATAGCATCGCCGCACGTATTTGGCAAAAAAATACACAAAAAAAACTAAATTTCTGAATGTGTAAAGAAGGCATATTTTTTCGCAAAAAAATGAAAATTAGCGTCTTGCTTGTGTTTTATAAACAATTTTTTTTCAGGAACAATGTCGGTAGGTTGTGTAATGAAACAACCTCAGCCATCTACGTCCAAAAGTGAGGTAGCTATTCCACCTCCACCACACGTTCGGCCTTTACCAGACAAGTCTACGGCTACCAAAAAGAACAAATTTAAGGAAACAGAAGAAACCTCGAATTTGTCAAATTCAGAACTTCAACGACTGGTGTTGTTGGAACAGCTGGAACTAATAAGAGTCCAAAAAGAAAGGGAGAAATTATTATTAGAAAAAATAAAAAACGAAAATGGGAACAACGTTGAAGAAACAAATAATTTGTGCTATACAATTTTGTAAATATATTAATAAAATTCTGTTTGTTTACTCATTAGATCCGTATATTATTTATGACTTTATAAAATAAATTATAGGAAAATTACACTTATAATACACATTTTTGTTAATGCCGTATCTGAACTATGCTGTGTGAATTTTTATCGGCCTACAAATGTAAATTATATAAATTTACAACGCCTTTCAGTTACTTTTATCTAATTTAGGTATCTGTCTCCATAGCCAAACGCCATAAATATTTCAATTTTTTGTTGTAAACTTAAATCTATTACGATTTCAAATTGATTCGAACCAATAATACAGAAAATTAACGAATCAATACAACAACTATTGTCCTATTTAACAGTTACTGAACATCAATCGAAATAAGCTGCCTAGTTTTTTGAAATTAATAAGAAATACTTAAGTATCTTTTAACTTCTTATCTAACCTTTAAGTTACTGTCAAATACATCTAAAATAAAGCCTGATACTCTTTTTTTTACAATGTTCTATAGAAGAAAAAAATGTAAAGGTTAGGTTCTAATAAATCTAATAAACGAAATTTGTAGGTTGCAGACATTTATTCGGATAGTTCTGGTGTTAATGGTAGGAGAAAATAATTTTATATTATTTTTATATTTATATTCCGTTGTTTTTAGTGATACAAGAAATAAATATATTAATAAGCCACAGATAGATGGGGATCTATCGATGTTTACCCAATTGGACCAACTGGTTTACAAAATAATAGGTTTTGTACAATTTATTGATGTTTACGTGATAAAGTAAAATAAAATATAAAATAGTAACAGTAGCAGTGTTGTAGTTTTCACTTAAAGATTCTGAATTTCACTTAATACATGCAGAAAATTGTTGGAATAGAATTGGAAAACTCTTACTTGGTTTTAGGTGATGTTAAAGATAAAATAGTAGGTTTCCCTTGTTTAAAAACCAAAGTATACTCTGGATATCAGGCCAGCAAGGAAGTAACAGCTATATTTACCAGAAATTGAAGTAAGTAATAATGCTCAAACTGCTTATATATAAAGAAGTAGTTAGTAGTAACTAACAAGAAGCCGGAGTTAGTGAGTGGCTTAAAGGAATATGATTATTAGATTATTTAAGATCCATAAAATAATGCTATCTGCACAGAGATGTATTTATAATACAATAATTATTAATATTTTTAAACTAAAATTTTAGTTACCAAATCCGTAAATCTACGAAATGATTCTAGGTAGCACTTAACATACCTTAGCATCCAAAGACCAAATCAAAAAATGGAGAAATCTGAATATTCCGGAAATTCCTCTTCCTGACAATGACACCTTTATAGTTTTCAGTTAGCCACAGTCATAAAAGAATTGTAAGAAGGGTAAATAGGTATACTTAAGTAGGTATGTGATAGAAGAAGAAATACTTAACCTGAACGCTTATGAAAATATTATTGATATGTAAACAAATAATTACTTTGTTGTATAGTGTGATATGAATAAATTTTTAAATAATAAAATGAATGTTTATTGTATTATTAAGTGATATTTTGGTTTTTCGGTGAGTAAATTATCAATATTTATAGTATTAACTATAACCGTAACAAGCCATGTATTTATTACCGGATTACTAGTAATTAGTTAATGTCTATTTTTATTGGATAACAATAAAACTTATTTTCTTAGCGCACATCTTTCAAAATTTATCCGTTAGACCCCAACAATCATACCTTTTCGAAAGCAGCTGAATACGAATTATTTAGAACTGGCACCAAATATAGGGTGTTGCATTAAAAATCACCCTGGATAATAATAATAAAATTTTATTGTAAAATGTAGAATATTTACATTAAAGACTTGTTTTAGGTTTTTGTGAGTAGACTCTTGGTTTTTGAAATATCGAACACATGGTATATTATTATTAACATTACGGGCATGTCGGTGGTTTGACTAATTATGTCCCCAATGTCCATTTTCAGTTTAGTCCTATTGTGGCTCCTTGTAATTGCATTATCCAACATTACAAATTCATGATCCACAAACAATCGATCCACCGCTAGATATGTATATTATGTTGCCCATGTAGGTATAATTTAATGTAGTGAGTATAAGAGAAAAAACAGATAACAAAGTAAATATTTAAATGTGATTATTTGGAGTCCTACGGACTTGTGGTGTTTTCAAGCAACTTAGTTTCATTTAGAAGTAAATCGGCAGAATTATCGGAAAATCGATCACCACTGGTACGAGTATATCTATTGATAACATAAAAATAAACGATTATATCACAGTCACAAGCGCAGATGTCGAAACAGCAATAAAAAAATTAAAAAACAGTAGACCACTGGATCAAGATAAAATACTAAATGAATTAGTGAATTGTTGATGAATTGTTGAGCAGAAAGCTTAATTGCAAGATTAAAAATAACTAAAGAATAAGATCTTGACACAACATAAGATCTAACTTCAGGTGAATAAATTTACTTGATACTACATTGAAGCTGGTTACAAAAATATTTACAACCAAAATTAACTCTCTAATAACATTAGCCGAGAAACAAGGATTTAAAACAGGAATATCCTGCTGTCTTTGTAATGGGACAAGTAGTAGACATCCTTCGAATACAATAAACCTGCCTTTGTATGCTTCATAGATTTAAAAAATGCCCAGAATTCAATTAAATAGCATTATATTATAAACATGATTATCTGTAGAAAAAAGTAAGTCCACGTCATCATAGGAACATCATAGGAAACATTCAGATGTAAACTATAGATAGAACAAATAATAATAAAAATAATCTAGTATCTACTAATAAAGTAGCAGATTGCCTAAACGGTACCATCTGGCGCAGCAAACACTTAAACAATGATAGAAAGTCAAGAATATACAAGAGCACAATCTGACAAATAACATACAGCCGAAATCAGACCAGATAATAACTATTACAGATAAAAAACTATTACAAAAAGCAAATATGAAATTGCTTCAAAGAATTAATAGCAAAATATTGTAGAACAAAAAAAGAAGCAAGAATATAAGGATAAAATGTGAACTACAAAATATTGGAGATTGGGCGCTTAACAGAAACAAATGCACATATCGACAGAATGATGTATGAAAATTTAGTAAGGAAGAAAATGTGCTGGACAGAACAAGCATCAGCCGAAGTGGAAAAACAAGACAAGTTTATTAAACTAAAATATTAATTATACTCTTTACCACATCTACCACATCATTCATTGTAATGTACTTACGGTTGGTCATCCTGAGTTTTTATTTGATAATATATGGTTTTTGTGTTTTTGTATAGACTAATATAACACGATGCAAGTAACCGTATAGTCATAATTTATTTGTTACATGTGAACTGTACCACACTATTTATAATTTTTCGTTAGCTTAGAACATAAAATAGTAAGGAAGTATTGCTCTTTCAAGGACAGTTGACCGGGATGGTTATCTAAGATGGCTACCGGAAGTTACTTTTTAACAATGGCGTCCTATATTATTATTAATAGAAACATAAATTCCTTATTGAAACATATCTATTATTCAGTATGAACACTAATCATTATATATTAAAATAACCATTTTAATAAGGAAAGTAGAGGAAAAAAATAGTATAACATTGCCTAAAATGGGGGTACTAGATTTAAGGAAATAAAACCAGTTATATGCTACACAATTTTTATTAAAATTTTTCATTCTACCACTATTGGCCCTTAAATTGAATTTTGTGTAAACATGTCTAATTTTTTCTACATTAGTTATTTTACTTTTACATATAAAATAAATTATTGTTTTTAAATATACTTCACAGATGCTTTTTATAAGTTTCACTGTAAGTAGTTCTTATCTCTTCAGCATAAGGGTCATTAGTCCTTACCTGCATAGAAAAGGTATACATTAGTGAAATATATGTTTAAGTAAAATATCTGTAAATAAATTTGGTCAATATTATTAAAGCAATTTGTAGATGTAATATTTACTTACATATTTCATTCTTGCGATTTTAATTGTAGGTATAGCATTTGGTACTAGTATAACAATTACTGAAGAAGTTCTATCAAATGATTGTTCTGTAAAATGTTGTGAGCATAAAAAGCTATTCTTGCCTTTATCTTATCTTTATCTTTATCCACAATATTTAACCATTTTCGTCTAATATTTTCATCCCGTGGGAAACTGTGAATGTAATAATGTGTTAATTAATACACAAATACATTTATTGTACAACGTTGCTTTAGAATACTCCATAGACATAAAAATAATTGACATATACAGTTATGAGATTAACCAAAAAATTGTAAATTAATGATAATTAAAATAAAATATCCTCTTTCCATTATTGATACGCCTATGTCACTTTAAGTAGATAGGTTAGGGATCAATACAAAGTATTAATTTAATTTAAACATAAAAATATAGTTTACGTATATATTATATATAATTATAATAATAGCTACTTACCAATAAATAATTAATCCCAATTTTTAACAGAAAACTAAATTTTTATAACTTGTAAACAAACTATGAGTCATAAATGGTTATCCAATATGGCCGACTTCCTTCGCCAGATTTTAACATTGTAGATATAAACTCCTTCGGTTTGTCCTCAAAATAGGCTTCAGTTTCGGCGATTACCTCAGTATCAGAGCCAAATTTTTTTCCCGCGAGCATTCTCTTCAGGTCAGAGAAAAGGAAAAAGTCGCTAGGGGCTAGATCTGGAGAATACGGTGGGTGAGGAAGCAATTCGAAGCCCAATTCATGCAATTTTGTCATCGTTTTCATTGATTTGTGACACGGTGCATTGTCTTGATGAAACAACACTTTTTTCTTCTTCATATGGGGCCGTTTTTTCGCGATTTCGGTCTTCAATCGCTCCAATAATGCACAGTAATAGTCGCTGTTGATTGTTTTTCCCTTTTCCAAGTAGTCGATGAACAATATACCGTGTGTATCCCAAAAAACTGAGGCGATAACTTTGCCAGCTGACTGTTGAGTCTTTCCACGCTTTGGTGGCGGTTCACCGGCCGCAGTCCACTCAGCTGACTGTCGATTGGACTCAGGCGTGTAGTGATGGAGCCAAGTTTCATCCATAGTCACATATCGACGCAAAAAATCGGGTTTATTACGACTTAACAGCTGCAAACACTGCTCAGAATCATCAATTCGTTGCTGTTTTTGGTCGATTGTGAGCACGCGCGGCACCCATTTCGCACAGAGCTTCCGCATACCCAAATATTCGTGAACGATATGTCCAACACGTTCCTTAGATATCTTTAGAGTGTCAGCTTTCTCGATCATATTCACTTTACGGTCACTCAAAATCATTTTGTGGATTTTTTTGATATTTTCGTCGGTAACCACCTCTTTTGGGCGTCCACTGCGTTCACCGTCTTCGGTGCTCATTTCACCACGCTTGAATTTTGCGTACCAGTCAATGATTGTTGATTTTCCTGGCGCAGAGTCCGGAAACTCATTATCAAGCCAAGCTTTTGCTTCAACTGTACTTTTTCCTTTCAAATAACAATATTTAATAAGCACACGAAATTCTTTTTTTTCCATCTTTTTGAAAATAACAAAAGTTGCTTCACTAAAAATGCAATATCTCACAAACTAATAGTCCGACAGCTGTCAAATTTTTACACTTTTACACTTTTCAGCCGACCTGTTAAATACTGCAATACAAAACGCTTTGATTTTATATTAACACGCAAAAACAAATTAACTTCCACATCAAGGGGGTCGTCTTTCCTTATCAATAAGTTACTGACGATATTCCTGACAACAATGCAGGTCACATTTAAGACAAATTTACTAGAAAAAAATAATCTCTGTCCTTATTGGATTAATATTGTATCAACCATATTTTTACTTTTAATTTGGACATATTTTAAAGTCTTCTGTAGGAATTATTTGAAATACAGGAATGCGTTGAATTGTAAGTTGTTTGGTACACTTTACAATTTTTCAATAGTTTACAATCTCGATAAATATATTATAACTAAGGGTATTTATAATCTACGGTGTAATATACACTATATGTTGATACACCTGATGCACGAAATATTTGTCTAATGGATCGGGAGATACTGAGACAGTATTAGGGTCATTTGTTGTAGTATTTTGGCTCGTTAGGATGTAGAATGTCTATCGCCCTGTCACTTTAGTTTACCGTTGCCACAGTTTTAAATTAACTCGCTGTTCTTCGCTTTATTATCCATTTCCATTCCCACCCTAACTGAACAAACCTAGTGAGACGACTGACTACTCACGCTTGTGATCAAGACCCCCCAACAAATCATCCCTTTTTGCCGACTGACTCTTGCCATAGAAAGACTTTTTTCGCCAAAAACTATGGTATCTACCGTATTGGCTGGATAAGTAAAAACATACCATATTCTTTTCTTTTTATTTCTTTTCGACTCCACGATAATTAAAACTTCTTTAGAGCAATTGTACAGCCAAAGACAAATGAAACGCACAACTAGATTCAGGTGGGATTAGTTGCTGACCTCATGTTGCAACGCTGCGAATAGAATTGTGACCCGAGAAGTCATTTAAATCTGATTTTGGTGTCAATCGATTCGAAATGACAAATATAAAAATGTTCCTGAATATCAAAATCCGTTTTAAAAAATTTCCTATTGTTATTAACAATTTAAGATTTTAAAAAAAGGGAGTTTACATTTTTGCTAATAACTCATAAACTATAATAGCTAGAACAAAAAACTGATCGGATTCTTAAAAAATTTTTTTAAAATTATTAAATAAGCCATTTGTTTATAAAAATTTTTTAAACAATTGGTTACAAACATTTAAAAAAATTGGATTTATATTGTTTATAGCGTATTAAAAACTACTGTAAACAGTTGTTCACAAAAATTTAAATATTTCATATCTAAAATCGCATTTGTTTACTTTGCTTGTTAATAACAATTTCAATTTTAAAAAAATTTATTATTTAACTTTGTTCAGTAGCTTTATGATAAAGTATTCCAAGGGTTAAAAAAATTCTTGTGTTTTTATTTTACTCACAATAACGAATTTAAAGTTAGTAACAATGAAGATGTAATTTTTTAATTAACAAATGGATAGAAATCTGAAAAATAACGGAAAAAATTTTTTGATTACAGAAATTTGTTCTCTGATATGTTCTGTTAGTGCTAGAATTTAAAAAAATTTTTTTATTAATATTTACTTATTGAAAAAAAATTTATGTCATTTGGTCGTTGGGACGGTGACGCGCCGCCTGTTATTTATGCCATTTTCAACATTTATTTAGACCTATAAATAATTGAGCTACAACTCGGGGAGTTGGGACTTTTTTGTTGGAAATTTCCTGCCCTTTAAAAATCCGTTCAGTTTTTTGTTCTAGCTAATATAGTTTATGAGTTATTAGCAAAAATGTAAACCCCCTTTTTTTTAAAACCTTAAATTGTTAATAAAAATAGGAAAATAGGATTTTGATGCTCAGGAACATTTTTATATTTGACATTTCGAATCGATTGATACCAAAATCAGATTTTTCGGATAGGTGTAACCCAAATCCGATTTAAGTAAATGACTTCTCGACCAGACTATTACCTCATTTTAAATTATTTTAAGAGAGTTCATATACGTTGTAACTTTTGTCGAATTCGGTGACCAATAAAGACGAATCGCTCAAAAACATCTTTACACTAGTTAATTTTATAAAACAAATCGACAAAATCGAAAACCATCAAAAATTACCGAAAAGTCGAAAAAATAAAAATAAAATATATCGAAACTTATATTTGACATATTTCCACCAGCACAAACACAAAAATGTTAGAAAGTTAACTATCGTCCTACGGTATATATTAATTACTATCATAGAATAAGGTTTATGAGTTACTATTCAGTAAATATTAATACACCCTCAACTCAACATCTATTTACTAAATCCCAGGCAACGAAAATTTTGATTGTTATAACAATGCAAAATAGTTGAACCAGAAAATGAATATGTAAAAATCCCTTAGAAACTATGAAAACTACACAGTAGACGTATTATTTAATATTCGGCCCAATGTTCTCTAAATATGCACAATTAACCATAGACTAATACCAGTGACTATAACAATTATTATTGTTATAGTCACTTCTAATACTAAAACTGTGGAATCAACCAAATTTGCCTAAATATATCGTTGAAACGTCTGCTATCCCCTCCAAACAGATAGATTTACGTTATTATGGTCACAATTGATGTACTCGTATTTCTAATACATTTCATCGGCGTTGCCAGGTATATAATAAGTAAATGAAACTAGTTGAATTTTTATGAATTTTGGTGGTAGCCTTGTGCGTTTCATTTGTCTTTGGCTGTACATATTAATTTAAACGAAATAAGAAAAATAATCAAATATTCGTTTCAACTCAACTTTTACATTGACATTAAATGAAAATTTTTTTAATTAAACGTGGAAGTTGATTTGAAACGAATAGTTGTTTATTATTCTTAATAAGATGGACTTCCACAGAGTAAGGGTTAATACAATAAAATTAATTAAACTAAATACATTATTTTTTTCTAAACTAACCCTAATCCTTTGCACTTTATATAAAACAGTTTCTAGTATAATATTTTCAAGTAAAATCTTTCAATATAGCTAGTTATTGCGGAATATACATATTATTTTTTATTAAATAGCATTTTTGTTGTAAATTAACCAATTTTCAATATAAAACCAGAAAAATACATTTTTAACACCAAAATATATAACTGGATCCAGTTTAATATGATTTGATAATAAATTACTTTAATTAATTTCTTTTATAAACCCATTTAAAGGTAATTAATATAAAACTTAATCTTAATCTTTTTAAATTAATCATATCAACTTATAACTTTTTTGCGATCTAACAAAACTCATTAAATATTCTAACCTGTTCAACCATTCAATTAAACAGAGCCGGCTTGTATATTAATGTATATTTTTTAAAATGCATTACTATCTATTATTTCACTATGGGACACATATGTTGGAAAGCTTTTAGTAAAATTACTACCAAACAAGCAAACGAGGCCCACCTGGAAACTTAAGAGGCTTAAGAGTTAAGTACCTTCTGATCTTATGAGTTTAGTTTTTTCATTCACTTTCTTCTAGTAGACTAGTAAATTAGTAAATAAATAATTTTTTCTATCAATTTTATTTAAAAACCCACCCAACCGCTGTAAGAGCTGTAATGTATCGTGTTCGTGTTAGATAATTTTGTCATTTACTGATTAATTCAATAATTTATATTAATTTTAAATTTCACAAGGTTTTTCCATCTTTTTCATCTTAGTTTTTCTTTGTTTATATTTATTTTGTTTTTGCGAATACGAATAAAATTATAGTGGAGCTTTTATAATCAATCAACTTGAACTATAGTGAAACATCCAAATATGCATAGGTTATAAAGAGAGTGAAGTGAGCTGGGTTGAAAATTTTAATATTTTTCGTGACTTGTGTAGTTAAAAATAATGCAGTATTAAAAATATCAACTATTTATGTAGACATATTAATTTAGTTTGGTTTATTAATTTAACAATTCATTTTGACATAGCCAATTACAGGACAAATTCTTTTGTTCTCGTTCTACTCTCTGACACTTACTCTTGCTACTGTGGCGACATCAGTTTGTTTCTTTTCGATGGATACTTTTTAATACATTGAGTTGGTTCTTTTTCCTTCTACCCTCCATAGAAAAAAGAAAGGTGAAGATTCAAAAGTACACTTTGTTCAACGATCCTTTGCGGTTACGTCATACGTTGTCAATTTTTTTTTCTCATTCATGAAATAGATCAGACGGAATTATGACGTCATTAACGTATTTCTTATTTAATGTAGTTACTTACCAGATTAGTTACCGAGGGGCGTGTTCCGAAAAAGTCATGAAGTATGTCTATGAAATATGATTTACTTGTCGCGAAAACTAGCTAATTACAGATAGCCCTTATGTAGTAAAAATTATTCTTTAGATGTCGGGTTTAGATGAGATGTAAACAAACAGCTATAACAAATGTTAAAACTGTCAATTGTTAAGCTAAAAAGTGCTGTTTGAAATTGGCTGCTATCTGACCAATCAGAGATCTACAGAATTGCCAACTTAAATTCAAATTACCCCACCTAGTTTTTAAATAAAGTATAATATAGGACAAACATAAAATAGCAGAATACGTCACCGATTATGACGTAATAAGAAAGTAAAGTTGAACAAACTATAGGTTGACATAAGAAATAGAAACATCTTCCATGTCTGGGATTGAATAACAAAGAGGAAAAGTAACAATGATCAGTAAACTGGATAAAAATAATTATTGCAGCTATTTTTTTGTTACCAATTAATTTTTTGTTATTTAAAAAAACATCTATTGAGTTTAACACGTTATAATACTTTTATTGTGCTAACCCTTACTTTCTGGAAGTTCATCTTACTAATAATAATAAAAAACTCTTCGTTTTAATAATACTTCCACTATTTATTTAAAAAATTGCTTTTTTAAACTCAATGACAGCTGTTTGCTAGAATTAGCATCTTCAGATTGACATATTGAAGTTACATTTTGTTTGTTTGTAGCTAGGCACCTGATGTTGTTTAGGTAGTATTAGGGCTAGAACAAGTATGGAAGTAATAAGACATAACAATATTAAAGGCTAGATGTTATTAGCCCTAAGGGATTATCCTGCTCTTAGAGGGAAGTACATCCAGGATAATGCCTTAGGGCTAATAATATCTAGGCTTTAATATTGTTATGTCTTATTACTTCCATACTTGGTATATCCTCAACAATACCAAATCAACATCAGGTACTTAGCTACAAACAAAATAACATCAATATGTCAATCTGACGATGCTAATTCTGGCGAAACGGCTGTCATTGAGTTTTTAAAAGCAATTTTATAAATAAATAGTGGAAGTTTTGTTAAAACGAAGAGTTTTTTTTTATTATTAGTACGTTATAGTACCCTTATTACTTGAAACACTTTTTATTTTGAGAGAGAGACGAAAATTTTTTTTAAAGCTTTAAAAACCTTTTTTACTAAACCACCAAACCATCCTATAATATTTTCCCCTTCTTTTGTACTTAAATAATATGTTTTTTGTGCATATTCATATTTATAGGTTTATAAACCTACTTATTATTTTCATGCGGACTATTATTGTTAAATGTAAAAAAAAGCATATTACTGAGAAAATGTTTTCAAAATTTATGAACATCCCTTTTGTTGAGTTCTATCCCTCAGACAAGTCCCCTGGTTCCCTCGAAGAAAATGTAAATCAGAATTCCATTTAATACGTCGCTTATCGAAAGGAGTGATTTATGAAATGGGTCCATTTATAATCCCGCACGGGGGATATTCATGAGTCTGGAAAAGGAAGAAATATCTCTTGTGATCGTAATTGATTGTATGGAAAAAGATGCCGTTTGATTTCCACAAAATTAGCCAGATTTCTTGCGGACAAAAATTATAGTTACGACCCCTACGATATTCTTTTTAAATTTATACCACAGATTTTATGTGCATTAAATTAAAAGAGCCACTTTTAAATTAAGTAAAAGGGTACGTTTTAAAATGAGAAAAGTGTTATGTGCCAAATTTGTAATGAGGAAAAACATTTATTTATAATTAAAGTTATTAAATTAGATTCTTATTATCAATAAAACAACTATTTGTACTTACTTTTGTATTTAATTATATAGAAAAGATATTCAAATAAAATATAGTATATTATGTGCAACTATTATTAATTAAAGTATGCTTATAAAAATGCCTCGCCTGGGGGTGAGATAGTTTATTATTAATGCTTTTAGGAAATTAGTATGGGCGCTACTGAAATCTTTTTATATTTAATAATTATGTTAATCCTATTTTTTTAGCTGTAAAGATGATGTTACGATAAGTATCAATTTCAGACAGAAAAATATCAGAAAAAACTGCCTGAATACGAAAGATAATATGACAAATCGATAAAAAGATTTCCGTGGTTTTGAGACTGTTAATAATGAAAATAGTGGATTCTAAAAAAATAAATTATTAACATTAAAGTTACAAATATTGTTATGATTGAGAGTATATATTATATAAAAGTGAACGAGTAGCAAGACGATAAAAATAAATCCGATACTCATACTTAATAAATCAGTACAACAAAAATCATTTATAAATTAGGTAAAAAAGAAAGTCTCAAACCGAATTTAGACGTAAAACATGTGATGTGAACGCAGTAAAACCAAGAAAAACACACTTATCTAAAATATTGGTTGAAGATTATCCTACGTGAAGATTATCTTATGCAGCAGCTGAAGTTTTCTCAGATATGGAGGTTGCAATCTCTAGCGACGCTCCATCACTGAAAAAACAAAAACTCTTTTGGATTGCGAAAAAAACGTCTCTTGGTAAAAGAACGACGAAATTGGTTTATATAACGTTCAGATTTGTTAACCAAAACAACTGTGGCACATTAATTGTTGAAACGATTTTGTGGTGGCTAATAACCACGTGTTAGCCATTACCTCCTCATCGGAATCACTACCCTAGCATACTTCAAGACGGGCGGCGGTCCCTTACACACTCTTTACCCATTTATACTACTCGCCATGAGAACGTTCCCTTCTCCTAACCATTTTCCCCACAACTTCGCTAACCTCAACCCATTCTATCTCCCATCTCAACATTATCTCCATCATGTTCTCCAAATACACTGCTACCCCGAGTCTCCCCTCCAATCTCTCCAAATCCTCCTTGTTTTTACAACATCTAAACACATGACCCTCATTATCCTCTACCTCACGTATATTCCAGTCTCTCTCTTCCCAATCTTGTATAGATACCCCACTCTTGACCCATGCCCTGTGAGCACTTGGGTCAAGAAGTAGTTTACCTCCTCAAACTCTAGGTCTATCCACTCACTCCTACTCTTAATCACCATTTTTTATGCACCTTCATATCCCTCCCACCTTCTTACCATTTCCTCCTCCATCCAATACTGAACTTTCTCTTTTGTGGCACCTTTCCACCGTTGCCTGTTTGTCCTACCAATAACTCTCCTTTTCCACTCTCCCGGCCCTTTCACATTACACATCAATCTCCCCATCCATAGTGCTCGGACTCTCGCCTTCTCTGCTGCCTTCAACATATGGTGCTTGAAGGATAGTTGGCTATCCAAGCAATCACCTAAATATTTCACCGGCTCCTCAATGCGAATCTTCTTCCCCTTCACCATCACCCTAACTTCACTCGTCTTGATTCGTCCCTTTACGACAATCCCACCGTCTTATCTTCCTTCACTTCCTCCGCATCGTTCTATCTTCCCCACAATCTTCCTACACTATCTCCGTCTGTACCTTTGCCGTACACATGCTGGTTTTCTCTAAAACCCCTATTTCTCCTTAAGTTTTCATCACCTTACCACACATCAGTCTGATGGGTCTGTAGTCTCCTGTCCTCTTTCCTTTTCTACCCACCTTCTCTACAAGTATCACTTTGGCCACCTTTCATACCTCCGGAAATTCTTCTTTTTTGAAAAGCTCTCAGAAATACTTCTAGTAACCTCTTAATTATATCCCATATTAAGCCATTCACTCCAGGGGTTCTCCTTACCTTGATGCCTCTCTCCTCCTCCTCCTCTCTCTCACTTCTCTACCGACCTTATTCCCCTTATTTTACCTGCCACCCTACAATCCCGTACTTCCCGACTCATGTCCTTTCCTTTTCCTTCTTCAATCGTGAAAAGTTTTTCTGTAATCTCCTTCTCCCACTCTAGCACCACATTTCTGCTTCCTCCCAACCTTTTCACAGCTATTTCATATGTTTTACCCCACGGATTGTTTTCCAGCTCCCCCAGTAACTCCTCCCACTTTTTTCTCTTTTCCCTTTTCACTCTTCGCTCCAGATCCTTCTTCTTCTCCATATATCCCATCTCTTCCCTTCAACAACCTTTTCCTTCCACAGTTCCTCTATTTCCTCATTCCACCAGTAATTAGCCTTCCATGCACCTGTTGTCACCTTTTTCCTCTTTTTTACAACTCTTTATTACATCATGCAACTCATTTACGTCATGTCCGAGCCTCCTTTCTATCTCCTTCCTTACTTTCATTATCATACTCTCCACCTCAGCCTTTGTCCAACTTCTTCTCTTTTCTTCTGGCACCTCAATCTTAATTTTCTTTATATCCATCTCCACGTACATGTGTAAACTCAAACTATCCTCTTCCTCTATCGCTCTCCAACTACTCACTCTTTTTTCCAGCCATTCATCACATGCTGTTACGTCAATATACGACGAACCTCCGTCTCCCCTTACGAAGGTGGGCAGCAATCCGTCATTTAGCACCGTTAGCCCGTTGGATGTTAACACCTCCCCCTATCCGTTTTCCTCCCACCCCAAACAATTTTCTTAGCGTTGAAGTCCCCTGGCAACATCCTCCTTATGTTTCTTCTTTTCCCTTTTGTTATCCTCAGATCGTCCAAGCTAGACATGCTCCTTTCATAATCCTCCAGGCTGGTATTCGGGCTAATGTACACGCTGTACACCACCATGTCTCCCATGCGCACTCCACCAATCCGTTTCCTTTCCTCACTACATCTACCCTAAGTTCGTCTTCCATCACTCTTATTCCCGCCTCTCCTGCATCGTCCACAATCCATCCTTGCTTCTCCACATATCTAGCATTTACCACAGATCCACACACCACATCCACTTTCCTAAAAATCACATCATCCAATACATCCTGTCCTATCCTGCATTGCCCCAGGTTTATCTGTAAAACCTTCCATCCGCAATTGGTCCTTCCTCCCCTACGGTGTCTTCTCCTACCTCCTATTTTATAAAACTTTCCTATAAGGGGTCCAACCGTCTGCAGGCACGTATGTCACTAGTTTCCCTAAGAATCGTCACATTTTTTTATTTGTACCTAGATAAATAACCGAACTTGTAATATGAAAAAGTATGTGCAACTCGTGCGCTTTTGTCGATTACTCACTCATTCCAATGACCGTTAGGACTTTCGTGGGCAATCGACAACTTTCTGTACTAGTTGCGCAATATACTAGAAGTTTATACTTACCTAAAAGAAAATAAAACTTATTTAAATATAACTTTACTTATTTCTTTTATAAAAGGAGAAGAAAATAAACTATACAAAAATCCTCAATGTAGACTACGACAAACACTTTTTGTTTTGTTTGTTTGGATAAATTGCTATGACCTATCCCAAAAAATGGCGGAGAGGAACATTTCCAATGTGGCGAATAATCTTCAAGATTTCATTTTAAAATATATCAGGTCTTACATCAATTTGAGTAAATTTGGATAGAACAGAAAGAAACTCATAAACTTACATAAACTAGAAATAGAATATTGTGCAACAAGGTGGAAAAGTGTCTTTACCACCGTGTTGCACACTATACTTTTTCTGCGGCTGCACATTAATAATAAAAATAAAGAAGTGAATTCATAACATTTTATTATTATTATTGGTTATAAAATAAACGGCACATAATTAATACAAAAAAACTAATTTTATTAATATTGTAATTAATTGTTACATTACTGCAATTTTGTATTGAGATTCCTGGTGTTTCATTTTTTCGTAACAGCAGCTATCAACTGTGGGAAAAAATCTACCTTACGGCTGAATTCCCATTTAAATGTACTATCGGCTTCAGAATAGCATATACATTTTCAAACTCAAATCGCTTACATTGAAGTAATTTTAAGAACGCCCTATTTATTGTGTAAACCAATCACGGTTTATATAATAATAAATTTGAAATCAGTTAAACAGTTGTCTACGCCCACATCTTTAATGTTTGCAGCATAAGATATTTTATTGACAAATTGTCTGTCCCTCTACCTCTCTAGTGATTCCTATTTTACTTCACTTAGTTTGGAACCCTCGATAATAAATGTTTGTTTGGGATTAAAATCCCTTTTTTTTAGGTAGGTTGTTAAAAATAATGAATTACATTCCATAAAATGAAAGATAAAATATAAAAATATTTATTTTTTAATCTCCGACATGTAGTTTCTAATCAATCTTGATGGTACTAATTTTAATTGTTTTTATGTTGAATTTAATATTATAAAAGAATTTTTGTTAACGTTTTTCTGTTACGTTCGGATCAAAATGACCCTACATTTATTTATTTTAAATTTTATTTAGTAAATAAATAGGGTGGTAAAAATCAAAATGTAGCAATACATTTTAAAAATGAGCCGTCAACGGCAGTGTGAAAAATGTAATAAATATCTAATAAACAAAGATATAATAATCAAATATTTAGGTTGTTTTATTGTTGATTTATTGTTCTTTGTGTAAAATAAATTATTTTTTATAAACAACAGACTTGTTTTTGTTGATAAATATAATTTATTATGCTTAAAAATGTTTTTGGATTCCCTTTAGTTACACAAGAAAGCACACGTAAAAAAATACGCCAATGATTCTACCTCTGTGGTGTGAAAATGTGTAGATATTATTATTTTGTGTGAATTTGTAGATAGCACTATTTATTCGGGACATAACCGACCCTTGTAAATAAACTTAATCCCAAAAACCATTTAATGTAGGCGTTTTAAAAATTGCAACTCCTATGTTATTGAAGAAGGGCGTTTTTATAACTTCTGTAGTTAAACGAAATTCACATTTAACATGTATGTGCTATTCTAAAGCCGACTGTACGTGGTGTGGGAAAAGACCCGTGAGGTAGATTTTTTCCCACAGTTGATAGCAACACGTTACTTTGGAGTTCTGTCAAATGTGTCAAAAGCACGACATTCCATAGCAGCCGTAGAAAAGAATATTTATTTGGAACGTATTGTTTATTTACGCACTAAGTATGCTTATTTTTGAATTTTCCTTAAAGCGGTTTTCGGGTTTTAAAAAATCATAATTTCATCAATTCATATATATTAAATCGTGTTAATCACCGAAACTATAAATTTATTTTGATTTAAACGTTGATTTAAGTACATCATCAACGTAAATTTAAATCATTAAGGGGAATTCCGTCAGAGTTAACTTTAGAAACCGATGGGAGAACATTTTACCTTTTAGCGGTCGATTGAGGAAACAAAGTTCAACCACAGACCTCAAATAGTGCATAAATCTGATGAAAGTACGTGTAGTCGAAGGGATTGTTTCCCTTAGAGATTTTATAGTTATTTCCTGGTAAAAGGGAAAATTTACATTATAAAATATTTATGATTTTAGGTATAGTATATAAGGCTAAATCAACTGAAAAGCGTTAAAAAGACATTTGATCTTTACTTCTTATGAAAGTTTGTGACATTTTCCATGGTTTTTTCCTTATCAAGTTTTAATAAATCTGTTTTACTTTTACTGTTAATTAAAATATTTATTTAAAATGGAGCTTACCACATTTATCTATTCCTTAAATAAATTTTAATTTATGTGTTTGCACTAGTCTGTAAGTTCGTTAGTATTTAGCGTTTCTAACCTTATGGTTTCTAACTGTCTTGCCGATATTCTATACTCCATTACATTGTTGACATTTTAATTTGCTTGCTGATTTTTACATTGAATTTTAGGTTTTTTTAAAGATGCAGATTGTACCAATAACCAATAATTGAAACGCTAGTGTGTTTTACAATGAGGGGCTAAATTATGGAACCTTTTATTATTTAGAAAAATGTCGAATTTTCAGGAAATAACTGATATAGGTCAATTTTTGTTTTAAATTACCTGTCAGTGCCATCCTCTTATTTATATAAAAATTTGGAGCGCCGGTCAAGGACTAATTTTAAATGGAATATAATACACCTTTTTTATAAGGACTAATTTTGGCATTTGTAAAACCTATCAATAAAACACCAAGTCTAACCACAACAAATTTAATGGTGAAATTATCAAATTAGCGACTAGTTTCGGTCTTAGACCATCATCAGGCTATCATGCAAAAGTAGATACAATCGTACAAAAATTACAATTAAAAGTTATATAATTAAATTATATAGGTTGTATAAAATATCAAAAATATAAAAATTTTATTTAAAAAAAAATAAAATCCTGTCTTGTCCCTCTATTTTTTCCCCTATATGTCTTTTTTAACTATAAATTTGTTTGTATTATTTTACCCCGTAAATTTTTATATTTTTGATATTTTATACAACCTATATAATTTAATTATGTAACTTTTAATTTTAATTTTAGTACGATTGTATCTACTTTTGCATGATAGCCTGATGATGGTCTAAGACCGAAACTAGTCGCTAATTTGATAATTTCACCATTGAATTTGTTGTGGTTAGACTTGGTGTTTTATTGATATTTTATATCAGCCACATTTGACTTATGGATCATTCCTTCGATTTTTGTAAAACCCGCTGAAATGCGAGAAGCAGGATTACATACTCAATTTATTTCGTTTTTACTATTTGTTAAAAAACCGCAATTTTTAGTTATACCGTGACAATGTGCCAACTTCGGCTAATATCCCTTAATATTAAATTCGTATATATAATACATATTAGTTATATGAACTTTATTTCTATCATCGAGGGCAGGAAACAAGCTAAGGCGAAACGATCGATCGTGGAGCTAGAATTTCAAGAAGCCACCATTTTGGGTAAGCCCTTTTACATTTAAAGGCATGTAACAAAACGATTTGCCAATTGCAAAAGTATTTTTTTTCTTTTTCATTTATAATGTCCACTTTATTAAGAGGCTGAGCTAACATTACCTAAGATTTACCATAGAGGGCGAATGATGTCATCGGTGTTACGTATTACAAAAATACAATCCCTAAAAAACTACTATTAGCCATTACAGTATTTGGACATCATTTCTTAATTTATTATTTTATAAAATTCCTTTTTCCAAAGGGCTCACATTTTTTTTTCGGGCTGAGATGGGAAACTCATGTTCCATGGGTCCTTATCCAAAACCCAACAATGTTGGACTCACCCTCGAGAGGATGCCTACCAACTAAACCCACCTCAAAACTCGCCGTTGTCCCCGCCTCGGAATCCATTCCACTTCCAACGAGTAGCTAGGGAATTAAAAGTGCACCACCACAGAGCCCCGCTTGTGCTGTTAAGGCTGTGTACTCCGGGAGGTAACCAGTTAAACCGAAGGCACCGTTTATGACTGATTTACGCGCAGCCATTCATTCATTGCCACGGTAGCTAACAGCGTGGATTACGGATTGTTTATCGAAGTTTACTCTTCTAGGCTTTTTTCACGGTTGCCTCCGGACGCAGTAGCTACCGCTGCTCAAGTCACACAACATGGCTGCCTCCCCCATGGTGCTGGTTTTTTATCGAGGTTTACTCCTCTATTCCGTTTGATCCGTGAGCAAATATTGGGGTTCCCATGCTTATCCTGAGAGTTGGTCGGTCATGAGGCTCTTATAACTTAAAAAGCTCGACTCCCTTGACAGACCTGGAAACACCCTATGTGCCATTGGGATGCGCCCTGTCGGGTGGAAAGCCCCATCCCTGGAAACTTGTATGAGATATTAGGGGTGAATCACATCCAGTCTCCCTCATCCAACCCTCGACAGGCAGGGATGATAGTGTTTGTATAGACAGGGGTCGTTAATGACATAATAATTTGCCCTTTTTTAGGTTATTTAATTTTTCTGAAAAATGAACCTATAGAGTTGCAAACATTTTTCCTAATGCTACTACATAAAGTAATAAAGTTTGTTCAAATATTACTTCAATTTTTGCAGAGTAGGATGTAAAAATACAACGTTGTAATAACTGATCAAAGCCCTAGTCCTTGTTCACTGCCGTCACATAGAGCGATATAATACAAACATGAAATAAAAGAAAATCATAAAAAGAAAACAATAGTAATTATGCGGCAAGGTAGAAAAGTGAGTTATTATTATCGAGGTCTTTAGTGGATCATTTAGCATTTTATTCACTACTGGCATTCTATTGTTTTAAATAGACGGGAAGGGTCACCAGTCACTTCTGTTTCACATGACAATAACAAATATCTAATAATTTTTGTTTTGATTTGATAATTAGTATTGTGTTGTGGAAATCATTTTGAAAATGCATGGGTATGTCAATCAATTAATGAATAGGTAGTTCTATCTGTATTTTTCTACCTTGGTGAATAATGAACAACTTTACAACCTCATCAAAAGTCAATAAAGTTGGGTTCACAGGCTAGTATGACAAGAAGATACCTTATGTATGATTTCTTGAATTTGTTAGAAGCTCTTTAAATCGCACAAGAATCCCATTATACATAGCGTAAATGACACTGTCTAATAATGGCCTTTCGATCTATTGGAGATAGGACTCCGATAATTTCGTTTCTCCGAGGGGGATTAGAAGATGAGGTTTTATGGAATGATCAGTAAAATCACAGGATCCAACATTTTTGAAATACTAATATTATTTTATACTTTAGTATACCCATATTACACCATAATTTAATTAATAAAAATAATTCTCTGATTTTGTGAAGTTTGTTTCTTTGTAAAAATTTAATTGAACTACTTAATAATTAATATTGAACTATGCTTGCACCAATATATAAAAAATAAAAATCTTTAAAAATCGTAAGGTATATGGCATTATTATCTATAATTTTTATAAAAATTTATAGTATATTCATTTTAATGTAATTATTGTCCGTTTGGCAATAACAACACGAAGATATCCAAGTGCAGTTTAGAAGTTAAATCCATTTAAACAATTACTCCTTCAATAGTGTTCTCCACTCTATGCTAGTGCACTTTATCCTAAAGTGGTGTAGAATTGGTTCGACAATCTAATGATGTTTTCAAACATTAATTAATAAATATGATAAATTTGGGCGATATTAAATTTTCAATTTGGTTCTCTAAAGGTGAAAAAAAAACTAATAGTATTATTATTTTTTAAATTTTTTTGTAATATAAATAAAATTTCGGTTTTTACCCAAAAAAAGTGGTATATGGACGGTTCCAAGCTATAAAAGGGAACTGGAATAAGAATCTTTGAACCGAGAGCCAAATACTCAGAAAGCTTGTGCACATACCCAAGCATCTTTCAAGCAAAAATCCGCGCCATCCAAAGATGTACGGAATTTAATATAGAAAGAAACTACCGCAGACAAGAAATTGTGATTATGTCGGAAAGTCGAGCAGCCATCAAAGCACTAACCTAAAATATAATCAGTTCGAAGATGGTTTGGGAATGCCTAGGCAAGCTAAATGAACTAGGCCAGAAGAACATTGTCACCCTCCTATGGGTGAAACAGCAGATAAGCTGGCGAAAAAAGAAGCCGAAACCCCACATCTTGGACCGGAACCATCCTGTGGGATCAGCAGCAGCGCAATTCTAGAGAAACTAAGAAAAGAAATGGGGAAAGAAAAATCGAAGCACTGGAATCAGCTAGAAGGTCTGAAACAGGCTAAGATACTTCTGAGGAACTATAACCAGAAGAGATCTCGTGCCTGCCTCAACCTCAGTAAAAAAGTCTCCGGATTTTAACGGAGATATTAACCGGGCATTGCCGGTTAAGAAGTCACATGTAGAAACTAGAGTTAGAAGATGAAACAAAGTGCAGATTCTGTGAGCAAGAGGACGAAACCTCCATACACATATTTTCGGAATGCCCTGCCTTGCAAAATTCTAGGGTTTAATACCTGGGAGCACACGAAAATCTACTTCATTTGAAGCCCGACGATGTCCTAAACTTTCTTAGGAGGACTAGGACTAGAAGAGCTGCTATAAGTCTGAGAAACCCGAGGGGTGGGTGCCTACCGGGCGCGTCCCCAGGTGGCGGATAGGGGATCCCCAGGAGAGCCGCTGAACTGCTTAAGCAGGTATAACACTGCAATTTAGCAGGGAAGCGGCGAAGCTGGGGGTGTGCGTCTATACGGGTGGCACGGTCTGGTATGAGCAGCTGATAACTGCAAGATTGCCAGATTGGTCATTCCTAAGGTCGCACCGCGGACCAACCCCTCCAATTCCAAGGTGTAAGGTAACGTGCCGAAGGATGGATGGCCGCTGGGGTATAAGCGGTCGCGAACGTTCCCCTGGGGGAACCGGGCGAAACCCCCTTGTATGTAGCCTTGCTCTGGCATGCGGGGCTCTGCCGGAGTGGACCGACATTCCCATTCCCTAGATAGGAGCACATGGAATAGAGATAGGGGATGTACCTGACTTGAAGCCCGACGATGTCCTAAACTTCGTCAGGAAAATAGGACTCGAAGAGCTGCTATAAGTCTGAGAAAATATCAGAACATGGCAAGTAAGGGGGGACACAATAGATCCTATAGGTCGCAGTGTAATTATCACCCCTAACTTATACATACATACATACAAGCCTGAGAAAACATCAGAGCTATTGGCAAGGGGAACACAATAGATCTCATAGGTCGCAGTGTACTTACCACCCCTAATTCCATACATACATACATACATATGTCATATTATGTAGGTTATGTTATTTAGGAGCAAAGGTGCACCCTGTATACTTCTAATCGACTTATGCAGATGGTCTGATTATTTGAAAAACCTTTTATATATTTTTCTTTTTTGTAATCCTACCTTACTTCACGTGCGTATATCCTATCTACATCAATAAAAAGAGAATGTCTTTAAGCAGTCCTACTGCATTGTTATGTTATTGCCATGCAAATATTTCTAAAGTGGTTTAACGCACAGTTCACGTGTTTTAATTTCAATTCACAATCGTTTTTGCAAACCGATGTTTCTAATAAACTCATAATTATATTTTACAACCTGAAAGTCTCAGTTTCTTTATTATTTCATTTTAAAATGATTTTTCTTCATCTTTAAAACCCCGCGACATAACGTATTTAGATCATGTAGCGATTCATTGATTAGATTATTATTTTGTGCGGACGCGAAAAGAATTTGTAATATGAGACTGCTCTTAGATTCGCAATTTAGTGTCGTTCGTCTACTCATCAGTAATTTTAATGAGTTTATTTGCTGAAAAATATTATATTGAAAAGTGTATGCGTTCCTCGTTTCAAGGCACTTCGTATTCCTCTCTTATACCATTAAGTTTTTATTAAGGGCTAAAGTTGAAATACTTCGTCAAAAAAGTTACTTTTTTGATACCGGAATTTTGCGGGGTGAGCCTAGATTTTTACATAAAAATTAGGCTCATTCTGATAAAGAAAAAACCGACGTATTTGATGCACATCTGACTAATGTATTTCATTCCTGATGATAAAAAGATAGAAGATTTCATCGATGCCGCTTGCCAAATGTCCTTTTTTATTAGAAACTCCAACAGTAGTAAAGAAAAAACTTAACAAACTAACCTAAACCCTCGAAAAGCTCCTGAAATTACTGTCCAAAATTTAAAGCACCATCGCTTTCACTATTTATTCAAAAATACGTTTTAAATTCAATGACAGCTGTTTTGCTAAAAACTAGCATGTGAAATGAAAATGATGAATTTCTTATTCGGTTAAACACATGTGTTTCTAACAAGCAAACAATGGCATTTAACACAAAATGTTTTTGAAGACTTCTTACGATTTTTAAGACATGATATCTTCTGACGTAATCTTTCAGTCGTGGCAATAAAGTAGTAGCTTCTAAGCTCGACTGGTATGGAGGTAAAGGTTGACCTCGTCTTTATTTGGGGTTTAATTAGTTCCCAAGTAAACTTCTAGATAAAATTACCCCATGAGATTTTTTCTTGAGGAAAATTAGCTTTATAAACAAAAATATTCAGCAGGTTGTAAAATAGAACCATTCGCCAACAACGCGTATTCATGGCGACATTGTAATTTCCATATCATTGGTCCATTAAATCTACACTAATACTAGTATGATTGTAATGAGTAATTATTTATTGTATGAAACCATTGTTAAATTCTTTTGAAATGCTGAAAGGGACGTGTACTGAAGTCTTCGCCTATTTGGTAAGAACTCCAAGCGATTTTCTTTTTATTTATCTTGTGGAAATTATTACATGTCCCGTCTGTCTTCACTTTTTCATCGAAGAACTTGTTAAGAACTTCCTTCGGGCCAACATTGAACGAATACCCGGCATTTCTTCTCACGAGAATTTTACAAACTCTTAAATTTTGTGATACTAACATTTTAACAAAAAGAATGTCCAAGAGAATTTCACGTTTGTTTTTGCCAAGTGTACCGGTAACTTACCTAACATGAAATATTACGTTGTTTAATGGGTTTCGTAAATAATATGTTTTATAGGATAGATTTTAAACAGATTGAAGAGTTAAAGCCTTGGATTGCTCAATGAATATTAGTTAATTTCACTTAAAGCCAGCTGACGTTATTTTCATCAAACTTGGGTAAAAAGATGCGATGGGTCTTTTCTTATATTCACTCAAATATTTATGAAAAATCGCCAAAGTCAAAAGCCTGTGGTCTTTATGATTTATGATTATCCTTAATCATTAACTATGAATTTTTTGACATTAAATAACACTCGAAAAAAAAACTATTTCTAAAATAAAAATTGATTGAAGTTGAGCTGTATTACAGATTTCAGTAATATTATAACAGTTTGATTGTTAACATTTTTGAATCAACTATATTGATATGAATTTATTGTTTTATTTTTGAGTTGAGCAAAACAATATTTCTTTGAATTGATATCTTTAAACAACAAAAATTTAAAGTACATTGAAATGTACGAGGGTTGCCTTTTATATTTCGGGATTTGGCAACCCTGGTGTATCTATCTGGCAACTATCGTAAAGTTGGACATTTTGAGGTTATACGTACTCAGAACGTTTTGACATACGAGCGATATTTGTGTGGGTTACAGTAACTTAAAAGATTCATCTTGGCCCAAAAATGGAATTAAATCGTGAACATTTTCGTGTGATTATTTTTTACAACTTTTGACGTGAATAATTAACTCAGCTGATGAAGCTTCATCAAGGACCAGTGTTTATCGATGGTATGGTAAATTCAATCATGGCCGTAGTTCACTCCAAGACGAACTTCGTGGAGGTCGTCCAACAGCAGTTGTTGTTCCGAAAACATTGATGCTGTGCGCGAACTGATTTTGCAAGATCGTCATATGACTATCGTGAGATTAAGACAACCTTAGGTATTAGTGGGACCAGCATACATTCAATATTGCGTATGAACCCGAAAGTAAACAGCAGTCGATTGTATGGGTGTTTCAAAATGAGCCCAACCCAACAAAAGTTGTTCGCGCACGAAGTACTTCCAAGCAAATGGTCGCCTGTTTTTTCGGAAAAACTGGACATGTCGCAACCGTACCACTAGAACAACGCAGAACAGTCAATGCTGAGTGGTACACAACCATTTGTTTGCCAGTTGTTTTCTAAGAAATCAGGAAACCAACCGCCGAAGACGGATCACTCTTCACCACGACAATGCGAGGTCCCACACATCGGCTCAAACAACTGTATTTTTGAGCACCCAAAACATCAATTTGTCTTTATATTCCCGTACGTAAAAAACAAACTGAGAAGTCAACGTTTTTCGACACCTGAAGGAACGTTTGCTGCATTCAGAATGCATGTTTTGGAGATACCTCAATCAGAGTGGCAAAAGTTCTTCGACAATTGGTTCAAACCATGCAAAAGTGTAAAGATCTTTATGGGGAATATTTTGAAAAACAATAAAGTAATTTTCGATGATTAATATTTGTTTTTGTTCTCTAATCCCGAAATATAGAAGGCAACCCACGTACAGTATTCGTTGTATCGTCCCATTTTCTGAGATTACTCGTTAAAAACAAATATTTTTATAGCATAAATTATGGGTTTTACCTCTTACTAGATCTGTGTACACAAAATTTAAATTGCTAACCAAATCAAGACAATGTTCTCCGTCGTATTATTTCATCCATTTTCTCCGACAATTTGCTCGATTGTTGTGTGCTTAAATAATCGCAAATATTATTCTTGGCAATTTCCCGGTAAATATGAATAAATTAATATCGTTTTACCGTCTTCAATAGTCGCAATAAATATCTGGAAAGCATAAAGAAAGGCTTATATCGCGTCAAGGAAAACTGTCATCTACAGAAAGGCATGAATGATGCACACTCTCCACCCTCAGACGTCTACGGCGTTTCTGAAAGTGATGCCTCTGATATCTTCACACTATTTCAGCCGTTCAGCCACTTTGGAGCTGAAAAATTTGAATGCCGGAATATTTTACCAACTTATGCATCAATTTTTCTTGAGAACTGCAAAAAAGATGTTCACTTTTTTATTAAGTAGATTTAGGTTATGTGCGTGCATACTTTATGGAGATTTCTTTCTTTTTAAATGGGCGTTACACCGGAAAAGAGGACTGATGGATAGTTTTTGGGCCAGAGGCGTATCTACTTAAGAAAAGTTTCACAGAGAAAATTGTTTAATGAAAAATTTAAATGAATATTTAATTTTACTGATTATTATTCTCAGAGGAACTCCTGGCGAACTCTCAACATTGCGTCCCTCTAAATGGCTATATTCACTTATTCTTAAATTAATGAACACGGACAGAAAACTACACAGAAGAATCAAATACCGAACAAGAAGGAATCTAACCAAGGCAACGAAGATGTGAAATTACTAGCCTGAGACGGCGTAGCAAAGACTAATATACAAAAACCATTTGTATATTAACTCTCAAGAATGATGAACAAAATCACCACAGATTCAGCAAGCATATGCATATGCTAAAACTGGTAGATAGCTCTTGGAGAATATTCTGCCAGAAAGAAAAAAAAACCTTTAAACACATACTTTGCGAATTGAAGGCGAAGACGAAGAAACGCCTTCAGACAGAAACTCACAAGGAAAATTACTTTACAGGGTATTAAGTATATTAGAAAATACCAAAAAGGATATTCTATATAGGAAAAAGGAATACCTTCTGCGGAGAAGGTCAGGTGGAAAAAGAACTATAGCAACACATTCCCCTAACCTAACCCAACATTAATATCCCATAATCCAATATAATCTGATCTATTTTTACTTCTCTTTTGCAGATAATTTCTAAGTAATCGTAGTAATTTTAGGCTATTATACTGCTAGCTTTTGTTCTATTGTATCCCTCTTGCCTCTTTCCTTGTTTGTGATATATTCTCAGTATTCACAGCTCGTCTAATTTTATTCCTTTGAGGAGTTTTAAAATGCTATGTAGCTGTAGATTTGGTAATTCCTCTTCTTCTATCTTGAAAATACCAAGATGGCGTAACTACTCTGGAATAATTAAGAGCACAGTAGCATATTTTCTGTCTTTCTTTATAAATCAAATAATCAAGAGGAATTGCTTTGTCAGAAGTGACATACAATTTAGAAGAAGAAGAAATACCTCATGTGAAGCCGATTGCAATCCTGATCTTTATAAAGAAGGATTAAAGACTATAGTGATGTATGGACTAAGCAAGTAAGAGGGCATATTCTTATTCTCATATTTACTACATTCGTAAATATTGTCCTGTCACAATTTTTTGCTCAAAAAATTTGTGAAATAGTACCACAGGATGTTGTTATTGGATCCGCACAAGAACTTGGTATATATAATTAAAATTTCCTTTTTAAATTTACATTTAATATACCACCGCGACCCCACTACTTCATTATTATAATTAATTTGATGATAATTAACGATATTAGACAGGGTAATTTGAATTTACACGCCAAATTTACCTTGTCCATTATGTGGGAATTATAATTTTCAGGAATATAATCGAGTTTCTATACTATACACTTCGTTTGTATCAAGTTTCAACTTGGAACGACGTAACTAATATCCAAGGAAACTAATATTTTGTAATTACCAACCTCAGCTGTATTTGTGTGTGTCAGTATACAAAACATGCTATTCTCGAGTTGTGATCAATCATAGGAGCTTTGGTAAATGACATGAAATATGCGGGTAATTGTAAGACCAGCTTTGAATTACTCCTTCAATCCTTTCTAGGCCCACTTTGGGCGGTTAAGTACGTTGTTGCGTGAGCTCTCATCGCTTGGGACTCCTATATCTTGGTTTATTTTATATAAATATCGGAAGTATTAGGAAATAGGTTTGATAAATTTCCGGAATTGATAAAATTGAAATGTTTTGTAAGGACATAAAAAATCATGAATCAAATAAAACAATTACTCTTTTTAGGAACACTTAACAAAGAAAGAGCCGGTACAATAAAAAATTAGTTTTTCTTTTGTTTATACAGTATGATGCAAATGTATGGAATAAATTCATTATTTCAGAAAGAGACGACTTTAAAAAAATCCTACAACACATAAATTTTAATGTTTGAATGGCCATCAACTTGTATAGATGTGTTGAACATTACGTCATTAGTGATAGCGTAATGACGTCATCGGCGATTTTTTTAAATACAAACCGAGGTCACGTGATAGCTCATTTGAAAGGTCTCCTTATCGCCTTTGCAACAGTGTAATCATTTAAATATTTATTTCTACAGGGTTAACCAAAATTATGAACTTTGTTAAGTAACATGGAATTACAATAAATATTCATTCACTGAACTAAATTACACTAAGGAACGCCACTGGGAATAAAACAAAATATTGTTTATTGTTGGTTCCAAAAAAATACATTGATAAAAACAATGCTACGTAATAATTTGAAATTAATGATTGTAGTAAGTACTCAGAATTATTTTTACAAAAATATTTAAATCAATATTTTCATTGACTCGTCTTTATTAGTCAATGATCTGTGAATCTGTCAAAAACTAGACGTCAAATTTTTACTCTTAGAGTTGTTTGCCAACATTAATAACAGCATCTACAAAATGAAACTAACAGAAACAGAACGAATCGAGATTTTAACCATGATTGGTTATGGAGATAGAGTGAGGACTCAGGAAGTTCGTAATTTATTTAATGCTAAATACCCCAATCGCGATCCAATTACTTAATCAATAGTAAGTAAAATTGAAAAAACATTTAGAGAAACGGGCCATGTTAAAGATCTTCACAGAAGTGGTAGAACGTCAATATCCGAAGCCAAAACACTGGACGTTGTGCTGGCGTTTCAAGAAAATCCTCATACCAGTTCTAGGCAGGTCGCACTAGATAATAATGTCCACCAATCAACTGTTATAAGAGTGCTAAAAAAGGAAGAATCGAATTCTGCGAAATCGTTAAATCGTGTTTCATACAAAAGGTACTTTTTTCAGATGAAGCGTCTTTTATGCTGAACGGTCACGTAAATCGCCAGACATGTCGATATTGGGCAAGTAAAAATCCACATTGGATGGAGTATGGGACACAATATCCCGAGAAGGTAAATGTTTGGGCCGGCATTATAAACAATCAAATTGTATGGCCATATTTTTTTGAGGAAAACCTAACTGCTGCTAGTTATCTGAAATTTCTTCAAAATTATTTGTTGCTACAGCTGAATCAGCTATTTTCAAATAGAAATGACCAAAAGGATGGGGCTCCCGCACACTATGGTGTTGAGGTACGAAATGACCTTAATAATGTTTTTACAGAAGGTGGATAGGTAGAAGGGGGCCTATCGAATGGCCACCAAGATCTCCAGATTTTCCGAACGGAAATTGCACAAATAACACCTGAAGTCCTCGAAAACGTTAGGAATGAATTTACTGCTCGCCTTTCTCATTGTATCATTGCTTAAGGTCGGCAATTTGAAGATTTGTTGTAATTTAATTGTATTTAAGTATACATTTATTCTAAGTTAATTGTATTAATAAACCAAGAGTTTTGGTGAACCCTGTAGAAATAAATATTCAAATGATTACATTGTTGCAAAGGCAATAAGGAGACCTTTCAAATGACCTGTCACGTGACCGGTTTGTATTTAAAAAAATCGTCGATGACGTCATTATGCCATCACTAATGACGTAATGTCCAACACATCTATAACAGTTGATGACCATTCAAAAATTAAAATCGACGTATTTTAAGATTTTTTTTTAAGTCGTCTGTTTCTAAAATAATGAATTTATTCCATACATTTGCATCATACTGTATATAAAATGTATTGTGCACATAATAGTTTAATATGTATAAAGATTAATTATTTTTTAAAATAATTTTATACATAATATAAATTCCAAACATATTTTCTTACACAACACAAACTAACCTATATAAATGAAAGTTTATAGGATGACCTTGAATGAAAAAACTGAAGTTTCAAACCCATGCACAGTAAGTCGCTAGTTGCAATTGAGGTGTCGAAACAGGCCTGGCAACTAAGACCTTTAGTTTATCACGAAAAGAAGAAAACATTTTTAAATTCAAATTGTTCCTTTCACATTACAGCCATGTTTCTCGAGTTTTCGCCTTCTGCGCTGCCTTCGAAGTGGTTTTTGAAAGATAGCTGGCTATCCAACCACACATCTAGGTACTTTAAATCTTCTTATAACTATTCTCTCAAGTTTTTTCTCTTGATTCAATGGTATAATTATTTATTAAAATTATAGGAGAATACTGTTGCCTAACCACAGTTTATTTACTTTATTGTCAAAAACAATAGGTATGTACCCAAGAACGATAAACATTTACCAGGATTGCTTAATCCCATAAGACGTACGTTCGCCAAAAAAAATCGATCGCACGTGACGTCACTACAGTCCTCGGCCGTATTAAAACGATTTTATGGGAATATTTATTATAAATTATAACAGCCTTACTAATAAACGGAGTATAAATATTTATACCGAGAATAAATTCGGAATAGGCAAAATGTCTACCAATAAATATGGAATAACTTATACTCGGAATAAAAACTCGGTATAAAGTTATACCAACCCTAAGCCTTGTTTAAGTGTAGTATAACCTAAAAAATATGTTTGCGATAATAGGTGTAGAAGCTGTTGAGGAGTTTATTAATTTAATAAATATGGACATAGATATGGAAAATACAAGAAAAAGAAAAGCTTTTAAAGAAAGTATAGACCCATTTACAATATACTCTAACAAAGAGATTTTTAATTTATGTTTTACTAGAAATAAGTAAAAAGTGATCAGTTAAAGACATTTTTATAATAAAACCTGCAAGGTAAGGTAAATTTCAACCAATTCCACAAAGAACTTTTCTCAAACAAAATTTTTTACATTATAAAGCAAAAAAATCTAAAATTAACTACAATTACTTGTGGTGTATTGGCTTACGTACGCGCATTTAACCCAGCTGCTGCGGGTTCGATTCCCGACGACAACAACTTTTTTTATATTTTTTTTAATAGTCCTACTGTCATACATCATTTAATTTGACACTGTTTGTCGACTTTTGCTACATTGCCAAATCATTATTTTGGAATAAAGAGGGAATAGTTATACCGAATTTATTCTGAGTTTATTTGTGAACAATTTATACCAACCTTATACTTAGAATAACTATTCCAAGTTTAAATAAGGAATAACCTAAGAATAAGAGATTTTTATTAGTAACAGTGCTAGTGTTTAATCTTAAAAATCCAAATAGTGGTACGTTAGTATTACAGAAATCATAAAAATACTGTCTAATTCCTATTATTTCCATGCATTTATATGGTAAACGTTATAATGAAGGACTGCAGTGACGTCACACAGCTGGCGGACAAATCAGCCCGATTAGGCAATCCTGGTAAATGTTTATCGTTCTTGGTATGTACCTACTTTTTATCTGTCACCTCTTAAAAATGAAAATAAAGTGCTGAAACAACTTGTTGAGCTTCTTCCGTATGGAATAATATATGAGTATCATCATAATAATAATAATAATAATAATAATAATAATAATAATAATAATAATAATAATAATAATAATAATAATAATAATAATAATAATAATAATAATAATAATAATAATAATAATAATAATAATAATAATAATAATAATAATAATAATAATAATAATAATAATAATAATAATAATAATAATAATAATAATAATAATAATAATAATAATAATAATAATAATAATAATAATAATAATAATAATAATAATAATGTTGAAAGCACTTTAAAAATCATTAGAAAAGTTTGATATGGGATTTAATATGTTCTGGCACGCTAGTTCTCATGTATACATTCCCTAAGCATTTGACTATTATTCTGTTCTCAAGTGTGTTATAAATAGATCAACAGATATATTTCACACACCAGAGTAAAATTTCTAAAAAAGAAGCTGTAAAGAAAAAAATACTATTTATTTTTTTATAACAAAGTCCGTTGAAAAACCGACTGCTACTATCGGCAGATCGTTTTGACGTTTTTATTAGTTGTTCTGTTGTCGATATTAACAGAAAACAATTTTGACGGCACAACATTATCCAGAAAGTTTGTCATATATATTTTCATATTTCCTTAGAGAGCGTAGCATAATTCTTAAACAAATAAACAGTAATGTAATATAAAATGCTGAGCATAGCACCATTCAGAATAACGAAATAACTAATTTTGGCAAGTCGAAATATTATAACAAGCCAACAGCCCGGATACATCCTGCATAAAAGCTATTTCAAGGCCCTTTCTCATTTGTATAGAGTAGTTATAAAGTCGGCGGGTTGTAATAAAATCTCACCCTGATTGTATGTAATATGTTTATACAAACTAAGACTTAGTATTCAGAGGGTGAATGAAACAAGTTCGTTCTTGTAATTTATTCTTGCTCGACTTTTAGCATTGTATGTGTATACTCTCTTTAGCCTTTCGAAATCCTCTCCTTGTTTGTTGCAATTATTCCGACATGAATTTGAATAGAAATTCATTTGTAGGTTACAGTTTGGCACATTACTGCTTTGGCGTAGTCTTTGGAATTATGCTAATTTCAAAATTAGCGGTTGTGACATTTTGTAATGCAATGGATTATGATAAGGCACTACTGGTTTCTGGATTAAAGATATATAAATTGGTTAAAGTAGGTATATAAGTTAACCAATGAAAGTTATTTATTTAATTGTGAAAATGTTTAACGCGTTGATAGTAAATGTTGTCCAAATTCACGTTTCTGTCTAAAAAATTTATTATGACAGCTTAATTTTTACATGGAAGTTATTAATTAAAATACCTACCGTGTGTCCTAATAATCCACACATTTAAACTAAAAATTAAACCAAAATAATTGACAAAAAAGTTATGTTCATTACATTGCTTACAAACAGAAATCGAAACCTCCACATTAGAATATAGTAAAGTTTATGGAATGCTATGTGTGTTCATTCACGGAGTAGAAACTTAAAAATGACCAAAACATTTTAAGAGATCGAAATGTGGCTTTATAGATGCATCTTGAAAATATCATAGAGGTATTATTGGGCACAAGAAAAAGTTATTGATGTTCTGTGATGAGTAATATACAGTGGACGGCTAATTTATGGAATATTATCAATATTTCGAGAACCGTCGAGTTTTGAGGGTAATCCCGAAACAGGTCGATTTTTGTTATAAAATACCCATCTTATAACGTACATGGAGTAAGGATGACGTCACCGGTGTGGGTGTAGTGACGTTAATTTTTGTAAATAGAAATCGGTATAATGCGACACTTCATTTGAAGGAGAATTTAATTCTCTATTTAACGACATTACATTTGTAACTAAAATATTTTTTAAGGGTACAAAACATTTTTTTTTATTTAAATTCAACCAAATTACAACTAATGATTTAATTCATAACGTCCTTTAAAGTAACCAAATTATGCATAATAATTATTTTAAATTAAATGTTCCAAATGCCATCCATCGGTTCCTGCCATGACTTTCTGAAATAAATACTTAAAAAAGCAAAAATAAGTAAAAATAATAATGGACACAAAAAGTTATCTCATAAACACTGAAACTTTTTGTCAAATGTTAAATCAAGCAAGTGATATTGTAATATTTATTGTCGTAAATATTTTTTGATTTTGTGAATTGTCATCAGTTGTCAATTGTAATTTTTACTTTTGAATACTAAATTATGGCTCACCTAAATGAAACACAATACATAGAAATATTAATTCTTAGCGGATGTGGAGATAAAAAAAGAACACAGAACGAGGTATGCAATTTATTCAACGCAAAATATCCAGACAGACCCGTCAGCCAATCAACAGTAAGTAAAATAGTCCAAAAATTTGGAGAAACTGGGCACGTTAAACATATTCCAAAAGCTGGGCGTCCTAAAATTGAAGACAATGTGAAACTTGATGTTTTATTAAATGTCCATGACAATCCTCACAGTAGTTCAACACAAATGGGTGAATATGCTGGAGTTTCCCAACGATCGGTATTACGTATTTTAAAAAAAGAAAAATACCATCCCTACAAAATTCAACTACACCAGGAATTAAACGATGACGATCCCGATCGCCGGCTTCAATTTTCTGAAATTATGCAGGATTTATGTATCGGCAATCCACGTTTCATCAATCAAATCCTCTTTTCCGATGAAGCCACATTTTTTTTACATGGTACCGCGAATCGTCAAAATTGCAGGTATTGAAGTCAAGAAAACCCACATTGGATGACTGAGGCACACACGCAATATCCTCAGAAAGTGAATGTATGGGCAGGGATCATCGATGACAGAATCATTGGCCCTTATTTTTTCTTTGAAGAAAATCTAACAGGAGAACGTTGTTTAACTTTTTTGAAAAATCAACTTATACCTGTCCTTGCTAACATGTATCCAAATGCTAATAATGCAAATTTACCTAGTGACAATATCTGGTCAACAAGATGGAGCCCCTCCGCATTACGCACGTGAAGTACGTCAATTTTTAAATAATTGCTTTCAAAGAAGATGGATCGGAAGACGAGGTTTTATAGAGTGGCCAGCAAGGTCGTCAGATCTAACACCTCTAGACTTTTTCCTGTGGGGTTACATAAAATCAAAAGTTTATGTCAATAGACCCCAAAATTTACAGAACTTAAAAGATAAAATTAGGCATGAAATGAGCCTCATTACTCCAGAAGTCATCCGCAATGTACTTGATGAATGTGTCCGTAGATTCGCATATTGCCAAGAAACCGATGGAGGGCATTTCGAACATTTAATTTAAAATATTTATTATGCATAATTTGGTTACTTTAAGGTACGTTATGAGTTAAATCATTAGTTGTAATTTGGTTGAATTTAAATAAAAAAAAATGTTTTTGTACCCTTAAAAAAATATTTTAGTTACAAATGTAATGTCGTTAAATAGAGAATTAAATTCTCCTTCAAATGAAGTGTCGCATTATACCGATTTCTATTAAAAAAATTAACGAATACGTCACTACACCCACACCGGTGACGTCATCCTTACTCCATGTACGTTATAAGATGGGTATTTTATAACAAAAATCGACCTGTTTCGGGATTACCCTCAAAACTCGACGGTCCTCGAAATAATGATAATATTCCATAAATTAGCCGTCCACTGTATTATTTAGTATTTAATGATTAAAGAATAAATAAATAATCAAGAAAAAAGACGACCTTTAACAGATTTCACGAACGATAAAAGTACGTGAGAAATTATATGGTGTTAGGTCAAGTATCGTAAACAACATTGTATTATAAAAATAGTGAGTTGACCTTTTTGTGTCTGTACATTTCAGTTATGTTTTGATGTTTTTGAATGTACAAGTTCTTTAATCATAAATTAAATACATACTGTTAAAAGTGGGTTTTTATCACAATACCACGATCCATCCACCACAGTTTATTAAGACGAGGACACGGACTCTGAAACGTTAGGCAATGGAACTTAAATGAGAAGACAGCATGAAAAGAAGAAAAAGTACGAACATAATCCACTTTTGCAAATTTTATTTACGTTTTTAAAATTAATTCATATACTCGGATATTTTTACCGGGCAACAATGTATGACGCCATTTTTGTAGACATTGGCCACATGGATTGGAATTTATATTGAATCAACTACAGTGGGTATTTTGAATACTCTTTTGAAGGAAAACGTTTTTAAAGTTGCCTGAAGAATGGGTAAATATGTCCCATTATTTTTTCTTTGTTGTATTATAAAAATAGTCAGGCTTTTAAGGTATGCGATATTGTTACTCGTTGACATATCTAAAAAGTAACATTTAACAATAATGTTATTTTATTGCTTTTTAAATATGTTTTATAGCTAGGGGTTTGGGTTTAGCCAAAGTATTTTTAAACATATGCAATAAAAATAAATTCAAACTCCTTTCATAATATCAGGGCCGGTTTATCAATTGCAATTTATTTGTCAGATAGCGCCTAACTACCAGTAAATTTAGAAAGGTGGGTTTATTGAAATCAGGCTAAATTATATCCAACAGTTAAACTGTCTAATAGCTACCTGTTAGTTTAAACTGTTAGATAAGTAAGATAACTACAGGATAGCCCATATCACAAAATTCGCTTCAATTTAAATGTTTTGTGTCACATTAGCTATTTTCTGTCCTTAAAGTAGTCTTTGAATTTGTGCAAGAGGTATATTACAACAACAATAAAGAGAGAAAGATGTGTATAAGAATACGAATAAGATAAAAGATTCCTGGAGAAAAAATGTACTGATAAAACTCGCTAATCAATAGATTATTGAGAAAACAGTTACTACAACATTGAAATCCATATATGCTTGGAAGCAAATCGAAAGAAGTTTTAACAGTTGCAGTATTAACCCTGTAAGAAATATATTCAATAACCTATCAGTTCCAATTTCCAGTTAATCTATCATTTCTAATTTTAACAACATGTACAATTTTCTCTGAAGAGTTGCGTTAAGATCGTGGTCATCCCATTGTCAAAATTGTCCACTCTTTTCTTTCTGTATAAGGTCTCTGTTACTGTTAAATAACTTTCACGATATCTATATACTCATCCCTATACAACATCTATTCCTGTTTGGGGGCTTCGTTATCTTGGAATTATTGAGAGAGTTTAAGTGTTTTTTTAACTACCCAGAAACACTCCTGACTACCTTATAAGTTTAGAAGCAGGTTGTATAAAATTAGAATTTTTGGTTTTTAAACTATGTCTTAAATGGTTGCTCAAATTACTTGCTATGGATTCCTCTAGAATGCCTAAAATAATGTTTAAGAGGTTGTTGTATTTCCAACCTCACAACAATTTTAAATTCAATTGGGTTTTACAAGTAAAACTTACTTTTTATGAACTTGGCCTTTCAGAACTGTGGGATACCTTGTCATTTAGAAAGCTTAAATTATAATATAATAGAATTTTGGACACTTTCAAAACTAAACTTTATAACGAAGATCTGCAAAAACTCTCCGAATTACGCTATTGTCTCATTTACAGTGGTCTTCATGTATACCCCGAATATGCTTATTATTTAGGGTATCAAATGCCTATTAAATTTATCAAGTTGATTAGCAAAATTCGACTATGCTCCAAAACGTCCTTACACCTTTTGTTTGATGGCAACTTTTACAAAATTATTTAACTTTTTCTTACTTGAATATTTTGTTTCTTTTTTTCCATTTATTATATTTATGTACTTATATTTAATGTCAGTTGTAATATAATGTGTTTTCCTATTGTTGTAACCGAACCCTTGCTATTTGAATGTATTCAATTTAAGCAATAAAGAATTATTATTATTAGATATTATTATTATGTAGTTATTCAAAAAATCCATATTATTATAAAATTCAAAAAAGCTAAGGGCCAGAGCAGTTAAATGGTTATTTCTCATTATATAAAGTTGTTGTATCATTGTTTAATCTAAATCACAGGTTGAAAATGGTGGAATGTCCTTGTTTGTCTACAGAATTACCATTGGTCCAACCAATCAAATTTATTACATGTATATATCACTATTACCAACATTCTTTACCCATTAGTTAATTAAATAGGGGATAAAATTATAAGAAAAACCAAACTTGATCTTTATTTGCAGGTTACTATTATCTGACGGACACTTAGCTAGCGGATGAATTTTGCAATTGGTAAACTGATCCCCAATGTAACTAATTAAACTAGTAAGTTTTACTAAACTCATTAAGCACAAATAATGCTTTTAGTGTTAATATACTGTAGATATATAACTAACAGCTGTTTCAATTTTACTAATTTTTCTAATAATTCTGTAATCACAGTTTTTGAATTCCTACACATATAAATTATCTTATATTTTATTATCGTTATGTGGATAATTCTATTGTTCTGTCAACAGGATGCTCTTAAGTTCGTCAACTACATTAACAATATTCATCCAAGAATGGAATTTACTATTGAAGTGGAGGTTAATAATAGATTTGTTCCAACCAAGCAAAGAACCGTTCTAGAACGGTAACATTACCACTCACGAGACCAAATTAGTGCACTGCGCAACTCAGTACACCACTGCGCACAAAAATTACTATTTTAGAATGGTTCTCTGCTTGGTTGAAACAGACCTATGAGTATCTCATTCTTGATCTTTTTATCATTAGGATTGAATTTGAAATCTACTTATATGGTAATTAATTATAATTTAAACCATCCATTTTCTCATAAGATGGCTGCCTTTAATAACTTGTCTCACAGAGCTTTCAACATTCCCCTATCTTCCTCTGCTTTTAATAATGAGATGCATATTATTAAGAAAATTGCTATCAATAACGGTTTTTCTATTTCTTTTATTAACAAGTTATATAACAGATTTTTTAATAGATTTAAACTTGGATTTGCTATTTTCTCTTCTCAACTTGGTTCTTTCTCTTTCTTAGAAATGTGAGAACATTCTTACGAGATATACATTGAATTTGGTTTTAAAACCAACATCTTAATAATAAAAATACAAAAACTTTGATCTACCAAATTCTGCTTTTGCTAAACATGTCATAGCTGAAAATCACACAATTTCTAATTCCAACGTTTCTAGGTTACATACATGTTTTAAAGGTTCGAGGATGAATTAAGTTGAGATGTTTGAAATCAATGAAGCTACAAAATAGTAATAGATTTTACTTTATTTATTTTCTGTTGTCCAGTTTTCTCTTCTTTCTAATGTGACTAATTATTTTCGTATATTTTACTTTGTTGTTTTTCAATATTTTTAAATTAATCTTAATTGTTATTGTCAACATAACCTCACAAACCTCTTCTTCTTCTTGTAACGTATTGTGCTTATCCTCGGTTATAATCAAACCACAGTTGCACTGTATATTTTGATATCTCTATGTCTATGTTCAACCCGCCGCCTTCTTTTTTAAATATATAAAAAGTTATTTATAGACCAAACCTTTTTTCTATTTTATTTAATTTTAATTGTTACTACATTTTAACTTTATAAATTTAATTTTGTTTTAACAGTTTGACAAATCTTCTAAGGGATAACCCCCATTTGTATTGATTTTAAATATTATTTCAAGTTTTTGAAGAATTACTTATAGATTTATTTAATTTTAATCTGTCGGAATGGCGGGAATCTAGCATAATTACCATCAAAAAGGTAGACCAGCCACCCTCTGTACCCAAATCCTATTGTCCTATAGCTCTCACTTGCACCATGTGCAAACTCTGTGAGAAAATGATAAATAAAAGGCTTCTTTGGTTTTTTGAGAAGTATAACGTAATTCCAAACTCTCAGTCAGGATTCCGACGTCACCGGTCCACTATGGATAACCTTACAGTTCTTCAAACTCACATCTCAGAGGCACTTTCTAACCAACAGGAATTGGTAGCTGCTCTCCTGGATATTGATAGTGCGTTTGATAAAATTTCCAGACAAGCCATATTAAACAAACTATCCCATTATAACCTAAATGGTAACATATTGTAATAAATTACAATTAAAAAAAAATTCTATGTTTGTATAAATATAGTTTAAATTGATGTTGTTATCAAATTATTGTTTTTATGTTTTTAAATTTTTATTTTTAAAGTTTTGTGGGGCTATAATTAATATTTATTTATTTTTCAATTTTATTCTGCATTTATTAATCTCAAAACACCTCAAATCTCTTTATTTTGTTACCATTATATTAAAAAAAAGTTTTCTCTAACTCTAAATCTGAAATTATTATAGTTTTAGATTTGATCTACTTGAATCAATTTTCAAAATATAAAAGACTCTTATCAACAGAAGTCGGTTCAAAAAAAAAAATAAAATCCAACGATGAAACTATTTATTTTACTTATTTTATCAAAATTTCAATATACCTTATTCCTACTGAATGATACGACTATGGTTTTTCTTGTGCGCATTTACCCACGCACAAAGAAACACGTGATATTTTACTGTTATTTCAAAGAGCAAACTGAGAGGTAGGAAATAGTGTGTGCATCAGTTTTAACAAGATGTGTAAGCAGTTTGTTTATTCAAAATCAAAAATATATCAAAATGGTGGTCTAAAGATATTGAAATCTATTTTTACAAACTTTATAATTATCGGGAAAGTGAATGTAATAAGTGATATCAAAAAAACATACCGTATTTCACTTGTCGCTTGTGTATAGTGCTGAATTACTCCATTTATGGCTTCTTACACAGGATATTCTAAACACGTGGAACCATCAACGAGTGGATGCTTGGATTTCGAGTACTTCTAGTGGATAATTATCTCGTTCTCACCATGTTATAAAATTATTAGAAAATTTTATTGCTTCTCCAGACGTCCAATGTTTTAGATCACAAGGTTAGTAGAATAAAATTTTATTTTATTTCGTGTATATAGTTTTTATTATTATAAAAATCCCATTTCCAATTATTATTAGCTTATAAATTTGTCTTAACTTGTACATAGGGTTATTATGCGGCCATCTTTCTTTTCAACAATAGTCGGCCATTGATTTCTGGTAATTTTTAAAATATACTGACGTGGAGTGGCCTTTTTATCAATTTAGAATGCTCCCGAATTTTCTTTTCCAAGGGTTTATATACCCTCGGTCAAAATTGCATAATGGCTGCCTTTTCGAGCGTGTTTTGTTTTTTTATAACCTCTCTTACATCAAATTTTTGAAAAATTGACTTTTTAATTATACATTTTCTGACCTTAAAATTGTTTCAAATCAAATCTGTGTAATTTATTTCATTATAAATTAACATTTTTAGAATTTTAAAATCAATTTTTCCTTATTAAAACAGCTGACTTTGTGGAGTAAACAATGTCAGCCATTTTGACAATTATTAATATAAAATTTAACAATTGTGAGCTAATATTTCTTTTTGGCCAATAATTTTAACAAAAACTGAAATTTTACATATTCAAATATGATCAGATAACTTTTATTTTCAATGACACCGCTTATATTAGCTTTTATTTGCTTTTAAAATTTACTACGTCATAGCGATTCAAATACAAAATTTATCAAATAAAAGAGTTAATAATATCCAAAATCATCAAAGAACGACTTAAAATTAATTACCTTACAACAAAATACAATCATAACAAATAGTAATATCAATTAATCATCTAATATTAAGTTTAAATGTCTTTCCACTACAAGCACATCTTTTAAGTTTATGATCCGCAGTTTTTAATCATCACTTCACTATTTATAGTGTTTTTTATTGACTTTATCATTCATAATGTCCTTGATTAGACTTTTATTAAACAGTCTTAGCTTGTAAACAAACACATCACTTTCTTACAGTTTGTTTTTACATGTAATATATTTCAATATCTTTATTTTTTTTTTTAGATTAGATTCTGACTTAAGTATTGTATTTTATCATAAACTGATATGTACCAGAAAATAGGAAGTACTGGATTTGTACTATCATCCGATACATCAAACTACAGGACTCATCACTTGATGCTTAATTAAATTTGAAAATATTATTTGGGGTAAGTAAAATCTATTTATCAAATTATAATCATTGTCTATGATTTATTTATTTTGCTCTATCATCTAAAATTAACTTGTTGAGGTTTAAATTTTTGTACCTTATACTACTAACTGAATACAGTTGAATAATCTCTATTTTATATGATAAATTTAAATAACCTAAACCTACTTATTCTTATTTTATAGCTACTTATAAAAAAATTATTGAACTTATTATTTTTAACATTGATTATAAATTATTTGGATTTTAATCTACTAATAATCTTTAATACTTTAATACTACTTTAATCTTACTAATATTGTATTCGTATGATTCATTATTAACATATTCTAATACTTATTTAATTTTTATTTTTAGCTTAAACAAAATAGTATCTTGGACTTTGATTCTTGGATCGACTACTGGTGTTAGTGCTCATTCTTTTGAACTCATTTTATCAAGATATTTATGTGTTCTTGTGTGAATTAAGATTTACTGGATTGGCTTAAATAAAGAAATTTTTTGGTGTATTGATTGTTTAATGAAAAGATTTGAAAATAACATCCCTGTTGAATAGTTTGTTTCAATTCAAGTTATATTTTGGGTAAGTTATATTTATTATTATTTTAAAACATTACAAATTTCCCCCAATTTATTTTTAACAAATTATTACTCTGTAATAATTTTTAAAATTTAATTCCATTTTATTTCCTCTAAATCTATTACTCTTCAAATTCTACTTTGTTATCTTTTAATTTAAACATATACCTTAATTGTATCTTATAAACAATCTTCATTAATATTTAACATAAATTCTAATTCATAGAGTTGTATATAACCACTAACTATTCATTGATAACTCATACTTTATTCCTAATTTTAAAATACAATATAATATTTACTTATTCTAGTATCTACATCTTAAACTATCTTATATTCTAAATTTAGCTAGATTTTTAAAATGTTGTTTCATTGGTGGTATGCGTATAAGTTTTTAACGTTTACCTTTCCCCTTAGTAAATTGTTATGTGGATTTCTTAAAATATAACTGTTTTCGAAAGCTTTTTGGATTATAAACGGTCCTATAAACGGTAATTTTAATTTTGCACACTCATTATTTCTTTTATTAGCTACCTGTAGTGACCTTTTAATTACCCAATCCCCTTCTTTGAATATTGTTGTTTTCTTTAAATATTTGTATCTTCTTTTTAAATATCGTTCTGCATTTCTTTTTAATTTATTATGAAAAATTTTTAATTAAATTACTATTTTGCTCTAATTTTGTACAACTACTAGTGAATTGATATATGATTTGTTACTTCTTCGAATTATTCCTTCAATCTATAAGATTTCTGATTCTCTCTTCACTCTTTTCTTTTAATTTTAATGGTACAGGATATATTTTCACCTTAAACTCCTCAACATTTCTCATCTCCATATTATATTCATGTTCGGTAGCTTCTTTTGGCTCCTTAAACATCAAACACTAAACTTCATCAACAAATCTCCTACAATATTGTAATATATTCCATCACAATCAAATCATCATTTTCAAATACATCTTCTTCTTTCTTCTATCTACTTCATAATCATAACTTTCTTCTTTATACTTCATATCCATAACTTTCTTCTTAATCATCTTCATAATTATTTCTAATATAAATAATATCCTTCTTACTATCTTCTACTTCTTCTATCATATCCATTGACATCCATATACCATTTAGTTATACCTTCTTCTCTTCTTTATAATTAATTATAGTTTCTAATTGTTCCTATGTATCGTTTAATATTATCATATCATTATCCAAATTAAACACAGCTAGTAGTTTACAATTTATTATGATTTCAACATAGATTTATTTTAATATCATATTTATTTATTTATTTATTTCACATAACCTTTATTTTTTAATACCAGTTACTATTATATTTGAATTTTATTTCATTATTCTTTAATATTATTTAGTTTTGAAATTGAGTTTGAATCTATTAATGATGTTTTGTTTCTTATATTAAGTAAAATTTGTAACGGTTTGTCATAATTTAATCTTGAATATGTAATAACTCATTATAATATAATTGATCTAAGTTTCATTTAAGTTAATATAATTGATTGGGGTAGTATTTTAAATTTAATATAATACACAACATTTTAAAATTCATAACAACTAAAAACTTACTTACTACCTACAAATATAATTAGTAATATTATTTACACCTCACTACTACCTTACCCCTACTCAATAAAATATTCATTTTCTTTTTCAGCTTCTTCCAATTTCTTTCTACAAGTCTCTTCCTGGTTTTAGTTGCTTTCATTATCATTTGTAACTTTTTATCATTGGTTTGTCTTCTCATTCTTTTAAATTTTCCTATATCGGTGTTCATATTCATTTCTTCCTTTTCTTTCTTTGTTTCGATAAGTTTCCTTCCAAACAATTGTTCAAATAAATTTTTAATCTTCTTGTTTTCATCTACATCCATGATCATACTTGAATCAATCTTATTCTTATTTTCATCCATGTTATATTTAGTATAAGTTTGCATTAATTTATTCATTTCAATCTTCTCAGTTTCAACATCTTTATCTTTGTTTCTGTCAATTTCTTCTAAAATTTTATTGTTTGCTTCTGCATATTCCTCTTTTTCAAATACTTTTTCTTCTTCATCAAATTTTTCCATACTCTCTTCTTGACTTGTGATTTGTACCTTCATATTCTCTCCTTCTTTATCAATATTTTCTATAATCTCTTCTTTTAAATATTTTCCATTGTTTCTATTTAAAGTATAATCCATTTTATCCAACTCCTCCTCATTTTTATCATATTTCTTCTCAAACAACTTTTTCATTTCTCTCTTCATATTAGAAACCTTTTCTTCCTGTTCTTTCTTCAACTTGGTCATATTATTCTCTATTTCCAATAATTTTTGTTTATATTGTTTACTTTCCATTTGTCCTATCTCTTCTTGTACATTTCTGATTTCCATTTTGAGTTCTTTCCTTGTTTTCTTGTTTTCTTCTTCTGCAATTTTGAAATTTAATTTTATCTCCTTGTTTAAATCTTCCTGTACTCCTTGTATATTTTTATTTATTTTCATAACTTCTCGGTCAATCTTCTTGTTATTTTCTTTTATTTCTTCTTTCAAAACTTTTCCATTTTTCTTAATTTCATCTATTTGTTTCAAATGATTCTCTTCTACTTCCATAATCCTTTTAATCATTTCTTCTCTAACTTCTTGTTTGGTATTTCTAATTTCCTCTTGTAGATTTTTATTTTGTTCCCCCATTTCTTCCTTTATCTCCTCAAATTTCTTACTAAATGTATGACTTAATTCTTCTTTAGTTTCTTGAAATTTCTTGTCCAACTTCTTATCCATTTCTTTCATGTCTCTTCGCAAATCTGCATTATTTTTGTCTAATTTCTCTAATTTTTCATTCATTTCTTCTTTGGATGTATCTAATTTCTTGTTATTTTCTTCTAGTTTCTTTTCCAAATTTTTATTCATTTCTATTAACATTCTCATTATTTCACTCTGTTCTTCCTTTCTTTCTACTCTTTTTTTCTCTGGGATCTTTAATTGTTCTGGTCCTTCCTGTATTTCTTCACTTCTTTCTTCACGTGTTCCATGATCTCCAGATCCTTGACTTCTTTCTTCATCTACCTGAGTCCCTACTTCTTCTCCTGCCTTCTCTCCCACTTGTTTACCATCTCTCAATGTCATTTTATCCATTTTAAATAATTTTATTATGTTTTATCAAATATTAAATATAAAATTTTATTCTAAATAGTTTTAATAGTCAATTAATTACTTTAACCAGTCAATTTTTTATTATAGCCAAATAATTTATTATAACCAATAGTTTTTTATTCTAGCCCCACGTTGGGCGCCATTTTGTAATAAATTACAATTAAAAAAAAATTCTATGTTTGTATAAATATAGTTTAAATTGATGTTGTTATCAAATTATTGTTTTTATGTTTTTAAATTTTTATTTTTAAAGTTTTGTGGGGCTATAATTAATATTTATTTATTTTTCAATTTTATTCTGCATTTATTAATCTCAAAACACCTCAAATCTCTTTATTTTGTTACCATTATATTAAAAAAAAGTTTTCTCTAACTCTAAATCTGAAATTATTATAGTTTTAGATTTGATCTACTTGAATCAATTTTCAAAATATAAAAGACTCTTATCAACAGAAGTCGGTTCAAAAAAAAATAAAATCCAACGATGAAACTATTTATTTTACTTATTTTATCAAAATTTCAATATACCTTATTCCTACTGAATGATACGACTATGGTTTTTCTTGTGCGCATTTACCCACGCACAAAGAAACACGTGATATTTTACTGTTATTTCAAAGAGCAAACTGAGAGGTAGGAAATAGTGTGTGCATCAGTTTTAACAAGATGTGTAAGCAGTTTGTTTATTCAAAATCAAAAATATATCAAAATGGTGGTCTAAAGATATTGAAATCTATTTTTACAAACTTTATAATTATTGGGAAAGTGAATGTAATAAGTGATATCAAAAAAACATACCGTATTTCACTTGTCGCTTGTGTATAGTGCTGAATTACTCCATTTATGGCTTCTTACACAGGATATTCTAAACACGTGGAACCATCAACGAGTGGATGCTTGGATTTCGAGTACTTCTAGTGGATAATTATCTCGTTCTCACCATGTTATAAAATTATTAGAAAATTTTATTGCTTCTCCAGACGTCCAATGTTTTAGATCACAAGGTTAGTAGAATAAAATTTTATTTTATTTCGTGTATATAGTTTTTATTATTATAAAAATCCCATTTCCAATTATTATTAGCTTATAAATTTGTCTTAACTTGTACATAGGGTTATTATGTGGCCATCTTTCTTTTCAACAATAGTCGGCCATTGATTTCTGGTAATTTTTAAAATATACTGACGTGGAGTGGCCTTTTTATCAATTTAGAATGCTCCCGAATTTTCTTTTCCAAGGGTTTATATACCCTCGGTCAAAATTGCATAATGGCTGCCTTTTCGAGCGTGTTTTGTTTTTTTATAACCTCTCTTACATCAAATTTTTGAAAAATTGACTTTTTAATTATACATTTTCTGACCTTAAAATTGTTTCAAATCAAATCTGTGTAATTTATTTCATTATAAATTAACATTTTTAGAATTTTAAAATCAATTTTTCCTTATTAAAACAGCTGACTTTGTGGAGTAAACAATGTCAGCCATTTTGACAATTATTAATATAAAATTTAACAATTGTGAGCTAATATTTCTTTTTGGCCAATAATTTTAACAAAAACTGAAATTTTACATATTCAAATATGATCAGATAACTTTTATTTTCAATGACACCGCTTATATTAGCTTTTATTTGCTTTTAAAATTTACTACGTCATAGCGATTCAAATACAAAATTTATCAAATAAAAGAGTTAATAATATCCAAAATCATCAAAGAACGACTTAAAATTAATTACCTTACAACAAAATACAATCATAACAAATAGTAATATCAATTAATCATCTAATATTAAGTTTAAATGTCTTTCCACTACAAGCACATCTTTTAAGTTTATGATCCGCAGTTTTTAATCATCACTTCACTATTTATAGTGTTTTTTATTGACTTTATCATTCATAATGTCCTTGATTAGACTTTTATTAAACAGTCTTAGCTTGTAAACAAACACATCACTTTCTTACAGTTTGTTTTTACATGTAATATATTTCAATATCTTTATTTTTTTTTTTAGATTAGATTCTGACTTAAGTATTGTATTTTATCATAAACTGATATGTACCAGAAAATAGGAAGTACTGGATTTGTACTATCATCCGATACATCAAACTACAGGACTCATCACTTGATGCTTAATTAAATTTGAAAATATTATTTGGGGTAAGTAAAATCTATTTATCAAATTATAATCATTGTCTATGATTTATTTATTTTGCTCTATCATCTAAAATTAACTTGTTGAGGTTTAAATTTTTGTACCTTATACTACTAACTGAATACAGTTGAATAATCTCTATTTTATATGATAAATTTAAATAACCTAAACCTACTTATTCTTATTTTATAGCTACTTATAAAAAAATTATTGAACTTATTATTTTTAACATTGATTATAAATTATTTGGATTTTAATCTACTAATAATCTTTAATACTTTAATACTACTTTAATCTTACTAATATTGTATTCGTATGATTCATTATTAACATATTCTAATACTTATTTAATTTTTATTTTAAGCTTAAACAAAATAGTATCTTGGACTTTGATTCTTGGATCGACTACTGGTGTTAGTGCTCATTCTTTTGAACTCATTTTATCAAGATATTTATGTGTTCTTGTGTGAATTAAGATTTACTGGATTGGCTTAAATAAAGAAATTTTTTGGTGTATTGATTGTTTAATGAAAAGATTTGAAAATAACATCCCTGTTGAATAGTTTGTTTCAATTCAAGTTATATTTTGGGTAAGTTATATTTATTATTATTTTAAAACATTACAATATATTCTTTTATAGAAAAATTCCTCGACTCCAGATCTTTTAAAGTGTCAGCAAATGGTAAACTCTCTGCCACCCACCTGATGGTGTCCCACAAGTATCTGTCATAAGCCCAACACTTTTTATCCTTGCTACAAATAACATATGCTCCAACTTTCCTGCTCCTGTCAATCACTTGCAATATGCTGATGATCTAATAATTTTCTGTCACGGTAAAAATACTACCACTACCTGCCAACTCCTTCAGTATGCTATCAATCAACTTCAACACAACACTGGAAATTTAGGCTTATCTTTATCGACTAGTAAATCCAAAATTATTAAATTTAGTAAAAAAGCGCATTTCCCTTACCACCAATTATCCTTAATAACCTACCTATCCCTGTCGTTAATTACTGCAAAATTCTCGGTATGACATTTGATTCTCGGCTCAACTGGAAACAACACATAAGTGATATAAAAGGTACCTGTTCGAAAAGGCTTAATCTACTAAAAACCCTATCGCACTATCAATGGGGTGCCGATGAAAATATCCTTCTCACGGTATATAGATCTCGTATCCCTTCTAAAATGGATTATGGCAGCTTCATCTATATAACAGCATCCAAATCCGATTTAAGTCTGCTTAACTCAATACACAATACTGCTAATCGTCTTTGTATTGGCGCTTTTCGCTCCAGTCCGGTGGAAAGCCTGTACTGCGAGGCCAATGAACCACCTTTATCCCTTCGACGAGAATTCCTACTCTTTTCCTATGCTTTATCTGCATCTAGTAATCCTTCCAACCCGGTATACTCCCTTACATTCCCAACCGCTAACACTAATACCAACAGGCCTCTTTGCTCAATTAAGTCCTTTCCCCAACTACTTGCGCCCTTAAATAATATTGACCTCTCTGTCACTCTACCCACCCCATCTCCTCCGACTCCTCCTTGGACCAAGCAACTTCCTACTTTCAACACCACTCTTACCGCTTACAATAAATATGATACCCACACGGCCATTATAAAGGAAGCATTTATAGAAATATTAAATAGGAACTCATTTGATCAAATATTTTACACCGACGCCTCCAAAACCCCATCCGGGGTAGGTTGCGCTGTTACTACCGCTCACTACCCTATAAGTACGACTCGGTTGCCCACAACATGTAGCATTCACATCGGAGAAATGTTTAGTATACTCAATGCTTTCAAATGCGTCACCTTCCAAATGAAAAACGTCGCTATTTGCACAGACTCCCTATCATCCATACACTCTTTAAAAACCCTTTATACAGACCACCCATTAACCCAAAGCATACATGATGTTTACCAATCCCTTCATGCTCGAGAAACAAAGGTTACAATTATCTGGCTCCCATCTCACATTGTTCTTCGTGGAAATGATACGGCTGATTTACACGTTAAAGCCTCTATCTCCGCAAACACCCCTCTATTAATAATACATAACTCGGCAATGACCTTAAAGCCACGTTCAAAAAATTAGTCCTTACCTCTTGGCAAACTCGTTGGAACAGTAGCAGCTCAACTCTGCAGAAAATACAACCCACGCTTAGAAGACCGTTACTAACCCACTACCCAACGAAGCATGTATTATACGAAGGTTACGAATCGGCCATACTAGGCTAACCCATGGCTATCTGATGTCTTCCGAAGACTGCCCGCTGTGCCACGTATGTTACTGTGTTCTGACAATTAAACACATCCTAGAAGACTGCCCACACTATGGAACTGTCGCACGCAAGCATAAGCTGAATCCCTCAATGAAAGACTTGTTATCGAGTCCAAATGAAATCACTAATCTTTTAAAATTTCTAAAAGACTGTAAAATTTACAACAAAATTTAATCTCAAAAATTGTAAAACTTTGTTAACTAACCATAATCTATGTTACATGTAATCGTGCTGTGCCAATGGCCGTAGTTGTCGAGGCACATAAAATAAATAAAAAAAAAAGATCTGTCGGTTTTAAAAATAATTGTTATTTTACACATGTTCATAGTGTTGCTTGTTTTTACAAATGCTTTAAGTTAATTTTGTCAACTTTATATTTGTTTTCATTTTTATTTTTACACTAAGGTATGTTCTTTCTTTTGTAATTTGCACTATTAAACATAACTATTTTTTTATAGCCTGATGTTGGCCTCAATGTTAGGCGAATATTGTTCGTCCATCATAATTAATAAAATTCTGCGACATAAACTTTGGGTTTTTCATTGGTTTTTATTTTTACTTTATTTATACAATTTTTTTTATTTAATGTGTTGTGAACCTTTTCTGAAAATATTTTATGCTTTTTCAAGAAAAAGAAAAGATTATTTTGTTTTATATCGAGATCTAAGAAAAACAAACTAACTATCTCTCTTCCTTTGTAATTTATCACTGTTGCTTCAATAAAGTATTTTATTGAAATAAAATGTTGTTAACGTTACATTTTGCTACGTTTTACGATTTACATAACAAATAGGTAATCTAGAAGGTACATTTTACCTTCATCAGTTCTGTTTTATCTCATAAAATCTCTATATCCAAGAATTCAATTACGGACATTATTCGAAAAGCGACTCCCTGAAATCATCAATATACAAAGAACAACTTTTCTCTAGGTTCGAAACTTCAATAATACAGTTTTATCATTCTAGCTGGAACTGCATAGCAACGTTTCAATTTTCTATTTCGGATACACAAAAGGTAATTTAAAGTCAATCAATATATTCAGATGTGCCGCCGCCGAGACGTTCTCAATTCTAGACAGCCTGTTACTTAAACTTTGTTTCACAAAAACACATTATTTATACAAGAGTAGATAACTTGTTGGAAAACTCGGTGAGCGTTTGGATAGATTTGCTTGAAATATAGCTGGGAAGGCACCCACTACCTTCCTTTGCTTGAGAGAAGAGAAGTTTACTTGTGAGAATATCTAAGTTTCATTGTTTCTTCCTTATCCCGGAAAATTACTGTTTGGAATGCAAATATTATTTCGTCGATTGGTATTTTTAGTATATAACGTGAATAATTTTATTTTTAAATATACAGTATGGAAACCACTTATGTAATAAAATTATTTGTGGAGTTAGTTTATAAGATTATAAAAAACGCTGGGATTCGACAACTTTGAACGCTGGGATTCGACAACTTTGAAATTCAAATGTGAGCTTTTTAAACAGGGTGATACACGCAAGTCTGTCATCGTCCATGATTTATATTTTTAATGAAACACCCTGTATGTTTTTATGATTTTAAAAGCTCCTTAACAATATACGATCTCAACGAACTATACCATGTAGAGTATATTATGAATTGTGCAGGGTGAAATTTTATAATTTTGTTCAAGTTAGTACATACATAAAATTGTGAAAATAATAATTTTTCACACTTTAAATAATGGTTTTATTTTTAATTAGCTGAATATTTTGGGTTTTGCTATGCCAATATAATTAAACTAACTCGTTAAATAATGTCTGTCAGTTGTTGATGTGTTGACAATTAAATATCGTGCTTGTCAATTCTTAATTAAAAACTAATATCTTGCGAAGTAATAATGAAATATTTAACTGACACTCACCGGATTGAAAGTTTAAAGATGAATGGTTACGGCGATGATTACAGAAGTCAAGTTGAAGTGGCAAACTTATTTAATCAGAGGTATTCTCAGTTGCCTAATATTTCACAAGATACTGTGTCATTGTAATTCATGCACATGAACTGGGACATGTTAAATCATTAGAGAGACAACCGCACTTCGTTGAAGATGATGTGCAAGTGGATATTATGTTAAGTATCGTGAAGAATCCAACGTCAAGTTCACGTCAAATTTCTCTTCAAAATAATGTCTTAACGTGTTTCCATAAAACTTCATCCATATCAATTGATTTTTTTCTGTGGGGTTATCTCAAGAACAAAGTATATGCAGCACAGCCAACTAACATTGCAGACCTCAAAGAAAGTATAACTACAAAAATACGGGCTATTTCACCTCAAACAAAGTTAAGGACGACTTTTATAGGAGACTACGTTATTGCCAACAGCAAGGTGGAGAATATTTTGAGCATATGTTTTAATGTAAAAATCAATTACGTCAAGTATTTTATGTATCTACTATCTTGAACAAAATTTTAAATAATCTCAAAATTTCACCCAGTACAATTCATAATAGACTTTACATGGTATAGTTCGTTGAGGAGTAAGGAAGAAAACGATATATAGAATGATCAAAGAAGGAATTATCAGAGAAAAACTTCGATCACTTCATTTTGATCAAACTTGAAAATTGCCCCAAGATGATATGCCAAAGAAATTCAACTTTGTGAGAAAATTCACCACAAAGTTGAGTAATAAATCTGAATGGGATGAAGACACCATACAGAATTTAAACCAGAATACCACAAAGTGGTATACGGACGGTTCCAAGCTAAACGAGGAAACTGGGATAGGAGTTTTTGGACCGAGAGCCAAATACTCAGAAAGCTTGGGCACATACCCGAGCATCTTTCAAGCAAAAGTCCGCGCCATCGAAAGATGTGTGGAATTCAATATTGGAAGAAACTACCGCAGACAAGAGATTGTGATCATGTCGAATAGTCAAGCAGCCATCAAAGCACTGAGCTCAAATATAATTAGTTCAAAGATGGTTTGGGAATGCCTAGGCAAACCAAATGAACTAGGCCAGAAGAACACTGTCACCCTCCTATGGGTCCCGGGACACATAGGAATAGAGGGAAACGAAACAGCAGACAAGCTGGCAAAAAAAGGAACTGAAACCCCACATTTGGGACCAGAACCATCCTGTGGGATCTGCAGTAGAGTAATCTTAGGAAAACTAAGGGAAGAAATGGAGAAGGAAAAATCCAAGTACTGGAATCAGCTGGAAGGACTGAGGCAATCTAAGCAATCTCTTAGCTGCCTTAACCTCATTAAAAAAAAAGGCTCCGAATTTTAACGGGAATACTAACCGGGCATTGCCGGATAGGAAGCCACCTGAAGAAACTAGGGTTAGCAGATGAAGCAAAGTGCAGATTCTGTGAGGAAGAGGATGGAACCTCAATACACATACTCTCAGAATGCCCTGCCTTGCAGAATTCTAGGGCCAGATACCTAGGAGCACATGAAATAGAAGAGGGGGATCTACCTGATTTGAAGCCCGACGATGTCCTAAACTTCCTCAGGAACATAGGACCCGAAGAGCTGCTATAAATCTGAGAAAACATCAGAACTTGGCAAGTAAGCAGGGACACAATAGATCCTATAGGTCGCAGTGTACTTACCACCCCTAATTTATACATACATACATACATACATACTGATCAGTGATAAATTATCAGCAGTTAGAGACCTTTTTATAAAATGTATTAAAAAATGCAAAGCCCATTACAGTCTAGGTCATAATGTCATAATTAACGAGATGCTGCTGCTTTTCCAGGAAGATGTGGTTTCAGGCAATACATACCTTTAAAGCCTAATAAATATCGGATACAAATATTTAGTCTGTTATGCATTTATATTTTAAATTACAAGTAAAAACAATATAATATGACAATTATCCATTTTTTTAGTAAAAAAATTTAAATGAAGGCACGATTTATTAATAAATTTTGTTTAACACATTTTGTTTTAATTAATCAACATAACATAAGACGTTTCCAATACCTACGCGCCCAACGGAGGGTTAACCCAAACTTGTAGAAGTTTTTTACACATAATAAAAAACATTCTGTATTCTAAATAAATTTTAAAAGTAATTAATTATTTTTCATTGACTTATCGCTAATATCCGATGTTTGGATATTTTTAACTAAATTTATCAAATGTCAAAAGTGTCTAGAAAGACGGTAAAAAATGCGGGAAATAAAAAAAACAGTTCCATGCGAGAAAATTCACTTTGAGTATATCAAATGTAGTAGCACAAAGAAGAATATGGTGGAAAATTATCATTCCTAAAAAAGTTTCCTGGATCACTTCTGGCACTCGTCAAAGGAGAGAAAGCCCTCAACGCTACGGTTCTATTATTTGATGCTTAGTGTTACTATTAAAGTCAACGCTGACATACACGCGTCGACCATTTTTTAGATTTCCGACAAAAAGTGTTTTATATCGTGAAATAAATCGAACTTTTTTTCTTTAGAAAGCACTCAGTGGAATTTATTTGCTAAGGAATATAATAAAGTATACTGTTTATTATCATTTATTTTGGATAAGATACATTCTTGTATTTATTTGAATAAGAGAGGGAGAGCTCAATGTGCGTCTCTGAACATTCACACTGACAAACTGATTTATTGTACCTACCCTTACTTTGTGGAAGTTCATCCTATAAAGGAACTGATAAAATACTTAAGGATATAAGGATTAAATTTCTGAGGATGTTGAGCATAACTTTCTCATAACATGAAACGTGAAAGTTGATTAAACTGAAAATGCTACCAAGTGCTATCTTATTGATATATTCTTTTCTATCCTCTTTAATGAAGTGCGGTTTGACATGTCTAAGTTCAATGGCATTAACTCCGATAATCAATAAAATTTCAATCCGATAGGTCTCATTAAAATATTTCGTTATTAAACTTTAAAACTTTTGATTGCAATCGAAAATAGTAACATACAATGAGAAAACATAGAGAATGTACAGATAATAATAATATTTATATAATCACATCACCAAAATTTTTTGACCCACATATTTTTTTGTCAAAATGAAACACTATTATTATAAGTAAAAAATATAGAAAAAAACACTTTAGAGCCGAATTTAAAAAACAAAAATATGTCCTGTGGCTCTTTTCCTGTTCTGTAGTAAGGTGTTAACTAGCCGATAGAGGAAAATAATAAGAGGGCTTATAAAATGTTGAATCTGGAACCGTTGGCGAAAATGATACCGAAAACCGTTTACACTACCACTACACCAACACACACTTTTATACCCTTCGGTCTCTGAAGAAGATAACTTGGTTATCGAAACGCGCGTCAGGCATATAAAAGTGTGTGTTGGTGTAGTGGTAGTGTAAACGGTTTTCGGTAGGGCTTATAGTATCCGTTTAGATGTTCCTGGAGGGAACCTTCCTGCTCTTTCACCTGTTACGTTTTGATTTCGTAAGGTAACGGCAAGAATGTATTGAATTGTCCTCGTATGTATTTTGACCTTCAGCGGTCGCCCGATTGTTTCAAGAAATTTTTATTGCGTTCTTTCGAAAGATTATTGTCTGTAAAAGTGTAGTTTCGTATCCAGGTATTCGGGTTCTTTAATTAGTTATGGTACTTTACTATGAGCGGAGCAAGTTGTTAGAACTAGGTACCAGTGCGCTGGCATATATTGCCATTTTTTTTGGTTTAAGTAAATTATAGTTTTTGATTTATGTTTTTTGGTGAGAGAATATAAAATGGGTGTATCGTGTACCGAGCTTGGTGGTGTAGTTTTATCAGACGGTCATTATTTTGGGGTAATTCGTGGCTTTCAGCCAACCGTATTGGGAGATATCCTCAAAGTATTTTTAGGGTTCAGAGTGTCTGGATAGCTGTTGTTCTTCGTTATTTTGACTTCCCCTCAAAACCCTCGCTCAGGAATATTTTGGAGACCGTAGCAGTGTAAGCTGACCCCGAGAAGAAGCATTTTCAACTGTAAAATTAAAAGCAAGCCACCCAGTATTTAATAAACCCCGACCAACTGGTAAGAATTGCATTTTCAAGTATTGAAATTCAATCACGGGGAGGGGGACATTTTTGGTTATTTAAATAATTTAAATTGGCAAGATATCCATTAACAAACGTTTTTAACAGGTTTTTTTTTGGTGTATAATTGCTGCTGTGTATCTACTTCTTCCCTGGTGCAACCTGTTTCGCACCCTTGCGTTGGCCTGATCCAGGGCCGGACTGAGATCTATCATAGGGACTTTTATTGGACCCGTAGGCGTCTAAGACAACGGCGCAGGGAAACATCCGCACCCGCTAATATTCAAGCTTTGACGTAACCAAACGGTAACCTTTATTCGAACATTTATTGGACTTTTGCGCACTTAGATTGTAAGTAGAATTTGTGTATTTGTTGATTATACGAAATTGTTATAATATAGCGGAAAATATACCAGGTTGTTTCCTTTTATTTCCTTAGGAACATCCCCTAACGAAAGTACCTTCCACCAACTCTGAAATTTAATGATTTGATGAATCGTTGTTTTTTTGTATTTACTGCGGAATATTTAGCCCAGTATCCCCTTGACAGGTTAGGGGATACGATCTGGCTTGAGTGCTATTGGGTGACCTGTCTGGCGCCCTATAACATTAATACATATATATATATTTTGTCTTTAAGTCGAACCATCCCTCCTACGACTTGAGTTAGCCCTGGCATTCTCTGTGCATACCAAATAACTTTAAAATTCTTGTCAAATAAATATAAAAGTGGTAGCACACCGTTGCCTCTTTGCCTTAGCCATCAGGTCCAAAGGGTATGACCTTGAAAACACAGCTGCTGCTATTGCATCCACTGTCCTGTACCCTTGTATTACTCTCAACAAAATCCCTCTCTGCACCTGCAGTAGTGGCTTTATCCTCACATCGATCTCTTTCACCCCACACGTCCGCTCCGTACAGCATACTCTGCTCAATCGTTCTACCAATAACTATCCTTTTCCATTCTCCCGGCACTTTCACATTACACATCAATCTCTCCAACCATGCTGCTCGTACTCTCGCCTTCTCTGCTGCCTTCAACATATGGTGCTTGAAGGATAGTTGGCTATCCAACCAAACACCTAGATACTTCACCGACTCCTCCATGCCAATTTTCTTCTCCTTAACCATCACCCTAACTTCCCTCGTCTTGCTTCGTCCCTTTACGAGCAATCCCACCGTCTTATCTTTCGCCACTTCCAATACGCATCGTTCTATCTTCCCCAAAATCTTCCTACACATCTTCTCCGCCTTTCTTTCTATCTCCGCCTCTCCCTTTGCCATACACACCAGGTACACATCATCCGCATACACCGTAATCTCACATCCCTCATCGGATACAATCCCACAAACCTCGTTAAACACACACTTCCACAGCGTCGGTCCTATTACCGATTCTCCACTAAATTAACCAACCCCTCACCCAGTCCGAGCCTCAACAATGCGCTCGACACCGCCCCCTTGCTGACACTGTTAAACGCGTTCCCCACATCGAAGAACACTAGTATTGCCAGCTTCTTGTTTCTCCAGCTGCCCTCTTTTCCGCCATATCCACCACCCTACCTAGGGCAGAGATACACGATATCTCCTTCGTGAACCCACGCTGGTTTTCTCATAGTTTGATTCTTCATTTTACTTCCCTTAATTTTGTATTATATATTGCACCGAAAAATGTCAATCATATGTCAATTGACATATGTCAATCTGACGATGCTAGCTGTCTAGCGAAACGGCTGTCATTGAGTTTAAAAAAGCAGTTTTTTAAATAAACAGTGGAAGTTTTGTTAAAACGAAGAGTTTTTTATTATTCTTAATAAGATGACTTCCAAAAAGTAAGGGTTAGTACAATAAATTTAGTTGACGTTTAAGTTTAAGGTTATGTCGAGGGATAAAGTGAACTTCATTGTAGGTATAATTGCTTCCAAGATTGGGATCGAATTAAATTAAAAAAAATATTCTCAAATTAAAGTTATATACAATAACCAAAAAGCGCCTTATTACAAATTGGGCACCAAATTGAAATGTTATACTCTGATAGTTTTAAATTCAATTTAATTATTTATTTTATCTGAGGCTTTGGGTTAAAAATAAAAATTTATTTAATATTTTTATGAATATGTACGACCTAATTTAAATAAAAAAATTAAAGAATAAAATAATAAAAATTAACCTATTTTCTTCAGCTAACATGATCTAAATAACTTTACTAATTGAACTACCCTTAACTATTCGCACAGTTCTTTCACTGTTTTCTCTCTGTGTTTCACGATCTTCCTTCACTTTTTCCTCCAATTGTTTTTATTTTCATTTCCAACATCATCTACTTTCTCTGCAAAACCACTAAATTCCTACGTATAACTACCATTCTTTAGTTAAATCTATTAATAACTATATTAATTATTAAGACTAATAAAAAACTCTTCGTTTTAACGTAACTTCCAAGTTTAATTAAAAAAATATGTTTTATATCACAATGACGGCCGTTTCGCTAAGAAGCATCGTCAGATTGACATTTAAGTTACATTTTGTTTGTTTGTAGCTAAGTACCTGATGTTTAGGTAGTATTAATGCTAGACCAAGTATGGAAGTAATGAGACATAACAATATTCATGCCTAGATGTTAATAGCCCTAAGCGAATATCCTGGATGTAATTCCCTCTAAGATCAGTATAACTGTGTTTTGTGTTTTAAATGATATTAATGCTGATGTTGCCGAAGATATTATTTTTGAAATTGTATTGGAAATATTTCCACAATATGTAATATTTTTATAACTTTTAATTTTTACACACTTGTAATAAAAAACAAAATTTAGATTTCCTTGAAGAACTTGAAATAAAAAGACATCTAGTAGATCCACAATATAAAGTTGTTAATGAACACATAAATCTTGGAAGTTCTCCACTATTAAACTGTTTACTTTGATTGAGTTTACATTTTATACATAGATAAGACATAATTGTAAAACACAAATATATTAAGTTATTGTAAAGATCAGCATGATATAGTTTTTTCCTGGTTTTTCTATATAATTGCACAGTTATACTGATCTTAGAGGGAAATACATCCAGGATAATCCCTTAGGGCTATTAACATCTAGGCTTTAATATTGTTATGTTTAATTACTTCCATACTTGGTCTAGCCTTAATACTACCTAAACATCAGGTACCTAGCTACAAACAAACAAAACGTAACTTAAATGTCAATCTGACGATGCTTCTTAGCGAAACGGCCGTCATTGTGATATAAAACATATTTTTTTAATTAAACTTGGAAGTTACGTTAAAACGAAGAGTTTTTTATTAGTCTTAATAAGATGGACTTCCGAAAAGTAAGAGTTAATACATAAATTTATATTAATTATTTTTGTTATTTAATTTAATGCATTTATTTAAACAAACCATGTACGAATGGACTCTCGATTTGATTAGAGGCATATACGAACATGCTAGAGCAACCATTAAAATGCCCGAAAGTACTAACAGCTTCTCCATTGAGAGAGGTATTAGCCAAAGAGATACAATCTATTTACTTTGGAGATTATAAAGGGTAGGTAGAACCAGAGCAAACATCAAAGAAAGGACTTACACTCATCCAATGTGCCAAAAAGACCCACAACGTCAGAGAATATATGTTGGACAAAGTTTAATACTGAAAAGGCCATGGGAAGGCAAAACAAATATATGGAAATAGAAGGCAAAGATTGGGATGGGTAGCATTCGAAAAATTAGTTATCTAAAGTATTTGGCTAATCTATACCCTGGATCCTCACAAGTATCTCGTTACGACAAAGGAGAAACGAATGGATCAGGCAGCGAAATAAAGTAATTGACACAACAACAAAAACACAGTTGAAATGTCTCGCATCAAGTTACGCAAAGAGAGACATTGGATACGAAAAAGATATAGAGGTCGACTATTAAATCGACGGTATGACTATATCAAGAGATCAGCAGGACTACCATGGATTAGAATGGCATAGGACAGGAATAGGTGGAGAACGTAAACATAAACCTATACTAAATACTGAGCGTAAAAGAGCCAAAGAAGAAGAAACATTTAAAAGAAAAATAATTAAATCTAGTACACTAGGTGCTGCTTAAAGACTGAAGCATGCTAAACTACCATAGATTCCAAAGAAAACCAAAACTGCACAATATCTAAACGTTAAATATAGTATACTGTGTCACAAGGAAGAAAAGTAACTGTTTTCCACCTACCTTTATGACAATTAAGAAAATAATTTAAAAAAATTGTTGTGATTAAGAATTGAACCCTAGTCATTTGCGTGAGAGGCAAGCACGTATACCATGGCGCTAGCATGTATTCGTACAACTCATTATGACGTATTCACTCTTCTTGTGATGGTGTTTTAATTTTTTTTTGCTTTATAATTTATAGAAACTTTTTTGAGAATATCTTCCACTTTGTGGAATTTTGTCCAAATAAAAAAGAATCGTGGCATTATGAATTTTCCGTTGATAAACTTTCCGTCCTATTTTTGGTGTTAATATGATTGATTTTCTGGTATGGTAGACAGAAAAAATAAATCATCATTAAGAATAATAAAAATATGGTCGATATAATATCAGCGAAATCTTGTTGGGAACTTATTTTCTGTTATAATTGCACAAGTGCATAACAATTGGTTAAAACTGAATAAATGTGAAAATACTTGAATGCGATTTGTTTAAGATACACTTGAATGCAAAATTATCTAGTCGTTTTTATGCTCGATTCCACGTTATCTGGTCAATGGAATATTTAATAAACATAGAAAATCCATAAATTGTAGCCTTATGTACTGTCTATCTGACATGTTAATGATGTGTTAGCAGGTTTTATAGGTAGCGAACGGCAGTTAGATATATTTTTTAATTATTTAAATACCTTGAATCCTAAAACTAATTTTACTTTAGAAGTTAAAGAAAATAATTCAATTAATTTTCTAGATTTAAGAATTGAAAAAGTTAATAATCCATTAAATTATTCAATATACAGAAAACCTACACAAAAAAATGTAACCATACCATATAATTCAAATCATCCACTATCACATAAATTAGCAGCTTATAATTCCATGATACATAGAGCATTTTCAATTCCAATGAACAAAAATAATTTTAATAAAGAAATTGAGATCATAAAACAAATAGCTACATCTAATGGCTATCCAATACATTTGATAAATAAATTAATTAATAAGAAAGAACAAAAAGTGTCACTAGAACTAATATTTCCAAAACAAACTAAAGAAATTAGAAGCTATAAAAGTATTACATATTGTGGAAATATTTCCAATGCAATTTCAAAAATAATACCTTCGGCAACATCAGCATTAATATCATTTAAACCACAAAATAGTATTGGAACAAAATTGTTAAATGTGAAAACAAAATTACCAAAATTAAAAAAATCTGGTGTTTACAAAATTAATTGTCCAAAATGTAATGCAGTATATATAGGTCAAACACAAAGAAATTTTGAAGTAAGATTTAATGAACACTTAAGAGCATATAGATTACAACAACCAGATAAGTCGAACTATGCAAAACACCTACTGGAACATCCAAACTTACTTATACACACCAATGACATTCATATACTACACATTTGTGATACAAAACAAAATTTAGATTTTCTAGAAGAACTTGAAATTAAAAGACATCTAGCAGATCAACAGTTTAAAGTAGTTAATGAACAAATAAGTCTTGGAAGTTCTCCACTATTAAACTGTTTACTTTGATTAAGTCTTCATTTTATACATAGATAAGACATTATTGTAACATAAATATATTAAGTTATTGTAAAGATCAGCATGATATAGTTTTACCCGGTTTTTCTATATCATTGCACAGTTATACAGATCTTAGAGGGAAATACATCCAGGATAATCCCTTAGGGCGAATAACATCTAGGCTTTAATATTGTTATGTCTTATTACTTCCTTACTTGGTCTAGCCTTAACTACTTATCAACATCAAGTACCTAGTTACAAACAAACAAAATGTAATTTCAATACGTCAATCTGACGATGCTAGTTGTTAGCGAAACAGCTGTAATTGAATTTTAAAGCGAATTTTTCGAATAAATAGTGGAAGTTTAGTTTAACTGTTTAGTTACTTATTGTTCTTAGAAATATGAATAGTTATGACTAAAACTAATAGAAATCCGAAATAGAATTTTCTCCAATCGACTATTTTACAGTAAAGTTGAGAATTAAAAACCGTAATTTTATGAACTATAATTAAATTTTAATCCATATTTTATTCAGTGTGGAAACTACTTATGGAATAAAATTATTTGTGGGGTTATTTAGTTGGGACACAACTGTCCTAAGGTGCTTCCATAAATTGACTTTTGTGCATGAACTAATAGAAGACGATCCAGATCGTAGAATGGATTTCTGCGAAAGAATTATGAATAAATTGACCAGAAATGAAAAAGCTGTTGGTACAATTGTTTTTCCCGATGAATCAACATTCACATTGAACGGGGAAGTAAACAAACAAAACTGTAGATATTGGTCAGAGGAGAATCCTCATTGGATGCGTGAGAAACATACTCAGTACCCTCAAAAGTTGAACGTTTGGCCAGGTATCATAGGTGATCATATTGTCGGTCCTATATGGAAATTTAACAGCCAAAAAATATTTAAGCATAATTAGAGACGAAGTTGTTATTGAGTTGGCCAGCTTATATCCCAACGTAATAGATCCGAACCTACCGGATGAAAATATCTGGTTCCAGCAGGACGGAGCAACACCCTATTATGCTTTAATTTTAAGAAATTACTTGAATGAAATGTTTCCCAATAAATGGATTGGATGAAGAGGTCCTATCGAGTGGCCAGCTAGATTGCCGGACCTTACGCCCTTGAATTTTTTTCTATGGGGTTATCTCAAAAATAAAGTACATGCAACACAGCCAACTAGCATTGCAGACCTCAAAGAAAGGATAACTACAGAAATACGGTCTATTTCACCTTTTATAGGAGACTGTGTTATTGCCAACAAGATGGAGAACATTTTGAGCATTTGTTGTAATGTTAAATATCAATTACGTCAAGTATTTTATGTATTTACTATCTTGAACAAAATTATAAACAATTTCAAAATGTCACCCTGTACAATTCATAATAGACTCTACATGGTCTAGTTCTTTAAAATCGTATTGTTAAGGAGCTTTTAAAATCATAAAAATATACAGGGTGTTTCATTAAAAATATAGATCATGGACGATGCCAGACTTGCGTGTATCATCCTGTTTAAAAGGCTCACATTTGAATTTCGAAGTTGTCGAATCCCAGCATTTTTTATAATCTTTTAAACTGACCCCATAAATAATTTTATTCCATAAGTGCTTTCCACACTGTATATCATCTGAAGAGGAAACATATTTTAACTTATTTCATATGTGTCATTATAATTTGTAATTTAAATGATAAATTTCAAGGGTAATTTGGGAGCTGCTTTTAATAATAACCATTCTGTGAAACGTAAAACAATATTTCGTTAATGATCGAAATACCACAACGTTTTCTACGCATATTAGAGAAAATAATTAACCTATTTGAACAGTAACCGATAATAATTCTGAAAATAAATTTCAAGTCTACGTATAATATTATATATATACATCCACGCTTTTAAAGTGTAAATTAAAATATGTGCTACAATATTTCAAATACGTATTTCGAATGTTTGCAAGTGACGTTTCGGATATTGCAAGAAGAGGAAGAGAAGAAGAAATTAGGTTGTGGCATTTTTGAAATGTCGAACGTCTGATTGTTAATCGAAAACAGTTTGTAGATATATTAAATATAAATTTAAGTTATTCCCATCAACTTTGGCGCTTAATAATAAATTAAAAGTTTTTATTTTATTTTTGCCTTATATTGTTCATTAACTGCCTCCATTTAGACTTTAGCATTGAGTCAATGTAGAAATTTATTATATAATAGGATATTTTACTTTATCTGAAAAAAAAAATCAAAAAAGATAGATAGATAGCTCAGGCAAAAAGAAATCGGTATGTGTTAGTTTTATTACATAAAATAATAAAATAATTTTTATATTTTGCACTTATAAAAATCTTCATTATAAAATACATTTGCGTATCGTAATGTAACTTTTACGCACGCAAATTTTTGTTTTAAATGGTTGGCTACATGAGTGAAGTATCTAATGACACGACTATTGACCATGACATTTGTGGCTAATAACAATTTATTAATTTTATATGTGGTATCAGTTTGTTTCGACCTGCAAAAAACTCTACCCACACCAGCACTTACAACCAACAAAGTGTTTTATATGCGAGTCTTATGGACATATAATTTTGGGATCCATAATTTGTGCTTCGATGTATATGTGGAATGAATCGGTTGCTCTATGGAAGTTAGTTCGTGTCTTTGGAAATTTATTGCTGGTCTTAATAACATTCTTGTTCGGGATAGAGTAAGAACAAAAACATTGGGAAATTTTTATGTACGTGGTTAGAGCAACTCAGCTAGAAATAATAGACCACAAATTTATTGAACCAGGACATATCTTCGTGGAATGCGATGAAGACTTCGGAGTTATTAATTAAAAAGTACAAAAAGCAAGTAATTTATATTTTTGTTCCCAGTGAGTGGATGTGAGAAATAATTCTAAAAAGTTTAAATGTAAAGAAATGGAGAAGGAGCACTTCATTTCACTTAAAAACTTCAACAAGTATGTGCAGGAAAATATTAACAAGGATGATGAGAATAGGCAGATAAAATGGAGAGAAATAAAATGGATTCGTTTTGAGAAGAAAGAACCATTTATTATGAAATCCAAGTACACTATGAAGAGATTGATTTTATAATTGTTAACTGTATGAAGAAGGTGCATCGAAGACCACCTCGGAGGATTAGCCTTCGACAACTGTGTAGTTCACGCATGACTCTGAAGTACGAAAAATGGAAGAATTTACAAGACCTTTTATGCGAAGAAGGGAAAACAAGGTCAGAAAAATAAGCAAATGCAACCTAAAGAAAAAAAAAAAACAGAAGGACAATGAAGATAAAATAGAGGTAGCTGACAATGACAAAATACTTTTGAGTGACTATGATGATGAGGAAGAAATCTAGTTCAGTTGCTAACAAGTTTATATAATATCATTTAGTTTTTATTTTGATACATTTTTTGTTTCATTTTTATTTAATACACATTTGTTTTCGTATCTAATATAGCTTATTAAATAAATAATCCAAAAATAACTTGTATGCCTTTTATAAAAGATACCAGTTATTTATTTACTGGCAGTAATATGTATTTGTACCACTTTTACTCTAAACAACTAAAATGGTACATGTACATTTTGTAAACAAACTATCAAAATAATGTAAAAATTTTACATGAAAACATTAAGTACTTAATAATAATAACTTGATTAAATTTTAAAATCTTGTTTGGTCTTTTTATGCCATTGCTTACACTTTAACTCTAATTTTCTCATAACTATCTAAATGTCACTTGTACCACTTTTCCTCTCAGCCCCTCAATTGATAAATAATTTTTTTATTTCTAGTATCATTCAATAAATAATGGTTTTATAATTGGGTCGATCAGAAGCAAAGGGTACAAAAAGTACAAAATCACATTTTTAAACAATTTTGGTGGCAAAGGGATATTTGTGAATTATTTTCCACATCTGCGGGATATTTGCCCGCTGAAAGAAAAAGTACTTAGCTATTTCTTCAACGTACTTGGAGGCAATGGAATGTATTTGCTATGTTATAGAAAATTCTGATTATTTTGTTTTTATTTTATTTTTTGGTCAGTAAACTTTCGGTTTCATCAGTATTTTATTTTCACTATTTTGTAATATTTTATGAAAACATTTTATGAAGAAAATTGCTTGCATCCATGTTAGCAAGTATAGATAGAGTTATAATGAAACTATTATTCAAAATTAAGTGCAAAATAAAAATAAATACATTTAGATGTGATGGGGTATAAGTATTACCATCCCTTTACTTGAAGCACGGCATGTTTGAAAAAAACCAAATTAAATGAATTACAATGCACAAAAATAATCTATAAAAAAATATTAAAAAGTATAAAAAATAATCGTACATCCCTTTGCTTCTAAAAGGCATTATTTTTAATAAAAGTGTTTACTTAAAAAAATGTTTGCTATGAAGACCAATACTTTTTATTTCACTTTAATATTGATAAAATATTGTTGGGCAATACATTTTTATTATATTGTATATTTTTTTTGTAGTGTATTTGGTGTATTGCTTATTTTAAAATATTTTTTTATATTTTGCACTTATAAAAATTTTCATTATAAAACGCATTTGCGTATAGTAATGTAACTTTTAAATGGTTGGCTACATGAGTGAAGTATCCAATGACAAGACTATTGACAATGACATTTGTGGCTAGTAACAATTTATTAATTTTATATTGTTCTTAGAGAAAGCATTTGTGATTATAAATATTATCTTTTACTTATATATTATTATTGGTGTATTATTCATTTTAAAATATTCTAAAACATTAACAATTTAAATTTCAAAACTGTCAAATGTTATAAATTACATTGTGCTACCACCTCGTGAACACCTCGTGAATAATAGCCATCATTATACGCTTATTAAATAATTTACTATTACTAACAAGCATTAGGTAATAAACATATGGTATAATGTGACTATATTCTTAAATAAAAAATATGTATCATATGTAAGAAATTAAATAAATCAGTAGAAATAATGTTTTTAAAATTGTCTCGCCGGATCGACCTAAAATTGTTCACATTTGCTTTAAACATATATTATTTCTTTTTAACTAAAAAAATATATATACGACGTTATAAAAAAAACAATAGTGTTTATAGGACTCTCTTCGTGTACCCGTAAGTAATATAAACTCGAAAGAAGTCTAATAAACATTACTTTTTCTTTTATTTCCATTTGTATGTGCTATGTGCGTGAAACAGTAGAGCCGTTTTTGAGGGTAGAAATAAACTTAATTTGTACAGATATCTACAGGCACAAAATCGAATAATTACTGATTCAAATTCATTTTTTTGTCACAGTATTCAGAAGGGAAACATTAAAAATTTGAAGAAGATTAAGGGCCAGTTTATTAATTGTAGATTTTTTCCGCTAATTAAGCAACTGTCACATAATAGTAACCTGCTGATAAAGGTCAAGTTGGTTTTTTCTTCTAATTTTTATCCTCTAGTTCAGGGCTCTCCAAACTTTCCAGACCCATACTGATTACTTCAGTAAGTTCCGGTGGTAAAAAGTGAAGTAGTCTACTGATGAAAAAAAAAGTCCGAAAAAGTACGCAATGGTTAAAAAAGACTGCAAATCGGACTCAAAACAGAAACACTGCATATTATTAATTGTCCTGTCATTATCTGTAAATTCTAGATTAGGCCACACCTATATTATATCCGTATTTCTCCCGATCCGACGTTGTCCGACGATCGGTATCCGATAACGCCAGACACGAATGCCTACAATGGTCCCGACGTGATCCGTTTAACTGCAGGCTGCAGTTAATATATTAATATAATAAATAGAATAGGAAAATCTGTACAAGGCGGCGTAATAGTATATTACTTTATGAGGCGGAGAAGCATGACTTTTCTTGACGCGCCCGATATTACGCGCCGAACGAAGTGAGGCGCCTAATAGAGGGCAAGTCAAGAAAAGTCATGCTTCTCTGCCGAATAAAGTATACTATTTTTTCTTCAAACGTAGCAATTTTCAATCATAAATAGTACAATTCATACGCTATTTTTACTCGAAATTAACTGTGACAACTATCAAAGTCGTCTAGATGCTAGAAATTAAAATAATTAAGTCGTCGGTGGGATTTGCGTCTCACTGGTTACAGTTGTTTGACAGTTATTGTTAAAAAATTCACTTATGAAACCTTTTAATTTATAATTATTTCTATATTTAAAATCATTATCTGATGAAAGAAGGTACATGACGATTATAATAAGTAATATATTAAATATCGAAATAATAATCAATAATTTAGAATTTTCATAAACTTTTTATCAATTAAAGTAAAATGAATTAGAAAATTTAGTTGTTGTTTACAATACCTTTATCTTAAATCTATTTCGAACACAAAGGAACACATCGAACTAACTACATAATTTCATATTTATGTAAATATAAAAACTCACTACCGATAATCGCAAGTTCCGGCTTTTATTTAAATGTAGACCTATCGTGTGCATAATCTTTAGACATACTTACTTATCCCAAACGGATACTTAAAAAATCTAAACAAACTATTTTATGCAGCACAAACTCATAGAAATATATACACTTACTAGAATGATAATCACATAGGTCGAAAGTGCTGTAAAAAGTTCAGACAAGTCAGCAATGCGCATGTGCGTCATTAGTGCTTTTCGTGACAGGCCCGGTTTCAGTAAAATTTGGTATCTAGTGGTGAACGAGTATTTGTAGTTGTGTTACCTTTCAATTTCCACTATGCTGGTGGTTGAAATAGTGACACCAGGAACATTTTCCTTATCATCAAAAAATAAAACTTCCATATCCATTTCGACATCAGTTTTCTGAGGCGATTCTTTGGTTTCAGTATTTCCATGTACTTCTTGTAAGACTCTGGAACTAATTCAAGAATATTCAGAACATGACCTAGAAAGTGTGGCTAAATACTCAAAACTTTTCTGCAGAAAGTTGTTACTAACCATCCTTGTGTAAGAATGTTATCACTTTTACGAAGGAATAATGTTGGTACAGCATTAGGTTTCAAACAAATTCTATTGCCCTTTTTACAAATATCTTCTTCAGGCAAATGCCTGCTGCAAATTACATTTTTCTCACTTAAATGCTCGGCATTTGGTTCTCTCCCTAGAGCCTTCAACCAAGAATCATGTCTTTCTTTGTCAAGCTGAAATAATTAGGACTTTAGAGCAAAGTTGGTACTTTAAAAAAGTCATTATCTACCAAAAATAATTTATTTCAGGAATTTTCCCCTTACTTTCACATCACAACACTAAACAGTTCATTGCTTATTTGAAGGTCCAAATTCTTTTCTTAGAAAATATCGAGAAGTAAATTCACAAAAGATAAAAGAACTAACAACAAACACTATCAACAAAATATAAACTTTCCCCGTAAACACTGGCACAAACTCACCGTAAGCCGTCTCTGACCTCTCGTATGTCTGTCAAATTATAAAAAAGCAATGTTGCACGATCATTATAATGACAGTAACATAGGGTACATTATTGTATTAAAAAAGTTTCTTTTGCGCATAAAATTGACAGTGATGTATCTTTTTGATGTTCCTCAGGTTTAAGAAAGTCTTTTGTGACCTGAAAAATACATATCTTTCAAACAACATGGTTTCATTGGCTCATGACACATTACTCTGAATTAGAACGATAAATAATTTTCAAACTTGGCAACGTTATACCCAAACTACACTGATGATGAGCATGCGCACATTGGTAAACAACTTACATATTATGTGGCACGCTTTTCGCCGTGAAACTTGGTGGGATTATCATTCTAGGTAGTATATATATTTCTGTGCACAAACTACACCTGTTTTTACTTTATTGTTCATGTTATTTGCTAATAGTCACTCAAAAAGTAAAAAAAAATTACACACACACCACTGCTTAGGCGACTAAACCTAAATAAATTGTTCGTAAACCGAAGTAGAATATACACCGTCCTTGCCGAACTTGACAGGTTTCTAAACCGGAATGGCGAACTGCGCACAACCGATGTAGATGTACTATGATGATGCCTGTGTATCTAGGAGTAATAAATTAATTTGAAAAACACACACATAAATTACAATATCAAGTGAACTAAGGTTATAAAACTTCAACTGAATTCAGTAAACAGCCAAATAAGGGCGATGGAAACCAACGGTTGGATGTAATCAATGATTGGATTGGTGCATATTAATTTTGCAGCTTCTAACGGTTGAACCATGGGTTGAATTAGAACCGACTGTTAGTGCATACGGGCTTTAACCATATAACAATAGAATTTTATGCATCTGTGTTCCAGCCTTAGAACAAAAAGATACAGGAAGGAGTATATGCAAAATGACCTTGAGTCCAGAAAGGAGCTTGCATATGGCGGCCAATTGTCAATTTTAATTTCCGTTTCCATTGACGTACCGAAAGAAAATAAAAATTATATCAGGGTTTTTAATTTTAATAAATTTCAACCAATCGAGAGTGTGAATACAATTGGTTTTTTAAATAATTTAGTATTTATAAGAAACGCATGATACGCATATGCGCTAATTTATGACATTTATATGCAAAAATTGCTTTGACATTATACTGTAAACATAAAAAATGAGTCATACAAGGAGCTTAAAGATGGCCGACTTCCGTCGCAAATTTTCCTTAAAGTTAATATATGACAGACTCCTTCCTGTTTCTTTTTGTTCTAAAGTTCCAGCAATGTGTCTGTGGTGTGACGTATCAAAAAATACGCAGTTGCCACGTCAAAAATGTATTCCACTTATTTAGATTTTAATTAGATTTTCTCATATTTTTACTTTTTCGGTTAAATCTTACTAAAGTGTGGAGCCTTTTAGACATAAAAAGTAGTTTTAAATAGTTTTTATTTAATAATCCTCCTACACGTTAAATAAAGTGGGATTTTAATAAATAAAAATAAATTCTAAGTCATACCTTGAATTTAAAGGCCATTCTTTTTGCTTTTCTCTTAGTTTTTTAAATAAGAAACACTATTTTCCCGGATTAGCTCAAAACAGTCATTTAAAACAATACTCTCCTTTGGCAGATATCTCTTACATGACAAAATTAGAGATATTGTTTTATTCAAAGCAAGCCCAGCATTATAAAAATTTTGTTTTCTTTGAATTATTTTATGTAGCCATAAAAAAATGTCTGTCGCCTGTACTGATCGTTATGCAACGTCATTACTTAAAATTGGCTTCGAAATTTGTTGTAAAAATGTCACAAGTTTCATGTACTTTCTTTAAAACAGAATTTTCTAACGACAAAGATAAAAAAGTTTGTAACTTTATTTTATTGAATGCAGTTAAATAAAACCAAAAAAATTACATTTTCTTTAACCCGCATACTTTATTAAATTACACAATTTTGTGTATTAAAATATTATGCCAGAGATATATCAATATATTATCTCAATTTTTGGCTGATTGCAGGAACAACGGATTGACAAAATTATAGAGAAATATATGTTTTTTTTTTGTTTATTAAAATATAAAATTTTTAAAATACTATTTATTTCACAAAATTTGAGGCGAATAGAAGTTTTTTTTATTACTCACACATTCTGCTTCAACTAATTATCTGAAGTATTGATTACCAAGATAAAATCCTCCCTAGTAAATAATGATGTTCCCGATTTACTAAATGGATGAATTGGAAATTAAAATAAGCATCAATAATGTAAGGGTCAAAGGTAAGGGCATTGAAAGGTTGTTCACAGAGAGGCGTGCTATCACGTCTACTATGGAACATTGTGCTGGACGGCCTTGTTAAATCCATAAACTAAACAATAGCCTACTCTGATGATTTCGTCATTTTAGTAACGGGCAAATATGAAGGCACTTTTCATGGTTAGGTTAGGTTAGGTGTTGCAAACGACCCTGATGAGATTTATCAAAGGAATGGGGCTGATAGAACGACTGTAACCTAGAGGTGAGCTACAATTCAGGTTACAGTGGAAGGGATGTTGAAGGACTACCCACATAGACCCTAACCTAACTTTTATGTACATAATGTGAATTAGAAGAGAAAACTAGAGAAAGCTGAAAGACATAAACTCCAAATCTTCAATGTGGTGGTCTCCCTTAACAGCTACAGATAAATTTTTACCTAATTGGTATACTCCTTAAATCTAGTCGTCAATAATAGTCCTATAGAGCGGGTCACAGTTATTATGCAACATTGCGTTTATGGACGACGGCGTTGCCATATCGGCATGTTCTTCGAATTTGGTTCCAACTGGCGCGGGAATATAACTTGCCATTGTGGTACTATTATGATTTAAATGTTGACTAAATTATTCATTTGAAAATCGTTTAGTGAGTAATTAAGAATATTTATAATTATGCTGTTAGATAAATTTTACGCGTTTAAAGGAAAATATTGTAAATCCGCTAAAATATTCAAATTTTATACGTTTAATTATCACGTATAAAGAAATAAATAAATACAGCGGCCTTACAAAAGACCTTTGTCAAATTATGAAATAATAATATAATCATATAATTAATAATAAAAATATGTCAATAATAATAATATATACATAAATTACAAGACGAGTGGTAAAAAAGTCAGCTGTCATCTAAATTTTAAGGAAGAACGATTAACAGAGAAAAGCTAATGAAATCTTGCCGAGGTTTCGATGATTTTTCCGAGGATTTTTCTTCTTATGCGGGTTGTTGTAACAAACAAAATATAGAATAAGTAAATGAATTAATAATTACGTATTTTAACTTGAATTAAAATTAAACTTTAAAAATGACAATGATTAGCAGGTAATAACTAAAATAAATGAAAATTGAATGGAACATTTGAGGGTTAAGAATAGTAATTTATGCAACAAGTGCATAAAGTGGTACTTTTTTTCACGAATGGAAAAGTTGTCCATCCGGAAATTCCATGAGTGAAAAAAAGAATGCATATGTTGCATACAATATTTTTTCTACAGCCCTATACAAATAATAAAATCAAAATAGAAATTTGAAATAATTTAATTAAACTCCTTCAGTAAATTACAACTAATGAATGCAGAATGAATTGGAAAAAGTGCACAATAATTAAGAAAAATTAACAACTACATATTGTATTTTAGTATTATTTCGCAATGTGAATATTGAAAACGCAATTGTTTGGTTGATTAATGTGAATTTTTGATCCAGTCACATTTGTTTCCGTTTGATTCATTGATAAAGCTTCACTTAAATTGTGAATATTTGGAACATTTAAATTCATCTCTGCTTGATTCTTATTTAAATAGTGAATATTTGGAAGAGTCAAATTCGTGTCGGCTTGATTCTCATTGGATGTTGAAGGTAGGTTAAAAAAACTGCTGACATTAGATCCTTGTAAAATTCGTGAAGCACAGTTCATTTTTGCATTGAGAGAATTGTTCACATACCCTTCGGCAACAGCAGTAGATTTCCATCCTCCATGTTGCTTTAATTGAAGAATGTCTCCACCCGAATCGACTAGAAGCGATGCTGAAGTTCGTCGAAACGTGTGACCTGTATATTCTTCTGGATGTGGTAAATTTAAATACCTCGCAATTAGCGATGGAATTTTCGAAAAAGTATTTATACCAACTACTTGTTTTGTACATTTGCCGTTTCTATATGATAAAAAGAAATGGTTGCTGGTTGCATTTTTCGGTCTCAGATTAGCATACTTTTGGAATAAATGTATAAAATTAATGTTTGTAATGGATTCTCCAATAACTGTAAAACGTCGACTTGTATGAGTTTTTGAATCTGGAATCGTGACGAGTAGAAATTCCCCCTTATTTTCAATGTCATCGATTTTCATTTTATACAACTCTTCTCGTCGACAACCTCCGGCTATTCCTAATATTAATGTTACCTACAAATTTATAAATAATGTAAGCAAAAAACAAATTAACTTTTTAAAACTTTTACCTTAAACATTAAATACTTGTCGTCTGGAGCACTCAATAAAAATCTGTTCATTTCCTCTCTTGTATTAGATTTTTTAGGTTTGTACCCAACCGACTTTCGTTTCAAAAATGCTATTAGCTTAGAGTATTTACTTATATCTATGTTATCATTAATAATTAAGGTTGCCTTTAGTTTGGAATAGCTGGACCATAATGTAGAACACTTAAATTTTTTAGACCTTTCTTCAAAAAAAGCTAACAGTACTCGCTCTGTAAAGCTATGAATATTGTTCTCGTTTCTCCATTTCATAAAAGTGTCATACTCTTTTATATAATTTTCTTTGGATTTTTCCGGCAGCAAATTTAATGTGGCCACATTTGCCTTTTCTATAATTTCTTCGGGGGTACATATTATTTCAAAGTCGGAATCTTCACTATCCATTGTAATAATAGGAACAACTACTGAATTCTCTTAGACAAATCGGATTATTTATAAAAACTAACGTCAAATGAGTTATAGTTCATGTACTGTCAAAGTCAAAGCAAACTTGATATTTTTTCCAGTAAAGGTGTGGATGAATTGCACTATTCAATTGCATCGGCTTATGGCAAGCGTGAAATAAAGTTAACGTTATGGCACTTTTTTTAACGCTTTTTCACTTTTTTTCACTCTCACCATAAACAGCCGTTTTAAGAGCTACAAACTAGTGAAATACAAGGTACTTTAAAGATAGGGCTTAGAAAAATATATTACTGATCTTCATCGTCATCCAAGTCTTCATCTTCATCGTCTTCATTTAAATTTATTATTATTGGCTCAATGTCTTCCATTAAATGATTTATTTGCCACATCTTTTCCTCTGTCTTCTCTACCTTTTTTTCATAATTAGACCACTGCATTGGGGTTACTTGCGAATACGCTGTTTTTATAAGTTTTTCCACATCCTCTTTTTTAAAAGTACTATTATTACGAGTCCCTCGAAGTAAATCTCTTTTTCCAGTAGCCAGTACTTTATTTGTTCCTTATTCCAAGTTGTCTTTGGAAAAGGTAACTTCGCCGAATGGTATGACGCATTGTCCAACACTACAACATTCTTTGATCCGTTTTTCGGCAAATTAGGGATCATTTGATCTTTAAACCAGGCCTCAAAGCCTTCTGCGTCCATTTCGTTGTGGTAATCGTTTGCACCTTTCTTTGCCAGAAAAGTTTTTTCTGCACCCTCAAGAAAACGTCTCTCCAACCTGCATGAAGAAGAACAAATCTCGGTCCTCGTTGACTTGGAGCCTTCAGTACTGTTGTCAGTCCTTTGACAAATGCATCTCGGGCATTTTTTATGGTAGTGTCTTTCCATTCAAAATTTACACTGTGGCCCACATTAATCCATGACTCGTCCAGATATATTACGTTATATCCTTCTTCGCGGAACTTCTTCACTGATCTTAAATATTTGTGCCTCCAGGCGATTATATCAGCTCTTTCTATTAGAATCGAGTCTCTTCCTCTCTTTCCATAAACAAACCCCATATCGTTAAGCAAGCGTCTTAGCGTACTTTTAGAAAAATTTTGTACATTTTCGTCTGAATTTATTTTAGCAAGAACTTTTGCCAGTGTTGGTGGAATATTTTCGGAGTAGAATTCATGCACAGCTTTTCGTATTTGCGATTGGATACCTTCATCGTAGGTGATCAGTCTTGAATTCGACAGGCTGCTGTTCCGTCTTCGTTTTTTTGGCGATGTCAAAGGTCCAGTAGCGGCTTCGCTTTTCAGATTATACACTGTTCTCACACCAAGGCCAGTCATTTCAGAAATCAGTTCTATTTTCGCTATCACACTTTGTATTCAACGTATACGTTAAAATATTCAATAAAAGCCTCTTGGTTTGACGATGAAGATTTTCACCTTGTTTAAATTTTTCAAACGGTGCTGCTAACTGCATGGCTGTTGTTTCAATAATGCCCTTTCGTTTATCAGCAGAAACAGATAGGTACCTGCCTATGTTATTACTTACCTGTACATTTACTTACCTCTACATTCCAGGAATATTACATAACGGTTTACGAGGATCAAGGGATTATACAGGTGAAAATAATTAGCATCTTTGTAATTAAATAATATTTTCACTGGCAATAGGATTAGGATTTGTCTGAAAGATTTAGTAGAGACCTAAATAATCCATCAAGTGATCAGGTATATACTGATTACAATCTACATAAATAGATTTGAATTCCATTTTTTAATAATATTTATTATATAGAATACATCTGTTTTGCAAAATTCATAATAAAACGTTTCTACGAAAATAAATTGTGGTTCAAGCCGTAACCAAAGCGGCAACAGTGTTGAATATTCGCCCATAAGATTTACATTGGCCTATGCCGGCCACGCTGCATAATAACTGTGACCCTCTCTATAGAAGATGAAACAACAACGACAACAATCAATTTATTTTCTTTGCTATCGCAGGTAGCAAAGAGATGAGTTACAGAGAATTATACGGGGTGTACTGGCAGTAATTTAAAATATTACTCAACGCAAAAAATATAACAAAAACTTACTCGTAGATATATAGAAATAGATGAACATTTAGCTCATTAAACACGCAACCGTATAGGTCGAATATGAAAAAATATTGAAAATGCGCAGTGAAGCATAAGAATCGAAAGAACACTAACCAGAGCACATAAAAATAGAAGTTAAAATGAATACGAAATATTAATACTAGAGAAAAAATACATTAGAGAGACTATTTCAAGAAATGATGCAGATTAAGAAAAAATGGAAGGCCTGTCAAAAATTTATAAAAAAATGTATTACAAACAAATAGAAATAGAAGAAAGTAAATACAGAACTCGTACCCTGTTACGTATGCTAATCAAGGCTTTCGTGTCCGGAGTAGTTAAAGAAAAGGTTATTTTTAGTGGTTATTTAGTACAGATCCACTACACGTCCAATCGTCATCAGGGGAGTGTACATATATGCATTTTCCACCTCTTCTCAGAAGAGAGAAAACAAACAGGCCCATCCTGTTTGATTGCTCGGACCTCTTAACTAAACCCTAACTTTAACGAGTACTGGCAAATTCTAGCCAACAATTATTTCATGCTTTATAGTCATTTTAACAATAAATCCATTTTTTTTTGAATAAAAATTTATTAACGTAGTATGGGGTCTATTCTGTAACTTAACCGTTAAATTTTAGAGGTCCTTAAAATTTTAACGGACGTTAATATTATTTCGGTATTCACTAACTAAATTTCCGTTAAAATTTAAAGGATTCCGTTGAAACAATTCGTTAAAATTGTATTATTTAAAGGAATGTTAAAACAAAGCGTATTGGCGTATTTTGATATTGTTAGAGACTTTTAAAAGATAATAGTGTTGAAGAAGAAACACTAGATTTAGATGATCACAATGAGGATAATAATATTCATAGAAACAACAATCGTGCTATGATTATGCAGCAATATTTTATGAATTAATAATGCTAATATAATTATTAAAAAGTACTCCACCAATTTATATGAATTTTTGAAATAAAATGTTTGATTATTTATCAAATTTCAAGTTTTAACCCTCTTCCTTTGTATTTTATTTCTTTTTTCTTCTCTTGATATATTTCCAACAGGGAGAGGCAAGTTTACTTTTTCTAATGAAGGTGCTTCCTTGGTTGAGAATTCCTTAAAAGGGTGCATTGCCAGCTTCATTATATGAATGTGTATTTTGGGTCTCATTATAAGTAGGTCCAGTATCAGACTCAATATTTATAAATATAATCTGTTTGGTATTTCTTCCACTGAATTATTTAAATTTTGAGAGATTCCAGTCTCTACTAAATCTGCTCCTTCTGTACTAATAGTTAAAATAAGGGCCAGTAGTCTTTCTTCTAAGTTAAAGGTTTAACTGGACCACCTCTTCATGTGTCTTGGGGACCATATTTGATGTCCCTTGTCTGTCTTTTAATCTTTGCCTCCCTTCACTTAAAGTCAAAAATAACATTTAACTTATAAAATGGTCCTAAATATTTTAATAGTAATTTATATAATGATAGCCATTAACACAGATAGCTTATTTTTTTAAAGGTTTAAAAATCTGTATTGTAATGTAATGTATTTCATTATGATACAGATTTTTCGCCTTGATTAAGTGTATTATAAAGTGTAGTGTTTTTTAAATACTTTCATATTTCCACTGTTTTATTATTTTAGGTAAACACAGACTATTAATTTCCTTGTAATTCAGCTCCACAGTTCATTTAATTTAAATAAATCCAGGTTTTATCTTGCTGCCCATCAAAAATTTTCTTTTCTATTAGGAAACTTATAAAATATTCTTTTTGTTTTCTTGTTATTCTTTTAGCTCTAGACATATTCAATTAATTGTTCGAACACAAACATGTTAAAATAAACCAGAAATTGAACTATATTTCACTATTATAGGTTAAAATTTCTTCTTTTTTGCTTTCTTTGATTGACAAAGCTAACTTTTATCAATGTTGCCAAATGTTGTACACTATTTTTAACGGCATCTTTTAAAATTAAATATTTTTAACGGTCCTCTAAAAACTGTGCCTACAGAATACCTATTTCTACATTATTATTTAACGGACCTTAAAAATATATATTTTAACGGAATATTTACAGAATAGACCCTTATGATTATGTTTTCTTTTTGGAAATGTCAATGTTATTTTTAATTTTATACTTTTACTGAGTTTTCTGAAATGGAACAAAATTAAAGGGACATCTTATTTAATGTATTTGGGCAAAGTACAATTTTTTTATACTTTAAAAAGTGCTGGAAAGGATGACTAAAAACAGTATAGTAAAGGAGAAATCGTATACCGGTAATATGTATAATAAGGCCCTTCGTCACTGTCACAGTCGCTTGAAGAAAAGATCAGAATACAAGGAGCTAAAAAATGCCCGCATTTCTTATCGCGTGCCACTTACTTACGCCGCCGCGACGTCTGGAAGCGTCTACTTGATTTTCTGGTCGGTTTTTTACTTGTTGTTGTTGTTGTTGTCACATTTATATGTTCACTGTTTCGTATTTAAACCGCTCATTATGATAGGTTCTCAGTTGGATTTAATGGAAAAAAATTGTTGTTTTTAAATATATTTTATTTTATATTTTTTTTAGAATCAAATAAATAGAAAGAAAGTTTGTTTCTCTTGTGTACACTCAGGTAGTATAAGAATTCAGCGAAATGTTTCTTTTAATGCTAAACTTTTTGAAACTCCAGATTCTGTTGTGATAGGATTTGCAAATTATTTTTGCACAATCTGCTCTAATAGAAATACCAGTCTATTTTTTTCTATTTTTCAACTATCTGGGGAAGATATTTTGACTGCTTTCAATTAAATCAATTCGATTAAGTTTTTGTAACACCATTACATAACATTGTCAATCTAATTATTCGAAAATCAACCTTTCGAGATATTTGAAGGCGTCTAGTGGGGAAAAGTTTAAAAAGCAATAATAATAATGGGAAATTTTCCTTTTTCTTTTCTTTTAAATAATTCCTAATAGTTAATAAACTAAGAAAAGAGGCACAAAACTAACACAACCATAAACAATTGAAACAAACGTAAGGACACCATTAGAATCTTCTTCTTTCTTTTATTATGTATTATTTGTAGTCTGAGCTGTTAGGCCAAGTTTCTTGTCTCAGTGGGAGGCCGTCTAATAGTAATAAAAGCAAATAAATAATAAATATAATAATATTACAGAGATAAACTGTTTTAGATTGTAATAAAAATGCATTATTAGTAGAACCGTGTGGTGATTGTAAAGTTTTCATTGATAAATAAAGTAAATATTAAAATGTGCTGGTGCCACTTTTAAAAATACGAACGCTTTTATAAATTAAACACCCGAGTCTAATTTTCAATTTATAAAGGAAAATATGCAATTTTGATAATAAAGGAACCTAAGATCAATAATATTGGCAATAATCAAAAATAACATTTAAATAATAAAGTTACTATGCATTTCTGATTTAACTGTAAATGGTACATTAAATTAGATATCACTTTTGAATTTCTTGGTTCTCCTTAGAAGGGAATAACTAATTACATTTCAAAATATTAAACCATTAAGGAAATACATATAGGGGTTCCATAATATATACTACCCCGTATAGTTTGATTTTCACTAATGACATTAAATATACATCAAGAAATAGATCCCTCCAGACGTTAAACCACATAACCGGTAGGGAACAGACCATCTCAAAGAAAAAGAAGAATCTAACCTAATTATTATAAACTTAAAGAAAAATAATATTCTAATCTTATATCTGTCAAACTAACGATTGTCACTAAAATGAATTATTAGCAGAGACAACCAAGAGACGCCCAAGTACATGTTAAATTTTTGTTCTACAGTAATGAATTGATCTACCAGAACCGGAAAGTGAGTTGAGATGGCGCTCGCGCTTCTCAGGAAATTTAAAAAAGCGCGGGCAAACCCTGTTTCGTTTATTTTCTTATTTCTTTCAATAAAAATTAAATACAAAACTAAAAAAACATAGTTTATTGAAAAATACAAAAAGTGGTTTTAAATGAAACATAAATGATGTAAACAATATATTATAGTTATCATATATATAAACATTATTGTGGTCCTCGACATAATATATTGGACAAATTACAGGAGCAATGAAAACATACCGAACGTGGAATATGGAAGTGGTTCTTAACTTTTCAAAGAAATGACAAGATACAAACTAAAAGGATGCATAAACAAACACATCGTTTTTTAACCATCGTTACTCACAAACTAATCACCAAGCAAAAGTCTAAAATAATTGTTCTACAACCCACTGTAACGCAGTTTATAAATAAGAACTCTAATTATTGAACTTATTTTAAAAACTTCAAAAAAAAAATACAGTTAATACAACTCGTCAAAACAATAATGGCGACTGAATACCATAGATAAGAGATATATATATACTGAATACTTTGGTAGATGGCACGTCACATTTCACATTTACCACAGAATATCAAACAAACTTTATGTTCTAAGGTTTGCCTATGTGTCCATGCTCCTAGTGCCATCTGCGCTAACTTAAAACAAGGATAGAGCTAGCAGGACTATTTTATTGGACAATCGAACAAAAATGCTCATGTACTTGACCGTCTCTTTGGTTGTCTCTGTTATTAGTTCGTTACAACTGTATTTAAAAATGTAAATTAGTTTCCGTCATATTTTTTTCTAACCATAATTTCATATTGTGTGTTTACCGTTGATTTTTTATAATATAGTACCTTTGGCTTCGTTGATTTTTGCGACCCACGGATTTTCATGTTAATTTTAAATTTGTTTCATAGCTTACCATAAATAAAGTAGATTAGAACAAACATTTTGCTGGATAATTCATTAATTACATTAAAAATCATAAATTTAGTTAAAGAAATAGAACTTTTTGAATATTTTAATTCTATTCCTCGATGAATATTTTCACTTTAAACTGTAAAAGTTATTATCTTTAACTAAATGTAAGTCTGTGTCAATAAAAAAACTAAAGAAACTACTTAAATTTTGCTCTAACATTTTGTTTGTTACTTCAATAAATATGTCAATCTGACCCGGTCGGTTCATAAACGATGACGTCAGAACCTTGGTTGGCTCTGACCTTTGAGCATTCGTAGAGACAGCAAGCAATAGTGATTGTTTTGTATCACAGGGGAAACTGTCAGACACTACAGCCAGTGTCGTATCATTTTTAGGGGGTTTGAAATTAATACCTTTATAATACATTTTAAAACATGTAAGTAACAAAATATTTTTTAAGCGAGTGTCACAAAAAATGAAGTTTTACGGATCTATTAACGTCCCTAAAGTGTATCTTTTTTGGCCGCTTTTTTACTTTACGGCCGCTGTTTTACTTTACGGCCGCTTTTTTACTTTACGGCCGCTTTTGCAAACAAAGTCATTATGAGGGCAACCTACTAGACACATTTAATTTGCTTATTTGAGTTATTTCCACGTCCGATATTAAGATTGTCAAATTATGAAGGCGGCCTACTAGACACACTTAATTTGCATGTTTGGGTTATTTACCCATAAAACAAATAATGCCCTAATTTATTAACTTCGTTATGACCCAACTTCTGTTTATCATACTTACTGTAAGTAATTCTGTACACATCTTTGTTACTTAATAATACACTTTTCATTTGGTTAATAAAAATTTGAATCTAATCTTCCAGTTTCGTCTCTGTTTAGAAACAAAATTGTAAAAAAAAGTTGTTACCTATTTGATGAGACATTCGCTTAAAAAATTTTGTGTGCACCTCAGCCGTATGATCTTTTTTGGCCTCACCTGAAATTTGCTTGGCCTCGGCTACGCCTCGGCCGCAAATTTCAGATTCGGCCAAAAAAGATCAACATTACGGCCTTGGTACACAAATAACTATTTTAGACTTGAATTTAAGTAGTAATAGTAATTAATTATTTACATGGAATAATAAGATATTTTATAAAATAGAAAGTGGAAACTATTGCATAAATTTCTAGATTTTCAGTATTCTTAATAATATGGCGGTATATTTGCTTTATGCATTTTCCCATTTTTAAACAAGTGTAAGAGACGCTAATGCATATTTACTTGTAAAACGACCTTGATGGTTTATGCATTTTCCTATTTTAAAACAAGTGTAAGAGAAGCTAATGTATATTTACTTGCAAAACGACCTTGATGATTCATTTTCATATTTATATTTACAAATCACACAAACTCTCACCATATAATATATACTCAAATTAATTTAAAAAATGGCTTTAAAAGATATACCCACACACTATTAAATTGTAAAAATAACTCTAGATGCAAAACAAATTGACAATAATGGCATATGTGACAATTCGACTTGACATGCAAATTCAAAACGGACCAATGAGATTGCTGGACACTATATGACATTTATTTTCCCCCCCCTGATACAAAACAAAGCTCATTTGGACGCTGTCTCTACGTCAGTATATATGTTCTAAGGCTCTGACTCATTCGAAATCTTCGTAAATAAATTTGTTGGTTAAACGGCTGTCAATCACGTCATTTCACAAAAAATTATTTACAAGTGTAATTTAGTTCAGTTTGTTTTTGTTTAAAATGGAAAGTAAGTTTCATAAAATGCTAATACGAAAAGCAGCTGCAGCTGTAGATGAATTGGGTGATTCATTGAATTTAAAAAAAATATTTTTAAAAAGTATAAATAAAAGTGCTACTATTAATTTAATGACCATAAAAACATTTGTTAACGAGAAGCACACAAGGTTTTCAGATTATTTTGAAAATTGGGTTAACAGATATCTGGACTATGATTACTTTAACCTCAAAACAGTAATGCTGGTAGAATAGAAAGAGATAGAACAAATAACCAGAAACCGGACCGTGCTCTAGAGCACGGTTCAAGTTTTGGTTAACCAACCTTGAACCAGACAATTTATGACGTCATTAATTTGTCATTCGAAATCGCTTCTAGTTTTTAGCGAAACAGCTGTAATTGAATTTAAAACGTATTTTACGAATAAATAGTGAAAGTTTCATTCAACCGTTTAGTTGTTTACTGTTCTTAAGGACACTTGGGGGTTATAAGCACATGCCATCTGAAAGCTTATGTCTTGATGGAATAGGGAGAGAAGGTCATAAATAATTATAGTTTTGTGATCTGTTTATAGTTTAAGCGGCGTTGTCAATCATGTTTATTTTCTTTAAGTTACAATAATTTTGCATGGTAAGAGATTATCTGAATTATTTGAATTTGTTATGAATGATACAATGAACAATGTGCGCCGGGTCCACGTTGCGAAATGCGAAACGTCGACACGGCATGCTTGCTTTGCTCGCAATATAAATCTTCTTTAATATTTTTAACACGAAAATTATTAGGTACTTTTAAATAATTCATATTTGAAATGAAGAACTAAAAATACGTGAAATTATTGCTGATACGATAGTTAGGTTCAAAAAAGCCTTACAGTCCCTACTTTTCCATTTCTTTGTAGAAAGCCTTTTGAGTTTTGATTAATCACTCATGTTGATTCTAACAATTATCACTCCCATTTAAGTTGTTAGGTTAAGTTACAAATCAATCTACTGGATTATTTAAAAAAGACTTCCTTAATTATCAGCAATATGTTCGTAAATAGAAGAATATTTAACTAGAAAGCATAAGCATAATATATCTAAAAAAAGCATATTTTCGGTGCCTATATTTTTGATGGAAATAATGAAGATAGTATAAATCTTACATAAAGTATTTTCAAGTTCTCACGGGTTACAGAAATCCGAACTGGCAACATTGTCCATCCACCGTTTCTTTTAAGAGTTGTGACCTCAGAGTAATAAGTAAACATAGAGTAGGCAAAGTAAGAAACAAAAACGTAATAGTATAATTTACAACAATGTTATTTTACTTAAGAGGAGACTTTTAGTCAGAGAAAATATTCTTTATTGCATTTTAATATTCACTTTCTTACCTTTCGATAATACTAATAAAAAAGCTCTGCGCCAATTGTATCAAATACCCACAACGAAAATTTGGCATCAGTGCCTTTGTTTGTAATTGTCTAGAGCGCTTTGTTTGATTTTTCCTGAATTTTTGTGTATTTAAGTGAACTTTATAAAGTGTTTCATTTATTTTCAATATTGAAAATGGTGAAAACCCAAAAATCGTATATAATTTGTGGTACTTCGCAAAATGATAATCTAACCTATCACCGGTAAGTTATTCACTTCATTGGCGTAGAAGTAGCAATTTTATTTAAAATTTATTACAAATAAAAAAATCAAATTAATAATGAAATACATATTATATATAAACTAGAAGATAAAAGTGGAAAGTTTCTTTTAAATAGTTTTCTTTTTGTTTTTTTTTTCATTTAATTAAAAGAATTATTTTTAATGTGTGTAAATTATTTAACTAACATTTATATATTATGGTGATACTCTAACCAATTACACGCCACTGTACGGCTGTGTTTACCTACACCTCTAGGTGTTAATTTTATTTTCCATCTCTCTCAATTATAAGTTCAACGCTATTGACTACAAACTGTATGTTATTGTGTTGTTGTGGCACCTCTATGTTTACTCTGAGGTTGTGACTATCAGATATCTAGATATAATTGTCAGAAATTGTCTAAATTTGAAAAAATAACGTAATTTTAGTACTTTTGATTGCGATTTTCTTTTTCAAATGTGCTTCATCCAAGAATTTTTTCTCTTAATATACTTTATAGCAAGGGCTTCCTAATAAATAAAATCATTCAATAAAATTCCGTGGGTCTCAAAATCCAAAGGACCCATACCTTCTTTTAAAACATTTTTATGTAATTGATTTAATTTAATGATTGTTAAGAATAATAAAAAAAAATATTTATTTAAAAAATTGCTTTTTTAACCTTAATGACAAAGAAATTTTGAAGTAAGATTTAACGAACATTTAAGAGCATATAGATTAAAACAACCAGATAAGTCAAATTATGCAAAACACCTACTTGAACATCCAACCTCACTCTCTGGAAAAAATTTTCGTAAGTTTTTACCTAGTTAACCACTCATGACTTTGAGTTAAGGAAAATTAATCGAAATATAATGTTAATAACCGAAAAGTTGTGTAGTATAACTGATTTCGAAATTCTGCTACATTCGGTTATATCTGAAATATTCTTTTAAGCTTAACTGAAGCAGTAAGTTTAGCATCCTACGTCATAAATGTTACAATTGTTAACTCAAAGTCACGGCTAGTAAAATGAACTACTTTTTAGATTGAGGTAATCGAAATTATAATTCGCCTAATTGAAATATATTTAAGATTATTTTAGGAGTAGTTAACTTTAATTTCATTTTAATAATACCAATAAAGCAATGGAAACAAGTAAGTAGGTATATGGGAAAAACAACGTAGAAAGTGAGATAGAGGAAAAATCTTTATTCATTTATTTATTAAATAAATGGTTAGTTGATTATGAGATAAAAGAACGAAATTAATCCATTACATAACCACACAATAAGATATAGGTATGTTAAATGTATTAATGCAACTAAAAAAATATAAAATTAATTAGTATTAAATAAAAACGCAAATATTCTTTTTCAATTAAAAAAACCATACCTATTTTTCTATTAAGGTACCTATTGAATAGTCCAATTACAATAATTGTATTTTCGGACTAAATAATAGTGATTTTTCGAATAATTAATTCTCCTCTACAATTAGGTAAATCTGCTTTATGGTTTAATAACGCTGCTATTCGATTACGCAACGGTTACATACCTAACTTTGATTTTCGGTTAATAATCAACCCCTTCAGTTATACAACTAATTTTTACGGTTACGCAGACCGTACTGTTCGATTAAGCAACAACACTTTTCAGTTAAGCTGTACCTAACAATCAAAACAATTTCTTTCAAATTTGTCGGTTGTATTGAAATTCATCAGCTTCCATTATAAATGTTATAGTTTATTCCGACAAATTTACATTAATTTAAACAAAAGTGGTAAAATATTAATGCCTACTTTTATCGGGTATTCATATGTAATGTTTACACTAGTTTACCTCTATTACCTCGTTTAATGTGAATGCGGTTTTCGGCTATATAATTAGCGGTGTATTTTTTATCCTTATCTGGCAACTCTGTATCAGGCCAGCAAAAGAGTGAAGTTATTCATTATTTATCTAGGGTGTGTTTAAGTTTTGGTCTTTATAATTGTGTAACCTAGTCTTCTAAAAATTGGTGAAAAATTTAGTGTGATCTTTACAATTAATTAATAACTATTTATTAAAAGACAATTATTGAAATTACCGCAAAATGGAAGAACTTTTGAAACAGTGGGAATTTGAGGAGCTCATTCAAATATTTAACAGTAAGTTTAAATTTCTTTAATTTGTTAGGTACTATGTAAGTATTTCATCTATTTCTTTTTAACGTTACTATATATAAATATTTGCAAATGCTTCATTAAACGTTTAAAAACTTTGTTTTTTTGCTATTAGGAGAAACAATTGATGAAGAAACCATTGGCATGCGGTCGAGATTTAGACGAGCTTTAGAAGCATGGTTGAAAAGTGGATCATTATATTTTATTTATTATTTGTTTTTATTGGAAGCGTTTTTTTATTTTGATTATATTATGTCTATTTATGTAAATACATTATATGCATTGTTAACAATTTGTGTATTTTTATTATCCTTTTATGATACTCACACAAAGAAAAATTTTTACCAAATCGATATTTAATTTAATTCGTATGTTATATCTTTGCTATTTTAAAAATAAGTATGTAAATTTCCAATATACGCATTTGCTGAAAATTTTATATTTTCATATACTTGGGTAAAAAATAAAACAAAGTAATAACATATGATTTAGATTAGGTAAATAATAAAATCGGTTAAGAAATATTCTCTATTATGATTGCTTTAATTATGAAAATACAGTTAACATTAAGAGGGATTCTGGATTAAACTAAACCTTAAAGAAGTTTTAAAAAATATTGAAACTTCAATTAACATAAGTGAAAAGTTACTTTATGAGTACTCAAATGTACAGTTATACTTTCTACACTATTAACAATTGTTAACTAAAAATTCGGCTTAAATAATCCAAAGAATCGCATATACATCTAAAATGTACGTTTAACTTTAAGCGAACATCTCAGTTAAGTAATTCTATGCCGAGGATGTTCAACAAAAATCTTTACAGTTGCTTAACACAAAATGTACGTTGGGCAATGGTAAATTAATGACGTCATAGTCTAATCGAAACTTTCAGTTAAGATATTTAAAGTTAAAGACACTTTAAAATTTCAGTTAATAACCGTATGCCCCAAAAGTAGTTGCTTAACTGAATTATTTTTTCCCAGAGCTCTTACACACCAATGACATCCAAATACTACACACTTGTAATAAAAAACAAAATTTAGATTTCCTTGGAGAACTTGAAATAAAAAGCTTAGGATAAGTTAGTTAAGAACTGTCAATCTAGTTCAGATGTTTTACTGTAGTACCTTGGGATTAATAGTGGCATTTGTAATGTAGGACTAAAGTAGTAGTGTTACTATCTGCCGTGTAAAAATGTCATTGTATTGTTTTTATGCAACTCGAACGTTTCCTTATCTCCTGTGGTCTGAACAAGCAGTTTTAATTATATTGTTGGAATGAAGGTATAATTAGACAAGTCTGCTGTAGGGACGCCCTTAAGCTTTAGCCATTTATAAAATTAGTTCTTTTTCGTTTGTACCCTTTCATCAGATTCTAATTCTACTGTAAATAATTTAATCAATTTTCCCAAAACGATTTCTGTTAAAAAGCTACTATGTATTTGTTTTTATTTTTCAGTTGTAACGCGTATCGCCGATACTTTTCAAAAACGTTTGCCCAGACTACTGTTTTGTTTTAAAATTTCCAATTTTTGTTTGAGCTTTAAACTCCTTTTTGGCAGTAACTGGATAGAAAAGCTTCAGATTTAATGAACAAAGCCTTTCGAAAAAAAAGGGCGCAATAAACGAACCGTTTAATTAGTGACAGGTAAACAGCGAATGTAAATGATGATAGAAAAGTTTCGCCACAAAGGACACCTTAATTTTAAATAAAGTCTGATTTATATTCGGCTCTTTTTGTAATTCATTCTCGTAATTGCAAAACTTGACGCCTTACTGAATCTCCGGATTCCGTCTCATTTCATCTCAATCTCTTTTGTCACGATTCTCATTTTTTGGTGTAGTCGTCGGTGCTGCCAACTTTTAGAACTGCAGTAAAAAACTTCGTCCTTTGGGAAACTCGAAGCTACGAATAAAGCATGGTTTCTCATCTTTAGTTTTCTAGAAAGACAAAGGTTGGGATCGGAAGAATCCTCTTTAATTCCATTTAGTGTGTACGTTTCTCGAAACAGGAAAAAAATATATTCAATTTCAATAAAACTATCGATGCGAAGTTTATACGCTTCTATCAAATTACTCTCACCTCTTATGTGAAACTCAGAAATAATAACTTTTCGGTAGTAAACTGTGTGTATTTTAAAATAATGAAGTGAAAATCATAAATTACTGTTAGGAATTTATATAAATCCGGATTAGTTTAAGGTGGTTATTGTTTTATATGCTGTAACGATAACAATCGAATAAATAACAGAACAGTAACTTTAACAAAAATTATCTTATGTACAAAAAGTTAATAATTTTAATACTAAATAAGAAACAAAAATAAATCCAGTCCAAAGGAAAGTCTTTATGTTGAAGCACGTGAACCCCCCTTATATATTAGACGGCAACAATTAGCCTTGTCTTATTTTGTGAAAGTCTCTGCAAATCCGAACAACCCAACGTCAAAACTTATTAGCAATATTCCACCGATTTCAATAAATAAACCTAGATGTACAAAGTCAGTCCCACAAACTATAAAGTGTCTATTACAAAACTTCAATCTGCACAACACCACTGCCATCAAAACTTCAAATATTCCTCCATGGACCAAAAGGTTACCTACTATAAATACTAGCCTACATAACGACAAAACAGAAACATCTAGTCTCCTTTACAAACAAGCATTTAGGGAGTTACTTTATCATCAAAAACCCGACTTGGTTATTTTCACTGATGGCTCTAAGAATGAACAAAGTGTTGGATCTGCTGTTACTTCAGAAACAAATAAATTACTTTTTCGTCTACCCGAAACCTGTTCTATACACACTGCAGAATTGTATGCCATACTTAAAGCCTTGGAGACTGCAGTAGAAACTATTAAAACATTAACAATATGCACTGATTCTCTGTCTGCAATTCAATCTATAAAAGACGCCTTTTCAAAAAATCCAATAGTGCAACTCATTCACGAAGCTTGCCACAACCTTTTCCGTTCAGGTATGCTGATTAACATTGTGTGGATACCTTCACATATCGGAATTGCTGGTAACGAGAACGCAGATGAAGCAGCAAAGCAAGCATGCACCTCAGATTTGCCACCAGAAAACATCCAACTATACCAAGACCTCAAGTACAGCGTCAAACAAATAACTCTGCGAACATAGCAAAATCATTGGAGTAGATGCAATACAAAACTCTTTACAATACAACCCAATGTACCATCACCCAAGATGCCAGGCATGAACAGAAAAGAGATGTCGATTATAAGAACATTACGAATAGGACACACTCGCTTTTCTCATGGGCATATCATGGCCTCCGAAAATCCCCCAAACTGTGAGATATCCAATACTCAACTATCCGTCCCACAGTCCTAGTCGAATGCAACCACTATGCAGCATCCCGAAGATTGTATGGACTAAATGAAGAGCTCAAGGATGTACTTTCTCCGAACAAGTTTAGTGCCGTTATAAAGTTTCTTAAAAACATTAAAATGTATAGTTCAGTTTAAAACGGAAATAACAAAAAAAAAATTTTAATATATTTTTTAATTTCATCTGGTAGAACTAAAACCTCCTCCTTATCTTTGTTATTCTACATTTGATCTCTTTAAAACATGTATCTTCATTTTTAAAAATTACCTAAGAAGGAATTTTAATTTAAGATATAACGTACAGTCGGCTTTAGAATAGCATATACATACACATACACACACATATGTAAATGTGAATTTCCTTTACCTACCGAAGTTATAAAAACACCCTGCTTCAACAAGACAGGAGTGGCAATTTTTAAAACGCCTACAATTACTTACTTCACTAAGGGATACGTAATAATAAAAAACCCTTGGAAGAGGTGGTGGAGTAACCAGTTCTGTGGTGTTGTTCCGAAATAATTGTTTTTAAAAAAAGAAATAGATTTAAACAAAAAGTGACAAAAACAATTATAAGATCAATGCTTTTTATTTTTTAATATATTAAACTTATTGGCTTATGTTAAGGGGGTGTTTAATGGTTTTAAAGAATCATTAAAAATAAACGAATAAAACAATTGTAATAAAATTTTATATGTCCTACCAAGGTCTGCGAGGTAGTAACATAAAGAAAAAAAAATTATAACAAAATCGATCATGAAAAATTGCTGGAAATATTTGTCAAGTTTGAAAGTCGTCCGCTACGGGGTGCAACGAACACTCAAAAATATAATATTGTGATTATCTCCGAAAGAGATACAATTTTTGAAATCTTGATTATTAAAAATGTTATTTGGGGACTTTTTGCCAATACTCTTAAAATAGGGGGGTGTGGGAAGGTTCAAACTTGTTTTAAACAAATGTCAACTTTTTTTTTGTTTTTTAACCAATTTCAATGAGTTAGGGAGTTCTACGTAAAAAAGTCGATTATTTTTTAATTTTTCTCGGAAATTTCAAATGTAATGATGCTTTCTTTTTTAATTTCTTTTTTAATAAAGAAATTAGTGAAAAAGTCTAAATCTTACTATTTTATTTGATATCTTTAAATTAAAATATCACAATAGTTAAATAGAAAAGCAAAATCCGTGCCAATGTCGTCGTAGAATAAGAAAATCCAGTAAATAGTCACAATCAAAAAACAAAATTCTAAATCCGTGTCAATAGCCAAAGTTCGTCGTAATAAAAAATCATTAAAAAAAATTCAAAATCCGTGTAGATAGCCAACGTTGTCACAATCAATTTCAAAAAATTAAACAGTAAAGAAGTTTGCAATAAAAAACAAATAAAACCGTACTGTGAAATTTGTCAATAGAATACCTTATGCTGCAATCTTCCCTCTCTGTGTAACATTAAAGATGTGGGCGTGGACAACTGTTTGGCTGATTTCAAATTTATTGTTATATAAACCATGATTGGTTATACACAATAAAAAGGCCATCCTTAACATGAATTCAATGCAAGCCATTTGAGTATGAAAATGTATATGCTATTCTGAACCCGATAATCCAGTGTATTAATATTCTGTGTTTTGGATTTGTTTGTTGAATTTTCTATTTACTGTGTTATTGTGTTGAAAGAAGGGTATCGGTTTTTAACCTAACTGTTGGGCAATAAACGCTATTATTATTATTATTATTATTATTATTATTATCAAAAGACTTATGCACTTACTCAGCTTTCGCTGGTAATATTTACCTATCCCGAGCGTAAACGCAAATGGGATTAGGCTCAAAATTTACATATTTAAAAATTTCCGAACAGTGTGACATGTGTTTAAAATTGCCGCTTTTTGCAAGTCAATAAAAGTGTTTTTATGAAGATCGAGTTTTTTAAGACTGTCTTCAAGACTTTTAGGAATGAGTCCAGTTGATGATACGATGATCGGTACAACCTCCACTTTTTCTGCATGCCACATCTGTCCCACTTCTATGGCAAGATCGGTGTACTTTGCCATCTTTTCATTATACTTATCGAAAACGTTGTTATTGTTTGGAACTGCAACATCGACTAACAGCACCGATTTAGCTTTCTTATCCACTACTACAATGTCGGGTCGATTATTCGTCACCTGTCTATCGGTGATAATGGACCTATCGTAGTAGAGTGTAAAATCTGCATTCTCGAGCACTGCCTGTGGATTATACTTGTAGTACGGTGTATAGGTATTTAGCAGTCCATATTTGTTAGCCAGTTTCTGGTGGATAATATTACACAGCTGGTTGTGCCTGCGTAAATAATCCGTGTTGGCTATGGTTGAACATCCTGATGTGATGTGTTGTATGGTTTCCGATGTTTGTTGGCACCTTCTACACTTGTCCGTTGTCATAGTTGGGTCCCTGATAACAAATTTTTTGTAGTTGTTCGTATTAATTACTTGATCCTGAATGGCCATCATAAATCCTTCAGTCTCTGGGAACAGGGTACCGTCAGCAAGCCACCTATTTGATGCAATTTTATCAATGTGTGGTTGGTTTAGGTCGTGATGATGTCGACCATGTAGAGCTTTTTGGGCCCATTTTACTTGTTTTTCAGCATCTGTTGTTATTTCCAAGTCCATATGAGGGTCTGCTAAATTTAGAGGCGAGTATTTCTTATCTGCTCCTATGACAGACTTATGTAAATTAGATGACAGTGATTTTGTAATAAAGAAGTCTCGTAATCTATTTATCTGTTTGTTATGTAGATTTACTATATCGCATAAAGCTCTTCCTCCCTCTTTTCTCGGTAGTGTTGTTCTAAGCACTGACGATGTTGGATGGTGACATCTGTACTTTGTCATCATAGTTCGGGTTGTTCTCTGCATATCTTCCAATTCGGTTTTTGTCCATTGTAAAATACCGAACGAGTAGGTCAACACCGGTACGGCATATGTATTAATAGCTCGGTTTAGATTTCCTGCGTTCAACTCAGATTTTAGTAGGGAACTTACCCTTTGTGAAAACTCATCCCTGATTTTAGCCTTGGACTGTTTTTGGTCTAACAATCTGGCTTGTTGAAATCCCAAGTATTTATAGGTTTCCCCATTCTGCATGGCAGCGATTATATCTCCATTAGGTAGCGCCATTCCTCCATTGACAATTTTTCCCTTTTCGATGTTTAAAGTACGGCACTTATCTAAACCAAATTCCATGTGTATATCACTGGAGAACCTTTCAGTTATATCCAGAAGATGTTGAATTTGTTGTTGATTGGAAGCAAAAATTTTGATGTCATCCATATAAAGGAGATGGGAAACGGTGTAGTTGGTGTTTCTATTAGTCTTAAGATTGAAGCCATATTTTGTGTCGTTAAGCAAGTGAGAAAGTGGATTCATTGCCAAACAGAACCACAGTGGACTAAGTGAGTCACCTTGGAATATTCCTCTGCGAATAGCAATTTCATCGGTTTTAAAATGCTGACCATTTATATTTAACTGAAGGTTTGTTCTCCATTGTTTCATAGATGCTTCAAGAAAAGTAACGATTGTAGGATGTACTTTGTAGATGTTTAAAATACGTATAAGCCAGGAATGAGGTACGCTGTCAAATGCCTTACGGTAGTCTACAAAAGCAGTCGAGATGTTGCGACATTGCTTTTGCGCTTGCCTTAGGATCACAGAGTCAATAACAAGTTGTTCTTTGCATCCCTGGTGACCACGTTTACATCCCTTTTGCTCTTCTGCCAAGATGTTATTTTGGTCAACATGCCTGTAAATTCGGTTAGTAATACAAGATGTTAATATCTTATAAAGCGTTGGAAGGCATGTGATTGGTCTATACTGCGAAGGATCCTGTGTGTTAGCTGTTTTGGGAAGCATATGGGTTAAACCATGAGTGAGGAAGGCTGGGATTTCTTCTGGATGTTGAAGAATGTGTGTAAATTTTGATGCCATTACCTCGTGTAAGCTGTCAAATTTTTTGTACCAGAAATTTTGGATATTATCGATTCCTGGAGCTTTCCAACTATTAGTTTCTCCTACGACTTGGTTAACTTCAGCTGTTGTTATGTTATCAAACACCATAGAAGCAATGTTTGATTTGTCTGTCTCGGATTCTATCCATGCTGCACCCTCGTTGTGCTTTTGAGGATTGGACCATATTGAAGACCAATAGTCAGTAAGTTCATCCTTACTTGGAAGATTGTGGTAGTTGTTTGTTCCGGCGCTACTAAGTTGTCTGTAGAACAGCTTTTCATTGGTGTTAAATAAGTGGTTTTGCTGTTTCTTTGTAGTACATTTGACGTAACGAGATAATCTTTTGGATTTTGCCTTTAGCTTCTGCCTAAGAAGGTCCATATATGAGCATAAATGTTCCTTATACCGTGGATGACCTGTGTTTGTTTTAATTTTCTTTAAAATTTTCTTGACCCTATTAATTAGGCGTCTGGACGGTTTGGTGTTGTTGTTAAATTCTGTGAGTTGTCCCAATTCCTTCCTTATGTCATTACTGGACTTCTCAAGTCGCTGTTGCCACCAAGGTTTAAATGGCTTCTGCTTTTCGGTAGACTTTTTGTTCGGAAATCGGATTTGTTGGTTGTGACTTCGTAGCACTGCAACTGCACCACAGTAGATAAGGGTGTGGATTTCTTCCAGTGTTTGGCAGTCTTTAGCACGATCATTTAAAAGTAGATTAAAAAGTGCAAGAATCCTACTGGTGTTCTTATTTGATCTCAGTTTGGGCAATATTGGTCGCTGAATTGGGTTGGTACCATCAAATTCTGCTATTGCTTTAGAGAGTTCGGCAACAGCATTTTCGTGTTCGTCTGTTTGTGTGTCATTATCTATGTTTTCGTTTTGATCCATGTTTGGTGTGTCCTCGCTATTGTGGTCATCAAATCTTATATTATCCAGCTGATCATTTGTATGTTGGATTACATTATGATCGATTTCTGTTTGGAGCTCAAGAAGTACTTCACTTCGTATTTGTTGCAATAGTGGACCAGGTAGTAAATTGTTTTTAATAATTGCTCGACGCTGGTCAGCAATACGTTGCTCCGTAACATGTTGAAACTCCGGATATTGTTCTATAAATGCTCGATGAAGGGCGTATCTGTAAGTTGTTAAATCTGTCTCAATCTTAGTGATTTTAAAATAGGAGCGTATAATGAATGAATTCATCTTTGTAGTCCACTTCATACGCTTCCTGGGCTTTCCGGCTTTAGTGGAGGAGAATCGGTGATATTTTCCTCTTGTGTTATCGCAGTAGCCATACTCGGTGTCTCGCTGCGCATGCCGCTAACCGAGGAAGAAGATGCATCATTTTTCGAACAAGCCCTTCTGTCATCAACTTGAACGCGACAAGAGTTGTAGGTGTTACAATGTCGATTCACCTGACGATTCCTAAGTGTTAAGGTATCGGTAACAATCGAATTATTGCTCCCCCCAGAATCCGTGGAGCAGACAGCCGACATACCAGGTACACCGGCCGTGTGGGATTGTGAGCGTAATACTCTACCCACCTGGGGTAATTTAGTTTTAAAATTCGACATTTTGATTAAAGCATTTTATACCTACTGCCAGGTACCACCATTTTCCCCTGGTAGCCCAGGTAACTCGGACCCGTGGGGGCGTCACTCCCCAGGTAGAAAAACTACCCCGTGCGGGGTTATTATTATTATTATTATTATTATTATTATTATTATTATTATTATTATTATTATTATTATTATTATTATTATTATTATTATTATTATTATTATTATTATTATTATTATTATTATTATTATTATTATTATTATTATTATTATTATATTAATTTTTTTTTAAATTAAAATACATTGTACATTTTTCACCTCAAAAGGATAAATCATTTTTTATGTTCATCTGACTTAGAGATTTATTTAGTATTGGTTAGAGTTCTAACAAAATGATGTTTACTTATTACAAAAAAATTATTTATAAAAATTAATAAAAAGATGAAATATTTCATTATTCCAAACTTTTGGACATATGTGTACATTACAATTTATATGTACAATTAAAATTAACGATAATTATTTAAGTAAAAAACTAAGCATTAACTATTCATAAAAAATATATTCCAATAAAAATAACTAAATATTTGGTGACAGAGTTATTCCAATTTTTAACAAATAGCACGCCACTGACTGCACGCTTTAGAATAACTCCTAAAGCGTTTCCAACACGAGAACGGAACAAAGAGAATCGATTGGTATTCTTTGTCATACTCTTATGGGTTTATGGAATAAACCTATCTTCTTGGCATTTACCAGTATCCATTTAATTTGAGCCTCTTACCTTTTACTAGAATTCACTAACCAGTCACTGGAAGTACTCAGTTATTTACTAGAAGTCACTAGTTAGTCACTAGAAGCCACTATCATTCATTAGAAGTACCCGTTTGCCGGTATCCAGCCAATTAGTAACCAGTTACCGGTTATCCAAGTTGGATAATAGTCACTTCCTGGGAACTTAATACTTCAAGGTGCTAAGCTAAATAAAAAAAAGGGGTTTTCTTCTTCCCTTATTTTTCTTAGCGCTGGTATTTTGTAAACAGTGATTACGTTAACTATTTCTGCAAGTTGTTGTTCATTTTCATTTTGTAACTATTTCCTAAAAGGTTATTACGTTATCTTCTTTTGCTTTTGTTGTACGTTAAGGCAATCAGACCTTCTAAGCTAGAAAGTGAAACCATAAAGGTCGATTCATATTAGGCGCTCAGGTCTCGGTTCGCTCACCGTTCTGTCACAATCAAGAATTATGTATACTATTCACATTGAACGATCAACATCCAGTCTGGTCAGAACATTAGTAGGTAGTTGTTATTAGTTAATATCAAACATGTTTAAAAAAATCTAAAATGCTGATTAAACTGTTATTGCTGTATGCTTGGATGATGAAAAGGAGGAAAACCGAAATGAAAACAAAAAACGCAGGACAATATGGATACACGAAATTTTAAAAAAGCGAAAAAGGAAGGAGAATTTTTTACTTTGTATAGAGGTCTTTCAGATGATGAAACTAAATTATTTCAATATTTTCGTATGACCAAACAGGATTAGTATAAAGTATGGAACCCCCTAAGTATCTCCTCAACGGTTTGATATTTTTAAATGAAATTACTTATCCCCTTCTAAGAAGATCCAAGGAAGGAATTCCTTGTGAAATTCTGCATTCAGTAAAACTTTCCATTCATATTGTTATTGAATAATTGAGGCTTTAATCAATAATTTATTGTTTTTGACTTAGTTAGCCATGGATGAAATGTCAAATGGTGAGCAAGGCAAACTTAATTTATGGAAACATCCTAAAAACTTGGCAACATAACAATTTATTTATTTTAACAAAAAATAACACAAAATTAACAAAATTATATTAAATGTTGAAGATTACGCCCTTCTGCTATTTGACAATATCCTAAACGGTCTTCAAATTCTCGTAAAGAATTTTGCAAAAATTCGTTCGGCACTTGCAGCAATAAGTTTCGTATGCGTAACTCTAAGTCATTTAAATTTGTGGGTCTATTTATGTATACTTTATTTTTTAGATACCCCCACAGAAAAAAATCGAGAGGAGTTAGATCAGGACTACGAGGTGGCCATTCGATAGCACCCCTACGCCCCCTATCCATCGACCTGGAAAAACTTGATCTAAATACTGGCGCACAATTCTAGAATAATGTGCAGGTGCGCCATCTTGCTGAAACCATATGTCTTCAGCAGGAATTGCTGGGTTATTTGGATGAGGATAAAGTCTTGCAATAGCGGGCACAATATAATTTGTTAATAAATCTAAATAATGATGTCCAGACAGATTACCTTCAATGAAGAAAGGTCCAATAATATTATCGTCTATCATTCCTGTCCACACATTTATTTTTTGCGGATACTGCGTATGTACTTGCCTCATCCAACGGGGATTATTTCTAGACCAGATACGATAGTTATGTCTATTCACTTTACCACTTAAGCAAAATGTTGCTTCATCTGAGAACACAATTTTTTTGATAAAATTTGGGTTTGCTATACATCTGTTCTGAATGTTTTCGCAAAATTCTGTTCTGCGATCTGGATCATCTTCAGTTAATTCGTGACAGAAGTGAAATTTATATGGTTTCAATTTCTCGGATTTCATTATGTTCATGACGGAAGTCTGGCTTATGTCAAAGTCAAGAGCTAACTGGGTAGTTGATGTTTGTGGATTTTATTCAAGTGATAGTAACACATCCAACTTTACATTGTCATTTGTGGCGGATTTTGGTCTTCCTGACTTGGGTTCATTTACTACGTGATGTGTTCGTAAATAACGCCTTACAGTTTTCACAACTGTTGATTTTGTGATTTGGTGATCTGGATTAACTTCATTGAATAGGTTTAAAACCTCCTCATAAGAACGCTGTTTGTCTCCATATCCTCGCATAATTAAAATTTCGATACGTTTTCCTTCACTTAGATACACCATAATAGAAAAAACAATAGTAACAAATAACAGAGAGAAATATTATTGCACAACTTATACTACACTGATAGGTAGATTACTCAATAATTAATTTATTTGGCAATTAAAGGTTTGACATTTCATCCATGGCTAACTAAGTCAAAAACGATAAATTATTGATTAAAGCCTCAATTATTCAATAACAATATGAATGGAAAGTTTAACTGTATGCAGAATTTTACAAGGAATTCAAAAATGGAAAAATATACAGGGTGTTCTATTTAAAATAAAAAAGTTGATATGCATTTCCGGTTTAACCGCAAATGGTACATTAAATTTAATAGCATTTTTGAATTCCTTGGATCTTCTTAGAAGGGGATAAGCAATTTTATTTAAAAATATCAAACCGTTGAGGAGATACTTAGGGGGTTCCATACTTTATACTAACCCTGAATATTCTTTTCAATATATTTTAAATAAAATTTCAAGTGATTTAGCGAACCAAATAAGTACTTTTCGTGAGTCCATTTCACCAATAGAGAAATTAGCTTTTTGCTCAAGGTAAGTCAAAACACAAAATTATTGTATAATTCTTCATGATTCCTAACCAATTCTATTAATTTTTCATCCATTTTGAATTTTAGAACTGACATATTCTATTTAGTAATATTTTTTTGGCGATATACGGTTTATGAAGGGGAGCTATGGGTGTAATTTAGCAAACGGAACTATCTATCGAGCTATCTATAAATAAAGTGTTTAATTTCACCTCGTAAACAAATTAAATGTTACAAATTTTATGTCAAAAAACCATCAATGTTCCGCAACAAACAACAAATTGAATTAACTTGAGACGAATAAAAAATACATTCGGAAAACATGTGATCACGACACTGTTAATTACTGTTTTCAAATTAATTTTGCAGACGGAGACTAATTAATTTTTTATGATAATTGATATAGTTCAGTATATGTTTCAAAATGATTAATTTTACTAAAATATTGATATTGAAACCGTATCAGTAAATAATAATCAGCTATACAACGCTTAAAGTAAATTTATATCTAGGTATTAGTTATTTTTTTAGATGTTTGCCCATTTCATTTTGAATTTTTTTTTCATCTGTCAAATTTGACATTTTAACAATGTTCCGACTATTTTTTTATTGTTGTTTCAGCCAATGAGCATGCAATTAGGCGATAATTTTGCACTAGTGCAAATTATCAGGTCCTTCAAAATAAATGCAGACGTAATTATATTAAACGTTTATTATTTATTGAAATAACATGAACACTGTTAATCCTAGTTATTAAAATTCTTACAATTAAAAACGGAATTACTAAAATTTATGATTGAACCAGTCGAAGTTTGTTGTCGGTCAGAAACAACGTTACTGGATGAAGTTGAAACTGAAAAATCACCAACCTCGCTGTTCTCACTGTTTCTCATGTTCTTTATTATTTCCTCATAAAAAACTTTATCAAGTTGTAAATAAGGTTTTATTGAATTGACATTTCCATGTCCCGTTATTTTCGTTAGCTGGTTTTCGTTTACCCCAACCTTGGCTAGATGGCTTACGGCAGTTGCTCGATGAGAATGGTTTGTGAATTTGAACTTTTCGCTATCGAGACCTGCTTCTTGGACAGACAGCTTTGTCCATTTTACGATCTCGTTTCTACCAGCTGGGATGTTCTTGAACCATATACCACTATTTTGCCATTCTCGATTCGGTGTAAGAAACAGACGGTGCGTCTTCACGTTAGATCCTCGTTTTGACAAAAGTTTTCTCTATAATCTTGAAAAAAAGCATTGAAAAGTAAAATGAATCGATAATTTTTGACAAATCTGCTCTCACGCAAGTTAAACTGAAAAAGGCACTCGTGCACTTCGCGTACTCGTGCTCTTTTTCAACTTAACATGCATTCGAGCATCTTTCCCAAAAATTATCGATAATTTTCACTGCACTAGTTAAATTACTACTGATAATATCGGGATAATAAAAAGCAAATCTACAATATAATATAATATAAGCTAATTAGAAACTAAGTTCATAAAATTTGCCAAATACCAATTAGTTGGTAACATATATTATACTAAGACTATTTTATATAGAGGGATCATCAAATAAAACCGTTTTGCATGAGATTACATTGCAGTTTTTCAAATGTCGCTAGATTTAAATTTAACCTCACGTTAGAATTTTTTGCATATTCTCTACGCTACATCTTGAAAATTTTACGAATATTTTTGATTAATTTCCTTCAATTTAAAGTCGTCGTCTGCTGGTTATATGAGGCAATAACTCACGGTTATATAAAGTGAAAAAAACTCTTTTTAGGGTATACGATTATATTGGTTCTTCTGCCATTAAATTGTAGCACATAAAAAATTCCCTTTATGATAATCTAAGCCTAATAACTTATGCGACACACCTTGTTGGGATACTTGCTTTTCTAGTTGCAATTTATTTTTTTTGTTGTCATTACATGCAAAGTCTTTGCTACGGCTACAGATTATTCGATTTTAAATTTGTAAACGGTTGGATTTTTTTGGTTTATGAGAATATGATGCAAAGTTGCCTAAAAATGCTGGAAACACGGCCATCTCGTCTCAAGGACAATGAAGTTAACATTGCGTTTAAAAAAATACAGGTATGCATTTAAACGTAGTTAACTAGATATAAGAGCACAGATATTATGATATTAATACTGATGTTGCCGAAGATATTATTTTTGAAATTTTATTGGAAATACTTCCACAATATGTAATATTTTTAAAAAGACATCTAGCAGATCCACAATTTAAAGTTTTTAATGAACAAATAAATCTGGGAAGTTCTCCACTTTTAAAGTGTTTGCTTTGATTGAGTCTTCATTTTATACATAGATAAGACGTAATTGTAACACAAATATATTAATTTATTGTAAAGATCAGCATGATATAGTTTTTTCCTGGTTTTTCTATATCATTGCACAGTTATACTGATCTTAGAGGGAAATACATCTAGGATAATTCCTTAGGGCTCATAATATCTAGGCTTTAATATTGTTTTGTCTTATTACTTCCATACTTAGCCTTATAACTACCTAATAAACATCAGGTACCTAGCTACAAACAAACAAAATGTAACTTCAATATGTCAATCTGACGATGCTAAGTCTAGCGAAACGGCTGTCATTAGGGTTAAAAAAGCAATTTTTTAAATAAATATTGTTAGTTTTGTTAAAACGAAGAGTTTTTTATTATTTTTTTAGAATAAGTAGTTGTAGAATTAATAACAGAATAAGTCACAAATTACACCAGGTTATCAGATTATCCAAACTAGACGAGTCGATCAGAGTGGATGAAAGGGTTACCAAACAATTTCTTGTCATCTGCATAAAAAGATTGGTGTGTATAAAAAATTTAGTACAAATCAGCAGTGTAAGCCAAATATAACAACGGCCCCAAAATGGTTCCTTGTAGCACCCCTGACTTTACTGATTTTATGTCCGAACACTTATCACCGGCTCTAACTACAGAATTTTTGTTCGAAAGAAATGCCTCTAATCACCTTAAAAGCTTTCTCCGCACTCCAAGATATTCCAGTTTTAGAAGAATTCTTCTTTTGGACATTTTATCAAAGACCCGTAAAAAATCCAAGTAAATAACATCCATTGGAGTTCCAGAATCTATACAGAATCCACTTATTACGTCACTCCAATTGTTAAAAATCCATGTTGCGTCTCGGGAAGTTTATTATTACTAATTGGAAAGTTTTATAACTTTTTTGTAATTATTTTTTTCATTATCTTTGAATAAATTGATTATAAACAAACAGGATGATAATTATTAAGATCAAGGTTTTGATCTGTTTTTTAAACAGTTGTAACGGGAGCAAAAAGCCATTGAGTTGGTAGTGTGGAACTATTAGAAGAACTATTCACGGGTAGTGTGAATAAAAATGTAGTAAAAGCTTTATCTTCCATTTCATAAGCAAATACTTACTTTGTAGTGAATAAAAATAAGTATTAACTTGAACTTAAAATGCAATTAGTAAAAGCTTTAGTTTTTGCCATTGTCTTTAAAAGGTGTGAAAAAAAAAGTAAGCTATTTTTAAATATATGAAGAGAAAGCTTATATTTATACAAGCCTGGGAAACCATGGCTTAAAAAATTTAGTAGTGTTGAGTTTGGCAGAAATGGCTGCATTTATTATCCCGAAAGAAAAGAAAGTCGTGCCGAGGAATACCACAGTCTGTATAGATTTAGTGAAGAAAATGTTGAGTGGATAGCTAACAATTTTTTAGAACCAAAAGCAGAGACTAGAGGTGGTGCGTTAAGTTCAAAAAAACAAATACAAATACTTTTGCGATTTTTAACTGATCCCGCCCATCAAACACAAATGTATATGTTACATAAAACATTTATATATTTTTTACGTAGTATTTATGTAACAAAATCCTTATAAACTTTGTTATATATTCTCAATATTGACATTATAAAATATTTTATATATTAGATATATCTAATTGATTATGTATTAAATATATATATATATATATATATATATTAGATATATATATTAAATATATCTAATTGATTATGTATTCATGATGTTAATTCTACTACATAAATAGAAGAAGAAAATTATATATATTTTATACGTAAAATTTGCTATAAAAAATATTTTATGTATATATTACGTAAAAGCTACATACAATATTTTATATATTTCGCCTCGTCTAATATAATACGTCTTACAAAAAAAAGAAAATTATAACCTATTATAAATTGTCACGAGTCGTTCGAGTGCTTTAAATCCGTGCAAATTATTAATAACAAAGTATATGCTTATAATAAAAAATTTTCTGGGAATCTTTGTGTTGAGTATTGGAGAAAACATTATGTAAGTACTAATTATTATTATTTATATAATAATCACACTAAAGTTATTTTCTAGTATAATTGATTTACATTCAAATAACTTAATTATAAATTTTAGGCAAAATAATTCTTTAAAAAGAAAAAAATTGAAGGACTTCTGTGACTTGTCAATGAGGAAGAAAAAGAAATGAATATGTAGCTCAGTTTTACAATTTTACAATGGTTATGGTGAACCATCATCAGAAACGAGATCAGAAATAAACATATATGTTACATAGTAATTTGAACATATTTGAGATGTAACATAATATACATAATAAATATGTAATATAAATACGTACATACATATTATATCACTATTGTTATCTAGCTGTGCCGGCCTTTGTCAGTATTCAATATATAAATATTATCTAGTTGTGACTTCAGTTTTATATAACTGACTTTTATATTTCAAAAATTACATAACATATATATATCCAATATGTTTTTGTGTTTGCTGGGCGGATTTCAAATAGGGATTGGAAAAGAAGAAGGAAATCATAGAACAACGATATGTAAAACTGTATCTAACGTTTTACCAAAAATCGTTGAAAAGGCAGGTATTTGGGTTAAATTCATCATTATCTTCCATAACATCTTCACTAGCGTGATCCTCAACGGCAGCTTCAGATACTTCTTCTTCACTGTCGTTCAGTAAAATGTCATTTAAATATTTCGCAACATTATGCAGAACAATTAACAGCGCTTATGATCACTGAGGGAATTTTGTCAATGTTCAATGGTATCGGATGTTGCAAAACAGGGAATCGGCGTTTTAGTTGTCCGAAACAGCGTTCTATAATCCCGCGTTCTGGTCAAAACAGACGAGAAGAAATAAAAAATATAATTTTTCAATTGCAGTTTAATTTATTGTAAGTGTAATATTTCTATAATTTATTTTATAAACTCATAAATAATATACGGATCTAATGAGTAAACAAACAGCATTTTATTAATATAGATACATATTTACAAAATTGTATAGCACAAATAATTTGTTTCTTCAACGGTGTCCCCATTTTCGTTTTTTAACTTTTCTAATAATAATTTCTCCCTTTCTTTTTGGATTCTTATTAGTTCCAGCTGTTCCAACAACACCAGTCGTTGAAGCTCTGAATTTGACAAATTCGAGGTTTCTTCTGTTTCCTTAAATTTGTTCTTTTTGGTAGCCGGAAAGTTGTCTGGTAAAGGTCGAACGTGTGGTGGAGGTGTAATAGCTAGCTCACTTTTGGACGTAGATGGCTGAGGTTGTTTCATTACACAACCTACCGACATTGCTCCTGAAAAAAATTGTTTACAAAATACAAGCAAGACGCTAATTTATATTTGTTTGCGAAAAAATATGCCTTCTTTACACATTCAGAAATTTAGTTTTTTTGTATATTTTTTTTGCCAAATACGTGCGGCGAAGCTATACCATTTATCTGTAGCCTACTTTATTTTCTTACCTGGTACCTTTTGGAAAACGGGGTTTTCTTGTCCTTCCATCAACATCAACAGTTTTCTCTCCCACTGGTTCAAAATAATCTTTGTATTTCCAGTTGCATTTTTGTCGGTCTTTTTCTTTACCTCTGTCTTCATATTTTGAATTTTCTTTTTCGGCTGTTTTTCACTTATATTTTTTCCAATTTGTAGAATGTATTTTTGATGGATTTCTTTATATGCTTCGTCTTTTTTTCTTTTATTTTAGGAAAATTCCTGTTAATTTGAGGTTTGCTGAAGATTTTTCAGGAACCTCCTCCTCCAACAAATCACTCGAAGAATTTTCCGATTCAATATTCATTTTCACCTTAATGCTGCCTTTCGATATCGCTACTAGTTTAAAATGTTTTAACTTCTTGCATTATTTTTACGACGCAGTACAATTTTATTCCGGTTTGTAAAAATATAAATATTTGCGTTATCAGTATAAAAACTCGCAAACAAATTTTTTGGAACGCTGTAGATACTGTACGAAATCTCCGTATTTTCAGTAAAAGCTTCAAATAGAGCTTTTGCAGTAAAAGGAAAAGGTTATTCACTTCAATTTCAGCAAATGCTAATAGCAAAAGCTAACTCTTCCTAGTAAAAGCTATAGATATTAATTAATACTAATAGCATTGTATAAAAAGACATAGTAGGACAATCCTTATGGTAGATAATTTTGAAGCTCTGTACGCCCGTAACGTGGTGGTACCTGGTGACGAATAGAGTAAATATACAAAATAAATTACAGTTTTTGATCGCAAAGAAAATAGGGGTTGTTCGATAAATTTATTACTTAGACGAATTTCTTCATGGAGATGTAGGTGTAAAACTTTTAGCCAATGCATTTTAAATGGATTGATTTTTTAAAAACTAAAAAAGTGATGAAGTATTTTAAAAAAATTTAAATATAGAAAGAAATATTCTGTTGGTACTGAGAGCAGAAAGTCAGTATAAAGTATCTGTAAAAATTGATTTTCATTAATTACAGGGTTGTAAAGAAAAAATAAATTAAATTTAATTTTTTAATACATATTAGCTTATTAAAATAGAAAGTGTTATTATTCTAAAGTACTTTCGGACCACGGTACTATTGTGACCTTTCTTTATACGTTTGAATTTTTTTTAAATTTACCGTTTTTTGTGATTATCCCGGAAATGTTTTCATCTAAGATCAGCGCTGTGCAATGATATAGAAAAAACAGTTGAAAACTATATCGTACTGATACTCAGGCATGTTATCTATTTATAAAATTAAGCTTAACCAAAACAAACAGTTTATATATTGATAAAATATAAAGTAAAAATCAGGATCAGGATTATTCCTTAGGGCTAATAATATATCTTTAAAATTGTTGTCTTAAAAAATGTAACTTCATTATGACGATCTTTCATTTAGTCGAAAAAGCTGTCATTGTACTATAAAAAGAATTAGAATACATAGTGGGAATTTTTGCTAAAAATGTACTTGTTTAATTTTCATATTACGGATTTTCAAAAAGTAAGGATTTCTACAATAAATAAAACATTACTACAAAAAAAATTTATTCATAAATAATTACATCATCATAAATACCAAAAAAAATAATGTTTAAAGAATATTTCAACCATTTATTAAAAAAATTCAATAATTCAATGAGAGCTGTTTGGATAATAATTACCATCGTCAGATTCTAAGCAACTGTGATTGATTTATAAAAAGAAATGTTTTAATAAATCGTGGAAATATTCGTTAAACATTTTTGTGTGTGGTTTATAATAACATGGATTTTTACAAAGAGTTTCTACAATAATAATCTAATTACATTTTTCGTTCTGAGCAACTAAAAACATTTATTTAAGTAAAAATCATACATAAAGATGAATGTAAATTAAAAAAATAGTTCGATTTTGTACTTAACAATGCAGAAATATGTTAGTAATTGTTGTCCGTTACATCTTTAAAATTATTTAAAACCTTTTTTCTACCTGCGGTTTATTGCCTTAAAATTATGATAGGAATGAGATATTCAGAGATATTTCCAAGGATTTTATGTAAAAATTTTATATCACTTAAAATATATTTTAGGATGGATAAATAGATAACATTATTTGTTTTGTAGTATTGCTAACTTAGAGTTTTTTTTTACTTCTTGAGAATTTTTACTTTTTTATGTTATTTTGTTGATCTGTTAATTTTTTTTTAAACTCCTGTAAACGCTTTTGTGGAACAGCAGTCTTAGGTAAACGTTTGGAATTCAGAAGTAAAAGATCGAAAACATATAAATTTTCCCTTCAGAATATTCGAACTCAGGGTCGCCAAAGAAGCATTTCCTGCAATGTAAATAATTAATATTAATAAAAAAATGCCAATAACTTTATAATCTAATTAAATTAAAACTTATAAATATGATTTATTAAACTATGTTGTAATAATAAAATATATGTAACCAAACCGTTGCTGTAATTTTTTGTTTAAAAACATTAAAGATTATTATTATTCTTATCATTATTATTATTGTTAAGCGCGACAAATTCAAAGCACTAATTCGATTTCTTTTTATTATTTTTTCACGCTAGTACATAGTGAAAATAGTATAGAGTTACAATTCCGAGAATTGAAAATTTTTGCTGAAATTTACTGCAGTTTCAGAATTTTTTTTATTATTTAAACAATCAGTTATACTTTTTTGGAGGTATTGGGAAGAAGCTGCTGGGCTTTTTTCCAACAGTTTTTTGCTAATAACAATTAGAATTTTTTAACCGAAAAAAATAAAAATACTCCTTTTTCTAAAACTATTTCCAATCGTTTAAGCCATTAACTATATTTTTAGGAATTTTATCTTGTACACTGTTGTACAATGTTGAGTGACCTAATTGTTATATTCATAAATTATTGGTATATTTAGAATTATCGAGATTATCGATATTACCGGAAGTACCGTAAAATTGTTGTGGAGAAAACGGTACATATTCTTATATTAAAGTAGAGGTTGAATCATGGGGTTTAACATAACGGCTTGTTTATAGCAAAAAAATTTAGTGTCTAAGCTAATAAATTATCAAAATTATTTTCTGCAAGAAAAAATACGAAAATGCTTATTAAGCCAGTCCAAAATTGAATTACATATTTATATTTATTTAATATTTTTCAATTATAAAACTTTTAAAGCAGAAAATATTTTAATTTTCTAAAAAAGTAACCAAGTGAAGAGAATTCAAGTCGTTTTTTTTTTAATTACAAGTACATATATAAAATTTAATAATGCTACAATGGTAATAACCATAGATACATAAAAAAGAATAACAACGTTGCGATTTATTATGAAGTGACAGTTGATTTTTTATTTGATGTTTGTCGAACAAAATTAAAAATTAAGTTTACATCAAATTGTTGCTCTTAGAAAAATGTTTAAAAATTTTAGTTTTTTAAGTCTACTACTTGTCTTTACCAGGATGGTCCATTTTTAAAAATATATCAACAAATTTTATTTCCGTAATACAGAAAACTTTGTGCAAGTCAGCTGATTTCAAATTAACAAAATTCCAGTGTCATAGTCTTAATGTACATACCTACACTTGAAACGCTGAAAGATTACCCGTGCGTCATTGTATGTAAGCATACGAAATGGATAGAGAAGACAACAGTTTATAATTTAATTTTATCGTTTGATATTTATAGAAAAGGACAGCACATAGAAAAGGTGTCGGTGATATGATCGTTGACTCGTGACGCACGGGTAATCTTTCAGCGATTCAAGTTAGTGTATTATAGTTTTATAAGAACTGTGTCAATGACCACGGTGTCGATATACGTTACTTTTCAATAAAAATAATTTTATGTTTTCAAATTTTATGTTTTATTTATTTATTGTAATGAAAAAACATTTTTAAAATCACAGGTTTAAGACTTTTATATCAAACATAGTTTAACATAAAACATTTTTAACAACTATTAAGTTAAAAATAGACATTGATTATCATTTCAAAATGTTTTTGATTTGATTTTTGATTAAAAACAATTAATCCGTCTTAGTGTCATTTAAAATTTTAATATAATTCAATTATTTTAAGGGTATAAATTTATTATTTTTTATTTGAAAAAATATTAGTCTTACCTGAGTTTATTATCCATTGTTGACATACTGCTGCGTATGGGAATCGAAACATTCTAATAGTTGAATCTTTGTATGTGGAATTACCGCATTGGTAGTAAACACACTTATGTCCTGACATCTGTAAAATTTATATATGTATTATTTACCGTATATAAATGTATGTCTAATAAATAGCTATAATTTTTGATTTATGCTTACCTCAAAATAAAAAAATCAATCACAACACAATTCAGTTTTTCTGTCACTAAGTAAGTTTTTTAATAATAAATAAACTATAACACATATAAACAAACACTCCAAAAACAAAATAACCGCAAACCACAAACTATAACAACGAATCAGTTGCTACTTAGATCGTCAATAATAAACTTTGCAACAAGAGCACAACAATTGCAACTACCCCTATAGAAAATAGTGAGAATTTAGTTTCTGACGCACCGCCATCTACCAAATATTAGTAAAATTAGTATTTATTTTTAAAATTGGGACCAAGTCTCTACCGACATCTGGTGGTCGTCCCAAATTGTGTCAAAGAAAATAAAGCATTGGGTTGTCCTACTATGTCTGTTTATACAATGCTAATAGTAAAAGCTTAGTTTTTATTCACACTGCTTAATCGCTAACTAATGCTAAAGCGACCAATCAGAGACTTAAACTGAGACTGTTTACAATATAGCGAGTTATATTGTCAACTAAAGTTGTTTATAATCTTACGGTGACATATATACTGTGACTTAATAATTGACAAAAAGTTAAATGAAAATTGTATTTTTGTTCGTATATTTTGTGATGTCCCGTATATTAGAAATAAAGGTGTTTTGGCCTCCAAGCAAATCTTAAACAAAGTATTTTCAGTCCCACGTACAAACATTAAATCTATCGATACGCCATAGAAACACATTTCAGAACAACTATCATCCCAATCACAACCTCTAAAATCGAAGGGGGTAAGTCGTTTGTGAAATCTTCTCATAAATACGAGGCATTGCTTGCGGTATCTATTTATCAGTACAATCTGTAGGTTTACTATTAGTATGCCTGAGCAGACCGCGGTCCTCCTCCCTTTAAAGAGATATACGACTCAGATAACCTGAGAGTATAAATCCACGGATTAAGTAGGGGCGAAGCATGAAGTCCACGAGCTTAGTTACGCTGGTTCTTGTCCCATTGTCGCTTTTCTGCCGGTCTACTCGTCTCCGTTAAGCCGTACTCGTTAACTTTTTTCGGGAATCCGTGCGACTTTTTGTACCTGCTTTTTGAGCTCCGTAATAAATTTGAAAAACCGATGGCAATGTCTCTCTGTCGTTCCAGTGACTTCCTAAACTAACGGTTATTATGAACGTTGATTCTACGTGGAATTGTGACAAAAAAAGTAACTAGTTTCCACGAGGTTATTTAGTCGAAATGAAACTATAAGTAAAGTGGATTAGATGCGAAATAGCGAAATAAAAACAAAAGGAACTGATTTTAATCAACAAATTTGAATTTATCAGCTTCTTCTTATGTCATTTTCGTACTCTATACAAGGTGTATTTGTTTAAGTGTCACGTAAATGTGACAAGAGCTTTTATTAAATCCGGAAATTTTTTTGGGGGAACGAATATTTTAAAAATTATACCGAATCGCGAAGCGAAGAGGGATAATTTTCTTAAAATACTCGTGCCCGAAAGAAAATTTCCAGGAATAATTTAAGCTTGCGTGGTATTTGGTAGGAAAATTTCGCACACCATAAGTCAAAATTAAGACATTTTATTGGTTAATAGGTAGAGGTGTGAAATTTTCAGAATAACATTTCGAAAAAATAATTGTTATACATTTATTATACTAAATCATCGACATCACCTTAAACAAGACTGCTAATCCCATATAACAAAACTTCATCCATTTACGAAACTTTAGTAAGCTTTTAGGGCATGCGCAGTGAAGTTTCATGACGTTACCAAATCACATGGGCGTATTGCAGGAAAAAGTTATTGGATCCTTAGTGCAAAATATAAAAAAGATCCATTGTTAAAATTCACCATCAATTTTTATTCATCTAAAAGCTTATAAGGTCTTAGGTTGGATATCTTTACTTAAGGGTAAGAGATTGTTCTTTGTCGTATTGAGGAATAACTCCTTTGACTGGTAAATATCCATAGCGTAGGGGTGCAAAGGCCTACTTGGCGTTTGGTATGAAAATACAATTAATAACAATAACCAACTAAAGATATTTGATGAACTTTAAAATGGAGATAACAAATTTCGAATCAAAAATTATTTTGTGTTTTACCTATCTATTATTGATTTATAATACCTTAGAAATGGAATATGTTATGGTAGCAATAATACCTGCTATCACACCTAAGGCATTATAAGCGGGCATTATGGTAATGGCCGGAAACTTTATTGCTTATCCAATTTTATTTCTCTCATAATAAAGAATAAAGATCCATTTTATACAAAAATAATAATAATAATAATATTAAAATTTGTTAAACATATGTACCTATTAAAATAAAATCAATAACTTACCAGTTCCTGAAAATATGCTATTAGAACGGTTTCGGTTATTTGAACAATTGCGTTGGCATCTTTCCAAATACCAAATATGCCATACTCCCGATCATACTATTGCCTTGATTTAACTGGCAAAAGATTTTCGGTCTCTTTTATGGCCTTTTCTTATATTTTGTGAAATTTCTTCCATTTTAAGCAAATATTTAAACAAAAAATGCCAACTGACTAACTGACAGAAACATCAAAGTCAAACTTAAATAATCACTGCAAGGCACTTGATAAATTTCTGTAGAATTATTTTTGTTCATAAAAATCAATTTTTAGGTAAAACATAAAGCATTGTATGCACCACGGGCATTGTTAGACTCTAAATCCCATCAAGCGGAAACCTAGCCCTCGGGCTACTATTTCCACTTTCCGGGCATTATCGTCCTAACAATGCCCTTGATACATAAATAGCTAATAGCGATTGGGATTTTTAATTCTTCTAAACAGTCGACTATGCAGATTGAACTGAAGATGGATCATCGATTTCTTTTTAGTACTTGCCAGTAAATGCTTTGCCTTTAAAAGGTTTTTTATCTTTATTTCTTAGAGATATCAGTTGAAATACTTCGTTTTTATACTTATGTTCATAGAGTTAGGTTGGGTTAGGTTTTATGTGAGTGGTCGTTCAACATCCCTTACACTGCGACCTGAAATATCTATCATGGTTTCCCCCTGGGTTAAGGTCGTCATTAGCGACACTTCCATGAAGTCCTTGAGATCATGCAGACCAAATTTATTGATCCTTGTATGTATGTGTCAGGGGTAATAATCACACTGCGACCCATAGGATCTATTGTGTCCCCCCTTACTTGCCATGTTCTGATATTTTCTCAGACCTATAGCAGCTCTTCGAGTCCTATTTTCCTGAGGAAGTTTAGGACATCGTCGGGCTTCAAATCAGGTAGATCCCCTTCCTTTATTTCATGTGCTCCTAGGTATCTAGCCCTAGAATTTTGCAAGGCAGGGCATTCTGAGAGTATATGTATTGAGGTTTCATCCTCTTCCTCACAGAATCTGCACTTTGCTTCATCTGCTAACCTTAGTTTCTTCATGTGGCTTCTTAACCGGCAATGCCCGATTAATATTCCCGTTAGAAGAGATCTCTATGAGAGATAAGAGATCTATGACCAGAAGAGATCTCTTCTTCAACAATATAAAATTTATTTCGATACCATTTAACCTTCAGTACACCAAAGGATTGAATATAATTTTCGGTACGGTGGGATGAGGTTTAGTCCATAAAACTGGTACCACCCTGCGACAATTGCTAAGAAAACCGAAGGATAGAATAAAAGATCTGGAAAAAGTGGTATCTGTGAAATAAGTTTTAATGATTGTAATGAAAAGTATATTGATCAAAAAGATCGGATAAAACTAAGTTTAAGGAAAATTTGCTCATTTAATATGTGGACGTATGGAAAAATCCAGTATTGTTTTTGGAAAAAATGTAGAATTTGGTGAACTCTCCGATTTTCATAAAAATCTTTTGAGGGGTCTAGGACACCATAATAATTACGAAAATGAATTTTTTTTCCGCGGTGTGCAATCATACACATAAGAATGTTGTTCCAATTTTTATTAACTGATTTTAACAATATTTAAATGCAAAACATATCAGTGATGTATTAAATTAGACAAATCTTGACAGACGTTTTTTTGTAATGACAACAGCAATCTTGCATTCTTTAGGCTGTCGTACTAGTCCGGTATTAGCGGCTAAGGAACAGTGCGGTAAGAACTGATAGAGCAGCAGGCAGTCTAGTGACTGAATTATTACAAATTATAACATACCGGCCCCCTTGACAGCCAAAAGGCTTCAATTAAAAAATCACTGATTGCAATTAGGCAGGACGCATAATTTTGTAGCTGGCCTTTTAAACAATGAAGATCCATGTCTTATAGTGGCCGTTCGAATTATACCATCAACTCCTGGATGTACATTTTCAACAATACCCATTTTCCATTTAAGCGGAGGCAGATCATCTTCCTTAATGATAACTACAGTACCAGGCTTCAAAAGGTCAGGATAGTTTTGCTTCCACTTGTGACGTTGCTGGAGTTCCGAAATAAATTCCTTAGACCACCTTTTCCAAAAGCTTTGGGTGATTTTTTGAAGTCGCTGGAACTTGGACAGACGGCTTTCTTGGATTTCAGCATAATCATGATCAGGAAGAGATGTAAAGGTCTCCCCAATAAGAAAGTGCGCTGGGGTAATAGGTTGAGGGTCGTTTGGATCGTTGGAAGAAGGAAATAGAGGACGGGAGTTAAGACATGCTTCGATTTGATTTAAAATGGTTAAAAATTCTTCATAAGAAAAGGGTGAACGATTTAAAACTCTCTTAAGGTGAAATTTAGTAGACTTAACACCAGCCTCCCAAATTCCGCCCAAGTGTGGAGCACGTGGTGGAATAAAATGCCATTTAACCTTATTTTGGCTTGAATAAGTTTGAATTTGATCTTTATTTTCAATGAGAAAATTGTCAATATCGTTTTTAGCACCTACAAAATTGGTACCATGGTCACTATATATATTAGCACTCAAACCTCGCCTAGAAAAGAACCTACGAAGTGAGGCAATAAACGCATCTGTAGTAAGATCGCTTACTAATTCTAAGTGTATGGCTCGAGTTGACAGGCATACAAAAAGGCATACATAAGACTTAATGACTTTATAATTTCGAGTTTGCCGATCCTTTAATAGACACGGTCCACAAAAGTCAACTCCCACATTAAAAAATGGTCGATGAGGAGTTACACGGTATTCTGGTAACTGACCCATGAGATATGGAGTGGAAGTGGCATTGAAGCGATAACAACGCACACACTTTTTAACAGTTTGTTTCACTAAGTTTCTACCAGAAGTAGGCCAAAACTGTTCACGTATCGAGGCCAACAAGAGTTGGGGTCCAGCATGCAAAAGTCGTAAATGCTCGTATGCTGCCATGAGCTTGGAAAAATTATGTTTTCCAGGTAAGATTGCTGGATGCTTTTTATGAAAATCGAATTGGGAATGTTTCAATCTACCTCCGACCCTAATTATGCCATCTTTGCTTAAGTAGGGATTTAGGCTCAATAATTTACTTTTTTTACCTACAGGTTTACATTTAGATAAGTCATGATATTCTTGAGGAAATTCCTCCTTTTGAACGAATTGAATAAGTTTATTAAGTGATGATTGAAGTTCCTCGATATCAAGAGGACCTGTTTTTCTTAATTTTTTAGAAATACGACAATTTTGAATAAAACGGAAACAGAAAGCTGTAACACGTTGCAACTTGCTAAAAGAAGAGAACCTGTCAAATAGATTAACAAAATTGTCGTTGATTGAAACATTGAAGGATATTTGTTTTTCTGCACGCCTTTCAGGTATCTCAGCTTGGCCAAAACCGGTTAAATAACTATTATCGGGGTCTACTGGCCATTTTTCTGGAGAATCTGAAAGCCAGTTAGGTCCTTTCCACCAAAGTTGATTATTAATTAAGTTATTAGGACTTAAACCACGTGAAAGAAGATCAGCGGGGTTCTCGTGAGTATTGATATAATACCATTGATTCGAATCAGTTAATGCTTGAATTTGAGTTACCCTATTAGAGACGAAAATCTTCCACTGTTGTGGACTGGATTTAATCCAAGATAGGACGATTTTTGAATCAGACCAATAGAAATAATTATCTATAGGCAAGTCCAGGCAGCCTCTAACGTTTTGAACCAGTTCAGCAAGAAGTAGCGCGGCACATAGCTCAAGACGTGGAATAGTTACTGTCTTTAATGGAGCGACTCTAGTTTTAGAACATAACAATAAAGAATGACTTGAACCAAAAGTATCTATGGATTTTAAATAAATACAAGCACCATAAGCCATTTCGCTTGCATCTGAGAAAGCATGTAGTTGTATAGAACTAGGACTTAAAGGTAAAACATGCCTGGGAATATTTAACTTGTTTAAGTCTTGAAGTTGACTTTGGAACTTTAACCAAGTATTGTGAAGTTCTAACGGAATCGACTCATCCCAGTTTAATTTATATTGCCATAACTTTTGAATGATTGCCTTGGCAATAACAATGACTGGTTGAAGCAATCCAAGCGGATCAAATATTTGAGAAACGCAGGATAAAATTTTTCTTTTAGTTGTGTGTTTGTCATTGACAGTTTTTATTGAATATCTGAAAAGATCACCTTCAGAATCCCATAGTAATCCTAAAGTTTTATTTTCTGGGCTTTCACCGAAATGTAGTATAGTATCTGAGCCTTTAAATGAATCAGATAGTACTTCGGGATTATTTGATTTAAATTTTCTAAGAGGAAACCCGGCAGAATTGAGAATATCAGAAATTTTTTTCTTTATGATTTTAACCTCACTTATGGATGAGCCCCCTGTACAAAGATCATCTACGTAAAAGTCTTTAGAAATTATTTTACTGATTTCAGGTTCAGTACTTTCAAATTGGATGGCTAATTCTTTAAGACATCTGGTCGATAAGAATGCAGCAGGTGATGTCCCATAAGTAACGGTATTCAACTGATAAGTTTTAATTTGTGAATCAGAATCAGGTCTCCAGAGAATCAGTTGCAAGCAACGTTGAGCGTCATTTACCAATACCTGACGATACATTTTAGCGATATCTCCAGTCAACATAATATTATGCTTTCTGGCACGTAAAACAATTGAGAATAGATCATCTTGGATAGTGGGTCCAACTCTTAAAATATTGTTTAAGGACAATCCAGTTGTGGTAACTGCAGAACCATTAAAAACGACTCTCAATTTGGTGGTTGAACTGCTGTCTTTAAATACGCAGTGATGGGGTAAATAGAAACAAGTCTTTTCTGCCAGATCATTAGAATTTATTTCAGTCATATGACCAAGAGTTTCATATTCATTTAAAAATTTTGTATATTGTGATTTTAGTTCCGGTCTTTTAGCAAGCCTTTTCTCAAGATTAAGCAAACACTTAATGGCAGTTTGTTTGGAATCGCCTAGAGCAGAAACAGGGTGTTTCAGCGGAAGATCGACAACAAAGCGACCATCAGGGTTTCTCTTGGTAGTGTTAGTAAATAATTCTTCACAAAATGCATCATCAGGAGTAAAAGATTTTGAAACACCAACTTCTTCAATCTCCCAAAATTTCGAAATCTTATCATCAAGGGATTGATCAAGAGTGCTGAGATTACATGAGACAAAAAGGTTCTCTGAATGTGTAGGATTTTGTGAATTATGTGGAAATAGTGCACCCGATATAACCCATCCAAACTGGGTTTTTTGTAGTGTGGGTAATCATAATGAGATCCCAAAATTTACTAGCCCCGACTAAGATGTCGATGGGCCCTGGCTCATTGAATGTGGGATCAGCAAGTATAAGGTTAGGAGGAATTTTCAAGCAAGATGTATCAACATGTATGTATGGAATTTTATTAGTAATTTTAGGTAAAACCAGACATTTTAGGTTTGTTTTAAAAGGTACTTGTCGAGCTTGAACGATAGCAGAAACTTGTTTTAAAGCCTTAGTGCTTTTCTGACCAATGCCAGTAATAGAACAGTTAATTGGGGTAGATTTTAAATTAAGTTTTTCACACAAGTCTTCAGTTATAAAGTTTGATTCACTGCCGCTATCGAGCAAAATGCGACAAATATGTATATTTCCTTGACTATCTGATATTTCAACCAAAGCGGTTGATAATAACACACTACCAGGAGAGAAATTGCTTGAAATAAAGGAAACTTCATGATTCTGCAAAGTTTCAGAATTTTCATTTGAATTGGCAACATTAGAATTGATTTTTGTGTTTTCGATTTCAACTTGTGTTTTATTATTTTTGTTGTTATTTGAGAAGCTGAAATGTAATAGAGTATTGTGTCGACGCTCGCATTTACGACAAGGTGATGAGCGACACTGATCTGTGGTGTGATTATTCCTTAAACAATTCAGACAGAGCTTTAATTTTTTGACTTCTGATAGTCTAGAGTTTGCACTTAAATCAACAAAGGATTTACAATTATAGATTGTGTGTTCTTTGTGACAATAATTGCAAGTCGGAGTATGACTTGTGATTAAACCTCTTACATTTATTTTGGATTTGGTATTTTGCGGATTTAATGTTTCAAGAATTCGGCATTTTTTTTGTAGAAAGCTTTCAAATATTTCTCGTGTAACGTTGTCATGCTTCGCATACTCACACTCCCACTCACGTCTGGTCGTAGAATCTAATTTAGTAGAAAACATATGGATAATCAAACTATCCCAGGAATCTACTGGTTGACCCAAGACTTGTAAAGCACGTAAATGACGTGTCATGCAGTCCAAGATATTACGTAATTCAATATGACACTCTCTTAACGCGGGTTTAAGATCAAATAATGCTTTAATATGGTTTTTCCTTAGCATTGGTTTGTTTTCATAGCGTTCAACAAGTAGATTCCAAGCAATATTATAATTATCAGCCGAACTTTCAAGGGATTTTAATAAATCAGCAGCTTGACCTTTCAATGACAATCGCAAATAGTGAAACTTATTTATGTTAGGTATAGATGTGTCATTGTGAATAAGCGACTCAAATGTATCTTTAAAGAAAAGCCACTGTTCGTAATTTCCATCAAAGGAAGGCAAAGTGATAGGAGGAAGCTTTATATTAGGTTGTGATTGCAAAACACACTTTTCTGATGAAACTTCGTTTACGAATTGTACGTTATTTAGCGTGCGATAGCTCTCTAATAACAAATGTGCTTGTGAGACAACACTAAAATAGCTATCTTCAAACTTCGTACGTTCTTCTTCCTGCAAGGTTTCATCAGCTGACATATCTAAAATTTCGATATTGGACTGTATTTCATAAAAATGTTCAAGAATAGGCTCAATTTTAGACAAACGTAGTTCAATCTGATTAAAGTCAATGGTTTCACTTTTCTTTTTCAATATATGTTTGAAATTTTGTTAATTGTGATTTAAATGTTTTGCGTGAATTTTTTAACTTTTTGAGCTCAAGATCTTCCGTAGACATATTCAATTATAAGCCAAAACAAAGTTTAAATAAGTGCTTCAAATGTAATACAAATTCAAATAATCAAATATTATATATGAATAAGACTGTTCAATTTGTAAACATGCAAAAAAATCAAGCCGAAGCAATGATGTCTTCTGTGGCAAGGATATTGAGGAATTAGGATACGGAGGAATTAAAGAGCGCACTGACTTAATGGAACGCACTGACCTGCTTGGTTGAAGTCGGTGAATTCGCCTGGAATATTGGTGATTTTGCTAGTCTTCTTTGTAACGGTTAGCCTGGATACAAAGATAAGCTGCTTTTCTTGTGTATTTGATGTGTATCCGGTTCGATATAGGACCATAAATTATGTGCAATCATACACATAAGAATGTTGTTCCAATTTTTATTAACTGATTTTAACAATATTTAAATGCAAAACATATCAGTGATGTATTAAATTAGACAAATCTTGACAGACGTTTTTTTGTAATGACAACAGCAATCTTGCATTCTTTAGGCTGTCGTACTAGTCCGGTATTAGCGGCTAAGGAACAGTGCGGTAAGAACTGATAGAGCAGCAGGCAGTCTAGTGACTGAATTATTACAAATTATAACACGCGGAAATAACTGGAAACAGTTAAAAATGCTAAAAATTTCAACCCAACATAAACATAACCTAACGCTTACCTGTTGTAAATACGAGAATTAATTTATATTTTGCAGCATCAAATGGTTTACAAAAACAATATATTTTATAATTACATTATTTTTAAGGTCAATAAAATTTCCACAACTTTAATATTTATATAGTTTTAAATAAATAAATCCATAATTATTGACTTCATTTCGGACATATATGTCAAAATACTAAAAATATCACCAACTAATGTTGCCATGTTGCCAGACTAAAAAATATAGCTATTCTTGTATATTATATATAAATTTTAAAAACTGTACCTTATTATATAGAAAATATAAAATGTATGCCTGAAATGTGTAGGAAATGTGAAACTATGCTACAACACCAAATTGAATGCATTTATGAATAATAAAACATAAATATAAAAATATTCGTTCCCTAACAATAAAATAAATAAAACCAACAATTCTCAAAAAAAATTCTACACTAGACATAAAATTTAAAGGAAACAAAAATATTTAAATCCTCTTCCCGACCAACTGTCACAGATCAAAGTGTATGATAAATTACTATCGCTCACCTTAATATCTGAAATAAAATAGTAAAAAACCCAATTGAAAAACTCTAAATACTTAGTTTTATCCTAACAACAACAACCTAACCCAACCTAACGTAACCAATACTTAGGTTTATCCTAACAACGACAATAGATAAAATAAATATTACCAAAAAAAAGTAGGAAAATAAATTAAAAATTAGCTTTCATAGCATATTTGTTAGAAATAAAAAATTTAAATTTCGAAATAAACCTTCATCATCAGAAGGACAAATTTCCGGAGATTGAAGCTTATTTCGATAGTACAGTTTACCTGCTAGTTTTAAAAATATTTCCAGATATATGTTGTTTTTATAACAAAACTAGCTATTCAAAACTACAAAAAACAAAGCTTAAAATTTGGACAATTTAAAATCGACTAAAAGTATACCTGTTTAAAGTTCAAAATCGGAGAGTTCACCAAATTCTACATATTTTCCTTGTTTTTCTAGTATGTTTTTACTAAAAACCATTCGATAAATGCAGATAGGTTAAAATTGAAAATAGAAATTATGGACAGATAGTCCACTTTATAGTTTATTATAAGAAAATTGATTGTAAAAATATTTTCGCACTTAATTGGCTTTGCCGCCAAAATGTAATATGTTGTAATAGAATAATATTTTGATATAATTTTATTATAGTATAATAAACAACGCATTTCATATGGCTTTCTGTTATGACGAGTTCAAGTTTAAAAAACGAATCACGAAGCGATGAGTAAGAGGAGTAAGAACTCCCTACTTTTTTTCATGAAAAATTTTGTATATAGATGTTTTTCTCTCACACGCCATTATCGATGTCTTTTCCCATACCATAAAATAAAATTTACAATGAATATTTTGTATTTTCATTTCCTATCAATAAACATTACTAATATCGAAATTAATACAACCAAAAGAAGAAAAATGCCATTATAACTAATTTGTCCTGAACAAACCAATGAAATTAAAAGTTGTAATATTATTATCTATGGTAATATTTCTAATCAAAATATAAAAAAAATCTTTTATTTGTTTCTCATTTGTAAACGTTAGTTTCCAAAAACACAATATTAATAAAGAAAGTTTATTTTATCACTAACATGTAAAACTGACAGTTAACTTGCAAAATTTTTACAAGTTAGTAGTATTATTTACATTAGTGTGATTGGGGTAACTAAAGATGTTTTGTTGGTCTACTGGAATCAACTCTCAGCTAGATTCAGCACTAATACTTTATGGGAAAAATGGTCTATGTTGAGAAGCTGCTTGGAAATGAAAGAAAATGACCCTGTTCACAGGTTTGTTTTCCTTAAAAAATTTATTGAAAAATATGACGCTTAGTTGTCATTTGCAGATTTCAAAAGGTAATTATTGAGATTTTTTTGGAATTTATCTAACCTTTTTAAAAATGAGAAACAAAATATAAAACAATGCACGCAAGGTAACGGGTTTTACTGGCTCAAGGAGATAACTGACTCGTGCCTGTGGCTCGTCAGTTATATCCTCCATTCGCCAGTAAAAACCCTCTTACCTTGCTAGTAATGTTATATACTATAGCAACATCTGAACTGATATAACTCAAAACACAGAATAATATTGGTACACGTTTGTTGACTAAAAAATATCCAAAATAAAATGATAGACATAGGTAAACAAATTCCGCTCATAGAAGATGGCCGTTATCAAAAATGTAAAATCTTTGTAAAAATAGTTATCAACAAGTAATGGTCGAAAAATCAATCTTTCGCTGTTCGTTCCTTTAGGTCGTAGCAAAAAATCATTACATAAAATTGACATATTAATTAGATTAAAAATTGACTATAATTCGGTAGCCTATTATGCTATTAAGAAATTCTTAATTGTATGTTTTCTTACAATATAATAATCGGAATATTACAATATGATTTAGTTTATCTACTTTAGTTAGCTTTTACAGCTTAAACCTATCACATTCAAAATCGTCAAATTACCTTCACTTTGGCCATTCGAAATTAACAAGATTCTATATATTACCAAAGGGCGGAAACTATATAACAGTATGTCTTATCTGCGCGTGCCGTGAAAGATATGCAGGGATTACACATGGGATTATCCTTACATATGGACCATGCCGTCCCATGCTAATTCTTGATATCCCATATCCCGTCTCCCATTTCCTATACTACTCTATCTGTTAGAACCGCGACGGCGGCGGCATCGCTCGATTTCAATTACGATGTGGCTAACCTTCCGTTAAAGGGTTTCAATTTAAATTTTGTAAGAATTGATGAGTTATGGTAGTATTTTGGAAAATTTATCTTTTGTCCATATTTTCCTAGTTATTTTAAACAGTATTGCATGAAATAATTTTACAACATAAACAAAATGGTTTCTTTGGGTGCTAAACAGTTATTTGCATAATGCCTTTAAAAGAAAATAGGGAATGTGCTTTTTAAAAAGCATATTTTACGACAGAAAATTTATATTTTTAAATTGTTCTGCCTTCTTTATTTTATAAGACCTTGGGGATCTATTTCATTCGGATATCCAGATTGAACTTCGCCATGGTAGTCTCAATTGTCAGTTTTTCCAGATGACTTTGACTTTTAGTTATATCTAGATATATTTAATTTATAACATTGGAATTGTATATAGATATTGCATTTGCACTACTCTTTTTATACTTTAGACAGCTAGTAGCACGTGTTTGGGATTTCTTCATTAATCCTACTTGGCAGGGTTAAACGTGAACAAGACGAAAGCGAGTCTAACCAAAACGACCTTTCAGAAATAGGTATCTAATGTTGGGATATCTTAAGCATATCCACATAATGTGAAAAGAAGTTGTTGCCTAAATTGAGGGTAGCTTAAGCTAGGTACATAAAGGTCCGAAAGTTCGCACTTTTTGTGGAATATTTGGCGCACAGAAGATAAATAAATGCTTTAAGAAAGGTTTCGTAATTATTTTTAAGTGAACATAACTAGTATTTTATGTTGGCAAAATTGCGCTCTGTTGCTGTAGTATTGTAGTCAAATAACAAGAATATTAGAAAAGCTTCGTTTGATATTTACTAGATTATAATACTATTTTAAATTCTTGGCAACGTAGCCCGGTTCTAACAGCTGTGACGTGCGCCTATATTTATACTGGACAAGAGTTATATATAGCAGCATCAAATGGTTTCCAAAACATTATTTTTGTATAATTAAATCATTTTTAAATTTAATAAAATTTCCACAACTTCTATATTTATATAGTTTTAAATAAATAAATTCCATAATTATTGATTTTGTTTCAGACGTATGTCAAAATAGTAAAGATATCACCAACTTATGTTGCCACGTTGTCAGACTAAAAAAAATATTGCTTTTTTTAAATAATATATATGAATATTAAAAAATGTACCTAGGAAATATAAAACATGTGCTTGAAATGTGTAACCTACTACTCAATACCAAATGCATAATGCATTTATGAACAATAAAAAGAAACAAATATGAAAATATTCGTTCTATAAAAATAAAATAAATAAAAGCTCAAAAAATATTCTTAACTAGGCATTAAATTTAAAGAGAACAAAAATATTTAAAAACTCTTCCCGACCAACTAAAATACAGATCAAAGTGTATTATAAATTAACATCGCTCATCTTAATGTCTAAAATAATATAGTGAACCAAAATTTGACAGTAAAACAATAAGAAAGCGTTAAAATTTGAAAAAATTAAAGTATACCTATTTTCTTTTCAAATATTCCATATATGTAGAATAAATCTTGGCAACATTGTAAAATCATGTCCGGAGAATTCAGAATTTCTGGTAGGGTGCTCGAAAGTTCTAATTGTCTTCTTTGGTGTGAATGTTGCTGGCAATCAGTGATAATGTGTTTGACAGTAAGAATGGTGTTGCAATGATGGCATAACGGAGGACGTTCTGAAGCCATTAGATGGCTATAAGTGATATTGGTATGTCCAATTCGTAATCTTCTGATGATTATCTTATCCCTTCTTGGTAATGCAGGGAGGTAAAACGGCTTGACGGATTGTCGATTCTCACGTAATTTCGAAGGGGTTCTGTTCCAGTGCTCTTGCCCTATTGAGTAGATGCTGTTTTTAAAGAAACTTTTTAAGTCTTGGTATAGTTGAACTTTTTCTACCGGGAGATTGGAGACTGCTGCATCTTTTGCTGTGCGGTCTGCCAAATCGTAATTTTATATTCATTGTGTTTTAAAATATCTTAAGAATGTTTATTTATCTCGAAAATGTTGCCGCATTTACAACAGGTAAGTGATAGGTTATGTTTACTTGGAACCCACATTTTTTGCAATTTTTATTATTTCTAAATGTTTATCTTATTCTTAACAAATATGATATCGATAATTAATAATTTTCAAGTATACTGTAGGTATTGGAGTGGAATGTTCCCATAGAAATTTTAGTGTAAACTAAATTTCATTGGAAACTTGTCAGGAGTACCAACATGACAGTTGACGTCACACTTTTCCGGACTATTTTAACCTCTTTCTTGAAGTTGATCAGATCGATCAGTTAAAATTCACACATCATTAGTTCAAGCAAAATCTGCTAGACTTACAAAGTCTCATTTTGACTCCGCCATATTAACCTCGGGGTTTTTTCGGTCACATTATCAATTAACCAGAATTCTGATGTAATTTTATAACAAATCCTACATTACTTTTTATTTTTTCAAAATGTACAACAATGCCTAATTATTTTAATATATTTAAAATAATTTACTTCACCATGTAGCTCATTTTGTGTAAATGTTCTCGGTAATAATTCCTCGTTAACATTTCGGCGGCGTCAAATTATCCAGGACGTTTCAATTATAGGTCGTAGTAAGTAGGTATGGACAGAGAGAACACGGCTGGCTGATGTGATTTACGCCGGAGTTGATTGTTGCAGTGATAAGGTGTCTGTTACACGCGTTGAGGATACGGGGCGTAATTGCATTACTATCAATTTCAGAAGAAATTGCTCGGCGGAGTGACACAAGGCCTTACCGTTTATACATACACGATAACTGACAGAAAGGAATGATAAACAGGCGGTTAAGATAACGAAAATTGAATAATATACTGTTATTCCAAGATGGGTCTGGAAAGATACCATAATATAATTAACATAACAAAAAACAGTTTGGAAATCATTAATAAAACAAAAATTGTAAATGCAATAGACAGGATACCATAAATATATTATACTCACTGTAAAAACTTCCTTTTCGGAGTTGAGGGTATTATTTGACTTTCCATTCGTTAATTTTCCTTAAGATTATTTTTTTTATTCTGCTGCTTTAGGAGCAATCCAAATTAAAAAGGTCTATAAGATATATTCATGTGTAAACATGTTATCCAGTACACACACACGTAATAAGTGTTGCCTATACAGATTGTACTTTGGTATATGGTATACTTTATACACAGATACACACGAATATTATTCAATACGAGTATTTTATATGAACTTTTATTTACATGCTATTCTGCAATTTTCTTTGTTTTTGCAGTCTTTTTGATTTGTAATTTTGCTAAATAGTGCTAAATAAGAAGAATTTAACAAAATAAAATCCAAATTTATAGTTGATGATGGCGGATTAGGTATATGATATTTTTGATGTTAAGGTTAGAATTTATTTTAAAACATTTTTATTAGATTAAATAAATTTGGCACTATAATAATAAATATAATTTTGTCCTAAAATATGTGTTACATAAAAACTTAAAAATCAAACAATATTGTGTAAAAAAAGTATAAAAGTAATATTTACATAAAAACAAATTTTGGCTTTTTGATAGTTCTGACTTAAATAAGGAGTAATTTAAGTATGAACTCAAATGATAATGCTGCTACGACATTGTACTTTACTTCATAAAATAAAGATTTTTTCGTGCAATCGCACGCGAAGTCAGTATTTCGCGTTCTCAGCACAGTTACCCATAGCAACGGCCGCGAAACCAAACGTCACTTCCAAATTTGACATTTCTAAAATACTACAAAGACAAGGATTATTTTTTATTGAATACCAACAAATACATAAGTTATATTATTTAGGATGAATATTTACATTAATTGTACAGTTTGTATTATTACTTATATTTACTCCAGAAGTTGAAGCAACTACATCTAGTGTTTCTGAATAATGGTTATTGCCTACATTCAAACCAGATACCATATCGCCAGAAATTGAGTTGGAAATTTGCTTCTTATTTTCGATAGTCTTCTACATATCCTTCCGCTACTGTTGTGGACTTCCATCCACCGTGACGTTTAAAAATTGACATATCAGCCCCAGTATTGGCAAGCAGCGTGGCAGAACTTCTCCGAAAACAGTGACCCGTGTATGTTTCAGGATTTGGTAATCTGAGATACTTAGCAATCATACTAGGCATTTTCGCAATGGTATGCACTCCAACAACTTGTGCGGTGCACTTTCCGTTTACGTATCTCAAGAATATACGACGATTATTAACAATATGTTTTGGTCGAAGAGCTGCATATTTGCGATAAATTTTTATGAAATCAATATTAGTAACAGTGAAAACACGCTTCTTATCCGTCTTGGTATCAGGAACGGTTACTATTAATACAGCATTCTCTTCCTGAATATCTTCAATGGCCATTTTTACTAACTCATCTCGTCGCAAGGCACCAGATATTCCCATTATCAAAACTACCTACAAAAATCAGTACAATAAATAAAACAATTGTAAATAACATCTCTTAACACTTACCTTCAACAATAAGTATTTTTCATCATTAGCTTCTTTCAGGAATGTATCAATTTGCTCACGCGTTAATACTTTAGACTTTTTTGCTCGATAACCTACTGCTTTTCTTTTCAGAAATGGTACTAATTTTGAAAACTGCTTGATGTCGATATTGTCTCGTATGTTCAGCATACACTTCAGCATGGAATAAATGCTCCATAAAGTTGAACTTTTTACAACATTTGATTTCTGAATCAAATAAGCCAATAAAATGTTTTCAGACATCGTCTTAACATTCTGTTTGTCACACCAATCTTTAAACTCGCCGTAACATTTTTCGTACTGCCGTTTAGATTTTTCGGGTATTAAAACGGAAAGCGCCGAATTTACAACGCTTTTGAGTTCCGGAGGAGTGGAAGGTACTGAAATATCGCTATCAGTATCAGACATTTTGCGTTTTGACAAGAACTGTCAAAATATATATTGAAACATATCATTTCCATAGCACACGGTGATATTGTTAAATGAATTGAAATGCTGTTGATTTTAGAGCAATAATATATTTATTTACAACTATCTATTTTAATAATTTTAACGATTGCACGAAAAATAGTGTGTATGCCATGGCCGCGAAACTTTTTAACGACCTCAAGATTATCTTGCCTCGGCCGCAAGCGGCCTCGGCGATAACTGTTCTTTCGGTACGTTAAAGAGGTATTTCGCGGCCTTAGCATACAAATAACTATTATAATTACTAGTAAATTTTACGTATTTGAAAGTCGTGAACAAAGTATAGTATTCTACTAGCATGTAATGGCTATTATTCACTCAGATGATTTACAACTTCATCTTCGTGAATAATAGCTACCATTATGCTTATTGAATAATATACTATTTTACACTTCTTCTATATAATAGATTAGCAATTGCAAGTTGTCAGTGACCAAAAATCTTGGAATCTTCATTGTTAAACTGTTTATTTTGATTAAGATTTTCTTCTGTATCGTTATACTGTTATACTGTTCGTGAAGGAAAATATATCCGGTATAGTTTCTTACAGACTAAGAGCCGACGTTTCGCAGACTTACGGTATAGTAAGAAAGTTCTTATAATTACTAGGTTTCATCTGCTCTACGTGAATTCGAGATTCAATATTTTCATGATAGATTCCTTTAAATTTATTGTACTAACTCTTACTTTTTAGAAGTCATCTTATTAAGAATAATAAAAAACGATGCTTCTTAGCGAAACGGCCGTCATTGTGATTTAAAACATATTTTTTCAAATAAACTTGGAAGTTACGTTGAAACCAAGAGTTTTTTTATTATTCTTAATAGATTTCTTTGGTAATATAGAGTTTAAAAATATGTAGGTCTATAAAATAAATACATAATTTGCCCAGAAATGTGTAGAAACTTGCTCCGGTTCTTACTGTAATTGCTATAGTTTTAAAGCTGCGAAAATGTTATAAAATTTTGCGTTATTTCACCAAAGGTTACTGTTACTTGGTTACTGAACTGAGTTTCTTAAAGAAAAGCAACTCAGTTTCGTAAATCGACATACTTATTGCGAAAATTCTATCACTGGTGGTATTACTTTTGAAAATATGATTATGATCTGATACGTAAAAGTTGCCAGAAAACTTTCATATTATAAAACACTGCTTCTGCTAGTATATTAAATCGATAATAAATTAATTTGTTTAAAACTCTGCAACATTCACACTATTCAATGTACATATTATTGAAAACATGGTATAGATAGTTTAAAATTGTTTATTTAACATTGCTTGTATAACGGTTATTTATTCATTACTTTTAATCATGCATCACAGATTTATTAAATCAAAGATATTTTATCGTACAAAGTATAGATTTGTGGATAGTTTTTTGTCTAAAATCCCAAAGAACAAAAAAATAATCAACGAATAAACGTGTAGATGCCTAACTTATATTCAGTTTACGTGCTGTTCGTACAAGACTTCTTTGCAGAGATTTGATGATTTGGTTAAGCACGCACCCTTCATTAGCATTGGTACAAATTGTTCTTCGACAAAGTGAAGGGCCTTTACGTTGACGTAAATACTTTACCTGTACGACGAAATTTCTAAACAACCGCTAGCATTACAGCTTTACTGAGGGACGCCGTGTTAAAATGTTGTTCATATCTTTCTGACACTTGTTTTAAACATGAACAGAAATACTGTTTTACTAAAAAAACTTTTTCTTCGGTAGAAAGAACTATTATATTGACAAAGATTTTAACCGAAAGGTAAAGTCAAGTTCACAACCAATGACAAGTATACCAAATAAAATAAATGTAACTTGTGTATGCAACTTCACAGCCCTCTTGTTTTGGTATTGTTTATTTTGGCGGCTACCGTATATAAGAAAATTTTTATTGTATTCGCAATTCAAAAAGTAGTATATTAAACAATGCATTTCATATGGTTTTATGTTATGACACGAGCTCAAGATAAAAAAACTAATCGCGAAGCCATGAGTTTTTTAAAGAACGAGTGTCACAACAGCCATATGAAATAAGTTGTTTAGAAAATTTTTTTTCTACGATCACTATGAAAAGAATGTAAATAGACACGGCTTACTTCAATGCGAAGTTAGTAATTCCGTACACTGTGCGGAATTCTCTGGACCCCGATGTTCGAAACTAAGAGAATTCCTCGCATGCGACAACTCCTATAGGAGCACTCGCATGCGACGTCGTCTACCCCCTACTACCTCCGAATCAGATTTAACGGTATGTTTGAAATGCAGACAAGTATAGTGTGTGAGAAAATGTACCACGTGAACACTCACCGTTCTCACACATCGAAAATATTGGTATGCTTGAAACCGAGAGAGCTCGATAAGTTCTCATAGGAGCGCTCTATTGGTATTTACCAGTAGAGTAGGAGAGGAGAGTAAGCATCGGCAGAATACACTTATATAAACTATGTTGTTTCTTGTAGTTGGCAATTTTTTAATTATTTGTGTTGGTATTATAGCCTGAATAGCATGATACTACAAAGTTACACGTATCCTCAAGCAATTTAAGTGGTTTGTGGTCAAGAATAGTAAACTAGAGAAGGATAGTTTAATCCCATAAGATGAAGTACGTTCGCCAAAAAATCGATGACACGTGGTTGCCTGTGACGTAGGCTGCAGTTCTCGTTATAAAGTCGTATTAAATCATTATACAATATTTAATAAATATAAGTATTAAAACTATCCTATGGTAACATTTATTATAAATTATAAGTATTTAATCTAAGATATTCAAATACTGATACGTTAGTTATTCAGAAATAATAAAAACACTTAAGAAGCCAAGAGAAGATCTCAATATTAATAATTGACCATATGCCATGGGTTTTAGTACACACTTTTGGCGATAATACGGTCATTTTTGCAACAAATTTTCTTGGATATTTTATGGTGACAAGCAAAAATTACTACTGGTTTTCTTGTTGTAAGCAAAAATGTGGAAGCATGTCATTTTTCGAGGTTCTCAAAACAATGGTTAACTTTGGCATTGATTATTTTGAAAACTATGCAGAATATATAGTAGAAATACTACAATTTCATCCTTTTTTTAATATACAAGACAAGAAGATATCACTAATTTTCAGCTTTTTCTACACTACCTATTCAAAATAAATTTTTAAAAGTTTTTCTGATGCATAACTCCCTCCATTTATTAATAAAGAACACAAATTTGCTTAAGAATTAATCTGACTTTAGAAGTAGGTAGACAAATAAATCTTCATACGTATATAAAACATTTAATTTTTAATTAATTAGGTATCCAATAAATAAATATAAACACATCAAATGGCAACATAAAGTATATAAAAAGAATTTTAACACAGCACCCATCAAATAAAAATTAAGATATAGGTAATTAAATTACATAATTTAAATTTGATCGCCCAATACCACATGATTAAAACATATCTCTTTCAAAGTGTAACAAAATACATAATATAGTTTAATACTCGTAGATTGCATTGAAACAATAAAAACTTTTAAAATAAATTATAAATAGACATTCAAATTGGATCACAATAATACCAATAAGAAATGGTAGGTACCTTTAATGAATGCTATAATATATAATTATATTATCACAACTACATTAAAATCTTTGGATTTTGACAATAATTATGAATTAAGTGTGTAAACATACAAAATACAGGTAATTTTTACGATCCCCCAGACCTAGTAAAACATCCGTTCAATAATTTTTAAATCTACCTAATCCTTAAAAAGGTATGTAGCTCGTGTTCGCAAATAAAATAAAACCCCGTTACCTACCCATTAAATTACCAACTGCATGAAATAACAACATACCTATTATAAGTGTAGTCTGCGCATGCTTACTCTCTTACTCTACTGGTAAAAACCAAGAGAACTTACCGAGTTCTCTCGGTTTCAAGCATACCAATATTTTCGATGTGTGAGAACAGTGAGTGGTCACGTGGTACATTTTCTCACACGACTTACTCGTCTGCATTTCGAACATCGGGGTCCTGTACCGCATTCTAAACATGCGCATACCTATTATTACCTATTAGATCTCCCACGCATCTATCGTAGGAGGCCCTGTAGGAGGCTGACAGTTCGTGAATTGTTATGTATATTTTGACTTTAGCCACATTTAAATAGTTTTAATTATTTTTATAGAAAAATAATACATAAGAATTTATATAAACTTTTAATCTAAATATTTGACAACGCGACGAATCATTATATAATTGTTTCAAAGTATAATGGAAGCAGTTGATAATAATTCATATTCAGAAGATGAATATATGGAAAACACACCACCAGAAATTTTGGAGATTGCTTTGAACGTTTCATTATTTATAATATAAGTTATTTAAAAATAAATATTTTAACTTCTAGACTCTCCTTGCGATCGTGTTAACTGGTGCCTATCGAAGAGAAGAATTGTGGAATTTAAAATTAGATGACTTGGAAGATTTAGGGACTTCCCTATTGGTTAGGCTTCCAAGTACGAAAACTAAAACTGAAAGATCCTTTACGGTAACTGAAGAATTTTTTAATATCTACAAAAAGTACGCTTGTCTGCGACCTGATAACGTCATTGACAGATGCCTGTTTGTGAATTATCAAGGGCGTAAATGCACAAAGCAAATTGACGGAATTAACAAAATTGGCAATATGCCTAAACAAGTGGCAGACTTTTTACAATTGCCGAACCGTAATCTTTATACTGGCCACTCTTTTCGACGCTCCTCTGCAACTATTTTAGTAAACGCAGCAGGAGATTTATTAACTCTTAAACGCCATGGTGGATGGCGATCAAGCAATATTGCAGAAAGCTATGTCGATGACGCCATCGCCAATAAAATAGAGAAAGCCAATAAAATTGTAAACAGAGTAGATTCCCCAATTAATCAAAAAGAAAAACCCTTCACATCATCGGCAAATATTTCAACACTTACCGATAATTTGGTAAAAAATAGAGAGACTCCTGGATTAACACTTCAAAATTGCTCAAATTTTACCATAAATTATAATTTTAAATAAAAATGTTTATTGTTTTTGTCTCAAATTTAATTAACTTTAATATAATCATTTAAATTGGGTTAAATTAAGTGTTATAATTATTATTTTGCATTCCTGTAATATACTTAATAATAATAAAAATGGTTAATAAGTTTCTTATTTCAATTATTATAAATCGTGATCGAAGAAAAAGTATTGTGTGCAACATGTGCGCAAAGAACACGAGCCGCTAGGCGAGTGTTCGCAAATCGAACGAGTGGGAAAAGTACTTTGCGCACTTATTGCACAAACTACTATTATATTTTGCCATTTTATCATTTTTTAAATTAATTTATTATTTGTATATAAATTACGAAAATTTCGATTTTAAAAAGTATGTTGGTTGGCACCGTGTAATTTATAAAGGTTTTGAAATTTAACTTATCAAGTAAGTATTAATGTTTTAAAATATTTTAAAATGAATAATACACAAATAATAATATATTATAAATATATAAGTAAAATATGTTATTCATATTTACAAATACTTACTTAAAGAACAATATAAGATTAATAAATTGCTGTTAGCAATTAGCAACAAATGTCGTTACCAGTAGTCGTGTCATTAGATACTTCACTTATGCTGACAATCATTTAAAACAAAAATTTGCGTGCGTAAAAGTCACGCAAATGCGTTTTATAAGGAAGATTTTTATAAGTGCTAAATATAAAAAATAAATTGAATCACCCCTGTATATAAATGTTCATAAATATAAAAATTAAACGGATTTTTATCAATTAAGCTCTAAAATAAAGCGTCTTCGAGAAGGACGTGTGCATCGCTTCAAAAATGCGGAATTTCCAAATCATCGGCTGCTACAGATTTTTGCCGTTCAAAAAATAAATAATCCTAACTTTTCGGAAGTAAGTATGTATGTAGCCATCGAAGTTGCAGTATACTTTCTGTCTTCTCATTTCTTTATGGACGGCAAATCGAAGATAGCCGTGACACGCTATTAGAAACAAGATTGAAAATATGTCCAAAAGAAAATTAAACCTGTCATCTTAGCAAGAGAGCGGGCGGTCCATTAACGGGTTTATAATAAAAAAAAGTTCTTATATACAAGGGTTAAGCTTTACGTAAGGGATTTAGCCAAGGTCTTTTAAAGGTATATATTAGAAATATTGGAGATATGTATCGAGAGAAAATTGGGTAGCTTTTTTGATTGGTAACGTGGATTTGGAAGGAAATAGTGCGTTCTATAAATGCGTTAAATACACATATGTCCAAAAGTTTGGAATATTTAGAAATAATACAGTATGCGTCAAAATAAACAGTACCGAAAATAAAAATTAATTTTTAATTTCTGTAATGTAAGTGTTCAAAATGTTCACCATTTCGACGCAAACAAGCTTCATATCGATTTTGAAAGTCAATAAACATATTTATAAAAAGTAGTTGATGGAACTTCTCTAAAATGACATCAGGACGTTCAAATCCAAGGAATCTGGTTGTTTGTCGATTAATATAGCCGCTAAGATGAACGTGACTCTCGTCTGAAAACCATGTTTTTCAAAAATTCGGAATCTTCGTAAATTAAACTCAACATGCGACCACAGTAAATTTCTCTTGCACGTTTGTCTGCAGCATTTAGTCGTTGTCCAACTTGAATACAGTATGGATTACTTTCGTTAGTGCATACTGTTTTTCGATGACCTGAAGAACCTTTACGTTGACACAATACACTACCAGTGCGAGGAAATTTTTCAACAACAGCTAACATCACACTTTTACTAGGAGCTGCTTCATTAAATGTTTGTTGATATTTTATTGACACCTGTTCTAAGCTTGGACCATCATTACGACCTTTTCCGTATGATCGAAAATAATGCTCTTTTCTTCCGTTGTTAGAACCATTTTTAAATCAAAATTAACTGCAGCGTACTATTAATATATCAACTAATGACAATTAAGTCACATATGACAAATACATATTACATAAACAACTCCACAGCACTCTCTGTTTCGGTACTGTTTATTTTGGCAAATACCGTATATGTAATGTTTTTAAATCAATATTCTAATGTCAGCTGTTCCTGTACATACGATACTTCATTTTCTATACACATAACAAAGAAAAAAACAGAAAAGGTTGGCAAGAGATTGTGAATTTAGCACTCCTTGTACTCTTTGTATAGTAGATGAAAGATATGAATATTTGAATAAAATCGTATGTTTGTGAGCGCAATAGAACAATGGATATAACTGATAAATATTTAAGTGATCTAAACGATGAAAATATAAATATTTTAAATGCATTACAAAACTACATTGGCTCAATCCCGATCGGCTGAATAAATCACAACCAATGCCGAAAATATCTTATTTCGTATTATTCTTTAAATAATCGAAAAATCGTTCTCCTTTCAACGAATCTGACCACCTACCTAAAATAAAAAGAAAAAATAAGCATGGACAGGATGATGGATAGATGGTGAAACAGAAAAAACGTAAAAATCAGAATTGGCAATTTGGAAAGGTCTTAAGTATCTATATTTTCCGGTATCCCTGTATATGTATGAATTATGAGGGTAGCGGCCACGTTCTGACAATATTTTATTTGTTATCGGAATTTAGTTCGTGACGCTTTTCCCAAATATCTGTATGCGGTTTTCGGAGAATTAAATATATTTTGCATTTAAATAAATGTTTACGAGGGTCCTCCTTTCTTCTTAACTAAGTTAAAACATGATAAGAAATTTACTTTACACTTAAATACTGTGAAAAACTATGTTTTTTAACTATAGTGTAGGAGGGACCTTAGTTTGGGTAACACAGTGGTTCGATATGGAACCCACGTAGACAAGGAGCCGGTTGTGATGTCCCTGTGTATGACCGGGTGTGACAATATTTACCCTTGTTTTATAGCCATCTTTTAGGTCAGAAAGACTGAGTGGAGATTTGATGTCAGTTTGGCTATTAGGATAAATATTTAATTATTGACTGTTTCATTTATAGCTACCGGTCAAATGCGACTGCAGTGGTCCGGTAAGCGGAATGATATATTATGTGGTGGGGAATCTGAGAAGACACCACATCCTACTTTCACCTCTAGTTTAGACCGATCTGTATAAAAGAGAGGCCCTCTTGACTTGACTTAGTGCACCGTCCAATCTTATCTAGAAGAGAAATTGCGGTAGAAAATTGAAGTGGGTTTTGTCCAGCCTGTATCATTTAACTTCTGGAATTCTTTCATGGACCTTGGTCCATGGTGAGACTACATTGAGTCTAAGAGACGCACAAGCTGTACACTTTTCCCACATAGGTCTAGTGGAGTCAGGTGTAGGATCATTTCTAGGGCTATCGTTTTTCAGTCTTATAAGACACTGAAATATAAGAACGGCAGCTAGTCGATGTACCTTTCCCCACCCTTTTTCAGTTATTCTAGGGCTGACCACTGTACTAATGAACCCTGCATAAGTGTGGGTCTTACAATTGCTGGGTATAAACAATGGACAATGCTGAGTCCCAGCTTCCATTGCTTTACAATTGTCCTTTTGAGGTGCACAGTGCTTCAGTTATCTTGTGCACCTTATCTCTCCACAACAGCTTTCGATCAAGTCCTAAATATTCGTATCTAGCTTGTTCTGAGAGTTTATTTCTAGCCTTCCTCTAATGGAAAGAGGAAAACATGGGATTTTTTATTTCCTCGTAAACAGAAGTAGTTCTGTATTTCCCGGATATCATGTATGATATCCGACAAAGTCTCTGGAAATTGGCCTAAGACCACAATCGCGATATCTTCAGCATAGGCGACAATTTTAATAGGTACCTTAGTTTTTCCATTTCCTGGAAAAATTAAATTGATTGTACTAACCCTTACTTTTTGGAAGTCCATCTTATTAAGGATAATAAAAAACTCTTCGTTTTAACAAAACTTCCAATATTTATTTAAAAATTGCTTTTTTAAAAGACTCAATGACGATGCTTAATAGCGAAACAGCTGTCATTGAGTCTTTTAAAAAAGCAATTTTTAAATAAATATTGGAAGTTTTGTTAAAACGAAGAGTTTTTTATTATCCTGGAAAAATCATTGAGAGTAGGGTCCACAATAGGTGTGAAAGCACTCCTCCTTGTGGGGTTCCCCTATTGATCACTGTTTTTATCTGGCATCCCGAGTCATCTACTTGGATCTCCGTGCGCACATCATGTTGTCGAACTCGACAATAGGCTTGTCGATTTCCAGTCTTTATATTTCCATTGTAGCAGTACTGGGAGTTACATTGTTGGACGCCCCTTAAATGTCTGAGAAGGCCACCGATGAGTATTCCTTGTAGCCTGGTAACATTTCATTGACTGAATAATAGTTCATGGAGGGCTGTTTCTGCTGACCTACCCATGCAGTTAGAATTCATCTCCTAATAGTGTATTTCTTATACAAGAATCAGCGTTTTAGTAGAAATGATATTAGGCCAAAGGGCCAATAATCATGGGGGGGTTGTAAGATTGTTTCACCCCTTCTTTCATTTCTCTTTCACTTTTTTTCATTTCTTTAAGTTAGGCCTGGTATCTGACTATTAAATCAACTGTTTGGATATAACTTACATTCCGCTGGTGTAATGTTATTTCTACCAGGGCCCTTATACTCATCCAGTGAATATAAATACTCCTATAGGAAAGTCAGTCATCTTTCTTATAAGTATATTTGTGTCATATTTGTGACTGATTTTATTATATGTTTTAATTTTGGTTTTCGCTTATGTGTTTTTTTACTCAGTTTGAATTTGATCACTGTGTTAATACACGTAATTTATAGTATTTACTATTCAAAGGTATGAAATAAACGCATTATCAATACAAGTTATAATAAATTTTGATTAGGAAAATGAACAAATGGCAGAGAACCAAAATAATAATGATTTGCTGCAGGCTGAAGCTGATGTTAATACCACTTATCTGTCTACTATTAATATCGGTCCTTCACCTCCCGAACATTGTGCATTAATTCTTACAACAGCCGCCTTTGCTTTGTTTTTTTTTAAGTAAAGTGCTACATTTTTATTACAAGTATTCTTAAAGTGAATTCTGCAGTACAGCACCTCCTTTACAGTTCAGGGTGCTTCTGTAAAAACTTTTTCAATGTTGTCTACTTTTTGTATGTATTAACTATTCGGTAGCCACTATCTGTGATAAATTTGGCAAGAAAGTCAGTCATTTTCTCTTAGTCTAGAATACGGTTTTAACCAATCGAGAGAAATATGCCAATGTGAGTACCTACTTCCTATTCATGTGCTCTCTTCTCTCAGTTTTACTGACATGGTGAGAATACGGGTCCAGGAGATTTGTAGTCTTGAAATTGTGCGATATCCATTAAATCTCCATTTGGGTTACTATCTAAGGGTTACTGATTTGTTCGGTAACAGGTGCTATTGGCCCATACCACCCACTTAGTTGTTGGCCTTAAAAGTGGGTATCTACCAGTAGCTCTACGGTTTCTATGTCCGTGGTCGTTTATGAGATTTAATTAGATAGTTTGGCGCTATCGAGTTGGACGAGATGAGTTACCGCAGTCCGTTGCCCTCTGTAACGCTGTCGATACTGAAACAGACCTCAGAATATGATTTATTTTTAGCATATAGAATACTCTTCAATTTTGAAGTTTATATTGGCTTTGTAAATACTTCACCCTTGGGTTTCTGTGACGCTGTCCACTAGTTGGTTCAAACCTGCCCTAGAACTGTATTTCTTATTAATAAGAATATTTATGCTTTCGGCTATTCCTTACCTTGTTGGTAAATGACATTATATCCTTTTATTTGAGTTCTGCAATCCTGTTGTTTAACCATCCATGTGATGGAGATTGATTTGCAGGACTTTCATCTGTGACAGCCACAGCTGCTTCGCTAAATGATCCCATCATGTAATGTTCATTAGTGCGGTGGAAAGATTGTTGAATTTAAACCTTAATATTTGTTTTAATAAAAATTTTAATTCAAAATTATTCAATTATTATTTTATGGAAATAGTTTTGATTAGTTTGTCTTTAAATAGAAGTTAGTTTTTCTGATTTATAGGTATGCAAAAAAATGTAAAGTTTTATAGATAATGCAATCAGATTTAGTTGCAATACTTCAACTAAATTAAATCTAATGCTGCTAATGCTTGTTTCAAAAGCTGTAAAAGAATTAAATCTTTAAAAAAAGTTTCAAACCTTCAAGGAAATCTGAATGTTGTTTTTTATCACAAGTGTGTAGTATTTGGATGTCAATGGTCTGTAAGAGTGAGGATGGATGTTCAAGTAGGTGTTTTGCATAATTTGACTTATCTGGTTGTTTTTTACATTTTGGACAATTAAGTTTGTAAACACCAGATTTTTTTAATTTGGGTAATTTTGTTTTTACATTTAACAATTTTGTACCAACATTATTTTGTGTTTTAAATGATATTAATGATGATGTTGCCGAAGATATTATTTTTGAAATTGTATTGGAAATATTTCCACAATATGTTATATTTGTATGACTTTTTATTTCTTTAGTTTGTTTAGGAAATAATAGCTGTAGTGACACTTTCTGTTCTTTCTTATTAATTAATTTATTTATTAAATGAATTGGATAGCCATTAGACGTAGCTATTTGTTTTTTGATACTAATTTCTTTATCAAAGTTAATTTTGTCCATTGGAATTGAAAATGCCCTATGTATCATAGAATTATAAGCTGCTAATTTATGCGTTATAGGATGATTTGAATTATATGGTATGGTTATCATAGAAGAGTTTTTTATTATTCTTAATAAGATGGACTTCCAAAAAGTAAGGGTTAGTATAATAAATTTAATCAAAATGAAAAGGTTTAAACTATATTTTTAAAAATAGGACAAAAAGTATATACTGTGTTTGGTAAAGAAACTAAATTTATCCATTCTAATTTATTAGTCTGTTTTTTACCTATTTATTATAACCTGTTGTTAAAGCTACTTTTTCTAGCCATATTTTTGTAAATAAACTTACCATTCTGGGATGCTTCACTTAAAATAATTTCATACTCTCTTTCTGGCCTATTTCTATTTTTGATTAGATTAGATAATGTGAAAATATTGTGTATATACATACTTTTGTCCCACCTCATCTTTATAGGATCTTGTCCAGCTACTCGTAGCTCTTCGCCTATAGCCAGACATATTTGTTTTAAAATACCTTTAAATTCACAAAATCTACAAAAAGGAAAAATCTAGGAAAAGGTTACTATTGATCCAGGCCACCATTTTTATAGTTTGTTATTGCCTATTGAATCATATAAAACTTTATGGTTGATTTATTTAGGCCACAGAAGGGTCTGTTGGTTTTTTTGAAGAACCTTCGACGGCCTTTTTGGGCTAGTAGGTTCACCTCTTCATTACACTGGGTACCCAGGGCTGTATAAAAACATAGCAATGGTATTTTCTTGTAACGTTTACCTGTTGTTCCTAAACTTGAGTCATCTGCAGCCAAAGAATGGAGCCATATCTCTTACCTCCAGATTCATTGTTCATTTAGAAAGCCCACATGTCTCTCTTTACAGATGGCTTTTTACCTAGTACGGTGCAGAGTCTTAGTCTTCTATCTATCTTCCGGAATAAAAACTATGCATGTGTATGGTTTGGTTATATTATATTTTTTATCCAATACCCTTCACAGGGTCCATTACCTGATGGCGAAGTCTTCCATCTCATAGCCTTCCGCTGTTGTACTTTGGTAGTTAAAAATTCTACATCAACTGCTGCTACCTTCACATAGGGCATATTTGAAGGACATTTTATCCTTTCTTGCCTTATTTCGCACCGTAGAGCATGGCAACGTTTTCGCGCTTTGACAGCCTTCGACGTGTTTTTTGTCACGGATGTGTATTTTAAATGTTCTCCAACCTTCTCTTGGCAGATAAGTTGTCTGGACCATGGAAATTTTGAATTTCTCTCTCTCTTGAAATAACTCCCAAGTACTAGATCTGCTTCCAAAATAAAAAAAAAAAAGAAAAGGAATACGAATGTTGAGAAATCTCAAAAATAATATTGGTAAATATACAAGACTGGTTGCAGGGAGAATATAGAAGATTTTATTCGGAGTGGGCTTGATAAAGAATATTTGTTAAGAAAGGTAAGGTTTTATTCATACTCATTTTAATTTAAATTTGTTTATGTCTCCTGTATTTTTCGTGAAAATTTTTACCATAAATTTTTCAGGTTAATTTAACTGGCCATAATTATTTGCGAACAATATTTCCTGAAGAAACAAGGTTTTTTGTGGGCGTCCGATAAGGATTTATCAATAATTTTTATTAATTCCTAAAACAGGTACATTTGGTATATTGCAGTGTTCTGCTTATTTTGAATTCTTTGCTCTTTGCATTAAGTTTTTTACTCCAATTGTTTTAGAAACTTTAAAATGAATGTCCAACCTCGCCAAAACCGGAATCTTACCCCTGAAGAGTACGCCGCAGCTGTTGCTTTAATAGAGGAAGGTTTTTCACAGATGCAAGTGGCAGAACGATTCAATGTGCCACAGTCGTCGATCTCTCGAGTGGTAAAGAGATTTGGCGAAACAAGAAGCAACCTAAGGAGGCCAGGCCAGGGTCGTGAACGCATGACAGATGAGAGAAGCTGATTTGAGACTTAGAGTGTCTGCAAGAGCACCTCCCTTAACCCCAGCACATCGAAGAGCAAGACTTGAATTCGCTAGGGAGCATGTGGAATGGGACGAGCATGAATGGTCCAATGTTTTGTTCTCAGATGAATCAAGATTTTGTCTGTATGCCAATGATCGACGTCTACCTGTGTACAGAAGGCCCCGAGAACGATTTGAGCAATGCTGTATATAGCCACAGTATGCTTTTGGTGGTGGGTCCATTATGGTTTGGGGTGGCATTAGTTTGGGAGCCCGTACAGATTTAGTAATGGTTCAAGGGGGCCGTATTAATGCTCACAGGTATATCGTGGACATCTTAGAACCCCATGTCGTCCCTTTTGCCCTCTTCGTGGGTGACAATTTCATTTTCATGCACGATAATGCACGACCGCACGTAGCGAGAGTGGTACAAAACTACCTTAAAGAGGTAGAAATTAATACCATGGATTGGCCAGCCAACAGCCCAGACCTCAATCCGATCGAGCCAAAAAGCTTGCTCAAAAAGCCTCTTCGAGCTTTACCAAACCCCCCTATCCACCTGAACGAGGTTCCTTTGCGTTTGGTCGAAATTTGGCAAAATTTAGAGCAGCAAGAAATACGAAACGTAATTTTAAGCATACCCAGACGTTGCCAGGCTGTAATTAGAGCCAGAGGAGGCAATACCCGTTACTGAAATCATTTTTTACCCTGTTTTTCTTAATTAATTTTTTTCTTTTTTCCGTACTTTTGTTTAACACATTTTTTTTTGTTTAAGAGGGGGATTTACCTTGTAAATATCAGTATTTGAAATGCTTTCATAGTCCCCCACTTTTAAAATTTATTTTTAACTTTAGGATGACGAAAAAAATATGTAATGTAGGTAAAAGCCCAATCTGTGTTCCTATGGAGAGATTTTTAAAAAATTTTATTAAGTTTTTTCTAAAAAAAATGGTAAAATGTCGGTTTTTTACCCATTTTTCTCAATTTTTTTCAAGAAAACCTAAATAAAATTTTTAAAAACTCTCTTCATAGGAACACAGATTGGACTTTTAACTACATTACATAATTTTTTCGTAAGCCTAAAATCAAAAATAAACTTTAAAAATGGGGGACTACGAACTCTTTGCAATCCAATATTTTGCTATTATAAAGTGGCTCCGCCGATTGGAACGTAAAGGAACTAATACTTTATAAAGATAATAAACTCAATCACAGATGTTTGCATTTTACCGGGGAACGATAAAAAATACTTTTTAATTTTGTCTTTATTTCTACATATCTTTGGTACAGCCAAAGACAAATGAAACGCACAACTAGATTCAGGTGGGATTAGTTGCTGACCTCATGTTGCAACGCTGCGAATAGAATTGTGACCAGTTTTCTTTAGTTTAAAAAAGGTTTATATGTATAATATCGTAAAACTCGTTGTATGAATCAAGTACCAACTAATGTAGATATAAATAATGTTATTTTAATTACTATTTAAATGATTTTATTTATATATTACTTATATGTTTTTTTTATTAATTTTATTGTCTGTATTGCAAACGATCGATGTATTTTAATTTTATATTAAACTTTAAGAAAGTTTTCAATCACAGGAACGGAACGTTAGTAATGAAAGTCGCAGTGTTTTAATTCATTTTCAAGACATATATAATCCGCTCCCCCCTATAGTCACCCCATGGAACACCCTATACATTTTGGATTTTCTACATTTCTTTTGTGAACTGATTTCAGAAATTATATTATCCCTCATCCTCGACTGGGGATAATGTTCACAACAATAACTTATAAACTATAATAGCTAGAACAAAAAACTGATCGGATTCTTAAAAAATTTTTTTAAAATTATTAAATATGCCATTTGTTTATAAAAATTTTTTAAACAGTTGGTCACAAACATTTTAAAAAATTGGATTTATATTGTTTATAGCGTATTAAAAAATACTGTAAACAATTGTTTACACAAATTTAAATTTTTCAGATCTAAAATCGCATTTGTTTACTTTGCTTGTTAATAACAATTTCAATTTTTAAAAATTTTATTATTTAACTTTGTTCAGTAGCTTTATGATAAAGGATTCCAGGGGTTAAAAAAATTCTTGTGTTTTTATTTTACTCACAATAACGAATTTAAAGTTAGTAACAATGAAGATGTAATTTTTTAATTAACAAATGGATATAAATCTGAAAAATAACGAAAAAAATTATTTTTTGACTACAGAAATTTGTTCTCTGATATGTTCTGTTAGTGCTAGAATTTAAAAAAATTTTTTTATTAATATTTACTTATTGAAAAAAAATAATTTATGTCATTTGGTCGTTGCGACGGTGACGCGCCGCCTGTTTTTTATGCCATTTTCAATATTAATTTAGACCTATAAATAATTGAGCTACAACTCGGGGAGTTGGAACTTTTTTGTTGAAAATTTCCTGCCCTTTAAGAATCCGTTCAGTTTTTTGTTCTAGCTATTATAGTTTATGAGTTATTAGCAAAAATGTAAACCCCCTTTTTTTAAAATCTTAAATTGTTAATAACAATAGGAAATTTTTTTAAACGGATTTTGATATTCAGGAACATTTTTATATTTGTCATTTCGAATAGATTGATACCAAAATCAGATTTTTCGGATCGGTGTTACCCAAATCCGATTTAAATGACTTCTCGACCAGGCTATTACCTCATTTTAAATTATTTTAAGAGAGTTCATATACGTTGTAACTTTTTGTTGTATTCGATAAAGATGAATCGCTCAAAAATATCTTTACACTAGTTAATTTATCGACAAAATCGAAAACCATCAAAAATTACCGAAAAGTCGAAAAAATAAAAAATATCGAAACTTATATTCGTAATATTTCCAGCACAATTACAAAAATGTTGGAAAGTTAACTATCGTCCTACGGTTTATATTAATTACTATCATAGAATAAGGTTTATGAGTTACTATTGAATAAATATTAATACACCCTCAACTCAACATCTATTTACTAAATCCCAGGCAACGAAAATTTTGATTGTTATAATAATGCAAAATAGTTGAACCAGAAAATGAATATGTAAAAATCCCTTAGAAACTATGAAAACTACACAGTAGACGTATTATTTAATATTCGGCCCAATGTTCTCTAAATATGCACAATTAACCATAGACTAATACCAGTGACTATAACAATAATTATTGTTATAGTCACTAAATAATAAATAATAAATAATACTAAAACTGTGGAATAAACCAAATTTGCCAAAATGTATCGTTGAAGTTGAAACGTCTGCTATCCCCTCCAAATAGATAGATTTACGTTATTACGGTCACAATTGATGTACTCGTATTTCTAATACATTTCATCGGCGTTGCTAGGCATATAATAAGTAAATGAAACTAGTTTAATTTTTATGAATTTTGGTGGTTGCCTTGTGCGTTTCATTTGTCTTTGGCTGTACCTTCATAAGTAATTTTTGTGTTCTCTTTCACTACGCATATTTCTTAGTTATTAAAATCTGACAATAGTTTTCAAGTTAAAATATTAGCAAATATTCTAATATATAAAAAATAATTAATGCAATGTAATAAATAAAATAATTAATAGGAATCACATTTTAATAAATCAAATTAAATAAAAACTAAAATTGTTGTTTTTCTGGTGTTGATTTCAAGATTACTTTTTTATTGCATTAAATTGGCAATAAAAATAGCTTCAATAAGGAATCACACTGTGAATTTTGTAACTGTTATTTTTCCCTGAAAAATAAAATATTTGCATCTATTATGTTTAGTGTCTTACCATTACCATAAAAACATCTGCAAGGGATTAAGTATTAAAAATATAATCAATCAGCAGGTACCGAAGGAAATTATATAATTATCTTTCCTGTATTTGAGTAATAGTGTGGTGTATTTTGTTTATTTTTCGGACTTATCTTTGTATTTTTGTGTTTTTGAGTGTTATTTTGATATTTTTACGATGCCTCTTCGAAAAAGTGCCAAAAAACGATTATGAATGTCGTCTAAAAGAGTATCAATGCGATCCCTAAATCGCAAGTGTCAGAAGAAAGCAATTAAGAAAAAAGAAAGTAGCGAATAAATTCATGTATTACTCAGGTTGGTCAAAAGGGACATTTAAGTCGTTTTTTCTAATTTTGAAGTTTTAGGATATAAAAATATAAATCTTTCAAAAATTTGGTTTTCTAAATTTTGTCTTACCTAATAATACACTTTACACTCTTTATTGAATACTCATGCGCCAATATTTTTGAATTTTCCCCTTCCACTGCTAAAATATGACTACTTCTTGCCATAGAACTATTGCTACCAAGAATACCACAATTTAAATGTGTCAAAAGCTGTCAAAAGCTAGCTTCTATCTGCCATATAGCCGCGGCAGCCCATGCCATAAACCACAAAGGAGAAGTTCTAATTTTTATTTCGTTCCTGTACGCCGCTTGCTAGTTGTTATTGTGTTTTTCTTGTCTTTGTGTATTTAATATTAACGACTTGTGTGTGTACCTAGACTTCTCTTTGGATTTACTTTACTTTGGATTACTGATTACTTTTGCATGTCATGCCAACACAATTTTATAAGGGACACGAACATTTAGGGGGAACTACGAGAGTGAAAGTTGGTTCGCGCATGAGTATTCAATTTGTGCCATTAATGAGATGGGTCTATTAAAAAAAAACTAAGTCTTACAATTACATATTGGTGCGTCCTGTAATTTTCAAAATAATTCAACTTTTATCTCTGACGGTTAAGATGACAGATTTTAAATTTTGTCATAGATAGGACACTGTGTCTATTTTTCCTGTAAGATTATTTATAAAAGACAATAATCCGAATCAATATCTCAATATAAAATCATTTCAGAGTTTTTATTTAAAATATTTCTTGATGCAATTGATTTTTCATATCTTTTTATTATCTCTTATTTTTTTATTTTTACGATATTAGCGAAAATCGATACTTAAAGCCCTTTTTTAACTTGTGATCAGTATGACAGATATTCACTATTCGAAAAGTTTGGGAAATTAGGTCTGAAATTTTGCCTGAAATTAGGATTATTAGGCTGAGTTTTAAAAGATGATGGGGAATTAAAATTTGAAAAATTAGTGGGACTTGAATTAAAATTTGTTTGACCGTTACTGGTATAACTACTATAATTGTTATTATTTCTATTAAAATTATTACTTCTATTAAAATTGTTATTTCTATTATTATTATTTCTATTAAAATTATTATTATAATTATTATTGTTTCTATTTAAACTATTATTTTGATTTCGAGAATTATTTCTGTTATTAATGTTATTATTTGAATTATTTCTAATATTACTATTATTATTATTGTTTGAATTATTTTTAAAATATAAAAAGTTTACTTCCTCTTTAACAAAAGCCATTGCCTGTTCTATTGAATCAGGATTTTTAAGAGCTTTTAATGTAAAAATTAAAAATTAAAACAAAAACCGTTTTGTAATTGTCGAATACCTAAGAGTTAGAAATAAATATTTTTTGTTTTTCAATTTATGCTTATTTTTTGCTAGGGCGACTTTTAAAAATTATGCATTAATTTTGTCTTACTTATGGGTATTGCTGGAGCATGCAGAAGAAATGAGTTTCTTGAATGACTGAATATAATTGGGAAAATCCATAATAAAATTGCCAAACACCGGGCACTGTTTTCAATGTACTTCTGCTACATTATTAGTGGTGGTGGTTTAATACTACGTAGTAATGTAGTGAAAGTTTATATTAATGGTTTAATTAAAATAAAATAGAGACGTTTCAAAAATTATCCGGTCAGTCAACCTCCCAAGTCAGATCCTTCCACCTCTACTAATAATTGTACTTAAACATCAACTTCTGGAATAAATATTAAAAATTGTCACAATTTAACTTTTTTAAAAAATACTTCTAATTAGTTCACTAAAATGTTAATGTAAAGAGGTTCTATTAAAATGTATAACAAAAACTATATATTATATCTATAAAGATCTTTCCATAAGTTGCCGTTAATATTTATCTCAGGCGACAAAGTATCACTTTCCACTCTTGATACACAAATATTAAAGGTAAATTCTAGCTCCAATTTGACATATTAACGAAATAATCAAATTTAATATTTCGTTAAAAATAAATTCAAATGCCGATAAAACACTTAAAGGAATTAATTTCAATAGTAAACAATAATATATTTTTTCCAGTTATTGATGGCGCCCTTTAATTATATTTACCTATTCGAGAATTGAGGGGTATCCTATACACTGCGCCAATTTCAATTTTTTATCTTTCAAATTGAGTCTGTTTATTCAAATCGGTAATTGGGTTTGCGTAACACTTATGTTTGTTAGTTATACGGTTTCTACAGATTCTGTTTGTGTTGGGGCTTGGTTTATTTTGACTGTTAATTAAGTTTATTTATCAAAAGCGTGAGAGTTACAATTTCGACCTTAATACAACGTTCCTGATTTTAAACTAGAATAATTTTTCAAAAGAAAAAAAAATAATCAACATGAATGCCTAAAACAAAAATTTAATAAATTATATTTGAACTTGTTAACAAAAATAATAAAACCGTATTAAAATAAATGAATTATAAGTAAGTCAACGTAATCCCTTTAATTAATCATCGTTTTTGATATGAATAAAGCTCTGGTAATCACTGAAATGCACGGCAAATCCTACATGACTCTGTCCACAGTAATGAATCCCAATTAGTCGAACCATAAAACAGATGCTTTAATTCTCTTGGTGTTGTTCTGTGAGTTACGTATATTCTCGGTTTTCCTTTTCTGTTGTATTAAGTTTTTTCTCTGTTTATCTGGTAAAGGATTGACGTTTTTGTACTATTACGACATGTTTTGTATTTCATTAATAAATTGTTCTGTGAAACTATTTACTTTTGTTTTACATAATCGTCTGTTAAACTTTTGTAAAAAATTACGTTTCATTCTGCATGTCTATATATGTTCTGTTGAAAAATGTTGAACGCGCATAAAGAGGTAAAAGTGTGTGTTAGTGTAGTGGTAGTGTAAACGGTTTCGGTATCAGATTCGACAACGGTTTCAGATTCAACGTTTTAGTAACAATGATTTATAATATTTTAATTCTATTTTTAATTTAGATAATTAAAAATATTCGACGAATATTTTGTGCATATTGAGATAATTTACTCAATACCAAAATTTATTTTAATATTTAATATTTAATTTAAAATAAATATCCAAATAAATATTGAACTACCTATGAATCCTAATTCCTATCTATTTTCCTAATTAAATCTTATCTTAAGAGGGGTGTCTAAAATGTGACAGCTGAAAACGGGTGGCAAGCCTGAATTGTACCCAAAATTTCAATCATTTTGTAAACAACAAATCTAAAGAAAGCCTTCAAATTACGGATTCAAATTTTAATAGGATATAGTTTAGACTTTTCTCTAGGAGATAAGGTTTTTTAGTTGCGTTTTACATTATAATAAAAGAGATATTGGCGTTTAAGTGTTGGTATGTTTTGAAAAAGTTTGACAATTTGTGATCACGAATTTTAACGCCAGAAGCTCAACTCCCAAAGAAAGCATAGAGAATTCGACTAACAAAATATGAAGTTGAAAAAAGGTATATTTTTTGAGATTTGTTGCATGACAAATTTAAACATTGCACCAACCTGTCAATTTATTTCAACAGTTTTGGTGGTGTTGTTTTTCTGAGATGTATGTCTATTCTAATTCTCCAAATTCAAACACAAACTTCACTTAATATAACCCTACCTTATTTCTCGTTTAAATATTTAATTGTCTATATTAATATCCGTTTATAATTTAACAGAGGTTAAAAAAAATAATTTTGAAGTCCTATATTGTCATAATTTGCGTTGGTTTTTACATAACATTCACATAGCATTATCCAACTCTGATATTATGTGCAAGATGTTTTGTTGGAATTTAGTGTTATTATTGTTAGTGTTATTTTCTAAATTATGTTTTACTTAAACACAGTTGTCTTATTTTATTCGAATTGGTAAAAATGTGAGTTTTGAGAGACCTGATTTTTCTTTATACTTTTTTAATCTTTTAAGTTAATTATTATATCTTCATTTGTTATATAACATAATCCCAATCTCTAAGAGATTTACATTTATAAATTAAAACCACACATGTATTAACAGCTAATTGTTAAAAGTGTTTTTCTAAATAGGCATGATAATACTGCCCTTATTGTTCCTACAATGTTTCATTTGTTTCTCTTTAGAAAATAATAGTCATGATTCTATAAGAAACATGTTAAATTTTAACGTTTGTTAAAATTTTAAGGGGTGGTTAAAATCAATTCTTATTCTCTAATAAATAATCCTTGTATTTTAACCAGAGTAGTTCAAATTTTGTATTCTGTATCGCAGAAATTTTTAAGGCATGTTTTATAACGTCCGTTAAATAACATATTTTAAAGGTTAATTTGTAGCGACCCATAAAAATAACTGTTCAATTTATTTTTTGAAAAATGGCATTAGATGGTGTTATACACCTAATTATTGCAGAACGAAATGAATTAAGAAGACAAATGTAAGAATATTTATAATGTAAACTGATTTAATATCAAATGGGTATTAAAACATTTGTAGGTATTTAGGTTAAAAATTGTTTTTTTAGTTATGAAAATAAAATTCAACAAAGAAATCTACGAGATCTTAGCAACCCCTTTGAAATCCCAGAAATATAATTTATTAAATATTTTCGACTTAATAAGTATTGTTGTCTTCAGCTAATAGACAGTCTGTCACAACATTTAGAAAGACCACAAAGGGCAACAAATATACCAACACATTTAAGAATATTAACAGCGTTACATTTTTTTGGTCAAGGAAGCTATCAAGCTGGAATTGGCCATGGATATAATTTAGCCATTAGCCAACCAGTAGTGAGCAGGTGTGTCTCTGAAGTATCAGATGCTATAACTGAATATTTAATGAATATTTGGATTAGGTTTCCCTTGACAGAAAGAGAAAAATTACAATGTAAAAATGGGTTTCAAGACCATGATTTTAGATTTAAAAACACTGTGGGAGTAGTGGATGGCACCTATGTCAGAATTGTATCACCCCCTGTGGAACATCCAGAATATCCAGCTCGGCCTTATTATTGTAGGAAAAATTATTATGCAATAAATGTGCAGATCATTGGGGACAGTAAGAAAAAGATAATAAGTATTAATGCAAGGTACCCAGGTTCTGTGCATGATGCGGCTATTTGGATGTCATCAAATATAAAAAGTCATTTAAGAAATTATTATGTTGACACAGCTGCACCTGATCTATTGGTGACAATGGGTATCCCCTCGAGCCTTGGCTTTTAGTACCATACATAGACCCACCATTACATTCTCCAGAATCTAGATTTAATACTGCATTATCAAATATAAGAGTTATTATAGAACATATAAATGGTATGCTCAAAAGTAGATTTAGATGTTTGCATAATCACAGAGCACTTCACTACAACCCAAGAAGAGCTGCAAAAATTATTTACAGTTGTGCTGTATTACATAATATTTGCCAAGAACATGGTGTTCCTTTACCTAACAATGATATTAATTTTCCTCAGCCTGAAGAAATAAATAATGGATTTCATTATATAAATGAAAATATAGAAAATGAAGCAGTAATAAGAAGAAATACTCTACGACAATATTTTGAATAAAAACATTAAAATATGTAAATACATGTGTTTTATTATTTATATAAATAAAAATAAACGACACTGTTACAGAAATTAACAACAAAATAAAATAAATAATAATAATACAAAATATAAAAAATAGAACTATAAATAAAAATAAGCATAAAACAAAAAAATTAATAAAGGAACTCAAAAATTACTCAAAACATTAAAATGATAATGAAAATACCCCACTTTTAATTTTTTTTCTCTTTATTTTACATAATGCATATGTAGCTTGAGCTAAGTTATTATTCGATTCTGCCAAAACTTTCAAACATTTTTCATGATCCAGGGCAATCTTATCAATTTTTTTATCTTTGTCAATATTTGGTTTTCTCTTTCTGATAACAGTTGGAGTAGAAATCTGAAAGAAATTTTAATTATATAATTTTATAATGTAATTCCTATTTACACTTACTGCTGCTTTTGTTGGAGTAGTAGCTTCAGTCTCGGTTATTATAATCTCTTCAATAGGGGGTTGTGTTTCTACATAGAATTCAATTGTTTCCTAAAACAAACACATACATTTATAACAGGATTTAAATTACAACAACTAATCTTACTTGATATGGTTCATCATTCTCAGTCATGTTTTCAATTGCCTAAAATTTAGAGATAGTCTGTAATAAATTTATTAAAAAAAATGGTAAAAGTTCGGTATAGCGGTTTTCGCTATTATAAGAGATTTTGCAAAAATTCTTTTTCAGGGCGTTTCTATAGGTCGATTATGACACAAATCTGTGTGCGCGTTTTCAAAAATTCATTTCTATAATTTATTATTAATGAAAACATACTTACGGGACGGTGGAGTGAATAGGGGTGCTGGGTGGGGACGAAACAATAGAAATCCTACATTAAACACCAAAAAACAGTATTTCAGAGTACACACCGCACTTTCTGTTCACAAAAATGTTCAAGAAATTGTTTAAAAAAATAAAAATAAATAATAATTAATACAATAATACCGCCATGGCTGTCACGACTGTCACTGCATAAAAAAGAAGAGTGCAATAGAACTGTCAATGTGTGGTCAAATAGAGTGAAAAAGTCTTAATAGCTGAAAAAAAAGGAACATACAGGACAAAATTGATATGAAAAATTAAGTTATTCCTTCTTCCTATTATAATTTGTAGAGAAAAAAGGAACATACCTAAACATAAAGAAGGAGGCATTTCTACAAAAAATACCACTGCTTCTATCAAGCCTGTCATTTTAATAATGACGAACTTCATGTTATCAGCTGATCAAAATAATGGCGAACGAGATTTGTCATGTGTGGGATAGTTTTTCGAAAAATTTAATACTTTTCAAAATTAATTTACATTTTTCATGTGCCCCGAGTGCAGTGTATTAGTGTTTTCTTGTGTTTGACGTTGGATTTCTACTGTTTCGTCCCCACCCAGCACCCCTATTCACTCCACCGTCCCGTAAGTATGTTTTCATTAATAATAAATTATAGAAATGAATTTTTGAAAACGCGCACACAGATTTGTGTCATAATCGACCTATAGAAACGCCCTGAAAAAGAATTTTTGCAAAATCTCTTATAATAGCGAAAACCGCTATACCGAACTTTTACCAAAAAAATAATAAAATTATAACCTTTTTAACAGTGTTTGTACTATCACTTATTCCAGCTTCTGGTACACCAGGTAATCCAGTAATAACAATTTTTGAAAGTAAACTTAGCATTCTCTCTTCTATAGGTGTCAAGTCTTTTTCTTTTTTAGGACCACCTCCAGTGCCTGTTGCCTCGAAATGCAGAAGACGAGACTTTTTTCGACAATTCGCCTTAAAATCGTTAAAAGCCTAAAATATAATTTAAAATAAAACAAAATACATTTCATACAAGTTAAACATGTAGGTGCTTGCATATAGATACTTACGTCTTTCCACTGGCTTACATTCTTTTTAGCCCCCTCTAAGTTATTCAACTCTTGTGCCAAAGTTTTCCAACGGTCATTAAATAACGCAATTTCTCTGGGCTGCAACTTTGACAAAAGCAGAATTTTGTTGTTCTCTAAAAAACGCACTAGATGCTCCTTTTGCACCTTAGACATTCGGGTTGATCGTAGTTTCTTTTCTGACATAACTTAACTTATAAATACTTAATTGTTAACACCTAAGCTTTGAACATGTATTCAAATTATAAGACCTTCGTATCTTAGGTTATGTCTCTCATAAAATTCTGTTTTATTAGAACCATGAAACAAAAAGTAAATTTGTTGTATCATGCATTAGAACTACTATTTTAACGGATTCGTTAAAATATTTAATTTAACGGAACCGTTATTTGGCAATTTACGGAATACAAAAATCCGTTAAATAATAAGAATTTTAACGGTCTTTAAATTTAACGGATGTGCTTACAGAATTGCCCCTAATAAGTATTAAAATTTACATAAAAAATGATTATTTTTAAATAAAATGGTGTTACAAATTAGGGTCAAATACTGGATATGTCTGTTATCTGTAATTTTACATGCATACTAGGTACTTACTTTATAAATTGAATATAACGTGGTTTGGGCTATTACTTTAGGTTCAAAATTTATCCTAGCTTTTAAAGTTGAAAAAGGAAAAAATAAAGCATTAACACTTCTCTGAGATGTCCTAGTTAAAGCTTTTAATAGAATCCAAAGATGACATATACTGTCCAGGTAATGCTTATGATTTAGTTACAAAAAACAAATGTATAGGGGAATATACAGCAAAAAATGTCAATTTTACATAGAAATTACGGCTAGTATGGTACTACATAGGTTAATTTTATTAACAAGAAAAAATGTCATATAACTAATATGCAAAATAGCTATATCAATACATATTTTAAAAATAAATTTAGATCTGCATCACTTAGTCATTATAGTTTAGAAGTAATTTCCCCCAAGTAAAATGTAAGTACCTTAGCCATTTTTATGAAATTCCTTTCTTTAATTATATATGTACTTGATTTATTGTAAGTTGTAGGTAGGTAATAATAGTTTATTAAAATAAATTGTGACCAGATAGTAAAACAATAGGTACTTTACTAGGATATCAATATCACAATGTTTATTACATTGAAAAACTGAAAGTGCTTTTAAATATAAATAAAATATGGTACCTACCCTAATAAATAGGCATTGCTCACAGTTTTTCAGTTGTGTGAAAGACCAGTTAAAAAATTAAAGTTACAATCCTATTGGATACATTTTAATTTCAATTGATTCCACAAATTCTGGGGTTGATAGTTTTGTAATATAATTAATAAAGTCATAATTTAATAGTACCTACAATAAATTTTATTAGGATATACCCATAACATTAACAATTATGGTTAGTACTTGCAAGAGTATTGATAGCCAATTACTGATAGTCAGCTTATCCCACATCTTCAGGTATATTGAAAACAGGTGTACAAAGTGTATTTCTATAGATACTAGATTGGTTAATTATCATCTTAATGAAATTTATGGTACTAACCCTTACTGTGTGAAAATTCATGTTATTCAGAACAATAAACAACTAAAAGGTTGTATTAACTTTCACTATTTATTCTATAAATTGCAATTACAGCTGTTTCGCTATAACTAGCATCGTCAGATTGACATATTGAAATTACATGTTTGTTTGTAACTAGGTACTTGATGTTGCTAAGTAGTTAAGGCTAGACCAAGTAAGGAAGTAATAAGACATAACAATATTAAAGCCTAGATGTTATTAGCCCTAAGGGATTATCCTGGATGTATTTCCCTCTAAGATCAGTATAACTGTGCAATGATATAGAAAAACCAGGAAAAAACTATATCCTGCTGATCTTTACAATAACTTAATATATTTGTGTTATAATTACGTCTTATCTATGTATAAAATGAAGACTCAATCAAAGTAAACAGTTTAATAGTGGTGAACTTCCAAGATTTATTTGTTCATTAACTACTTTATATTGTTGATCTGCTAGATGTCTTTTGATTTCAAGTTCTTCGAGGAAATCTAAATTTTGTTTTTATCACAGGTGTGTAATATTTGAATGTCATTAGTGTGTATGAGTGAGTGTGGATGTTCAAGAACGTGTTTGGCATAGTTTGACTTATCTGGTTGTTGTAATCTATATGCTCTTAAATGTTCATTGAATCTTATTTCAAAATTTCTTTGTGTTTGACCTATATATACAGCATTACATTTTGGACAATTAATTTTGTAAACACCAGATTTTTTTAATTTAGGTAATTTTGTTTTTACATTTAACAATTTTGTACCAACATTATTGTGTGATTTGAATGAAATTATTGCAGATGTTGCAGAAGATATTATTTTTGAAATTGTATTAGAAATATTGTAATACTTTTATAACTTTTAATTTCTTTTGGTTGTTGAGGGAATATTAGTTGTAGTGACACTTTCTGTTCTTTCTTATTAATTAATTTATTTATCAAATGTATTGGATATCCATTAGATATTGCTATTTGTTTTATATCTCAATTTCTTTATTAAAATTATTTTTGTTCATTGGAATTGAAAATGCTCTATGTATCATAGAATTATAAGCTGCTAATTTATGTGATATAGGATGATTTGAATGATATGGTATGGTTACATCTGTTTGTGTTGGTTTTCTGTATATTGAATAGTTTAATGAATTATTAACTTTTCCAATTCTCAAATCTAGAAAATTAATTGAATTATTTTCTTCAACTTCTAAAGTAAAATTAATTTTAGCTAGTTATAGCGAAACAGCTGTAATTGCAATTTATAGAATAAATAGTGAAAGTTAATACAACCTTTTAGTTGTTTATTGTTCTGAGTACCTACTTAAATAGTCTTAAATAAAAAATTCATTGACCATTCCACTTTATCTCAATTTTAGATAATTGAAGAGCTTATTATTCTTAAGTTTTTTTATGGAAAATAATAGTAAATGTTATTGTATTTATTTACTTTTACAATATTTTCGTTTTCATATGTATAAAAATAAATACATACTGAAATTTTAAAAAAAATTTAAAACATATTGTCTTTGTGAAATATAATATATTTAGACACCGTAATGTTTTACTATAATAATATTAGGTATAATACATGTGTATTTTTTAATTATTTGTTATTCAGATAATTTTTTTTATATAGGTATTGATCTTTTTAATCATTAAAAAAATAAATTTGTTCACCTGCGCCCACGAAACACAAAAAATTACCAAAGTGGATACAAATAATATTTAAAAACTATACACAAGTATTTTCATCTGTTTATGGTCTCAAGGTCAAATGTATGTGTATGTCGTGAAAATATTCAAAGATTTACGAAGCAAAATTCATATTTTCATCTCTGTTTTAGACAAAGAAAGTCAGCAGGCTCTAAAAATATTCTTCTGGCTGCTTGTGGAAATTCTTCAATTTCGTCACAGTAGATTTACTAGGTTCTTCTCTGATTTTGTCTAATGACTTTTTTATACACTTTGAGGTGGGACTTGTATGTGTCCCAGTCCTCTTTGAGTTTGGTATTCTTTGCCTTGTTAAAAGATGTTCTCGCCATTGCCCTCAGCCGATCCAACTCACGGCTCCATCGGGAATTTGTTGCACCGCTAAGTTCGACCTTTCCGAGGGAGCAGGATTTCCTATAGGCATGCATAGTTACATGATCCCTTTCCAGTTCTCCATTGCTGTTATACATCATTTCCTTGGTGTAACTCAGGGACCGGTTCAAAAGGTGGACGTTTTTAGTCCTGTCCGTTTTTTTGGGGTTCCTAGTTAGTTCAGAGGTTAACAGTGATAAGTTTATTTCGTATTTTATATAGCGATGATCTGACATAGAAACATCGTCAGATACATGCCAGCTGGAAATTTTTATGGTAGATAATGTAATATCTATTCGCGTTTGGTTACGAGAGTTTATGAAAGCTGGTTTAGTATCTCTATTTAGAGTGCAAAGATTATTACTAATTATGTAATCATGAAGCTTCTTACCACTAATGTTAATAACTCTGCCACCCCAGCTTACGTGGTGTGCGTTCGAGTCTCAGCCTATTACCAGTTCAAGCTTATGGGTGAGGCAGTGTTCCACAAGATCCTCCAGTTCCTTGCTGGGTGGTGGTTCAACAGCGTCCAAGGGGAGGTATGCGGATGCCAGTATCATCACTTTCTTTTGACTCTTTTGCACATATTCGACCTTGATATCTGTAAGGTCAGATGTTGAAAAGGGCGACATGGAATAGGCCTTGAGTTTTCTAGGAACGTATATTGCGGTTCTAGGTTGGTGATTGCTAGGGAAACTAAAAATTAAATCTTTTAGTTTGTCTTATCCAGGGTTCCTGCATGAGTGCTAGTGTATCCTTTTCAACACATCGAGGTGGCGGTATAGTGTTGCCAAAGCCATTTTGCTGTGTTACAGATTACACTGTATTATATTTACCTTCCTAGTATCCTCTTCCGAGAACATGTCGAAGATTTTTTATTTTTTTTTTATTTATTCGGCCATCGACTCCTCCTCGGTTGGGGGTGCACTGGCCTCGCCACTGTCGCAGGCGTTCTTAGGTGGTTTCTCTGCTGAGACACTGTTCAGGGCCATCATTGAGGATGGCTCGACCGTATCTGCCTCCGCCTTCTTGGTTTTAAGAATCAATGAGATCAACGCGAAGCTCAACCTCATTGACCTCTTTTCCAGGGCTTTCATCTTTTCGTCCCCAATTCCGAAGACGAAAAGGTAACCTTTAGGTTTTTTCTTTGCCTCGTAATGGAAGGAACACCATCCATTCACACGAAGCTCGGGGTTCTAGCGGCTAAGCCGACGCAGCACATCCTGTTTTTCACCGAGGTCAGCGTGTGCGTTGCTCGGGATCCAGAGGGTGGCTTTCATCAGCTTGGGGAGGTTGTCGACATGCTTTACATCGAGTAACGCTTCCTGCCACGGTTTGAGGTTTTGCACCACCTTAACCATGCCATTGTTTCCTCGTTATCGCAGGTTACTCTGATTATTATTATTTATTTTTTTATGTATATAATATTTTTGTCTTCGTCGCAGAAGGCGGATCATTCTAATATTTACAATAACTTAATATATTTCTGTTAAAATTACGTCTTATCTATTTATAAAATGAAGACTTAATTAAAGTAAACAGTTTAATAGTGTTGTACTATATGCTCTTAAGTGTTCATTAAATATTACTTCAAAATTTCTTTTTGTTTGACCTGTTGTTGAACAATTTTGTTCAACATTATTTTGTGTTTTAAATTATATTAATGCTGATGTTGCCGAAGATATTATTTTTGAAATGGTATTGGAAATATATCCACAATATATGTAGTATTTTTATAACTTTTAATTTCTTTAGTTAGAAACATTAGTTCTAGTAAGATGGACTTCCACCAAAGAAAAGGTTACAACAATAAATTTCAGAAAAAATAATAAATACTAAATACATTTAAGTTGTAGTGGTTTTTGTGTCGTAACCCTTTTCAGTCTATAAACCTTGGAATACCTGCTTCAGTTTGTGATATACATACGTATATGACAAATGAGCCAAATTAAGTTATTTCGAGTGAAATAATGTTTAATGGTTGGGAGACGGAAGAAGACAAAATGGAAAAGGGTTTTTGTTGATTCTCTGCTGTGAAACTGTTTTGTTTTTCTTTAATTAGCATCGTGCCCGAGAAATTAGGATACATTTTTTATGCGGGATATGCTGTAAGTTTTCTGTTTTGACTGTTTGTTTTTCTTAAATTGCTTTATAAATAAAAAGAACAATATAAATTTAGTTTACTGCTATTTATAAAGAAATCTAAGAAATGGGAAAAATACGAATACAAATATACGCGGGATTTTAGCTCTATTAATAATATAATGAAAACTCTTTCTCGTAATCCCGTTGTTGCGAACTTTTCTTAAAAGTCTAAATTAAAAAATGAAAAATCTTATAGTAAAGTTGAACTTGTACACTAAACTAAACCAAGTCATGCTTCATTAATTAAAATTAAAATAAAATAAAACATACAGATGTACAACACTAATCTACGTTCCTAAAGTTTTAAAAGTTTAACTCCAGGAACAATTCGTTAAAGATTTACGAATTTTCCAGCAACTATATTTCGAACTTAAGCAAAGTAGATTACGTGGAATATTATTAGAACTTTGCGTGTCAGTTTCGTTAACACACCAAGGCAAAATGTTAATATCCTTACTTCTTGGTGTAGTATGTGAATTTATCTTGCCAACCACGTTAAGTATTTTGAGTAATTACAACTCATTTTAATAGTTTAATTTGCAATATTTGTGTATTAAAAGCATAAATATATTTCTCTCAATTAAAACTTCTATGAATTTTTCAGTGAAGTGTACAATCAAAATTGACATCTTATGTGTCCACAAACGTTTACTCTCTCTACGGTATTTATAAGATTTGATTTTAAATATCTTGTTGAATGGAATATTTTGTTAAGAAAAATACGAGTTGCAGAATTGTTTTTAAGGAGTATATTTTATTAACAAATATTATATTGTGCATGTTTTACTTAAATAAAACAAAGTATGTGAATATTGTCGATCCATATTTTTAGAAAAATTATAATCACCCACTAAAAACAAGTCATAAATATATTTAGCTATTATAAGATTGCTGATTCAATTTTTTTTCAATAATATTTAAAATGTTACCTATGTCAAATTCATTTATTTCGTTAATTATTGGTCGCAGACGTTGTTGCAGACGTCATACTAGTAAAAGTGGCAGAGCAAAATAGAACTGACTTCAAAAATTAATTTTCAGAAAAATATGCATGAGCACACTAAAAGAATACACATTCCGTGGTTTGTAGACCATAATTGAACTAGTTTTGTAAAAATTTCGGAAATTCGCTAGAACGAGCATGTGTAAATAATTACCAGACTAATATTTATTTTTAAAAATTAAATGTGTATTGTCAGTAAATCCATTTAATTATTATTAATATCTCAAAATGATAGGTTATATAATACCTTTTACAATTTATTAATCTTTTTTATTTAGCGGTGGAAAATCTTTTATAGATTCTAGGGGAACGCCCCGTAGTTATGTAGGATTCTCAGCTTGGTTGTGCTATTACTAGGCTACCCCCTAAAAACCACCCTTTCTAATATTTCTGGCTGCGCTTCACGGAACCGCCAGTCTTGGAATCTCCGTCGTGAAGGCAACGAGTGTCTTCAATTTCTAGTTCTTTCTGCTTTTTCTTTACTCAACAAAATTTCTTTTATCATTTTTCGGAATGTTTCCGAATCCTCTTTTGTTTTTATCATTAAATCGACTAAGTTATTTGGTGTAATATTTTTTCCAACCTTTCTCCTTGCTCGTTCCCGGTGCTCATTCCATCTTTCGCATATGAATATTGTGTGTTCAGGAGTGTCTTCGCATTTACAGTAGGCACATTTGTCCTCTGTTATTTTTTTAAGGTTCTGAACATGCCGTAACCTGAGAGGGCCTGTCTAATATAATAATCTATGCACCTGTAATGGCACTGCAACCATTTTTCAAGATCTGGAAATAATTTGTTTCCTCCGTTGTCCTTTGTCTATTGTTGTATTCCACCTGTGTTGCCAGTTTTCAATTGTCCTGTTATTTTTATCTTTTTAATGCTGCTCTGGGTTATATATATTAAAAAGAATTAATTTATTTTTATTTTTATTTATTTAATTGTCCTCGTTATTTATTTTAACAATATCCTCATGTTGGTTCAGTCAATTTGTAATGATTTACTTTATTTATTTTTATTTTTAAATTGTTTACTAATATGATAATTAATTTTTCTTATGTTTTATGTAGTTGGGCGTCTTATAAAAGTTTTTCAACTAGCTCAGTAAAATTATTATCTGATGGAATTTGAAATCCGACTCTTTATCTTGGGTAGGATTCAAGAAAAACTAAATATTTAAAAATTTTTATATAATACACTAAAATTTAATTGTTATAATTGTTCATTAAATAAAACGTACAAAAACTATTAATGGGTTTCCATATGCTTATTACATTTAAGATTATAAATTTCTATTTATTGACAAAAATGAAAATGATGTACACACTATTATCCACACTCACAAACAAAGATATAAGTTTTTAATTTTTCAACATACTTTGTATATCAAAGTCTTTCCCTTATATCGTCCACGTCAGGCGGAAAATACCCAAACAAAGAGATCGGCTCCAATATCCACTCGGGAAACAGGCTTCCAATATGGCTCTTGTCCGTGCTATGTGTGCTAGAATGGAATTTTATAAATTCTATGGTAATCTGGATCTATTATCTCAAATTTACTGCTTTGGTAAGTGATTTAATAATTTTAAAATACTTTTACACAAATATTTTTGGTGTTAAATGTTTTAATTTAACATAAATTAACTTTTGATTAATTATTTTTTTCATTTGTCAATCGTTGTCTTCTGTGTGAACCAAGCCGGAACAAGAGAGTGATAAGAGAGCGATAGTTTATTTCCTGGCCTTTTTATTATGGTCTCGCCAGATTGTGACAAGAATGACTTATAATTCTCCATTCAACTGTTTACCTTTTCAAAAAAATAACCTAAATTTTCAACAAGTGAGGTAATGATTTTACATTTTTGATCATATCTTTGATACTATAAAGATAGTTTATCTTCTTATATTTACTAAAAATCTATTTAAAGTATTTTTATCTCACTTTTTCTCTATAAAATTTTGATTTGAAATAAGCTGTTTTTAGTCCTGTCAAATTCATTCTACACTTTTAAAATTTTAGTTAAAACTATAAATTACTCTTAAAATTACTCATAAATCTATTAAACTAATCCTATTTCAACTTTTAAATACTAATTTAACCTCTAAGATTTAAAATTTAAACTTTTTAGTGACTCTATTGTTTGAACTATGTATTCACTATTAGAAACCATGATTCAATTAATCTTTCTTGAAATTATCAAAGATTAACATACTATAACTAATATAAAACTTACTTAATTAACTTACCTACATACAGTTTTGTTAAATAATATGTCCTTTATTAATGTTTATTAATTATGTTTTGAAATAGTTAGTCCTTTCACTTTTCACTATATGAGTGTTTTTATCCTTAGTACAAGTTCTTATGTACAACACTGTAGATATAAGAATTTGTACATTGAATTTAACTTTGTTTGTTACATTTTTTATACTGTTTTTGTGGTTTTTTTAGGTATATCTCAGGTTGTGATGATTTATTTGAAAACTTATTTAATATCGAATACTAATATTTGTCTCCCTATAACCTGGTAAGTACTTCAATTTATAAATAACATTAAAAAAACTTAACTACTTAGAATTACATATTTATTTGTTAAACATATGAATGAGATTAATAGTTTTAAATTTTTTTCCATTTTTATTTGTTTTAGATTACAACTTTGACTTCAAAAGAAAACTATGTCAATTGTACATTATTATATGAATTGGGACTAGTTATTGGAATTGTACATATTTGGATTGTTATTGATTGACACCATGGATCCTATCAAAGATAAATTTGTCAAGTACATTCTCTATATATTTGAATGTTTACTATTGAAGATTATTATATTGAATACTTTAGATCAAATAAAGAAAAAATAGCTGATGATTAAATGCAAATTATTAAGATATCCTTTTTATTATAACTTATTGAGGTAAGTTTTACTTATTAATTTTTCTGAGCTTAGTTATTGATCTCAATATCTTTTCTCTCCTTGACCAATAAGTTGATTGGAATTGTCCCAGCTATAACCTGTAGGGTCTTGGTAGAAATGGTTTTAAATGCGTCTACCCATGTAGGTGCCCCATAGAGGAATATTGAATGTGCAGCTCCAGTTATTACCACCCTTTTTTGCTATTGGGCCCACCAATTCTAGGCATTAATCGTGTCAGCTGTCCAATCTTAGAATCGGCCTTTATGATTGGCTCTGTAATATGTTTCGTTTATCGAAAAACATTCCTAGATACTTAATATGGTCCTTTGGCTCGATTTCTATATCCTGAATTCGGAACTTAATATTTTTTTCTTTTCGTTTTTGAGTGATGATAACTAATACTATTTATTATGTATATTTAGTTTTATAATCTTAATTAAGTTTTAAATATAATATTAGTGCCCTTTATAAAATTTATTTATTATCTTTTAGATAACAGAATACAATACAGAAACTAATTAAAACATTGTAAAATATCTTGTTCCTATATTTAAATTCAACCTAACTAATATAGGCTGTCACAATTTAACTCATGATCGTTACAATAGATATATAGGTGCTTTCACTAAACTAGACGGTAATATTCGATTTCAGTTTCTTTTTTATTATGTTTTATCCTGCGGTTTTACCATACCAACTTAAATTAAAAAAAAAACCAAGAAAAATCAAAGTCAATGTCACAAAACTTTTTATTTAAATTATTGACAGCTACTAGTTTCGGCCTATCTATAGGCCATTATCAGGCTAAAAATAAATACAGGATAAGAAGAAATATAGTGATACATTAGTGATACATACCTTAAAAAACTTACAAAGTAATACATGAAAAAATCATAAATTCCACCATGCTTGCATGAACTTAGAAAATAGTGGATAATAATGTGTCATTGAAAAATCTTAAGAAACTAAATAATGGGACTAAAACTAATACTAAGTAAGTAAATAATAAAATTAAGACTTAAAATGTTGATATTAAGTGGTAATGAAAAAGAAAGGGTATAATGAAGAAAGGTAAGGATCCGCCAAAACTTGGTAGATCATGGTAAGCAGAGATAGTTGGCAGGACCTATCAAAGATATAAAAGGAGGTACTAGAAGTGTTAAGGTCATGTCCAATGTAGATGCCAAGAAAGTTTTTAACGGTGGTTAAAAAGTAGAAATTATTTAATATCCACATATAAGAAAAAGTTCTGCTTTGCAGAATAACCGGCGAAACTAACCAGGGAGTATCAGACGGTAGGTCCAAACACGTGCTCGTTAACCCCTGAAGGGTAATAAGTAACAGAATAATCTTACTGAAGAATAACATCGTATATCACACAAACACAAAAGTCCATAATATTTAAGTGATAGCACAGATTAACTGATTTAAATTAAAACCAATAGCAAAGATAGTAACAAACACCAGGTAACGGAAACGAAACTAATATGTCGAATGGAGGTACTTGTCAGAGAATAGCATCTAAATCCAGAGTATGAAACTTATGAAAAGTCAAAGATGAAACGACAACTCAATTATGGAATGAAAAGTACAAATGCAAGCATGGTAGAACAAACAATAAATAATAGTGACAAACATCAAGTTTTACATTAATCTACAAAAGCAATGGTTCAGACAAAATCAATATTATAGTTCAAACAGTAGATTACTAAATTATATTAAAATGTCAATAATTAAAAAGAAGAAGAAATAGGTTAAGAAATACAATAATCTAATGTAAGCCAAATACAAAATAAAAATAAAAACAACAGTTTATGACCATTAACAAATTACAGAATGAATTATCAAAGTTAAATGTGAGATTATGTGGTGGAAAAATAAGAGATAAAGGAATCAAAAAGACAAATTAAGAAAAATGTAAGGGTCTCTAGGCTTTAACTGTTCATTTAAACAAACAAATTTACTATGTTTAGTAACCTCATTAATCTCAAACATTTCCAACAGGTTCATTCTTGGTCCTTTAAAACATTTATGTAATCTTGAAACATTAGAGTGAGAAAAACTATGGTTTTCAGAAATAATGTGGTTTGCAAAGGCAGAACGAGAGATAGGAGGTTCCAAGTGTTTGTATTTCTCAACTTGGTTGCGATGTTCATCGATCCTAGTACCCAAAAGACGGCCGGACTGCCCCACGTAAACAGCATTACAATCCTCATAGCACAATCTATATACACCAGGTGTACGTAAAATGGAAATAGAATCTTTAGTGTTAATTAAAACAGAGCCTAAGTTATTAATAGTTCTATAGCTAACTTAACATTAAATCTACGAAGAACCTGACCAAATTTATAGGATATAGGACCAAAGAAACTCAAAGCACCTTTACAAGAAACAACATCTGAGGAGGAATCATCACGAACATAGTTAAAACCAAGTCTAAATTTATAGAAGAACTTATTGTAAAGTTTGTTAATTAAATCAATGGGAAAATTATTATTGATAGCAATTTGTTTTATAATATTAATTTCTTTTGAAAAAGCTGGTGGGGTTAGAGGGATATTAAAAGCTCTATAGAATAAACTGTTAAATGAAGCAATTTTGTGTGAAAAAGGATGATTAGAATGATAATTTATAACTAAATCAGTGGTAGTAGGTTTTCTGTAAATTTCAAATTCAACCTGTTGAGAATCTAAATTTCTGATGATAAGTAAATCAAGATAAGGGATACACCCATCAACCTCCATCTCAATAGTGAACCTAATTCTAGGATGAAGACCATTAATATAATTCAAAAACTGAAAAGCTTCATGTTCGCTACCTTGAAAAAGGATAATACAGTCATCTACATAACGATAATAAAAAATTAAGTGCTTTTGAAAAATAGGATTAGTTAGGTACTGTGATTCAAGACTTCATAAAAATCTCTGCAAGTAATGGACTTAAGTTCGAAGCCATAGCAAGACCAGATGACTGTCTATAAAATTTATTGTCAAACTGAAAAAAATTTTGATCAAGTGTCAATCTAAGCATTGCAACAATGTCACAAGTAACAGGTAAGCTAATATTATTATTAAGTAATAAACCTTCAACAAAGTGATACAATCCGAAGGAGGAATGCTAGGGAACAGATTAGAAACATCCAATGAAAAAAGAAAAGAATTACTGGGAACCTTAACATGGGAAATTTTATTGCATAAGTTTACAGAGTTTAAAATAGAAAAAGTATTAGAAAAATTGGTTATATATTCTAAGTAAATCATTAAGAAAAGAAGCTAGTTTAGATACTGGAGAATTACGAAAGGAAACTACAGGTCTGATAGGTATATTCTCTTTATGTATTTTTGGAAGTCCATACAAAAGTGGAGTAATGGGGGCCATTTGAATGAGTTGATATACTTTCATATAGAACATATTTAAGGTATCAGAAAACAATTTAAGTTTATTTCTAAAATCACTATGAAACTTCAAGGTGGGGTCAGAAGGTAAAATATTAAAAGAAGAATCAGAAGAAAGGAAAGAATCCACCTTCCTGATGTAATCTATTTTATCAAGAACCACAATGCAGTTACCCTTATCAGCCTTAGAGACTACCAAATCTTCCTCCATTATCTTTTGTTTAAGCAAACCCATATCTTTAACAGAAATATTTGAGTTATTGAAAGAACGTGTGTATTTATATGTTGAAGCAATGTTTCCATTTATAATATTATTCTTATTGTAAGTTTTTTGAATTAAAGATGATATATCAGCTCTAACAGCTTCTTTATTTAACAAATCCTGGTTATAAAGAATAGTTTCAGTGTCTAAAGCTAAAGTCTTCAAAATAGACTTAATGTCATGGGAGTAGGGATTAAACTTCAGACCATAGCTCAACAACTTTAAACTATTATCATCAAAGGAAGAACCACTCAAGTTCAAAACCCAAGGATGAAATTTAAATTCAGAGAAAATAATAGAGTTATTATTGGAGGAATTAAAATTATTGATGGAAGTATTGAGATTGCTAATAGAAGTATTACAATTGTTAATAATGGAAGTATTAAAATTATTATTAGAAGAATTGAGACTTAAATGAAAAGTTGAAATCTTTTTAAGCCTTTTTCTCGTCATTTTCTAGTCATAATTTTCCAAAATTATATTACAGTTCAGTAATATTCGTTCTTAATTCTCATGAAAAATGATTTAATGAACTTTATAAATACAATAAAATATGAACTCATCCATTAACCAAATATCGAAGATTCAATATCAATCCCCGAAGAAATTGACGACGACTCTGATCTCTTACATTTCCCAATGGAATCATAGTTGAGGACGGATTTCATTTACATCTCCAACAAATTTTACACTCACGTCGTCTTTATTTTCAGAGGCGCACGACATTAAAAATTAGAATATTACGTATCGTACACCGAAGTAACTTACTTAATGTACGTATAATAAGTGGCCTAATCATTTGATAATAGTAATAACGATTCCGTAGTAGGGAAAGTTATATACTATTATCTCAGGGTTTCAAGAGAGTTTAAAACAGCTAATTTTGTAAATAAACCTGTAAATTTGATTATTTGTATTTTAGCTAACTTTAAGAAAAATAATTAAAATTAAAAAACAACTGTTTTTAGATAAAATCTTTACTTTTTATAATTCAAAATTAAGTCTAACAGCGAAAATGGATTTAGTGAAAAGATATGGATGCATTATTAAATAAATTGGTTTTTGTACGGAATGTTTAAAAAAATAATCTCCCTAAATACCGCTCGTCCTGTAAAATACTACTAAATAAATTTTTATTTTCCAGACTCAAGATGAGATGAAATCACTTGTTCTACGGATAAAATCACATTTGTTTGTTGCTTATACCCATATTCCTTTATTTTTCATGTTAATTACTTTATGGTTCCATTAATTATGAAATTGTATTTACCACTTTTTAATAAACAAACTATACAATCAACAGTACATATCTTATATAAATAAAAATATTCTCATTTTCATATATCTATTTAATTATAGCATAAAAGTAGAGATATTTATTATTATTAATTAATTTAAGGAATACTAGAAGTGTTTTACCAAAACTTTTATTAAAATAAAATTTAAATTACTCCGCCTATGTCAACAGCGTAAAATATTCAGAGGTTTTTGGATACGGTGGTATATCTACTAATGGGTTTTCCAACAATGTCAATGAATTCCAAGTTTATTCGATTACCGACAACGTTTATATCAGAGCTGCGATTTAAAGTGAAAACACAAATATTTATACTGTGTGAATTTCCTTAATGCCCATTATAATTTAAAACTCCCAGGTTTAAAATCAGTGGAAAATGACCTAAAATAATTAAAAATTTCCTTGTTAAATTACAAAAAGTAAAAAACTTATCAATTACAAAATGGCGGATCAGCAAGTACTTCTTTTAGCTCATTTGTATTTTAAATATTTTTTTAAAAGGTTATTTTAGATCCAGTAGAATTTAATTCTTATCCTGAGTAAGTACAGTATGCGCCAAAATAAACTACACTGAAAAACTAAAGCTTTTAAATATGAAAAACATTTCAAATGTGAATTTTTGCTTCTATGCAAAATGTGCTCGCCTTTGCGTTCCAAGCAGTACTCATAAAGATTGCTTAGCATTTTATTAAAAATAGGCTGCTGCAGTTTTCTAAAAAAGGTCAGAACTTTTTCACGGAGTTCATCAATAGTTGCCGATGGGTTTTCTGTAAAAATGGGTTGTTTCAGCACACCCGATACGTAAACATCAAGAGTTGTTAGATCAGGTGAATGAGAAAGGTAAGGAAAATTAGTGTTCTCTATATCGCCCTTGAATTATTTAAACGAATCTTCTACGCTCGTCTTCCACGAAGTAAGGGCACAATAATCCATTACCTGACACTGCGCACCAAATCGTCATACGGTGACTATGAAGAGGTTTCTTTACGGCGATGTCTAGTCGTTCAAAACCAAGGAAAAGATTTGTCTATCAATTGATAAAAAATCCATTTAGATGGATGCGACATTCGTCTGTAAATCACACACTAGAAAACAATAGGGGTTATTCATAAACCATTGCCAAGACTGAAGTACAATAAACAACTCTTGATTTCTTGTCTTGGCTTGTCAAGAGGTGCCCTATCTGTATTTTGTAGGGAAATTACCAATCTTCTTAAATATTCTTCGGGTAGAATTTTCACTCAAATTCATTTTTAAAAATGTTCTGGGAAGATTTTTATTTGCTGATTCTAACATCTATTGAAATAGACATCCTTGATTTGTTGTCACGGTAACTGAACGACCAGTACAGCTTTTGCTTTGAGTTAGAACGCTTCCTATTTGTCGAAATTTTGCAACGACTCTTAACAAGTCGGTGCAGGCTTCTGAAACTCTTCCCAAAATTAATTGGCAACCATTAACAAACTAGCTCAATTTGATTGTCCATTCCCGTATGAGCGTAAATAATACCCAATATAATAAATATTTTTTCTTGCTTTGTATGCACCATTTTGAATGTTTTTGACAATTTTTAAACAATATTTAAAAATACCATGATAACTATTTTAACTTGTTTCATATGACGCGATTATATTTCACAGGCTTCCTGATTTCAGTGTCCTTTGTTTAGGCGCATGCCGTATTAATATTGCATTATATTTCACTTGTCCGTTTTCCAATATATAACACTTGGTAGTTTATTGTCATCCTGTAAGGTGCCACAACGTTTAAAGAAAGTTTTGAATCACCCCGTATCTCCGACTCTGCATGCCTGTGCTCCGACAATCGCTGGTCATTATTGTTCGTTGTGGTAAGGTGCAAACACGTTAAAATGCCGAAACGAAAGAAGTCAACGAAAAATGTTGTAAAGAAAAAATTTAAAAAACTATTAGATCTATTAAGTGATAGTTCAAGTTCATGTAAGTATAATCTTATTTTTATTTTTCAGCAACAAGAAAGGTATGCGTCTCAGTTCTACTTTATGAGAACTGTTTAAACAATACGCTTGGACTGCCACTTTATGTGACATAGGGCGTTACGCGACCTTTCCCGTCAAATAAAATCAAATTATCCTATTATTCTACTTATGAGAATTAAGGAAAATCTAACAAAAATACTCGACTTATGCGGGTTTTTTCCATATAAATAACAGAACTGATTCACTCGGTCGCTCGTCGACCGGTGCCTTATCAAACATTTTTTGCTTGTACAAGTTTTAAAGAGAACCGATACATAAATAACGAATACAAGGTTATTCATAAATCATGTTTATTATTTAAAAATAAAGCACCGAATAAAAATAAAATATTTTCAGCTGAATCCGAATCAAGTTCATCGTCGTCATCGGAATCTGTCAGGAGTACAGCTCCACAGCCATCTGAAACTCCAAATGTGATCAATGATGTACTGGGCTTTGATCCCCTTTCAAATAAAGAAGTCGGACCACCATTAATTGAGGAAATAGCGGCGAGATGGATGCACCATATGTCCAAAGGTATTCCGAAAGACGAGGTAAAAGAATTAGTTGAAAAATACAAGACACCGGAAAACTGCAGTTTCCTTCAAGCTCCTCAAATTAATCCAGAGGTTGCAATACTTTTATCAGAATCACAAAAGAGAACCGATATATACTTGTCAAAAATTCAAAATATTATGGGCAAGGGACTAGGGATACTAGGAGAGGTTCTGAGTGACTGGCTTACCAAAGATAATCCGAATAATGAGGAGGCCAAAAAAAATCTCGGATGCCGCAAAACTAATTGCCCATGCCAGCCAGTGCATCAATGCAAATAGACGATTCCTAATAACGCCTGTACTTTCTACCAGCGCAAAAAAGTTTATAGAAAACACCTCTTCGGATAAATACTTATTTGGTACCGATTTCCAAGAAAAATGCAAAGCTGCGAAGGAAATAGAGAAAACCAGTTGCACACTAAGACCCTATCAACAACCTACACAATCAAAAAACTACACGCGACCCAACTACAAAAACAGGAAGAAAGAAGTACAGAACAGGTACAACAGGAAACAAACACACAGACAGGAGAAAGCAAAGGACAGGAAATACCAGTACAAGAGCCGCAAGTAAAGGTAAGACGTTTGGCAGGGAGGCTAAAAATTTTTTTTTGCAAAATTGGCAAAAAATAACAAGTAACAAAACTTTATTAAACTACATTAACGGCTACAAAATTCCTTTCGGTAAAAAAACAAAACAAAGGACGGTTCCAAAAAATCTGCCATGGTCTGCAAAGGAAAAAATACATATTCATAAAGAAATATCAGAATTATCAGAAAAAGGCGCTATTAAAAAATGTACTTACAAAAAAGGACAATATATTTCTACCTATTTTCTAAGGAAAAAGCCAACAGGTTCCTTTAGATTTATATTAAACTTAAAAAGGCTAAACAAATTTATTAATCCACCACACTTTAAGCTAGAAGACTACCGGGTTGTACAAAACTTATTATATAAAAACTGTTTTATAACAACTATCGATTTAAAAGATGCTTATTTTTTGATACCCATTTCAAAATCTTTTAGGAAATATTTAAGATTCATATATGATAATTGTATGTACGAGTTTTGTTGCCTACCTTTTTGGGCTAAATACCGCACCCTACGTGTTCACAAAAATTTTAAAACCGGTATTACAAAACTTAAGAGCAAAAAATATTCTGTCAGTAATATACCTGGACGATATTTTAATTGTAGGTGAAACATATGACATTTGTAAGTCTAACACCAAAATTGCGATAAATTTATTAAATGATCTAGGCTTTCTTATCAATGTTAATAAGTGCTCTCTAACGCCAGCCTTGGAATGCAAGTACTTAGGGTTCATATTCAATTCTGCTCGCATGACTATTTCATTACCTTCTGAAAAAATTCACAAAATTATTAAATTGCTACACAAATTATTAAATAAAAATACCTGCTCTGTTCGAAAATTCGCCCAACTCATAGGTACACTTATATCAGCCTGCCCTGCAGTCCCATATGGATTACTGCATACCAGAAAATTGGAAATACAAAAATATAAAACGCTTAAAAAGAATAATCGTGATTACAACTCCTTTTTTGAAAATATCGACCGAGATACGCGGCGAACTGGAATGGTGGATTGCAAATCTACCAAAGGCAACAAGAGAATTTAAGAATGCAGGATTTTCACTTGAAATTTTTTCTGATGCGTCTCCCACAGGTTGGGGAGCTGCAATAGATGGTGAAAGCACAGGAGGTTTTTGGTCACCAGAAGAGAGAACCTCTCACATAAACTATTTGGAACTTCTTGCCGCTTTTTACGGGCTCAAATGCTATGCAAAAGAACTGAACGACTGCCGTGTACTCTTGAGGATAGACAATATAACAGCTATCTCAGTAATCAATAAAATGGGCAGCATTAAATACAAACATTTAAATTCTATAGGCTATGATATATGGAAGTGGTGCGAAAATAAAAATATATTTATTTTTGCATCATATATTAACTCAAAAAACAATTTTATTGCAGACAAAGAATCTAGATCTAGATCACAAATAAAAGACACCGAGTTTTCTTTAAATATGAAAATTTTTAAAGAAATCACTTTAATATTAGGTACACCAGAAATAGACATATTTGCGTCTAATGTAAACAAAAAATGCGACAGTTACATTTCATGGAACAGAGATCCAAATTCAATCAATATTGACGCATTTACAATTACATGGTCAGATTTTTTCTTTTACGCTTTTCTCCCTTTCGCAATTTTACCAAAAGTTCTAAATAAAATAATCCTGGACAAAGCCACAGGGATAGTGGTTGTACCTTTTTGGCCTGCCCAACCATGGTAACCTTTATTTAAAAAACTTGCAATCTCGAACATTCTTTATTACGGTCCATCTAAAACATTATTGTTAAATCCTTTCAGGACACCTCACCCCTTACACAGAAAGCTTACCCTGGCAGTTGCGAAGTTATCAGGAAAGCTTTTCAAATGAAGAACGTTCCAGAAGAAACCTTAACAACACTTATAGCATCTCTGAGCAAAAGTACACAAAAACAATATAATACTTCTCTTGCCAAGTGGTGGAAATACGCAAACAGCCAAAAAATCGATCTACTGAGACCTCCACAAATGTCTGTGATAAAATTTCTCCAAGTACAATTAGATAACGGAGCTTCTTACTCCACATTAAACACGCATAGGTCAGCCCTGTCTCTCATAATAAACACAAATGAGGAGGAGGAAAAAATTGTAAAAAGGTTTATGAAAGGAGTATTCAAAACAAATCCAACTTTTCCCAAATACTCAGAAACATGGAACCCACACCAGGTACTTTTATATTTACAAAAAATGTATCCTCTTCATGAGCTTAATATGGAAGCTCTCACACAAAAATTAGCTATGCTAATAGCTCTTACCTCGGCACAGAGGGTTCAGACCCTCTCCAAAATAAAAATAACAGACATACATGTTTTCGAAAGAAAAAAAATTGAAATAGTTATTACAAGCATCTTGAAAACTTCAGCGCCAAACCGGCACCAACCGGTGCTGGTGTTTCCGTTCTTCGAAGAAAACCCTGCTCTGTGTGTCTCCACTACACTTCTTTACTATTTAGAAGTGACAAAAACGTTTAGGGGGGATGACAAAAATAAACATTTATTCCTCACATTCAAGCGGCCGCAGCACCCAGCCTCTACGCAAACCATAAGCCGATGGCTAAAAACCATACTTCAGAAAAGTGGAATAGACATCAACCGCTTTCAAGCACATAGCACACGGCATGCATCAACCTCTGCAGCCGCGAGATCGGGCATAGACATTGAAGTCATTAGGAAAGCTGCTGGCTGGACACAAAAATCGGAATCTTTCAATAAATTCTACAACCGATCTGCCCAGCAGCCAATATTTGGGAAAGCTGTGTTATCACTTGCTACAGACGAAATTACTGAAGATGGGACGTAATTACATACACTGTAAAAAATGAATTAAGGGAACAGAAAACAAATATTTTTATATTTATCTTTATTTTTTGTTAAATTTTTCAAATTTAATTAATTATCTACATTTATATTGTGCATTTACTTAAGGTATTAAATTACCTATATATATATATATTTGTTTAACATTTTATGCTAATAAAAATTAATAGAACACTTACCTCTTTTCTCTAAGTGTTATGCACTCATATCTTCAGATCGCCTATTCTCTAAACAGCTACCAAGTGTTATATATTGGAAAACGGACAAGTGAAATATAATTAAAAGATTGAACGACTTACCTAAGGAAGTTCGATCCTAATTATATGAACTTGTCCGTTTTCCAATATATAACCTACCCTCCCCCAGCCAAAAGTATTCTTTAGCTTTGCTTTACCTCTTTCCACCCCTAATGGCGATCTTCAACAACTCACATAATGACCAGCGATTGTCGGAGCACAGGCATGCAGAGTCGGAGATACGGGGTGATTCAAAACTTTCTTTAAACGTTGTGGCACCTTACAGGATGACAATAAACTACCAAGTGTTATATATTGGAAAACGGACAAGTTCATATAATTAGGATCGAACTTCCTTAGGTAAGTCGTTCAATCTTTTAATAAATAGATATTCAGTAAAATAGTGATTAAATTCCTTATAACACTAAAAAATGCAAAAAAAGAACGTGGCAGGAGTAATCTGTTGTACATGGCTTTATCATACCTATTATACTTTCACGGAGGGATCTTACACAAAATATGGAACGGGATGTGGAGTCTACTCAGAATCCCTCGAGATACAAATTCCATGCTTTAGAAAAACATGCAAATGTATACGGATGTAACTATAGATATATTGAGACAGAGTGGGTCAAAGTCATAAGGTAGAATCGAACAATCACCTAAATAGAGCAAAATTAAACAATCACATCACAAATATACAGGGTGTTTCATTAAGAATTATCCATATAGTAACTGGAGAAACCTCAGCACTAAATATGAAGATTTAGGCCAAAACATTTAAATAAAATATTCCTCCTAACCGAGATATAGGGTGTTTTATTTTAACTATTCTAAATGATTGTATCCCATATTTTTGACACCTTCCAATATTTTTTGTTCATACTTGGCAAAAAGTTTACACATTTTAGGTTACTTTAAACAGTGGTAATTGATATTTTTTCTCGATTACCATAGGCGTGCGGTAGGGATGGATACTTTCTTTTATCCCCCTACAATTTACACCACTTTCGTAATAATTGTTTCTCTTTTTCCGTCACTTTCTACGTAAATATTATCCTTTTGTCACAATACGATAGAGTGAGTAGTTTTCGATTTATTTGCATTTAAAGGTAGGTAATGTTTAAAATATCCATTTTTCTTTTATTGCTTATTTAATATGAGTTTCCTTAATAATCTGACCACCTTGACAACAAAATTTGTTAATTCTAATCGTAAATTCACATGAGTCAATAACTATTTCACTGAATAAATAAAATTTATTAGTTTCAAATGATTTTTTCATATTAATATTTATCAAAATTTCAGTTTTAAATTTATAACAAAATAGAACTATGATTTTCATTACGAAATAACATGATGAATAGGTACATAAAATAAACGTACTGAAACAATGATTTATTTAGACTACTGTAAAAAAAAGTCTACTTAGTTAACTTTATAGTAAGTTTTCGAAGTGGCCTCCATTGAGTTCAATACATTTATTAATCCTTTTGGAAAAATTTCTCCTAACCTTTAGAAATATGTTGGGTTGATTAAATTATTAAGGAATTATTGGAATAAAATGGATATTTTAAACATTACCTTTAAATGCAAATAACTCTAAAACTACTCACTCTATCGTATTGAGACAAGAGAATGATATTTACGTAGAAAGTGACGGAGAATCAAAAAAACATGCAGAAACAATTATTACGACAGTGGCGTAAATTGTAGGAGGATAAAAGAAAGTATCCATCCCTACTGCACGCCTCTGGTAATCGAGAAAAAATATCTTTTGCCACTGTTTAAAGAAACCTAATATGTATAAACTTTTGTCAAGTATGAACAGAAAATATTTGAAGGTGTCAAAAATATGGGATAAAATCATTTAGAATAGTTAAAATAAAACACCCTATATCTCGGTTAGGAGAAATATTTTACTTAAGTGTTTTGACTCAAATCTTCATATTTAGTGCTAAGGTTTCTCCAGTTACTATATGGATAATTCTTAATGAAACACCCTGTATATTAAATTAACCAGTTATATAAAATAAACAGAACTCCTGAATAGAGTTCTCCTCTCCACCGTAATTCTACAGGTAGCACCTAAAATAAAATAAAAGTAGTAAGAGTTGGTTTTCGTTAATAAATTAATAAAATAGGATCAATATAAGATTGAATAAATAGTTATATGTCGTATGCTAAATATAAATAAATGTCGCAAAGTCAGAAAAGATAGAATTGACAATTCCTTTATAAGAGTATGAAATTTTGATATGTAATAAGAAACCCATAAGTTATATGTAAAACTCAAGAACATGAAAAATGAACCGTAATGGTAATATTTAAGTATGGATTAGGAGTTAAAACTATAAATTAACAATTGGAAATTAAATATATACGTATTAGAGTTTCATGAAAGGGAGAAATTAGATGGTAAAAAAAATAATCTCAAAAAATCAACTGTTAAACTCAAAATTTAAACATTAAAAATAACTTTAATATTACCAAATTGAGTGTAAAATGTCTAGAAAATTTGTAAACGTTATCAAATGAAGTATGATTGGGGAATTAATGATGAGGATTAAATCATAGTTAAAATTTTCAAGTATTAAGGATAGCTCAATCAGCTGTTTCTGTTTATTTACTTAATTTTTTTGCGTCAACATCGTACTATTTACTTTAGCTGTAAAGTCTTTTATATGCTGCATTTATTTTCAGGTTTAATCGCTTATCCATGGTTCCTATTTTTTCCTTTGGATTCTAGAATCTCATTAGTTTTTAGTTTCTTTTTATCTATAGCTTGCTTTGCAACAAGTAATATTTTATTTCTTTATTAGTTTTTTTACCGACTTGGTTAAGAGTACACATTAATAATTATATTTGTTTAGTGGAAACAATTTTCAAATATCCAACAAACAATGCGTGGGTCATTAACAAAGTCATTCGAAACACTGGTTACTAAATGTAAAGGCCACAAAATTATTTTTCAATTACTATCTCGACGCGCATACCAAATTATATAAATCTCTTTTTACATACGGAACTTGTTCCGTTACAAACACAGAAGAGAGATTGCTAACGTGATTTTAATTAAATACTTTGTTGGGATGAATCCATTATAAAAATACTTACTCCCTTTGCATCTATATTAAATTTTTTATATTGTACATAGATGCTTACTGGGCATTTTTCGCAACAATGACGTTAGAAGTTACAATTCTCATAAGGACAACAAATATTTATGTTTTTTGATATAAAATAATTAACAGTGGAATTTAATATTATATAAATTCAAACGATTATGAAGGTGCATTTCACTTCTTATTTTATCATCAACACAAGATTTATTGTTATTCGTAGAATGATTGTCAACGGTTTCCAACCTGCAAATGGCATGTGAATTAAATATTTTCGAAAGCCAAATAATCAATGAGCATGAGATTTACAGTTTGAAACGATTTGAGATTGTTGCAATTATAGTAAACTTGAAAATATTTTCGGGTTAAATAAACAGCCTTAAGATAATTTAAAACACGAAAAATTTTAAATTACGATTTGGAAACTCGTTTTTTAATTAATTTCATTCCACATAATCATTAACTTTTTTGATTATTTTAACAAACTGTCAATTTGATTAAAACCTCTTATTGGCCGATCTGGTTAGAACTTAAAATGATGTTACAATGTTGCCAAGTATGTTCAACAATATAATGCCTACAATAGTTTCACTATCACTATCGTAGTCTACATTAACAGGGGTTCTGTATTAGTATGAAATGCCCTGTATGAATCCTCCACTTTTATAACATGGTTTATTGTTCTTTTCCAACAATCAGCATCTTCTATATTTTGCCGGATTAATGCAACTACATAAGGACATAATGTAGATATAGTATTTTGGATCAGCACTTTGTTCTTTAGTTTTCTCCACATATGCTCAATCGGGTTGAATACGCAGTAGTAAGGAGGAAGACGAAGAACTGTATGTCCTTTGGATACTGCAATTGTGTCACATACATATGTCTTCTTTATGTTAAATGTGCTGCGTTTTTTTATATCCTTCAAAGTACATGCTGTTTTGGAGCAGAAATTTCTGGATTTCCGCTTTTCTATTTGAAGATCCTGGAACCTTCTTCAATTGGCAACTATGGTAACTGACATTGTCCATAACTATGACACTATGCAGGGGAATATTTGGCGGTAAAGTGTTTTCGAACCAATCTTCGAACAATTCAGCTGCAGTATCTTGGTGGTAATCCAACGACGAATCTTGAATGTTCTTCGTCGAAAGTCCCAAACTGTTTGGAATCCAACCATCTTCTGAACCGTTTTCCTTTGTTCGATGGAGCTTTTGATTGGCATCGCACTGTTCCATCGATCCATCCTTTTGCTGGCGTATCGTGGGTATCATACCAGGTCTCATCCAAATAGATTATTGGTCTTTGTAAAGACCTGTAATCACTTATGGCAGTCAAATATTCAAAACGCCATTGCCTAATTCGTTGGGATTCCATAATAACTTACCCTTTGGCAATTTTGCAGTATTTGAAACCTAGTTTGGATAAAAATGTCCATAGGTTTCCAATTGATATCCTTATCTCAGTGGGGCACCTTAGTCTTGTTTACAATGATCTAATAGTAGACACCAAGTTTTCTTCATACATAGAGTATATAGTTATTCTTATCAAATCTTTATCACCGTCATCAGTGGTTCTGGAAACACCACTATTGTTTCGTTTTTGTCTCGGATGAATTGGCCTCGAAATGTGAACTCTCACTGATTATTCCGGTATCCCTGTCAAATCGCTGGTTTCTCTTACAGCAGGAGTAAAAGCCCAACCCCTTTGGATCAGCTTCTGATGAACATGTCTGACGATTTCTTTGGCATCAAGGTATAAAACTCGTCGTCGAACAGGAACAGTAGCACAGGGCGCCGCTGATGCAGTTTCCTAAGGACGAAACATTTTTCACAAAAATTATTAAACAGCACAGACTAACTCTCACTACGAGAACAAAGATATAAATAATTATACCCAACCCAAATTATACACATACAAAAACCGATCCTGTGTGTAAATTTTGACCATAAGCAATAAACCGTGACAGACGATCGCAATAAAAGTGGTTTATTACCATCAGTCCCATTTTATTCTAGGCACTATATTGTTGAACACATTTTATACTTTTTCCAAATTTTAAGCTTTGTTTTTTGTAGATTTGAATAGCTAGTTTTTCGCATTATTTTGTTATAAAAAGCACATGTACCTGGAAATTTAGCAAGGTATATAAATATTGCTAAGAATTCTTCGAATCGTACAAAAGTGTTTTTAAAACGAGCAGGTTAACTGTACTAACCAAATAAGCTTCAATCTCCAGAAATTTTTCCTTCTTATAATAAAGATTTATTTTGAAATTTTCTATTTTTATCAAATCTCTTGTAATAACATGAAAGTTAATTTTTTATTTACTTTCCTACTTATTTTTTCTTCATGTTTATTTAATCTATTGTTGTTATGTTAGTATAAAGTTAAGTATTGAGAATTTAGGTTTTCATTAGGGTTTTCACTATTTTATTTCAGATATTAAGGTAATTTATAATTATTATAGTAATTTATAGTATTTTTTAAAACACTTTGATCTGTGTCAGTTGGTCGGGAAGATGATTTAAATATTTTAAACTGTATATCTGTTTTATAATTTTGTTTGCGAATTTTTTTTTATTTATTTCATTATTTTTGTTATTCATAAATACATTAAATTTGATAATGTAGGATAGGTTAATATTTCCTACACATTTCAAGCATATATTTTATATTTCCTATATGATAAGGTACATTTTTTAATATTTATTTTTAATATGCAAGAATAGCTATATTTTTACTATTTTGACATATGTCCGAAATAAAGTCAATAATTAAGAAATTTATTTATTTAAAACTATATAAAAATTTGTGAAAATTTTCTTGAATTTAAAAACGATGTAATTATAAAAAATAATGTATTTGGAAATCATTTGATACTGCTGAATACGAATTAATACTCATATTTACAACAGGTATGCGTTAGGTTATGTTAATTTTGGGATGCAATTTTTACTGTTTCTAATTGTTTTCGTGGAAAAAAATTATTTTCGTAATTATTATGGAATCCTAGACCCCGATAAAATCTTTATGAGAATCGGAGAGTTCACCAAATTCTACATTTTTTCCGGATTTTCTTCTGTTGTGTACAAATCAGAATTTAAACAAATTGCAATTATTCAAAAAATATGTGCAAACGTTAAGTTAGGAATGAGAATAGTTATGAGCAAAATACATTCCATACATTTAGCACTAGAAAATGGACCTATGTTATGTTAGAAGAATGTGTGAAAAAGATGTTTTTAAATAAAAGTTATACCTAGAACAAACATTAGGATACTTACAAAAGCTCTTGTATTATAAAAATACTCTTAAAATAGAAACAAGGTATGCTTGAAATTGCATTTTATGTTTTTTTTTAATTAGGAATAATGCAAATCTGATAAACCTATAAAAATTACGACGGTATAAGGAGACTTTTGATTTAGTTGTAATACCCATAGAAAAATATATACAGTGTGTATTGTAACGAATTTCGGTAACAACATGATATTAATTTTTTTTTTTGTAAAATTTTGGATTAAATTTAAAAACAACATTTTTGAATAGAGAATGAAGAGACCTTTCAAATGATATATCACAAGCCTATACTTCCTATTTAAAAAATTGGGGGTTGTACCTGTCATTCTAAGGAAGTTGAAGGAAGGGGTTGCATTTTCACGTTAAAGAATGTCAAGTTATAATTTAAATTTGACGTGTTTCGGGATTTTTTATAAATATGTACAGTAACCGAAATAATGAATTTATTCCATTTGGCTTTTACACACTCTATATTTATTTTATTTTAGGTGGATAAACTTTATAAAAAATATTGACTTTTTACTGACATTAATGACTTTGATAAACCTAAAGGTCCTAACTCCCCTTTCAGCTTTAGCCGAGCGGTACCTAGAGGCTGAAAGATGGGTGAGGTTCGGCCTTCCCAGCATTTGTTAGCGGAAGGTCTTATTTAGCCGGCGTAAAGGAGCTGGAAGGGATGCGATGAAGGGCTCTGTAAAAGGGTTAAATTTACAAAAAAATTGAAATAATATTTGAGGATAGACCAGCTGCTTTATTTCAATAGTTCGTTCAGGTGAATTCTTACAACATACCAGTATTACGCTAGCGTGAAGCGATTTGTCTTCTCAAAAAAAAAACAAAAAAGTAAAGCTTATTTATAAACTAAACTAACTACAAAACAAATGAAATGAAAACATTAACGGTAACAATAATTAAAGTCAATTATCTTCTCACAGGTATTAGTATTTTAATAATATAAGCGCCGATGCGCTACGGCAATGGTTATCGGGGTTAAGTATAATGCTATTTCATACAAATGCAACAGCTTGGGGATATCTTTATCGTTCCGAGTCAAAATTAAGTCTTGCCGTCGCAAGAAAGAAATATTTGATCAACAAAATCCAAATTGCCAACAAAATAATAAAATCTATAGTGGTGAGTATATTTAAAATCAGACTTACCGATGTCTGGGAGAATAACTCACTCACTAATACGGGTGCACAAATTATTCCCGCATTCGATCCCTGATAACTGCACTATTCACTCAGGAATTTTTTCTAAGTGCCGATCACCTTTATTCGACTTCCGTCTTGAAAACCGCTCCGAGCCGAAGTCTTTAATTCTTCTTTTCTTTGAACCACACTTTGCCGGCTCGGTGCTTCTCACCAAGAAGCTGGTCCGAGCCGAACTTCTCTTTTTCCTTTCCTTGGCTACCAGAAAAACAATTTTTCCCCTTCGGTACCTCATGAAGCATCTCCTACCCCATGTCGTACTAAGGTCGCTAGCTTCTAATTGGCCGCCAAGCTCCTGCTAATTTTCTCATTGGTCTCCCTGGTGGCTTTTGGGTTTCCACTCTGGCTTACGTGATCGCTGCATGCCCTGTTTTCTTAGTAAGCAACATTTACCCACGTGTTTGTATTTTCGAAACTGCTACTTTAACATTTTTCTTTGTTACATTGTAGATGTTTTGACTAAGGTTCTATTTACTTCGTTTTTTCGTAAACAGAGTTTGTTTTTCGATGTCCACATAGTTTCTTTTAAATAAAATTGACTTATACCGGGTGAGCCCGCATTTGTTGCTTTAAAATTAAAATTAATTAAAATTATTGTATTTCTTTCTTGCGGGGTGAGATTGGGGGTAGGGGGGTTTTCTTTGGGATTATTACATAGTCTAGAAAGTAATTTCGACGTATAATTAGTTACTTTGTTACACTTTATAATCTTTTTATGCCTACCCACTATTTTATTTTTTAGCAAAATGGCACCTACACTTTAGAGCTAAAAATAACGCAAAAAAAGATATTCAAATACCGCAGTAATACAAAACAAATAAACAAATAAAGCAAGATATGTCTGTATATAAAGCCTCCTGAATTTACAGAACACCACAGACTACATTAAAGGATAAAAAAACAACAGGGAGATATTTTTAAGCCAAGTGGAAAACCACCTATATTAACAGCCGAAGAAGAAAGCCTAATAATAATTGATTCTTGCAATAGCTGATGAGTATCAAAGACGACTTGAAGCCGAAAAATAGAAAAAGATAAAAAGAGAACAAATGAAAAGAATATGAAATTAAAAAACACTAATAAATTAATCTGAAAAAAATTAAAAGGAGTAGACCAAGAACAAATAAAACAACCTAGAGATAGAGAAAGAACAGTTGGAAAAAACACATCAGAATATTTAATGCAAAGCTTTCAGAAAACCAAAAGAGGAACAGGTAAATTATTACAAAAAAAGCGATTTTCAAATTATTATGATTACGTAATACGAGTGTATGAAGATAAATATTTTCCAGGTCGAGTTATTGACAAAGACAGAAATATTTTTTTTATTAAAGCAATGAAACAAATCTGGTATAAAAAAAGAGCATAAGTGCTTCCTGCCTTATCAACAAAAAAGGATTTTACTCTTTTCCTGAGATAAAAGATTTAGACTAAAAGTGCAATTTTTTTTTAATAGATAGATAGCAAAGTTTTCTTAGTTTAATGTAAGTTTTTAAATTTTGTAAATGTTGTATATTATATTAAATTTTGGTTTTCATTTAAACTAGAGGACATCCGGTACATAAACTACTTTAATTTAGACAAGAGCCGTCTGATACATTAGAATTTTTTTTGTTTTTTGTTTATTATAAAAATAATTTCATTAAGCCTAAAAATGTAGGTAGGAAGTAGGATATAAATTTAAAAACAATTTGATTTAAGTCTCTTTCTGTTGTCGTTAGTTCTCTTTCTGATACCGTAAATTAGTTTTGATATTGATCGTTTGTTTTGAGTTACGTTTTTTATGAGTTCGAGATTTTTTTCTGTTAGGAAGTATTGCCGTCGGAGAAGCATTAGACAGCCGGTAAAATTTGACTTCATTTTTATATAATAATTTTGTTAACAAATTTCCAATTTTCAAACAAATTTAACTTATTATATTCATTACTATCGCTCGATTCGTTTTTCCTTACTATCTACTGTTTAAATTTATTTAAATAGCTTCTTTTGGTCGATAATTTTATGTTAAACTTATTGCGGAACAGGGGCAAGGTCGATGCCATGCTACCTAAAAATAAAACCATTATTTAAAGTGTGAAACATTATTATTTTCACAATTTTATGTATTTAATCTCTTGTACAAAATTATAAATAATTTCAAAATTTCACCCTGTACAATTCATAATAGACCCTACATGGTATAGTTCGTTGGGATCTTACAGGGTGTTTCATTAAAAATATAGATCATGGACGATGCCAAACTTGCGTGTATCATCCTGTACATTTAAATTTATGTTTAAATAGCTCACATTTGAATTTCAAAGTTGACGGGCCCCAGCGTTTCTTATAATCTTCTAAACTAATCCCACAAATAACTGTATTCCATAAGTGGTTTCCACACTGTATATCTATTAAAATCGGTGTTTCCTTATTATCCCGTAACAAGTGTTGAATTAGACAAGACCCCTAGAATTTTTCGTAAACTTCATCTGAGGCTGTCCAGAACTCCTGACGTTCAGGGTCAAGGGGCCGTGGAGCAAACCACGTTAAAAATCTGGTGCCCGAGCATTCATTTGAAAAGATTTTGCAATAAGGGTGTCAATTGTGACGTGGCCAGAAGGTAAGAACCGGTGGGCGGTAGGAAAAAGCGTTAATTATAAAAAAAAGTGTCAATTACATCCACACAAATATCCAAGTGTCCGACCTCTTAGGTCGGAATAAGGTCTGAGTACATATATTTACGTCGGAATTGGTAGATTTTGACAATTTTTTTTTAAAAAATATCGTTTTTTACTAAAATTGACATTTCATTTTGTAAAAAAAGATATGCCCATAAACTAGCACATATCAATACAATATATTATAAAATATATATAAAATATATATAATAAAATTAGTTCCTCTAATATTTATAATCAAAATGAACACCCCTAAACTACAACGGAACATAATGCTTTTACCTTACTACTTAAATATTCAACGTCCAATAGTAATATCATCAAATGACATCTGTTCTGTTAATTTGACTTTGAACGTAGTCATGAAAAAATAAATAATAAGAAAGTATAGAAATAAAGTAAATACATTTTTGATCATTTTTATTATAACGAAGAACTAACAATTTAGGAAGTTTCATCATAATTAAATTAAAACAAAATAGCACACAAATTTACCTAGCCGAAAGCTAAAATCTGTGAATTGAATAACTGGAAGTTCAAATGTTACTGTAATTTTCCAACATTTCCGTTAAATGGCCATCATTGAAGTAAGCTGTATGCGTTATGAATTTCCTATAAATCGCATTTAAATGCAAATCGGATTACATGCGAGATTCGGCTTTTATTGCAAAGCTGGTGAATTAAGAGCACAATAAGTGAACAAGCTTCTTTGTTTCTCTACTGAATCACTATGAAATATATCGAGAAATGTCAAAATTGTAAGTAAATCTGTGGTTAGTGGAATTAATAAAACATTTATTATAAACTAGGTGTGTGAAAATTTAGAATATTAAACAAACAACTTTGTGATAAAACTTTTACTATCTATTTAAAAAAATACTTTTTTAATCAGCTGTCGATTTTTGATTTCGGTAAGTCATATCTGATTATATTCCTAATACCTAATACGAAGTAAATAAAATATATAGAGTGGTACATATTTTTAAAAGAAAATATAAGTAAATTACTTCGCTGCAGGGGCTTTCAAAAAAATTTTAAAATAAGTTATAGGAGTGTGTTATAAACACTTCCACATAATAACAATGGCATTTTAATGCGTTATAAGCATTATATAACAAAAATAATTGGCTAAGAGTGTATTATAAACACTTCCAAATTAATAAAACTAATAACAATGGTATATTAATGCGTTATAAGCATGATAAAACCAATTCGATGGTTTGGTACCAAATATGGCTATCTTAAAAAATTTAATTTTTCAGCTATTTACATAGTCTGGTTGAAAATAAGGGTTTCTAATTGTTGCAAATGTGGCTATATGAATATATTTGAATTTGGCGACAAAATGTGCATGTCACAAAGTGTCCAACTACTTTTCAAAAGTTTTTGTTGGGTCCAAATATGTTTAAAATCACATAGCCCGTTCTAGAGTTAGCTACTTGTTTGGACGAGTCAGCTGATTTAGGATAAGTTGTTTAGTTTGTTTTAAGAAGCAGTCAGTTGTTGTTTGATTAGCATTGTGTGTGTGTGTTTATACATCAGATCTGTTATTTAACAGGGAATATACAATGTTTTCTTAAAAAATGAGCTCCAGAGGCAAAATAATATTGGATATGCTGGCCAGACAAACAGCTCAGGAACCTTTTGATTCCGATGACTCTGTTAAAGATGCAGACTATGTTCCAAGTCCCCGCAACCTATCAGGTTAGTAAATAAAATTGGTAATCACTTCAAATGTTAATAAGAGTTTTTTATTTTATTTTAGGTGACAGTGGTTCAGACAATCAGGTAGCACTTAGAAGCATTGATCGTATACTAAACGATACCAAGTTTGTTGAACCAAAAAATCAAAAGAAAAGATGTCCAACTTCTTGAAAAAAAAATGTTCGCAGAAACTATAAAAATTCGGGACTTAAAGGAAATCACGTTCCAGGCAGGTTCTTAGATGAACCATGCAATAATTCTTGTAGGTAGGAATAAGATTGACACTTCTTTAAACTTAGATCATCACATTTTTTATTTTTATCTAGGATTAAATGCAGAAATTAGCAGGAAAGAAAGGAAAAATATTTTTACATCATTTTGGAATGTTGATAGGCAACGAGATTTCCTTCATAATCTAATTATGAACTATTATTGAACAATTATTGATTGTAAAAGAAGAACAAATGGAACTAACAACTTAAGAAGATCCAAATCTATGAAATTTTATTTATGCTTTAAGGATTCTACAATAAATGTATGTTGAACAATGTTACTTAACACCTTTGGTGTTAAAAAATGATTTCTTAATTTTGCTATTTAAAAGCTTGTTCCAAAGATTAACACATTGTATGTGCCAACAGATCCCACTAATCCCATCCTTTTTTACAAGACCAAGTTGAGCACATACAATTTTACTATTTTTAACTGTGGAGAGAATACTGGAAAATGTTGCATGTGGTTTGAAGTAAAAGGTTCATGTGGCCCATGCCAAATAGCATATAATGTTTATTTTACCACCTACAACTATTAAAAATGTAAGGCTCTTTAGCGACACATGTGGAGACCAAAATAAAAACCAGTTGCCAATAGAGGTAATTGATCAAAAATTTCTTGTTTCCGGCCACAGTCAAATGGAATGTGATTCTATGCACGCCAAAATTGAAATAGCAGCCAAAAATGTCCCAGTTTATTTGCCCCATAAATGGGTAACTGTTGCTCGAAATGCAAAGAAAGATGACTAAGTACGAAGTTTAAAAAAAAAGAACATTGCTTTTTTGACTGGAAAATCCTTGCAAAGATAATTATGATAAACCGAAACAAGAATCAAGATGGCAATGTGGTAAATTGGCATCATATTAAGTGGATCAGGTATGATGAAGACTTTCGCAGTATTATGATTTTTCCACATAGAGGACGACGAGTTACGGTTTGCTTGTATGGAAAGATGTCTCAAAGCCTTACACAAAGAAAAGAGGAAAATTTCAGCAATAAAACTGAAACATTTAAGAGAAATTTGCAATTCTGTCCCAGATGACTGTCGGCTTTTTTTTACAAGTTTGCTAGGCGATGAAAGCATTGAGGATGAAACTGTGGTTCCAGATGTAAATGACCCTGGAGGGGAAGATTTTTTCTTACAGTAATTTTAATCCTTCATTGCTTTTTTCTTTTTTTTTTGACAAAGTATGATGTGTCTGCATTTTTTTTGTTTAAGTTAGTTATTATTAATTTTTTCAAAAATCTGGATCACTTCAATAACATGTTATTTGTTTTATTCAAGTAAAAGTTATGTGAATAAAAAAATGGGTTTTAATGAAATGTTTTTTTATACACTTGATTTGATAGAGCCTGTTAAATTTTATTTTGTGTTGTTTACTGAACAATTAGAATTTTGTAGATAGCTACATATGGAAACAGGCCATCGAATTGTGATTCATGTCTGTGTTAAACATTCTGACAATAATATGAATAGCCAAGCATTGTATTACTTAATCTGGAAATGTAAAGTGTGTCATAAACATTAAAGGGTTATTAAAATATGAATAATAATTGATCATTCATGAGTAGATAACAACTAGACTAATTAACAATGTCAAACCTCATACCACTAATAGCCATTTCATAGCGAAGGTGATACTGGATCAATGGGAATTATATGTAAAAAATGGAAAAGTGCGTTATGAATATATTTGGAGGCAGCAAACATCGAAAGTACGAAAAACCGAGCAACATTGTTACATGTTGGTGGCTTCTGAAAAGTACAAGTGGTCCTCAGTGGTGAAAAGGTTCAGAACCACTGGTCTAGCTGACAAAGTATGAATGAATTTATTTCTTCAATTTCTTCAATTATTTGTTTACTAATTGATATTCAATGACAGTTTAGTACTACAATATTTTTGGTATTCGTAAATGTTTGAATTATTGCTTGGAATTAATTTTAAGTAGAAATGGAGTGTAAAGTGTAAAACAAATAATTTAAATACTTATGATGATTCGGTATGAAGACAGATCGCAAACTCAGATGTAACGATGTTGGTGTTTAGCAAAACAACTGAACAAAAACTGTTAAAACTTGAAAAATAACATCCTTCTATATAAAATCAAACTACGCCCCCCTCTTGATAAAAAACGATATTGTTTTTGATGAGGCCACATTCACCTTAAATGGTAAGCTTAACCATCAGAATTGTAGATACTGGGCATAAGAAAACCCCCACTGGATGCATGAGCATCATACACAATACCCGCAAAAGGTAAATGTATGGTCTGGAATTGTAGGAAATCAAATTATCGGACTTTATCGAAAGTTATCTAAAGAGGGAAACGTATCTTGAGATTTAAGAGGGTGTCTCGTACCTACTTTACGTAATTTTTTTTCCAGCAGATGTAATCCTGGAGGTTTTGATGAAACTTTATGCTTTAACAAGATGGTGCACCTCCACATTATGCTGTAGATGTTAGAAGTTACCTAGATAAAATTTTTGCAAACAGGTGGATTGGTAGAAGTGCACATATTGAATGACCAGTGAGGTCATCAGACACAGTGCATACATACATTGTTTATAATTCAAAATAATTAATTGAATTTGTTTTATTGGTATAGACCATTCAAAATAACAGCGAAGTTTCATATTTTTTTTAATTAGTAAATTCCTAGTTATTAATTACGATATACGTCGCCAGAGTAGCACTAACCGAAGACAAATCTGATATACAAACTTGTGATGACTACTGACTCCAATTAATAAAAAAGTTCATTAAAACTTCAAAGCGAGGCTAGGCTAGGATTCGTTGTTGGAAATTCGTTTTCACTTCTCGCAAAACTCGTTCTCTTCCGTATGAATAGTAAATTTGGTGTTAACTATATCCTCATTGCTATTCATAACGTCAAGTGCCGTTTCAGCTCGTGCAAAAGAGGACAATTTCTGTTTTTGTATAAAATATAATACAACCATTTTTGTTAAAGCTTTGGCAACGATTTATGAAGGTTAAACCGATAATTGGGAAACTAATAAAAGCATACCTTTTTAAAAGCATTTTTATAAAAACAGTCTGTTTTTATAATGAAATGTCATGATTATATAATTTTTTTGTAATTGGGTGATCGTTTTTGTATGCTTTAAGGTTTTTTGTTTAAATAGAATAAAATTTATTTAATAATTAATTATGTATAGGGCATTTATAACATTATTAAAATCTTTTATCAAGGATCTACAGGGTATCAACCTTATGACAAACTTCGGTATATGGGTTGTTTTAGAAGATATCAGAAAATGTTATTAACAAAAATAGTAGATGTCTTCTGTATCTGTATCTGTAGAGTAGGAAGGGTGAGTATAGACCCACAGCACTTAGGCCACAATATGGCCCATTGTACATTCTCCCAAGGAGTCGCCCTCCTAGGACATTGTCCATCGTGCCTTATCCAGGAAGACAGACAGGTCACCAGGGGACATCTCGGCATGTGTAGGTCAAGACTCGCCGAACACACACTCTCTTATCGACGATAGCTCCGGACATTCACATAAGACATGCCTAACAGTTTCATCTTCCTGTTCACACCTCCTGCATAGCGGTATGTACACTAGCCCCATAATATGGAGGTGTTTCCTTAGTTGACAATGTCCAGTCAGATATCCCACTGTTAAATGTAGGTTCCTCCTGGTCATCGCCAAATATTTATTCATATCCAGCTTCTCAGGGTCCCCCAGGGTAATCCTGGCAAAACTGCATCCTTTGGTTTCATCCCATCTCTTAAGGAATTGAGTACGGGTGTAACGTTTGGCTAGTTCCGCAATTATCGAAGTCGCCAAACTATGGGTGTCGCCTGGTCCCAAAATTTTCAGTCCAGCCGCCATCCTGGCCAGAGAGTCAGCAATACGGTTACCTTTACTCCTGTCGTGCCCTTTCACCCACCTTTGTACGATATTATTATCTACCGAGGCGTTAACTAAATCTTGGTGGCACTCTAGTGCTAACCCTGAGATAATACGTTGTCTATTCAAGGTTAGTAGGGCTTGTCTACTATCAGTGCAGATTATTATGTTTTTGCCAGAAATTTCTTTTCTGGTTAGCTCTTTTGCGGCGATTGAGATACCAGCCAGTTCTGTTTGAACCACGCTGGTATTTTTTCCCATTCCCCATTTAATCCTTAGGCTAAGTGATCTGGAGTAGGCTCCACATCCTGATCCTTCCTTGGTTTTTGAGCCGTCTGTGTATATGCGTATTGCATTTGCAGCATCCGCCTCAGTGTTCTGTTTTATTTGTATTTTGTAGGGTTTATTTAACACAAACCTGGGTTCAATTGCGTCACCGGCCGCCTGTAGCAGAGGCACCGCAGTGAGTGCCTCCCTCCACAGGCCCATCTTCAGTTGACCCATTCCTACCTCGGGGTTTACACCAGCCGTGCGCAATCGTAGCATGGCCAGTAGCGCATTAGTAGATGTCTTTAGAGTCCATATTTTGAAATTACCTTAAACTATACAGAGTGTTGTATGTATAACTCCGTTATAAACCAAACATATGATTTTTTAAATGGGAACCCCTGAATATTATACCGAATTCGGACTGCTCACATTTTTTTGAAGATTTTGATATAAAATACAGGGTGTTCCATTTGAAAGAAGAGAGAAAATGAAAGGTTCGAGTTATGGTTCACCCTGTACAAAAGGGAAAATAATTAATATTTAATTGAATACGGTGATATTGTATCATATTACGAAACTCTGTTAGGCAAAATACTTTTTTTTTCAACATACAATAAGATACAGAGCGTTGATTTACCTACGATTTTCACACAAACGTGTCCATAACTTCTGAAGGTATAATGTATAAAAACCTTATATCAAAATCTTCAAAAAAATGTGAGCAGTTCGAATTCGGTATAATATACAGGGGTTCTCATTTAAAAAATCATATGTTTGGTTTGTAACGGAGTTATACAACACTCTGTATAGTTTAAGGTAATTTCAAAATATGGACCCTAAAGACATCTACTATTTTTGTTAATAACAATTTATGATATCTTCTAAAACAACCCATATACCAGACTTTGTCGTAAGGTCGGTACACCCTGTATATTTTTTTAAATGACTGTTTGTTGCCCTTTTCCGATTTTATAATGGTTTGGTTATTTTACTTTATTTTTGATTGATTGATTATAAAGCTAAAATTTTAATTGTACTTTGTTTTTTAATTTAGTTGGTTTTATATATTAAATTTGATTTGATTTGATTATTTTTTATTTCGTTTTCAAAGCAAAGCAGAATATGTAGCTTAAATAATACTGATAAATTTTGGTGTTTTCTTAAAAAATGAATTTACCTTATTTGAAAAAATACTATCTAAAGTTGTATGCGACAATTGGCCGTTGACAGTGCCGGGCTAGCTGAGTATGTGAATATAGCGACTGGCATGTACCGGCAAGCTAATGCTGTTCCTAGCCGATCGTTCTACTACAATGTAGGTCTACTACAAAAAAGCCACTTAGAACAGAGAGTAGGAACGTGCCAACCACTGGCTCAACGCGGCTTCAGCTTTGACGAACGCAAACGTATTTGAATTAATCACCATAAAACAAACATCGTCCAATTCTTTGGGACTGTATGTCCCGTAAAAAACTACACGCAACAATAGAAATTGCTGTGATTTTATGGGTGGATCTAGACAAAATAATAAAGAACCTGGTGTGGCATTTTTTATGAAAATTAAAAAATAACTTCTTCTCTGTCGACATGGAGGGCTAGAAGTCAGATGTAGATAAGAGGCTAGCTTTGTCACTGTGGACTAACTACTGCCGTTGAATGAATAAATAGAAAGAAGCGCGACCTTATGGAACTATTTGTAACCGAAAATCCCTCTTATAATGGGATGGCGTTGTTGATTGCCTATCTAAAATCCCTCTTATTTTTGTCAGTTGACGTCTAGATATTGTTCTTGTTACTTTGCTTTAATTTTTTGTGCTTTTGTGTATACCGTGGTGCTTGTTACCGTTGCTTGAGTGGGTATTTATTCAATCAAAGATTTTATTTACTAGTTTTTCACTGACGATTCGTATTTTGTTTTGTTTACTTATTGACATTTATCATTCATTGAACTTTATTAGAATAATGTCCGGAACATATTTGGTCAAATGCAGTTATATTAACTGTAGAAATGTAAAGGAAAAGAAAGAAACTGAGGGATCTATCTCATTTTTAAAATTCCCTATAAAAGATAGTAAACGATTAAAAGAATGGGTAAAGCGCTCTGGAAATTATCAAATTGGATTATAACTATCCTGAAGAATTAAAATATAAGAAAATTTATGAAAAACATTTTACCACATTTATCGTGGTCAGCAAAAAAACGAAAACAGTTGCATAAATAGGCACTTCCTGCGCATTAGTAATAGGTAAGTATTTTGTTACTATTTAATTTTATTTTTAAGTTTAATTTTGGTTTCATTTTCGGTAACAATAATTCGATTTAAGTAGACCTTTTAGGTCTAGGTTATAGTTGTAATTTTAGTTCGTTGACTAATAACTCAATCAACGGTTAGGTGCAATAAAAAATATATCCACGTGTGAATCAAAACGGACGCAATTTAAAGAAAAAATTGAATTGAATTTAATTAAACCTTGCTTAAAGAGAATGTTATGTTGTAAAAAATTAAGTTTATCCTTAAACCTAGTTTAACTTAGGTTTTAGGGTTCAGAAACGATACAATTGTCAAAAATGTTAAAGTAATATGAAAAATTCGGATGATCATTTAGTAATATTGAATTACCAATTTTCCACAAAGACTTTGGCAAAGAACAAATTAGCTATTTAAAGAAACATACTCCAAAATTTAATGCAATGATTCATCATATACTTAAAAATATTTTAAAATATTTTTATGAGAAATATAAATTATGTAAAAACATTAAAACTCAAATAAAACAAGAATGGATTAATTTAATAAAAGACGATCTTTGTTGTTATGACAGTCACATAGATTATTTGTTAAAATTATTTTCCAAAATGATGATAGTTCAGATAAATATTAGGTAATATTGTATAAGCAGAAAATCTTAAAAAGGAGCAAATTAGAATTCTAATTTGCTTAGACTAGAAGTCTAAAAAAGTAGAAAAACAAAAGTTTGTCTTCTGTATAAATAAAATATTAACTCTAATAAAATCACGATCGGTGCGGACACTAAGAAATCAAAATTTTATTGGACTTACTCAGCACGTGGACCAAATGGACTAAACAAAATAAATATGTAATTTTACCCTACCTGCTGTTATTAATAAGTGTGGTTTAAAATGTCGACCGTTAAATTTTGGCTCGAATTCTAAATAATATAGTGTTATGATAAGTACTAATTATATATATTAAATGAAGGTGCGTAAAAAATGGAAATTAGGAGTAGGAGTGAGTGGATGGGCCAGAAGTTTAGGGATGATTAATGTTTGATCCAGTTACTCACTGGAAATAGTAAATGGTGTCTATTAACATTGGGAAGAGAAAGAGAGCCTGGAATATGCGAGAGGTGTGAGGTGGGGGATGATGAGGGACACGGGTTTAGGAGCTGGAAGGACAAGTAAGTGTTAAAGCAGTTAAAGTAAAAACATTCTGTATGACGTGAGTGGTTTAGGGATGATTAATGTTTGATCCAGTTACTCACTGGAAATAGTAAATGGTGTCTACTAACATTGGGAAGAGAAAGAGAGACTGGAATATGCGAGAGGTGTGAGGTGGGGGATGATGAGGGACACGGGTTTAGGAGCTGGAAGAACAAGTAAGTGTTAAAGCAGTTAAAGTAAAAACATTCTGTATGACGTGAGTGATATGAATGTTATGGAAGACTGCGAGGGACCGCCGCCCGTCTTGACGTATGCTAGGATAGTGATTCCGAGGTGGAGGTAACGGATAGTTTTGAGGTGCGTTTGGTTGGTAGGCATACTTTCGGGATGGGTCCAACACTGTTGAGTTCTGGATAAGGACTCATTGAACATAAGTTTACCGTATCAGCCCAAAAAAGTGCTATATAAATCGGTATAAATGTAAATAAAATGTTTTAAAAATTAGTTAAGTTGTTTTAGTGTGCAAATAAATTAAATATTAGACAGTATAAATAAATAAATGTTACAATCACGAATACATATAACAAGGATGTCAAACTCGAGTGGAGAGGGTAGCAGGAGAAAAGGCGCCTATCTGGGCAGGGTTAAATTCTCGGTCGTTGCGTACTCCGTACTGCGCAACAGGCTGTCTTTTTCTTTGTGCGAGCGAGATAACCAACCGCACATTGGATTCGTGTAAACATCTCTCGTTCGAGAGAGACAGTCTGATGCGCAGTACAAAGTACGCAACGACCGTAGACTAGACTCCGCCTAGATAGGAGCCGTAAATTCAGCCACGGGCGCTTATAGCTCGGCATAGGAGTTTCACATCCTTGTTATATGTATTCGTGGTTACAATATTAAGGACGATCCGGCAATATTAAGGAGGCATAATGTATGGTCGTCATACGCAGCTTATTCCAGGCACTATGACGGGGAATATGTATGTTCAAAACATTATTGAACCCAATACTTAGCCTCTTTGATATAAAATTGAAGACAAATTCATTTTTATGGATGACAATGCTTGGCCCTTCGCACGAGAAGAGTACAAAATGCACCGGAGATTAAGAATATTTAAATATTACCATTGCCTACAAATTCTCCAGACATGGATCCCATTGAGCACATATGTGATATTGTGGGGCGATCAATAATAAAACCAGTGCCCTCCAGGAACTCACACTTGCGCCCCAAGAAGAATGGAATAACATCCAATGAATACGAATAACGGTCTTATTGTTTCCATGCATAAGCGAGTTAACATCTTACTACAGAACAGGGGAGGACATACCGGATATTATTGGGTTTTTAAATTCCCTTACGTATTTTTAATTTGTATTTTTTTCTTGTTTAGTAAAAATTTCATTTAGCCAACTTGCAATGAATGCATAAACAAATTAAATTTATTTTTTAATTAGAACAATGAGAGGAAGACCAAGCCAGTCAAATTGTAGTAAAAATACTTTAATAGGTAGTTTAACAGCAAAAACTTTGTTAGATAATAAAAGCAAAGAAAAATTTGTAAATAAATAATAACTGTCATATAAATGTTGAATAGTTAAATAAAATTATCTGCAAAATTAAATTAAAATGTAGTTATTGTTGAGTTCAAGATGACCCAATTTGAAAAGAAATATACATAATGAATTTCGTTTATGTCCACTTTACGGATAACCACTCAGTTTATGTTTTACTTCTCGTCCGAAACTTTTATTTGCCTCTTAAATTCAATTATGCTACTAAACTAACAAAGTGGCCCTTACAGTGTCGGTATTTTAATGACGGACCTGTTCCCTTAAAAAGGGACGACTGTTACTCTCTCCGTGATCTTAAAATTCAAGCTGAAAAATTTTTAGGGGAAAAATATTTTAAACGAAGTAATGAAACTAAAATTTAATGTCGTCGGCAGTGTGGCGGCGATATATTTCCACACCGGAAGAGGTTTTTTTAGAGAGAAAGGAAAAGTAATATTGTGTGCAGGTTTAATACTCGACGTTACCATAAATTCCACCTGTTTACTTTTGAGTAAAGTGAAATAAATATAGGAAAAAAGGGGAAAAATGTGCCGTTAAAATAAATATAAATAACGAATTTCGTGCAAGTTAAAGTTAAAAAAATCTGTAAACACTGGTTTCGGACTTTATATCATGTGCTGAAAGATTTTTGAATGCATTTACTAGTGTCCTATGTAAAACGCCACTTGTATTCCAAAAATCATTTATCCGAAATAAAATTATAGATTTGCTACAAACCAAATTAGCCTTAATTTAATACCCTCATACCATATAGATATTACGGGGGCTGACTATGACACAACAAAATTTCAATTATTAGTTCTCAGCGAAATAGGTGAGTATGCATTCTGACTTGTTAGTCAGTTGAGTCAATAAAAATGGAAAGAACATTAAAGCATTTTACAAAATTTATGTATTTTTCGACTCAAACAGTCTACTAGTAAACATATACATTTTCTCCTTTTGTATTATTGTAGCAAGTAATTAAATTCACATATTAGTTAATGAGTTTCGTTTTGTCTAAGTGGGAATAGCGCTACCAGTCTTCCTGGTCAAAAATATTTAATATTTTGGCTCCCAACTGCAACTTAGTAAACAACAGTATCCACCATATCCTTATAGATTGCCCATTTTTCGCAAAACTACGTCAGCAACATAAATTGAAATTTGTCCACTTTCGCTAAATCTTTTACCTTTTTAATTAACTATTTCATTGCAACATCTATCCACACTTCTTGTTCAAGACTGTTTGTAATTTGATCTGTTTCTATTGAATATTCTATAATTTCTCTAGTTTCCAGATATATTATTATTGAAAAAATTTTTCATGTGTCAAATTTGACATTTTAAAAATTTACTATTTTTATTTTCATAATTGTATAATTACTTTTCATACTGTACGGTAAAGTGCCATTTCCCGGACTCGTTTGAGTCTGAGTCCGGGAAATGGCACTTTACGGTACACTTGTACTTTACAGTACTCTTAAATTCTCCCAATGTTGAAACTAAGCTTTTATTCTAGTTTTTGAAGATTTACATTAATTGTACAACTGCTGTTGCCAGAAATATGTATTAATGGAGTTGGTGAGGGATTTACAGTGTTTTCTGTAATCGCGGAAGGCGTGTGGCTGTGATACAGCACTTTAACAAGAGTTTCGCCCCTTTGGATCATTCTTGCAATCTTGTGTTTGCCTTCAATTCTTCTATATACATTTCTGCAACTGAAGAACACTTCCATCCACCTTGCTGTTTTAGAACTTTAAGGTCAGCTCCAGCATTGGCCAACAACGTTGAGGATGTCCTCCTGAAGCAATGACCTGTACACTTTTCTGGTTGGTCTAGTTTTGAAAACTCAGCTATTTTCTTAGGTGCTCCGCCAACATTATGTATACCAGCTCTTTGAGACAGACATTTTCCCTGTCTACAACCCACCAAAAGAGCTTTCAGGGAGACGTGTTGCCGTAAATTCATGTATTTTCTAAACACATCCAAATAGTGAACCTCATCAGCTCGTCGAATATGCGTTTTTGTCTGGTAAATCTTAACTACTAGCTAAGTACCCATATCGTCCACATCACTAACTCATAAATTATAGATCTCTTCCCTTTGGCAACCTCCAGCAACTCCAAGTAATGCTATCACTTTGAGTAATAGATATTCTCATGAAGCTTTCAATTTGTTCCTTTGTCAGCACCTTCGACTGGTTTGGCTGATGGTCTACATTTTGTTTTTTCAAAAAAGCTGTCAACTTTGGGAAACTTAATATTTTGACAGTCTCATTAACCATAATCATTGATTTGGACAAAGGGTTGAATATTTTTGATTGAAAATTTAAACTGTTCAAAAGAATATTCTTCAAAAAAATTGTTCTTACCACATCCAAAAAGTAAGCCAACCTCATTTTCATCAGCACTACTTTTCAAATTGTGTTGTTCACGCCAGTTGCAAAACGGCGCATATTCTTTTTCATATGTTTTCGCAGACTTAACTGGGATGATTTGCCCTATCGCTTCTACAGTTTTCTCAGCAATTTCATCTAATTTCAGATCCATTTTCTCTGCAGATATTTCGTGTGTGCAGAAAAATTTAATATGTCTGCCTTTATTTACATTGTTACTTGGTATCCGCTGTTCATTTTTTATTTATAAAGCAAATCAACCATGTTAAGAATAAATCAAGTAACATATTTTTTTTCACATCAGTCAGACGTCCTAATAAAATGATCAAATATGTCATTTCAGTTTCATATTTTATTGCGTTTAAAACCAAAGACAGCAAGAAAAAAATATAGTACGATACACGTCCGTGAAGTGATTGTTACGGTACTCGATTAGATATTCTTGACTCGGCTTCTTTGTCGCCTCGTCCATAAACATATATCTCGTACCGTAATAAGTCACTTCCCTAACGTAAATAACTATTATACATACCAGTCGTCATATTTTTAGATGTTATTTGTTTTTTGACAATTATTTGTAATTTGTTAGATTGTACCTAATTTGCAAATATTGTAAATCAACCATGTTCTTATCATTCATATTTAATCCTATGTCCCAATATGTATTTTGGCTTTTCTTCTGATACTATATGTTCTCTCCTTAGAGCCTGATGATGGTCTGTTGATGTAACTTTTACCAATAAATTATATATTGTGGGTTGACTTCGAGTTTTATTGCCACTAATTCAAATCAATTATTTCTGTTATAAATCTTACTTGTTTATAATTCCAAAGATTTCCCTCTAATTTTATATTTACATTTGATTAATTTAGACCTAGTAAACTTACGTTTATGCAGCATATTAATCCTGGTATACTTGTAATCAGCCAAACATCCCTTGTATGCTTTCGGTCGTATGCCGTATCTACCCTAGTAGCTTTCCTACCTTTTCACCCCTCATTATAATGTAAATTCCACTACCGCATTGCCAGGGCTTTACCCATCCAAAACATCGCGGGTAGTGTTGAAAACACTAGGAAATTCGACAAATAAAATTTGTATTTTAATAAAAACACGTAGGGATATCTTTGCAAAAATATTATTTTCTTGGTTTAAATAGGGGTTTCGCCAAATTAAACTAAAAAGAACATTAGATATAAGGTTTCTAAAATATAAAATTGCTGCATATGCGGGCTTAACCCAATATCCTTAGTTCTTTATTTAGTTATTTCCTGCAAAAATATTTTTACATAATATGTATTATATTCCTGAGTAACGGTTTGTCACGTAGGCGGTTTTATCTACCTCCCTGGGATATTAAAATTTCTCCGGCAATTATTTGGTAATTTAAGTTGATGCCACAAATGAGTATGTCATTCTGATGCTGTCTAAGGAAACAAAAACTTATGTCTGCGATGGTATATAAAGGTTTAACGCAATATCTTTAGGTATTTTTTTAAATTAAATTAAAATATTTATTACAGCATCCTCTTCTCTTGTCAGACATTGTACCTATTTCATTCATTGTGAAAATTTCCATTTTATATCTATATCCTTTACATTTTTCAAAAACTTAATTTTTCATATACCATCTTGTAAAATTGTTTATAAAAGTAACAAAATATAAAGATCTAGCCAACGTTGGAACTAGCATTGGTGTATAGATATCCGTATGCACATTGCACAATATCTAAAGGTTCATTTGCAGAATTTCCGTCTTCAAAAAATGACAAATGTGACATTTTTTCCTTTTCAACGTCACCTAATTTTTCTTTTGTATTAAAATTTAGTTCTTGCGTAGTTCCATATTTTTAAGTTTGCTTGATATAGGTAAAAATATTTTTATCTACGGTCATAGCATAATACAAACTTTATTGATGTGAAAACCCCACTGTAAATTTTCATTTTACTCATCGATAACCTAAAGGAGAGCTTTGATTGGTTCTCAGCTGTGAGTAAAATTGACAGGAAGTTTTATCCACTGGAATGAGGACCGGACATATTGGGATTTTTATATTTTCCTCATTATTACGTTGGTAACAGCTTTCAGTTGCTACGGTGACATAACCAAAAATTCAAACAAACAAAATCACACAATTGACAGCAAAAACGTATAAAGTGAAATTCATGGGTTTTAAGGTAGTTTTTTGTGACTGTGACTGAAGAAACTGTCAACAGAAGAGAACGAGATGTCTTGTACGCCACCTGAAATTGGCAATATTGCAACGACTGCAGTAGAAAATCTTCTACCACAAAAATCACGGCACAAGTACGAATGTGTTTATGAAAAATTTTATATACTTGATCGTAGATAAAGTATAGGTTTTTATCCACTCAAATGATTGCAGCAACTTTAATTTTCGTGGATAAAATTCTTCTTTACAACGTTTTTTTAGGTTTTTAAATTTTATATTGTACAAACCATTTTCCTTTCCAAAAATAACCGTATTGCCACAATAAGTTATTTTGTCAATGGACAGCAAGCTTGTTGACATAAAGACTTTCATTTAAGTTAAAACTATTACTTTTTGTATTAACAATTATTTTTCCTTTTTTTCTACAGATAAAGTATGATTTTCATTTGCTAGTTTTTACGTTATTTACCATATTTTCTTTTTCAGCATTCATATGGGAAGTACAGTCGGCTTTAGAATGGCATATACATTTTAAATGTGAATTTCGTTTACCTACCGAAGTTATAAAAACGCCCTTTTTAAACAACATAGGAATGACAATTTTTAAAACGCCTACATTAAATGGTTTTTGGGGATTAAGTTTATTTACAAGGGACAGCGGGACAGGCAATTTGTCAATAAAATACCTTATGCTGCAAACATTAAAGATGTGGGCGTGGACAACTGTTTAACTGATTTCAAATTTATTATTATTTAAACCGTGATTGTTTATACACAATAAATAGGCCGTCCTTAAAATTAATTCATTGTAAGCGATTTGAGTTTAAAAATGTATATGCTATTCTGAAGCCGATAGAAACACCTTAAATTGGTTATCATTTTTTCAGCAAATGTTAAGCAAATGATCTGATTGTAACCATTTTTTGTTTGATTGTTCTTTCCACCTTTCTGCTATATTTCTTTATTATTTATTTTGTCATTCCAACATTCAGAAGCTTTGAGACCTATAAATTTACATATATGGAAAGGGTATTATTAAACGATATCTTATTTTTGCTATTTTACAACTAATCCCGCTATGGTTTCTTCAAAACTAAAAAATATAACGATAATTTGTATTTAACGAAACGGAGTTAGCTGAATCATCTTTTAATTTATTAGTTAATAAAAATAGTTTTATACAATATTTAATTCGTTACTTGTTATTAAGAACAGTAAACAACTAAACGGTTGAATGAAACTTCCACTATTTATTCGTAAAATACGTTTTAAATTCAATTACATCTGTTTCGCTAAAAACTAGCATCGTCAGAATGACATATTGAAGTCACATTTTGTTTGTTTGTAGCTAGGTGCCTGATGCTCATTAAGTAGTTAAGGCTAGACCAAGTTTTATTCAACCGTTTGGTTGTTTACTGTTCTTAATAAGATGAACTTTGACACAGTAAGGGTCAGTACAATAAATTTCATAGGTTACTTGTTAGTTACATTTAGTTTGGTAGTTAGTTTTATATTTTTCTTGTAGATATAATAGTTAGTAGTTTATGAAAATTGTTGCTTAAACATTAGAGATAGAGGCAGAGATAAAACTGTATAATATTTTAATTCGTCAGTAACGTTTGAACATTATTCAAGCAGCAAGCATCTTTTAATTTGTGCTTTTAGTATATTCCACAATAACATGCTGGGCCATCTGTAATAGCATTTTTGAACTCGCGCCCAAAGTATTATACCTATTATACACTGCACAAGTGGTTTGTCACATGGGTAAACAGTATCTGAGGTTAGTTGATGTAAGGTGAAGCGATTTTCAAAGGTGTATAATAATAACTGCTTTCAATAATATATGCACGGTAAGTAGGTTTACATGTTGTACAATTCATACACTTTACGTAGAATAAGAGATTGCGGCCATAATTGCAAACGATAATACGTGCCGACAAAAAATCTGTGGTAGGTTAGATTCCGGTAATGACGGCCGGCGCTATGCAGGGAATGGCGGCCGGCGCGGCGCTATGCATATTGTCGTATTTTGGACATTACCTTACTAGATATAAGAAGAATCAAGCATCATTTCCTGATCAGATGCCACTACCTGGGCTGTCAGGACGAAAGACACTAGAGAAGAAATAACGATCAGGGCCTTCGTTTTCTGATCTGATCCCATTACCTAGACTATCAGGATTGAAGACAGCACAGAAAAAAAATCCAATAGGAAACAACATTCAGAGATATTTGCTTTAACGCCCATGAGAGAAGTGTTGTGTTAGATGAAAAAGAAAACAAATTGAGCGGAGAAGGAAAAATATGAAAAAAGAGGCAAAAAAACAGAGGTACAAAACGAAAAATTGCAGACGATTATTGTTACATGTGACAAATGTAAAGGAAAACATTTTGCAGTAATGTGTCGGAGCTTTGATCCAAATAACCAGAGGACTACAATGTTAGGAGTAAATACGATTGCCAATTTTATTAGAAAACTGCTGTAGCTGACGTGTTGGTAAGTGTGTATCCCAGTCGTTAACCGCACTATTGAACTTCGTAACAATTATGCACAAGAACAAACAGAAACACAAAATAATGAGCTCAAAAGAAATGTTGAAATAAGCAGTAACAAAGTAAAGGTGGTCACAGAAAGAGAGCACTTCAGAAGATGGGGATGATGGGGATCCAAGTGAGAAGGAAAAGTGAAAGATGACATATGTATAATCTGTGGTGATAAAGGAAAGCATAGGATGATGTAGCTGCAATGCGGTGTGCGTGTTGAGTGGGCTCATGAGGCATGTGCGGACAATCAACCGGGATACTTTGTGTGTGATTTCTGCATTTAAAGCATATGTGGCGGGTAATGGCGACCTAGGCCGCCATTATCGGATCGTGGCAGGTAATGACGGCCACTGAATGAGTAAGAAAAACATTTATTTTCTTTTTTGTTTTTGAAGTTTTTGTATTTTTGTAATACACATAATTTATACAATATAAATACAATATAAATAAATCTATTGATACAATTACTAAATAGAGTTTAACAGGACTTCAGTGAGATCTCAAAAGGTTTTAATTTTATTTTAAGTTTTTATTAAGATTACTTCTGTATAAATTAATATTTCTATTCATAGAGGAAAATTATCACTTATCCCAAAAGCTTAAATATTCGTGCTCCGGAGGGCACGAATATTTTGAAAAGTATCCCATAATTTGGAAAATAATAATTAATCCAATCTGACGTCTGTCACAAAGCTTCATATTTACTAGTTTAAACGTCTACACCATATGACATATTTTTATTTGTCTGTGGTCTGTGCGTTGTTTCAGCGTTCTATGTATTTTAGCTGTCAAAAAATTTCCACTTAAATATCATGGCGTCACGAAATTTCCGTAAATTTTTTAAATTGCCATGGTAACGAGTCAAAATTAAGACATTTTATTGGTTAAAAAGTAGAGGTGGGAAATTTTCAAGATATATTTTTATGGTCATTTAAAAATCAAATGAATCTAACCTAATGTTCTTAAGTATTTTTAATAAATACTATAATTAGGATATCTGTGTAACTGCCAGTTAACTTTTTAAATCTTAAACAATAGACCATATTTGAGATTGCTCGTTCTTCAAAACTTTAAACGTTTTCGGGATAATCCTTAGACGGATATTACATTCGGTTATACTAAAGGTCTCATTAAGGGTAAAGTTAAAAATTATCTTAATCATTAAGAAGGTAATAGACGATAATAAGGGCAAGCTCCACAACTTAAAATACGGTTTATAAAATTAGGAGGAGAAAAGCAATCTCCCAGAAAGTTAGTGGGAAATTTTAGATAATCGCTGTGTCAAGAAGTTTGGTTTTTTATGTTGAAACACTTTCAAAGTATTAAAATCTTTATTTAAAACTTTATCGGTCTACAAAGAGTTTGTTTTTTAATTAAAAACTGCGTAATCGAATTAAAAATGAAAGGTCTTATTAAAGTAAAAATTAAACCAGGTGTAAACTTAATATTTTTGACATGGGGAAATAAATCTTGGAAGTTCACCACTATTAAACTGTTTACTTTGATTGAGCTTTCATTTTATACATAGATAAGACGTTATTATAACACAAATATATTAAGTTATTGTAAAGATCAGCAGGATATAGTTTTTTCCTGGTTTTTCTATATCATTGCACAGTTATACTGATCTTAGAGGGAAATACATCCAGGATAATCCCTTAGGGCTAATAACATTTAGGCTTTAATATTGTTATGTGTTATTACTTCCTTACTTGGTCTAGCCTTAACTACTTATCAACATCAAGTACCTAGTTACAAACTAACAAAATGTAACTTCAACATGTCAATCTGACGATGCTATTTCGATAGCGAAACGGCTGTCATTACATTTAAAGTATTTAAAGAATAAATAGTGAAAGTTAATTCAACCTTTTAGTTGTTTTTTGTTCTGAATTATGTGTTATTCGTTTTCTGCGGGCTAAAGGCGATAGTTCTGCAGAAATCCAGTCGAAATGAGTATATGGGGAAAACTTCATAAGTAATGGTGTTGTGCGTGAATGGTGTCGAAAGCTTGAAGATTGATGCAATGATGTGCTTGAAAAAGAGTACCAAGATTCGCCACTACTTCAGAATTTCCAGAAGGTTAAATATCTGTTTTGTACTCTATTGTTAGAGTTAGGCTACGAAAAACTGTGCAGGATGGATCCCAAAAATATTGACGGATGGCCCAAAACTTGACGAATGGCATTAGCTTTGGATTTCTTTAAGCGTTGGCAGGATGAAGAAGAAAACTTTTTAAAATCAATCGTGATATAACCTGGATTCAATAACACACACGGGAAACAAAACGACAATCACAACAATGAATGCACCAAAGAAATGAAATTAAAAATGACAATTGGTTCGAAGCTTGTAGATCGTTTTAATTTCATTTATTACTTAGACAAAGTTTTTAACTTTGATTTTATTTATATTTTTGTAATCACCTTTTAAATTGTTGTGGATGTCCGTATTTGATGTGTCCTATTTGTTAGTGTGTTTTTGATGATCTCTCTTGAGAAATATTTAATTTGACGTAAGTTACTTTATTTATATTTAAACTAAATTCATATAATTTATACAGATATTTTCCAATTTCGATTTAGCTCTGAAGATGGCCTATATTATGGTTGAAAGCGCTTAGCTAAGAAATTCTCCACTCTATCCAAAGTGTGTACTAAGTACTACAGTCCTTTATTTAAGTAGATGTACTATGAGAGTTCTAACTCAGTGAAGGAGTGGGGGTACCTCCGTATATACAGCATAGGAGTTCTGGAACGGTTCTGAACTGTCGGACTGTGGTTCTGAATTGTGGACCAGTTGTTTATTTGGAATAGTTGTGTTATATTATAATGATTGTATAATTGAGCGACTGGAACGAATTTTATTGGAATTATTAAAGAAGTGTACGAGTTTGTGTTGTATTGCGGGTTGCCTGCTGGTTTGAAAAAAAGTTGGCCGCTGGTGGGACTCGAACCTACGTCCCGTCGGATGAAATTTATAATTTAAGCGCCCTTACCCACTGGGCTGCTAACGAAGGATTATATATGTTAAGAATGGGTATTTAAACTCGCGTCGCGTATTTTGATCGTTTTCATCGAATTTGGTCTGTGCTTGTAATCTAATCATATACAGGGTATGTCGGGATACTAAACAACTTTTTGTATTTAAAATATCAATTTGATGATATGGTACGGGTTAGATACGGGATATATACAGGGTTTGTCGCGAATTAGATCGTCGAAATATCGAATTATGATCATTCTTAATATGCAAAAATGGCAAAAATGTCGATACGGGGATATGGTCGTTAATTAAAAATGTCAATTCGATCATTCGTATATTATGATGTGGGTACAGGGTATTCGCGAAGATCATTCGTAAGGGAGATGTCAATTTTTCATACGGGATATACAGGGTTTGTCGAAATATCGGATTATGATCATTCTTAATACGGAAACGGTTATGTGGCAAATAAAAATGTTTATATACGTGGGGGGTATGACGGTTCTCCATTTTCTGATTGAACACTAATTCTCTCTTTATATGGGAATGAATTAGGATGTAAAGTTACGACACAACGATTGTCAAAAGGGTACCAGCAATACGATACTATGACGTCATCACACATATTTTACAAGGGTCATGCGATCGTCAACGGCCAGTTACATTATGTCTTCAGAAGAGCACAGTCATGGAATTGAAGACATTGCTTTTTATGAAGATAAGAGTAAGGTTATGAAACAAACTAGGGAAGCAAGAACAACGTGGAGCAGTCTAAACTGGGATTGCCGTAAATTACCGAAAACTACTTATCCGTTAAGACGTATTCAACCATGTTTAATAGAACTGAAGAAGAAGAGAGCATAAAAAATGAAATTAATAATGTTTTTGCTATGTCATGTATAATTTTAGCATCTGTCTTTGTTTTAATTTTAAAAATTATTTTAAAAATTGTTAAACGTAAATTTGAATCTTCGTGTAATATAAGAGTTGAGGAATAAACAACTTGTTTTATTTCTAAGTAGTAGTGTATAAAATAAAAACTCATTTGTGGTTAAGGTTTATTTATTTTATGGTAATACAGTATTCAAAAACCAGTGGCGGAGACGTTGTACATTTCGTTCGGTGCACGAATATAGTCCAGAGGTGTGACAGGGGTTTGGATCCTTGGCAAAGTTTACTGTTGCACACGGTGTACCATCGAACTTGCCGACTTCGCAAATGTGAGGAAAAACGTTGAAAATGTTACATTTATTTTGCAGAAACTTGGCTTTTTGTTGACCACGAACGTAAATGTAGTCTGCAGCATACAATAGCTTGCTTTCCAATATTTCATTAACTTTAGAATATTCTACATCTCCTGAAGAGTATCGAATTCCGTGCACATTTTTTTCCAAGTAGGTTGCAGTCTTTTTGTCCTCATTACTTAATGTAGAAAACGGTTGAGGTGGTAAAAACATGTAATGTGAACTTTTGAAACCAATTTCTATCGTTAGTTCTTTGACAACGAAAAATCCATCTACGACAAAGCCTTGAATGTCTACAAAAGCTATTCTCATGTTGACGTCTGCTCGAACACTAACTCTAATCAACGTCTAGTTTAAACTTTTAACAATTTCGGTGAGGGGGAAGTATTCCATTACACAATCATGAATTATGATGCAATAGACTTTGGTATTTTCGGGAAAGCCTATGTTTGCTTCAATATCAAGTTTCACATCGACTGTGGACGCCTTCATGCTTTCTTCCTGTTTGGAACAATCGATAACAAACAATGCCCGTTTCTTGAAAGAGGAATAATCCAGCAGGGGGCGCTTCTGTGTGGAGTTCGCGTAGTTGGGATAGAATTCAGTATTGTTAAAATATGCTTCATTGTAGTCAGTTTTACTAAAATCCAATTGCATTCTTTCATTGGGCCAAAATTCACCATTAAGTGACAGTCTTATACTTTGTACATCTGCATTGTCAAATAAAGTAGGATCGGCTGTGCTCACGTTACGTTTGTCAGTTTGAAAGAAAACAATAACAAAACGGGGTCTTTCAACTGAAGTGGATGTTTTAACAGCCCAAACCTCACGTCTTGCACCTTTAGTAATTGAGGGCAATTCGTGTAACTCCCACTTTCTAAATGGAATAACTATAGGCTGATCTTTTTGAATGGATTTCATGAGATTTATCTTTATATCATCATTGGGAAAGATATGTTTAACTTTTAATTCAACACTTGTAATGTTAATTTTAGCAGTTGTACTGGAGACCGTACCGGACTTGTCGGTAATATAGATGCAATCATTATCATTTCGTGCTCGAACTAATCGTATTGTTTGTCGTCCACATGTAATCATAGAATAATCGTTAAAAATGTTGAAAATATGTTTGAGAGGTATTTGAAGGTTGAAGGACTTGTCGCTGACATTTAGAATAGGATCTTTCGGGTAATTCCAGCCAGCTATAGCCATATGATTGGAATCTTCTTGGTTATAACAAGTCATAGCACGTACGGCACTTACAATTCCAGGATCTCGAACTGTTTCCATTTCTCTAGCACTTTCACTGTACGTACATGAATCGAAAAGAAAGGCTCCAAAATTATTTGCTAATTTTACGTCTCCTGCTCCGTGTGTTTCGAGGGAACCTTTAATGCACAACAAAGTTTCGCTCATTGCAAAGAACGAATCAACCTGATTAATGCTAAACTCCACAATGTCACTGCAATTGAATGATTTGATAAATGGAGCATAGGTTCTGTATTCAGCCTTTCGAATGGAATCATCAAAGACCGGCTTACGGTAGATATCAAACATCGAAGGCATATTGTCATTTTGACGAAGTCGTTTTCCATACATGGTTGTCATTTCAATCTAAAACCCAGCGATTGCAGCACCAATTTGTTTGCCAACGTGAGTTGTTTCACCGGCGGCTGCTTAGCTAATGAAGTTGGAAAATGTGTAAACTGTCTTTTATGATGATGATTGATTATTAGTCCCATCTGTTTCGCGCTCTAAGCTCCAATATCAATGTACTCGATTCACCTCTAAAGTTTACAGGTTGACCGTCTTGATCTAAGGCAATGACAGTGATGTTAGTTATTTCACATTGTGGTATAACGGGTAAGTAGATCAAATTATGAGGAATTTCGTCAATGGAATATCCTGGATCTACTTGTATGACGAATTCGTAGATTGTATGGGCAGGTCTGTTCGCATCAAAGGCTCCAGTGGTAATGTTACAATCGAAGCGAATACTGGATACTTTAATGATTTTGACGGGGAGATCTGAAGAGTGCATTTCGTTGACGTCGAGTATTTTCGGTGAAAACCCCAATATTCTTCCAAGACTATCAGCTTGCATAAAGGAAATTTTATATTTACTGAAAATTTCACATTTCAACGTATTGTGATTAGGTTTTAGTGAAAATATATCCTTCGGTGGTGTTATTGAATTGCTTGCGTCCATTTTATCACTGATAAACGCTTCAAGATCAGCAATTTCATAACATCCTGTAGGAATATTAAAACATTGAAAATTGTACGTTTTTATAACCCAACATGTCGTCTATACTCTTAAATAAAAAAAATCATCAGTTGGTAAATTGTATAAGAATTCTTCATATTAAAAATGCGTATCCAGCAGCGAAGAATATGAAGACCGTACCGAATTCGCTCCCGAATTTCCAAACAAAAACAAAACCGAAGATGAAACATAAAAACGATATGATTCGCCACACTCCGCTGCCAGTTTTCATGGTTACAACTTTTATTTATTGGGGACTTTCGCACACCTAATTTTAATAATGCATCTACCTGTGTCGGTTCGATGTTAAACAAGCTTCTTTATCACGTGCATTATTTTCGATGGTTTTTTTATACGGGGTGAAGCATAAGAGAGGATAAAATATATAATATACTATTGTTCAACAATTGTAGAAATCAGAAAACATTGATGTTGGGTCAAAGTTTGAAGTAAATAATAGTCAAATATGTTAAGCCATGTTAGGCAGTTAAAATAATATTTTAGAATGATCATCTTCAGAGGAAAGAGATATGCCATCAACTTCCAGAACTACAGAGCCAGGTGCAATAGGAGAACAACAGTTATTGTCAGGGCCTTCTACTTTAAAAATAACAGGTAGAATAAATTGGAATTTTGAGTAATTTTACTTTCCTTCAATACAAACATCTTTTAAATATCAGTTTTTAAATTTTTAGATGATTTGTTTATTGAAAATGCAGCAACAGAAAATAGTCACCCATCATCAACATTGATACATCATTTGCATGGCTCAAAGAGAGATATAAATTTGGATTAAAAACAATCAGGGTCGAGCTACTTGTAAAATACAATTTTACATTTGGCTGTGCAGTACTACTTTTAAAATATGCTGATATGTTTGAAAATTTAATGAAAAAGTGTATTTTCATTTTTCTTTTAAATATTTATTTTATATCGTTAACTGTTGTGAATTCTAACAATTTGTGTTTGTAGAACCTTATTTAATTTTGTTTTTCAGAAATAAGGTTATGCTACATAACAGTTTTTCTGAATTTATCTTATTCTTTTAAGACTGTAACTCCCTTCGGAATAATTTTGTCGTTTAGAAAGTATTTTATTCTTAATCAAATTAGTTAACGATATATGATTAATAAACTAGTTTTATAGGTACAGTCATAGTCTTATCATTTTTACTTATAGATGTATCAGTCAGTACCTTTTGTGCAGGCGGTCGTATCGGTAGTACACAAAAGTTATTCGGAAATTAGCCGGTATACATTTAATAAAAACGTATTTTTACGGATTTAAGTGCGCGTATATATACAGATTTTTCTTCTAAATAGTGTTAGTGTTTTTTAAAACTGAAATATGTGAATGTTGACAATGGCAGTTCAAAAAGTGATGGTTGAAAAGCAGATGATGACTGGCCAATCGGTGAGTTTATTTAATTTATTATTTTTTATTTATTTAAGAGAAAAAAGATCGTTTTATAAGCCGGTTTTTGTTTGAAATAATGTGGAGTACATTTTCCGTTAGAAATTGAAGAAATTAATTCAAATTAATTTTCTAGATTTAAGAGTTGGAAAAATTAATGATTGCATAAACTATTCTTAATTATAAGTTACTGATTTACCGGTATAAAACAATTATTTTCAAATTAATATATTTGTATGGTTAAAAACCTTATTACTTAGAATATAACCATTCTTTTTTTTATTAGAGGTAAAAATTCCATAAAATGTATTAAAAAACCTTCAATATCGACTATTGTCTTTTTATAGTTGCACATTTCATTTATTAAACTTGTTTTAAAATAAATATATTATAAATTTCTTATTTGATAAGTAACGTATATGATACGTATTGAGCAAACTATGCATCTATCGCACATAGAGGGTTATTTCCTCAGCAGGTGGACTGGTCATATTTTGTTTGTTTAAAATATAGTAACTAATCTTATATATTTTTTTCTGCAATAATTATACATAAAATTACAGTAAAATAATATAAGAGTGAGTTATCTTCGTATACAGTATGATGCAAATGTATGGAATACATTTCAGAAACAGACGACTTTTAAAAAAATCTTAAAACATGTCAATTTTAATTTTTGAATGGCCATCAGCTGCTATAGATGTGTTGGACATTACGTCATTGGTGACGGTGTAATGACGCCATGGACAGCTCATTTGAAAGGTCTCCTTATCATCTTTGCAACAATGTAATTATTTGAATATTTATTTCTACAGGGTTAACCAAAACTGTTGGTTTATTAATACAATTAACTTAGAATAAATGTTTTCTTAAATACAATTAAATTACAACAAATGTTCAAATTGCCGACTTTCAGCAATGATACAATGAGAAAGACGAGCAGTAAATTCTTTCCTAACGTTTTCGAGGACTTCAGGTGTTATTTGTGCAATTTCCGTTCGGATTCGCTCCTTCAACTCCTCTACATTATTCGGTCGATTTTGATTACTCTGCTCTTTAAATATCCCCTCAAAAAAAGTCTAACGGAGTCAATTCTGGATATCTTGGTGGCCATTCGATAGGCCCCCTTCTTCCTATCCACCTTCCTGGGAAAACGTTATTAAGGTAATTTCGTACCTCAACGCCATAGTGTGGAGGAGCTCCATCCTGTTGGTACCATAAATCATTTCTATTTGGAAATAGATGATTCAGCTGTGGCAACAGATAATTTTAAAGAAATTCAAGATAACTAGCAGCAGTTAGGTTTTCCTCAAAAAAATATGACCCTACCATTTGATTGTTTATAATGCCGGCACAAACATTCACCTTCTCCCAACATCGACATGTTTGTATGAGGATTTTCTTGAAACACCAGTACAACGTCCAGTTTTTTGGCTTAGGATATTGATATTCTACCACTTCTGGAAGATCTTTAACATGGCCCGTTTCTCTAATTTTTTTTTTCAATTTTACTTACTGTTGATTGAGTAATTGGATCGCGATTGGGGTATTTAGCATTAAATAAATTACGAACTTCTGCTTGAGTCCTCACTCTATCTCCATAACCAATCATGGTTAAAATCTCGATTCGTTCTGTTTCTGTTTCATTTTTGTAAATGCTGTTATTAACGTCGGCAAAAAACTTGACAGATTCACAGATCATTGACGAATAAAGACGAGTCAATGACAATACTGATTTAAATATTTTTGTAAAAATAATTCCGAGTAGCATTGTTTTTATCAATGTAGTTTTTTTTGAAACCAACAATAAACACTATTTTGTTTTATTCCCAGTGGCGGTCCTTAGTGTATTTTAGTTCAGTGAATGAATATTTATTGTAATTCCATGTTACTTAACAAAGTTCATAATTTTGTTTAACCCTGTAGAAATAAATATTTAAATGATTACATTGTGGCAAAGGCGATAAGGAGAACTTTCAAATAAGCTGTCACGTGACCTCCGTTTGTATTTAAAAAAATCGTCAATGACGTCATTACGCCATCACTAATGATGTAATGTCCAACTCATCTATAGCAGTTGATGGCCATTCAAAAATTAAAATTGTCGTGTTTTAGATCTTTTTAAAAGTCGTCCGTTTCTGAAATAATGAATTTATTCCATACATTTGCATCATACTGTATAAGTAGTTAAGATTTCAAGTTTTCCCTTTTTCTTTTAAGTTACATTTTCCCAGTCAAATAAATTTCTCGCCTTAGCGACATACAGAGTGATTATTGAAAAATGTTATATTATAAAATAATTTCTTTTTGTTACAAAACAAGGTTATCTCATCAAATAAATGTAATACCAACTTGTTTATTTTAAAAATGGTACCTACACTTTTTATATTTTAAAATTTTGCTAATTTTACTTTAAATATATCTCTGTTAAAAACCTTGCAAAACATACATTCCTGATATAATTTAGGACACCTTGTATATATTGAAACAAAATTATTATTATTATAAGTTTTAATTATCAGTTCCTATTTTTTACAGGTGAGTATTGAAGAAACTTTCTTCAGATCTTCAAAGGGCGTTCTCCACGATCATCAGTTGGGCTTATTTTTAATAATAAAAGGGGTAAGTGACATAAATATATATTTTATAAATGAGATACACTGTTAAAATTATAACCAGCAAGTTTTTAATAGTAAAATAAATACGCTGTGGTCAAAAATAAACGAAATAATTTCCTATTTAAATCAGTTATTATCGGTTTTATAATATTTTAAAAATACTTTAGTTAGATTGATTTTATCCAAATTTAAACTGATACATTTTTATTAAGTAGCCCATTCAAAACATTTCAACCCTCAGTTATTAAATTTGGAAAAAATAGTAAAATTATTTTTTTTAAAGTACCTCAAAACTAATTCACAACAATCTATAATAACAGTACTTAAATCTTAACTCGAATAAACTAATTATTTCTTTCTTTTGTTACAGGGTGAGTCTTTAAAAACACTTTCTATCTGTATCGATTTACGATGTACTTCAAGATCGTCATTAGAATTTGATTTTCAAAAGGTAGGTGCAATTAAATGGGAACTCAAATGATATAATTGACTTTCTGTTGTTATTTTTACTTCAATAATTTTGTAAATTTCCGTATATTAATAGTTGGCAGGCTGTAAAAAACAGTTTAAAAATGCGGTGAAAGTTTTTTTTTATAAACAGAAATTTTGGATCAATTAAAAAATAAGACCTTTGGAAAAGGTAGATTGTTTACAAAGTAAATTTGTTTAAAAATAATTATTTTAAGGTAATTTATAAAGAAAATATGTTGTGCGTTTTCTAAAATTATTAGTTCACTTAAAGTATTTTTTAAATAGAGTAAAACTTACATTTTAGAAAAATATATTTTGAAATTTAATCTTTATTTAACGGATTAATAAAATTTTTGTTTTATTAATGAAATATTTTATCTTTATGTTTAATTTTTGAAGCATTTTAATAACCAATATTAAAAAAATTACGTTTTATTTAATGTTCTATATAATTTTGTGAATATAGCTAGATCAATATTAATTTTTACAATTCTGATATAGTAATAGCGCTATCAAATTATTCATGAAACGTTAGTATTTAAAAAAATTCTATCTGTATTGATTTACTTCGAGATCATCTCCAGAATTTGATTTTCGAAAGGTAAGTGCATTAAAATGGGAATTTTAATGATTATCTGTGATTATTTTTATTTAAAATGTTTTTTATTGCGTAAATATGTTTAATATGAGTTAATTTATAAAAAAATTATTTTAGGGTTTTTTTATATTATTATTTTACTTGAGATATTTTTTTTAATAGAGTTAAAAGAATATTTTAGAAAAAATATTATGAAATTTAATTTTTACTTGGAGATTAATGAAGTTTTTTATATAAATGATATATTTCATATTTAAATTCAAATTTTGAAACATTTTAATAATCTGTATAAAAAGGATATTTTTATAAAATATATATACACCTTGTATACAAGGTGGAAACAATTAAAAAATAATGCCTTTGAAAATGTTGTAAATTTCATTTTATAAAGAAAATCCATTATGGCTTTTTTAAAATTATTATTTATATAACGTATCTTTTATAACAAAATATTATACAAACACAACATTAAAAAACAATTTCCTTTATTGTTTTATATAATTTTTTAATTAATTTTTACATTTTTGATACAACAATAACGCTGTCAAATTATGAACAAAATTTTTAAAACTTGGAAATTTTTTTACGAACATATTAATAATAATTGTTCATATTTTTTAATGTCAAACAAATTAGCAATAATGATAATACGGAAATAAAAAAATTGAAATAATCTATTACAAAATTTTTTGCAAACTATCAATGCTTTGGCAGCATAAATTCTTTTTCGTAATAGTTTCAATTTGATCATTAAAAAGTGTCCTCTAAATCTAAGTAGCACATCACCATTATCTCTTACGACAATATCACTTGGTCGACCATCATCAGCATTAATTTTGTCCTAAGAAAAACTCACCCTTTCAAACTGAAAATCTATTCTCACCCGAACTGCAGGATTATTCCTCATAAAACTCATTTCCTCCGCCTCTTAAGATGAACCCAATCTGCAAGTTATCCATACTTCTTCTGGTAGAATCTGAATTATTCCCAGTCTCATTTCTTCTACTGGTTTACTGTCATATACAGTTGGAATATAATTCAGTAAACTAGAAGCATCTCTTTAATTTAAAGATTCAGTAAACTTGAACAGCTTGTAAACTTTAAGCTCTCGTATGCACGAGCATTTTTAACTGGATCATCTCTACAGCTTGGGCAGTTCATCCCTCCACTCGTGATCTTCCGTAGGGGCGGTCGACTTTTTCTACACAGAAATACGACAGGTACCACATTGTGGGAGAAGTACTATAACTTAAGGTGTCTGTTAGTCTGGCTTACAAACCCAGCAGTCACCCATTGAGTTGAGTACGTATAGTATTTTCTGTTTCTGGGAAATTGTCGCCTGATGGCTATTAAAGAACCGCCTGTGGCTTCTTCTTATAATCTTTATTTTATCCTTTATTTTACCCTTTATTTTACATACAAAGTATATTTAGTCTACAAAAACCTTAGGTTACCATACATCAAAATCTATTCCCTAAAAATATCAAAACTTAACTTCATTTTACCCCACAACATCTTCCAAACAATATTCTTCTGGTAGAATCTGAACATCATTTGGAGACTTGTTTTGCAAAAGGTAATAAACAAAGACTTTTCTGGGTGATAATCTAAAGTGAAAAAATGTTTGCAGATTATGAAAGCAATAAAGAAAATTGGAGATTCTGTTATATCCTGCGAAAAGAAAATTGGATTGGGACTAAGACATCGAAAACAACATGAGGCAGAATCATTGAGTAATATTCCTGCTAGGTATCATAGGAGTGCTGTTGGGACAATGCTTCAGGTAATATCAAGTTAAAAATTACATTTTTTATTGATCTTATATATTAATTTGTAAAACAGCTTTCTAGAATTTTACAGGAACGTCTTTGATTGGATATATCCAGACATGTGACTCTGGTCTACTTCATCGTCTGGTGATTTCTTTAATTTTTAAAACATTGTAAGTTATTAGGTATCAAGAAATTTAGGTTTTAAAAGAAGAATGATTGTTCTATAAAAGGTAACTTTTTTTATTGTAGGTTTTTACATTTTTATATGATGATAAGACATTGCAAATAATTGTTTTGATTTATTAATTACAGGTCTATTATAAAGAACACGAAAGATATTTTTAGGTATCAAGAACATAAGTCTATATGAAAAAATCTTTATATTTCTATACAAGGTAACAAATCTAAAGGTTTCACCAAATAAAATGGAAAGATATTAAATTATTTTTGTTGTTTTTATCAGTTGCAGATATAAATATGGAAGATATTCAGATGAAACTAAGTACAAGATAAATGCAGACCATTTTTTACAAATGTACCACAGAAACCAACATTTTTGAAATTGAATACACATCGCCATTCTATAAGTACTTGTTAACAAATTTATATTTATTTCAGATATAAAGGAAGTATATCTTTATAAAAAACACTTTTATCGTTTTATACAAGGTAATTTTTTTTAAACGCATGTTTTTCTGCTTTGATAAGTTTAAAAATGGTATTGTGGAGCTTGGAGTGATGCGGGAATGTTATGGTGGGTACTAATCTGGATTGGGAAAATATATAATTGAGGAAGCATGTACTTATGGGATAGTATTTCTAATACTTTGTATATATATTATTTGTTGCAATATTTATGTAATCGCAATATTTTTCATTATTATAAACTTTTGAGTTATTACAGGCACTGTTAAGAAACTAATTCTTAAGACTGTTTTTCAGCAGGTAACTGCTTTACATTTTAGTATACACATATATATTGTTTGCAGAAGTTTTAAATCCAAAGTATACAACTCTTTGAAGGTTACATACAGAAATTGTTTGGTTTGTTATGAAAAAATTAAACGAGAATAATTTGAAAGATTATTTCAGGTTAAACAGTTGGCAGATACTTACTAAATGATTGATAGATTTGACAAACAATTGAAAATTCGAAGAAAGTAGTGAAGAAAAGACAGCCCGATATTTCTGATGTTTGTTTTTGAGGCAGATGATTTCAGTGTAGCTAAAGGGCGGTTCAAAACGGCCACTTGGTCAGTGCTTGCACTGACTAACGTCGTTTATTATCAGGGTGAGTACAAAATTAATTTTTGTCCAATTAAAATTCCGGTTAAATGTATATTTATGAAAAATGGATATTTTTTTCAAAATCTTCATGTTCTCACCTGTATATTGACAATAAAAGAATATAAAGAAATAGGGGACCTTGTCCTTTCCCCCTCAACACTGTTTTCAACCCCCATATGCCGTATCTCGAGGGTTACAAGAGCTGTGATATAGGGGGCCCCAAAATAGTATTTCGGAATTTTTCAGGAAAGTTGAGTTTTCTAGGTTATTATTAAACTTTTCTTAAAAATAATAATAATATTTTGGCATTTTTTAGACCCGATAAATATATTATGCATAATTTTTTGAGTTACTTTATTATGGTCCCAGTATTTGTAAATCTGGCTCAATTTCGTCTAAGTCTAAGGTTCCTTATGGTATAAAAGGGGCGGTCGACTTTTTCTACACAGAAATACGACAGGTACCACAATGTGGGAGAAGTACTATAACTTAAGGTGTCTGTTAGTCTGGCTTACAAACCCAGCTGTCACCCATTGAGTTGAGTACGTATAGTATTTTCTGTTTCTGGGAAATTGTCGCTGATGGCTATTAAAGAACCGCCTGTGGCCTCTTCTTATAATATTTATTTTATCCTCAATTTTACATATATTTTAATCACAAGTTATGGTAATAGCTACAATAATGATTTAAGATATTGTGGCCTGCACCGTTCTTCTGGTGGAACCATTCCTTGCGATTTTTTCCTGTGGCCTCTTAACGTGTTGAAATTCGATTTCTGCAAGTGATGTCAATTATATGAAAGATAATCAGTAGCCTTCCGGTATGAAGTAAATTATATCTTCTTCCTATTTGATACAGAGACCTTTCAGAACTTCACGTACTATATATAATTTTATGTAAATCGAAGCATAAATAATTGTAATTAGGAGGTCTTTTGATGTAACGCTGAAAAAGCAGTCCTAGGTACAACTGGTGGAAGAGGAGGTGTTTTTAGCAGGTAGGTCACTGGAATTGAGGCCGGCGGTGCTCGATGTCTTCCCTAAAGGGGGATAACGAGTGCCGCCGGTCTTACTCTGGTGGAATCCTGCACACCTGGGATACGCTCCCAGATGTCTTACGAAGATTTTCACCTCAGGAAAAAAAAGGAGGCCTTTTGATATCTCTTCACTATATGCAACTAGTTATATAAATAGCAATTTTGGTTGGAAACATGGTAACCTAAAAAGGGTTTTTTAAAGCTTTATTTTGTAATTTATATATACAATTTATATTATTTTTTGTTGTAGAGAACCAAGCTGATAATAAATATATTAAATTACTATGAATGTGTGCATAGTATATTAAATACGCAGTTTTTTAGATAAATCTCCCATTCTTTTAATGGCCCTAATTAGAGAGGATATTTTTGAAGAAACGTTACCTATTGAATATGGGTATACCAATTTAAATTGTTATCAATGAAAAGCGCTATTGACAATGCAGATGTACAAAGTATAAGACTGTCACTTAATGGTGAATTTTGGCCCAATGAAAGAATGCAATTGGATTTTAGTAAAACTGACTACAATGAAGCATATTTTAACTATATTGAATTCTATCCCAACTACGCGAACTCCACACAGAAGCGCCCCCTGCTGGATTATTCCTCTTTCAAGAAACGGGCATTGTTTGTTATCGATTGTTCCAAACAGGAAGAAAGCATGAAGGCGTCCACAGTCGATGTGAAACTTGATATTGAAGCAAACATAGGCTTTCCCGAAAATACCAAAGTCTATTGCATCATAATTCATGATTGTGTAATGGAATACTTCCCCCTCACCGAAATTGTTAAAAGTTTAAACTAGACGTTGATTAGAGCTAGTGTTCGAGCAGACGTCAACATGAGAATAGCTTTTGTAGACATTCAAGGCTTTGTCGTAGATGGATTTTTCGTTGTCAAAGAACTAACGATAGAAATTGGTTTCAAAAGTTCACATTACATGTTTTTACTACCTCAACCGTTTTCTACCTTAAGTAATGAGGACAAAAAGACTGCAACCTACTTGGAAAAAAATGTGCACGGAATTCGATACTCTTCAGGAGATGTAGAATATTCTAAAGTTAATGAAATATTGGAAAGCAAGCTATTGTATGCTGCAGACTACATTTACGTTCGTGGTCAACAAAAAGCCAAGTTTCTGCAAAATAAATGTAACATTTTCAACGTTTTTCCTCACATTTGCGAAGTCGGCAAGTTCGATGGTACACCGTGTGCAACAGTAAACTTTGCCAAGGATCCAAACCCCTGTCACACCTCTGGACTATATTCGTGCACCGAACGAAACGTACAACGTCTCCGCCACTGGTTTTTGAATACTGTATTACCATAAAATAAATAAACCTTAACCACAAATGAGTTTTTATTTTATACACCACTACTTAGAAATAAAACAAGTTGTTTATTCATCAACTTTTATATTACACGAAGATTCAAATTTACGTTTAACAATTTTTAAAATAATTTTTAAAATTAAAACAAAGACAGATGCTAAAATTATACATGACATGGCAAAAACATTATTAATTTCATTTTTTATGCTCTCTTCTTCTTCAGTTCTATTAAACATGGTTGAATACGTCTTAACGGATAAGTAGTTTTCGGTAATTTACGACAATCCCAGTTTAGACTGCTCCACGTTGTTCTTGCTTCCCTAGTTTGTTTCATAACCTTACTCTTATCTTCATAAAAAGCAATGTCTTCAATTCCATGACTGTGCTCTTCTGAAGACATAATGTAACTGGTCGTTGTCGATCGCATGACCCTTGCAAAATATGTGTGATGACGTCATAGCATCGAATAATTGGTACCCTTTTGACAATCGTTGTGTCACAACTTTACATCCTAATTCATTCCCGTATAAAGAGAGAATTACTGTTCGATCAGAAAATGGAGAACCGTCATACCCCCCACGTATATAAACATTTTTATTTGCCACGTAACCGTTTCCGTATTAAGAATGATCATAATCCGATATTTCGACAAACCCTGTATATCCCGTATGAAAAATTGACATCTCCCTTACGAATGATCTTCGCGATATACCCTGTACACTCGAAATTATCTTTTACCCACATCATAATATACGAATGATCGAATTGACATTTTTAATTAACGACCATATCCCCGTACCGACATTTTTGCCATTTTTGCGTATTAAGAATGATCATAATTCGATATTTCGACGATCTAATTCGCGACAAACCCTGTATATATCCCGTATCTAACCCGTATCATATCATCAAATTGATATTTTAAATACAAAAACTCTAAGTTGTTTAGTATCCCGACATACCCTGTATATGATTAGATTACAAGCACAGACCAAATTCGATGAAAACGATCAAAATACGCGACGCGAGTTTAAATACCCATTCTTAACATATATAATCCTTCGTTAGCAGCCCAGTGGGTAAGGGCGCTTAAATTATAAATTTCATCCGACGGGACGTAGGTTCGAGTCCCACCAGCGGCCAACTTTTTTCAAACCAGCAGGCAACCCGCAATACAACACAAACTCGTACACTTCTTTAATAATTCCAATAAAATTCGTTCCAGTCGCTCAATTATACAATCATTATAATATAACACAACTATTCCAAATAAACAACTGGTCCACAATTCAGAACCACAGTCCGACAGTTCAGAACCGTTCCAGAACTCCTATGCTGTATATACGGAGGTACCCCCACTCCTTCACTGAGTTAGAACTCTCATAGTACATCTACTTATTTAAATAAAAAACCTTCAACGACAGAAAGACTATGACTACTGTGTGTTGGGGTTTGTTGCTTGTGAATTTTATGGATCCTGGAACCACAATTACTTCAGCTGTTTATTGTAAAACTTTGCGACGTTTGCGTAGATCCAATCAGAACAAACGTAGTGAAGAGCTGACTGCTGGAATTGCTGTGCTCCTTGACAATGCCCGTCCACACATTGCCACTCAACGGCTTCTCGAACAATTTGGATGGGAAATTTCATCCGAAGTACAGTGACTTTCATGGTTTTCCTGAACTAAAGACGGGGCTTGGTGGGAAACAAAGATCTATATTTAGTGATCCTAATATGATAGATTTTATTATAACTTTTAGTAATAGGAAAGTACTAACCGAATATAATAAAAAATAGAACAAGGCTAAGCGTGAATCATGTAGAAAATTTTGCGAAGAAATAAATACCACTCCTCAAGGAGCAAACTTCCATAAGATCATAGCCAAGAAACATTCTAATTCGTTGGGTCTTCTTAAAAGACCCAGGGGTTCCTTCAAAAATAATAATTAGAAAACATTGCAGTTATTGGCCGCCGAGCCAACAGCGCATGTGCGGCCTTCATTAATCCAAGGCTTCTGTAGGTTTTACTTAATAAATCTTCTTCTAAGGATATTGTTGATGCTTGGGAATGTTTAATTTTTATTTGGAGACACTTTATTCGTTGGGTCATTGCAAACCAGGTTTTGGGGGCAACCGGGCAATATACACATACCCAGAGCATGCATCTTGGTAAGTGACAGCATTAATCACTTTTGTGTTTCAGAGTTCATGACAAGAGACCTCGTTCCGATTCGAGCAAACCTCGAGTTCGAGAATAGACGTCAAGAAGTACCGGGCATTGCCGGTTAAGAAGCCACATAAAAAACTAGGGTTAGCAGATGAAGCAAAGTGCAGATTCTGTGAGGAAGAGGATGAAACCTCAATACACATACTCTCAGAATGCCCTGCCTTGCAGAATTCTAGGGCTAGAGCACATGAAATAGAGGAGGGGGATTTACCTGATTTGAAGCCCGATGATGTCCTAAACTTCCTCAGGAAAATGGGACTCGAAGAGCTGTTATAAATCTGAGAAAACATCAGAACATGGCAAGTAAGGGGGGACACAATAGATCATATAGATCGCAGTGTACTTATCACCCCTAACTTATACATACATACATATATTAACCCAAACATACCCATTTTGGATTCTTTTTAAGGTTACCTTTGTCCCTGGATGAGTCAAACTGTGTATATTTTCGAAAACTGTTCCGGAGATTTTTTGGAATAAATGGCCTGATTTTTTTTCCAGTTATGCCACAAAAAATTTCATATTCATATTGTATATTTGTGAAGTATAGAAGTTATGCGTAAATCTTTCTTCTCCATTCAACTTATGTGTATAAGATTACTGCCCTGCTGTATTTGTATATATCTGTGTTTATTTTTTAAGTGTAGTATACATTTGCTCCTTTATTTTTAACATTAGATAATTAATTTAATAATGTAGTATTGTATAGTTCCACAAAAAGGATATATTTTAGATAAGTACAGTAAGTGAAAAGTGTGTGGTTTTGATTTAACTAATATAATAAAATAAAATATAAATGAAGAAAAACCTACTTATGCTTTGTTACATTTGACTACTTTTAGAATTAAAAATAATAACTTAAATTTATTGTAATAACCCTTACTCTGTGGGAGTCCATCTTAACAAGATTGATAAAAAACTATTCGTTTATTGAAAAATTATAAAAAATACTCGTTGTGGAAGCTAAGTTTACACGAATAGTTGTTTATTATTCTGAGAAAAATAATAATTCTTACATATGTTGTTTAAATAAGAATCTTCATTTTTATAATATCCATTATTCTCATATAACCAATAAACATATTTATAGAATTACGTAGATATTTTTAATATTAGAAATATATATTATTAAGAATTTATGATGGTTATCAATGTAGTTAACCATTTTATTTTATTAATAAAACACACTAAATTACTCTTAATTCCCACTGAATGACTCGTTTTAAAAGTCAAGCAAAATAATTTCTATGTAAACCGAAGTAGTCCTTTTATTTGTAGACGTATTTTTTTAGCTTTTGCAATTTTCTAAGTAAATTAACTTTTTTTGCTAGCTCTCGCCATAAATTTTATTACTTTTTTTTGAAAGTACAAAGTTATCTTGACGTTATGATCCAAGTTTTCTATAAGATCTATTGAATTTTTCCAGCATGCTGCAAATAAATTGTAATGTATAACGCATTTTATATTAGCTCATCTTGACTGTAGTGAATATTTTTATAAAGTAGAAGTTTTATTCTAAGGAAAAATTGTTTTTACAACTTACCGGAAAATATATTTCTACAATAAACGATGAGATACGATAAATCCAACTCAGTTTTATTATGAATAACTATGTTTGATTGTGTTTTAATATAATTTATATTTATATATCTAAAGTGATGGATGGTTCACAAGCTTTATGTAAAAAACACAGCTACTGAAGGGAGACAGAGTACAACAGTTTTACTACGAAAAATTATAATTAAAAACAGCATAAATACATTAATCCCATCCCAGTTTTAAGTTACAAAAGAAATAATAATTTACCCAAAATCTGATATAATCTCCCAGTCTCGCAGAATTTAGAGTTAACATTTAAAAGCTTTACCTACTTCTCACTAGTGAGAAATGGATTAATCAAATATTGGTCAGAGAATGTTTTTTTCTGATACAGTTGGTAACAATACAGAAAGATAATAAAAAAATAACTCAACTTAAGAAAAAGTCCTCCATCTTGCAATAGGAGCAATTTCTTCACAAAAGCTTAACCATGGATTACTGGATTGTCATCGCCATAATATCCCTTACCCTCTTTTAAATCAACAAATTATCCAACAGAAAACAAAAACCAGCTTTTCCCAAAACGAAACAAAGCCTAGCAGCCTAACCTAAGCCAAGCAGAACAACCCCACAAGAAGGTTCTAATAAATGTTTAGTATTTTATAACAAACCTGATACATACTTAGCCTGAGGGCTATGACTAAATTTTGTCGCTTAACAAAACAATCTTTTTTACGAAGATAGAATTAAATTATATTACTAAACAGAACCCCAGTGTCTCAACTAATAGCAACAATGCACTTGTTTCATTAAAAAAATAAAATATCATTTTACTAGTTAATAAGTAATAAAATCTTATGATATTATTTTTACCTAGCAACTTGCAGGTAGAGACATTTGCTTCATCAGAGACATGCCAGTTGTATATTTTATTTTTGTAAACGAATTAGCCGGGGTAATGTCCAGTACCTGTTTTCTAGTTGCAATAATAAAGATGAGTTTGTTTCGTATAATAATTCTAATGTTCAATAGAATCACCAGGAAAGTGGGCCAAGGTAATATTGATCTTCATTTTGTCTGCTTCTGTTGGTAATTCTCACAATAAAGTAACTAACCTGATTTAAAATAAAGGCCTTATATCTTGTATCCAACTTTTTTTGATCAAAGGCTCCTGTAGGAGTCCTACCGCCAAGTTTTCCTCAATAAACCTTCTTATAACCATATTGTTGCTGCTTTTGAATGTTTATTTGTAGGCATTTTAAACTTTAGGTAATTTCAAATCAGGTTGTGGGCGGCTTCTTTTCCTTGCCCTTCTTCTTTTCTGCTTTAGCAGGATTTATGTCTACTTCATTGGAGTCAAGGCAACATGTGGTGTGAACACCCCGTATATTTTGTATATTTAATTAAATTGTTTATTAGAAATATCGATGGCCTAGACCACCGTAGTTTATAGTATGGCACGTTCAATGTCAAATCGTGTCTTTAACAAAGATTGAATAAACAAAAGATAAACATAAATACACAGCAATGCGTAGACGATGGGATCAATATCTGATGTTCACAATCAAGTTCACTATGTGGCTGATACAGCATTAATTAAATTTATTTATAGTAATTAAGTGTTATACTCTAATTCATTTATAGAAGATATAGTTTAATGTATTTAGTGTGAAAAGTGTTTATTCTATACAACCCCCAATATTAAATATAACATGGCGATCCTGCAAACTAATGGTAAGACGAAATAAGATGTTTCAACAAGAAATACTGGATAACAAGAAGGAATGATGGGTGGCACGACAACAAAACAGCAAGTACAAGAAAATGGCGTGGTAAATAGTAACTTTATCGTACAGGAACAAGCATATAAACTGGATGTAGAAGCGAAATCACTGCTATAAGGTAATCGTACTACTACTACTTTGCCAATTCGTATGGTCCATTTGGAAGACGCATCGCAGAAGCATGAAGAGGAATATCCTGAGACACCTAGCAAACAACAAGGGGGTCAACCAATCTACAGCAACCCTTCAGGTCTAAGAAGTAACCGTAAGTTTTTGTAAACATTCGATTTTTGTGGAATTATTATTATTATGATTACATTTATTTTTATTTTGAATTTTATATACAAGACAATTCACTCTACTAAATGTCTGCAACTTGGGATCAATTGTATAATAGATTGAACGTAGGTTATAAAGAAATTAATAAACATAGCAAACGCGTATTAAAAAAGGAAGTTCCCAAAAGCAAAAAAGTTAGGGAAGAAATAATAGATAGTTTAGTTTTACATTACAATACATTTGCCGCATTAGTTAATAAAAACTTTAAACAACTTGCTGATAATCAACAACTATTGTGTGAGGAACTTTTCGATAAAATCAGAAAGAAGGTTATCAGGTCGTTTTAAGTAATACATTGTAAATGTAGCGTACCTAAATTTATAGAACAACTAATAAATATAGAAGTGTTGGACGAGAGTGAGAGAAACATGGCACTTAGTAAGAATGAGTTCTTTCATTTAGCAAGTAAAATTTTACCTAATGAATTCAATGGTGAAGCGAGCAAATTGCAAGCTTTCATAGATGCACTTGAATTACTACAGATTAACGCAGCCAACCATGAGGATACAGCAGTACGTTTCGTGAAAACCAGACTGACAGGCAAAGCACGAAATGTTATAACCGCAGAAGACACCCTTCCTAGGATTATAGAGGCATTGAAAAAGGGGATAACAGGCGAAAGCTCCAGTCTAGTCCTAGCCAAATTGGGGAAGTTTAAACAACTTAACAAAGATATGACTACGTATGCTACAGGTCTGGAGAAGCTCACGGAGCAGCTTCAAGCAGCGTACATAGCTGAGGGAATGCCAGCCACCCTGGTAAATAAATACACTACAGAGGCAGTAACTAAATCAGTTACTCAGAACGCCGTTGGCGGTCATTTAAAGACCATAATAGCTGCAGGTAACTTTAATACTCCTCAGGAAGTTATTACGAAGCTAGTAGCTTCGGATGACGGTGCAGCAAGTCAGGAAAGAGTTCTAAATTTCTAAGCAAAACAGTACCCGACTAAAAATAGGTTCAACTTCAAATCCAGAGACAGGACAGAGAGATTAGCTTATTAAAAGGATTATTAGCTGAAAAAGATGAAAAATGTAAGATATTGCCAGAGAATATTATTTTATTAAAACAAAATAAGTCATTGCTAGAAGAAAAAAGTGGACCAATAAAAACTAAAAATAATGGAATAGCGAAAAGAAATAAACAAATATATAACATAAAACCTGTTGCAGTAGAAAGAAACCCCCAATACTAAATATTACAAACAGGTTTTGTCAAGTGTTTTCTCTTTTTGGGCTACACCCTTTCGCGGGGTGCTTTTTGAAGAATTTGGCCATTAGCAACTTGCAATTTTAGATCTAGGACCGTACGAACAATTTTATAGCTGATCGTATGGCTTGTTTTCTTTAGTCTTAGCTTAGATTGTCGAGCTTCGGGAGTGTTTTCCTCGGATCGGTCCCTTTTAGATCCGTTACCGGCAATAATCTTTTTAATTGCCTCGGCAGCCTTTTTTCGGCTTTAATCCGGAGATATACCCCTTTTTAGGAGGTACTTCTACCTCTTTTTACCAGCGTACGCTGAGCTTGAGCTTTTTATCCCTTTGTAAAACTATACACTTTAATCTGCATTACAGCTCTTCGTTAGTGGTTTATCCTCTCTTTTTTGAGGCTACTTAGCGCCCTCTTTACAGATGTCAATTTTTTAAATTCTTGGTCCATTAATAATCCCATGAGGATTATTACGAAAGGTAGGTCCCCTATAACAAAGCATGGCTTAGGAAGGCTAATTTAAACAGAATTTAATCAGGTGTAGCAATAGCAAAAAAGATATAAAATTGACTGTAGGTCTTAATGGAAATCGCCCTTTGACGTATCACCTCAAAATAATGGTTGCGAAAGCTCTCAATAAGTGGTGAAACACATACTATGCGAATGTGTAGCACTGTTCTACAAAGGACTCAAATTCCTAGAAGTTGCTGTGACTCAGAATCAGTTTAGGAATTTGCTCTCCAGAAAGCTGCTTAACTTCGCTAGTATTGTCGTTTTTTAGGTCGAAGTACAGAGAAGTTTAGCTAGCTTATACGACCTAAGACACTCTATTTCATTGTAGGGAGTAAAGTCATAATTTTTCACCCTAGGGAAGGAATTATTAAGTTCCTTTGGATGGAAAATATCGAAATTTAAAGACCCTGACTTATCCTTAAATTATTTATTAGAGACCAGGAATCTTAAGTTTTGGATGTTTTGTATAAATCAGTAGTTTTGTTAAATTTATGTAAAAAATATTCTAGGACATATGCGTAGTATAACTATAACAAGATTACCATTAAAAACTATGTAAGATGTTATTTTCTGCAAACCTATCTCATAGAATTTAATTTTTTTTAAGTACTTTTGGGTTGTTTCCCTATCTCGAGCTTATGTCCTTTGAGTGTTGATATTTAAAAAGAAGCGTAAAACGTTTTATGAAATTTAATAAAAGAATAATGGCATCGTAGATGTTTCGCGGGCGTAAATGAGAAATTAGGGAGGTGTTAAGTGTTAAGAAGATGGGAGTTATTTCTCATTTAAATTTAAACTCGAATGGTGCTCCCTTCCTGGTTTTGAAAGATAATGTTTATTAATATTTAGAATAATATAAAAAATATTTTATATGAAATTCAATTAGTAAAACGGATTATAAATATTTCTCCATCATTTTATGACCTCCATTCAAATAAATTAAGTAAATAAAATTGTATAACTAATCTTCGTAAACTTTGTGCAAACAAGTCAAGTGGAAATAATTAATCGAGACAAAGACGTTAAAGCTAAGTACGTTATCAGACCTGTGTAAACCTTTAGACTGTGCCAAAACACTTTATGTTGCTCTTTTAGACCTGATAATATATGTAAAGTTAATTAAAACGACGGTTACACTAATGGTGTTTGGAAGCAAAGTATATTACGTACAAGAATAAAGTTGTCTCTTTTCTTTTCATCTAGCTCGAAGTGAAAGCATTAGTTTTCAGTGATATGGAAATGCCTGAATTTTATTAAAATAATGTATTGTAAAACTGTCACCCCTTTAATGGTGTCATGTTTTAAATTCAATTGAAAATATTAGGATGTTAGTAAAATAAATTATTACTATAACAAAATAAATAATATATAATATAATAATATAATATAATATAATATAGTAACGTCTATGAGTATGACCTTGAAAACGACACCCTTTAATGGTGTCATGTTTTAAATTCAATTGAAAATATTAGGATGTTAGTAAAATAAATTATTACTATAACAAAATAAATAATATATAATATAATAATATAATATAATATAATATAGTAACGTCTATGAGTATGACCTTGAAAACGACACACCGTTATTTTCTTAGGAATTGATAGGTGTGCTACCCTAGTTTTTGACTTTTGACTAGATATGATCTTGATATTATCTTTGTTATAGCTGTTGTTTAGACTATTTGTTTATGTTTCTCTTTCGTGTTTCCAAAATGTTCAAAAAGTCCTTTGTACCAACTTTTACAAATAACAACATACACAAACAAAATTGTCAGCTGAGGCTCTTCTTCGTTAGATGTTTTGGCCTCGGCGGTACCGTAGCAGCAATTGGCTCTTTGACAAATACTGCCAACATAATTCCATACCTTATAATTTGGTCCCCGCTACCTGTGTTAATCCTTTGGTAGTCAGGCTGGTAATTTCGCCCCCAAATTAAAATATAATTATTTCTGCTTCTTGAAAAATTTTAGGAATAACTCACCAATATGCGTCTAAATAATATTGCTAATATTATACCAACCAAACCTAACCCAAACTCACCAATATTTGTCTAAATAATATTGCTAATATTATACCAACCAAACCAACCCAAACTCACCAATATTTGTTTTTATTTGGATGTTTTTACTTATATACCTGATTGCGCGGACGAAATTACTTGTAGGGAATTTATACCTGTCAGCCATAGGGACCAAATTACCTTTTGAAATTTCGTAACGTCATCTTTGGGGACCAAATTACAGATTGAAACTTATTTGTTTTGTTAAGCATCTATTGAAAAGTTCCATTGTTACTGTATTTTCTATACTTCTATGTGTTTTTTATTAATCAAGTTTTATTTCTTTTATAAAGTCTAATAATTAATGATCTTAGATTCCTAATTTTGTTTATATGGGTTCGGTAAAAAATAATACTAGGGTTTCTTACCTTCCTTATTTTTTTTAATTATTATTAACGTGTCTAGACAGCAGAGGTCATTGACACAGGAACTAATTACAAAACAATAACGAATTACATTAGATTAAATTGTATAAGTGACAGTCTTTTAAAAAGTTAATCACAGCACCAAATAGATTTCGATGTCTTTCAGGTTTCTATTTAGGTTGTGGAGGCAGCGGGCGTAACGATGGAGGTAACAATCAATAAGAATGTGTTCTACAGTCAGTCGTGTATTGCAATGTGGGCACACAGGAGGGGCTGTTGAGGCCATGAGATATCCATGAGAGTGTCCACGAGAGTGTCCATTCCAAAGTCTTCTTATTATAATTTTATCTTTTCGGCTCATTGGAGGAAATTTGGGAGAGTGAATAGTGGCTTGAATGTGGCGCAGATTTGAAGTTGATCTATCCCAGCGGCTTTGCCAAGTATGGTACACTCTTTCTTTGATGGTACGTCTTAGATCAGTGCACAGTTGAATAGCTTGAGGAGGTGATTTGGAACAGCATGCTTCGTTTGCTGCTTTGTCTGCTTTCTTATTTCCTGAGATTCCTACGTGAGATGGAGTTCAGATGATGGTCGTTGAAATAAGTTTCTCTACAAGGTGATGACATATTTCATGTATTTCCTGAACTATTGGATTCTGTGAGTATTTATTTTTAAAAGAATGAATAGGCGACAGTGAATCCGTACACACCGCTACACTTTCCCTGCTGCACATAGGGGATTTTGAGGACATTCAGATTCCAATTAGTTCAGCGGTATGTATGCTGCAGTTGGAAGATAGACGACTCGTTGCTATAGTGGAACCTGCGGAAACAACGACGTAGCCAGCAGTCTCCTCGTCTTTCGAAGTATCTGTGAAGAGGACTTTGTCGTAGTTGTTAGTGTGTATTAGTTCTAAGAACGCCAGTCTTAGATTGGAACTGGGATTATCTTTTTTGTTGCCGTTAAAGAGGCTGGTGTTGATCTTGGACAGTCTTTTAGTTTTGATTTTAGGAAGAGCTTATTTAGTGTAGATATTTAATAAATAAAAATAAATAAAATAATTATAAAAAAATGAACCATTTGTAAATGTAGAAGACTTATAATGTTCTATATTTAATTGTGAAGTGTACTGTCTAATATCTTATTTGAGATTTTGTGAAGCTGTGAAATGTTCAATTTGTCTAATCTCTGGGAAGCTTTACAATAATAATAAAAGAATCTTATCTACCATGGGAATTCTGGATACAGGACAGTCCTTCTTAGAATTCCAATCAGCAAAACACACACACTCTGTCTAACCCGTCCCTTCCAGGATACAGTCCTCTAGGAGCAATGCATTCCTAGAAGAACTTCCATCCACCCCCCCATCTCATCCGATGGGGGCCTCAGTCCTCGGGCTCTTGCTGGTCCTTTGTACCATCGGGATTCAAAGATAGTGCCTTGGCTGTCCCCCTAGATTAGCTAAGAAAATAATACTTGCATTTATTTTAAATAGATAATTTAGTTATAATTTACTACAATTAATTTAGTTCTGATAATCTATTAAATTTAAATATTATTTAATTGTTGCAGATAAATATTTTGACATTAATTTTGTTTAACAAGAAAGTGTAGTGAAAACAATGTGGAACGTAACAGCACAACTTGTTCAGGAAAAATATTGCGAAGATTTCGGTATTGTAATAGATCCATTTAATGATGTAAGATTTAAATCTGCTAGGAGTGCCCGAGATGCTACGCGCAAAATATTACAAATGAACCCGGAAATTAGAAAAGAAAGCTCATCGGCTTTTACTCACAAAGAATTGCTGCAAATTTGGAAGCTTTACGATGAAAACGAGCCGGAAGGTCTGCAGAAAAAAATTTTTCATCTCATATCTTATAAGCTAGCATTTCGAGGAGGTGAGGCAGTCAACTGTTTGACGGATTTTTTTCAAGAAGAAAATTAGCGGACAGTAAATGGTTAAACATTAGTAATGAAGACATCTGCCCCGTTAGGTAGGTCAAATTAAGGGTTTTTTATTTAATTTTACTTTTCAATGCTTTTTTTCAAGATTATACAGAAAACTTTTGTCAAAACGAGGATCTACCGTGAAGACGAACCGTCTGTTTCTTACACCGAATCGAGAGTGGCAAAATAGTGTTATATGGTTCAAGAACATCCCAGCTGGTAGAAACGAGATCGCAAAATGGACAAAGCTGTCTGTCCAAGAAGCAGGTCTCGATAGCGAAAAGTTCACATTCACAAACCATTCTCATCGAGCAACTGCCGTAAGCCATCTAGCCAAGGTTGAGGTAAACGAAAACCATCTAACGAAAATAATGGGACATGGAAATGTCAATTCAATAAAACCTTATTTACAACTTGATAAAGAGTTTCATGAGGAAATAATAAAGAAAATGAGAAACAGTGAGAACAGCGAGGTTGTTGATTTTTCAGTTTCAACTTTTTCTTCCAGTAACGTTGTTTCTGACCGACAACAAACTTCGACTGGTTCAATCATAAATTTTATTAATTGCGTTTTTAATTGTAAGAATTTCAATAACTAGGCTTAACAGTGTTCATGTTATTTCAATAAATAATAAACGTTTAATATAATTACGTCTGCATTTATTTTGAAGAACCTGATAATTCGCACTAGTGCAAATTATCGATAATTTGCACTAATGCAAAATTATCGCCTAATTGCATGCTCATTGGCTGAAACAACAATCAAAAAATAGTCGGAACATTGTTGAAATGTCAAATTTGACAGATGAAAAAAATTTTCAAAATAATTTTTATAATGAATAATTCTTTACAATAGATTAGATATTATTTTTTATTTGCCTTCTTGCCTTAGACAAGAATCCTTAATAAAGTTATAATCAAAACTACCAACAGCCCTTTCATCATTATATTTTGGTAATGTGTATGTAAACCTTGGGAGTCGTTTATCGTGACGCCAATGACAGTGGCGATACAGATTCCGGTTATCATGGGGTTTGATTGCGCAACTTTGCACTTTGTTAGCTTTCAAGGATGAAGTGCACTGTGTCGGAATTATAATGGTTAAACTTGAAATTAGAGGGTAAGGGTTGATTTTCTGCTCATAGAAAATGTTAAATAATACAGTAGAGTCTTAACTGAGCCGAAGGCTGAATAAATGACCCGTTATGATTTAAGTTTGTACAAGTTTTAATTGTGAAATTGCTGGGATGTAGCCAGTAGAGTGTATAAACAGCGATGATCAAATAATTTTGTAATTTCCTTTAATAAAATAAGGATGCTATCATTAGTTAACAAAAAAATGTAATTACCTGTTATTGTTGTAAGTATATTTTATCAATTTATTCAATATTCTTAGGATTTCACTGGACAAAATTATCAAACTTTTAATTCTAAAAGAAACTTGGTACACCAACTATAAAAATTGAATTGATTAAAAATGCAGTACGCAAAGTTACAGTCGATTTAATATTTCATCAACGTTATTATTCATTAATTGAGATAATTATGCAAATTACTTTTAGCTGTTAAAGTAAAATTTCATGCTAGATAAATAGTTAACAGGAAGAATTTTAATTTTTAAAGAAGTCGAAGTTTTGTATATAGGCGAGGACGTTCGAATTTATAATGTCTTTAAAACACATGATTTAATGCAATTTGTATACCCAACTGGAAACATAGGAAACTTTTTATAGAGTCCTTAAAATAAAAATCATTTAACAATATACGAAGTGTCTAGTCTAGCAGTAGTACAAAAGTTCAATAGTAAGTACATATTCACAAAAGGGCACAAAATATTTTTATTAAAATATATAATTGAAATCTGCAAGCAAGCTTTTTGGACAGATATAATTTTAAAAACTTTTTTTAATGCATCAAAATGGTTTAAAAAACTGGTACACATAAAAAAATTAGGGAAGGTCTACAACAAAAAGCTCAATGTAGAGAATAGATAATATCAGAAAGTTTTTCAACCAAAACAGACACGTTTGGAGAGCCTACTGCTAGCCGATTTCTTCAAAATCAATATGCGCATATTCCCAGTAGATTGTCTACAGTCATTCACCGCCTAGCACGTTGATGAAAAAATTGGAGGCCCAAAACAATGGAGAATGACATTACTGTCATCGTAAGTCACCAATGAGGTGACTGACGACCAAAATATTTGAAAAACTTTTCTTACCAAAACTGGGTCACCATTGACCAACTGATTTTTATTGTTTAATCGTATAAAAAATATCATAGAATATACATATTTTGGTTATTGTAGATAATGTTTCAATACAAGGTAAAGTACAAAAAACAAAAAGAAAAGGCCGCTTTCATAAACAGACTAAGTGCCCTGAAAGATATTTGTGCCTTTCGCATATCCTGAGAAGCAGTAGTAAGTGTAATTGTTGCCGATACAAATACGAGCGGAAGAGCAAAGACATTGAAACACATAATTTACATCCTGGATATTCCGGAGAAAATAGTTAGATGTCTAAATTTATTGTACTAACTATGTGGAAGTCCATCTTATTAAAAATAATAAATATGCTATTCGTGGAAGTTAAGCTTAAACGAATAGTTGTTTATTATTCTTAGATATCTTATTTTAATTAAATATATAAAAAATAATTTTCATTTCAGAGACTGCAACCTGTTTTATCAGTAAGATATATTACAGCAAACACATTTTATGCTAAATTATAAAAAAAAATTGATAAAATGAGAATCTGGATGATTGATGAGCTCTAAATAACTACAGCGACAATGATTGTTGTGTTAAAAAAACAGCAGAATACTTAAGAGCGACTTTACACATCGCAATTTATATTGCACGCCATTTATTTCCGCAATTTTTATTGCAATAAAAATTGCATCTTATTTTACACATGACAATAAATTTATTTCTTTCAATATTATAATGACATAAAAACGGTATTGACAACCTTTAAGATTAAAAGATCACTGTTATGTTATGAAATTGACAAAGAACTAGCTGTATACAAAACAAACTAGCAGCTAGTAACATTTAACTAGATTGGCATCATCAAAAATAATCATATTTATAATTAGAATTGCACTTGCAATAGAAATTGCGGCAACAAAAATAGGTTTCAACCCATTTCCCGCAAATCGATAAAAATTGCAGCTAGTAAGCTAGTAAGCAAATAATAATTATTGCATTTAAAGGCAAATAAGTTTTTATTCAAAGACCCTAAATCTCAAACTAGGTATGGAAAAAGAAGTGTGAGTGAATTTTTCTTTTCTCCGAGACAATATAGGTACTTATTTACCATGATGCATATAGAAATTTTTTCACTACTGGCATTATATTATTTTTTAAATATTAGTTCCTAAAATTATTAAAAATTTTTGACAGGTCACCAGTTACTTCCTTTCCCCATGACATGACAATGACAAGGCAACAACATATCCAATAATTTTTGCTGAAGTGAAGCTTCGAGGTTTTTAATGGATCCGAGACAATTATACACTCTTTTTACCGTGGCTCATATAGCATTTTTTACACTACTGGCATTTATTTTTGTTTTAAATATTAGTTTTTGAAACAAATAAACATTTTGGACGGGTCATCAGTCACTTCCGTTTCATATGACATGACAGGAACATACCTAATAGTAATTTTTGTTTTAATCTGATAGTTATAAAAATCGCTATCAAAATGTATGGATTAGTTAATTTATTTTAATTTTTATATAGGTAAGTGGATATGACTATATTTAAGGAAAATATTTTTTCATCTTGTCTTTGTATCAGAAAACCTCATATTCTATCCAATGAATTAATGATATTTAGGTCTCATTAAGTAGACTTTGTATTTTTCTACCTTGGTTAATAACCAAGTGATTCTTCTCAAACTTACATTGGATAAACCAACAGTCGAATCCAAACCAGAATTTCTGAACATTCCCTATCCGTAAAAATTTAGACTCCAACAATGCTCTAGCCCAACATAAAATTCAAACAGGTCATACTATTGACTTCCCCAATACCCGAACCTTAGCTAACATTCGTTCCTTAAAACCTCGAATAATTAGAGAAGCAATAGAAATCGAAAACGTACAGCGATTATCATCAACATAGAAAATTCTAATAACCCGCCAACAATCATTCCCGCCCAAAAGTTCCCCGCCTTCGGTTCTCCCTCCCTTAACCGCCCCTGAGCATATAAACCCGATACCTACAAAAACTTGACAGTTGTCCCCGAGGAGTAGGCAGATTGAGACCTCAGTAACAACTAGCGGCGGGTATAGTACGACTAGTGGAGACCACGAAATCTTACTAAACCCTACCCATCCTAACCTATCCTTACTTTCTCTTGATAATGGCTCCAAAGTGGGAGTCGAAACAAAAATTCTTCTAAACGCGGTTTTTCCATAAAACTTAGTAATCATTCTTTTGGCCGCGGAACTCTTTCCGAACAGAAAGTTTGGTAAAAAAATGTAGTGCAGTACAATTTTCCAGAAAACGAAAAAAGTTTTGTTTGTTGTGGTTTTTAAGAAAGATAATAAAAAAAGGCAGCTATGAAAGATGTTTTTTTTATACATCTGTGTGTGAATTACTAACGTCACACATCGATAAAAATGTATAAAGCTTTATTTCACGAATCGGTGTGTGAAGTGCCATACTTTTCTCATGGGATTTATTTCACGCACCGGTGCCATAAGGGTCAATACAAATTCACACACTGGTCGCTGGTCTAGGTAGCGATGGCGAGAGAAATTGACAAATATGAGAGTTCCCGCAGTTCAGAGTTACATCAGTTAATAGACCGTAAGTAGTAATTAATTACCCTCTGAATTAATAAATATTACGACGAAATTTTAATTTACACCGATTAGCCGTGTATTTTACGCAAATTCCTGATGGACAGCATTGAAGTACTCTCATCAACTCCTCCAAATATATCGTTAGCAGACAGTGAAGCAAGTTCACCGTTATTGCTACAAAAATCGTTGGGAATTTATGAAAACACTTTGGAGAAGTTTATGCAATGGGGCAATACAAACAACGTCCAATCATTCTCCGAAAGGGTAATATTAGCCTACCTATCTGAATTATCAACAAAGGTTAAATCTTCTATCTTATGGAGTCATTACTCATGTTGAAAAGCACCCTTAGTGTTAAGTAACATGTTCAAAGTGGTGATTATCCGAAAGTTCGCGCTTTCTTGAAACGGAAAAACGAGGGATACATTCCTAAAAAATCACGCGTTTTGGAAAAGGAACACGTATTAAAATTTCTCAAAGAGGCACCCGATGAAAAATATCTATACATAAATATCGATACATACTAATCTTTAAATTTTTAGCTTATTTTGTTGTTTGGGGTAGCTGGAGACCTGTGCAGAGATGAGCTCTATAAATTAAAAATGGATGACATCCAAAATTTGGGAACAGTTTTTATTGTGTCAGTTAATGATACGAAGACTAAGGTTTCTAGAAAATTTACTGTTACTGAATACTTGGACATATTATATAACAAATACGTGGCTCTTCGTCCCAAGGATTATACCAAAAATAAATTCTTTATTATCAACGAGGGAAATGTACTCAGCAAGTGATTGGTACAAATAAGATAGGAAAAGTCCCTTCAGAAGGTGCCACATTTTTGAAACTCCCCAATCCCAACGAATTAACCGAGCACAGTCTACGGCGTTCATCTGCGTCTTTATTAATCAAATGTGGAGAAGATCTCCTAACGCTAAAAAACCACGGCGGCTGGAAATAATCCTCAGTGGCAGAAGCCTACGTGGAAGGATCCCTGACTAAAAAGATTTCTGCAATAAAATTTTAACAATCGTAGTTGTTTTGTCAATACCAAAAGTACAAGCAGCACTAATTTTGTAGAGAAAGAGAAAGTAAATGTACATTTTGACAATTTAAAAAATTTCAATATAAATGTTCATAATAATTATTGTTGTAATACAGAAAATTATTAAAATTTTCTTTTAATTCATTCTCTAAGTAAAAAAAGTATAGTGAAGACGTGAAGACTTTTTTAGGCTCGTGCGGAAACTTTCACACTCGCATAAAAAATTATACTTCACGCACTAGATACACAATGTCACAGAGTATATAATACAAACCAGAGTATCGACTCTATATGGAGGGGGTAAGCATCCATTTGCAGGTATCGCCATGACACTTTGGGAGTATCCATAGCCGTCGCCATTAGTTTTGGTTAAGGTAGGCAGTTGGTTGTATGTTAATAAATCAGTGGTAGCGTTTGTATTGTGTGGAATAGTGAATTAAACTATTTAATTCAAGTACAAAAAACTGCGAAGGAGATGCTGAATAAATGTTACTTACATTAAATGACATTAAAATAAATACTACTTCTCAGTGTTCTGTAAGTGGATATTTAATAAAAAAATGTTTACAACAACATACAATGTGAGCATTATTCTAAATCCATTGAAAATTTAGATGATTCAGCTTTATTCTGTTTATTTAAAGCATATAGAAATAAATATAATAGTGTCTATGGAAATATTTTAATGCCTGGTAATAGAAATAAATAAGTGTTAAAGCTGTTGATGTGTTTTTTTTATATCCTTCCTTACTAACGAGGAAAATTGCATGTAAGACATACATATTCGGTCATTTATTTTGCGTAGAAATTCTATTTATATGTAATTATTTAACCTAAAAAACCAATTTTACTTTTTTTAAAAACAAATAAATCAACGTTTAGTTAATATTATTAATCTTGTTGAAAACAAATTCTATTTTTCTAAACTTTCTGAAAATAAGAATTACCTCAACAATAAAGTAAAGTACGGATCTTATTTATAATAACAATTTTTTTAGTACTATCCCGAGCTTATACCACAAAACAGACTAACCAATTTTCTGTTTTGTGGTTTATACTCCCAAAAAATGGCCGCTCTTGTCTAATAAACATCAAAGGTGCCGACAGGGAGTCGATACTGTATTATATACTCTGTGACAATATACTATTTTTGGATCGTTATAATAATTGATAGGATGTAATTGAAAACAAAAAAACAATTGTAAGAAATTTGTGCGATTCTTGTTGAATTTAAAAAGTAGGGAGCAGAAACCAATTTTAATAATAGAAAAAAAATAGTTTTTGCTATTTGTTGGTTATAGAAAAAGTAGCAAGTATACAAGTTTTAATACAATTAGTAGATGGGTAGAGCAATGCTGTTGGAGAAAACTTTGGTGAAAATAATAGTTTGAAGTGATTAATAGTACTTAATCAATACCAGATACCTAGCTATCTCATAAAAGACAATGTAACTTTTTCTACAATAAAAATAAGATTCATTCATTATTTAAACTATTTACGTTATCACCAAGTGAACATACATAAAATTCGCTGTTAAATAGCGTGCTGAAACACCCTTGTAAATATATGATTTCCTTTTTTTGTTGTATCGGAAAAGGAGTACGGCCAATTTTAGAAAGAAAATTGAGGGTAAGCCTGTCGTACATCCCGATTTTTCAGGGAATATTCAGCGGTATCATGCCGTCGACGTGTTTGTCAGTCACACCGATCACGTACGGCACTAGAGCATCACGCGACCCCCCGACCTGATTGCCGTATTGAGGCCGACCAGGACACAACCAACGAGGTTACATCTAAAGGAAACTGTCCTTTAGCCTTTACACCGAACGAATAAAAAATGCTACTTGATAGTTTTCACAAACTTTTAAATTTCATTGAAACAGAAATTTTAAGTTGGATTAGGGAGAAACTGGATATATTCGAGTTGTTGTTTAACTTTAAAATTCTAGTTTTGTCTGACGCAGAAATGGTTAAACTAGGAACGGAAATTTGAGTAAATTTTGAAATGTGTGGAAAATGTTAAGTAACTTATATTTTTCTTTATTTGTATTAAAATACTAAATCGTTAACGACACAATATGGAAAATGAGTAAACAAAAATGTTTTAAGAAAAACAGAAAATAATATCCATAAAACAAAAGGAGGTCCTAATAAATACAGAACCATGTTGCGAGATCCACACTGCCGGAACTCTTTAACTCCTTAATACAAAACTAAACATCCCATCAGAGGAAAATACTTTTTTATTTTTGCTTTTAATTTCCTTTTAAATATTTATAATCCTCTCTTCTAAGCTTCTTCATTAATCTTCAATAACTTTTTATCAGACTTCTTCTAATTCACGTCTCACAGTGATTATATCTGCACATGCAATTACTTGAACTTCCTCCAGGGTCTTTGCTAATAGTCTGTTTGGGTTATTCAGTGCTGCCGTCGTTGACTTTTCTGGTTAATACGCATATTAGCTATTGCTAAGAGGTTGTGCTCTCAGTAACTCTAAGAATGATGATAGACTTATTAGTCTTAAGATGTTTTGTCCCATCTTTACCTCTCTTTGGGTAAATACTGTAAAGTAATATTTTGATATAATTTTATAAACTTATTTGCATTAATAAATATTTTAATTGATAAATGTTTAATATGGTTTGAATGTTTTTATTATAGCATGAGCTTTTACTTCCCAGGAGGCTTATATTCTGAAAATTTCCGAGGGCATTGTTAGGTGTTTAAGTAAAAATTGATTAATTATAACCATAAATTTATTATAATAGACAAATTTAAGACAGTAATTTGTTTATCTGATATATATAATAACTAACCAAGAAAGAATAAGAAGACATTTTTTGAACAAAAAGAATATGATCTATTTATTTATTTAATTAATGAAAATCAAATAAATTATTTGATTGTTAATTTTAAAAACTCAAACTAACTAATACAAGAATTAAAATATTTTACAAAATTTATCTGACCCTAACTTGTAGAATGGATATTTTTCATACCGCGCTATAATGTAAGTACTTGATCTATAAATTTGATGTGATTATATTCTGACTCTTGACAATTTCATTGTTTATAAATGTTTGTTATTATAAGTTATAAAGTGATACAACTTTTCAACCGATTTAAGAATACAGTTCAGTGATTGGTGATGTTATTGTTTAATTTAATTAGTGATGGTGAGTTAGATCACTTAGTATTTTATATACACCCCAAAAATGTATTTAATTACATATTTTGATCCCTGTTCTTTTTTCTTTAATTCTCAATATAATAGTTATTTATGAAATAAGTGTTAAAAGTACATTTTTAAAAGGAAATTTTAATACATATCATACAATATTTTTTTCTACAAACGTTCAAATAAAGTAATCATACAGTTTGAATTAAATTTTAAAAACCTGTATTAATACATCCAAAGGAGATAATTTTAAATTGCATCCTATATTACGGACCTTAGCAACCATTGTTGATATAATTGTTTACGAATCATCATTCTTCTTTAGCTATGGAAAATGGTAAAACAGTAGTGCAAGAAATTAATTGGTCAAATTGTACTTTTAATATTAATGTTAATAAATAAAATCTAAATATTTTGACGTTTGCTTTCAAAATCTGACAATTCACTTTTGACAGCAGTGCCATAAACATTTTAAGGCACTCAGTTTCATAAAGTGATTTTAAGGCACTCAGTGCCTTAAAGTGACATTTTTAAGGATTCTATGGAGTGCTAAAAATGGCATTTTAAACACTTAGTATTTTAATTTAACATAAACATAATGCATTGCTAAGTAACATAGGTTTAACAAGCATTTATATAACCGCCCCATTGTATACTAACTTTGTTAAATTACAGACAAGTAATTAAGAAAAGACTCGTGTGATATTTACAAAGCCGTCCAACATTGTAGAACGTTTATTGAATAATAAAAGTTGTTTTCATTGTAAATCTGTACAAAAATTTTTTTTTTAAAAAGCCTGGTACAATTATCTAAATTCTATTGTAAATAAGGACATTTATTTTCCTGTCTGAAACCGACAATAGCTTTAAACAGACTTTAAATATCGTTAAATTAATTTAAATCCTAATTATAAGCGTTATTGCCTCATAAACCGCTTAACGATATAACCAAAAGTTATTTTCAACTATTATATTTGATTGGATAATATTATATATTATTCATCTAAAGTCTTACAGCAAGCACTCTATAATAGTAGTTGTGACTTCAAATCTTATAAGTGTTTTAGATTACTTAACAACCTCCTATGAGACGGCGTTAAACGGTCTTTAAGGCATTTAATGCCCCATTTGTATTCGAAAAGTTAACATTTCGGTAAAATTATTTGAAAAGTTTAATATTGAATTACTTCTACTTTTGTGTTTGTATGAATATATTTATAAGTAATAAGATTATGGAATAATCTTTTATATCTTATTATACGTACTAATATAATAAAATATTATTCAAGGAGCATATAATAGCCATTATATGGAAGTAGAATGTCCAAGACATTCAAGTAAATTTGGCTAGTAATTATAATAAATAAATACGTAATATGTGGGTTGCCTGTAAAAAATATATTTTGGTCGTAAAGCTGTCACACGCACACGAACATGAAACCCGTTTGATTTACAATATTTTATGATCTTAGATTTAAATCCTATTCTCGGTAATTTTCCTTGTCTTTGTAGTCTTATGGTTTGAAATTTTAAAGTGCTAAATTATAAGTATATAAAATGTTCGAAAAAATAGAAGTTAAAAACTGCTTAAGGCAAGGTGACGCCATTTTTGTTTTTATAGGCTGACTGGTAACCAATAAAAATATGGCTTTAACCAAAAACTGCACTATGATAGATATTGAAAATATAAATTTAATGAAAGATATCTTTGTTTTATCTCCTAGGCCATTTTAGGTGACACCTGAGGATTTTTTCTGAGAACTGCGAGGAACAATTTCGGTAGGTATTTTTTATTGGCCAACTTTTTATAACACACATTTGAGAATCGAGCGCCACTATCATATGCGTTGCATGTCAATAGACTTCATTTGAAATCATATATTCTAACATTCTAACTTTGCTAATCACATTTTATTAGAAAATCATTTTAGTGATGCATTCGACATCAAACTTTTACATATATGTAATAAGGGCAATACGCCACATTATTGTGACGTCACTGTCACCATTGCTTGACATAAGTCATAGCATTATATCCAAACAAACTGAGGCCTTATGGTAGTTAGTTTGCATTGAAGTTTTTTGTATTGTGGATTCTATTATTTTTTGTAGAGTTTTTGACATTATAGTGCTATAATGAACAAATACAATACATTGATAACTAAATTTTCTTGAACTTACCTTTTGATATTATCAAGTGACTTATTTTGATGCCTTCTTCTTCTGTTTCTTGATGTTGTTGTTAATTATTCCATTACTCGCAAATTAGTTCTGTTGTATATTTTGATTACTTCATGTTGTGCTCATAGAATTACTCTGTACATTCTAAAGATTAGGTATGTATTATTTTATCCTTCACGGTTTAATTCCTTTATTTCTTATTTGTTTCTTTTTTCTTCTTTCGATGTTCCTACATTGTTTAGGTATAACAATGTTATAATCCTTTCATTATTTTACGTCCTTCCTTTTGACCTTTCAGTTGTTTTTTAAAAAAATCCCTTTTTGTCCCTCTATGTTCCCTATATGTTTATTTTAACTTAATAACTTATTTTTTTTATTAATGAATAAACCTTATTATTATTATATTATTTTACTCCGTAATTTATAATATTTTAAATTTTATTTACCTACATATTCATATATTTTGACTGATGTAACTTTCAATATTGTACAAATGTATTGACTTTTACATGATAGGTAAGCTTTTCTTTATTACTCTTGTGTCCAATTCATGTCCTAAATGTATCCAGTTCATGTCCAAAACGTATCCAGTTCATGTCCAAAACTTATTCAGTTCATATCCTAAACATCCATCACGTCCATAACAAGTACATGAGATGTCCATAACATTCATCTCTTGTACAAAATATATCCAGTTCATGTCCTAAATGTATCCAGTTCACGTCCATAACAAGTACATGGGATGTCCATAACCTATACTGTTTATGTCCAAAACGTATCCAATTCATGTCCTTAACATCCAGTTCAGGTACGTGAATAGTCCATGAGATGTCCATGGTTTATTTATCGTGTCCAGTGAATGTCCACATTTGTCCAAGATATATCCATTCTTTGTACGAAACGGACATCCATGGGATGTCCAATTTTGTGGCAAATGGATATCCGATGGATGTCCATAGGATATCCTTCTGGACATGAACGGATATCCCATGGATATCCCTTACGTCCAATGTGGATATCCATTGGACATCCAATGTTTTCTTGGGTTATCTGGGTTAGCGCTTTATTGATATCATACTTTTAAGTTTATTTGTTTTAAAGATAATGTCTTGTTGCCAAATTTTTTGCAACCCTCTTTATGGATTGCTAAAGTACCATATTAAAAATGTAAAGTTCTTTAACACTTTAAATTATAATTTAATAACATGTTTTAAAGCTTTTATTTTTAAAGTTCCCCTCGTACAAAGAAGAAACCCGTAATTTTCATTGTCATTGTTATCTCTTGATATTTTCTTTGTATTCTTTAAGCTGCTCGTGAAATAAAACCTATTTCGCAGATAAAATGTCCATTTGGTACAGTAAAAACAGGTAATGCGTCTAAATGAAGGATAGGAGTGCAGAGGCACTCGTTTTGCCATTAAAAATTTACAAATCAACAGATAGATGGAGCTGGATTTGTTAAAGAGAAATGGCACCGAAAAGTATTAGGGACTGCAACGAATTGGGAGCGGGATGTGTAATTGTTCGTTAGGGAATAGCGAATTGTTTGTATGAAATTACCTATGGTATAAATTATCATTTACAATTCTAAAAGCTCTGCTAAAAGTAATTTATTACAATGTTAACTGAAACTGATTCTAACAATGTGAGTATTTTTATATCAACCTAAAGCCGGGTCCACATCAATAAAAATTTGTGTCGTGCGTTGTATTTAACAAAAATATTTTCGTGTGCGCCGAATTTTTGTTGATGTGGACTGTGAGTCGCAAGCAAATATGCGAAAATTATATTCTGACGAACAACGCACAGGATCCGTTTGCCTGTCGGTTTTTCAGAAACTTCAAAGAGATTTGTGCCGCACAGTCGTGTTAGTGTGTGTACTAGTGTCTTTACTTTTAACGAAGGGAATTCATCCGCACAACACACAAGAATAAATTTTATGTGGTACAATATTCAACCAGATTAAACTTTGCGCCGCAAATATTTATCTTGAATTTTAAATTCAACGCACAACACAAATTTTTATTGATGTGGACCCGGCTTTAAATATATAAATTTTGCAATCACCAAATTTTTATTTAATATTCTTAAAACTTAGCTAAAAGATAAAGTTTGAACTTTGGAGTATGTATGTATGAAGTTATGGAATTAATATTTGTGAATTTAGTTAACGTCCTTAGCTAGTACTTACTAGAAATCTTTAGGATGGGCCCAAGAGAAATTAAGTAAAGGCAATTTAGTATTCTAGGCGCTGTTTTGTTAGTAGTAACTGCAACCGAAAACCGTTTACACTACCACTACACCAACACACACTTTTATCTGCCTAACGCTCGTTTCAATAACCAAGTTATCTTCTTCAGAGACCGAAGGTAAACTAAAGCTATATCTAAAAACTAACCTTATATATATATAACATTTTTAGCGCCAAATGTTTTCGCCGTAAATCTTTTGGCGGCAAAGCCAATTTTAAGCGCGAAAACATTTTTACAATGAGTTTTCTTATAATAAACTATAAAGTGGACTATCTGGGATAGGTCCTTTGTCCTTGTTTAATCAATTTTTACACTTCTATACTTTCAAATGCATCCAACAATCTATTGTTCGATACATTTTTTAACAATTTTAAACTATCTACATTTACTGAATGGTTTTTGTAAAAGCATGTTCGGCAATACTAGATTTTTCTATGCGTCCATATTTTAGATGAGCTAAATGTTCTTTAAATCTAGTTTTAACCGATCTTTTTGTTTGCCCAACATACTTTATATCAGAATCATTACAACTTATTTCATATATACCGCTTTTTTCCAGATCTTCTCTCTTATCATTCGGATTTTCTAACAATTGTCTCAGGGTGGTACTAGTTTTATGAAGTAAACCTAATCCCACCGTGCCGAAAATTGTATTCAATTCTTTGGTATACTAAGGGATAAATGGTAATGAAGTGAATTTCACATCGTTGTGTTCTCGCTGGAAAAAGGTGGTTTCACAAAGAGATTTCTTAAAACTATGGCGATTGATTAGCTTATGAATTAGTTTTTTATCATGTCCAGCTATATCCTCAATTAAATTCTTTTCTCTGTTATATCTTGTTTTGTTTAAAGGAAAATGAATTAATCGATGAACCAACATTTTGTGTTGACTACAGTGAAAATAATCTACCGGAATATATCTATACGTAGCGGTGTCTTTCCTAAAAATATCAAATTCTAACTTGTTATTATTTCTTATTACTAATGTGTCCAAAAATGGTAACTGTTCATTATTTTCTAGTTCAAACGTGAATTTTATGCTTTGTGAATTTTAACTAAAAAACTGTTACATTTTATGGGTAGATTTTCAAACTCGTTCGATAACCATTTTAAAATTTTATAACTAGGTGTACATATAGCTGAAACAATAGGTCTCATTGCCTTCCCAGGTTTATGTATCTTAGGAAGGCAATAGAGCTTTGACAATGTAGAGTTACTAACAGTTAATTTATACTTTAACGAATCGGAGACAAGGTTCTTACAACTTTTGAGAGTGCTCTTTACCATGGAAATCATTTTATTTAGTGGATTTTTTGAATCTTAACGTAAGGACCATTCTCGATCAAGTGATCCACTCTTTCGAAATAGTCTTGTTTGTCCATTATAACAACCTTGTTTCCTTTGTCCTTTTGTGAAAACATTTGGAGCTAAAAATATTATATATATATAAGGTTATTTTTTAGACGTAGCTTTAGTTTACCTTCGGTCTCTGAAGAAGATAACTTGGTTATTGAAACGCGCGTTAGGCAGATAAAAGTGTGTGTTGGTGTAGTGGTAGTGTAAACGGTTTTCGGTATCAGTTTCGCCAACGGTTCCAGATTCAACATTTTAGTAGTAACTGCAGACAGAATTTGTGATAGTTGAAAGTTTCTGTAAAAGTTATTTTTCTGATTTTGCATAATGGTAATTTTTATGTATTTTTATATAAAAAAAATTCATTTACTTTAATATAAAATAAACCATTTTTTAGTTTTCTAAACTATTCGTATATTATACGTATGTATACCTTGTTCAGTATAAATCCGAATGCACGTCAACAAAGTGAACAAACTGCTCTGTTCGTTTTATCAAATCACTACCTATACAATATCTCAATGTTTTGTTTTTAAATAACCCCAAAATATATTGGGGATGATCTAGCAGAACAGTATGGGCACAAATTATTACGTTTTTTTCGTTACATCTGTATTTTCAATCCCATTGGATTGTGTAATCAGAAGCCTTCTAGAAATTTATTAATCACGAGGTCTGGAAAATTGTATACAGTATGGCGAAAAATAAATAATGTGTTGGTGCAAGATGAAGAGGGAAATAGCTCCACTAATATTTAATATTGGTAATGAAAGTGATACCAGTGAAGTTGAATTTGAATCAGTGATTAAAAATTGTGTTACTTTTTAAGAATATTAAACAACTATTATTATTCTTAATAAAATGGGAATGGCAAAGCAAGGGTTAGTACAGTAAGTTTTATTTTTAGTTACCATGCATTTAGTACTCAACATTTGTATGGTGCCAAAAATAAATAGCCGCTATTATATTTACTAGTGTACTGGGACTACACATATGCTATTACTATTTAATTCATTCTATATAAGGATTAAAAAAGTTTGAACAGGGTATATTTATTAGAACTTATTTTCTACAATTTCAACTAAATTCTCATTTGTTGATTGATTCTGGTATTAGATCTGTTTAATTTAATTTTCACTATCAATTGGTTCATTAGCAAGACTTGCAGTTGATGGCTGGAACAAATTAGTAAATATTAAAATGGGTTTATTAAAAAGTCATATATTATTACTGTAAATGAATAACCAATAAAATAATCATTACAATATGTATCAATTGCAGTTATACATTGTAATAAATACAAATGAGTGAATTAGTTGCACCTAATTTGATTTATAAAATGAAGGGTTTTGCTATTTTTGTTTTTCTTGTTCTGGACTAAGATGTATTGCTTGCTTAATGAACCATTTTCTTTTGTTATGATCATATATTGGTAAGATTTTGCTTATAAACAATTAGCCCTAAAGTTATGAAATATTTTAGAACAAGTATGGTGCAAATGTATGGAATAAATTCATTATTTCAGAAACAGACGACTTTTAAAAAAAATCTTAAAACACGTCAATTTTAATTTTTCAATGGCCATCAACTGCTATAGATATGTTGGACATTACGTCATTAGTGATGGCGTAATGAAGACATCGACGATTTTTTTAAATACAAACAGAGGTCACGTGACAGCTCATTTGAAAGGTCTCCTTATTACCTTTGCAACAATGTAATCATTTGAATATTTATTTCTAGCCCTAAGGGATTATCCTGGATTGACTTCCCTCTAAGATCAGTATAACTGTGCAATGATATAGAAAAACCAGGAAAAAACGATATCATGCTTTGATTGAGTTTACATTTTATACATAGATAAGACGTAATTGTAAAACACAAATATATTAAGTTATACTGTCTTATTACTTCCATACTTGGTCTAGCCTTAATACTATCTAAACAACATCAGGTACCTAGCTACAAACAAAACAAATATAACATAAATGTCAATCTGACGATGCTAATCAGCGAAACGGCCGTCATTGTAATTTAAAACATAATTTTTTCCAATAAACTTGGAAGTAACGTTCAATCGAAGAGTTTTTTTATTATTCTGAATTTATAATTTTTATGTAATTACGAAAATTTTGATTCTAAAAAGTATGTGTAGTTTATAACATTTGACAGCTTTGACATTTAAATTATGAAATTTTTATGTTTTCAAATATTTTAAAATGTCTAATACACTAATAATAAATATATTATATAAGTAAAAGATGATATTCATATTCACAAATACTTTCTTAAAGAACAATATAAAATTAATAAATTGCCATTAGCCACAAATGTCATTGTTAATAGTCTTGTCATTAGATACTCCACTTATGTCGCCAACCATTTAAAACAAAAATTTGCGTGCGTAAAAGTTACATTACGATACGCAAATGCGTTTTATAATGAAGATTTTTATAAGTGCAAAATATAAAAAAGTATTCTTGTAACTGATAGATCAGCTAAAAGTAAAGTCATAGTGATTATTACACTTTCGTGTTCTTTATACTTGCTGACACATGACAAGTCCTGCTTGCACCTGGTTCCGTTAAGTTCAGTGCAGTATGAATTCAGTTCAGCCATAAAGAACAAACCTACTATTTTAAATACTTGGCAACATATTCCAGTTCTGGAATTTTTTTTGTACTTATAAGATTGCTTAATAAACACTTTTTCACTTATATATAAAACACACTTAGTTAAAAATATATTTTACTGGTTAAAAGCAAATGGTAGGTACATTAAAAGTTACCAACTTCGTAGGCACTTTGCTAAACGTAATACGTCCGCGAAAATTGATTTTATAAGGAGAGCGTGAAAAAGTGAGTTTTAAAAACGTTATAAATCTTCCTTAGGTCGGTCGGAAAAGTTTTTCTAACGCTGACGGTTCAACTTAGTTCCAGTTCTTTTTCGAATAACATCGTTTTGATATATGGCTTAAAAATAAACATGCTTACATAATTTTCAGACAGCCATAAATCTACCAAGGAACAGTGAAAATGTTCAAAAGATTTTACCGTCCCTAGGTTAAGGGGTTACTACTTCCGTAAAGATCAGAAGTAAGTCTACGGCGATAAGCAGTAATTGAAAATTATGTTACAAGTTAATTTAATATACCATAAAACATAATTATAAAATGTTTTATCTACTCCCATATCAGAATTGCCTTGATTATGTGACAAACTACGCCTGGTTAAGGCCATAGTTACACAACAGATACGTAATAGATGTTAAAATTCATGAAATTAGCATTACCTGCCAAACTTCAAAGCGGTAGTGGGTCAGAGGTAGAGCGTTCGCCTTGTAAGCGACAGAACGTGGGTTCAATTCGATGTTGACAAACGTAAAAGTCATAAAATCGCAATAATTGTCACATGTGTCAAAGTCAGAAGTCAAAATGGACGAAGATTTTGGAATTCCTGACGAAATTATTAAAAAAGCAAAGGAAGCAACTGAAAATCTGTTGCCACAAAAGTCTAAAGAAGATTACGATATGGAATACCAAAAATTATTAAATTGGATGCAAGAAAACTACGTAAAAGATGTTAATGAAACTGTGTTGCTTGGATACTTCGGCGATATAGCTAAAACATTTGCTCCGAGTTCTTTGTGGTTCAAATATTCCATGGTAAAGAAGCCTTTAATAGTAAATAAAAATATTAACATTGCTAAAATATTTGAAATATTTGAAGGAAACTTCAAAAGGCTACAAAGCAAAGAAGTCTAAAATTCTGTCTAGAGAAGATATTTTAAAATTTATTTATAAGGCACCGAACGAGACATTTTTAATGAAAAAAGTTGCATTAATATTTGGAATATTTGGTGGATGTCGACGGCAAGAACTTGTGAACATGTTAGTTACTCATGTAGAAGATAGAAAATCGGTTTTTGTGATAAATGTACCAGAGACAAAGACCGATACAAAACGTATTTTTATCACTATAGATGAGAGTGAAATGAACAGTTTAAAGCTAATAAGAGATTATGGGTGTGTTCGGGGAGCATGCTGTTTGCGCCAGTTGGCGCTATCTAGTACTATTCTTCGTTTGCGTTGTGTGGCGCTTGGCGCTACATAGCTCGAAAGCGTGCTCCCCGAATACACCCTATATGTCACTACGTCCACGTGGTTGCTCAGAAAAAAGGCTTTTTCTGACCCATAGACAGGGTACTGTACAACCTGTAGGAAAAAACACGTTTGAAAACATCCCGTCCATTATAGCGAAATATCTGGGTTGAAGTGATCCTGAGAAATATACAGGTCATTGTATGCGTTGAACGTCAGCAACTCTTCTTGCAGAGGCTGGAGCCAGTATGACCACGTTGAAGCGCCATGGTGGATGGAATAGTACGTCGGTTGCTGAAGGAAATTTAGAGGATAGTTTATCTTCAAAAAATGAAGTTTCAAGAATGCTGGCAGGTGTACATTCCGGGTCTGGCGTTTAGGTACAGAAATTTGATACTCAAACAATGAAACATGAATTGTTTGCTGCAGGCAACTTAACTATCTCCGGATCTTTTCAGAACTGCCAATTTTATATAAATTCGACAAAATAATGTTCATCGAATATTTACATAATATACAGTATCCGCCAAAATAAACAGTACCGAAAATAAAAATTAATATTAATTTTTAATTTCTGTAATGTAAGTTTTCAAAATGTTCACCATTTCGACGCAAACAAGCTTCAAATCGAATGTGTAAGTCAATAAAGATATTTATAAAAAGTAGTTAGTAGAACTGCCGAAAACTATTTTGTATTCTTTCCCGTAGTTCGGCAATATTTGCCGGCAGATTTCAGAATGAAATATTTTTTCCTTGATTATGCCCCAAATGTATGAGTCAGGTGGCGTCAGATTAGGTGAATGAGTCTGTTCCCCGAGAAATTATTCTATTATCGAAATGCTGACGGAGTAAGTCTAAGGTGCGCACAGCTGTATGGCTCGTTGCACCATCTTGTTGGAACGATTGTATGCTAAACTGTAGATTTCGTGCACGCCAAAAGTTACTTAGATCTCTCACAAAAGGTATAATAATTTTCTCTCTATAAAGTTCTTGGTTGACAGTAAGTGGATTCTAATTATCATCTTCAACGAAATAAGGACCAATCATTCCATTACCAGATACCGCGCACCAAACGGTAACTCAAAGACTGTGGAGTGGTTTCTCTACAATAGCATCAGGACGTTCAAATCCAAGGAATCTGGTTGTTTGTCGATTAATATAGTCGCTAAGATGAACGTGACTTTCGTCTGAAAACCATATGTTTTTCAAAAATTCGGGATCTTCGTAAATTAAACTCAACATGCGACCAGAGTAAATTTCTCTTGCACGTTTGTCCGCAGCATTTAGTCGTTGTCCAACTTGAATACGGTATGGATAACCACCAATTAATGTGAACATGCGTCGTAAACACTAATGTTGAGTTTACATGCAGTTCTTACAAGACTTCTTTGAGGTGATTGCACAACTTGGTTAAAAACACGTCCTTCATTTTCGTTAGTGCTTTTCGACGACCTGAAGAATTAGTGTATACTGTTTTTCGACGACCTGAAGAACCTTTACGTTGACACAATACACTACCAGTGCGACGAAAGTTTTCAACAACAGATAACAGCACACTTTTACTAGGAGCTGCTTTATTAAATTTTTGTTGATATTTTATTGACACCTGTTCTAAGCTTGGACCATCATTACGACCTTTTCCATATGAACGAAAATAATGCTCTACCAAAAACACTTTTTCTTCCGTTGTTACAACCATTTTTAAATCAAATTTAACTGCAACGTACTATTAATATATTAACCAATGACAATTAAGTCAAATATGACAAATCCATATTACATACACAACTCCACAGCACTCTATGTTTCGGTACTGTTTATTTTGGCGTATACCGTATTACTACATTCCGTTTGTAATTATAATTAGTAAAGGTTATTAAATAAGTTAAACAAAAAATTATTTCTTTTTATGCCCGTGCGGGCTTTAAAGTACGACATTAGATAGTTGGTAACTAAGCAATAAAAACACAATAATGAACTAGTATGACATAAAAATACATAAAATCCTTCTTAGTTTTTAATAAGTCGTACACATATGTTACTCGTAGTTTAAAGTTAATTCCTTTCTCGCAACGTTGTCGTACTCGGCCTCGCCTCATGCTTACCATTTTGTTGCTCGTACTTAATTTACTTCTTAACCAACGCGTTACGGTAATATAGTGTTAAGTTTACCACTTTTCTAGGTAGCATTCTAGATGGCATTGTAATTACAAATACGATATTTGTATAGGTGTTACAATCTGGGCCCGTATTCTCGAACTATTCCTACGAGAGAATAATTTCTCACTCCTAAGAAAACATAATAACTATCTAAATTTATTGTACTCTTACTTTTTGGAAGTCCATTCTTCGTAAGATAATGACTATCTATGTTACTCACAATAAAACTTAAATATCCACTTCTTTATTTTCGTAGGAGTGAGAAACGACTCTCTGAATGAACTGATTGACTGTCTGGTTTACGAAGGCTTCGTAAATTTGTAGCGAAACTGTGGTCTCATTGAATTGTCTACAGCTTTTGAAAGCAAATATTATTTTATTTTGTTTTTAAATGTTTTTTGGACATATTTTACAATAAATAAAAATGAAAAATAATCATCACTGCTATCAGTTGAATCGTTTATATTTTTTGGGTATTATGAGTTGATTGATTATTAGACATTATTTATCAACGATTGATTTATCTGTCTAATTGTGGTAACTGCGATATAGCTTACAAACTTTAGGAGTGCTTCCAACTAGACAGAGTAAACTAATTAAAAGAGGAACAAGGAATAAAAAATGACAAAAAAAAGGATGTAGGAGTTTTTCCCTGTATTTGCGCCACTGCAGTGGCGCAAAAAAAGAAAACCATCGTGCTTTGGATTTATTTCAATTTTTTAGAGTCTAAGTTCCGTTACAGAAAGGACCGATGATCAGTACTGATGCTTGGTCGTTGCCGAACATCGGTTACTTTCTGTTTTCACATATACACGTATCATCAGTTGTCAATATTAAATTGAGTTGTTGTCGCTTTATGAGTAACAAGATCAATTGAAAGAAAGACAAAAAAAACAAAAATCTGATATTTTTAGAAAGACCAATAAAAGGCGCGTTAGTCACCTTTTACCCAGAGAAGATGCCATATCGTTAATCAACATTTCAGCCACTTCTTCTCAAGTCTTATTTTTTTCATTATAATTTTTGTACTGTTCTGGATATGTAACCCAAATAAAATTTTTGTTCAGTTAGAGTAATTAATAGTTCTGTGTCAATACGGTATTTTTCTTTACCACTTACTGTCATTTTGCTTAATAATTTTTCTTGCAACAACAAAAACTATCAAAAAACAGCATAAACTTGCTCAAATGCAACACTGTATGATATGCTAACATGTAAAAATCTCCGATTAACAAATTGCCCCTACTCTGATCGATAATCCGCGGACATTTAAAACATTTAAAACAACGAATAGGACGGATCATCAGCAATGATCCTCAGTCCTTTCTGAAGCGGCCTCAGTACGCATGACAAGATTGTAAGTAATTAATATTGAAAACTCCTGATCACTGTAAACTTTTTGTTCAAAACTAAAATTACTAAAAATTATTGTAAGGGTTAGAGACGACTTAAATTTTTAAGTGGTATCTATACTGTATATCATCGTATCCTCGTAGCTGGAAAAATAAATTTAACCTCAGTACGCATGACAAGATTGTAAGTAATTAATATTGAAAACTCCTGATCACTGTAAACTTTTTGTTCAAAACTAAAATTACTAAAAATTAGTGTAAGGGTTAGAGACGACTTAAATTTTTAAGTGGTATCTATACTGTATATCATCGTATCCTCGTAGCTGGAAAAATAAATTTAACTATATTTCTTTCAGCTTGTAACCGAAAAGAAATATATCTTCAAACTTTTAAGAGGTTAAACAACCATTAACATAAATACACAGTTTTTTACGAGTTGGAAACTACTTACAGAAGATAAAGTGATGCCAGCAAGAAATATTCGATTTCATTAATGCATCCCAAAACTTTTAAAAGAGTACTAGACATGGACTAAACACAATTTTTAATTAAAAGAAATAGGTTAAATATTCGAATCAATCACGCTTCTCATCCCAAAATACATATTTTTCCAAAGTAGGAGAAAAACATAATGTGGCCAAAAGGCAGAGTTCATTTTCTAATATGCGAGGCAACATTAGAATTCTGCTCTTCCACTCAACCTGTACAAAAAAATTAATTTACCCTTACACAATAAAAGACAAATTAATAGCAATGTAAAAACTGTTTATATAAAATATAAATAAAAAAAAACAAATATCTAGGAAGTACCATTTACTGGAAACCACCGACAGAATAAAAAATAATTTTACATATTAGAAAGTGTTAGTTTTTCATCCATTAAGTCCTGCTTTATAACTTTCTTTAATTTTGAATTATTAAAAGTAAAATATAGATCGGGTAACCGGTTCAATAGCCAAGGCATATAATAAGAAAACGAGCCTCTATATAAATTGGTTTTATGGTGTGGAGTTGTGAGCTTTTTCTTAAACCGAATATTTATATTATGTATGTACATCAGTACGATAAGATATTTTGTTGTACAAATAGGCTGGGGTTTTTGTAGCCATTATCTTTAGAAACAATGTACAACCATGCACAGCACGCCTTTCAGCCATATTTAACCAACCTATTTGTCGAAGGCTGGCTGTCATATGGTTTCTTCTGCGTAAACCGCATATAAATCGGACACAAGAATTTTGAATACGTTGTATCCTAGTACTATCGCCCCTCGACAAATACGGCCCATAAACCACGTCACAATAATTTGCGTGAGATAAAACCAAAGAGTCACACAATATTTTCTTGGTATTCTGGTCTAGTAAACTTCTATTGGAGTATAATAACTTTCCGGGGATGTTCTTTTAGGAACAGGAACAACAAGAGAATTCTTCCAGATAAGTGGAAAAGAAGCAGTATTTATGATACAATTAAATATGTTAGTTACATATGGTAGTAAAAAAGGACAGCATAATGTGAGCATTCTAATAGTAATCCCGTTTGCCCCAGTCGCTTGGGATTTGATCGACAACAATTGTTCAAATACTTTCGTTTTCCTCAATGGGTAAAAGAGAAAATTTTTCAATAATTTGTTATTTTGCAAAAATTAAATTATATCGTCATCAGGAATTTTAGAAGAGTGAGTAATGGTAGTAAAAAATTTATTTATTTCTTTTACTTCCGATAAAACTTCAGGAACTCTAGTACCAGATTTACTATAGATATATCAATTGATTTAAATCCTTTCATATATTTTTTTTGCTTGCGTTTTACAGTTGGAATTGATGATAAGCCCTTTTTTCTAACAGTTTCTAGTTTTATTTGTTAAATTTCTTAAGTCTTTGTAATACTCAAAGTGGTGAGGAAACCTAGTTTTCGTATATTTTTTCAAAGCTTTATCGCGTAAATTCATTATAAATTTTAAATTTGAAGTAAGCCGAGGGGCTTTCTTTTTGGAAACTTTTATAGTTCTAATGGGGGCGTGTTTATTAAACAAAAGCAAGACAGCATCAGAAAGGTAATTAATCTTATCATCAGCAAATACGTAAAATTTATCTAAGCTAACTGTGTCCTTTTTTATGGTTAGCCTTGCCATTTTTCGCAATATACCGAGTACAAATTATTTTACAAATAATTAAAAGTAGGCACTCTGGTAATCTTTACCACAATATCTATCATCTCAACTACAAGCGGGTATAGTTTCTATTATTTTGGAACCGCCAATTCCCCATATCGCCTCTAGGTCGAAATCTCAATACTCAAATTTCCCCAATACCTTAACAAATACTCAATATGGCCAGCTATCAGATGGCAATACCTCGACCCAAGACTCTGTGTTTTCGCCGGACCATATGCAAGAAGATTTTATCACTGATTTGTCTGCGGCAATAGGCATTACTAACAGTATGCTTCTCTATATGTTTCTTTGAATAATAAATATTTTACTACGACTACGACTACTTTTAACTTTTAACTTACCTCAATAAATTCTTTCAGAGCATTACACACCTCATCTACGTCCGTTGTTCTCTATACCCGTGGCAACAACGATACTTAATAAATTAAGATTTGCAGCCACCTTTTTTCTTAAACATTTTAATAAAGCTTGTTTGTAACGCGAAGGTGACCATTTTTATATACGAGTATAATTTAAAAATTAATTCATAATAATATATTATTAAGTATGGAAAACGGTAAGGGTTTTATACAGATCGAAGACAATTGTTTGTAGGAGGAACGGAGCAACGACTTATTGTCTGAGATCGGTTACCCTTAACGTTCGACATGCTTATAACGTTTTTTGCACGATTGATACCTATATAAATTATAAAATTAAATATTTTCGTCATATTGACTAGTTTCATTCATTTTATCAAGATAGATACTTTGGTTGTTAGGTAGTAACTAAGGTGCATAACAACAATAGAGAATTGAGTTTTTATTTAGTTGTCAATAATTTTAAGTACAGTTTTGATTATTTTAAATTAAAATATGAGCGAAAGTGAATTTAAAGAAATTGAACAGGCTTGGGAAGAAGGCTGTTCCGCAATTATTGCCGAAAAATCCAAAATACGTTATCGAAATACCTAGCAAAGTTTTAAAAAATGTTGCGAAGGCAAGAATTTAAGAATCGATGAAAAGTCTCTATTGGCATTTTCGTTCAAAGACATATGTAGTTAAAAGCTCCTGGAAGCCTCTGGGCAGAAAATTCAATTATTAAATCCACCGTTTTTCTTTATCTCTAAGAAAGCGAGCATTTTTACATGGGAGCAATTTGAAAAATTTTTGATGGAAGCACCGGATGAAGAATTTCTAATTCACAAGGTAATGTATGCTAGTTTAGGTAAAGGAAATACTCTAATGAAGATTTTTTCATAATTTGTAGGTCGCAATAATATTGGGAATATCTGGTGTCTGTAGAAGAGAAGAATTATATAATATTACTATGAATGACATCCACTAAACCGATAGTTTAATGATTGTAAAAGTACCCAATACAAAAACGAACATCCGGCGTAATTTTAAAGTTGTTAATAAACCAGACAATAAAATTCCATATTTAGAAATTCTGCAAAAGTATATAAAACTTCGTCCATTACAAGTAAAATCAAATCATTTGTTCTTAGGATACGCCAAAGGAAAATGCTGTGCTCAAGTAATAGGGAAAGGGACAATCGGTGGGCTGGCCTTCTCAAATTGCCAAATTCTTAAATTTGCCTAATCCCGAGAACTATACTGGCCATTTATTCGGGAGGACATCAGCAACGCATTTTGGTTAATAAAGGTGTTGATGTCCTCGGATTAAAGCGTCATGGAGGTTGGCGTTTATCGACGGCGGCAGAAAGCTATGCAGAAGATTCTCTTCAAAATAAAATATGCAATTCTGCAGGAGTTTCTGTTAGAAGTGAAACCACAGCCCAAACAAGTGGGATTTCATTAAATAATTTAACAAATTGATCCATAAGTTTCAATATTAATAAATAATCCGTTAGTTTCCTTTATTCTTTTAAAAAATAATTTAAAATTACCGCCGAGTTGGATTCCTTACCTTCGAGTTGCTAGTAAATGTCACTGACGTAAAATCTGTCACGGTAAACAGTCAAAAATGATCAATCGTGTAAAACAAAACATTTTTTTTATATTGTTTATTTTTGTGGATACTGTATTTATCTATATAGTCGTAGAAAAGTGTAGTATTTAACCCGAGTAATAATCATTATTTCAAATTTCATACCACCCACATTATCGGTTGTTAAATAATATACTAGTATTAGTATTATTCGTTTTTCTATTCGTAGGAAACATTATAAAAGATCACATTTTAAATAAAAAGAAAATTATTTTTGCAAGGAAGTCCCACCTCCTAACTTCTTTTCTTCAAACGATTTATTATTATTTTTTTTTAATAAAAAAACTCTGCAGGAACTTTTTTTTTATTTGGATAGGTATTGAATAAAAGGTTGAACACTGCATACAATTCCCTGAGAATATAACTTGCCGCATAATTCATTCTATTCAGGTGGACCTAATATCGTCCTACGGCTTTCATTTTACATGTAAAGTGTGCCAGCGTCTGTCTCAGACACGAGATAAATTCCGAAACGGGGCGTAACAGTGAATTATGGCACGGCACACTCCTCCGCGATATTTTAGACTTAACATTCACCGATTTGTCCTGATTTTCTTGTGACATCACATTCGACGCCTGTTTGTATAGATCTTATTTACCTCTCTAATTGCTCCCAGCTGGTAGCTACGCCAAAGGCATCGATACATTGTATATTATTAATTGATAAAATGATCAGTCAAAGAAATATCTTTTTTGAATCAACAACAACAACTTGTTGGAGACTCATTTAAACGACTTCAAACAAACAAAAACAGTTTTACAACATTCACAAGAGCATCTGTTCAATTTGAAAACTTTACAAATTTTTCGATTGACAAACATACCCGCATATAGGGAGGGATAAATATAAATTTTGTAGGAGATTGCCAAAAAGTTTTCTACTTTTATTGATATTGGCGATCATCGAATACTTTATTGATTGACAACATCATGAATTTTCCTTTTTTGTTTGTCTTACTTTTTTGATAAGGGCCTTAGTTTTAAATTATTCAAAAACTTTTCCCTTCACTTGAGAATACGTTTATAACAGCGCAAAAACACAGGGAATAGATAAAATATACATATAAACCTCTCAACAACAAAAAAAATTGCTAAAACTAAGTGAATATGTTGTCTAGGAATATTTTTAGGATAAAACGTTGCTATTCAGTTGCTTTGTAAATAGACAAGGTAGAATGTATAAATTTTTAGTTTACTTTGTTAATTTTGAACTAAACTCCTACCCAATGGTAATGAACTTAATTATACACAGTTGTTTTCGACACAGATGTTACGTGTTTATTTTAAAGACTTTAATAAATTTATTTTTTTACTAACCTTTATCAAGGATACCAATAATAGTCATATCTTTGTTCTATTATACATCTTTAATAAATAACCATATACAAAATTCTAATTAGAAATCGCAACTTATTAAAGGGTAAACAACCAATTCAACCAAATACTCCACTGTCAGAATATCTTTTTTTATATTATTCATTAATTTAATTTTAATTGCCAAATTAGTGAAGTCACTTTAAAACTATCCTTCGGAAGCAGGCAAGTTTCCCAAAAAAAGTGGTTTTCAAGGACGGAAGATTTGTAAAAAAGGGATTGGCAAATTGTTCTGAAGAATGTGCCACGCTTTAGCGGATTTAATAAAAGAAAAGAAATATTTTGGGGAAAATTAAAAAAGTTCTCACCTTAGGTGAGTTCTATTTCTTTTATCAAGCTCAAAATCATGATTACCTGTTACACTTAACATTTCTTGTAACACGATATTTTGTTTTGGGACTTTTTTTTTCTTTCTCTAATTTACTTACTGACTACTCTTATTTGGTACCCAGTACATCTATGGGTATTCATTGTCATCAATCAGCACTATTGGATTAGACATCAACTACATCTAACCAAAACTTACATCTGGACCAGGCATCTAACGAGGAATCCCAAGTCACAAACTGCGGGACTGTATATGTTTCCCTGTAGACACATCCCAGGGATGGCAGCTAAGTTGCATCTCCATATTTCAGTTACCTACTGTCAAACCTAACTTTATCAGCATCTATAAAACACAAAACAGTAAATAGTACAATTGATAACTTATTTAGTTATTAAATTTCATTACAATTAAAATTTCAGTACTATTAACATTTGATCTATTAAGAATATTGTAAGTCTTTTGCATATATGCAAAAGGTAATGCACAATCTGATATTAGTAAGTGAACTATCTAATAAACTAGTAAACTATCTAAAGATTTTTTCATGTTATCATCCAGTTTTATATTAATTAAATAAAGGGAGTAGAATAACCAGTGTAATATATTATACTGACCGAATACTCACCCTGAAATTGATAGTTTATTTAATTTAATATTACTCACCTGATATCTCACCAACTCTTCAGATACTTCCTTCTTATAAGATAAACACCTTTATCTTTTAGGAAGTTCAACCTTTTATTTGTTTTCTTTTCTGTTATATCAATTTGGCGCCCAACGTGTGGCCCGTTCATTTGACTAATAAAACTAATTCACGGAAACTAATAACAAATATTACTATATACACTCCCACCATATCTAGTGGAGGAGTGAGTTTCCTACGAAAAAGTTAGTGGTGGGGAACAGTTTATTATATTGTTTAGATTCTATTATTTAAGCACTGGTTCTTAAAACACCATAGTTATAATAGCGTGTGTTCCTCGAGCTATAAGCCGAAGGACCACCGTGAATTACACGGAAATGTAATGAACATAAATAGTCAATTATTCACGAGTTTATTTAAGTCTAATACATATACATACATAATATTTCAGAGCATAAAGTAGTTACGATACGGAAATATACGGAAATACAATAGACTTGGCAACACCGTAAATATTTCGTACAGGTGTCGGCACAAGCAGCGGTAGCAGATTCAAAAGAATGATAGGAAAACATATCATTGAAACAAAAAACTCTTACCCAAGAGCACAGATTTAGATTTGATGTATACACTATACAATTAATTAACTGAACTTCACTACTAATCGGGAGAATGGTTGGTTTACACCATTTCCCATTACGAGAATAAAAATTAACCACTAGTACCTGTACCTTGACTCTTGGCGAACAACAGGCTACTACTTAATACTTAATGAATGCGGGAACGGGCATGCATTTTAGCGCGCTCATTTCGGGGTTGGGTTCGGGGGATGTCGAACCGTACCTACAGTTTTAAAAATTGGCGGGGACCAACACATGCGGTTAAAATGTGATTTTAACATATTGGGGAGGGGGGAAGAAAACAGGAAAAATTGGACCGGAAGGTCAGTCACATTGCGGAAGCATGGCTAATTTTACTATGGGGCGGGTATAGATCCCATCCTGGGTTTTGATAGTTGCCGCACGAACTTTTCCATCACGGCCAGGCAAAAGTTGAACGATTCTGGCCAGGGGCCAATTCAAAGGAGGTCTATCCTCGGATAGGACTAACACTAAGTCGCCTATGGCTAAATTTCTTTCTAGTGTTTTCCATTTCGGACGATGCTGCAATTGATGAAGATAGTCTTTAGACCAGCGCTTCCAAAAGTTTTGTTTGATCTTTTCACATTGTTGCCAAAATGACAAACGATTAGAGGGAAGAGAGCTGATGTCTCGATCAGGGTAAGCTGTTATTGGACAGCCTATTAAAAAATGACCAGGAGTCAGGGGTAACAAATCATTTGGATTACTCGATAGTGGATACAGAGGACGGCTATTCAGAATAGCCTCAATTTGGATTAAGATAGTTGAGATTTCTTCATAAGTGAATAACGACGTTCCGAGTAGTCTAGCTAAGTGGAATTTTGTGCTCTTTACAGCAGCTTCCCAAAGACCACCCCAGTGAGGTGATCGAGGAGGAAGGAACTTCCAGGTGATTTCCGTTTGAGAGAGGAAGGAAGCAATATCCTCAAAGGACTTAAGAGATTTGAAAAAGGTTGCAAGTTCCTTTAACTGGTTACGTGCACCAACAAAATTGGTTCCGTTGTCGGAATAAAGTACTTGTGGATTGCCTCTTCGACCAATGAATCTTTTTAGAGTGGATAAGAAAGCTTCAGTAGTTAGGCTGGTGACAAGTTCTATATGAACTGCCTTTGTCACCATACAAACAAATATAGCGATATAACCCTTTAGAACCGGGGCCTTTCGTAAACGGGATGACAATATGGATATAGGACCAGCAAAATCAACGCCGACCTTTAGAAATGCTCTAGCCGGAGTCAATCGATCAACTGGTAACGGTGCCATGAGTTGCGAAGCGAACTGTGCGTTGAAGCGATAACATACATAACATTTAGAAATTATTCGTTTCACTAAACGAATTCCACCCAGAGGCCAATATCTTTGGCGTAGGTGCCCCAATACATTTTGAGGACCACTGTGTCCAAGGCGAACATGTATATTTTCTATAAGACGAGTTATAAGAATATCATTAGCGGGCAGAAGAATTGGAAATTTTTGATCATAATTTAAATCAGCGTTTTGTAATCGGCCTCCCACACGGAGAACCAAATTACCATCCAAAAATACGTTAAGAGGCAGAAGAGATTTATTATTGATACACTTCTTTTGCGAGAGGAGTTCAATTTCTTTAGCAAAGTGTTCGTTTTGAGTTTGTTTAATGATAAAATCATGTGCATGTTGGATTTCTTGCACAGATAGAGGGCCAGACATTTTAGGATTGATCTTCCTAGCGTTGTGTAGGAATCTGAAAAGGTAGGCGATCGATCTTAAAAGCTTAGGGAATTTTGGAAATTCAGGAAACCATTCTTTTAAAACGTTCTTTGGGGACGTAACAATAAGAGCAACTTTTTTAGTTTCCGGTAAAAAACCAGCAGGAATAAATGTGTTATGAGAGTCATATTCATAAGTAGTTGATAGAAAATTGGGGCCATGAAGCCAGAATTGCCAGACATCTTTGGAAAAAATTCCTCGAGAAAGCAAATCCGCAGGGTTGAGATGAGATCGGATGTGTCGCCATTTAAATCCTGTACTATTCTTCTGAATAGTGAGGACGCGTCTAGAAACAAAAGGGGTGAACTCATTCGCCGTGCGTTGAATCCAGCTAAGCGAAACTAGAGAGTCCGACCATAAATTGACTGAACTAAATTGGTAAATAGAAGAAAAAATGTTAACTAATTTAGAAATGAGTTCTGAAAGTAGAACCATAGCACTGAGCTCTAATTTAGGGATAGTGAGCTTGGTTTTAAGAGGATTCACCCTCGATTTAGAAGTTATCAAGCGGGATGAGAAGGATCCATCAGAATAAGATGCGACCAGATAAATGCAACAACCGTACGCTAATTGGCTGGCATCACAAAAACCGTGTAGAGAAACGTCACTAACTTGTTTATCCTCAACTAATCTGCGAGGAATTGAAATAAGAGGAATTTCGGTCAGTCTAGAAACAAATGTTTGCCATTGTTTTAAGATGCTAGGATCTTCAATAGGAGTGTCCCATTCGAGCTTAAGTTGCCATAGAGCTTGCATAATCAATTTACCAAATAGAATTAAAGGGTTTACTATCCCAGTGGGGTCAAATGTACTACATATAATAGATAGTGCGATTCTTTTGGTCAAAGAAGAAAAATTGGGCAAAGGAGAGGAGCAAATTTGTAACATGTCTAATGATGCATTCCATTTAACACCTAGAATTTTACAGCCCTGATTCTCCAGGTTTAAATCTAGCATTGGATTTTGAAGTAGAGAGACAGATTCAAGAAATTCTGTAGAATTTGAATGCCATTTATGAAGGTAGAAGCCATGTTTGTTGAGGACACTATTTAATTCATTATATAAATTTTTTAATTGACCGAATTCGGAGACTCCACTAAGGATGTCGTCCATATAGGTTTGCGACAGGATTGCTGATTGAGCTAAAGGATATAACGGATGGTTGTCAGCAATATCCTTAAGGACTCGGGTTGCAAGAAAGGGTGCACAATTTTGGCCAAAACTAAGCCTAGATAGCTCGAGACACTTATATGAATCAGAAGGGCTATCCCGCCAGAGTACATTCTGTAGATGGCGTTGAGTTGGATTAATATCGATCATGCGATACATCATGCGAATGTCTGCGCAGAGAACAAAGCGAAAAGTTCGAAAGCGAGATATTATATCATAAAGATTATCCTGGACTTGATATCCTTTATGAGTAAGGTCGTTAAGCGATACTCCTGAATCGGAGCGTGAAGAGTAATCAAATACGATACGACATTTAGATGAAGTCGAATCTTTGCGTAAAACAGCCCGATGAGGAACGAAATATTTTATTTCATTAGATTCATGGGTAAACAGAGACAAAGGTACCACTTTAGCGTGGTCTAGAGCGATGTAATCAAACAATACTTGTTTATAAGTTTTAAAAAATTCAGAATCATTACGAAATTTGTTTTCGAGATGATTGAAACGTTTTTAGCTATCGAAAGAGAATGTCCTAACGTTTTGTTAGAGTTAATCAACATGGGCATATCGACTTGATATCTACCAGAAGGAAGAATTTTGGTAGTTTCTAGAAAGGTTTGTTCTACTAATTCATCGTTGGTGGAGAGGTTCTGATCGGCAGGAATTTCCTCAAGTTCCCAAAATTTTTCCATCAAGCTATTTAAACTGCTTTCATTAGATTCAATACCCTTATTCACAGTCAGAAAAGATTGAACAAAATTGCTTCGATTGACGCTGCGACATTTATTTTCAGGGACAGGACCTGCTATAACATAGCCTAAGTGTGTATTTACAAAGGTGGGTAAATTATCTCCCATACTAATGATTTCATTTAATAGTAGATTAAAATATAAGTCAGCTCCAACCAATATATGGATCTCTCCAGGTTGAAAGAAAAATGGATCTGCCAAATGAAGTTTTACTTGAGAGGGTAAATTAAATTTGTTAGGGGGAATGGAGAACTGAGGTAAGTTATCTGTAATGTGTTCTATGACAGAACACGACAAATTAAAGGTTTTGAAAGGCTCTACCAAAGAACTGAATTTGATATCGACCACCTTCGTGGTATGATTAAAGTTACTATTTCCCAGACCCGCTATATTTAGATCATGAGTTCTGTACGGAAGATTCAAATGATCAGCATAAGATTTCTTTATAACGCTGATTTGAGATGCGGAATCCAAAAGCAATCGAGCGGTCATAAGTTGACCATTCTGGCAATGTACGTTTACTAAGGCAGTAGGCAATAGGACTATTTTATTGGCGAAACTAGCAACAGACACAGAGGTTTGTGTTGAGTTGTTCGAAGAGTTTAGGTTAGGATCAAGCACGGGTACATTATCATTGGAACTTTGAGAATGAGCATGAGTATAATTTCTTCCTCCTGAATCACTCACAGTTACGAAATTGCTTCTGCATATGGGATTAGGAGAATTATTAGAAGGTTGAGTATTCGGATTATGTTCAAAATGTAAAAGACTGTGGTGTGTTTTTCCACAACTTAAACATCTATGCAAAGATTTGCAAGACGACAAAAGGTGCTGAGAGCTGAGACAGTTAACACAAAGTTTGCTTGATTTAGCAAATTTATGTCTATCAGACGGAGATAAAGCGAGAAATTTATTGCATTTATAAATTGAGTGAGTTTTTCCCGAACAGTATGTGCAATTGACACAATTCACCCTAGAGAGAGAAGAATTTTGTGGTCTATCATTCACACTGTTAAGCATACTGACCCTAGATTTGTAGTCAGAGGCTTTCGGTTCTTTTTTAGGTGTAGGGTCGAATAAATTTAAATTCTCCAAAACAGAGAAGCGTTGGTTAACAAATTCAAAAAATGAGTCAATAGTAGACAGAGTGTCTGATTTACGTTGATTTTCAAAATCTCGTTTCGACTGGAAATCTAATTTTTGTTCCAGAATAAAGACTATAAGAGTTTCAAACATTTCCCCATCTTTGAGGCCCAAATTTTTTATAAGATCTAAAGTCTTTTTATTTGCAATGTAAAAATCTTTCAAACCAGTAGCATTGCTTTTGGGTAAAGGTTTTTGATCAATTAATTCCGAAAAAAGAGTGTGTAATAATTTGGATTTGTTTTCATAAGCGTTTCGTAAAATTTGAATGGCTACATGTAAATTTTGATTGGTAACATTGAGGCTATCTATCAATTCCAGCACTTGACCCCGTAAAAGACTCTTTAGATAGTACAACTTTTCACTATTGCTTTGAAGCTTAGGGTTGTTTAAAACGAGCGCGGTAAAAAGATCATAGAAAGAAGTCCATTCGGGTTGATGACCACTGAACGGTTTGATATTAATTTTAGGAAGAATTACATTAGAATTTTCCGATGTGGTATTAGAATTTTTACTACTTTTATCAATTAATGAAGTTAATTTAGCGATGCAAGCTTCGAAACGGTCCGCTACAATATCTTCGGTAGTTCCACCGTCCGAGACATTCTCCTCCGTAGGAGATATAGCGAATATTTCTGATTGAACTTTTTGATAACTGTCATAATGACCAATTAAATTATTTAATTTTACTTGAATCAAATAAGGTTCTTCATCACCGGTAAGATTAGAAACAAATGACTCTATCCGCGAAAGCTGCGATTTTGTTCCAGTACGTTTATTCTTAAGGTGCGATAAAGAGAGTGCCATTTTGCTGCGAATTGATAGCTAACTCAAGTTAATCGTGTCAAGTATCATAGAATATAAACAAGTATCAAATATCAAATAATAATGCGCATATAAGAAACAGTGAAAGTGTGCAAATATAACACATAGAATATATTATCACAATTATAATACAAATAGAAAATATTAAATGCAAATATAACACAAATAGAAATTATCAAAGGCAGACGATAATACACAATGATAAATTGCAATTGCAAATAATTCCAAAATGAATAGAAATAAATTGTAAGTAATAAACTTCTAATAAAATATCAAGTTTCAAGTAGCATAAATACATAAAAGCAAATAATAAAAATCAAATATCAAATACGACAAAGATTATCAAAGCATAAGACAAATCATTCAAAAATAATTCAAAAGCAAAAAGTAAAGTCTTAATATTAAAATAAATTAAGAGCGTAATCAAATACAAATTGTTCATTTCAGGTATAAACTAAAGATCGAAAAATCATGTTCAGTTCAACATCTAAATAAAATCGTAGCGAGTAAATACTCTTAAAAATGAAACATTATTTAAAACGTAAAATAATAGACGAGTCTTCGATCGAAAACAGAACACAAACTTATTTATATTAGCTACTAGTTTTTTCGACCGTAGAAACCGGCCGGCTTGTTCCTGTCGAGTTTTTTCATCCAGTCCGAAAGTTGAAAGCGAATGTATCCCTCGGAGCGGTGTTGCCAAAGTCCGAGATTATTTCCCGTTTCCGACAAATTCGAAGCACAAGTTATATTAATAACTATTATTGTTTATTTAGTAAAATTGAACGTCTAATGTTTATAAGAATGGCCCGTAAAATGTTAATGTTGATCAGAGAGCTAATGAGCTTATAACTTCCGAAAAGTTTCATCTTTTCTTTACAACAACAAAGAATATGCGAAAATGTGTCATTTTGACAGCTAATACGAACCACGAACCACACAATCCGGCTCGAAGGACCACAAAAACTATGGTGGGGAACAGTTTATTATATTGTTTAGATTCTATTATTTAAGCACTGGTTCTTAAAACACCATAGTTATAATAGCGTGTGTTCCTCGAGCTATAAGCCGAAGGACCACCGTGAATTACACGGAAATGTAATGAACATAAATAGTCAATTATTCACGAGTTTATTTAAGTCTAATACATATACATACATAATATTTCAGAGCATAAAGTAGTTACGATACGGAAATATACGGAAATACAATAGACTTGGCAACACCGTAAATATTTCGTACAGGTGTCGGCACAAGCAGCGGTAGCAGATTCAAAAGAATGATAGGAAAACATATCATTGAAACAAAAAAACTCTTACCCAAGAGCACAGATTTAGATTTGATGTATACACTATACAATTAATTAACTGAACTTCACTACTAATCGGGAGAATGGTTGGTTTACACCATTTCCCATTACGAGAATAAAAATTAACCACTAGTACCTGTACCTTGACTCTTGGCGAACAACAGGCTACTACTTAATACTTAATGAATGCGGGAACGGGCATGCATTTTAGCGCGCTCATTTCGGGGTTGGGTTCGGGGGATGTCGAACCGTACCTACAGTTTTAAAAATTGGCGGGGACCAACACATGCGGTTAAAATGTGATTTTAACAGTTAGAATACAGTTTATAACATGGGCAATATGGGGTTAGGCTTATTAGATTCAAAATTTAATAGGAGAATAGGGAATTTTTAAATTTTTCTAGCTTTCAAAATTTCAATTGTTATTACACAAAAATTAAGGGACAAAAAGATGGTCTCAGTTGTTTGCCCATAACTATGAAACTATAAAATATAGCACCAATTATTAAAAGATCCCAAAAGAGGAGAAAATTTTACAAATAAATATGTTATTTTAGTTATTTTTTAACCAACTTTGTTTAGGATTCATATTGAGAAAACATATCTAGTCTGTATTTCTATTTGTGGTATTTTCGAATGTAGAATACTGAGATATTACCTGGACCTATAACAACTGAGGAGACACAATATTAGAGTTTTCGAAGAAACAGCTTTTTAAACTAACATGTTAAATTTTATATAAATAATATATTACTAATTAAATAGTTCACAAGTAAGCAAACTGCTAACTATAAAGAAAATAAATAGGCTCACATGAGCCTAGAAAAATAATAATAATAATTTTTTCACCTGTCAAAATATCACAGATTTGAAATTTCGTCCAATGAAAATGCTTAATCGTCATTGATTTGTGCTAAATGCTAGACAATCTTTTAGTTTTATACTAATAAAACTACGAGTAGTTTTATTAGTAATTATAAAATCATGGAAATGTCAAAAATTCAATAACAATATTATTATGGTGATACCTTAGAATAAAAATTGAGCAAATGCTCAATATAAGCTCAAAAATTGGTATGCTGTATATACTGTAATATTTAAATATTCGACAATAGTATAATGAAAATAATATTAACAGAAGTTGTTTAATATAACTTAATCAAATAATTTTTATTATATTGTATTGTTTTATTATATATTTTGTGTATTTGTAAGAAATTTTAACTTAGAAATAATTATTATTATGTAATGTATCAATATTATATCTTGTACATAAATATGTTATTTAAAACTTACTAGAAACTTCGCGAAAGTTGATTATATAATGTGTAAAAAAAGACAGATATATTTTTACTATATTTTGTTCCGGAATGATCAGACAGTAGTCGAAGTGAGGATGTCTAGTCATAAATAGGAAAGAAAGAGATACACATGTTTTTCCAGAACTGACTAATCCATAGAACAAAAACGAAGTGTCTAGGAAGTTTGAAACCTATAAAAAGACTTGAACAGAGATCGTAAGGGGAGTATGTTATTGGTAGTCATACATAGAAGATCAGTCAGTGTGAACAGTCAATTAAAAACAGTTTTTAAAGTAGTTATAATAAAGTGTTAAATAGTGACGTTAAGAATATAAAGTAAAACAATGAAAAAGTAAAATATGGTGCCAAGAAGTGACATTAAGATCTAATTAAAAAGTGAAATTAAAACATTTTCGGTTGAAAAAAAAGAAGAATATAAGAGTGCTTACTATTAATAATACAATTAAAGGAACTGTAATCCAACAAACACTAAACTATATCAATTTGGACAAACAAAGAACAATAATATTACACAAGAAACCAATCGTCTAACAACACGACATTTTACCAAAGTCGGAAATTCCACGTATCATTTCGTTCGTTTCCGCCTGTAGTCGCTCTATGAGCGACTACCGACTTTTTACACCAATCGGGAAGCAGGACTTTACATCAAGGTCAGATAAAATTGTAAACTTTTTTGAAAATTTTTGTATTAGTTAGTTATGTTTTATAATTTAAAAACAAAGAAATTTACTTGATATTCAATTATTAGTGTATTTCGATAATTTTACTTGCCATTACATAAAAAATATTGGTTTATTTAACTTAATTCAACATCAAGTAAATTCTTTTATAGTTAATAAAAGGCCTTTCTTTTTCTTATTTTTCCTAATTAGTTTCATTATCAAACTTTCAATATAACTGTTTTCATTTAACTCTTATAATAAATTTGTAATTGTAATTAATCAAATTTTATTCAAATACCTACCTAATAATCCAACTGGAAACTTGCATAACCAAACACCCCTGAGAAAAAAAAGATCTTGTTACTACTATTAGAACATTTAAATAATATCAAATATATAAATCAATTAAATTTATAAATAACTAAATCAATAAATAATCATTAAATCATAATAATCATTACAATACATAGCTTTTCAGATAAAAGTATTCACCTTTAATACCTTTTGTAATACTGGTATTTAGGAAAATTTTAAAAACCCGTCAATTTATGTTGAAAGGGGCAAGCATTTAAACTTACTGGAAAAGCCACCCCCTCACCCCTTGCAGCATCCTTTTTTTAAATTACTTCTCATATTTAATATATTAAGGAATCTACCGACAAACAGAATGGAATGCGGTTGTTCTCTCGTCTTAAAAGATATGGGATGTTTTTGATAACACAGTATTATTTTAACAAGCTTTTACCTAAGTCCTAAATACAGCCCCTGTATTATTTATAAATCAATTTGGTTATTAATTATAAAATTGTAAGTGATGCATTTTTTACAAAATACATACTTTTGTAAAGTGTGTATATTACTAAATTTATGTGAAACTAAGTGCTTACGCTTCAAATTTAAAGCCATAAAATCCATTTCTGTTGCATCAATGTCTTTACAACCCAAGAACTTGAAAAAATTAATCTTTTGAACCAAAATACCTAGCTTTTGTATTCAATGACAACTATTTTAATAAACTAACATCATCATATTAAATTATTAAAGAAGCTAATTTTTTAAATAGACGTGACATAAAAGTTTTTTTTAATGTTCTTTCTAAGATGGATTTCCCCAGAGTAAGGGTTTGGTAAAATAAGTTTCAAACTGTTGCATATCAATTTTCATGAAGGATAGAATACCAATTTACGGAACTAATGGATTTTGGGATATATTTCAGTGGCGGCTCATTAGAGGAGCCAAGGGAGACGAAGCCTCCCCATAAAATCACAGTACATACACAATTTCTGTACGTTCATAGTTTTGACGACTTTCGCCTCCAATTTTTTCCAATGCACGAGCCATCGCTGTATATTTTTTTAAATAAACCGAATATTCCTGTTATTACCGTTAAGTTTTGTTCCCAAAACTCAAGCTTCTTTATTGAACTGTCTATCAGAGTGATGAAGTAGTTCTCCATATTGATAGTTGATAATTTCATCGATCAAAGTTTTGAGAAATTTTTGCAATGCAGAGCTCTAATCTTTTTTACAATTTTTACTACTTATTTCATCAGGTTTTGTAACGTCTTTAACGATTGCGTTCAGAAATTCTCGAACTGTTACTTTCATTAAGAATTACTTTATTCTCTGTTATCATCTGGATGGAACAAGAAGTATCTAAGTATAACATCATTTGTTTTTATAAACAATACAACTAACTCTTGAAAATTTTGTTATAAAAAAACAGAAAAAAAATTATTTTTTTTTCTGGAATGAGAGAGTGAATTTCAATTCACACACAATATACCATATCGACTTTCACCCAGAAGTTTATGGGAAACGGATAATACTAGATTGGATACAATTTGGTATACAGGGGTGACCGTAACGTGACGATTCAAGCTCGGGACCTCGTGGTCAAAGGACTTCCATTTGCTCCACTCCACCACCACACCTTTAATATATTGACAAAAATAAGGCTTTTTATATAAAGAATAATGCTTATTTTTTATCATATCAATTTACATGGGATATCTGTCAAAACATTGAATACTTTTATGTACTTGTGACATTTAAAATTAAAGTTTATTACAATGGCTGGTGATGATGAGAATATTCCTCGACACATTGTAGAAGCAGCAAATAATTTTAGCGAAGAGTTGTTACCCCAAACGTCTATAAAAAAGTACAATTTAACATATTCAAGATTCATGGAGTGGCTAAAAACCAACAAGGTACAATCCATTTTAGAACATGTTATGATAGTTTACTTTGGAGAGCTATTTAAGAAGTTTAAATCTTCGACAATGTGGTCAATATATTGTTGAGGACTACTTTGTTAGTAAAAAAGGATGTTGATATTTATGCGGCCAAAAAATAAAAAAAAAACTTACAAATGAACACATTCATACATTTTTAGATGAAGTTCCTGATGATATATATCTTCTAAAAAGGTAAAATTATAAACAGAAATTTGTATCCATATTATTTTACTTTTTTTGTAGGCTGTCCCAGTAGTATGAATAACGGGTGCATGCAGAGCTAAAAAATTTAAAAATGTGTAATATTCAGGACATGGGCTCGGCTGCTGTAGTAAATATTGCAAAAACAAAAACGAAAGTTCCAAGAAAATTTACACTTACAAGAAATGTTTACGATATGTTTAAAAAATATGATAAACTTCGTCAACTACATGTATCTCATGAATAGTTTTTTACAAATTTCCAAAAAGGGAATAAACAAATTTAGTAATACGGTACTCAAACAACATGACAGGTGGAAATCGACCACAACAGTAGAAGGATATATCGATGACAGTCTCTCAAGCAAAATGTCATTAGCTAATAAAATATTGCAATCTCTTGAGAATTAAACAAAATATATTAGTGGAATATCTATTTCTGAACAAATACAAAGGTCTGTAAAAATAAAAGAAAATGTACCTGTAATTAATATACCCAACTGCGGTACTGTTAACATACATTTTTGCAGTGATAATTAGCTGTTAAGTTGTAAAATATGTAATTAAAGTGGAATAAATATATTTTTAATTTGATCATAGAAAAAGTATAGTGTGCCACTCTTGCAGAAATTCTATTCAACACAAGTGTAATTGTGGCGTGAGCTAATGCCAGATTACTTTTTGCATTCGTATATATACTTTGTTTGTTACTTTTTATCGGGCAATTTACAGTAGATGTATAGGCTGTCCCATATCGACGATCATCTAGAAGTTTATGGACAACGGATAATACTAGACGAATGAAATATGGTATACAGGGGTTTTCGATATTTCTGAATTACCAAATATTTTCAAATTCATAATATAGAAGTACCGAAAACCCCTGAATACTATATTTCATTCATCTAGTATTATCCGTTTTTCACAAACTTCTAGATGAAGGTCGATATGGGACAGCCTATATATATATTATCGACTGTAAATTGCCCGGTAAAAACATCTGTTGGAGGTCTACGTATAATTTTTTTACCTTACACTTACCTTAACATTTTATCGATAAATTTTTAGTTGCGACAAAAAGTATTTTATTTTAAGCAAAACTACTCAAACAAACTGAAATGAGATAATTTCACTTGTCCTACGGCCTATATTTATGATCTTTGATTTACATGCTATTCTCGGTAGTTTTCTTTGTGTTTTGTGCTTTTTAAGTTTTTAATTTTCAAGTATTTATCAAAATAAAATGCAAATTTATAAGACATAGTTTAACAAACAAAAATTTACAATAAATGTTCTAATTGTTCTCCATTGACCGTTAGACAATAACTAAACCGGGCATTACTTTCGTCTCTAACATTTTGTAGCATAGCGGGTGTGCGGGTTTTATGCTCTGTATTCTTGTCTGATTCGGTCTTGTAGTTGGGGAATATTTCCAGGTCTGTTTAAATAGACTTTATATTTTGAATAACCCCATAAAAATAAGTCTAATGGGCTCAGATCAGTTGATCTAGCAGGCCATTCCACTGGTACCCTTCTTCCTATCCACCTTGGTGGAAAAGTTGTGTATAAAAAAATCGCACACAGCTACTGCGAAATGTGGTGGTGCGCCATCCTGTTGAAACCAGATTCTGAAAAAAGCTGGATTAGACCAGGAATTAATGTATTTTGTATTTTGTAGGAAATCCAGATATAATGCTCCTGTTAAGTTTTAATCAAAAAAATATGGACCAATAATTGTATTTCTCACCAGCCCATACGTTATTTTTTTGTGGTGTTTGCGTATGGTACTGTAACATGTCTATCGTCATGTCACCTTGCACTATTACCGACCGTAAGCGATACCGCTATTATTACCGTTAAAACCGACCCCGATTCACTGCTAATGCTACTGTACACGAGATACCCCTTATAGACGTTAACTATTTATCTGTTTGAACGAGGCCAATCAAAGAACGCGTCCCTCGCTTGCAATTGAATAACGAACGCATTTCTTCTGACAAATGACACAAACACGATTTCCGTTTTGAGCAAGACTATTTAAATATCCTTAAGGCAACCATATCTCCTTTCATCGACCAACAGGCCGACTGAAGAGACTGAAGAAAAACGTTAAAGTACCTCATCTTGTGTATTTTCTTTTGGTTGTTGAAAGATACAACCCGCTAAGTTGGAGTCAAGTTATCGCTAAGTTGGAGTCAAGTTATTGCTAAGTTGGAGTCAAGTTATCGCTAATTTAGAACCCAGTTACCGCTTTTGGAAGGTCCCTATGTGAAGAGTACTACAAACCACTTCTGAGCTGTTAAGAAAACTATTACATCCCAAGCAGCCAGAACCATTAAAGCAACTTTCATCTCTCCACGAAGAAGCTGAAGCCGCCCTCCTAGACAGTACAGAAACCTAAAGTTAAATCTACTTTTTCAACTCCAGTTCATTATCAGCAAGTACTTACAGTTTCAATAAATAAACAATAGTTTTAAAAAGCCGTTTCATTTATATACCTTAGACTATAAGTCTTAAGGGTTAGCGTGGTTTATTTCAAGTAGCTTCTTTATTTGCTGTTTAATTAAAGTAATTACAAGGTGTTTCTATCTTTCTCACCTTAGTTTTTGTGTAGTTTGTTTGCTTAATCGATAGCATTCAAAAGATAGTGGCGCCCTTTTTACTTATACATTCCAATCCTTCCTATAGTGAGCATTAACTTGGAGTCGAACCACCCCCTGGAGAGGGTCTCTTAGCCGGAATCTCTTTTGGAGAGTTTTTTAGTTACAAATTGGCTCCCTGCCTTTTTGGACTAAAAAGGGTTACAAATTGGCGCCCTTGAAAAAGGGCAGGTGTTTTGCCGGTTAACATGACCGTTCAAATAAAACTTTGCCTCGTCCGAAAATAAAACGTTATCAATGAAATTGTTTGCTTAATCGATAGCATTCAAAAGATAGTGGCGCCCTTTTTACTTATACATCCCAATCCTTCCTATAGTGAGCATTAACTTGGAGTCGAACCACCCCCTGGAGAGGGTCTCTTAGCCGGAATCTCTTTTGGAGAGTTTTTTAGTTACAAATTGGCTCCCTGCCTTTTTGGACTAAAAAGGGTTACAAATTGGCGCCCTTGAAAAAGGGCAGGTGTTTTGCCGGTTAACATGACCGTTCAAATAAAACTTTGCCTCGTCCGAAAATAAAACGTTATCAATGAAATTGTTATTTTGGTTTATCATATACTCAAAGAATTCAGTTCTTCGGTCAAAGTCGTCTTCAGCCAATTCATGAATAAAACGTACTTTGTAAGCATGGTATTTTACCTTTTTGAAAATGTTAGATATTGAAGACTTTCCAATACCAAAATTCCTACATAATCCTCCCACTGTACAGTGTGGATTTTCTACAGTCGACAAAATTATGTCTTGTTGAATATTTTCATCAATTTTTGGTCTACCTTGCTTTGCTGCATCCCTCATATGTCCTAATTCTCTGTATTTTCGCTCTATTCTACTTACCGTAGATTTTGAAATAGGTTCACGATCTGGGTGCATTTCATGGAATAATCGGCATACCTCTTGTTGAGCCCGCAATACCAATCATCATAAATATTTCAATTCTGTCACTTTCTGTTAAAGGCATTTTGTAAAAAAACTTCACGAACGTACCTTCTGAAAATGTGCTTCAATGTTTTTGACATTTTTGTCAAATAAAAAGAATGGTAAAAAATAATGCCAAACAAAATAGTATATTAAACAACGCATTTCATATGGAATTCTGTTATGACACGAGTTCAAGTTTAAAAAACGAATCACGAAGCGATGAAATAAGTTGTTTATAATATTTTTAATATTTTGCCATTTTATCATTTTTTAAATTAATTTATTATTTTTATGTAATTACGAAAAATTTTATTTTAAAAAGTATGTCGGTAGCACTTTGTAATTTATAACATTTGACAGTTTTGACATTTAAATTATGAAATGTTAATGTTTTTAAATATTTTAAAATGACTAATACACCAATAATAATATATTATATAAGTAAAAGATGATATTCATATTCACAAATACTTTTTTAAAGAACAATATAAAATTAATAAATTGCTATTAACCCACAAATGTCATTGTCAATAGTCTTGTCATTAGATACTTCAATCATGTCGCCAACCATTTAAAACAAAAATTTGCGTGCGTAAAAGTTACATTACGATACGCAAATGCGTTTTATAATGAAGATTTTTATAAGTGCAAAATATAAAAATATTTTTATAGTCCATGGGTAAAAGCTGTAAGATACAATTATTAAGAATAATGTTGGATGTTCTTGATAGTTTATCAAAGTAGTTGTATAACAATATGTAATATCATTTATTATGTGTTTACTACGTTTATTCGTTATTTTCATTACTTTGTAAGTAAATTTTTGCATTTTGGCCCACCCTGTACCAATTTGAAGCATCATATTATAAATTATTGGAAACAGCTAAGCAAAGTGCAATTTGGAAATTGAAAAAAAAGGGGGGTTCCATTTGAAAAAAATGATGGTGAGGTCATTACACGAAAGTGGTCCACCCTGTATATTGGATTATGATTTGAAACAATAGCAAATTGAAAAAATCAACCTGTTTTTGGAATTTCTAATTTTATTGTTCATTTAGCCAATAATGAATTTATGCGTTACTTATATATTTACAATGTTACAATACTAAGCGACAAAAACAAAAATAATCAGATTATTTACTCATATAATAAAAATGTTAGGAACAGACGTCTGTTAATATTTTAAAGAATCTATTTTAAACTTCTTAAAAGTGCTTGCTTGGCCTGTGTTTTTGTTGCTATCGATTCAATTGTACAGACTCTCTCTGTTGCATTTTTTAAAGCAAATAGTTATATGGTCTCTTATTTTAATTATCCTAATTTATACGATACATTATGAATAGGAAATATACGAATGGTCATTTTATTAGGTGAATAGGAAGATTCTGCACAACGTAGATCTACAACAATATGAGAGCAGGTAAAATAGGTGACGACGAGAGTATGTTGGCATTGTCAGAAACAGAATTCTCATTCGTGATGTGTCACGGAGTGGCAAACACACTACAGTGTTGATTGCTATATTATTGAACTACAATGATGTTTTCAGGCATCGTATTTTCAAATATTATGATACCATTAGAGGGTGTGCAGTAATGACAGAAGGCAGTTTGGGAAAGGCAAAGAGAGACTTTCAATCGTGCTATCACGTTAAACAAGTATGTCCTTGGAACACTTTTAGCCAACGAAAAATTTCTGTACGAGATATTGGCAAATAAATTTACCTTGTTGATAGATTTTGTGTTACAAGAAAACATCGAAATATCTAATTGATAGATAGAGAAAAAGGTGGTTACTTGTGAATTTTTTAAAAACTTTAAGCAAATATTTTTATTGGTTTATATTTAGGAATAAAATTAATATTTAAAGCCAGGAGAAGAATATATTTTGCAGATTTTTACAATATCACTTAATGTGTTTGTGTTACATTTATTTCCTATCTATATATAAAAAGTTTAATGGTAAAGAAATTTTTTTTTGGTTATTACAATTTTAAATTGCTGATCTGCTAAATGTTTTTTTTATTTCAAGCTCTTCAAGAGAAGCTAAATTTTGATTTCTGTTACAATTTTTTTTTATTTATTTAACTTAACCAAACACATAATTGTAATTTTTCTGACCGTACATTAAATAAAAAAAATTAAAATTTTCCCCTGGGTATCGGTCAGATTATATATTTATTTATATTAAAATTGTCATAACAACGTTTCAGCCATGGGCCATCATCAGGTGTATAAAGACAAAACTAAAAATTTCTTAATTAAAGCACATACAATAACATTCACTCACTATTACCTGTTTGAAGAAACGTTGGAATGAAATTGAGAACCATACTACGCTTCCCATCAATGATTTCATTAAAGGCGTTGAATTCTGTCTGTCATCTACTTTCTTTAGACACAATGATGTTTACTATTTCCAGATTTTTGGAACCATAGCCAATCTTGTTATGTAAGAATTAGAAACCACTAGTATTAATAAACTTAATTCTCAGCCATACTTTTACAAAAGATATGTCGATGATTGTATACTTTGTATTCCTGAAGATAAAGTTGAAAATATACCCAATTATTTAATAATTTTCACCCTCGCCTTCCATTTACTTTGGAAAAACAAAAGAACCATATTATTAATTTTCTTGATATATCGTTAAAATATGATAATAGTGGTAAAATTGAAACTAATTGGTTTACCAAAGAAATTTGGTCCGGAAAATACCTAAATTTTAACTTAAACATTCCCACCACCTACAAACGTAGTGTAGTAAATAGCCTTACCGACAGGGGAATTAAAGTTTTCCATCCAAAAAACAGACGTGACAATATAAAAAAATTAAAAACGTTCTAAGAAGTAATAAATTATCCAACACATTCTTTAATCCTATAAGTAATTAAAAAAAGAATTCACAATTACTATAATAGCTTAAGGTCATCCAAAATAAACCAACCCAAACAAATATAACACTAACTTATGTACAAGGTGTATCTGAAAATATTTCTAAATTTCTTAAAAAGTATAATATAAATGTTGCACATAAATCAATCAACTATCTAAATAAAAGATTCTTTACCAATCTCAAACCAAAAATCGACACCTTAAATCAAACCAATGTTGTGTATAAAATCTCTTGCAAAGACTGTCCATCTACCTATACAGGATAAACTAAACAATATTTGGGCAAGCGTATTTATAGACATAAATATGACAAAAAACCAAAATGCAACTTGCTTTATCCAAACATTCCATCAACAATTTTCACCATTTTGATTTCGAAAACGTTAAAATAGTCTCCAAGGAAAGTGATTTAACCAAACGAAACTTTCTGGAATTGTCGAAATAAAAAGAGATTTGCATAGTGTTAACAGCCACACTGATTTGGAGTGTTTATCAGCAATTTATTTTCCTTTAATTAAGTACAGTAACCGCCAAAATAAACAGTATCGAAAATAAAAATAGAAATTAATTTTTAATTTCTATAATGCAAGTGTTCAAAATGTTCACCATTTCGACACAAACAAGCTTCATATCGATTTTGTAAGTCAATAGACATATTTATAAAAAGTGGTTGATGGAACTGCCGAAAAATATTTTGTATTCTTTCCCGTAGTTCGGCAACATTCCTTCATTATGCCCCAAATGGAGTCAGATCAGGTGAATGAGAAGGATATTCGTAGTCTGTTCCCCGAGAAATTATTCTATTATCGAAATGCTGACGGAGTAAGTCTAAGGTGCGCACAGCTGTATGGCTCGTTGCACCATCTTGTTGAAACCATTGTGTGCGAAACTGTAGATTTCGTGCACGGCAAAAGTTATTAAGATCTCTCATAAAAGGTATAATAATTTTCTCTTTATAACGTTCTTGGTTGACAGTAAGTGGATTCTGATTATCATCTTCAACGAAATAAGGACCAATCATTTCATTACCAGATACCGCGCACCAAACGGTAACTCGAAGACTGTGAAGTGGTTTTTCTACAATGACATCAGGACGTTCAAATCCAAGGAATCTGGTTTTTTGTCGATTAATATAGCCGCTAAGATGAACGTGACTCTCGTTTGAAAACCATATGTTTTCGAGAAATTCGGGATCTCCGTAAGTTAAACTCAACATGCGACCACAGCAAATTTTTCTTGCACGTTTGTCCGCAGTATTTAGTCGTTGTCCAATTTGAATACGGTATGGATACCCACCAATTAATTTGAACATGTGACGTAAAGACGTTTCACTAATGTTGAATTTACATGCAGATCTTACAAGACTCCTTTAAGGTGATTGCACAACTTGGTTAAAAACACGTCCTTCATTTTCGTTAGTGCATACTGTTTTTCGACCACCTTTACGTTGACACAATACACTACCAGTGCGACGAAATTTTTGAACAACAGCTATCACAATTTTACTAGGAGCTGCTTTCTTAAATTTATGTTGATATTTTATTGACACCTGTTCTAAGCTTGGACCATCATTACGACCTTTTCCGTATGAATGAAAATAATGCTCTACCAAAAACACTTTTTCTTCCGTTGCTAGAACCATTTTTAAATTAAATTTAACCAATGACAATTAAGTCCAATATGACAAATCCATATTACATAAACAACTCCACAGCACTCTGTTTCGGTACTGTTTATTTTGGCTGATACCGTAATTTATTAGGTCTCTATACCTATCTGGATTTCGGTCTAAGTTTATATAAAATATTTATTACCCCCCAATGTGATAGTTTTACATTTTTTTTAATATCTTCACTTTTTTACTGTTTGTATGTTTTTACAATTTTAATCACTTCGATTTCTTCAAATATTTTAAATAAATATAATTTTAGATGTAGACTTAGTGGGTGATTTTGTAAGTTTTCGAGTGGATGTTATTTTATGTGCTTTAATTAAGACATTTTTAGTTTTGTCTTTATACACCTGATGATGGCTCATGGCCGAAACGTTGTAATGCCAATTTTAATCTAAATAAATATATAGTCTTACCGATGTCCAGGAGAAAATTTAAAATTGTTTTACTTAATCAAACAGGCTATAAAGCCTAATTACATGTTTAAAAACAGTTTTGACAAGAACTTAATTCTAAAGAAAAATATACTACGACTATGAATAAAATATACTAAAGCTATACCTTCAATAAATATTATTAGGTATATATAAAAAGTTTACACAATAGGCGAGTGGACTATTTTTTTTATTTATATTTAAATAATATACATGAATATTAGGCGATTTAATATTTTTTTATTTCCTTTTATGGATCATACGAACTCTAAATCACCAATAAAGTCAAAATAATATTTAAACAGTCGAAATTTTGCCGCACAAAGCAAGTGACGTCACGATTTAAAGGGGAAAAGAAGAACATGGTTGCCATGGTTTCAGAAAATAATTACAATTTATTCTCAAATATTGATGTGTTGAACATTAATAATTATGAAGTGCACTACTAAACTGTTATATATTCTCTCAGATACAATGATGATGTGCTCATAATATTCAATATTTTATATTTAGCAGTCGGTGCTTACATTCATACTTGGCGACAGTTAGCTTTATTAACGTAACAACATGGCAGCACTTATTAACCAAGAAAGAAAGAGAGTAATATAACAAATTCATTTTGTGGTTCTCTCACATCGCCTATGTCTATTGATTTCGAAGGAGTTTTTGGCATTAATCACTATTTTATGACAAATTTCCGTTTAACTTGTTTTTTATAAGTGATTTGGCAACATTGGATGTCAACTGGAAATAGAACATCAACAGACCAATACGGATACTCCTTAACAAGTGACGTCATTATGAATACAAATTGGCGCCTGTCATGGATTGTTTAAAATAGGTTATGAAATTTCATGATTTTGAACAACGAATAGGCTCATAAGTCTAATTTATAATAGTTTTGATGGGATGCAAAAATTAGGGCCTGTAATAATACGATGATGTAGTTCAAAGTCCAATATTCAATATCAATCCAGCGTCCATTGTTAGGACTCAAACAACTAAGGAGTTTTCATTTGTAAATATTCTAAGAGATCTGGTTGATATGTACAGATTTGGCATTTTAAGCGTACATGCCGCCCTGGCACGTCAAAAGGGGTTAATGCCAAAATATTAGAACTATTGATATTATTATAGAAACATCATAGCAATCAGGTTTCTTTTTTTTCAAGGGATAATAAGTTGATCTTATACTATTGTCATCAGGCCAAGTATTGTTTTGTCGAAAATACAGGTATCTTAGAAATTTATTTTGCACTTTTTCAATATCACTTAAAACAGCAATGAATTAATTGAACCAGATGATACAGGTCTCAATAGTGTTAAATAAACCGAACAATCGAAATATAGAAAAGTAGCGAAAGCACAGTAAATACTTAAAAGCAGTAACAACAGTTTTAAAATACTTTTAAAACTGATTGGCTTTTGATTCTTTATCAGAATCAACAATAAAAAATTTTAAAATTGTTAACTAGTTAAAATATGAAACCGGTCTATCGACAGTAGAACTGATCCATGGTCCTTCAGTCAATTGATCAGCTTTTGATTCTGTATCAGACATAGTAATAATTTGATTGGATTTTTCGACCCAGACCAGCCATAACTTGCAACCGCCCTGGTGGGTAGTAGTTTCATGTTGTTTGAAGTAGTTTCATGTTGTTTGAAGTAGTTTCATGTTGTTTGAAGTAGTTTCATGTTGTTTCAATTACTTTCATGTTGTTTGAAGTAGTTTCATGTTGTTTCAATTACTTTCATGTTGTTTGAAGTAGTTTCATGCTGTTTCAATTACTTTCATGTTGTTTCAATTACTTTCATGCTGTTTCAAGTACGTTCATGTTTTCCCGATTAGAAGGCCAAAAGAATTAATGCACTACACTGGAAGGATGTAGACGGCAGCCGCACATTTGTAAGGCAGCCTTTTAAACTGTGTGAAGGACTTTCATGTGGTTTGAAGTACTTTCATGTGGTTGACTATTTGACACCCCCATGTTGCAGCCCATGACATATAAAACCATGTTGCCAAATTAGAAGAACATCGACCCACGCTTTCGATAGGCTACCATTTAAACTTGAGCACCCATAACCCCAAAATTTACATCCCAGCTACCGTAATACGCTATTGAATGACAATGAGGTTTAAATTTTCTACTGTTCCCCGAAAATATTTACAGTTATCCATATGCCATTCAATAGAGAATTTCAAAGGGTGTTTACCCAGAAAATATCGTTAGGGTACCTCAAAAACTGTAACGGTTATGTATGTATGTACAATTAAAATATTGTACTAACCCTTACTCTATGTCAATTTCTAGTCAAGTCAATTTTCTAATTCTTTAATAAAACATGAAAGTTAGTTTAAACGAAGAGTTCTTTATTATTATTAATCAAAAGCAATATTAGATTGGTAGATGAAAAACTGTGTAAAGCAATATTTTTAAAATTTATTTAATTATCGATTATGACATATATCCTCAATATGAGAGTACTATAACCCGATTTTGACATGTGACATATGACATATGACCTTTATATCCCGATTGTGACGAAAAGACAGTTACTTAAAATTCTTTTCATTTTTTTATTGAATAATACGCCACACACAATGTTACCTATAAACAGCCTTCAGTTTTTAGAACCATTTCTAGGTTTTAAAAAAATGATTTTGATATACTTGAATTTTAATTTTTTTACTACCTTTGTATTTTCCTGACAGGTATTTTCATTGGAATATGTAGATTTATTATATTTATATTTGTGTGAAAAAACATTATTATTATTTTTATTATTATATTATAGAAAAAATTATTTTAATTTTAAACTAATTTACTGCAACAGGGAATTTTTTCTATGGCTATTAAATTCTTCAGCATTAAATAATAATGGATTAAATCAAACACCAAAATAAAAAAAAAACTTACAATAACATAGTTTTGTTCAGAACGAGTGGGAAAACGACTGGGAAATAAATTTTCTCTTATATTCATTCTGGAGTTAAACTTTTGTTTTGGTAGATCACTAGACTAGCTGTGATGGAAGTTACAAGCTTTTTGTTAAAATCTAGGAAAGTTATTCCCACTACCTATTTAAGTTGGTGAAGCTTCTTTCGCGTTGTGAATAATTGTGAATAGATGAATAGACTTGGAGTTCATTAAAGAGTACATAATGGAATATCCTAGGAAGAAGTTAAATTTATTAAATAAATAAATGTCACATACCGCAACTTTGTTGATTTTTCATATTCAGTATGACAATAAAATTATGCTTTAGGAATATCATTTGAGTTGTTATTTCAGACGGTTTTCTTATGGCTGGTTAAATAATCTTAGCTAAAATTGACAGTTGATTTAAAACACGCATTTTTTTGAAATTTTTTGGATTAACTTTTACTATGTGGAAGTTCTTTTTACTAAGAACATTAAAAAATTAAACTTTTTAAGGAAACTTCCACTTTTGTTTAATAAACTGCTTTTTAAAAACTCCATGAAAGGTGTTTTCTCGGTTTTTGTATATAATTGCATAGTTACCCTGATCTTAGAGGGAAATATATTCTGGGCTAATAATATTTTCTTTAATATTGTTGTCTTATTACTTCCATACTTGGTTTAGTTTTAACACTACTTAATCAACATCAGGTAGCTACATTTAAAATACAAAAATGTAACTTCAATATGTCAATCTGACTATACTTGTTGTAGGGAAACAGCTGTCATTGAGTTTTTAAAAAGCAATTTCTTAAATAAAGGTTAAAATTTCGATAAAGAGTTTAATTTTTTAATGTTCTCAGTAGGTAAGAACTTAAGTGGTGTCGCAAATTTGAGGATGGTTGGTTGTATAAATGAAGCTAAACATATTTCTAAAAATGTGTGCAAAAGATTTGCTCGACCTGCAAAATTCTAAATGTTTACCCCATTTTTATAAATAGCTATTTTTAAATTTCTCTATAGCTTACTGTATTGTATTGTATGGTGCTTTTCGATAGGACAATTACCTAGAAAATTTTACACCTCTAATTTTAACCAATAAAATGTCTTAAATTTTTTAGTTAGGTTAGGAGCTAAAAAAAATCCGGAAATTTTTTCGTGGCGCCACGATATTTATGTGGAAATTTTTTGACAATTTAAACCATAGAGAACGATAAAACTTAAACGTACCATAGACAAATAAAAATATATTATATTTTTCTATGGTACAGACATTTAAATTATTAATTATTAAGCTTTGTGACAGATGTCAGTTTGGGATAATATTTTTTTTTTCTAAATTATGGTGTAAAATTTTCTTTCCGAATACTACGCAAGCTTAAATTATTCCAGGAAATTATCTGTTGAAAATTGATCAATTAGCAGCTTGATCCTATTCCTACTGGAGACTTATTTTTGTTAAAGTTGGTAGTTATGTTTATATAAATGTAATCATATATTTTTTTTGTGTAATTAAGTTGCCAGGTGAAAGTTACCTTGGTGAAACAAATTTTGTAATATAAATATATAAAATAAAATAACGTGTCAACAAACTGTTATACTTTGGACTTAGTTTATTTCTTTGGTAAAGAAACCCAGATCCACCCCAAAATCTCAACAGGTTATGGGCCCAGGGCAGCTGTAAAAGGGTTTCATTTTGAAGTCAGGACAGGAAAGCGACGGTGAAGTCGAGAAAAGCAGTCCAAAGTGTCAGAGTCAGTCAATTCAACGTATACGCAAGTTGTTTTAAGTTGGAAAATCACCACGAAAGATTGAAAGTTCATTTTTTCTTTAAAAGAAAAAAAATTGTCAGGTCAGTAAAATTTTTAAAAGCAAAATGGATCATATAAAATCTCAGTTGGAGATGCTGAGTGAAGATAGTCAGGGAAATGTCAATTTTATTTCATGGTGATTTAAATTAAATCTAGCACTTAAGAATAAGGATTTGCACGATATTGTAACTAGTGCAAAACTCAGGCCTGCAGGTGATGCGACAGTAGCTACCGTTTCAGCTTGGATAAAGAAAGATGTCGAAGCCCAAACGTTAATAGGTCTAAATGTGAACAGTAAGATTGCGAACAAAATTGCAAATTGGAAAACTGCCAAAGACATGATTGATAAGTTGGTTAGTCTATATGGTACAAAAACTGATGTAACTTTAGAAACGTCGCGAATCAAATTCTTTACTTTTGAGTATGATGAAAGCAAGTCAGCAGTAGAAAATTGTATGGAGATTTTGGATTTAGCTGAAGAAGTCTCAACCGAAAATGATCCTATGAGGGAGAGTTGGATTATGACAAGAATTCTGAGTGTGTTACCATCAAGATTGGCACACTTTAGAACATCCTGGAACAACGTGACCGGAGCTGCAAAGACAATAGAAACTCTCATCGAACGTCTGAGACTTGAGGACGAGCAACTTAGGGAAACGACGACAAATGAAGAAGGCAGCATCAACAACGCTCTTATGGTAAGACGTGAAAACCAAGGACAGTCATCAAACAACAAGAAAGACAAGACAGCAATCGCATGTTACAAATGCGGAAAGAAAGGTCACGTGATCAAGGAATGCAGAGGCAAGCCATGTCAGAAATATATTGAATACTGCAAGAATAAATATTCATGTAACATCTGTAAGAAGAAAGGACACTTCGCAAAAGACTGTCAATCTCGAGAAGAAGGAAAGTTAGTAAATTGGAAATCATCAAAGAAAGTATTTTTGACCACAGCACTCTCGACGGTGGACAACGATATCTCGAAAGACAACGCAACTACATGGTATCAGGACTGTGGAGCTAGCCAGCAGATGACGTCTCATCGAGAATGGTTTGTACAGCTTGTTGAGCTGGACGACCCTATTCCAATTGTGATTGGAGATTCAACCAGGCTAGATGGTGTTGCAGTCGGCAATATCGAGATGGAGGCGTTTGATGGTCAACAGTGGTATCCAGTGGTACTTGAAGATGTCATTTATGTACCAAATCTCAACTTTAATCTTTTCTCAGTAAGTCAGATGTTAGACAAGGGACATATACAGAAGGCAAATGGAAAAGAGTCAACATTCTACAGTCAGGATGGCAAGGAAATTGTGGCAATAGCAAAGCGCAAAGGAAATCTCTACAAAATGATGCTCAGGAGAGAAGAGACAAGTTTGATAGTACAGTCGATCAAAGTTTGGCACGAGAGACTTGCTCATCAAAACGTAAAGTATGTAAGAGACATATTGAAAAGTAAAGGAATTAAATATGTTGATGACTGGAATGACTACGTATGTACAGGGTGCTCATATGGCAAGCAACATCGATCTTCACACCCAATCAACCCCAAGACAGCCCAGAAGCCATTGGATCTCGTACACGTCGACACCGGAGAGATGAACACTTTATCACTAGGAGGCGCAAAGTATTGGCTCATGTTTAAGGATGATTTCACCCACTATCGAAGCTGTTACTTTATGAAGACGAAAGGTGAAGCACCAGAGAAGATTGAAAGCTACTTGAGACTTGTTGAAAATCAGCTAGGGAGGAGAGTGAAAAGTCTGAGATCTGATAACGGCACTGAACTGAAGAATGCAAAAACCAAAGAGATGATGGACAAGTTGGGAATATTTCACACATTTACGAATGTACATACGCCAGAGCAGAACGGAAGGGTTGAACGAGAGATGAGAACCATTGTAGAGGCAGCCAGAGCAGCAATTCATGCAGATGGTTTAGACGAGAGACTATGGGCAGAGGCAATGAACCATGCGATCTTCACGATCAACCAGACAGGAACCAGCAACGTACCAGGGAAAAGTCCGGCAGAACTTTGGTTCGGAAGAAAAATGAAGATTGAGAAACTGCGACCTTTTGGATGCGAGTGTTATGTGTTGACACAAGCACAGAGGAGAGGCAAGATTGATAGAAAATCAGAAAAGGGAGTTCTGGTGGGATATGATATCAATTCACCATGCTACAGGATTTATCAGAAAGACAAGAGAGAAGTTGTTAGTTCAGAGAATGTAATCTTCGACGAAGAAAAGATAAAACTGAGGCAGGGAATTGAAGTTGAGACACACGCAACAGAGGACATACCTGAGAAGCAAGAGGACAGTAGCAGTGAATCAGAAGAAAAGGAAGAAAACTGGACAATCGGAGAAAGTGAAAATGAGAATGAGACACAACCGCCAGAAGCAGAGCAAGAAGGAAGAGTTCTACGAGATCGTCGAACACTGCAACCACCACCGAGACTGAGAGACTTTGTACCTGATTATAGACGTGGAGGAAAGAACGCAAGAGTAGCCATGATTGGTGAAACGGAAGACATTCCGGTGAGTGAGGCATTTAAAGATAAAAAGTGGAGACAGGCAATGCAGGAGGAGTACGACTCGTTAATGGAAATGGAAACTTGGAAGCTGGTGGACTGTCCAGAAGGAGTGATGCCGATCACTTGTCGTTGGGTACTTCGTGAGAAGGCAGACGGGAGGCTCAAAGCCAGACTTGTGGCAAGAGGATTTGAACAGAAGGAAGGAGTGGACTACGCGGAAACTTTTAGCCCAGTAGCTCGCCATGCATCTATTCGATTACTCCTAAGCCACGCAGCGTCAGAGAAAATGAAGTTGGTATCGTTCGATGTGAAAACGGCATTCTTGTATGGAAAACTGGAACAAATCATTTACATGAATCAGCCTGAAGGATTCGACGACGGATCAGAAAAAGTTTGCAAGCTGGATAAAAGTCTTTACGGGCTCAAACAAGCTCCAAGGATGTGGAACGAGAGGGTCACCACACACTTTGAAAAGAAGATAGGCCTGATCAACACAGATGATGATCCGTGTATCTACTACAACAAGAATAAGACCATAATGCTCTCACTGTTCGTGGATGATGGATTGATAGCTGGAAAAGATGAAGACGAAATATACAAGTTATTAAACGAGATAAGCAAGGAGTTTCAGATCACATTCAGCAAGAAAGCACAGGACAAGTTGACCTATTTGGGCATGGAAATCAAGATCGACCCGGGGGGCATCTTTGTGAACCAACCTCGCTACACTGAGAAGATCTTGAGAAAGATGAAACTCGACCAGTGCAATCCAGTATCGACACCCATTGAGCAAGGAATGATCACCAAGAAAACAGACTTCAATAACGACCAGGCACTTCCGGTGAACAACAATTATCGTGAGGCGATAGGATGTTTGTTGTACAGATTGCAGACATTCTCACTAAGCCACTTAACAAAAGGATCTTCGAGACGCTTCGCTGTAAATTGATCAAGGAGGAGTGTTGAAAATTGATCAATTAGCAGCTTGATCCTATTCCTACTGGAGACTTATTTTTGTTAAAGTTGGTAGTTATGTTTATATAAATGTAATCATATATTTTTTTGTGTAATTAAGTTGCCAGGTGAAAGTTACCTTAGTGAAACAAATTTTGTAATATAAATATATAAAATAAAATAACGTGTCAACAAACGGTTATACTTTGGACTTAGTTTATTTCTTTGGTAAAGAAACCCAGATCCACCCCAAAATCTCAACATTATCTTTCGGGCACGAATATTTTAAGAAAAGTATTTTTTTTGAATATTCGTGCCCTCAAAAAAATGTCCGGAAATAATTTAAGCCTTGTGATATTATAAGTGAAAATAATGTATTTGCGTTTTGACTCCCCTGTATTCGATGTGGGCAATTAGCAATATCAATCATTTCTGAACTTTATGGCAATTAATAAAAAATATGGCAGCATTGTTAGTTATTGTGCTTTTAAATGATTATACAGGGTAATGAACTTTTTACGATTTTCATAGAAAACTTTATTTGGTCTGCCACTATGTTATTGACCCAGTACAATTAACTAAGTTTGTAATGTGAACCGCAAATTTGTCTACAGTTTTTATATTAACTTTTACAGCTAACTTTTATTATAGCGCTGAAAGAGAGCATAGAGTTGTATAGTAGTTCAAAATAGAAGAAATAAAATTGTGAAAAAATAGAAAGCCATATGGTTTTTCTGTTTTAAATTCACATCTCTTTTTTACCTTTCTTTTTACTTTTTATGTATACTGTAAAATAATACAGAATTTTTTTCAAAAAAAATATTTAACCTATAGCATAAGTAAAAATATATATTATATTCCCTATATGTTTATCTGGACAGAGATCCACATACACAGGGATCTATAGAAAATGATTGGTAGTCATTATTTAAGAAGTTTTGGGAAACATGTTAAGTTCCTGGGTCGGACAGCATTAGATTGAATTTTACTTCATTTCGTTACCGGTCAACATAGTTTCCGGATTTTCAATTGGAAGAATCTTCAGTCAGAAAAGTTAAATCGATTTGTAGTATTTGTAAGGCCTTACCTATATTAATAATTCTGAAATTGTATATTTAATCTAATAATCTTGTTATTTATACAATTTCATTTTTATTTGCCACAGCAGTACCGATATTTCAATATATTTTAGGGTTGTTATAATCAAATAAGGGTAAGCTGATTTTAAAGTATGATCATTCTCCTAATTTCTTTTTACAAAAGAAAGTTAGTAGCTCCTTTAAATTCCTGCTCTGTTCTTAACACAAAAGTCATTTTGGAAAGAGACTGCAATATTTTATCATTAATCAATTTAAACAAATTAATGAGTTTTCGATCTACATTAGCTTTAGCAATGTTTAGCAATAAGACAAATATTTTTTTCCGTATTTTAATACCAATTAATCTTTATTATTTTCGCTTTTGACACAAATTCCATAACAATAGGCTTCGGACTTTGACGGCTTGCCCTTCGACGAATCTTAAACTGCTTTATTTATTAAAGTTATATCCGCCCTCTATGAAATGATAATATATTGAAAAAAGTCGATTAACACTTTTTCCATTTTACATCATAGGTTGTTTTGCAGAAAACGTTTTTCTTATGATATATGGTCGTAAAAGCAGAGGTAGATCGATAAGTGATTACAAGTGATCAAGGGGATAGAGATTCTACTTGAAAGTCAGTGTTTGCATTTCCAAACACCTAGGTATAATATTTAACCAAAAGCTGACATGGATTCTATAAACCCAAAAAATCACACGAAAGTCTACAATTACCATTGGGAGTTGTAAACGGTTGTGTGAGAAAACATGGGAACCCAACCCAAAGATTAACCTTTGATTATACACGAAGGTCATAGGACCAAAGTTGACCCAACAGGGCTATTCATATTCTTGGTGGGGTTCAAAGGCTGGCATGTCTGAGCATCACGGGAGCGATTGAAACGGCCCCATCGGAAGTGTTGGAGGTTTTACTAAACTTACCACCTTTGCATATTTTTATAGCCAAGCTAAAGTTTTTAAACATAAGTAGGTACATAGACTTATAAGCTGTAGACAGGAAAACTTATAACAGGAAATAAAAGCAGATCGTGTTATAGGGCTACCAGTAGTCTGAATGCTCCTTGGGTATAACAAAAGTTTTCAGGTAACGATACCGAAAAAAGAGTAGTGGGAAACAGGTTCTCGTGTAGAAGAAGGAAGCTCTTTTTGGTTCAGGGATGGCTCCAAAACCGTGGTGGGTACAGGAGCTGGGATATTCAACACAAATTTAAGAACATAAGTGTAGCTAAGCCTAGGGATGTAGGCAAATGTTTGTCAACCCAAAGATGGAAAACGAATGTATCGTAATCCATTCTGACAGTCAAGCGGCTCTATGGGCACTCAATTCCATACAGATCAACTCAAAGTTTGTATGGGACTGCGTTTGTATGCTTAATCGGGTAGAAAACTGCAATCGGATAACACTTGACTGCAACACAGAGCAAAATAACATCATACTATAAATATATGAAAATCCTCTTCCGATACTCTAAACTGTTCAATTGTGTTTTTTCTGATGAAAATTTCGTGCTTAAACAAAAGTTCCTTTTTGACTAGCAAAATGTGAAAAAATTAATCTTTATCTTTTTTCACAGCAACATTATATTCATGTATAATTGGTTCTATCGTCCATACAAACAATCTGCCTTTAGCCTGCGGAAAAATATTCCGGAAGTACGCCTTCTGGTCTACCTAGATGACTTAATTGTGTTGTTCACGGATTTCCTCAGCCACCTGCAGGACTTGGACCAGCTTCTACACACCCTCGCAGCGTTTACTTTACATGCCAAACGAGAAAAGTGCCACTTCGGATGCACAGAGGTGAAGTTCCTCGGCCACATTCTCACTCCAGAAGGAATAGGAGCTTACCCCGAGAAGATAAATGCCATTAAAGCGAGACCAGCTCCTACCAATGTAAAGCAACTACAGTCATTCCTGCAGGCCTGTTCATGGTTCAGGCGGTTCAACAAGGACTTTTCGCAAATCACACAGCCGTTAAGTCACCTCACCAAGAAGAATGGGAATGGGGAACAGCACAGCAGGCACCGTATGACACGCTAAAGAAAAAGCTCACCGAAACCCCTATCTTACGAAGAGCATATCCAACATAACCGTACAAAATCCGTACAGACGCTAGCCAGTACGCACTAGGAGCAGTCCTACTCCAAGGAGAAGCGCGTGCAGTATGCCAGCCGCATACTTAACTCGGCAGAGAAGAACTACTCCACAACAGAGAGGGAAGCCCTTGCTATCATCTTTGGGTTAGCCAAATTCAGAGGTTATATCGAGGACGCGAAGACCGTCATCATCACCGATTATCAACCCCTTAAGTGGCTGCTCTGCATCAAGACTCCCAGTGGACGACTGGCCCGATGGGCCCTACAATTGCAACCGTATAATTTAGCAATTGAATACACCCCCGAAAAGGCCAATGTAATAGCCGACGCCCTTTCCAGGCCTCCGGTAGACGAGCAACAGCTCCCAATACACGTATACGCCTCCATCCAAGTAGATCTGCCGTCAAAAGTTCTATCCCCAATAATATTTAAAAAATAAGCTCTTATAAATGGGCAGGCAATTTTAAAAATTCTTAAATTTTATCCTTTTTATTTTTATTCTGTTTTTTAATTGGGTACCACACATTATTGACGACCTAATTATTAAACCATAATAATAAGTTTAAACTTAAAAACCCATATGCCTTTCTAAAATAAATGACCCTATGGAAGAAAATAATTGATTTTTGCTATAGTAATTTTTTATTAATTTTTGCATGTACCATAATTTTTGACGGCACCATATTTAAAACACTTGAATGTTTACTCAAAGTAAGAAAGCAGTGCTGTCAAATTTTGAATGACCAATAGATTTTAAAAAGTAACCTTTTTGACACTTTTCATATTTATTGTAATACTGCGACCGGCGCAAACTGATTTTATACCTTTTTTGGATCTTTGGTCTTAATAGGTACACTATTATTTATGATATTTGCCTCTTAAATTAAAAAATCCTTTAAGCTTTCATAAGTATTCATTTACTTCTGGGGCTAATTCGACCGAACTATATATTTTTAGTGGGATTATATTTCAATGTATTATACTTTTTAAATTACTTGTAATTGTAATTGTAAAATTCCAATTTGTTATTCATATTGTTTCTTTTTTTATTCGTTTACTATATTTTTTTATCGATATCCATGTAAAATTCGATGAAAAATTAATTTCCACTTTTCCATACAATTTTCATCAGACGGGCGACAATCAAACGCACATTTTAAATTTCTTTCGTTTCGGAAACCATTCATCGTCAAAAGAGGGAGTTTGTATTCGAATGACTCTTTTAGAAAATGTTCCTGCTTTTTATTGTGATGTAAATTTGCGGACTCAATAGAAAATTCTTTTAGCGACCACATTATCCTAACAGCAACCACCGGATTAGGGGATGAATTACTGTGTACCCGAACAGTGGCTTTTATAAGGAGAAAACAAAATATATAACAATAAGACCACAACTTTTATTTTATTACTTTGGTTGGTTTTATATTATTATTTAATATGATGGACTTTCACGGAGTAAGGGTAGGTACAATAAATAAAAATGTCACACTGTTCCTACTGCTTAATTAATTTGATGCAGTCTGCAACTTGGTGTTTGGTGTATTAATTTTATTTTGTCAATTTGTTTGGGTAATTAAACCACAATCCTTTTTTATATTTTATTTCAACGTTTCGGTAGCGTTGCAACTACCGTTATCAAGAAGTTAGTTTTTAAATGTCTTTATCTGACACTTTGGATACATTTGACAACTAGACAATCAATAAAGTTTTGAAGTTTAAGACTAGGTTCACAATTTTTGATGTCAAATTTATAAGGTCCATACACAGTAGACCATGTCCTTGGTAAAATATGAATTAAATAAAATATTCTATCACATGATTTTAACCGAGCCATAATCCACTTGGGATAGAATCCAGTGAGGTGCATGTTCCAGGAACGGTTTTCTTTAGAATAGTACTTTTTTACTTATTTCAGAAATGTTAATAAACGCGTTAGGTGTTGGCTATTTTTAGTACATAAATATTTTGTCGTGCGTAGGGTTCAATAGTTTTTAATATAAGATTTGATATTCTCTTGTCCGAGAAATAAATAGTGCTAGAAATTGGTATTTAACTATTATTACAGCCTAAAGATGTGAACATTAATTTTATACACGAATAATAATACATAATACATAATATTCATAAATCACGGCAATGATTAATGACTTCTACATCATGGCGACCGTGACTTACCTCTAATATTACATTTTTATGCTATAAACCATGGGTGTTAATATTATTTGTTAAAAAACAACTGTTAACGAAACTAATCAATTTATATGTACCCATAATTCAAATATTTCAAGTAATAAAAACATTCTACACCGCAGATACACTTTACCAACTGTTCTAATAAGACAATTAATGATAAGTACAATTAAATAGTATCTAATAGCTTATGATATTTTTTTCTAAATAAATGTATTTGTGTTTTATTTAAAGTATTTTTATAAAGCTACTCTGACTAATTTAACAATAACTTATTCTATAAATCATTTATTTCAATAAAGTAATAGTGTCTCTAAAAATATGTAAGTATAACCAAAATGTTTAAAATTAAACTTAAAATATTTAGTAGTCGTGGATAAAGTGTGGTATTCAACTCGCGTATAATGGCTGTGGCCGTACAATTCACCTCGTTAATAATAGCCATCATTATACGCTCGAGTATAATGTTATCGATAGTGAATAATGCACCATTATTTACTCTATAGCACTAGGCTTGGTATGAGAATATTAAGTGTTCGCTGCATTTTTTTTTGGTTTGGAATTGTTTGATTTTAATCATTTTTACTGGGTTGTAGTAGTCGCGGGTGTTTGTTTTGAAAAGTTTGTTTGAAAAGTCGAAAAACTACCCTTGACGAAGGGAAGATTTTGTTTTTTTATCCCAACTAAGAAATGGTTTAAAAAATGAAAAAAAAATGATGCTATCGAGATTTTAAGTTTAATTTCAAAGAAACCTTTGGTTGAAATTTTACGATCTAATCATCCCTTACGAAAATATTCCATTTTTACTTCCCCGAGTTTTTGAAATTTCAGTTAACCCAGACGATATCGAACTAAAACAAAAACAGTCATCTTTGGCTCATCGAGATCTATTTGAAAGAGTAATTACTTTTTTCAAAATATTAAAGGCCTTTCCGGCATCGTCGGGAATTTTTTTAACTTTTTCGAGGGTACATTTTTTTACTTAATCTGGTCAAAAACAAAAACGAAGAACCACAATTCAAAGTGATCTAAAAGGATTTTAACCTATAAGATGGTTTGATTTTTTTTTAATATTTTACACTATTTAACCAATAAAATGCCTAAATTTTTTTGTGCGCCACGATATCTAAGCGGAAATTTTTTGACAGCTGAAACCATAGAGAACGCTGAATTCTCAACGTACAGACTATAGACAAATAATAGTATATTAAACAACGCATTTCATATGGAATTCTGTTAGGACACGAGTTCAAGTTTAAAAAACGAATCGCGAAGCGATGAGTTTTTTAAAGAACGAGTGTCACAACAGCCATATGAAATAAGTTGTTTATAATATTTTTTATATTTTGCCATTTTATCATTTTTTGAATTAATTTATTATTTTTATGTAATTACGAAAATTTTGATTTTAAAAAGTATGTCGGTAGCACTGTGTAATTTATAACATTGGACAGTTTTGACATTTAAATTATGAAATGTTAATGTTTTCAAATATTTTAAAATGACTAATATACCAATAATAATATATTATATAAGTAAAAGATGATATTCATATTCACAAATACTTTCTTAAAGAACAATATAAAATTAATAAATTGCTATTAGCCACAAATGTCATTGTCAATAGTCTTGTCATTAGATACTTCATTCAGGTCGCCAACCATTTAAAACAAAAATTTGCGTGCGTAAAAGTAACATTATGATACGCAAATGCGTTTTATAATGAAGGTTTTTATAGGTGCAAAATATAAAAATATATATTATAATTCTTTATGGTACCGACGTTTAAAGTAGTAATTTTTAAGCTTTGTGACAGATGTCAGATTGCATTAATAGCTTTTTTCAAATTATGGTTAAAATTTTCCAAACTAATACCACTCAAACTTAAATTATTCCTAGAAATTTTCTTTCAGTTACGAATAAAAAAAAAAAAATTTTAAAATATTCGTGAAAAACGTGAAATTTTTTAATTTTTCACCTTCATAATAAAAACAAGTTAAACATTTAAATTTTTTAAATTTTTATATCATTTTTCAACTTTAAGGGATGATGGTGTCGAAACTATTAACTCCATCGAAATCGGATCACCACCAATCAATTCCCCATTAAATTCTATATTAAATAGACCCCTTAAAATATAATTTATAGTATAATTTAAGTATTTGTTTATTAATTATGTTAATATTTTCATAAAAAATATAGATTTTTTATAAGTAGGTAGGTACCCGTAAATTTTATTTGAAAGTCGTGGACAAAGTATAGTATTCTACTCGCATATAAACTCCTACCAATTTTTATTTGATATACGATTCCACTAAATGTTAAATATATTAAATTTACTCCATTGGAAAATGCTCAATCTTCTTTTCTTTGTGGAAACACCTTAGTACAGTTGTGTGACACATTAGTTTGACGAGAAATTTGACGTGAACTTGACGTTAGATTCTTCACGACACTTAATATACGTAATATACACTTAGTATATACGTAATATACACTTTCCCATTATCTTCAACGAAGTGCGGTTTTCTCTTTAATGGTTTGACATATCCAAGTTCTCTGAATTGTGCATTAATTTTAGACACAGTACCTTGAGAAATATTAGGTAACTGAGCGTAACTTATTAAATAAGCTTACCACTTCAACTTGACTTCTGCAATTATCGCCGTAACCAATCATCATTAAAGTTTCAATCCGGTGAGTCTCAGTTAAATGTTTCATCATTAATTTGCAAAATATTAGTTTTTGATTAAGACTTGACAACTACGATATTTAAATGTCACCACATCAACAACTGACCGGCATTATTTACCGATGTAGTTTAATTATATTGGCATAGTTATTTATACAGTTTTTGCCTATTCGTGACAAAAAATGTTAACAAAACCCATAATATTGATATTTGAGGTCTGCATTCAGCTAATTAAAAATAAAACCATTATTTAAAGTGTAAAACATTATTATTTTAACCTTTAAATATATGTTTAAAAAACTTACATATGAATTTCAAAGTTGACGGGTCCCAGCGTTTTTTATAATCTTCTAAATTAACCCCCCTAATAATTTTATGACATAAGTGGTTTCCACCCTATATAACAGTTACAATGATATACATTTTACAGTCACAGATCGTAACTGTGATATACACACATCACTCTTAAGCTTAACCTGACCATTAACTATCCCTTTTTTTAATGTATCACTCAAAGTTAAAATCAGTACCTACACCCATGCATGTAATAAGCTTTTTTATTCTGTTGTTCAGTAACGAAATTCGAATTTTTCATGGTACGTGATAGTTTTAAAGCAAAGTTTCATGCCAAAATAAATCTCTATTTATGTTTATGATTGTGGCCGTCGAACTTTTGTACGACTTGGATTTAGACAATTTACTGCTATTGTACTGCGTGTAATACTATATACCGCTGGTTCGGAAATATCGGTCAATACTTAGTTCATGTATTATCAGAACAACGTTCCAGTTTGAGTTTATGTTGTGAGATTATTTAAATTTAGGGTAGTTTGTTCTTTTGTGGAATATGGGCAAGCACAGTAGTAGAATGATTGAGGAAATAAAATTAATTTTTGTTTCTTCTTTACTAAAAAAATCTAGCATTTGTTCCATGCTACACTAGTAGTGTATTTGTTGTCAATTTTTTTTATTTTTACACAAACTTGTTTATAAAAACAATTACGAAACAAAAACAAGCAAAGCTTCATAATATACTAAGTAACATAAAAAACCGAACACCAAGTTTAAATGAATTTATTTTTAGCCTGTTGATAATACTGCGCCTATACGAAATCATCTCATTACCAAATTCCATAACAGATGGATTGGAAGAGGGTCCCAACTGATTGGCCAACTCGGTCCCCCGATTTAACAAAACTGGATTTCTTTTTTGGGGTTTTATAAAGAATGAGGTTTATTAAACTTTCCCGACTACTAGACACGACATAAGAGAATCACAGCGGCATTTCTCTATTTCATGTCGTGTCTAGTAGTCGGGGGAGTTTTATAAACCTCATTTTTTATATAACCCCAAAAAAAATAAATACAAATTAGTTAAATCGGGGGACCGGGCTGGCCAATCATTTGGACCCCATCTTCCAAATCATGTGTTATGAAATTCGGTACTGAACAGTGGTGGTGAACAGTTTGAACATTTAGTTTAATATTACGGTTAAAGTTGACTTTTCCATTTATACTTTTATATTTGTAAGAAGAGAGAAAATGAAAGGTTCGAGTTATTGTCCACCATGTATACAAAAGGGAAAATAATTAATATTTAATAGAATACTGTTAGGCAAAATACTTTTTTTTTCATCAACGTACAATAAGATACAGAGCGTTGATTTATCTACGATTTTCACAAAAACGTCTCCATACCATCTGAAGGACTCTGTATAACATAGCAAAACCTTATATCAAAAGCTTCAAAAAATGTGAGCAGTCCGAATTCGGTATAATACACAGGGGTTCCCATTTAAAAAATCATATGTTTGGTTTGTAACCGAGTTATACAACACTCGTATAGTTTAAAGTAATTTCAAATTATGGACCCTAAAGACATCTTCTATTTTTCTTGATACCAATTTTTGATATCTCCTAAAACAACCCATATACCGAACTTTGTCGTAATGTTGGTACACCCTGTATATACAATATACAAAAAGCAAAAAAAAATTAAATAATAAATTAAAATTTCAAAATTTAATTTAGTCAAAATAAAATAAATAAATAAATAGATAATCTCATAAAGTAGCCAGTATGCTAAGAAAATAAATCCTCAACTGCATAAAGAGCTTTCCTAGAAGAAAAGAACGTTAATATTAAAAAAAAGACACACTGTCTACCATTTCTCTTACTGCATCCTGATGCGTAGTCGTTCCTGCGTGATGCTCAATAAGGACCGACAAGAACTAATAGATCAGTGTGAAATATCCATGGCCAAAAACAAGTCACCCTACACCATACCAGTTAGACAATTTCATAAATACAAAGCTGCACTAAAAAGATCCTATTTAAGTTATAAAAAATGCATAATAGTTATTATTCAATGTATAATGATGGCTATTATTCACGACGTGGAGCTTACGGCCGCAGATAATACAGTAACCATTATGCGTTAGTAGATTACTATATTTTATCCAAGACTACTAAATATTTTTGTTCTCTTTATAATTTGTACCACTAAAATAACCTTTTTTATAGCCTTATGATGGCCTTAATGTTAGTCCGAAACTAGTAGCTATTATTGTTTTTCTATCAAGAATAAAATTCTGTGACATAGACTTTGGGTTTTTCATTTGGTTTCGCATTAGTCACATTTGAGATATGGATGGTTTACTTCATTTATTCTTAGTAAGATGGACTTCCACAGAGTAAGGGTTAGTACAATAAATTTAAATAAAGCAAGTATTTATAAAATATAAAGATTTTAAAGGTTCATTATACTCAACAAAATGTTCAAGTTAAAAGTTGTATTGGTATAATTTGGAACTTTGTCGCTATATTTAATATTATAGGAAACAGTTTTTATTAAATGTTCTACATGCTATTAAATCCTTATGGTAACATTCTTGTCAAAAGGCAAAATAATTAACAGTAAATATAAATACATTTTAGCATAAATTAATTATTAAAGTTTGATAATACTCACCCTGTAAAGTTTTTTAAGAGCTGTTTGATATATGCTGGTATTGTGCCTAGAAAAAGTACTTTTGCTCATAATAATGATTTCCATCAACGTTATAATTGTGCAAGAAAAAAGTTTAGGAATATTTTACATTAGAGAAAAAACTTTGAATTAATTTACTTACACGTGTCTAGTGTAAAGAGTTTTGATTAAAACCTGCAAAGTATAAAATGATATTTGAAATAATACCGCCTGCAGATATCTGGCAGCGTCGAGTTTAAATATAATGTAAATATGAATAAAACGGTGCTTTTGGATGGTTTTTAATGAGAGCTAGAATAATTTTATTATTTAAAATTTTTGCTTCAAATTTTAAATACACTTTGTGACCTTTGTGAAAAGTTTTCCTTGGATAATTATATTTTTTAAATTCCACTTCGTTGCTGTTATTACATCATGAATAAAGTATCTTTTTAAAAGCTATTTAAGGCCTAGTGGACTTACTACAATTTCCAAATGGACCCAAAACTTTTATATGTAACAAAAATTCCTTAATCATTAAATAAGAAGGTATATGAAACTTTTATTATTTTTGAAAACTACCATGGAAACTTTTGCAAATTAACCATATCAAAACAATAACCCTTATTAATGTAAGATTTTGCACTAGATTTCATTTCATTGTTTAAAAGCAATTGTTGAAAATTAATTGTAATAACCCGTACCTTACGCTTTTTTTTAAGTTTTAGCTGTTTTAATATACTGTCATAGTCAGGTGGGTTTATGGTAGTTGCGTTTTGTTTTATGAGATATTCATCTGATTATATAGTGTTAAGACAAGACCAAGTATTGAAATAATAAGACATAACAATAGTAAAGCCTAGATGTTATTAGCATTAATTAATACTCCACAATGACTACACCTACACAATTATTTATAATTTTATAACGAATATAATTGGAGCCAAAATATAGAATTGGGCTCATATTTACATTTTTCTGAAAATTGATTCTAAAAGAAAATCAAAAAAGGCCTCAACAAGCTCAACAAGTTAAGAGTGTAAATGGCCTCTCCCAACTCACCTAACTTATGCGAAATGCCATGGCCAGTAATTTAATAATTCTGTTGATCACAGCTCACCAAATTCAAATGTGGCAAATTCTCTAAAATTAATTTTTAAAAGATGTGATCCTACTAGTAAGTGATTGAACCGCAACTTTAATATTATCATCTTTTTATTTAAAATTGTAGAGGTTATTCATAACTCAAATATGGGTGGTACAAATAGTAGCAATAAAACTCGAAGTCAACCCACAGTATATAATGAATTCATTGGTAAAAGTTACATCAGTGCTGCGACATGTTTCGGTCAACAGACCATCATCAGGCTCTATGAAGAGAACATATAATATCAGAATAAAGGTGACAATATTTAAAAATGAAAGAACATGGTTAATTAACAATATCAGCAAAAAATAATCCAATAAATTTAGATAATAACAAAAGTAACATTAAAACTAAATAATTATTATATATCTAAAACAGACTCACCTATGTGTGTAGACTATGTGTATATGTTTAAATGATTAAATGGGTATGAATAGAAATGGGAAGTTGAACAGTAAAAGGTTAAAAAAGTTAAAACTGTTGCAAATTATTTATAGGGTAGACATCATGAAATAATTAACAAGGGGTTGAAAACAAAGAAAAAAGAATTTTTAATTATGCAGTCAGTGTCAAATAATTATTAATATAAAAAAAAGGGAGAAATTAGCAAAAAGCAGCAGAAACTTAAAAAGAAAATTGTCGACAAACAATAAAACAAGGTAAACTTGTTTTACCGATCTCCAAACGGAGTTCGATCTCCACAAATCCCGGAAAAAACCTGATTAAACTGAGTGGTAAGTCAGACAATCAGTTTGAGGAAACAACCTCAAAAATGTAAAAACAATATTGTATAATAAAATGTAAATCAACATCATTCTCCATAAGGAAAAATTACAAAATTTTTTTACAAAGCACCGCACTATAGAACTACTGATAAATTACAAATATGGTAACGGAAACGGAAATATAAATACCAAGTAACCAACTGAATAAATCAATCAGTCAATCAATCAATCATGGAGATAATAAGTAAGTATTAGATTCAAGCATATAGGAGAACAAGAAATTATGGACATGGCAAATCCTATAGAAATTAAAGAGGACAGAGCTTAAAACAAAACCAATCAATTACAAAACTAAACTGGCTGGGATGTTCTTGAACCACGTACCACTATTTTGCCATTCTCGATTCGGTGTAAGAAACAGACGGTTCGTCTTCACGTTAGATCCTCGTTTTGACAAAAGTTTTCTGTATAATCTTGAAAAAAAAAGCATTGAAAAGTAAAATTAAATAAAAAACCCTTAATTTGACCTACCTAACGGGGCAGATGTCTTCATTACTATTGTTTCGGATTAACCATTTACTGTCCGCTAATCTACGGCCCCCTCCTTGGCAGGTTTTTGAAAATACTCGATTATATTCTATTCTATTTGTGCTTGTTCCATCATGAAACTTTTCTTCTTGAAAAAAATCCGTCAAACAGTTGACTGCCTCACCTCCTCGAAATGCTAGCTCATAAGATATGAGATGAAATAATTTTTTCTGCAGACCTTCCGGCTCGTTTTCATCGTAAAGCTTCAAAATTTGCAGCAATTCTGTGAGTAAAAGCCGATGAGCTTTCTTTTCTATTTTCCGGGTTCATTTGTAATATTTTGCGCGTAGCATCTCGGGCACTCCCAGCAGATTTAAATCTTACATCATTAAATGGATCTATTACAATACCGAAATCTTCCCAATATTTTTCCTGAACAAGTTTTGGTGTTACGTTCCACATTGTTTTTACTACACTTTCTTTATAGAAGGATCCATCCTTTTTGCGCATGTTGCTTGCCCAGTCCTTTAGAGTGAAGGCAATTTTTTCCTCGTTCTATTAAGTGATTTCTTTCAGCACAAAACTCTTGAAATTGTCTCCATACTGACATTTTTGACTTTTTCGTATTCGTTGGCGTAAAATTGTCTAAATTCTTGTCAATATCTACAGCAGAAGCATTTCCAAATCGCGACATTGTACAATATTGTTATCGCCACAGGTGACGCCAATGTGACAGCAACTGACAGTGACACAAAACGATTTGATTTATTTATAAACTTCTCTCATAAAAATTATAGTCGCCACAGTTGATGTCAATGTGACAGCAACTGACAGAGACACAAAACGATTTGTTTGATTCAAAAAATTTTCTTATAAAATTTAACTCGTGCAATGAAAATGAATCGATAATTTTTGACAAATCTGCTCTCACGCAAGTTAAACTGAAAAAGGCTGAAAAGGGGATAATTTTCATTGCACTAGTTAAATTACTACTGAAAATTGTATACATAACGATGGTGAAACTGGGGATTCCACAAAGAAAATAAGGAAACTACAAAGTTCTTGAAAGACAAACAATACTTAACGAAATTATTAAAAAGGAAGACGAAGAAAAATATTATATGGATCTCTAGGTTTAAGTTGTTCATTCAGGTACAACAGTGAGTTATCCTTTAGAGCCTCATTGATCTCAAACATCTCTAGTTGATTCATCCCCTTAAAACATTTGTGAAGTCTAAAGCAGTTGGAAATTGAAAAACTATGATTTTCTGAAATAATATGGTTAGTAAAGGCTTAGGTAGAAGGAGGTGGATCAAAGCTTTTATATTAATTGATGCGATTAATATGTTCTTTAATTCTATTATCCAAAAAGCTTCCGGATTGACCTATATAAACTGCATTACAATCATCACAACAAAGTTTATAAACACCTAAAACAGGCACAGCCATATAGCCTGATGATGACTTCCTTAGGCGAAACTAGTAGCTTGTTACTAACGCCTGTATTCACAATAAATATTTGTTGTGAAATTAATATTGGAATTTTCCTTTCTTTATGTATATTTTTATTATTTTACAATTTACTATAATTTGTAGTCTTATAGTTGAGGTAGTTCATTTTCTTTTTTTTTAAACCCTCCTCTTTTAACCATCTTGTTATTCCAGATACTGTTGCACCATAAACAGACTAACGGCTGCAGTTACCCTACTCAGCATTAACGAACGTTTCAAGATAATTCCTTCCAAACAATAGCAACAAAACATAGTGTGACCTTTTCTCACCTAACAACTCAACGTCAACTTTTGGGATAACATATTTCCCGAGCTATTATTTCCCCTAACAATGCCCGCCCAAAACATAATAAAGTTAATTCAACGAAAACAGTCTTTTATCTCTATCTTGTTGCGAATAGTAGAAGGTGGCTCTCCTAATGTCTATAGAGAGTTTTACTTTGAAGTGAGAAAATATAATTAAATTCTGTGTGATTAATGTTTGTGTGATCGCTGTAAGGGTAGGTATGTTTCCCTTTTTGAGTTCGTCTCGCTCTACCAAAAAAGCAAGTAATTTATATTTGTCATTTTATGTTTATCGTTTATTTAAATTGCTACCGACCGGAAAAAGGTGGGGGTAAGTAGTTTAAAATTAATCACCGCGCGAATTAAAGGATGTCTTTTTGTTTTTTGTGGTGCAAAAACAATGTTTAATTATAAAGGTATTATGGAATTAGGTTAGGCTGACATATTAGAAATAATCATAAAAGCATAAAAAGTATTTTAGGAAAATATTCGTACTAACCCTTACTTTCTGGAAGTTTACTATAGTAACTTACACCTAATATCAGGGGAGACGGAACTAATAATTTTTTACTTGCTCAAATATTACCCATTTCTGGTCAACTGTGTCTGGATATGACCGAAAGGAATTAGACGCGGTGTAATGTTGCATACTCTCCATTTAAGGTAACATACAGGGTGTCCCGAAAAGAATGCTCATAAATTATACCACAGATTCTGGGGTCAAAAAAATGGTGATTGAACCCATGCCCTGGGCACTCTCCTCAAATGACAGGTCCACGTTTAGTAGTTAATACTCAGGACACGGAAGTCGCCACTATCGAAAATAAAATCACAACCAACAGGAAATCCGTTAATGACATTACAATTTTAAATTTAAATGTTGTCAACAATGTTGTTTGATAGTTATTATTGTATTTTCTCGTTGGTAGATTTCTTTTCCAATTAGAGTTTGTGTACTTGTGTTATAAATACCTAGTATTGTATTTTCTTAGTAATTACTGTACTTTCTCGTTAGTAGTTATATTTTCCAGTTAATGTTTTTGCAGTTATTTATAAAAATATGGTTTTTATGTGTTCTTTTACGGGTTGCCTTTATAGAAAAAACTATAAAAAAGTGCATTGTTTACCAAAGGATCCACAGGTAAGAATTTGCTTTTTTAAAAGTTTAGCGTATACCTATGTATTAGTATATGATGCATATTATATTATTTTTATGTTCCATATTTACAGATCCCAAGAAAGTGTTGTGATGCTTCGTTACAAATCTGCATCGACCACTTTACTAAAGACTGATTTTTATTACAAAATATAAATGTTACAGATTTAAAATTAGATGCTGTGTCTACTCTAAAATTTTCAGGTAAGGGAATGATTTTAAAATTTTGATTGTGAATAAAAGCAAAAAAACTTTTTCAAAAAAAAGCTTACGTAATTTTTTTCAGATATTTTTCATTATTTCCATTATTTAGACCTGATCCCTTTAACAAATATGGAACACTACTATTATAGGTTAGTATACAATTTTATTCTAAATTTCTAATTACTTGTCTTATATTGACACCTCAGTTTTATAATATTTAATATTTCTTTTTCAGAATCTTTCATTGTTCTGATGATCCTCTAACAGCAGGATGATTGGGGGAAGAAGAAGAAAAATAAATTTGACTCCTACTGCTAAAAAACTTTACCAAACGGCTAAGAGCTTAAAAAAAGTTGCCCATCGATTAGAGACACAAACTGTATCAAATAAAGAATTATTACTTATTGTATTTTTATTTCTGTATCTGTAAGTCAATACCAAATTATTAACAATATTAAAATACTTTGAAAAATATATTTATTATATTTATTAGAATATTTTTAAAATATTTTAATACAATTTAAATTAAATTTTAAATAAAATTAAAATACAATTATATAGTTAGTACCTACTCAGGTCACGAGCGGTGCTGTAAACACGTTTTTAAAAAACCCTTAGAGTCGGCTATCTATGAACTTCTTTCTAATCTATGATTGAACCCCATTTACCTATATACAATAGCGCACACAAAAAAAGTTTCAGGGTGCTAAAGTTAAAAATTTAAATATTTTTTTTAACATTACTCTAAAACGGTTTAACTGTAATATATGAAAATTTATAGGAAATACTAGTAGAGAATACCCAATAAATTGGATTTTCAGAAGGGATCAACACCCCTTTCACCCCTCATTTTTTAGGGCTATAATTTAACAAAATATGGACCGCCACTGGAACCAAACGTCTATTTTTAAACTTTTGTATCTCTCTGTATTTCTTTGTAAATATTTTATTATGGAAGATACAGCCACTCTTTAAAATGACAATTTCAATATTGAATATTTACTACATTTTCACAAATATTAAAAACATCTTTATTATTAAATTACAATTGTTAAACAAACAAGATATTTGCCTTAACTCAACAAGTGTTCAATATTACCTCCTCCTTCCTGTATACAAGTTCTAAATCGTTTTAATAAGGAATACCGAATTTTTTGAAAAATTAAAGGTTTTTGTCGAAACTCGTTAGCAATTTGTAAATTTTTGTGCCTCAGTTGATTCTCACTAGTTTTTTCCATAGAATAAACATTTTCTTTCATATATATCCCCAGAAACAAAAATCTAATGGATTTAAACATGGACCGCGCGGTGGCCATTCAGTTGGTGCATCTGGATTTTAATTTTTTTAAAGGGCGCTACTTTATTGATGTGATCAATGTCGTTGCCCCTCCTATTAATTTAACCTGTACAGCTGATAGTATTGACAGCGGTCAGTTGTAGTGAACACCGTAAAATTACAGTTATAATTTAAATAAATAATTATTTTTGTACCTATTTACATAATTATATGAGAAAAAAATGCCAAAATAAAAATTATTGGGCATATCTATAAGAAGTTTACCTACAAGGTCCCTATCTAAAAGTTTTAAATGCATGCACTAGGTTAGTTAAAGTACCTACATATTTTTTTTGTGTTTGGATAAATTAAATTGTGATAATATCAACCAAATATATTTTAGAATATTTAAATAATAAAAATAAATGTTGATTTATAGTTTCTCATAAACATGAAAATGAATTGTTCAATATTGTTATTAAATGTGTGACAGGTCCATAAATTTAACAATAATAATAAAACAACTCGTGATTTTATCAAAGGTAATACCACGAGTCCTTAAAATTTTATCGATAAATTTTTAGTTTCGACGAAAACTTTTTTATTTGGCAAAAATACGAAAACAAACTGAAATGTGATAAAATCACGAGTCCGTAGGACGAGTGATTTTATCTTATTCAGTTTGTTTGATTAGGTTAGTTTGAGTAGTTTTGCCTAAAATAAAAAAGTTTGAGTCTAGAAAATAAAAATTTATCTAGTAAAATTTTACAGGACGAATGGTATTTGAGAAGATTATTTTTTGAACCATTCTGTACAAAAACCACTTTATTTAATAACTTATCGTTATCTTTTTACCAATTCTTACTATTTTAATTATAATGTTTTGATCTTTTAATAACATTAATAAAAAATTTGACATGCTAACTAGGACACGTGTATTTTGTGTTGCCTACCGATGATCTAATTTATTAACACATTAATAATCAAGAGAAAGAAAGGAAGTGGGTTTACACAGAATAATATTTAATAAATACATTATTATTTTAAGAGAAAGTACTTATAATTTTTTGATCTTTTAATAACTTTAATAAAAAATTTGACAAGCCCGACTTTAATGACGTAATCAATATGGTTCACAAAATGCCGAACTTATCCTATACACTAGATAGTATTTACAGTTGTCAGTTGTGAAAACAGGGTTATAATTTGAATAAATATTTATTTTTATACCTATTTATACAATTATATTATGTAAGAGAAAATAACCAAAATAAAAATTATTAGGTATATCTAATAAAAGTTTACCTACAAGACCACATTTGCCTGTAGGCATATAAAAGTTTTAAATGCATACAGAACCAGGAAGCAGGTTAGTCTTAAAATAACTACATATTTGGTTTTTCATTATCGTTTAGATAAATTGAATTGTGATAATAATAATAACAAAATATATTTCAGAATATTTAGATAATATAAATGATGATTTATAGTAAGGTACTTATAAATAAGAAAATTGATTGTGCAATATTGTTATTGATTTTTGACAGTTCTATAATTTTATCAATACTAGTAAAACGATTAGTGGTTTTATCAGTATTAAACAGAATGATTGGCTAGCATTTAGCATAGAACATTGAAGATTAAGCGTTTTCATTGGACGAAATCACAAAACTGTGATATTTTGAGAGGTGAAAATGGGAATGATTGGCTAGCATTTAGTGCAAAACATTAAAAAATGTCATTTTAATATAATTTTGTCAATTTTAACTATAAATAACATTGCAGGAAATGGGATTTTAATTTGATTACTTTCTTAAAATTATGTTTTAATCCATATAAATTAATATATATATCTCCAATTTAGCAAACAATTGGAAAATTTTATATTTTTTTGCATACCTACATCTTTAAACTTGTATCATTACCTTAGAACATAAAATAGTAAGGAAGGAGTTTATGTTATATCTACAATGTTAAAATCATAGATAAGAGATATATATATATATATACTGAGATAGATCGGAAACTGCCATTATAACCTCGACACCAAAACGATATTCGCGGCACCTCGCGTCTGGAACCAAGAACTATAAGATAAAGCGGGAAACTTAAATGTATTTAAATATTAATAGGTTTTGATTAATATTTTGATGGGAAAAATCTCCAGGTCTCTTCAATAATACACAAATATACATCTTTATGAAATATTTATTACATTCAATAAATTATTTACATGTGCATGACAAACTCTATGTAATTCATGAATTCTAGACAATGTTTTTTCTTTTAAATCTAACCATCCAATAAATGCCACCATATAGATTGCATAGCTAAAATTAAATGTTCAATTAATATTTATAAGATATTTCTCTCTTAAAATTATTAATTAATCCCAAAGTTCTCACAGTTAAAGTATTTTAGACACAACACAAACATTAAATAAAGAAGTGTTTAATAAAACTTTCAAGGTTTATTTAAAAAATTAAATTTCACGGTTAATTTAAATTAAAAATTGAATAACCGTGAAACATTAAAAAGTTATTATTTTAAGGCTTTTATTATTTTATATATTTTAATTCAACTTACTTGTTCATCTTTAGGAATTTGATGCATTTGATATCCTGTTTTATCGGAGTTATTGCATCCAGGAACACAACATTGAAAACCCATTTTTATCTCTAATTAATCACGAATTGTAACAAATACTTCTTATACACTATAAATTACTGTAAAGAGTAACCGAACAGATGCGACATATGATAGCACCCCAGCGTTTTTTGCGGTTGGAACCTCAACTAATAACAATGAACTTTTATTTACATATAAGATTCCTAGCCATGGTTAAAATCTAGCGACGGAAGTCGGCCATATTGGATAACCATTTATGACTCATACTTTGTTTACAAGTTATAAAAATTTAGTTTTCTGTTAAAAATTTCGATTAATTATTTATTGGTAAGTAGCTATTATTATAATAAATATACATTATATATACGTAAACTATATTTATATGTTTAAATTAAATTAATACTTTGTATTGATCCCTAACCTATCTACTTAAATTGACATAGGCGTATCAATAATGGAAAGAGAATATTTTATTTTAATTATCATTAATTTACAATTTTTTGGTTAATCTCATAACTGTATATGTCAATTATTTTTATGTCTATGGAGTATTCTAAAGCAATGTTGTACAATAAATGTATTTGTGTATTAATTAACACATTATTACATTCACAGTTTCCCACAGGATGAAAATATTAGACGGAAATTGTTAAATATTGTGGATAAAGATAACTGGAGTCCAGGCAAGAATAGCTTTTTAGACTCACAACATTTTACAGAACAATCATTTGAAAGAATTTCTTCAGTAATTGTTTTATTAGTACCAATAAATGCTATACCTACAATTAAAATCGCAAGAATGAAATATTGTTGTGCGAGTACGCCCCTGGCGCTATGACCCAGACGCGAAGGAAACAGATGATGCGAGAGTCTTCCAGAATATACGATATACGTTTGTTCGACGACGCCCGACGAGCAAGCGGTCGAATGATCGAGAATAGACTGGAGTATGCTGGAACAATACTTACCTATATAAAGGACCGATTTGAATATTTTGAGTTAGTTAGTAGTATGTTGTTAGATAAATGCGATTAGAAATATTGTCTTACATAAATTAAAGTATTGTAAATAAATTGTGTTATATAAATTAAACAGTGTTAGTGATTTAAATAGTATAAAAATAAATTAAAAAGACTAGTAAAAATAAATAAACGTTACATTGGTGTCAGAAGTGGGATATTGTAAATAAATAAGGTAAAAAAAATAAATAAATAAATATGTCGAAAAAACTTTGAAACTTGAAAGTGACAGAATTACGTCAAGAGCTGGAGGATCGTAAATTGGAAACAACAGGAAGGAAGACTGAGTTGTTGCAGCGACTTAAGCAAGCATTGGAAAATGATGGTTTAGATCCAGAAAATCATATTTTCGTAGACGACTCTTCTGCTACAATTATTTCTTCCTTAAATAAAGTTTCTTCTGATATTTCTTCTTTGGAAAATAAAGTTTCTTCTGATATTTCTTCTTTGGAAAATAAAGTTTCTTCCGATATGTCTTCTTTGAAGAGTGATATCTCTTCCGACATGTCTTCTTTGAAAAGTGATATTTCTTCTTTGGAAAATAAAGTTTCTTCTGACATTTCTTCTTTGGAAAAAAGAGTTTCTTCTGATATGTCTTCTTTAAAAAATGATATTTCTTCTTTGGAAAACAAAGTTTCTTTGGACATTTCTTCTATGGAAAATAAAATGTCTTCATTTGAAAACAAAATTGAAGAGAAAATAAGAGAAATGGAAAAGCAAATGGAAGAGATGGAAAAAGGAGGTAAGGAAGATATGGAAGATTTAGGAGAGGAAAACGAGGACGAAATGAGAAGCTTCAAAGTGGAGCGGAAACCGAAATTGGAAGGCAGCGAAAGTTCTGTTCGTGTTAAGGCCCCAACCTTTGACGGAAAGATGTCTTGGGAAAATTATCTCAAACAGTTCGAAACAGCTGCAAGAGCGAACGGATGGTCCCAAAAAGAGAAGGCAATAAACCTCACCATCGCTCTGAGAGGAGACGCTTTGGATGTTCTTCAGACCATACCAGTGGAGGACACAGATGATTTTGAGCAACTGAAGAAAAGCTTGAACATGCGATATGGTCACGAACACCTGGAGAACTTGCACCGATCGCAGTTGAAGACTCGAAAACAGAAGCGAGAGGAGACACTTCAAGAGTACGAAGCAGATATTGCCAGATTGGTAAGATTTGCTTACCCTTGAGCTCCAGAACAAATGATGGAATGTTTAGCTGTTGAAGCATTTCTTGATGGACTTCGTGACCACGAAATGGCAAAGACACTCCGTTTAGCTCACCACAAAACATTAGTTGACATCTTGTCTGCTGCGCTTGAGTATGAAGCGGCTTCGAAAGCTTGTGGAGGATACAGTAAAGTAAGGTCCGTAACGGAAGAGGAAGATGAAAATAAGTTAGACCAATTAGTAAATATGATGAAGAACTTTACTGATAAGAAAAAGAAGAAGACCATCAGGCGCTGGAATTGTGGTGAAATAGGACATGCTCGCAATTCATGTAAACGTCCTGGGGTCACTACGAATCAAGAAACTACTCCACAGGAAAAACTAAAACGGGCCGGCCTAGAGGGGGCAGCTTCGACCCGGAACGTTTCCAAAGACCCTCTCATATTAATAGCCTCTTTGAAATGCCGCGAAGACAGTGTATATGTAGATGGTGAAGTCAACGGTAAAAAGTATACACTATTGGTGGATACTGGAGCGACCAGAACGATTATACGGCCAACAACTATAAATAGCCGTAAGAAGCTTTTACCAACAAGGCTACGACTGCGAACTGCCACAGGTGATAGAGCCAACATCCTTGGAGAAGTCCAGGTTCAAATAGGAATTGGCTCAGAAAAGTTCACGCATACTGTTATTGTCGCTGATATTGAGGAAGATGTCATATTAGGAATGGATGTGATGAACTTACATGGTTTCCAACTGGATTTCAAGAACAGAGTTATCAAAGTCGGTTCCGAAGAAATATTCCTTCATCCATATGAGGACAAAACCGTGCCAGCCGTTGTCCAGGAGGATACTGTGGTACCTGGTAGAAGCGAAACGATCATAGTGGCCAGACTGCAAGGAACTATTGACGAAGGAATACCTGTGATGATGGAACCATGGAACCATGATGAGGAGGTCGGTCGAGGAATTTTGATAGGAAAAGGATTAGTCACTTCTGCTAAAGAAATTCCAGTACGAGTTATAAATGTCAATGATCACCCAATTACGATCAAGAAAGAGACCAAAGTTGGAACCTCCGTACAAGTAACATCTATAATTCGACAGACAGCTATTCCCGATAATTCCAATGATAAGTTTGAACAAATGGTGGCGGTTGCTGGTACATGTTTAAACCGAGAAGAGAAAAGAAAAATGAAAGACTGTCTTCATCGGTATCGCAACATTTTTGTACCAAAGGGAGGTAAGACAGGACGTACCTCTGCTGTAAAACATAAAATCGACACGGGTGATGCCAAGCCAATTCGTCAATCAGCTAGAAGATTACCACAGGCGAAGAGGCAAGAAGCTGAAAGGATTGTCCGAGAAATGGAAGAAGATGGAGTGATAGAACCTTCTACCAGTACATGGGTCTCTCCGGTAGTCTTGGTCAAGAAAAAGGATGGGACTACGAGGTTCTATGTAGACTACCGTCAGTTGAACAATGTTACCAAGAAGGACAGTTATCCTCTGCCTCGAATCGACGATACCTTGGACACTCTAGCTGGAAGTAAATTATTTTCTACCTTAGATTTGAAGTCTGGTTATTGGCACTTAGAAATGGACCCAAGAGACAAAGAAAAGACAGCCTTTACCACCGGTTCTGGATTATTTCAGTTCAATGTCATGCCATTCGGACTATGTAATGCTCCTGCGACATTTGAAAGACTGATGGAGAACGTATTGAGAGGGTTGTCTTGGAAAACGTGCCTGGTCTACTTAGACGACATCATAGTCTTGGGGGAGACATTCGAAGAACATCTGAAAAACTTAGAAGATGTTTTTAAAAGACTTCAAGCTGCCCAACTTATGCTGAATCCAAAGAAATGCCAGTTATTCCAAGACAAAGTTAATTATCTGGGTCATATTGTCAGCAAGGAAGGCGTGTCTGTAGATAAGGACAAGGTTTCTTCTATCAAACAATGGCCACAACCAACTGATAAACATCAATTAAGAAGTTTTCTTGGTCTATGTACATACTATCGCAGATTTATCAGAAAGTTTTCAGACATTGCTAAGCCATTAACACGCCTTACAGAGGAAACGAGAGAGTTCTGCTGGGATGAAAACTGTCAAACGGCTTTTGAAACTCTGAAGAAGCATCTAACCGCAGCACCGATATTAGGCTACCCACAACCGGAAGGAGAATTTATTTTGGATACAGATGCCAGTAATGTCGGAATTGGAGGAGTTCTTTCACAGATTCAAGATGGACAAGAGAGAGTCCTGGGTTATTTTAGTAAAGTACTCTCCAAACCTGAGCGGAATTACTGCGTTACGAGAAGAGAACTTCTGGTAGTTGTGAAATCGGTGGAACACTTCTACCAATATCTTTATGGAAGAAAATTCTTAATCCGGACGGACCATGCAGCCCTAAAATGGCTAATGCAGTTTAAGAACCCTGAAGGTCAAATTGCCAGGTGGATCGAACGACTCCAAGAGTACGACTTTAGGATTGAACATCGAGCTGGGATAAGTCACAGAAATGCAGACTCCCTTTCCAGAAGACCGTGCCCAGAAGAGTGTTCTCACTGCAGTAAGACAGAATTAAAAGAAACTGCAATACTACGAACAACTGTAGTTAACGACGACTGGGCACCTACTAGAATTAAAGAAGAACAAGAGACTGCGAACTGCCACAGGTGATAGAGCCAACATCCTTGGAGAAGTCCAGGTTCAAATAGGAATTGGCTCAGAAAAGTTCACGCATACTGTTATTGTCGCTGATATTGAGGAAGATGTCATATTAGGAATGGATGTGATGAACTTACATGGTTTCCAACTGGATTTCAAGAACAGAGTTATCAAAGTCGGTTCCGAAGAAATATTCCTTCATCCATATGAGGACAAAACCGTGCCAGCCGTTGTCCAGGAGGATACTGTGGTACCTGGTAGAAGCGAAACGATCATAGTGGCCAGACTGCAAGGAACTATTGACGAAGGAATACCTGTGATGATGGAACCATGGAACCATGATGAGGAGGTCGGTCGAGGAATTTTGATAGGAAAAGGATTAGTCACTTCTGCTAAAGAAATTCCAGTACGAGTTATAAATGTCAATGATCACCCAATTACGATCAAGAAAGAGACCAAAGTTGGAACCTCCGTACAAGTAACATCTATAATTCGACAGACAGCTATTCCCGATAATTCCAATGATAAGTTTGAACAAATGGTGGCGGTTGCTGGTACATGTTTAAACCGAGAAGAGAAAAGAAAAATGAAAGACTGTCTTCATCGGTATCGCAACATTTTTGTACCAAAGGGAGGTAAGACAGGACGTACCTCTGCTGTAAAACATAAAATCGACACGGGTGATGCCAAGCCAATTCGTCAATCAGCTAGAAGATTACCACAGGCGAAGAGGCAAGAAGCTGAAAGGATTGTCCGAGAAATGGAAGAAGATGGAGTGATAGAACCTTCTACCAGTACATGGGTCTCTCCGGTAGTCTTGGTCAAGAAAAAGGATGGGACTACGAGGTTCTATGTAGACTACCGTCAGTTGAACAATGTTACCAAGAAGGACAGTTATCCTCTGCCTCGAATCGACGATACCTTGGACACTCTAGCTGGAAGTAAATTATTTTCTACCTTAGATTTGAAGTCTGGTTATTGGCACTTAGAAATGGACCCAAGAGACAAAGAAAAGACAGCCTTTACCACCGGTTCTGGATTATTTCAGTTCAATGTCATGCCATTCGGACTATGTAATGCTCCTGCGACATTTGAAAGACTGATGGAGAACGTATTGAGAGGGTTGTCTTGGAAAACGTGCCTGGTCTACTTAGACGACATCATAGTCTTGGGGGAGACATTCGAAGAACATCTGAAAAACTTAGAAGATGTTTTTAAAAGACTTCAAGCTGCCCAACTTATGCTGAATCCAAAGAAATGCCAGTTATTCCAAGACAAAGTTAATTATCTGGGTCATATTGTCAGCAAGGAAGGCGTGTCTGTAGATAAGGACAAGGTTTCTTCTATCAAACAATGGCCACAACCAACTGATAAACATCAATTAAGAAGTTTTCTTGGTCTATGTACATACTATCGCAGATTTATCAGAAAGTTTTCAGACATTGCTAAGCCATTAACACGCCTTACAGAGGAAACGAGAGAGTTCTGCTGGGATGAAAACTGTCAAACGGCTTTTGAAACTCTGAAGAAGCATCTAACCGCAGCACCGATATTAGGCTACCCACAACCGGAAGGAGAATTTATTTTGGATACAGATGCCAGTAATGTCGGAATTGGAGGAGTTCTTTCACAGATTCAAGATGGACAAGAGAGAGTCCTGGGTTATTTTAGTAAAGTACTCTCCAAACCTGAGCGGAATTACTGCGTTACGAGAAGAGAACTTCTGGCAGTTGTGAAATCGGTGGAACACTTCTACCAATATCTTTATGGAAGAAAATTCTTAATCCGGACGGACCATGCAGCCCTAAAATGGCTAATGCAGTTTAAGAACCCTGAAGGTCAAATTGCCAGGTGGATCGAACGACTCCAAGAGTACGACTTTAGGATTGAACATCGAGCTGGGATAAGTCACAGAAATGCAGACTCCCTTTCCAGAAGACCGTGCCCAGAAGAGTGTTCTCACTGCAGTAAGACAGAATTAAAAGAAACTGCAATACTACGAACAACTGTAGTTAACGACGACTGGGCACCTACTAGAATTAAAGAAGAACAAGATAATGATCCTGTTTTAAAGAAAATGAGAGAATGGAAGATAGAAGATCGTCGACCTACTTGGCAAGAAGTGTCAAAATTCTCTACAGTCCTTAAATCATATTGGGCTCAGTGGGAGTCTTTCATTTTGGAAGGCGATTTATTAAAGAGAATAATTGAAAATGATGACGGTTCCGTTAACAGAAAGCAATTAGTTATACCAAAGAGTAGAGTAGCCGAAGTACTACGACAGTTACACGACAGTCCATCAGGAGGTCATCTTGGTGTCAAGAAAACCCTGCAGAGAGTTCGTGAAAGGTTTTATTGGATGAATAGTTCCGATGATGTTAAGGACTGGTGTAAGAAGTGTACCATCTGTGCTGCTAGTAATGGACCTCAGAAAAGAGGAAAGGCTCCCATGAAACAATATAACGTTGGTAGCCCATTTGAGAGAATTGCTTTAGATATTGCTGGTCCGTTCCCCACTACTGAGAATAAGAATAAATACATGTTGGTGGTAATGGATTATTTTACGAAGTGGGTTGAAGTCTACGCCATTCCAAATCAAGAGGCAGCAACTGTCGCAGACGTGCTAGTGAAGGAGTTTATTTGCCGATATGGAGTGCCCTTGAAGATTCACAGTGACCAAGAAAGGAACTTCGAAAGTCAACTCTTTCAAGGAATTTGCGACAATTTAGGAATGAAGAAAACAAGAACTACAGCATTGCACCCACAATCGGATGGAATGGTAGAACGCATGAATAAAACCATTGGCAAATATCTATCAAAAGTAGTATCCAATCACCAAAGAGACTGGGACCAGTATATTTCGCTCTTTGCAATGGCTTATCGATCCGCCGTCAATGAATCAACAGGTCAAACACCAGCAAAAGTCTTGTTTGGACGCGAGATGAGGTTACCATGCGACCTCGAGTTTGGATGCCGACCTGGTTCGCTCCCATCTCCAAGTTGCCAGTGACAGGATGAAGAAACGGTATGATACCCAAGCTATAGAGGGATGTTTCCAAGAAGGTGACAAAGTGTCGCTCCATAACCCGAAAAGACAGAAGGGGTACTCACCAAAGCTACAACAATCTTGGGAGGGACCATACATCATTAAGAAAAGAATCAATGACGTCATATACCGTATAATAAAGACCCCGAATGGAAAACCTAAGGTAGTACACCGAAACCGACTGGCGAAATTTGAAGGAGATCATAACCAGGAAGAAGAAGTCGTAAATCAAGTCCAAGATACACCCGACCTTGCTTTCGAAGAATTTATGGGTGCATATGGAGGTACTGGGAAAGCTAGATACGGCGTGACTATTGAGAGAGAGCACGACCTGTTCACACTTCCTGATGACTACTCATTGGCCCATAGCGTTTCCGCCACTATCAGCGACGGCCGAGGATTAGCGTCTGTCTTTCGAAGGAAGTTTGGTCGATTGTCAGAACTTCGAAATCAGTTACCAGCCACTGGGAAGGCTTTGATACTTAGAGATGACTCCCGTTGCCTCTTCTATCTGATTACCAAGAATACCTACCAAGACCAGCCCACTTATCGAAATATATGGGAATCATTACTTAACTTGAGAGAGCACATATTGGAGTCCAACATACAGAAGCTAGCCATGCCGAAAATAGAGTGCAACTCATTGGATTGGAGGGTCATCCGAAATATGGTGGAAGTAATCTTTAAAGATACCGAAGTCCAAGTGTTGGTATGCAGCCATTCGCCCCGTGTCCAGCTGACATCAAAGACCATTCCATGTTATTTCCATGCAACTGGAAATTGTAGACGAGGATTCAGTTGCAAGTATCTCCATCCAGTCTCAATTCCTTAAAAGTTCCAGGAGGAACTATCTCTTAAGGAGGGGGCAATGTTGTGCAAGTACGCCCCTGGCGCTATGACCCAGACGCGAAGGAAACAGATGATGCGAGAGTCTTCCAGAATATACGATATACGTTTGTTCGACGACGCCCGACGAGCAAGCGGTCGAATGATCGAGAATAGACTGGAGTATGCTGGAACAATACTTACCTATATAAAGGACCGATTTGAATATTTTGAGTTAGTTAGTAGTATGTTGTTAGATAAATGCGATTAGAAATATTGTCTTACATAAATTAAAGTATTGTAAATAAATTGTGTTATATAAATTAAACAGTGTTAGTGATTTAAATAGTATAAAAATAAATTAAAAAGACTAGTAAAAATAAATAAACGTTACAATATGTAAGTAATTATTACATCCACAAATTGCTTTAATAACATTGACCAAATCTATATTTTTTCTCAAATCTATTTACAGATATTTTACTTAAACATATATTTCACTAATATATAACTTTTCTATGCAGGTAAGGACTAACGACCCTTATGCTGAAACTATTGAAGTGAAACTATTTCACCAGTTCCTGTTCTTGAAACTCTACCATCTACTTCTGAAAGTCCTCGTAGGAAACAACTTATAAAAAGCATCTGTGTAGTATATTTAAAAACAAGAATTTATTATATATGTAAAAGTAAAATAAATAATGTAGAAAAAATTAGACATGTTTACACAAAATTCAATTTAAGGGCCAATAGGAATTAAGGAATGAAAAATTTTAATAAAAATTGTGTAGCATATAACTGGTTTTATTTCCCTAAATCTAGTACCCCCATTTTAGGCAATTTCATACTATTTTTTTCCTCTACTTTCCTTATTAAAATGGTTATTTTAATATATACTGAATAATAATAAGTATTAAATTGATTGTACTAACCCTTACTTTTTGGAAGTCCATCTTATTAAGGATAATAAAAAACTCTTCGTTTTAACAAAACTTCCAATATTTATTTAAAAACTGCTTTTTTAAAAGACTCAAAAAATAATTTGTTATCAAAGAACCAGTCTGGTTTTAGGGAGGATCATTCTTGTGAAACTGCTCTCCAGAAAATCATTAATGAATTTAAATTCGCTAGGGATAGAAATCTTGTCACTGTGGTAGTTTTTTTAGATCTGAAAAGGGCTTTTGAAGTAGTTAATAGAAAAATTTTGCTTTTAAAATTAAAAAAATATTTTGGATTTAGTGATTCAACATACAAGTGGTTTGAATCATATCTTCAAAATAGATATCAACAAACAAAAATTGGTGAAAAATATTCTACAAGATTGAAAGTGGATACAGGGGTTCCACAAGGTAGTGTACTTGGGCCACTGCTATTCATATTATTTATTAATGATATTTTTCATTTAGACCTAGAGGACTGCCAAATACATCTTTTTGCTGATGATACTATTTTGTATGTTTCTGGTACAAGTATACTTTCAGTTATAGAAAAACTTAATAAAATTCTAATTAAAATAAAAAAATGGATTGATATAAACAGGTTATTGGTAAACCCTACTAAATCTAAATATATGATAATTGGTAACAATAAATATTTAACTGAAAACATTAATCTTAAGGTGAAGTTTGACAACGTAGATCTGGAGAAAGTAGATGTTACTAAGTACTTAGGCATCATTATTGACCAGAAATTGACATTTTCACAACACATCGATTTTATTTGCAAGAAAATATCTAAAAAACTTGGTTTCGCTTATCGTGTAGCTCAGAATTTAACTTTATTTTCCAGACAGTTAATATATAATACGATTATTAAACCACATTTTGATTATTGTACCTCTATATTATATATGTGCAATGAAATTGACCTAAACAAGCTTCAGTTGTTACAAAATCGTTGTATGAGGTTCGTGTTAAAAGCGAATAGATATACCAGCATAATTTTAATGCAACTAACACTAAACTGGTTTTCAATTAAAGATTATGTTAAATTTAGAACTTTAATTTTCATATATAAAATTTTAAATAATTTGTTACCCTCGTATTTGAGTGAAAATATTAAGTACAGGAAAGATATTCATACTTATAATACTAGACAAAATAACTATGTTCAGATCTATCCTACTTTATTAATGAAAACCAAACAAAACATTTATGATAAAGGAATGACAGAATATAATAACCTACCTGAGTATATTAAACATTCAGAAAATGTAAATATTTTTTAAAATGTTTTCTTCAAGATTAAGTTTTAGAACTTTGGCGATGTAATATTAATTGTGATGTAATATTATCTTTATCTATTTGTCAGTGTTGTCTTTGAAGTCTTACTACTGTTGCTACTGTCTTTAAGCGTTTTTAAGTGTTTTTAGTGATTTTTAAAATAGTTATTACAAAATGTAAATTTTTAATCTTAATTTTATTTAACAAGTTTAATCTGTAGAGTTTTCTTTTGTATTTATATTTTTTAATAGCCAGAGTGCTAAATAAACGATATCTCTCTCTCTCTCTCTCTCTCTCTCTCTCTCAATGATAAAAATATTACATATTGTGGAAGTATTTCCAATAAAATTTCAAAAATAAAACTTCGGCAACATCAGCAATAATATCATTTAAAACACAAAATAATGTTGGTACAAAATTGTTAAATGTAAAAATAAAATTACCTAAATTAAAAAAAATCTGGTGTTTACAAAATTAATTGTCCAAAGTGTAATGCTGTATATATATAGGTCAAACACAAAGAAATTTTTAAGTAAGATTTAACGAACATTTAAGAGCATAATATAGATTAAAACAACCAGATAAGTCAAATTATGCAAAACACCTACTTGAACATCCAACCTCACTCTTTCACACCAATGACATCCAAATACTACACATTTGTAATAAAAAACAAAATTTAGATTTCCTTAAAGAACTTGAAATAAAAAGACATCTAGCAGATCCACAATTTAAAGTTGTTAATGAACAAATAAATCTGGGAAGTTCTCCAGTTTTAAAGTGTTTGCTTTGATTGAGTCTTCATTTTATACATAGATAAGACGTAATTGTAACAAAAATATATTAAGTTATTGTAAAGATCAGCATGATATAGTTTTTTCCTGGTTTTTCTATATCATTGCACAGTTATACTGATCTTAGAGGGAAATACATCCAGGATAATTCCTTAGGGCTAATAACATCTAGGCTTTAATATTGTTATGTCTTATTACTTCCATACTTGGTCTAGCCTTATAACTACCTAATAAACATCAGGTACCTAGCTACAAAAATAAATAGTAACTTCAATATGTCTATCTGACGATGCTAGTTGTCTAGCGAAACGGCTGTCATTGGGTCTTTTAAAAAAGCAGTTTTTAAATAAATATTGGAAATTTTGTTAAAACGAAGAGTTTTTTATTATCCTTAATAATAAGTATGTTTCAATAAGGACATTATTTTTCTACAAATAAAAATATAGTACGCCACTGTTAAAAAGTAACTTCCGGGATAACCATCCCGGTCACCTGTCCTTGAACGAGTAATACTTCCTCACTATTTTATGTTCTAAGATCATTACCTATCATATTTTATTTGCTACTAAAATTATATCTTAAATAAAATTGGATATTTTTTTAAAATTAATTTTTGTTTTTCATAAAATTTTTATTAAAATCCAGTTTCGGAATTCAACTTGTCAGTTTGGAGCATTGAATACAAGTCGTTCGTCGGCTTTGTTGTTTTCGATCTCCCATCTTTCCAAAGAACGAAACTTTAAACATTCCACACACTTTCTCTTGATATCCTAGTCGATGCAATTCCGTAGTTTATACTCGTTGGTTGTTTTGTAAATTTTCCTTTCAAACTTTGGATACGGTCGAATTTCAACATCCAACTAAAATTTATACGAGATACATCGTACACGTAATGGTTGAAATTTTAAAGAGAAATGCCAATTTTGTATTTATTTCTTTTTTTAATGAATTAAAGATAAAAAAATAAAATTTTTTTATCAGAGCAAAAATATTTTTTACGCTTTATATACTTTACATATTCAATAATGGTATAATAAGTATAATATCAACAGAAGTTGTTTTATACTATCTTAATCTTATAACTGTTATTATATATTTTGAGTACCTATACGGTCACTATATTGTTTCGTTAAATTTAAAAATGTTTATTCTGGTAATAATTTGTAAAAAACAGTATAATAACTTTAATTGTACATAATAAAAAGAAATTAATTTAAATAGCTACTTTTACCATAATATTAAGAACAATATTTTTTCTACGATCACTATCCAGAGTAGGCTTTTGCACGTTCAAATCTAACTACAAAGTTGATGTTTTACGCGATCTGTCATAATTTGACACTATTGCCGCTTTAAAGCAGAAAGTTTACTTTGTCGCTTGCTTATTTTTATTTAAAATAAATAAAAGAATGACAGTCATGAATAGAGATCAGCGGTTTTTTAAAACATTGTAGACCTGACCTACCTGAATATTTTAGTTCAGTATTTGATATATTTTAAAACACTAAAACCCATTTTCTTTTTATAAATGATAAACATATTATACCATGACACTGTGGGGCACAAACAACAACATATCCACTTAACGCCATTCTGATTTATATAAAAATAACTTTAATAAATAAACAAACTCTAAAACATTATAATAATCACAAAATACAACACTTAATAAAAAACTAATAATGAATGTTGACAGAGAAACTTTGGTTAGGTTTGCGCTTTGAAGTAGGCAACACAAAATATAAGCTAATAGTTATTTTAAAAGTTTCTAGACTAACCTGAATACTTTAGATCAATATCTAATATTTTAATAAATTAAACCTTATAGAAATAATGATCAAGTAATATTACATCCTTTCTGGATATAAATATCAATTTAAATATAAATAGGCAACACAACATACACCAACCCATAGAATTTAGAAGTTTAAGGCAAGTTGGCCGCGCTTGTCAAACATTCAAACAAAGACTGCAAAAAACTGTGTAAAGGGTTTTTGAATTCAGTTCTTGATTGTCTACATATTTCATAACTGTATTTTTGGTTATAAAAGCTAAAAAATGTATAGTAATAGTGAATATTCCAATACACCTCCAGATATTGTTAAGGCTGCAAGAAATATAACTAAATCTGTTTCCAGAAAAATCAAAAATTAAATATAAAAAGGAATACGAATGTTTTATGCATTAGGGTAAATTAAGAAATCTCAAAAAATATTCAGAAAATGTTTTATTAATTTATTTTGGAGAAAAAAAATCTAAAATTATCCACTTTGTGGTCAAAATATTCTATGTTAAGACAAAAATTAAAAATCAAAAATGATATTGATATTAGTAAATATACAAAACTGATTACTTTTTTAAAGAAACAGTCAATGGAGAATATAGAGGAATTTATTCGAAGTGCACCTGATGAAGAATATTTATTTAGAAAGGTAAGATTTTAATATGTTTTAAAATTTATCCAATTTAGTCTAAATGTGTTAATATTAGTTATCTATATTATGGGTATGGGCAGCATGCAGAAGAGATGAGTTAGTCAAAATGAAACTTGATATAGAGAACAAAGAATCTCTCTTAAAAGTTCTCGCTCCAGATTCGAAAACTCGCATGTTCACAATAATTAATGCTTCAACAGAAAATGCTTGATTACGTTAGATACTGTAAAAAGTACACAGATTTAAGAAAGCAGTGCCAAAATAATGATAATATAAAACGCCGCTTATTTTTTCGTTATACCAAAGGAAGGTGTACAAATGAACTTGTAGGAATGAATACAATCGGTAAAATCCCCAGTGAAATTGCCAAATATTTAAATTTGCCATATCACAAGTCATACATGGGACACTGTTTTCGACTTACTTCTGCTACATTATTAGTACATGATGGTGGTGATTTAATACAACTAAAAATACATGGTGGATGGAAAAGCAGTAATGTAGCGGAAGGTTATATTGATGATTCAATTAAAAATAAAATACAGACGTTTCAAATCTCAAGCAACAACGTATCACTTTCCACTCTTAATAGAAAAATAGCTATTATTTTAGTGATATAAGTGAAATTGCAATGCAATAACGATGCTAATTCTACAGCGAAACGGCCGTCATTGCATTTAAAGTATTTTACGAATAAATAGTAAAAGTTAATTCAACCGTTTAGTTGTTTATTGTTCTTAATCATCCAATTGGTTTATTTAAAAAAATCTTATGTTTATTTTATAATACAGAATTACCTTTAAGTGTTGTGTAAATAAACAAATTAACTTTTAAATTTTTATTGTACTAACCCTTACTATGTGAAAGTCCATCTTATTAAGAACAGTAAACCACTAAACGGTTGAATGAAACTTCCACTATTTATTTGTAAAATACGTTTTAAATTCAATGACAGGCGTTTTACGAGAATTAGCATCGTCAGATTGACATATATATTGAAGTTACATTCTGTTTGTTTGTAGGTAGGTACCTGATGTTGATTAGGTAGCATTAAGGCTAGACCAAGTATGGAAGTAATAAGACATAACAATATTAAAGAACAGAAAATCTCACTACAACTAATATTTCCTCAACAAACTAAAGAAATTAAGTTATAAAAGAGTTACATATTCCCAGTAAACACAGGATATCCTATGGATATTCATATAATGTCCACGATTGGTCCATATGGACATGGATACAGAATGGACATCCAGTGGATATCCATTTACCACTAGATCAATGGATATCCGTTTAAGGACATTCACTGGACCTTCAGTTCTCGTTCACCACTGGACGTGAAGATTTATTTGAATGATGGACGTACGTTGGACATCCATTATTCATCCTTTGGCCGAATCGAAATATACCACGACACGGAATATAAAATGATCTGTGACCACGATTCATAAATGTACTACGTCCGCTATATTCTCAATTTGCTACTCAAATAATTTTTTTGCACTCCTAATGAATATTATATTTTTAATTTTATGTGATAAGGAAACAACTAATTGAAGGCAGCAAAAGTTTATACCAGTGGGGCTAATGAAAACGGCATTACATAAAATATCTATTTGGAAGAGTGAATACGGCTCAACAAATGTGGTTTAATCAAAATAAATAATAATATGATGTTATACTATGTTGTATTCAACATGGTCAGTGATATTTTATGAACAGTCTAAAAACTCTGAATATACTGTATTCCCATGTTGGCAGCAATGTGCCCAACCTAATTTCCATAATGTTACCGTCACTGATGTGACTGATGGCTGACGTGTGACATGGCGCCATTTGTGTTCATAGTTCCTAGCTAGTGTAGTGGTTTATTTGATTTTGTGTCTAGTGTGTAATACCAGCTAATACTGATATTTTTAAAGTTTTTTACAAGTAAGTATGTATTTAATACTATATAATTAGTAAGCTCACTCTTAATTTATACCGTCGTGTTGAATAACCTGATTGCGAATTTCTGGGCAAAAAAGGTGAAGGTTTTTATATTAGTTTAAGCACACGAGAAATTTGGATAGAAAATCCCTTCTCCTCAGAATTCAGTTGGCACGGAGCTAAAAAGAAAGATGTTTAAAAATCTGGCAAAAATGCTCTTGGGTAAGGATTTATCTCAAAGTATTTTTGTACTTTCCAGAGATTTGTAAATCAATCATCTATATACAATAAATGCATAAATCACAAGTGTCTGTCTGTTCATCGTCGCATCTGGAAACTTCTGTCCCCTTTCTGTGAAAATGTGTTGTTTTAGGTGCATCTCAACAATCCAAACTATCCGATAATCAAAAAGCTACCGAGGAAGCTGTTAAAGAGTGGCTAAGGAGAGCTAAAGAGAGAAGTTAAAATGGGAAAAGTGCCAATTGACAGTAATAATATTTAAGTAGTCTGACTTATGATAGTTGTTATTTTATTATGTTTTATAAGAATATCTTTTATTTTCGGTTATCAAGAATTATTGTTTCATTATTTTTATTCTGAAAAGGTTTAATTTTATCAATAAACTACTACTTTTGAACAATTCATTATTATTATTTTTAAATTTATGAGCAGTGGGTACCTTTCCAAACAACTGTTTTAGGGGGAGTGCTAGAATTACGAAAAATTATAGTCTATAAACTATCCGGTTCATTTCCAAAACATATCCTAAACATTCAGTTTACGTCCATAACCTTTCCAGTTCATGTCCAAAACGTATCCAGTTCATATCCTAAACATCCAGTTCAGGTACGTGAATAGTTCATGAGATGTCCATGGTTTATTTATCGTGTCCAGTGAATGTCCACATTTGTCCAAGATATATCCATCCTTTGTACGAAACGGACATCCATGGGATGTCCAATTTTGTGGCAAATGGATATCCGATGGATGTCCATAGGATATCCTTCTGGACATGAACGGATATCCCATGGATATCCCTTATGTCCAATGTGGATATCCATTGGACATCCAATGTATGTTCTTGTGTTATCTGGGTTGTGGAAATATTTCTAATACAATTTCAAAAATAATATATTAAGCAACATCTGCATTAATTTCATTCAAATCACATGTAATGATAATGTTAGTACAAAATTGTTAAATGTAAAAACACAATTACCTAAATTGAAAAAAATCTGGTGTTTACAAAATGAATTGTCCAAAATGTAATGCTCTACATGTAGGTCGAACATAAAGAAATTTTGAACTTTCATACTTGGTCTAGTCTTACTACCTAAGTAACATCAGGTAACTTCAATATATCAATCTGGCGATGCTAATTCTAGCGAAGCGGCTGTTATTGAATTTAAATTGGATTTTTGAATAATAGTGGAAGTTTCATTCAACCGTTTAGTTGTTTACTGTTCTTAACTTTTAAATATTGTATTTATTTATAATTACAAAAATATAACATAAATAATGTGTTACCCGACGATACTAACTTAAAAAAAGTTACGGTTGATACAGTGGAATATGAAGAAATCTTTGGGTATGAATATAACATGATAATTTGTCTCCTTGTAAGTAAAATTTGACCTATTTTACCTGTATTTTCTTAAAGTTTATTTTATTTTTATAAATGTACACTGTTATTAGTTGTGTATGACACAGAGTTAAGCGATTTAAAGCTACAAATTATTTAATTGAATGTTTTGTTTTGTAATCAATAGCAGCCTATTTCTGCTCAAGGTTGATACATTTCTATTGCAAACGACTTGAACCCTTTTAAATTAACTGACTTGTAATGTGGGGTTAAAATTACTTGTTCTTTGTTTGGATAATATAATGCGTAAGCTATGACCTATTGTTTTACATCCACTGGGGATGTTTTTACATGCGTAGTAGGAATTTGTTGAAATGAGCTGTTGTATAAGCTGAACTGCTTCATAAATTTCTGAAAAACCCCTTTTTAAACTCGCTACTTTCGCTATCGACGTATACGTGTATAAATTGCTTCGTTTGCATTTTATATTGGATATTGCCGGGGTAAAGTGAGTGTTTTAATATAAGACCGAGGAAAACGTTATACATTGTTTTGTTGTAAATCATCAAATTTTATGAGTTTTATCAAAAGTTAAAATTTACTGGATTATTAACAAACGAAATAAACTGTTCAACAAAGGAAATTTTTAAAATTAATTTAAAAGTTAGAGGTTTTTTGCTGAGTTTCATTTTTATGTATAACTAATCAAATATTTATACTTTTACCTAGAGTATTTTTTATTGCATACAGAAAAGCCTGCGGCAAACCAAAGTCAAAGTTTAGTACCCTTTATAAACATAAAAAAATATCTTTTATCTTTGGCTGAAATATGTTAACACTCTAGAAATTTGACGGTTAGAATAGTAAAAAAACTTTTTTCGTCGACCTCTACGAAAAGTTACATTTTACGTACTGACTTCCGGACGAAAAATCGACTATTATTGGAGGCAAGTACTTTTCGTCCGCAAACACTTTTCGTCCGCGAACACTTACACTTTTCGTCCGCAAACACTTTTCGTCCGCTGCGGTTGCTATGGTACGGCACTGTTCGAGAGCGGCGATTGAATAATTTTGTAGTAATATGATTTAAATAGAGAGTTGTTACACTTCAAATCAGAATACATTTTTTATAATTTTATTTGAATTATGATCGAGTCTGCAGTTGGGAGAGTGGGACGTAGCCGGGGGTAACAAATAGATGAGTTCTTACTTTCATAAAAGCGTAGGGGACGACGAAAAAATGTAATATGCACCTCGGCGAAAACTGTCTATTGTCTCGCCTGCTTGCTAGCCTCGGCTGCGCCTCAGCTAGCAATTTGCATGCTCGACTATAATAGACAGTTTTTCGTCCTTGGTACATAAATAACTATTTCTTCAAACGACAAATAATAATGACATTACTTATCTAACTTGATCCTGTAAAAGTTAGATGTCTCCACCGGCAGCAGTTTTTTTTCCCATTTCTTTAAGGCGGAGGGAAAAATGTTGTCATGGCAACAATATGAAACATGTTAGAAAGCCACAATTCAAATGTCATTAACAACAATTAAACATCATTTTTATTTATAGTAATATTAAAAGTACAATGAGTTAATGAAGCATTTTTAAAATTAACATCGTGCAGAAATGCTCCCGACTCTTGATACGCATTGGTAATTGTTGATGATACTGATGGTCGAGCACAACTTTTAGAAATCATTCCCGATGTTGGCGAATCATGAGGGTTTAAAATTTTTTAAGCATTATCGTTCTTATTTCTTATTGAATCCTCTATATATCCTTTGGCAACCGTGCTTGATTTACAGCCCCCATGTCGTTTGAGGCATTCAAGATTCTTGCCTCCATCAATTAAAAGGTGTTGCTGAAGTTCGTCGTGAACAGTGACTCGTGTATGCGATTGCATCGTTTAAATTTAAATAACTAGCTACTTTTTGGGCTACTGCGCTGATCGAATGTATTCCCATGACGCTTCGGTAACACTTTCCATTTTGGTACTTTTTAAAAAATCGGTTTTATGTGAAATTTTCAGGCCGCAGTGATGCATACTTTTTATACAGTTTACTGTAGTTTTGATCTATTATCGTAAAAGATCTAAGTTGTCGTGTATTACTCTCTGGGATTTTGATAATTATAACATTTTCTTTATCCTCAATGTCCACAGTCTTCATTTTTACCAATTCGTCGCATCGACAGGCGTCGGTAACCCCAATTAACAAAACAATCTGAAATATTTTTATAATTTAGTAGAGTATACTACATGCTTTGCAATATATTTTTTTTACCTTTAATCCTAAATACAAACTATCTGGCGCTTCAAACAAAAATGTATCAAACTCGTTTTTAGTGAAAACTTTGGACTTCTTTGCAAAATATCCTTCGCTTGTCTTTTTCAGAAAGGCACGTAACTTTAAAAATTTGCTTATATCCACATATTTTCTAATAACTTACTCGGACTCGTGACCACATTGTAGAAGATTTCCATTTATTTTCATTTTCCATTATATTAAAATATGCCAGTAAAACATCTTCGGTAACTTGCCGTACTCCTCTTATATCGCACCACTCTTGGAAGTGCTTGTACGCTAACTGACACTTTATTCCGGACTTGGAGGGCCCCAAACGTGCTACTGCATCATTAGCCGCGGACTCAATTTCGTTTAGGTTTTCCATTTTCGCACTAAATTTACGTTTGCGGTTGCAACAGCAAAAAGCTGTCTTTAATAACATAAAATAACTGTCAAACAACTGTAACCAGGGAGACCCAAATCCCACCGACGACTTAATTATTTTGATTTCTAACATCTAGACGACTTTGATAGTTGTCACAGTAAATTTCGAGTAAAAATAGCGTATGAATTGTACTATTTATGGTTGAAAATTGCTACATTTAGAGAAAAATAGTATACTTTAGCAATGCTTGCCCCCTATTTCGCGCCTTACTTCGTTCGGCGTGTAATATCGGGCGCGTCAAGAAAAGTCATGCTTCTTTGCCTCATAAAGTAATATACCATTTTTGCAAATTGCTAGGAAATTTTGAGTAAATATTTTGTTATCAAGGTTTTCTTATCTTGAAAATGCAAAGTATACTCTGCTAAGATCAAACCATTCATCCATTTTGGTATAAATTATTTACTTGATTTTAAAAAGATAATTCCACCTTATTTACAAATACGACCAGGGGTATGAGATTTAACAGTATTTCCATTGCTCTGGTTGATGTGGTTTTCAAGACACTTGATGTATAAAGCCATCCTATTCCTTATATTTTTTCCACTTTTTTTATAGCTGATTTGCTGTTGCTTTTGAAACCTCTGCAATAGCTCCTTATGTAGACGACTTATGATTGCCGTGTATATTAATGTAGCAATTTTAGGATAGAATCCCCAGGTTTGTCCGCCAAAATAAACAGTACCGAAACCAAGAGGAATGTGAAATTTGGTGTACTTGTCATTTGATAACGGTTAAAGTCTTTGTCATAACATATTTGATTTTCCCAGTAATTTACTGTTAAGAACAATACAAATGTTTTAATTTATGAGAAGACGTTTACTTTTGTTCTAAGGAGTGTGGGAGCTCTAAGATTAGATAACTAATTGGACCTGCTTGTTAGCCTGATACACTGGGACCTTTGCATCCCATCTAGTTTTGCCTTTCTGATAAAATTCATTAACTTTAATGGTGGCCCTTTCGTATATTCTGCTGCTTCTGGTGGTTTTTTCTCTCCAAGTTATATAAATTGCAGACTTGTCAAGCCGTCACATTACCATGCGGCGTGAATTGAGGTTTTCTATCTGATCTATATAATTCATGTGCCTATTGAGCCTGCAGTCTCCGTTAATTAAACACATTCCCAAAATATAAGCATAGGGAAAAAAGTTTTTGCCGGTTATACATCAAGAAGCAAACGAATACTACACTAATAAAAATAACTTTTAAACAAAGTATTTTCTTTAACATTTGATATAACTTAGATTTCGGTTAATATTCTGAATATTTTATATAAAATCAAAAAAAAATGTATAAGCCGTGTAACTTCGTGATTTATTCTCTTTAAATTATTTCACTATCCTTGACATAGCTTTTTAGCAGCCTTAACTTTAACCGCATAACTGTTAGCCTATTTTCTTTTGTACAGAGAAAATAACAAACTCAACTGTTTCTTTTGAACGTCCAACGCTTTGGTTACTTTTGCATACCGATTTCTTTTGAACTATTAACTTTTCGTTTCGCATTGAAATAAAAAACAAATTAATAAAAAGAAAACCTTTTTTGTTGCCTTCAGAAACGTGCTGTTTACATTTTCAAGGAGCATTTTAACAGAAAAAGGAACAACAAAGTTTTACCCAATGAATATATATTGTAAAGAGAGAAAATAAGTCATATGGCGATGACCCATTTTAGTAAAGTTAGGTACTAAAGTTTTTGAACAGAAATTTCCTAATAAATATAATGTACATTAACAGAAATTATTTTTAATACCAAGATAATTTTTACTGTACAAATGTAAAATAATTAATATTTAATAGAATACAGTGACATTGTATCATATTAAGAAACTCTGTTAGGCAAAATACATTTTTTTCTTCAACGTACAATAGGATACGGAGCGTTGATTTAACTACGATTTTTACGTAAACGTGTCCATACCTTCTAAAGGACTCTATGTAATATATGAAAACCTTAAAAAAATGTCCGAATTCGGTATAATATACAGGGGTTCCCATTTAAAAAATCATATGTTTGGTTATACAACACTCTGTATAGTTTAAGGTAATTTCAAAATATGGATCCTAAAGACATCCACTATTTTTTTTAATAACATTTTATGATATCTCCTAAAACAACCCATATACCGAACTTTGTCGTAAGAATGGTACACCCTGTATGTATAATAATATTTAGATATATAAATAGATTTATTGTCAACATACATGAAGAATAAACTTAATTTTTAAAAGAAATCATGGTTTTTTGTATACCTAAGAAAAAATAATTTAGCAAATTATTAAATTTTTGAATCCATAAAATTAATTGAATTATTTCCTTCAACATCTAAAGTAAAATTAATTTTAGGACGCCAGTTATTAATATAGTTCAAAAATATATCTTACTGTGGTAGCAGGTTTTGTAGGTACATATATTTTTTAAAACTTGGGTTATTAGTTTATTTATTTGTAATATTATTGTAAGTTTTGTTAAAATCAATTATTATGTATAACACATTCAGTTTTAAAATGGAAATCTCTGGAATTTTAGTTAGGTGGCAATGTTGATTTTTGAATACTGTAAATATTGTTCTAGAACAGATAATTTTGTTTATATTATTTTAATGAGTAAAACAAATATAGAACTATTTTTAATAGAACATATTCGCGTAATTGCTGGATTTTAAAAAAATTCTAGAACACGATGGGCTATATATAGGAGAGTCTTTTGTTAACAAAAAAAAAAAAATACTTAATAGTAAGATAAGTGAAGTACAAAGCAGTTGTTTGGGTTCACTTACAAGTAAGAGCTAAGTGCAAATTATCAAAAGGCTTTTAGAAATCTAATTATTGAAATAATATGCACTTTGATATGTGTCAGTTGGTCCGAAAGCGATTTATAAGAGATTGGTTTTCTATATCAATTTTTCATTCAATTACTATATACAGCAAACAAACAAACCAAACAAAGAAAGTACAACAAACAACTCCAAGAAAATTTTAAAACTGTGAATTTCCGGATTGTTCAACGATAATTAGTTTTAAAATGAAGTGGAAATATCAGCAAAAACTAAACTTAATAGAAGAAGAAACACCTCTTCTTTAAGTGAAACCATTCTATAAAATAAACAGATAATTAATTATAAAAAAAACAAGTAATTCTATGAGATTAAGTTCACAATGATAAGGGGGAAGTCGAAGAACTAATATACCACGAGAAGAAGCCATTTCTTCTATAATGTAGGTTTTGTATTTATTCTTGGTCATTTTTGCAATTGTGTAAAGTTCTTTCCTTAGTGGATCTTTTGGAAACTTAATATTTTTCGAAATAAGCCACTCCAAAAGCTCTGGTTTACGCCAACGACTTGTTGGCAATGCTTCTCGTAACCGTGAATGGTAACTTGCGTTGTCCATAACAATAACAGCCCCTTTTGGAATTAGATCCAACATTTGAACAAACCATTCCTCAAAGACATCCCCATTGATATCTTAGTGATAGTCCCTCGTGCGTTTTGAAATAAAAGTTAATAATACACCATCAACAAAACCTTCAGAACTTCCAACATGGACAATGATCAGTCTTTTTCCTTTTCCAGATGGTGGCTGCAAACCTAACGACAAACCTTCCACGAATGCCTGCCTTCCGCTTTTAATGTTTTCATCTTGCCAAGATTTGGAAACTGTATATTCAGCATTTATCCATGTTTCGTCTAAGTAGAAGATTTTCAAATTTTGTTCTCTGGCATGTCGAATGCTTCTTAAATAATCTCTTCTCCAAACAACTATTTCCGGTTTATCTATCAAGAGAGATTTTCTATTGTTTTGTATGTCTGAAACCCACATCTTTCAAAAGTTTGCATAATGTCATTCTGAAAAATTTTGTATAGTCCGTATCTTCTTGCACTGATGTCATAATTTTGTCAAGTGTTGCAATTTCCTTTACGCCTTAGTCTTTGTTTTAATGACTCATCGATCTCAATTGGTTTTCGGCCTGAAGGAGTTTTAGGGGGTTGAAGAGTTCCATTCTTGGTTTCTTTTAGTAATCTATAAATTGTTGATTTAGCAACACACAATATAGCAGCCGTTAATTCCACAATATCATCAACACTTGCACTTGGATTTTGTTTTTCAATGATATATAACAATTCAATATCAGAGTTTTTTCATTTAAAGAAAATGGACCTCTTTTTGGTCGTTTAGATGGTTCTTGGCTTATCGACATTGTTTGGTACTTGCACAATTAACATTCAACAAATGTTTTAAATATATTCCAACTGTTTACAATATTATGAAAACCATACAACTTCATACAATTTTACTCAAAGAACTAATACTAAGTACTGATTTAATGTACCTACTTTCTTTTAAAATAATATTTCCGATAATGTTTCTAAGAAAACTGGGTTGTTTAGAAAATCCCTCTCAATAATCGAATAATCTGTAAATAGGTGTAATCGTATTAAGCCGATTACAGTAGGCTACTTGCCATTTAAAATTTCTGAGAAAAATTCCCCAAACACTACATATAGGAGTAATACAAATAAAAAATATTAATTTTGCTTCTTTGAATTTAATAAAAATTGTAACGATATCTTGCTATCTTGACTTTAATTAATTTTTTTAAAATATATTTCATTATAATTTATTTGTGACAATATTCAAAGTTTGAATTAATCTTCTTACAAAAAGAACAAAAATATATAAAATAATTATTGTTACAGATTGGTTTGTTTTCTATTATGAATAAACTGTGTTGCCTTTCTTTATCAAAATTTATGTACCTCTATCACTTTTTTTATTAAAATTAGTACGTCCCGTTACCTCTGACCTAAATCGTATATTCTTTAGCATAGCTGCAAGTCATTCGTTCAATACAAAATGTACCTTACGGTATACCCTCTTAAAATATATTTTGGTACGTCTATGAAATCTACTTAAATCAATGATTTATTACTCCTTGTCATTGCAATTAAAGTATTTTTATAGAATAAATAGTGAAAGTTAATACAACCTTTTAGTTGTTTATTGTTCTGGATACTCCTTGTCCTTTCTATATAGACTATAGACCAAGTATGGAAGACATAAAAATGTTAAAAAAACCTAATACGCTTCAATGTGAATATAAAATGAAAACTCATTTCAACTTACTATATTTATTATAGTGAAATTAATGTATTAAGCAAGTTTACAGTGTGCCGATTGATTTCTAAGCACGCAAGTGTATAACCAACAATGTTATAACCACAGAACTTGAAAGTTTTGGGCCAAACTCCAGGGCACTTACAAGATAAAAGAAGACGTATTATCCAGCCTAAAATAAGCTAAGTTCCTTAGAGAAATAAAACTTAATAAAGAGTTAGTAAATATCATAAATAGTATGGCATACGAGTGATTGAGAGATCGTAGCTTACTAGAACTCTAAAATTGACACAAGGAGAGTTAAGACATTTGATTTACATATTAAGCTAATTAAAGCAATGACATTATTGAGAAGGGAATATAATATTAATTCAAATATGAAGTCTAAAAATACCAACCATTTTTACAAAATTTAAATTATATAATTGCAAATGTCTTATGCAAATCTAAATAAGCTTGAATGGATTCTTAAAAGCTTGGAATATCGATAGAAACAATCGTCGTAAGATTGCCAAGACGGTTAATTGTGTTTTCAATTGGTTTTTAGAGAGTATGGAATTCCTATCGAATAGCTGGTAAAGATAGTAATTTCTATTTGAAGATACTGTTGTTAAGCTGCAGTATATTTGTTTGTTTTTAGCTTTGTTTAAACACTTTTGGAATCCGTAAAACCCTCCTTAATTAATGCTGGCAATTAAGTTCACAACCTCAATATCTAACGGGATTTGTTTGTTCATTATTTCTACCCCGAATGCATTTCGGCTGAAACAAGTGATTGTTTCTCTTTTTTTTCTGTTATATAGCTTAAGAAATATTATTAAAGAGTTTTAAAGTGACCTATTCAGGTTTGCGGCGTTTTTAATAGACTTTAAGATCGAATAACTTTTTCCATTATAGTTAAAAAGTTTATTAGTTACTTTTTTTAATTCGCTTATTCCTTAGCTTTTGTTTATTTTATAAAAACTGTATTTTAAAAATTTCTAATAAAACGTTATATTAAGTTTTTACTGTAATTATAAGACAATGGACAACAATGGTCAAAAATATGAATATCTTGGAATGCAAATAAAAATAAAGGAAGATTAGACGAAGCCAAGAAACACGGGAACACCCAGGCAAAGAAAGCTATCTCCAAACTGAATATTGTTCTGTGCAACCAAAACATCTCAACAGAAAATTAAAAAATAATTTACAATGCGATAATTAAAAGTATAGTGACATACAGCTCCCTCTAGCAAATTGAAAATACAAGAAAAAGAAGAGAAAATGCTTAATACAACAGAAATGATTTTCATGAGAGAATAAACAAATTCAACAGAATAGCAGGATGTCTTAAAAAGACAGTCTGCTGAAATAAACATTTATGGACAGAAACCAAGTCCAAGGTTTATAAGACAGTAGTGAGGCCAATTATGAGCTACACTGGAAAAACATTATGGGACAGAACACGTAGCACAGACCTCAGGCAAAACTGTAATGAAGAAAACATAAATGAATAGACACTTGAAAAGGAAAAAAAAATAGTATAGCCATATAAGCAGAATGGAAGACAGAAGGCTGGTAAAGCACGAAAAAGATCGCCAAACGGTCGAAGGAGAATTGGAAGGCCGAGGAAAATATGGAGTAAAGGAAGCAGGAAGAGTATTAGCGCTAAATTGACCAATAGTTCTTTTGTTTTGTGTAAAAAGTATTCTTAATAATAATTCCACAAGCAAAAAAATGAAATCACTAAAGAGGAACAAAACGTTGCACTAGAACAACTCTCTCAATCATGAGACCAAAGAGAGACAATCCAACCCGTAGAATGGCGGATTGACAATGCAAAATGGCCAAGCAAACCTTAGAGTTCAACAACTAGGTAAGGTTCGACGTCGAAAAAGAGATTACCTAAGTATTGATTATAATACATTTTGATCAGAATGCAGGATGTACCTGGGTTACCATCGCACAATTTTCGACTGACGGATGGCCCGTTAGTTGTTTTGTTGCAGTGGCTTCTATCCCTCTTTGCGCAGGATATCTTCACAAGATTGGGAAACGAGATACTGAAGTGTCAAAGGTGCAAAGTGGAGGTAGATGTAGATGCTGGAGGAATGAAGAAGTCTTGAAGAACTTGGAGGAAAGACTCGGGGGGGGAGTGGTGTATTGGGAAAAAATGGTGGAGATAATGTTGAGCGGGGAGGGGGAATGGATGAAAGTGAATAAGGCATTGGAGAGTATGGTTAGAAGAAGAGAATATTTCTGAGTAGTAAACTAAATGGACAGTGTGTGAGGGACCACCGCCCGTCTTAAAGTATGCTAGGGTAGTGATTCCTAGATGACGAGTTTTGAGGTGTTTTTGGTTGGTGGATGTTATCCTAGGGGTGATGAGTCCAACACTGTTCGGGTGCTGGGGAGAACCCGTTGGAACATGAGTTTTTCCCATCTTTATCCTGCAATATTAGCTGCAATGGGCAACACTTGTCTGGATACCAGAGGATAAGGGTGTCAACTCCCCGTTGACAGGACCTGAATAGAATGATAATAGGGCTATTAACCGGACACTGTAGATTCAAAAGGTATATCAGTATTATGGGAAGGTCATAAATAGCTCTAAGCAGATTCTGACAGGAAGAGGATGAAACTGGAAGGTCTGACAAGACTGCGGTTTCTAGAATATGAAAGTGAAAAACTGGCAGTAGTAGGCTACGTAACATGTCTATCGTCATGTCACCTTGCACTATTATCGACCGTAAACGATACCGCTATTATTACCGTTAAAACCGACCCCTATTTACTGTTAATGCTACTGTACACAAGACACCCCTTTTAGACGCTAACTATTTATCTGTTTGAACGAGGCCAAATAAAGAACGCATTCCTTCTGACAAATGACACAAAACACGATTTCTGTTTTGAGCAAGACTATTTAAACGACCCGCAAGGCAACGATAGCTCCTTTCATCGACCAACAGGCCAACTGAAGCGTCTGAACCTCATCTTGTGAAATTTCTCCTTTCTGGTTGTTGCAAGATACAACCCCCTAAGCTGGAGCCTGACATCTCTAAGTTGGTGCCTGACATCCCTAAGCTGGAGCCTGACATCCCTAAGTGGGAGCCTGGCATCTTTAAGTTGGAGCCGAGTTACAGTCAAGATACCTCTAAGTTTGAGTCGAGTTACAGTCAAGATACCCCTAAATTTAGGGCCCAGTTACCGCTTATGTGTAGACAGTCCTTCAAACCCCTTCTGAGCTAAGAATACTATTACATCTTGAGCAGCCAGAACCATTACAGAAACTTTCATCTCTCCACAAAGAAGCTGAAGCCGTCCTCCTAGACAGCACAGAAACCTAAAGTTAAGTCCACTTCTTACAACTCCAGTTCATTATCAGCAAGTACTTAAAGTTTCAATAAATAAACAATAGTTTTAAAAACCGTTTCATTTATATACCTTAGACTATAAGTCTTAAGGGTGTAGCGTGGTCGGTTTTCATTCCAAGTAGCTTCTTTATTTGTTTAATTAAAGTAATTACAAGGTGTTTCTATCTTCCTCACCTTAGTTTTTGTGTAGTTTGTTTGCTTAATCGATAGCGTTCAAAAAGTGGCGCCCTTATTACTTATACATCACAATCCTTCCTATAGTGAGCATTAACTTGGAGTCGAAACACCCCCTGGAGAAGGTCTCTTAGCCGGGATCTCTTTTGGAGAGTTTTTTAGTTACAAATTGGCTCCCTGCCTTTTTGGGACTTATTTAGTTACAAATTGGCGCCTTTGAGGAGCAAATATTGTTACAGCTATATGAAACGGCCACTATAAAGGCTGTTAAACTTCTGTGAAAGGGGGAGGTAGTTAAGGTGTTTTAAAAATACAAGAGTAGCACAGTAGATCTGCAAAGGTCGCAGTGCAGCAGGCTATCAAGCCGGTCCAATTTTTAGTTTGTAGTATTTTCTTCCTTAAGAAACTTATAGTTAGTGATGCATGGTAATGTTCGATAAGTTAAAGAATTTCCAGCTTAATTATTACAAATTGCTTAAGATCCCCTTGAGGTCTGAGAGTGGACCGTAGGTATTTTTATAAATTTTTCTTTTGTTTATTTGCTTCTTATTTTTCCTTATTATTATCCAAAATAAGTGTTCATTGGTCGAAAGACAAATATTTTCTGATAATTTAGTTAAACCATTAACAGAGCAACATATATTCACAAACAAAATTTATTACAACTGTTCAACTTTAGCAAAATTAAATAATAAAATAATATACGTATACACTCTAACTCTTCGTAATTCGTAGTTGTCCTGTAGTTGTGCGAATAGGCAAATGCAATTACCGAGACTTTGTTCTGTTTGTTTAAGGACGTGCTTAATACTGTCTCGGTCTGCCGCACATTTCCCATGACCTTATTAGTTCGAGGATTAAGGTGGACACATTTACAATTCACATTCTTGTATTGTTTTGTTGAGCACGAGCGTTGTTAAAATGTTATTCTAACAAATGTTATGGGACATGTAAGTCTTGTTGAGACCGGAATTAAAGAGATCCATTTCTTTAAAGGTATATATGTGTAATTATTAAATAAAAATAGTATTTTGTAAAGAGTTTTAAATCACTATCATACATTGAATGTAACAAGAAAATATTATAATAGTTGATTAAATAGATTTTTAATTACATTCTGTTTAATGCCATTTTATCATCTTTTTTATTTTACTATTTTACTTTATTATTTTTTTCACCTGTCAAAATATTCTGGTTTTTCCCATATCTACGTATATATTTTTGTCTACAATTTATTCCAGATTATCTATCTCGCGGAGTTAAATAATATATAAGAAAACGGCTAGTGATCCCAAACATTAGTAGAAAGGCAGGAAGTTCCAAAAGCGGGCTGAAAAAAGGCAGAATCCAGAACTAGTAAGATCAGAAAAAACAAAATCAAGTCAGGTTAAAAGATAAGAGCAGTAAATAATTACTGATAGGGAAACAAGTCACGCCGGTGTATACGCCAGAGTTGCCGACTTGTGCAGAAAGTACAAGTTTTGATGGTTGGATAAAAGCGAAGACCTCCGAACCGTTGAGGTGGGTCAGCTTTTAACGCTACCTAAAAATATAAGTAGATAACTAGAATCAGTAAATATGAAAAAATCGGAGATGAAAAAAATTTAAGAAATGTTTAATCACATAAACAATAATATGCAGAAAATGGATGACAAACTATCGTCAGTAATATGCGATTTAAAGGAAATAAAAACAGAAAACAGGATACTAAAGGAAAAAATTAGGAGAGCAAAGCGAAAGGATTGCTTCTTTGGAACGAGAACTAAGAAGGAAAAAACTCATCCTAAAAGGTTAAGAAGACAAAAAAAATGAAGATAATAAAGAAACAAGAGAAAAGGTAGTAAAACTAATAAGTATAATGGAAAGCAAAATAAATCCAGAATATGAAATAGATGAGATTAGAAGAATGGGCAAATCAAAACCAGGAATAACTAGACCCATATTGCTGAAACTAACAACAGCATGTAAAAAGATCGAAATTCTTAAACACAGCAATAAACTTGAGGAAACTAACATCTGGATAGAAGAAGATTTTTCTAAAGAAGCGTTGGAAGAAGGGAAAGCATTTATACCCCAGCTAAAAGAAGCAAGGCAGAACGCACATAAACCCAGTATTAAATATAATAAACTAATAGTCAACGGTGAATTAGTTCAGGCAAACGATATGGGAAAAAGTAAGATTGTACTCTCGGAAAAGGCGGAAGAAAAGAAAAGAAAGATCAATGAAAGATCTCCAGAAACGAGTCGGCTTGAAGAACAGTTAAAGAAAATTACAAGAACTACAAAAAACTACTAACCCACAAGCAAGAAAGGACGGAAATAAAAAATGGAAACGGACATGGAGGGTGAAAATGGAAATGAAATATTGTATATAGGGGAAGCAATAAAAAATCATAAAAAAATAAATAAAAAAATAAACATCTCAATAAAAACAGGGAAATACGAGTAGCAGCATGGAACGTAAACACTCTACTTAGGACTGGAAAAATGAAGGAAGTGGCTAGAGAAATAACGAGGTATTGTATAGATATTTTGGCAGTACAAGAAGTAAGGTGGGGAAAGTCAGAGGAAATAAAAAGAAACTATACACTTTTCTATACAGTGGTGAAGAAAAACAAGGAAATGGTGGAGTTGGATTTTACGTAAGCAGGAATCTAACAGAACATATAATTAAATTTACACCAGTGAATGGAAGAATGTCCTCACTAAGATTAAAAATTGAGGAGAGGTTTTTAACATTAGTGAATATTTATGCTCCTACAGAAACGACTCCCAAGATAAAGATAAATTCTATGAAACACTTTGGAAAGTATGCGATGAAATAACGGGGAATAATGAAAACCTTATAGTTCTAGGAGATGCAAACTCCCAGCTGGGAAAAGAACAGCAAGTGATGTAGTATTGACACTGATTTCTTTATGCCCTGGTATCCAGACAAGTGTTGCTTGTTGCAGCTTCCCACCCGATTGTATAACATAGTTTCATATAAGCATTGCGTTGACCTGTACCGAACTAAGAACCGCCAGAGTCGCTTGACTGTTAGAATAAATTACTATGACTCATTCTCCACATTTCCGGTAATTAGTTCCGCAGATCTTGATATACAGCCGCGAACTCCCACCCTAAAGAAAATTGTCCTTTGTAGCTTTTGTGCTGCTCTAACTCCTGTACCCACAATGGTTTCTCAGTCATATTTTTTAATACCAAAATTTTTTTATTAAAATTGTATCTAGTTATCATCTACGGGTAGCCCTAAAATACGGTATGACTTCATGTCCTGATGTAGCTTTTCCTGGTCGGTACTTTGCCTACAGCTTATTGGGGCATGCCCTAGCTTCAATCTGTGTACTATTGATATAGGTTCCCCTTGAATATAAATATGTAAAGATGCCATCCTTTAAACCAAAATGAAAAGAGCCAAATTAAGAAAAGAAAAGAATAAAAAATCAGGATATTATTTAATAATATTTAATAATATGACGAAAACAAAATGAACAGACCAAATAAAAAATGTAACCTGTAAGAACAAGAAAATAGAATTAAAAAATAAAATTGAGTAACTGAGAATAAAATAAGAAAAATAAAAAAAATATGTTTTAAATTTAAAATTTCAAAAACCAATAGACTCGTTTACACAAACACATTTTTGGACCGATTGTAACAATAAACATTTAATCGTTTTAAATTAAATTATTATTGCAGTGTTGATATAAAAATAATACATTAATTAAATTTGAAAATCGATAAATGTAACGCAGGTCAAAATGCAGACATTAAACAAAGTTACATTAGAAGGCCGGAGGTAAACAGATAGTCAAACACCGATCAAAGCATAACGAATCAGTCACAGTTAGAATTACCTATAGGAAGTTATACAAACATCAGCTTTGGTAATTCAATTATAGCTACAGCTTTAGCTTTTCCTGAACAATTTTCGTTTACTTCGGGGTATCCATAAAAATAAGAATATTTTTCAGGCAATAACGGTAATTTTTTTTTTATTTGTATAACTAAAAAGGGACTATAAAAAAATGGATAATAAAATATTTAGAACGGTTAAACAATTTTGTGTAAATAAACTTTGACAAGAAGTTTAATATATTGTGTTTAGCTTTGGCAGATGATCCTATAATTTGGTATACTGGTAATTATTAAAACTTAACAAGAACAGTAAACAACTAAACGGTTGAATTAAACTTTCACTATTTATTTTCACCATTTAAATGCAATGACGGCCGTTTCGCTAGAATTAGCATGGTCATTGCATTTTAAAAAGGTATTTTGCGAATAGATAGTAAAAGTTTAGTTCAATCGTTTAGTTGTTTACTGTTCTTAATAAGATGGACTTTCACATAGTAAGAGTTAGAACAATAAATTTCATTAAAACTTAACAAAATTCCAAATAAGAACTAGACGAAAAGAATATTAAAAAATGTTTTGATGAACAGTAATAAAACCAAGTGAACTAATTGATTGACAATATCAACCAGTCGACAATTAATTGTAAATTATTTACCAAAATGAGCCAGATATAAAGACTTGCCCTATTGAAATAATAAGAGAAATGCAAATAACACCTACGGTAGAGTTCGGAAAACAATGCTGGACCTTCCACCGCTACATTGTATAAAAATAAGGGGGCCAAGGATAGCTCTAACAAGCTGGAACGATCACCAGATCACATTGCAATTTCTGGAGAGGACCGTCTAAAAATCAAAAATGTGAATGATGACATTATTAAAATTACAACAAACTATATGATATGAAACAGCAAGTCAAGTAGACACAAAGGTATCTTTCCACTTGTAACCATACCTCTGCATTTCCAACATATAGTAAGCTTTTCTAACAAATTTAAATTTAAAATATAATTAACAAAATACTCATCGGACAAATTCCGTACATTAAATAAGTCTTTTGTTTTGTTTATTTTGATTTTATTTTTATATCAGTTATTTCATTCTTTGTTTATTAATGGAAAATTTATATATTTACATATTTACATATTTTAAAATGGGGCATTTTGGTACATAAAAATTCTTTTTTGTGGACTGATAATGATAAAAGAAAATAAGTAAAAAAATGTTTTGCTTTCAATGCATTTAAAAGCAATTTAAGGTTAAAAGAACTAATTGTGGTCTATCACGCATTAGCTGAATTTCATATTCAATACGGTATATTTCTGGGTGAATTTTTGAATAAATATTCAAGAATTCTATTATCTACACAAGAATATTTTATAAAAACTTTAAGCTTGCGTGGTATTCGGTAAGAAAATTTCACACCATAATTTATTTATTTATAATAATAAAAATACACCCGGCCACTAAACCTGGTATAAGGTGAATATACAAAAATTCAAATAAATATTAATACAAAAATGAAAACAAAAATTAAACAAATCTTAAAACAAAAAAAAATTACATAATGTAAAATTTTATTTTAATAATTTCCCATAATATTAGAATAAGTTTTAACAATTTGAGACATTTTTCAAATTGTTTTACAAAATAATTTATTACCATAATTTGTATCATAGCTATGATTTTTTTATTACCAGTGACAATAGTATTACATTTTTATTTGTTTTTTATAACTTTGAATGCAAGTTTACATTTTTTATAAGTACATAGGTAAAATGTTGGATCTGGAACCGTTGGCGAAAATGATACCGAAAACCGTTTACACTACCACTACACCAACACACACTTTTATATGCCTGACGCGCGTTTCGATAACCAAGTTATCTTCTTCAGAGACCGAAGGTAAACTAAAGCTATGCCTACAAACTAACCTTATATATAGAACATTTTTAGCGCCAAATGTTTTCGCGGTAAATCTTTTGGCGGCAAAGCCAATTTTTAGCGCGAAAACATTTTTACAATAAGTTTTCTTATAATAAACTATAAAGTGGACTATCTGAGATAGGTCCTTTGTCCTTATTTAATCTATTTTTACATTTAATAATTTCTATACTTTCAAATGCATCCAACAATCTATTGTTCGATACATTTTTTAACAATTTTAAACTATCTACATTTACAGAATGGTTTTTGGTAAAAGCATGTTCGGCAATACTAGATTTTTCTATACGTCCATATTTTAGATGAGCTAAATGTTCTTTAAATCTTGTTTTAACCGATCTTTTTTGTTTGCCCAACATACTTTTTATCACAATCATTACAGCTTATTTCATATATACCGCTTTTTTCCAGATCTTCTCTCTTATCCTTCGGATTTCCTAACAATTGTCTCAGGGTGCCACTAGTTTTATGAACTAAACCTAATCCCACCGTGCCGAAAATTGTATTCAATTCTTTGGTATACTGAGGGATAAATGGTAATGAAATGAATTTTCTATCGTTGTGTTCTCGCTGGAAAAAGGTGGTTTCTAAAGAGATTTCTTAAAACTATGGCGATTGATCAGCTTATGAATTAGTTTTCTATCATATCCATTAAGTACAGCTATATCCTCAATTAAATTCTTTTCTCTGTTATATCTTGTTTTGTTTAAAGGAAAATGAATTAATCGATGAACCAAAAAATGAAAACTTGCCATTTTGTGTTGATTACAGTGAAAAGAATCTATCGGAATATACCTATACGTAGCGGTGTCTTTCCTAAAAATATCAAATTCTAACTTGTTATTATTTCTTATTACTAATGTGTCCAAAAATGGTAACTGTTCATTATTTTCTAGTTCAAACGTGAATTTTATGCTTGTGAATTTTGAATTTAATTTTGAAATGAAATCTTCTACTGATGATTTCTTCGTATTGAAAACTGCGAAAATGTCGTCCACAAACTTTACAGTATCTGGAAGAACTACTCATCTTGAATGATCTGTGTTTCAAAATTGCTCATAAAAAGGTTGGCTATAAATGGTGATAAACAATTACCCATTGCTGTTCCTTCATATTGTTGATAAACCTGATTGTTGTATTGAAAATAATTTTGGTCCATGCATAGTTTAGCTAATCGTAGGTATTCAGTTCTAACTTCAACACCCAGATCATTCAAGATGAGTAGTTCTTCCAGCTAAACTATGCATGGACCAAAATTATTTTCAATACAACAATCAGGTTTATCAACAATATGAAGGAACAGCAATGGGTAATTGTTTATCACCATTTATAGCCAACCTTTTTATGAGCAATTTTGAAACACAGATCAGTCAAGAGTTCGAGTATTTCCCAAGGATATGGTGTAGATATGTGGACGACATTTTCGCAGTTTTCAATACGAAGAAATCATCAGTAGAAGATTTCATTTCAAAATTAAATTCAAAATTCACAAGCATAAAATTCACGTTTGAACTAGAAAATAATGAACAGTTACCATTTTTGGACACATTAGTAATAAGAAATAATAACAAGTTAGAATTTGATATTTTTAGGAAAGACACCGCTACGTATAGGTATATTCCGATAGATTCTTTTCACTGTAATCAACACAAAATGGCAAGTTTTCATTTTTTGGTTCATCGATTAATTCATTTTCCTTTAAACAAAACAAGATATAACAGAGAAAAGAATTTAATTGAGGATATAGCTGTACTTAATGGATATGATAGAAAACTAATTCATAAGCTGATCAATCGCCATAGTTTTAAGAAATCTCTTTGTGAAACCACCTTTTTCCAGCGAGAACACAACGATAGAAAATTCATTTCATTACCATTTATCCCTCAGTATACCAAAGGATTGAATACAATTTTCGGCACGGTGGGATTAGGTTTAGTTCATAAAACTAGTGGCACCCTGAGACAATTGTTAGGAAATCCGAAGGATAAGAGAGAAGATCTGGAAAAAAGCGGTATATATGAAATAAGCTGTAATGATTGTGATAAAAAGTATGTTGGGCAAACAAAAAGATCGGTTAAAACAAGATTTAAAGAACATTTAGCTCATCTAAAATATGGACGTATAGAAAAATCTAGTATTGCCGAACATGCTTTTACCAAAAACCATTCTGTAAATGTAGATAGTTTAAAATTGTTAAAAAATGTATCGAACAATAGATTGTTGGATGCATTTGAAAGTATAGAAATTATTAAATGTAAAAATAGATTAAATAAGGACAAAGGACCTATCCCAGATAGTCCACTTTATAGTTTATTATAAGAAAACTTATTGTAAAAATGTTTTCGCGCTAAAAATTAGCTTTGCCGCCAAAAGATTTACCGCGAAAACATTTGGCGCTAAAAATGTTCTATATATAAGGTTAGTGTGTAGGCATAGCTTTAGTTTACCTTCGGTCTCTGAAGAAGATAACTTGGTTATCGAAACGCGCGTCAGGCATATAAAAGTGTGTGTTGGTGTAGTGGTAGTGTAAACGGTTTTCGGTAAGTACATAGGTAATTGCTCATTTAATTTTTTTGATGAAATAAGTCGTGGTAATCTAAAAAGGCTTTTCAAAGCTTTGTTTTGTAATTTATATATAAAATTTACATTATTTTTTGTTGGAGAGCTTTAAGCTGGCAATAAATATATTAAATTACTTTGAATGTGTGCATGGTACCTATATTAAATACGCAGTTTTTTTAGATAAATCTCCCATTCTTTAATGGACCCAATTAGAGAGGATATTTTTAAAGAAAAACATCTAATATTAGTATACCAATTTAAATTGTTATCAATGAAAAGCCCTAAATATTTTAATTTAATTATCATATCCTCTAAATGATTTTTTCCAAATTCAACTTAGTTTTTTGAGTATTAATCAATAATTTACCATAAGATAACCAGTCTTCTAAAGTTTTAAATCAGTGTTAGTTTTGTCTGTAAGGCACTGGGAATCTTTATCCTAATATAGTAGTATTGTATCATCCGCGAATGTAAAGTAGGCTGCATTTAAATTTGAGTCTTCTAAATTTTGAATATTTATTAAATATAAAATGGGACCAAGCACAAAACCTTGAGGTGTTCCTAATGCAACAGTTTCATTTTTTTTTAAACTTAAATTCATCAAGTGCAATAAGTTATTATTATTATTATTATTATTATTATTATTATTATCAAAAGACTTATGCACTTACTCAGCTTTCGCTGGTAATATTTACCTATCCCGAGCGTAAACGCAAATGGGATTAGGCTCAAAATTTACATATTTAAAAATTTTCTAACTGTATGACATGTGTTTAAAATTGCCGCTTTTTGCAAGTCAATAAAAGTGTTTTTATGAAGATCGAGTTTTTTAAGACTGTCTTCAAGACTTTTGGGAATGAGTCCAGTTGATGATACGATGATCGGTACCACCTCCACTTTTTCTGCATGCCACATCTGCCCCACTTCTATAGCAAGATCGGTGTACTTTGCTATCTTTTCATTATATTTGTCCAAAATATTGTTGTTGTTTGGAACTGCAACATCGACTAACAGCACTGAATTAGCTTTTTTATCCACTACTACAATGTCGGGTCGATTATTCGTCACCTGTCTATCGGTGATAATGGACCTATCGTAGTAGAGTCTAAAATCTGCATTCTCGAGCACTGCCTGTGGATTGTACTTGTAATACGGTGTATATGTATTCAGCAGTCCATATTTGTTGGCCAGTTTCTGGTGGATAATATTACACAGCTGGTTGTGCCTGCGTAAATAATCCGTGTTGGCTATGGTTGAACATCCTGATGTGATGTGTTGTATGGTTTCCGACGTTTGTTGGCACCGTCTACACTTGTCCGATGTAATAGTTTGGTCTCTGATAACAAATTTTTTGTAGTTGTTCGTATTAATTACTTGATCCTGAATGGCCATCATAAATCCTTCAGTCTCTGGGAACAAGGTACCGTCAGCAAGCCACCTATTTGATGCTATTTTGTCAATGTGTGGTTGGTTAAGGTCGTGATGATGTCGACCATGTAGAGCTTTTTGGGCCCATTTTACGTGTTTCTCAGCATCTGTTGTTACTTCTAAATCCACATTAGGACCTGCTAAATTTAGAGGGGAATAATTTTTATCTGCTCCTACAATAAATTTGTGTAAATTAGATGATGTTGATTTAGTAATAAAGAAGTCACGTAATTTATTTATCTGCTTATTGTGTAGATTGATTATGTCACATAGAGCTCTTCCTCCCTCCTTTCTCGGCAATGTTGTTCTAAATACCGACGATATTGGATGGTGATATCTGTACTTGGTCATCATAGTCCTTGTTGTTCTCTGAATATCTTCCAATTCAGTTTTTGTCCATCTTAGAATCCCAAACGAATAAGTTAACACAGGTACGGCATATGTATTAATTGCTCGATTAAGGTTTCCTGCGTTCAGTTCCGATTTTAGTAATGAAGTAACCCTCTGTGTATACTGATCCTTGATTTTGGACTTGGACTGTTTTTGGTCTAATAATCTGGCTTGTTGAAATCCCAAGTATTTATAGGTTTCCCCATTCTGCATGGCAGCGATTATATCTCCATTAGGCAGCGCCACATCTCCATTGACAATTTTTCCCTTTTCGATGTTTAAGGTTCTGCACTTATCTAAACCAAATTCCATGTGTATATCACTGGAGAACCTTTCGGTTATATCCAGAAGATGTTCAATTTGTTGTTGATTAGCAGCAAAAATTTTTATATCATCCATATAAAGAAGATGGGAAACGGTGCAGTTGGTGTTTCTATTAGTCTTAAGATTGAAGCCATATTTTGTGTCATTGAGCATGGTAGACAGTGGATTAATTGCCAAACAGAACCACAGTGGACTAAGTGAGTCACCTTGGAATATTCCCCTGCGAATAACAATTTCGTTAGTCTTAATATACTGTCCATTAATGTTTACCTGAAGGCTTGTTCGCCATTGCTTCATCGAAGTTTCAAGAAAAGTAACTATGGTGGGATGTACTTTATAGATGTTTAAAACACTTAAGAGCCAGGAATGTGGTACGCTGTCAAATGCCTTACGGTAGTCTACAAAAGCAGTCGATATGTTGCGACATTGCTTTTGCGCTTGCCTTAGGATCACAGAGTCAATAACAAGTTGTTCTTTGCATCCCTGGTGACCACGTTTACATCCCTTTTGCTCCTCTGCCAAGATGTTATTTTGGTCGACATGTCTATAAATTCGGTTAGTAATGCAAGATGTTAGTATCTTATAATTATTATTATCTTATTATTATTATTATTATTATTATTATTATTATTATTATTACTATTATTACTATTATGTAGAAAGCGCTAAACATATTTAAACGTTTACCTTTTCCTTCTATTCTAACTTTTTAATAATATCTTATGATTTACAGTGTCATAGGCTTTCTGAATGTCTAAGAAAATGGCTGTAACAATATGACCCAAATCTAAATTATTATTTATTTTTTCTAAAAGTCCGTCCCAGCTGCTTCAGTATTGCTGTTATTCACAGCACACCCTCTAGCAGGCTAACTCTTCTACTAATTATCAGATCTAATATATTAGTACTGGGCCCACCCGCCTCATGTTGCGAGCGCTAGTGTACGTGCAGCCCAGAACCTTACATAACAATACAAATTTTATTAATATTTTTGGAAAGTTGGGTTTTAAAGAAAACTTCGACGTTGTTCATCAAGTTTATATTAAATAAATATACATAAAAAATATATAAATAAATAAGAAATATAAAAAACGAAATTTACTTTTTTCTCTTGATTCTATTTATATAGGACTTGTGTGCCTGTACTTTTATTGGGTCAATGTAGGAGGCATTCTTGACCCTATTTAAATATTTTTCATATTTGGAGTCTTTGCCTGCAGCTATTTTATTCACTTGTTTGCACCAAAAAAAGATAGTGCATCTAATTATCAACCTGCAGGCTTTTTCTCCACATTATGTAGATGGAGCTTCCAAAGACACCGTTGTGGATGATGGTAGAATAACTGAAGTATCTGAAATCAAATTTTATTCACTTACAATATAACTTGAAGTTGTATCTACTTACCAGATAAAAGTAGAGTTGGGTATGCACCTGGTTTCAACTCCTTCTGAAATCCTGCATTATGAAACTGCTGGTCAAAATGTTGATGGCACACTCTATAATTGTAATAAAGTTGTTTTGGAGTTTTCTCCTTTAACACAGGATTGTTTATATTCTCCATCCAAATATTAATTAAGTTGGATCCTTGGTTAAACGATGCCTCTTACTTGTTTGATCGGTACAACTAGGAACACAACACGTTCTTTTACAAGATGCCATGCTTATACTAAAAAAGTTAAAAATATTATAATATGATATTGTATGCTACACTATATAATTATGAAATAATTGTTAACATTTAAATATTAACACACAATACACAATACTTACACTGCTCTAATTCTCTTATAATACAGATAACAATTAAAAAGTTAATAAACTAAAATATAAAATTCAATAAACTGGAAGAAACTTTCACAAATAATAACTAATTAATCAATTTAACGATAATCAACGGAAAAAGTACAGGCGAAACACAATTCAAAATTCAAACGTTAACGAAAATCGTTAATATGTCGGAAAAAAATTGAGTTATCGTAAAAAAAAATTCTACTTTTTTGGGATACAAAAAGCTATCACTGTACTGAATTTCATAATAAAATATTGATTTTTCGCTGAGTAAAAAATAAAAAACGAAAATTATGGTTTTTCGCTTTTTTAGCCTTTATTTTTAGGTTATGTGAAAAAATGTTTCAGACAAAAGTTGTCGATTTTTTTATTAGGTATCTACAACTTTTACATTTAACTTTTTTCAATAAAATGCGTATTTACCCTGCAAATTGCAAAAACCCCTTTTCCACCTCTACCACGCACCCCTCGCACGCATCTAAGATCTTGGATGGTCGCCTTTCGATTTGTAATTATCAAACCTACCCCTTTCCACTTAGCTACCTCAATTCGGACTTAAGTCATGAAAAAAAGGTAATTCGACTGCACTAATAGCGTATTTTGCCATTATAAATAATTATTAAAGTTCAATTATAAATAAGTTTTCGAATATATGATGTATACACTTGAAACAATCAAAATATACTGCGCGAAAGTACCTCGAGCGCTGGGTGGCAAGCTGCGAATCTGTCACTTTTTGCAGATACGGATGACAGTAGGCGACATCGCCGCGTTATCTCCCACCACCTCGACCAAGTATAAACGACAACAGTGAAAATAAAGCAACTCAAACATAGGTGACGTCGCCTGTCGCCTGCCACCTACCACCTGACACCTGACACCTGGAAGTATAATTGCGGCCTAATCATGTTTAAAATTGTCATAGAAATTATGATAATCTTTTTCCATGGACTTCTTTAGAAACAGGAGATGATTATATTTCTTCTTTTTGATTTTTAGAGGACCTTCATGTAAATTGGGTAATTTGTGAAAGGGCACTTCTTTCGCATTTCTTTTTTGCCTGGTAGAACTTTGTAACTATCAGAGTGGCGAATTTTATATTGAATGGATCCCTTGTATTTCAGAGTCCTAATTCCTTGAATAGTGGGATCTCCAACTTTCAACCCAGGCCGAATCGTATTAAAAAAATTTCATTTCAAGAAATCTTTGAGATAGTCATGCTGTAGGTATTTTACAAAGTAGGGTCTCGGCACCTTTCTGGCAGTTTTGACAACCTCAATATAGTCAGCAGGGACGTTAATTACTCTTTCAATTTTCGTTCTATTGTAGAGTGCGTAGACTTGCACTCCATTTGAGTATACCCCTTTTTAAAATATTTGTGGATGATGCAGATATCATTCAGTATAGTGAAATTTGAAAGAGCATTAGACAGTACATTACGATTTTGGGCTCCGCAGCCGTCACTATAAAGTATGATTGACGGTTTGTCTTCTTTGTCGATAGGTGCTAAAACCTAGGCTGTTAAGAATCTATAAATAATAGAGACAAAACGAAGAACAATAAATAACTGAACAGTTCAACTAATTACGTGATCTTCTCTGATGAATCAAGAATTGGCTTGGTTTCTAATTCGCGACGAACGCTAGTTTGGAGGGCCCCAGGACGACAAGCCTGATTAGAAACAGCCCAACCACGTGTTCCATTCCATTTTAAGGTGGAAGGATTATGGTTTGGAGTGGTATTATGAGTACACGGACGCCTCTCCTGGTTTTAGAGAGAAGAATCACTGGTGCTGTAATGCTAGAGGAAGTTTTAAATCCTGTTGTGCGTTTATTCCGGGGCGGTAGGTATGGATTTGTGTTTATGCATGACAATGCACCTCCACATCAAACAGCTGCAGTACAAAATTTTTTGGAAGAAGAAGGAATATCCACATTAAGATGGCCATCAAATTCCCCTGACATGAAAGTCATTGAACATGCCTGGGACATTCTAAAAACACGCATTAAGAAGCGAAACACTCCCCCAATTACTCTACGAGAACTGAAAGATGCTGCTCGTGAAGAATGGGAGAGAATTCCGCAAGCCCAGCTCGACCATTTAATCGATAGTATGCCACATCGCCTACAGTCATGCATACAGGCCCATGGAGGAAATACTGATTATTAATTTTATTTAAAAACCTTTTTTTGCTTATTAATTTATTTTAAAAATATTGTAATACATTGTACATTTTTCACCTCAAAAGAATAAATAATTTTTTTTGTATGTTTATCTGACTTCGAGATTTATTTAATATTGGTTAGAGTAGCAAAATGATGTTAACTTATATCAAAAAAATTATTTATAAAAATCAATAAAAAGATGAAATATTCCATTATTCCAAACTTTTGGACATATCCGTATGATATGACTGCTATGAGTAAGATTTTATTTATTGTGAAATTTGTACAATTGACCTGTTTTTATACCACATTTACCATGTTTACATGCAGGATTGAAAATTTTAGTTGAGATCGAGTTGAGATTGGCTTAAGTTTTGACTACTGTTTTTATCGACGAAGCAATTGCAACGAGATTCTGGAGTTATATTGCGTCGGCTTCATATAAAAATTGCCCAAGTCCAAAATGATTCAAATTGGGTTTTTGTCACAATCCGGTTCATAATGATGATACCTACATGCAAATCGTTAAAACTTCCACAAAAAGTCAATAGATGTCGCTAAATTGGCAACAAAGATTACTGCGTAACTCCATAATATTCTACAATCAGCATGAATATTGCTTAGCTCCATCATTTTGATAAATGCTGACATCACTTTGGAGGGTGTACCTTATTACTCTTTTTTTTTTCGCGTAGTATATATCTCAAACATTCTGTATTTTTGTGAAACAAGTGCAAAGTCATAGTTCATAATTTTACCATCTTTGACTTCCACACTAAAGAAGCAAACTGTTTTGTTTCTGAAATTGATTGTTTTAACCTCTACTTTTTGGAAGTTCATCTTACTAAGAACAATAAATAACTGAACAGTTAAACTAAACGTCCACTATTTATTCGAAGAATTCGCTTTAAAATTCAATTACAGCTGTTTCGCTATACCTAGCATCGTCAGATTGACATATTGAAATTACAATTTGTTTGTTTGTAACTAGGTACTTGATGTTGATAAGGAGGTAAGGCTAGACCAAGTAAGGAAGTTATAAGACATAACAATATTAAAGCCTAGATGTTATTAGCCCTAAGGGATTATCCTGGATGTATTTCCCTCTAAGATCAGTATAACTGTGCAATGATATAGAAAAACCAGGAAAAAACTATATCATGCTGATCTTTACAATAACTTAATATATTTATGTTACAATAATGTCTTATCTATGTATAAAATGAAGACTCAATCAAAGTAAACAGTTTAATAGTGGAGAACTTCCAAGATTTATTTGTTCATTAACTACTTTAAACTGTTGATCTGCTAGATGTCTTTTAATTTCAAGTTCTTCTAGAAAATCTAAATTTTGTTTTTTATCACAAATGTGTAGTATATGAATGTCATTGTTCTGTATAAGTGAGTTTGAATGTTCCAGTAGGGGTTTTGCATAGTTCGACTTATCTGGTTGTTGTAATCTATATGCTCTTACTTCAAAATTTCTTTGTGTTTGACTTATATATACTGCATTACATTTTGGACAATTAATTTTGATAGTGGATAAATTAGCAGCTTATAATTCCTTGATACATAGAGCATTTTCAATTCCAATGAACAAAAATAATTTTAATAAAGAAATTGAGATCATGAAACAAATAGCTACATCTAATGGATATCCAATACATTTGATAAATAAATTAATTAATAAGAAAGAACAAAAAGTGTCACTAGAACTAATATTTTCAAAACAAACTAAAGAAATTAAAAGCTATAAAAGTATTACATATTGTGGAAATATTTCCAATGCAATTTCAAAAATAATATCTTCGGCAACATCAGCATTGATATCATTTAAAACACAAAATAGTATTGGAACAAAATTGCTAAATGTGAAAACAAAATTACCAAAATTAAAAAAATCTGGTGTTTACAAAATTAATTGTCCAAAATGTAATGCAGTATATATTCGACGCAATATAACTCCAGAATCTCGTTGCAATTGCTTCGTCGATAAAAACAGTAGTCAAAACTTAAGCCAATCTCAACTCGATCTCAACTAAAATTTTCAATCCTGCATGTAAACATGGTAAATGTGGTATAAAAACAGGTCAATTGTACAAATTTCACAGAAAATAAAACCTTACTCATAGCAGTCATATCATACGCATATGTCCAAAAGTTTGGAATAATGGAATATTTCATCTTTTTATTGATTTTTATAAATAATTTTTTTGATATAAGTAAACATCATTTTGCTACTCTAACCAATATTAAATAAATCTCGAAGTCAGATAAACATACAAAAAAAATTATTTATTCTTTTGAGGTGAAAAATGTACAATGTATTACAATATTTTTAAAATAAATTAATAAGCAAAAAAAGGTTTTTAAATAAAATTAATAATCAGTATTTCCTCCATGGGCCTGTATGCATGACTGTAGGCGATGTGGCATACTATCGATTAAATGGTCGAGCTGGGCTTGCGAAATTCTCTCCCATTCTTCACGAGCAGCATCTTTCAGTTCTCGTAGAGTAATTGGGGGAGTGTTTCGCTTCGCTGCGTGTTTTTAGAATGTCCCAGGCATGTTCAATGACATTCATGTCAGGGGAATTTGATGGCCATCTTAATGTGGATATTCCTTTTTCTTCCAAAAAATTTTGTACTGCAGCTGTTCGATGTGGAGGTGCATTGTCATGCATAAACACAAATCCACACCTACCGCCCCCGGAGTAGACGCACAACAGGATTTAAAACTTCCTCGAGCACTCAGCACCAGTGATTCTTCTCTCTAAAACCAGGAGAGGCGTCCGTGTACTCATAATACCACTCCAAACCATAATACCTCCACCTTAAAATGGAATGGAACACGTGGTTGGGCTGTTTCTAATCGGGCTTGTCGTCCGGGGGCCCTCCAAACTAGAATTAGAAACCAAGCCAATTCTTTATTCATGAGAGAAGACCACGTAATTCCAGTTAGGACCATGGTGTACAATTTTTTGTTGATAGGTTAGTTTGGGAAAACGTAGAGGTCTTCTGTAATACAAATTTACCGCATTTAATCTTCGTGTAATTGTTTGCCTTGAGATTCAGTCCTTCAAGTCTAGCAATTTCTCTGGATGTGCCACTTGTAGATTCCTGTCGATTTCTTCGAACTATCAATGTTATCTGCCGGTCTTGTGCTGCTTGTGCCGAACTTCTGCCACTTTTGAGACGATCCTTCACATCATTTGTGTCTTGGATTCTTTTTTTAATTTTTGATACAGCACCGTGAGTAACGCCAACAATATTCGCGATATCACTTTAAGTAAAGCCCTGTTGTAACAAAGCAAATACTTTAGACCTATAAAAATATGATATTATGGACTTTTTTAAACAGCTCAAATAAAATTTAAACAAGAATTGGAATACTGTAAAAGCACCCAAATCAATTAAATTTGACCAAATTACTACAAAAACGAATCAAATTTAGTATTATTTTGATTTAAAAACGCTTTAAAAATATCAACAAGAGTTTTTAAAAAACCAAAGGTGTAGATATATTATTTCTAAAAATTCCAAACTTTTGGACTTATGTGTAAATAAATATTTTAAGAGTTGTAGTGTCATTATTCTTGTTGTGCTAGTCCCTGCTTTTAATAACTACATGTTAATTAATTAACCTGTATATTTTCCAATCGCCAACATACCAACTAATCCATAAATACCCATATATTATAAATATACTTTAAGTGAATTTTGTTATCCATACGTCCTAAATATTCCTAGCTTTTTGCATAATAACTACTGAAAAATAAGCCACAACTTAGACACATTTGCAATATCAACATTGGTGCCACCATAAGTAAATACACTACACACGTTGCATTATAAATAAAAATAGAATACGTACACTGAAAAAAACCGTTACACGAACACGGAAACATGGTAAAATTTCATAGCGCAGTCTTGTGTGTAAACAGACTTTATAGCAACATAAAAATGCTACGTCTGAAAATATATTGGCCCTTTTGCTTTACCACTTGCTTTTGCCACTTCCAGTCTCGGAATATTCTTATATCTCCAAGAAGGCACCAGATGCTCGGTTATTAAATCATTTTTGACTGTACCTACAATTCCATATTGGGTTATTTATAATACAGAGTATTAAACAATTAATTTGCCGTATTTATACTGAAAATTGTAAACAGCTTTAAGTGTTGAAATAAATTGGGGTTTTTACGATGATAAATATAAAAGGACCCCTTTTAATGCGAACTTTGAAATAATCTACATCGTTTCACTTTTAGGCCTATATACACTCCACAAAAATAATCACATCATTAAGAATATGTTTTAAAACTTTAATATTAGTAAAAATAGCATCATAATGGGCATAAAGAGGTATTATATTATATTAAAAAAAATATGGAATACCCTTAAGTATATTGTCAATGGTTAAATATTTTTGAATGAAACTGCTCATTCTCTGCTAAGAAAATCCAAGGAATTCAAAAATGTAAATTTAATGTACCATTTCTGACTAAACTGGAAATTCATGTCAACTTTGTCATTTTAAACCCAGTATACCGGGTCTCAGACTAATTTATCCAGGCTATATCTCTAGTACGAATAAAGATTCTCGAAGGGGCAAAAACTGATCTATTCAATTTACAATTCACTTTAATATGTTACAACCCCTAACATTAAATTTTTTTATTTGGTCTTCCATCGTCTATTCAACAAATTTTTTAAAAATAAAATGGGTTCGTAGGTAATCAAGAAAATATCAGTTTATTTTTTATTTTTGTTAAATTAATCAAGATAGAACCCTCTCCAATGAAGATGGTATTTCAAGAAGTTTGGTTAATAGAACTTTAAAAGATTTTAATTACCATCGTTTCAAAGGGTACTTAGTTCAAGGATTACAACATGGTGATGACCAAAGACGTCTTGATTTTATTGCAAGAATGATGTTAAAAATTAATGATAATCCGCTTTTTTTATCAAAAATATTGTGGAGCGATGAGGCTAGATTTCACAATGGTATAGTCAGCCGTCACAATTCAAATTATTGTTATCCCGTGAACTAACATTAGACGATGGAAACAAGATTTCAAAATATTTGGGTTGTTCGATATTTAGATTTTTTAGAAAACATACCTCCCGATTTGCTAGAAGATATTTCTCTTAATGAAAGTCAAGAAATATGGTGGCAACAAGGCGGAGCACCTCCACACAATGCGAGAATCGTTAGCGACCACCTATAAAACAGTTTCGATAACCACTGGATAGCAAACAACTCTCCAGAAATGATGTGGGCAGCACGCTCACCTGACTTGTCACCTCTTGACTATTTTTTTGTGGAGCGATAAAAGATATTGTTTATCAATCAAAACCACAAAAGGTAGAGGAATTAAAAGAAAATCTAAGACAAGCATGTCGCCAGATTACTCCTGCAATGCCTACAAGACATCTTCTGGCAAGATTCGAAATGTGTGTTGCAGCGAGTGAACTACAATTCGAACCTCTAACGTAAATAATATTAATTAGTTATTTGTTGGTTTTATTATTTCTTTAAGTTTTAAGGCTTTCTTGATTATTATAAATAAAAAATAAACTGATATTTTCTCGATTTCCTACGAACCCATTTTATTTTAGAAAAATTTGTTGAATAGACGATGGCAGACCAAATCCAAAATTATAAAAAAATGTACATGGTGCTATTAAGAAATTTAAAGTTAGAGGTTGTAATTAAGGGATGAATATTTAGGGGATATTTTTTCTATGCTATATTAAATTATATTGGAAATGGAATAGATCAGTTTTTATCCCGTTCGAGAATCTTTATTCGTTTAAGAGATATAGCCTGGATAAATTAGTCTGGGATTTAGATCTAGTATTTTTACATTTTTAACTTCCTTGTGAAATGCAACGGATTTAAAAGTTATGGACTTAAAAGGAAAACGACAAAAGATATTACTGTGAAGACTGCCAAATCGGGGTAAAATTAGCTATTTAAAAACCCTCTTATAGAAGACTCTAACTGAAGAAAACTAACAATATTGTGCTCTATAATGTATCAGAGAATAAAAATGTAAGAGATGTGGAATATGTAAAAGAAATAGTGAAATAACTAATGAAGAAATCAAAATAGTTAAACATAACGAATTGGAAAGAAGAACAAAAATGGAGCTCCTCCACTAAAATTATATAAATATAATGTTATATAAATATAATGTTTTCGCGGTAAATCTTTTGGCGCAAAGCCAATTTTAAGCGCGAAAACATTTTTACAATAAGTTTTCTTATAATAAACTATAAAGTGGACTATCTGGAATAGGTCCTTTGTCCTTATTTAATCTATTTTTAAACTTAATAATCTCTATACTTTCAAATGCATCCAACAATCTATTGTTCGATACATTTTTTAACAATTTTAAACTATCTACATTTACAGAATGGTAAAAGCATGTTCGGCAAGAGAAGAAGAAGATAACTTGGTTATCGAAACGCGCGTCAGACATATAAAAGTGTATGTTGGGGCAATAAGGAGACCTTTCAAATGAGCTGTCACGTGACCTCGGTTTGTATTTAAAAAAATCGTCGATGACGTCATTACGCCATCACTAATGACGTAATGTCCAAAACATCTATAGCAGTTGATGGCCATTCAAAAATTAAAATTAATGTGTTTTAAAATTTGTTTTAATGTCGTCTGTTTCTGAAATAATGAATTTATTCCATACATTTGCATCACACTGTATATAGATTCGATATTTTATCTTGATCCCTGGAAGGGTGAAATCCATCCCGAATTCGTATTTAGTTACCCCAATAATATGTAGATATGGTAGTTTAATTAGATACACTGAGTTTAATTCTCTTTTCGATTTTTATCTCCCAATGCATGTGTTGCCTAGTGGCAACAAAATAAAAAGTAAATATTTCTCTTTAGTAAATAGTAAAACTTTATGTATTTGGTTACAATTACAAACACCTACTCATTTGGTTGTCTAACGTATTTTTTTACATTCAAAAACAGCTTTTTTTTGTCGAAGTAATGTTTACCTAACCTGAATACTATAATCACACCACTGAGCGGTTTAAAATAAATTGAGGTGGCAAATTTCAAGCTTCACCTATAGATTATTTACAAAACTTTTTTATACGATGGGCGGTATGTTGTCATCGGGATACAACATGCAGCGATATCAATTTCCCTCTCTTACAGTTACAACGTACTCAAAAGTATTTAGGTATCCAAACGTCAACTGTATGCATTTAAGTGTGCTTATTATTTAATGTTCTTATTAAAATGGACTTCCACAAAGTAAATAAAATAAATTTTGATTTTTAATAAATTTTATAAGATATTAAAGCAAAAAAGATATTTTTTTAAATGATTTATTATAATTTCCTTTGGTTTAAAAAATGACAGAAAAGCCAAAATATGCCACCGTCACTTGATTTTATAAACTATTTTGATTACATTTTCTAATTGTTGTAAGTAGTATTAAACCAAAATTTACTTTAAATAGATTACATGGAAATCTTATAAATTAACTAATAATTGTAGACTTCATCGATCCGCACTCCCATTATTCACTGATTTGGAAATATTCGCTTGAAGAGCTTTCGTAAAGGGATAGTGATACATGTTGCCGAAACTCCTTGGGTTTGGTGTATTGGGATATACGTCTGTCAGTAAGCATTGTCAAATGAGTATCTATGATCTTCAGTAATTGTTGTACAAACTTTAATCTTAGCATATGTTTTTTTTTATCCAGCAAAAATTTTCCCCAAATCAACGGCGTAATTTTGTGGCTGTAAAGGTTAAAAATAGGTATAAGTTGCATCAATTTTTTAATCTAGGTATAAAATAGAAATTTTAATGTGAGATACAAAGAATATGGTGTAAATAAAAAAAAATATTTTCAATTAAAGCTATATAATAAAAATAGACAGGACCAAACAGAACCATAAATACTAATCACGATTATCTTAAATTATCTACTAGTTTATCTTTATAAGTTTTTCATTTTTATATATAAAACAAAATAGAAACAGGTTTTATTTTTTAACAAATCCACTTAATAATAGTCAAGCAACAATACCACTATAAGCAGAAAACTAAATTAATATTAAATAGTAAAATAAAAACGTTAAGTATAAGAAAATCACAAATAATCTTCTATTACAGAAAAAAACATACGGAATAAATTATAACATAATTTAAGTTAATCACATATTAAAATAAACCTAAGAATAAATGTTTAAAGTTATGAATAAGTTATGAAATTAAGAACAGTAAACAACTAAACGGTTGAATGAAACTATTTCTTCAAAAATACGTTAAATTCAGTGACAGCCGTTTCTCTAGAACTAGCATCGTCAGATTGACACATATAGGTATACTATAAGTCAAACTATGCAAAAAACGTTCTCAAACATCCACATTTACCTACTCATATATACCAATGACATTCAAATATAACATATTTGTGATAAAAAAGAAAATTTAGATTTCCTCGAAGAACATGAAATAAAAAGACGTCTAGCAAATCAACAATTTAAAGTAGTTAATGAACAAATAAATCTTGGAAGTTCTCCACTATTAAACTGTTTACTTTGATTAAGTCTTAATTTTATACATAGATAAGACGTAATTGTAACACAAATATATTAAGTTATTGTAAAGATCTTAGAGGGAAATACATCCAGGATAATCCCTTAGGGCTAATAACATCTAGGCTTTAATATTGTTATGTCTTATTACTTCCATACTTGGTCTAGCCTTAATACTATCTAATCAACATCAGGTACTTAGCTACAAACAAACAAAATGTAACTTCAATATATCGATCTGACGATGCTTATTCTAGCGAAACGTGGAAGTTTCATTCAACCGTTTAGTTGTTTACTGTTCTTAATAAGATAGATTTTCACATAGTAAGGGTTAGTACAATAAATTTCATTAATATAAAATAGTTTATAATTTTTCTATTATAATTGTTTGTCTTAAGTATAGAATGAATCGTGTGTGAATTTGGATTTTTTGACTGCAGACATTGTCTATTAGCCAATTTTATTTTATTTTAATTTATTAAAAGACTGTAGACTTTGTACACACTTTCTAAAATTGTTGGTGAATGGGAAAATGTATTTTGAATAAAAAACACAACAATGTAAAAATAAAATTAACCACCCTAAATAGGATGTATAAACAATAATTTATTGTTTATACATCATTTTCATGTAATTTGTTAGTTTTTACTTATTTATTTGTGTTGGTTTGTCTGGTTTCTATGATGTTTTGTACGTTTTATACATTTCTTCTTAGTGGTTTTTATCTTTTTTGACGAGAAACTCTGATGATGGCTTTGTAAGCCGAAAGCGCTTAGTTTCAATATTTACAGTTTACTTAATACACACTTATTAAAAATATTAAAAAAAAATTTTCCCATTCACCTACATATTTTATTTTATGTTATGGAATGAATCGGAAATATAAAATAATAAATATGTATAAATATAAATAATAAGAGTAATTAAATCAGAAAAAGCATGTTAATAATTGGTTTAACTTTAATTGGAGTGTATAAAGAAATAAGCACATTTTGGTGTATACATAATTTTTGTTTGTCTATAAATGCCTTGTAAGTAGAAGAGACACTAGGACAGAGTTTATATCTGGTACCAAGAACTACGACGTGTGTAATAAAGAACTTTAGGCCTATTACAAATAATTGTGGCAAATCTGTATAAGTAGTGAACAACTGCGAAACAATTTTTGCCATGAAACATAAAGTAGCATTTTTTGAAAATGTTTAATTCTAACAAAAATTGATTTGATGCTTACATAATTAGTAATGTTACAGCTCCTTTATTGCCCCTTTATTAGACCAAGGATTTTTTCCGTCTAATAATCTTTGCTACTGGGGAGATATGCAATAAATATTTCAAACTGGGCAATTTCACTTTCACTCTTCAACGTTTAATGCCGCCCTCCATGATTTTATGTGACTCCTTAACTATTCCAGGGTGGCCTTATCGGAGCACGTCAAAGCTAACCAACCAAGTCTGTTTTGAGCCTAAAGGAAAATAGGTTATACAGCCCTTTTTTCTTTTTCTTCAACTATTTGTCCATGATTTTTTCCTTTAGGTCTCCTAAGTCGGTGAAAAGTCAGCCTTAGCCATCAGTCTGTAGGATGAAGTACCTTTTTTAGGTATACTTTTGCCTTTAATTACTTCCTCCTTCGGTTTTTAGACTACCGGTCCTCAGAAGATTTTTGCTCTGAGATATGACTTTTTTGGGAGGTACTTGTACCTCTTTCTGCTGAGTTTGAGCATTTTGTCCCTTTGCAAAGCTTAAAACTTTAAGCTGCTTTCAAGCTCTTCGCCACTAGATTTGAGGATTTTGTCCACCCCTTTTTGAATCGACATCTTTACAGGGGTCGACCGTCTCCATTGCCAAAAATTTGAATTCGGTGGTCCCTAACTTTTTTTATAGTTCTTGGTTTATAAAGATCCCCCAAAAAGCTAGGGCAAAGTAGGACTATGACAGAGCCCCTCATGCCGCAGGAAGACTTATTTAAACCGAAGTTTACCAGGTGCTTCGAATGCATTCCTCGGCTTATGCTGTTCCACCTTTAAGTTGGGGGGGGGGTGGGGTTTTTTATTATCGTTCCTTTCCATTTGACCGGCTGATTAAGGCAAGTCATAAAGACTTGCTAGATATGGTCTGTACCGGGCAGGTTTTTACAGACAGAACATACTTCGCCCCGCGCACAGATGATCTGGACTAATATCCAGTCTAACCGGCCCACGGCGCGGAGTATGTTCACTTCTCCACGATGTGCTTCCTAGTAGCCAGAGCTGTTTCTTGGATTCACTCCTACATCTAGCGTGGGAATTTACTGAGCTACTCCACCAACGTGAAGGTCTTACAGCTCCTAGGAGCTTATAGAAGTTGATTAATTTGAAACTTTGCACACGTATCAAGGTCCGATGACAAAGCAACAGTCTCCCATGATCCTTATTAGGATTACCAGGAATGATGAATGTTCAGTTAGAAACCTTTATTTTAAATATTGCACAAAAAAGAACTTGATTGCTGTAAGTCAACAGAAAAAAAACCTTGAATTGTGAACAGTGAATACTGAAGCTTAAAACCAAATGATGAAATTGGTGAATTGTTCGTAAAAAATACCACAATTTATAGTATTAAAAATGAAAAATAAGTTATAGTTTAAAGAACACCCTAAAATTATAATAAAATTTAGATTATGAAAAGAATCATTCATAAAAAATGTTTCACAAAAACTTTTTATACAAAAGCTGAAGGTTTACAGACTGTGTTTCGCATATTTGCCATTGTAATTAATGATTGGTATATACCCTACTGCAATTATATCAAAGCTATAAAGATAATTGAATGGGATTGAGTCAAATAACTGGTAAATTGGATTACTGTTTACATAATATATTTTTTTTAATTTGATATGTTTGGTTTATGGACACCTATGGATAGAAACTCCACAAATGTATATTTGATGTGTTTTGTGTAAACACTTTCGTACATGAAATTAGCATTTTTGTTTCGAATACTGCAAATAACAATGTATAATTATTGGGAAAGATTAAACGAGCTCGATAAGCATTTTTGAAATTTAGAACAGTTCCAAAATTTAGTGTTTACTTAACGATGAGCTGAAACCGTTTCATCGAAATGATGCTTTAAATTTAATATACCGAGAAATTAATAAATAAAGAAGTCTCCTTACTTATTATGAAATAATGCTGACGTACTATCATTTGTATAGTTGGCCTAAAAAACAAAATAAAAAAATATATTCAAATGGTCTGAATTTCGAACAAGTAAAATTAAATCCCATTTTTATTGTCGACGGTGAAAACTAGTAGAAACGGCTGTCATATTACCCGTAGATGTAAAAATGTTTTCTGCTATTCTTCAGTTTGTCACATAAATAAAATATAAGTATGCGATTTGGAGCGTCAAATATGTTTGCACAGATGCAACTACTAAATATTGAAAGGATTTTCATGAATATTTTTCCTTTCGAATTTCAAGTAACTATATCTTAAATTTAAAATTCTATTACCAGCTTGTTATTCGTTTATAACGTTCTTACAATAAGGACGAGACAGAGGACGTCTTAAACTTTGGATACAATAATAAGAAGAAACATTTTAATCACCTTGACAGATTTTTTTTAGTTCATACAAACTTAAATATAACTCTCAGTGAACACAATTTAATAATCTATATAAAGACCTAGCAGAGGAGACGAAACTATTTATTTATTTTCTTGCTCAAACATTATCTATTTCTTGTCGACAGCGTCGTCTTGATATGGCAGATTGGAATTTGTTGTCCCCTAATGTTGCCTGCTCTCCGTTCAAGGTAAGAGATTAATGATTGTTATTGAATCATCTATTGTATTTGTTAATTACATTTTCAAAAATATTGTGACCATAATGCTATATCTAATTATTATTTTTAAAATTATAACCTCTTAAATTATACAACTAAAGTTATGGAATGTTCAACCACTGAACTATTTCATTCGATTTGCTCATAAAAATGAGTTGCTCAATAAGCGATAACGTCGCACGGCTTATCTGAATGAATTCAAGCATTGTTGCCGAGGCAATTGCAACGAGATTTTAGAGTTATTTTAGTATTTTTCTTTTTCCCAATATTTCTTTTCACAAGTTAGTTAAAATATTGGCTTGTTAACAATAATTTCAACCAGTGGCGTGGCGATGACGATTTCAAAATAAACAGGTATAGTAATTATTCCGTTAGTAGGCAATCTCAATTTTTTAAATCTTTTAGTTGTTCCTAAGTATTTTTAGTCGTAAAACACGAACAACCAACGAAACCCTCTTGTCTATACGATCTTATGAACACCTGCCGATCTGTTTGGTGTTATATAGGGGTGTTTATTGCTTACAAAACTCGTTAGGATATAATAATTTTACGTTATAATTTCAATGTCGTAACAAACTTCTGTTTAATAATATTAAATATTATTTTCATTGTTGCCATTTCTGCAACAATATTTTTATAATTTCGCAGTAGACTTTATGTTTAAAAGTCACTTTTAATTAATTAAATTATTATATATTTCTTTATTGTTTACGTTTTATAATTATCCATTTTAAATGTAACCTAATATTTCTATTGTTTAACCTTTATAATATTTTGGTAACTATTACGTACATATATTATTATATATAGGAAAGAATATTTTCTATACTTTTAAGTTTTAGTTCTAAACTTATAGTTTTGATTTTAAACTTTTTTTTTAATTTCTTAAATAAATAAATTTGTTAGTTTGGTAAATATTTGTTTTTAAAACTATTATCTTGAATGTAACTTCTATACTTAAAGTTTTTTAAATGTTTGAGTGATAAGGACAAAGTTTATACAATCTTGAAGCCAAAATAAGTCTATTATTTATCTCGTCTTATTGTGACACTAAATTAAAATAATACCATTGGATTTGCTCATTTTTTAAGTCTAACCTTAATAAAGTTTTGTTTTAAACTTCTTCAATATTTATGAAACACCATGTATATTCCTCAATTATTCTATACATCCCCTCAAATTTAATCCAATCGGGAAATCAAGGATTTACGAAACCCTGAGTTTAATATGTTAATATTTTCCTTTTTGTTTTTAACACCTTTTAATAAACAGATTAAAAATTAAAATTTTAAATACATTAAACTTTATTTGTACAATTAACATTAACGATAATTATTTAAGTAAAAAACTGAGGATTATGTAATCATACATATATTCCAACAAAAATAACTAAATATTACCTACCAGATATATTTCCATTTTTAACAAATAGCACGCCACTGATTACAATCGTAAGCATAACTCCCGAATAATGATACAACGTTGCCAGCATGAGAACGGAACAAAGAAACTAGATTATTCTTTGTTATACTTATAGACACTCTCTTGTAACTAAAACAGAGTTTTATAACGTTGCATCTCCTCTGATAATCTGGTAATACGTCTCTGAATTTATACAACGACTTATCTAAGGGAACTAACAAAAGTAATTTAGCAGTTTTTGTATTACCAGCTTTAGTTCACTTAAAACTATTTGTAATGATTGGATTAAAAACATTGAAAATAAAACATTATAAAACCAAACTTTCACTTTTTATTCAAAAGAAAAATAATTAAAAAAATTTATATCTTGTTTTAAAAAGTTTTATTTTTAATGGCACCCCACCCTTCAAGAATTACAGATACAATTCGAGTAGCAAAAAAATAAATTGTTGAGTTAGATATTTATAAAAATACAAAAATAATACAAAATTATTAACAATTAATATATATTTTTTATTATTTAATAAATTTTTAAATCTTCTTGACTTATTTGACTTAAAACAAATTGTGGATAAACCTACAAGAATAACTCACAATTCAGAAACTTTACTTGATGTCATTATCGTTCTTTCTGGCCTTTCAATTGTAAATTGCGACACTAAGAAACTAAAGAAAGTATTTAATGCATGCGAATCGGATCATTTGTTGGTTTCATGTCAGCTGACCATTGGAGTTAATCCTGGTACCACCAAAGTAGTGAAGATGAGGAATTTAAAACAGATTGATTGTGATTTACTGCTTCAATTTCTTAAAATTAGTAATTTAGAAAATATTTATGTTATAGATAATGTTAATGAAAAAATAAAATTTTTTAATAATACTTTGTTAAACATTTTTGATGTGTTAGCACCATGCAAGAATGTTAATGTAAAAAAGCCTAAGCCTGGTTGGTTGACTGACACAATTAAACAAATGATTAGGTTAAGAAATAAAGCTTTTTCTACATATAAAAAAATCAAGGTCACTAGTGATTTCAACTATTATAAAACTTTGCGAAATGTTACAACTAATGCAATTAATGCTGAGAAAAAAGCGTATATTCAATTTTGCGTTAATAACTACAAACACAATTTAAAAACTTTGTGGGGTAGGCTGAAAAATTTGAATATTTGTAATAAATCAAATAGTAAAGTTCTACCTTCAAATTAAATTAATAAACCTAACGAGATAAATAATCATTTCTTGTGTGTTTATCCGCATAAAAACGAACCTGATCCAGAGCTTATCGAATATTATAACAGTAATTACAAAACTAATTTTGCATCTCTTTTCTTATTCAAACCTACTAATCAAACTAATATTTATCAGATTCTTTTGGAAATTGAAAGTAATGCTGTAGGCGCAGACGAATTAAGTATCAAAATGATAATGCTCTGTTGTCCTTTTGTATTGCCAGTTTTAATTCATATAATTATTTCTTGCTTGATTCAATCAGTTTTTCCGGACATTTGGAAGTTATCTAAGGTACTTCCATTACCAAAGAAAAATGAAGTGTCCGGGGTAAATGACTTAAGACCAATTTCGATTTTGCCAGTTTTATCTAAGGTTTTAGAAAAAGTTATGAAAATTCAAATTAACACTCATATCGACAGATATCCAATTTTACCAGAGTCCCAATCAGGTTTTAGAAAATCTTATAGTTGTACAACTGCATTACTTGATATAACTGATAATTTATTTAGGGAGATTGATAATGGTAAAACTGTGGCATTTATATTATTGGATTATTCAAAAGCCTTTGATACTATCAATCATAAAATATTATTGGCTATTTTGAAATTTTAGGTTTTCATTTTCAATCAGTATTGCTTATTCAGAGTTACCTTGCTAATAGGAGTCAGTTTGTAGAAACTAGTGTGGGAGTGTCAAATGTTAAACTTATCGAAAGAGGTGTTCCACAGGGGTCTATATTAGGCCCTATTTTATTCTCCATATACGCGAGTAATATTGTTAATTGTTTAAAACATTGCAAAGCATTTTTTATGCTTTTGATACACAAATTTGTTATAGTTTTAATCACTTTGAATATGACTTGGCTCAAGATATTATTACTTTGAAACTTAGGTTATTATCTGAGCTTTCTAAACGTCACGAATTACTTATTAATCCAACAAAATCTTCGCTACTTATTTTTGGGAAATATCGTCACCATATAGAAGACAGAATGCTTATCTCCATTGATGACAAAAACATTCAGGTTTCAAGAAATGCAAGAAATTTGGGTTTGGAATGAGATACTGATTTAAGGTTTAAAAATCAAATTAACAAATGTTTAAAAAAATCCTATTGTAATTTAAAAATGCTATTTCCACATCGACATATTCTTTCGGAAATAATTAAAATTATATTATGTGATTCATTAGTTCTAAGTCATTTTAATTATTGTGACGTTGTCTATGGCCCTTGCTTAGAGGCAGCAGATAAGTTGAGAAAAAGTGATTTTTTCTGGGAAAAATATTTTTTCAGTTAAAATTCAACATTTGACGGTTAAACAACTTTTTGGATTTTGTAATACAGAACACTATAGTGTTCTTTGTATAAAACTATCATAAACTAGTCTCAGCCACTTACATAACCTTATGTGGTAATCCATATATTTCATGCTTCTATATGGACAGTTTCTATAAGTGGAAGGTGTTCCAATATGATGAAACAAATAATGTATCGTATTCTCTCTCGCACTTTTACTCACTTTTACACACTTTTTCATTTTGGTTTGTGTGTATTTATTTATTTATTTAAATGATTTTTATTGTGACCGATCAATTATTGTTAATTGATATTTAGATATTAGGTTATTTTTATTTAGCTTTGTCCATAAAATTTGTTAAATTTTGGTTGACAATAAAGCATATTCAAATTCAGTTGGGTAAGTGTGTTTTGAAATTTCTCAAGCATGCGCTGTATGGATAAAATCTACCAACGCTAGAGAGAAAGAAATATGGTCGGGACCGTAGTGTAGTGTTGTTCTTTGCCTTATCAATTATCCATATAGAGGAGTATTAAATATATGTGGTAATCACATATAAAAAAACTTCATTCATTTACCTTCAGATCATACACAATGAAGTTTTCATAAGGTTACCAAATCACATTAGATCTAATTTGCAAATTATGAAAAATATCTGTTTTTATAATGCTTCATGTATTTTTATTCCGTTAAAAGCTTATAGGATCTTGGGTTCGATACCCTAATTAAAGGTCAGATATTGTTCGTATTGTTCGTATCGGGGGATAACTCTCTTGACTGGTTCGCCGTGAATATCCATGGCGTAAGGGTTAAAACGCCTACTTGGCGTTTGGTATGAAAATGCCATGATTAACAATAACCAACTAAAGGTAACTGATAACTGAACATTCGACGGTGCAATTTGAACTGAAGATGGATCATCTAGCACAGCTCGTTCACCCAAGATACTTAATAAGGTGATTCAACTAAGAATTCTTACACTTTTATTTTTTCTACCACAACTATAAATTCAATTTGGATAAAATTTTAATACAATCAATTTCATGTAATTATTGGAATTTTAATTGACTTTTTTATTGTTATTTCCATGATTATTTGCAAAAATACTTCAACCTAGATTTGTTTCTCTAATGTCAGCAGTAACTACAGTTTTGAGTGCCGTCTGAACTAAATTACACTTACCACATCTCCATCTAGAAGTGTTAACCTGAATTATTTAGATGGGAATTTTAAATATGCTGCTAAAGAAAGGTACAAAGAATACAGCAGTTTGTTAAAATATATATATATATATATATATATATATATATATATATATAACTGATAATATAGTACTTCCCCAAATTTTGCATCAAAGTTGAGTATAAGATAATATTTGGCAATATCTTAAATCTTTAAGGGTGCAATATATTATGATGAAATACTATCAGTTGTTATTTACAATTTAATAAGCATCTATAATCTTTGTTGTCTTGAGAGTCATTTAATTTACAAAAAAACTTCTATTTGTCTGACAAAAATTATTTGGTAAACAAGGAATAGTTTTAATAAAATGAGTTTATGAAATTAAATATTTATTTAATAGACGTAAACCTAATAATTAACGTAATTACCTGGAATAAATAAAATGGGAACAGCTTTTATTCTTTCTGGTATTTTAGATTCACCACTAAAACATCTATTACAAACACGGAAGTTTTTGTATATTTTCTCTGAAAGTATGTCGGGTAACTTCACATTATTAATATTTCTCAGCCAGGATTTAAATACTTCCGGTTTACGTTTTGGAAACCAATGTTTGGCACTCGATTTATCGGAGCAAAGCGGAACAGAAAAAAGTTTCTTAAATGGTTATTTTGATTATTTTTGCCCCTGTTTTTTATAACTATGTCTATAGAAATAAATAACACTAACTTCTGTAAAAGCACTGTATATCGTAACTATAATATAATAATTCAGGTAAATAAAACACATTCACAGCTAGGTTACCGTATATTGACTGACTCACATTTCTGTCTTCATCGTACAAGTACATGATTCATTAGTATACCACAACCTCAAAAATCTTTTCAGTTAATCAAGAAATACGCCAAGATATTCACAAAATAATTCACGTTAAGATACTATTATAACTTCAAAATGGCGGAAAACCGCGAAAATACATTGAAATTGAACGTCCACAAGACCAATCAAAACAGAACAAATTTTGAACATATTGTTGTTGGCGATCAGCGCTCTGTGCAGTTTGGCCGTATCATAACTTAAAATATTATCTCCAATTCCAGTTACAATTCTAGGTTAAAGCATTTTATGGAGTTTTTAAGAATTTTTCACAGCCTGATGATAGGAGTAATTTGCCTTTTGTATCCCTTTCGTTATGCCATAGAAAGGTTCAGGGCCAATGGAAGCACAATGTGGCTACGTAACCTAGACCTCAATCCACTTGAACACGTCTGGGTATAAAATGGGGCGGCGAGCTCGTTACCGAGTACCTTTTCGAAGTAATTTTAATCAATTGGGAGATGCTTTGGTGAATGCATAGCATAAGATTAAACATAGACCTCATTAAATCCATTTTTCTTCCTCCTGATCCTGCCTCTTTAGTTCATCGTCCAGCCTACTTATTTGACTTAGTTTACGACGTTCTTCAGGGAAGTCTCTCTTATGTCGGCTGGTGTTGGCTAGTTCTGGAGAAAGTAAGATTTCCATTCAGTTGAGAGAGCTGAGCAGTCGCACAGGATGTGCTCGAAAGTTTCCTCTTCCAGTTCACATCCTTTGCATAGAAATATAAGTTATTAGTGAATGTGAAGTATGTTAAAACATTAAATTGTACTTACCAAGTGAAATGAAGTAAATAACTATAAAGAAACATTTAAAATCACTAAACTACATTCTGTTTGATAAAGCTATTACTCGACGATTACTGAATTTGATACATAACCAAGGCTGTAAGCAATTATGAGAATACAGCAGATCAACAATTTAAAGTTGTTAATGAAAATAATGAAAAAATAAATCTTGAAAGTTCTCCACTATTAAACTGTTTACTATGTCTGAGTCTTCCATTTTTATGATAGATAAAATGTAACATAAATATATTGTTATTGTAAATATCAGTATGATACAGTTTTTCCTGAGGTTTCTATATCATTGCAGAGTTCTTAGAGATCTTGCAGATCTTGCAGAGTTCTTAGAGATCTTGCAGAGATCTTAGAAAGAAATACATCTGGGATAATTCCTTAGAGCTATTACTACCGTACTTGGTCCTAACACTACTTAATCAACATTAGGTAGTTTCCTTAAAAAACAAAATGTACCTAACTGTAATTTGATAATCTGACTATGTTAGTTTGCAGCAAAACAGCTGTTATTGAGTTAAACAATAAATTTTAAGTTTTGTTAACAAGTTTTATTTTTTATTTTCGTTGTTCGTAACATTCAATTTTCTTTAATTTACCTATTTACTAACTGAATCAATCGAAATAGCCGCTTGGGAAATAAGAGCTACACATATTTCCTAATTCAAATTAATTTTCAAAGAATTTATTAAATAAAAACTAAAATTTTAATTTATTCAAATAATCTAAGTTGTTATATATTAATTTAAAATATTGGCTTATTAGGATTAGACACAAACTATATTAGTGGAATAGTTTATCCTACAATAAACAAATTCATGTTATTATTAATTAAACCATATAAAAATATTAAGTATTGCCAACTGATTGGAAATATAGACGCTATACGTACGTGATAGATTATATATCTAAGTTGAACGGACTATTGAACTGAGTGGTCGGGAAATACGAGGGAGTTGTTTTCAAAAGGGAGTTTATTACAGCAGAGCGTTCATGCGAGATAAAATCCGATTTTGGTCCGCGCTGGACCTAAAAATATGGTTATCTTTGACCTATTCTTCTGGATTTTCGAGTTTATCCTTTAAGAATGAAAATATTATTGTAAAAAAAATGAATTTTGCTTTCGGCGGGCTCTACTAATATATAAAAATGTTTTTTATTATATATTTAAACTCGGATTTATATGGAATAAAAAAACTGTCCAACGCCTATGACATTTTATTATATACATTTATAGAAAGGAAACATTTAATAAAATCAAGTGTAGGTTTGAAATATATCACGACAAACCCCGTCATTTATGCGTCAGCAATTTTGGTTTTATTTTTGTGAAGACAGACACCCTCTTATATCGTCTCATAACTGAGAATCACCCCGTACATATCTACAGCTGATGAGATTACTGTTAGTTCCCTTCGTCACAAGTGGGTTATTATATTCCGGCCGCATCCCTTATGATTTGTGCTATCCATCATTTTCCCGGAGTCTTTTCTTTGGCAAATCGTCAAATTGAGCGCCGAGGGTCACGAAATCTGATCTTCTATATCCTGATGGAATGGCGCGGCAGTAGGATAGATATATCCCTGATGTTGGTGCGGTGAAGCACACCGGGTTTGTATAGAAATTTTTTTTTTGTTAAAAAATCATAATTGAAATTTGAGGAATCATTTTTAGAGTTAAACAAAAAAATATTGTTAGGTACATGGTTTTTATGTTTGGCATCTACGTTAACGATTTTAAAAATTATTTAGCTTGAATGAAACTTCAGAAGCCACAGAAAATTAATTATTACGTATAAAGGCTTGTCCTACATTTTAATAGACAATGCTTTCTCCATTCCCACATATTTTTGCCACAAATAAGTAAAATTCTAACCTTACATATATCACATATATATATATATGAAACATTTTTCCAAAAACCCATTTATACCAATATTATAATACTAAAGAGTTTGTTTGATTGTTTCAATTATTTTAAAGTACTCTTATTTTGTTCGTTAATGCACAGATCGACTACAGTATTTAATAATACTGTATCGATTGGTTCACAAAAAATTAATTAATCATCAATAAAGATAAAACTAACTGCCTGTGGATTATATTTGTAATACTTGTATAGGTATTCAGCAGTCCATATTTTTTGGCCAGTTTCTGGTGGAAAATATTACACAGTTGGTTGTGCCCGCATAAATAATCCGTGTGGGCTCTCGTTGAACATCCTGATGTTATGCAATGTATCGTTTCCGACGTTTGTTGGCAACGTCTACACTTGTCCGAGATAATAGTTTGGTCCCTGATAACAAATTTTTTGTCGTTGTTAGTATCTATATCCTGATCCTGAATAGCCATCATTAATCCTTTAGTCTATGGGAACAAGGAACCGTCAGCAAGCCAAGTATTTGATGCAATTTTATCAATATGTGGTTGGTTTAGGTCGTGATGATGTCGACCATGAAGGGGTTTTTGGGACCATTTTATACTTATTTTTCAGCATCTGTTGTTATTTCTTAATCCATATGAGGGTCTGCCAAATTTGGAGGCGAGTATTTCTTATCTACTCCTATGACAGATTTATGTAAATAAGATGACAGTGATTAGGTGATAAAGAAGTCTCGTACTTGATTTATCTATTTATTATGTAGATTTATTATATCGCAAAAAACTCTTTCTCTCTCCTGTATCGGTAGTGTTGTTCTAAGCACTGACAATGTTGGATGGTGATATCTGTACTTTGTCATTATAGTCCGGGTTGTTCTCTGAATATTTTTCAATTCGGTTTTTGTCCATTGTAAAATGCTAAACGAATGGATCAACACAGGTACGGCATATTTAATGGCTCGGTTTAGGTTTCCTGCGTTCACATCAGATTTTAGTAAGGAACTTACCCTTTTAAAAACTCATCCCTGATTTGGGCCATGGACATGGCGATAATCAAGCAGCTTCACCGAGACTTGGCTAGTTTTTCCATAATATTTTTATGGGATTTCACTTCTTTTAGCAAAAACTGCAAACTGAGTCAGTTCTACCAAATACCAAGAAAGATTTTAAATGAAAGAGATAAGACCCGTCTTTGGACGTACCAACTACTTGGTAGTGGTCTTTTAATATTATTTACATTTTTAACAACTTTTATTATATTTTTGAATAATAAGTGTGATTATATTTCTGACAGTAACCAATCAATAATGGTAGGTACCCAATAAACACATTTACGTTTTAACAACGTAAAAATAACTACGTTACCATACGTTGTTTTCTTGTTATATCAACAATTAAATCTACGTTTAAATAAGGGATAAATGTCACGGTAAACAACGTTTTTGTATAGTTGAAACCTAACGTAGTAAAAAAACATTAATTCAACGTGAATTTCAAGTAACGTAAAAACGTTTTCAAGTAACAGAATATCAACATGAATAATACGTTTCCTATAAAAAAATTTAAACGTAATATAAACCACCGTTCAACGTTTAAATAACCAATACCTGACACGTTAAATTAACCAAATTTATTAGTATAATTAACGTTTATATATTTATTCAAAATTATACGTTTTTGATAAATCTGTCTTCAACCATTTTTTTCATTCTGTATTAACGCTGCTGTTTAGTAGTAAAAGTGAAATTAAAAAAAACTATATTAAGTGAAAAAAAACTAATTTTAAATAATTATTTTTAAATATTTTATTACTTTACCAAAACAAATACAAAACGAGAATATAAAAACAAAAACGACTAATAGTAGTAAAGATAAAAAAACACAACACCTTACAAAAATAAAAATAAACCCAAATAAAATAAAATACAACAAACGACTAATCTTAGTTAAAATAAAAAAACACAACTCCTAAAAAATTAAAAATAAACCTAAATATTTGAGAACATTAAAAAAAAATTATAAAAAAAAGTTTCAATATAGTACGTCAGTCAACGTTACGCTTTAGAGCATCATCTCTACGTTTTTTGGCAAATTTCAACCAATCCTTCGTGGCATTTGAAATCTGCAATTCGTTTGCTGAAGGGTATGCTTTTTTTACAGCTTCTGAAAAATAAAAATGTAAAGCTACAATTAAACTAAATATTGAAAAGCGTAACTGTATATAGTTTTCATGATCAACCTATCTTCAAATTTCTTTTTTTCTCTCCCTTTCCAATTAAACAACATAGCTAGTTCATTGTGAAGCAAGAATCGCAAGCATCTTCTTGTGAGGTCTTCAGCGGAGTTTCCTCCAATCGATGCTAGTCTTATTACCTGAAAACAATCTCAAATTAACACAAAATAATAAAAAGAGCATACATTTTTTTTCTGTTTCGGCATTTTTGCTAAAATTAATTCAAAAAAAATTATTCTACAAATTAGATTATACATTTCAGGTTAAATGTTGATTAAAATATTCGGTTACATCCACTTTTTGCAACGTTGAATTAAATGTTGAATTAAACGTTGAATTAATGTTATTAATAGTTCTTAACAGATAAACCAATTAAAATAAAAAAACTAACTAAATCAAACAAATAAAATATTTAAGTACGAATACATTTTCAACATAATGTAGACAAATTAATTTTTGAAATAGAAATTTCATTGCACAAAAATAGGTTAAAGTTACTAGCCGAATGAAACATTTAACAGTAACAAATTTGTATACATTTAGAAACAAAATTTATATAACAATACTTACAGTATCTGGAGAATTAAACAGGAAACACTTTCAATACACAATTAACTTGTAACACCAATTTTTAGCACGAATTTTTTCGCCGTGTGTATTCAACAAAACGGTTAGCGGGAATGATTCCAGATTAAGAAAAACTAAGATCGGTGCCGCCGAGTCCCCACCCTATTATGCTTATTTAACTTACTTTTGTTTTCAGTTTTGACGAACTTAACCGATCACTCACATTTTTGCCTATGTTTTTACTTTTTCCGATATTTTTTTTAATTGCATAAATAAAATTACTCGCAAATTTAAACAATAATTAGAAAAAAATACAATCTCTTGTAGTACTTAGCAAATAGTTACCTTTATAATTATAATACATTTTTAACCAAATTTTTAACTTGAATTCTACTAAAATTTCTACTAAAACTTGTTATTAATTAATACCTGCACAAAATGTAGGTATGACAATTTTGGTTATTAATTGGATAAAAATTCAACCTACATATCTACCATTGTTTACACATTGAACAAATACGTTCATATACAATAACGTACACATATATGTAATACGTTCGTATATTATGTACGTTACATATACGTTCGTATATGTACGTTACATATACGTTCATTTTCAACGTTATTTGATAAATATATTTTATACGTAAAAGTAAAGTTTAAGTAAAACGATTTTTTATATGAAACATTATTTGTTATCAATTTGTTATTATTAATTTAACGTATTAACGTATTAATATATAGTATTGAATATTTATATCATTTTATTGCAAAAGAAAGTTTAAACACTTAAAAAGAAACGTTATATTTATCCTATTATAAAACGTAGCTAATACACTTATTGTCAAAGTTACTACATATTGGTTTATTATACGTAACAATAACGTATACACATTTCCAGTTATAAATTGGTTATGAAAACAACGTATACAAAATGTTTACTATTTACCCTTATTGTAACGTTAGTAGATATATCTAATAATAACGTTTAAAATGCAATATTGTAATACTTATATGGTTGCAAATATGTATAATATTCGTATAAATAACGTTGGGTTGAAAGAACGTTTTTAGCATACGTTGATAAATTCAACTAAAAACGTTGAATCAACTAATCATACCATTTTATCACGTTTATTCTACGTGTAGGTGTTTATTGGGTAACAGCAAATAGTATAAGTGAATATACAGGGTGTACCAACCTTATGACAAAGTTCGGTACATGGGTTGTTTTAGAAGATATCAAAAAATATTATTAACAAAAATAGTAGATGTCTTTAGGGTCCATCTTTTGAAATTACCTTAAACTATACAGAGTGTTGTATAACTCCGTTACAAACCAAACAATGGTTTTTGTAAATGGGAACCCCTGTATATTATACCGAATTCGGACTGCTCACATTTTTTTAAAGATTTTGATATAAGGTTTTGATACGATACGTTATACAGAGTCCTTCAGAAGTTATGGACACGTTTGTGTGAAAATCGTAGGTAAATCAACGCTCTGTATCTTATTGTACGTTGAAGAAAAAAAGTAACAATATAATAATAATAAGCTTTATTGTCGAAAAATCACATAGAACAAAACATATTTAAACAGTAATACAAGAGTATCTACAAGTAAATAAAACATGAAACATACAAACAAATAAAACTTCACAATATAAAACATTGCGAAAGGTAAATAAATTAAATGTATACTTTATGTATACATTATACAATGAGAATGATAGATAAAAAGTAATATAAAAAATTAAAATTTAAAATTTTAATTTAGTCAGAGTAACAACAAAAAAAACAACAAACAACAAAATAAAGAAAGTAGTTAATGACCAAATAAATCTTGGAAGTTCTCCACTATTAAACTGTTTACTTTGATTGAGTCTTCATTGTATACATAGATAAGACATTATTGTATAATAAAAGAATTCATCAAATTTTTTGAATATATTCACAGCGGAATTCCTCAATTTAGGGATGTTTTGACATGTTATTTGTTCCTCAACACTTAACAATGTTACACCCTATCTTTATTATACCCTATTCCCATTTGGCATTTGAATATCAAGAAAGGAAGAAAGAAGAAGAAGAAAATTTTATAATTAAATAAAAGACTTTTAAAATATTTTTTAATTAATTTAAATTTTAAGAAAGGAATAAAGAAACTCAATAATTTTTAAATCATTCTTCAATTAATTAAATATTTACTATTCATCAAAAAAAAAGAAAGAAATTAAATCATTTTTAATTATTTTAAATAATAAATTACAATATCAAGAAATCCTATATTTTTCATGAATGAAGGAGTTATGTAAAGGGATAAATCCATTTTATCTTTTATTAGATTTTTTTTATTATTTTTCTTTTTAATTTTTGTATATTTCAATAACTTAAAATTTATTTACAAGTTTAGTTTTTGGGTCTCTAAGATAATTAGTTAGTATTTAAATAAGGAAGATTAAATTATTATATTATACATTCAGATAGCCAAAATCCTTGTTAGTCTTTGTTTAAAATAAGGTTATATTTTAAATAAACAAATTTCCACTGTGGAAACGTAATTTGAGTATCCTCGTATATTCCAATTTCACTGAGTGGTTGCTGTGTCATTCATTCAGCATGAATAAAAAATCGATTGACAAAATAAACACCCATTTTCATTTTCAAAGGATACAATTTCAATAACATAAAAATCAGTCAGTCAACGTTAGGATTACAAACCTGTATGACAAATTGATATTCACTGGTTTATAAAAATGGGTATAAAATACATATAAAAAATGTATTTAAAAACCGGTATATGTGATTTGTAATGTAACTTTTGACAGTACCTAATAATAAATTTTATATTGTATCGTAGATGATTTTACAGTTCTTTTGGGTTTGTGTGTATCTCGGAAATAACAATGATATTTTTGAACATTTATTTTTCGTAATAACAAAACACATGAAATCTAAATAGTCAAACGCCGATAGCTACGTGTGAACCGTACCTATCAGGTCAAAAGGCAAACTGACTTACCCAACGACGTCTACCGGATTATAGGGGCGGTCGGGGAAATAGGTGGTACCTCTACAATATTTCTAAAAAAGATGAAGGAACCAAAACTTGGGAATTAGTGGTTGCCAACAAAATAATGTTAAAATATATTATATAACAATAATATTTATCAAGGATCTAGAAACAAGGTTTAAAATAAAAGTAAATCGAAAAGCAAAAATGATGGGGTTTTGCTTATTTAAAGATGTTGTCCTATGACCCCTCATGAAAACGATACCTGACACACAGTTTTGACACTTTGGTTTGTTTAATTTAAACAAATAATATTACCGTTTCATAAAATAGATGTCAAATTAATAATTTAAAAAAATATTTGTTTGAGTTGCATTATATATGCAACCATTATAAACATCTGGATAAAGTTAGTTAGTTAGTTCTAAGGTAAAATAGCCCAAGAAGTCCTTTTTATTTTATTACTTATAAAAGTGAATTTTATTATTTTCATAAAAATTACTTTGAAATTGTTACAAATGTAATTTGGGTATACTTACAGGTGAAGAATTGGGTAATAAAACCTTGTATTTATGTTTTGTATCTACTAAATTTATTCTGAATTTTAGTAAATTACATACTAATATTACTATACAAGTCTGTTGCACAATTAATTGTCCGTGTTTAGCGCTAGGAGTTGTATAAGAAGTGATTAGCGCATACAACAGAAGTTAGACGTAAAAAAATATTTTTCATTAATTAATTCATTGATAAATTCTAATGTGTTTTAAAAAGGTCTTAATACCATTATAAATAGATAACAATAATTAATTTTATTATTTTTAAGCATATTTATCTTTGTCTTTAAAAATAAATTTTAATTTTTTAGTTTATATAAAATTTTTGGGTGCAATTAATTTTTTTAAAAACCTAACCTCTAACAGAACCTCTAATAGAGCTATTGGAGCTTATCATGCAATGATTCTGATTATTTTTTAACTACAAAAATAACTTATTTATCAACCTAGACTTACATTGTTGTAACCTGGGAGGTTACGTATATTTTATTTTACTTTGTACTTTACTAATATTCTTTATACTTTTATGTTAATTATTATTGCATTCTATTTTAAATAATCAATATTTCATTTAACCATATTTTTATTGTTTTATATTTTTATCATTACTTTCGCCCACATGATGCCTCGAATAAGAGACCTGTTTTCTTATTAATTTGATTTTTACTTTAATGTCACGAAAATTACCTTACCTTAATCATACAAATCAACATAGTACGTAAGACAAATTATATATATTATTATTATTATGTCACGAAAATTGGAAATTTTCCTGACCGTACAATAACAATTTAAAGGTTTTTTTTCCTGGGTATCGGTCAAATGAAAAAATAAATTAAATAAATATATTTTTTTTATATTAAAATTGGCATAACAACAACGTTTCGGCCATGGGCCACCATCAGGTGTATATAGATACAACTACAACTATATACACCTGATGATGGCCCATGGCCGAAACGTTGTTTTTATGCCAATTTTAATATAAAAAAAATATATTTATTTAATTTATTTTTTCATTTGACCGATACCCAGGAAAAAAAAGCTTTAAATTAATGTCACGAATTAAATATGATACTGTAATTTTTTTTAGTCCCAAAAAGGCAGGGAGCCAATTTGTAACTAAAAAACTCTCCAAAAGAGATCCCGGCTAAGAGACCCTCTCCAGGGGGTGGTTTGACTCCAAGTTAATGCTAACTAAAGAAAGGATTGGGATGTATAAGTAATAAGGGCGCCACTATCTTTTGAACGCTATCGATTAAGCAAACAATCTTCACAAAAACTAAGGTGAGAAAGATAGAAACACCTTGTTATTACTTTAATTAAACAACAAATAAAGAAGCTACTTGAAATAAAGACCGACCACGCTACACCCTTAAGACTTATAGTCTAAGGTATATAAATGAAACTGTTTTTTTTTAATTGATTATTTATTGAAACTGTAAGTACTTGCTGATAATGAACTGGAGTTGTAAAAAGTGGACTTAATTTTAGGTTTCTGGTTTGAAGGACTGTCTTCACATAGGGACCTTCCAAAAGCGGTAACTGGGCTCTAAATTAGCGATAACTTGACTCCAACTTAGCGGTAACTTAACTCCAACTTAGCGGTATCTTAGCGATAACTTGACTCCAACATAGCGGGTTGTATCTTTTTAAAAGTTTTATGTGTGTGAGAAGGAATCATGGAGGTATGGGCGTTAGTATTGGACAGACTTTTCAGATAGGACAGCAAATTACTAAATTTCACCAAATAAATTGTTTTATCTTCGAGTTTTTTAACACAACGTCCATAAATATAATAAACTAATTGAAAATTTAAACAATATTGAAAATTATTATTGTACAGGACGGTGCAGCCGGTCCCGTTCTTTATAATGCAAAAAAATTATCAATATGCTAATGTGATTTGAATAAAAAAGTATATATTTTACTAGTTCTAATAAAACTTTAAAACAATCATATATTTGTATTAAATGCATATTGGTGAAAAATTGTTTTTTTTATAACATTAAATATATTACAGTGAAGTGGTTTTTGTTTAATAACTATTATTAATTGTTTGACTCAAAAGCAAGTTTTAATAGCGTGGTTGAAGACTACGCTCTAAGATTTTTATGAACTTAAAATTTGTCAATAATTGTGTTTTTAACTTACGGAAAATATAATGTCTAGCTGTTTACTGATCAATTGTTATATTTTGTTTAAAAGTAATAGCTTACCTTGAACAATTATTGAAGACACGTGTTCGAAAGTACGCTTCTGATACATTTTATTAGTTTTTAAATAGTATGTGTACAAATTGGGTATGAATTGTGTAGAAAATGTTTTTTATTATAATTAAAGCATTATTATGTAACTAGCAATGAAAAGAATGGAAAAAAGTCCACATACCAAGAACCAAAAAGGAATTCACAAGATGAGGTACTTTAACGTTTTTCTTCAGGCTCTTCAGTCGGTCTGTTAGTCGATGAAAGGAGATATGGTTGCCTTACGGGTCTTTAAATAGTCTTGCTCAAAACGGAAATCGTGTTTGTGTCATTTGTCAGAAGAAATGCGTTCGTTATTCAATTACAAGCGAGGTACGCGTTCTTTGATTGGCCTCGTTCAAACAGATAAATAGTTATCGTCTATAAGGGGTGTCTCGTGTACAGTAGCATTAACAGTGAATCGGGGTCGGTTTTAACGGTAATAATAGCGGTATCGTTTACAGTCGGTAATAGTTCAAGGTGACATGACGATAGACATGTTACAATACAAATGTATAATCTTACATCAAATGTAACTTTTTGTTATGTCAAGCTCGCTTCTTAGAATGTATTTTCAGTCTCGAAAGGAAATAAGTTTTAGTTTTACTTTTTAGCATAGAAACTGCCTGTTTTTTTTTTAATTAAGCTATTTTTAAAATATCGATACTTATTTTCTCCTTCAGTGGCAATGATTGTCAAAAACATATGTAGAAACAGAACGTAATAAGAATTGTAATGGTGACGATCAATGTAACAGTATTGTAATTTAGTCAAGGGAACAAAGAAATAATTATCCCAGAGTTTTATTCTTCAACCACTGTTAATCTGCGGATTGCAACAACATTACAACAAACATAATAATCTTAACTAATTATTTCATTATAATTAACAGCATATTACTAGTTTTATAATTTATACACTTTATCAACTGGAAATATTCAAGTTGTTTTAATTTAATATAGTTTAACATCAGAGATGTTTCTAGCAAATTATCATACTATTATTAGAAATCAACAAACTCTAGTTTTCAAATCAGTTCCAATAACGTTCCTATCGATAATTAAAATAAACAAATGCATTTAATGTAAATAACCTACAATTTGACAAAGTTAAATGCATCATTAACATGTACCGCGAATAGTAGTGTCGACGCTAGCTAACATTATTTTAATCGTTTGATTGTTTTATAAAATGATTGTTTTGGCGTCGGATTGGAAGGAACATAATGCCGTTCAATTGTGGTTTTCAAAATTACTAATTCTCGCATTAATGTTGTGGTTTTGATGTTATACTACTAAATATAAATTAAAATCTAGTTGAATCTACAAAATTAGAAATAATTGTCAGGGGAATTAATGGTCGGTCAGCAATTTCAATAACCATCAATTTGCTTAATTTTTAGTAATTGTTTTGTTTTTCTTTTCTCGAAAGCACCAAAAAACATCAAAAAAACTATAAGTGATTGAAAAATTGTGTTAAGAAAAACAAAACAAAAAGGCAATTAATTTTTTTTAATAATATATAAATTCAAGAGGTGCACCCTGGCGTTGCAAACTAGTTTTATAACGTTTTTAAAGATCATTAAACATATTTAAGAAAAGTGTTTGCTACAGATAATAAATAACACAAGTTATTATTCTTTGCAGTAGTTCTTCCTACACCTATTTCTAGCGAAATATCTAATTTATCTTACCCCAATTACAGGCGTCAGGTGGTGTGACGTTCAGTGAATAAGGTTGATACTTTAAATCTGTGCGATAAGAAATTATTCTGTTATACTGTGTTCAACAATATAGTGCCTATAATAAAAAGTGACTGATGGTAATAAACCACTTTTATTGCCATTGACTGTCACGATTTATTCCTTGGTCAAAATGGTCAAAATTTGCACAAAGGAATGGATCTTGTATTTGTATAATTTGGGTTGAGTATAATCATTTATATTTGTGTTCCCGTAGTGAGAGTTAGTCTGTGCTGTTTAATTATTTTTGTGAAAAATGTTTCTTCCTCGGGAAACTACATCAGCGGCGCCCTGTGTATTCCTGTTCGACGACGAGTTTTATCTCTTGATGTCAAAAAAATCGTCAGACATGTTCATTAGAAGCTAGTCCAAAGGGGTAGGGCTCTTACTCCTGCTGTAAGAGAAACCAGCGATTTGACAGGGATACGGCAATCATCAGTGAGAGTTCACATTTCAGGGCCGATTCATCCGAGACGAAAACGAAACGATAGTGGTGTTTCAAGAACCACTGATGACGGTGATAAAGATTTGATAAGAAGAACTGTCCACTCTATGTACGAATAAAACTTGGTGCCTACTATCAGATCATTGCAAACAAGACTAAGGAGCTCCACTGGGATAAGGATATCAATTGGAAACCTATGGACACTTTTATCCAAACTAGGTTTCAAATACTGCAAAATTGACAGAAGGCAAGTTATTATGGAATCCCAACGGATTAGGCAATAGCGTTTTGAATATTTGACTGCCATAAGTTACAAAGACCAATAATCTATATGGTTGAGACCTAGTATGATACCCACGATACGCCGGCAAAAGGATGGACTGATGGAACAGTGCGATGCCAATCAAAAGCTCCATCGAATAACGGAAAACGGATCACGATTATTCATGCTGGATCAGAAGATGGTTGGATTCCAAACAGTTTGGGACTTTCGGCGAAGAACTTTCAAGATTCGTCATTGGATTACCACCAAGATACTACAGCCGAATTGTTCAAAGATTGGTTCGAAAACACTTTACTGCCAAATATTCCCCTTCATAGTGTCATAGTTATGAACAATGCCAGTTACCATAGTCGCCAATTGAAGAAGGTTCCAGGCTCTTCAAATACAAAAGCGGAAACCCAGGAATTTATGCTCTAAAACACTATTTACTTTGAAGAAGGATATAAAAAACGTAGCTTTTAGAGGTTCTAAGGACATTTAACATACAGAAGACATATGTATGTGACACAATTGCAGCATCCAAAGGACATACAGTTCTTCCTCTTCCTCGTTACTACTGCGTATTCAACCCGATTAAGCATATGTGGAGAAAACTAAGAAAAAAGTGCGGATACCTACATTATGTCATTCTGTAATTGCATTAATTCGGCAAAATATAGATGACCCAGACGCTAATTGTTAGAATAGAACAATAAACCATGTTTTAAAAGTGAAGGATTCATACAGGACATTTCATGCTAACATAGAACCCCTTATAATTAATGTAGACGACGATATTATTGTAAATATCCTTTAATATGCGCTTCTATTAAAAAATTATTTTTGCAAATTTAATCCTGACCTGCATTCTTTACCCAAACTTGCCAATACCTGAGATAAAAGTACCCAAGAAGTCTATTATCACTATCAGTCCCCTTTTATTGTAGGTACTATATTGTTGAACACACTTTACCAAAATGTTTACGCAACAAATTTATGGAGTGTTCTGCTGTACGGCTAGTTGCCCCATCTTATTAAAACCCTTGCTTAAAAATTTTTAAATTACGCGCACGACAAAAGGACTTTAAACATCTAACAAAAGTTGTCACAATATTATATCTGTACCATTTTTGACTGGCAGAAAGTGGCTGCTCATTCTCGTCTTTAACAAAAGGATTAATTATCCGACGACCAGACATAGTAATTCACTTGAGCACTGAGAAAATGATTTCTCGACAACGTTCTTTGACTTTGTAGTCTTTTTGTAATTTTAAATTGCAAAATAATAAGTATTTACCAAAATATACCAAAATTTCAAATTTATATTGGTAAGTTTAAACTTATCTCACATATCTACGTATGTTTTTATGGTTATATTTTATCTTAAATAATTTAAATTTTTATTTATTTTATTAAATAAATAAATATATTATTAAAAAAGTATAATAGAATATTCGCTTAGTTTAGACATTTAGACGTCATACATTGAATAATAGTTCATTATTCACTGGTGAATATTAGGTCACATTATACTTGAGAAAGCACATGTATGATTAAACGTTTTATAGGACTGTCGTGGACAAAGATAATTTATAGATTCGTATAAACCAAATCTAAAAATAATTTTACTTTTTAATGGAAGCAAGTAGATATCTATTTTCCCCTATGAGTCCTTCTACTTAAGGCGACGGCAACAGGTAAAAAATCTGGTGATTTGGTTGGTTACCTACGATTCCTGCTTCAATGGCATCCCTAAATTGGAGAAATTTAACCAGAGCTGGAGTAGAGCTTAGGTACTCGAGTGGTATACAAATGGGTTCAAAAGACAGCTGAAAGGGCTGAAGGAGAAGTGATAGGACCTAATTTTCGGTTATCCAAAACACAAATCCCAACAATTTCTTAGGTGGAAATACATGTTATAGATGTTTATCCAACAGATCCATGTTAAAGTACAAATGTTTAAATTTTGACCGACCTCCAGCAAAGCAAGTCTTGGTATGTGAAATTCTAATGTGTTTTAAAAAGGCCTTAATACCATTATAAATAGATGACAATAATTAATTTTATTATTTTTAAGCATATTTATCTTTGTCTCTAAAAATAAATTTTAATTTTTTAGTTTATATATGTGAAAAATCTCTAAGAAAACTGGCAACAAACAAGATTACCTTGATATGTGTACCCGGTAACAAAGGGATAATAAAGAATGAGAAATGTGACAGATTTCCAAAAGAAGGCGCCAATACACCATTTCTTGGCCCGAAAACTTTTTGTGGTCTAATCACAAGCCAAAGAGAACTCCGTAACTGGGGCCAGGATACCCTGTGATCTCACAGGATGAATATGATGATATTGAGATAAGCTAAAAGTTTTTAAAAGAGCAAAGAGCCTTAAAAATTTTGTTAAAATAATAAATACAAAACTATTTAAAAGACAATGACTCCCCAAATTAGGTCATTGTTTAGATGTTACAGGAAAGTAACAATAAAGTGGGGCGTGAAATGCATTTGAAATAATATTTAGAATATTTAAAATTTAGAAAATTCTGCCAAGATACAGATGAAAAGTGTATAATATAATGTATTGCTACAAACTGAAAGACTATTTATTTATTTATTGTACTAACGCTTACTTTTTGGAAGTCCACCTTATTAAGAATAATAAAAAACTCTTCGTTTTAACGTAATTTCCAAGTTTAATTGAAAAAAATTAGTTTTAAATCACAATGACAGCTGTTTCGCTAAGATTAGCATCGTCAGAAGTTAAGTTAAAACGAAGAGTTTTTTATTAATCTGAATGTTGGTTGTCTAACGTCTAGAGTTTACTGAAATGTTCTATGGTTTACAAGAACATTCGATGACGTTCGATAAAATTGACAACACGAAAATAACACATTTTAAGTTTAAGTGAGTACGCGAAAGTTGGTACAGTAATATTGGAAAATAAAGTTAAACATTGTACCATAAAGCTGAATTAAAGAGGGTTTGTAATGTATTGTAATATTTAAATATTCAATAATGGTATAATGAGTATAATATCAACAGAAGTTGTTTAATATAACTTAATCAAATAATTTTTATTACAATGTATTATTTTTTTATATATTTTGTGTATTCGTAAGAGAATTTTAAGTTAGAAATAATTTTATTATGTAATGTATCAATATTATATCTTGTACATAAATATTTTATTTAAAATCTACTAGAAAGTTCGCGAAAATTGATTATATAATGTGTAAAAAAAAGACAGATAATGTGTAAAAAGGAGACAGATATATTTTACTATATTTTTGTTCTGGAATGAACGACAATAGACGAAGTGAGTATGTCTAGTCATACATAAAAAAGAGAGAGATGCATATAGTGTTCTTAAAAAATGGTCATTCACGAAGTTTCTAGAAAGTTTGAAACCTATAAAAAGACTTGAACAGAGGTCGTAAAGGGGTAGTATATTATTGAAAGTCAGAGATAGAAGATCAGTCAGTGTGAACAGTCAAATAGAACAAAGTGAACAAACAGTTTTTAAAGTAGTTATAATAAAGTGTTAAATAGTGGCGTTAAGAATATAAAGTAAAACAATCAAAAAGTAAAATAAAGTGCCAAAAAGTGACATTAAGATCGAATCAAAAAGTGAAATTAAAACATTTTCGGTTGATAAAAAAGGAGAATGTAAGAGTACTTACAATTAATAATACAATTAAAGGAACTGTAATCCAACAAACACTAAACTATATCAATTTGGAGGAACAAAGAACAATAATATTACACAAGAAACCAATCGTCTAACAACACGACATTTTACCAAAGTCGGAAATTCCACGTATCATTTCGTTCGTTTCCGTTTTTCATAGAGCGACTACAGACGTTTTCCACCAATCAGAAAGAAGGACTTTACATCAAGGTCAGATAAAATTGTAAACTTTTGAGAATTTTTGTAGTAGTTAGTTGAGTTTTATAATTTAAAAACAAAGGAATTTACTTGATATTCAATAATTAGTGTATTTCGATAATCTTACTTACCATTACATAAATAACATTGATTAATTTAGCCCAATTTTAACATCAAGTAAGTTCTTTTATAGTTAATAAAAGGCCTTTTTTTTTATATTTTCCAACTTATTATTTTATTCATTCAATAGATCACTGTTTTGATTTATTTCTTTTTTATAATAAATTAGTTATTATAATTTAATCAAATTTTATTCAAATACCTACCTAATAACCCAACTGGAAACTTGCATAACCAAACACCCCTGAGAAAAAGAAGATCTTGTTGCTATATTACATTTAAATAATTAATAAAATTTATAAATAAATAAATTTAATAAAAAAATTATCTCTTAAATTATAATATTCATTACAGTATAATATTTAACTATGGGTCCCTTTCTTATCTATTAATTTAAATTGAATAAAATTTAACCAAGACAGGGTAAAAACTAAAAAAATAGTCAGTGTATTAAGGCTTAAGTTTGTGTTAGATATTTATTTCAGTAAATTATTAAAAAATTCGTAGTCCCAAGCCAAGTGCTGTCATATTCCTCCACCTTTACTTAAACTAAAATTAAATATTCAACAAAGAGACGAGCTGTCAAGTTATGAACGTCAACTTTAGCCGGTTAACACGTTTTCTGTTGTAATTACTTTGAAATGTTCATGTTAATAAATCGTCTGTAACGAGGGCCTTAGTCAAAGCTAAGTCTTAATACATTATTTCTCCGGACACGTTCCTACCCCCGCGAGATACGGCGAAAATGCCCTTTTCATATCACCTACTCGAGGTCGGCGCTAAGAGAAGACTGGCATTAGTCGAGTGGAACGAAATGCAAATGTGTTTTTAAAAGCACTCATGTAAGTTTTATTTCACAAAAATATGAAAATAATTTAAATAACATTTTTTTTGTGAGAAGTAACAGGTTGGTTGAAAAAACTGAAAGCTGGATCTTAGGAACAGCTCACAACAAACGAAGTGGGTAAGAGAAGAATCGAAAAAACAAGACTTTCATTTTTATTTCATAAATAGATATATAAATAAGACATAACAATTTTAAAGCCTAGATGTTATTAGCCCTAAGGGATTATCCTGGATGTATTTCCCTCTAAGATCAGTATAACTGTGCAAGAATATAGAAAAACCAGAAAAAACTATATCATGCTGATCTTTACAATAACTTAATATATTTATGTTACAATAATGTCTTATCTATGTATAAAATGAAGACTCAATCAAAGTAAACAGTTTAATAGTGGAGAATTTCCAAGATTTATTTGTTCATTCGCTACTTTAAACTGTTGATCTGCTAGATGTCTTTTAATTATAAGTTCTTCTAGAAAATCTAAATTTTGTTTTTTATCACAAATATGTAATATTTGAATGTCATTGGTGTGTATGAGTGAGTGTGGATGAACATCTAGCAGATCAACAATTTAAAGTAGTGAAGTTGAGTTAAAGCGAAGAGTTTTTATTATTCTTAGTAAAGGTTAGTACAATAAATTTAGTCCCTCACGAAGCTTTCAATTTGTTCCTTTGACAGCACCTTCGACTGGTTTGGCTGATGGTCTACATTTTGTTTTTTCAAAAAAGCTATCAACTTTGGTAAACATTAACCATAATAATTTTACCATCGAGTATTTGGACCATAATGAAGTAGGGTTGGATGTTTTTTGACTGAAAATTTAAACTGTTAAAAAGAATATTCTTTAAAAAAACTGTTCTTACCACATCCAAAATTCCAACATCAGAACTACTTTTCAAATCGTGTTGTTCACGCCAGTTGCAAAACAGGGCATATTCTTTTTCATATCTTTTCGCAGACTTAACTGGAACAATTTGCCCTATCGCTTCCGCAGTTTTCTCAGCAATTTCATCTAATTTCAAATCCACTTTCTCCGCAGATATTTCGTGTGTGCAGAAAAATTTAATATGTCTACCTTTATTTACAATGTTACTTGGTAATCGCTGTTCATTTTATATTTATAAAGCAAATCAACCATGTTAAGAATAAATCAAGTAACATAATTTTTTCACAGCAGTCTACATGACTTCCTAATAAAATGTCATTTCAGTTTCATATTTTATTGCGTTTAAAACCAAAGGCAGTATGAAAAAAAATATAGTACGTATTTTCAAAAAGTAAATATTTAAGCTAATAATATTCCAAATTAATATGTCTTTCATGTACTATTTTCCATTTGTTAATTTCCCAATAACAAAAGGAGACCGTTTAAACCGCCAAAAAAGATATTCAACATCTATTAAATGTTTTAAAACACATGCTTTATCTTAAAGCTCCATAAAAATAGCCGGGAAAGCTACGGAGGCACTATTTGCATGAAATATACGAAAATTAAAAATTTATAAGAATTTTTATTACTAAATAAATAAAAGAAATACTCTCTTAAATGTCTGGTAGCTTGACCTACAAAATGTATGGAATAAGAAATATATGAAAAGAGAATTTTGCGTCATAAAAGAAAAAAAAGCAAATAGAAATGTACAGAGGTTTTTAGCCCAACTTTTTTATTAATACTAATGACCTATTTCCCATTTTATATAAATCAGTAGCTTAAGGGTGTTCTTTTCTGATTATTGTGCATTGTAAATTGAACAGCTTCGAAGACTTTAAACTTTATTAAAAAATATAACTGCACTTCGACCTATGAAGATCTTTCATGACTACCTTAATCTACTTGAACTCAAGAATGCCAATACTTCTAGCGAAGTCAAGCAGTGTCCAGTGAAAAGACCTTCGGTCAATTTTATAAAATATATAACAAACTTGGACCTAAACCTTTAATAAAAAGGACTCTAGATTTAAAAATTTGTTGGAAAATGTCAAATTAACGAACTGCCATCTTTTTTGAATGTCACAAATAAATTGTTTTCTTATATAAATCAGTATTGTCACGAATATTATGATTTTAATAATTTTTTATAGTTTAATTAATTTTTATTTATATAGATATTGTAATGATTTAATTTATAGGATTTTTATAATTTATTTAATTTAGTTACTATTTATTTATTTTATTAATTGATTTAGTATGATTTATTATTATAGGTTTTATAGGTGTTTAATGATTATTTAATTTTATATTTAATATTGTTTACTAATATAATAATTAACTATTCTTATGGTTGATGTTGTTGGGCGCCTTATAAAAGTTTTTAACTAGCTCAGTCAAATTATTATGTGTTTGAATTTGAAATCCGACTCTTTATTTTAGGTAGGATTCAAGAAAAACTAAATATTTAAAAAATTTTATATAATACACTAAAATTTAATTGTTATATTTGATCACTATAAAAATTGTATAAATCTATTAGTGGTTTTCATATGCTTATTACATTTAAAATTATAAATTGCTAGTTATTGACAAAAATGAAAATGATATACACACTATTATACACAATCACAAACGAAAATATAAGTTTTTAATTATTTAACATACCTCGTATATCAAAGTCTTTTCTTAATTTCGTCCACGTCAGTCGGAAAATGCCGAAACAAAGAGATCGGCTCCAACGATCGTCTACACTCGGGAACAAGAACAGCTTATATTTCAAAATTACTGCCGGCTGTCCTATGTGTGATGATGATGGAATGGAATCTAATAAATTCTACTGTAATCTCGATCTATTGTTTCAAATTTACTTCTTTGGTAAGTGATTTAATATTTTAACAATACTTTTATACAAATATTTTTGGTGTTAAATGTTTTAATTTAACATAAATGAACTTTTAATTAATGATATTTCTAGTTACCAATCGATGTCTTCTGTATAAATCAAACCGGAACAAGAGATCGGTTTCAATTTTTTTGGCCTTTTTATAGTCTCACCAGATTATGGCAAGAATGACGTATAAATCGAAATTCAACTGTTCATTATTTAACTAAATTTAACCTAAATTTTCAAATAATGAGGTAATGATTTAAACATTTTTGATTATTGAAGGAAAACACAAAATCAATGTCACAGATTTTTATTTAGTACAAATAGCGACTAGTTTCGGCCTTTTTAGAAGGCCATCATCAGGCTAGAAAAAACAGGATGAGGTCATTACATATTCCACAAAATTATAAATTTACAAAAACATACCTTAGTATACAATTGCTAAAGAACCATAATTGTTCGAACCAAATGCTTGCTTAAACATATAGTGAACAGGTATAATTATTTAAGGAGGTTTTGAAAGAGGAAAATAGTGACATCGAAAAATAAATATAAAATTAAAACTAAAAAATTATTATATGATGATTGGAAAATGAGACTTATATATCTAAGAATTTTTAGAAGGTAAACCTTTCTATGTGTGGATTAACGAAGTTAAAAAACATCAGGTAGGGAGAAAATAAAATTAAAACAATATGTATGTATTTTCCCCAATGTTAGAGGTCCAGTAAGAAATAATATTGGCAAATGGGGTAAAATATAAGAAATGTAAAAATATTTATGTTTTACCCCATTTGCCAATATTATTTCTTACTGGACCTCTAACATTGGGGAAAATACATACATATTGTTTTAATTTTATTTTCTCCCTACCTGATGTTTTTTAACTTCGTTAATCCACACATAGAAAGGTTTACCTTCTAAAAATTCTTAGATATATAAGTCTCATTTTCCAATCATCATATAATAATTTTTTAGTTTTAATTTTATATTTATTTTTCGATGTCACTATTTTCCTCTTTCAAAACCTCCTTAAATAATTATACCTGTTCACTATATGTTTAAGCAAGCATTTGGTTCGAACAATTATGGTTCTTTAGCAATTGTATACTAAGGTATGTTTTTGTAAATTTATAATTTTGTGGAATATGTAATGACCTCATCCTGTTTTTTCTAGCCTGATGATGGCCTTCTAAAAAGGCCGAAACTAGTCGCTATTTGTACTAAATAAAAATCTGTGACATTGATTTTGTGTTTTCCTTCAATCATTGTTTAGTCACATTGGAGAAATGGATGATTTACTTCTCATTTTTGATTATATTTTTGATAATATAAAGATAGCTTATCTTTTTACATTTACAAAAAATCTATTTAAATTATTTTTATCTCACTTTTCCCTATAAAAATTTGATTTGAAATAGGCTGTTTTTAGTCCTGTCAAATACATTATACACTTTTTAAATTTGAGTTAAAATTATAAATTGCTCTAAAAATTACTCATAAATTCATTAAACTAATCCTATTTCAACTTTTAAATACTATTTTATCCTCTAAGAACTAAAATTTAAACTTTTTAAATGACTTTATTGAGCTATATACTCACTGTTATAAGCAATGATTTACTTAATATCTCTTGATATTATCAAAGACTAACATCTTATATCTAATAAACAAACTTATTTAATGAATTTAAATATAAATTTCCTAACTAAAAAGTATTTTATAAATGTTTATTAATTATAATTTGATATTGTCCTTTCACTCTACACGATAGAAGTGTTCTTTATCACTAGTACAAGTTATTTATCCATAAATGCAGATGTAAGATTGTACACTGAATTTAACTTTGTTCATAACAAATTTTTATACTGTTTTTTGTGGTTTTTTCCTGGTTTTTCTATATCATTGCACAGTTATACTGATCTTAGAGGGAAGTACATCCAGGATAATCCCTTAGGCTTTAATATTGTTATGTCTTATTACTTCCATACTTGGTCTAGCCTTATAACTACCTAATAAACATCAGGTACCTAGCTCCAAACAAACAAAATGTAACTTCAATATGTCAATCTGACGATGCTAGCGAAACGGCTGTCATTAAAGTTAAAAAAGCAATTTTTTAAATAAATATTGGAAATTTTGTTAAAACGAAGAGTTTTTTATTATTCTTAATACAATATTAACCTAGCTTAGTTATACTGATAAAAAGGCTATATGTGATGATATCCCAAGCAAAACTTATTTTAATGTGATTTTGTTTAACAAAAGAGTATTATTTTGATGTTAATACCTCAGCACTAAATTAGAATTTTATAACCATATTTAAGTGCGGCATCAGGGCACCAAATTGCCAACATATAAACTATTTTAGCCCCAGTTATGTTCGTTTAAAGTTTATATTTTATTGGTCCAGGAGTTGTATTTGATATAAAATTAATTACGTAACCTTTCTTAAAGCATTTATTTATTATTTGTAATAACTACGAATTTAAATATTTAGCAAATTTACAGTGAAAAAAGACAGTAGCAAACGAACGAAGGAAGTCAAACGAACAGAGCGATTTGTTCACTTTGATGACGTGCACTTATATTTATACTGGACAAGCCATAGTTGATCTATACCTACTTTTGGTATGGTCTGACTCTTGACAAACAACTTAGTTGTTAATAAATGTTCGTAACCATAAGGTGATACAATTATTCTTTATAGCCGATTAAGGATACAGTTCAGTATTTGTGTATTATTCTTGTTTAGATATAATTGTTAGTAATGAGTTGTAGCACTTAATTTTATATACAATCCGAAAATATCCTTAAATGCACTTAGATCACTTATAGTCTTGTAAAGTCACTGTACTTTTTCCTTTAATTCACTAGGAATAAATTTTGAAGACTTTTTTTTATATCACTCACTGATGATTTTACCTAATTCACTAATTTCTTGACTTCAACGACTTCAACTAACTGATGGACTATTACTGACTGCTTATGATTGACTGTCTCTTGTTAGACTGATCTCCAATGATTGATTGTCATGTTCGACTGATCTCTGATGATTGAATGATCCCCACGAACTCTTTTCAAGTTTTTTTATACATTTTATCTCCTTTTAGAAATGTCCAGATGTCTCTCGAGTAATCCTAAATCCTTAAAATCAAAACTGTTTGCCGAACATTCTTTTTAGAATTATTTCCTTTTCCGTCTTATCTACATACCACTAGACAAACTAACACTGCCTAATAATTGAATTACTGGAAATCTCTAGAACAAGTTTAATACAAATATTGTCTTATAATATGGGTAATAAAAATCATTCCTAGGTTAAAATTTACTTACAGATACATAAATTAAGCTTATTTTATTATGCGTATCTTAGGAAATAATTAAAATTTTTAATCGAAACAGTATAAGGTATATGGTTACTACAGGTTTATGGAACTAGATATAATTTAAATAAATTTCTATGATCAGTTAACAAGTTAAAAATATATTGATAAAATCAATTTTAAACATTAAAAGTATAATACTGAAATATTTGTGAGGACTTTAAACACAATTTATTTACAAATTGTTTGAATACAAGAATTCAGCTGGTTTCAAATTACTAACTGTCACTTTTTACTTTTAAACTTCACAAAAGCTGAACGAACACTACCCCCACAACGCGAATGACCCGCGAATGACCAAACAACTATTTACTAAAATCCAAATAATACCAGAATGTTTCCGAATAACTACCAACCTAAAATAATTATATATTATGTCAAGTTACTATCAAAATCTTCTTCCTCATTTACGGACTCTACCCTTTATGACAAGCAGCTACATCAAAATACTTGCATTCCTCTCGCATCTGTCACAATCATCCGACACATTCACCCGAACTCTCTACCCGAAGTTGCTGTACCTCCCTACTGTGATCACCCTGATATAACGCCAACCTATCATGATGGACTACTACGGGTTTTCCCTTGGGGACTCTAATAATTCGGTAGATCACATTATTGATTCTCTTTTTAATCAAATATGGACTTTCCCACTTCTTTTGAAGTTTCGGTGATACACCCCGTTTTCGTCGAGGATTATAGAGCCAGACCAATTCCCCAGGTTCATAAGTGTTTCCTGTTGCTCGTGAGACGTAGTACCTTTTTATCCGGTCATTGGAGAGTTGTAGTTTGTGGCGCACCAGTCCATGAATATTTTCGATCTTCTTCTGAAGATCTCCGACGTATTCTTCACCGGTCGCTATTTCAGCAGGTTTGCTCCTATATATCAAGTCGCAAGGTAATCTACTTTCCCTACCAAATAGGACTTTTGCGGGTGTCTTATCCGTAGATTCATTGACAGCCGATCGGATAGCCATTAAAAATAGCGGAATATGTTTATCCCAATCTTTCTGATGTTCTGAGACCACTTTCGATAAATAATTTGCAATGGTTCAGTTCATTCGTTCAACCATTCCATCAGACTGTGGATGCATCGCTGTGGTTCTAGTTTTATGGATACCTAATCTTAAAATAGCTTGCTTTCTAAATTTCTTCCCTGATCTGCCTGCAGCTCCAATGGTACCCCAAAACGGCTAATGAACTCGTTGACCAGAATATCGGCCAAGGTAGGGGCTTCTTGGTTGGGAACAGGGTAGGCTTTCACCCATTTAGAAAAATAGTTCATCACAACGAAGATGGACTTCCGACAAGGTATTGCTGCATCTCTTCTTTAGGTTTACGATTAGGCCCATTGCTAGCAGCACACATCGTGCATTTGCGGCACCAATCTTTAACATCGTTGGAGCAATTAACCCAATAAAATCTATTCCGCAGCGTCTTTGTAATACCTAGGTGTCTTCCAGATATGTCATCATGAAGTTGTTTTAAAATTTTCGGCACCGTACTTCTTGGGACCACAATTTGTTTCTTGATTTCTAAACCTTCAGGGTTTTCAACTATCCTTTTAAGGAGCCCTCCGTCTAAAGTCAATCTAACCTAACCAATATGATTTTAAGACCGGAGAGGACGATGATACCTCTCGCCATAGGGGACGCTGATCCGTTCTTTTCCATTCCAGGATCTTCCTAATAACGGGATCTTTGTTTTGTTCCTCCTCTATTCTGGAGCACAAGTCGTCCGGCACCACATTTATTAGAGCGAGCTTCTCGTTTTCTTCGAGTCGACTGCAATTTGTGCAATTAGGTGGGCATGGCCTTTTAGAAAGTGCATCGGCGTTACGGTGCTTAGTTGCAGGTCTGTGTTCGATTTCAAAATCGTATTTCTGGAATTATTCCGGTTTTGGGAGACGGTAGCAGAAGTTGTATCCTTGCGTGGACATGAGTTTTTCACGTGCCCTAGTTCTCCACAATTCCAACATCGTATAGATCGCCGTCTCCTTGTGGGTAATAATTTTATTAGCCTTTCAACTTATCCATCGACGTCGATGGCGGGTGCTATCACGTTGTTGTCATCAGCAGTCATCTCCCTTATTCGTGCAACCCCGTGGTGCTTACGTTGCCGCTCGAATTCAAGTGCTCAAGTTACTCGAGTTCAAGTTTACAAGGTATTTTGGTCGGGCCAACCACACAGCTCTTTGTAACTCCGGGTCCCTAAGGCTATCGGTAAAGGTTTGGACAGCTAGACACCCCAGGAACTCTTCTGTTGCTGTCGGATAAGCAAATCGAACCATTCTAGCTACCTCTGCCTCGAACTCCTGGATAGATTCTCCACTCTTCTGTTTACGGTTCTTCAGCTGTGTTCGGTACACGGGTTGTAGGTGGGTCTCACTATACCTCATCTCCAGGCGATGTACTAGTAGCTCGAAGTTGTCAGCTTCGCAGGGCTTAAGGGAATGCAAGACATTCAAAGCATTGCCTCGCAACGCTATGGTTAGCGATATTACTTTCTCCCTGGATGACCATCCGTTCGCCCTGGCTGCCGCGTCGAATTGCTTGACGTAGTTAGACCACGAAGTTGTTCCATCGAAGATAGAAGGTTTCATTGTTGATCGCATCTGTGCAGTGTCTCCGCTTCCCCGTCGTTCGACATCCACGCTGAAGGTTTCCATTCTTTCCGCATCTTCGTCGCGGTGGACGTAGCGATCTTGCCGCAGGAGCTCTATTTCATTCTGAAGTTGTTGAATCATCGCATTGAAATACAATAGAAAATAATTACCAGTTATATACTTGTATCGCTAAGATTATATATTATCTTTATTATTATGGTTAAAGCTGCTTGTGTATTAAAATTGATTTCTGTTCTTTATCTACAATCGAAATATTGTGCTGGACCATCTTATATAATATAAATCTACTATGCCTTAAATTATCTGGCCCTGAAAAAATGAATCTAGTAACTTTTACATGTAATTACGAAATACAATTTTTTTTGGTTTTTGACATTTTATTGATTATCAATAACTGGTTGCCATCGGTCAACCCAGGCTAAAGAATTTTTATTCATTCTGTAATAGAATATTTCTGAGGACTCCATCAATAAACAATATTACTTAAATAATATAACTTTTCCAAGAAGAGAAAGCAGGAAAAAAGTAAGAAAACAGATAATAAAATATTTGATTCAATTGAATACGTAAATTATTTTAATTGATAACAGAAATCTTTAAATTCAAAACTCTGTGAAATATTATCTCTGACAACTATAGACATATTATCAGAGGAAATGCAACAGTCCATTAATAAAACTTTTTTTATCGCAATGATTACAAGACGAGTATGACAGAGAATACCAATCGATTATCTGTGTTCCATCTTCGTGCTGGCAAAGCAGTATCATTTCTAAGGAGATATGCTTACGCTTGTAATTAGTGGCGTTCTATTTGTTGATAATGGGAATATCTCTATCTGGTAATATTTAATTGTTGTTATTGGAATATGTTTATAAATTAATAATACTTAGTTTTTCACTTAATTAATATCGTTAATATTAATTGTAAAAATAAAATGTAATGCATTTTAAATTTTAATTTTTAAACTCTTTAATAGGTACCTAATAAATAATGAAAAGGGTTTTATGACTCCTTAATTGGTTCAAACATTTAGTTGTTCATTATTCTTGGTATTGCTTTAATTAAGGACCACAGGACGAGCTAAATAATCGACGTATTTTGGCTTCAAGGCTGTATTAACTTTGCTCTTATCGCTCAAAAACAATTAAAAAACTACAAGTAGACAAGTTACATTCAGGATGATAGAAACTTGTTTTTAAAAAACAATACTACCAATGAGTTAACAAATTTAGTTAAAATCAAAACTATAACTTCCGGACTAAAACATTCAGAAAAAGCATTATTTTGTAATAAGGCCATTTAGGGATGTATTCTTCTCCTGAGTCACCAGATCTATGCCCAGTAGCTTTTTTAAATTCTCTTCTGAATATGTCTCGTTTCTTCTTGACTTCTTTAAGTGAAAAAAAAAATGTTTCAGGTATTTAGCCACAGGATCATCTTTCAAAACTATTGGATATTCTTTCCGAATCGCTGACAATACTGTTGGTGGCATTGTGCATGAAACATGCAGAGCGATTTGGGGAAAACTAATCGAAATACACATGAAATTTCCATCAAATAAAGAGTCCATCAGCATTGTAGAAGGGTTTTGGCGGCGATGGAAGTTCCCAAATTGCGTAGGCGCCATCGATGGGAAGCATATTCGTATCAAAGCCCCTTCACATTCAGGCAGCTTACATTATAATTACAAGCAATTTTTTCAATTGTTTTACAAGCTGTTGTTGGTCCAGACTCCAGACTATAGATTTATTGCAGTAGAAGTAGGAGCGTACGGCAAAGAAAGTTATGGGGAATATTTTCTAATTCAAATTCGTCAAAAATGTTATAAAATTGTTCCCTTAACGTTGCTTCTGAGCGGAAGTTACCTGGTACTGAACTGTTTTTACCTCATGTAATTATTGGAGACGTGGCCAACCCTTTAAAAACATTTCTAATGCGCTCCTTTCTAATACCCCCAAAATAAATGCTGGACGTGAAGAAGTTATTTAAAATGAACGATTATCCTTAGCTAGACAGGTCGTTGAGTGTGTATTTGGCATTATGACCAGCAAGTGGAGACTGCTGACTAAAGCCATCGAAGTTGAACCCGAACGAGCTGATTCTATCATAAAATGTATATGTGCGCTTCATAACATTGTTATTGAGAGAGAGGGCTTTCCTTTGAACTTTGGACCCATATCCAATGACTCTCAACAGGGCCTAGCCACAACTCGAGCAAGTACTGTGGGTGAAAACCGAGCGGCTAGACGAGCTTACGATATTCGAGAACAATTCAAGACTTTTTTTGTAAACAATCCTTTATAGTTTTGTTAACCTAACCTGAATTTGTTTGATAGCTTAAAATAACCATAAGTACGTACCCACATGTAACTTGTAATGCAAGAATGATGAACCTAACCTAACTTTGTTTGATAGCTTAAAAATAAAATAAATATAGTTAAAAATATTTACCTTTAATCTTTAATTGTTCGGCAACTTCGTTCCAAAGGCGCCGTTGAGCATCCCTAGAATGATATAAATCACTCTTCAGGTTCCAGAGACTCTCCCTTTCTTGAATCAATAATATTAACTTTTCGGTTTATAACATATATAATAACATAGGTTATGTTTGAGAAAGTAATAATATAAATAGTTCCGTCTCCTCTGATATTAGGTCTATGCTGACAACTAAAGTCCAGGTCACCTTGTCCAGGGCGTCGAATTTGATACTTTGGAATTTCGCATATTGAATGAAAACAAAAACTAAACAAGTCGAAGCAGATTTCATTGACACCTAAAGCTTATATTAGTTCTCTGGAAGATATACGAAACAAGGGACTAAAGGTCTGAAAGGCGCATCGGAAAAGAGATTGTCGATTTTCCCTCACGGGAAGAGGTTTGATGTAAAAGGGAATTTTATTTATTCAATAGAATCTCATGAAATTTAGGTAGGTGAAAAAAACAGGATTGGAGTTTATGATGATAAATTGTTCAGTAAAAGACGGAGCAAAAATGCGCATTCGCTGATGAAATTACACTAAAAAGGAGTCATTGAAGTAGCAATTTATACAGAAAATATATACCTAAGTGATGTCTCGAAAATTGTTTGGAATAAATAACAAAACCCTATGTGAGTAGTGAGTAGATATTTTAAAATTTTTTATTTTTTATCATTGATATTTTTACAGGGAATATCAATTAATTTTGGATTATTGGATTATTTAGAATATTCTAGACATATTTTATATTATACAATATATTGTGAAGGTATGTTTTAGGGTGAAATCAAAATTTATTTTAGTTTAATTATTAGTTTCGGAGATATGTCAAAACTTGAAGTTATGTCAAATTTAAATAATTAGGTAAAATAATGTAAACAAATATTGTATTAGTTTTAAGTATAGATAAGAAGTGTAGGTTATAGTGATGAAGAAGTTTGGTTGCTAGGTAAAAAGAAAGTTTGACAATTAGTGGAAGAGAATTGAAAAGTCAAGAAGAGCAGATATTTTATGGTTGCATTGCCAAATCCAGCCATCTATTCTAAAATGACAATACAGTAAGCAATCAACAAACATAGTGAATATATAAGTCTTACCTATTCTGCATCCTCTGCAAAGTTAACGAATTGCCACACGCTGGACATTTATAATTCCCTTGCTGGGGAATAAAGCCCCACCGTTGTAAATGCTGTGGCAATTCATCTAGGTTTCCTAAAATTGCAGCTAGCCGCAGTAGATTCATGACCTAAATACATAAAAAAATGAAATAAAACTTGCAATCATTCAACAAATTTCACTTACCGGACTAGAAGGAGCAGATGACGACGATGATGTCGACGCACAATCCATTTTTATGAATTATAATTATAATAAAAAGTAAAACGTTCCCAGATAGCACAGGAATATTATTAGAATACTCCTAGAAGCATCTGCTGGAACGTTTGAGTATTCTTATAATATTACCACAACATACTTTATATATTACGTTCTATGAACATTCAAAGTGGACTGATTTCCACATTCTATTAACTTTCCTGGAATATTCTGAGAGAACATTCTAGTAATACATATTAAATGTTCTGAGAATAAATATCAAATGTTATGAGAATGTGTATCAAATGCTCCCATTGTTTTTAATTTTGTCAGAATCTGTGCATAAATATGCTAGGAATATTCTTACAAGATTACCACATCATACTTTATATATTATTGGAACGTTCTATGGACATTTTAAGTGGATTAAGCTCCATTCTATTCACGTTTTAAAAATATTCTGTGAATACATGTTGAATGTTATGAGAATGTTTCATGGATAATCTTAGAACATTAATAGAACACTCTAAGAATGTATTTTGAATATTCTCAGAATCAGAGCACAATATGTTATGAATACTCTAACAATATTATAAGGATGGTCCAAAAATATTTTTGGGATATTTTAAGAAATTTCAAGGAATATTCTATTGTGTTAGGAAATATTGAAGGTTTTAATATTTTGAAATGTGTCAAAAATATAAAATTTTCAAATATTTCTTACCTTTATTGTTGATTGTTCAATACATTCAATATTTTTATAACCCAATAAAACATTCTATTAAACTTCTCAAAAATGTATTAAAATCATCAACATGAAAAAAAGAACTGGTCAAATCTTTTTACTAACAATTTATTCTTCTAAAGATGTCATTAATTTTTAAATTTATAAATAAAACAGAACACATAAAAATAAATAAACAAATCACAGCTCTTAAAATATTTGGTACGAGGGCAGTCCAGAAAGTCTGTCACGTTTTGATATAAAAAAAGAGCTAAGTGCAAGAAAACATGTTTATCATATACATTTGAGAGTAGAACTAAAATACTATTTTTCAACATAATCACCAAACAAATTGAGAGACTTATCATAGCGATGAACTAATTTGGAAATGCCGGCGTCATAAAAGTCTGCCGCCTGTAACGTTAACCAGTTGGTTACACCCTCCTGCAGCTCCGCGTCGTCGTCATAGCGCTGCGTAGCAAGCCATGTCTTCATTGCCGGAAACAAGTGATAATCGCTGGGTGCAAGGTCTGGACTGTATGGCGGATGTGGGAAAACCTCCCATTTGAAAGCATCTAGGACTTTTCGTGTTCGATTTTCCGTATGTGGTCGGGCGTTGTCATGGACAAAGAGAATTTTTGAAGTCAACTTTCCTCTGCGCTTGTTTTGGATCGCTCTTCTTAACTTTTTAAGTGTTTCACAATACCTCGCAGAGGTTATTGTTGTTCCACGTTCCAAGAAATCAACAAGAAGAACTCCTTTCCTGTCCCAAAAAACAGTGGCCATGATCTTCCTTGCAGATAATGTCTGAAGACATTTTCTTGGCTTTTTGGGCGAGTTTGTGTGACCCCATTCCATAGACTGAAGTTTGGTTTCACAATTGACGTGCTTCACCCAAGTCTCGTCTCCTGTCACGATACGATCGAGTAGTGAATCACCATCTTCGTTGTAAGCGTGCAAAAATGACAACGAAGCAGCCATCCGCTGATTTTTGTGGGTTTCTGTTAGGATTTTGGGCACACATCTTGCACAAAATTTGTGATAACCTAATTTTTCGGTAACAATTTCGTGTAATAAACTTTTCGAAATTTGTGGGAAGAAAAGCGATAGCTCTCTTATGGTGAATCGGCGGTTTTCTCTAATCTTCTCATTGACTTTACTCACAATGTCATCAGTCACAAGGCTTGACCGTCCACTTCGTTTTTCGTCATGAACATTAGTTCGGCCATTTTTGAACTGAATGCACAGACGCCGTACTCCACTTTCACTGTAAACATCGTTCCCATAAACTTGACAGATTTGGCGATGAATCTCAATTGGTTTATTGTTTCTAGCCAACAAAAACCGTATTACCAACCGTACTTCACAACTCGCGGGATTTTGAATCGCGGCACATATTTTATATTGTTATTGAAAAACAACGAAGATCGACACGAACCTCCCGCTAACATGGCTGGATAGCTACTGAACGGAAGAACGCCCTGACGCCAAGATGGCCGTGATAACCCCGCCCCTAGCGGCTACAACGCAAAACGTGACAGACTTTCTGGACTGCCCTCGTATATTACTGGAACATCCTATAAATATTCTTTAGAATATTCCAGAATATTCAACTTTAACACCTTATTGTAACATTCTGAGAACGTTTGTGCTATCTGGGTTAATAGGTTAACTGCTCAATAAGGCTTTTCAAATCACGTGACATAAAGATGGCGTCTGTGGGCAAACCTTATAACATAACACTATCAAAGTCACAGACCAGATATATTCAAAGTTTCATAAACCATTCTATATGTGGTTGTTGTCAGTCATCCCTGTTTGATCTACTTCCACAACCAACAAGGCATGTAACAAGTCCAAATAATACATAAAATCTATTTTATAAAGTCACAAAAACTATATTCTCACAACAATAAAAACTTCTATACCAACTTAAATAAAGAAAGAACTATGACAACAATACAAAACAATACTATTGTTTGCCTACAGCCGCCATGTTGAATAATTTTTGACAGATCGTTGGAAAGCCTAATGGATAAACAAAAAATGGTCGTTTCATAAACAGGGTCAGGATTCTATTTTACGATTCGAGAGCAATCAGTTCGCGCATGCGCAGAAGTAGTAGTGAACCACAGCACACCCTCTAGCAGGCTAACTCTTCTACTAATTCAGATCTAATATATTAGTACTGGGCCCACCCGCTTCATGTTGCGAGCGCTAGTGTACGTGCAGCCCAGAACAAAGAACTATACATAACAATACAAATTTTATTAATATTTTTGGAAAGTTGGGTTTTAAAGAAAACTTCGACGTTGTTCATGAAGTTTATATTAAATAAGTATACATAAAAAATATATAAATAAATAAGAAATATAAAAAATGAAATTTACTTTTTTCTGTTGATTCTATTTATATAGGATTTGTGTGCCTGTAATTTTACTGGGTCAATGTAGAAGGCATTCTTGACCCTATTTAAATATTTTTCATATTTGGAGTCTTTGCCTGCAGCTATTATATTCACTTGTTTGCACCAAAAAAAGATAGTGCATCTAATTATCAACCGCAGGCTTTTTCTCCACATGTAGATGGAGCTTCCAAAGACACCGTTGTGGATGATGGTAGAATAACTGAAGTATCTGAAATCAAATAATTTTATTCACTTACAATATAACTTGAAGTTGTATCTACTTACCAGATAAAAGTAGAGTTGGGTATGCACCTGGTTTTAACTCTTTTTGAAATCCTGCGTTATGAAACTGCTGGTCAAAATGTTGATGGCTCACTCTATAATTGTCATAAAGTTGTTTTGGAGTTTTCTCCTTTAACACAGGATTGTTTATATTCTCCATCCAAATATTAATTAAGTTGGGATCCTTGGTGAAACGATGCCTCTTACTTGTTTGATCGGTACAACTAGGAACACAACACGTTCTTTTACGAGATGCCATGCTTATATTATACTAAAAAAAGTAAAAAATATTATAGTATGATATTGTATGCTACACTATATAATTATGAAATAATTGTTAACATTTAAATATTAACACACAATACACAATACTTACACTGCTCTAATTCTCTTATAATACAGAAAACAATTAAAAATTCAATAAAGTGGAAGAAACTTTCACAAATAATAACTAATTAATCAATTTAACGATAATCAACGGAAAAAGCACAGGCGAAACACAATTCAAAATTCAAACGATAACGGTTAACAATTAAAAATAAAATGACAAATCATGATTAGTTTATAAATATGTGATGACAGTTCACGTTTCCTCCGATTGGGCGATACTGTAACGTCACGCTACAGATACGCCCTCAAGTGGGTGGGCGCAATAATATAACTTGGATACAAATTGTATATAAGAGTTAAACTGCTAGGAGGGTGTGCTGTGTAGTGAACATGGATGTCATCTACTAAAAATAATTATTTAAAAAGAAAAATTATGTAGTGAAAAACGTTTCCGCGGAAAAATTTGCAGGTTTTTCATTATTTCCCCACCCATACATACGCTGTGCAAAAATTTGTCGAAATTCATTAAGGGGCAATATTCTAGAATTTACCCGTTTAGATTAATGGTAAAGAAAATAAGCAGTTATAAAAAGTTATTAAAATAGAAAAGGAAAGGAATGGGATGTTGTAAGTACATGAAATTTGTCTAGAATATCATGAATAATCCAAAATTTAATAACATGCAGAGTGTTCTATTTGAACTAACAAAGTTGGTATTGGCCACGTTCAAATAAAAACCTGCATAAAAAATCACTAATAAAACGATCGTACTAGAAATACTAATCGATGGGTGACGCCATTTGTCTGTTTCGGAATTTAATTTATTTGGTTTGTTCCACATTGTATATTATACACTCCAAAATTCTTGGACTCCCTTATGTTTGTCAAAATGAGGCATTATTATTATTGGTCAATAAGTTTATAGCAATGGTATATTGTATACATAGATGGTAAATTGGCATTTTTCAAGCCGAAAAAAACTATGGACAGGTGAGTCGCTGCCGAGTCTGGCCACCTTTTGAGGCATGAGAAAAGAACTTTACAGCCAATGTCTACACATAATTTTTATTCTCCACAATAATTGTTACTGTTTTTTTTATACCAAATTTATTTTATAATATAAGATTCATTCTACTAAACTACGACATGGAGCGCCTTCAACGAAAGAAAGGACCAAGTAAGCAGTTAAGTCGAATATATATGTATACCTATATCTACATATGAATAATTTAATATAAAGTTTATAAAAGAAAATAAAACAGGAAGCAATAGTTGCACACAATTTATTTTTATCTGACGTTTAATAGTGCCGCTTATTTGCCAATGGGGGCGCCAGCTAGCGTGGATTCGTCAAATTTGTTTTTTTTTTGGCTCGCCGTAGAAAAGGTTATTTTCTCGCCTTTCTAAAGCTCGTACATTTCTGCTCTCTCACAGTGTCGAATAAAAACACATTTAATTTATTTATGCATTCAATGCAAATTGGCTAAATTAAATTTTAACTGAACAAGAAAACAAAAATAAATGAGAACTATTGTATAATGAAGTTATTGTCAGAATTTGAAATATAAAAAAATACCACTTAAAAACGAAATCAAGAATGCATAAATATGCGGTGTGTCCACCTCTATTTTGTAGTAAGGTGTTAAGTCGCCTATGCATGGAGACAATAAAAGTGTTAATGGTATCCATTTGGATGTTGTTCCATTTTTCTGGGATCGTAAGTGTGAATTCTCAGAGGGTGCTAGGAGGATTAATTGTATTTTATATTTCTCGTCCAACGAATTATTGGGATTCATGTCTGGAGAATTTGCAAGACATGGTAAAATTTCAATATTCTCAATCGCCAGTACATTTTGTACTCTTCTCGTCCGCCTAACATTGCTATCCATAAAAATGAAATTGTCTTTAATTTCAATTCGTAGAGGATAAATAATGGGTTAATTAATGTTTCAAACATATCCTTACTCTGTTATAGTGCCACGACCATGCATGATACCTCTCCAAAACATTACTGATCCTCCTTGGAATGGAACAACTTTCCTACAAAAGTTTGACTTTCTTGTCATCCTGGTCTTTAAATCTGGTTTCGTTCGAAAAAAGGACATTTTGCCATTGGGCTAAAATCCTGCCTCTGTGTTACTATTCCCACTGTTAAAGAGCGATTATTTATCTGGGAAGTAACCTGGATAATTTTAATAATCTCCTTGATAGCAAATTGGATCTGGCGAGTCTCGTCCGTATTGTGGAAAATTATTTGGGACTGTTATGGTTCGATTATGACGTACGTAACCTGCAAGATGTTAGTTTTCTGGTTCACAACGCAGTATTCGTATAACTGATACCTAGTCTCTCCGCGATTGGATGATTCGGCAGACCTTCATCATGCAAAGCCATTATTCTTGCTCTATTAAACTGGCTAAATTAATATGATCCACTTCCTTAAAATTTGATTCTATCATAGTACAAAAGATCAAGCCATGATAAATATTTAAAAATGTTTTTTTATTGTATCGAATTTGGCTGCTTAATATTTTTTTTGTACGATTGATCATTTTTTACTGTTTACCGTGACAGACTTTACGTCAGTAGGTGAAATTTACTAGCAACTCGACGGTAAGTAATTCACTTACCGTCGAGTTAAAAAATCTCTTAATTTTAAATTATTTAATGAAATCCCACTTGTTTGGGCTGTGGTTTCACTTCTAACAGAGACTCCTGCAGAATAGCATACATTAGTAGTATTACTAGTATTGCATAATATTTTTTCGGCAAAATCTATTTTATTTTGAAGAGAATCTTCTACATAGCATTCTGCCACTGCCAACCTCCATGATACTTTATTCCGAGGACATCAATACCTTTATTAACCAAAAGCGTTGCTGATGTCCTCCTGAACGAATGGTCAGTATAGTTCTCGGGGCGATTACGCAAATTTAAGAATTTGGCAATTTGAGAAAGCCAGCCCCCGATTGTCCCTTTACCTATTACTTGAGCACAACATTTTCCTTTGGCGTATCTTAAGAACAAATGAGTTGATTTTACTTGTAACGGACGAAGTTGTATATACTTTTGCAGAATTTCTAAATATGGAATTTTATGGTCTGGTTTATTAACGACTGTAAAATTACGCTGGATGTTTCTTTTTGTATTGGGTACTTTAACAATCATTAAACCATCGGTTTGTTGGATGTCATTCATTGTAATATTATATAATTCTTCTCTTCTATACAGGCACCAGATATTGCTAATATCATTGCGACCTATAAATTATGAAAAAATCTTCATGAGTGTATTGCTTTTACCTAAACTAGCTTACATTACCTTGTGAATTAGAAATTCTTCATCCGGTGCTTCCATAGGAAATTTTTCAAATTGCTACCGTGCGTAAAAATGCTCGCTTTCTTAGGCCTATAGCCAACCTTTATTCTCTTCAAATACGCGATCAAAGTTGAAAACTTAGAAATATCAATGCCATCATATAGAAAAATAGTGGATTTAATCATTGAATATTCTGCCCAGAGGCTTCCAGGAGCTTTTAACTGCATATGTCTTTGAACGAAATATGCCAATAGAGTCTTTTCATCGATTCTTAAATTCTTGCTTTCGCACCATTTTTTAAAACTTTGGTAGGTATTTTGATAACGGATTTTGGATTTTTCGGGAATAATTGCGGCACACCCTTCTTCCCAAGCCCGTTCAATTTCTTTAAATATTCACTTTCGCTCATATTTTAATTTAAAGTAATCAAAATTGTACTTAAAAGTATTGGCAACTAAAAAAAAACTCAATTCTCCAGTGTTGTTATGCACCTTAGTTACTACCTAACCTAACCAAAGTATCTATCTCGATAAAATGAATTAAACTAGTCAATATGACGAAATTGTTTAATTTTATAATTTATAATGGTATCAATCGTGCAAAAAACGTTAAAAGCATGTTGCACGTTAAGGATAACCGATCTCAGAAAATAATTGTCTTCGATCGGTATAAAACCCTTACCGTTATCCATGCTTAATATACCATTCATATTTTTCCGACTATTTGTTGACATATTTTAAGCAAATTTATTTGATTGATAATTATTTAGTATTGAAATGTATATGACTAAGCTTAACTTGGTGATGGTAAGACAAATAGGCATGATGACAGTCAGTAAGAATCACTAAAATATTGATTTGTTATAATTATAGAAGATACTGAGATTCTAAAGAATTTACCCATTTTTATATTACATGTGTGATTACATTTATTTTAGTAAAAATATAAGCAGTAAGTTTAACAATCCGCCATATTAGCTGAAAAACCAATCAGAAGAACGTGACTTCGTACTTTCGTAAATATTGTTGACATTTCGGTTTGACGTAAACAAATATCTTGTTCGGAGTTTTTATTGATGTATTCTTACATTGTGGAACCGCACACCATCGATAAACATTAGGATTCATGACTATGATAACTATGGGTCTGTTCCAACCAAGCAAAAGAACCGTTCTAAAATAGTAATTTTTGTGCGCAGTGGTGTACTGAGTTGCGCAGTGCACTAATTTGGTCTCGTGAGTGGTAATATTACCGTTCTAGAACGGTTCTTTGCTTGGTTGGAACAAACCTAATTATCATCGCACAAAATAAGTAAAAACAAAATAAAGTTTTTAACCACCCTCTTTTAACCTGCAAAATGTTTGAAGTTTGACATTTTTACCATAGAATCTACCGATGACACGGTTCGCAGTGTAGTATAAATGGTATTTACGAATCGATGATGTCATAGATAGACGCCATTACTATTCTAGCTTTTTGGCGTAAAATTTAAAAGGCATTTTTAAAAAGTAGATTTCTCATTTAAAAACTCTTTTTTTTGCAAAAATAACATTTATTTTAAATAAAGTATATACGTGAAAACATCGTGGATCAGTTTTTTAAAATCATTTATCGTACCTATTAATTACGGTGAATAATAAAGAAAAGCTTTTAAAATATCTACAGTGCGGTTCTAAAGTCCCTTTCTTCCCATTTATTTTTTGAACCGTTAGAATTAGAAATTTGAAATTTTGGGAAAGTAAAGTAGGGAATGTATATTACGTTTTTATAGATAGTAGGTGACGTAATCATAAAAAATGGCGGACGTGAGCCCTTTTGGAAGATAATTTTAAATGGCACCATATGGCAAGTAATACATCATTTAAAAGCTGGTTCCAAACCTTTCCAATGATACCAAAAAAAATTAATTCTTCTTCCTTATTTGCAACTTTCAATCCAAATTTATAAAATTATTAAGGTTTTAAAATATTTTATTTGGTAAAAAAAATACGTTCTAATAATAAAAAAAAATTAAATAATATGTTCAAAATGTTCACCATTTACTTCCTGGCAATAAAAAAGTCTAGCAGAAAACTCCTCCCGAACGCGTTCAAGTGTCTCTCTAGAAATTAACCTGCATTCTTCACTAATTCTTCGCTTTAATTCGTCAATGCTCTCAATTGGTGTACCATAAACTTTTGATTTTAGGTACCCCCCGTAAAAAGAAATCTAGTGATTTCATATCGGGAGAACTCGCAGGCCACCCTATTGGACCCCGTCATCATATCCACCTATCTGGATATTGTTCATTTAAATAATTTCTAACAGGTTGATAATAATGGGGAGGAGCACCATCCTGCTAAAAAAGTTATTTCCATGTTATGGAACTCGTCAGCATGATCCTCAAGAATCTCTAAGATTCGGGGTTTAATACCATTCTGGAGTAATTCCAGGTAAATTTCCCCAGTTAAATTTACGTTTAAAAATATAGGCCCAACAATGTAGTTTCCCAAAATTCCTGCCCACACATTCACTTTTTGAGGAAACTGGGTGTGACCTTCATAAAAAAGGTGAGGATTTATGTCACTCCAGTATCTTACGTTCTGGATATTAACTTCACCATTAAGAAACAAAGAGCACTCATCACTAAAGCAAATTGGTTTAAGATAATAAGGATCCTGTTCTATTTTATTTCTTATTTGCTCACAGAATTCAATTCTGCGATCTGGATCATCTTCTGTCAGCATATGGAGCATTTTCATTTTATAAGGATGAAATTTTTGTTTCTTTAAAACTCTACAGTTGATGAAGACACTTCACAAGTTTGTGCAACATTTGAGGTGGATTGTATGGGGTTGACTACCATTTCGGCAACTATTTCGACTTGTTTGTCTTCACTAATTCCAGGTCGACCACTTCGCTTAGCGTCTGCAACGTTTCCCGTTCTATGAAATTTATCTAAGAGTTGTCTCAGGTACTGTCTGGATATTGGTCGATCTGGATGCCTTTCATTAAAAATCCGTTCGGCTTCATGCAGATTAGTTCTAGCCCCACCAATAATTAATATTGCTTCAACTTTTTCCTGCATAGTTCGCGACATTTTAAAATACTCTTATTTATTATTAACGGATAATTTACTAAATCACCATAATGGTAAAGAGGTTATATTTTACTATTTTTACAAATTATAATTAAGATATGAACCAAAAAAGAAATAAAAATAAAAACTTTGAATTTAAACAAGAATAGTATAGTACCAAACATTTTAAATTTTTAGTTCACCAGTTAATAGCATTGTACCTACATTTAAAGCAAAGAATTCGATTTAAATAAAAAGTCGGTAAAGTTTTTTTTATTACGAAGAAGTAAATGGTGAACATTTTGAACATATTATTTAATTTTTATTATTAGAACGTATTTTTTTACCAAATAAAATATTTAAAAACTTTAATAATTTTATAATTTTGGGTTGAAAGTTGCAAATAAGGAAGAAGAATTAATTTTTTTTGTATCATTGGAAAGGGTTTGAAACAAGCTTTCAAATGATGTACTACTTGCCATATGGTGCCATTTAAAATTATCTTCCAAAAGGGCCCACGTCCGCCATTTTTTATGATTACGTCACCTACTGTCTATAAAAAAGTAATATACATTCCCTACTTCACTTTCCCAAAATTTCAAATTTCTAATTCTAACGGTTCAAAAAATAAATGGGGGAGAAGGGACTTTAGAACCGCACGTAATTATTAAAGCAATCCAATTTTATGCTTAAAATGCGATATTTTACTGGGAATTACGGGATCGCGTTTTGATAATTAAATCAATTCCTTTTTAGAAATTCAATTTACCTTAAAAAAAAACACCAAAAAAATGCAACTTTCCAGAACAAATTTTCTACATGATCATTCCACACATTCACATATCTATAGACTTTCTAAAATCACGGCGAACGATACCCCATCTACAGGTCTTCTACAAAAACTTTAATTGCTTCTGAGTCTTTGGGGACCACCCACATTTCAACCCTTGGATCCGTGGTCGATCCTTCGCAGGAGCTTTTCGAATCGATGATAAAGTAATCTCGCACTTAATTGTACCGATCCAGTGGCGGACGTCCAGTTGGGGCTTTAACTAATTTTTTGGGATATAGTAATTTCATTTCTTAATTTTTATTATTAGTATACTACTAGTTATAATTTATCTTTATTAATTTATTATTCCAGTCACTTTAGGTAGATGTCCTAGGAAAATTGAGATACCTAGCTGTAGACTTGTATAAACTTGTATTTTGGTAACACTGTTCTCAGAATTCACATATAACTTGATGTTCGCAACTTTAAATATCGAGGGTCAAAGGTCAAAAAGATTGATTTTAGGCACATTTTTTGCAAATATCTTGTTTTCCATAGGGTTTACGCTAATTGTATTTGTTATTATTATTGTAGATAAATGAATTCTCTACAACTTTTGTTTAAAACATTTTTTTTATGCATTGATCGTGTTTGAGATAGAGGGCAGAGCAAGCACGGGTATAGAATATTATTTGAAATCTGTTGGTACTAACGATCGAAATCATCCCATATAAAAGTTATAAATTGTTGATAAATACTTAATTATAAATAATTTTTACTTTTTATTAACAATTATATGACATTTAAATATAATGTGCTTAAATATTTATGTCGATTACTTAAGGATTGTAGAATGAATAGTTCATTGTAAAATTAGTGTCACAAAGACGGATTTTGTAGTACCAGTGGTTCTTTACGCAAATCAGGAAAAAAAAATAAACTGCAATTAGAGATTTGAATCTTAATTTGTTGATGTTGGTATTACAGATTTGACAGCTAAATTATAAATGCTATTATAATTAGCTAGATCATAAAAGTTATCTTACATTTAAATTTTTGGTTGAAATTATTATATGTTCTTTTTATTAACATAAGGTTTAACTGAAAACGGGCGTATTGCTTGTCATTCAAATTTCACACAACTTGTATCTGTCTAAACAGTAACAGTACATCCAATTGCGTGACAAAAAAGTTCCACTTTGTGACACTGTTTTCAGTGTTATAAAGTCGATTTTGTATATGTGAATTATGTTATGCGATCATGTTATAGTTCGTAGTTGTAGAGAATTTAATGGCCTACAATATTGATAATAAATGTAATACGCGTAAAACCCATAAAATAAGATAAATAAGATATTTGCAAAAAATATTTTTTACACCCGATTTTTAAAGCTGCGAACATCAAATTGTGTTTAAATTTTGCAAACAATGATAAGATGTCATCAGTTTACAGCTGTTTATCTGGATTTTCCGATATTTGACCCTAAATCTATCTAAAGTGACTACACTATATATGCAACTCATATCCCAATCATAATAATTAAGGCTAACAGCTATCCCCAGTTGGCTTAACCAATTCGTTACTACAATATGTACCATAAAATAAAAAATATGTACCTATAAGACCTATTCAAAAAGAGACAAGTTTAATATAAATAATATCTTATTCTATTTTATCAATTCATATAAAAAATTCTACTTTTTTAAATATCTATATTAAGGATATTTTAATTGACGCTTGGCGTTATTCCAAACTAGTATGATATTCCTTTTAATATTCTTATAGATTTCATTATTTATTTCAATTTATTTTTTTTTTTATTGCTATTATTGCTGTCGAAGCAGTAGTAGTAGAAGTAGATGTCCAAAGAAATATAGAACTAGAATGGATCATTTTATAAAATGGAATAATGAAGAATGTCTGCAAAGGTTTCGGCTCACCAAACAGAATATTCGCTTTATTATAAACCAGTTTACAGCACAAATATTATCTCTTATAGATTGGTAAGTGCGTTTAGTTCCTTTTGTTAACTATTTGTAACTGAATCATGCTGTAACTACTAAGCAAGTGGTGCTAGTAGGTTAGGTTAGGTTAGGTTCAATGTGAGCGGGGCGTTTCCCACCCCTCCACTGCGGCCAAACTAGGGCCTATTGTGGCTCACCCCTAAGGGTCACAATTCGCCATCCAGTCTGCACTTCTTAACAAAGTCCAAGATCGATTTTGGCGAGACTTGTCTAAAGTCGGTAGGCTCTAGCCGTATGAGGCCTGATCATTTCTAACGCGGGGCAATAGCAAAGAATGTGCTCTGCCGATTCGTCTGCCACACTGCAGTAGCGACAGTCCGACGTATTGCTCAGACTAAGCTTCCTCAGGTGGTTTCTCAGACGACAGTGTCCAGTCAACAGTCCAGTAAGAATGCGTAGGTTACTTCTACTCAATTCCAGGAGCTGTGCTGTTTTTCTGCTCGAAGGTTGAGATATAAACGCTTTCGAGTGGGTAAGCCCCGGTATATTCTCCCAGTGCAGAAGGGTTTCCCTCGCTGCCCAGCTGGAGATAATGTCCTTGGCAGTGCTTTTTGCTATGCCAAGGAATGGTTCCGGTCCAATAAACGCGGACTCCGTTCCCTTTTTTGCCAGAGTGTCAGCTCTTTCATTGCCCTCCACTCCCGCATGCCCTGGAGCCCAGAGTAGCGTTACTCTGTTATTTGCTCCAAGGAAAATTCCTAAGGTTCCCCTCCCTAATGTGCCTATCTAGAATTCTTTCTAGAGTCTTTAGTACGAACGATGTGAGGCTGATCGGCCTAAAGGATTTAGGGAGGGAGTTATTCACCGTCCCCGCTTTACGTATATATACGACCCTTGCGGTCGACCAGCTCAGCGGAAGATAACCCCACGCTAGACTCGCCCGTAATAATTTTGTTAGCAGAGGTAGCAACTCCTCTTCACCGTTTTGCAACAGCGCGGGAAAAATGCCATCCTCTCCCGGTGATTTGTATGGGGTGAACGCACTCATCGCCCACTTCACCGTTGATGGGGTAACCATTTTCGTTGCCGCCCCCCAGTCCTCCTTGTTTGGTCGTATCAGCGACCCAAAAGGAAGGGGGATCGGCTGCCGGTCTTCCAGAAGCAGACTGCCAGGAAAGTGGTTCTGTAGTAAGAGCTCCAACGTCTGTCTCTTGGAATCCGTGAAGGAACCGTCCGGTCGTTTTATCGAGCCGACTTCCTGTGCTGGATCCCTAGAGAGAATCTTGTGGATTCTTGTTCCGGCAGGTACATCAGATATACTCTGGCAGAACCTCCTCCAAGAATCCCTTTTTGCCCTTCTGATGGCCTTGTTATATTCCGTTAGAGCAGTCCTGTAGATATCCCAGCACCCTGCTACTTTAGCTCGATTGAAGAGACGTCGAACTTCTTTCCTTTTTTTGTCCAGGCTGCTGCTCCACCAAGGTGACCCTCTATTGTCCCTCTTCTCCTTGAGTGGGCAGTTCTCCTGGTATGATAATAGAATTGCGTTTCGCATATGCTCATTCGCTGCTTCTATATCATTTTTGTTTTTATAGACCCAATCCACCCCTCCAAGTGCACTCGGAGGGACCTTCGGTATCCACTCCAGTCCGTGCATTTTGGATCACGGAATTGAACTATAGGCCTCTCCCCGACCTTCACCTCGAATCTCACATGTCTGTGGTCGGAACAGGAAGGTTCCGGAGACTCGCCAGTTAACAATCTTGGTGCTCATAAGCTGAGTGCTAATTGTTATATCTAAAACTTCCTTACGGACCCTAGTCACGACAGTTGGTTCGGAACCAACGGACGAAAGTCCGTCCCCTAATATATAATTATAGAGTGACTCACCCCTTGCATTGGTGTTGGTACTTCCCCAGTCCAGATGGTGGGCATTTGCATCACATCCAATGATCAGTTGTCTGTTGTTCCTCTTGCAGAAGGCGATTAGGTCCCGCACTACCGCTGGAGGAGGCTGTCCTGGTTCATCCCCCGGGAAATACGCCGAACAGACTACTAGCTCGAGCCTGTTCTCTCCCACCGGGAGCGAGAGTTGCGCCGCAACTACATCTGCTGTGCAATACCCTGTTAACAAAAAATGATTAATGTTATTTCGAATAAGTAGACAAGCTCTAGGCTTGCCGCCTAGAGCCGACCACCAGCTTACCCGAACTGTTCCCAAGGCCGCTAATTCGGCCTGTGTTGGAGATCCAGGGTTCCTGGATCATTGCCACGTCGATGTTTTCTCGGCCAAAAACCCTGCCAAGGAGGAATGACGCCGCTTTGGCATGTTGTATATTGGCCTGAAGAACACCAATATGGGACGGCATTTTTATACTACCGTTGGAGGAGGAGGAGGAGGATCTCTCTTCCCCTCTCCCCTGGGTTAGGTTTTTCCCCCTTTGGTGCTCTCTTTTTCAGCGCCTTTCCGGACAGAGGGTTTTTCCCTTCTTGTCCTTCGGGGCCGTTACAGAAGCAGCTGTTGACTGACTCCTTGAGTCCTCTACCGGAGTCCTAGCAGGAGGATTAACCCCTTTCTTTGACCCCACGGAGGCTACCGAGGTGCCAACAGCGGTAGACGCGGTGGTCTTTTCCTTGGGGGCCTTTTCCTCTCGTCCTCCCCGGGCCCTGCATCGGAAGTGAATCCGACCAAACCCGTAGAAAGGGCGGAGATTTAGCCTCTCCAGTTCTTGCATCGATTCATCGTCGATTGCAAACGTCCACGTTTGACCGGGACCCGTAGGTTCCCTACGTAGCACACTCCATTCCGGAGTGTTCAGGCCTCGGTTCATTGTCCGTAGACCTTTCAGTACCACTTTCCCCTCCAATCTAGGTGTTTCCCCTTCTTCGGGGATGTAGGCCACGCAGATGTGGGGTTTGGGTATTTCCTCCTTATGCACCAGTTTGAGTCTGGCGTCGTGCCATGGATGCAGGTCGTTAACGGCTTGCTCCATCCACTCAACCGTCGTCGCATCGGCGCACTCAAGGATGAGCATTCCCGGGCGGATTGTGCTACCCAGGAAACGGACTTGGGGTCCGTCGTCCGGCACCTCGTCTAATGCGGTCATAATCATCGACCGCTGTACGAGGCGCAGTTGCTCGTTTGAGAGACGGACGTTAGGGTGATCGAGGTGGATAATGCCCACTCTGACTCCCTGTGCCACGTCCCTAAACGAGCGTTCAGTGGTCTGCCCGGATACAGTCCCGGTGCGAGGTTTCTTCACCTTCGCTTCCGGGGTGCTGCCATCCGAGCGAGAACGCTTACCAGAAGAAGAGGCAGGGGGATCCTTTCTCCCTTCTTGCCCCACCTTCGGCAAGCGCTGATCAGACGAGGTCTTGGGTCGAGTTTTATCTCCTCCCTTCTCGTCCAGCTCCCTCAGGATCTGGGCCAACGCGACATCATATTCGATGCCGCTCTTCAGTAGCCGGCTTAGACGTTTTCTCGTCGCACCGGAGAACCTTGCCCTTTTGTTCAGGTCGAGGCGTTTGACCGCTTTCACGGCTTCGTCCTCGCCTAATTTGGTTTCACCTTTAGAGGATTGAGGGGATGATAACAACTCCCTTTCCACCTCCTCGGTGATCTCCATTGCTTCACCAGAAACCTGGCGACCAGTGGGATTATCTCCCTCCATGGTAGCGCCAGTACCCTGGTGAACAGGGGAGTTATCCCCCCTGTGGCCTGTTTTGTAGTCATCTATATTTTTACTCATATTGTTCCCACGAGTAGCAAGGGAAATAAAGGTCCACTGCGACAGAGCCCCGCATTATCGCAGTAAGGCTACATACTTACGGGAGGTTGCCTGGTATCCCGAAGGCTCCGTTCACGACACCATAACCCCGGTGCCATCCAGTCTTAGGCACGGGTCGCGTAACACCTCTGACTTGGGGGATTTTATCGACTTACCTTGTCTAGATCCGCTGTGTTTTGTAAGAGCAGGGTCACCTCGTGCAGGATGCGAACGCGCACAGACGGTCTTGGTCAAAGTTTCCTCGGGGATTTGCCTGGTCCCCTCAACTTACAACCCTGGTGTCGGTGGCCTGTAGCCGACACCTTGACCCCAAGTGGTGCTAGTAACTTTGAGATTACTTAAAACTGGAAACTTTCTCCAGGCAGTTAAGGATTTTGTTGGTATAGAAAAAGGAACAGCAAGTCAGATTGTTTGGAAGGTAATCAGAGCTTTTGCACGGCTTTATCACCAGTATATTCGAATGCCTGAAGCACAACTTGAACTTGAAGTACCTCTCAAAAGTTTGATAGTATACCACGATTTACCAGTGTTTTAAAGATATTGATTGCACATTATGTCAAAATTAAATTACCTGGAGAAAACAATGCACAAATATTCAGGAATAGAAATGGATTCTTGTCCTTTAATGTTTAAGCAACTGCATGTTTCAGGATATGGTAAAGTTGGCCTGTTCAATCAAACATCAGACCTAGATTTGAATGAGGAGACTTAGAGCAATACAGTCTAATTGGTGATAGTAGCTAAGCGATTTAAATTACCTGATAACATACACCACTACACCACTAGATAATCCGACAACAAGGCTAGAATAACTTTTCAATGAATCTCAGATCGGAATTCGGTATTTTCATTAGAAATAAATCAATGAAATTCATTTGTAATAATATGGTAAATTATTAATATTTAATCCTAAACTCATTACAACGCAACAATTCTGGTTATTTTTTATATAATATCAAATTGAAAGTAAGTTAAAATCGATAAATTCAAATAGAAGTCGAAACGCACCTTCATTGGTCGTGACGTCAGAACTCATATCGATGACAGTTTGTTTACATTTAATGTGTGGTAATTGAGAGAGTTGGACTTTTATTTTTGATTTTATTGTGAATTATTGGTTGTATTTGTGTTATGCTATCATAAAATATCGTCAGTAGGGTTTGTGAAAGCATTGTCAAACAATTTACCATCCTTAGACATTTTCATGGTTAGGTTAGGTTGGGTTAGGTTAGGTTTCAATGCAGCTGAATTTCGAAATGTAAAAGCAACAGCGTACTTATTTTGTGCTTTTTGCATTAAAAAATGTCTAACTGACTGATTTTTATGAAAATCAACAAAAAATAAAGAAAAGGGATGAATAAATATAAATAAAAAACTTCACACAATCTCGCAGATACACTGTTTACAATAAAATGATGGCGCTTTCAATGACACATATGAGTAGTGACGTAGGCCACCCGCAAACAGTCGTATACGCGGCAAATTTCTGAATTTGAATTTGAGGATGGAATAACTATGCTACAAATTTTTTTTAATTTAAGTTTTTTTGGTTTTTGGGGTAATTGATTGCTGCTCTGTCCTTCTGCATGATTTTGAAAAAAATGGAAAACACCGAATTAGGAATTGCAAAAGAAAAACAATAAAAAAGAAGGTTTCTAATACTTGCCTTTGGAATTAGATTGAAGAAGGAAAAAGTTAAGAATGTTGTGATTGCCAGAGGAGTTTTAAAGAAGAAGCCGCAGTTAATTTTGTTGCCAATGTAAATATTCAACCATATGGTGTTGGACGTCAGTTAATGTTAGTATATGTTAAACCAAAATAACACTTTCATTGATAACGTTTTATTTTCAGATGATGCAACGTTTTATTTGAACGGTCATGTTAACCGGCAAAACACCCGTTATTGGTCTGATGAAAATCCACACTGGATGCAAGAGTACCACACGCAAAGACCACAAAAAACTAACATATAGGCTGGTAGGTATTGTGAGAAATACAATTTATTGGTCCATATTATTTTATGAAAACTTAACAGGAGCATTATATCTGGATTTCCTACAAAATAGTCAGAACAATAAACAACAGCGAAACGGCTGTCATTACATTTAAAGTATTTTAAGAATAAATAGTGGAAGTTAATTCAACCTTTTAGTTGTTTATTGTTCTGAATAAGATGAACTTTCACATAGTAAGGGTTAGTACCATAAATTTCCTACAAAATACATTAATTCCTGATGTGATCCAGCTTTTTGCTAATATTCAAATACCCAATTATGTAGACCGAAGATTCTGGTTTCAACAGGACGACGCACCGCCACATTTCGCAGTAGCTGTGCACGATTTTTTAAACACAACTTTTCCACAAAGGTCGATAGAAAGAAAGGGACCAGTGAAATGGCCTGCTAGATAACCTGATTTGAGCCCACTAGACTTCTTTTTATGGGGTTATTTAAAATCTAAAGTCTACTTAAACAGACCTGGAAATATCCATCAACTACAAGACCGAACCAGACAAGAAATACAGAGCATAACACCCGCTATGCTACAGAATGTTAGAGACGAAAGTAATGCCCGGTTCAGTCATTGTCTAACGGTCAATGGACAACAATTTGAACATTTATTGTGAATTTTCGTTTGTATGTTTGATTTTGGAAGTGTATCACATTAATTGCATAACTACATAATTGCATTTAGTTTGTTTATTACATTCAGTAAACAATTTTCATATTTTTTTGCATTTTTGCCCACCCTGTACCAATTTAAAGCAACATATACATTTTTGGAATCATCACAAACGCTACCACTCATATTTTGCATGAAATCAATTGGACTCTTACTGACGGATACGAATAGTCCAAAAATATGGCTTTGACACTTTTATAATATATTATCCAAATTTTTTAAATAAAACTTTTCGGCACGGTTTTAAATTTTTGTTTAATATGCATTTTTCCCTAAATCCATTAAATCCACGATTTTTTGATAATGCTATCATGCTCATTATAATAACAATTCCAAGCTTTTGAACTATTTCGAAAATGGTAAAAAAAAACAGTAAAAAAGTGGTTAAACAAAAACATATTAACATATGTAACAATATTTGTCTTTATTATAAAAGACAGTACCTGTAACTTTTATTTTAGAGACAAAATTTTAAATTAACGACAAGAAATACAGTGAAGAGTATAAAAACATGTTTTGCATTTACATTTAATTTAACGCTTTTAGTACCATAGCGAAATTCGTGCTCTTTCTTCTTAGTGCGAAAACCGGTTTATTTTGTAAAGGACACTGCTACGTAATACACTTCACGTGTTAAAGTTTAATTCTATAACGAGTTAACGGTAGCGGATTTACAGTGAAGCTTCAAGCGAAACTGTTAAAACGGATAGCTAGCATCTAATGCATGAGTAGTTGTCGAAAAATAAGTGAAATGTATAAATGTTGAAATGTGGCGATTACAGTGAGATAATAACGGGAGGTCGTAATACTGAAAACAGAACAATAGCGACTCGCAAACCGAGCAGTCCTTATTACGACGCAGCATTGTTTTCTTTGATAAATGAACGCCTCCTCCCGAACCGAGATAAAACCATTAAAGAAGAAAGAACTAAAAAGTTTTGATAAGTTCTTAGTGGCCGTAAACTCGATGGGAGATTTCATACTTCAAAGCGTCTCTGTTCAAACGTGAGTGGGATTGAAATACGTCGGATGTTTAACCGAAAATATTAAAACAACCAAATTTCCGTTTAAATTCTCAGATTACGGAAAATAATATAAGCACGATTGAAATGAAGTGTGACGAGACCAGACAGGCGGTAACGGAAACGTTGCAGTATTTGTTATTTAGAACAAAAGAATGGATAAAGAAAAATTATATTCTTTTTGTTGGTAACGTTAATTTTGAATTTTAGGGTATATGAGTAAAATTTTAAATATTATTGCATAACATGAATTTCACGCTCACAGTTATTTACCAATAGTCAATTATTTATTTATGTTAAAGAAATGTATATTAAAAAGAAAACAAGACTCTTCTAACAATTATTTTTAATAATAACCAAAAACTGGCTAATAAATATAGACGGCTCAATACCTATAAACCATATTATAAGTACAACCCAGAGGGAGTACTCGGGAATGCTCTACATGGTCGACATCATCACGACCTAGGCTAATCACACATTGATAAAATTGATAGAACCAATCCAATCAGCCATGGGCAATCAGCGGCCAGTATTGCCCACACTAAAATTAAATTAAAATATCAATAAGATTCTTGCACCATTTAATTTACTTTTAAAGGATCGTGCTACACCCTTATCTTCTGTGGTGTGGTCGCAGTGGTAAGGTCACAACCAAGTTCGGTTTTCGAATAAAAAGTGTACCGAAAAACAAAAGAAACATAAACCTTGATGGATATAAAACCCTCTAGACGATTAACTAATAGGGTTAGAAAAATCTTTAAAAAAAAGGAATACCAAGACAAAATATGCAAGGTATAAGAAACATTTGTGCTTATATATTCTAATGTATTTAAATTTTAAATAGTAGTATAATTAATTAATTTTATGATATATTTTTATTTATAAGTTTTTATTTTATTAAATTTATATTTTATGATTTTAATTATTAAACTTTAATATTTGTGGGGCTAAGATTATTTAAGGATAATTATATTTTCAATTTAATTTTACCTTACGACACCAACGACACCAGTGCTCCTATTCGGCGTTCTGTGTTCCCAGCAAACCCTGTAGGCAAAGATGGCGTCGACTGCTTCCCTTGATGTACGATGTTTGATGTTTTTTGAAGATTTTTTGTTGTTTTAATATCCAGGAACGTAATAAAATTTCAGGTGGGTGATTATTTAAAATATTTCCATTTGTTAGATTTGATCAATTTATTTAAATTGTTTGCAAAATGTAACTTCAATATGTCAATCTGACGATGCTAAGTCTAGCGAAATGGCTGTCATTAAGGTTTAAAAAAGCAATGTTTTAAATAAATATTGGAAGTTTTGTTTAAACGAAGAGTTTTTTATTATTCTTAATAAGATGGACTTCCAAAAAGTAAGGGTTAGTACAATCAATTTAAGATTATATACATAAAAGAAAAAAAAATATACAACAAAAATAGAATAAACACTACAATATGAAAGTAACAAACAATAAAAAACTACAACATGAGAATAACTAACAATATAAGCAGTACTTAACCGTAATAAATAATAAAATCATACAGAAATTAAGGATAATAAAAAACTCTTCGTTTTAACAAAACTTCCAATATTTATTAAAAAATTGCTTTTTTAAAGGCTCAATGACAGCTGTTTCGCTATGAAGCATCGTCAGATTGACATTTAAGTTACATTTTGTTTGTTTGTAGCTAGGTACCTGATGTTTAGGTAGTATTAAGGCTAGACCAAGTATGGAAGTAATAAGACATAACAATATTAAAGCCTAGATGTTATTAGCCCTAAGGGATTATCCTGGATGTATTTCCCTCTAAGATCAGTATAACTGTGCAATGATATAGAAAAACCAGGAAAAAACTATATCATGCTGATCTTTACAATAACTTAATATATTTGTGTTACAATTACGTCTTATCTATGTATAAAATGAAGACTCAATCAAAGCAAACACTTTAAAAGTGGAGAACTTCCCAGATTTATTTGTTCATTAACAACTTTAAATTGTGGATCTGCTAGATGTCTTTTTATTTCAAGTTCTTCAAGGAAATCTAAATTTTGTTTTTTATTACAAATGTGTAGTATTTGGATGTCATTGGTGTGAAAGAGTGAGGTTGGATGTTCAAGTAGGTGTTTTGCATAATTTGACTTATCTGGTTGTTTTAATCTATATGCTCTTAAATGTTCGTTAAATCTTACTTCAAAATTTCTTTGTGTTTGACCTATATATACAGCATTACACTTTGGACAATTAATTTTGTAAACACCAGATTTTTTTAATTTAAATCATACAGAAATAAATTTTTACAAGCTAAAAACCTAAAAAATTGCACATTACAAAATTTAACAGAAGTATACAAAGTAAAAACTAAAAAGATATCATTGAGATTAGTTAGGATGCGCTTTAACTGCTTTTTTAAAAGAATTTAATGACATATTAAAAAAATCAATTCCCAACTTATTTGCGTTCCTAACCATATTAAAAATTGGGCTAAAAAAGGTATAATTCGTTGGATTATACGGTATTAAAAATAAATTATTATTTCTGGTCAACCTACTTGGAACTCTAAAATCAATTAAATTTAGTTAATCACCGCAATCAAAACAAATATTAACTATTTTATAAAGGGTTATAACTTCAATGTTAGACCTTCGAGATTGCAGCGATAAAAGACGTAAAACATTCAAGATGTCGTTATATTCGTAGAACCCCTTAACTAGACCCATTTTGTAAGCACAAAACCTTAAAAACTTGTTTTGAACTCCTTCAAGCGACGAAATGTGATTTTGATAATACGGAGCCCAAACAGGTAAACCATACTCCAGTATAGATCTAACATAAGCACAATACGCAATTTTGATAGAGACGATAGAGAGGTCGTTCGAGTTTCTAAGGATAATATCCTAAGATGTTCAAAGCTTTGTTGAAAATTGGATTAATATGTGGTACATATGTGGTACAAATGATAGATTATTATCAAAAATTATACCCAGATCCCTAACATCACTAACACGAGTGATAAAAGAGTCTGAAACTGAAACCACGTAATCAAATTTAATCAAATTTCTTCGTCTAGCGAAAGTTATGCAGTAGCACTTATTGATGTTAAGTTTCATGCAATTATTATTGGACCATACTTGCAATGCATCAATATCACTCTGTAAACGATGACAATCTTCTAAAGAACCAATGGGTAAGTATAGTTTTAGATCATCGGCAAATAATAAAAATTTAGAATATTTAAATATACCATTGATATAATTTATAAATAACAGAAACAAAAGAGGTCCAAGGTGCGAGCCCTGCGGTACACCTGAAGGTACATCTATTGGGACAGACAAACAGTTTCCAACTTTCACAATTTGCATCCTATTCTTAAGGTTAGACCCGATCCAGTTTAACAAGGATTGTGAAAAACCTAAGGAATTAAGTTTGGATAATAATAGTGAGTGATTTACCCTATCAAAGGCTTTGCTGAAGTGAGCATAAAAGGAGTCAACCTGAAAATTATTATTAAAACTGGTCTAAATGTCATGTTGATAAACCAGTAATTATTAAGGAAGAACAATGCCAGGAAAGTCCGCGAATAATTAATTTTTTAAACAATTTTGGAATAATACTCAGCATACTAATAGGTCTGTAATTGCTAATGTCTGCTTTGTTGCCACTTTTAAAAATAGGAACCACGTAACTGATTTTACACGAATTAGGAAAGCTCTGTAGTTTTAATGATAAATTAAATAGTAGTTGAATTGGTAGAGTTAGGGTATATATACAATGTTTTAAAAAATAAGACGGTATACCGTCAGGGCCATGGCTTAATTTATCATTAAGGCTCAAAATACCATTAAAAACATCCTCAACTGAATAGTTAAGAGGTGGGATATCAATTTTATCTCTAATTTCGGTAGTTAAGCGATTTAGGTTCACAACATCATTACAATAAGAACCAGAAAAGCTTTCAGCGAACAAACCAGCAATAAGATGACTATCATCGACAGTTCTGTCATTTAGAAACATTAAAGACGGTAAGCTAGAATGACCCTTCAAGGATCTATAAAAATTCCAGAACGATTTAGGATCTATCTTACTCTTAAATTAGAGTAGATACGATAATCATCGCGACTACCAGACGCTTTATACATTAAGTGGAATTTTTTTTATCAATAGTTAGCTTTATTAGTTCCGTGGAGAACCAAACAGGAAACCTTGGAGTTACGAACCCTTTTTAGAGGAACGTAGTTAGCAATAGCACCGTCTACTATATCACTAAATACATCTAGAGCTACATTAATATCATTACCATTGATTATCTGTTCCCACTGAAATGATCCTAAAAAGTAATTAATGCCCATGGAGAACCAAACAGGAAACTTGGAGTTACGAACCTTTTTAGAGGAACATAGTTAGCAATAGCACCGTCTACTATATCACTAAATACATCTAGAGCTACATTAATATCATTACCATTGATTATCTGTTCCCACTGAAATGATCCTAAAAAGTAATTAATGCCCATGAAAATCATAATAACATCAGCTCTCTTCTGTTTAACCAAATCTATTAAATGGATTGTTAAATATAAAGCTTTATGGTGAAAACTATGCGAAAGAAGTACGTCAGAAGCTTCTACCACTTTCACAAAAATTATCATTGGAGAAAATAAGGTCTAAAAGAATATCATTATCATTTCTTACAGAGTTAAATTGCCTAAGACTATAAAGTGAGAATGTATCTGATAACCGAATTTATAGGCATATCGACATCTCGACTGCTTTTATAGACTACCATAAGATATAGTTACTTTTATTAAAGCTTCAATGAAGCAATGACGAAGAAGCCTTCACGTAAAAATTAATGGTCAGTATCTTAATACTAACAAAATTGTTATTTGCATGGAAATATTCCAAGGTCACTCATTTAGCCCACTGTCGTTCAGTTTGGCATTGATTTCACTTTCTACCATTCTTAACGACACCAAATTTGTCTTCGATCTTAAGGTAAATAGAAATTACAACTGCACCGTTTCTTCTTTATATGGATGACATCAAAATTTTGGCTTTTAATCAAAAACAAATCCAACATTTCTGGATATACCTTATGCTGCAAACATTAAAGATGTGGGCGTGGACAACTGTTTAACTGATTTCAAATTTATTATTATTTAAACCGTGATTGGTTATACACAATAAATGGGCCGTCCTTAAAATTAAGGCCGTCTTTAACATTAATTCATTGTAAGCGATTTGAGTTTGAAAATTTATATGCAGACACAGAAAACCACTATTGAGAAAGCAGGGAAAAGGAGCTCTTTGTGACAATATCAAATCAACACAACAAGCAAATAAATAAATATATAAATTACCAAATCATAGACATCAAATTTAAACAAATGAGTCATTGGAGCAGATTAAGAGTTATTCCTCTCTATATTTAGCAGCTCCTAATGTGGATTTAGAAATAATATCAGATGCTGAAAAACAAGTAAAATGTGCCCAAAAAGCTCTAATCACGTCCTAGCCCAATCACACATTGATAAAATTGCATCAAATAGGTGGCTTGCTGATGGTACCTTGTTCCCAGAGACTAAAGGATTTATGATGGCTATTCAGGATTAAGTTTTAATTACCAACAACTACAAAAAATTTGAAAAGGTAATCCATCTCTCAAATGTGGATGATGCAGATAATCGTAGTAATGAAACTCAAAGTCTATCCACAACATTTAATAGTAAGGTTCACAAATTTAATGCGACATGTTTCGGTCTTCAGACCATCATCAGGCTATAAAGAAACAATGGTGTCAGGAGAATCAAAAATAGTTATGACTATTTTTATAACTATTATATAACTATTTTTGATTCTCCTGACACCATTGTTTCTTTATAGCCTGTCGCATTAAATTTATGAACCTTAGTATTAAATGTTGTGGATAGACTTTGAGTTTTATTATTAAGATTACAAAAAATTTGTTATCAGGGACCAAACTATTATATCGGAAAAGTATAGACGGTGCCAACAAACGTAAGAAATCATAGAACACTTAACATCAGGATGTTTAACGATAGCCACGGATTATTTAAATAGGCACAACAAATTGTGTAACATCCACCAGGAACTGGCCAATCAATATAGACTGCTAAATATTCATACACCCTATTATAAGTACAATTCACAGGCAGTGCTCGAGAAATCAGATTTTAGACTTTACTACGATAGGTCCATTATCAACACCGTGGTGGTGGATAAAAAAGCTAAATCAGGGCTGTCACTCGATGTTGCAGTTCCAAATAATAACAATATTTTGGACAATGTTTATAAAGAAAAGATAGCAACGTACACCGATCTTACTGTAGGAGTAGGACAGGTATGGCATGCAGAAAAAGGGGGGGATCATACCGATCATCTGCAGAAGACTTGAATACAGTCTTAAAAAACTCAATCTTCATAACAACATTTTTATTACCATCAATTGCTGAGTAAGTCCTAATAATAATAAGTAATAATAATGACTTTATTGCTCAATAAAATATAAAGTGAAAATTAAATTAAGAAAAAAGTGTAGTAACATATACAAAGGAGAAAAAGGCGTCGTTCACACTTAATTGCTATACATACAAGGTGATCCCATAAAAATTTAATGCCTTGAGTTTCCGACTTAATGAAAATGTGGAAAACCGTGCGGACACATCAATTTCTGATTCAACTACTTTTCCACTCTTTACATTTAGTATTATCTGACCCAGAAATTTAGCATCCAACTATCCATTGGTCGTGATATAGCTAGTGAAAGAGGCAATGTGGAATATTGAGAATCCAACCCAAAATTTTTCAAAAATAATTAACAATTACTTGATCATTTTTTGCCCAAAAAATAGGCTTATATGTTTTTTATTTACCTGTTTTACCTTTTTTAGAACGTTAAGGGCATTGTAACTCGGTATAACTTTGGTATTGGTCAGCTGAAAATCCAGACACTTTTTGAACCTATCTACCATTGAGCTCCTTACCTTAACACTCAAACTGCTGTTAGAGAACTATGTATCCAAATTGGCTGAAACTTTGGTTAGTGCCAATAGATAACAAACAAATTCAGGAAGTAGTTACTTTTCCTTTAAGAAATGATAAAGGGTGGTTTGGATATCATATATTTCTATTCCTTAGAGTCATTTTTTTAATTATTTTATTAATATAATTATTTATTAAAATATTTATTAATTTTATCATTATTTTTTTATTTATTGACTGTCCCTCAAATCTTGCCTCTCGCATTATTAGACTGTTTGGGTCTAATTCAAATAAATACTGCACTGATTTTCTACAAAGTTACTTATACTTTACTTATCCAACGAATGTATTGTTTAATAGTTTTATTTTTGTACTTTCCATTTCTATAATCTAACCAGCCATTTTCCTCTCGAGACCTTAATCTTATATATTTGGTTTTTGGTTTTCTCTATAACCGTCTGCTTTCAGTGAATTTTCTTTTTGCTCATTTCTGTTTTTTTTTCCGTTTCCTCAAGGTGTCTCCTTTTGCATTTGGTTGCTATGCTGCTAAGTTGCTATGAACTTTAAAACTGATTTCCTTCAACTCGCCAAATGGTGTTTTGTAAAGTATGTCAGGGTTTTTGATATTTAATTTAAGTAGGGTTTTTAAAATTTCTACATGCAATTTTTCGTTTTGAAAATACCAGATATAAATTTTGTTATCCTAAAATGTTTATTATGTTAGTAAACTAGGGACCTTCCTTCGAAAATATATGTAAAGAATAGATATCGGTTTTAGATCGCATATAAAGAAATTGAACGACTTCTGATAAATTTTAAAGCAGCTTACATAAAGATAACTGAAATAAGTAGAATGTTTGCCGAGAGCGAAAATTTTTAAAAGAATCGCGTGGAGCAAAGGAACTCGTAAATTTAATACATCGGGGATTTGAAATTTTTGCCGGCCAAAATATGTGAGTGGAAGAAACATATTTTGAAAGACAAATTAATGAAATTTTTTATTTCGTTTACATGTTATAAATATTAAATAATAAGAGTGAAATTGTAAAATTTATTATTAATAAGGGTTGGACTGAAATACAACTGTTTAATTGAAGAGCAAACTGATTTTATATGTCAATATAAAGTACTTTATGTGTAGTTCCTAGGGTTTGAAGTATCGTAGTAATAAAACGTTCGACTTATTTTCCATAGTCATACTTGTAATGGACTTTCTCCTAGCGTTGGTGAATACGTGCTATATTTTACATAAGTTATATGTGCAATATTTTGAAAACATTCAGTTGTATTTGGCACAATATCATTGCGTAAATGTGGACTTATATTATGAAAGTATTCAATATACACTTGCTTGCAGTATATGTACTTGCTTCGGCAGTACAAATACTAAAATTGGAACGATGCAGAGATTAGCATTCCACATTTTTATTTGTATTCAAACAAGGTTTTGGTAGGTGCTATGGATGCCCTTGCTACTTTGACTTGTGACATACAAAATAATTTTTCAAGAAATAATTACTTACCCACTGCGTAGATTTATCGATTTTAAAAGAAAAAATGATAAAACAAAATTCTCACACAATTAGTCAAGGTCATAATTAAAATGTATACTGAGCGAAGTGTTTATTTAAGAGACAATAAAAATAATTTAATAGGTCCACGTTTCAATAGTTTGGGACTTCCACAGAATTCTGTTCTGAGTCTTATTCTGTTTAATATGTATACATAATATTCAACATCAGATATACATAATATTCAACACAACAACTTATCCTTTAAGATACTACAATATGCAGACGATTTATGTGTTTACGTTGAGAATAAAAAGTATAATGCTGCAATTGCTGAACTTGCAATATTTTGGACTACAAAAAACGGCTTTCAAATATCAGCTGGGAAATAAATTGTTTGCGTATTTACTATAGAGAGGGTCACAGTTATTATACAGCGTGGCTGGCATAGACCAATGTAAATCTTATGGGCGAATATTCAACACTGTTGCCGCTTTGGTTACGGCTTGAATCACAATTAACTCAGCCAATTTATTTTCGTAGAAACGTTGTATTATGAATTTTGCAAAACAGATGTATTCTATATAATAAATATTTTAAAAAATGGAATTCAAATCTATTTATGTAGATTGTAATCAGTATATACCTGATTACTTGATGGATTATTTAGGTCTCTACTAAATCTTTCACACAAATCCTAATCCTATTGCCAGTGAAAATATTATTTAATTACAAAGATGCTAATTATTTTTACCTGTATGATCCCTTGATCCTCGTAAACCGTTATGTAATATTCCTGGAATGTAGAGGTAAGTAAATGTACAGGTAAGCAATAACATAGGCAGGTACCTATCTGTTTCTGCTGATAAACGAAAGGGCATTATTGAAACAACAGCCATGCAGTTAGCAGCACCGTTTGAAAAATTTAAACAAGGTGAAAATCTTCATCGTCAAACCAAGAGGCTTTTATTGAATATTTTAACGTATACGTTGATCACAAAAGATGACAAAAGTGTGACAGCGAAAATAGAACTGATTTTTGAAATGACTGGCCTTAGTGTGAGAACAGTGTATAATCTGAAAAGCGAAGCCGCTACTGGACCTTTGACATCGCCAAAAAAACGAAGACGGAACAGCAGCCAGTCGAATTCAAGACTGATTACCTACGATGAAGGTATGCAATCGCAAATACGAAAAGCTGTGCATGAATTCTACTCCGAAAATATTCCACCAACACTGACAAAAGTTCTTGCTAAAATAAATTCAGACGAAAATGTACCAAATTTTTCTAAAAGTACGCTAAGACGCTTGCTTAACGATATGGGGTTTGCTTATGGACAGAGAGGAAGAGACTCGATTCTAATAGAACGGGCTGATATAATCGCCTGGAGGCACAAATATTTAAGATCAGTGAAGAAGTTCCGCGAAGAAGGATATAACGTAATATATCTGGACGAGTCATGGATTAATGTGGGCCACAGTATAAATTTTGAATGGAAATGGAATAAAAAATGCCCGAGATGCATTTGTCAAAGGACTGACAACAGGACTGAAGGCTCCAAGTCAACGAGGACCGAGATTTGTTCTTCTTTATGCAGGCTGGAAAGACGGTTTTCTTGAGGGTGCAGAAAATCTTTTCTGGCAAAGAAAGGTGCAGACGATTACCATGACGAAATGGACGCAGAAGGCTTTGAGGCCTTGTTTAAAGATCAATTGATCCCTAATTTGCGAAAACGGATCAAAGAATGTTGTAGTGTTGGACAATGCGTCATACCATTCGGCGAAGTTACCTTTTTCAAAGACAACTTGGAATAAGGAACAAATAAAGTACTGGCTACTGGAAAAAGAGATTTACTTCGAGGATGATTGTTTAAAAACAGCGTATTCGCAAGTAACCCCAATGCAGTGGTCTTATTATGAAAAAAAGGTAGAGAAGACAGAGGAAAAGATGTGGCAAACAGATTATTTAATGGAAGACATTGAGCCAATAATAATAAATCTAAATGAAGACGACGAAGATGAAGACTTGAATGACGATGAAGATCAGTAATATATTTCTTAATCCTCAAATGTTCCATTCAATTTTCATTTATTTTAGTTATTACCTGCTAATTATTGTCATTTTTAAAGTTTAATTTTAATTCAAGTTAAAATACGTAATTATTAATTCATTTACTTATTCTATATTTTGTTTGTTACAACAACCCGCCAGAAGAAGAAAAATCCTCGGAAAAATCATCGAAACGTCGGCGAGATTTCATTAGCTTTTCTCTGTTAATCGTTCTTCCTTAAAATTTAGATGACAGCTGACTTTTTTACCACTCGTCTTGTAATTTATGTATATATTATTATTACTGACATATTTTTACTATTAATAATATTATTATATTATTATTTCATAATTTGACAAGGGTCTTTTGTAAGGCCGCTGTATTTATTTATTTCTTTATACGTGATAATTAAACGTATAAAATTTGAATATTTTAGCGGATTTACAATATTTTCCTTTAAACGCGTAAAATTTATCTAAAAGCATAATTATAAATATTCTTAATTACTCACTAAACGATTTTCAAATGAATAATTTAGTCAACATTTAAATCATAATAGTAACACAATGGCAAGTTATATTCCCGCGCCAGTTGGAACCAAATTCGAAGAACATGCCGATATGGCAACGCCGTCGTCCATAAACGCAATGCTGCATAATAACTGTGACCCGCTCTATAGGCATAATACTCCCAAAAATGACACAGTTTAATTTCCACTAAAAACATATACAGAATATTTGATAAGAATCTTACGTGGGGGTAACACATCGATCACATGCTGAAACGAGGTCAAAAGGGCATAAGTTTTCTTAAGTCCATCATGAAAACTTAGCTAGGATCTAATGTATCTATAGGATTATTATTTTATAAGATCTATTCTGGATTATGGTTGTATTTATTATGGCGATAACAACTCACTGTTAAAGAAGATTGAAGTTTAGCAAAATAATGCTCTTAGAATCTGCCTAGGAGCAATGAAATCCACACCTGTTCGTGCTTTATACGTAGAAGCTGTTGAGCCGCCCTTAGCCTACAGAACACAGTTTTTAAGCGAAAAATTTATGAGTAAAAACGTACAATCGAACACAGATGTTTTAAGTAAAGCATCCACTCTAAATATTTATGATTTAACCAATAAATACTGAACTCATAAAAACTCTCCTCCCTTATGCAAAGCCATACAGAATTGTACAATATATATTAACATGCTAGCCAAAGATGTAGACATATTTACTAATACAAACTATGAAGATTTCTTGACCAGTTTAAAAATAATTTTACCCCAATACAATGAGAATGCAGCCATCAGTCAAATCACATTTTGAACTATACTCGATCAATTGCCAAATTATACTGTGGTGTACACAGATGCTTCTAAAACTTCACAAGGTATTGGTTGTGCTTTTTATATTTCCTCAAACTTGTTGAACAAATTAATAAAGCTTAATAAACATTTCTCAATATACAGCGCAGAAGTCGTTGCCATTTTGGAAGCTTTAATCTTTGTATTAAATTCTAAAGAAAAAAAGGCTGTGATAGCTTCAGATTTATTATCAGTCTTAAAATCATTCGAGAAAATGAATCTATGTTACCACATGAACAACCAAACCATTATATCTAGAAAATAAAAAATGTTTTAGCAGATTTAAGAAAAAGTTGATATAATTTTGGTTTCTGTAAAAGCTCATATAGGTATTTTACCCAATGAACACGTTGAAAAATTGGCAAAATCCGCGATAACTACTGGAGAAGATTTAGGCTACAAGTTTTGTGGTGCGGACTTCTGCAAAATGAAGCAATTTAAAATATGGAAATCAGATTGGAAAGATTTTTGCACAAGTCATTAATACAGCCAAACCTACCCAAAACAACTTGGTACAATAATCTAAACATGCCCAGGAAATATATTACTACGGTAATAAGAATGCGGTTAGGACACGCCACCTATGGACAACATTTAAATAGGATAAATGTCAATGAAACTGACTTATGCGACTACTGTGGAAAAATGGAAAACTTGGAACACATACTATTTGAATTCAATAAAAATAAGACTTTCTGCGATGAGCTATATAGAAGCCTGTTAAAGGCCAAATTCTCTTCCCCAATAAATATACCTTCAATGCTCTGCAGACAAGTTTTACCTCAGACTCTCGATCCAATCATCAAATTTTTAAGAAACACCCAAATACGTCTATAGGTGGTGAATCTTAACAGACTTGGAACCTTTGTTTTTAACCTTTGTTTTATATTACCTTTCTTTCCGAGGTCTTGTCTTGTATGTCTAAACAAAAATGCCCTGATCGGCCCCTGGGCGAGAAGTATGTGTACACTTTCTACCTTTTGTAATCTCCTGTAGATATATTGAGTCTGGCTGAATGACTAATGTCTATGCCAAAAAAGAAGAAAAGAAAAAATATATATTGTAATATTTAAATGATAATAGTATAATAAGTATAATATCAACAGAAGTTGTTTAATATAACTAAATCAAATAATTTTTATTATATTGTATTATTTTATTATATATTTTGTGTATTTGTAAGAGAATTTTAAGTTAGAAATAATTTTATTATGTAATGTATCAATATGTAATATTAGTTGGTCGTTGGGCGACAATTTGTAACCAAATTATTACGTTTAGCGTCAATTTGTGATATGATTTACCTGTTGATAGTGAATTTATAAAATTATTTAGTTAACTTTTAAAAAATAACTATATACCAAAAGAAAAAATGTAATTTGCAGTAAAACAAACATTAATCTTAATTTCGTCTTTAATTAATTGTAAAAGATATTTCAATAATTAACAATATTTATAAATGTTTATCACAGCAAAAATTATGATAGTTAAATACCTCGGCTAGGGGTGAGTAAGTTCATTAGCTCTGACTATAGTACAATATTTGTTTCTTTAAGAAATTATAAGGGCGCCACTGAAATCTTTTTATTTTTTATGATACTACTGAAGAAAGTTGTTTTAAGCTGTTATTTAAATAAGTATCATAAGATGACAGAGAGATGTCAGAAAAATGAAGATAAAAAAATGATATGAAAATGTATCAAAAGATAAATAGATTTCCTTGGTGCTTAAATGAATGAAATTGAGAATACGTTACAAAAAATAATCCGCAAACAGTTCTTTACAAAAACTTATTCTAATACAGTTGACGATAGGTACTAAAATGATTTTTTTATATTTCGCACTTATAAAAATCTTCATTATAAAACGCATTTGCGTATCGTAATGTAACTTTTACGCACGCAAATTTTTGTTTTAAATGGTTCGCGACATGAGTGAAGTATCTAAAGGCAAGACTATTGACAATGACATTTGTGGCTAATAGCAATTTATTAATTTTATATTGTTCTTTAAGAAAGTATCTGTGAATATGAATATAATATTTTACTTATATAATATATTATTATTGGTATATTATTCACTTTAAAATATTTTAAAACATTAACATTTGATAATTTAAATGTCACAACTGTCAAATTTTATAAATTACACAGTGCTGCCGACATACTTTTTAAAATAAAAATTTTCGTAATTACATAAAAATAAAAAATTCATTTAAAAAATGGTAAAAAGGGCAAAATATAAAAAATATTATAAACAACTTATTTCATATGGCTGTTGTGACACTCGTTCTTTAAAAAACTCATCGCTTCGCGATTCGTTTTTTAAACTTGAACTCGTGTCATAACAGAATTCCATATGAAATGCGTTGTTTAATATACTATTATATTACGTTTAAGAAATAAAGAAAAACGAGACAGCTGTATAATATTAAAAATGCATTTATGTTGGTCGATTTATCTATTTTTACATAGGATCCGTTGGTTGATCCAGGAGAGGGCTGGTCCAGTGAAGGGTTGGTCTGATGAACCGTCCACCAATGTAGAACCAATCAGTGTAATGTGTTTGAAATTTGTAGTGTCTTTGAAATTTGTAGTGTCTTTTAACTTTTGTAACGTCTTTTAATTTGGAATTTGTAACGTCTTTTAACTTTTGTAACGTCTTTGGTATTGTATATTCCAATGCTGTGTATAACACCAATGACAATAAAAGAATCAATCGTGGTTTAAGGTATTGGACTAAGCCACATTAAAGATCGTGTATAAAGTTGGAATTACTGACAGGAATCGTTTATAATAATTAACATGTTAAGAACTCTATACAATAGATGGTGTTAGTGTTAGCCATATAATTAATTTAAAAATACTACGTTTTTAGTTAACATATCATGTAACAAATATTATATTTAGTACATAAATATGTTATTTAAAACGTACTAGAAACTTCGCGAAAATAGATTATATAATGTGTAAAAAAAGACAGATAATGTGTAAAAAGGAGACAGATATATTTTACTATATTTTTATTCTGGAATGAATGACAATAGATGAAGTAAGTATGTCTAGTTATATATAAAAAAGAGATACAATCGATAGAACAATAACGTAGTTTCTAGAAGTTTAGAAACCTATAAAAAGACTTGAACAGAGGTCGTAATGGGGGAGTATATTATTGGTAGTGAAACATAGAAGATCAGTCAGTGTGAACAGTCAATTAGAACAGACAGTTTTAAAAGTAGTGAAAATAAAGTATTAAATAGTGTCATTAGAAATACAAGTTAAAACAATCAAAAAGTAAAATAAAGTGCCAAAAAGTGTCATTAAGAACTAATTAAAAAGTAAAATTAAAACATTTTCGGTTGATAAAAAAGAAGAATATTAGAGTACTTACTATTAATAATACAATTATAGGAACTGTAATCCTACAAACACTAAACTATATAAATTTGGACAAACAAAAAACAATAATATTAGATAAGAAACCAAACGTCAAACAACACGACATTTTACCGAAGTCGGAAATTCCACGTATTACTTCGTTCGTTTCCGTTTTTCATAGAGGGACTACAGAATTTTTCCACCAATCAGGAAGCAGGACTCTACATCAAGGTCAGATAAAATTGTAAACTTTTTGAAAATTTTTGTAGTAGTTAGTTAAATTTTATAATTTAAAAACAAAGGAATTTACTTGATATTCAATAATTACTGTATTTCGATAATCTTACTTGCTATTACATAAATAACATTGGTTAATTTAACTTAATTCAACATCAAGTAAGTTATTTTATAGTTATTAAAAGGCCTTTTCTTTTTAATATTTTCCTATTATTTTATCAGTCATTTAATAGATTACTGTTTTTATTTAACTTATAATAAATTTGTAATTATAATTATTCAATTTTTCATTCATATACACCTAATAATCCAACTGGAAACTTGCATAACCAAACACCGCTGAGAAAAAGTAGATCTTGCTACTATTAGAACATTAAAGTAATATCAATCTAATAAATAATATCAATCAAACAATAAACAATATTTGAAATCATGATATTCATTACAATATATTGAGATGATTTACTCAATACCAAATTTTAATTTTAAGTTTAAATTTAGAAATTTTCTTTAATTAATAAGGGTTGGGTTCAAACAAAGTTTATTTAAATTTTTTTTTAATTAAATTTGATTACTACCAAACACACTCTTATCTACCTAAACTGATACCTAATTATTTCCTATTTCTTTAACTAATTCCTATCTATTTGCTTATCTAAATCCTATCTAACCTTAACTGCCTTAACTAACCTTAATTACCGCAGTGTCCATTTACTGTATGTTTCCTTCTTTAACGATCTTCCTTCACTTCATTCAATTTAACTTCCTTGTCCTCCAGTTGTTTTCTTTCTATACAATATTAACTAGTTTCTCTGTTCACCACTAAACAGTTACTTATAAATTCTATTCTTCAGTTATTGGTTTTTAGCTGGTTTTTTTTATTCTATTTATTGTTAATACTGGTTTAAATTACTTATTTAAATGATCTTTTTAACGCTCTGACTATTTAATACACTATCTCCAAATTTTTCTCAAAAATGTCTAACTTTTAATCTCTTCTCCAAACGTCAAAAACTCTGTCTGCAAAAAAAACCACCACACTGCTGCTGGCTGCTGCTCATCTATTTTAATAATCTTCTATAACTGCCTTGCTTTTTATATAATATCTATCAAAACTTTTTCTATTCAACTTAATTCTGTTTAAATTATCCTTTTTTTTTGTGACTTTTTTCAAAACTCACTGTCAAACTTCTTTCTCCTGGCAACCAAACTTCTTCATCACTACTCACTTGCACTTCATACTTTCTTACTAACATTTCTTATCTATACTTAACCTAATACAAGTTTTGTTTACATTACATAAATTTTTTTAATCTAACCTAATAAAAATTAACTTTGACATTTATTTCAAATTTTGACATTTTTCCGAAAATAAAATATAAAATATTAAACTAAAATAAATTTTGAAATGACCCTTAAATATACCTTTTCAATATATACATCAGACTAAAATCTATCTTAAACGTAAAGTACCATTTTGACGACTTGTTTAACCTCAAAAGGAACGGCAGTAATTTTATTTCTCCAACAGGCTCCTTTCTAGCTTTCAAAAGTGGTCACTTTGCTAGGCCTGTTAGCTTTAAGTACCACGTTAACTACTTCTGGACAAATAAATGGATTTAAATCAATGAAATTCATTTTGTTAAAACGACGATACAAAGAAAGGCCGACGAACAGACACAAACTTACAATGATATAACTTTATTTAAAGATTGACAGTTTTTGAATAACTAAAACAAACAATGACATTTATTAACAACATGAATATTAACACGTAATCTAAGCAACCTAACTCGCATTCAGAGCTTTTCAAACGTTCCAACACTCCCCCTCTAGTAGGTTGCTCAACTTCATTCCGGTTAGCTCGACGTAATGTAGATGTTTCTCCCTAGGCAAACTCTTCGATAGAAAATCAGCTGCTCTTTCTTTTAATACGTCCCGAAAAAAATGATGCCGTATTCGACGTGTTTGCTTCTGGAATGATATGTTGGATTCTCCGCTAAACTCAGTGCGTCACGATTTTCTCCAAAATCGTTCATCTCGTAGTCACCTATGTTAATCTCGGCCAAGAATCTCGTCAGAAAAATAGCATCCTTGGAACACTGTGACAAAGCCATGTACTCAGCTTCTAGCATAGACAACGCAACGGTCCGCTGCTTACGAGAATCCCAGGAGATTGGTCCGCCATTGAGCATAAAAAGGTAACTGGTTTAAGACCTTCTGTCAATGGTACAATTTCCTGTCAGCATCGACGTTGCCTTTGAGAGAACCTGGATCAGAACCATAAACTAGAACCAAAGCGCGAGACTAATTCACAGATGTGGCCCCTTTGGTGTAGCAATACGAGATCTCCACGTTGCTAGAACTCAATACTATGACAGTTTTTTGCCTTTCCCAGGTCCTTGATAGTGAAAAAGGAAGCGAACCCACTGACGCTATCTTCTATATTGTGCCCATCCTTTAATGCGATCAGAATGTCATCAACATAAATAGATATGAGAACGACATTCTGACCATCTCCAATAGTGAACAAACACGGGTCATATTTGGATTGATTAACTTCTAGGCTCTTCAAGACATCTATTAGACGGTTTTACCAACTCCTATCAGCCTGGCAATGAGCGATTTTATTTAGTTAATAGTTAATAAATAGGATGAAAGCCGCTGAAGCTCTTTGAGGAGCTTGTGTGCGGTTTTAATATAAACAATACAGAATATAAATCTAATACAAATAGTTAAAATCACACAATAAATATTTATATATACATTATTAAAATTACAATTTATTAAAGGGATATACAGAATATAAATCTAATATAAATAGTTAAAATCACACAATAAATATTTATATATACATTATTAAAATAACAATTTATTAAAGGGATTTTTTTTTTATTTTGTAAATAAGTAGAAAATATATTCATTAGTTATCAAATGTTCCTTATTATGTCAATACTTAGGTTTCAAATAAATTCCTAATTTCTGCACGATTTACTAATATAAAGAGTTTCAAGTTTCTTTTAAATACGGCAAAAGAAGTTTCACTTTTTAGGTTCTGGGGAAGTATATTAATTTATCTAGGTGCAAGGTAAGAATAGCTCTTTTGTCCGATACATTTTGCACTAAAGGTAGTACATTTTTATTTTTTTGTCTCGTTTCGTATTTATATTGTAGAGATTTTAAATCTGTTACATTCAGATATTGTTTTAATGCTAACTGTACTGAATAGAGTTGCCTTATATCCAGCAGTCCTGATTCACCATATAACAAATCACTAGGATATCGATGGTTTTTCTTTAGTAATAGTTTTAGAAATCTTTTTTGAGAAACTTCTAATGGTTTCAAATAGGTCTTCGATAATCCTCCCCATCCAATAATACCATAGTTGAGGTGTGGTTCGACGAGACTGTGATATAAAATTTTTTTTGTTTATCACCTACAAAATCTATAATTTGTTTAAATTTGTAACATACACATCTTAGCTTTTTTGTTAAATATTCCATGTGATAATTCCATTTTAAGTGACAGTCCAACATAATGCCTAGGTATTTTATTGTTTTTGCAGGCTTTATAATAAAATTATCGTGAATTGTTAAATTATACGTTGGTAAAGAGGTTTCATGGCTACTAAACGGTAAGTAGAACGTTTTATCAGAGTTTATTGACAATAATCTACTATCAAACCAACATTTTATGTTCCTTAAATCTTCCTCTATGAGTAGCTTTAAATTGTACCAGTCAACTGCTCTATATAAAATAACCGTGTCATCTGCGAAGCTAATTATCTTTCCCCTCGTCTTCTGCACAAATATGTTATTTAGATATATATTAAATAGTATCGGCCCTAGTACCGTTCCTTGTGGTACACACATGTGATTATTTTTTCGCCACTTAAATGATTTCCAATTCGGACCTGCTGTGTCCTATCTGCTAAGTAGCTTTTAAATAATTCCTGTGGCTTACCCCTTATTCCCATTTCTTCTAACGTTGACAAAAGTATGGTATGATCAACAGTATCAAAGGCTTTTCTTAAGTCTACAAAGACACCTATTGCTGGTGTTCCTTTATCTAAGCATTCATTTATGTTATTTGTTAATGTAAATATTGCATCCTGTGTGTTTTTACCATCCCTAAATCCGAATTGTGAATTAGACAATAAATTGTATTTACTTAAGTAGTTATTTAGTCTTTTTTTAATTATTTTTTCAAATATTTTGCTAAAGGACGATAATAAAGATATTGGCCTGTATTTTGTTACGTTATCTTTTTCCCCATTTTTATAAATGGGTGTAACAACCGATTGTTTCATTACGGAAGGAAAATAGCCTGTTTCTAAGCACTTGTTAAATATATGTGTTAGAGGAGCGCTAATATAATCCGAAATACTTTTTAACGTTTCAGCTTTTACGCCATCTATTCCTGGGGATTTTTTATTTTTTAAGCTGTTTATAGTGTTCTTTATTTCAAGTGCATTAGTGGGATTGAGAAATATTGAATTTGTGCATATTTCCTTTTTGTTAGCATATTTCTCATTTTTTTTAATTTTTTTTAGCCAAATTACTGCCTACATTAACGAAAAAATTATTAAAGATTTCAGTAATTTGGCTTAATGCCATACCTTATTTCCTTGGAATTCCTGTAGCATTTTTTGGCCGTCTTTACGACATGACAGTTCCTGCAAGAATTGATAATGTTTCTTTTATATTTTTGGGTGGGTCCTCCTCCAGAAATCCGTTCAGGTACGCGGTCCACGTCGATCTGACGTATCATCATTTTGTGTTGAGCTGCCAAAGATGCCATTAAACGAATGGTGCTCCTACGAGCCACTGGCGCAATTGTTTAATTAAAATGTATACCTGGTGGTTGACTGAAACCTTTTGCAACCAGTCGAGCCTTTCTCTTCGGAACAACCCAAGTCTCGTTCTTGAAATTAAAAATGATTTCTGGTCATGGCTTGTTGCCATTCCCAAGAGTTTGGTCCTTCCAAGGCTTTCTTCATTGGAACTTCGGATAATAAGATCTGTTCGTCATTGCCGACTTCTTCAGTTAACCCGGAAATCATGTTAAAAACTTTCTCCTCTGTGAGCTGCTCTTGGGTCATCCTCCATGGTTGAATTTTCCTTGCTTCTGACATCTCTTCATCTCCGTCATTGAAACCCAGGATTTCATTGTCACCATCATCTGCTTGTTGATAATTGTTGCCAGTTCTAGAAATTGAAGAAGGGTCTTGAAATACCGTATTGGATAAATGCACATGATTTAAAGATGGCTAAGAATAAGCTTGCAATTACAATTCTAAAGGCTCCACGTAATTTTAAGATTCCGAGCATGGTAAATGTTCTACGTCAAAGGGTAAATATAACTGACAGTTTTAAGTCAGCGTGCAAAGGATTGACTACTGAGCGTAGCAGCTGCGTGCTGTATAGTCTCAGCTGCAGCTGTTCAGGTCATTGCTGGGTTTCCAGCAATAGAGTTAATGTCCAAAGATGTTGAGGATAGAAATACAAATGGGTAACGACGGTGAGGGGAATAGCTGATTTGTTATAAGCTCGAGCTTGGTTCCGGCCTTCCCTCAAACGAGTTTAGTGAGGTTGATTGTTTTCTTTTAGTGGGTCGGCTATAACGGTTATCCCCACATATCCAATTTCTCTGTGATTTGGGATCTAAGGTAAGTCTCCTAACATCAAGGACCAAAATCAGAGTTTTATTTTAAACCACCAGAAAAATTTTTTACACAAGTTTAGCAATATTCAATTTTTTATATCCTAATATAAAATATTCGCTTTCAAACGAGAGTGAAGAAAATTAAAAATGTTCAAAGTAGTTGATGATTTAAAAATTTAATTACACTAATGGTAATAAAATTTCTTAACAATGCTAATAATACTTGAATATACCTCATTAATAAGAAGATAAGTTGGACGCAGTGTTGATACGGTTACTGGTTGTCCCTAGTCATTTTAAGAACAATCAGTAATTAATCTATAAACTGACTCGACTAACTCAGAGTTGGTGTCTGGTAGAGTGGTCGTGGAAAAAAACAAGGAAAATTTGATTTATTAATTAGCTATTATATTATTATTTTGTCAAGGTGGAATGATAAAAGTAATATTTACATGACTACAATGATTGTTATGGGACCCACGTAGTACTAGGTGGTTAACAACATATCTTCATTTATGTAGGTAAGTATTATAGATTTAATTATTTCTGGTAAGTAGAAAATATGAATTATATTAATCGATAAAATGGTTTTAGGTAGACCAGCTATTGCATTGGCTTTTGGCAGAATATAGGTTTGTTTAGTTACCAGGTGTAGCAATCTCTGGAACAAGGTACCAATCCTGGAACTTCTCCACAGGAACAATACAATGGATGGCAACTATACTAATTGATGGAAGTCTGTACTCGGTTAATCACAGGTAAATTAAGATGGTAATTGGCCTAAAATCAAGATATGACCTTTTAAGAGAAGCTTCGACAAAGAAAATAGTGTGCTTACCGTATATGGCAGCGGCCTTAAGAGTTAAGTAATTTTGTTATCCACAATGGGTGTATATAGTCTACTTCGACTTAAGATGATTACTTAATCTGATCTTAAATGGGTATTTGTATTTCTTTTTCAGAATCCGTATAAAATACGTAATGGGAACCTCCTGGCTTGAGTTCCAACAAGAAAGATAAAAGTGACAGCATGAGGAAATGAGAAAGACAACGTTATTTCCTTTCCACAACTAGGCAACCTTTGGTGACAATAGCTAACCATAGTAGGCATACAGTACAATTTAATTTGTTATTAATTAGAGGAATAGAGTCAAGATCAATGTTTGTTAATTTGTGTGATTTATAATAAACAAGAATTAAGTTCATGGTCAAATATTTGTGGTGCAAGATATAAACAATGATGTTTTATAAAAATAATTTAACAAAAATATTATGGATTCAAACTGTAAGTAGATTTATTTGTTAAATAGTTATATTACATCAAGCAATTAAAATAAACCTGTAACAGTGTGTAACAATAAATGTAGGAAAGACGAAGCTCAACTAACAAAAAATCTATCTTGGTAATGCAGGTAACAGAACTGAGTTATCTCAGTAAATAGAGTTATCTCAGTAAACGGTAAACAGAATAGTTTGCAGCTAAATAATAAGATAGATTATTAAAATACATAGCAAGGAGCTGTAGTAAAGCTGATAAAAGAAATAAACAATATTTCTAAAATTATGTTTATTGGTGAAAATAGCTCAAGCATGTATTTATACAACCCGCAAATAAATTATTTATTTTAAAAGCATCCGTATATATGTTTTATTTTTTCTTTTGCAAATTTGGTGGATTGTTCGTTTTCATTCCCGGTAAGTACTTCCATGATTTGCTATTCTCTTTACCTGTAAAATCCTCTCATTTTTTTATATAAAACTAGTTGTGACTTCCGATACCGTTACTCCGAACTAGGAATTGATACTGCTAGGAGAAAACTTTTTCGAAGATAACTCAGTTTCGCTGTTCTCTCTTTCCCATGAATAACTCATCGAAAGCGAGAGATCAACAGAGGAGTCGAGGGAGTTAAATTTATTTTAGACCTAGGCCAATTTATGGACATTTTGGTATCTTGCTTTACTTTGAAGGTTCAAAATGTAGCTATATATGAAATATTTATAATATAGGGTTGTTGTAAATGAATAAAATTGAAGCTATTTTACGTAAATTCACGCTTAATATTATTTTCTCTATCTATAATTGTCTAGAGTATAAAGACAATTAATCAGAGAAAAATGTAAATTTTGTCAGTTGAAAATATTTATTCTCTCCTGCACGAAAGTGTAACTTTTTATCTTAATGACAGAAGTGAAATGGAAAGTTAAACATGACAGGTGATCGGTTGCTAGATCTTTTTAAAAGTTTACTTTCGTCCCTAGGAAAAAAAGTAGAAATTCACACTCATGTATTCAGGTAAACTTGTTCAAAAGGTTACTATGCGTGCTTTTTTTTTAGTCCCAACTATATCGTGAAAGAAGATACCAAAACCATAAAATTAAGTTACCTAATATTAAAATTGACATTGCTCTGGCTAAACAAAACCTCTTAATTGTCACCAAGCAACATAAAATTTTCTGAGTCAACTTGGGTAATATTACTATGCCGGTTGTAACCACTTGTCAGAATGTTTAGACAGTAATTCTTCTTAGTATTATTTTAAAATGTTACAAAAATAAATTTGTTGCTGAAGATAGGCAAAGAGTAGTTATTTCTTTATGTCCATCTTTATTTAATTAATTGCATATGTCTGAGAATACATCGTATTTACACAAACCTGTCCGGTATCTATAACTAGAATAATATCCCAAATTAAACTAAGTGGCTTAAATAGTTTAAAGATCTAGTATCGAAATACAAAATATACTATTGCTATGAATGCCTCCTGTAGTTTATATAATCTTCGTAGAAATAAAACTATAACCCATTTGTGGTCGGATGGTCCAATATATAATGGATTTAGGAAAAACTGTATGCTCTATATATAAGTTTTGAAATCATAATGATTTTAAACAAGTGGACTCAGGTAATAAATTAATTCCTTAGTAATTTAAATCTGAGATCCTTTGCACTAGAAGAGCAGAAAACTCTTTTAATACTGATGAAACTTCTTACTTCCGCCTACCTAATAACAATCGTATATAATACACGGGCTTGATATTTTAGTCCTGTGCTTCAACATGCCCGAGGCGAATTCAACTTTGGTCCTTGGGGTGTAAAATACCAATTTTTAAATTTTACATGTATATATAATATATTTTGTAGAAAATAACAGTGATTTAATTAACTAATTGCAAATCGTCAAGACTGTCAGAGTTAAAGATCGTTTTATCGGATTAAAAGTGTTACACAATATTATCAGTACCAGTACTCGATTAAATGCTGCCTATTGAAACACAGTTTTTACTAATACAACTATCATTCAATAATACGAGCATGCTCTATTAAAACGCCTGCTTGAGCAGTGGTATATGAGCTTGCCTCTCACGCAGACGACTTATGTTCGATTCTTAACAGTTTCTTTTCCGCCCTTGTAACACAATATATTATTACAAACCTCTATTAACAGCAAATTATCTAAGGCAATGTTTACAGTAAGCTCGCGAATGTGCTAATTGCTCTGGGAAAATGATAACCAACGAATAGCAGCATTGGTATGAATAAAAACAGATTATGCTTATTTTTACAGGAATTCTTACTACCGACTAAAGAAACACCTGAGAATGGAGAATATTATCTACATTCACTTATTTAAACTCGTGTCCTTTTTACAAATCTAAAGTACCCACTTTATTTTGGTTTTAGCGAGATAAAAGAAAAATAGTTACCTAATCTGAAGTAACTTGGCATTCCTTAAAGAATATTTTTAGAAGAAAAGGAGCTTTGAGCAAAGAGAAAATATCATAAGGAATAAAAGCATCATAAAATAAAAAAGACTTAGCAGTATAATGGCATCTTAAAATGCATACATTCGTAAGTACAAGATAATGCTTTTCTCCTTATTGCAAGAATAACACAAGAATATTTTAATCAAATATTTTATTACCTTCACCCCCAAGAAGTTTAGACAAAAATCCAATAAAACATGCAAGGTATTGTAACATAATACTCTCCAAAAAAAAGGCAGGGCGCCAATTTGTAATAATAATACTCCCAAAAAAGATCCCGGCTGGGAGACTCTCTCAAGGAGTAGTTCGTCTCCAAGTTAATGCTTACTATAGAAAGGATTGGTGGTATATAAGGGTTAAGGGCGCCACTATCTTTTTATACGTTTACGATTAAACAACTGGTGATGTTTCTCGTCTAAAAAGGCTGCTACGGTAACTGTGGGATGCTTCTTTGTCAAAAGGAACTGCTACGATAATGTGGGATGCTTCTTCGTCAAATAGGGCTACTACGAACGGGTATATCTCTCCGTACTAGCGGATATATTTCTCCGTACTAGAGAGTATATCTCTCCCTACTAGCGGATATATTTCTCCATACTAGCGGATATATTTCTCCGTACTAGACGGTATATCTTTCCCTACTAGCGAGCTGTATCTTCTGAAAATACAGCCAGAAAAATGGTTGTCTAGATTTTGCAGATAAAAATGTTACTTGCCACTATGAGTTTCGTCGAAGTAAAGAGGTCTAAACAGAACGTGTGCCTTAATTTATTAGGGGGTTGACAATGGTTTCCGGTTGGATAGTTGCGTTAATTTTTGTAAGGGTTTTGTTTCAGTTGCGTTCTATTGTAAGGGGTAGGTTTGGTAGCGGTGATAAGGTTGTGTCTAATATACAGTGAGTCGGGGTTGATTTTAGGGTTCGTAAGGACGGTAAAATAAGGAAAGGTAGCATGGCGATGGATATGTTACAGTATACTCTAGCACGTCGTATTCAACGTAAAAATGTTAAATTTTAAAACATGAGTGTTCTGAAGCAAACAGTTCGTAAACTCTTGATCTCAGGAAGAATACCTTTAATACCTGTAACTTCCCTACTTGAATTTTACCCATAACTACAATCCTACCTACATAGTAATTCATATTCACGCATTGTTTTAAAGATGTTCTAAATGTTAACTGTTTTAATTTTACCAATTTTTTAATATTTAATTTATAATAAAATATTTTTTGTCTGTTGTAAGGTTCTCTTCTGAAGAGGTTTTATCTATTTGACGAGGTCACTTTGATGATGGCTTTGTGAGCTGAAAGTGCTTAGTTACTTAGCTTAGCTTAGTTAAACAAATGCACAATTTACCATTGGTTTTTAAAGTAAAAATTGTTCTTTCTTTCATTACATTGTCTTTTTTTTTTTTTTTTTTTTTTTTTTTTTTTTTTTTTTTTTTTTTGGCATTAGGAGGGTTCCATGCAGCCAGAAACTTTGTGTTATTTTTGCATATTCTCATTTTGCCTATCAGCATCTTTCGTAATTGCGTAATATCAGAACAAAAGGATTTTTACAGGGTCACAATTCTTCTCGCCCAGGGGTCGTTCAGGGCATTGTTAGAACACACAAACAACAAACAGGTAGACCACGGATAGAAGGATATGATTACAGTTGGGTAAAGATAACAAAGGTCATGTTAAAATCTAGTTATTTCCTTTAAACGAATACATTTGTCATTCTAATAAAATTTACTATGCATTCTGTTATTTCTAAATTATTTAACGCAAGAAGATGTAGTAAGTTGACAGGAAGAGAGCTTTGCCTTCACAAGATTTTTTAGCATTAAATCCGTTGCATTTTTGTGTTTTCTGCATTCAAAAAATATATGGTCCAAGTCCTCTACGACATTACACGCTGTGCATAAATTTGAATCTATTACTCCTATCTTGTATAAATGAGCTGCATATGAAGCATGTCCAAATTTCATACGTATTATACTGCTGATTTCCCTACGTGAGTAATTTGTATTTTTATGCCAAAGCTGTGATGGTATTGCTTTATGTAGGAGTGAATATCTAGTTGGTTTATTTTGAACGTAGAGGCTCCATTCTTGTTTCCATGTTTCTTGACACTTTTTTTTATATATAGATATGCAGTCAGTTACGGCTAGGTCAGTAGATAGAACATCAGCGTTTTGTTCAGTGCTTTTTTTTGCTAATTGATCAGCTTTCTCATTTCCGGGAATACCAAAGTGCGCTTTTACCCATATTATTTGTACTTCGCAATCAGATCTGAGTTGATATAGTAATGATTGAATTCTTTTTATATGCGGATTTTTGTTGTCTTCTCCTATATTGTTTTTCAAACATTGAATAACGGATAGTGAATCTGATAGTATAAATGCTTTATTTTTTTTGTTTTCAATTACATATTCCAATGCCTTTGTAATGCCTGTTGCTTCAGCTGAAAAAATCGTGCAGTTTTTTGGCAGAGTGAAGATTCTCTCTTCCTTCGTTTCTTCTACGTACAATGCTGTACCAGTGCCTTTGAATGATTTTGATGCATCTGTGTAAATTGTTGCAGTGTTGCTGTGTGTTTTTTTCATAATATTGTTGATTTTTATTTTATTGATTTCTGGTAATTCTGTATATTCTGGGATTATTATTTGCGCAGAATGTTCTATGTTTTCAAAGTAGTTGTTAGTTTCGTGTGTAAGGATTTTTTCTTTGTGTGTGTTTCGAAATGCTATGCATAATAATGGTGATTTCTTTTTTTCCCAAAATTTGTTTGTTAAGTCGTGTCTGTTTAGTTGTGATATTGTTGTAATCAGTGGTGATTTCTTTTCCTTACATTTCAGAATCATTTTTTCGGCTAAAAATGTTCTTCTTAGTTCTAGAGGAGGTTCTAATGCTTCCACTCTTAAGGCTTCTACCGGTGTTGTTGACATTGCTCCTAGACATATTCTCAATATTTTGTTTTGTACTATATCTAACTGTTTTATTACTTTTGCAGATGCTGACCCATACAATATTGAACCGTAATCCAGGATAGATCTTGCATAAGCTTTATAGAACAATAAACATGTTTCTGTATTTGCCCCCACCACGTTTTGCTGATCATTTTGATGAAGTTGATGACTTTATTACATTTGATTTTTATTTCTTCTATATACGTCTTCCAGTTTAGTTTATTGTCCAGTATTACTCCCAAGTATTTAATTTCTTTTTTATAAGGAAATAAAAATTTCCCTATTTGTAAATTTATTATTTCTGGAATGCGGTGTCTCGAAAAAATGGTTACATTTGTTTTTTGTATCGACAGATCGAAACCTAGATTATCCATACCTTTAATAACATTTAATGTTGCCGCATTTAGTTTATTTAGACAGTTTTGGTATTTCCTGTTTTTGACGTATATTACAAAGTCATCAGCATATTGTACTAGTGTATAATTATCAGTACTTTGGTGCAAATTTATAGTGTAGATATTAAACAACAGTGGCGATAAAACTGAACCTTGTGGTAGCCCTCTGGATGTATGCCTTGGTCCTATGTACGTGTCCGATTGTCTGATAAATATTTTCCTGTCTGTCATCATATCACATAATATATTAGTAATTTTCTTTGGCATCCCAATTCGTTTTAAAGTTTCCTTCAATATGGGTATTTCTACAGCATCGTATGCTCCTTTAACATCCAGAAATGCTGCCGCTGTGTATTCATCGTTTCCTAGGTTAATTTGTATGTCTGTGACCACTTGTGAGATTGCATCCATAGTGCCGTACCCCTTCTTGAATCCATATTGGTGAATAGGTAATAAACTATTTTGATTCAGCCACCATTCTATCCTGTTTTTTAATATTCTTTCAAAGGTTTTTTGAATGCATGATATAAGAGATATACTTCTGTAAGATTCGTGATTGTTTGGGTCTTTTTGGGGTTTTAATATTGGTACTGTAATTACGTTTTTCCAATCTTCTATTTGACATTTTCCAATCTGTAATATCTCATTATATATTTCTAACAAAAACTTTTTAGCGTTATTCGGTAAATTACCTATCATTGGGTATTTTATACTGTCCATACCTGGTGCTGTGTTTTTTGTATGCTTGATTGCCATCTCTAGTTCCTGTAAAGTTATATTGTTATCCAAGATCGTCGTTGTTTCTTCCTCCTGATTACCTTCTTCATCCTCATTTCGATAAACTGTTGTTGGTGGTGTTATTTTGTCCAATAATTCTTCTTTCCATGTGTCGTTATTTGCATATATTTTTTCTGTCGTTTGTAAAGTTCGTTTCATTTTTTTTGCTTGTTTCCATATATCTGATAACGGTGTGTTTTTGTTTAACTTCGAACAGTACATTCTCCATGATAATCTTGCTTTTTCTTTCAAAAATTTTTTTGTACTCGCTATTATCTTTTGTGTTGTGATGAAGTTTTCTAGAGTGCTATTTTTTTTGTAATCTTTTATTGCATTTTTTCTTGCTTGTATCGATGCGTTGCATTCACTATCCCACCAGGGTGGTATTGTTCTTGTATTTATTTGGAATGGTTTGTTTAACGGAATGGTTACTTGTGCTGTCGTGTTTATTCCTTGTAATAAGTATTCGTACTTTTCATTTATGTTATTAAATGTAGGTGTTGGTTTGAGGAAAAATGTGTCAGCTTCATTTTTAAACACTGGCCAATCGGCCTTGTTGACATTCCATTTATTTGTTGGTTGAATTATTCTATTTGAATTGTGATCTTTATTTTGATTCGCCATAATTGTGATCAGTATTGGAAAGTGATCTGAACCTAGTGTGTCATCTATTGTATTCCATTCCATGTTGTTTATCAGGCAGGGTGTGCTGAGTGTTAAATCTACTGTCGAGTTTTCTCCATTGCGATTTAATCTAGTTGATGATCCGTCATTTGCCAATATAAGGTCGTAATCATTTAAGATATTCATTAGTTGTATTCCCCGTTGGTCATTTTTGTATGACCCCCATACTTTGCTATGAGCATTGAAATCTCCGCAAATTATTCCTTTTGATTTGTCCATCAGCTGTAATAGGTTTTCCCAGTCGCTGTTCTTGGTATTAATATTTGGTGGACAATAAAGTGAAATTATTTTGAATTGTAGTGATTTATTGTAATTAATTTCTGCGGCACATATATCCATTTTATTATTTTTTTTTAAAGCAACGTCCAATTTTTTGAAGTTAATTTTTATCTTAATGAGTATTGCCGAGCCTCCATATCCATCTTCTCTATCTGTTCTAATTAAATTATATCCTGGAAAATTTATTATTTGATTTTTTTTGAACCACGTTTCTGATATTACACAAATATCTATTTCTTCCTCTGACAAATATTTCATTAAACTGTATTTATTGGCACTCGCCGATCGCGCGTTCCATTGTAGTATTTTAATTTTATTGAATGTTATTGTTATAAAGTTTTAATTTCGTCAACCCGTCTTTTACATAATCAATATCAATTTTTTTTAGCTCTTCAAAGGAATTTGTTTCTTCTATTATAATTTTAAAAATGTGGAAGAAAGTTTGAATAAACGTGTTTGCTTCTTCTTCTTCTATTTGTAGAGATCCCATTTCCATATTTTCATTTTTGTTATTATTTTTGGATTGGAATACCGGTTTATTAGGCCCAAAAGTTCTAGGGAACATGGGGGGTTGTGTAACTTCCTTGTTAGGAGAATGTATTCTGCGTTTTTTTATTTGTTTGTGTTGGCTATGTGATGTTGTTGGTTGTGTCTGATAGTTGTATGTAGTGACTGTTTTGGTATGATTTATGTTATTATTTGAATTAGTGTTTGATTGATTGTTAGTATGACTTGGGAAAGTTGGGAAGTTTTTAGAGAAATCATTTAGTACTGTGAATTTATTATTACTTATTCTATTGCTGTATGAGTTGTTTTCCCAATTTTTTGCTTCTGTGTACGTTAAATTATTGTCTGACATAATTTGTTTTATTCGTTTTTGTTTTTCGAACTCTGGGCACTTTTTATATATAGTTTTGTGATCTTTCGTTTTACAATAAAAGCATAAGGTATCTTCAGGGTCCCTACAGACGTGATTTTCTTCCTTCTTCTGGCTACAATTTATGCAAAAAGTACTACTACTTCTGCATTGTTTGGCAACATGCCCATACCTCAAACAATTGTAGCATTGTACTACTTTTGAATGTATTTTTCTACTGGACAAATAACTTTATTGATTATAACAAAAGGTGGTAGTATATTTCCCTCAAATGACACTAAAATTGTTTGTCTCGGTACCAATACTGTTTCCCCATCAATTTCTATTTTACGTTTGAATCTGCGGATTCCGGTAATTGTATTAGGAGATTCAATGTTTTCCAATAAATATTCATCGTTAAATATGGTATCCACTTCTTTTATAACTCCTTTTCTTTCTATCAAGTTGTTGGGGATGTAAGCTTTTAAATTTTCTTCTTTTAATTTTTGATTTTCTACTATCTGATTAGCGTCTTTAATTGTTTTCACCTCTACTCTTATCCTATTTCTACCTACCTTTTGTATATTAATGATATTTTCTATCTTTAGTTTTTTGTGTAGTATGTGTCCTACTGACATAGGGTGCAACCTACCTATATTTTCCTCATTGCTTTTTTCAATAAATACATAGATTTTATCCATTGAATATAAATTTGGTTTATTTAATTTAAACTTTTTATTAAATTGACTAGAAATACCTGACGTTGTCTGACCAGACAAACGTATTTCTTTTCCATTGTGTCTTATCTCCATATTCATATTTTGGTTCTCCATTGTACTCGTTGTCCCGATTGAATATCCATTATTTTCTGTATTCCCTGTATACCCGCTCTTATTTACGCTTCCCCCTTTGTCAGGGGGATCCGAACTGGACATTTTTTTAAATTTTCACTACTGTTTTAATTTTATATATAGTTTTTATTGTCTTTTCTATTTGTTTATATTTATTTATAAGCCTCGTAAAGTGATCAGAACCGGTCACGTTTGAAACTCGTTACACGTCTTTCACCTTCGACACTCGATATCGCACTCTTACATTGTCTTATTGTTTCTGGATTTTATTCAATTTACAGAATCTTTTTAGTACAACCATATCTAGAGCAATGTTTTGTTTTGTCGGATTCATTACATCGCGAAGTTTCAGAGTATTATAACACAATACAATGGTATACATATAAATTGTATTTGCAATTTTCTGAAATATGTTTATTTTACCAGATACTGTTTAGGCGCTTGGCAGCTAAATTTTCTCCCTAATTTCTTTTCCATCTCTTCCATCATCACCAATTATAGTTCCTAAATATTCGTAGCTGTTACACAATTAATTTTTTACGCCGTAGGGACTAAAACTACAGCTTTAGTCCTATAATAAAGGGACTAAATTGCCACTTTTAAACCCAAAGGAATAAAGTAAGACTTCTTAATTAGATTGACAGATTTTAACTAAGAATGCGCAAGTGTACTCTGTCTCATTGCATAGTTTTTTAAACACCGGTAATCAAGTAGACTTACGCCCGGTTCGAATACCAATGGTGACGGTTATTTTTTTGATTTTTTTATATGTATTATTATTTGCCAATTAATTGCTTTTTTAAATACTAATGGTCAATACTTTTGAATTTTGCAGGTAATTATTGCACTTTAATTATACTATTAATATTCTCTACCTTTGAGTTTGTTTTTATATTCATTTAGATAAAATATATAAAAAAATAAGTAATTTTAAAAATATCAGAAATAAAATATTTCTGGAATAATGGTTAAATCTATAAAAATGCATTAATTTGTGGCAGCGCTCCTGATTCTCATATAGAAACGAAAAGAAATCGGGGAATTTTCCCATATCGGTCAGCCTATATTTTGATTTTATAGCTGAATTTTTCCATTTTGCGATAGTCGTGGCTTTCCAATTGCCGCTTGACGTCAAAAGAAAATGCTACATTTGTTATAGATGAAATTATCGCTTTAGAATCAATTTATTTTCTATGCCTTTACCAAGGGCGACTCAAGCAATACTCCTAAAAGTGGATATAAATTATATAATATTTTAATTGATCGGTAGCTGCAATTTTTAAGATTTTATTTATTATATATGGCAAGGAACCAAGGTCAGACATCTATATAACTTCATTAGAAAAAATAGTTAAAAACACTATAGGCCCAAGTACACGGGGCGAGTTTACAAGCTAACAAGCCGGCTTTTTACAAGCAGCTCGTAAACTAGTCCAGTGTACTCGATGCACTCGCTCCGTTAGCTGCTTGTAAAAACGCTCTGGAAAAAGTTGAACTGCCGGCGACTTTACACGCCACTCGCCGGCTTTTGAGCGAGCTAGCTTGTAAACTAGCCACGTGTACTCACAGTAGCTTGTGCACAAGTGGCTAGTAGCATTGGTCCTGAAGATGTCAGCACACAACACGTGGTTTCCACACGCCAGCTAGTTGGCTACCGAGCAAGTGAGAAATTTTGTGTGTACTCGACTACTAGCGCATTCGCCGACTCGCCGGCTTTTTACAAGCCGGCTTGTTAGCTTGTAAACTCGCCCCGTGTACTTGAGGCTTAAAAACCGAGTAGCTACATAGTCCGTTCATAATATGATCCAAGGAATACCATGCTGTATCCATTCAAATATTAATTTATGAATGTGGAAGCAGATACTAACTAAACGCGTTAGAAATAAATAGCTTGGAAGAATTAATAAAAACCGACTGGAAAGAAACTAGAGAATAGGAATCAATAATAAAGGAGATCCAAAAAAGAAATTACAAAAGTTATAGGTTAATTTAATATTAAAGCTTTAGCGTACGCCAATGGTCTACTTTTCTTCTGTTTTATTGAATTTTCGGACTGATATATTTTATTTTCGTTGACAGATTTTCTCTTTCTCTATATGTATAAGAAAGGACGATAGGCAGCTTCGCTGCCCTCTGCTCATATGCTATCGGGTTTAAATTTGCATTTTTTTTTTAGGATTTGAACCCAATATACCAAACAATAAAATCTCTTCCCGTATTAAATCTGCTATAAATATATAGTTAATTATAAAAAAAAACTAATCGTTACGATGGAGTCTCGGTTGTTTAATAATCCGTACAAAATACAATATTGGCATTTTGTTTTTAAACATTTTAATCCAAGATAACACACATTTTTTATAGATTTTGTTTTATATTGACCATTTTTCTTTATATCAGGATAGGCGCCTAATTTGGGTTTAATAGAGTTACTGCGAAGATTAATATCTAAACGTCACATTTATTTCTGAAAGTGTATCTTATTAAGAACATTAAGCACAGAACATAATATAAGAACAAATAAAATTTTCACTATTTAGTTAAAAAATTTAACCTTTACATTCAATGACAGCTTTTTTATTGGCTCTCGTCTCATCGTCAGATTGATATAATGAAGTTAATTTTTTTTTTAATGCAATGGCTTCCTAATGTAGATTGCCTAGTGTTAAGCCTAGTGTTAAGCCTAGTGTTAAGCCTAGAGTAACAGACAAAACAGTTATACTGATCTTAGGGGGAATTATATCCAGGATATTCCCTTAGGGCTTATAACCCAGGATTAAATATTGTCATGTCATGTCACTACTTTTTTTCACAGGAGCATTGACGCTCTTTTGTTATTAACGAGTGAATCAAATTTTGTTTTTGCTAAATTATTTTACTTTTTCTTACTTGTACATTTTGTATCTTTTTTCCCTTTAATTTAGGTATGTATGTACTCATATTTAATGTCAGTTGTAATATTATGTTTTTTCCTAGTATTGTAACCGAACCCTTGCTATTTGATTGTATTCAATTTAAGCAATAAAGAATAATAATTATTATTTCCAAAATCTTCCCAGGCCTCTTTTTTTGCATTTTGTACTGATTTTTTGACCATTTTTCGTTTTTTATACAATTTTTCTGCGTTTTATTTGTCAGGTAATTTCTCCAACATTTTTTCTTTTCTTGTATTTGCTTCTTAATTTCGGTCGTCCACCATGCTGTTTGTTTTTTCCTGTTATTCGTTTTTAAGGTCCCACATGTGTTTTTTGGGACAAATAAATGGATTTAAAGGCAAAGAAGGTAGAAATAGAGATTAAGATTTACTAAAATTCACTGAACGCTCTACAGAGAAAGTTAAAAATTCTGAAAAAAGCGGGTGCTCTTACATTTCCTGGCTGTGGACCGTTCACATGCGATTCGGATAAAGAGGTAAATCTTCTGTTTCTGGATCCGTAAAACGTCTTTGCAGCATCCCAGAACAGAGGGTAAATGTTCAAATTTGATTATGGCTTCAAGATTTGAATTTTGATGGAAAACCAAATCAAGGGTATCTCGAAATTAGCCAATTTTGGGAAAAATTATAGTTTTTATTTCAAGCCTTGGATCAGGCTGAAAATTGGAATTTTTAATGTAATTAGGTACATTCGTTTTTTAGTATTTTAAAATATATGCGTCTTGAAGTAGGATTCCATACATTTACTATTAAAATTTCTTTGTTTTAACAAAATTAGGGCGCAATTTACTTTTAATTTAATATACCTTGTATACTAACTCCTAAATTAGAAATTATCCACAATACTTTTAGTACTAAGAAATGTTGTAGTCGGCTCAAAAGGCAATTAAAACACATTAAATTTAAGTGAAAATAAACATTTTATTCTGTTTTCCCTCTGTGTTCGGTTTTCTCTGATAATTATTTTTTTGTCACAATGTATAATTAATTAGTATGTAAATAAATTATTTTACTAAATGTAAAATGTTTATGTTATAAGTCAGTTTACACAAAATCCAAACGAAAATAGTGTTTAGCTTAAGTTGTTTAGTGTATAAAGTTTTAACCTAGTTTTTAATATAAATTTTTTCGCTATTTTTTGGTATATAAAACTTGCAAAAACTTACTTATTCACTTAAGGTAACGTAAAGAGGAATAAAGCTGCTTATTACGGGTCTGCAAAAGACAACTTGTTAACTTAATTATTTACCGTTTTATTTTACAATCACTTAAACGGCTTATAAAACTTGACACAAGGTAATTTCGTTGGTTATTTTACCACAGAATTAAAACAATTTTGTAAGGAAAAAAAGAATTTATAATTAGGAACTTTCGCGTTTTTTACTTATCAATTTAATAGTAGTTGGCAGCTTGCAGCTTCAAATACAGATTCTTTCCCTATTCTGAATAACTTAAACAAAAACAATTAGATAGTGAGTGAAGAGCAGAGGGAAGGAATAACGAGCATTAGAATAAAGGCCGAACTACCTGGCTTTGCACAGGTAAAGAATCCGGAGTTTCCTGAAGTAGTAACTACTTAACCAGCTAACAACGAGTAACTTAGGTATTATTTTTAGGAAACTTAATATATTTGTGTTTTACAATTACGTCTTATCTATGTATAAATTGTAAACTCAATCAAAGTAAACAGTTAAGTAGTGGAGAACTTCCAAGATTTATTTGTTCATTAACAACTTTAAATTGTGGATCTGCTAGATGTCTTTTTATTTCAAGTTCTTCAAGGAAATCTAAATTTTGTTTTTTATAACAAGTGTGTAGTATTTGGATGTCATTGGTGTGTAAGAGTGAGGTTGGATGTTCAAGTAGGTGTTTTGCATAATTTGACTTATCTGGTTGTTTTAATCTATATGCTCTTAAGTGTTCTTACTTCAATATTTCTTTGTGTTTGACCTATATATACAGCATTACATTTTGGACAATTAATTTTGTAAACAACAGATTTTTTTTTTAATTTGGGTAATTTTGTCTTTACATTTAACAATTTTGTACCAACATTATTTTGTGTTTTAAATTATATTAATACTGATGTTGCCGAAGATATTATTTTTGAAATTGTATTGGAAATATTTCCACAATATGTAATATTTTTATAACTTTTAATTTCTTTAGTTTGTTTGGGAAATATTAGCTGTTCTTTCTTATTCATCAATTTATTTATTAAATGGATTGGATAACCATTAGACGTAGCTGTTTATTTTATGATACTAATTTCTTTATACTTATATTATAAGTTAATTTTGTGTTCTGTTAAAACAAAGAGTTTTTTATTATTCTTAATGTTGACTGGATTTGAAAAAGAAAAACTTAAAAAGAGGGAGGAGCTCTTTCAATCCTGCTAAAAAAATGGCAGCACAGCCTGCTCTAGATCAAATAAAGATCGGTTCATGAAACAATGGAGGACTGAGAACAGACCAAAATACTGTGGAAGAAATACTGAAGAAAGAATATCCCGATATCTTCGCACTCCAGGAAACGAAATTGCCAACCATATATTTCCATGGCCAGCCTACGATGTCTATAGAAATGATTTAAACGGAGGATTCGAAGACATTTACCAGGAAAATAAGCAGGACGGGCTTCTTAATATGGAAGCAACAATAGTAGTAAGTAAAAACAACCCACAGTGACATGAAAGTAGTCTCTGCCTATGTAATACCGAACACAGTAATTCACGAAGAAGACGTGTTGGCAGTACTCCAAAAGGCATAATTATAAGAAACCTAAATGTCAATGTGGTACTGTAACATGTAACGAAATCTCCTCCTGACCAGATCCCCAATAGAGACTGACTTAAGGAGTAGTTCGGCAAGTTAGTGCTTCCCTCTACAACAAATTTGACGTCGTTTTTGGTGTTTTTGCTGAATTTTACATATACATATTTCATTGACGCACTAGTTGCTTCGCGCTTAACTAGCAAAATTATTGTTTTATACGTATTCTTCCGTCTTAACAATGTAGACGACTGTCCTGCGATTCAGCTTTTTTTGATATAAAATATTTCAACAAGTAGTATTCGTTCAAAGTTTTACTGTTAGCACTAAATCCATTGCCAATTGCTTACATTTGTTTTCAACAACTTTAAAATAAATGAAAACAAATTTATTTACCCACATAAATAAGTAATTAAGTATTAATTTAAATGTATGGTTTAAATATTGTTGACTCACAGATAAGTTAAACTGTCATAAAAAAAGACTTTATGCTGTTCATAACGTTCGATTCTATTAATGATTTAATTTAATTTCTTCTACATACATTCTTGTTTAATAACAGTAAATTATTTTATAGTATTTCATAAAAAAATATATATATGTTGTATTTGAGATGGAAAACTAAAATAAGAGAATGTTTTAGTTGACTTTAAATGACTTTTTATTAAAAAACATTATTTTTTTGACATCATTACTATGGAGTTTTAAAATAACTATTAGGTCCCAACTGTTACAATTAACTATTTCTAACAATATGGTATAACTGTAATGTAAATCTTATGTAAGGTTTGTTGTAATTAAAATTGTTCTTTTTACTGAATTATTTTTATTATTGGATTATTGACCTAACCATCCAATATGTAATGACAATTCGATGTTACTTATTCTTGGATCTTTTCATGTAAAATTAGATAATTAAATGTTACCATTTACTATGTAGTAATGAATGAATTTTACTTCAATTTGCTTACTTCAGCATGAAATTAGATTACTGCGATATATTCGTATAACTAAATTAAGTTAATTCCTAGCACATACAACCCGATTACAACTTTTGTTTTGATAAAGGAATAGAAAAATGTGACAGTGATTTAAACATCTAAAATCATTTGTTTCTTTCGAATCCAACTTTAAATCATAATTCTTGACTTTCCTTTTACTTTACTTTTTAATTTTTCTGCTTTATATCGCAGTTTTACTAACGATAATTTTTCTATACTCTGTTTGTTGGTTTTCAGCTGGTTCTCGATAGGAATTTATAAACCTATGCATCAACATTATATTAATCCTTATACTGATTTATTATTAATAAAATTGCTTTTTTTAAATACCGATCTGAATTCCTATATTTGCCTATACAATTTTTTATGAATATCTTGTCGCGAGATGGTTGTTTAAAAATTTCGGAATTAGGTTGGGATTATTAATGTCTAGTTTAGTTAATTATTTTGTAGCTTTTTCGGAAAATTGAAAATTTATTCGATATTAAATCAAAGCATTGCTTTTGTATGTGGATATAGAGTTTATATTTTCCGATGCTCGTGTACCAAAATCTACACGAAAAATATTCGTTAACGATTTTTATTGAATTTCATGGTTTAATATTATTTACGTTATATTTGCTATAAAATTGATTATGTTTTTTTAAAAACAAACTATTTAAAAGTGAAGTGAACTTTTTTGTTCTAAGTTTCAAATAATTTTAACAAACTTCTTTTTTATTGGTGGAAACCTCGAGTCTAAAAGAGTTGTCAAAATTGCTAGACCTCTTTTAGTTATTACCGAGATGGATATTTACGAAACAAATCTTGCTTATAGTTGTAGTTTAAAACAAATTTATTCTCTTCATAATGTATGCATAATATAAAAGTTTATTTCTACTATGGTAGCTCCGTAAAATCAATGGAGGATCTATGTATTCCATTTATTTTAGTTAGTATTACAGTTTTCTAAAGGCACATTTTGCCTGCGAGGATCACTTTATTATTAAAATAAGTTATTTTGTAGCAAAATATTAACGTGCCTTAAATTTTCAGATATTTTGAATTATTAATAAAAGTTGATTGAAAATGAAATAGTAAAAATTTAGATTGATGAACTGGTTTTTAGTATTATCTTTTTTGGTGAAATAATTATAATTTAATTTTAATTTAGTATGTCAATTTTTAATTTTATTAATTTGTGTAATAAGTTAGACATTGAAAATTGCAATTACAAATGACGTAGAGCATGAAAACCAATTTTGCTGTTAAATATGCATTTATAAGACTTATTTGCTGCATAATAAGTCAGTACATCACCAATATACTTAGGGAAAGCATTTAAACAACAGCTACAAAACACTTCAAATCATGCGTGTTAGAAACTTAAAATACTCTCCGAAAAATTATTTTACAAACTTATTACTTCCAACTTACTTATCAACGAAAGAATTATGGCAGGGAACAGAGCCTTTCATGCTAATAAAAAAATGCTTCAATCAAAAATCCTCACACACAAAACAAAGATCAAAATATATAAAACATTAATTAGACCTATATTGATGTATGGTGCTGAAACTGCTACAATGTCCAAGGGGGAAGAGGAAAGATTAAGAACAGCGGAGAGAAAAATTATGAGAAAAATTATGGGACCAGTCAGAATGGGGGAAAGCGAATATAGAAACAGGCGAAATCAGGAGATACTGGATGCCCTGGAAGAAATGGATGTGGTAAGAAGGATTAAACAACTACGAGCGAGATGGTTGGGGCATATGCTGAGATCAGATGAAAATGAAATACCAAAAATAATTATGGACTGGGTACCGGCAAGGAAAAGAAGAAGAGGAAGACCAAAATCAAGATGGATGCAGGAAGTTAAAAATGATTTACGGGAAACAGGCATGATGAATGATGGGGAGACAGCAATGGCAAGGGACCGAAAAAAATGGAGAGCAATATGTAACAATATAAAATGAGAATAGGGGTTGGCCCACCCTAATAAATTAAGGCCTAGAAAGCTCTAAGAGCGGCGCTACTCCACACGGAGTGTTAAGTCACATACATACATACATATTACTTCCAAGAAGTACCAGATTTGGAATTCTTATTATTTAAAATTAAAAATTATCTTAAATATTTTAATATTTTTTATAAAATATAATCTAATTAAAATTGGGTATATTAAAAAAACATTTTTTTGGGTAAAATGTATAGTAGTTTAATTTTTTTAGGAAATTATCTATTTTTGTAACATGGAAAACAAACTTTTCAATACTTATTGCGTGTGTACTCAGATGTACATTTTGAGGAATATTAAACATTGTGGTAAATGTCACATACAAATTTTGTTTGCATGAAAGTATCACCATTATTAATAGATACCAACTTCTACCTTTGTTTTAGTGCTATATATAAAATTTATTGTACTAACCCTTACTATGTGAAAGTTCATCTTATTCAGAATAATAAACAACTAAAAGGTTGAATTAACGGCCGTCATTACATTTAAAGTATTATATTATAAAATATGTCGAACTTTATTGTGGGGCCAGATCTTAGCTATTGCCAATTTCCGAAATATAAATAGAACCTTTCTATGATTATAGAGGGGGAAAGGACTTAAGCAGGCATAAATGGGTCAAATTATAATATACCGCAGAACTAATTACTAATTTTTTTTAAAGATTCAAAGAAAAACACAAAAGAATGTATGATTTACAAGATTTTATTATTTAGTTGATATTTAATGGATGTTTTTATCTAAGATTTTTTGTCATTTTAAAAGAACAAGCATATTTTTTTTATTAAAATACGAAAAAGCAATATTTTAATGCTACGACTCTGGATAAGGACGTATTGCTGGGTCTTTTATCAAAATGAATTCGCTGAAACTATACTTATTTAGTAAGGAAAATATGGATATATAAACAATGTTCCTAATTCAATAGCTAGAGTTTCCAGAAATTGTAAACTCCCTTATATTCACTTACCCCAAGGGCACTCTTTGTTTCACTCCAATATCATTGGATCGGCTAGACACACAACTTTTCTGCTTTACACAAATTAAATTACCGAAGAACAGAACCGGGTTGGGATATTACAAAAGTTCAAGTTGTTAATTTAGGTATAGCAAGTATAAAGTGTTATCTTTCTCAGCGGAAGTCTTACAAATTTGAAATATGCATTAAACAATGTGGTTTATTAATTTTTTTATTATCTTTTCATAAAGAATATTTGGTGGACAATTTTTTTAAATTAAAAATGTGGAATTTAACAAACAATAATGTTTTTTTAATGTATTGCTCTAACCTTTACTCTGTAACAATTGGTATTATAACAATTCACGATTATTTGGGAAGAGCTTTCAACAAGTAGGAATTAGGACAGGGTAAAATTGCATTTTTTCATTTGTCCTTTTTCTTAAAAGCTTTTTATTTAGAAGTAACTTTTATTAAATAAGAAATATAGATATATGTTAAAACGGCCAATTGGTTAATTTAGAATCAACTGGATATTTTACTAAAAAATACATTTAACAAAATTTTCTTGTACGAGTATTTTCATTGGTTAGTTTTTATGGTTATAGGGATAAACCAAATATATATCCTAATATATAAAATCTGAAATAAGTGAAATACATCTTACACCCCTAGAAATCTTTGTCAAGAAAATGAAACTTATGACACTACAACGTTACTTCATGTTATGTTAAAGATCTAATGCAGAGTACGGTGCTGCAAGGTGTTCCTTATGATAGGAGGCACTTTTGCAGGCGAACATGGAATTTATTTCGCCCAGTTTTTGATGCAAAATTCCCTAAACTATGTCACTAAAGAACATATAAGAAACGAACGTGGTAAGTATAAAAAATATCTAGGAACGAACAGAATGTGGAGACAAATTCATACAGATGGATACAGTATCTAACGTAATCAAGCATTTTCTGTTGTATTATTAATTATTGTGAACATGTGACTTTGTTAAGTTTTCGAATCTGGAACGAGAACTATTAAGAGAGATTCTTTGTTCTCTATATCAAGTTTCATTTTGACTAACTCATCTCTTCTGCATGTTGCAGCAATACCCATAATCAAGATAACTAATATAAACAAATTTAGACTTAACTTGATAAATTTTAAAACACATTAAAATCTTACCTTTCTAAATAAATATTCTTTATTAGGCGCACTTCAAATAAATTCCTCTATATTCTCCCTGGACAAAGTTAAAGACTTTTTTGCCTTGTACCCCATTGACTGTTTCTTTAAAAAAGCAATTAGTTATGTATATTTACTAATATCAATATCATTTTTGATTTTTAATGTTTGTCTTAACATAGAATATTTTGACCACAAAGTGGATAATTTTAGATTTTTTATTCTCCAAAAGTTAATAAAACATTTTCTGAATATTGTTTCGGATTTCTTAATTTACCCCAATGTATAAAACATTCGTATTCCTTTTCATATTTAATTTTTGATTTTTCAGGAAACAGATTTAAAGTTATATTTCTTGCAGCCTCAACAATATATGAAGGTGGATTGGAATATTCACTATCACTATCCATTTTGTAGCTTTTATAACCAAAAATCCAGTTATGAAATAAGTAACAACATTAACAACTTTAAATTATGGATCTGCTAGATATCTTTTTATTTTAAGTTCTTCAAGGAAATCTAAATTTTGTTTTTTATCATAAGTGTGTAGTATTTGGATGTCATTGGTATTTAAGAGTGAGGTTGGATGTTCAAGTAGGTGTTTTGCATAATTTGACTTATCTGGTTGTTTTATTCTCACTAAATCTTACTTCAAAATTACTTTGTGTTTGACCTATATATACAGCATTACATTCTGGACAATTAATTTTGTAAACACCAGATTTTTTAATTTGGATAATTTTGTTTTTACATTTAACAATTTTATACCAACATTATTTTGTGTTTTAAATGATATTAATGCTGATGTTGCCGAAGATATTATTTTTGAAATTGTATTGGAAATATTTCCACAATATGTAATATTTGTATAATGAACAAATAAATCTTGGAAGTTCTCCACTATTAAACTGTTTACTTTGATTGAGTCTTTATTTTATACATAGATAAGACATTATTGTAACATAAATATATATTAAGTTATTGTAAAGATCAGCATGATATAGTTTTTTCCTGGTTTGTCTATATCATTGCACAGTTATACTGATCTTAAAGGGAAATACATCCAGGATATTCCCTTAGGGCTATTAACATCTAGGCTTTAATATTGTTATGTCTTATTACTTCCATACTTGGTCTAGCCTTAATACTACCTAAACATCAGGTACCTAGGTACAAACAAACAAAATGTAACTTAAATGTCAATCTGACGATACTTCTTACGTTGAAACGAAGAGTTTTTTATTATTCTTAATAAGATGGACTTCCAAAAAGTAAGAGTTGGTACAATAAATTTAATTATAATTATTTGTTGTTGATTTTATTCTGTTATTCAGGACATCATATGACATATAACATATGAATAAACTTTTAAATAAAATTGTTGTATATAGACCCGACTCTGTTCTCAACGACTCATTTTGCATCGGTTACCGTCTAGGGGACAGTTTCACTTGTTTTGTTAATTAAAATATATCGATAACTGAATATGGAAGAACGGCTTTGTGTTTTACGTGTATATTAAATTGGGTATAATAAAGTGTAATATGATCAGAAACGGCGCAGGGTGCTAACCGCTCTATTGATGACTAATTAAGCTCCTCTGATCCTTCAACACGATAGATATATACTAAGAGAGAGACAGTTTAACCGATGAGGGTGACATTTACTAGGGAAGTTAGTCCGACCTCGGAACGTTATTACTATTGGGATATCCGAAAACTTTTAATTTCAAATTAATTGAGTGGTTTATGGGATGATGAACGATTCCTTATCAAACAAGCTACCGAATCGGTCCTTTTGTTCTAAATGTACCGGTGAATTAAGTAATTTTAATGGTTTTACAGTTATGTTACCTGTTTTTAATTAAAATCAATAAAAGTGCAGTATCTGCCGTATCATTTATGTATCCATGAAATTTATTGTCCATCTTACCTAAAAGATCAAAAAATAAACTTTTATTTAAAAAATTTCTTCTAATATTCATTAGAAGTAGGTGGTATACTATACAACAATAGAACTGTTATACCCAAATATTTACGTAAACGTATACTTTTTGATGCATTACAAGACGTATATACTGGTATTTATAAAATGAAAGCCAATACTAGGAGTTACGTTTGGTTGTGTGTAATCGATGGATATGAAAGAATTTAGAAAATCCTACAAAAGTTGTTGTTTAGCTCAAAATTGCCCAAGAAAACTCCCTAAACACCACTGAGAATATCCAAAGGAAGCTGGATTTCGTTTACATATTAATTATGCTGTTTCTTTTCTCGATCATTTTTTTTAATTGTTATAGATGCATATACAGGGTGGTCCAGAATTATGTACATTAATTTTTAGAGGTCATAGTACGTTAAAAAATAAGGGTACTTCTTTATGTACACTTTTTTATTAAACCGAATAATAAGTGAGATACAACCCTTTAAAGTACAAATTAAAATTCTTATTTTTCTAAAATCTTCCAAACGGATTTGACTACGGAGTTCATATTTCGGAAGAGATTATAAGACATTAGGATAATTGATTTCATGTCACCACCTACCAAATCCCATATGAATACAGGATAGTTTTGGAGGGTAAGTGAGGGTTATTGCGTCACTTTTTTTTTAATTTACAATTATTTTAAAAAAATATTTACACTTTTCTATGCAAAAAGTGCTCCTTTAAGGGGTTGTATCTCCCTTATTATTCGGTTTTATAAAAAAGTGTACATAAAGAAGTACCCTTATTTTTTAACGTACTCTGACCTCTAAAAATTAATGTACACAATTCTGGACCAGCTTGTACTAAATGGTCCGAAGCGATTCCTACGCAAAATACCAAGAGTAAATCTACAATCGACATCCTCAGAGATATATTTGCACTAATTGGATTAGCTGTTTGTATTATTTTGATAATGCCCACCAGTTTACATCTTCACTAAATGAAAAAGTTGCCATTAATTAATGGCTATAAAATGCTATACGTTAAACAATACTATAAAAATAATAAACGCAATCATCAAAGTAATAACATCAATCACCATTTTGATTAAATAGATGAAAATACTGCTGATGTGTAATTTATCACAACTGTTATAGTAGATTTTGGCACTCAAACCCATTTGTATGGGACAAGAAATGGTAAAAACTAATCAGGCGGGAAATTCAAACGTACCCTTGAAACATTGTGAACCATAGGTCTGACATACGAAAACGCTAAAGCTATTTCTACCTGTGGGCAAAAGGGATTTTCTTTGACTTTTAGCAACATGCTAAAATCTAGCTATACTACCTAGACGTTGCAGGTTACACTGTAGAAAAATTAGAGAGAGATTTGGCTTTTTTTCTTTTGCGTGAATACATGCCGGCATCCATATTTATAATTATGATGAGACCAAATTCCAAATGAGAATGTTATTACAGACGAGTATCAAATAATCAGAACGTATTTGGGCGGTTAAAAAGTGTTAAGTAAAGGCAACCTCGTCTCATTTTACTATAGAGGTGTTAACATTGTGCAACGAATATATGATTTCCTTTTAGAAATTTTTGAAAAAAGAGACAAGCAATTTTTCAGTTAATCCTTATTTTAATTCTAAAGAGAACACAAAATTATTTCAGCAAAATATATAAATATAAGGTAACATTTATGATCTAGCTATTTAGAATTGTATTTATTTAGCTCATCAACAAATTAAGATTTAAATCTCTAATTGCAATTTTTTTTATTTTGTTAAAAATTTTTCTGGACGCGACTTATAAAAAATGCTTTGCACTGCGTGCTGCACTAGTACTACCAAATCTTTGTCTTTGTGACACTTGTTTTACAATATACTATTGTATTATATATAAAATGTTTTACGGAATGTAACTACCTAATTTTTTTGTTTAGAATTAAAATATAGTTAAAATATTGTTATGTCTTATTACTTCCATACTTGGTCTAGCCTTATAACTACCTAATAAGCATCGGGTACCTAGCTACAAACAAACAAAATGTAACTTCAATATGTCAATCTGACGATGCTAAGTCTAGCGAAACGGCTGTCATTAAAGTTAAAAAAGCAATTTTTTAAATAAATATTGAAAGTTTTGTTAAAACGAAGAGTTTTCTATTATCCTTAATAAGATGGACTTACAAAAAGTAAGAGTTAGTACAATCCAATTTTTTTTTAAAGTAATTTTTCCCCCATTTTACAGCGTGGAAAAGGTATCTAAGGAGTAATCATGAAGGGGACATTTAACCTGTCAAACTTCATTTATTCATTCGTTAGATAACAGTTTCCCCCAGGAGGTGACGTGGAGTTTTTTCGAAATTTAAATTTTTCACTTTTTTGGAGTACTTTGAAGGAAACAACGCGATTTTTCGTGAAAAAAGCCTCCTAATTTGTTACTGTAAAATAACAATTATCAACAAATTTGAAAAACCTCTTCGTCAGGGCCTCTTAAATGATGGACAGAAATAGTGTTCAAAATTTCAAAACGATCGGTGCAGTAGTTTTGAAGTTATAATGTCCACCGACTTTAAATAAGTGACTTTTGGGAAAAACGCTTTAAAGTTTTGAACACTAAAAAATCTTGTATAAAACGTTTATAAGCAAATTTTATCGGCTTACCTCACACTGAATCATCAATGCCAGGTCCATAAAGGATGTTGCTATCATCCATGATTTCTAAAGCATCTTTTTGCGCCTGTCTACGAAGAATCCTGCCTTCTTTGGTTTGTCTATAAGCTTCCTGATCGGCTCGGCTTATACGTATGGAGTCAGTTGATCGCGCCCAGAAGCAAAAGAACCTTCATTGAAGACACTGGCTGTCACATTAGCTGCAATTTCAACGATGACAGAGGTTCCACTCAAGTCCTTTGGTGAGATTTTCCAAATAAGTTGGTTCAAGCTCTCATTGTTGTTCTGCGTGAAGCATCTTTGCTCAGATATATAGTATATAGTATATAGTATATAGTATATAGTATATAGTATATAGTATATAGTATATAGTATATAGTATATAGTATATAGTATATAGTATATAGTATATAGTATATAGTATATAGTATATAGTATATAGTATATAGTATATAGTATATAGTATATAGTATATAGTATATAGTATATAGTATATAGTATATAGTATACAAAATATACAGTATAGGCATAAGGACGTTTCGGAATTTCTATAAATAGAACTGGGGAGAAAGAAAAAGTATAGTAGAGAGCTAAACATCTGCCAGGCAACAATAGAGCGCTCGGGTCGAGTATGGATTAAAATCCGACAGGTATAAATATATTCGTAACTTGGTCAATTTTATTCCGATCCACATGAAATTTTGAGACAATATTCTTAAAATATTAAGCATTCATTTAAAAAAATAAAAAAAGCAAAAAAAAATTTAATTACTTTACCCCCCCCCCTTAAAGAGAAAACCGCACTTCGTTGAATATGATGTGAAAGTGGATATTACGTTAAGTGCCGTGGAGAATCCAACGTCAAGTTCACGTCAAATTTCTCGTCAAAATAATGTGTCACACAACTATCCTAAGGTGTTTCCATAAAGAAAAACTTCATCCATATAAATTAACTTTTTTGTGCAAAAACTAATAGAAGATGGTCCAGATCGTAAAATGGATTTCTGCGAAAGAATTATTAACAAAAATTAAATAACTTTTGGTAAACAGACAAAACTTTGGATATTGGTCAGAGGAGAATCCTTATGGGATGCGTGAGACACATACTCAGTATCCTGAAAAGTTGAACGTTTGGGCAGGTATCATAGATGATCATATTATTGGTCCTATTTTTGTAGATGGAAATTTGTCAACCGAAAAATATTTAAGCAAGAGTAGAGACGAAGTTGTTTCTGAGTTGGCCAACGCAATAGATCCGAACCTACCTGCACGAAGAGGTACTACAGAGTGGCCAGCTAGATCGCCGGACCTTACGCACTTGGATTTTTTCTGTGGGGTTATCTCAAGAACAAAGTATATGCAACACAGCCAATTATCATTGCAGACCTCAAATAAATAATAACTACAGAAATACGGGCTATTTTACCTCAAACTTTAAACAAAGTTCGAGACGACTTTTATAGGAGACTGTGTTATTGCCAACAACAAGGTGGAGAACATTTTGTGCATTTGTTTTAATGTAAAAGATCAATTTAGTCAAGTATTTTATGTATTTACTATCTTGAACAAAATTATAAATGAATAATGGAAAATACCAAAATCAGTGTCACAGGTTTTACAAAAAGTACACGTTTACAGCGACTAGTTTTGGCCTATAAGCAGGCCATCATCAGGCTATAAAAAACAAAGGTGACAGGTAAAAAATTATGCAGATTACAAGATTTTAACAATAGACCTACCTTATAAATGTAATGTTCACTAGATCATATTATGATCGATCGAACCAACAAATATTATTAAATATTAAATATTGAATTTTAATTATTGAATGGGGTATATGGTAAAACCATATGGTAAATAATTTCAAAATTTTACCCTGTACAATTCATAATAGACCCTACTTGGTATAGTCCGTTGAGATCGTATTGCTAAGGAGCTTTTAAAATCACAAAAATGTACAGGGTGTGTCATTAAAAATATAGGTCATGGACGATGCCAGACTTGCTTGTATCACCCTATATATTTAAATTTATGTTTAAGAAGTTCACACCCAAAGTTGATGGGTCTCAGCGTTTTTCATAATCTTCTAAACTAACTCCACAAATGTTTTTGTTCCCGACTGTATATCTGTTTGTATAGTCTTTCCAGTATTAATTAGTAAAATTCATCTAAAAGTAGGTATCATACAGACTACCGCTCTAAAGAGAGCTGGGTTCCGACGATACAGAGTGGATGCTTAACGGGAGAAATATGTTTGTTTTCATGCCATTCTTCCTACTTTGAAGCCTAGTAAACTAACTCACTCTGTACATCACTTTTAAATGGTTTTTAGCAATTAATATTGGAAAGACTATAACTAAATGGTATTAAGGTATACCATTACAAAATATAGGTGTGTTACATTCTTATAAAAACGGATACAATAAGAAAACATTATAACTGCATCGGTTAAGTTGATAAAATAGTATATTGTTTAACGAGTGACGAAAGTAGCATTTTTTGAAGAGAAAGAACAGTTTACCAACCGAGGCGTAGCCGAGGTTGGTACTGTTCTTTAGCTTACATACATACATACATACAACTTTCAACGAGTAAAACACTATACTTTTTCTACAACCCAGAGTATATCATAATTATCATAAAAAATCACAATGAAACTAAATTTTATTTTCAATTAAAAATAACATCATTTTTAAATACTATCCTTATATCTACTTATGATTTAAATATTGATTCTAATTCACTTTCAGAATCGGAGCTCAGGATTTTAAATAAATACTTCTAGAGCAAACTGACAATTCACAAGAAACGTCAAACTAATGAAACCTGGGCTCTGATTCTAAGTGAAAATTTCGACTCGAAACAATTTCGACTCGAAATTGTCCGCCATGACAGTCGAAATCTTTAGCGATTCCAAGTCATTTCGACTTTTGGTAATATCTGGGGATAATTAATTTATGTCATTGGCATTGCATAAATATATGATTGGCACACATTTTTATATTTTTATCAGCTGTTTGTAGAGTAGTATGTTGTATTAAGGTTAAGTTCATTAGTTTGTTTTGTTTGGGTTTAAATTTTATTTATTATTATAATAATCAAAATGAATTATTTGGAAGACGAAGGTGATGGTTTAGCCAAAAAGTGTCCTTTCAGTAAAAGGAAATAATGTATTTTATATAAGAGCATCTGGATTTATAAACAATATTCTGGGAGAGAAAAGCCCTGTGAGAAATCTTAAGCACCCTGTTAAACAGGATGAATAGGACAAGGAAAATAAGCCAAAAATGGCAGCGAGTAAGTACAACTATTTTACATATATAAAGCAATATTTTTTTAATAGATTAGTAATATATTGCCATTATCTGCTTAAAGGTACAATAATATAAGTTAACATTTTGGGTATGTACTGGTTTGAAAAATAAAGTTAAAAGGAAATTAAGCTAGTTCCATAAAGAAACCTTAAGACAAACAGCAAGGGGCCTCTTTTAAAAATTATATTAACAAAAGAGAACAAAAATTATTGATAAGTAAAGCACCAGCAGTCAGTCAATTGGAATCACTTTGTCATCTGACATATTTTACTACAATAATGATGCTCTGGAAGATTAATAATATTATTCTGTAAGTTTTCATATTAATTTCTTGATTATGAATTTATTATTAAAAAGCACTTTTTTAGATACCTTTAAGAAATATTAATAAAGAAAGCTCTTTGCAAAAAGTCCCTCATAAAGTGGTGCTTCCAAGACTCATGAGCTCTGATGAATGTTACACTTAAAAGCAGCAAAGAGATAGGTTATTATATTTATTTTCATTGACAACAGTTTTCATAAATTTACAAACTTAAGCTTTCATATTCATTTTATTTATATTTTTTAGTTTGGTGACAAATATCAGTTTCAACAATGGCAGGAAGATTTGACAAAATTTACAGTACCCTGAATATGGATAGGAAATCCATAAATTCAAAGCTGTACATATTAACTCAGGAGAAGCAAGAAACAAACAGCAATCTCAAAATTTTTTTTAAAATAATGGTTATAGTATCTAGGTTAACCTTAGGATACTTTTAGGTTTTCTATAAAAAAATTCTTTAATAAAATATGACATAAAATGCTATGCTATTTTAATTTTTTACCTGATGCAGACATAAAGTATGTTATATAAACTTAATTTATATATATTGAACATGCCATGCTACCAACTACATCTAAGTAAATGTTGGGCTTGTAAGGCTACAGCTATTTGAATCAAAACCTTTTTATTTATTTATGTGGATGCTAAGGGTAGGTACATATTTAGCTATTATAGCATTATAGAGTTTTAAGTATTAAGAAAATTCTTAATCAAAGATAGACTTTGTTGATTTAAGACTAATTTTTATTAAAAGTCAAATTTCTGTACAAAAGAAATATTGTTTGATACAATTTATTAATAAAATAAAACAAATAGTTATTCAGCACTGTTAGCACAGGAAAAACATCACAATACTATGACTAATGGCAGGATCAACCATGGAGCTACTGTTGTGTACTAGGGTATACTAGTTTCGTTGAAAAATAATACATATTGCCCAAACTGGCTATTATGCAATGTAGAATGTATTTTGAGTGTCCCGTATAATTCCGGTTTTCTTCTGATTCCAACTCCGCTTTTATATTGCTACTTGTTCAAATAATGCAACCATTATTTATATTAGAACCTATCCAGATAAAGCCAAATACTCGATATAATTCATATATTCACAAATTAACACCACTAAAAAATGTATAAATATAACATACTGATACTAACTAAACAGACGGCTAACCTCAAAAACAGATATAAATGTAATTGCTAAATGTCATAATTTCGAGTCGAAATCCTCATTTCGACCTAAATGGTCTAGTCGAAATTAATTTCGACTTGTCGCGATTTCCTGACGTCATACGCTCACTTTGCAATAATTTCGCTAGGTGCGCACAGTCGCATTTCGACTCCGCCATGACGGTCGAAATTATTTCGAGTCGAAATTGTGACTTAGAATCAGCACCCTGGGCACTAGATAAAAATGGTGAAACGTCAAACTAATGAAACCAGGGCACTAGATAAAAATGGTTTTTAAATCCAATTTAATTTTTTAATTTATATATTTATTAAATAAAGAGTTGTATTCTAATTATAAAAATAATTCCTGTTTGCGTTTATTAATAATTTAAAATCATAAAAACATTATATACCTATGCAAGCGCAAAAAAATAGTTAAAAATATAAACGTCACTTTCGTCACTAGAGACGGAAATATATTCTCTCACTTGCAACGGAAATCGCGTTTTCGCTGAACGTTTATTATTACAAAATAACGTAATTTTATATAGGGTTGTAGAAAAATATATTTTTTTTGTTAGAATTGTTTCAAATTACATATGAAGATTACATTGCTGACTAACATTTAAAATGCCATATAAATTTAATAATATCCGAAACCGATTTAAAATAAAAAAAACGAGTATATTTTATGCTATACCAACTTAATTTCGTTAAAATTTTCAAACAGTGGTTCCGAAAGCAGCGTTATATGAGTTAATCCTGTAGGATTAAAAGTGAATTACTTGTTGTTGTTTCCGGCGCATCTATGGTAGGAGATAATCTCTTGTTTTAATGTCCCCCATTCGTATTTTTGGTATTTTATTTTTATCCTTGATTTTATATATTGAAACGACACGTTCATTATCATTTGGCGCTAAGGGTAAGCCTCTGGGGATATATTCTCGTTTGTTTCTTTAATAAAATTGGTTATTTATATTCATGTTTGTTCGTTTTTTTTTTCTCCCGGAGGGCAAGTAATTACCGCCTTAGGGGTTGTTTACCTCTCAGGGTAAAACTTTAAATAACCCAAAGGCGTCACGCTAAAAGACTGGCGGCAGATGAAATGTTCACGGCTTTAAGAAAAAGTTTTTAACTTTTTTCCATTAATTTTTTATATACCTATAATTTGAAAAATTGACTGTTTCATAAAAGTTACACACGCTTATATTTTCTTGGGGCGGAAAGCTATACCAGGCTCCTGCGATACTTGTATTACCTTCCCTTGGGAGTATAGGACTTTTTCTTGCTGATCACAACGCATACCCTGCTCAGACGCAATGTGTTGCTGTTTACCGTTTAAGAGTTGACTTTACCAACCCAGCTCCCCCTACAAAGTCTTCAGCCATAAAACCATCCCATTGAATATATTGCTATAAGTTATTAGAAATATATATATATAGGGTACTACTTATTTTTTTCTGGATTAACAAATCTTGCAAATTTTAGATGAAAACGGTAACGTTCTTTTCAGAATAATATATATCTCTTGATGATCAATAAATATTTGCATTCGTTCGACATATTTGTCATAGTTTTTCTTTCACCCTTGAGACACCTTACTCACAAGACACCAGTAAAATTTACGCACTCGCCGCTGCGTGGTTTCCTGCATAACCTTCACTTCGTGTATGAAGGGTTACTTACAACTTTTGTTACACAATATACTATTGTACAAAGCAGCTACCGCTCGGCTATTCCCAACACGTTTTATTACCTGTACGAGATCGCTACTGTCATTGGTACACAGGTATTTTCGTGTATGAAGGGTTACTTACAACTTTTGTTACACAATATACTATTGTACAAAGCAGCTACCGCTCTGCTATTCCCTATACGTTTTATTACCTGTACGAGATCGCTACTGTCATTGGTACACAGGTATTTTTATGTCTATTCAGGTGAAATTTAGGGCGTAAATAAAAAAAAATGTTATTTAAACCAAAATTATATCGTAGAAAATTATTCCTTTATTATAACTAATTTAAACAATGAAGAAAATTTTGAGTAAACATTGCAATTTATAGTTTTAAAAACAAAATCCCACGCCAATCATATACATTCATTCACTTTAACTATAATCCGAGGTGAAAACCACCAGGCGCTCCACTATTTAATTCTTCGTCCATCCTACGGATTTGAAGTAGTAGATGACGTACTTCAGGAGAGTCCCTCTTTTATTGGCTAGTGTAGGCCAGTGCTCGTTAAGGTAGAATTTCCGTTTAGTTGAGAAAGCCAAACAGTCACACGGGGTGAGCTTGACTGTTTCCTTTTCTTGTTCATATCCTCTACAGAGATTTCCTGAAATATTTTGGCTGTGAATTTGTTTGGGTAACTAAGTAACTCTTTTGAAAGTCTACACTCACCTGTGTCGTCCATCTCTCTTTAATAACGGATGCTAGTGTGACTTAATTAGATAGTAATCGATTACTTTGTTAGGTCCATGGAGGATTCAGGTCCAAAGGTAATGGTCAAACAGCCTCTCTGACTAGAGAGGCACCTTCAGCGCCTTCATCCAACTAATTGTGACCTTATAGCCCCAGTTGCCTGAGTCAGAGCTCGGTGAAATTTTAGCAATTTTTCCGAAGTTATTTTGAAACTTCTTGGGAGTAATAGTTATTGTCTACTGTCTGTTGAACTACACTACACTTCCTATAGTCCAGGCATTCTGAGTAAACTACACATCCCATTCCATATTTTGTTTGGATATAGCGTATTGTTTGTTAAATTCAATACTAAGAGCAACATATAGTCCGTATTCTCCTGTGGTGGGATTTTACCCACCGCATCCTTGCCGCCCCGTACTCTACATTATGGTTTAAACAATGCATAAGGAAACGTAGTATTTTCAGCGTCACCTCCTTGACAAATATTATGTTTAAAGATGTGAAATTTAACAATACTTCCATTGCCTTAATTTGTGTAGTTATCATGACTTCGTGCATGTTAAAGCATGCCACTCTTTGGGTCTGTTATAATTTTTGTATAGCTGTTGTCTGATTTACTTTTGAATCCCATTCAACAGCTTCGTATATTATCATATATTTTATGCTTGTCGCGGGCCTATTTTGTACCTTTCTACTACCGAAAATTTTGAAATTGTAGTTGTCAAACGCGGGTTTTGTATTCTAGACGCATCAACTGCGACCGCAATCTCAATTTATTTGATAGCTGCCCCTAGTAAGGTATATTCTGTAAGCAATTTATTAGCAATTAACACACGGCGATGACAACTGTGAAATAGTAATCATAATTATTATAGTTGTAGTTGAATTGTTTAAAAATTAAATTAAGTTTTGGAAATAGTAACAAAACAGTATAAAACAGAATGATTGGCTAGGATTTAGCACAGAACATTGAAGATTAAGCGTTTTCATTGGACGAAATCACAAATATGTGATATTTTGACACGTGGAAAAAATAATCAATAATAAACATGTTTTTATTTCATACAAATAGTAATCTAATTGGCTTACAGCTGATATTTTTTATGACTTAGTGCTGCTTTTCCAGATGGGTGGATAGGAAAAAGAGAAACGATAAAATGACTATCAAGGTCACCAGATTTGAAACCCTTAGACTTCTTTTCAAGGGGATAATTGAATTGTAAAGTTTATCAATGTCACCCAAATGATATAGTTGAACTTGCGCATCAGAACGGAGATTGGACAAATAACGACTGAAGTTCTCGTAAACGTTAAAGACGCATTTACTGCTCGTCTGTCGCATTGCATTACTACTAAAGGTCATCAATTTGAAGATTTAATAGAGTTTAGTTGTTTTTTAATAAGCAATTTAATGTAATTTAGTAAATAAACAGTTTTGCTTGACTCTGTAGAAATAAATATTTCCAATGAGGTGTCTTAAGACACACATGGTTGCATTTAAGAAAACTGCCGATTACGTCACCATCTTAATACTGGTGACCTAATGTTCCTTACATCTACCTCATGTGATAACTATTCAAAAATTAAAATTAACCTGTTTTTTGGATTATTATTAGTCGATTATTTTGAAAATAATTTTATACTATGATAGCCAGCCATGGTATTTTACTTCTGATAAGAAGTTTAATTGTTTTAAGTGTGGCAGCTCTAAGATTCTTTTGTTCTTTTTTTTAGTTTATATAAGTATACCATATTTTTATTATAAGTATTACACCAAATGCATATTTGGGGATCCCAAATATCCCAATAGCTGAGATTTTTAAAAGTTACATTTTTCAAATTAAATTTTTAGACATTAATAATGATCAATTCGACAGATTACCAATTAAACCATGGGTAATTAAAAGCAGTTTAGCCACTTTTTAAGAAGGAAGGTTAATAAAAAAATACACTACCCAGGTGGTAATATTAAGGTTATATATTCATCCTTAATAAATCTTGCAGATTAACAATTTAAAGTTGTAAATTAGTAAATAAATCTTGAAAGTTCCCTTCCAATAATAATAAAGAGAGACAGGGGTGTAAAAGTGAGGTTGTAATGCTATTTATATAGGTCAAATACAAAGAAATTTTGAAGTAAGAATCAATGAACACTTAAGAGCATATAGATTACAACAACCAGATAAGTCAAATTATGCAAAACATCCAACCTCACTCTTACAAATAAATCTTGGAAGTTGTCCCTATTAAACTGTGTACTTGGATTGAACCTTTATTTTATTCATAAATAAGACGTAATTGTAACACAAATATATTATTATGTTATTGTAAATATCAGTATGATATAAAGAATAATAAAAAACTCTTGTTTTAACTCTTTCAAGTTTAATTGAAGAAATTAGGTTTAAAATTACAATTTTCGCTAAATAGCTAGCATCGTCAGATTGACATATTGAAGTTACATTTTGTTTGTTTGTAGCTAGGTACCTGATGTTGATTAAGTAGGTAAGGCTATTCCAAGTATAAAAGTAATAAAACATAACAATATTAAATCCTAGATGTTATTAGCCCTAACAAATTATCCTGGATGTTTTTCCCTCTAAGATCAGTATAACTGTGCAATGATATAGAAAAACCAGGAAAAAACTATATCATACTGATCTTTACAATAACTTAATATATTTGTGTTTTACAATTACGTCTTATCTATATATAAAATGAAGACTCAATCAAAGTAAACCGTTTAATAGTGGAGAACATTCAAGATTTATTTGTTAATAATAATAATAATAATATTTATTCACATAAATTTACAAAATCAGAATAACAATAAAATAAATATATATCTGTACAATTATAACAACAATCAATTACAAAATAAGTAAGAATCACATTGCACTTAATAGTGAATAAAGACGTGAACTCACATAGGCTAGGCCTGTGCGTGAGTTTTGGTAAACAATAAGTAAGTGAGAAATATTTTTTTTTTACAATATACCTAAATACATACAGATTTTAACTTATTTATTTATTACACCATTATAAACAACAAAACAAAAGGTGAACTTAAAATTAGGAATAACTATTTAATAATTTTTTATATCTATCAATTGATGGATAAATATTCTGGACATTTGAAGTATCCATGTTTTTATCCTGCATTTAAATAAAGAAAAAGAATTTAGGCGCTTAAAGTGACTTGGAACAACACCATATAGTTTTGGGGCAAGGTAGGTAAAACTCCTTTGTCCAATGGTTTTTAGCATACGTGGTATTTCAATAGCATTCATTTTATATCTTGTTGGGTAACTGTGGCTTATAGTTTTTGAATTAGTTACATCTTTTCGCTGGTGCAATATAAGTGTAAGAGCAAAAAGTTGCCGTATGTCCATTATTTCAGCAGTTTTATAAAGTTCATCACTAAGAAATGTGTAAGGCTTTTTAATATAATTTTTAAAATCCATTTTTGTAAAACCTCAACGCTTTTTAAATGGTTATTTGTTACACCCCCCCAAGCGATTATACCATAAATTAAATGAGTTTGCACCAACGCAAAGTATACAATTTTTAAATGTTTTAAATCAAGAATGTTTTTTAAAACTTTAAATCTACTGACTAAATATCTTAGTTTATTTGTTAATATTTTTATATGCGCATTCCATTTAAGATGACTGTCAAGAGTTATACCCAAATATTTTACAGTGTTGGATGATTTTAACTGAGCAACTGTATTTTTTAAAACAACATCAATGACAGTATACGGTGGAAGATTGTTTTCGTAACTTGTAAATGGAACAAAAAAAGTTTTTCTAAGATTTAATGTTAAGAGTTTGCTATTTAAATATTCCATAATTATGGGAAATGATTTTATTATTTTTTGTTTTAAACTTCCCCAGTCTTTATCTTTAAAAAGAAAAACTGTATCATCAGCAAAGCCTGTAATCTCTGCAGGAATGGGTAAATCAAACAAGGAGTTGATGTAAAGAATGAAAAGAATAGGTCCCAAAACTGTTCCCTGTGGAACTCCATAGCTAACTATTTTTTCGCTACTTATTTCTTCATTGATTTTAACGCACTGTTTTCTGTTACTTAAATAGCTCATCATCAGTTGATGTGGTATCCCTCTAAATCCAATATTCTCAAGTGTATCCAGTAAATCTGGATGACTAACAGTATCAAACGCTTTAGTTAGATCAATGAATATACCAATGGCGGGTTCTTTTAAATCTAGGGCCTTATAAATATTTTTAGTTAAGTCTGCGATAGCATCTTGTGTTGATCTTCCCTCCATAAATCCATACTGTTTATAAGATATAAATTTATGTTTTGTAATATATGAAACTATTCTTAATTTTATAATTTTTTCAAATATTTTTGAAATATTAGAAAGAAGTGATATGGGTCTATAGTTAGATATATCACGTCTATCTCCAGATTTATAAAGAGGTCTGATAACTGCAGTTTTAAGGCAGTCGGGAAAAATACCAGTTTCAAGCGTTCTATTTATTATAAAAGTGATTGGCTTAACTAAATACTCAGCACATTCCTTTAGAGCGCTTGATCCAATGTCATCCAGCCCAGGAGCCTTATTTGGTTTTAGTTCCATTATGCATTTCTTTACTTCACTCTCATCTGTGGCGTGCATGTAAATTGAATTAATGTTCATAGAGGATCTAAATTTTTTATTGTCCTTTATTTGTTTCGCTAAATTTGCACCTATATTGGTAAAATATTCATTAAAATTTTCAGCTATTAGTTTTTTGTTATTTATTACATTATCGTTAATTTTTATTTCATTAATTTCCACTGCATTTTTATTTTTTGATTCTATATTCTTTAAACAATTCCACATATTTTTTGGACTATTTCCATTTTTCTTTACTTCGTCTTTGTAATAATCGTATTTTGCTGTTCTAATTAGATCATTTAAAACATTTCTATATTTTTTAAATTGCTTTAGAAGGTCCAAGTTATTTGGATTTCTTCTTATACTTTTGTACATTGCATTCTTTTTATTTATAGAAACGATTATTGCATCAGATATCCAGGGGTTTCTCTTAACGTTCTTCTTTTTACATTGATATTTGCGGGTACATTCTGTAATACACTGTTTAAGTTCAATAATAAAATTTTCAGCGGCTTCATCAACGTTTTTGTTTGTTAAAACTGCCAGCCAGGTTTTATTTATGAGGGTTGTTTTAAGCTTATTTAAGTCTAAAAATGTTTTAAAGCAATTTTCAGATACTGCTTTCTTATTTTCAGGTGGAAACTTACATTGCATTATAACGGAGTAGTGATCAGAAATTGTGCTCTCAAGGATAATTGGGGAAATTGTATCGTAACTACTTGTTGTATTGACAAATATATGGTCTAAACACGTTCCACAATCTCCCTGTACACGAGTTTCTTTGTTAATTAGTGGTATGAAATTAAACTCTTGTAAAATATTTAGGTATTCATGACAGTAATCAGTATCACTAAGAATATCAATATTCAAATCACCCGTAATAATATTAAAATTACAGTTTTGTGTACTATTTTTAAGGTAATTATATAAAGCCGTGTTAAATTCAAAAGGGCATGTTGAAGGAGATCGGTAAATGGATAATATTTTAAAGGTTCTAGTACTCTTCTTAATAATAATTTCAATAACTTTAATGTTGTTCATTTTTAATATATTATAGGAATAGAATAAAGATCTTTTAACGTAAACCATAACACCATCGCATTTATTTAAATCACCCCCCGAATATATTCCATCATAATCAGCCAATTGAAACAAATTTTGATTTTCTATTTTCCACGTTTCCGTTAATACAATACAATCAAAAGAATAATTTAAACCATCCAGAGTTACTTGCAACTCATCAAAATGTTTGTTAATACTTCTGATATTGTTATGGAATAAAGAGAAAGTATCATTTTTTATGTTATTTAAATTAGCTGAACAATCTGAAATACTGGAAAAGGAATTTATTTCTATTAGAGGCGGTTTATAGTCCCTTATATAATTATCCATTTACTTTCACTTAAATGTACACAATTATTTTTTAACTGCCTTATTTGAACGCGTTTCGATCCTTAGTTTATCATCAGCCTCCTTTCTTCTGGTATCTTTCTTGATGACTCCTGCAGACTGAGAGGAGGGAGACGAGACAGATGGACGTTTTAATTGTTTGCTTTCAGGAAGAAACAGCTTTTCGTTGTATTTGTAAGAGTCGTAGGAAGAGCTGTTTTGGGTACCTGGAGCACTGTTTGTTTTTTGCTTTTCCGTTTGTTCTTCGTTGTTTTGATTTCCTTCCAAATCTTCGACTGTGTATATTTTGTTGTTCACGTGCAGTTTATTTTTTCTAATGAAACAGTTGATATTTTTGTCTTGTTTGGCTAGATGAAGATGTTTTCTAAGAATTTGACTATCTTGTCTCTCTTTAATAGTAAGATCATTGCCAATAGATACACTAGTTCCTTTTAATTTCTTTGCATTAGTTAAAATAGATTTTTTCTTCATAAACGAAATAAACTCTATCTTAATGGGACAAGATTCAGATTTTCCTAATGGATAAAAATTGTTAAGATCACTTTCCTTCACTTCAACACCAATTAGGTTTTTCAATTCATTAGTAACAAATTCGACTGGTATGTTTTGTTGCGGATGTTTTAATCCAAATATTATTATATTATTTTCTCTTTGTTTTTTTTCCTTCAATTCTAACTTTTCTCTGAGAAATGTATTTTCTTTTTCCAATTCAATTAACCTCCTATTTAATTCTTGAACTCCCAGCGTTATTTTAACTTCCACTGCTTCGATTATTAACTTTAATTCCTGCTTTGTTTTCTTTATTTCTTCTAAAATTTGCGATTCAGTCATATCAACTTTAAACGTAGAAATTTAAGTGTGTGAGCTACTTTATAGTCTGAATGTTAATATATTTAGTGTTGATAACGTTTTTTTGGCTTCCTACCTACGACGACTTTTTAGTTTACGTAGCGTACAAATATGTGGTCATCAATTACTAAATTAAACCAATTTAATTATTCGTATTACCACAGATTTGGTTATGAACGATTGATTTTTGTAATTTTAAAATTTTAAATTCGTTCAGTACATACCAAAATACTTGTATTTTCTAGGAGCCGACAATAACTCGTTGTTCACCTTCACCTTCCAATCAGAAAACTCAAAACTGTTCATTCACTACTTTAAATTGTTGATCTGCTAGATGTCTTTTTATTTCAAATTCTTCAAGGAAATCTAAATTTTGTTTTTTATCACAAATATGTAGTATTTGAATGTCATTGGTGTGTATGAGTGAGTGTGGATGTTCAAGAACGTGTTTTGCATAGTTTGACTTATCTGGTTGTTGTAATCTATAAGTGTTCATTGAATTTTATTTCAAAATTTCTTTGTGTTTGACCTACATATATAGCATTGCATTTTGGACAATTAATTTTGTAAAAAGCAAATTTTTTTAATTTAGGTAATTTTTTATTTACATTTAACAATTTTGTACCAACATTTTTGTGTGATTTGAAATGAATGCAGATGTTGCCGAAGATATTATTTTTGAAATTGTAGTAGAAATATTTCCATAATATGTAATACCTTTATAACTTTTAATTTCTTAAGTTTGTTGAGGGAATATTAGTTGTACTGACATTTTCTGTTCCTTGTAACTAAATTAGTCCCAAAAAGGCAGGGAGCCAATTTGTAACTAAAAACTCTCCAAAAGAGATCCCGGCTAGGAGACCCTCTCCAGGGGGTGGTTCGACTCCAAGTTAATGCTCACTATAGGAAGGATTAGGATGTATAAGTAATGAGGGCGCCACTATCTTTTGAATGCTATCGGTTAAGCAAACAAAATACACAAAAACTAAGGTGAGAAAGATAAAAACACCTTGTAATTACTTTAATTAAACAAATAAAGAAGCTACTTGAAATAAAGACCGACCACGCTACACCCTTAACACTTATAGTGAGATGTAAATGAACCGGTTTTTAAAACTATTGTTTATTTATTGAAACTGTAAGTACTTGCTGATAACGAACTGGAGTTGTAAAAAGTGGACTTAACTTTAGGTTTCTGTGCTGTCTAGAAGGGCGGCTTCAGCTTCTTCGTGGATGTAATAGTATTCCTAACAGTTTAGAAGTGGTTTGAGGGACTGTCTTCATATAGGCGGTAACTGGGCTCTAAATCGAACTTAGAGATAACTTGACGGTAACTCAACTCCAACTTAGAGATAATTTGACTCCAACTTAGAGATAACTCGACTCCAACTTAGAGGGTTGTATCTTTCAACAACCAAAAGGGGAAATTTCACAAGATGAGTACTTGAGGGTTTGTTCAAACTCTTCAGACGAGAGTATCAGTTGAAAAAGGATATAAAATTGCTTGGCGATTCATTAAATAGTCTAGCTCAAGACGGAAATTGTGTTTTGTGTCATTTGTCAGAAGAAATGCGTTCGTTATTCAATTGCAAGCGAGGGACGCGTTCTTTGATAGGCCACATTCAAACAGATAAATAGTTAACGTCTATAAGGGGTGTATTGTGTACATTAGCATTAACAGTGAATCGGGGTCGGTTTTAACGGTAATAGTGCAAGGTGACATGACGATAGACATGTTACTTCCTTCTTATTAATTAATTTATTTATCAAATGAATTGGATAGCCAGTAGATGTAGCTATTTGTTTTATAATTTCAATTTCAATGCATTAATTTTAGGCTGCATCCTAAAATTATTTTTACCTTAGAAGTTAAAGAAAATAATTCAATTAATTTTCTACATTTGAGAATTAAAAAAATTAATAATTCATTAAATTATTCAATATACAGAAAACCAACACAGTTATTTAGCGAAACAGCTGTAATTGTAATTTTAAACCTAAATTCTTAAATTAAACTTGGAAGTTGAGTTAAAACAAGAGTTTTTTTATTAATCTTCGTAAGATGGACCAAAAAGTAAGGGTTAGTACAATAAATGAATCAGCATAATATAGTTTTTTCCTGGTTTTTCTATATCATTGTACAGTTATACTGATCTTAGAGGGAAATACATCCTGGATAATCCCTTAGGGCTAATAACATCTGGGCTTTAATATTATTTTGTCTTATTATTTCCATACTTGGTCTAGCCTTACCTACTTAATCAACATCAGGTACCTATCTACAAACAAACAAAATGTAACTTCAATATGTCAATCTGACAAAATAACGGCTGTTATTTTAATTAAAAACCTAATTTTTTAATTAAACGTGGAAGTTGGGTAAAAAACGGACAGTTTTTCATTATTTTTTCTATCAATATGTTTATATAAGTTACTGACGTTGATATGTCAATTCCAATACCTAGATCCCGTAACTAAAACTTGGCCGTTTCAATAAAAGGTGATGTGTGTCGAAGTGATTGTTCCCTGAAATATCGAGGACTCTTTCCTTATTCCAGAAACGGAAGTGCTAGTGTAAAGATAATGACGTTTGAAACACGAAGACGACGAATGAAAACTGGAGGAGAGAGGAGACGAATCGACAGAAAAGTCCGTAGGGCGAATTTAATCTGGAAGGGTGTTTGTAGATTTTCAAGTAGTGTTTAGGTATTCCTCGAGGATCGGCAGCTCTCATCAGATCGGCGTTTGTTTCACCAGGATAACGAACCTCGTATAGAGAGAGAGTCTGGAGTATTCTTTGATAATGGAAAAAGGAGTACATTATAATTTTCAGGCGGGGAGGTGGTCGGAATCTTTAAGTTGCCGATTTGTTTGTACGGCAGAACTCTCGGATTCTTCCGCAATGAAAATGCATATCTCATACAGGGAAAATAGTTTAAAATGTTATTATGTAATTGTATAATTTGAACCAGATTATTTGTTTAAAATGCAAACATATTGTAATAGATTTACTTAATTGGTGGGTAAAATCCTTGTATTACTTAATAATTACTAATAAAAATGCTGTAGCAAAACCAAAATTTACCTTGAAGTAAGTAATTTCTGGAATATAAATTAACATCGCAAGAAATAAAATTTTAAACACGTTTCCAATGTCACCTCTGGCAATTTCATAGAATCTAAAAGTTATTTTTGAACCAATACTAATTTCCTTTTAACCAAGCAGATAGATATCTACTTTCAATTACGTAATTAAAAAGTTTTAAATAACTTTTAAAGACTTCAACTGAGAATTATTCATCTAAGTTAAAAGTTACCACTGACTCATCGGCATCCATCACCAGTGTATTCATTAATTTTAAAAGTAAAAAATATTCATAGATTTACTTTTTACCTGTCGCCGATCGAAGTTTATAAATATTTATTATCAAACCTCTAATTTAATCAGTAGCTTGACGATAATGAAAAAGGAATCATGAATACAAGGAAAAAGAACAGAAAAATAGACCAGAATATAGATGTGGGCAACATAAAAAACCTTTCTTTAAATAACAGGGTAGATTAGATTGTCTAAGGTCGTATAAGCCAGCTAGGATTCTCTGCAGTTCGACCTACGATCTTTTGCGCCTACCTTAATCTACTAGAACTCGCTAACACTCTTAGCCAAGTTAAACAGTTTTTTAGGTGGCAAATCTTTTATCAAAAGTCAGACCATCTCCTTCTATGAATTTAAGCCGTCTGCAGAACAATGCTGCGCATTCGCATCGTGTGTTCCACCGTTTCTTCAGCACTTTCGCAGAAACGACAGTTTTCACTTACCGATTTGCACATTATTTTGAAGTAATACATTAAAGGGCAGAGTCCAGTGAGAAGACCTATGGTCAATTTTATTTTTTCTTTGCTCATTTCAAGAGGGCATTGTGCTCTTTCAAGTGATATATTTACAAACCTTTTAGCTTGCCTCAGTCCTGGCGTATTCCTTCAGTGAGATTGCAGTCGATTTTCTTTCTTTTGGTGTGGCTTTTTGTAAAATCAGAAAAGGGCTCCGGACCAAGGAAATCTATCAGCTTCCTCATCTCCTGGTACATTAAAGATATACATGTTTGCCCTTCGATTGCCTCTACGGAATCTCCTATGGCATCCATGCTGAGGGTTGGATGAGAGAGGCTGGAAGTGGTTCACCCCTAATCTCTCATACAAGTTTTCGGGGAGAGGGCTTTCCACCCGACACGACGCGTCCCAATGGCTCATAGGGGCGTGGTCTGTCACCGGATCAGGGCTTTTTGAGTTATAAGAGCCTTTTAACCGACCAACTCTCAGGATAAGCAATACTCTCCTGCGTGGGAACCTCAATATTTGCTCGCGGATCAAACGGAATAGAGGAGTAAACCTCTATTAAAAATCCGGCAGCATGGGGGGAGACAGCCATGTTAAGTGAAGTGAGCAGCGGTAGCTAATGAAAAAAAGCCTAGAAAAGTAAACTTCGATGAAAAATCCGTAATTCACGCTGTTAACTACCGTGGCAATGGATGAATGGCTGCGCGTAAGTGAGTCATAAGCGGTGTCTCCGGGATACCTGGTGACCTCCCGGAGTACTTAGCCTTACTAGCATAAGCGGGCTCTGTGGTAGTGGACCGTCAATTCCCCGCTACTCAGGTAGTGGTATGGAAAATATAGAAAAAATAGAAAAGGAAGTAATGGAGGAAAAAAGGAAAGGAAGGGAATCTTTGGAAAATCTAGGAAGGTTAAATTTACGCCAGAAAAACGAAACAGTCGGGTGAGTGGACAGTGAAGAGGAAAGAAGTATACCAAAAAAGAAAGCAGACGGGAAAAACAAGAGAGGAGCGAGAGATTGGAAGCGGGGAAGTTTGGGGGAATGTAGAATACCTGAAGGGAAAAGTAAAGTGGCTGGAGGCAAGGGTGAAACAGTATAAGGAACAGAAGGAGGCGCCTGAAAGAAGGGTCAGGGAGTTGGAGAGGTTAAAAGAAAAGGAGATGTTAAAGGAGAGGATGCAATCAAGATGGACATAGGACAAAGAGACTGGAAGGAGGTAAGAAATAGGGTTTGGGAAGTTAAAAATGGGGGAGGGCATAGAGGTTGTAGGAAATCAAAGCGAAGAAGGGGTTAAGGTTAGGAGGACGCTGGGTGAAGTGGAAAAGGTTACAGGAACAAGGGCAGTGGAGGCAGGAAGGAGTATAAAAACAATTAAGGGTTAGATCCGTAGATACAAGAAGAGGTAAAGAAAAAATTAGAAGAGTTAATTTGGAAAGGAACTAAGGTAATTAAGGTGATAAGGGAGAGGAATGGGATGAAGATGCGGTGGTGACTGTGGAATGCTTGGAAAAAGGGAGGTGAAATTGGGGTGGAATAGGGTTACATTTATGGAGGGAAGAGAGAGAGAGGGTAGATGCTTTGGTTCTGGAGTGAAAGGGCAAAAGGTTGCAGTGTGTAAAGCGAAGGGAGTCAAGGACAAGGCCAAATGCTGGCTATGCAGATAGCTACGCGGGAGCGGGGAGTAAATGGCAAGGGACTGTAGACATGCGTTCCTTTGTAGAGTTTGTGGGGCTAGAGGGCAAATCGCGGGGGATATAGGTTGTAAAATGGGGAAAGAGGTTCCCAGTGACGAAGGAAGTGAGAAGAAGGAAAGGTCCCTTTTGAAACCCTTAAAGGGGAGTATGGTAAAATAGGAGGTCGGGGAAGGAAACGAGAGGAAGGAAGGAAGAATTACGGGTTTTACAGATAAACCTGGGAAAATGCAGCATAGAGCATGATATGTTGGATGAGGTGATTTTTAGGAGAAAAGTGGATGTGTTGTATGGATCTGAGGTGGAGAAGCAAGGATTGATTATGGACGAGAGGCGGGAATAAAAGTGATGGGAGACGGACTAAGAGTAGATGAGGTAAGTAAGGGAAACGGATGGGTGGGAGAACATAGTGGAGGTAATGTTAAAAGTGGAGAAAGAATGGAAGGGGAAGGAAACATTCTTGATGGCGTGAGCGGTATGATTTTACAGCAGGAGTGCGTGAGAGTCCGTCGCCCGTTTTGAAGTATACTAGGGTAGTGATTCCGAGGCAGGGGTAATGGCGAGCTTTGAGGTGGGTTTGGTTGGTAGGCGTTCTTTTGGGGACACGGTTAGGTTCTGATTTAGAAACTATCGAACATGAGTTTCTTATTTCAGCCCGAAAAAAAGCATCTATGGCATATATCTCCTGAAATATAGTTGGGGCCTTACCAAGGGATTCAAACAACCGAAAATTTGGTCCCATTACACCCATGTTAACCCTATCATCTAGCTTGGACCCATATGTGTACCACACCAGTGAGACCTTTTCCAGTTCAGCTTCGACTTTAACCGTATGGCGGTTTCATGAAAGCACTTCAAACGGTGTATCAAAGTCAAACTTAACTGGTATGGTATCTAATCGTTGGTTTAAGGATGCAAGTGAAATTAATTTTTTTCAGGATTTTCAAATTAGCAACCAAATCACCGGGTTTTATGTTTTGTGTCTATTGCAGTCGTAATGCACCAGATACAGCCTCACTCATAATGCAATATTGCAGCAGAGGTAGACCCTGCACCGCCTCTAAAGCTGCTGTGGGGCACGATGTCATTGCCCCTGTTATACCCAGACTAGCCAACCGTTGCACTGCAACTCAGAACATGTCGTCAATTGTTGAATTTTTGGCTATCATAGTAATCAAGCAAAGGTGACCAAGGGCTTATAAGTCGTTTCGGAAGAAGAATCTTCCCAAGTCGTTCCAAATGTCCTACGGCAAGTCCAGCTCGCCACTAAGGTTGTTGATAAGATTTTTTCCAAATGATTGTTCCAAGTTAGTTTTTGATCGGAGATCCCTCCTAGAAATTTTTAGTTTGATATTGTTTATGGTTGGAGCGTTGAGAGTGTATCTGCGTCTCCTAGTAAACGGTATCAAAAAATTCTTTTGCCTGAATTGACTTTAAAGACTTTCTTCTGGCACCCATTCTCTATATGTTTAGGGTAACTTGGATTAAGATTGGGATATTTTTATCATGTTTGTCCCTAATAGTTACGAGCAGGTCATTTGCATATCCTTGAGTCGTTAATCCAGAGTAATGCAGCTTTGATAGAAGGTCGTCGACGACCAGGGACTACAGCAGAGGCGATAATATTCCTCCTTGAGGACATCCTTACGCTGCAGCCACGGTCATCGGCACTCCTCATATATTAGCTGTCATAATCCTGGTTCTTAACATTGAATATATCCATTGTACTTGGAGGCCGCTATGTTCCTCTGTACCAGTGCGTTTTTAATGGATATAAATGAGCTGTTATCGAAAGCACTCTATTTCTCCAGAAAAGCGCAAAGGCTTTCTCTTTAGCTACTTTTCTATGCACTTATAGAAGATTTGCCTGTATGATAGCAAACTTTCTTTTGTAAAGCAGTGTTCTCGCAATATTTTCGCTTCTTATGTAAGGATATATTAGTTTCTTTATAATTTTGAGGAGAAAATAAATTAGGCTTCATCTAGGCTTTGGGTATGTATCCGTAGTAAATACAGCTGCAACTGATCCACCAAACTAAAGGGTAAGCGACTGTCGGAGGTAATGAACTACTAACTATTAAAAACTACAAACAAATGAAAGTAAAATATTCCTCTTATATTAACTTTAATTTTTGAACAGTGTATTAAACATAAATTTATATAAGGGTAATATTGTACAACATTTTCTTAAGTTTATGGATCTTTTGCATCTTCTTGTATTTACTTTATTTTAGATCTCGTCTCAACAAAGACAAATTTAAATAAAACTGGAAGTCGTTTTCGTAAATCTCAGTTGATTCAAGTTCAGAGCTAGAAAACACCAATGTTGTTTTCTGTCAGAAGAAAATACACTTTTTTAATTTTTTATTTTAGATCTCGTCTCAACAAAGACAAATTTAAATAAAACTGGAAGTCGTTTTCGTAAATCTCAGTTGATTCAAGTTCAGAGCTAGAAAACACCAATGTTGTTTTCTGTCAGAAGAAAATACACTTTTTTAATCAACCCAGAATTACCGAAATTACATTTCATTTAAATTTGTGTTACTTGGGGTAAGTTTAATAAACACCTGCTTTTTAATTAAAAGAAAAAAACAGAAAAATTTATGTTAGTTGTACAATAATAAGTACATTTTACTAGAAGATGTGAGGTTAGGTTTGTGGTGAGCATATTATATGCTCTGCTATTTCATCTTCCAGATAAAGACGGCAAATCGGATCCACCAACAGTTCAAGTTTGTGCATATTATGATTTAAATGACAGTATCCTGTTGTATGTATGTATGTATGAATTAGGGGTGATAAGTACACTGCGACCTATGGGATCTATTGTGTCCCCCCTTACTTGCCAAGTTCTGATGTTTTCTCAGATTTATAGCAGCTCTTCAAGTCCTATTTTCCTGAGGAAGTTTAGGACATCGTCGGGCTTCAAATCAGGTAGATCCTCCTCTTCTATTTCATGTGCTCCTAGGTATCTGGCCCTAGAATTCCGCAAGGCAGGGCATTCTGAGAGTATGTGTATCGAAGTTTCATCCTCTTCCTCACAGAATCTGCACTTTGCTTCATCTGCTAACCCTAGTTTCTTCATGTGGCTTTTTAACCGGCAATGCCCGGTTAATATTCCCGTTAAAATTCGGAACCTTTTTTTACTGAGGTTGAGGCAGCGAAGAGATCTCTTCTGGTCATAGTTCCCCAGTAGTATCTTAGACTGCCTCAGTTCTTCCAGCTGGTTCCAGTACTTGGATTTTTCCTTCTCCATTTCTTCCCTTAGTTTTCCTAAGATTACTCTACTGCTGATCCCACAGGATGGTTCTGGTCCCAAGTGTGGGGTTTCAGCTCCTTTTTTTGCCAGCTTGTCTGTTGTTTCGTTCCCCGCCATTCCTATGTGTCAGTTTGATCAAAATGAAGTGATCGAGGTTTTTCCCTGATAATTCCTTCTTTGATCATTCTATATATCGTTTTCTTCCTTACACTTTCTAACAGAATGTGCAGTGGGGTCAAGTTTAAAATCACCTCCATTGCAGCAGTGGGGCAAGTTCCCATATCAGGTGATCGCGCTGGCCATTCAATCGATCCTCGCCTCCCTATCCACCGATTGGGAAATATTGTATCGAGGTACTGCCGGACATTAAGTTGGTAATGTGGTGGTGCTCCATCCTGCTGAAACCATATCGTATTCGCTGGAACTTGAGGGTTACCTGGATCAGGATATAAATTTGCCAACGTTGGAATGACATCATTTTGAAGTAGTGCTAAATAATTGTTGCCATTCAAGTTGCCCTCAATAAAAAAGGGACCAATGATATTGTTCCCTACAATCCCTGCCCAAACATTAACCTTTTGAGGGTATTGAGTGTGTTCTTCTCTCATCCAGTGAGGATTTTCCGTGGACCAGTAGCGTCAATTTTACCGATTAGCATGACCGTTAAGTAAAAAAGTACACTCATCAGAAAACATAACGTCTTTTAATTGGATAATATTGTTATCCAACATGTCCATCATTTGCTCACAAAAAAAGTTCTCCTATCAAAATCGTCTTCCATGAGCTCCTCAGTAGGTATCATCTTAAACGGATGCAATTTATTTTCTTTTAATATGTTTGCTATCGATGTATGGCTAGCATTGAATGTAGTGGATGCCTGTCTACTCGATGTATGTGGGTTTTCCTGAAACTCAAGCAACACATCTAATTTGAGTTCATCACTCAGTGCATTGGCAGCTGCTTTTTTTATCTGCCTTACATGACCAAACTCGCGAAACTGCTTTTCTATTTTACTTATTGTTCCTTGGGATATAGGCGGTAAGTTAGTAAATTTCTCATGAAATAGGCGAGTTACTTCCTGTTGTGTTCGGATGTTATCTCCGTAATCAATTATTTGTAAAACTGTTATTTTATGCATTTCCGTTAATCTTACCATTTTTCAGAATTGAATTGAACAAACTTTATACTTAAATTACAACAATGACAACTCAAATAAAACAATTTACTACTGCTTGTTAAAACAGCGTTGCCACGGAAATTCTTTAAAGTTTTTTAATGGTTACCATCTAAAAACCACATTGCTATGGTTTTTGTTCACTTTCTCATTATCAAGACCTAAACGGGAAATAAGTTTTAAGTATATTGTAATAAGTTTCGAGTATATTTTAGCGAATTTTGGTAACAACATGATTTTAATTTTTTTATGTTAATTTTTGCATTAAATTTAAAAACAAATAACATTTTTGAATAGAGAATGAAGAGACCTTTCAAATGATATATCACAAGCCTATACTTCCCATTTAAAAAATTGGGGGTTGTACCTGTTATTCTAAGGGGGTTGAAGGTAGGGGTTGCATTTTCACGTTAAAGAATGTTAAGTTATAATTTAAATTTGACGTGTTTCGGGATTTTTTATAAATATGTACAGTAATCGAAATAATGAATTTATTCCATTTGGCTTTTTCACACTGTATAATTTACTTTTGATTTTTAATATTTTGAAACTAACTAAAGGAGTATGAAGGTGCGCTAAAAAGAGTAATTGGAAGTGGGGAAGAATGGATGACTAGAAAATTGGACGAAGTGAACTACTTCTTGATACAGGTGCTGACGGAATTTAATATGTTAAAACCAATAACTTCAAATAAGCTAACATAAATACTAATCTATTAAATTATGGTAAATAAACGTAATACATTACATTTCCTTCCTAACTTTAAATCTGTTGCAATTTTATATCCTGTCATATATTTAAAGGTGTTCATTAACATTACATGTTAATAACTATTGCTTGTACCTTGTACCATAAATTATTAATCTCCCAAAAACAATAATGGGATTGGGATTGTATGTATTCGATGAAAATTTAAATCTGAAACATCATCAGTAATGAACCATTCATAACATAATTCGACCTAATGTGTAATAATGTATAAACTATTAGAGTTCCCATTTTGAAAAAGTTATGCTACTTGGTTATGAAAATCGAATTATTTAGTGAGAATGAAATTATTTTGTTTAGTGGATTTATCCTAATAGAAGTTCAGTTGAGAATACAAAATAAACAATAGTTTAACAAAACTTTCACTATTTAATTGATAAAATTAACTTTTTCATTAATAGCAACAGTTTAGAAATTAATTTCATTAACAGATTAACATAATATTAAAGTTACATTCTGTTTCATGAGATAACTATTGATGTTAATTACGTTGATGTTAATTGATGTTAATTTTAATTGATGTTAATTTAGACTAGACCAAGTTTTAAAGGAATAAGATGTAAAAATATTAAAACAAAAATAAACCTAGACAAAATCAAAGCAAACAGTTTAGTAGTGAGGATCTATTTGCTAATTGACAACTTTTAATAGGCCCGATCCACGATGTTTTCACGTATCTACTTTATCCAAAATAAACGTTATTTTTGCAAAAAAAGAGTTTTTAAATGAGAAATTTACTTTTTAAAAATGCATTTTAAATTTTACGCCAAAATGCTAGAATAGTAATGGCGTCTATCTATGACATCATCGATTCATAAATACCATTTATACTACACTGCGACCCGTGTCAAACTTCAAACATTTAGCAGGTTAAAAGAGGGTGGTTAAAAAAGTTTATTTTGGTTTTACTTATTTTGTGCCATTATAATAGTTATCATAGTCATGAATCCTAATGTGTATCGATGGTGTGCAGTTCTACAATGTAAGAATGCATCAATAAAAATAAATTTAAAAGATATGTTCGAAACTTAGAACAAAAAAAAACAGGAAGAAGTCTGTCGTGTATTAACTTTAAGGAAAATTTGCGACGGAAGTCGGCCATCTTGAAGCTCCTAGTATGACTCATTTTTTATGTTTACAGTATACTGTCAAAGCAATATTTGCATATAAATGTCAAAAATGAACGCATAGGCGTATTATTCGGTTCTTATAAACAACAAATTATTTAGAACACTAATTGTATTTACACACTTGATTATTTGAAATTTATTAAAAATAAAAACTCTGATATAATTTTTATTTTTTTTTCGGTACGTCAATGGAAACGGAAATTAAAATTGACAATTGGCCGCCATATGCAAGCTCCTTTCTAGACTCAAGGTCATTTTGCATATTTATACTTCTTCCTGTATCTTTTTGTTCTAAGGTTCGAACCATAGATAATGAATAGAAAATATCAAGGTCAAACCGAAATGTCAACAATATTTATGAAAGTACGACGTCACGCTCTTCTGATTGGTGTTTCAGCTAATATGGCGGATTTTTAAACTTAGTGCTTATATTTTTACTAAAATAAATGTAATCACAGATGTAATATAAAAATGAATAAATTCTTTAGAATCTCCGTATCTTATATAATTATAACAAATCAATATTTTAGTGATTCTTACTGACTGTCATCATGCCTATTGTTCATGCCAAGAAAGTAATTTCTCAACAGCCGTTAATTGACAAAAAAGTTAATTTTTCTAACTAAATTGTAAAAATTTTGGTTAAAATGTTCAATATTGATCATAACTTAAAGACAAGTAAGAAGTGCTGCTTGCCATGGGTGTGTTCGGGGAGCACGCTTTCGAGCTATATAGCGCCAAGAGCCATATAACGCAAACGAGGAATAGTACTAGATAGCGCCAAATAGCGCAAATAGCGTGCTCCCCGAACACACCCCATGTAGCATACGAGAGTTGTCTTTTATATTTCGGGATTTGGCAACCCTGGTATTGCAATCTGGCATCTGACAGCTTTATTGTAATATTTGGCACTAACATTATATCTAACTTGCAATCTGTGAGAGGCATTGCGTATGGGTCGATATTATCAACAATTTTAATTTTTTCGTCATACCGGCTCTTAACATCGCCACTAAGGGATGTATAGTAGTCACTACGAGACATTTTAACAAAAAAAAATCACTAAAAACAGGAAAAAAACGTTAAAAACAAATAGAAAACAGACAAAACAGCCGTAAGCAATATGGAGAAAGTCAGACCGTGTGCCACCCAGAGAAAATGGCAGATCTTGTCAAAGTTACGTGTTCTGGAATGGTCAATTTGCAGATCGTCATGTCATGGCAATATTGCATAAATATTCGATGGTCAAAAAAATTTATTGCGTTGTTGTCTTCCAAGAAATCAGGAAAACCAACCGACGAAGACGGATCGCTCTTAACCACGACAATGCGAGCTCCCACGCATCATCTCAAACAACTGCATTTTTTAGCACCCAAAACATCGATTTGATGAGTCATCCGCCGTATTGTCCCGACTTGGCACCGAATGACTTCTTTTTATTCTCGTACGTAAAAAACAAACTGAGAGGTCAACGTTTTTCGACACCTGAAAAAACGGTTACTGCATTCAGAATGCATTTTTTGGAGATACCTCAATCAGAGTGCCTAAAGTGCTTCGGCAATTGGTTCAAACGCATGCAAAAGTGTAAAGATCTTCATGGGAAATATTTTGAAAAACAATGAAGCGACTTTCGATGATTAATATTTGTTATTGTTTTCTAATCCCAAAATATAAAAGCCAACCCTCGTATTAACTCCAGCCGTCAGCATGCCTCTATACTCTAGGCTTGTAGCATACGTTTTAAGGTGTTGCAGTAAACATTTGCATTAATCGTATTATCTGACAACAAGAACTCTATCAGCAACACAAGATTTTTGATTTAAAAATACTTGGCATAATCAATAAAAGCGGCCATATTTATTTATTTGTAGCTCAGTACAAACTGTATAGATAGATGTGGGTATTCGTTGTTCAATTTTAAGATTTATAAAAGACCTATATACAACTTGGTCACAAACTAAAAATGATGTTTTCGTACGCAGTACCCCCTGTAGGTGGATTATGTCTGCTTAGCAGGAAATTCATATACTTCGATATTTACTCTTTATTTAAATAGAAATAATACCATGAAACAATCCAATTTATCAAATTTAAATTGAATTGATTTATTTGTAGCTCAGTACAAACTGTATAGATAGATGTGGGTATTCGTTGTTCAATTTTAAGATTTATAAAAGACCTATATACAACTTGGTCACAAACTAAAAATGATGTTTTCGTACGCAGTACCCCCTGTAGGTGGATTATGTCTGCTTAGCAGGAAATTCATATACTTCGATATTTACTCTTTATTTAAATAGAAATAATACCATGAAACAATCCAATTTATCAAATTTAAATTGAATCGTTTAAAGATATTCCTTCTTTATATACGCTTATACTTTGTGTATCACATTGTGGCGTGGATACAAAATGAAAAGATAATATAGTTACAATAAATGTATTTATTTAAAGAGTTAAATAAAAGTAATAGAAAATATATGTCTGAAATGAACTTTCTATTTAGTTGATTACAAATCCTCACAGCCAATAGCAGCAGAAAATGGTAATAATAAATACGGAGGTAATATTTAAAAGTTACTGGATAGTCAAAACATCGAAAATTTTTAATAAAAACATTGTTTAATAAAAAATGACGATACTATAATTATATAGATATAAATAATACTAATATATTACTCAATTTGCCAAAATTCTTCGACCACCTCTTAAATTTTGAAACGAAACATTTATCACGGCTAAAAAAGTTTACAAAAACAAATTTCCATAATATTAGATACACATTTTTAAAAGGTGGTTCATATCGCTTAAGTATGTTTGTTATTGTTGAGTTGTTCTTTGCAACTATACCTGGCATAGCAAGAATAGTGACTTTGCATAATGACGGTCCGCCGAATCATCAAATCACGCATAGACTAGGGGTTCCTCGCGTATCAGTTATCCAAATAGTGTGTTTGTACCAGGGAACTAATAGCGTTGACTGGAGACGTGGAAATGGGCGTCCTAGGATAATACATGCAAGAGAATGTCGGCATCTAAAGAGCGGGTCACAGTTATTATGCAGCGTGGCCGGCATAGGCCAATGTAAATCATGGGCGAATATTCAACACTGTTGCCGCTTTGGTTACGGCTTGAACCACAATTAACTCAGCCAATTTATTTTCGTAGAAACGTTTTATTATGAATTTTGCAAAACAGATGTATTCTATATATAATAAATATTATTAAAAAATAAAATTCAAATCTATTTATGTAGATTGTAATCAGTATATACCTGATCACTTGATGGATTATTTAGGTCTCTACTAAATCTTTCAGACAAATCCTAATCCTATTGCCAGTGAAAATATTATTTAATTACAAAGATGCTAATTATTTTCACCTGCATAATCCCTTGATCCTCGTAAACCGTTATGTAATATTCCTGGAATGTAGAGGTAAGTAAATGTACAGGTAAGTAATAACATAGGCAGGTACCTATCTGTTTCTGCTGATAAACGAAAGGGCATTATTGAAACAACAGCCATGCAGTTAGCAGCACCGTTTGAAAAATTTAAACAAGGTGAAAATCTTCATCGTCAAACCAAGAGGCTTTTATTGAATATTTTAACGTATACGTTGAATACAAAAGATGACAAAAGTGTGATAGCGAAAATAGAACTGATTTCTGAAATGACTGGCCTTGGTGTAAGAACAGTGTATAATCTGAAAAGCGAAGCCGCTACTGGACCTTTGACATCGCCAAAAAAACGAAGACGGAACAGCAGCCTGTCGAATTCAAGACTGATCACCTACGATGAAGGTATTCAATCGCAAATACGAAAAGCTGTGCATAAATTCTACTCCGAAAATATTCCACCAACACTGGCAAAAGTTCTTGCTAAAATAAATTCAGACGAAAATGTACCAAATTTTTCTAAAAGTACGCTAAGACGCTTGCTTAACGATATAGGGTTTGTTTATGGAAAGAGTGAAAGAGACTCGATTCTAATAGAAAGAGCTGATATAATCGCCTGGAGGCACAAATATTTAAGATCAGTGAAGAAGTTCCGCGAAGAAGGATATAACGTAATATCTGGACGAGTCATGGATTAATGTGGGCCACAGTGTAAATTTTGAATGGAAAGACACTACCATAAAAAATGCCCGAGATGCATTTGTCAAAGGACTGACAATAGGACTGAAGGCTCCAAGTCAACGAGGATCGAGATTTGTTCTTCTTCATGCAAGCTGGAAAGACGGTTTTCTTGAGGGTGCAGAAAAAACTTTTCTGGCAAAGAAAGGTGCAGACGATTACCACGACGAAATGGACGCAGAAGGCTTTGAGGCCTGGTTTAAAGATCCATTGATCCCTAATTTGCCGAAAAACGGATCAAAGAATGTTGTAGTGTTGGACAATGCCATTCGGCGAAGTTACCTTTTCCAAAGACAACTTGGAATAAGGAACAAATAAAGTACTGGCTACTGGAAAAAGAGATTACCTCCAAAAAGATGATTATTTAAAAACAGATCTATTGGCTACTGCAAATGCGATTAGAGAGCAGTACGACCTAAGAAAAATAGACGACATTGCCACGGAACAAAATATAACAGTCCTACGATTACCACCTTATCATTGTTAATTAAATCCTATTGAAATGGTGTGGAGCCAAGTGAAAGGATATGTGGCTCGTAATAATAGTACTTTTGAAAAAGAGGATGTGGAAAAGCTTATAAAACCAGCGTATTCGCAAGTAACCCCAATGCGGTGGTCTAATTATGAAAAAAAGGTAGAAAAGACAGAGGAAAAGATGTGGCAAACCGATCATTTAATGGAAGATTTTGAGCCAATAATAATAATAATAAATCTAAATGAAGACGATGAAGATGAAGACTTGGATGACGATGAAGATCAGTAATATATTTTTTAACCCTCAAATGTTCTATTCAATTTTCATTTATTTTACTGGTCTAAAACAAAAAGAAAAACCTACCTTAACAAATAATAGGACTATATTACATTTTATACTTAAAAAGTATAAAATTCATCTTCAAATATGTAAATAGGAAATTTTGAATAAAATAGCGACGTCTATTGACAGTTGCTAAGTGGTTGCTAGGGAAGCCGTGCGCAAAGAGATACATTACATATGTTGTAGATTGTGAGATATTGACGCTTTAGAGGGGTGTTCGTAGGTAAAATATATAACTACAAAGTTAGAAAGAAATAATTAGTAAAACTTCATAAACTTATTGAATTGAATACAAATATTAAAAAAAAAACTAAAAAGGTTTAAGTACATATATCTACTTCATTGCCTTCTTTACTTTCTGTAACTATAACAAGTATAAAAAAAAAAAAAAAATTGATTGTGTTAACCTTTACTTTGTGAAAGTTCATCTTACTAAGAACAATAAAAAACTGAACGGTTAAACTAAACTTCCACTATTTATTCGAAAAATTCGCTTTAACATTCAATTACAGCTGTTTCGCTATAACTAGCATCGTCAGATTGACATATAAATAGTGGAAGTTTAGTTTAACCGTTCAGTTTTTTATTGTTCTTTATAACAAGTATAAATTTGTTACGAGCTAACTCGTATAATTATGCCCATATAAGAAACCACACCATGACAAACTGCCTCCTAGATGTTGCAGTAGAAAAGATTCGCGATGAACTAGTGCGCACACCACCAGCCAATCATGTCATGAGATCTGAAGTTGAGAAAAACCGCCCTCGTACAATGAAATTCAGAATTTCATTCGGTGAAAAATCAGAATATTCTGTTATACAAAAACAGTAAACACATCACTTGTGTTCTTAATACCATGAGCTTACACATAATAAGGGTTGGTGCTATAAATTTTGCTCTACACGAGTTAAGGATATAGGTAAGGGTTTTGCAAAACCACGACACTATAATCCCGAGTGATAAGTAAAGAGAAGTGTTTTTCAATGTGATGTTGATTATGCAAATAATATTAGGTGCAGTTTTAATTTTTTTATTAATTAATTCCTTTAAACTTAGTCTCAACAAATTATTTATTGAATATAGGATGGTAATTTGTTTAAAAACGTTTTATATATTTATATATTGCTTCTTCAGATTTCTATTCTATTTTAAATCCGAACATAATCTTAGGAACAACGATCGAACGGTGAATCCAATATCAGTTGTGTAAGAAATACGTTTTTACAAAGAAAGAATTTGCCAGTATCATATTTAATTTCTTTTCCTTAGCAAAGGATCCCGTTAGGAGTAAAGTATAAATTTGATCTTGATTAAAATCCGTTCCGATTATATTGAAACGCGCTAACTGACAATTCAATAAGGAACCGATTAAAAAAGAGGCAGAAACTATCTAGATAAAAAAAATACCAGGTAGATGCCTAGGTTTGGAGGATTTCTTAAGCCGGTAATAAATTGCTTTTATGTATTAAAGAATCTTTTTATTTGAAGTTATAGTCCAGCAGATTCCTGAAGATAAAAGGATTCTACAGATAAGATAAATCTCCTTTATACTCAAACAATTTTAATTATTTTAGATTTAACCATATTACTACGTATTTAAGTGTGGTAATTAAAGCTTTCAGTTCAAACGCTTCTTAATTACAATGTGTAAAAATTATTTTTATTTGCTTTATGCCGCCTGATAGTTTTTCCATTTCTACTTATGATTCTAATTTAAATTTTATAAATTCTACTTTCTATAAAAATTTCTCCACTTTTATTTATCATAAGAATAAAATCGAAAAAAATGGATTATGATAACAAACTTAAATATTAAACCATTAACTACACAAAAGCAAACTGCCCTTTTATGTTACATACAGAAATTAAGAAAATATTTATTTTCTGATTTAAAAATTGGTGTTGTAATTATTTTAGGTTATAAGAATATCATCAGGCTCTAAAAGTACAATGTGATAAAAAAATAAAACAGTTTTAATAACTAAAATCTAATGAACAACAAAAATCACTGTGGAGCTGTTTCAGTTAAATGCCGAAACATCAAATGCAAAACAATTTTACAACTCAAGTTTCTGCAGACCAAAATTAACGTTTATTTTCATAAAGATATAATATAAAATTTTATTTTGAAAAAGTATAATTCATTATATTATATAAATATACTTCTCCTGGCAACCGTCTTCCGGGGAACCCAACATCTCTAAACAAAATTTACCAGACGTGATTCCTAAAAACTTGGCTGACGTGTTCAAACAAACTGAGGCCGGTTGGTTCTATGTTCTACTTCACTTCTCCGCCAAGGCCATAAGAATTCAGGCATATTATTGCAATATTTCTGATCCATCAAAATTTACATTTAATGAATGACAGAAATCAAATAAAAGATAAAAACTCATAACGAAAATGAAGTCACTACACATCTTCCCCCCCCAAAAAAAAAATTAAACAAGGGGTCAATTTAATATAAATGAAACTTTCTTTGAAACATCTACGGATTTATGCTCCATATCATCTACTAACAAAAAGGCAGGTTTAACTTTATCAATATTTATAATAACTTCTTTATTCTCCTTCAAGATAGTAAAAAGTTTATCACTTCTTTTAACTACTTTAAAGGGGCCCTCATAAGGAGGCGTTAAAGAAGGTTTAATACCGGGAACTTTAACAAAAACAAATTCCGCTTTCTCAAGCTCTGGAGAAACAAAAGTCTTAGCTGAACCGTGACGGACAACCTGAGAAACTTTCAAATTCCCAAATGTTTCGCGTAATCTACAAAGGATAGGATATGAGTCCACATCCTCACAAGAATCTAAAAAGAATTCACCAGGAAGTCTTAAAGGTTGTCCATACACTAATTCCGCTGAAGAACATTTAAGATCCTCTTTTACTGCCGCTCTTATACCTAATAAGATTAAAGGAAGTTCATCTTTCCAATTTCTGTTATTTCTAGCCAATATTGCTGACTTAAGGGTACGGTGAAATCTTTCAATTATTCCGTTAGCTTCTGGATGATACGGAGTTGTTCTAACACTCTTAATTCCTAATCTACTGCTAAAAACTTTAAAAATATGGGATTCAAATTGCCTACCCTGATCATGAGTGATCGAAAAAGGCACCCCAAATCTAGAAATAAATTGATTTATTAAAACCTTAATAACATCATCAGCTGTAACACTTTTCATTGGATATGCCTCTACCCATCTTGTACAGCGATCAATAACAGTTAGAATATAGCTACAATTACCCGAAACTTTTAACGGACCTACGATATCGATATGAATATTAAGAAATCGTCCTCTAGGGATTTCAAAATTTCCAACTTCAGACTTAGTATGTCTAGAAACTTTACTTTTCTGACAATTAAAACAAGTTCTGGCCCAAAGACAAATCTCTTTATTCATTCTTGGCCAAAAGAAACGAGAATTAATCAATTTTTGCGAAGCTCTTATACCCGGATGAGATAAACCATGCATCTTTTTAAAGCTGTGATAGCGTAAATCTTTAGGTATATAAGGCCGTTTTCCTTTATGGGAAAATTCACACCAAATGCTCACGTTTGGAATATTAGTTGTACTTTTACGTAAAACTGCTCTCTTACTTTTATTATTTCCATTCGCTTGGCAAAGTAATGAATTTAACTCATTGTCCGTTGCTTGAGCATTCGCGAGCTCTTCTAAATCTAAACCTAACTGTAAATCTATATCAGAAATATTAAATAATTCTGCTATTATAAACGGGATTTTGCTGTACGGTATCCACTTCTAATCTACTTAAAAAATCTGCTACAACTACGTTCTTACCCCCTACATACTTAATGTTGCTTGTGAACTGCAAAATGTACTCTATATACCTAAACTGTCTAGGACTTTTCTCGGATTTTGAAAAAATAGCCTTCTCAATCGGACGATGATCAGTAAATACTGCAAAATTTGGGTTATGTTCTAAATAATGTCTAAAATGACGGATGGAAACATAAATTGCAAATAATTCCTTATCAAAAACCGAATATTTTAATTGAGACTTAGTTAATTTTTTAGAGTAAAAAGCTATCGGCTTTGTCACACCATCGACAGTCTGCTCTAAGACACTACCTATTGCAATGCTTGAAGCATCTGTTGTTAAAGACAACTTCGCTCCTTTCGAAGGATGCGATAAAAGAGATGCTTTAACTAAAAGATCTTTCGCCTCATTGAAACTCCGATCACAAGCTTCCGGCCATGAATCGAAAGATTTCATCTTATTTCTGTCCAAATAAGCTACAAAATCATGTAAAGGGCTTAATGTTTCAGCAAAATTACGTATAAATTTGTGGTAAAAATTGACCATACCAATAAACCTTTGTAATTTCTTTAATGTGCTGGGTCTAGCAAAATTAATAACATCTTTAACTTTCTCTTCAGACGGCAAAATACCTTCTGAAGAAATGGTGTAACCAAGAAAAGTTATCTTTTCAACTCCAAAAATACATTTTGAATGTTTGACATTTACGCCATATGAATTTAACCTTTTAAATAATTCGTCTAAATGATGTAAATGCATTTTTTCATTTTCACTAAAAATGACTACGTCATCAAGGTAAACAAAAATAAAATCTAACCCTCTAGTAACCTCGTTGATAAACCTTTGGAAAGTTTGACCTGCATTCCTTAAACCAAAAGGCATCCTGGTAAACTCGAAACTACCAAAAGGTGTTGTGATTGCAGTTTTAAAAACATCTTCTTCAGCAACTGGAATTTGGTGATAAGCCCTAACAAGATCAACTTTCGAGAAAATCTTACAATTCTGCATTTTGTTATTAACATCTGAAAGAAGAGTTAAAGGATATCTATCAGGAATTGTAATTGAATTAAGTTGCCGGTAGTCTCCACAAGGTCTCCAGTCGTCGCAATCCTTCTTTGGAACCATATGCAATGGTGATGTAACTGGGGACGAGGAGGGTCGACAAATTCCTAACTCAATCATATTGTCAAACTCTTTTTTTGCAATTTTCAATCTTGCAGAATCTAAACGACGGGGTTTGTTATAAGGAAGATGACCTTCAGTAACAATATAATGCTTAACATTGTGCACCACAGGCTTAAAGAAATCAGGAGATGAAAAAATTTGGGAATATTTCTTAAAAAGTTCGGTATATTTGTTTTCAACAGCGAATAATCTAGGTGAAATATCTATAGTTTCTATAATACGACCAATAGATTTAACTGAAGTTTCATTATCAATTAGGCATTTATTTTTAATATCAATCAAAATACCATAACGAAAAAGAAAATCCGCGCCAATAATAGGACGGGAAACATCAGCAATCATAAAAGTAAAAGGGAAAAACCTCCTTAAACCCAAATCAACTTTGATCAGTTTTTTTTTCCATACGTTGAAATATGATGTCCGGACGCAGATGTAAGAACTACATCGTCTTTTTTCGCTCCACAGAAAAGTTTATAAGGGACACAACTTATATCAGCTCCGGAATCACAAAGATATTCCAAATTATTCGTTTTATCATAAATAAACAATCTTTTTGAAACATCTTCACCTAAATTATTTACTGTTGAAAAATTTACTCGTTTTTTGATCCATCAACGTTAAAATACTCATACATGAGACAAGAAGGCCCAGCACATTTCTTTGCTTTCTTACCAAATTTATAATGATCATTACACAAAGGTCTATTTGGTGTTCGATTATTTAATCTATCTCTACTTTTGGACCTAGTTCTACAAGAATTACATCGAGTTTCTTCGTGATTTCTATGTAAACCATTTTTTAACAAATTAATTTCTGCCTCTAATTTATTTTGCTTATCAAACATTTTGTCAAAAATTTTCTGAAAATTGTCTGTAAATTCTGAAAAAATTTTATTAAAAGATGAACTACCTTCATTCAAATTGATACCATAAATATTACCGTTATTAGAGGTTTGTGAACTTTCCCAAATATTGTCTGCTAGTTCTAAAATTTCTTTTTTGTGACTCTTACCAGAAACAGTGATAGCAATCATAACATATTTTGGAAGACGTCTCTTCCAAAGCCTCAACAACAAGTCTTGGTTAATAATTTGATTATCTCCCTCTAACCTTTCTCGATAGAAGTCTGAAGGCTTTCTATCGGCAATTTCTGAGTTAGAAATTAATTTTTCTAGACGTTTTTCATTGCTTAAGCTCAACCTCTCAATAATAGTTTTCTTTAAGGTATCATACATATTAATAACTGGGGGATCATTAGCTAGATCGGTAATATTGCTAAAAATATCCATTGGTAAATTTGATAAAACCAAGTGGAATTTGCTTTTGTCAGAATTAATTTTATTAATGAAAAATTGACTTTCTGCCTGTAGAAACCATAAATCTGGGTTAGTATTATGAAAAGGAGTCAACCTCACGTGTTTAATATCATCAATATTCGTATTTTCGTTCATTTTATCAAGTTTGAAAAATCTGTCACCCAAAAAATGACAAAAATGACAAATCAGAAAAAATTGCTTACCCAAAAATAATTTACAGGGTGGTGCTCTACAAGCACAGCGAAATCAGCTTACAGAGAAAACACCTCGAAAAATCGGCGATCTTTAGATGATTTCAGACGTGGCACGTTCTGCTCTTCTCTTCACACAGATTTACGAATGGATGAAATGATGCTCAGCTTCCGTCGGGGTCACCAAAAATGTGGAGCTGTTTCAGTTAAATGCCGAAACATCAAATGCAAAACAATTTTACAACTCAAGTTTCTGCAGACCAAAATTAACGTTTATTTTCATAAAGATATAATATAAAATTTTATTTTGAAAAAGTATAATTCATTATATTATATAAATATACTTCTCCTGGCAACCGTCTTCCGGGGAACCCAACATCTCTAAACAAAATTTACCAGACGTGATTCCTAAAAACTTGGCTGACGTGTTCAAACAAACTGAGGCCGGTTGGTTCTGTGTTCTACTTCACTTCTCCGCCAAGGCCATAAGAATTCAGGCATATTATTGCAATATTTCTGATCCATCAAAATTTACATTTAATGAATGACAGAAATCAAATAAAAGATAAAAACTCATAACGAAAATGAAGTCACTACAATCACTATACAGGGTGATTCATTACTAATTGGAAATAATTTAATACTAGAATCCTGACTTCAAATTATGAAGATTTAACCCAAAACACCTAAATAAAATGTAGCTGCTTACTTAGTTATACTCGGAATTTTACAGTCTTGTAATGACGTCATTTTTGTCTATCCTTGTTTAACTAATGTAAAATGACAGTGACAAAAAATTTTGCCGAAATGTTGTTGTCGTGGCTAAATTTTACCTGAAATGCTTGTCAAGCGATTGTCAGTTTTGAAGTTTTGAAAACGCCAAAGCGTCAAAACATACCGCCAAAAAACCCTCATTGATGTAACGAACAAACACAGTTAATAATTCTAAATGTGTTGGCTTGCTTTCAAATTGAACAGGAACAAGTTATACAGGTAATTAGACACCAGTAGTCAGTTACTTAGCAACAAATAAATTTAATAGGACATACGTTTTTTCCCACGAAAATGACGTCATTACACGACTGTAAAATTCCGAGTATACAGGGTGTTTTGGGTAAAAATTTAAAAATTATTTGAGTTCAGTACCTTAAGACTGTTTTACGTATTCATTTTATATTTGGCAGAAAATATAGACACTGTACACCCTACAAAATTATATTAAACAAACGTTTCTAGCTACCAGCAGAGGCGTACGACAGGGGCAAGTGACAGGTTAATCGTTCCCAAATTCTACGCCACTGGCGTAATAGAAGCTTTAGCACAATTTGTCGATTCTCCAATACTTTTTATGTAATGCAAAAGCTATGTAGTGCCAAGCGCCATAAAACGCAAACGAAGAATAGTACTAGATAGCGCCAACTGGCGCAAATAGCGTGCTCCCCGAACACACCCTATATCGAAGCAATTGATTCAGACCAGAGCCAACTAATATTGAAAAATTATCCATCAAATGCCACTTATCTGATTGTATTTCAAAATAGAGATCAGTTTATTTGTTTGAAAATATTTTAAAATCATTTTAATATTATTTTAAGTTTTTTGTCAATAATTTAATATCTTTATCTAAGGATTAAAATTTAATTTGCGTATTAAATGCAATTCACTGGTCGAAAACATCGACAGTTATCACACATTAAAATTGGGCAGCTTCATGTTTAACTTAAAATATCTCGAGATATATTGACTTTATCGTTATGAAAAAAGAGTACTTTATTTACGTACCAGTCTTAAAGTAATGAACCCAAATAGTTTTTAAATTTTTACACAAAACACCCTGTAACTAAGTAAGCAGCTACATTTTATTTAGGTGTTTTGGGTTAAATCTTCATAATTTGAAGTAAGGATTCTAGTATTAAATTATTTCCAATTAGTAATGAATCACCCTGTATACAAATATAAACAAATTTAAAAACTTAACTTACAAGTATATAGGATCCCATATCGACCTTCACCTAGAAGTTTATGGGGAACGGATAACACTAGATGAATGAAATTTGTTATACAGGGGTTTTCGATAGTCATGTATTCAAATAAAATATTTACAAATTGATAGCACTTACAGTTATACTGGAAATTGATACCAACTTCCCTATTTTAAATGATTCACGGGCTTGACGTCTTATTGACAACCGTGCAAAAATTAACTTTCCGCGAAAGTGATATTAAACGCCACTTTCTATGTAGAGAGAGCGATATGTAATACTTTTCTATGTGGATTTTTAGAGACGATCCACTGGAAAATCACGAGAAAGAAAGAGTGACGAATGACCTCATAAGAGAAATAATGGGTATTAAACATATATTATACGAAGACATAAAAACATTTTCGAAAGGTTGAGGAAAGAAAAATTTTAGTAGAAGCCATATGAAAGGCCAAGACGTTGACGAAAGAGCATTGACAAATAACTAGGAGAAAAAGACCTTGAAGAAAACTTATGAGGGGATAGAGAACAATGGAGACTACGAATCGGAAGGCGATGTAGAACGCTATAAACCGAACTATATATTGAGATAGATTGAGAAATATCGGTACAAAAAAATATAAACAAAACAAGATGTTCACATAATTACACTGCTCGACAATTGAGTGGATATTTTTTAAATTTCAAAAAACGTTTCATGCTATCAGTAAACTCTTTTTATAGCAAATTGTTTTTGTCGTTTTTTTTTCTCTTTATACGCTATTATCTCTTTAACCAGAATAGTAGGAATTCGGTTTTAAAATACTAACATTTTAGTCGCGTAGTGACTTTAACATTGTTACTGTAGTCCATAAATATGTTTACCTGAAAAAAATGGCACTATGGCGATTAGAAATAGTGCAACTCGATCAATTAGTACGTTGGATACACGAAGGCTTAAGTCAAGAAGAAGTTGCTACGCGACTAAATTTGTCTCAAAGTGTTGTCGTGCATGGAATCGATATTTGAAAACTGGATCGGCAGCGTACATGCATGGAGGAGGACGAGAACGAGCTACAACTTCTGCTCAAGACTGCTTTATAGCTGTAACTGCAAGAAGAAACTGAACATTTACTTCTTCGAATTAACAGCTTCTTTAGGCATGCTACCCGAAGAGTGATATCTAGTCAAACTGTTAGATGAAGGTTGCATGCATGTAATTTAGGAGCCAGAAGGTGTAGTTCACATCCACGGTTAACTGCGGATCAACGTGCATGCAGATATCGGTGGACAAGAGAACACAGTCGTTGGAATTTTCAAAACTGGAGGTACTATATGTTTACGGATGAGTCCAGATTTCGGCTGAATATATGTGATGGTCTAATATTGGTGTGGAGATAAAGTGTACAGCGATACCATGAACGTTTGATGGCACCAACCATTCTTTATGGTGGGGAGGCATAAATGTTATGATGGCCGCACTGATTTAGTGGTGTTAATGAATATGACAATCATGGCTGTATGATAAAGGAACATGGTTAGAGAGCCAATAATTGTTCCATTTGGTGCAATAGACAAACAATTTGTCTTTTCGATGATAATGCGCGCCTGCACCGTACGAGAATCGTAAATGATCACGGTTTTATAAGAATTCACTGGCCACCATGTTCACCCGGTATGAATTACATTGAGCATTGAGCTGAAATGTCTAGACAATTAAACCGACTTGAACAGCCCCCATAACCCTAGAACAGCTCACCAATGCCTTGCAGAGAATATGGGAAAACTTACCTCAGCAATTTATTAATAATATAATAAGGACCATGCCAAAGGCAAGCTGGGGGTGAACCCACACGATATTAATTTTCGTGAAAGGACATTATGACCTGCGCAGTAAATAATTTAACATTTTTGTAACATTTTACTATCGGTGTATTTAGAATATTCTATAGTATGTTATCTTTCATCTTATATAATTTGACTCTTTTAACTTCTACATTCTGACAATTTGTGTTCTCCTCATAGAGCGTAATGATGGTCTGTCGACCGAAACATGTCGCTGATGTAACATTACCATTAAATTATATATTGTGGGTTGTACCACTCACGTTATGGATAACCTGTACAATTTAAGTTTTAATGTTTAGATATGGATTTGGACTATAAGATATGAATTATTATGTGGAGAAGAAATGTATCAACATTGGATTCTCAGAAATAAAAAAAATGATGATTTAAAAGCAAGTCAAAATTTAAACTATGATAAAAATTTGGTTAAAAATGTATTTCTAATATTTGTAAACGTTACAGAAAGATGTCTGTTCTGGATATTAATGAAATATTTGGCGTATTTGCTCACAATTTGATTTTAGAAATCATAGGAAAATGTTAGAATTTATTGAAAGACGTGTATTTTCTCCGACTATTTTCGTATGATAAGGGGGATTTTTCGATGCCAATTGGAAGATTATAATAAAGTTAATGAATCAGTTTTTTTATACAGCGAAAAAATCAATTAAAAAGGATTAGTACAAAAGAGAAATTTGGACATGAAATTTTTAACTTGGCGTTAAAATTCATATCTTAATTGTTACGAGGATGGAAATGAAAAACTAAGAAAAAAGAAATTTAATGGACGGATTTTAAATATTAGTTCTCATTTGATCAACAACCGTGAAGTAGTAGATATCGTCCACAAATGTAAAAATTATAAAAATTTTGTAGAAACTAGTTAAAAAAAGATAAAATTTGCGTAAAATAAAAAAAGATATTGATAAAAACTTCTCTCATTAACAATGTCCTAAAAATTATTAAACTGAACAGAAATCCTATTTAAGTTTACTGAGCCTCTTAACGTTATGTGCTTTTTTCATCATTTTAGCTTGATTGTTTTTCCTATAAACTGAAAAAAATCGATATTGTTTAGTTAATCGGTCTAAGTACTTTCTATAATTATTTTTTCCACTACGACACGAAAAGCGCATTATTATTATATTGCAGTAAATCAATAATGTTATCCATGTATCACCGACACAGACGTTTTAAAAGTAAAAATAATTGTTATCTTAATGTAACATCCAACTTTATTAACGGCTTTTTCCTATTGAATATTAATGAAGTTATAATTAAATGTTGGAAGCCGGATCAATAAATAACCAAACCTTTTGTTTTAACTGAGATAATAGTTCTAAAAGAGATACTTTTTTTAATTCTCTTTGTGAATTGTTGGACTGCTTTTTAATCATTAGTTGTAATACTCAAATTTTTGGCAACTATCGTTTTTTTAGGACAAACTCATTTTTTATAGACGAATTCTATTTCCACATCAATTACGCTATAATATCAAGTTGGATCTTTTAAATCGGTAAATAATGCTATCTTATTTTATTTCGTAACTCTAGAACCAAAGTCTCTAATGAATAGAAATTTAATTGGATGTTAATAAGCAATGAAAGATATATAATTCTTCGTTAATATGTAATGAAAGGTAATCATTTAATCGTTACTTTGTAATAAAGCAACTGTTTGTCTTTAATTTTGCATTTAATTAGATGTGAAAATTATTCACATAATAAAATTTAGTATATAATTTATCAATAAAAAATATAGGATAGTAAGGTTCTGCAATTAAAAGGAAAGTATACTTATTTGACATAGACATTATTCAAATAAATACTTTGGCTAGAGGCCTAAGTAAGTTTATTAGCTCTGACCAATTGTACAGAATTGTTTTTTTTTATGAAATTAGTAGATGGACGCTACTGAAATATTTTTATTTTTAATTTAAGTTTAATTTATTTGTTTTTAATTGTAAATAATATGTTGTGATAAATATCAATTCCAGACAAATAAACTGTCAGAATAACATCCAATAAAAAGATTTCCTTGGTGCTGTAACAGATGGTAAATAAAAGTTTTGAATTTAAGACACTAATATAATTAAAAAGTACATATGTAGTTAAAATTAATATAGTATTAAAGACAGCTAAAAAATAGAAACAAGCTACGTAGATAATCACAGCTGACGTAGTAAGAAGATATAGATTAAATTCGTTAAAACGTACTATTTACCGGAGACTAGGTATAAAGAAGTTTAATAAGTTATTAGTTTATACAGCACTTATCTTTGCAAATCCGGTTGCCACACGGTTGTTCCTCCCTACCATAACACTTCAGTCTCACGCCAAAAACCAGGTTTTAGTCTACAGTAAGTCTCCACACCTAAGTAAAAGAAAATATTTTTTGTAGATCAAAAAAGATTTCAGAACGTTTACAAATTGACAGGTATAAACGTTTAGATAAGCAGGTAAAATTTTTTTCAGCAAACTTCTAGATTAACAGGTAAACTTTTTCCAGCTTTGTTTTCCGTCTAGAAAAGTATTTACATAGCTTATTCTCAATTCTCAAAAATCCCAAAATAGCCTATTCAGAAGTCTGAATTTACGTTTATCAGAACGAATTCCAACCAACCTCAAAATACTTTCACCAATAACACAATGATAAATATCACACCATCATATTCCTTTTCTCAAATCCCATTTAACCAAACGAAAACCTATTTTATCGTTGTAAAACAAACAAGATATCCAAATAAAGAAAAAGCTATTATTTTCAACGCTTTCCCATTCAAGACTATTTAATTCCTTTGGGAACTGTTATACATCCAAAACATATTAAACACACCTCTAAAATAACAACTAATAACAGAATCTGTGTGTATATTAAACTGACAAAAATATATTTAACATATTCCTTGATAAGAAATGCTGAAATACTTAAAGCCAGAAAATTTTTTACAGCATGAACTTTTAGTAAATGTATGACAAAAGCATTAAATTGCATTTAATGAAATTGAATGAAATGAAATTTAGTCACATTCGGAATTTAATCACGTTCTTAGTTTTAGAAGATAATACTTCGTTACGCGCCACAATATTCAAATTCCTGATTTTGATTAATCATGATAATACATCTTACAGAGTTTTTATAGTACAAGATGGAATGGTTTGTTTCAAATGTCGTCAGCAGACTGCCCAGTTTCTATTTCAGCCAATTTAAGTCAACAACAGACTAACACAGCTGCCACACCAACTACATTATCAACGTATAACAACACAAGAAGCACATCTACCCCCACTGTCGATATAATACAATTCTCTATTATTAAAGTGATCAACACTTCCAACACACCAATTACATTAGCAACTAATACTCCAAAAAGACCCGCATCTGAAAGTCCCACTATAGATGAAATAAGCTCAGGATCAATTTTCCAAAAACCCAATTCTATTAAAAAAACAAGAAAAGTTAAAATAACCTAAACATTGGTGCCAGTTAAAATATTACTTTAACCAGTCAAAGCATATATAACAGACACTTCTGAAGGACTACCATTAAACTACAAGCAACTAGTAGACTTGTTTGAAAACATTTTTTTTTCGGGCCAAGATGGGAAACTCATGTTCGATGGGTCCTTATCCAGAACCCAACAGTGATGGACTCATCCTACCAACCAAATCAACCTCAAAACTTGCCGTTACCAACGCCTCGGAATTGCTACCCTCACACACTCTTCACCTATTCATACTATTCGTCATCAGAATGTAACATGTCTATCGTCATGTCACCTTGCACTATTACCGACCGTAAACGATACCGCTATTATTACCGCTAAAACCGACCATGATTCACTGTTAATGCTACTGTACATAAGACACCCCTTATAGACGCTAACTATTTATCTGTTTGAACAAGGCCAATCAAAGAACGCGTCCCTCGCTTGGAATTGAATAACGGATGCATTTCTTCTGACAAATGACACAAAACACAATTTCCGTCTTGAGCTAGACTATTTAATGAATCGCCCAGTACTTTTATATCCTTTTCAACTGATACGCTCGTCGCCTAAAGAGCTTGAACAAACCGTCAAGTACTCATCTTGTGAAATTTCCCCTTTTGGTTGTTGGTATGTAGAATAAAAAATCTTTTCTACACACAATTTGTACACATACAATTTGAAAACTAATAAAATGTATCAGAAGCGTGCTTTCGAACACGTGTCTTCAATAATTGTTCAAGGTAAGCTATTACTTTTAGACAAAATGTAACAATTGATCAGTAAACAGCTAGACATTATATTTTCAGTAAGTTAAAAAACATAATTATTGACAAATTTTAAATTCATAAAAATCTTAGAGCGTAGTCTTCAACCACGCTATTAAAACTTGCTTTAGAGCCAAATAATTAATAGCAGTTTGTTGAGCTCCAATTAGCTCAGTAAAACTCCGGTAGTTTATAACAACTCAGCTTTATTTAAAAGCCTTAGAACTATACCAATATTGATTATAAACTACTTAAATTAATAAAAAATGGACTGTATGTTTTTTGACAACGTAAAAACTCAACCATCAAAATTACATTGTTTTGTTGTTACCTGGGAAACGGTTGGTTAGCCAAAAGGCGATTACTTAGGTAATGATTCGCGGTACTGAGTACGTCCAAAGGCACGGCTGGAGAATTTATAATTCGCGAATCTAACATTCTCCCCCCTTTGAGGAGTCATCCTCAACAATAGAACTATGTAACTGCAGAGGCAATGGACTCAACTTTGTCACTGGCCTAGTAAATATCCCATTAGCTGTTTTTATTTTAACCACACGCACTTTATTATCTCGACCAGGCATTACCTCTAATACTCTTGCAAGACACCACTCCAAAGGAGGTAGATTATCCTCCCTCACAATAACCATATCACCAACCTTTAAATTGGTTTCTGAAACCTTCCATTTTGGACGATGTTGAAGTAGATTTAAATACTCCGTAGACCAGAGTTTCCAAAAATCTTGTCTCAATTTTGAACAGTGTTGCCAAATGCTCAGACGATTATTCGCCAAATTAGAAACATCTTTTTCTGGGAAGGAAGTTAGTGGTTGCCCTATTAAAAATGTGCTGAAGTTAAACATGTGAGATCAGAAATTGAATCTGACATTGATTGCAACGGCCTTGAATTAAGTATCGCTTCAATTTGCGTTAATACCGTATATAAACATTCATATGATAGAACCGCGTTACCAACTACCCTTCGCAGATGATATTTAGTGCTCTTAATCCCTGCCTCCCACAGACCACCCCAATGCGGACTATTAGGAGGAATAAATTTTCATTGAATTTCCTTAGTAGATAAAAAATCCTGAATTTGACAAACATGCCCCTTAAAAAATTTATATAATTCATTCAAAGTATTATTCGCACCTTTAAAATTAGTTGCATTATCGCTGCTTATTGAAATAGGATTACCCCGACGAGATACAAATCGTTTTAATGCTAGCAGAAAGTCCTCTGTATTTAAACTAGTTACCAACTCAATGTGAATGGCCTTTGTTGCCATGCACACAAAAAGCGCAATGTATGCTTTTGACACCCGAGCTTTGCGTAACCTCGACTCATGATTGGTCCCCCGAAATCAAGACCTGTGTGCAAAAATGCACGAATCAGTTGTGTTCTTTCAACAGGCAAACTTCCCATAAGTTGTTTTGATCCAATAGCTCTAAATCTGTGACACCTTACACAATTAAGCTAAATCGCCTTTATTCGACGTACAGATTTTATAAGCCAAATAGATTGCCGAAGACTGTTAAGAACTGCTCGAGGACCAGCATGTCCCAACCTTAAATGTTCACTTTCAATAATTATGTCAGTAACATGGCAACTGCTCGGAAGAATAACCGGATGCTTAGCATCAAAAGACAAAAGCGCATTTTCTAAACGTCCCCCTACTCGTAATAAACCATTAGAATCTAAAAAAGGAACCAAAGACAAAATTTTACTATTTTTTGGTAATGGTATGTTTTCCTTTAAACACATAATTTCTTTCGAGAAATATTTCTCTTGGACCATTCTAAAAATGCAAATGCCAGCCTTAGATATCTCATCTACACAAAGAGGACCGTAAAGTTTTAAATTATTCTTCTTAGTATTTTCTATAAACCTTAACACATAAGCAATACATCGTTGCATCCTATTAAAAGAAGAAAACCTTGAAAAAATGTCCAAATCAATAATTGTTGTGGCTTGAAAATGAACTACTTGCCTTTGTTCAGGCAATGAAGATGCGTCCAAATTGATTTGTTCTGAATTTAAAAAACAATCGGGTTCACTTAAAAAATCAGGACCTTTAAACCAAACTCTACATTCTAACAATGCTTCAGGCTGAAGACCGCGAGATATGTAATCTGTTGGATTTAAATCGGATGAAATATGTCTAAGCTCAACGTCCTGAATTTCCGAGACCTGATTAGCGACAAATGTCGTCCATCGTGATGGAGATGATTGCATCCAAGAAAGAACAATTTTCGAGTCGCTATATAAAATAGCTTGGTTAAAGTTAAATTTCATGCATGATTTAAACTTATCATACATTCGAGCTAAAAGCAAAAGAGCACAAAGTTCTAGCCTCGGTAGAGAAACCGTTTTAAGAGGCGCGACTCTTGATTTTGAGTAAACGAGATGACAAGAAACAGAATTATTATCGTACAAAGCTCTAACGTATAAGCAAGCGCCGTAAGCTATCATGCTTGCATCTGCAAACCCTATTAATTCTACCGATTTAAAGTTCCCAGAGAATATCCATCGTTTAATGCTTAGTTCTTGTAACCTTGGAAATTGCCTATAAAATGTTAACCACTCAGTTAATAAATCAGAAGGTAAAATATCGTCCCATTGAAGTTTTTTGGCCCATAATTTTTGCATAAAAATTTTGGCTAAAATTATAACAACGCCCACGAAGCCCATTGGATCGAATATTTGACCTATAATTCCTAAAACCTCACGTTTAGTAAATCTATCTTTTTCAATCACACTTGGTACCGATACGCGAAATGAATCTAAAACTGGGTCCCATAAAACACCTAAAACCTTGGATGATTTATCCCCTTGAAATGAGGCCAAAACCATGTTATTTGAGTTCCACTTATGTAACAAAAATCCTGCAGACTCTAAGAGGACACTTAATTCATTTTGAAGGTTATGTAAAGCATCCAATGTATTCACCCCCCCTAAAATATCATCCACGTACGTTTGTTCCAATAACGTTTCCGCAGCCAATGGATATGACCCTTTACCTTGGTTAGCTAATTCCATTAACGTCCGAGTTGCTAGAAAAGAACTACAGCTACATCCGTACGTGACTGTTTGTAATTCTAAATGACGTATTGGAAGTGAAGGATCATCTCTCCAAATAATATTTTGTAAGACTCTATCGTCTGAATGAACTTTGACACATCTAAACATTTTTTGAATATCACTTGTTAAAACAAATTTAAATGTTCGAAATCTAGCAATAATGTCAAACAAATCAGATTGAACTATACTGCCTGTTAATAATATATCATTCAAACTTAAACCCGAAGTAGTCTTCATTGATCCATCAAAAACTACCCTGTATTTTGTAGTCAATTTGTCTTCTCGAACTACACAATGATGTGGAAAATAGTACCTGTGTTGCTGTAAGAGTTTAGCATCATTAGTAATGTCCAGTGCATGACCCATGTCTAAATATTCCTTAATGAAAGCCGCGTATTCCCTTTTTAAATTTGGATCACTTTGAAACCTTTTCTCAAGTGACAAAAACCTTTTTGTAGCCATAGGAAGAGACTCGCCTAGAGAAAGAGCAGTGTATTCCTGTTTTATAGGTAACCTAACCTCAAAAACACCAGATTGTAACCTTTTAGTAGTTGAAGAATAAATATCTTCACATATCTTGTCCTCAGGACGCATATGTCTTTTATTTGTGACCTCCTCTAACCTCCAAAATTGTGGGATCAATGCGTTTAAATCCGGACCTTGTGAATATAAAGAAACCATAACATTCGAGCAAATATTATTTGCATTGGGAATACTCCCCCCTATGACCCAACCAAACAAAGTATTTTGGAGAATGGGCAAGTCATCACCTAACCTTAAAACACCACCACTAATTACATCGAAATAAATATCCGCTGCTAGTAGTAAGTCTATTTTTGATGGAATACCAAATGAAGGATCAGCCAAATCCAAACCCTTAGGTATATTTAAAGAACCGTTATCAACGTAAGAGTGGGGCAATGGACAAGTAATATCCCTTGGCATTATACCACAAACTGCCGAAATTCTTTTTGTTGGATTATATTGAGATTCCACCTCAATATTAACAACGCTTGTGACTTGAACATCACACTTTCCAATTCCAGAAATATGAATGTTAGACGAAGTTTTTGGTAACCGTAGTTTATCCGCCATGCGTGATGTAATGACTGAACACATAGAGGCCGAATCCAAAAGTGCTCTGGCCTGAACCTTTGAACCGTCATGGCAAACTAAATTGACCATTGCTGTGGCCAAAAGGATTTGTTTATTGACCCTGGAAATTAAACATGGAGAAAAATTTGTTTCATCCGAAGTAGATACCAATGACGTAGACGCAGAAGGTGCTCTATCAATATTTTCTTGAACCTTAGAACTATTCTGCTCATCGTCCCTTTCTTGTCCCTTAAATATATTTGAATTTGAAACCAAATTGCCACTTCCCTTTCCATATTTTTCCTCGTGCAATGAAGAATGATGTCTTCCCTTACAAATCCTGCAACCATCTGACTTGCAGTAATTTGCTGTATGCCTAAAACCCAAACAATTGTAACAAAGTCGATTTTTATTAATAAACTCACGTTTGTGTGCTAAATTAAACCTTTGAAATTTATTACATTTATGCATTGGATGTGCCTCCAAATGACAACAAATGCATTTACCCTTTACCGTATTTGTTGATTCTGTCATTGAATAACAACCCGCCTTTACAAATTTTTGCTTGTACTCTGGTTTTGTTAAAGATTCTAAAACTAAACACCGCTTATCTAAAAAGGTTAAAAAATCCGAAAAAGTTGGCAATTTTGTGCAATCACGCTCGAGTTCGTAAGCCTTGTGTGTGTTAAAATCTAATTTAGATGCCAATATGTAAACCAAAATTAAGTCCCATGTCTCTACAGGTACCCCAAGAGCAGAAAGAGCATTATAGTTTTGTTTAATTTTTGTTATAAAATCCCGCAAAGCTGATGAGTCACCTTTTAAAACTTGTGCTTCCATTAAAAGTCTGATATGACAATTAATTGTTATTAATTTATTGTCATATCTTTTATTTAAAATATCAAGTGCCACATCATAGTTTGACTCTGTAATTTGCAAATCCTTAATCATTAAAAGTGGTTCATTCCTTAAAACCGTTTTTAGATAAATAAATTTTTGTGTTTTATTAAGGTATTGATCACAATTAATAAGAGGGCTCGACTTTACTTTAACGCACGCAATAAAAATTGTCATGTGATATATCAATCGAAAGCCCTTGAGGAGCTGAGTCGATTGCCACCTGTCTCAGTTGGCGCATGCGCAGAATAAAAAAGCTACGAATTATTTAATTTTCCATTATATGTATATGGGGATCAAACATTAGATATATAATGGGAATTAACTTTAACGTACGCAATAAAAATGGTCATGTGATATATCAATCGAAAGCCCTTGAGGAGCTAAGTCGATTAACATCTGTCTGTTGGCGCATGCGCAGAAAAAAAAAAGTTACGAATTATTTAATTTCCCATTTATATATGTCTATGGGGATCAAATATTAGATATATAATGGGAAATTAAATAATTCGTATCTATTTTGTTCTGCACATGCGCCAACTGAGACACCTGTCTCAGTTGGCGCATGCGCAGAACAAAAAAAGTTAGGTTAGGTTTGGTTAGGTTAGGTTAGGTTAGGTTAGGTTTGGTTTGGTTTGATTAGGTTAGGTTAGGTTTGGTTAGGTTTGGTTAGGTTTGGTTAGGTTTGGTTAGGTTTGGTTAGGTTTGGTTAGGTTTGGTTAGGTTTGGTTAGGTTTGGTTAGGTTTGGTTAGGTTTGGTTAGGTTTGGTTAGGTTTGGTTAGGTTTGGTTAGGTTTGGTTAGGTTTGGTTAGGTTTGGTTAGGTTTGGTTAGGTTTGGTTAGATTTGGTTAGGTTTGGTTAGGTTTGGTTAGGTTTGGTTAGGTTTGGTTAGGTTTGGTTAGGTTAAGATAGGTTAGGTTAGGTTAGGTTTGGTTAGTTTAGGTTAGGTTTGGTTAGGTTAGGTTAGGTTTGGTTAGTTTAGGTTAGGTTTGGTTAGGTTTGGTTTGGTTAGATTAGGTTTGGTTAGGTTGAGTTAGGTTTGTTTAGGTTTGGTTAGGTTAGGTTAGGTTAGGTTAGGTTAGGTTAGGTTAGGTTAGGTTAGGTTTGGTTTGGTTTGGTTAGGTTTGGTTAGTTTAGGTTAGGTTAGGTTAGGTTAGGTTTGGTTAGGTTAGGTTAGGTTAGGTTAGGTTAGGTTAGGTTAGGTTAGGTTGGGTTAGGTAAGGTTAGGTTAGGTTAGGTTAGGTTAGGTCAGGTTGGGTTGGGTTAGGTTTGACTTAATTGTTTCTGCTGGGATGAGTGAATATACATTTAACGGATATTTGAATTAAAGGTTAGGGCCGTTATTGAGTCTTTTTGGCATTCTCCATAGACTTATGGAAAATTAAAAAATTCATAACTTTTTTTATTCTGCGCATGCGCCAACTATGAGGGGTGTCAATCGACTCAGCTCCTCAAGGGCTTTCGATTGATATATCACATGACCATTTTTGTTGCGTGCGTTAAAGTAAAGCCCTACCAATAAGAGAATTAAATAATTCAATAAAAGACCTGTAATCTTCATACTTTCCAGAAAAAATAGGAATATTGATGCTTGGCAGTTTAATTTTTGTAGGGGGTAATGACGAGAATAAATTTTCAGAAGAATTTGTACGTAGATTATTCGCAAACCCACTTGACTCCCCACCAGTCGCACCTTGCAGAACTTGTGACCGATTGGAAATTATTGTTTTAATTTTACTATACAGTGAAATGTATTGAGCTTCAACTTCTACCCTATCACTCTCTTGGCAACCATCAATTTCCTCAAGTTGTTCTTGTACATATTCATAATCACTATAAGTTTTTACAAGCATCGATTCCCTAACTACAAAATCATTTACATCTATTGACATGTTATTTCCATTTGAATTTACATAGTTCTCCAACCTAGTTATTTTTGATTTAATTCTGCCTCTTTTTTGTATTAACAATGTTTTATCCTCCTCTCCCATTTTGTTTAACGCTCAGAAAATTATAAACAAATTGAAAATCACGCAAATACTTAACTAATACCACCCTTTACAAAGTATAAATCACTAAATCTAAATCTAAAAATGTCTGTCAAATTTCCAGTCAAAACGTATTCAAAATATCCCTGATGCTGTGTAACAATAATAAAGAAAGATCTGACCTTGCTTCAGCAGTCTTCTATACTCCTTCTTAGTATAATACCATGTAAAATTTCCATATAACAGTAGTCCGCTTACTACCAGTTTCATATACCATTTATCAGCAATCTACCATGTACTAGTCCAGTAATCAACCTTGTATGAATCTGCTTCACATTTGTAAAAATACCTTGCATAAATTGCTAATGCAACAGCAAATTCTAATCCCGTTACAGTACCAAATCACTGGTGTAAAAATCCTCTTTGTTCTCCAGTAAAATCCTGCTCGAAGATGACCAAATGTTGAGCTCCAATTAGCTCAGTAAAACTCCGGTAGTTTATAACAACTCAGCTTTATTTAAAAGCCTTAGAACTAATATTGATTATAAACTACTTAAATTAATAAAAAATGGACTGTATGTTTTTTGACAACGTAAAAACTCAACCATCAAAATTACATTGTTTTGTTGTTACCTGGGAAACGGTTGGTTAGCCAAAAGGCGATTACCTAGGTAATGATTCGCGGTACTGAGTACGTCCAAAGGCACGGCTGGAGAATTTATAATTCGCGAATCTAACACAGTTATTAAACAAAAACCACTTCAGTGTAAAATTTTTAATGTTATAAAAAATCAATTTTCCACAAATATGCATTTAGTACAAATATATGATTTTTTCAAAGCTTTATTAGAACTACATAGTTAAATATATACCTTTTTTATTCAAATCACATTAGTCTATTGATAATTTTTTTGCATTATAAAGAACAGGACCGGCTTTACCGTCCTGTGCATTAATGATTTCCAATTTTGCTTATTTGTTTATTATATTTATGGACGCTGTGTTGAAAGACTTGAAGATAAGACAATTTGTTTGTTGAAATTTAGTAATTTGCTGTCCTATCTGAAAAGTCTGTCCAATACCAACGCCCATACCTTCATGATTCCTTCTCACACACATAAAACTTTTACAAAGATACAACCCTCTAAGTTGGAGCCTGGTATATCTAAGCTGGAAACGAGTTACCGTCAAGTTACCTCTAAGTTGGAGCCAAGTAATTGCCAAGGTATCGCTAAGTTGGAGTAAAGTTATTGCTAATTTAGAGCCCAGTTACCGCCTATGTGAAGACAGTCCCCCAAACCACTTCTGAGCTGTTAAGAAAACTATTACATCCCAAGCAGCCAGAACCATTAAAGAAACTTTCATCTCTCCACGAAGAAGCTGAAGCCGCCCTTCTAGACAGCACAGAAACCTAAAGTTAAGTCCACTTTTTACAACTCCAATTCATTATCAGCAAATACTTACAGTTTCAATAAATAAACAATAGTTTTAAAAACCGTTTCATTTATATACCTTAGACTATAAGTCTTAAGGGTTTAGCGTGGTCGGTCTTTATTTCAAGTAGCTTCTTTATTTGTTTAATTAAAGTAATTACAAGGTGTTTCTATCTTTCTCACCTTAGTTTTTGTGTAGTTTGTTTGCTTAATCGATAGCGTTCAAAAGATAGTGGCGCCCTCATTACTTATACATCCCAATCCTTCCTATGGTGAGCATTAACTTGGAGTCGAACCACCCCCTGGAGAGGGTCTCTTAGCCGGGATCTCTTTTGGAGAGTCTTTAGTTACAAATTGGCTCCCTGCCTTTTTGGGACTAATTTACCTCTACCCATTCTTAGTTTACCTCCTCAAAATCTCGGTCCATCCACTAACTCCTACCCCCAATCGCCCTCTTTAGTGCACCCTCATATACCTCCCACCTACTCACCATTACTCCATTCAATCCTGAGCTTCCTCTTTTGTGGCACCCTTCCACCACTGCCTCTTTGCCTTAGCCATCAGCTCCAATGGGTATGACCTTGACAGCACAGCTGCCGCACTGTCCTGTACCCCTGTACCACTCACAACAAAACCCCCTCTGCACCTGCACCTGTAGTAGTAGCTTTATCCTCGCATGGATCCCCGCTCTTTCACCCCACACTTCCGCTCCGTACAGCATACTCTGCTCAATCGTCCTTGCAATTACTCTCCATTCTCTCGGCCCTTTCCCATTTCACATCAATATCTCCAATCATGCTGCTTGTACTCTTGCCTTCTCTGCTGCCTTCAACATATGGTGTTTGAAGGGTAGTTGGCTATCCAACCAAACACCTTCCTCCCTTTACGAGAAATCCCACCATCGTATCTTCCGCCACTTCCAATCCGCATCGTTGTATCTTTCCCACAATCTTCCTACACATCTTCTCTGCCTTTCTTTCTATCTTCGTCTCTCCTTTGCCGAACACACCACAAATCATCCGCATACACCGTAATCTCACATCCCTCTTCACATACAATCCCACTAACCTCGTCAAACACACAATTCCAGAGCATCGGTCCCAGTACCAATCCCTGGGGCATCTCCTCCCCCTTGAATCTATTATAACCCGAGCCGATAGGTGATTCTCCACTAAATTAACCAAATCCCCACCTACTCCGCGCTCAACACCGCTCACTTGCTGACACTATTAAACGCGTTCCCCACATCGAAAAACAGTAGTAGTGCCAACTTCTTGTTTCTCCAGCTTTCATAATGCCATGGAAATATACGACAAATTATGAATATCTGGTGATCATGTTAAACAAAATTTATTCTCTGCTTACAGAAAGACGAATTAAAATCCGTATCACTAATCTTAAACAGAAAATATGAAGGCCCTAGGAAACCAAATCATTTATGGATCAATGTGCACAGAAAATGATTCATTCCCTCAAGAATAAAATTCTACTTTTATTTATTTATTATTATGTTTAATCCAATGCTATTTAAATAAATTATTCAGTGGACCCTAAACGATTACTACGAACGTCTACCTATGCTACAAAACTTATTATCAGGACATCTTCCTGACATTTTAAACCTTCAAAAGACACTTGTTAAACTAGATCATTATTATTCACAAAAATTACCAGTGTTTCATTAAAAACAGAATAAATCGTCAACATGCCAGTGGCGGAGTTGCGATCTATGTTTCGAAATCATTAGAAGCAGAAATTCTTCCGATTAATTCCAATATTGAAGTCGTTGCCGCAAAAATTAAGAACTCGCATCCGATACACATATTCTGTAATATGTACCTACCACCAGGTCAATTGGAGATGCAAGACATGTTATTAATCAAATACCAAAACTGAGATTAATTTTAGGTAATTTTAACGGTCACCACATATTTTGGGGCTCCGAATTAACTATTTGAATTTTAACATATATGATGGTAGTAAAACTGGGTTTAATTCTGCAACAGGAGAATCATCCGCAATTCGATATTTTCATAAGAAATAAATCAATGAAATTCCTTTGTAATCATATAATAATTTATAAATATTTAAACCTAAACTCATTGCAACGCAACAATTCTGGTTATTTTTTATATAATATAAAATTGAAAGTAAGTTAAAATCGATAAATTCAAATAGAAGTCGAAACGCACCTTCATTGGTCGTGACGTCAAAACTCATATCGATGACAGTTTGTTTACATTTAATGTGTGGTAATTGATAGAGTTGGACTTTTATTGTGAATTATTGGTTTAATTTGGGTTATGCAATCATAAAATGTCGTCAGTAGGGTTTGTGAAAGCATTGTTAAACAATTTACCATCCTTAGACATTTCGAAATGTAAAAGCAACAGCGTAAGTACCTATTTTGTGCTTTCTGCATTAAAAAATGTCTAGCTGACTTATTTTTATGAAAATCAACAAAAAAAAAAGAAAAGAGATGAATAAATATAAATAAAAAACTTCGCACAATCTCGCAGATACACTGTTTACAATAAAATGATGGCGCTTTCAATGACACATATGAATAGTGACGTAGGCCACCCGCCATGTTGGATCTAGTCGTTTACGCGGCAAATTTCTGAATTTTAATTTAAGGATGGAATAACTATGCTACAAAATTTTTTTAAGTTTTTTTTATTTTTTGGGGTAATGGATTGCTGCTCTGTCTTTCTGCATGATTTAAAAAAAATGGAAAACTCCGAATTGATCTCTCGTTTTGTGATCCTTTAATTTCGTTATCGATATCCTGGGAAGTGGATTCTTACTTATATGATAGTGATCATTACCCGATTATTATACAGAATACTAAGATCAAAACTAACACTACCTCACTATCTCAAATTTGGAGATGCAAGAATGCAAACTGGGATGCATTTTCTGAAAACATTCAAAAGAAAATAGAAAACCTTAATGTCACCGAGGATATCAATAAGAATGTAAAAAATCTTGAAAGTATAATTATCTCTGCTGCAGAATCTAGTATTGGTAGAACAAAGCTAGTCGCAGATAAAGTATCAGTTCCGTGGTATCTGTATCTATAATTCTGGAAGGGTCGGTCGCTCCACAGCACTTAGGCCACATTTGGCCCATTGTGCGTTCTTCTGAGATTGAGCCTAACCTGCCTAACCTATTGGCTCGTCAACCATCCTACCTGTTTAATGTAGGTGATAACGTCACCTGTGGGCAGCTCCCTCAAATTGGCATAAGTTAGCCAGAACTCGCCGAATACAGAAAGTCTTATTAGAGACAGTGCCGGTCAGTCACAAAGGATGTGCTCAACTGTCTCATCCTCTTGTTCACTTCCTCTACATAGTGGGCTGTCCGATAAACCCAACCTGTTCAGATGTTTTCGTAGGTGACAATGACCAGTAAGTATACCTGTGACCAACCGCAGGTCCTTTCTGGTTATGGCCACGTATTTCTTGGCTGCTTTGCTATTTGGATATTTCAGAAGTTCCTTGGATAGTATGCAACCTTTTTCTTCGTCCCATTTTCCCCTGAATTTGTCAAGGGAGCGTTCCTTTACTAGGTCAACCACCGCTGATGCCGGCAAGCTGACAAGACTGCCGGGTCCCAAGAGCCTTTGGGAGGCAGCTTTTCTAGCCAACGAGTCAGTTATGCGATTGCCTTTTGAAATTCCATGACCTTTTATCCAGCCCAGTGGTTTTGTCAAACGCATCTTTGATATCTATAAATACGCCCAAGGTGGACTCTTTCTTGTCCAGCGATCATTCGATGCGGCCGGCCACAAGGTGGAGGGCCGAATCTGTAGATTTCCTTGGGGTGTATGCATGCTGATTTGGATGTAGTGGATTACTCGTAATCAATACATCTATAATGTACCTTTCACATAGTCTATCCAAAGTTTTCATTGTGAACGATGTGAGACTGATGGGTCTGTATGCCTTTGGGATGGAATGGTACAATCTTCCTGGTTTTGGTATAAAGACCACCTTGACTTCTCTCCAACCTTTAGGAATGTACCTCAGTGCCAAAGAGGATCTGAGGATTCCTACCAGGTGCGGCATCAACACCTCCAGGCCCCACTGTAGTAGGGCTGGATAAATGCCGTCAGTTCTTGGTGATTTAAAGGGGGAGCAGCTCAAAATGGCCCACCTTAATTTGTCTTCGTCGACAATCTGGTTTGTTATTCTCCAGTCGTCGTCCGTAGGATAGTGTTGTTCCTCGTCCCTCCAGGTTGCCATATTTTGAAATCTGGAGTCCGGGAAGTGCGTTGACATTAGCACATCCAGGCTTTCCTTCAGATTGGCGGTTTTTGTACCATCCTCTTTGGTTAGTATGCCAATGTTCCGGTACGGGTCTTTCGACAGAGCTCTCTGGAGTCTGGCTGCCTGTGGAAATTCTTAAAATTCGTCACAGTAGGTTTTCCAGGCTCTTCTCTGATTTTGTCTAATGACTATTTTATACTCTTTGAGGTGGGACTTATATGTGTCCCAGTCCTCTTTGAATTTGGTATTCTTAGCCTTGTTAAAAGCCTTTGCCCTCAGCCGATCCAACTTACGGCTCCACCAGGAATTGGTTTTACCGCTAAGTTCGACCTTTCCGAGGGGGCAGGATTTCTTATAGGCATGTTTTATGATGTTTTGCGTAGTTACAGTTCCGTGGTGGAGTGAAACATGTGAACCCGCCGTTAAAAATAGTAAGCATGCCTTTAACATTTACAAGAAACACAAAACCATAGAAAATCTCGGTGAATTCAATTGACTAAGAGACATTTCTAGATATATAATAAAAACTGCAAAAAAGAAATCTTGGAGAGAATTTGTATCTTCAATCAATAGATATATCCAATATCTGATGTATAAAAAATCAAAAAGATTTCTGGTAAAAACTTCATTCAAAAAATAACATCTCAAGATCTCAATTAAATAACAGTTACAGATGACAAATTGCAAATATTCTCTCCGACACATATGCTAGTCACTCCAACAACACTAATTATGATAACACCTTTATTACCAAGCAAGTTTCACAGGAAGCAAACGTTATTGCGATTTTTGACAGACACGATTCATTAAATAAGAATATAACTGAAACTGAATTAAATGAAGCACTAGAATACTTAAAAGATACATATCGAGGGCCAAATAACATTCCTGTAGTATTCTTGAAGCATTTGCCTATTTTTCGATATTAACCACGCATTCGACACGGTTTGGCGATACCATATTGAGAACGTTGTCGTGACGAGCAGCAGGATCCACTAGCATTAGTTCAGGAACCTTGGATAAGAAAAGAGAAGAAAGCAGGGTTAAATGACTAGGTCATAAAATTTTTGGGTCTCCGCTTACATACCAATAACAAGGGCGACATCACTATCAGCAGAAGAAGCATTTTTGTTAGTGAAACTTATCTAGGATCGATCAACATAAATTATCATTGACTGTGACGATATGTGGTATGGGGTGCTTTTATTATATCTCAGTATTTTAAATAACGTAACTCTCCAACTACAAAGCTATTCTTTACAGCACCGCCTCCACCAGCATCACAAGTACAATCCAATCTTATGAACGAGCCGTCCTTAGATATTGTAAATTTTAAAATCGTCTCACCCCCAGCAACATAGTTTACGAAAACACAAACATTACCCTAGTCCTTGATCGTTTCAAAAATTTCCAATAGCGCTATGTTCAGCGCACCCTACTCTCCGACAAAACATTAACCAAAAACACTCTAAAACTCCCTTGGCTTATTAAACGTCGCTCCCAAAAACCAAGAGGAAAGCTCCTTATCTGCCACTACGTCTTCTCCAAACAACCCCACGAGACACTCTCCCCGAGGAATACGATGTATTCCTCGACACATCACACGTAGCGATTCGCTAATAACCCACACCTGGGCCTACCCCGCAGCATTCCCCGCCCCCGGGGATGCAATTAAATCAATCTCTACTCCCACAAACCCGGGTAACTCCATCGAGGAATCTTCAAAATTCCTCGAACTACCCCGTTAGCCTAGCTAACTCCTCCAAGGCGCTCTGTCAGGTTATAGATTTCCTGTGGTTTTCCTACAGCACTTACCGAATGGCTGACAGGAAGGAAACAACCACAGCTCTGTACCCGAATTCCCACCATGTCCAACACGCCGCGTAAATTTAAGCTCTTTGCTGCGAATTCTTTTACTTTCCGCCCAAGAGACCTCACTACCCCCAACAGACACTCATCTGTCGCTTCGAGCCATTATCTCCTAGTCCCAACACAAAACTCACCCAGGACAATACGACATCCACTCAAAAACAACGCAAACCCAGCCCTGCAGAGGATCTTAAATCCTAAATCTGGGCTCATCTATTTTTTATTCTCCCAAACCCTTAGCAGAAAAATCAAATTTTCATCAAATTTCATACACATTAACTCATTCAAACTGGTGTGTATCGGACGACATATCAATGTCTGATCACCGGTGGGAAACATTTGAGGTAAATTAATCTACAAACACAACAGAAATACTGACTGTAAAGTACAAAGTACACTTTGTCATCTAAAAGTAACACTAAAGGACGTTACGTTAAAACAACAAACATCAAGTAGGAACTCGAAGGACATAGTGATGTGGTTATAATTCTAATCAATAGTTCAATCAGGTTTAATACTTTTAACGGCAATTCCTTCATTGCTATTAACTTGATTTTCCCCCTTACATCTACTTCCGCTTCTTATCGATTTAGATGCTTCTTATCGATTTAGATCAACTAAATAGCTACCATTTCTGATTCACACCGTTTAATAATTACAAAATTCACTAATCTTAAGACTATTCCCCAACTGTTGGATTCTAACTTCAATAGGTTTAATTTCACATATCTAAGACAAATTATGAAACCATATTTAATTATTATTAGTAGATGTTATACCTATCAGAACTCTTCTTCCTACTGTTAGTTTTTTACTCCCCCTAAAAAGAGCACATTTCTTTTCACCCCTTAACCCGTAGTACTACTTTTGGTTTTTTACTCTATCTTTCATACCCAACTACCCGTCCTATTTTTGATTTTTTAATACTAGAGCTTCTTTTAATTTGTTTTTTGTTATTTGCCCCTATCCTACTTTTAGGTTTTTACTCCATTCATAGGGGTTTGTTGGATTTTTATCATCAATTTTCATAATTCATATTTCTTTACTATCCTTTTAATGAAATTATTAACATTAATTTATTAAATATACACTTTTTTTAAGACCTCATGACTTTTCAAATTATTGTAAACCTTTTGTAGCCAACATTTTGTTTCTATTAACAGAAAATTTGAGACACTTGAGATTTTGTTTGCGTGGTTATATGACTTTTATACTTACCAAATATCATTATTTATTTATTTACAGCCTGATTATGGTCTAGTCTTCATTGCATTGTAACTCTAATACAGAATTTATAGTTTAAATTTATGTTTTATTGAATCTGTCCGTTGGATTCTACCACATTTCATATGGATGAAATTTAAAACGAAATTATTACAATTCATTTTGTTTTTGCAAATGAAAGTCCGAAAAAACCAAACTTTAAATCGAAATTCTTAGTAAAACCTGTATACAGCGAACTGCATATATTTAACATAAATTTCCATCTACAGAGCTACCTTGATTAAATAAGTTGTGTTTGAAATAATCAATGGTACATCCGGCAGCGGAATCACTTATGTTCAACTTCAAACCCATAATTGCAAATTGGGTTCTTCGCTTCATTTCTCCTCTGCATCAGTAATTTTGCAGAATAGTCAGCATATCAGTAGCGGGAAATTACCCCGGGAAGCTGCATAAATTTCCTAGTTGAGCTATTCATTTTCGGTAAAGTATGTTTAGTTTAGTATAGCAGAGGTTTTCTCGTGTTTTCTTTTTCTGTTGTGACAAAGAGCCACCCCGAGAATTCGAAATAGTTAGTTGTTAAAATATTTTTAACTATACTGTTTTTAACTCATGACGTATCTTAAACTTGTTTAATTTATTGCTAAAGCTTTTATTTTATCCTAAATGTAAGTTTATATCATTAAATATTTCTCGAGATATAGTCATTCCACACAAGAGGACTTTTTTATAATTTTTAAAATAAATAACATAAAAATAATTTATTAAGCACAGTAAACAACTAAAAGGTTGAATTAAACTTTCACTATTTATTCGTAAAAGAGTATCCTTTTCAGTGTACATTTCTTCTGTGCCACTTCTGAAAAGTATAGAGTATGTGCGGTTCTAAAGTCCCTTCTCCCCCATTTATTTTTTGAACCGTTAGAATTAGAAATTTGAAATTTTGGGAAAGTGAAGTAGGAAATGTATATTACTTTTTTATAGATAGTAGGTGACGTCATCATAAAAAATGGCGGACGTGGGCCCTTTTGGAAGATAATTTTAAATGGCACCATATGGCAAGTAATACATCATTTAAAGGCTTGTTTTAAACCCTTTCCAATGATACCAAAAAAATTATTAATTCTTCTTCCTTATTTACAACTTTCAACCCAAAATTATAAAATTATTAAGGGAGGTTAAAATATTTTATTTGGTAAAAAAATACGTTCTAATAATAAAAAAAAAATTAAATAATATGTTCAAAATGTTCACCATTTACACCTGGCAATAAAAAAGTCTAGCAGAAAACTGTTCCCGAACGCGTTCAAGTGTCTCTCTAGAAATTAACCTGCATTCTTCACTAATTCTTCGCTTTAATTCGTCAATGCTCTCAATTGGTGTACCATAAACTTTTGATTTTAGGTACCCCCATAAAAATAAATATAGTGGGTTCATATCGGGAGAACGCGCAGGCCACTCTATTGGAGCCCGTCGTCCAATCCACCTATCTGGATATTGTTCATTTAAATAATTTCTAACAGGTTGATAAAAATGGGGAGGAACATCATCCTGCTGAAAAGTTATTTTCATACGATGGAAATCGTCAGCATGATCCTCAAGAATCTCTAAGATTCGGGGTTCATTACCATTCTGGAGTAATTCCAGGTAAATTTCCCCAGTTAAATTTACGTTTAAAAATATAGGCCCAACAATGTAGTTTCCCAAAATTCCTGCCCACACATTCACTTTTTGAGGAAACTGGGTGTGACCTTCATAAAAAAAGAGAGGATTTGTGTCACTCCAGTATCTTACGTTCTGGGTATTAACTTTACCATTAAGAAAAAAAGAGCACTCATCACTACAGCAAATTGTTTTAAGATAATAATGATCCTGTTCTATTTTATTTCTTATTTGCTCACAGAATTCAATTCTGCAATCTGGATCATCTTCTGTCAGCATATGGAGCATTTTAATTTTATAAGGATGAAATTTTTGTTTCTTTAAAACTCTTTCACAGTTGATAAAAACACTTCACAAGTTTGTGCAACATTTGAGGTGGATTGTATGGGGTTGACTACCATTTCGGCAACTATTTCGACTTGTTTGTTTAAAACATATTTTTTCAAATAAACTTGAAAGTTACGTTGAAACAAAGAGTTTTTTTTTTATTCTTATCTAAGAGTTGTCTCAGGTACTGTCTGGATATTGGTTGATCTGGATGTCTTTCATTAAAAATCCGTTCGGCTTCATGCAGATTAGTTCTTACCTCATCAATAATTAATATTGCTTCAACTTTTTCCTGCGACATTTTAAAAAACTCTTATTTATTATTAACTATTATAATATTATAATATCATTATTATAATATTATAATTTACTAAATCACAATAATGATAAAGAGGTAAAATTTTACTATTTTTACAAATTATAATTAAGATATGAACCAAAAAGAAATAAAAATAAAAACTTTGAATTTAAACAAAAATAGTATAGTGCCAAACATTTTAAATTTTTAGTACGCCAGTTAATAGCATTGTACCTACATTTAAAGCAAAGAATTCGATTTAAATAAAAAGTCGGTAAAGTTTTTTTATTACGAAGAAGTAAATGGTGAACACTTTGAACATATTATTAAATTTTTAATATTATTAGAACGTATTTTTTTACCAAATAAAATATTTAAAAACTTTAATAATTTTATATTTTTGGGTTGAAAGTTGTAAACAAGGAAGAAGAATTAATTTTTTTGGATCATTGGAAAAGGTTTGAAACAAGCTTTTAAATGATGTATTACTTGCCATATGGTGCCATTTAAAATTATCTTCCAAAAGGGCCCACGTCCGCCATTTTTTATGATTACGTCACCTACTATCTATAAAAAAGTAATATACATTTCCTAGTTCACTTTCCCAAAATTTTAAATTTCTAATTCTAACGGTTCAAAAAATAAATGGGGGAGAAGGGACTTTAGAACCGCACTGTATATAGAATACAGAAACCATTGGCATCTTTTAAATATATAAGAAAGACTGATTAGTAAATCGATGGACAATATTATAATGTAATTTTTGAGAAGTTCAAGAAGATGAAATGAATTCTGAACTTAGGAAGGTGCATGTTCTGCCAAAGGTTAAAGAGAATAGGCCAAATGCTTGGAGAGCTTTCGGGTTGAACAATGAAAAGCACTGACATTGGGCGTAGAGGAATGTTTGGTTTGTGAATTGTAGATAAGTCGTAGATTTTGGGAGTGCTTGACGATTTTTCTCTGGGAATAAGATTGGATTTGATACCCGAAGGAAGATTTGATTTATTTATACATGCCCTCGTTGTTTTCTCTAAATAGGTAGTGGGGTGATTAGAAGATCGTTTATAATCGGAAGTTTCAAGAAGTTGCTTTATTTTTTCGATGTAGTAGGAAGTATTTAAGATGACAGTGGCGTTGCCTTTATCTGCTAAAAGGATAACAATATCCTTACCCTTTTGCCAGGGCTGTAAGAGCTGAAACTAAGATAAGGGTATCAGTAAAGTTGTGGACTACCGTGGATGGTTTTAAAAACCATGATTTTTGAGGATTTTGTGTTTTGATGAGATGGTTAAGTTTACGTTTTTGGATAAGGGTATTTGTTTCGACAATATTGGGATTTTTTGTTGATCAGTTGATCAAAAACTGCTAACAAAATCTTTAATTCTAGTTGTAAAAACAATATTGTATTTTGGTATAGATATGTTGATGATGTGTGAGCAGGTTTTGTAGGTAGCGAACGGCAGTTAGATATATTTTTTAATTATATTAATACCTTGCATCCTAAAATTAATTTTACTTTATAAGTTGAAGAAAATAATTCAATTAATTTTCTAGATTTAAGAATTGAAAAAGTTAATAATTCATTAAATTATTCAATATACAGAAAACCTATACAAACAGATGTAACCATACCATATAATTCAAATCATCCACTATCACATAAATTAGCAGCTTATAATTTCATGATCCATAGAGCATTTTCAATTCCAATGAACAACAATAATTTTAATGAAGAAATTGAGATCATACAAATAGCTACATCTAATGGCTATCCAATACATTTGATAAATAAATTAATTAATAAGAAAGAACAAAAAGTGTCACTAGAACTAATATTTCCGAAACAAACTAAAGCAATTAAAAGCTATAAAAGTATTACATATTGTGGAATAATTTCCAATGCAATTTCAAAAATAATATCTTCGGCAACATCAGCATTAATATCATTTAAAACACAAAATAGTATTGGAACAAAATTGTTAAATGTGAAAACAAAATTACAAAAATTAAAAAAATCTGGTGTTTGCAAAATTAATTGTCCAAAACGTAATGCAGTATATATAGGTCAAACACAAAGAAATTTTGAAGTAAAATTTAATGAACACTTAAGAGCATATAGATTACATTAACCAGATAAGTCGAACTATGCAAAACACCTACTGGAACATCCAAACTCACTTATACACACCAATGACATTCATATACTACACATTTGTGATAAAAAACAAAATTTAGATTTTCTAGAAGAACAGTTTAAAGTAATTAATGATCAAATAAATCTTGGAAGTTCTCCACTATTAAACTGTTTACTTTGATTAAGTCTTCATTTTATACATAGATAAGACATTATTGTAACATAAATATATTAAGTTATTGTAAAGATCAGCATGATATAGTTTTTTCTTGGTTTTTTCTTTATCATTGCACAGTTATACTGATCTTAGAGGGAAATACATCCAGGATAATCCCTTAGGGCTAATAACATCTAGGCTTTAATATTGTTATGTCTTATAACTTCCTTACTTGGTCTAGCCTTACCTCCTTATCAACATCAAGTACCTAGTTACAAACAAACAAATTGTAATTTCAATATGTCAATCTGACGATGCTAGTTATAGCGAAACAGCTGTAATTAAATTTTAAAGCGAATTTTTCGAATAAATAGTGGAAGTTTAGTTTAACTGTGCAGTTATTTATTGTTCTTAGAAGTAGGTGTACTTCACGTGAAGTATTTCAAATCAACTTATTTTTATTTGTATTTTCTTTTAAATTTATAATTACTAAACTATAATAGAGCATTATTATGTTTCTTGTGAGTAACAAATTTTCTTTAAATTTTTACGAGATGAATTAGCAGGTTTATTTTAAAATAAAATACCTTTTGGTATTATATCTTCACAGCGATATAAATAAAGCTAATATTTACTCTCATCTTAACGTTTCTACTAATATCTCCTAAAAACTTAAAAGAACCATCTAATTTATCCCGACTTCGGAAAATTGATAGTGTCCAAATGTCCCTTTGTGACCTGAACTATGTCAGACTTCGAGAAACTGAGTGTAAGCTCGGGAACTTCAAACTTCATCTGGCAAGCCGCATTGTTTGAATTTCACAATTCTAAATTTGCATACACTCTTGATGCTCGAGAAATAGCAAGTGCAATGGTTTTAAAAGAACTTTTGTAGACAATTAAAGTTTGACTCGTAAATGAAAAATTTTATTTTGCTGTTTTATTTTATATATGGGTAAGGATTTAACATTTACACACAACAAATAATTTAAAAAAATATCTTGGATTGTCTTACATAAATCTATTTCTTATTTTGAAGATTTATTGACATGATATATTTATACTTATCGCAAAACAAGTAGCGCTGCCCATTATAATTGTTATCTTGCCATGGAATCAGTAATGGAAGATTTAGTCTAATTAAAACCAATCCGACGAATCTGTTGTGTTTTGTAATTTTGTTGCTCTCCTTGCTTTTCGCCTCTAAATCTAGCAGGCCCTAATATGGATTTAGAAATAACAATAGATATTGATGCTGAAAAACAAGTAAAATGGTCCCATCGACATCATTACGACCTAAACCAACCGCACATTGATAAAATTGCATCAAATAGGCGGCTTGCTGACGGGTCATTGTTCCCAGAGACTGAAGGATTATGATGGCCAGTCGGAATGAGGTAAGGTAATTAATACTAACAGTTACAAAAAGATTGTTATCAGGGACCAAACTATTACAACGAACAAGTGTAAAGCACATAAAACATTTAAATATAGACAAAATCACCATATTATGTCGAATTCAAAAGGCTGCCCTTCTTGGATCAGCGAATATGCTACTCCGATACATAACGAGATCCTAGCTTCTTGGAAAGTACCCGATGCGTAATGACTAATTCAGTGAATTTAGCACTGCAAGATCTATTAAAATAGCAATAATAATAAATTGATACCGGCAAATTAACCAGATATAATAATAAGGAACGATAATGATAAAATATGCACCTAACCTAACCATAAGAGAAGTTGCTATACCATGCGATCCCAATATAATAAGCAAATAAGCAGAAAATATGCTATAATATTAAAATTCAGCTACAGAAATAGAAAGGATGTGGCACGTTAAAGTAGATGTGGTGCCAAAAGTGATAGGGGGCTGTGAACAGTATCTAAAAACTATATTAAAAATATTAAAGAAGTTCCTGATGTGGTAAATCCAGATATTTTCTAGCAAATTGCGATAAATGGTACAGCACACATTATACGAAAGGTATTGTAGCATGAAGAACGACCCTAGGAACTAGGTAAGCTCTCGGTCAAAGTATTCCAGTGCATACTGTTATTAAAACCATAATAATAACGGCAGAGTTCAAATTTCTTGATTAAATCAAGAATTTTCTCTTCCACTTAACCAGTTTCTAAATACATATACATATGCTTACAACTGAAAAAAACAAACTTTGAAAGAGAAGTTAAATAGTAGTGTGAAATCCATTACAAATCCAATATGTTTAATATAATTTTTATTGTTTAGAAATCAGAAATTACAGATTTTATTATAAATGAAATACTACATATCCATAAAAGTTTTAAGCTACCATCAAGCAAATTACTTTTAATTGTAAGTTTAAATCCACTTAAGGTGAGTACTTTTAAATGATTGGCTATCCAGTTTCGGGTTCTAACTACATTGAATGAAAAGCTGCCCTCAAATAAGACAGTTGAATGTTTGGGTATCGTTAAGCGATCAACTTGTCTCAATTTTAAATTACATACGTCGCGTCGGTTATAAATCTAATTTTATTCTACAAGTACTAAGGTACTTGTATATTGTGATTTATAATATATTGTAATGTATAGAAATTTTAAATAGTATGATTAATAATTTATTAATTTTATAATTATATGTTTTAAGTTTTTATTTATTAAATTTATATTTTATGGTTTTAATTGTTAATTTTTAATGTTTTCTGGGCTAAGATTATTTAATCATGTGTCTTTCAATTTAATTTTACTTTATCGATATTTAATTAAATTATGACTCGCCTGGTATAAATTTTATGAGCATGTGAAAAACTCAAACTCTATATTCTCAGTAGTCGGTTCAACTGAGTAAGAATATTTTTAAATCACTTTTGTAAATGATATGGTAGGTTTACATTCAGACCTTAATACAATCCTGTATAATTTTAAAATATTTATTAACCTTCAGATATCATATGAATGTTGAAACATAGATACTTTATTTGAAAGTCATTTATCGATTCTCATATTTCTTCTATAATAATTCGATCTTTGATAATTATGTTTTGAATATATCAGTTAAAACATTGAATTTATTTTACATAAATTTTAAAACATGTGATTAATTTTTAATAATTGAATAGTGATAAATGTTCAATGTATAATTTTTAAAATTAAAGACTTACCGTAATTAACCAACTTCCCTGGAATATTTACACCAGCGCTCCTACTCGGTGTTCTGTGTTCCAAGCAACCCTGAAAGGCAAAGATGGCATCAACGGCTCCCTTCGATGAACAATGCTTGGTCCTTCTTGAAGATTTTGTGCTATTTAAATCCAGGAGCGTAAAAATTCAGATGGGTGATTATTTAAAATATTTCCATTTATTAGATTTTTTCACTTTATTTAAATTGCTTCAACTTTTAATGGTTTAAAACATATAATTTTTCAACTTGGCAGTTTAACTAGTGGGGGTAACGACTTCAAATTATTTAGAACTGGGCGGCCATTAAATTTAATCGTTTTTCTTTTGTTTTTCCGACGTGGACTCGCCTTTGCATCAAATGAACTGACCCCTAAAAAAATATATTTCCTCGGTATTTATACTCTTTGTCCATAAATGACATAAATTATTTAAATTCAATTGTTTATATAGTAAATTTTTTAAAATGTTTTAATAAATCTATTTAATTAATTCTACTTTATTGTTTCATTTATTAAGTGATAATTAAACTTAAACTATTATAATTGTTAATAAAATAACTTTCACTAATTAAATTATTTTTTTCCATGTTAAATTTTTAAATGAAACGGAGCGATTTAATGGCTACCCTTTACAGATCTATAATGAGATTTAAAAAAATTATGAGCAAAAATACTTTATACCTAAATAATTCTTACATAAAAATATTCCTTAATACTCCAAATATTACTGAATAACTTTTTGTGGCTGAAATTCCATAACTTTTTTATAAATAACATTCATGGGCCATATTGTGGCCTAAGTGCTGTGGGTCTATACTCACCCTTCCTACTCTACAGATACAGAGATACAGATAAATAACATTTTAAATTGATTAAATTCCGCCATTTTCAAATTCCAAATTTTGACTAATATTATAAAATTAACAACTTATTTCTACAATACACATATACAAATTTGATCCAAAATATATTAGTAACACATACAAATATTAGCAACAACAAACTATATGTTGTTCTTGCATTCTCATACTCAGAGTCTAAAGTGTTCCTTCACCTTGTAATTATACTCATGACACATTATAACAATTATATATTGTCCTGGTTATAGTGTCCTTTCATCTTAATGATTCATTTAATACATTATTGATTCTATATAGTTCAATTCCTATTGTCTTTTCACTTTATAAGTTCGGATACATTGTCACTTGTTATTGATGGTTTTAATCATGTCACTCTATTCAAATTCTTGGACGATCAATTTTATACCCATTGCTATGGATATTCAAACTACTCTCTACTACTATCTGTAAGTAACTTCTTATTTCAACATAAACTTAATTATGACTTTATTTAATTATTTAGGTCATTTAATAATAGCTCTTTTTATGTTATGAGTTTTTATTACCAACATTAACTTTAAAATCATAACTTTTAATATACACTTATTTATACCAATGATATTTCATGTTTTGTTGATATCAAAACTTAATTTACTACTTTCATTTAATATTTCTTAATGAAACATCATTCTAATGATAATATATAAACATGAATTGAATTGTCTCAATTAATATGTTTTATTTTTCTACTGTGTTTTGGATATTTTAATAACTTGATGTAAGATTCGACATCTAACAAGAAGATCCAACCACACTAGTGAGATATAGTGTTTCTTACTCAATTTATGGTTGGAATCAAATTTATTTAGTGTTCCTAGTTAAATGTGTATAATTTCAAATTAAAAAAGGTTTGAAATTCATGCCTTTGAAGAGTTTATGATTATAACAAATCCTTTTTTTTTAATGAAACATGGACTGTTTTAACAAATAAGGTAAGATTATTTTGATTTTAATTTTGAATCATTACAATATATAATACACATTTATGTAATTTGCGACGTTCTTCCATATTAAGCCACTTTAAACCTTTACAATAAAATAAAGGAGAAGCTCTTCTCCTTTATCCACATATAAATCTGATGCAACAGTTTTTAATACGCTGCAATCTTAATACATCTCTTTTTAATAATTTAGCTCCAAAAACCGAATATTGTCAAATTCTCTAGCTATGTCCAAAATGGGAAAGATAGCTGTTTCTTTTACCACGACTGATTTTTGAAATATCTTCTTCAGCCTTTCGTGCCCACTCTATATGCATTTTGATACTAGTGTACAAGCGCATGGTTTGCAATAATGTCTTCAATGAAGTTGTCTACGCCTTTTTGCCTTATCTATGAACTGAGAGTGATAGGTCGAAATGATTTGGAGTCTGCCACATTCTTCTTTTATATTTTTGTTAGGGATATAACATGTCACCAGGTTAGTCTAGATATTCTAAGAGGTTGAGGAAAGGTCACGACCTGAAACTTTTGCAGGAGTACGGTGAGTACTTGGTTTACACCTGATGACTTGAATGGTAGTGTTTATTACTCATCTGAATCCAATTCCGGAAATCTTCCCTTTTAGGATTTTTAGGGAGAGTTTTAAGAACTATTTCTCTTGATACGCTACCTATGAAGTGGGGAATATAATTACAGCTTTGAAACCTTTGTTGAAGGCAGCAGAGAAGGCGAGAGTACGAGCAGCATGGTTGGGGAGATTGATGTGTAATGAGAAAGGGCCGGGAGAATGGAAGAGGAGAGTTATTGGTAGGAGGATTGCGCAGAGTATGCTGTACGAAGCGGAAGTGTGAAGTGAAAGAGCAGGGATCCATGCGAGGATAAAGCCACTACTACAGGTGCAGAGTGGTACAGGGGTACAGGACAGTGGGTGCATTAGCAGCAGCTGTGCTGTCAAGGTCATACCCTTTGGACCTGATGGCTAGGTGGAGGATGATGAACATGGTGGAGATAATGTTGAGAGGAGAGAAAGAATGGGTAGAGGTTAGCGAAGTTGTGGAGAAAATGGTTAGAAGAAGGGAATGTTCTGATGGCGAATAGTATGAATGAGTGAAGAGTGTGTGAGGGACCGCCGCCCATCTTGAAGTATGCTACGGTAGTGATTCCGAGGCGGGGGTAACGGCGAGTTTTGAGGTGGGTTTGGTTGGTAGGTATCCTCTCGAGGGTGAGTTCAACACTGTTGGGTTCTGGATAAGGATCCATCGAACATCCCATCTCAGCCAGAAAAAAGAAGCTTCGAAACCAAACTGTGTAATGTTAATATTTATTTATTTATTTATTATTACTGATATACAGTACCTAAAAATATCTAAAATATATGCCACACATACACCTATTTACATATGTTAACTTTTCGCAAAACCATAGTATTCTCGAATTCTCTACTTTTATACAATACACAATAATAATACCTAATTAACTTAGGGGAAAATTGAATTATCCTAATAGGAAAATGATTTATAACTCGATGCTCTAAACTCATCATTCAATACTATTTTTGTTTTATCTTGTCATAAGCTAACATATACCACTAGTTTGCGATAATAATTTGAAATGTAGACCAAAAGACGATTTTCGATTGTCTACTGTTGGCTACACGGTTCTAAGAGAAGTCGATCATTATTAATATCCTGTTATACACGAGATCGAAACCTAACAATGATTCGCTTTGTACCTATTTGTCAAATTAGAACAATTCCAGTCATTTAATTGAATCTCTATTGTTTGCTTTGTTCTATAATTAGTATAAATATTAAGGAAGATTTATAAATGTGCACTTTCGCTTCCTGTGCGGCCTTCAACATATATGGTGCTTAAAGGATAATTGGCTATTCAACTACACACCTGTGTGGAAGGTGGAAGGTCCTGAGCCTGAAGGAGGAGGCGGAAGGGCAACTCCTGAGGGCAGCGATAGACGAGCTATCCTGCAATACCCTCAGGAAAAATGGCTACACCTTGTTTTACCGGTTCGGGAAAATCCCCGTCCACGGTTTAACAAGGGAAACAGCCAGTAGTGAGGAGATAATTCCAGGGAGCAGCAGTGGGTCAAAGACCACTGCAGCCGAAGAAGTCACCCCGGTGCCCTCTGCGTCGATGGGAACGGAGGTGCCCAGTGATGCGGAGAGTATCGGGGACTACCACATCTCTGACCTCTATGGGCAAGACTCATCAAATGAGGCAGCCATGGAGGTTGGATATGTGGAAGAAGAAGTCGACAGAACACTTGTCGGGAGTGAGGAAGGTGAGGAAAGGGCACTCACCTCACAAGACTGAGGTAAGGGGGAGGAAAAAAAAAATGGCGGGAATTAATATCGCTCAGATAAACGCCCATCACGCCAAGGGATCGTCGGCGGTTATTTTAAGGACGTTTATCAGAAACCAAATGGGATTAGTACTGATCCAGGAACCATGGGTCCGTGATGGTCAGGTGAGAGGACTCGCAAGTAGGGAAGCCAAGCTTATATATAAAGTAAGTAATGTAGACATACCCAGAGCATGCATCTTGGTAAGTAACAACATTGATCAGTTTTGTGTTTCAGAGTTCATGACGAGAGACCTCGTTCCGATTCGAGCAAACCTCGAATTCGAGAATAGACGTCAAGAAGTCATGATAGCATCATGCTACTTTGCAGGGGACGGGCCTGCACCGCCTACAGAACTGCAAAGACTAGTCGAGTACTGTGAACAGAAGAAGCTGCCGCTTCTCATAGGATGTGACGCTAACGGTCACAATACCATATGGGGAAGCACAGACACCAACGAAAGAGGTGAGAAAATTTTAGAATTTATATTTAATAAGAATCTTGTTATACACAATATAGGGAATACCCCTACGTTTGTAACCAGAACAAGAAAAGAAGTACTAGATATAACACTAAGTACACCGAATCTTAAGGATAGGGTGAAAGATTGGAGAGTATCGAATGAACCATCCCTCTCTGATCATAGAATGATTACGTTCAGATTAGAGTGTAATCCTTCTAAACAAGCACTCAGGAGAAACCCCAGGAAAACTAACTGGGAAAATTACAACACTAACCTGAACGTAAATCTTGCATATCTTAAGACTAAAAGAAATGCCAGGAATCCACTGGCATTAGAAAACGATCTCATAGATCTGAACGAGGCAATAATCGATGCCTATGAATCCAGTTGTCCTCTCCAAAGGACTAGGAAAGCAAAAGATGCGATATGGTGGAACAGTCATCTGTCAAACTTAAGATCCGAAACGCGACAGCTCTTCAATAGAGCCAAACGTAACGGAGACTGGCAGAGCTACACCGAGAAACTTACAACCTATAATAAGGAGATTAGAAAAGCTAAAAGAAATAGCTTCAGAAAATTCTGCGAAGAAATAGATGCTACACCTTCTGCAGCAAGACTACACAAAGTCTTGGCAAAAGGGAAAGTAGACACTGTAATGGCATTACGAAAGCCAGATGGAAGCTTCACAGAAAGCGAAAAAGAAAGAGCTTTGCTCCTATTAGAAACTCACTTTCCCGGAGGAATAGTCCCTTCCGGAAAAATAAATGAGAAAGTTAAAAGACCTACCAGGGAAGACACTGCAATGGCAAAGCACATATATGCAGTGAGGAACGGCTGAGATTGGCTATGAACACCTTCCAGCCGTTCAAAACCCCTGGAACAGACGGAATATTTCCTGCCCTACTTCAACAGGGCCAAGAGGCAATAATTCCACACTTGATCCGAATTAGTCGGAGCAGCCTTGAACTGGGATACATACCAGAAGCGTGGAGAAGGGCTAAAATCACCTTCATCCCAAAAGTAGGAAAACGGGACACTACGCACCCCAAATCCCTTAGACCGATCAGCCTCACATCGTTTGTTCTCAAAACGATGGAAAAAGCTGTAGACAATTACATTAGAATAGAAATCTTGGAACAGGTGCCACTGCACCCCCGTCAGCATGCGTACCAAGCGGGAAAGTCCACGGAAACCGCTTTAATACAACTGACTGACGAAATCCAAGACGCTCTGAATAAAAAAGAGACCGTGGTATGTGCCTTTCTAGACATAGAAGGGGCCTTTGACAATACGCCACATGAGGCAGTCAAAAGAGCACTGATTGAGAAAGGAGTAGATAGAACGACTTCCATCTGGATGTCGCAACTGCTATCTACAAGAATCGCAGAAATGGAGGCAGGACAAGACACTATCTCCATTAATGTGACCAGAGGCTGTCCACAGGGGGGAGTTGCATCCCCGCTTATGTGGAGTCTCACTGTGGACAGTCTACTTAATCAATTGACCAGGGAAGGCATACTATGTCAAGGGTATTCCGACGACATGGTTATCCTGGCAAAAGGGAAGTGTGACATTGTTCAAAGAGGACTGAACATTGCGAAACAATGGTGTGACTCGGTGGGACTCAGCATTAACCCCACCAAAACCACACTAGTAGCCTTTACAAGGAAAAAGAAACCTAATCTAAAGATCATAAGAATAGGGGAGAACATCGTCGAGTGGAAAACAGAGGTCAAATATCTAGGGCTAATCCTAGATAGTAGGTTACTCTGGAACAAACACGAAGACGAAGTAATACACAAAGCAACCAAGGCCCTCATGGTGTGTAGGAACATTGCAGGGAAGAACTGGGGATGTAACCCACGTATCCTGCAATGGATGTACACAGCAATAGTGAGACCAGTAATCACATATGGGGCAGTGGCTTGGGGCGTAAGGGCTAATCTGAATACGACGAGGAAAAACCTCTCGAAGATTCAGAGACTAGCCTGTTCATGTATCACTGGAGCAATGGAAACTTGCCCCACTGCTGCAATGGAGGTGATTTTAAACGTAACCCCACTGCACATTCTGTTAGAAAGTGTAAGGAAGAAAACGATATATAGAATGATCAAAGAAGGAATTATCAGGGAAAAACCCCGATCACTTCATTCTGATCAAACTTGGGAAATGCCCCAAGATGATATGCCAAAGAAATTCAACTTTGTGAGAAAATTCATCACAAGGTTGAGTAATAAATCTGAATGGGATGAAGACACCATACAGAATTTAAATCAAAATACCATAAAGTGGTATACGGACGGTTCCAAGCTAGACGAGGGAACCGGGATAGGAGTTTTTGGACCGAGAGCCAAATACTCAGAAAGCTTGGGCACATACCCGAGCATTTTTCAAGCAGAAGTCCGCGCCATCGAAAGATGTGTGGAATTCAATATTGGAAGGAACTACCGCAGACAAGAGATTGTGATTATGTCGGATAGTCAAGCAGCCATCAAAGCACTGAGCTCAAATATAATCAGTTCCAAGATGGTGTGGGAATGCCTAGGCAAACTAAATGAACTAGGCCAAAAGAACACTGTCACCCTCCTATGGGTCCCGGGACACATAGGAATAGAGGGGAATGAAACAGCAGATAAGCTGGCAAAAAAGGAGCTGAAACCCCACATTTGGGACCAGAACCATCTTGTGGGATCAGCAGTAGAGTAATCTTAGGAAAACTAAGGGAAGAAATGGAGAAGGAAAAATCCAAGTACTGGAATCAGCTGGAAGGACTGAGGCAATCTAAGATACTACTGGGGAACTATGACCAGAAGAGATCTCTTAGCTGCCTCAACCTCAGTAAAAAGGCTCCGAATTCTAACGGGAATATTAACCGGGCATTGCCGGTTAAGAAGCCACATGAAGAAACTAGGGTTAGCAGATGAAGCAAAGTGCAGATTCTGTGAGGAAGAGGATGAAACCTCAATACACATACTCGCAGAATGCCCTGCCTTGCAAAATTCTAGGGCTAGATACCTAGGAGCACATGAAATAGAAGAGGGGGATCTACCTGAATTGAAGCCCGACGATGTCCTAAACTTCCTCAGAAAAATAGGACTCGAAGAGCTGCTATAGGTCTGAGAGAATATCAGAACATGGCAAGTAAGGGGGACACAATAGATCCTATGGGTCGCAGTGTGATTATCACCCCTGACACATACATACATACATACATAACTACACACCTTCCTTTCTGGAAGCCATAAGATATGTTGAACTTTCATAATCCACACTATTGATGTGATAAGAATCCACACCAGTAGTGTGGATTTATTTAAAGTTAGGTAATGTTTGGGCAGCAGCTTTAGGTAACAAATTAAAAAGTTTTTTTTAATCTGGAAATTTGAAACTTTAGTATGAAACTTGATGTTGGAATAATCATTAGCTCGAGATAATAGTAAATTTAACGCTAAACGAGCCAAGATTTTTATTTGTTATGCACGTGTAATATTAAATAGGTCAAAGATAACAACATTACCTTATCACAAAAAGATTATGGATTCGTAAGGAAATATGAAAAAATTGGAAATTAATCCGCCAGGAAAAAGAAGGAATGCGAGATGGTACGGAAATATTATAAATATTAAAAGGAAAAATAAATGTGAAATTGTGATAAAAAATGTTAAATAGGAGTAAATCATCCATAGCACAAAGGTGACTGGTAAACGAAGAAAAATATTAAAATGTCACTTGCCATCATTGGTTTATGAATATTCTTTTAGTTTGCGCCATCTTAAATCTTTGATAGTTTACTTTGTATTGTACTAACCCTTACTTTTTGGTCCATGTTACTAAAAATAATAAAAAACTGTTCGTTTTATCAAAACTTCTACAATTTATTTAAAAAATTGCTTTTTTAAACTCAATGACAGCCGTTTCGTTAGAATTAGCATCGTCAGATTGACATATTGAAGTTACCTTTTGTTTGTTTGTAGCTAGGGACCTGATACTGATTAGGTAGTATTAGGGCTAGACCAAGTATGGAAGTAATAAGACATAACACTATTAAAGCCTAGATGTTAATAGCACTAAGGGATTATTCTGGATGTACTTCCTTCTAAAAACATAACTGTGCAATGGTATAGAAAAACTAGGAAAAAACTATATCATGCTTTACAATAACTTAATATATTTGTGTTTTATGATTACGTCTTATCTATGTATAAAATGTAAACTCAATAAAAGTAAACAGTTTAATAGTGGAGAACATTCGAGATTTATTTGTTCATTAACAACTTTAAATTGTGGATCCGCTAGATGTCTTTTCAATTCAAGTTCTTCAAGGAAATCTAAATTTTGTTTTTTATCACAAGTGTGTAGTATTTGGATGTCATTGGTGTGTAAGAGTAAGGCTGGATGTTCAAATAGGTGTTTTGCATAATTTGACTTATCTGGTTGTTTTAATCTATATGCTTTTAAGTGTTCATTGAATCTTACTTCAAAATTTCTTTGTGTTTGACCTATATATACAGCATTACATTTTGGACAATTAATTTTGTAAACACCAGATTTTTTAATTTGGGTAATTTTGTTTTTACATTTAACAATTTTGTACCAACATTATTTTGTATTTTAAATGATATTAATGCTGATGTTGCCGAAGATATTATTTTTGAAATTGTATTGGAAATATTTCCACAATATGTAATATTTTTATAACTTTTAATTTCTTAAGTTTGTTTAGGAAATATTAGTTTTAGTGACACTTTCCTAACCTAACCTAACCTAACCTAACCTAACCTAACCTAACCTAATCTAACCTAACCTAACCTAACCTAACCTAACCTAACCTAACCTAACTAGATAGAAAATGCTAGTTGTGTGAATCCTATAAAAAATAAACGCATGATATAAATGCATATTTTCTATGATTTTCTCTTTCTACTTTAAAATTTAATTTTATTTGTGTCAATATTCTCTGTTAATTAGTTAAATAGTGCGTTATAAAGTGTCAGACACACATAATTAATAAAATAATAATAGTATATTGTGCGAGAAGTGAAGTCATTGGCCTGATTGGGTAATCGACAACGGCGGACGAGTGGCACATACTATTTTGTATCAAAAACAAAAATTAAATATGCATACGGTCATTTTCTAAGATCCCAACGGTTGAGTCTCATTTTTTTATTTTTCTTGGTGGGGAGTATGCCAGGGACCAACCGAAACAAGTAAACTTTAGAAAGTAGTCTAGGAGAAAAAAAGTTTGAGAACCTATGATTTATATAGAATTCTCCACAGTTTAAAATCAATATCTCACTGACAGAACTAGCGAAAATAAATACGTAAACATCTACTTGACTTATAGAGAACAATTTCGTACATCGCTGTCCTTTATTGGACCAGTAATTTATTATTTACGTGCGGTGACACTTATTGAAAAAAATCGCCAACTTATTTCTCAAGTTAATGCCGTCGTTGTGTAATATGTCCGATCTAGAAGTAGAAGTAATTGTATTAAAGAGACCGGCTTTTCCCGACTTGTATGAACTTGCTGTGCGACGTAATTTATTTTTATGTGCAAGCAAAGAAATATCCCAGTTGTATTTCCGTTTACTTACTAATTTTTTTCAAAACTCGTACTTTTTAAATAAAGAAAGATACAATAGTATTACTTTTTTTAAAAAATCGTTGAATACACTCCTTTAATTAAGTTGTTTTCATAATGTTATTGCAAGTGTAACAAAGCCATTACTTACCTTACTTTGTGGAAGTTGTAGCAAAATATTGAACTGATAATCTGGATTACAAGATCCATTTTAGTAAAATCCTCATTAAATTTATTGTACTAACCCTTACTTTTTGGTCCATGTTACTAAGAATAATAAAAAACTGTTCGTTTTAACAAAACTTCTACAATTTATTTAAAAAATTGCTTTTAAACTCAATGACAGCAGTTTCTTTAGAATTAGCATCGTCAGATTGACATATTGAACTTACCTTTTGTTTGTTTGTAGCTAGGCACCTGATGCTGATTAGGTAGTATTAGGGCTAGACCAAGTATGGAAGTAATGAGACATAACAATATTAAAGCCTTAGGGCTAATAAAATCTAGAAATCCTTATTAATAATCCTTTTTGAACAAGTTGAACTAGAGCTGATAATAATTGCAACAGTTATAAACAATAATATATAGAAAGGAACTGTCTTTGCGTTGTTATAAAAAATCACAAAAACTAATTAAGAATTTTAAAATAAACAAAAGATCTGAAAAGAGGAGGAAATTTATCTTCGACTTTCCTTAGCTGCCAAAACTGTATTTCGATATTTATAATTTTTCCAAAGCCCCTAAGTAAGTCTGGCCTTACACTACCTTTGGATAAACTATAATATACGTAAAACATATCGATGTTTTACCATTTTTCATGTATTTTTTAATTAACAAAATTTTTAAATTAGAAAATTTACATGTAAGCCTTGGTAATTACTAAATACAAAAGCTCAGAATTTTATTATTTAGTTAAACTGCTTTTAAGATGCACAATAACAGATTCCCGTTGTAAAATTTAAAAGGTTTCAATTTTCTACTAATTAATCTGCTGCATTGAAAAATGACAAAAACGCGCTTATAAAGTTTTATCTCAATTTCTTATAAACAAATAAATATAGAGTTTTTTAAACTCCATACACAAAAAAATACAACTATGAACACTTTAAAATGATGCTGTAAAATTTCTATTTAAATAAACATTTATGGGAATTTTTTTATTAAAAGATCCGCGTCAACCATGAAAGATTATTGGCGGCGGGACAATTTAAGTAAAGTCTTAGAACATATAAGTTTACAAAACTATTTAACCCTTATATTAAGTTGTACAGATTAGTTATTTTAAAAAACTTAATCAATTTATCACTGTTGACATAATCCAGCGCACATTTGATTTCACGTGCAAGTTCACTTTGTAGTCGTTCACGCTGGTAGAGTGGACAATGGACAATAATATGTTCTACTGTCAAATTAGCATCGCAGGCGAAGCACAGTTTTTGTTGCTCTTTCTTCAATAGGTACTAATGGGTTAACTTGGTGTGTCCTATTCTCATGCGATGCTGTATCACTTGATCCCGTCGTCTTTGTGACATTCCCATTTTGGTAGTAGATTTGGGTTAATTTGTTGGAGTTTATTGTCTTTTACATTTTTTTTACCATATGTCCATCGAATATTGTTTAATACAGCTTCGTATGTCGAAATGTGGAATTTCTGAATGTTCGTTATCTATTCTGTTGAAACTTCGTTCATCTTTAACTTCCCGATCAGCTTTCTTATTACCTATTATGCCGACGTGAGATGATCCACACGAACTCGACTAGTTTATTCATATTGTGGAGTGCTTCAAGGTCGGTTTTAATTTGGCATAACATTAGATGGACTAATTTTTATTCTTCGACGTTATTTATTGTTAATGCTTTTAATAATGATCGTATTTATGCAAGCAGTGTTAACATCTAGACTTATTCTGGAACTTTGTCAGTTTGTACATTACGTTTTGTAAGTGCTCTTCGCATTCTGCCAATACAAGAGTGTCGTCTACGTACCTTACGTTGTTTATGACTGTTTAATTTACTGTAGCCCCCTCTGTACAATTTTGAAGAGACTTCCTAATTTTGGTTTTCGGTCTGTATGTTGAATAGCACTGGTGACAATATGTACCCCTTTCTAACGCCTCTTTGAGTGTCCATATACTCAGTGATGCCCTTTTCTGTTCCATTATCAACAACAAAAAAACACAGTGAATATTTCAAATCGTCCCCTATTCCCGCTCTCCTTGCTGAAGCTAGAGAACCTCCTTTGGGTATTAGAAGAAATTATCTTAACCTAACCTAACCTAACCTCCTTTGGGTATTAGAAGAAATTATCTTGCTTTTAAAAAACTTTGTTACTTAAAAAAGTTTAATAGCGACAATATAATAAACCAATTAATTCCACAACTTGCTGTAGAAAATTTTACGAACACATACTAGAAAAATAGTCCACCTTTGGTAGACGCCTATACAACATATAAAAATTATCTTGATTTGATAATACCGCAAAATAAAGTTCCAAAATGTAATCTCGAATTTTCAGAAGTAATTTTAAGTCCTAAAGTAATATTTCCAAATTATTGTGATATTCCGGCAGCTAATCAGGCTCACCTGAACACAATTAACAAAAATTATTATAATTTCCTTTAAATTTTTAATGATGGTTCTAAAATTTCTAATGGCACCGCATTTGCAGTCTTCATACCTGGTCATATTACAATTAAAAAAAAAATTTGCAATTATTGCTCCATATTTACAGCGGAAATCCTGGCAATTGAAAACGCCATAAAATGGCTTGTAGAACAAAAAACACATCACAATGCTTTAATAATGTCAGATTCCAAATCTGCCTTAGAGTCAATTTATCAATCAACTAAGAATAAATCTTCCTCTGTAATAGTTTGCAACATTAAGAAACTGCTTCATTATCTATCCACCCAAAAGAAAGCAATAGTATTTGTTTGGGTTAAAGTGTATGGTGGTATCTTAGGCAATATTAAAGTGGATATCTTAGCTAAAGAAGCCACCACTTCGAAACTAACGATTATAATTATTCAGATATCATTAATGTGGGCAATACTAAATCACAAAACCTTTGTAAGAAACAATGGACTAACTTCGTTTCTACATCAAAAAATCATTATACTCTAATTCACCCAAAACTACCAAATCACATCCCCCACATTGACGATTACAATATCCCTAAATCCCATTCCGTAACAATCACACGTCTAAAATTGTGTCATGGAAAATATCCTACCCATCTTCACCGAATTGGCGTTATAGACACCAATATATGTGCATGTGAATCTATTGCTGACCTAAACCATATATTCTTTGCTTGCAAAAAATATAACCAAAACCGTATTGAACTTATATAAATCAACTAATTAACAATAAAATCTTCCTACCCGTTAATTTAACTTCCTTATTAAGTATTGAACCATATAATAAGCAAATTAGTAATATAGTTCTGAAATTTTTAAGGCGCTGTGAATTAGACATTAAAAAAAATAAAACACATTCCAAAATATCTGTGGCAAATGGACATTTATCCAATGCCAAACCTCCCACACACACACACACACACACACATACACACACACACACACACACACACACATACACACACACACACACACACACACACACACACACACACACACACACACACACACACACACACACACACACACACACACACACACACACACATACACACATACACACATACACACATACACACACACACACATACACACATACACACATACACACACACACACACACACACACACGCACACACACAGTGAATGGGAGAATTCACATGGGAGTTTAACTTGACTAGAGTCGGTAGTTTCTTCGTCGGTGGTCTCTATCATTTCTTCTAAGCAGGTAATTTCCGTACCTGTGGAGGGTTGGATGAGGGAGGCTGGAAGTGTTGACTTGAGCAGCGGTAGCTACTATGTCCGGAGGCAACCGTGAAAAAATGCCTAGAGGAGTAAACTTCGATAAACAATACGTAATCCACGCTGTTAGCTACCGTGGCAATGAATGAATGGCTGCGCGTAAATCAGTCATAAACGGTGCCTCCGAGATACCTGGTTACCTCCAGGAGTACCCAGCTGTGGTGGTAGACTTTCAATTCTCTAACTACTCGTGGGATGTGGAATGGATTGCAAGGAAATAATAGAACAGGAAGTAATGGAGGAACAAAAAGAAAGGAAGGAAATTTTTGGTAAATCTAGGAAGGTGAAACGTACTTCAGATAAAGCAGGAGAGTCGGGTGAGTGGACGGTGAAGAGGAAGGAGGTATCGCCTTTGGAGGAGGCGAAGTGTCTAGGTGTTTGTTTGGATAGCCAAGTAATTTTCTAAGGTCTAATATACGTAGTTCTTATTAAGCTGTTTACGAGTTAACTTACGTTATTATTTAGGTTATAAGCAAGTGTTTTTTTGAACATATATAGCGCGCCATGGGCTGATTCTGATAGTGAGCCATCTTGTAGTTACACCTTGACAAGAAAGCATTTAAGTTCTGATGCTAAAGAAATAATCGAGAATGTATGTGTCTTTGCTATCAATTGATTTTAGCTCTGGCGATGCTGTAGCCGAGACGTATGCTTTGACAAAAACGCCTTGGCACAAAAGTGAAAAGGTAATTGTCATTTTAACTAATTAAAAATTAAAGGAAATGAATACTATTATTCAAAATCAATGGTATCTAATTTATTTACAAATTTGAATTTTTATATATTATTAATTAATTTTTTGTATATATTTTGTAAAGAACAAATTTCCATTTAAAAAAGTATATTGGTTTCTGCATAATTTTAACGGTCTAATACTTTATCTATCACCTTCAAATTATAAAGAATGTTTTGCAGAAGTAACTATCTGCTTAGTTTGCTAAGCGTAAATATAATATTTTAATTTTTTAAATAATATTTTTAATTTAATATTAATATTTTTTCCTTAAATTTAGATTTAGATTGACTAAAAAGTTATTTTTTTGAATAAAGCTTTGTTAAAAATTAATTTGTTTTGTAATTTTTAATAAATTAGTTCCTCATTTTCCCACATTTGCTTTAGCTTTTCATTTCAGAAATTATTTATCCACTCATTATAAATTAACAATTAGCAACACCCTGACATACGACTGAATAAAATACATGGAACCAAACATTTTAGCTATTTACTCGAACATAAAAGAAATTAACCCGACCTAACTTGTTTCGGTATACAAACATACCAAAATAATCCAATATTATTACCTTTGGCGAATTAGTCAACTTCACCGTCGTTAAATTAAATTAACGTACGCAAAACGATGTTAATTACACTGCATAAATTAGAGTCGAACTGGAGGTTTACGCTATTCTGATTTGTTATCTAATACGGTCAAGGTCCCTAATTTTTTTCAGCATATCTTTTTGTCGAAATTTTGCGTAAATAAACCAAAAAGGGTAAAATAATTAGATAGGGTTGTTTTTTTTTTAAGAATAATCCGATGCGGAAGCTTACGGCAATTGTAGGTGGGATAATAAATTTACTGAGCGGTCTGTTTGATATCAAACATATGCAAAAAATGTTTGACTTTCTTTTTATAATAATTATTTTAATGGCAAACTAATTTAGTAAAAGGGTAGAGATAACTTTTATTACAACTCTACTGTTAATATAATGAGTAAAATAATAGCAAGGTAGGTTTAACAAACCATTAATTTAGCGTAGTTTTGAAGTGTCTAATCTTAAAATTAAAATAACACCAACACACACAACCAGCATATAGACGAACGTATCTCTAAAGCCAATATTGCAATTAAATATTTATACCCTCTAATAAAAAGAAACAGCAATCTAGAAGACAATAGAGAGATTTTAAGTCACATAAAATTTTAATGTACGTTACACTCTAACGTTAAACTGAGCAAGCGCAGTGTTTCGAAAATATCGGATGATATTTTTAAATATTGTAGGATTTGAATCCATAATATGGTTTAACGAAAGGAGCTACGTTTTATTTGAGAATGTCAATGTCAATGTCAATATGAAAATACACAAGATAAAATTACATTGACGTAAGGATTGTTTTCCAATGGTAGAATGCGATTTGTATTTTGAAAATTAAAATATTGCATATCTGATATTTTATTTTTTTAAAGTACATATGTCAATTTATAATTTAAATTTGGCGTGTTACGGGATTTTCTATAAATATGTACAGTAAACGAAATAATAAATTTATTCCATTTGGGTTTTATAATTTTTTATAATAGGCGTTTACAATAGACTTCATTGTAAAAATGAAATCTCTTTCCACATTCGTCTACTTTTTATTTTGTGTCGACAGTTGGTAATTGTGTGCATTTTATTAGAAAATTTTGATATTAACCATAGTTTAGGAAGAAGGTTATAGATAGCAGACTCTAAGAGTTTTTTAAAAACGTGTTTACAGCACCGCTCATGACCTGAGCACTAACTATATAATTGTATTTTTATTTTATTGGTTAATTTATAATATTTATATTAAAATATTTTAAATAATAAATATATTATAATAATAAATATATTTTTCAAAATATTTTTAAAGTATTTTAATATTATTAACAATTTGGTGTTGACTTATATAAAAATAAAAATAAAATAAGTAATAATTCTTTATTTTTACCAAATAATTTTATTACAAGTAGCTTCTGTTGTTAGAGGATCATGCTGGTTTTTGAAAAAGAAATATTAAATATTATAAAACTGAATTGTCAATATAAAACTCATAATCAGAAATTAAGAATAAAATTTTACATTAACCTATAATAGTAGGTATTTCAACTTCCCTATTTGTTGAAGGGATCAGGTCTGAATAATGCGAATCTGCAAGGTGAATGCCTGAAAAAATTATGTAAGCTCTTGTAATTTAAAAAAGTTTTTGCTTTAATTCACAATCAAAATTTTAAAATTATCTGGAAGTTTTAGAGTAGACACAGCATCTAATTTAAAATCTGTAACATTTCTATTCTGTGAGAAAAAACAGTCTTTTGTAAAGTGGTCAATACGGATTCTAAATTTATAACGGTTATTTCCAGTTACAGTAGCCAAATATCGTCTATTTAAAGCATCACACCCTTTTCTTCGGATCTATAAATATAATGTAACATAGAAATAATTTAATATGGATCATATACTAATACATAGGTATACGCTGAAGATTTAATAAAACAAATTCCTACCTGTGGATACTTTGGTAAAAAATGCACTTTTTTATAGTTATTTTTATAAAGGCAACCCGTAACAGAATACATAAAAACCATATTTTAATAAATAACTGCAAAAACTCTAACTGGAAAATTTAACTATTAACGAGAAAATACAATAATTACCAAGAAAATACACTATCTATCACACAAGTACAAAAACTCTAGCTGGAAAATATATCTACTAACGAGAAAATTCAATAATTATTGAGAAAATACAACACTAACTGTCAAACAATATTGTTGACCACATTTAAATTCAAAATTTTTATGTCATTAACGGAATTTCTGTTGGTTGTGATTTTATTTTCAATAGTGGCGACTTCATTTGAGGAGAGTGCCTAGGACATGGTACGAACATAATTTAATAAACCCAATGAGTACTAATTGTTAAATAATTTCATTTAAAAAACATAAATAAATGCGAATTATAAAAAATATTGTGTAAAACTTATGACAAAATATCTCACTTTTTAACACGAGTGCAGTTTGCAATGTGAAGCGTTCAGTTTTTGCAAAGCACGAGTCAATCGTTTACAAATAACTATTAGTTAGGTAATTTGTAAGTTTTTATAAATTAATATGATTTCAACAAAAGGCCAATCGGAAAATGTTGCGTTTATGCATCGCTAAGAATTATTGGGTTAATAAAAAATGAAAATATTTAAAGTTTTCAATTGATAACATAAAAAAATCTCATTTATTACAAAAGACCTTGGTTAATTAGTTTTGTTATCAGGTATTTTCATTAAAAGCTTATATATAAATCTTCTATGTGGTTCATTAATTAATAAAGGTCTCAAATTGCTCAAGGCTCAAAACTTTTGACTTTTTGGGTTTGTAGTCATTTTGACGTTTTAGGAAAACACGCAATTTTAAATAAACAATTACATTTATACCAATTTATTAAAAACAATGAAAACAATTAGAAAAAAGAGTCTACGTATCTCGAAATAAAAGCATCTTCCCAGACTCCGATCCTTGCTCCAATTTTCATTGTCGTCCGGGAATGTATCGCTTTTAATCCTAAATACACAATGCGCTAATCCAGGATTACTGCCAAAATATGCTTGATAAATACATAATTTTTTACAGTTTCTCCTAAATTTCATTTCGATGACCCAATAATAAAGATCGATTTAACTGCGTGACCCTGTTTTCGTGAAATGTTTTCTCAGTTTTGGCTAGCAGCCCTATGACAATAATAAAATACTTTCAGACAACAAGACGCCGACCTTGTTGACGAACGTTCCAGATAAAATCCAGACGCCACATACAAACAAGAAATTAATAAGGTTGGAGCGACAGCAAATAAACACCATTAAACATGCTGTTTCATAATATTAGCAATTATAATATTTAGAAGCGTATCAGAAACAAAATGGTTATTAAGCTTAAGCTTTAGGTAAAAAAGAATATGAAAAACTTTTGCATTTAGAGACATAAAACTATAAAATGGTGGCAAAAATATTTAAATTAAATAAATTGTACAATCCAACAAAATATTTATTTAAAAAATTGCCGCTTATAAACTTCTTTGACAGTAGTTGAACGGTCCTCGACATTCTTCTTAAATATTGTGGATTATTTCTGGAGTAATTTAAATCTAATGTAATTGTTTAAATTTTATATGGATGTAAACTTTTAATTTATAAGTAGCGAATAGGAAAAAGGTTATGTACGATCGGAAATATTGGGGGACACTCTATTCTTTCTTGTTTCGGTAAATATTTGGTGAACTCTCCGGTTTTCATAAAAATTTTATGAGGGGTCTAGGACATTGTAATGAATACGAAAATAAAGTTTATTTTCCGGGGAAGCACTAAGAAATAGTAAAAATTGCTAAAAATGTAGGTTCAAAGTAAACATAACCTATCACTTACCAGTTGTAAATGCGGCAATTATATTAAACTTGAGACCATTTTCGTGTTAAATAAACATACTTAAGATAATTTAAAACACAAAAAATATAAAATTACCATGTGAAAACTTATTTTCTTATTAATTTTGTTGCACAGAATCTCTAACTTTATTGTTATTTTAACAAACTGTCAATTTTGTCCATAGATAAGAGATATACAGGGTGTTTCATTGGGAAAGGGCCTAACTTTAACTGTTGATGGGGATCACTTTGGTGGTTCCAAAAACCTATATTTAATGTGTCTGCTGTACTTTATAACCGAGATACAGGGTATTTTATAAATTTATCCTATTTCTTTCGAACCTCATAACTTCCGAGTTACCCTGTATATTATTTTGAGATTTGGTACACGTAATAACCATTACCTAGAGACTCCATCAAAAGCATCTCCAAAAAGATAATGCAGGTCCGGCTTAACAAAAAATTTCAAAACTCGTCTTTCCTAAAAACAACACCCTGTATATAGATTTTCTGAAAATTGCTCTTTATAATAGAAAAGGGTATGAAACATCGAATCTACTTATTTCTTTTTTATTTTTCCGCAGATAATTTTACTACCAAAAATTATAATTTATGCACGTTTTGGGGGTTAACAATGGTATCGGAGAGGTTTTTATTATTTTTTAGCTTGAAATGGAATCCATTCAATGCATCTAGAGAAGCATTCTAGAAATTCAATTGAGTCTGTATGTTTACGAGTACAGACCACTAAAAATGTGATTACAGGGCCGTACTTAGAACATACTCATTCAGTATGTTTCGAATATCTCGAACACCCTGTATCAACAAAAATAAAATACGAGAAATAAATTTATTTATTTCAAATAACGAAGAGATTTTCATAAATTTAAATAATTAACATGAACAGAAAACAAGAAATTCTAACAACATTGTTCAAACAAAAAAAGTCCAACCTACAAAAATTGCTCAAAATGACCTCCATTCTGCTCTATGCACTTTCTTGCCTTTTTTGTAATATTGCGAATGGACCTTCTAATCACATTATTTCTGATTTCTCGGCAGGCATTCTCTATTCTTCGAAGAAGTTCTTCTCTGCTATTGATGTCGGTAGCATATACTTTTGATTTTAGATATCCCCAAATATGGTAATCCACAAGATTGAAGTCAGGTGACCTTGAAGGCCAGTTATTGGGACCACCTCTGCCTATCCATGAATTAGGAAAATTTTCATTTAAAAAATTCCTCACTATTACTCTGTAATGCACCGAAGCACCGTCATGCTGATAATACATTCCTGCTACATTTACGTATGCATCATCTAATAGCACTGGTAAAATATTCTGCAGAAAATCCAAATAGACTTCGCCAGTCAGTCTATGTGGAAAGATGTGTGGTCCTATTAATTTATTATCAATGACACCACATAGTTTCCAGATACATATCCTTATACAGGGTGTTCGAGATATTCGAAACATACTGAATGAGTATGTTCTAAGTACGGCCCTGTAATCACATTGTTAGTGGTCTGTACTCGTAAACATACACACTCAATTGAATTTCTAGGATGCTTCTCTAGATGCATTAAATGGATTCCATTTCAAGGTAAAAAATAAAAAAAAACCTCTCCGATACCATTGTTAACCCCCAAAACATGCATAAATTATAAGTTAGACGGTCAATTTTTGGTAGTAAAATTGTCTGCGGAAAAATAAAAAAGAAATAAGTAGATTCGATGTTTCATACCCTTTTCTATTATAAAGAGCAATTTTCAGAAAATCTATATACAGGGTGTTGTTTTTAGGAAAGACGAGTTTTGAAATTTTTTGTTAAGCCGGACCTGCATTATCTTTTTGGAGATGCTTTTGATGAAGTCTCTAGGTAATGGTTATTACGTGTACCAAATCTCAAAATAATATACAGGGTAACTCGGAAGTTATGAGGTGCGAAAGAAATAGGATAAATTTATAAAACACCCTGTATCTCGGTTATAAAGTACAGCAGACACATTAAATATAGGTTTTTGGAACCACCAAAGTGATCCCCATCAACAGTTAAAGTTAGGCCCTTTCCCAATGAAACACCCTGTATATACTGATTTTGTCAAACTTCAAATGATTTCCTATACATAGTATATCGAGTATTTGAGAAAAAAACAGATATAATTTTAGTCGATTTTTAAGTTTTGGTTTTTTTAGTTTTGAAAAGCTAGTTTTTCGTTTTGTTTTACTGTCGAATTTCAGTCGTTTTCATGTTAGTTTGGTTTTACCGTTGAGTGATAAATAACGTTTATTTGGTTTTATTCAACTTTGAACTTGCGTTTAAAATGAATTTAATTATAACTATTTATGATTTGGTCAAAGATGAAGATAAATTAATAGAAAAATTAATTGAGTTGTAATATGACGGTTTATTTTTTATTTATTTTCCGAATTGTTTTTTGTTTATGTTTATTTTATCTACTGTTCCTGATGGGATAAAACTAAGTATTTAGAGTGTTTCATTTGGGTTTTTCACTATTTTATTTCAGATATTTAGGCGAGTGATAGTAATTTTATAATACACTTTGATCTGTGTCAGTTGATCGGGTAGAGGATTTAAATATTTTTGTTTTCTTTATATTTTATGTCTAGTTTAGAAATTTGTTTAAGAATTGTTGCTTTCATTTATTTTACTTTTAAGGAAGGAATATTTTTATATTTATTTTTTTATTATTCATAAATGCATTAAATTGGGTACGATAGGTTAATATTTCCTTCATGTTTCAAGCATATAATAATATTTTATATTTCCTATATAATAAGGTACATTTTATAATATTTGTATATAATACACAAGCATAGCTATATATTTTTTTGGTCTGGCAACATAGCAAAATCAGTTGGTGATATTTTTACTATTTTGACAATGTCCGAAATGAAGTTATGGAATTTATTTATTTAAAACTATATAAATATTAAAGTTGTGGAAATTTTATTGAATTTAAAAATTATGTAATTACATAAAATAATGTTTTTAGAAACCATTTGATGCTGCTGAATATGAATTAATTCTGAATGGTACTTCTCTCTTGAGGTATTTTCATGTTTTCTTAATTAAACAACACCCTGTATATCCAATCTAAGATTTTTATATTATATTCAGATTACTGAAACTATTGAAAAACATTATTAAATAAATTGTTATTGTTTTTCCAGTATATTTTCCATCGTGGAAACGTAATTCTAACTTCACTGTTGTATATGGTTTACAACAAAAACAATTTTGCACAGAAAAGAAGACAAATAATATGTGGTATAGGTAGGTACCTGTTTGTAAAAATAATTTTCTACAGAAATCAATCATTTATTATTTTTTATATATTTTCATTAAAATTTTTTGTTTTGAAATTATTAGTTTAAAAAACTTTACACTTTAAATAATATTAAATAACAACGATGTATGCGATATTTTATATTATATAAGTATCTAAAAAATTGATCAAAGTACAGACTGGGATGTTTATACAAACCATTTTTAATTTAATCTGCTGGACCCACTTTCAAGAAACTTTCTGTCCCACAGAAAGAGCATGTTGCAGACCAATAGGCGCCATCTTATTATCTAGCATGATGACCTGGAAAAAGTCCAGACGCCAGGACGTCAACTCTAAGCCACTAGAAAGATAAATTTGTTTATATGGAAGATTACAGACTTATATAACTTATTTGCCGTAGTTTGTCCGATGTTGTCTTATTTATATATTGTTTAAAGACGTTCTATATTTAAAAGTCGTTTTAACATTTAAATAGATCTGAAAATAGGGAAAGGAATATGACAGACAATTTTATTTATCTTCTTTATTATTTTTTAAATAAAGTTTTTCAAGTGTAATTCAAAATTGAGAAGATCTCCAAACGTAAATGAAACATTATGCTTTCTATTTATTATGCCTATCTCACTCGAACTAGATCACAATGTTTCATTCGACGTATTTTCAAAAGTTACAATAATATTATTAATACAGCAATTATACAATATATATTTACATTTAGTTGTTTTTTTGTTTATTTTCTCATAATATAGATATATCTTACGTTAATAAATCAACTATATTTGATTAGCTACATAAACTCTCGATCAAAATAAATTTAGTTTATTAATATTATTATTAATTACACACTCAATAATTGCTAATAATTAACAATTTTAGGCGTACAGCCAACATAGTTTTGTGATCACAGGGATTTTTTTTATACATCAAAACCTTGGATTTGCTAGAATAGAGGTGAATAAAATTAAATAAACAATTTCTAAAGTAATAATTAATAATTTTAAAATAATCACAATCTCCTCCAATTATTTACCTAAATATTTTTGAAAGAGTTATTTGACAGTTCCATAAATTTAGACTAAGAAGAGGCACAACAAATAAAAATTTGGTATTCCACCAAATCCAATATGGCTTTAATGCAAAATGTACAGTTTTAAGCACTAAATGCCAAAAAAGAGTCAACCTATATAACACTATAAAAGTATGGTAAAATTAAATATATAAAAAGGACTAGTTTAAGGACATGGTAATCATTGATTTAAAGATAAGAATATTTTTATTAGAATCATTAAATATTTATCCGATTTACAAAATACAGTCAGTGCTTAAAATTTTAAAAATTTTGCTTGCATATCGTTCAATCAAAATAAAAATAAGGTGTACAGATCATTTTTTACATGATTTTTTAGCTTAAGGAGATATGTATCGACAACCAATGGTAATAGTGGAATATTTTAATATGTTGCTTGTTTAAAATTATAAGTAATTTATAAATAGTATATTTTTCCTTATTTAATATTTTTAAATCTTAACTAAGTTTTTTTATTATGGGTGAGTCATAACTATTGGGACATAGACTAAGGACAGGTTATTTGGACCAAAATATGGCTATTGGGCCAAATATGCCTTAATATAATGTTGCTGAGAAAAAAGATACAGGGTGTTAAAGTTAATTTTTGTTTTTCGTTTTTTGCTAATAGTTTCCCTGTATATTTATAAATTGATATCAAAATTGGCACAGAGGCATAATGTTAGACAAGAAATAGTATTTTATTTACAATTTTACGTTTTGTCATAGAGGGCGCCACGTGGATCATTCCTAATGATCAAATTGAGTCTAAACTTGATGACATTTTTTAGTAATTTTTATTAGAAAATATGACGTAAACATCAATTTAAATTTGGTACTCTTGTTTAAACATGATAATTTCAACCGTTTTCGATAAAAACGCAGTCGAACTGCTTAGAGTTTTAAAAAAGGATTTCAAATATTAATTCATTTATGAAAAGTATGCTTTGGACTGTCAGATAATTGTTGTTGGTAAATGTTATTTGTTCAGAGTAAATTATTTTTGATATGACAGTGTAGTGTAATGTTGCATTTTTTAAAAGTAATCATTACTTTTTTTTATTGAAATGCCTCGTCACAATCATTTTACTAATGAAGAAATGCGAAATATGATTTGCGTGTACGCACAAGAAAATTTTTGCGGTCGCTCGGCAGCCAGAAGGTATGGAATGTTATACGCAAACAGAAGGCAACCAAATCACAAAACTTTTGCAAGATTATATCGTAGTTTAAGTGAAACTGGGTCATTTCACACTAAAAATCGGGGTGGTCGACCGAAACAAATCACACCTAATCAAGAAGATGAACTTTTGGTTTGAGTAGATGAAAATCCTGAAATAAGTTCACGACATCTATCAGCAGCAACAGGAGTAAGTCAGTCGTCTATAATTAGAATTCTAAAAAAAGAGAACATCCATCCTTATCACTTCACTCCTGTTCAAAATTTACTTCCAACAGATCTTCCACGACGGTTACAGTTTTGCCAACGTATTCTGAATAAACATCGCAATGACAGACACTTTATTAAGAATATTATGTTCACCGACGAAGCAACTTTTACCAGACGAGGGGTTTTTAATTGGCGAAATAGTCATTATTGGGAAGAAGAAAACCCGCATGCTATTAAAGCTAGACTTTTTCAGCATGAGTTTAAATTGAATATTTGGTGTGGCATTATAGGCGACCAACTACTAGGGCGTTATGTTCTTCCTCCGAATTTAAATGAAGATTCTTATTTATTCTTTTTTGGAAAATACTCTTAGTGATATTTTAGATGATCTGTCACTGGATGTAAGAAGAAAAATGTGGTTTATGCAGGATGGAGCGCCACCTCATTTTTCATTAGCTGTTAGAAATCATCTTAATGACGTATTTCCTCAACGATGGATTGGCAGAGGCAGTGATTTTCAATGGCCACCAAGAGGTCCTGAGTACAACCCGCTAGATTTTTATTTTTGGGGACATATGAAGTCCTTAGTTTATGCCAATGAAATTAATACACGAGACGAACTTTGAAGATACATTCAAAATGCAGCTAATCTTATAAGGGGACAGAATAACATTTTTTTTAACGTCCGAAAATCCTTTATAAAAAGAATTAGAAAAGGCATAGAAATCGGAGGAGACCATGTAACATTTAGTTTGAGTTTTTGTGAGTTCTTTTAAGTTAAAGTGTGTTTAGTTTTGATTTATCGTCAAAACGGAAACCGGAAACGTTAGTTGCAACTTTGTTTATTAGTTTGGTATTTGATGGTGGAATTGTATAAATAAAATACTATTTCTTGTCTAAGATTATGCCTCTGTGCCAATTTTGATATCAATTTATAAATATACAGGGAAACTATTAGCAAAAAACAAAAAACAAAAATTAACTTTAACACCCTGTATCTTTTTTCTCAGCAACATTATATTAAGGCATATTTGGCCCAATAGCCATATTTTGGTCCAAATAACCTGTCCTTAGTCTATGTCCCAATAGTTATGACTCACCCTGTATAGGTAGCTGCAAAAATATTAACAGTTTTCCGGATTTATAATTTTCTAAAATATTTTAAAAGTAAATTTATCGAAACAGGTTTGGAAAAAAATTAAAAAAAAATCTAAGAATCTTTGTCTAATAAATATTAAATGATTAAGTTGAGTCATTGAGTTAATTTAAATTATATTAGTGCCAGAGCTGCTACTAAGCTTTTATTCATATATTGAAGAATGGAAAACTCATCACCAATTGGAATTCAGATAAAATTACAACACCAATAATAATTTAATATACAAGTTCGGAAAAAAACCCAAACCCAAAGAAATTAAACTGATATACTTTACATACAAAAAAATGCACCCTAGGGTGTACACGAATAGCTGACCATATCTTTTTAAAAGGGCGTAACTCAAAAGAATGATGCAAAAATCAAGATACATTATAAACATATTTTAGTGTGACAATTTCGTTTGAGAAACACTGGCCAACAGGAAAACCGATAATCCAATACTTGAATCTAGCGTTATTTTTTCTAGCGTTTTTTTATTTTATTGCTTTAAAGCAATACTTTACGCTATTAATTTATTTAAAATCCACATTTTGTGTTTTTTTTATTAGATTCATGAGTAAATGAAACTGAAATAAAGAAAACATATAAAATAAAAATAAGAAATGATGAGACTGTACAGTTATACATAAAAGTTGTAAAGTATAAATTTTGATAAATTTTAACTGTTTTGTTTTAAATTAAGTAATAAAAAAATATTTTTATTTATATACTAAAGATTGGAATGATTTTGTTTTTCAAAGGTTTTCATATAACATTCGTTAATATTCCAAACAAGCAACAAACTAACCGATATGTTTCATAAAACAGGTACAGCAGTCAAAAAATTAGATAATAGGTATGTAGTTGCTACTAAAAATTATTAATGTTGAAAATGAAGCCTTTTACAAAAAAAAATTTTATACGAAAACAACTAAATGTACCATATTTTTGTAATAAATTAAAGTCTGTATAAGTTTAAGGCTTTAAAATATGTATGGAATAAAAATAAATTATATTTAAAATTTAATTTCATTTACTTTTAATTTTCTAACGATATGCAAGCCGTTTACTATAGCTTATTCTATGTATACATTAATTTCTTTCTCTTATAACTATAATAAAAATTAAACAATAAAGTTTTAATCCTTCTAGCGTTCTAAATGGGTAAAGAGTTTACTTTTAGTTAAACAATACTTAATTTAACAATCAAATAATTTTAGAGCATAAAGTTTTGTTTAATAAAAATGTGAAAAATGTTTGTTTAACTGAAAGTAACTTTTTTCAATTAGTTTAGAACAGGATCTTTAACTTTATTTGCCTTCAAAAGGATGACGACTAGTAGTATGATTGTTTTAAACATTGAAGGATGGTAGATATGTACAAATATATTGCGAAATTTCAACGTACGAAATCAAACTTTTTTAATCTCATTTTTCACAAAATAGAAGTTTTGTAATGTTTGCAGTTACCATTTATAAAGTATTAAAAATTTTACACACAACATACGGGAAAACTTTCAATTATCATTATTAATTGAAAGGGAGACTACTATATATATTTAAAAATTTCAGGTTAGATGTTATTTGTAAAATATTTTTGGTTATAATGTGGATGTTTTGAAAGCGAACAACAAAGTAAAAAACATATTTATAAAAAAGTAAAGACGATAAAGCTTTACGAAAACTCAATCAAAGACTAAATATCTACTGAATTCTTGAGAATAAAATAAAAACAAAACTATGGAAGATCATTAAAAAATGTATTATAAAAAATATATTACACACAAATCATAACAAATCCAAACGTGGAAATATTTAAATAAATATGCTACTGGTTACAGAAGTTTGACAATTTTTTCACTCAGTGAAATTATAAAATATTTAATAATATGCTTATTTTTCTTTTTCATTAAATAACCTATTTGGGCAGCAATCTGGAAATCTACTGTTCTGCAAAACTGTTTAATAAACTAATTCATAAGTTTATAAACACAATAAAGCAGAACAATCAGTATGAAGATTAAACATAAATATTATAAATTTTAGAAGGGGTCCTGAGATAGGAAGTGACATTATTTATTACTGGCAATACTAAAGAAAAAAAACTTGATAAATGAAAACAAAAATACGAAGCCTAAAATTATAGAATTTGAAACTATCAAATCTCACAAACTAAAGGACAAAAAATTAGCCAAAAAATATGAAGAACTGGTAAGACAACAAATTGATTTAGAAACAATTGATGATGAAAACAAAACGTTAGAGCAAATGTAGGGTACGTTTAAGACAATTCTTATCAACTCTGCAAAAGTAATATGTGGTACAAAACAACTAACAAAAAAAACAGACATCATGGTGGACCCAAGAAATTAAACAAGAAGTAAAAATTAAGAAAAACAAATGGCAAAAATATCTATCAAATAAAACAACTGCAAATTATGAAAATTGCAAACAACAAAGAAAATTAGTAAAGGAAAAAGTACAAATGGCGAAAGAAAAATCATGGAAGGAATTTGGAGAAAAACTGGAAAATGATAGTAAAGGAAACCAAAAATTATTTTAAAAGTACTCAAAACATTCAGGAAATCAAAACCTATTGATTGTATGACAGTTAAAGATGAAAAGGGTCAATTAAGAAATGAAGAAAAAGCAGTGATGAAGAGGTGGAAAGAATATTTTAGGAACCTCTTAAGCAACGAAAATGAAGGACAAGAAGAAGCTATAAATGTTACTGAACAATCTACACCTTGAAAGACAATGATAAACAAATTGAAACCCAAAAAATAACAAAGGAGGAGCTAAAAGAGACCCTTCGAAAAATTAAAAATGGGAAAGCAGCTGGACACTATAGAACTACAGGTGAAATGTTCAAGTACATGGGTGACAAAGGCAAAGAAATATTTCTAAAAATATGTAACAAAGCCTGGAGAGAAGAATCAATTCCTAAAGACTGGGAGATTGGAGTTATACTGCCTATTTTTAAAAAAGGTGACCCAACAGTTTGCAATAATTATCGTGGTATTACTATGCTTAGTACTGAAGCTAAGATATATGAACAAATTTTAGACAAAAAACTTAAACACTTTTCGGAAAGATCATTGTCAGATTCTCAGAATGGCTTTCGAAAGGGTAGAAGTACACAAGATAATATATTCATTCTAAAACAAATAATAGAAAAAACTGTATTTTACGGAAGAAAAATGTACCTGGCAATTCTAGATTTGGAAAAAGCTTATGATTCTGTGCCAAGAAGTAGATAATGGGACAGCTTAAAAAAAGTAGGAGTTGACGAAAAATTAATAAAAACTATTAAAAGCCTCTACAAGAACACCATAAACTATGTTATCAGAAAAAAATATAAATCCGAATCATTTCAAACTTATAATAGACTGAGACAGGGAGGAGGATTAAGCCCAACATTGTTTAACATATACATTGATCAAATCATCAAAAACTGTAATACAACAACAAAGAAAGTACAATTGGGATATAGAAATCTGCAACAAGTATCTATCTCAGAATGTGCCTTCGCAGATGACATAATCATGATAGCAACAAGTAAAGAAGAGCTAAAAAACCTTGAGACTTGGAATGAAGAGCTAAGAAAACATGGATTGAAGCTAAATAAAGTTAAAACTAAGTTTATGGTATTCCGAACAATAAACAACTAAAAGGTTGTATTAACTTTCACTATTTATTCTATAAATTGCAATTACAGCTGTTTCGCTATAACTAGCATAATTGTTGGAAAAGAGGAGTGATTTCCAAGGTATTTCCAGGCGATGATGGACAAGTAAGAACCGTAGAGGTGATTCTGAAGCACAACGGAAAAGACAAGCCAACTACTTTAAAACGTCCCGTTGTTAAAATTTGCCCCTTAGGTTTGAGTATGGAAATTCAGGCACCTTTAGTTCCTTAATTTGGGGGCCAGTAATGGTAGAATTTGTATTGCTAAACAACGGTTTAAAAAGTTTGTTGATTTAAGATAGAATTGTCAAATTTTGATATATGTGTCAATAATTTTGGTGTAAAATAAAATATAAAAAGTTTACGTCTATTTTTGCACGATAGTTCGTCGACAGCGTTTATTAAGTAAAAAGAGTCCCTTTACCTCCACCGTCAGTGGACAGCCGTCAGCTCCTAAGGTAGGGATTAGTTAAACTTTTAGGCGGACAGCCAGTCAATTATAATTTTAATCCAAAAACGAACCAGTGACCCAGACAACTAGTAGTTAGAACAACATTTTTTATAGCGAAACAGCTGTAATTGCAATTTATAGAATAAATAGTGAAAGTTAATACAACCTTTTAGTTGTTTATTGTTCGGAATAACATGAATTTTCACACAGTAAGGGTTAGTACCATAAATTTCATTAAGTTTATGGTGCTATCAGACGACGAAAAAATAGATATAAACATTGAAGGTACAGAAATAAAACAAGTGAACCAATACAAATACCTAGGAGTATTGATAAATAAAACCGGATATGTAGAAACAGAGATAAACAGGAGAATTGAAAATGCAATTAAGCTGTATTATAAAATGAATAATAACTTTATAAACAAAAAGGAAATCTCCAGGAAAACTAAAATCAATGTTTATAAATCAATATACCGTTCAAAATTAACTTATGGGTGTGAAACGTGGACATTAAGCCAAAGACAAAAAATAAGACTTAGGCCACCGAAATGAAATATTTAAGACGAGTGCGAGGTGTATCAAAAAAAGATCGAATAAAAAGTTCAGAAATAAGAGAAGATCTAGAAGTAGAATCAATATTGGATTTCATCGAGAAGCGACAATTGAGCTGGTGGGGACACTTGGTGTGAATGGACGATCAAAGACAAGCTAAAAAAATATGGGAGACGAGAACCACAATAAAAAGAGACTGGATAAAAACTAAATAAAAAAAATCTACCCCTACACCTGTTTTGGTAAATGGGGATACTGATATATATATATATTATAAATTTTAAAAATATTAAATTGTCAAATGTCAAATATCTGAAAGTTAAACATGACATACAGGATCAAATGTAAAAAATAAGGCTTTTTTATGGAAAAAACTGTCCACTTATATTACGTTTTGTAATGTATACTTAAGGAAATAGGACCAAGGATCTATAATTATTAATTTTCTATAATATGTTTAAAGTTTTAGTCAATTTTCACAAAATAATTATTAATTTTTTAACTTTTATATGGAGTATTAATAATCTCATTGAGTACAGTAAACCTGGATATTTTATTTGATTTTTGCGCATTAAACTTTAAATTATTAGCGTAAAAAATGTATTATTAATTGGAAAATTTACCTAACGTTTCAACAGCCTAATATATGTATATCGAGTTCGATGTTTCATTAGCAGATCAAAGAGATCGTAGAACAAAGTACATATTATACAAACAGTGGGAGTTATAATACATGATTTTCATATAGATTACATAAAATGAATACGATGCGGAAGTTTTACAGTTTAATGGAATCGATATTATTCGGTGAGTATTTTAATAAATTTATATACCACCGTTTTCAATAATCAAATGACATTAATAAAAAATATTCGTTTGATAGTATAGTAAGAAAAAACAAAAATTGATGAAAGTAATTAATCCTGGCGCTCCCACCAGATTTTGAATTCATCTTTAGAGCTAAGTAAGCTACACTCGCCGACTTTAAATTCGATCCACTCAAAATATTGATTTATTTAAAAATGCTGTAACTTCCGAACGCGGAGACTGATTTCTATGAATTTTTTTGCAGATAAAAAACTGTATTTTTAAGTTTGTTACCCTGACGTCTCAAAATAATTTCATATTCCCCTCATATACAGGAGAGAAAAGAACACAATGTTTTCCTCTACTTTTGACACTCACGTTGTAGGTTAATTATGCCAGTAGATGTGCACATATTGAACTTAATCAAGATGTCTGATTTGTTTCCAACACTTCGTTTTTTTATTTAACCAGATATATTGATTTGTTTGTGAAATGTGACGGTTTAAAGAAAGTGAAACATTTCAGATACGATCGTTATTTAAATGACTGTAGAGAATAAACTACAAAAAGGTTGTGAGTGCTGTGGCAAACTCACAATTTGACAACTGTCAATATTTATTACTGTCAATTGCAGTTTAATTGTCTACATAACAAATATTCATATTTTAGCAATAATCGCTGTTTGAACTATCACCATAATATCATGGTTTTAACGGTTACTGATGCAGCACGAGCAGTTGCTCTAGTACAAGACGGTAGGTCTCAACATTATGCTGCTAGAATATTAGGTGCTACAAGGTGTAGCGTCCAGAGAGCTGTAAAACGTTTCGATGAAACTGGTAATTTTTCGAGACAAAGAGGATCTGGCAAACTACGAGCTACAAGTGCTCGTGATGATCGTTTTGTAACATTAAATGTTTTGCGACAAAGAAATACTACTATTCTTGTACTTGATGGAGACCTAATTCAATATTTTGTTGTAGAACTTTTTATGTAAGAATTTTGTTTTATTTATATTTATTATGTCTACTTTAGGTGATATTGTATTTTTTACATAAATTACTAAGCCGTCACATTTATTTATTTGGCATTCATTGTAATAAATGCTATAGTTGGGTATTGTAAAACTATTCACTGACTCAATATAGGTATCTTGTTTCAGATATCTATAACAATAATATCTATAAATTATTCGGCCATCTGCAAATAAACCAAAAGCTCATCCATATGTTTGTATAAACTTCTTATATTAAAATGAATAATTCCCAAACCACACCCGATGTCAGTCCTTTGCTGAAAATAGCTTTCATAATTTTCCTCAATTTTAGTATTAATACAATCTTCATTATCTTAATCATTCAAAGAATCTAACATTTCCCAAAAATACAACAAAACAACAGTAATAACCTCTATCTGAGCTTTACACCCCAAACAAAATTATTTCTATACTTCATAATCTCAAAAATAAACTATCATATACTAATATTATACATAAATAAATAATAAATTTGAAACAAAACCAAAGACAATAGAAAACTAGTTAAAAATTTCATCAAAATCATTTTTATAATTGATATTTTATTATTTTTTGTTACATAGATTTTACCATTTTCTGTCCACACTGATTTTAAATCAAATTTTTCTACAGCTTTATTCATTAATTCAATCTTATAGCGAGTTAGATCTTCCCTTATAACCAATCCTGTTCCTTTTAGTAACGTTTTTCTTCTGTATATTATTTGTTTTGTTTTCTCTGTACTTAGCTTTAGTAAGATTCCTCTGGATTTTCCGTTGTTTATTTTACCAACTCGATAGCAAAGTCAGTCAATTTTAAATCCATTTTTTGATTAAATAGTTGTTTTACTGCCTCGCTAATATTTTCCTTAGGCTGTTCCTTGAAATTAAAAATTCTCAAATTGCAAAATTTACTATCTTGTTCAATCTGGTTCAATTTTTCCAAAAACGGAAAGTTTTCTCCTGTAAATCCGCCACTGTCGCTTCAACTTTGGTTAATTTACTTTGAATGGTTCGTATAACGCCATCAGCTACCTTATTCACTAATTGACTGATAAAAGACTCACTTTTTATAGTATTGTTAATAGCTTCACTTACCGATTGCATTACTTCTTGACTGATTTCGCGTATTATACCTATTAAATTGACGTTTTTTATGTAAAAATTGCAAATTTCTGGGAGCTCAAATAGATATCAACTATCCACTACTCATTATAGGAGTACTATAAAACAATATTTTGAATGGATCGAATTTTTAGTCGGTGAGTGTATATTATAGCAGTTTAAATGTGTTTATATTCAGTACTCATATAAAATAAGCATAAATTTACTCTGCTGCTAGAGAATTAGAAAAATCAGGAATCCTTAAACATTAAATCATGGTATATGGAATCATTTAATTTGATTTTATAAATAATCACAATTATAAATATATAATTATTTATATATTTTAAGTGGCAAAACACCAAAATTTTAGACAACACTGTAAACAAAGAAAATATCAAGGAAAATGGTTAAAAAAAAAACAAAAAAAAATAATTTTGAGTTACTATCCCGTTCACTACCGTCATATTTTAAAATACTGGACGGGTTCTGAAATGAACCATTTTTATTGTATTAAAATATATTTTAGTTTCAATTTGTTTAGAAATTAGTAAATAAATAAGTTATATGTATTATTACCACTTAGCTAAAAAGAAAAATATAGTATTTGCAACATAAATTTTTGAAATGTCATCTTTACGTGCGCTCCCACAACATTTTCAAGTATCAATAAACAAGTTTAAAATTCTTTGATTAAATAAATTTTATAGTTGCGATTAAGTGGAGGCTGCATTTTGGAAAAGTTGATTTCGTACGTTTTTACATAGAAAAAATGTTACAATGGAAACAATTTAGTGCCATATGAAACTACACCGATGAAAAGGAGCAAACTAAAAAACTGAAAATGTACAAAGGGAATGTTCAAAGCGGCGAATATTCAAAAACTCTTTTACTCACATATTCCAGTGTCTTTGGCGTTTCTTTTTTTTTGTTTTAAACTTTTTGACGACGATAAACAAACATCGTCACACACTATGCGAAATGGCAGAAAAATTATCTCAATGATAACGAAGACGTGTACACTAAAAGGGAGCAGAGTGCCGGTAGCATTGCGTTTAAAAAGTACGCACGTTGACTTGAGGTGGCTGAAACAAAAAAAAATAAGATTATTACGTGAAATAATGCATAGTTGTATTTCACCAATATATGATTTTAGCTTGGATCATTGAATAATTTTATACTGTGCGGTCCATATGTATGGAATAAATTCATTTGTAGCGTTATTATGTACTATATGAAAAAAACCTGAAACAGGTCGATTTTTATTCTTAAATTGACAATTTACAGTATGAAAATATTATCCCCCTCCAGCACCCCTTCGGAATTATAAGCACCCCCTCGAAAATTTTAAATTAAAAAGGGAGTCGTGTGGCACCTTGTTGGGAAGGGATTTTAGTCCTCTGTTCAGCAATATAAAGTTTTTTAAGTTTGGTGCAATCATAACTGAGAAAATTGATTTTTAAGATGTAAAATTTTGATAATGTCTCTAACACAAAACTTTACGTAGAATGAAGATAATAATGTCACATAATAATTAGAATGTGTTTTTCAATGTATTTGACACTTAAATTAAATGTTCAAAATGACCACCATTCACTTCTTGACAATAACCGAGGCGATATTGTTTGGTCTATTAAAATAACTTTAGAAATAATCAGGTATTTTCGTATCTGTTCTGCTAAATATTAGGAAAAAACTTTGAAGATATTAAAATAATAGTCAAAAAACTAAATAAACAATTGATATAAATCTAGTAGGCTGCTGTCATTTAGGTGTTTAAAGTTACTAAAAGACGTCAGTATAATATTTGTGCGCGTATTAAATTTAATTATGGCTCATTTGTCCGAGACTCAAAGAATAGACATTTTAATTATGATTGGTTGTGGTAATAAAACCAGAACTCAAAAGGAAGTTTGTGAAATTTTTAATAATAAATACCCTGGTCAACACGTTTCGCAGTCTACAGTTAGCAAAATTGAAAAAAAGTTTCGTGAAACTGGACATGTAAAAAATTTTGAAAAACCAGGTAGAAATGTTCAATTTACTGATGAAAAAAAGTTAGATGTACTTCTAGAGATTGAAGAAAATCCGAATAAGACAACTCGAGAACTTGCCGCCGACAATGATGTAAGTAAATAATCTATTTTGAGAGTTCTGCATAAAGAAAAATACCACCCTTACAAAGTTCAGTTGGTTCAGGAGTTAAATGAAGATGATCCTAAAAGAAGGCAAGAATTCTGTGAATTGATGATGGATAGAACGAACGCAGATTTGCAGTTCATAAACAAAATAGTTTTTTCTTATGAAGCGACGTTTCATTTAAACGGAACGGTTAACAAACAGAACTGTAGATATTGGAGCAGAGAAAATCCTCACTGGATGTGTGAGGCTCACACTCAATATCCTAAAAAAGTTAACGTTTGGGCTGGTATCATTAACAATAAAATTATTGGCCCTTATTTTTTTGAGGGCACAATTACTGGTGAGGTTTATCTAGATTTTTTTATTAACTTTTTAGTGCCTACATTACAAAGAGTTTTTCCTGATGTTAATCATCCAAATGAGATAGATCGATCTATTTACTACCAACAAGACGCAGCTCCACCGCATTTTGCACGTACTGTTAGAAATTATTTAAACGAGGTTTTTCCCAAGGTGGATTGGAAGACGTGGAGCGATCGAATGGCCGACTAGATCCCCCGATTTGACTCCTTTTGATTACTTCTTATGGGGTTATTTAAAATCTAAAGAATATTTTAATAGACCAAACAATATTGCTGATTTAAAAGTTAGGATAACGGAAGAAATTAACAAAATAACCCCCGAGGTCATACAAAATGTTGTACGAGAATTCAAATATCGCCTCGGTTATTGTCAAGAAGTGAATGGTGGCCTAACCTAAACATTTAATTTAAGTGTCAAATACATTGAAAAACACATTCTAATCATTATGTGACATTATTATCTTCATTCTACGTAAAGTTTTGTGTTAGAGACATTATCAAAATTTTACATCTTAAAAATCAATTTTGTCAGTTATGATTGCACCAAACTTAAAAAACTTTATATTGCTGAACAGAGGACTAAAATCCCTTTCCAACGAGGTGCCACACGACCCCCTTTGTAATTTAAAATTTTCGAGGGGGTGCTTATAATTCCGAAGGGGTGCTGGAGGGGGATAATATTTTCATACTGTAAATTGTCAATTTAAGAATAAAAATCGACCTGTTTCAGGTTTTTTTCATATAGTACATAATAACGCTACAAATGAATTTATTCCATACATATGGACCGCACAGTATAAAGAATAATAAATACTAATTCATTAGTCAAATAAAACCACGTAGTTTTTTTTAACATACAGAGTGGTTTTGTGTGTTGATGGTAGACTGGAATCAGCTTACGTTATTTGCCATCTAAGAGAAGCGTTCATAAAGGGCCGTTTTACCTATATTAAACCATTCGGGCATTCTACAACCTCAATTGTTTTGATTCTGCAGTTGTACTGTTGTCCATGAGTCTAAAGAACAACGGCAGCGCACCTCCAACTGTTAGGTGCGTTCTGTGGTTCATTTCTTATATACAAAATATCGTCAGCTGCTGAAATTCATCGGGAGTTATGTTTGGTTTAAACTTAAAGTTATATGTGAAGGAAAGGTTAGACAATGGTGCCGTGATTTTGAAAATGGCCAAACAAATGTGCATAACGAAGAGCGGAGTGGCAGGCCGATGAAATCGTTTGACAAATGGAGCAAATTCTGAGATCTGATTGTCGATTGACGGTTAGTAACCTAGCTGAAAAAAACTTCGCATATCACAAATTATGTGTACCGAGATGGCTACTAAAAATGCTCATCGACCACCACAAAGAGCGAAGAATGTCTAGTGGACGATATATATTGGCCCGTTATCGACAAGATGAAGATGATTCGCATTGTTACTGGGGACAAGACATGGGTTTCCTACGCCAACCCAGAAAGAAAACTGTAATGGATACAGTGGTGAAACTCAACCTAATAAGAGCAGTAAACTAAACGGTTGAAAAGAACTTAAACTATTTATTCAAAAATTACGTTTTTAAATTTAATAGGCGACTGGCCTGATATTAAATATTGGACTTTGAACTATATCATCGTAATGTTACAGACCCTAATTAAATTTTGCATCCCATCAAAACTATTATAAATACGATTTATGAGTCTATTCGTTGTTCGAATTCATGAAATTTCATAACCTATTTTAAACAATCCATGACAGGACGCCAATTTGTATTCATGATGACGTCACTTAACATCCAATGTTGCTAAATCACCAATAAAAAGCAAATTAAACGAAAATTTGACCTTTGAAATGAATACTTCATCTCATCAATAGACATAGGACACGTTCCTGATGATTACCTCAGAATTAGCAGCGTGGGAGAACCACGAAATTTATTTTTGACCCTCATTTGAAACGTTTTCTAAAAATTTGGTAACATGTTATGTTATTTTCTTTGTTTCTTGGTTGAGAAATGTGCTGCCATATTGTCACGTTGATAAAGCTAAATGTCCTCAAATATGAATTACCACCTAATGCTTAATATAAAATATCGAATATCATGAGAACATCATCATTGTATCTAAGAGGATATATAACAGTTTAGTAGTTCACTTCTTAACTAGTATTCAAAATATTAAAACAGCAGTGTTGTTCTCTTCTCCTTCTAATTAAATCGTGACGTCACTTGCTATGTGCGGCAAAATTTCGACTGTTTGAATATTATTTTTACTTTATTGGTGATTTAGAGTTTGTATGATCAATAAAAAAAAATTAAAAAAAATTTTAATTCCCCCAATATTCATGTATGTTATTTAAAGATAAATTTAAAAAAATAGTCCACTCGCCGATTACAGCTGTTTCGTTAAAAACTAGTTTAGTTTAGTACTCAACTTTACCAAAACTGTAAAAGATTAAAGAATCTCCATACACAAGTCAAAAATTGAAGGCCACAGTTTTTTGGGACAAAGAAGGTGTTCTTTTGGTAGATTTCATGGAACGTGGGATAAAAATTACAGCTGCGGTGTACTGCAAAAACTTTAACAATTCGAGACATGCAATCCAAAACGAATGCCGCAAAAAACCGTCATCTGGCATAATGCTTCTCCAAAGAGAAAATTCAAGATTTGCATTGGGAACTTTCTGACCTTGGTCTACTGGTTTAACTCTAAGGCATCAAGCTTCTATGCAGAGGGGTTAAAGAAGCAGGTGCAACGGTACGAAGAATGCTTAGAAGTGAACGGCAATTATGTAGAAAATTAAAGTAAGTTTGTACCTAACTAATTATTATAATAAAATTTGTTACTTATAAGTATATTTTTTTCTGTGGCCTAACCATAGACATATAATTTAAAGAGACCCAACTGTTTACATTTTAAAGCGATCACACATCTTTATCGACAAAAACACCCGTTGCCGAACTTGAGTTACGTTCCCTAGATTTACTGACGATGTTTGAAAACAAACAATATGATTTATATTAAAATAAGAGTATTTTTACGTTTAAAGTTGTGTAAACCACATTCATTAAATAATTGCTTTTTAAATTAAGCATCTTCTTTTATCTTTTGGCTTCAAACAATGTTTTTAGTACATTATTACAAACTTTTAAAATTTATTAGGAAAAGTGTTGGCAAAGCTGTGGGGATGAAACTACTACAAGTTGATTATTTCATACCATTTTTGGATTTACAGTGTTGTAGTGCGGTAGTTTAGTATTTATTAGTGTTTCTTAGTGTTATTCGGTGTTTTTTCTTTAAATACACTTTTAAACTTTAAAAAATGGTTCGTCAGTGTGTAGTTTTTAAAAAAAATGGATTTTTCCAAACCAAACTTAATATTCCGGTGGTAAGTGACATTACGAATATGTAAACAAAGTTGTTGATTATCCAGTGGTGCTGTTAAAATTTTTAGTAAACAAATATTTGTATTTTCAGTTTAAGTTAGAAATCTTATTTCATATATTTTTATATTTTTATGAGTAGGTATAAATTTATTTTGTATTTTAGTTTTCCACTAAAACAACAAACGCAGACAGAGGTGGCTAAATTTAAATAACCAACATGTTTTTAAATATACATCAATTTGCTCAAACCATTTTGATGAGAGCGATATTATCATTACTAAGATATCAGGTCAAAAACAGATTAGACCCAAAGCTGAGCCACATTTGTAGTATATGCTCATGATTATGGAAGAAGTGTCTTGCAGGTAAAAACATTTTTAAACCTTAACTAATTATTTATACTTATATTGTAATTTCTTTCATTTATTTCAGACTCTACCTTTAGTGAAAATTCTCCTACAAAATCTTCCAGGTAAACACCTAATACATTTTTATTACAATAGGGTATTATTTTATTACTATTGTGAAAGCAATAAAATATTAAAGGATCATTATCTAACTTATACTTGCTATTGGAAAAAATTTGTTATTGTCTACCTTAGTAATGAATATCTGGTTGAAAATAAACTTGTCGTCATGTGACCTATCGTGAGATTGAGAGAACCTTAGGCATTAGTGGGACCAATATACATTCAATATTGCATAAATTTTTGACAGTCATAAAAAATTTGTTCTCGTTGGATCCCACACAATTTGTCAATCGCTCAAAAAAAGGCTCGTGTCGATTGGTCGAAGGAAATGCTCAAAAAATACGATCACATTGCTTCAAAACACGTCTTTGACATCGTGACAGGTGATGAATCGTGGATTTACGCGTATGAGCCCGAAAGTAAAAAGCAGTGGACTATATGCGTGTTTCAAGATGAGCCCAATCCAACTAAAGTTGTTCGCGCACGAATCACTTCTAAGCAAATGGTCGCCTGTTTCTTCGGAAAACTGGATTTGTCGCAAACGTACCACTAGAACAACACAGAACAGTTAATTCTGAGTGGTACACCACCAGTTGTTTGCCAGTTGTCTTCCAAGAAATTAGGAAAATCAAACGCCGAAGTCGGATCACTTTTCACCACGACAATGCGAGCTCCCACACATCGGCTCAAACAACTGCATTTTTGAGCACCCAAAACATCGATTTGATTAGTCATCCACCGTATAGTCCTGACTTGGCACCGAATGACTCCTTTTTATTCCCGTACGTAAAAAACAAACTGAGAGGTCAACGTTTTTCGACACCTGAAGAAGCGGTTGCTGCATTCAGAATGCATGTTTTGGAGATACTTACCTCAATCAGAGTGGCAAAAGTGCTTCGACAATTGGTTCAAAACCATGCAAACGTGTATAGATCTTTATGGGGAGTATTTTGAAAAACAATAAAGTAATTTTCGATGATTAATATTTTTTTATATTTGTTTTTGTTCTCTACTCCCGAAATATAAAAGGCAACCTTCGTATTGATACTATTTGTACCATTCCTATTTGAGAATTGGATAACCTCTACAATTTAATATAAATTGATTTAAAGCTGTTATTGTTGCTTTTCCTTACAGTGTAATATTACCTAACAAGTGTGTTTCATATGTATTAAAACAACTAATCAAAAACGTGTCCATTTATATTCGTTTTCATCTAACAACTATTATTCTCAAACATGTTTTAATCAATCGTTATCTTTGCCATAATCTTTTTGTTTTAGGGTTTATCTCCACCATGTTTTGTTGGAAAACCCAATACTTCAATACGGAAGAATTACAAGAAAGAACATTATTTACTGTTGATAATGATAACAAATTGATAACAGTGTTCAGTGGCATTTGTAACACGTTTGCTGATATTATCACCGGATTCACCGAATTTAGGAAGGAATTTTACGGATTTGTTAACCTTTAATCTTCTAGATTGTGTCACTCGAAATACATCAAGATTCACGACAAACGTAATTTATTATTTATCGGATAGTAGGCATTTAATATTATATACAAGTATTTTGTGTGTACTTAATTATGTGCTTTGTACAAAGATTTAATATTTTGTTTCTTGGCTTTATTGGCGAACAAATGTTAATAAACTATTAAAGCAAAGTAAACTTTTTAAGTTTTATATTTTATATTTTTCCCAATCGATATTTTCAGTTTACACGACCGATTGTATTCTTATCGATTCTTGAGGAAAAAACAAAGTAGAAAATTCACTGATACATGTTTTATTGGAAAAGAGGCCAGAATTATTCATAAATAAATTTCCCGCAGTGCACCAACGGTTCTAAACTTTTGAAAAATTTACGATTTTCGTTCTCCTGTATGTATATGTATGGAAGTACACTTCAGGCTCGGGACATCTTCAACAATATTATGGAAGCATGTAGACGTCGGAATTACTGTAAAATTTAGTTGACCTCTCTTACGCGGTTACCGAAATAATAATAGGAATTTATGTCGGTAATAAAAGGGTGCATTCTGAATAGTTTGCGTAAATTGGATTCTTCCTTACAGATTGAATCTGTTGTGGCTCGGTTTTGGTGTAAATAAAACGGACTTCCAACGATGATAATGTTTTTACTTCCATACTTTTGGGAATTTTAGCAGTAAAGTTGAGTAGAAATATATTTTGATAATTGGTAGGGTTATAAAACAAAATTATTTAAAATTTACAATATTTTAACATCTATTGTTAAGTTTACTAGTTGGCAACAGTTATTTACTAGGTATATACCCAAATTTTTCGTTTGATTCGCTTTTATATTTTGTTTCGAAACAGCTTTTGAACAAAATGGTAGAAGAATTTGTTAAACTTTTCTGTTTTTTTCTGTATTTCAAATATGATAACTTTCAGAAATTAAGGATTCGTAGGCGAGCAGTACTCACATCTAATGACCATGGACGTTCTAATTGCAAAAATTACCTATTCTTTATTTTTTTGAGGTCGTTGAATCCGAATGTGAAATTATTTTTTCAAGGAGATACCTAGTCAAAATGGCGGTTTAGTGACGTAATGACGTCTGTGGCTTCCCAACTTATCTAGCTACAATACACGCATGCGCTAAACCGCAATTGCAGCGCTGCGGCGGCGTAAATTAAAAACGGTACTAACTTTTATAACATGCCTCGTATTTCCACAATACCTATGTAATTTTTAAATAACTTTTAATTTCTTTAGCTTGCGTTTTGGATATATTAGTTTTAGTGACAGTTTTTGTTCTTTCTTATTAATTAATTTATTTATCAAATGTATTGAATAGCCATTAGATGTAATTATTTGTTTTACGATCTCAATTTTTTATCAATATTATTTTTGTTCATTGGAATTGACTATCCAAAACTCATCCAAACATAGTAACGTATACTAATTAATTATACGCACTGAAGAACATTTGATAACAACCAGGAAAGTGAAAGTCAATCATGCCAGTAAAATATATCACAATAACATTAAAATAAAATTGTTTACATTTTTAAACAAACAAGGTTAACATATTAAAAATTGTAAGTTAGGTTAGAAGTAAACCTAAACAACCAAAGTGAAATTTGTTTAATATTAAACAGGTTATATCAGTTATTATTGGATTTGAAGGAAAGAGACTAATCCATTGATAAAACAATCATCTATTGATACTTCCAATGCACGTAATAATTCGTTAATTTCATATTGTGTCTGTAGTTATCCAGGAAATTAGAATTACCTATAGGAGACTATACGGGCATGTTTTTTTATCAAGCACATGATTGCACATAAAAATCTAAGGTTAAGTTAATGAAATTTCAGTAAACACTTTTTTACCAAAAATTTACTGTTTAAGGGATACAAAACAGAAAAGAGGTTGATTTTATTAAAATGCTTGTAACCCTCTTACCCTTTTCCTAATTATTTTAGTATTATCCTTTTGAACTGTATTTTGTAACTGTTGTAGATGATGCTAATTTTGTTCTTATCGTTTCGTTGCACGACGAAATTAATTTCTAAGTAGACTAAGTCGTTTTAGGTGTTTAAACCGAAAACCACAAGTAGCGAGTGTTTGTTGCTTGACAACTCTGAATCCTGAGGTTGACAAGACAAGTAAGCATTCATTTCTTAAAGTGGAATATTCCCGAGAGATTCTTTTACTTAAATCGCCATTTGGGGGTTTGGAATTAACTACGTGCAAAAAGTAATATACTGTTTTAAAATTGACTCTTAAAGTGAGTATTATTTGACAAACCATTGCGGTAGACCTTCTATTAGTGCGGATACATCCTTGATACGGGCGATTTTTAAAAGTAAAAATCATTCGTATATAAAGTAAAATTAAAACAAAAAGCGTGGCACGTCATAACTGTGATGTTGTCTTATATCAAGCACAATTTTTCGATTCTCCAATACTTCTTACGTAAATAAAGTACTCTTTTTTCATAACGATAAAGTCAATATTTCTCGAGATATTTTAAGTTAAACATGAAGCCGCCCAATTTTAATGTGTGATAACTATGTCGATGTTTTGGACCAGTGAATTGCATTTAATACGCAAATGAAACTTTAATCCTTGGATAAAGATATTAAATTATTTACAAAAAATATCAACAAATGTATCCAAACAGAGTTCAACCCAATCGGAAAACTTTCAGCAATATTTTTCGACGATTAGGAGAAACTGGACAATTCAAGCGTAATAGTGGTATGGGACGGCAGAAAATAATAACTGTGAATCAGAAGGACGATATTTTAGTGCGAGTTGCTGATAATCCGGAACTTAGTACTCGGCGTTTAGCAGCAATGACTGGAGTAAGTCATTCTTCAGTTTTGCGAATTTTAAAAATCCGAGAATCATATTTTTAACATGAATTCAAGATAAATGCATGGTGCGGTTTCTGGAGATAGTTTGTTGGGTCCATATGAGTTACCAGCAGATTTGAATAATAACTCATATTTACAATTTTTAGAAATAACTTTATTTAATTATCTCGAGGAATTAATCGAAGAAGATACATGAACTAAACCTAATCCCATTATACCGAAAATTGTATTCAATCCTTTGGTATACTGAGAGATAAATGGTAATGAAATGAATTTCATATCGTTGTGTTCTCGCTGGAAAAAGGTGGTTTCACAAAGAGATTTTTTAAAACTATGGCGATTGATTAGCTTATGAATTACCCTTTTGTCATGTCCATTAAGTACAGCTATATCCTCAATTAAATTCTTTTCTCTGTTATATCTTGCTTTGTTTAAGGGAAAATTAATTAATCGATGAACCAAAAAATGAAAACTTGCCATTTTTGTTGACTACAGTGAAAAGAATCTACCGAAATATATCTATACGTAGCAGTGTCTTTTCTAAAAATATCAAATTCTAACTTGTTATTATTTCTAATTATTAATGTGTCCAAAAATGGTAACCGTTCATTATTTTCTAGTTCAAATGTGAATTTTGAATTTAATTTAGAAATGAAATCTTCTACTGACGATTTCTTCGAATTGTCTGTGTTTCAAAATTGCTCATAAAAGGGTTGGCTATAAATGGTGATAAACAATTACCAATTGCTGTTCCGTCATATTGTTGATAAAACTGATTGTTATATTATTACTTACATTAAATTAAATTTTCAGGGATATGACTAAGTAACACTGGGGTACTTTTATATCCAGTGAATATTAATGAAATGGATCTGTAGTAGACGATAAACAACAAATTGTCAGGTAATACTGGAGTAACGAACTAATATTGGGGGAGAATACAGAAACATGGGGGAAGAAGACAACAAGCCGGCATTCACATTTAATTGGTTCTAACGCTCTCATGAAATAGTTCTGCAAAATTTAAATTAGCAATATTATAATACTATAAAAAAAATTTGACTGATTTTATCATCAATTTTAAAGTGTTTAGCAAAATATAAATCATTAAAATATCCCAAATAAACTTAATAATAGCAAAATGTACTACTTTGTGTCCCCACTTCTCTATGAAATACCTTGCTACCTAAAATTTACCGTAGTTGACTCAGGTACATAAATAATCTTAAAAGGACAATAAATAGGCATCTACAAATATTTTTTCGAAGACTACATTTTTTAAAAATATTGTAGATACCTTTTTAAACATCAATTAAATAGAAAGAACAACTTCGAATTATATTTAAATAAAATAATTGTTACTCAATTTGCTAAGTAACACTAAAAATAAAAATATTTAGCCAGATTTTCGTCAAAAAACGATTAAGGATCATTGGATTTTTGTTAAATGAGAACTCTTTACTACCCAAAACCTATAACAAATTCAGCAATTCGTTAAATTAATATTTGATGACATATTTATTATATAGAGTGGATCTTTTCTGAGCTGATTCCAAAAATATATTACATTAATTCGTTTACCAAATATTGCCAGATCTGTTTGTGAAGACTCCACAAAAAGAAATTTATTCCCTATTCAAATTAGATAATATAGTTGACCATTTCACCAGTAAGTGGGTATTTGAATATCACAAAAAAGCTGGGTTAGATTAGGAGTAAATATATTTTGTAGGAAATTGAGATATAATACTTCAGTTAAAGGAGCGTATCGTTATAGATTATAAATAAAAAGATAGATCCATTTTTTTTGCAATTTTAATTACTTAATATACGGGGTTGGGATAAAGTATGGAACCAAGTAAGTAAATATCTTTTAAACGAAAAGAACGATATTTATGAAAATTTGCAGGTAAGTGCAATGGAATAAAACGCATCTGCTGTACATTTTTTTGATAATAATATACTTCCGGTTTAACCGGAAATGACTTCAACTTCTTTAATTTAAATGGGACACCCTTGAAAGAGCTTGTTATTTTGAATTCATACACTGAGTTTAATTTAAACAAATTTGTAAAAACGAGGAATAACTCACTGTTAGTAGTACAATAGATGTACATTTCATTATTTTAGAATAATGAGAAACAAAATTACTTCAAATATTCAAAACGCTCGCCGTTTACTTGCTGACAATATGCCATCCTATTAACAAATTCTTGAGTCACTCTTTCTAAGACTTCATGTACCTATCTACAAACAAACAAAATGTAACTTCAATATGTCAATCTGACGATGCTAATTCTAGCGAAACGACTGTCATTGTAATTAAAAACCTAATTTTTAATTAAACGTGGTAGTTGCGTTAAAACGAAGAGTTTTTTTATTATTTTCAGTAAGATGGAATTCCACAAAGTAAGGGTTAGTACAATAAATTTTAAGTTATCGACCGTAATGATCTTGTTTCCTACATGTTTTTTGGTTCATTAACATTTCCCAGCTTTTTCTGTTTGAGAAAACGCACTTTGTTTTAAATGAGCAGCTTGTACAAAACTCAAACTTGACGCCATTTTCACTACCGAAAATGTTCTTGGAATAGAATATTAAAAATATAGATCACAATATAAACCACCAACTCTAACTAGTACCTATATTCTTATGTATTAGGATATTGACAAATCCTTAATTCAGAACAATAAGCAACTAAAAGGTTGAATCAACTTTCACTATTTATTCGTTACTTTAAATGTAATGACAGCCGTTTCGCTAAAGAAATAGCATCGTCAGATTGACATATTGAAGTTACATTTTATTTGTTTGTAGTCGAAACTGTAGTCGAAAATAACGTCAAACCATAAAAATAAACTAAATGTTTATTTGTTTTAACAGTCTATTTGTATAACGTCTGAACTGAAACTAAAAACTTATACTTCTCACAACAGTATTTATACATACGCTACTGCTTCTAGTGTGTTCGAGAACGTTTCGAACAAATCTCGCCTAGAGTAGACGCGAAGATTCTCACGGCGACCCGACAGTCAAATATTGTCACAAAATTGAAATAGAAGTTTTTTGCCTTTTCGCAGCAACAACGCCCTTATTCAAAAATTTATTGTACTTAACCTTATTTTGTTAAAGTCATATTTGATTAGTGTCCCCTTTCTGTTTAATAAAAAATAATTGGAAATTGAGACATTATCCATTCTTTAAAAACACAAAGTTAAATATTTCACAATTTTAAACGCATTATTCTTTCTGACACATAGCTTTTAAAAATCAACTTTGATTAAATCGACTAGCAAAATCTGACAAAGATTCAAAGAGCTAAATAAGTTTACTTTTATTTCAACGGAAAATTTCTATACAATATTAATACAAATCCCAGAGAATATCGTTCGAGGTTATTGTATTATCTTCCTGGAAATATTTTCCCGGTTCCCATTATTCTGTTTCTTTCGAAATTTACAATTCAATTTTTTTTATTTCTGAACTAATCGACTACTTATGTTCGGCAATAACGTAGTAATAAGGCAAAATCTAAGAGTCATCACACTCACAGAGAATAATAATTTTTGATTTTTATTAGAGATCGCATGAAAAAGTTGATGGCACATTGTATTGATTTTAGCTAACAAATTCTACCAATGGAATGCGGATTTTCTAAAAAAATCAGTAGATTTAAATAACAAATGTGTTAGGTATACCGGCGCGTTAATGTATAAAGTAACGCATATACATGCATTATTATCTAAATAAATAATTAATAATTTTAAAAACTAGATGTTATTAGCCCTAAGAGATTATCCTGGATGTACTTCTTTCTAAGATCAATATAACTGTGCAATGATATAGAATCATTACAATAACTTAATATATTTGTGTTACAATTACGTCTTATCTATGTATAAAAGATGACTATTAAACTGTTTGCTGTGATTGAGAAAATTTTTTAATGAGATAGAAGAAATTATTTGCGAGCGAGGGAAGAACTATCTTTTATTTGGATTAAACATAGTTAAATAAACGACACACTGTTTCTAAAGTAAGGATGGTCACCAACCATTTACTTTTAATTTTTATTTCAATTTGACTTATGCTTTAAAAAAACTTCATTTCTACGGTCATGGGAGCTATTCATCTACCTGTTGTGACAATATTATCTAGGGTTTCTATTGTGTTTTGGTTAGCTAATCCCTAATTACAGGGTGGGCTCTTAAAAAAAATAATAACTGTGACTGTGTTTCAATAGAAATGTATACCTACTACTTTTAGTAATTTTTCATGAACCACCCGTGCTTGGGCTTTGAAGGATTTGCATTTATAATGAATTTACTGTGCTGCCAACTCCCAACTAATGAACTATATAACTGCCCAAACATAACCTATAATTAATTTTCCGCTTCAAAAAATTTTTTTTCTAGCTAGAAGTTGAATTTAACCTTTAAAATATTACCTAAATGAATAAAATAGGTACAAAATTAAAAGTTTCCTATATCATCAATCCAGTGAAATCCAGTTTACCTTTTGCTTCTTCCAAAAAAAAAGAAAAATTGTAAGACATCTGTATAATAAATATTCTGGTTTGTTTGTTGTTCCTTTCCATCTACCATCCAATCATTCCTTGACCTACATCCGAAAAACAACTTCATAAATTTGTAATGTATCCTTTTCTCTCTTTTTCATCATCAACGTAAAAAAATAAAAAAATAAAATCCAACAATATTTGAAGGCTTACTAACAAACAAATGAAAAATACACCGACTTTGACATTTCGACGTCGGCGGTAGCAAAAGCAAACAAACGTTGTTTGTTAAAACACAAAGAACAATAATATGTTGACTCGGATTCAAGATTTATTTCTTTGTAACTCGCATCCGTCGGTTCGTATACTCGGGAAGTAGCTTTGTTTAAGAGCTACAGGACAAATTCGAAGGTAACAGGTTACCTATCCACAACTAATATTTGAAAAAAATAAATAAATTGTCAAAACCATATATGATATTCATTAAATATCCAGCATTATTCGTTGTAATCTACAGAAATATTTTTAAAACCAATAAGAACCAATTATTGTCCAATTTTTTATTGAAGTTTATGTTGTACTAGTTTTGATTAATATAATCGTCAGGATGCACAGAAAGAGTATCAAAAAACAAAATTATAATTACAGCTATTAGTAATACTAGATTATTAAAACTCTATTGCTCACTTAAGATATACAGTACGATGCAATTTTATGAAATAAATTCATTATTTCAGAAACAGACGACTTTTAAAAAATATCTTGAAACACGTCAATTTTAATTCTTAAATGGCCATCAACTGCTTTAGATGTGTTGGACATTACGTCATTAGTGATGGCGTAATGATGTCATCGACGATTTTTTTAAATACAAACCGAGGTCACGAAAATAAATACATTGATAAAAACAATGCTACATTATAATTTGAAATTAGTTATTGTAGTAAGTACTCGGAAATATTTTGACAAAAATATTTAAATCAATATTGTCACTGACTCGTCTTTATTCGTCAATGATCTGTGAATCTGTCAAATAATAGACGTCAAATTTTTACTCTTCGAGATTTTTGCCGACATTAATAACAGCATTTACAAAAATGAAACTAACAGAAACAGAACGAATCGAAATTTTAACCATTATTGGTTATGGAGAAAGAGTGAGGACTCAAGCAGAAGTTCGTAATTTATTTAATGCTAAAAACCCCATTGTCGATCCAATTACTCAATCAACAGTAAGTTAAAATTGAAAAAAAATTAGAGATGCGGGCCATGTTAAAGATCTTTCCAGAAGTGGTAGAACATCAATATCCGAAGCTAAAAACTGGACGTTGTACTGGCGTTTCAAGAAAATCCTCATACTACTTCTAGGCAGGTCGCACTAGATAATAATGTCCACCAATCAAGAGTGCTAAAAAAGGAGAAGTGGCATCCATACAAAGTACATCTGGTCCAGGAGCTATAAAATAATTGAATTCTGCGAAATCGTTATGGAACAATGTAACAGAGATCCGGGTTTCATATACAAAAGGTACTAGGTACTTTTTTCAGATGAAGCGTCTTTTATGCTAAACGGTCACGTAAATCGCCAGATATGTCGATATTGGGCAAGTGAAAATCCACATTGGATGGAAGAGTATAGGAGTAAGAAGTAAGGAGACCTTTCACATGAGCTGTCACGTGATCTCGGTTTGTATTTAAAAACATCGTCGATGACGTCATTACGCCACTAATGACGTAATGTCCAACACATCTATAGCAGTTGATGGCAACGTTTGTGAAATATTGAATTTATCTCATACATTTGCATCATACTGTATAAACCTGGAATATTTTCTTAATTTGAATAATCTGGGTGCTAAAGTTAGAACATGACGCCTCCATTTGGCTAAATTATGCATTGAATGAGATTATTTCTAATATGTATGAAGGAAAAGCAATGGGTAATTGTATTTCACATATAAAAGCAAACCTTTTATGAGCAATTTTGAAAGACTGATTACATTATTATTTTTCATATTTTTTCTGTATTTACCATACATAAATCAGTAGTAGACAATTTTAGCAAAAAATGTAATATATAAAATAAAATAATAATAAACAGTTAACATTTTATATGAAAGACATTGCTACCTATAAAAATTAACAATCCATTTTCTAATTATATAAAATATATAAGTTTTACCTTTAATAGGCAGATTATATATTAGCTGAATCATTACTAGAATTTGCGTGCGACAAAAATCAGTTTAAGTCACTAGTTAACATTAGGTTAGGTTCGATGTGAGTGGGGCGCTCATCCACCCCTCCACTGCGACCACCGTTGGGTCTATTGTGGCTCAAAAGTTAACATTAGAAACATTATATATTTTTTAACTTTTTATTCGCTTGTACCTACATAAATCTCCGCAATGCCAACTCGCTCGTAGGCAATTCAACTTCGCTTTTGTGAGCAATAGACAACTTTTCACACTTGTAGCATAATGTACTATTAATTTTTTTTGTTATTTATAGCGAAATTTTACTATTGGTGCCACTTATCGCATCCTAATTTCCAGCGTTTTCTATTGATAGGTACAGTCCTCATTTTGTTAGGTCCCTAGAAAACACTGCTTCTTCAATATCCTCCTTTCAGAAGCATCTCGGTATCCTCTTGTCCTTTTCGTAGGTGAAGTCCATTTCCATATTTCCCTTGCCATTCTCTCATTTGTCATTCTCTGTAGTTGTCCATACCAATTTAAAGGTTAAGCTTCAAATGTGTCCATTATTTTTAGGTCCATACCAATTTCTTTCTAAATAGTTTCGTTTATTACTCTATCAGAAATAGTTAGTTGACAGCATCTTCTCCAGTAATTCATTTCCATTGCCTTAATGTTTAATTGATTTCTTTATTTATTTCCGTTCTTCGGCATACAATCCAATGCTTTGTATGATGGTCTTATATATTCTTATTTTATTTTGTCTAGTTATTTTAGTGTTCCATAAAAATCCGTTAAGCTGGCTAGTAGCCGCTCTCGCTTGGTCCATTCTTGAGTTTATTTCGTCGTTGCATACTCTATTCTGTTGTGAAAGATATAGGTAGCTACTAACGATAGAGGACATTAGGAAATAGACCAAATAATAATATTAAAGTAAGAAAACAAGAAGTGTTGTATACTTTTGGAATCAAAACAAGTATTAATAAAACTAAAAAAAGACGTAAGTTATAAAAAGAACAAATTAAGTTTGAGAAGAAAAGTTCCTTATGATTTGCAGGTGCCACTACACTTCCACTATGTAAGAAATAAGAAAAGAACTACAAAATCATAAAATTACTCGAACAAAATGGACTGCTCTATATGGATTAGGTATTGAAATCAAATACACAACAAACACAAATAGAGTAGAGTCGATAATTTTTGAATAAAAAAAATCACAATAGGATGAAACTTATTAGAAAAGGAAGAGAATATGATAAAAATGAAAGAAAACATAAATTATAAGCGATCCGATTTTGCAAAGTGAGAGGGGGTAAAACTACAAGTTCTATGAAAAAAGAGAAATGGCAAAGTTGTAGAAAATAAATAGATCTACAACTTTTGCATTAACAATTTTTTTTCACATAACCTCAAAAATTATGTGAAGAATTCTAATAACCAGGTTTTTGGTTTTTAATTTTTTAAAACAGATTTTTTTAGAAATATAATGAAAACTTAACTAATTATTCCTCAAATATCATCATCATCATCAGCGCCTAACAATTCTAAGGAATTATGGCGAAAACGCTTCAGAAAGCATTTTCGGAATCCAATTTCTAGTTGAGGTGGATTATTCCTCGTTTTACCCTATAAGTTTATATATGTGTTTGCTGTGGTTGTTATCCTTCTCCATACGTTCCGATCTCTAAATTTTGTTTTCCAATTTTTTATATTCATATTCCTCTGCTTCTCGGTCCTAGCGGTGTCCAAACGGTAATTCTTTTCACGATTTCTGTTGGTTCTCTTCTTATTATATGACCGTGCCATTCTAGTCGAAGTGCCTTTATGTATTTAACTATATTTTTCCCTTTCAACATTTCTTCTATTTCCGCATTAGTCTTTAATCTTCTCTGTCCATCTTCTGTTATGTTTGTGCCTAGCATCGTTCTAACTCATTTTCTTTCAAATATTTTTAAATTTTATTCTTCTTTTTGATTTATTATGGTTGTCCCCATAGCATATGTTACGACAGGTCTAATGAGAGTTTTATAGATATTAAATTTGGTTTTTATCTTTAGTTGTTTACTTCTCAGCAGAAACTTGTTTTTCCCGTATGCTTGGTAACCTCTTAAGATTATTTCTGCAACTCTTTTATTCCCTGTTTTACCGATGGTCACCCCTAGGTAACTGAATGTTGTCACTCGTTCGTATTTGTAGTAGGTTGTAGTTATGTGTTTATCTGGGTTATTTTCATAACTCTTGGTTAGTTTCATATACTTAGTCATGTCTTCATTTATTTGCAAGCCAAATTTTCTTGCTTCTTTGTCCAATCTATCTATAGCTCTGATAAGTGAGGTTTTTGTGCTTGATATTATGGTTTCACTCCACTATTGATTTCGAATTCTCCTGTTGTGATTCCCTGGAATGTGACTGTAGCTTTTGTGTTGTCTAAGCTCATTTCTATTAACTTCCTAATTTTAGATGGTATTTTCAATTCTATCAGTTCTTCTAGCATTTTCTTTCTATTTAGTGAATCGAAAAGCCGCTCTTAAAATCGACAAACAGAGTATGTAGATCCCTGTTATATTCCTGACATTTTTGGTATAATTGTTCAACTGTGTGTATGGCGTTGATGATGGATCTTCCCGGTCTAAATCCATTTTGGTAGTCACCTAAGATGTTTTCAGCATGTTTTAGTAGGTTTGAAAATAGTTTGTAAGCTGTATTCAGAAGGGCTATTGCTCTGTAGTTTTTACATTGCTTTTTGTCCCCCTTTTTGTACAATTACGCAAATATACTGTAATTTATTTGATTAAAAATATTACTTAAAAAATTTAGACTAAATATCAAAAAAGCAGTGGCGGCTTTAGTGTGAAATTTCAGGGGATAGGTTCACCGAAAAATGTTGGTGGATTATAAGACTTTAAAACGTACTGCTAAGTTATCTGATAACGTGATATCTAAAATTATATTGTTAAACTAGCAAGAAAAACATAAAAGTTTAATATTTAACAAAATAATTCTCTTATCCCATTTCACCAAATTATCCCCAAATAATGACGACATTAGTAAAAATTTGAAGGGATTCATGTCGCCTATGACCTCCCCTTAAATCCACCCTTTTTAATTTTTTTTTATATAATATAAAATATAGTTTAAAATACATACCTATACAAATAGTAGGAAAAATATTAAATAAGTAAAGGATGTGTAGTATATCAAAAAACAACTAAGGAGCAATATAGAAGGCAGAATTAAAAAATAAAATAAAAAATAGTAAAGATAATCTGTAGTGAACAAGATTTTATAAATAATTCCAAAATATGGCGTGTAACGGAAATTCATGTACTTAAATGATTTTAAACATGTACCTATAAATATGAACCTTTACTACCAACCAAAAAATAATTAAAAAAATAAGCACAAAGTATAGAAAAGTATCTCGAAACAGTTTAAGGAATTAAAATAAAATGCAGAATAAGAAACACTGCAATAAGGGTTGACTTGCAAAGAAAATATAGACTAGAATGTATTAAATTGATTGTACTAACCCTTACTTTTTGAGTCCATCTTATTAAGAATAATAAAAAGCTCTTCGTTTTAACAAAACTTCCAATATATTAAGTTATTGTAAAGATCAGCATGATATAGTTTTTGCCTGGTGTTTCTATATCATTGCACAGTTATACTGATCTTAGAGGGAAGTACATCCAGGATAATCCCTTAGGGCTCATAACATCTAGGCTTTAATATTGTTATGTCTTATGACTTCCATACTTGGTCTAGCCTTATAACTACCTAATAAACATCAGGTACCTAGCTACAAACAAACAAAATGTAACTTCAATATGTCAATCTGACGATGCTAAGTCTAGCGAAACGGCTGTCATTAAAGTTAAAAAAGCAATTTTTTAAATAAATATTGGAAGTTTTGTTAAAACAAAGAGTTTTTTATTATTCTTAATAGAATGTATTAAATAAATATGAGAAGCATTATTTTAATTAAAATAAAAGAAATGGAATGGAGTTTGGAAATATTATTTACCTTCCACTTTTAATTTATAGTTTTAACACAATATACGTGTGAGGAAATGTTTTTTATGAAATATCTCGTGTTTTATTACTTCTCCATAACCTAATTTGCACATACTTAATGTTTTCTCCTCTTTATCAGTTCAAAAACACTTTAATAAAATTGAAAATTTTCTCCGCTAACACCCTTATCAGCTTTTAGTCATCACCTCGAGCTATTACTATATTGAAAGTGCACCACAGCCCTTATGTACTGGTCTTTCCTTTTCCGCTCCTCGGAAAATTAATATTTTCCTCGTCATGTTTAGGATAAATGCCTCATTTTAAATTTACACGCCGCACCGGCTGACGGACAAGTAGGTTCTATTGATAAAGTCCTCTATTTGTGAAACGTGACAAATCTTTGGGAATCTTGGATATCCATAATCGATTACCGACGAAAAAAAAATCACGCCGGCAGTTGTATCAATCTTTGCCTAAAATATTCATTGAGGGGATTATTCCGTTCTACTTTCCAAACGAAAAATCATTGATTTTATTGCGTTTGCATGTCATGGGGTTGTGATGTTTTTGTTTGACTGGGAGTATTATCGAGATGAATGTTTATTTGCCAATGAGAAAATTGCGATGCTGGGCAATAGTCCGGCCTAGCTGTTCTTTATTTATAATTTCCCACAGCGAAGTGTTTGTTAAATGAAAAGGATCTAAATACATTCTGTAAGTGTACTTATCGAAAAAACAACAAGGTAAAAATCCCACAACTATTTTTTTTTAAATAACATTCGTCTTTTTTATTTATTACTTAACAAGTTTCTCCAATTTAGTTGTCATTGGAGTCATGACCCTCTCTGGGCAAGAATAAAGCGAGATTAAATATTGTTTAACCTAGAACAATGCTATATGTTTAATTTAGGTTAAGTTAGGTTAGGTCAGGTTAGGTCAGGTTAGGTCAGGTTAGGTTAGGTTAGGTGAGGTCAGTTTTAATTAATATAATCTTTATGTTTAAATCTGTGGTCCTTTTGAAAATTAATGAAAAAACTAGTTTGTTGAAAATTTTCCTAAAATCCGCGTTTGTATTAAATTTTTTATATTATTTGGTTTATTTATGGTTTAAGGTTATTTTTGAAAATTTTGAAAGAATTATGTTCCTAGGATATTTTATACAGAAAAGGAAGTAAAGTCTCCAAGTAATAATTACAAGTAAATATCAACTACACGAAGTAACTTAAATTTTGCTAAGAAAGCTGCCCAGTACCCGAGTGAACCACTGATACTGGTGGAAAGGGTTGTGGTAGGGGTGGTGGTGACAACTTCATGTGGGGGAGGGCCGAAAAAACAAAAACTTCACCAATGTATGGTTTTTTATCATAAAAATATATTTTTATTTTTTATAAAAATTACCCCCTCCAAGAAAAAGTGTCATTTTTGTTTTTTTTTTAATTGTCTTTCACATTGTCTTCAATTTTAAGACGCCCAGCGTTTGGAATATGTTTAACGTGCCCAGTTTCTCCAAATTTTCGGACTTTTTTACTTACTGTTGATTGGCTGATGGGTCTGTCTGGATATTTTGCGTTGAATAAATTGCATACCTCGTTCTGTGTTCTTTTTTTATCTCCACATCCGCTAAGAATTAATATTTCTATGCGTTGTGTTTCATTTAGGTAAGCCATAATTAAGTATTCAAAAGTAAAAATTACAATTGACAACTGATGACTATTCACAAAATCAAAAAATATTTACGACAATAAATATTACAGTAACTATGCCAATATCACATGCTTGATTTAAAATTTGACAAAAAGTTTCAGTGTTTATGAGATAACTTTATGTGTCCATTATTATTTTTACTTATTTTTACTTTTTTAAGTATTTATTTTAGAAAGTCATGGCAGGAACCGATGGATGGCATTTGGAACATTTAATTTAAAATAATTATTATGCATAATTTGGTTACTTTAAAGGACGTCATGAATTAAATCATTAGTTGTAATTTGGTTGAATTTAAATAAAAAAAAATGTTTTTGTACCCTTAAAAAAATATTTTAGTTACAAATGTAATGTCGTTAAATAGAGAATTAAATTCTCCTTCAAATGAGGTGTTGCATTTCTATTTACAAAAATTAACGATTACGTCACTACACCCACACCGGTGACGTCATCCTTACTCCTTACTCCTATATTACTAATATGAAATCTTTAAGTTGACAAATTCATTCATTCATAGACATTCACTTACCACCGCTACCAAACTTAACCCTTACAATAGAACGCACCTGAAACAAAACCCTTAAAACGAACGCAACCACCCAACCGGAAACCATTGTCAACACTCCTAATACTAGGGTAGGTAAAAAATTAAATACTATTCTAAATAATTATGGGTACACATCTAAATATTCAGTACAAAATTCATTAGATTTAATAAATAAATTAAATAAATGTAATTTACAAAATAATACTAAATTAATATCGTTTGATGTAACTAATATGTTCTCTAAAATACCTCCTAAAGAAGTTCTAGTTAAAAAACTATTAGATGAAAGAAATATCCATCCTGGTATAATATCAGATATAATAGACCTATTTAATGTATGCATTAGCCAAAATTATTTTACTTTTGATAACAAAGTATATATTCAAAATGAAGGTCTTCCAATGGGAAGTTCTATTTCTCCAATTTTAGCAAATATCTTTATGGATAATTTAGAAAACAAAATCTTTAATTCTAGTTATAAAACCAATATTGTAGTTTGGTATAGATATGTTGATGATCTGTTAGCAGGTTTTGTAAGTAGCGAACGACAATTAGACATATTTTTTAATTATATTAATAACTTACATCCTAAAATTAATTTTACCTTAGAGGTTGAAAAAAATAATTCAATTAATTTTCTAGATTTGAGAATTGAAAAAGTTAATAATTCATTAAATTATTTAATATTTATTTAGAAAACAAACCCAAACAGATGTTTCCATACCATATAATTCAAATCATCCTATAACGCATAAATTAGCAGCTTATAATTCTATGATACATAGAGCATTTTCAATTCCAATGAACTAAAAAAATTTTAATAAAGAAATTGAGATTATAAAACAAATAGCTACATCTAATGGCTATCCAATACATTTGATAAATAAATTAATTAATAAGAAAGAATAGAAAATGTCACTACAACTAATATTCCCTCAACAAACTAAAGAAATTAAAAGTTATAAAATATTACATATTGTGGATATATTTTTAATACAATTTTAAAAATAATAGCTTCGGCAACATCTGCATTAATTTCATTCAAATCACATAGTAATGTTGGTACAAAATTGTTAAATGTAAAAACAAAATTACCTAAATTAAAAAATCTGATATTTACAAAATTAAATGTCCAAAATGCTGTATATGTAGGTCAAACACAAAGAAATTTTGAAATAAGATTCAATGAACACTTAAGAGCATATAGATTACAACAACCAGATAAATCAAATTATGCAAAACATGTTCTTGAACATCCACACTCACTCATACACACCAATGACATTCAAATAATATTACATATTTGTGATCAAAAACAAAATTTAGATTTTCTCGAAGAACTTGAAATAAAAAGACATCTAGCAGATCAACAATATAAAGTAGTTAATGAACAAATAAATCTTGGAAGTTCACCACTATTAAACTGCTTACTTTGATTGAGTTTTCATTTTATACATAGATAAGACGTAATTGTAACACAAATATATAAGTTATTGTAAATATCAGCATGATATAGTTTTTTCCTGATTTTTTCTATATCATTGCACAGTTATACTGATCTTAGAGGGAAATACATCCAGGATAATCCCTTAGGGCTAATAACATCTAGGCTTTAATATTGTTATGTCTTATTACTTCCATACTTGGTCTAGCCTTAATACTACCTAATCAACATCAGGTACCTTGCTTCAAACAAACAAAATATAACTGCAATATGTCAATCTGACGATGCTAGTTGTTTAGCGAAACGACCGTCATTACATAAACGAATAAATAGTGAAAGTTGTAACAGTACCTGTTAACATTTTAAGCACCTGGTATCCTAAATATTAAATTCAATTAGTACCGCTAGCTCCATCTATCATAAAACATTTTTAATAATAAAATAATGAATACGGTCTCTATAATTATAATTGGAAGTTCAAAGTAGCTACGCTACGAGGTGTACTAATGAGTTGGCATTATCGAGTTCAATAGGTTTTAATAATTATTTCCAGTCTCATTTCTTCTATTGATTTACTGTCATATACAGGTATGTTTTTTTTCCAATTTTATAATTCCTTTTTGTTAAGATATTTATAAAATATCGAAAGTTATATTATATTTTATTATATCAGATGAGAATTTCAACATATTTTATTATTATTCAAAGAATCTTTTTATGGTAATTAAAAGTATTAATGATAATTTTTTATAAAGGCTGGTAAAAGTACACTTCTGGAATTTTGATTAGTGTGTAAGATTATTGAAAAGTAAATTTAATGTAAAAATGTATCTTTTGTAATCTATTAAAATACGTTCTAACTGTAGATTTCGGACTATGCTGATTTGTACTTTTTGTGCCAGAAAAGTAAATGTAACACGTGTTTGACACTGGTAATTTTCATAAAGTTGGAATATAATACAGTAAACTAGAGGCAACTCTTTAATTGAAGATTCTGTAAACCAGAAGCATCTCTTGAATTTGGAGATTCCGTAAACTTGAACAGCTTGTAAACTTTAAGCTCTCGTATGTACATTCTTAACTGGATTATCTCTACAACTGGGGCAGATCATCCCTCCACTAGTGATCTTCCATAATCATTTGGAACCACCTAGACAGTGCCGTAGCGACCCCAAGGTGCGGCGAAGGATCGTCCACTATTGTAACAGATAAGTTTATTGTGATCTATCAAGTTTACTGTTCCCATATTTTTTCTCTTTTATTTCCGTGTATATCTATCTATATCGTCAACTGTATTAGAATAAGTATTTTTAAAGAACTGTTTGCGGATTATTTTGTTGTAACGTATTCTCTACCTCATTAGTTTCAGCACCAAGGAAATCTTATTATCTTTTATATGTTTGTACATTTTCAAATCATTTTTTTATCTTCCTAGACAGTTTTTTCTGACATCTTTCTGTCATCTTATGATACTTATTTAAATAACAGCTTAAAACAACTTTCTTCAGTAGTATCATAAAAAATAAAATGATTTCAGTGGCGCCCTTATAATTTCTTAAAGAAACAGATATTGTACAATAGTCAGAGCTAATGAACTTACTCACCCCTAGCCGAGGTATTTAACTATCATAATTTTTGTGTGATAAACATTTATAAATTCTGTTAATTATTGAAGTATCTTTTACAACTAATTAAAGACGAAATTATGCTTAATGTTTGTTTTATTGTAAATTACATTTTTTCTTTTGGTATATTGTTATTTTTTCAAAAAAGTTAACTAAATATTTTCATAAATTCACTATCAACAGGTAACTCATATTACAAATTGTCGCCCAACGCACAAATAATATTACAAAGTTAATTTAACCCTTTAGTTGTTTACTGTTCTTAATGATTCTATATTAGAGTATTGTACTATAACAGTATTAATCTTCCAACCTTGTCTCACAAACCCTTTTACATTGAACTTAGTGAAATATCCAGACAAGAACTTAGTATTGCGAAAGATCCTACTTTGCTACTCTTTCTATATCAAAAGTATTTATTCACTGAGTGTAACTTTTATTGTTTCACTCGGCAACAATTTTTACCAAGTTTTTATAGAATATAACTAATAAAATGTAATCATTATTATATAATGCACCTGTGCAATTGACATCAGCTGCCGAGCACGTCTATTGTGATTTTGTAGTTAAAATTCCTACGCTGTTATAAACTAATCTATAGTTTAATCCAAAGTTTTTCAAGCGTGACAAACGAGCTTTTATAATATTAATCAGATTGCGGTGCTTTAATGAACCGGCCTGAAGCGTGCTGAAAATCAAAAACAGCATCTAAGTAAGTAAATACAAAGAATGTTTCTAGTCAACATAAATAAGTAAAAGATTGACATTGACTGAACGATTACGACTATAAAGGATGAATTGAAGCATACAATATTATACAAATTATTTAGTTATAGCTACCAATGGAAATTAGTTTTCTGATACACGCTATTTTATACAGGTTTTCTTAATTTCTGGTCGTAAACAGGACAAAAAGTATTAAAGTGTTTGTTGGATAATGTTTAAATCTTTAATTGCATCTGTATGCCTTAGTTGTGATATGCATCCAAAATGTTTAATGAAATATTGATTTTTAATAATAATTACGAATTAAAATTTACTTTAATCGAAACGTATTTTAATCCATTAATCAGCTTTTGATGAACATTTCTTATTGCCAAAATAAATAACGTTTTTTCATAAAAGTAAACTCCACATTGTACTGAAAGTTCGTGTTGACATTTTTTCGTTGAAAGTACCGAGGTTTTAGGTGTAGAAATAAGAAATACTAAGATCTAATGTATAAATCACAATGAACAGTTCTTTTAGATAAATTGGTGAATCTTACGAAGATAAGGCAATCGTATGTTTTAATTAACAGATATGGAGAATTGTATACAATAAGATATCAGATATTTTAGGATGTTACATTTCTTGTAAGAAGAATAGGTCAGAGATTGCTCTACTTCAAGCCAAAGACATTATTATTAACAACTAATTTTTACCGATTTTACATTTTTCTACTTTACAGTTCCTTAAGTTTTAAAACTAAAAAAGTTAAAATGTTAACAGCAAGCAACGAATAATGAAATCCAGTGTCATGTTGGCAAACTTGATATTAGATTATAAAATTGTACGTTTTACCAAACAGCCAAATGGATACTAAAAAGAAATATCTATTCTAAATAGCGGCCAAGTTACCTTTAAATACCTACCTGTTATCAAAAGTGGTTTTACAATGCGGCAAAACCTTAGATGAGCTAGGGTCAGTATTCTTTATATAGCCGGTCACTCTTCATGTCTTATTGTGCAATAATAATCTAGTTTTACCCAAAAACAAATCTTAAAGAAAAAAACATTACTATAATCTATAAAAGGAATGACACCAAATGCAACATGTGACTGTATAGGATTGGTTTTTTTAAACTATGGATAATTTTCAGAAAGTGTACAATTTAATAAAATGCAATGTATTGTGGGGTTAAATTTGGTTAAATTTATAAATTTATATTTTCTTAATGTATTTGTGTGAAACGTGTTGCCTATAGCGGTACGCCTACGACAACAATATGATCTCCCACAATATTTTCTTAAAAAAAAATATGACGCCAATGAAATTAAATCAAACCAAGCTGCTCAAAGCAATGAGACTCTTAAAAATTTTTATGATTAAAACAAATAACGAAAAAGATACTTAAGTAGTTCCTCCGGTCACTGTATGACGTCACCCGCTCAGGTTACTGGTGTAGGTTCAAGTTCTGCGATTATTCCCTCTAGTCAAATTCTGTGTTTTGTGAGGTTAAAGTTCTGAGACGTTACAGCTGATTGAAGTAAATTAAGAAGTGATCGTTCTCGTTAAATAAATTCCAGATTAATTTATGTTTGAAATAAACAGAAATTCAAAAGAGATATTTATTGTTCAATGTCGCTAAAAGAAAATGTATTAGAAAGATTCTAAAATGAATTGGGTTTACTGGTGAGTACAATTTATACTTTTATTCCTATGAAATGTACCTTAAATAAATATATAGTGTGTTCTTAGTTATAAAACCGTATTCTTTAATTGAAATGTATGGATGTGAAAATTCCTGAATATCCTGTTTTCTCTTCCAAGAACAGACTACATCAAAGTTGTAGCACGTGCTAATTTAAATAAAACCTTTATAATACGAATAAATTTTGACAATAAATATGGATCTTGTACAAATGAATTAGTGATAAAACAAAAAATTAGTATGAAATTCTACAGTTCATTGAAAAAGTTAAACACTGAAATAGAGCAATAATAATTGTTGAAATTCTAGAGTTTATCGAAAATGTCTAACATTAAAATAGAACAATAATAATTGACATCACCTTAAAAATGTTCAGAATTTGGTCCATACGTGGATGTTGTGGAGTACTGGTACTTAATTCTTGCTAAATATGTGTTGGAGCAAAATTGGCCCCAAATACCTCAAATGTAGAATCCTTATAACTGCTGTCACCTTCAAATGGACAGGAATATGTTCCTTAAGGCTTAAATAACTTGCTTGCTCTCCTGGAACTACTGGTATTGGATGCCAATACACTTTGGCCCCAATTTCTTGTCAGGTATGTTAAATTTTTTATGGAAATACACTTTTATACACACACTTTATTGTTTTAAGTATTTATCTTGCATTATTATGCGTTAATTGTTTAATTTTACTTATAAAAATTTTAATTTTATCAGGACAAATTTCTTACCCTCCTTTCGCTTTCAGGAACAAGAAACAAGAGAGAGATTTTAGATTCAACAGAACCATGGTTACCGAAAATTCTTTTGTTTTCCCAGCTTTCCTTTTGAACAAAAATAAATAAATTTATGTTGGCAATGAAGGCAAAGTTACTAAAAAAATATCAGTTTTTTATGTTGGTGACTGGTAAGCTCAAATGATGTTTATTGGAACCTTGTTGTACAGGGTGATTTTATTTTAGTGAGATTTGGAATTCTAAAATTATTCCTACTGATTTTGGGAGTGATCACAAATTTGTCCTTAACATCTAGAAATTAAAACTAATCAATTATTTTCAAGGTACAATTTAAGAAATTTATAAAATTTATGGAATAATTATCTGGAATAAATTAAACTCAACTTGTAGTTTTGCTATTATCTTTCTTTCTATTAATTTAGTTGCATAAAAAAATCGAACAAAGACTTATAATGATTTTTAATTATTGTTTCCCCCCAATGTTGTACACCAATTCAGTATCTTTTTCATAATATTTATAAATAAACATGCTCATTTGTATACTACTTCTAATGTAACCGTAACAATTTCCCTGAATTTTCTTGTAATTATTATAATTGGCTTTGTCAATCTAGAATAATTCAGGAAAATTCAAACCTAAATTTATTTTAAATTAAATCAAGTTAACAAAAATTAATTAATGTGTGTTTTTCTCACAGACCAGACAAATTAATAGACATTATTAACATAGCTTTACCTAAAACATTTTTTTTTTTTTTTTTTTTTTTTTTTTTTTTTTAAATAAAACAAATTAGTTTTCATTCTTTAACATGAGAATTTCCGTACTGTTCATGATTTTTGGTACACTTTGACTGGGTATTACTTTTTTTTTTTATTGAACATTTTACATTAAAACTTATTTATCTATCAGTATTCATAATAGAATCGTTACATACGATTCCTTTTCTCATTAATATTTCGTTATGTGTCCACACACAAACGTGACAATATTTAAATTATCTTATTATTCTCATATCTTGAAAATTTTCCTGAGATCTTTTCTCTCAGAGAAACAATTTTTCCTTAGCTCACCATATGCCTTTGACAAATATAGTGAAGTCACCTTTACTTCTTTTTATTTGAGGTACTTCCTCAACATTTATAAATCTCAAAATATGTCCTTAATGACAAATACTTTGAAAATCTCTTTATCTCTTTAAGTTCATTAGAATATAACGTTCCCACATTTCACCAGTCATGACACCTGTATCATTTTAAATTATGAAAGAAAACAGAAATTCCCTTAAAAATAATTTTAAACAGAGTAATTAACAAAATTGTAATTGTAACATAACTAAATAACCATTAATAAATTTTATGTTTTAGGTAAACACACCGAATTTTCATCAGAAGGACTCACATATCTGAACAGCTGTGTAACATTGAAAATTCCTCTAATACTTTTACCAAAGGATTTTTATGTGAATGCAAAATAATTGGAATACTGACCAGTATCCTACCATCTTAAATTTTATGTGTTGAACATTTTCTACTAGCAAATATAATTTTTTTTTATGAGGTTGTTTAACAGGGGTTTGAGAGAACTCAAAAATTGGTTCCCCAATTTTTGTTATTTTTAACCAGTACCATTTTGCAATAAAATGTACTTGCCAATGTGGAAGTATATTATTGAGAAGTGCATTTAAATTTTGTCTAGAATTTGTACACCATACTACAAGTAGACCATCATCCGATAATAAGCTGTCTATTAATAAACTCTTTAAATCTTTATTAAACATCATGTTATAGCCATCTGATGTTTTTCTCCTTTTCCTCCAATTATATTTATTCCACCAAGGAGGATCTCGCAGAGTTAGGTCAAACTTTCTTTCAGTTAAATATTTGTTTATTTCGCACACATCTCTACTATAGAATTCAGTGTTTTCTGGAAAGATAAATTTTGTTCCATTTATTTCTTTGACCATAGCTGGTCCAATATTACTTCCATGAACACCTACAACACTAAATTTTTCACACATAGAGATGATATGATCGGATGTTTCAAAGGCTTTTTTATTATCTAAACAACTTCTCTTTAAATTTTGTTCAATCTGTGGAAAGAAATGGTTAAACTTTTGTTTAAGATCTTTTTGTTTTCTTATTAGATCTTCAAATTCATTGTTTGGTTCTACTATTTTTAAAGTCGATTTGAATTTGTTGTGTTTTTTATACAATTCTTTGATATTTAATAGATTTGAATTTAATGTGTAATCTCCATATGAATTACACAAGTTTTGGTATTGTTCATGAGAAATGTACAAACCAATCTCCTTTCTTACTCCTGTCTCCAACTCCTTGATTTCTCTTATGTTTTGTTGTGTGATCCTTGTTGGGGATTTAATATCCTTTTCTGTCTCGCAACCAATTTTTTCTTGAGCCTTCTTCACAAATACCTCTACATTCTTTAATAATTCTCCCTGTATGTTCTCCTGGATGAAATGTATCTTCTCCTTCTGGTTTTCCATCTCCACTTCCAAAATGTCCTGTCTTCCACTTAAATCCTCTATGTTTTTGTCAAGTTTCTCTTCTATCTTCTGTAATTTCCTTCCAATATCATTTGTAATTTCTGTCTTCATCTTAATAAGATCTTTTCTTAAATCTATCATGTCCTGCTTTCTTTCTTCTTGTTGTTCATCCATCTTCTTATCCATCTTCTTCATTTCTTCTTTTTGTTCATCCATCTTCTTAACAAGATCTTTTTTTAACTCTATCTTGTCCTTCTTCATTTCTTCTTTTTGTTCATCCATTTTCTTATCCATCTTCTTCATGTCTTCTTTTTGTTCATCCAACTTCTTACCAAGATCTTCTTTTTGTTCATCCATCATTTTTCTAAGGTCTGCTCTCATTTCTCTGAAGAAATTCATCATCCAATTTTGGTCTTGATTGTTTGCTCCCGGTGTGGCTTCTCCACCTGCGAGTCTGTCTACCTCTTCTGCTGCGTTGTCCGAGACATCATCCCCTAAGGTTCTCATTGTCTGATTTTCTGTCTCTTCCCCTGTTTCCGAGACATCATCTTTTTCATGGTCCATCTCTTGGTTTGAGGTTCTTTCCTCCAAAAGAAATTGGAAAGTTTCTGGATCCTTTTCCTCCTCGATAAGAGCTGTCTTAAGTCTATTGAAAAGAGTTAATTTAATCCCTTCACTGCTTAAATTTCTTTTTTCCAATTCTTCTTTCAATTCCTTTACTCTCAACTGGCCTATAGTCTTACAGGACTTGTTTTGTTCCATTTTGTTAGATTAAGTTGAAATAGAGTTTTGAAATCAGTTTTAAGTTTTAATTTAAGTAATTAGACCTAGATATTACACCCAATAACAATGATGTTTCCCTATTTCAGGAATTGTACTGAGTTTTTGTATGTAGTTAAATATAAAATTTTGCAAAGAAAATCTTAGAATTATTTTTCTCAAGCAATGTTAATATGATTCAAGAAAAATACAACTGAGCATTTGTTTACTAAACTTCTAATTGTCTCTGAGTAGTCTGGAACAATCTATAATTATTACTCTTGTTTTTATTTTATGTAAACAATAATATTTAATACAATAAATCTTTAGAGATGAAATTTATATTAATTTTATAACGCCCCACGTTGGGCGCCATTAATATTGTGGGGTTAAATTTTGTTAAATTTATAAATTTATATTTTCTTAATGTATTTGTGTGAAACGTGTTGCCTATAGCGGTACGCCTACGACAACAATATGATCTCCCACAATATTTTCTTAAAAAAAAATATGACGCCAATGAAATTAAATCAAACCAAGCTGCTCAAAGCAATGAGACTCTTAAAAATTTTTATGATTAAAACAAATAACGAAAAAGATACTTAAGTAGTTCCTCCGGTCACTGTATGACGTCACCCGCTCAGGTTACTGGTGTAGGTTCAAGTTCTGCGATTATTCCCTCTAGTCAAATTCTGTGTTTTGTGAGGTTAAAGTTCTGAGACGTTACAGCTGATTGAAGTAAATTAAGAAGTGATCGTTCTCGTTAAATAAATTCCAGATTAATTTATGTTTGAAATAAACAGAAATTCAAAAGAGATATTTATTGTTCAATGTCGCTAAAAGAAAATGTATTAGAAAGATTCTAAAATGAATTGGGTTTACTGGTGAGTACAATTTATACTTTTATTCCTATGAAATGTACCTTAAATAAATATATAGTGTGTTCTTAGTTATAAAACCGTATTCTTTAATTGAAATGTATGGATGTGAAAATTCCTGAATATCCTGTTTTCTCTTCCAAGAACAGACTACATCAAAGTTGTAGCACGTGCTAATTTAAATAAAACCTTTATAATACGAATAAATTTTGACAATAAATATGGATCTTGTACAAATGAATTAGTGATAAAACAAAAAATTAGTATGAAATTCTACAGTTCATTGAAAAAGTTAAACACTGAAATAGAGCAATAATAATTGTTGAAATTCTAGAGTTTATCGAAAATGTCTAACATTAAAATAGAACAATAATAATTGACATCACCTTAAAAATGTTCAGAATTTGGTCCATACGTGGATGTTGTGGAGTACTGGTACTTAATTCTTGCTAAATATGTGTTGGAGCAAAATTGGCCCCAAATACCTCAAATGTAGAATCCTTATAACTGCTGTCACCTTCAAATGGACAGGAATATGTTCCTTAAGGCTTAAATAACTTGCTTGCTCTCCTGGAACTACTGGTATTGGATGCCAATACACTTTGGCCCCAATTTCTTGTCAGGTATGTTAAATTTTTTTATGAAAATACACTTTTATACACACACTTTATTGTTTTAAGTATTTATCTTGCATTATTATGCGTTAATTGTTTAATTTTACTTATAAAAATTTTAATTTTATCAGGACAAATTTCTTACCCTCCTTTCGCTTTCAGGAACAAGAAACAAGAGAGAGATTTTAGATTCAACAGAACCATGGTTACCGAAAATTCTTTTGTTTTCCCAGCTTTCCTTTTGAACAAAAATAAATAAATTTATGTTGGCAATGAAGGCAAAGTTACTAAAAAAATATCAGTTTTTTATGTTGGTGACTGGTAAGCTCAAATGATGTTTATTGGAACCTTGTTGTACAGGGTGATTTTATTTTAGTGAGATTTGGAATTCTAAAATTATTCCTACTGATTTTGGGAGTGATCACAAATTTGTCCTTAACATCTAGAAATTAAAACTAATCAATTATTTTCAAGGTACAATTTAAGAAATTTATAAAATTTATGGAATAATTATCTGGAATAAATTAAACTCAACTTGTAGTTTTGCTATTATCTTTCTTTCTATTAATTTAGTTGCATAAAAAAATCGAACAAAGACTTATAATGATTTTTAATTATTGTTTCCCCCCAATGTTGTACACCAATTCAGTATCTTTTTCATAATATTTATAAATAAACATGCTCATTTGTATACTACTTCTAATGTAACCGTAACAGTATGTACACCTACACAAAATCCTATGAACACAAAAATGTATACAAGAACCATATTTGGATTAAGGCAATCACACAGTTATAAAAACGTATTTATTAAACATGACATAAATGAGTGAAAATCTCTGAAACAATATATAAAAATAACTAAGTATAAATCAAATTTATTGTACTAACCCTTATTCTGGGAAAGTCCATCTTACTAAGAATCCAAGATAATAAATTATGGCTAAAAACCTATTTTTTAAATAAAAAGTTAAAGTTTTGTTAAAAGTTTTATTTTTTTAATGTTCTTAGTATGTCTAAATCAGTCATAAATATTCATTGATCTAAAGAGTTATATTAAATCTATTAATTTAAAAATAAATAAGGACAAAATACCACTTAAATTTCGATTGCTACTTAAACCGCTCAGCTAACATAAGAACTTTATTAGTGAAATTGATTGTGTTAACCTTTACTATTTGGAAGTTCATCCTACTAAGAACAATAAATAACTGAACAGTTAAACTAAACTTCCACTATTTATTCGAAAAATTCACTTTAAAATTCAATTACAGCTGTTTCGCTAATAACTAGCATCGTCAGATCATAAAACAAATAGCTACATCTAATGGCTATCCAATACATTTGATAAATAAATTAATAAAATAGAACAAAAAGTGTCACTAGAACTAATATTTTCAAAACAAACTAAAGAAATTAAAAGCTATAAAAATATTACATATTGTGGAAATATTTCTAATGCAATTTCAAACATAATATCTTCGGCAACATCAGTATTAATATCATTTAAAACACAAACAAAACAAAATTGTTAAATGTGAAAACAAAATTACCAAAATTAAAAAAATCTGGTGTTTACAAAATTAATTGACCAAAATGTAATGTAGTATATATAGGTCAAACACAAAGAAATTTTGAAGTAAGATTTAATGAACACTTAAGAGCATATAGATTACAACAACCAGATAAGTCAAACTATGCAAAACACCTACTGGAACATCCAAACTCACTTATATACACTAATGACATTCATATACTACACATTTCTGATAAAAAACAAAATGTAGATTTTCTAGAACTTGAAATTAAAAGACATCTAGCAGATCAACAGTTTAAAGTAGTTTATGAACAAATAAATCTTGGAAGTTCTCCACTATTAAACTGTTTTGATTAAGTCTTCATTTTATACATAGATAAGACATTATTGTAACATAAATATAGTTATTGTAAAGATCAGCATGATAAAATATAGTTTTTTCCTGGTTTTTCTATATCATTACACAGTTATACTGATCTTAGAGGGAAATACATCCAGGATAATCCCTTAGGGCTAATAACATCTAGTCTTTAATATTGTTATGTCTTATTACTTCCTTACTTGGTCTAGCCTTAACACCTTATCAACATCAAACAAACAAACAAAATGTAATTTCAATATGTCAATCTGACTATTCTAGTTATTAGCGAAACAGCTGTAATTGAATTTTAAAGCGAATTTTTCGAATAAATAGTGGAAGTTTAGTTTAACTGTTCAGTTATTTATTGTTCTTAACTTTATTAGTGTCCGCTCTGTATGTTTTTTACACAAGATGTGTATTCTTCCTAACCCTTTTACCCCACAGGATGACTGACGTTCATAAAGATTTAATAAAGTTGACGTTTTAAGTAAACGAAGAGATTAATCGTCATTCAAGGGATTCTTCTTCTGGCAGAAGGTGTAGCTTGCAAGTTATATTAAGTTCGGAGAAAAAGGTTTAAAAAATGACTGTATTGTTGTAGAATAATTATTAAAAGTGTGGATGGTTGAAATGTTTATGTTTGCGAAAGAATTAACGAGATTTTTTTATTGCTAGTAGTTTTGATTATATTACACAATGTGATAAGTTTTCCCAGACAGTAAAGACAAAAGGGAAAGAGCTATTAATATTTATTCGGTCAGACTTGATCTTAGTTTAAATTGTATTTTATTTATAAATTTTATAATTTTATTAAGCTGATTACTAAAAGATTAATTCTTTAAATGGTCTTTATTACATTTAAGAATTTTATAGGATATGTTAAAAAAAGGAAGATTCTTTTTTAATATATCAAATTGACCATAAATTTATTTGTACAGTTTTTTATTTAAAAAATAACCCAATTTAATTTTTTCCAAAGATAATTTGTAACATTTTTACAAATATTTAAATTCTGCGTACCTACTACAAGCATAATGTATAAATAACTATTATTAAATATTGGAAGAAATTAGACGTACAGCTACATTTTGACTAATTTAGATAGTTGATTATTTAAAGAATATTGATGTTTATATTATAAACATTATATACAGTGTGGCGCACCGAAAACGAAACAGAGGCATTTACTGGCAAATGATCCCTTTAAAAAAAAACGCTCGGACCCGTCGATTTTGTTTTCGAGGGGAACACAAAATTGGCATAAAATCACTTTAACATTTGCAGCCCCTTAAGCGGGAGTGGCGTCATCCCTAAAATCTTAAATGAAAAGGGGGGGGTTCAATTCAGTAGTTTTGGAGATTTATTGATTTAAAGTTTAAAGTAGACTTTAATAGGTACATCAAATTAGTTTGTACTTCTTTTAGAAGAAATTTGAGTAAAATCATTTTGTTGAAAAGTAAATGCTTTTATTTACTACGCACATGGTTTATTAATAATAAAAATAGCAATTGAAGTGTCCTTTGTGACAAAAAAAGTTGTTTCTTGAATAAAGATAAGTAGAGAATGCCACGTACTTATTTTAAATAGGAAATAGTACATTAGTTTGCGATTGATTTGACCAATCTTTGTTGTTAAAATATCATTTATTGCTTTATACATAAATTAACCATGGTATATTCCACGGCAGAAAGGGTTGAAATTATTAAAAATTTTTTTCGGAAATAATCAATGCGCTAATAGAACAGCACAAATTTTTAATGAGCGACATGAGAACAATAATGTGCACAGAAAATATGTTCTAGAACTTGTAGCTGAATTTTGGGAAACTGGATCAGTCTCCAATAAAAAACGTAATATTGAAAATCCTATAAGGATCGAAGCAACAGAAGTGGGGGTTTTAGGGCAAGTTATTGTAGATCCTACATTAAGTACCCGCAAATTGCAAACTTCGTGTGGTGTTAGTCGACGTACTATCCAACGGATTCTAAAGACCCATAATTTTCATCCGTATAAAATTCACCTTGTACAAGAACTTAATGAAGACGATTTTGATAAGCGATTAGAATTTTGTGAAGCTATGAATGAACGAATTACAAACGATGAACAATTTTTATTTAACATTTGCTTTTCCGACGAATGTTCCTTTTTTTTTAAATGGCGAAGTAAATCGTCATAATTGTCGATATTGGTCGGACTCTAATCCCAGAATTTACCACGAGGTACCCACACAGCAGCCTCAAAAATTAAATGTTTGGGCAGGCATTTTTGGCGATCATTTGGTTTATCCTTTTTTCTTGCCTGGAAATTTGACTGGTGAAATGTATTTGGAATTACTGCAAAATGCCATAGATCCACAGATATAATTGAAAATCAGAATGATGGCCGATACGTTGAGAATATGTTGATGTTCCAACAGGATGGTGCCTCACCACATTACGCATTAAGAGTTCGGCATTATTTAGATCAGACCTTTCCAGGTTAATGGATTGGTAGAAGAGGTGCCATTGAATGGCCCCCAAGATCGCCAGATTTATCACCTTTGGATTTCTTTTTGTGGGATCTTGAAAAGCAAAATCTATGCTACTCTGCCAACATCCTTAGAAGATTTGCGACAAAGAATTGTGAATGAGTGCCATCAAATTACTCCTCAAATATTGCAAAATGTCCGGCGACGTTTTCAGCAAAATCTTTATTATTGCATGGAAAGTAATGGTGGTCATTTTCAACATTTACTCGGCTGACAGGTCAGTTCATTCTTTATTTTTTAACAACTTTGCTGCTATGTAGATATTGATCTCCTCTTACGATGATGTATTTAAACTTTAAATCAATAAATCTCCAAAACTACTGAATTGAAGTACATGAATTTTACATCATTGTAAAGGGCGTTGAAAGAAATTTTAAATGATGGATCATTTGACCCCCCTTTCCATTTAAGATTTTAGGGATGGTGCCACCCCCGCTTAGGGGACTGCAAATGTTAATGTGATTTTATGCCAATTTTGTGTCCCCCTGGATGACAAAATCGACGGGTCCGAGCGTTTTTTTAAGGAATCATCTGCCAGTAAATGCATCTGTTTCGTTTTCGGTGAGCCACCCTGTATACTTCAATCAATAAGCACTGCTGTTATATATTTACAAAAGTTGTTTTAAATTAGTAATTTGTACTGGATCTTCGTAGTAAATATAATTGTAATTATTTTAACAAAGTATAGCAGCAATCGTGAGGAACCAAATCCACAAATGGGCATTAAAATAAGGTCAACATCACTAGAAGTAAACCAAAATCAATTGTAACCTCTTATGCTAGGGGATATAGATTGCTATTCAAAATTCCCCCATTGCACTTATGAACTTGGCAGCAGAGTAAATATTAAGGGATGCACTACCACTTAATGCCTCCCCTACCTTTGATAGATATTTACATTTTTATCCGAAAATTATTTGTAGTAACGTTTACTTTGTGGAAGCCTATCTTATCAAGAACAACAAAAATATGTCAATCTTACGGTGCTAGTTTTTAGCGAAACAGCTGTCATTGAGTCAAAAAAGCAATTTTTAAATAAATAATGGCTATTTTGTTTAGAAAGTTCTATTTTTAATCGTACTTGGTCGTCGACTGCCGTTTGTTGACGCTGCAAGACTCTGGTTTTACGATTCAAGGTTATACAGATGACATGGTCGTAACCATAAAAGGAAAACATAATGAATTTATTTCATACATAATACATTTTTTTTAGTCCAGATCTCTTTGTGGTTTCACAAAAAGCCGAAGAGCTAAAGAAACGAAGAAACAATTACTATGCGAATGCGTAGCATTGTTCTGCAAACGGTTTAAGTTCCTAGAAGGAGTTGTTTTAACTCCTTATCAGATAGATTCTTAGCGTGGCTAGAAGTATTGGCGTTCTAGGGTTTTAGTAGATTAAGGGATGCACAAAAGATCTTAGTAGGTCGAAGTGCAGAGAAGAATAAGTTGTACAACCTATGTCAATCCAATGTAATCTAATTTACTGATCAGGAATTCCTATGATTTTTCCTTCTCTTCGAATCCTCTTTCGCAGATGTCTTTGGAAATTGAAATTTTTTTATTGTAACTAACCTCCTTCCGTGGTAACAATTAATTTCCATTAGGTTGTTCGATTTTTTTCACTTTGGGCCATGGAATTTTTTTTATGACGCAAACAAATTGATTTTACCATTGTTGCTCCTGCTTTTCCATCTTCCTGAATCATTGATAAGTCGTAACCACAATAGATTTTTTTACTTCTTGCTTGGTAATAATTTTTAAAGTTGATATATTTGTTTTGTGTTTTTACATTAATTACTTTACTTTCAGGGCATTTTATTTTGACTAAATTTTATTTGCTTATTTATAGAAGCTCATTAAGCTTTAATTTTATTTATTGATAATTTAGATTTTAATAATAATAATAATATTAGCCCTGAGAGATTATCTTGGATATATTTCCCTCTAAGATCAGTATTACTAAGCAATCATATTTATTAAAAATCCAGGAACTATATTATAGTCATCTTTGCAATAACTTTATATATTTGTCTTACATTTACGTCTTATCTCTGTATAATAAATTAAGAATCGAAGTAAACAGTTTAACAGTGGAGAACTTCCAAGATTTATTTGTTCATTAAAAACTTTAAACTGTTGTTCTGCTAAATGTCTTTCTTCGAAGTATTCTAAATTTTGTTTTTTGTCATGAATATGTAGTATTTGAATGTCAATGGTGTGTATGTTGAAGTAGGAAGGTGTTTGACAGTTGGATATATTTTTTAATTATATTAATACCATGCATCCTAACATTAATTTTACTTTGGAGATAAAAGAAAATAATTCAATTCATTTTCTAGATTTAAGACTTAAATAAATTAATAATTCATTAAATTATACAACATACAGAAAACCAACACCAACAACACCAAAATTAAGTAAATTACAAAAATCTGGTGTTTACAAAATTTATTGTCCAAAATGTAATGCTTTGAAGTAAGATTCAATGAACATATAGATTACAACAACCAGATAAGTCGAGCTAGGGATAACACCTACTTGAACATCCAAACTCACTCATACACACCAATGACATTCAAATATTACAAATTTGTGATGAAAAACAAAATTTGGATGTCCATGATGGACCTGAAATTAAAAGACATCTAGCAGATCAACATTTTAAAGTAGTTAATGAACAAATAAATCTTAGAAGTTCTCCACTATTAAACTGTTTACTTTGGTTGAGTCTTCATTTTATACATAGATAAGACGTAATTGTAACAAAAAAATATTAAGTTATTGTAAAGATCAGCATGATATAGTTAATACTTAAATATTGTTGTCTTATTACTTTCATACTTGGTCTAGTGTTAACACTTCTTAATCAACATTAGGTAGCTAGATTGAAACAAACAACAAAATGTAACTTTAATATGTCAATTTATCCGTGGTTACTTTAGCAAAACAGCTATAATTGCATTTAAAAATCTTTTTTTTTAAATTATGGAAGTTTCATCCAAACGTATATTTATTTATCGTTCTTAATTTCTTAAATTATTTAATTTAAAAGGGAATGAAAAAAGCTAGATAAAATAACTCTAATTAAATTTACCTTGCACTCTGTCAGCTCTGGATCCGGAAGGAGCTGCAGTCCCTCGACTTTCCAACACGGATGCCTTCTGGGGTCTTTCTCCTTCAACGCTTTCCTCGTTGCTGACAAGGTAGAGTGTGGCTATCGTCGCCAAACATTTTAATTTCATGTTTCCCCTTTTGAAGTGCTTGTGTCGCACCACGAACTCCAGACCTAACACGGACGATTCCAGACCTTCTCGACCTTAAACCAAAAAGCGATTTGTCATACTTTGAAAATTCAAAACCATTTTTTATTTTTAAAAACTTTAGAATACAAAAAGTTTTTCTGTTTTTCATACTTTTATGAATAACATATTTCTGTAAACATTTTAATAAGTAATAAAAGTAAATGAAAACCAAATTCAAATTAAATGAAATAATTTAAGATATTTTTAAAACTACAATAATTTCTGAAGGAAAAATTAAAAGGTGATATGTAAATAAAAATAATATTTTAATTTTTTTCCTTTTATAAATATTGATTATTGCATTATTGACACGTTAACTGCGAATTAAATCATAAATTTAAGATGAGCTGATTGTAGCAAAACAGTGGCTTCATCAGCGAGTTCGCAGCAAATTCTCGGTCACAAACTCATGCATATGAGATGGAATCAGCAGAGGTGCTGTTTTGGCTTTTAGCATAACCATCGTCATTCAATTCACATTTGCAATTTAAACCTTGCAATGCAAAACCACTTCGACAGTAAATTAGTTTGGATTGCATTAAACTCGTTAAATTTATTTAAAATCGAAAACACCGGTAAACATGAATTCTTGGTCTGGCTTTTATATGTTAAATTTTAGTTTCTTTTAAGTCAAAAGTAAGGAATTTTTATATTAACGTTTTCTTTTGTAGAAATAATTACAGCTTTTTTCTAATTTTTGTATAAATGTATTTTAAAACCTTAAAAGTTTTTAATGGATGTAAAAGTCCTTTTGAGATAACGATAAATAATAACACATAAAAGTTAAAAGATAAGAAATTAATAAAAATTAACAATTTTGTATTTTTTTTTTTAATTTTCCCATGACTTACCTCCCATTCTGTACTGCATTCTGTAGCCCATAATTTTTTTTCAGTTTTTCAGTGGCTTTTAATCAATATATAATTGTCAGCTCACGGATTTTCTGAAACTCATGCTTTAAAAATCTTCTAAGCTCGTTGTTCATGAGCATTAAGAAGTCATCACATTTTATCTCTTGTTTTATTTACGAAAATACGCCCTTATCAGATTACAAATTGGGCCACAACTTTATATAACAGCAATGACTGCTTGAAACACAGTCTAGTAGTACCTTATAAATCCCATCCCGCCTTGCTAGTAAGGCGCAACTGACTATTTTTTTACGAATTGACATTTTTGTCTAATCGTCTGTTAATGAACTAAGGCGTAAATGCAAACTGTTTCTATGCAAAAAGCTTATTCAAATTGTCGAATCTAGCACAGGACTCACATTTGTTAGATCAAAAGGTCGTCACTGTAATTCTTAGAATGAAAAGACGTATCTGTTAGTATACTGAGCTGATACATCCTATTCTACTGAAAAGCTGCCTTGCTCATTAAAGATACGTCCTTAAGAGGTTGAGTAGTAAAACTGAATGGGATAAAGACACTGTAGAGAATATAAACCAAAATGTCATAATGTGAAGAAGTTTTTGAATCGAAAGCCAAATACTTAATAAGCTTGGGCGCATACCTAAGAATCTTTCAAACAGAAATCCGCGCAATCGAAGGATATGCAGAATTCAATATTAAAATAAACTATCGCATACAAGAGATTGTGATCATGACGGATAGTCGAGCAGCTATCAAAGCGCCGAGCTCACATACAATCAGTTCGAAGATGGTTTGAGAATGCCGAAGCAAGCTAAATGAACTGATCCAGAAGACGGAATGTAACCCTATTATGGGTACCGGGACATAGCGGTATAGTAGACAAAGAGCGGGCAGATAAACTTGCCAGACAAGGAGGCAACAAACCTTGCTACGAGCTAATAATAGGGCTAAGCAGATCACAAACCTCCACTCTACTCAAGGAATGGGCGGAGAGAGGATTAAAGAACAATGGATCAAGTTCAGTGGCCTTAGACAGGCGAAACAAACAATCGCCTATCCTGACAAAGCTAGGACAAAGTGGTTACTGGATAAATCCAGATCACAGCTGTGCCTGGCTTGTCGGAGTTCTTACTGGCCACTGTGGATTTAAAAGACATCTACACCTTCTGGGCGTATTCGAAGACCCAGACTGCCCAAACTGTGGTGAGGAGGAAACTTCTTACCACTTCTTGGGCACCTGTGAGGTGTACGCACAGCTCAGGCAAGACATCTTTGGGGTGCGAAGAATCGAGGAAGTAGACTTGCACACACTCCCTCCAAGGGACATCATGGCCTTCATACGAAGGTCGAGGCGTTTCAAGAAGGCACCGAACGAGTGAAATACAGAGGAGGAAGAACCTAGGGTATTGCAAAAAGGGCCCAGATGGCCTACTTGCCAGGCATCAGCCACCCCGCCCGCTACATTCATTCATTCAAGCCAGATCACTGTCACCCTACTATGGGTCCCAGGAGTCAAAAATAAAATGGAATGAAACAGCAGATAAACTGGCAAAAAGGAACTAATACCCCATACCTAGGACAAGAACCATCTTGTGGAACCAGCAATAGCAATATTAAAAAAACTAAGAAAATAAATGGAGTACTTAGACCAGCTGGAGTGAGACCAGCTAAGATATCTTTTAGCTGCCTCTACCGTATTAAAAAAAGGCGCCGGATTTTAACGGGAATTTTAACCTAGCATTGCCGATTAAGAAGTCACATGAAGAAACTAGGGTTAGCAGATGAAGCAAAGTGCAGATTCTGTGAGGAAGAGGATGAAATCTCCATAGATATACTCTCGGAATGCCCTGCTTTGTAAAATTTTGGGGTTAAATACCTGGGAGCACACGAAACAGAGGAGGAGGATCTACCTCATTTGAAGCCCGACGATATCCTTAACTTTCTTAGGAAAATAGAAATACTAGAGCTGATATCAATCTGAAAAAACATCAGGCCTATGATAAGAAAGGAGGGATACAATACATAGAAATATACATTTTCCACTAGAAAATATGAAATATTCAGTAAAAATGTAACAAGAGAGTGAGACTTAATTGAAAATAATTTGACAGATTGTTTGAAAACTTGTTACAGGCAAAAGTCACGAGAGCTCGCAAGGCTCGAGTGGCTATTGCCAAATGGCAACATGTTGGAACAAAATCTGTCAAATTATTTTCTAATTTATGGAACTCTCGAGTTATATTTGACAAGATTATTTTTTGATTCACAAATTTTTACAATAAAAAGGATCAATAAAACTATCATAAAATTATTGAAAAATTTAAATTAATTAATTATTACTTACAATATATGAAAATATCGTTGACACATTGTGAGTAGCTGTTGTAGTAGATTAATCCAGAATATAATTTCTTTCTTTGGTGAAGGTCTTAAATTGTCTCCATATAGACTGATTACTAGCATTTTTAGAAGTAGTTTCTAAAATATTTTTTGTAATTTTTGCATCAGAATAGGTACTAAACCGATGACTTTCACCCATTTCGCGTTGACACAATTAAGTAATTATTTTAACAAGTATTTGACAGTTGCTAGGCAAATAAAAGCTACAGTGATTATTCCTGACAATAATCACAAGAGATTTATTCCCACTATAATAATGACATAGTTGGTTGAGAGTTACCCTTGTGACAAATAAAGAAGCATTTCATTGGTTTTAAGAACCGTCAAAAAATAATCTTAAAAATTGTATTCCTGATTTTGAAAAAATTTGTCACAACACGTTGGCTTGTCGGAGAAAGATGAGAAGGGGGTCCAACAAATGTTTTTTTTTTCAATATTTTATTATTTTAAATATTTTTTATATTAAATGTATTTTAGGAATATATCGTTACAAATACGGCTTTTTATTTATTGATATTTTTCCTCATACTAGTAAAAAAGGGCGTATCTCTCAAGTGTCACCTTCACAACTACTATTATGGACCCAATTGATAGTTATAAAGTGAATTGTGTGCCATTTGCAAAGATCATGCTAAAATTTCAGATTCCTAGGTCATATGAGCAGAACGGTACAGGAAAAAACAAAATAAAAAATAGTTACAAAAAGTCACAAAAATGACATTTTTGCAGATACGTCCAAGTTAATTAACAGGGCAGCATAGATGGACGAGGGTATTATGACTCTCGTGTATAACAACCGTTTCATATTTTTGGGTTGTCTCCATGTTTTCCCACACAAACGTCTTGCCCACTGGCAATTATAGCAAATACAACCTTTAACCTTCAGATCCATTTAACTATTACCTATAAAGTCTTAGATTTTGGACTTTTTTAAATTTCTTCAATAAGCCTCATGTCATATTTAGTCGTAACACTATATTTTGGGGCTTTAGTATAGATTCTGCCCATAGGTTATGTTTTTTTACAGCTGTACTAGTCACGTTTATATTCACTACTGGCATCTTACAAAAATTAATACTAATTACGGTATCCGCCAAAATAAACAGTACCGAAACAGAGAGTTCTGTGGAGTTGTTTATGTAATATGGATTTGTCATATTTGACTTAATGGTCATTAGTTGATATATTAATAGTACGCTGCATGTAAATTTGATTTAAAAATGGTTCTAACAACGGAAGGAAAAGTGCTTTTGGTAGAGCATTATTTTCGTTCATACGGAAAAGGACGTAATGATGGTCCAAGCTTAAAATAGGTGTCAATAAAATGTTAGCTGTTGTTGAAAAATTTTGTCGCACTGGTTATGTATTGTGTCAACGTAAAGGTTCTTCAGGTCGTCGTATGCACTAACGAAAATAAAGGACGTGTTTTTAACCAAGTTGTGCAATCACCTCAAAGAAGTCTTGTAAGAACTGCATGTAAAATCAACATAAGTGAAACGTCTTTACGTCGCATGTTCAAATCAATTGGTGGTTATCCACACCGTATTCAAGTTGGACAACGACTGAATGCTGCGGACAAACGTGCAAGAGAAATTTACTGTGGTCGCATGTTGAGTTTAATTTATGAGGATCCCGAATTTTTCAAAAACATATGGTTTTCAGACGAGAGTTACGTTCATCTTAGCGGCTATATTAATCAGCAAACAACCAGATTCCTTGGATTTGAACGTCCTGATGTCATTGTAGAGAAACCACTCCACAGTCTTCGAGTTACCGTTTGGTGCGCGGTATCTGGTAATGGAATGATTGGTCCTTATTTCGTTGAAAATGATAATCAGAATCCGCTTACTGTCAACCAAGAACGTTATAGAGGGAAAATTATTATACCTTTGATAAACAAATACTGAAAATAATTTCAGATACAAGGTGCAGTTAATGGTAAAAATGAAAAGTAGAAAATTGTTTCTACCTGCACCCAAGGTAAAGAAACTTAATAGTTTCTATACCAAGCTCGACCATTTTCTATGAAACAACAACTACTTCCTGGGATATATGCCCAGCTCTCATCCCTGCTCTGCGGGATGAGAAGAACTACTTGCCTCGTACTGATGAGACACAACAATGTCGAAACCGGTCTACGAGTAGTGTTCTTCCCGTTAATTTGCAAATCGATAGAGATGGTTTAAGTATCGACAAAGTCGGTCGCCATCACGTTTTCTATTGAAATGTAATTCAATGTACGTTGGGGCATATAGCCCAGGAAGTAGTTGTTGTTTCATGAAAAACGGTCAAGCTTGGTATAGAAACTATTAAGTTTCTTTACCTTGGGTACAATTTAATACTTTTCATTTTTATTATACCTTTTGTGAGAGATCTAAATAACTTTTGCCGTGCACGAAATCTACACTTTCGCACACAATGGTTTCAACAAGATGGTGCAACGAGCCATACAGCTGTGCGCACCTTAGACTTACTCCGTCAGCATTTCGATACCACCTGACACATACATTTGGGGCATAATGAAGGAAAAAATATTTCTTCCGCCAGCGAATATTGCCGAACCACGGCATATAATACAAAATATTTTTCCGCAGTTCCATCAACCATTAATTGTAAATATGTTTATTGATTTACAAAATCGATATGAAGCTTGTTTGTGTCGAAATGGTGAACATTTTGAACACTTACATTACAGAAATTAAAAATTAATTTTTATTTTCGGTACTGTTTATTTAGGCGAATACTGTAATTTCGGGTTAATCAAAGTGCAACCATCTTTCATTTTTGTAATAATTATATTATATTATAATTAAAATATACTTACTTATCGGCATTAATAAGAAAAAAACAAACTTTAGGAACTTAAAAAAATAAATGAAAATATCATTGTTCAATATCAAGATTCAGAATTTTGACATGAGATCAGAAACCCAAACAACATTTGAAATGCTTATACCAAAGAAAATGTAATTTTAAATAAATTAATTTATGTTTGAGAATATATTTAAAAATGAGGAGCAAAGCACTTTGTGGATTTAATAGTTCAATCATATAATTGTTTCGAAGAGTTCAAAAATATGTTGTTGTGTTATAATTGCACTTGTGCATAAAAATGACCGATAATTTTGTAAGAAAACATGATATCCAAAAATTTCTTGGTTCACCTTAATTTATACTTTCCTCTATAAATTGTATGGAGTACTAACCCAAACGTAAATATTTTTATATTTTTGAAGTGTACCTGACATTTATTGGTATTGTTTACTGGCTTTTAGCTAGGCAACTTGCTGCTTTCGCAGTGCAATTACCGCTGTAATATTTCGATAATTGCATTGTTTTATGAGACATTTTATACATAAGGGATTCTATGTAAAGCAATGAATAGTAAAATACCAATTAAATATGCAAAACATAAATATTAAAACAAACATTAAAATAAGATTTTTGTGTATAAAGAATTCTAAACACTTAAAATAAAATTACTGTAACTGCATAAAACGAGAGGGTAGTTAAATTGCGGTCTGCGTTTTGGTGTTGTATGAAATTAAAAGTAAACATTGCAATTTATTAACTTAAATGTAACGTTCATTAATTAGTAAAGTTTCAGCGTGATTCTAAAAAATGAGTCAAAACTCGTAGAAGTAAACAAAAATTTAAAAAATTTCATGGATGGAGGATGAAATGAGACAAACTTGAAATTATAAATAAATAGATATTTGTTCGACGTTTTATGTCAACGATTTTATTGTAAAAAAAATTCGCTTACGCTACAATGTATTTGTAACAGCGTACTTTAACAAAATAAATAGCTACTCAAAATCAAAACACTTCAAAATCCAAAATATTTCAGTAAAATAATTTTATCACAGACAAAAAATTATCTAAAATACTTGTTCAGAATTATTAGTGGAAAAGTAAATTTATTTTTTCACTGCTAGCCTCTGGTCCTGACTTTATTCACTTTTGTTGTGGTACGTAGTAAAGTTTTTGTCATTTTTAACCTTAGACCATATACAAATAGACGTCAATTTTCTGTCCTTGTTGTGAAGCCAAAATAACTTTATGTTGTGTTCTATAACTATATGTTTACAAACAAATCCACGTTTGAATAAAACTTCTTCGGTTGTTTTCGTATATCTTCGACTGCACTGTCTCTTATAGCATGGAACATTGCGAATCATATGTAAACATTAATCTTACCCTGTTCATAAACTATTTGTGTTATTGTTTTCGTTGTATTAATTTTGAGTTAAAGTTATGATTTAAGAATTTTGATTAGAGTTAAAACCTTGTTAGGTACCTATTAAAAGACCTTTGCGCCGCTGGTATTTGTTGTTTGTAAACAGTACTGCCCACACACCTCATCCCGTAGCTCCACGAACTTCATGCGACAAAGAGAGATAATATTGGCTTCAGTATGTTGTTCAGAAAAATGACGTCACAGCCAGTCTATTTGTATATGGTCTAAGTTTTTAACCAAGGTACAAAAATACAGGAACTACTTGATTGGAACTACTTGTCAGAATTATGAGGGTAACGATAAAATAAAAAATAAAAAGTGTTTTTTCTTACTTTTTAATATACACGTACTTATTCAAACACAAACCACTTACTCTATAGACGTTTCACGCAAATGATCAAGGTCAGGGACGCTTTTGTAGTTCGTTGTGACCACCTGTAGAGGTCTCTAATAAGTATGCATCACAGAACAACAGGATTTCAGTGATAAAACAGAAGAAGAATAGAAGGTTTTGTGAGGAACAAGTAGTTTTTTGTTGTCATTTGAATTTGAAACGTGTTAACAGTGTGTTATTTTTATAAGTGTTCTTCGATAGTTTGTTAGTTATAAATATATTTAAATATATATAATTTTTTATCCAGTGTTATTTCATTGCCCAACTTCGTTTACAAATATGTCGTGTAGGAAATGCTGCATTTCAAAGTGTTCAGCATCAGCATTGCTACACAAATTTCCAAATCCTGGAAAATTTCAAGAGCAATACAGAAAATGGGTGCAGTCTATCAATGATAGGGATATCAATGAAATGGATCCAGTAATGGTGTATCGTACTAAAAGAGTTTGCCATAAACATTTTGAGGCTAAATACCATTCATCGATGTCGAGTAGACTTCAACCGACGGCTGTGCCTACATTATATTTGCAAGGTAAGAGAAACATTTCCAAACAATTCTTAAACGTCCAAATAATAAACCTCAGAGGACAAGCTAGTGTCCAAAGTATTTCAATTTGAAAATTTCGTTGCTACTGTTAATTTAAACCTTCAGTTTTAATAAGTTTACCTGCTATTTTATTTTCAGATGAAACCAATCTGTTTTATCCAGAGGAGCCGTCAACTTCTTCAGCTGTGCCATTAACATTGGTTTTGGAATCAAATTCCTCTAATGGTATGTAGTGGTTTGGTTATTGTTATTTCTTTATTTTACTATATTTTGTATTTCCACAAAAAAGCCTTCATATCTATTCCTTTATTTGTGGAGTAATGGACATCATTCTTTTTCAGAAAATCATCACAGTAGCAGTCTATCTGGAAAGTTGAATGAGTTGTCCACTAGTTGGCTTCATTTTGAAAAAAATCAGAAAGAATATAACTTGTTATATTCACGATGTTTTCAACCAATTACGAATCTGATGCAAATAGACTCATCTCTATTAGAGACTATGGTGGTGGCTAGGCTAGAAGGCTTTGTTATCCAACACCTTTATTTGTTTCCTGTTTTTATAAAATTTATAAAATTATACACTTTTGTTTGGACAGAAAACCACATTCAAGAATATTGGTTTATTTAATCAAACAAATTGTTGATGCACAAGTTAATTTTGAATTTTTAACATGTAATGAACATAAATTAAGTGTAATTGATATGATTCTGAAAATTACAATAAGAACCATATTGCACAATTTCTGTAAAAGTGTAAATAAAATCATACAAAGAAAATCCATACCCTATTCTGGTACTAATTCAATTAAAACTCAGGTATATAAAATCTATTTAAATAGAATTTAAAAAAATCTGTAAAAGTTACTACATGTAATAAATAGTTTAGGTGTTTGATATTATATTATTGCTTTATTTAATTAACCTGTTTTATTTACTGTGCCAAACTTTATAACATTACAATAATTTACCCTCAAATAAACTTTTACTACCACCTTGAAAAATTAATTATTGCACACACACCTTTGGTGTAAAAAAAAGAAACCTATAAATCAATTACTCTTATACCAAACTGATATTTTTTGCCAGCGATTTTCTTCTATTGAAGATGCTAACCTTATTAGCGAAACGCGGATTGAGTGCAAAAAATATCAGTTTGGTGTAAGGGTAAATGATCTAAAAAGTTTAAATGGTTGAGCTGTTGCGTTTAAGTTTCCCACTTTTTTGTTTACTTCCGACTATTGCGACCTCTACAGGTGGTCACAACGAACTACAAAAGCATCTCCGACTATTACTATTTCCGTGAAGCGTCTATAGAGTAAGTGGTTTGTGTATTCAAATATCCATGCACCTTAAAAGCGACTTTTACGTTGTCAAATCAAAACAAAAAAAATTGAATTATTTGTTATTGTTGCCTTGTCATTGTCATGTTATATGAATGAAACAGTACTGCCTGGTGACCCGTAAAAAGAACATACCCTTTGGACCTGATGGCTAGGGCAAAGAGGCAACGGCGAAAGGATGCCACAAAGAAGGAGGAAGGAAAAGGTGAGAAAGTGGAAGAGATATGAAGGTGCATTAAAAATGGCAATTAGGAGTAGGAGTGAGTGGATGGACCGAGAGTTTGGGAAGATAAACTACATCTTGACCCAAGTGCTTACTGTAGCATGGGTCAAGAGTCGGGTATCTACACAAGATTGGGAAGAGACTGGAATATGCGTGAGGGTGTTTAGATTTTGGAAGAAAAAGGAAGATTTAGAGAAGTTAGAACGGAGACTCAGGGTAGCAGAATGGGTGGAGGTTAGAGAAGTTGTGGAGAAAATGGTTAGGAGAAGGGAATTTTCTGATGGCGAGTAGTATGAATAGGTGAAGAGTATGTGAGGGACCGCCACCCGTCTTGGAGTATGCTAGGGTAGTGATTCCGAGGCGAGTTTTTGAGGTGGGTTTAGTTGATAGTCCAACAGTGTTGGGTTCTGGGATGGACCTCACAATTACAATAAATTTGTTGAATTTGCAACAACCAATAATAACACGAATTAAAGACATACTTTAAAAGGATTCTATATAAGCAATTAATTAAATTAACTAAATTTAATTAAATAATAAATAAATAAAAAATTTATTTTAATTTTTTTATGCTCAAAGAAGCTAACTATTATTTTTGTTGTTTATTGGTATTAAATATGTATGGAACTAAACATGCAACATTTTATTTCTAGTGACTTTCCGAAGCCTAGAAAGCCCTCCTCTGATATTGCATACGGATCAATAAGCCTTACACTTTTCCTTCAGGAACCCGTGGGAATAATTATAGATAGGGACAACGCTACTCTTGTGGAATCTTGCAGTTGATGTGATTCTTAATGAGCAGGGAGCCTACACGTAAGGATTTGCTAGTGACATTGACGCCATCATCAGTTCACATATGGAGACGTATATTGACTTAATTCAGAAAATACTATCCAAAGTGGAAAATAGTGTAGAAGAAGGACTTTCGGTAAATCCTGCGCTAACTTTTCTTGTGCCCTTTTTCAAGAAAATACTTGCGGCCTTAAATAGACCACTTGTATTGATTGGTTAAGGTATTTAGGTCAACAAAAAATGCAAATACCTTGATGGATGGATAAGCTTACCTAAAATAATCATATGAACAGAATAACTACCAGAGCAGTCTAAGACGATCTTTTAAATACACCTGGGGAATAAGTCCAAGATGGTAAACTGGCTGTACACTGGTCATATGACCAATGCTGATTCATTGTTTGGTTATATGGTGGCCGAAAGAAGTAATTCAAGATGACTTCTGCTCTGGATGTCGTCTTGACTGTGGCCCCAATGGACTTAATCATACAAGGGGAAGATAGGATGGCGGCGTACCGACTACAATGTGTAGAAAACTGCAAATACAACCCATCTTGCAAACTTATATCTACGAACTGACATCATGAATATGATGCCGTATAGAATGTCAAGGATAACTAAAAGATAACCACCATCTTCGAAATGTGGCGGATTTCTTGATAGGTTAATGGTTACTTCGTTAACATTCAATATGATGGAACAGCGAAATATTGTCCAGTACGTATTAGAGTTTGCTTAACTACTATCCAGTAGCTATGAATAAAAAAGTATAAGAGGAACAAAGAATTTGAAGAAAATAACAGGATGACTGGTAAACAGTGCAGAACCGTATGGTTAAGACATTAATAAAAAACAGAACTAAATAATTGGTAAATAGCAATAATAAACTAGTCGAAGAAGAATTAAAAATTAATAATTATTTGAAAGGAACAAAATACAAATATAAATAAAACAAGAGATTATTGATAAAAAAAAGCACAAGAGCAGAAGCGCTAATAAATGTACTAAATTTAAAAACAGCATAAAAAGAATAAAAAAGATTATATAAAACGGTTATTAGACCAACTTTCTGTGAATACGAATTGTGGTCAGCATAATCGGAATAGAGAAACAGATATTTTAAGCTATTGTAAATCCGGGAATTAAAAATTGTATCTGGAATAAACAAAGAAAAGAACAAAAGACTGGATTACGAGATTAAACAAATAAACAATAATAAGTAGGTTAGGTTAGGTTAGGTTAGGTTAGGTTACGTTAGGTTAGGTTAGGTTAGGTTAGGTTAGGTTAGGTTAGGTTAGGTTAGGTTAGGTTAGGTTAGGTTAGGTTAGGTTAGGTTAGGTTAGGTTAGGTTAGGTTAGGTTAGGTTAGGTTAGGTTAGGTTAGGTTAGGTTAGGTTAGGTTAGGTTAGGTTAGGTTAGGTTAGGTTAGGTTAGGTTAGGTTAGGTTAGGTTAGGTTAGGTTAGGTTAGGTTAGGTTAGGTTAGGTTAGGTTAGGTTAGGTTAGGTTAGGTTAGGTTAGGTTAGGTTAGGTTAGGTTAGGTTAGGTTAGGTTAGGTTAGGTTAGGTTAGGTTAGGTTAGGTTAGGTTAGGTTAGGTTAGGTTAGGTTAGGTTAGGTTAGGTTAGGTTAGGGAGGCGAATAGTTCGAATCTTATAATGACTGACCAGTGTTGGTACACGGACGGCTCTAAGACCGAGAGAAGTGTTGGAGCTGGGGTACATGGAGGGAAATCAAAGGTGGACATGAGCCAGAACCCAAGGTAACCTATCCACAATTTTCCAAGCGGAGGTTTTCGCAATGGAGATGTGCCTGCAGGAGATGCTTAGGCGTGATTGCAGGAACAAAACTATAAAAATCATTTCCGATAGCCAGGCGGCACTAAAGTCACTGGAATCAAATCGGATTGACTCCAATTTAGTTTGGAAGTGCCTTCAGGATCTAATACGTCTAGGGGAAAATAACAAAGTAAACTTACTTTGGGCACCTGGGCATATCGGCATTGAAGGTAACGAAAAAGCGGACTTTCTAGCCAGGAAAGATGCTGAAGGAATATTTATAGGCCCTATGCATAGTGAATAGCGTAGCCAGAGAAACAATATCGAACTGGGTAGATCAGAGGATACGTTCTTACTGGTTAGAGCTAGAGGGTTTAAGGCACTTAAAGGCATTTGTTGAAGATCTTTCTAAAAAAAGGTCTCAGAGCTGCTGAATATGAGCAGACAGGACCTACGAATAATAATAGGACTTCTGTCTGGACATAGTCGCCTTAATAGGCATATAAAAACAATTGGACTGGCAGAGAGTGGGGACTGCAGATTCTGTCAGGCTAAGGATGAAACGGTGGAGCATATCTTGTGGTCTTCATCAACTCGAGCCCAATGAATTCATGGAAGTGTCGCCAACGACCCTGATGAGCTTCATTAGAGGTATAGAGCTAATAGAACGACTATAACCTTGGGGTGAGCCAATATAGATCTTTTAGATCGCAGTGGAAGGGGCATTAAATGACCACTCATATTGAACCTAACCTAACCTAACCTAACAATAAATAGAAAAAGAATGAGAAGAGGACCATAAATTATGTGAAGCATTAGCAAATGACAGAAAAATGCGCATTTGGGACAGACCTGTCATTTTATTATTAATTCCATTATTATTAATACTACAAAGAATGTTAAACATAAATACTTACTATTTTTAAAATTAAATAAAGGAAATGATTGTAACGCAAAACATGTAAATATATTTTGGTATGATTCTTTAGTTCACAGTTAAAAATGAATCAAAAAGAAAAATAACGATAAGTAAAGTTTAATTTAACAAAGTAATATTTTAATTATTATATATAGCTTTTACATTGAATTTATCTAGACCTTGAACTGATCAATATTCAGTAAATAAAAGAGCCAACTAGCAACTGTTATTTTTATTATTTAACTTTGGAACAAGTTTTATTAAACTCTAACTGATACTTTTTTCATTTTAAAGCGAAATCGCATCTTTGAAGTTTTGAAAGGTGTTCAAACTTTCTGTATCAGTAAATTTGTGAAGACTGTAATTCCCTTGACGTGTCACGAGAGACTGGTGTAGAGCATCACGACTCCACATACAGAGAACACGCAGAGAAGAAATTGACTTTTATAGATCGAGGCGTAATACATGCCTTGACACGTTGTGTATTGTGTAGAATGTATGGCACATAAAGTTAAAAGTGACATGTTTTTGCCGTATCGATGAATGACGTTTAAAAAGATTGATGCGCATTTGTGCAATCACCATAAAACCAACGAATTACTAACGATGGATACAATAGGAAGCTACGTTATCTTTTTTATAGGGGTTAAGGTAAAACGCTTCACTGTGGAAATGAGATTAAATGTTTACTTTACGCAAAGTATTACATAAATATGGGAAAAACTAAAACTCGACTATTTATGGCTAAAACAAAGTTTAATACCGGTAATTTAAAAATGAAATATTAAATGGAAGGCTTTAGCTATATAATCATCCTAATAATTTCAGGAGGCATTCCGTTAAAAAAAAATAATTAAAAAATTGATTCCTTTGACTATAGTACGTACATTCGTAAGTAAATAAATAAAAATAATTAATTTAATTATCTAAACATGATTTATACTATTTCTTAAACACAGAGAAATTTGTGTGAGAATGTTGTCAAGAATGTGCATTTAAAATGAAGCACTACCCTAATTCTTAGTTTAAGAAAAAATATTCTTCATTTGAATCCTGACTTTCTTAAATTAACATTGCCATGCTGAATTTTTGGATTAAAAGCTACAAATAAGCACAACCATTCTTAATTTGAAAAATAAAAATTTTTGTAGCGTGCATTCTTAAATTAAACATGAAGGTATGGCATATCTAAATTTTCAGCACGTTGGTATGCCTAATAATTACGGGCTTGGGAAAAAGGGTGTTCCGCATTCATTCCCAAAAGATCCAAAATCCGTCATCAAAATACCTACCAGTTTTAAAAAATGGTGCGAAGGCAAGAATTTAAGAAGAATCGATGAAAAGACTCTATTGGCATATTTCGTTCAAAGACATATGCAGTTAAAAGCTCCCGGAAGCCTCTGGGCAGAATATTTAATGATTAATTCCACCGTTTTTCTTTATGATGGCATTGATATTTTCAAGTTTTCAACTTTGATCGCGTATTTAAAGAGAAAAAATGTTGGCTATAGGCCTAATAAGAAAGCGAGCATTTTTACACGGGAGCTATTTGAAAAATTTCTTATGGAAGCACTGGATGAAGAATTTCTAACTCACAAGATAATGTAAGCTACCGAAAACCGTTTACACTACCACTACACCAACACACACTTTTATATGCCTGACGCGCGTTTCGATAACCAAGTTATCTTCTTCAGAGACCGAAGGTAGAGTTTACCTTCGGTCTCTGAAGAAGATAACTTGGTTATCGAAACGCGCGTCAGGCATATAAAAGTGTGTGTTGGTGTAGTGGTAGTGTAAACGGTTTTCGGTATCATTTTCGCCAACGGTTCCAGATTCAACATTTTAATAATGTAAGCTAGTTTAGGTAAAAAAAATACTCTAATAAAGATTTTTCCATAATTTGTAGGTCGCAATGATATTGGGAAGATCTGATGCCTGTAGAAGAGAAGAATTATATAATATTACTATGAATGACATTCAACAAACCGATGGTTTAATGATTGTAAAAGTACCCAATACAAAAACGAACATCCTGCGTAATTTTACAGTTGTTAATAAACCAGACGATAAAATTCCATATTTAGAAATTCTGCAAAAGGATATAAAACTTCGTCCATTACAAGTAAAATCAAATCATTTATTCTTAGAATACGCCAAAGGAAAATGTTGTGCTCAAGTAATAGGGAAAGGGTCAATCGAGGGCTGACATTCTCAAATTGCCAAATTTTTAAATTTGCTTAATCCCGAGAACTATACTGGCCATTCGTTCAGAAGGACATCAGCAACGCATTTGGCTAAAAAAGGTATTGATGTCCTCGGATTAAAGCGTCATGGAGGTTGGCGTTCATCGACAGTGGCAGAAAGCTAGAAAATTCTGTTTAAAATAAAATAGATTTTGCCGAAAAAATATTGTGCAATACTACTAATTTATGTGATTCTGCAGGAGTTTCTGTTAGAAGTGAAACCACAGCCCAAACAAGTTGGATTTCATTAAATAATTTAACAAATTGTACCATTAATTTCAATAATAATAAATAATTCGTTAGTTTTCTTTATTCTTTAAAAAAAATAAATTAAAATTCAGAGATTTTTTAACTCGACGGTAAGTGAATTACTTATGTCACATATATAGTAAATTTCACATATACTGACGTAATATCTGCCACGGTCAACAGTCAAAAATGATCAATCGTGCAAAAAAGTATCTATTCTATTAGCAGTTAATAAAAACAATTCAATAACTTCAATTATAAATGATAAACAAAAATTTATTGTAATATCAAACTAACTTCTGCTATAATAATAATAATAATGAGAAAGTCCGTTCTATTGTATTATAGAATATGGTGGTTAAAAGTGATTTATTAACTTTAAAATAACTAATGTGGAAAAAATCAAAGAAAGGTACCATTAATTAACATGAATTTAAAATACGATTGTTAATCAATTATTTTATACTGTAAACTATCAAACCACATCTATAGGTATATGATAAATGGACTTTTAATGGATATAAATATAATATCTGAACCTAAATTAAATTTGGAAAACTAAATAACCATAATGAATAAATTGTAATAGGTATAATATACCTTAATACAATAATAGTTATGTGGATGAATTTATAGACAACACATGTAAAGAATTAGTTTTAGTATTTAGTAAAATATCATTGAATAATTTTTTTTACATATACTGTAGACATTTTTAATGTAGATTTAAGAATGTGGTATTAATTAGTAAGATACATATCTTTGTAATGTATTAAAGGAGGTTAGATTTATTTTCTATAAAATATTTGAGCAAAAACCAAAAACTTCTATAAAGTAAACAATGTAGGTGCATTTGCAAAAATGATAGAAATGTTTTTAATAAAACATTAGAATAACATTCAGAATTTAATTTTTCTGGATAATAGGAAACTATAAAAGACAGTCTCTTGATAGACGGCGATTCATTTCGTCAGTCATGGTTAAAGGGTTCAGTTTCAATCAGACAGGCAGCCAGTGACTAATACAGTGAATAGAAAAGTCAAAAATAAGTGACAGTTTTAACTTCACTGTCACTTATTTACAATAATTTTGTAAAAGACATCAAAGTATACTTACAATTTAATGTTCAAAACTATAAAAAAATCACCCAAAAACACTAAAATGGAAGTTAAAAAGGTTATTTAGGGAAACACTGTATGAAGTACATAATCCAACTTGTAAAAGAAAGTGATACGTCAACCGCGTACATTTTTGAATAGAACAGAGTGCAATTCTCTTTACTGAGTGAGTTCCATTATTACATAAATCAGTTACATTCATTATTATTACCACTCTCAAAAAGGATTTACTTAAATTTGCCTAGACAACATCCCAATCCAGTGACCAGAAACTTTTACTGACCTTGGAGTAACATTTGACTCTGCTATATCCTTTATCAAACATATTTATACCATCATTACTTCCGCAAATCGTTTATATGGTTTTATAGTTCGCAATTTTCGTAATAAGTCCAAGTTAAAATCCTTATACTATGCCTTTGTAAGATCCAAAATAGAACATGCCAGTATAGTATGGACTCCGTTTTATCAATGTCATATTGTCCGTATGGAAGCTATATAAAGACGGTTTTTGAAATTGTTGAGCTTCAAATGTGACTCTGTTTACCAATCAATTGACACGTCGCATTCGGATTTATTAGCAAGACATGGCTTAGTTAGGTTGGAAGTGAGACGAAATTGTTCCTGCTTAATTTTTGTCCATAATATATGCTGATTAACAATATGATTGACCGCCCTAAACTGCTAGAAATGCTTAATTTTTGTATCCCTTGATGGACGTCACGTTTTATTTAAAATTTAATCGAATCAATATTTTGAAGCATTCTTCGCTTTATTCCATTTGTTATATAGTTAACGACATAAATAAAGGAATTGGTTTATTTTCTAGTTTCATTCATAAGGTTAAGCCTCATTTTCTGTAGATAGTATATATTATAATTGGGGTTCTCCCGTAGAGCAGTGTTTATGTTAAATAAATAAATTAATTAATTTTAGGAGTGAGGTTTAAAGATGTTCTAATATAAGTTAAGAAGGTATGTTGACTAAAAACAACACCTTACCTAGTAGTGAAGACAAAGTGTCAACTGTCTCAGAAATAGTATAAAGAAGTACAATTTCTGAAAATTAAATTAAATAAATAATAATTTTAAAATATGTTTCTTCTTTGGGGAATCTGTAAAACATTTATTTAAATAATATATACCTTTTCTTCACAAACAACAGGTAAATAATAATTTAATACTTTACAGGTTTTGGTTATGCTAAATATTGATCTTTTAAAATGATATAATTTTTAGGTAGACTTTAAGTGATAAAATTACGTTAAATTATTGAAATCCAAATAAATACTGGGAGCAACATTAACTGTCAGAGTACATTAGAAGTTGGGGTAAACTATTTTATTTATTAAAATCAAATTTTAACATTTGATTCAAATTTCAAATATTAAAATAGTATATTAAACAACGCATTTCATATGTTAATGTTTTCAAATATTTTTAAATGACTAATACACCAATAATAATATATTATATAAGTAAAAGATAATATTCATATTCTCAAATACTTTTTGAAAGAACAATATAAAATTAATAAATTGCTATTAGCCACAAATGTCATTGTCAATAGTCAATTAAGGTCGCCAACCATTTAAAACATTTACGTGCGTAAAAGTTACATTACGATACGCAAATGCGTTTTATAATGAAGATTCTTATAAGTGCAAAATATAAAAAAGTATTATTTTGTTCTGTTTATAATTTTTAGCATTATACTTCATTCTAAAACCATTTCTTGCTAAAAATTGAAGAAATCAAATATCTTTTTGGTAATTTATTAAGCTATTTCCTAAACAATATTGTCCAAACAAAAAACCTCTTACGACTCATGTTAGTTAAGTTGAAAAAAAGGTATCCAGTTAAAAAAAATCAACTAATTGATTAAATTTAAAAAGAATTTTTCAAATAAATTCAACCTGTTTTACCCTAAATGTATTTGCTTACCTAATACGATTGTTTCAGGTCCTTTAAGAAACTTTGGATCTGCTGCTTCCCCGTTTATCATCCAATTTAGTTGCGCCGCTGGTTTTGATTTGCCTGATGTGCAATTCACACGAACGGTATCGCCTACTTGATAGCGAGGACGTCCACCTGATATTTTCGGACCTTCTTCCGGAAGAGCTGCAAAAGAAAAACGAACGGTTAATGGTTTCCGGTGAAAGTCTGAAAATGTTAACGAAAATCCACAGCGTTGTCATATATTCGTATATATTTAATAATTTCAAGAAATCTATTATTCTTAGGTTCTTCCTTGTTCTTCCTAAGTATAAGGTTGGTATAAAATATTCACAAATAAACTCGGAATAAATTACTTAAAACTGTTCCTTCTTTATTCCAAAATAATGATTTGGCAACGTAGCAAACGTTGACACAAGTACATAAAACAGTCTTTAATTAAATGAATTATGACAGTTAAAACCATTTTGTAGTTAATTTAATTTATAAATAATTGATTGTGAATAGTTTTGTTGTGTTGTCTTAAAGTGCTTTCTCGAATTTATCTAATGAACCAATAATAAGGAGCTCTAATCCAAGTTCGAATTATCCATAACACCAAACTTGTATATGTGACAGTTAAACGTCAAATATAAATAATCCCGCCGGCGGGCACGCATTTAGAAATAAGCAGATTTGTGATATATTAAGAATATTAAGAATAAATTAAGAAATATTTAAGTACGTTATGCTAAATAATATAAATTTAATGCTGCATAATATGCAGAGTTTCTATATATTATATAGAAACTCTGCTTGTATTTATTATCCAGAAACGAAAGATTTATCCTTTTTGCAAAGTATTTTCTTTAGAGACACGTCAGAAACAGTATCCTAGAAGTTTTTTTACAGGAGAGTTAATTCCACATAGGCACCCAGGAATTATTTGCCTCGGCTCGGTTTATAGAAATATAATAAAGAATAGTTTGTATACTTTTAAAAGGCTAGGTAGAAAAATAAAAAGAAAATGTTTGCTGTATTTAGTAGATGGAAAACAATAGTCTTTAAATATGCTATGTAAATAAATTGTTGTAGTGTGTTTTATGACAAAAAGTAATGTACTTTATTATATCTTTCTACTTTCTTTTGATGTCGGGTTTTAAAATACTTAAGCTGCCTAGTTCAATATTGTTATTAAAATTACTAGTTTTTAATTTTTTTTCATTTTTTTCTGTACTAAAAGTATCACTTTCTATCTTGATGACAGAATTGAAACTGAAAGTGAAACATGGCAGGTGATCGGTTGCTGGGTAAACTTAAAGTTTACTTTTGCTTTCCAAATATCCTTTTGTAGGTGTTGTTACGGGTTAAAAATCAAAACAGGTTCAAAAGTTTAAAAGGTTTATTTAAAATAATTTTAACAATAATATAATTTGTAATGTTTAAATTCTTATTTTTGTATCCTCATTTTTATCAGAAGTAATAAAACGTTCTATACTATTTAGTTAGTTGCTTAGCCTACCAGATCTAAGACCGGTGACCTTGTAACCAAAAGGTCAAGACCATCTTCTTATCGGTACTACTACCAATTGTCAACCGGATATCTCTTTCGTTTTTATGAATGGTTCAACAAATTTAGCATGTGCTAAAGTAATACGAAAATTTTCGGAAATAAACCTTCAAAAAAATAACAAAAGTTAAAGAAGCATCTTTAATCCAAGGCTGATTACCACTTCTAGTGGATATTTGTTTTTTTTAACTAAGAGATAATCACTTAACAGGTCACCTTCCACCCTTCTGACCTTTTAATTCTTATGGGTTTAGCCATAACCCAGTCTCATAGAACCTGAAGTGTAGATTAATTAGAAGAATTTGTTATGGTCTACTAGTATATCGTCTATTACCTTATTTACATGGTTCAAACAGGGGATTAATAGGCACCTATATGACAGCAGTGAAATTGAACTATTTAATCCATTCCTGAAGTCCTGGATGATTCTGGCAGTATCCTTCTAGTTCGAAACTAGACACACCACAGTGAAGGCTTATTAACTTTAGAACACTACACAGTATCTTCAATACTTAACAAGTAAGATCTACCCTATTTGGCTGCATTATTTCTTTCCACCTGTTGTGTCTTGCTAACAATAATAATAAGTATTTAGTTTAGTAATTATCCATATATTTAAGTAAATATAAAGTAGGTTTTGGTGTATTCTATGGGATATTTGCCTATAGAATGGTTCACTTTGTTTAAATACATTCCAAATTAGATTCATCTCCATGTAAAGTGAAACCTAAAAATAATTAAAGACAATTAGTTAAAACATATTAGTATCTAACAAATAGTGTAGAAAAATCTATCAATATTAAATATTAAGTGCTATCATCAATATTAATATATTACCATACTAGTGTGAACTGATTAGAATTCTAATTGGGGAATAATAAACTTATATATATGGTTTATAACTTAAACAGATTATCTATTTACTAGTTTCTTAAAGTACAAAACATTTATATGAATAAAATAACCTGTCACTTACCTTTAGTACGCCAATAATCATCAACACTTTGGTAGTGTCTACTGCTAACCCTTGCCCATATATAAATATAAGTAATACTCATAAACTTTTAATATATTTTTTATTTTTGTTTTTGGTACCTCTCCATCTTCCCTAGAAAACATTCAGGCACAAGTAATAAACCCTACTTACCCACAACCGATAATTCTTCCACTCCCTTATTTTTTTTATTGGAAATAAAATTTTAAGGGGTAGCAAAATGGCGCCCAAACGTGTTTAAAGGTTGCTTGTGACTATTATAAAATTTACCATTGAGAGGGTTAGGTTTAGTAACATTTATTGCTTTTACTTTTAAGTACTGATTTACATATTATTTATATATAATATTTTTAAGTCCAAACGGTAGTACTAGTAGCCAGTACCAGCTGTTCGAGCGACTGGAAGTCGTTCCTCTTTACACTTTACTGTATCGTATGGTCTTTTACTTAGTGTTAAGTCGGCATTCTATATTTTAATTTTATATAGTACGGATAAGGAAACAAAAATAAATTTTGGTTTACCTACTTATTATTAAAAATATTTTTTAATGACATTTGTTTACTATATAAATTTAATTGAATTAATTATTATTTTTTATTTAGTAGCTTTTTAGTGTGATTACACAGGTTTTTTTTTGTTCTTTATTTATACAGACAGGGCTTTCAGGTCTTTGGTAATAAAAAGGAAACAACTTAAAGGAAACTTTTTACAGGAGAATAATTCTCTAAAGGTGATTGTTTTAAATTTAAGGTATTTGGTTAACATTTTTTCAATTATCTTGGGATAGTATACGTGGTAAATACGAGTGTTTATCACCTGGACATTTTTAAGAATTTTTTTTAACTTATTCTTGATTGTATCCTTATTGTTGTTTAAGATTTTCAGTTTTTTGATTAAGGAGTTCTGTGTCTATATAGGGGTTATATTTTCTTTTCTCGTTCGGAAAGGGAGGGGTTTGTAAACGTTTGGATTAACATGGAAGTAAATCGACTTTTAGGCGACGAAATCGTCCACGAACTTATTGTTCGAGGACTACCAATTAAAAACCGAGTAGTGGACAATCGTGCGACACTGAGAGGTGCTTTACGCTTGGAACGCGAGAACGCCTTATCCCCAATAACTTGTGATTTTTTTCGACCAAATATTGAATATGATATTTGTAATCAGAAATTAGTAGATTTAGGTAATGATATTCGCAATTTTGACTTGTCAAATCACGTCAACGACTATAAAAGGATTTATTCGCGGCTTATGCATATCCAAGGACGTTTAAGAAGAATACCCAGGGGAAATTCTCAACAGGAGGAAACAAGAAATGACTTATTTTGCCGTTGTATGTCCCTTTTGGACGAAGTAGCAACTTTATATGAAAACCTACAACTTACCTCCAACAATAGTAAGGAAGATGATAGAAACCACGAAGATAATAATTCAAACGGAGCAGGAAGAAGTATTTTGGATGAACCTGTACCATTAATTCCTGAGTTAATAGTTAATCCTGAAGTTATGGATACCACAAGACACACTCTCACAACAACAGCAGGGAACAATCCGTCTCAATCAATTTCAAGAATATATGAGGTAGAATCTAGAAGACAATCTATTGCAGAAAGCTCTAGATCAGTAAGATTTGAGGAGGACGAGGAGGATGTTGATACTCGAAGCTATAGAGCTGTATACGGTTCTTTCATATCATCTAGAGAAAGAGGACATCAGAACTCCACAAATGCATGTGAAGGAAATCAATTTTCGTCAAGTTTTGTTCCTTTTCCAGATTCTAGCTCGACGGGAATTTCACAGTACCTTGGAGATTTACATTTAGATCCAACCTCCCGCTCAAATTATGATAAATCGGGAAATCAGACATATTTTGATATTTCTAGATGGAAACTAACTTTTGATGGTTCTTCTAGTGTCACGAGCTTTTAGAACGTCTTGAGGAGTTACGTATAGCTCGAAATGTTTCGTATGAACAACTCCTACGATCCGCAGCAGAGCTTTTCTCCAAAGATGCTTTAATTTGGTATCGGACGCAGAAGTTTGAAACTTGGGGTCAATTGGTAAGAAAACTCAAGCAAGATTTTCAGCCATATCACTACGAATTAGACCTCTGGGAAGAAATTCGAAAAAGAACTCAGGGTTCCAAGGAGAGAGTAATCACTTACATCTCTGTAATGGAAAATCTTTTACTAAGCTTGGAGACGGGAAGCCTTTAGAACGGTTTAGGGTGGAAACCATAAGGAGAAACTTACTTCCTCACATCCAATCACAGCTTGCACTTACTCAGATTAGTACTATATCTGATTTGATTAGACTTAGCCGTGCTGTGGAGGAAACTCAAGCCAATATAGAACGTTTTTGCCCCCACCATCCAACTTTAGACAACTTTTGGAACCAGAGCTAGCGTACAGGAAACCGTCGTCGTCTAACTCCATCATGGAAGTAGGTGTTGGTCGTGCCTTTCCTAATAATGCTGGTACTTCATCTAATACTGAAGTCACACTTACTTCACCATCAGCACTAGTTACTCCAAGTCATAACCAACCAATATGCTGGAACTGCAAGGAAACGGGACACAGGTTTAAGAAATGTGGTAAACCACGGAAGTTATTCTGCTTCCGATGTGGATGGGATAACACTACACTCCATAATTGTCCCAAGTGTTCAAAAAAGAGAAAGGAGGGAATCAATAGACCGTATGATCTCCTCCGCTCATTTAAGCACGGTCAGTCTCGATTCCACTATGGCCGTGGTGGATTATGTCCTTGCTCATGTGAAGAATGATGTGCGGCCATATTTGAAAATTGAAGTTTTCGGTCAGGAACATCTGGCATTGTTGGATTCGGGTTGTTCGATTTCGGTGATAGGGAATTATGGATGGGAGCTTTTAAAACATTCATGTACCCTACATCCGTCTACCACTCTAAGATGTACTGTCGCGAATGGAGAGAACTGTGAAGTAATAGGAAGTGTTTTTGTTCCTATCAAGTTAATGAATAAAGTTAAAATCTTCGAGGTTTTAGTTGTTCCTATGTTACCTCACTATTTTATTTTGGGGGTAGATTTCTGGTTAAAGATGAAATTGATTCCTGATTTATATTCTGGGCATTGGTCGTTTCTGGAGGAAGCTCAGGATACTTTACCTCGTGTAAATGCAATTTTATCTTCTGATCACCTTAGCAAAGAACAATGGAAGACACTGAACAACTTCATTGATGAGACTTTTTCTAAGATGGGGGACAAACTCGGGTGTACGCATGTTGTCGAACACGTCATAAGAACAGAATCTCCTCCTATAAAACAGCGCCACTATCCACTTAGCCCTGCCCTTCAGAAGCAAGTCAACATGGAGTTGGAACAAATGCTGGCAGATGACATAATAGAACCGTCAATATCCCCGTGGGCATCTCCGATTGTGTTGGTTCAGAAGCCGGATGGAAAGTATAGGTTTTGTGTTAACTATAGAAAGTTAAACGAAGTTAGTTTACCAGATGCCTACCCTATACCTTTTGTTGAGGCTACTTTGACAAAACTTAGAGAAGGCCGATATCTTACAACTCTGGATATAAAGAGCGCTTATTGGCAGATACCAGTAGCAGAGTCATCGAAGCCCCTGACTGCTTTTGTAGTACCTTCGAGAGGTCTGTACCAATTTAAAAGAATGCCCTTTGGGTTGCATAATGCCCCAGCTACGTGGCAACGTTTTATTGATCGAGTGGTTGGATTTGATCTGGAAAAGTTTGTCTTTGTATACCTTGATGACATCATCATATGTACATCAACTTTTCAAAAACACATGGAAGTGCTGCAGGAAGTTATTTCTCGGATCACCAAGGCTGGACTTACATTAAATAGAGAGAAGTGTAAATTTTGTGTCCCCGAATTAAAATATCTTGGATATATGGTCAACGCAAATGGACTTATGGTAGATCCCGGGAAAGTTGAGGCCATTGTCCAAATTAAATCTCCTTCAAATGTCTCAGAAGTTCGTCGCTTAGTGGGCTTAGCATCTTGGTACAGACGTTTTGTCCCAAATTTTTCTTCTTTGTTATCGCCTCTCACTTCCCTTTTACGAAAAAATCAACCATTTATTTGGACAAAGGATTGCCAGCAAGCCTTTGAAGCTGTAAAGGAGTGTTTAACCACAGCTCCCGTATTAGCATGTCCTAATTATGAATTACCTTTTACTATCCAAACAGACGCCAGTGACTATGGCCTCGGCGCAGTCCTTACTCAGATACAGGATGGCGAAGAACGAGTTATTTGCTACTTGAGTAGATCTCTGACAAAACAAGAGAGGAAATACACGGTTACCGAGAAGGAATGTCTGGCGGTTATTTTCGCCATAGAGAAGCTTAGACCATATGTGGAAGGTTCCCATTTCACCGTAGTGACTGACCACTATAGCCTTAAATGGCTCTTTTCGATCAAGGACCCTGTAGGTCGAATTTGTAGATGGGCACTGCGTCTACAACAATACGATTTCGAAGTGATCCATAGGAAAGGCAAAGAACAAGTTGTTGCAGACACCCTTTCCAGATCCGTACCAAAAGTCGACTTGCTTGATCAGGCACCATTCTCAAGACCTGAGGATAAATGGTATTTGGGCATGCTTGAGAAGGTAAAATCCAAACCTGATGAATATCCTACGTGGCGTGTAGAAGATGATAATCTGTTTCGACACGCTAAGCTGAAGTATTGCGATCTCACCGATACACTTACAGAATGGCTTATTGTAGTCCCTAAACATCAAAGAAAGGAAATAATTTCCAAATCTCATGATCCTCCTACGAGTGGACACCTAGGAGTGTATAAAACTTTGGGAAGGCTGTCTCAACAGTATTATTGGCCCAAGATGGCAACTGATGTAGCTAAATATATCAGGCACTGTAAAATCTGTTTGGCTACCAAACCAGAACAAAAAGCGCCCGCAGGTCATATGCTCAGTTTACCATCTACAACTTCCCGTCCTTGGGAAATTATTAGTTTGGATCTTGTCGGACCACTTCCTCGTAGCTCATCTGGATTTACTTTTATAATGTCAATATGTGATTGTTTCTCGAAATATATTTTACTTTTCCCTTTACGTAGTGCGACTACTACATCCATTGTTAAAATTTTGGAGGAAAATGTTATACTTCTATTTGGGGCTCCAGATAAAATTATATTAGATAACGGTTCGCAATTTAGAAGTAAAGAATTTCAGGCCAAAGCTACGGAATATAACATTAAATTATCATACGTTTCTAACTACCATCCTCAGGCGAATCCTGTGGAGAGGGTCCATCGGGTAGTTAAAACCATGTTGTCTTCATACGTAGCTGATAAACACACCACTTGGGAGAAGTATCTTTCCAAGGTGGCATGGGCTTTACGCTCTTCCAAACACGAGGTAACGGGTTTGACACCAAATTTTGTATTTTTCGGAAGAGAACTTCCTATTCAGGGTAATTTAAATACAGTAGGTTCAGATTCGTTAGTCGATCCTCAAATTCGGTCAGAGGCATTAAAACGCGTATTTGTTGATGTACAGAACCGTCTTAAGAAGGCTTTTAACAAAAGCAGGAAGATTTATAATCTTCGTCGTCGGAATGACAAGTTTACAGTAAACCAAACAGTATGGAAGCGAAATTATGTTCTTTCGGACAAAGGAAAGAAATTTACATCTAAGTTGGCTCCAAAATTTACAGGACCCTACATCATAAATAAAATAGTATCACCTTGGTCTTACGAACTAAAGGACTTTCAAAATAATTTAGCAGGGACGTGGCATATTAAAGATTTGAAGGCACACCCTCCCGATGATTCATCAAGTGATGAAAATTAAAATCATAATTTTTTTTTTATTTCATTTGTAGTAAATCATTTTCTTATATACGTTTTTTTTTCTATATTAAATTTTCTTTACCTTTCTTTTATCAAGACTTTGAAGAGTATTCATTTTAAGAGGAAATCTATCTTATTAAAAAAAAAAAGTTTTTTTTTGAAAAAAAACTTTTATCGAGGAAGAGGTAGTGTTGTTACGGGTTAAAAATCAAAACAGGTTCAAAAGTTTAAAAGGTTTATTTAAAATAATTTTAACAATAATATAATTTGTAATGTTTAAATTCTTATTTTTGTATCCTCATTTTTATCAGAAGTAATAAAACGTTCTATACTATTTAGTTAGTTGCTTAGCCTACCAGATCTAAGACCGGTGACCTTGTAACCAAAAGGTCAAGACCATCTTCTTATCGGTACTACTACCAATTGTCAACCGGATATCTCTTTCGTTTTTATGAATGGTTCAACAAATTTAGCATGTGCTAAAGTAATACGAAAATTTTCGGAAATAAACCTTCAAAAAAATAACAAAAGTTAAAGAAGCATCTTTAATCCAAGGCTGATTACCACTTCTAGTGGATATTTGTTTTTAACTAAGAGATAATCACTTAACAGGTCACCTTCCACCCTTCTGACCTTTTAATTCTTATGGGTTTAGCCATAACCCAGTCTCATAGAACCTGAAGTGTAGATTAATTAGAAGAATTTGTTATGGTCTACTAGTATATCGTCTATTACCTTATTTACATGGTTCAAACAGGGGATTAATAGGCACCTATATGACAGCAGTGAAATTGAACTATTTAATCCATTCCTGAAGTCCTGGATGATTCTGGCAGTATCCTTCTAGTTCGAAACTAGACACACCACAGTGAAGGCTTATTAACTTTAGAACACTACACAGTATCTTCAATACTTAACAAGTAAGATCTACCCTATTTGGCTGCATTATTTCTTTCCACCTGTTGTGTCTTGCTAACAATAATAATAAGTATTTAGTTTAGTAATTATCCATATATTTAAGTAAATATAAAGTAGGTTTTGGTGTATTCTATGGGATATTTGCCTATAGAATGGTTCACTTTGTTTAAATACATTCCAAATTAGATTCATCTCCATGTAAAGTGAAACCTAAAAATAATTAAAGACAATTAGTTAAAACATATTAGTATCTAACAAATAGTGTAGAAAAATCTATCAATATTAAATATTAAGTGCTATCATCAATATTAATATATTACCATACTAGTGTGAACTGATTAGAATTCTAATTGGGGAATAATAAACTTATATATATGGTTTATAACTTAAACAGATTATCTATTTACTAGTTTCTTAAAGTACAAAACATTTATATGAATAAAATAACCTGTCACTTACCTTTAGTACGCCAATAATCATCAACACTTTGGTAGTGTCTACTGCTAACCCTTGCCCATATATAAATATAAGTAATACTCATAAACTTTTAATATATTTTTTATTTTTGTTTTTGGTACCTCTCCATCTTCCCTAGAAAACATTCAGGCACAAGTAATAAACCCTACTTACCCACAACCGATAATTCTTCCACTCCCTTATTTTTTTTATTGGAAATAAAATTTTAAGGGGTAGCAGTGTACAGTGCTACAGTTGCCTTGTGAACCCTTTCTTTAAGTTATCTCTCCATAACAGTTTTAGATCAAAGATAAGTCATTGATATCTAGCTCGCTCTGAGATTTTTGCCACCCTATAAAGGAATAGAAAAAGATGGGATTTTATGTTTATTATAAAGTCTTAAAAAAATACATTACAATGGGGAAAATAAAAGGTTTAATACAAAACACGATCCGAAGGCATTTTTAGGAAATCGGTGTATTCGATTTCAAAAGCACCTTTCTCCTAAAAGAGCTTTTGTGTATAACTACGTAACCATCGGCTCATACTAAATTTTCTATTTTCTGTTAACAAGTTAACTATATACTTTTCTTTTACATTCTGTTATATCCAGAAAACTAGTAAGTAAATAGAAACATTATACTTGTTAAATTTATGTTAGTTTCATTTGGAAGCAACTAAAGAAAACGTACCGACCTATAATTTAAAATTCCTTGTTTCTGAAAGTAAAAAAATACATCTGCAAAGAAAAGAAACAATTAGCGAAGTTGTAATGTCGGAAAACAACCCCTAAAGCAACGTAAGGTGGAAAGAAAAAATTAAATTTTTCCAATGGCCTATTTCAACTTAGGCAAAAGACAATAACGACATCGAATAAATCGAGAAGAATCGTCTCTTAAATGAAAAACCGATATTCTCGTAAAACCCTAGGACGTTCATACTGTTCCGTCCCTTTTTTTTGTCCAAGTTCCAACGTTAAGCTTTTCCGGAGTCCCACATGTAATATCAATAAAAAAACTACGTATTTTTTCTCTGTTTTTGGTTTCTTGGTGTTATTCAAGCTATTGTGAAAACAGTATATTTAAGCTTTGAGATCACCGAAGTTGCCAAATTTTTTTCTCGATATTTCCTTAGTTTATACCCTTACTATCAGTGACTATAGAAAAGTACCAGCATATATTATTTTATCACATATGTATCAGAACATTTTTAGAACAACTATTTAAACCTTTAAAATAAAGGTTATTGTCAAAAAAAATTTTAAAATTTGCAGACAAGCTGTTGTAAATGAAAATAAAAATAAAAAAAAATTAAAAATCATGCAGCCTTACCAATTAATGGAGTATAAATGGTTATATAAATACATATTCTCGGTAGTTATACCGAGAATAAATATTTTTTGTCGAGAATAAAGCAATGGGCAAAATGTCTACCAATAAATATGGAATGACTTATACCTACTAGGAATAAATACTCGGTATAAAGTTATACATACTATAAGCCTTGTTTAACCTAAAAAATATGTTTGCTGTGAGAGGTGTAGAAGCTGTTGGGGAAGCTACTTATTTAATAAATTTGAAAAATACAAGTAAAAGAAAAGTTTTTAAAAAAAGAATAGATCCATTTACGATACTCTCATAAATAAATCTGTCATCGTATTGCAAAGACTACCTATATTCCAGAAAAAACATGATTTTATAAAAATGCATTTTCTTCACGATTGATTGTGTTCAATGCAAAAATTTGAGAGATAACTGGTTTTAAAAAAGTAATTGCGTTTTCTTCAAGCAACAGTTTAGTTGTCAAATAAAATATTGAAATCATGAGTGAATTAGATGAATTAGATGAAATTAGAAAAAAAAATAAGACGTTTTTTAGAGAAATGTTTTAATAAACAAGAAACATATTGACATCGAAAAAAACACATATTTAGCATAACGTACTTAAATATTTCTCAATTTCTTCGTATTTTTCGATACATTTGACAAATTTAATCATTGATTAATTTGATTTATCTCAAATCTGCCGATTTTTAAACGCGTGCACTGCGGGATTGACGTTTAACTGTCATATATACAAGTTTGGGGTTATTTATAATCTGAACTTGACTGGAGGTCCTAAAGAATCTCCAAAGAATAAGAGATTTTTATTAGTAGCAGTGATATGGCTTAAAAATAATAATAATTAAATTAAATACAAAAACAAAACGTACTAAGACAAACAAAATTCACAATATATAAAACAGTATAAATTAAAATATCCACTTTCACATTATCTTCAACGAAGTGTGGTTTTCTCTTTAATGGTTTGACATATACAAGTTCTATAAATAGTGCACAGTACCTTGTGAAATATTAGGCAACTGAGTATACCTCTGATTAAATAAGTTTACCACTTCAACTTGACTTCTGAAATTATCTCCGTAACCAATCATTATTAAAATTTCAATCCGGTGAATCTCAGTTAAATATTTAATTATTACTTCGCAAGATATTAGTTTTTGAATAAGAATGTACAACTACGATGTTTAAATGTCAACACACAAGCAACTGACAGACATTATTAACCGATTTAGTTTAATTATATTGGCATAGTTATTTATACAGTATTTACCTATTCGTGCCAAAACCCAATATATTGATACTTAGTGAAGAAATTTGAGGTCTGCATTGAGCTAATTAAAAATAAAACCATTATTTAAAGTGTGAAAAATTATTATTTTCACAATTTTATGTTTTTACTATTTTGAACAAAATTTCACCCTGTACAATTTGTGAACAATTTATACCGACCTTATACTTAGGATAACTATTCTAAGTTTAAATAAGGAATAACCTAAGAATAATAGATTTTTCTTAGTAACAGTGATATGGTTTAAAAACAATGATATTTAAATTATATTACTTATAAAAACAAAACATACTAATACAAACAAAATTCACAATATACAACGGTGTCAATTAATATAAAAATTAAAAAGTTTACTTTATTAATTACAATATACAAAGAGATAAAGAAGCAAAAAATAAATTAAAATTTATTTAGAATTTTAATGAAGTCAAAATAGTAGTAGTAGTAACAAAAATCATCAATTATAAAATAAAATGAATAAATAAATAATCTCATAAAGTAGCCATCTAGAGTATGATATGATCTTCAATGATCCTAAATGTGTTAGGACAAGAAGTCCTCAACCGTATAAAAAGATCTCTTCAGTAAGAATAACTTTTAAGTTTTACAAAATGCGGTAAACGATGTAAGTAATAGCCTTAATATCAAAAAGAAGAGATTAAAAGATGGAGCTTTTGATTAATTTTGATCTTGTTAGAAGATTAATCTGCATTAATATTGTGTAGTTCTGTATTGGTTTGTCTGAAATATATTGTATTTGGCAGTAAAGTGAGTTTTGCTGATCATCAGTTTTGATGTATAGCGAACAGCCTTAGTTTGTAACATAGATACGATTAAATTGATTCGCACATTTACCTCAAAAATAATGTGCATATCGGAGATCTGATTGAAAAAGGGCAAAATAAACTGTTCTGGATGCTGATAGGTGAATTTTCCTAGAGACTGATCTTAATGCTTAATTTTCTGGATAATGTATCAATATGTAGGTCCCATGTTAGAGAACTGTCTACAAGTGCCAAAAATCTCACAGTCCAAGACCTCCATAGTGGAATTAAAGAAAGTAGAAAGTAATAGTTGAAAGGCTTATGTTGTAAATTCGGATAGTTTACACATATTAGCTTACTTTTAGTAGTATAGAAAATTGTATTATTAATAATTATTTTGTTTAAATGTATACTCTGTGACAATCAAATTGCATCACCCTATAAAAGTAAATTTTAATTCATAAAATTTTGAATTTATGATAAGGCTACTAAAAGTAATAATAATAATAATAATTATGCTTTATTGTCGAAAATTTTTTTTTAAATTTGTGGACAAAGCTGTTTAAAAAAAAGCAAATCACGTAGAACAAAACATATTAAAACAGTAATACAAGAGTATCTACAAGTAAATAAAACATAAAACATACAAACATATAAAACTTCACAATATAAAACATTGCGGAAGGTCAGTTAAAAATAATAATAAAAAATAAAATAAAATAAATGTAGGTATACTTTATGTATACATTATACAATGAGAATGATAAATAATAAGTAATATAAAAAAAATTTAAATTTAAAATTTTAATTTAGTCAGAGTAACAACAAAAAAAAACAACAAACAACAAAATAGATAAATATCACAAATTAACTTTCCAGTGCGTGAGATGGTCCCAAATAATTTATGTAAAAAAGTCGTCAACTGCATACAAAGCTCTCTCCACGAAGTATGATTTTAAAGCGATACGAAATGCGGTTATTGATGAAATGGACTTTATTTCCAAGGGTAGATTGTTGTGCATTTTCTTAGCGTTATAAAAAATAGAGCTTTTGATTAGTTCCGTGCGAGGTTTTGGTAAATAAAGGTCATACTCTGCACTTCTAAGAAGGTATTTATGAGATGGTCTGTCTGAGACTTCAGGTAAATGTTTCCGAATTAAGGAAATGGATTCAAAGATAAATAGGGATGGAAGTGTTAATATTTTATGTTTTTTAAAGAATTCTCTACAGTGAGTTTTACTGCTTAGTTTTAGCGTATACCGAACAGCTCTCTTTTGTAATTTAATTTGTACGTCCAAATTGAGTCACACAACATGTACCCCAAAAAGGAAGTGCATATCGGAGATGCGACTCGAAGAGGGCAAAATAGACTGTTTTGGAAGCTGACAGGTGAAGCTCCCTAGATATTGTTCTCAGCGCGTAACAAGAAGAGCTTAGTTTTTTTGACAAAGCGTCAATGTGTACATCCCATTTTAGAGAGCTGTCAACGACTAGTCCCAAAAATCTCACAGAGTCAACGACCTCTATATTAGAATTATTCAACATAATAGGTTGAATTGCAGATGTGTATGGTAAAACTTTCGTTTTAGAAACACATATGATTAGAATCACACCATGATTTGATGATGGTTAAGTCATGTGAAACGATTCTATGCAGTTCGGTGATATCCGGGTGACTCCAAGAAAAGCTAGTGTCGTCTGCGAATAAACAAATTTTTCCGCCGATGCTCAAGTCAGCAATATCATTGATAAATAGCAAAAACAATATAGGACCCAATACCGAACCTTGTGGAACCCCATATTCTATCTGCTTGCATGAAGACCTTAATTCATCAACTCGTACAAGCTGCAGTCTATCACTAAGAAAGGACTCGAACCACCTGATCGAGGTGCCTCTAAATCCATAGTACTGCAATTTTTTAAATAGTATTTTATGATCCACGCAATCGAAAGCTTTTGAGAAATCACAAAATATTGTAGCTGTAGAGTATTGAATGTTTAAGCTGGAGTAGACATTATTAAAAAGAGAAAACATTGCTTCATTTGTGCATTTACCACTTAATACTTAAAAAAAAAGTAAATATTGATAAAAAAATTGTAAGAAAGGTAAAATCTTTATTCCGTTTTTTGGCGATTATTAAAAACCAACTTTGAATTTAATTATTTATCTTTAATCGGTTTGTCGGCAGATTTCGATTTAAATTGTTTGCGAGTAATAAAATAAAGTAATAAAATACCAAGAATTTAAAGAATGACAAATTACCATCAGTAAACCGATTTTGAAAGAGGTCTGCATGAGGCAGAAATTGGATTTCGCGAAATCGCTGAGCGAATGGAAAAAAACATTGCAATAATTATTCGTTGTTAGATAATCTGGTCAGAAGATAATATAAAACATCACAGAGAAGATTCTGGTTGACTTAGAATGACAACAAATCGGGAAGATAGACGATTGAGATTACTTGTCCTTAGGGATCGCCATAGTACAGTATGTTCCAAAATAAATGCTAATTTTAAGTTTAACTTCTTTACAAAATGTGTTCAAAGTGCTCGCCATTGCAAGAAGTACTCATAACGGGTAAGAAGGGTAAGAATTCGTGTTACGGGAAATTACGCAGCCTTCCAAATTTTTTAAGGATGCTGTAGTGGAATGACAACTAGCCCTATCCTGTTGGATCTATTGGGTATTCAACTGTATGTTTATGGCACGATAGAGTTGTCTGAGATCAATAAAAAATGGTGTCAAAATTTGTTCTCTATATCGCACTTAATTTACTGTAACGAGTCTTCTCCACTTGTCTTCCACGAAGTAAAGGACCAATAATCCATTAACTGACACCGCGCACCAAATCTTTACACGGTCACTATGAACAGGTTTTTCTATCTGTTCCTTCAAAACAAAGAAAACGATTTATCTGTCGAGTGATACATCCATTCGTCTGTAATCCACACAGAAAATTATTGGGGTTGTTCATAAACCTTTCCCAAGACTGAAGCACAATAAACAACTCTTGATTTATTGCCTTGTTTTGTCTTGTCTTGTCAAGTAGAATAAGTATGGCATCAAAGAGGTGAAAGACGATTTTTGGAGTATGCTTTGGAACGCGAGAGCTCTTACCAGAGGATTAATAGTTTGGGGTGAAATTAGCTTAGGCAGTGGAACTTCTTTGGTATTTTTACAAGGTCAATTGAATTCTCAAAGGTACAGTCAAGAAGTTGTAGAACAGATTGCTGTACCATATATTTGAGGACCAAACAATGTTTTATTCCACAACACAGATAACACCTGTCTACATATTGCAGCAGCTACTTTGTTTCCACAAGACTCCACATAGGATGGGTAGAAGATTAGGTCTGCTTTCCAACCATCCAATGAACTTAAACGATCTTCGTAACGCCTTATAAAAAGCTTGGTATGAGTTTCCTCAAGAAACTATGGATAACCCCGTTAGAAGCATGCCTAGTGAAAACGCAGATAGTATTCGTTTAAATTACTGAATTCGGGACTTTTTTAATGAAAATGTTATTTTTTACACCATAAACTCAGCCACAAAATTATTTTAATGTAGAATTTATAGTGGAATTCTAATCAGTATGCTATAAGCTACAAATAAAAATACAGTCTGTAATGCGCCTTTACAAATGTGTAAAATTTGGTATTTTTAAAACCAGTACTGTAAAAGTTAAATTTACAGATTTATACCTTACTAATTTTAACTACACTTTTATTTATAATGTCAAACTAATACGGTATCCGCCAAAATAAACAGTACCGAAACAGAGAGTGCTGTGGAGTTGTTTATGTAATATGGATTTGTCATATTTGACTCAATTGTCATTAGTTAAATTTGATTTAAAAATGGTTCTAACAACGGAAAAAAAGTGTTTTTGGTACAGCATTATTTTCGTTCATACGGAAAAGGTCGTAATGATGGTCCAAGCTTAGAACAGGTGTCAATAAAATATCAACAAAAATTTAATAAAGCAGCTCCTGGTAAAAGTGTAATGTTAGCTGTTGTTGAAAAATTTCGTCGTACTGGTAGTGTATTGTGTCAACGTAAAGGTTCTTCAGGTTCAGTATGCACTAACGAAAATGAAGGACGTGTTTTTAACCAAGTTGTGCAATCACCTCAAAGAAGTCTTGTAAGAACTGCATGTAAACTCAACATTAGTGAAACGTCTTTACGTCGCATGTTCAAATCAATTGGTAGTTATCCATACCGTATTCAAGTTGGACAACGACTAAATGCTGCGGACAATAGTGCAAGAGAAATTTACTGTGGTCGCATGTTGAGTTTAATTTACGAATATCCCGAATTTTTGAAAAACATATGGTTTTCAGACGAGAGTCACGTTCATCTTAGTGGCTTTATTAATCGACAAACATGAGAGAGAAAATTATTATACCTTTTGTGAGAGATCTAAATAACTTTTGCGGTGCACGAAATCTACAGTTTCGCACACAATGGTTCCAACAAAATGGTGCAACGAGCCATACAGCTGGGCGCACCTTAGACTTACTCCGTCAGCATTTCGATAATAGAATAATTTCTCGGGGAACAGACTTCGAATATCCTTCTCATTCACCTGATCTGACGCCACCTGACGCATACATTTGGGGCATAATGAAGGAAAAAATATTTCTTTCGGAAAATCCGCCCACGAATATTGCCGAACTACGGGAAATAATACAAAATATTTTTCGGCAGTTCCATCAACTACTTTTTATAAGTATGTTTTTTGAATTACAAAATCGACATGAAGCTTGTTTGCGTCGAAATGGTGAACATTTTGGACACTTACATTACAGAAATTAAAAACTAATTTTTATTTTTATTTTCGGTACTGTTAATTTTGGCGGATACTGTACTTCAAAATATCATTTTTAACCGTACTTAAACTAAATTTAGGAAATATAGTGATTGTTTTGTAAATAGGTACAGTTTTTTAAAGAATAGCGTTAGCAAACATTACAAATAGTATAATAAATTAATGCTTGCTTTAAAAGGCTACATTTTCCAAAAAAAAAAGAAAAATAGCTATCGATGACGCATGTTTGCTATAATAACTTTGACCAGACTTCCTACCTTACTGCAAATATTTTTCCTCTCAATATACGGAAACCGTTTATAATAAATCAAAATGTACATAAATTAAAGATTTTTTTTGCTTTGTACACGAAGAATCCGTTCAGCCAAAAAGTTTAGTAACGTACACATCATTCAAACCCTCCACAACTCTAAAAAAATAGAACATAAAGAACAACGAGTAGGATTTACATACCGATACCTCGCTTCACGATCCGCATCAACAACAAAAAAACTTGTAGGCTGCCGGAGTTAACTTTTACCTCCGCTATGTTTCAAATATTTCCAGAAAATTTTTAAACAGGTATCAGAATGGTGGTTGTTTTGTTGATTTTAACGTTCTGTGATTTATATCATATCTTAACGCGATCAGTAACAGTTTTAAGATTTAGTTTGATCCTTAAATATTCTGGAGTTGTTTTTTAATATACTTCTCACAAAATTTATCAATTAACTTATATTTTAATTCTTAGTTTGATCCTTAAATATTCTGGAGTTGTTTTTTAATATACTTCTCACAAAATTTATCAATTAACTTATATTTTAATTCTTTAATTATGAATCTTAATTTTCAAGAGAAATTTACGATTTCTTATTATGAGCCATAAGCAACACGTGCTTCTTACAGAAAGGATTGGATGCTCAACCTCGATATACTATCAACCATTTTATTGTATTGAGCATCTAGGCCCAGTATAAATCAAGACTGTTATCACAGTCATAAAAAGGTTTTCGACAATTAGGTTTTCGTTCAGTCCATTTGAATACAATCATTTTTATTTGATAAAAATTTGACCATTTATCTGTTCTTTAGTTTATTAAGTAATAATGTGTATAGAATCCTTCAAAAATATGCTAGAGGCATAATTTGAGCACAAAATATCATTAAATTTAGTAAATATACTAAATAATGGTGCAATAGAACAGAGTGAGGCTTAAAATTAATTCCACCTAGTTGCTTTTCAAGAAAAATAAAAACTTAAAAAATCAACTTAAAGGAACAACGGTAGAATGGAAAACAGAGGTAACATATTAAGGTATAACACTAGAAAATAAATTACTCCAAAGAACCTTCATAAATGGGATGTTAAAAAAAATAATCAGGGATGCAAACCAAGCAATTTGCTGTGAACTCACGCAGCTCTAGTACGACCAAATTTTCACTTATAGAACTGCTGCTTGAGAAAAAAACCTAATCATTTTAAACTTCAAAGATTAGCTTTTGTCACGTTAGCATTCATAAAGCAAATTTAAGAAGAACGGTAAGAATGATGAGTAAAGGAAAGCTAAGGCAAAGACCCCTTGAAATAATGTGTCCTATCACATAGTACACTGATGTGTCAAAGACACACAGAGGCACAGAAATAAGGAAACTCCTTAAGAGCCTAGGTTCATATCTTGCCATTTTCCAAGCAATATGTCGGTGGGATATTTATGTATTTCAAAATTGGAAAGAAATATCATCATCAAGTCTGACAACTAAGCAGCAATCAAAGCGATCAGTTCCAACAATTTAATGTGGTCTGGGAGTGTCTAGAAAGTCTGAACTTATTGGAAAAGAATGACACAGTTACACTTTTTTGACTTCCTACACACTGGAGAATAAAATAGCATGAAATAGCAGATATTATTGAGCCATATGGTCAGCGAAGCTTGCACTCATGAAACTTGAATCATTTTGTTTCATAGCCTTTAATTTTATCCTCAATGAAGTTATTAGCTTTAAAAATAAGAAAAATATAGAATATTGATAGAATCTACTAGCAATAAGACAGATAAAGGCCTTGATTCTTTTGTCCATTTTCATAAAGATGTAACATGAAACCTACCCATTCAAAATGACAAGAGATAAATAAATTCATAAGCCTTCATTTACTAGTGCTCCCATCTTATTATTGAGGTTTGAATTTATTGCAATCTGTTTGTATATCAATTTTTCATTCTGAAACGTAAAGCAACAGGCTATTTTTATAGTTGTTCTTTATGTTTACAATCGTTTATTTCAAAATTTTTTACTAAAAATGTTTGAATAGTCCTTTTTGGTAACATATAAATTGTATCAAGTTTTTATTTTATCACTGAAAAAGGCAAACGGTTAATTTAATATAATTTGTATTTTTCTTTCATGGCATGAGCTGTTTGACCACATCACATACAATTCCATTTTAAAAGGATTGGAAAAGCCAGCATTTTAGGATTGACAGTGGTCCCAGGACATTTTAAATGCCCACGAGGCTCTAAACCATATTTTAACAATAAACGAGTCTTCAACAGAAATTACTGGAATGGGTTTGAAGTAACAGTCGCTTTTTACGTTTAACGTAGAAACGTGTATGTTAATGATTTTTTTTGTAATAAAAAAGTTGTTTAAGACATAAAAAAATATATCACATAAAAGTAACTTTTTAAAAATGAGTTTGGGAAATCGGTTAACCTGCCACTAACACAAGTGCGGCAGAAATATATATTATATGTTAAAAGGCAAAAATCTACTATAAAAGCATTAATTATTACAAATAATTTATTTAAATGTATCTATCTATCTGTAAAACAAAACAATATTTCCCAATAGTGTGAAAATCAGTTTCGTACTATTAATGGGGGTACACTTCTTTTCCTAGAACCAACTATTTTGTTACATAAATTGTAAATAGGAGATCGTGTAAGCTAAAAGTTTGTGAGTCTACGTTTGTATTTAAATACTGAGATAATTTAAAAATAATTTTAAATTAACAATACGGATCTTCGTTGCACAATAGCTAATAATCCAGTCATTATAGTAAGTTCACCTCGGAATTTGAGATACCCAGCTGTAAGTCTGTAAATACTTGTATATTGACACCCTAAAAGTTGTCTCAAAACCTACATATGGTAGGGTGTAAGCAACTATTAAATTTCAAGGTCAAAGGTCACAAAAATCGGTTTTTTGCGCTTTTTTTGGAAATATCTCATTTCCTATGGGTTTTTGCTATTTGTATTTATTATCAATATTGTAGAATACAAAATTCTCTACAAATTTTGTTTAAAAAAAATTTTTATACGGTGAACCGTTTTCGAGATAAAGGGCGGAGAGCGCGCGGTCACAGCATCAGTTCAGGTCAACCGGTGCCTCCGGTCGAAAACGCGCCATATATAGTTGATGAACTATCGATAAATCAAATCAAATCGAAATAACAAAGATAAGTTCATTAATATGTTAATTGAAAAATTACAAGCTGCAAATATTACAACTAAACAAGCCAGAGTTGATGCGGATGTTCTTATTGTTCAAACTGCAATTGAAGAATCAAAATCTAAAAAAACTGCAGTTATTATAGGACAAGATATTGATTTACTTGTCATTTTAACTGGGCGTACACTGTCTTATGAACAAGAAATTTTCTTCAAAAAAGTTGGAAAAGGTAATGTAAAAAAAAACAAATAAATTATGAATTAATCTTTTAATAAAAAAATATCATTGAATACATTTATTTTTATTGAAAATAAAGAAATGGAATAAAGGGTACAAAAACTAAAATTTATAATTTTAATCATCTCAAGTTCTTCCATGATTTCGGGATCAAAGGTTCCATCTTCGTTAATTTCGCTCTGATATGGTAGAGCATTGTGACAAGCTTGCCCATTACATTGGCCACAAGCTAAGGAGCATTGCAAATATGTTTTTTAGAATGAGGATAATTATCAAAACTTTTAGTCGAGTATATCTCCGTTTTTACATTACCTTTCCCACTTTTTTAAAGAAAATTTCTTGTTCATAAGACAGTGTACGCCCAATTAAAATGACAAGTAAATCAATATCTTGTCCTATTATAACTGCAGTTTTTTTAGATTTTGATTCTTCAATTGCAGTTTGAACAATAAGAACATCCGCATCATCTCTGGCTTGTTTAGTAGTAATATTTGCAGCTTGTAATTTTTCAATTAACATATTAATGAACTTATCTTTGTTATTTCGATTTGATTTGATTTATCGATAGTTCATCAACTATATATGGCGCGTTTTCGACCGGAGGCACCGGTTGACCTGAACTGATGCTGTGACCGCGCGCTCTCCGCCCTTTATCTCGAAAACGGTTCACCGTATAAAAATTTTTTTTAAACAAAATTTGTAGAGAATTTTGTATTCTACAATATTGATAATAAATACAAATAGCAAAAAACCCATAGGAAATGAGATATTTCCAAAAAAAGCGCAAAAAAACGATTTTTGTGACCTTTGACCTTGAAATTTAATAGTTGCTTAGACCCTACCATATGTAGGTTTTGAGACAACTTTTAGGGTGTCAATATACAAGTATTTACAGACTTACAGCTGGGTATCTCGAATTCCGAGATTCTTACCTAATTTAGCTTAAATGACTGGACTATAATGTTTGTATGTATCAGAGAACTGATTCCATTTGCCAGAGTATTTTTTAATTACAAAATGATTTATTATATTAAATTTATGGTACTCACCCTTTGGAAGTCCATCTTACTCAGAATAATAAAAAACTCTTCGTTTTAAGGCAACTTTTACGTTTAATTAAAAAATTGGTTTTAAATAATGTTTCACTAGAATTAGCATTGTCAGATTGACATAATATTTTGAAGTTACATTTTGTTTGTTCTTAAAATTTTTTTAAAAATAATAAATTTTTCCATAATGCCTAATGACAGCAAACTAAGTCCCTGCCACAAATTTACTCTTTACAAAATCCTCTTTACATCTTCTACAAATAATGTAGTGATCGACAGTATGGGGACAATCTACTAATACTTCACCGACTAGGAAAAATACAAAACAAAACGCTACAACTAAATACCAGGCCGGTACTTTCAAAACGCAAACATCCACCAAATCCGGCAACGAAACAAAGACTTGACTACAACCCAGACGACTTTTCGTGGACCAAACGGCAAAAATTGGTTATGGTTAGGTGCAAGAGAAATTTACTGTGATCGCATGTTGAGTTTAATTTACGAAGATCCCGAATTTTTGAAAAACATATGGTTTTCAGACGAGAGTCACGTTCATCTTAGCGGCTATATTAATCGACAAACAACCAGATTCCTTGGATTTGAACGTCCTGATGTCATTGTAGAGAAACCACTCCACAGTCTTCGAGTTACCGTTTGGTGCGTGGTATCTGGTAATGGAATGATTGGTCCTTATTTCGTTGAAGGTGATAATCAGAAAACACTTACTGTCAACCAAGAACGTTATAGAGAGAAAATTATTATACCTTTTGTGAGAGATCTAAATAACTTTTGCCGTGCACGAAATCTACAGTTTCGCACACAATGGTTCCAACAAGATGGTGCAACCAACCATACAGCTGTGCGCACCTTAGACTTACTCCGTCAGCATTTCGATAATAGAATAATTTCTCGGGGAACAGACTTCGAATATCTTTCTTATTCACCTGATCTGACGCCACCTGACGCATACATTTGGTGCATAATGAAGGAAAAAATATCTCATTCGGAAAATCCGCCGGCGAATATTGCCGAACTACGGGAAATAATACAAAATATTTTTCAGCAGTTCATCAACCACTTTTTATAAATATGTTTATTGACTTACAAAATCGATATGAAGCTTGTTTGCGTCAAAATGGTGAACATTTTGAATACTTACATTATTGAAATTAAAAATTAATTTTTATTTATATTTTCGGTGCTGTTTCTTTTGGCGGATACTGTAATTTACTATTAGCCTCGAATGTCATTGTCAATAGTCTTGTCATTAGTGTTGGCACTCATGTTGCCAACCATTTAAAATAAAAATTTGCGTGCGTAAAAGTTATATTACGATACGCAAATGCGTTTTATAATGAAGATTTTTATAAGTGCAAAATATAAAAAATTATTTTGGACATGATTCAAATCCCCTCCCAATAATTTAGTCAAGCTAGAAGAGTAACTCAGATAAAGGAGGATTTAATTACTCAAAATACAAATTTTGGGAAACAATAGCACGTAATAACAAATATGTATAGAGTTATTTTACAATTTTGTATTAAATCATTTGTCCAGTGTATATTAACTACTGAACGTGCTAAAATATAATATTTTTCTGGGTTATTAATCGATCGTCCAATAAAATTTGTGTTACAAAGTTTAATGGAAAAGTCAAATACATGCAGACAAAAGATAAAATTTCTATAAACATTATGTCTTCCTAAAATAGCTTACTTTAAGGTTATCGTTTTTATAGTAAATGGGCCATGTAAGTTATAAACACCGAGAATTATTCGGTTTTAAACAAAGACGTCCTCTTGGGATAAAAGTTTTTCTATAAAATTAAAATTGAGTGTATTATTTTAATAGTATATTGTATCCAATATAATAATAAAATTATATTTTTATCTGGTAGTGTCTATTAGACAAAATTTGAAAATTTGCGCTCTGTTGTTGCTTTAAAACATGGTTTATCAGGTGAAATTTTGACATTCTGGACTAAGGTCTGTTGGTTGCTTATTGAAAAATTTCCTTTAGTTGTAATCATATATGTATGGGCAAGATTTTGGATGTTGAAAATTAGCTAAAAGTTATTTTAGGCAATACATATATTTAATGTTTGTGAAACATTATAATACAAACAGATAAATTTTAAGTAAATTAAAATCTGGTTTAAAAAATATAGTTCCAAATAAAAATTAACAAAAAAAAAACAAAAATGTTAATGCACCATAGAATTTCAATGGTTCACATCCCAAAAGCTTCCTGCGACGTCTCACGTTGAAGAGAATTGCTCCAACTGCCGACTTACACCAGCCTATTTTACACCGATCGTATTGTACATTCACTGCTGTTCCAAGTGTTGCTGACTATTCCAACTACACACTAGTTAAGGATATTGTATGATTCTTCTGGATACTGGTCTTACTAGCCTTTATTGATGTAAAGGTATTTATTTGCCTCGTAGCACTTACTATTCCCCACTGATTTAACAATAGAATTTAGACTTTTACCAAATAAATTCAAATACTGACGTTATCAAGAGCTGTACACGGGTCGATAAGCTGTTTAAAATTGAGAGAGATTATCAAATTTCTGCTGCTTTATGTAGCCTATCCTTGGTTACCTGTGTGGCGACTTGCCTTTGTTATTATTCAGGCAACCGTTACCGAGGGTACAAAAATTAATATTGGGTCACTCAAATTTTATCCATTTTTTAATGTTATGATTAAAAGTTATTGGTAAAATGGAGTAGAACAATAACAAATACTTATTCCATATGCCAAATTTCTTTAATTTTAATTTCTAATGGTGGTAATAAGTTAGTAACAGGTATGCAATTTTTATTAAAATGGATATTACCTTTTTTGGGATATGTAAAAAAAAAGGGTCATGGTTAGTTTTCCCGCCACCACTGTCGCTAAGAACTTATTGACAGTTTGATATTGTGTTGCTTCATTGGACTCCTGAAATAGATTTCCTCTATCTTTTCACGCGCGAAAAGGAATTAAACGATAAGAGTGAGGATTACTACGAGAAAATTGGATAAATCTTTTGACACCATTCGCTATATTACAGATATACTATGCTAAACCAGTCGAAATTTGAAATTAGATTCATTACTTATCAATTTGTTAGGATTAAAACTATGGCAAGAGTTCTATATATAGGATTCCAAGTTCATTATTAAATTTTTTCAAGAAAGAATATTGTACTGTTTAAAATATTAATTATGTCTAATAATAAATCATCCACCACATTATGAGTTTATTGTACCAACTTTTACTCTGTGGGAGTCCAGCTTATTAAGAATATTAAACAAATACCTTTTTGACAAAACCAAGGAAAAATAAAAAACTTCTTTCTAAGATCTGTATATTTGTGCAATGATATAGAAAAACCAGGGTAAAACTATTTAGTGCTGATCTCTACAATTTCTTGTATAAATATATTTCTGTTCAGATCAGCAATTTAAAGTTGTTAATGAACAAATAAATTTTGGAGGTTTTCCAATATTATACAGTGCTGCGCTAGTCATATTTTCACCATTAGAAGGATTTCATTTCGATATAGGATTAAGACAAGGAGAGGCATTAAGCCCAATACTCTTTAATGTACTATCGGCTTCAGAATAGCATATACATTTTCAAACTCAAATCGCTTACATCGAATAGACAGCCTTTTTATTTTGAGTAACCAATCACGGTTTAAATAATAATAAATTTGAAATCAGTTAAACAGTTGTCCACGCCCACATCTTCACTTAGTTTGGAACCCTCGATAATAAATGTTTGTTTAGGATTAAAATCCCTTTTTTTTATTATATCAGTACAAAAATGCGAAAAAAACCTATTTATTCGGGACATGACCGACCATTGTAAATACACTTAATCTCTCAAAACCATTTAATGAAGGCGTTTTAAAAATTGCCATTCCTTTGTTGTATAAGAAGGGCGTTTTTATAACTTCGGTAGGTAAACGAAATTCACCTTTAATATGTATATGCTATTCTAAAGCCGACTGTACATATGTACATATTAAATAATATTTGTTGGTTATAGAACCTCAGAAAGGATACACATTAATTTCTGAAATACACACATCGAAAAAGCCTATAAATATTTTTAAAAAGCAAGTTTTTCTTGAGTTAATTTATGTTTACAATTACATATTTAATTTAAATATTTTCTTTAAAAAACATGAAATCTAATTTAAATCAAAAATAACTCAATATACAATCTTTCCGTAACGTAAAAAATCAAAATTAATGCAAAGTGTGACCTCCACGTTGGTTTATTACTCATCCACATCTTTGATTTTTAGACAAAATAAAATTATCAATATCACTTTGAGGCATACTTGCCTACTCTTGTCTTAAACGCTGTGGTTATTAAACTGGTCTATAAATATTACCCAAATTTGGAGTGATTCTACGTTGAAGCATATGCCATTGATACTAACTAGTTTCATATCATTCAAGGAAGCATAAGGTTTACTTCCTCGATCAAATTACCCTCGACTAGCCCCCCCCCTTTTTGCGGTTGCGGAAGAATAGGGTCGTGGTATAAATCTCCTCGACACGGTTACAGGGACAATAGCCACGCAGAGCCTTGTCCTGTGATTAAACTACTGGTCTAAGGGTTTTGTGATAGGTTTTAGTTCTGTGTTCTGAGTCACCTGTTGGGGTTGACGTTGACATAAAACTACAAACTGGATTATGCCTATTTTTATTCCATGCGGGTAGGGTATAATATAAAAGAAAAATGTATTTTAACAATGAAGATGATGCACCAAGTCCCCAGAGTATATATACTTTGAGTTTACATAGGTAAGTATGATTATATTCTCATTAGTTGGATTAAGTTAAATCAAAACTCTTCTTACTAATTGATAAAACAAATAATATGTAAGTATGATTATATTATCATTACTAATTGATAAAACAAATATGTAAGTAACAAAGCTATTATTTTAGGAGGTTGTGTAGAAATAACTTGAAATGATTATTGTCAGACAGACAAGAGAAGTGAACTCTATAATTAATTCGAAGGTGTAATACCTATATATATATACATACATGTAGATATAATATGAAGTAATGCAATCAAATGATTACCAAACCAGGTAAGTATAACCACTAATCATTATTATATATAACGTCTTAGTCTTACAATTGAGTAAATATTATTGTCCTGCAAATTTTATAGATCTCACCAAATAAATAAAAGTGTTGGGAACCAGTCTAATGCTCCAAGCCCTATTTTGCACATCTGTAGGTTGACTATGGAGGTATGTGTGTCTAACGGTGTGCCGATGGGTGTTGTGTGGACTTCCCTGTGGTCTCTGCCCTCCAAGGTCTCGGAACAAAGTAATGTACCTCCGTAGTTGTACACAGGAATGAAGAGATGAAGTAGAAGGTAGAAAATAGTAGTAAGAAAGAAAAGAAAGGTCTGTAAACAAATACATTGGTCTTAGTATTGACTCAATAATACCATGTGGACTTGTAGGTTAAGGAAAGACTTACCGTTGATGGAAGGTGACCTTTAAGTGTGTTTTCCTTTAAAATGCCAGGAATTAAATCCGCAACAGCGTCTTCTAAATAATTGAAGCTTATCCTGATACAATTGAAAAGTATTTGGTATTTAAATCCAGAGAACTGCAATATGTCGTACCCTTGGTACACGTTACAATACCATACTTTTTTTTAAAAGAACCCAAAAAAAAGGAAGAACCATTAATCCAAAATTAGTGACAAGTCTCTATCTACCACCTACTAAAACCAAAAATCCCAAAGCCACAGAGAGTATATTTTTAGTTTTATGAATGATCTGTTTGACAATCAAAGATGAAGTTCTACTCTAAAATGTCAAAGGTTAAAAGGTCATGTCAACCAAACCAACCAAACAAACAAACTATACAGGTAACCTATAAAGAGCATGCTATTATTACACTAAATAAACAATCAACAATGAGAGAAATTTATTGAATACTATCTTCAGAGATTTGATAAGATCTGTTTTTAGGCTTCCTATTAACCAATGAGGAGATGCATAACTACTATTGATTGGTCTTACTCAATTTAAATGAGTGATGATAAAATGTTTTACTATCAACACTGGTAAGTTATAATTTTAATGTTAATAATTATTCTAACTAATAATAGTTCCTAAACTAATTGTGGGCTTTTAGGTGAGAAGACACAACTATTACCATAAAGCACTGTACAACTGTTAAAAGAAAAACGAGACTGTAACAACTCCTCCCCCACCGGGAAAGAAAAGATTTTTTATTGTAACAACAAAAATTTCTAATAATACATATAGGTAAACCAAGTTTTATCTAAGGTCTCTTCTTAAATTAAATGTCACTCTGTAATTCATTATCACTATCAGGAGGGTGAACCTTGATGTCCTTAGCATGCCATGTACCCCTCGAGTTCCCTTGATCATCTTTTAGCTCATATGACCACGGGATAACACCTTATGGATTTTGTAAGGACCTTCAAATCTTGGCATGAGTTTTGCAGTTACTCCTTTAGCAGCGTCTGATAACCCATAAGCTTTCTTCCAAACCAATTGTCCTACCCGGAATCTATCATCACGACGACGTAAATTATATCTAGTTTTTGCTCGATCATAGGCACGTTTTAATCGAAACCGAATATCTTGGTACACTTCTAATAAAGCCTCAGATCGGATTATCGGATTATGTTCCACGGTATGAGGAGTAGCTAACGGAGTTATATCCGTCCCAACAATGTTCAATTCTCGACCAAACATTACAAAATTCGGAGTAAGCTGTGTAACTTCATGACAAGACGATCTTATGGCGAAACCTACCTTTGCTAAAAGCTTATCCCATAATCTGTGATTGTCCGAGACATAACTGGCTAGAATGGTCTTAATTACCCTATGGCTCCGTTCAACCGGATTGGCTTGAGGATGATAGTTGGAAATATAACAGGACTTAATGGAATATTCTGCCAAGAGGTTCCTTAATAATTTACTGCGGAATTGAACTCCGTTATCTAGGATAACTTCCTGTGGCGCTCCAAAAAGAAGAATTACTTGATCTTCGAATATCTCACATATTCGTTTTGCTGTAGCGGTTCGAAGAGGATACATTAGAAGAAATTTGCTAAAGAGGTCTTGGATGGTCAAAATATAGCAAAACCCTGATGTACTCCTTGGAAGAGGTCCAACGATATCCATACTCAAGATACTCCAGGGTCTGGTGGTGGTGGGACCACGGCTTAGCATATGACCTATAGGAGGTTTCTGCTCTGGTTTAGTACGAAGACATGTAAGACATCGCTGTATATAACGTGCAACATCAGCTTTTAATTTAGGCCAGTAATATTTTGCTGCGATTCGAGATTTTGTTTTATAAATACCGAGATGTCCTGCAGTAGGTAAATCGTGATTTTCGGCAATGATTTTCGAGCGATTTTCCTTGGGAATAACAATTCTCCAGCCATCAGATGAATCGGTTAGGTCGGGATAGGGTTCAATAACCTTCTTAAAAAGTTGATCGCCAGTGACTCTCCAGAGAGGGTATTTCCCAGGTTTAGCCTGAACTTTGAGTAACATCTGCTTATACCAATTGTCTTGAATGGTTTTGGAAAAATCACAGTCTACAACATCAAGGACCGGTACTGATCGTGAAAGAGCATCAGGTACAACGTTGTCTTTGCCCTTGCGGTGAACAACCTCAAAATCATATTGTTGCAGTCTTACTGCCCATCTAGCAATACGACCAACAGGATCCTTAATATTGTTTAACCATTTTAAGCTCCAGTGATCTGTAACAACCACAAATCTAGAACCTTCAAGGTACGGTCTTAATTTTTCTATAGCATAGAGTACTGCCAGACACTCCTTCTCTGTGGTGCTAAACTTCCTCTCTGATTTTGTAAGGGACCGACTAAGGTAGCAAATCACCTTTTCCTGGTTATCTTCGTCCACCTGGGTCAACACTGCCCCTAGTCCATAGTCGGAAGCATCTGTCTGAACCACAAACGGTTTTTCAAAATTCGGACAAGATAAAATAGGCGCGGTGACTAATTGCTCTTTTAGGATGTTAAATGATTCTTGGCAACGGCCATCCCAGAGAAACTTTGCATTCTTCTTGAGTAGATTACAAAAGGGTGCAGTAACTGTAGAAAAGTTGGGAATAAACCTGCGGTACCACGATGCGATTCCAATGAGGCGACGAACATCGGATACATTCTTAGGTGTTGGAAACTGCAAAATTGATTGTACTTTCTCAGGATCCACCATAAGTCCTGAAGCACCTACCACATAGCCTAAGTACTTAAGCTCGGGCTTGCAAAAATGACATTTTGATTGATTGAGGGTTAATCCAGCAGCTATTAACCGATCGAAGACTCGGTTAAGAATCTCTAAATGTTTTTCGAAGGTGTCAGTGCAAATAATTACATCGTCTAAATATACAAATACATATTGCTCTAAATCTACACCAAGAACTTGGTCAATAAATCTCTGCCATGTCGCCGGAGCATTATGAAGACCCATAGGGAGACGGCGAAATTGGAAAAGTCCTCGGTTAGGCACAACAAAAGCAGTTAGGGGTTTGGATTCGTCAGATAGCGGTATCTGCCAGTACGCGGACTTTATATCCAATGTTGTCAAATAATGAGCATCTCTTAATTTATCCAAAGTACTACTTACGAATGGAATGGGATATGCATCTCGTTCCGTAACTTTATTTAATTCTCGGTAGTCTACCACAAACCTATAAGAACCATCTGGTTTCTTCACTAAAATAATAGGAGATGCCCAAGGAGAGGTGGAAGGTTCAATTACACCATCTTGAAGCATTTTATCCAACTCTTCATTCACCTGCTTCTGTAATGGCGGAGAAAGTGGGTAATGTCTTAGTTTAATTGGAGAAGAGTTTGTTTTAATAGTATGCTGCACTAGAGTTGTACATCCTAGAGATGTTCCCATTTTTTGAAAAGTTTGTCTTATCAAGTAATCTAGGCGACTCTTTTGCTCCACAGACAAGTGCTCAGAAGAAACAAGTGCTACATCAACATTTGTGATGGATGACTCATCCCTGAAAACCCATTGGCCTGAAAATAAATCAGGAATAATCCTCATAGCTTTCCAAAAATCGGTACCAAGTATAAGTTCATGAGGTAAGACGGGTACTACTAAAACGTTTATAAGCTTAACCTTATCGCGTAAGGAAATTGGTAAGGTTACCTCACCTACAATTTCACAAGTTTGCCCATTTGCGACGGAACAGAACCCTTGGGAGTAGGGTTTAACAGAACAACATGATTTCAACACTTCCCATCCTGGACCACCTAAAATTGTATTAGAAGCTCCAGAATCAAGTAATCCTAAAACCTCTCGTCCTAGAATATTAACCTGTAGATACGGCCTAGAATCATTTTTTGCGTGTGCTAATACAAAATCTAGAATTCCTCGTTGTTGTTGTTCGACCGAAGATATGGAAACGTCTGTCAGCCGGTCTACTGACGACTCCGACTCAAGTTTTTGTGCAGATGGGACATCCATTTGAAGTGACATCGGGCTTCCCACATTTGTAACAAAACCGCTTAGTTCTTGGTTGTGGACATTTGTTGAATTTGTGCGAAGATTCCCCACAATTCCAGCAATTTGTTGGTTGTCTACTATCGGTATCAGCATTGGTCCCTACTCGGTTTCCACTTACTGAGTTTGAACTAGGTGTTTGAACCAACGATACAGTATGCTGTAGTTGAGTCTGAGAGGAGTTTGACTGCTTCCTGTAAGCTAACTCCGGCTCTAATAAATTTTTATAGGAGGTTGGTGGTGGAATAAACCTCTGAATACGGGATTCGGTTTCTTCTACCGTCCTACTTAATCTAAGTAATTCGGAAATAGTAGAAATTTGTAACAATGCTAATTGCTGCTGAATATACGGTAACATGTTTCTTCGAATTAGAGTAACGCGCTCACCCTCTGTAGGAGGATTTTCCAGTTTACGAAATAAGTTTTCCATCACTGTTACATATATCAATACCTTTTCTTGTGCACCTTGAGTTCGGTGACGTATCTCATCCCATAAACTAAATTCGTAGTCATAAGGACGAAAAGCTGCTCTCAGCCTATCTGAAAAATCATCCCAAGATACAAAAGATTGTGTTCTATACCACATAAGTGCTTCGTTAGTCAACAGTTCTGGTAAACATCGAAGAAGTTGTGATTTGGATACTCCACGGGATATTCTAATTTCTTCCGCTCTTTCCAAAAAATCATTCACGCTTGTACGTCCATTATATCGAATTCCCCATCTAGAGACATCTATAAAACGACTTTCGTATTGTATTGGATTTGTTCTAAAATTTTCTCGGATAGGTGAAATGGTACAGCTTCCAAGCGAATCTACTAATGGCAACAAGGAGTCACTAGTTAGATAATCAACATTATTAATAGTCGAAGTCGGCACTACTCTGCTTGGTACTTCATCATCTAAAGAAATAAGATCAATTATTTCTGGTTGGAAGGACACATGGGTGCTATTTTTTTGATCGCGGCGTCTGGATTGAATATTAGAACCATTTGCACAAGCTCCTGGATCTGACCGAAAAGACATATGTTGTGCTTGCGCGAAGGAAGTACCTGGATTGGAAGAGACATCACGTCTACCCTCATTTCCCTCCAAACTAAGTTGTTTATTCGGCGAATTCTTAGCAAAACCCACAGGATCAAATTCATTCAAAACCTTATTTTGTTTTAAACTTTGGAATAAGCTTCCTTTAGCTGGACCTAACTGTTGTCTATGTGACTGAGGTGTTGCTTCATAAGCTAAGTTTAATGCTCCAAAGAGATCCAAAACAACCTGGTATAATTTAAATCGTTCCTTTTCTTCTTCTGGATTTTCCCTTTTAATTCTCTCAAGTCTTCCTGTCAGATGTGTCAGCCTAGTGTAGATTCTTCTAAAATCATTTTCCGCATTTTCCGGATCAAATTCTTCAATGGCCTGCTGTAGATCCTTTGTTTTTTTTTTTGACAAACTTCTAGTTCCTCATGATAGTTTTCATTTCCAAATTCATTATAGAAATTTATCGTTTCTTTTCCTTCCCTCATAGCCTCTCTTAATGCTACTCTTCTGTCTGCCACTTTATCTGGTACTTTTATTCCTCTTAATTTTAACTCATAAGAGAGTTCATCCCCTAACAGGCGATTAACCTCCATTCTTTTTTTTTTTCCAATAACCTTTAGAGCTAGCAGTAGCCTACCCTTACTAAATTCAACCTAAACTAACTATAATGTCCTAAGTTCTAACTTCAACACTCATTCCGACCTAACTGATTCCGAAATAAATGATACATTCTCAGAACACCCCCCTCCTACCAGAAGATGAGTGATAAGACACAACCAAACAACCTTAGCCCCGTATATACCGTAAAACGTACCTATATTGATTTATAGCACTGTAAGAACCAGCTTAAGTAACAATACTTCCAACTTAATATAAAAGAAGAATTTACTCCTTTACCTTAAGTCAATATTCTGTGCCTTAATCCAAATAACGTTAACCAACCTATAACAAGAGTAACGAAGCTTATATTATAGATGAATTGAATGTACAACTAGAATAAACTTGATTCAAATTAAACTATAATGCAAAAGTGTATAACTATGTATAACCTGCTCAATTTCTGAACATTTATATAAATAATATGTCAATGAAACAAATAAATTTTATTTTCCCTATTCTGTGAATATAATACCCTAAATTTTAAATATTTATAACCGAATCCATTCCATCAAAATTATACCTAATACGTACTGACAACTTAGTTGGGCGCCATTTTTGATACTAACTAGTTTCATATCATTCAAGGAAGCATAAGGTTTACTTCCTCGATCAAATTACCCTCGACTAGCCCCCCCCCTTTTTGCGGTTGCGGAAGAATAGGGTCGTGGTATAAATCTCCTCGACACGGTTACAGGGACAATAGCCACGCAGAGCCTTGTCCTGTGATTAAACTACTGGTCTAAGGGTTTTGTGATAGGTTTTAGTTCTGTGTTCTGAGTCACCTGTTGGGGTTGACGTTGACATAAAACTACAAACTGGATTATGCCTATTTTTATTCCATGCGGGTAGGGTATAATATAAAAGAAAAATGTATTTTAACAATGAAGATGATGCACCAAGTCCCCAGAGTATATATACTTTGAGTTTACATAGGTAAGTATGATTATATTCTCATTAGTTGGATTAAGTTAAATCAAAACTCTTCTTACTAATTGATAAAACAAATAATATGTAAGTATGATTATATTATCATTACTAATTGATAAAACAAATATGTAAGTAACAAAGCTATTATTTTAGGAGGTTGTGTAGAAATAACTTGAAATGATTATTGTCAGACAGACAAGAGAAGTGAACTCTATAATTAATTCGAAGGTGTAATACCTATATATATATACATACATGTAGATATAATATGAAGTAATGCAATCAAATGATTACCAAACCAGGTAAGTATAACCACTAATCATTATTATATATAACGTCTTAGTCTTACAATTGAGTAAATATTATTGTCCTGCAAATTTTATAGATCTCACCAAATAAATAAAAGTGTTGGGAACCAGTCTAATGCTCCAAGCCCTATTTTGCACATCTGTAGGTTGACTATGGAGGTATGTGTGTCTAACGGTGTGCCGATGGGTGTTGTGTGGACTTCCCTGTGGTCTCTGCCCTCCAAGGTCTCGGAACAAAGTAATGTACCTCCGTAGTTGTACACAGGAATGAAGAGATGAAGTAGAAGGTAGAAAATAGTAGTAAGAAAGAAAAGAAAGGTCTGTAAACAAATACATTGGTCTTAGTATTGACTCAATAATACCATGTGGACTTGTAGGTTAAGGAAAGACTTACCGTTGATGGAAGGTGACCTTTAAGTGTGTTTTCCTTTAAAATGCCAGGAATTAAATCCGCAACAGCGTCTTCTAAATAATTGAAGCTTATCCTGATACAATTGAAAAGTATTTGGTATTTAAATCCAGAGAACTGCAATATGTCGTACCCTTGGTACACGTTACAATACCATACTTTTTTTTAAAAGAACCCAAAAAAAGGAAGAACCATTAATCCAAAATTAGTGACAAGTCTCTATCTACCACCTACTAAAACCAAAAATCCCAAAGCCACAGAGAGTATATTTTTAGTTTTATGAATGATCTGTTTGACAATCAAAGATGAAGTTCTACTCTAAAATGTCAAAGGTTAAAAGGTCATGTCAACCAAACCAACCAAACAAACAAACTATACAGGTAACCTATAAAGAGCATGCTATTATTACACTAAATAAACAATCAACAATGAGAGAAATTTATTGAATACTATCTTCAGAGATTTGATAAGATCTGTTTTTAGGCTTCCTATTAACCAATGAGGAGATGCATAACTACTATTGATTGGTCTTACTCAATTTAAATGAGTGATGATAAAATGTTTTACTATCAACACTGGTAAGTTATAATTTTAATGTTAATAATTATTCTAACTAATAATAGTTCCTAAACTAATTGTGGGCTTTTAGGTGAGAAGACACAACTATTACCATAAAGCACTGTACAACTTTTAAAAGAAAAACGAGACTGTAACACCATACATACTTAATAGGATTCAGGTCCAGAGATTGTACTGGCCATTGTAAAACATGCAGTGTGTGAACGGGCCTCCAACTGGGTGTACAATAGGACAATGAATATTATCCAAATACAAATGACCTGTTAGAGCCTAAGCAGAAATTGGTACTGCCTCTTATATTCCACTCCATACCATGATTGTGTCACCTCTTTAACTAAATAAAATTTAAGGTACTAACCCTTACTGTGTGAAAGTTCATCTTATTCAGAACAATAAACAACTAAAATGTTGAATTAATTTTTACTATTGAAAGTTAATTCAACCTTTTAGTTTTTTATTGTTCTGAACCTCTTTATCTGCTCACTTCCTGTACATGTCTTAGTTGTTACACATTTCCAATTCGTCGCCACATTCTTGTTCGACGAAAATCTGGATGAAATCCAAACCTATTTCATCAATGAATAAAACTGTAGCCCGATCTTGAATAATCCATTTCTGAAATTCTTGACACCATTTCAGTCTTGAACCGCGATTAGCTCCAAAGACAGAGGTGAACATCTCAGGGCCGTCTACTAAACAAGTTGGCTTTATGAAGGCGATTTCGCATTGTATCTCAACCAATAGATAAGTTATGTAAGGTTTTAATTTACTCAGGAGCAGGTATTGTTGGTTACCTCCTAGCTTCTACCTACAGGTCCATTCATTTCATTTATCGTTAGGTTAGCTTCTATGTAAGTGGTCGTTTAACGTCCCTTCCACTGCGACCTGAAAGATCTATTGTGGCTCACCCCTAGGTTATAGTCGTTCTATCAGCCCTATGCCTCTGTTGAAGCTCATCAGGGTCGTTGGCGACACTTCCATGAAGTCCTTGGGCTCGAGTTGATGGAGACCAAATTTATTGATCCTTATTCTCTCGAGCTCCCGGCAGTTACACAAGATATGCTCTACCTTCAATGCCAGTATATCCAGGTGCCCAAAGTAAGGTTACTTTATTTTCCCCAAGACGTATTAGATCCTGAAGGCATTTCGAAACTAACTTGGATCGATCCAATTTGATTCCAGTGACTTTAGCACCGCCTGACTATCGGAGATGATTTTTATAGTTTTGTTCCTGCAGGAACAAATCATTAAATATCTCCTTTTCATGGCAAAACACAATAATTAATATGTAGTCACTGGACAATATCTTTATTGGAATGATTAAATTAGGATTTAATTTAAAATTTAATCAGTGTAGTATTTTTCTATGTCTCCGAATTATTTTACTTTTTGCGACTTTTTACAGTAATATGGGTCATTAAAAACTGAACTACTAACATACCGATACATCAGTATCAGAAGGCACCAACTCAGAAAACATACTTCTTCACTAATTCAAAATGATGCAGTATGAAACTACGACGGTGTAAACAAAATATTCGATTCTGCATGATGACAAGTCAAAATTTTTACAATGGTGTTGGAATTTTTAGATGGTGCAATTTGAAACTGATAAATAAACATCTTTTAAACATTTCCTTTTACTTATCTCCATATTGAAAAATTTTGAGTTGGTGCACTCTGATACTGATGTATCGATACATTTAAAGTGCAATTTAATCGATACAGAAATTAATTCTATCCAAATAATTATTTTTTTAAATTATCCCTAGACTTTTCCGATGTGTGTATTTTCAGACGACATTATCCTAAAAACTGGAAATCAAAGCTAATAGAACAAAATATCAATATGTGGAGGGATGTTTTGGAAGTGCTAATGGAAATAAATAAAAATAAAATACTAGTAAATAAAAGAAAAAATCAATGTGAAGAAATAAATGAATTAAAAAATATGTCTAAGTATACAACCCATAACCAAGTATAAATTTGGAGCACCACTAACATTATGTGGGTAGAAACTTTGGACTGTCAAAACCATATAAGCAAATTACATGCATAGGACATAAAATACCCTAAACAAACATTAGGAGTGACAAGATAGGATAAAATAAGCAGCTAATCTAAGCATATTTATTATAAGAACTGTAAATGAGGTTTACACTGCTGATTTCCAAGGTCAAATGGTGTGTAGTGCTTACTTAATTTATGTAGAATAACAACAAGCGATTCGTATAAAAATACAGACTTTGTTGCAACCGGTTGCAACCTGTTTCTTTAGTATATTAAATAGCTCTGACTATATTATGAATCTCAAGGAAAAAATTTGCACTAACCCTATTCTCTAACAGTGACATATTTTGTCGCATGCGAGAAATCCTCTTTGTCGAAGAAAATCACCTTTGCAAATTTTTGATAGACAAATTGTAGAATGGTCAAAGGCAGCCGACAATGTATGTCGAATGCGAGAATTTCATTACTTGCGAAATATGTAGCTTATCATTATACATCTTAATTTTTGTTAATTTTTATGGGAAATGAAACCACAATCCTTTTTTATGTTTTTATTTCAACGTTAAAAAAACATAAAATAAATACACCATAACGAATAGACAGAAGCTATCAATAGTTTTGTATGGTACTTTTTCAGATATTTTTGTAGAGGGAAAATGGCAGTTTTATTAATTGCTATTAAAAATTTAGAAAATCAAGAAATGTATTAACGGCCTCGAGAGAGACGAGGAATATGTAGAAGTGTTTTTACATTATTTTCATCTCATAGAAAGTTTATTAAAACGTTCAAATTAACTAAAGAATTAGGTAGAGACTAATAATTAATCTAGAACCCTTAACAAGGAAATCGTGAAAGTGCATAACATCTCTTGAAGAAAGGTATTTTTCCGATTGTATCATAATAGGTATACGGGGTTGGGATAAAGTATGGAACCAAGTAAATATCTTTTAAACGAAAAGAACGATATTTATGAAAATTTGCAGGTAAGGAACAAAACGCATCTGATGTACATTTTTTTGACAATAATATACTTCCGGTTTAACCGGAAATGCCATCAACTTCTTTAATTTAAATGGGACAGCCAATATATTTTTACAGATTTTGAAAGAGCTTGTTATTTTGAATTCATACATACTGAGTTTGTAAAAACGAGGAATAACTCACTGTTAGTACTACAATAGATGTACATTTCATTATTTTAGAATAATGAGAAACAAAATTACTTCAAATGTTCAAAATGCTCGCCGTTTACTTGCTGACAATATGCCATCCTATTAACAAATTCTTGAGTCACTCTTTCCAAGACTTCTCCACGTATTATTTCACATTCATCAATAATTCTTTGTCTCAATGCCAGTAAGTTTGTTGGTCGTCTAACGTAAACACGTGATTTTAGATAACCCCAAAGGAAAAAATCTAACAGGCTAAGATTCGGAGAACGAGCAGGCCACTCTATGAATCCTCTACGTCCAATCCATCGATTTGGAAAATACAACAAATACAAATTGATACAAATATAACTATCAAAAAACCAAAACTCACATCCTACATTATTGGCATAGAATATATTTGAGAATCGTTAAATTGGTGTTGCCAGCTCCTGATATTCGACAAAATATGTCTCATGCGAATTGGAAGACGAAACCACTAATTCAAGTTGTGCGACAATTTTCATAGACAAATGTCGAATTCGAAATATTTTGTTCGACATTCGAGAATAGGCCCCCAGGTCCAACTTTTCTAAGCAGAAAACACATTTTTATTGGCAATGCTTTTGGTTGATTATTATTCTTAAGGACCCTAACTGTTAATTACTGGGTTAAAGGGTACAGACCGGAATGCATAAAAATATAAGATATTAATTTAATGAAAAAAAACATAAAATTTAATTGTTTGTTTGCAAATATTTGAAAAAAAATATAGCTTTAAATTGGATAACGTTCCCCATAAATATAAATTTCCGTTTCCAATTCTGTGAAGAAACCCTTATATTATCTATCTATTTTATCCTTAAAAATTCAACGTAAAGTTAAAATGTTTCCTGAACAGAAATTGACTTACCAAATTTCCTCAAAGTAAAAATTCCCTGGAAATACTTTTTAAATTTACCTCTTTCCATATACCCACTTATGGCCGGCATATTGCTTTAGGTTTCATCGCTTTGTGTTTATACTATTTTTAAACTTACACTAAACATTTATTACTTTTTGTTATGGAAAAAAATAACATATTTTTTCTATACACCTTAAGAAATGAAAAAGAGTGCTTATCAAAAATTAATAGAATAAAATTTAAATTCACAGGTATATATTAATGAAATTTATGGTACTAACCCTTACTGTGTGAAAGTTCATCTTATTCAGAACAATAAACAACTAAAAGGTTGAATTGACTTTCACTATTTATTCTATAAATACTTTAAATGCAATGACAGCCGTTTCGCTATCGAAAATTATTGATAAATTGTTTTAGTTACCTTTAGCCGATATCCTAAATACATCCCCAAATCTGGTATCTGTTTCTTGCTAAGCTTCTAACTAGATCAAGAATATTTTCGATGTATGTATAAATAAAAAACAAATTAAATAAACTTGGTAATTTTATTTTGTTACCATGGGACAAATTCCTAATAAATAATTTTAAGGGTCAACTAAAATATAATAGCTCTTGTTTGCACACATTTTGTAATTAATAAAATATCTAAAAATTAATTTTCTCTAGTTTAAATTTAGACATTTTTCCGTGTTTAGAAGCGAAGAAAAATTATAGTTTGGAAATTAAATAAAATTACCATAGGCATTTCTTTACCCTTCTAATGAACATAAATTATAGAAAGTAATTTTAAAAATGAAAATTCGACATCGGTTTAATAGATATTGACTCTATTTTAAAAATATAAACGCGATCGCAGCCTTGCGAAATGTTAAAAATGTCTAAGAATTACCTGTTGATGCATTAATTTACCGTTTTTATCAATACCGAATTCAAATTCTTCCCACGTATATCCTAAAACATTCGAAATTGAAACCGAAGACTAATTTCCTTTTCCCACAGAGGTAGTCGGATAAAACTCGATCTACGTTTCGCGTTCTGTATTCATTTAACAAAATGAACGTCCAATATCATTCAATAAACTAATTGAGTCGAAAACAAAAACGATCCAATCGATAGAAGATTGAAAAAAAGGGTAGAAACGTAGAAGGAAAATGGTGAGTCGGACAGAAAACGTATCATTTAAAATAAAACAGGTACAAAAAATCCCTCGGTAGCAGTAGTGATAAATGTTTTATTCTTGTGTTGTTGTTCGATGCAAACTGCCAGATATTTATCCAACGTTAACCGGATTACATTCTTCGAGTCGTCCAGTTTTAGAATGAGATATTTATACCAACAAATGGGTAGTTTATCGCTCACATCAAGAAGGTTATCGCGAAATATTTGAGGCTTGATAGGTTGGGTTAAGGACGAGAGAAAATCTTAAACTCTCGGCTGTTATTTGACAAAAGTGTAATTTATTCTTTGGTTCAGTCCCTACGATAAAAAACCAGTAAAATATTATTTATTATAAAATTTACAAAAGCCTTTTGAATGGACATTCACAACAAATATTAAATAATACATTAGAATATTTAAATGAAATAAAACTCTTAGTTCTCGGATTATTTTTCTTCTTTCGTGCATTAGAACATTGAATGAACATAGTGTGAAATAAAGTTTATCATTAACTATTAATAAATTAAATAGATAAGATTATAATGGTCTATTTACCTTAATAACTTATCCCACCTTTACCTTCCCTGGTAGTTCTTTTTAGCATACAGGATCTGGTTCAGTTTGGTTTCTTGCTACAGACTTATTCAATGTTTCGGTATTTTACCGGGTAGTTTTTTATCCGTTGCTTTTTCTTCTATTATTAACGATATCTGTCTTAAAAGATCTTTACACTCCAACAGAATTTATTTAGTTTTCATCTGCTATCTGCTGAAAGTACTTGAAAAATTTTTTGATGGGTATACCAAAGAGGGACCATTAAGGGAACATCCTCTCAGTATCTACCAGCATGCATATCAAGGAGAAAAATCAACAGAAACGGTGATAAGCGAAGTAGTCCACAAGATCAATCACCTAACCTTTCGTGATATAGGAGCATTCAATAATCCATTACCTGTTTCTCTCTATAATGCAGCTGCATCTAGATGGATATCCTATACTGGATTAGAGCAATGCTAGAAATCCGGCTAATCCTAATATCACTGAAAGGCGAGAAGATGAGGTCAAAGGCTATTAGGGGCTACCCACAGTTTTAGAATGAGATATTTATACCAACAAATGGGTAGTTTATCGCTCACATCAAGAAGGTTATCGCGAAATATTTGAGGCTTGATAGGTTGGGTTAAGGACGAGAGAAAATCTTAAACTCTCGGCTGTTATTTGACAAAAGTGTAATTTATTCTTTGGTTCAGTCCCTACGATAAAAAACCAGTAAAATATTATTTATTATAAAATTTACAAAAGCCTTTTGAATGGACATTCACAACAAATATTAAATAATACATTAGAATATTTAAATGAAATAAAACTCTTAGTTCTCGGATTATTTTTCTTCTTTCGTGCATTAGAACATTGAATGAACATAGTGTGAAATAAAGTTTATCATTAACTATTAATAAATTAAATAGATAAGATTATAATGGTCTATTTACCTTAATAACTTATCCCACCTTTACCTTCCCTGGTAGTTCTTTTTAGCATACAGGATCTGGTTCAGTTTGGTTTCTTGCTACAGACTTATTCAATGTTTCGGTATTTTACCGGGTAGTTTTTTATCCGTTGCTTTTTCTTCTATTATTAACGATATCTGTCTTAAAAGATCTTTACACTCCAACAGAATTTATTTAGTTTTCATCTGCTATCTGCTGAAAGTACTTGAAAAATTTTTTGATGGGTATACCAAAGAGGGACCATTAAGGGAACATCCTCTCAGTATCTACCAGCATGCATATCAAGGAGAAAAATCAACAGAAACGGTGATAAGCGAAGTAGTCCACAAGATCAATCACCTAACCTTTCGTGATATAGGAGCATTCAATAATCCATTACCTGTTTCTCTCTATAATGCAGCTGCATCTAGATGGATATCCTATACTGGATTAGAGCAATGCTAGAAATCCGGCTAATCCTAATATCACTGAAAGGCGAGAAGATGAGGTCAAAGGCTATTAGGGGCTACCCACAGTTTTAGAATGAGATATTTATACCAACAAATGGGTAGTTTATCGCTCACATCAAGAAGGTTATCGCGAAATATTTGAGGCTTGATAGGTTGGGTTAAGGACGAGAGAAAATCTTAAACTCTCGGCTGTTATTTGACAAAAGTGTAATTTATTCTTTGGTTCAGTCCCTACGATAAAAAACCAGTAAAATATTATTTATTATAAAATTTACAAAAGCCTTTTGAATGGACATTCACAACAAATATTAAATAATACATTAGAATATTTAAATGAAATAAAACTCTTAGTTCTCGGATTATTTTTCTTCTTTCGTGCATTAGAACATTGAATGAACATAGTGTGAAATAAAGTTTATCATTAACTATTAATAAATTAAATAGATAAGATTATAATGGTCTATTTACCTTAATAACTTATCCCACCTTTACCTTCCCTGGTAGTTCTTTTTAGCATACAGGATCTGGTTCAGTTTGGTTTCTTGCTACAGACTTATTCAATGTTTCGGTATTTTACCGGGTAGTTTTTTATCCGTTGCTTTTTCTTCTATTATTAACGATATCTGTCTTAAAAGATCTTTACACTCCAACAGAATTTATTTAGTTTTCATCTGCTATCTGCTGAAAGTACTTGAAAAATTTTTTGATGGGTATACCAAAGAGGGACCATTAAGGGAACATCCTCTCAGTATCTACCAGCATGCATATCAAGGAGAAAAATCAACAGAAACGGTGATAAGCGAAGTAGTCCACAAGATCAATCACCTAACCTTTCGTGATATAGGAGCATTCAATAATCCATTACCTGTTTCTCTCTATAATGCAGCTGCATCTAGATGGATATCCTATACTGGATTAGAGCAATGCTAGAAATCCGGCTAATCCTAATATCACTGAAAGGCGAGAAGATGAGGTCAAAGGCTATTAGGGGCTACCCACAGGAAGTCGCTACTGTGGTCGCTACTGGAAGGCGACCTCGACAACCAGGGGATAGGGGTTCAAGCCTACGCAAACGATTTGGTGATGTGAAGAGGTCATATCTGAAGTGGCTCAACGAGCCAATTTTACAACGTGGTGTGACAAAGAACAACTCTTGGTCAACCCTAGTAAATGCCCGACATGGAAAAACTATTAGAGAAGCGAATCAAGTCAAATATCTATCTACCTCTCATTTGGAGAGAATTTGCAATAAAGCAAAGTTCTCCCTTTGGACGTGCCGTAGAAAATGCGGTAAGTCATAAGGAAGTAAACCCAAAAAAATGTATTTGCTATATCTGACAGTAATAAAGTCTATGATTATATATGGTCAGCTGAAGAACACCAAGGAATGATCTTTAATTGCAGTCATGCTTATCTACTTTACATCTAGTTGGCAAGGTTGGAATGCTTAAGCGTGACTGCAGGACCAGAACCATACAAATCATTTCCGATAGCAGTGCGGCGCTAAAGTCAGTGGAATCAAATCAAGTTAGTTTGGAAATACCTTTAGGATCTAATACGTCTAGGAGAAAATAACGGAAGTAACCTAACTAGCGGGGCGTCTGGACATACCGCCATTGAAGGGAAGGAAAAAGCCAGATTGAGTGCTCTACTTGGAATCGAACCACTTCTTAAGCAGATTATTTAGCCCTAACTGTGAAGGTTATTAGTGTTATAAAATTGGCGCCTCTAAAGGTGCTTTTATCGTTACAAGCTTCTGTGCTAGTTCTGTACGACAGATACCATTTTAAAAGTGCTCTTAAGTGCACATAAACACAAAAGTACACAAAAAAGAACTGTTTTGATAAATCATTATCATTAAATTTCAAAAAAAGAAGTACACTCATTTTTGAAAATAATCTCATTTAAATCCTACAATACAATAACAATGCAAAATGCATTTAAAATTTATAGTTTCAAATTTCGCGCGTAATTTGACGAGAATTCTGTACTCTGTGGTCGTGACGTCAGTTCGCTGCGTAAACAAATGCGCTGATTTTCGGTATCTTATTCATATATTTAATATAAGCTATTATTCCACTTATGGACAAATTGTGGATTCAATTGCCAAGTGACTTAAATTTGAGAAAAACCTAGTCCAAAATTATAAAAAGAGATCTGGAACAATTACACAAACCTGTTTTCACTTGTGTGAAGATCATTCGGGTGTAAGTACCTAGATGCATTACCTGCATTACCAAATATATTTTATTAAGAAAAGTTGTGGTCGTTAGGGATGTTAAGGAATTAAGGTAACCCTAAACAGGTACGTTATTAGTCTATAAATTAAGGATTTGTATATGTCCTAATGCATAAGAATATAGGTACTCGTTAGTGTTGGTGATTTATATTGTGATCTATATTTTTATTATTTTACTCCAAGAACATTATCGGTAGTTCAAGTTTTGTTCCAGTACAAGTGGCTCATTTAAAACAAAGTGCGTTTTCTCAAAGAGAAAAAACTATTGTTTTAAATGTTCATGATGTATTGTTACGGTTGCATTAGAAGTAGTATACAAATGAGCATGTTTATTTATAAATATTATGAAAAAGATACTGAATTGGTGTACAACATTCGGGGGGAAACAATAATTAAAAATCATTATAAGTCTTTGTTCGATTTTTTTATGCAACTAAATTAATAGAAAGAAAGATAATAGCAAAACTACAAGTTGAGTTTAATTTATTCCAGATAATTATTCCATAAATTTTATAAATTTCTTAAATTGTACCTTGAAAATAATTGATTAGTTTTAATTTCTAGATGTTAAGGACAAATTTGTGATCACTCCCAAAATCAGTAGGAATAATTTTAGAATTCCAAATCTCACTAAAATAAAATCACCCTGTACAACAAGGTTCCAATAAACATCATTTGAGCTTACCAGTCACCAACATAAAAAAATTGATATTTTTTTTAGTAACTTTGCTTTCATTGCCAACATAAATTTATTTATTTTGTTCAAAAGGAAAGCTGGGAAAACAAAAAAATTTTCGGTAACCATGGTTCTGTTGAATCTAAAATCTCTCTCTTGTTTTTTGTTCCTGAAAGCGAAAGGAGGGTAAGAAATTTGTCCTGATAAAATTAAAATTTTTATAAGTAAAATTAAACAATTAACGCATAATAATGCAAGATAAATACTTAAAACGATAAAGTGTGATATAAAAGTGTATTTCCATAAAAAATTTAACATACCTGACAAGAAATTGGGGCCAAAGTGTATTGGCATCCAATACCAGCAGTTCCAGGAGAGCAAGCAAGTTATTTAAGCCTTAAGGAACATATTCCTGTCCATTTGAAGGTGACAGCAGTTGTAAGGATTCTACATTTGAGGTATTTGGGGCCAATTTTGCTCCAACACATATTTAGCAAGAATTAAGTACCAGGACTCCACAACATCCACACATGGACCAAATTCTGAACATTTTTAAGGTGATGTCAATTATTATTGTTCTATTTTAATGTTAGACATTTTCGATAAACTCTAGAATTTCAACAATTATTATTGCTCCATTTCAATGTTTAACATTTTCGATGAACTGTAGAATTTCATACTAATTTTTTGTTTTATCACTAATTCATTTGTACGAGATCCATATTTATTGTCAAAATTTATTCGTATTATAAAGGTTTTATTTAAATTAGCACGTGCTACAACTTTGATGTAGTTTGTTCTTGGAAGAGAAAACAGGATATTCAGGAATTTTCACATTCATACATTTCAATTAAAGAATACGGTTTTATAACTAAGAACACACTATATTTTCATTTAAGGTACATTCCATAGGAATAAAAGTATAAAAAAATAAATTGTACTCACCTGTAACACCAATTCATTTTGGAATCTTTCTAATACATTTTCTTTTAGCGACATTGAACAATAAATATCTCTTTTAAATTTCTGTTTATTTCAAACATAAATTAATCTGCAAATTTATTTAACGAGAACGATCACTTCTTAATTTACTTCAATCAGCTGTAACGTCTCAGAACTTTAACCTCACAAAACACAGAATTTGACTAGAGGGAATAATCGCAGAACTTGAACCTACACCAGTAACCTGAGCGGGTGACGTCATACAGTGAGCGGAGGAACTACTTAAGTATCTTTTTCGTTATTTGTTTTTAATCATAAAAATTTTTAAGAGTCTCATTGCTTTGAGCAGCTTGGTTTCATTTAATTTCATTGGCGTCATATTTTTTTTTTTAAGAAAATATTGTGGGAGATCATATTGTTGTCGTAGGCGTACCGCTATAGGCAACACGTTTCACACAAATACTTTAAGAAAATATAATTTTATAGATTTAACAAAATTTTGAGAAAATATAATTTTATAGATTTAACAAAATTTAACCCCACAGTATAATATATCAAGATGCATCAAGATGCATTGTTTGTGATGTGGTGTCTAGGTGCTCCAATATGACCGGTGTTTGTGAACGAAGTATCTATCGATTTTTAAGTGAGAGAAAACAGGAAAATGTTAGTGACCCAAAAAAAAATACGTAGGGAAAAAGTCCATTACGGTCGATAACTTTAATTAGAGGTATCATTAGAAGACAAGTACAGTCTTTGCACTTAAATAAAGAGATTCTAACTTTGGACAAAAGTAATGACTGTTATAGCAGAAGTACATATCATTCCCAAATTTGGACAAAATACATTATGGAAACTCCTAAATAAAATTGGTTTTAAGTCTGAGTCGCATGAAAGTTTTTGAATGAGTCAGAAGAAATTATTTGCTGGAGAACACAATACTTAAGAAGAATTAAAATGTTTCGGAGCGAGGGAAGAACTATCTTTTATTTAGATCAAACATGGTTGAATAAATTCCCGTCAGGCATTTTTGGAGGGATATTCCACAGGAACTAATAATCGCAAACATTGGCAGTGAACATGGTCTTGTAGATGATGGGTTATTAGACTTTGTATTAAAGTCAACCAAACATTACCACTAGGAAATGACCTCTAATGTTTTCGAAGATTATTTTTTCCAGCTTTTGGATTTTTTGCCAAGTACTGCAGTGGTTGTCTTACATGACGCCAGTTATCATTCAAAACTGGTAGAAAAGTTACCAACGACTTCTTGCAGAAAAGGAGATATTAAAGAGTGGCTCCAGAGCAATAATTTTTTTTTTGACGACACCATGCTGAAAACAAAATAATTGCAAATTGCACAGCGACACATGTAGTTGACAAAATGGCAAAGGAAAAAGGAATAACTGTATTACGTTTGCCACCTTATCACTGCAAATTAAACCCTATAGAATTAATATGGGCACAGATAAAAGTGAGGTGGCAAGAAATACAACTTTTAAATTGAATGATGTTAGACAACTTTTGAAAAATTTTTTTTGGAAACTTAACATGGAAAAATTGAACCAATGCCATAAACCATTCGAAGAAGGAAGAAGAACGATTGTGGAGTGTTGATATCAATATTGAAGAACTGTTCGAACCCATTGTAATTCCTATCGGACCAGGCAACGAATCTGACTCATCGTCGGATGAATACGACGAAATGGAAGCCGACAATTAAAGGAGTAAGTGCTTTTTGCAATAATTTAAATTTAATTCTTACTTTTTAATATGTAGCATATTCTTATTTTAATTTGAATTATGTTTAAAAAAAAACTTCGGTTTTACGGTAATGGGATCAATTCAGCTACCTGTTGTAACAATATTATCTAAGGTTTCTATTGTGTTTGGGTTAGTTAATCCCTAATTACAAGGTGGACTCTTTTAAAAATAACAACTATGACTATGTTTCAATAGAAATGTATACTGCTTTTAGTTATTTTTTATGAACCACCCTTGCTTGGGCTTTGAAGGATTTGCATTAATAATGAATTCACCGTGTTGCCAACTTCAAACAAATGAACTATAACAACATATTATCTACCAATTTCTATTTACGCAAATACATTGTTTAGTAGGCTTGCCATGGATACCTACCATTAAATAAACGGATTTATTAAAGTTTATATGGAAAAGTATCTACAAGTTCAAAAAATTTGAAAAAATTTGAGAAGACGTATTTAGCCTTAGGTATTATTTTACCAAAATTTCATTTAGTTTGTATGTTTTGTTTTCAAGAAAAATCGGAAAAACTATTTTTTTGCAAGTATAAAGCAAAGAAACCAGTACATAAAAAGTCACAATTTTTTTATAAAATAAATTAGTTTTGGTTCAGAAACATATGAAAATTTTTTAAAAATTTTTGAACTTGCAGAAGTCATGCAATTGCAATATATATATATTTATATTTTATTTCAAAAAAGTATACTAATATCATAAATTTGAATATAATTTTATGGGATATACATTTAGTAGTTATAATTAAATACATTTACTACATAAAATTAATAATTTTTTAATAGATAAGCTGAAAAAATTAATTAAACAGTTATTGCAATTTGAATTAATTTGGTTTCTGTGAGGTGCTGCCATCTAAGTCTATACTTTTTAGAGTATTGCACAGATAGCGCTGTATTTAATACTTAGACGGAAATTTTAATAGATTTAGGGTCAATAATCTGTTGCCAGATTATTCTTTAGTTTAGCAGAAAATATTAAAATTAAAAGCATATTTTCTGAACTCCTAATGAACTCCTAATGAAATTACGTTTAATTCGTTATCTTAAATTGATCCTTGTCGGCTTTGAATGTAGGTTTCCTATTGTAAAAAACATTTTGTCTTATAATATTATAATTATTTTTTGTGTTTCTGTCGACATCCTCGTAGGTATAAACTTAAAAGAAACATTTTACCTAGTACCTTGATTAAGTAACACGTGTATATTCCCTTTATAAATTTTATTGATTTACGGTTTAAAAATTTAATACCTAGAAGTTTGAAAAATTCCTAAAAACAGATGAATAGAAATTTATAACTAAAACCTGCCAGATATTTTATCACTCTGTTGCCTAGGGCTGTCTGTGTATGTCTTTTAAAATCACTTTATTTTTTAAAAAAAAAATTTTTTTCATTTTTTAATAGATCTATAATAAAATCTCAATAAGACTATGAAAATGATATAAAAAGTAGTAATGAAAACATCTGTAAAAATTAAGCTCACAATGTCTATGAGTCAGGTTAAAGGAATTTTTTAATTATATAGTTTTTCGAAAGCGACATGATGTTTCTGTTATACAGGGTGATTGATTAGTGTAAGGAAGCTCAGTAGGCCTGTTATAGTAAAAATTACAAAAAAAAGTTATTGACAAAAATTATAAGCAGCTTTAAACTCCACATTTTAAAATTAGTTACAATCTTACAGGGTGTTGCATAAGATGGTGGCACACCAAACTTATGTTTTTTTAAATGAAACACCCTGTATTTTATTTTAAATTTGAAATCTGCTTCACTTCCACATCACAACAATGTAAAGTTTTATTATGTCATACCGGGTATTTAAAAAGTTATAACCAATATTACCTGAAACCCCAAACAACGGCAGCAGTACATAAGAGAAACTATTATAATTGTACTTATAATTATTATTATTATTTTCAAAAGACATTTGCTTTCACATTTACTGATAATACTCACCTAACCCCAGCGAGAACGCAAATGGGATTAGGCTCAATGACCACATATTTTAGAAATTTACGGACAGTGTAACATGTGTTCCAAATTACTGCGTTCTGCATGTCAATGTACGTATTCTTATGAAGGCCCAGTTTGTTCAGGCTATCATGCAGATTTCTGGGAATAAGACCTGTCGACGATACGATTAGTGGTACCACCTCTATCTTCTTTGTATGCCACATCTGCCCAAGTTCAATCGCAAGATCGGTGTACTTTGTAATTTTATCCTTGTACTTATCTATGACGTTATTATTTGTTACAGCGACATCCACCAAAAGAATTGTGTTAGCTTTTTTATCCACCACTACGATCTCTGGCCGGTTATTCGTCACCTGTCTATCGGTCATAATAGGCTTGTCGTAGTAGAGTCTAAAACCGGCATTCTCCAGAACCGCTTGCGGATAGTACTTATAATAAGGCGTGTAGGTCTTAAGCATCCTCTTTTCATCTTTTTAGTAAACACCATATTGTTTATAAAATAAAATAAAATAATAATCACTAAAGCACAATCAATAAACTACCGTATCACACAACTACTGCTACTTTGAAATAATAATTACACAGCTTATACCTGTTTACTACCCATTTAGTATTTATTTTGTTTAGTTTTATTACCCAAATCCCGATTGTTACCTATTTATAGTTATTTAAAACCTTCTGGTAAATATGAAACATCTATTTCATATTGTTATTGGTCTAATTTACGGCTGAATAAAATATTTTAATAAAGTTTAAATTTTGGTAAGTAAACAATTACAACTGTCCAAATCTTGCATATCTATTGAAGCTTTTTTTCACCTTTTAAAAAGACTCTTTTTAACCGAGGAAGATAACATTTCACTGCCAAAATAATTCACAAAATAAACAGTAAGTATTACTTTTTATAGGATTTATTTTTTAAAGATTCAATTATTAATTGATTATTTATCATAAATATTTTCATTTCTTGGAATAATAATTTAACAATTCTTTTAACATAAATTCTCCAATAGTTCTCGATCAAAAACGTTAAATATTTCTTAATATATTTTACATAACATATATGTACTTTTAATTTTGTATTTTGTGACTTAATGGCATATTCGAGAGAATTAATATTATATCAGACATCATTAAAAAAAATCATTTTATGCAGATAATATAAAAATCTACTATTACATATTGAGTACGCATTTTCAAGTACGATCCATGCATAAAACATAAAACAGACCGAATAAACTTTAAAAATTGTTTTTTGCATAACCCCTAAATAAGAAGAGATCGACAAAGCTAAACATTTTTTGACCACTTATTTCTTACTTATTTTAAATCCTAAAACAACAATTTATCCCAGCTACTTTTCATTTCTCTAGATACCCTTGTTCATAAGGATATATCAAATAACATTCCATTACAAACGATTTATATATATATCAATTTAATTTCGAAATATGGCAACACCTTCAAGTACCTGTCCCTTTAAATCTCCTAACGACACTAGTAGCCTCTTTTAGAAAAGATATAAACTTTTATTATTACCCAAAATTATTCTGGTTGATAAGGTAGATTTCTAAAATTTTAACAAAATTTAATTAGGTGGACAGAGCCATCTCTAGGAGCAGAAACGAGTGATGCGATAGGTCCATATAAACCTTAAAGGTCCACAGATCACAGTCAGAAAATCTCTATGTATAAATATCTTAAAGACATATAAGTGGTATTATTATATTGATTGAAAAAGTATGGAAAATTTTATGTTTGACAAAGAAGTTATTTTTTCTTATAAAATAGTAAAATTTTTTTCACAAAGTTGTTTGTTTAATTTTTTTTTTTTGCTTATGTCTGTCCCTGAACCCTTTTCAAATATATAACACTGAATCTCGTATACGACACGGTATTTCTAAATACAACAAAACGATATAAAGTAATAAATTCTTTGTTATACGCGGTTATTTCACTTCAAGCACGAAAGAGAGACAAACAGCGTTAAAAAATGAAAAACGGCTTGTTAAGTTTGCTTTTCTGAGCGACGTAAATTGAGAAACTGAATGTACTGAAGCTAAACCAGCGAAAAGATACGAAACTTTAATTTATACGACAAGTTAGATTAAAACAGTGAAATAAAAACTTAAAAATACATACACCTCTGTTACAAAAGAAGTTAATTGAAAACTATAAAAAGATCCCACGCTCCAAACCCTTTTCCGAATTCTTATACGGATGACGTATCCGCATTTTGAATTTAATATATACTATCTCCCTTTTTTTTGGTTTTACGATCGGTCATAACGTTCGAAAACTTGAAAATTATCGTACTTTTCGTAATTCTCCGGACGAATGTAACAAAAACTCATATCTCGATATCACGTTTTCATATAAACTGTATTTCATAGATATATAGAAATCTGGACAACCTTTCCGGATATGCCTGAAACGTGCTGCATACGCATAAATCACGTATACAAAGATAAAATGCCAACATATCAAATAACCCACCCTCTTTTGTATTTAGCTTCTCTCGATTTTCCAAAGCTTTCCGTGAATGCGGAGGAAATTTATTTGGTGTCATTTATTTTAGAGATGCATATTGGAAAAAATCAGCAATAAGAGATAGATTTGTTGAGTAGTATGTTCAATACTTGGAGACGAATTTTACTTAATATACCAATACCATAATACTACAATTAGACCAGGGGCGATAATTTTTGAAACCAAAAAAATTACAGTAGAAAGAAACCCATTAAAAAAGGAGGAGAATATGATCAAAAATGAAAGAAGAAATAAATGACGGTCGATCCGAGTTCAGGAAGTGGAAGGGGGTGAGTTTTTAAGGGTAAAAAATGGTTTATTTTGATTTTCGGTTAAACTACACGTCCTATGCGAAAAAGTTAAATAGTAAAGTTGTAGTTAATAAAAAGATGTACAACTTTTGTATTTACAATTTTTTCACATAACCTAAAAATTTGGATGAATAATTCAAAAAAACAAGTTATTGGTTTTTTATTTATATCTTTTTCAACACTTTTTTTTACGAAATTTGATGAAAACTTATTATGTTCCAAATACACTGTAATTTATTTAATTAAAAATATTTATTTTTTAGCCTTATTTTCACTTAATATCAAAAAAGCGCCCTAATTTTCAATCGAAAATTCTGACGTCAAAATATCAGCTTTTTTTAAAAAGTTTGGGGGCTTTTTGTTTGTTGAAATATCTACTTTCAGGTGGTGTAAAAAAATATACATCACATTAGGAAATGTTCTCAGAAAATGTAAAAAATTTAAAAAACCCAAATTTTTTTTATCAATATGTACAATTTCATCAAAAAAATATGATGGTTGCAATTTTTTTTAAGTTGGAAAGTTTATTTATTTAATTCGAATTACATTCATGTCATAGAAAATCTCATACAATATAAATTTACATGTAAATCGTACTATTGAATTTAGATAATTAAGTCTGATTACGTTATTCATAATATTTTTTTTTCAAAAACGTTAATCTTGTTATTTATAAATACCTTATCTGAAATTCCAATCAGTTATTCATAAGTTTTTGTCTCTTTGAAGGCATTTATTCATCGTTAGATTCGATAAACCTTTCCAAATCTAGTTGATCGTCGAAATCTTCAAGACCATCATCTTCGTCTCCAATGTTATTTCCAGTCTGCATTGGTTCTTCATCTACAATCTCATCTGAATCATTTACTTCCTAGTAGACTTTTTCTTCCATATTGGAGCAACTTTCAAAACCCTGACAATTAGTGCATACATTTGTGCATTTTAAACCATGTTTTCGGCAACCGCAGCTGCAGCAAATAGTTTTGAGCAATACTTCCGGAATTAAATCCTTTTCTTTAAATTTGGTTATAATTCCACGCTGATGTTGCTTCCAGCTCCAATCTGTTGCTAATTCGTTACCCAACCAAGTTTGAAGCTGATAATATGCTCTGTAATAATGTTGTTCTGCTGCTCCTTCTGTGGGTGGGAGGTTTACCAAAATGAAGGATGATTTAATTTTTGCCAATTGATATTTTTGAAACCTTAATTGATTTAGTGTTATTTTTTTACATTTATAAATAGATTTGATTAATTGTAATCCATTTTTTTATATTTTCTTTACTTTCATTTTTTTTATAAAAAACGTTGGCCAAATTTGATAAATTTTTCGCGTCTAATAATGAGTTAACGATACTTTTCTTCCTTTTCCGGCAAATCCAGATGTTGTATCGCAATCAGAAAAACAATGCAGAAATGCAACAATATTTTTGAACGATTCTTGTTTGAAATTATTAGACGTGAAAAATAGATCCTTTCCATTTCCAGAGCCTGCAGAGCCTTTATTAACTTATTTGTTTGTTAATTATTGATGTATATTTTAATTTGCAACTTTTTAATTTATCAATAAAACATGAAATCTTACGTTTTTTGAGTAATTAAAGTGTAAATTTTAATAAATATCTCAAAATTGTACATAATGATAAAAAATATTTTTTCGAATTTGGGTTTTTTTTCAATTTTTTGCATTTTCTGAGAACATTTCCTATTTAATGTATATTTTTTTAAACCATCAGAAAGTAGATATTTCAACGAACAAAAAGCCCCCAAACTTTTTGAAAAAAGCTGATATTTTGACGTCAGAATTTTTGATTGAAAATTAGGGCGCTTTTTTGATATAAAGTGAAAATAAGGCGGAAAAATAAATATTTTTAATCAAATAAATTACAATGTATTTGGAACATAATAAGGTAAGTTTTCACCAAATTTCGTAGAAAAAAACTTTTTTTTGAAAAAGATATAAATAAAAAACCAAAAACTTGTTTTTTTGGATTTTTCACCCAAATTTTGAGGTTATTTGAAAAAATTGCAAATACAAAAATTGTAGATTTTTTATTACCTACAACTTTGTCATTTAACTTTTTCGCATAGGACGTGTAGTTTATCCGGAAATCAAGATAAACCATTTTTTACCCTCAAAAACTCACCCCTCCCACTTCCCGAACTCGGATCGACCGTAATTTATTTTTACTTTCATGTTGATCATATTCCCCTCTTTTTCCAATGGGTTTCATTTTACTGTAATTTTTTTCATTTTTTACCATTTTTAAAGACTTCGGCTCTAGTCTAAATACCAAGAAGCACAGTAGACCTAATGTGGCCTGTCCTATTTGCTTTTAGAGACGATTCCAAAAATAACGCGACAGCTCCAGTAAAATTCGGCAATGTGGGGGTATTCGCCGACGATCTCCGATCGACGTGCGCCGCAGCGCGGTCGGAGAATTCTGGTAGAACAATTGCTAAGCGGATTCCGTGTGCGGTGTTTCTTAGTCCCAGCGGCAGCAGGGCCACTGGAATCTATTTCTCGAACTGGGTAATCGCTAGCGTTCGAGTCGACGGTAAAGGTAGGTGGGAAAACCGGAGATGTCGCTATAATTTTGGAATCAACTCTACTAATTATTTCGATGTTAAAAACCTTTTCAAAATTGAATTTTCTTTGACATGTCGCACTAAGCCCTCTTACAGTATCGACTTTTTCCTAAGTTAGTGTGAAAAGTTTTCAATTTACACCGTCTGTACTTGTACTTTATTTTAACGGCTACACTTTTTCTTTCTTCACACAACAATGCGATATTTAAAAGAATATTTATTTTTATTTGCGTGCCTTTCAGAATTATCTGTGCTGTGCATATTTCAAGAATTCTCGACACAGATAATTGGGATCTTCAGTTTAACGCCGGATCCGAACGGCATAGTGAGAGGTTTTCCTGGGCAGAATACTTTCGGGGGTTTGCCATTGCTTTCCGAAAGGTAGCCGTCGTACTATATTTTTAGATATTGTTCACCAGTACTGGGGATCGAACCCAGAACCTTTGACATGTCAGCTAACGCACTTGACCAGCACACCACGGCGACTACATCTTTATTATAAGTAATTTCATAGTACTAACCCTTATTGGAAATATTTCTTACTAAGAAAATTAAAATATTAAAACTTTTTAACAAAACTTTCATTGTATGGACTATATATACAGCATTACAATTTGGACATTAAGATTTTTTTAATTTAAAAACTTTTAAATAAGGGAAAATACCAAAATCAATGTCACAGTACATTTTGTAAAAGAATATTTCAATCTCCCCCTGACTTTTAAAACTATATTTTTAGTGTAGTATTGACTGAGTATACCTGCTAGCAATTTGTATACAAAGTACATACAAATCCGAAAACCGAAAATGATTGCATTGCTTTAAAGCCCTTTTACCTTTAATAAAGTGTGGATGCACCCCGATGTGTTACGCATTCTCCAACGCGCAAGACGTTGCAAATTGAGCAATTTCTTACCTACCATATCCCACACGTGCTCAATTGGGAATAAGTCGGGATATCTTGGTGGCCAAGGTAACAATGTGACATCATTATGTTGAAAGAAGTCTATTGTGACTCATGCGACGTGTGGTCGGGCATTATCTTGTTGGAAAGTTGGATTTGCCAGGGTGTCAAGATAGGGTGAAAGATGGGGTTCTTAAACTGGACATAACGCCTTACTAAGTTGACGAAATCGTACAGGTTTCCGTACCCTAGGCATCGTAACCAATTGTAAAGAATGTCAAGAACAAAAATCTGCAAAATTTGGATCTTTACTACGACTACAATAATCATTTTTGGATTGTTAGTGGATTTCAAAAAAAGCAGTCTAAAAACCGTTATCTTCAAGTGATAAGGCTGAAAATTTTATCCATTGTTTATTTTAATAAAATAAATAAATTCACCAAATTTTATTAAATTAAAATCATTTAGACTGGGTGTTCGGATTTTTATGTCACAGGTTTTCGTCATTGGCGCATACATAACTATTTCGTTGACCTCTACAAAAAGTTATACTTTTCAACCGCAAACTCCTTTCATTCGCTGTGGGTGCTGTAATACGGCACGATTCGAAAACAGTGATTGGATTCTTTTTATAGATCTGTGACAATTACTGTTATTAGTTGTTGTAAAATGTAGTATTTACAAATTCGCTAGATTTTAATATTAATAATTGCACAAACTGTACCTTCAATTTCCATCTTCGAGATTGATTTAATTTTGTAGTATATTATTTAAATAGATAGTTGTTACATTTTAAATCAGAATACATTTTTATAAATTTATTTAAATATGATCGATTCTGCAGTTGCGAGAGTGAGACGTAACCCGGAGTGAGCAAAGAGGTGAGTTCTTCCTTTCATAAAGGAGAGGCGTCCGTGTACCCCTCATAATACCACTCCAAACCATAATACTCCCACCTTCAAATGGAACACGTGGTTGGGGTGTTTCTGGGCTTGTCGTTCTGGGGCCCTCCAAACTAGCGTTCTTTGCGAATCAGAAAACAAGCCAATTCTTAATTCATTAGAGAACATCACGTAATTCCAGTTAGGACCATGGTGTAACATTTCTTGAGCCCATTGCAACCTTACAATTTTTTGTTGAACACGTAGAGGTCTTCTGTGATACAACTTCTGCGACTTCTGCCACTTCTGTGACGGTCCTTCACATCATTTGTGTCTTGGAATTTTTTTTTTAATTTTTGATACAGCACCCTGAGTAACACCAACAATATTCGCGATATCACTTTGACCAAAGCCCTGTTGTAACAAAGTAATTACTCTAGACCTATTAAAATATGATATCATGTCTCTGGGCATTTCTAAACAGCTCAAATGAAATTTAAACAAGAATTGGAATAATGTGAAAGCACCCAAATCAATTAAGTATGACCAAATTAATACAAAAACGAATCACATTTACTTTGATTTAAAAACGCTTTAAAATAAATATCAACAAGATTTTTTAAAAAACCATAGGCGTAGATATATTATTTCTAAATATTCCAAACTTTTAGACATATGTGTATAAATATATTTAAATTGCATGTGGACAGAGGTGCAGCAGAATATTTTTTTAAGACCATACGTTCATTATTAGGAGACAAAATTCATTTTGACTTCGATTAATTCTATGAAGATTAAGTACAGATATTATGATTTATTGAGACTAGCTTTGCCTAAAAAAATCAATCAATTTTTTATTCCATTAGGATTAAGAAATCAGCTAGAACAGAATAAACTAGTAAAATATTTACATAAAAAACTGCTATCGATATTTTTATATTTTCAACTAATAAATTGGTTTATACTCATACTGAGTGTATTAATATCGTTAAAATATTTATAGTCTACTTAAATTGATCGTTTATACTATAAAATATTAAATTCTATTTACTTAATAGCTTTTATCGCTATAAAATTGACAGAGTAAAGTATTTTTTAATTCGGGCTAGAAATGTATGTGTGGGAAGTTTGGTATTTCTTGATAAGTAGTCGGCAGTATAATTTTATATCCTATGAATACAAAGTTATGTATCTGCTTGTAATTTATTTGGCGTAAAGTGTATTGCTCGTTTTTTATGCAAAGCCAATTTTAAGGTTAAGAATAAATTTATACAACCTTTGGACGTAGACTTTAAATATAGGGTTTATTAGTATTTTAAAATGGAATTTGGGTATGTACGGACTAGTTAACAGAAGCAGGTGTCAAAAAAAGATACAGAAGAATCATCTATAAATCCAAAATCCTAAAATTCCAAGTAAAATATTTTAATTTTTGAAAAAAATATGTATTCTATATTGTTGGTTTAGGTAAAATATTTATGTCATTTTCTTATTTTAACTTTTAAAAACTGTATGCCTTGTAAGATTAGGTTTTATGCTCATTGACATCCCTTTCAGTGCGATCTAAAAGATTTATTCTGGCTCATCCCAACGTTAAAGCAAATCTGCAATATGCACTCTCAGTCAGTTCAATTATTTTCATTAGCCCATTATGTCCAGTGAATAGTCCTATCACATTTCGCATGTCCTGTCTGCTTATATTCAGCACCTCTTGAGATCTCTTTTTATAGAAATCTCTTACAAATGCCTCTAAGTGTCTTAAACTCTCTAGCTCGAACCAGTAAAAATGTCTTATGCGATCTACCCAGCTCAATTTCTATTGTTTCTCTGGCTGCGCTGTTCACCATGCCTAGATCGAGTCAACTGACTGGTCTGGAGTTTTCCTTTACGTCTCAATAATTGTTAAAGCTGGGAAGTGGTTTTATAACAAAATAAATATTTAACTAAGAACAATAAATAACTGCACAGTTAAACTAAACTTCCACTATTTATTGGAAAAATTCGCTTTAAAATTCAATTACAGCTATTTCGCTATAACTAGCATCGTCGAATAAATAGTGGAAGTTTAGTTTAACTGTGCAGTTATTTATTGTTCTTAGTAAGATGAACTTCTAAAAAGTTAAGGTTAACACAATCAATTTCATTAAAGAAATATTTTCTTTTTAATTTACATCTTCTTTTTCATTAGTAGATATCAGGGATCTAAAAGTTTTTTAAATAAAGAAAATTAACTAATTGCTGGTGTATGTTTGTTTAAATACCTTGGATAACTCATAACTTTTTTGCATTACCTATGTTAGCTACAGGATGTCATTAACAGGCATTCTATAAAGGTTGGATCCGACCTAAAGTACTAGGAAATTTTCCGATATATCTGGTGTTTTATCCACTACAATTATGAAAACCCTGAAACAATAATAAATTTTAACCTTATAAGATTGGTTAAGGAACTGAATAAATTGGTCAGTGAAATGATTAAGGGTAATTTAAACTACATGTTCAATATTTTTTTTCGAACTAGTGATCATTTTACTTTAACGGCAATGTAAATTAAATGTTTGGGCGGGTATTTACGGTAATCACATCCTGATGTTGACGAAAAATTCTTAACTTTTTTTCATGATAACAAACCGATATATATATATATGTGAAGGTATCTATGATGCCAATTTTGTCGGAAATAATTCAGAATAATAATCATCGTTGATTTTAGCTGTTACAGTCTTCTATATTTAGATTGAAAAATTGTAAATTCTATATATAGGACAAATATTTTCCTTCCAACTTTCTAATTTTTTATTGTGTTTAGTGCTAAACAAATATTGACCTACCGTCCAAGTACGGAGCCATTAAATCATGTTCAAAACGATTATTTTGTCGCATCTCCAGGTATGAACTTATCTACCTGTAATTGCTCTTTGCTTTGTTCAATTTCAAACATCTTTGTACGAAAGATTAAATCCGGCACTCAGACACTTCGGCACTTAAACACTTTGGCAGTGTTTCTTTCAAGAATTGTATGTTATCATCACCAAATTATGCCGCAGAAAATAATTCGGAACGTCGAGGATCAAAAAACAGTCAACTAAACATGAGGCTATTTTAACGAAAATTAGTAGGGAGTTGGAAAAACCACCCATTCAAATGGATCGCTTGGACCATGTGGCTCTTTCTTGGACACTTGGACAGGAACATTGAAAAACATCAAGAAGGAACAAGCAATATTTGCTGAAAAAATCATCAATGACGTCCTTTTTGAAGCTGAGCTGAATAATTTATCCCGCAATAGCTTTTTACAAGTAAATTCACTGACTATGCAGCACTCTTATACTGAACCTCAGCAACAGTCACAGTATCCGACACAATACCATCCAATACGATCCAGTATCCAGTCCATCCAGCTCAACAACAATTATATTCATTCACTCCTCAATCTCATCAACAACAAACGCAATATTCACAACAACAGCAACAGATACAACATCAACAGTATCAACAACCCGAGCAACGGAACTATGAACAACCTCCCCAGCAACAGTTTCAGCATCAACACCAAACCCTATTCCAACATCACGAGCAGCAACAACAGACTTCTGGAGCACAATCATTAGACATGGAAACGAGTGACAATAATGGAGATACTACTGATGAATTCCTTGGGCCGATCATGAATTTAGTCAGTAACTTTAACTATTAAATATTTAATTTTAATTCATAATCATTTATTTATAAGATTCTCATGCTTTTATCTTTCATTTAGTTCATAAGTACGATTATGTTTTGTTAAATGTGTGTCAATTACAGTTTTTTAAGAAAATTAATAAAATAACATCGTTTAATAATAAATGAAAAAGAAGAAAAAAAACTATCTTACCTGTAAATAATCCTTTAACACACTAATAATTGCTCTTCACGTTTCTGGAATTATTAAACTGAGTGCTTGTTTTGATATTCCAGTACTGTATTTTATATCTTCGTATGATCTTTCAGTAGCTAAATATCGTATAGTTGCTGACAATCTTTCGTCCGGCGTGATAGCTTTTGGCATAGGGGTATCTTGTTTTACTATTAATGGAGTAACTAAATTTAAAAGTTCACTATAAACATCTACGTTCATTCGTAAATAGTTTTGAAAATCACGACTATAATCACAAGCTAATTCACTAGTTAAATTTATATGCGAATACCTAGATCGCTGTAATAACCACTTCCTACACCAGATAGATCTTTTGTTCTTCTGTTCTTTTTCTTCTTCTTCGTCAACAACAATGCAAGCTGCTGTTGCTAATAATAATTGACGTCTTCTTTGCAATAAAATTTTATCCATGTCTAGTCACAACTGTTTCCATTGAAGTTCTCTACACTTCTGGTACCGGAAATTTTTTGAAGACTGAAATTTTGGAACAATGAAAGTCTGGGGTAATGAAAAGTCTGTACATTTTATCCAAATGTTTGCGTAAATTTTTTTATTCAGACTTCATAGTCTGTACAGATGTCTGCACGAACAAAAGTCTGTGTCGTGTGGACCCACCATTAGATGAAACTTTTTCTCGAGCGAGGATTGGAAGATGGAGCTGTATTGAGTGGCCACCTAGACCACCAAATCTGGCTCCACTGGACTTTTTTCTATGGGGTTACCTAAAATTCAAGATTTACGCTACCCAGCATAAATCACTGGGTGATTTAAGAGCTTGGATCATTAATTAATGCCGTCAAATTGCACAAGAAATCTTGAATAATACAGCAAACTTATATTAATGCATGGAAGTGATTGGTTACCATTTTCAGCATTTAATAAACTAATCACAAAAGTAACTACTCTTACACTATTTTACCTGTAATTTAGTCTTCGATGAAAATGTCTAAAGTTAACGTTTTGATAAAATCTTTAAAATGAGGGTATCGCGAGTTCCCTATCGAATCAGAAATGAAAGTTTTCATTGGACCACATTGTATACACTGTTCTTGTGCTTTCCAATATATTTTGTGATAACTGCGCGTATAATCTCCATTAATATTATAAATAGGTTTTAAAAAAAGTGTAAAAAATGTATAGATAAGATCTTACTTTAATCCAATTATTGATTGTACTAATATTCATCGGTCTCTGCAAAAGCTTCAAGCTGGAGCACGGAACTATTGTTTGACAGACCAGCCCTTTTTCTGGAATATGCAAACTTTTAAGTAATTACTTTGATTAAATTTTTATTATTGAGAATTAGTCACGTTTTTGCGGGACCGCAAACTTTTTTTCTAAAATATATGCGCCCAATAAAACGTTCTAAGTAAATTGCTCTCAGGTTTTACCTAATAACATTAAGTATGCAAATTGGGTAATCTTTCTAAGGAAAAATTGAAAACGTATAAAGTAGCTAGTTTTAAAGGAAAGATTTAAATTAGCTAAGGGTAAAAAGGGAATACTACCAACCTCAGACCGCTTTAACTTGGTGGCCGGAGAAGTAATTACATTCAAGGAAATTCGGTGTCCCGACCTAAAGAAAAACATAGACTTTCGCAAACAAATGGTTTTAGTTTACAGAAAATGGTTTTAAAATCCTCTCGGGAGAAGGAGAAAGTCGACGGCTTTAAGTAACTCAACATTTTTATTACGTCTGTATTAGTCTGTATTACAAAAAAGCATTAATTGGTGTCTCTTCAATTTATTATTTTCTTTACGTGGCCAGGGTCGGTACAACAAAAATTGACTATATAGATTACTTATTCCAGATAATTTTCCACGTATAGATTTTGATAAACATTGCTTAGTCACCATTCTAGGTAAATTGCTTAAAAGCCAACACCTTCAAAATAAATTGAAGAAAAAATAATTGCTCGACGTGAAGATTGTCCCAAATACATTTGGTTCGAAAAAAAGTAATAGTAGGGCAGCCCAAGCGAGGATTTCTGAATTTACTGAAGCGCGGCAGATTAATATACAGGGAGATACCTTGTACCCTGATAAGTAGTTCCACCATAAATATATAAGCCCTTAATATACAAGGGTACGTCTAGGGTAGCCAATCAGATAATTTAATTTAAAGGAAATCATGCAAAAATTACGGATATAATATAATCTGACGGTTTCTACAACGTAAAAAAGCTAAAATTATTGATAAAGTGAGGTACGTGCAGGTGCTGAGAACTATGTATTTCTCACTCCGCGCCTCTCTCCCCTTCTCACTCTTTCTCTATTTCTCACTCTCGCACACTACTTTCTGCGGCTAACCTAACCTAACCTAACCTAACCTAACCTAACCTTACCTAACCTAACCTAACCTCAGTTGATCACAATAACAATATAATACGAGGTCGTGTTCGTAGATTTGTGACGCTTTGGTTTGTTTATTGTGTTTTAAAAAAATTTAATATAAATCTGATAAGCTTGAGTATTTCAAGGTCACTATTTTTTTTACATTTTCAAAAATCGGCTGTGAGTTCTGACTGCATCCAAATCGTCAGTCTTTTGAATAGAGGTCACTTAACCTAACCTACCTAACTTTACCCTTAAATATCTGATGAGCTTAAATACTTTTTTTTCATTTTCTACCCCTTCGTGCTTCCCCTCCCCAACTTTTAAGCCAGCAGTATAATACTTCTGTTACCGGAAGCACATAGGGCGTATATGATATTAATCTCTAACGCACTTGAGTATTTCATTCTATTTTTTTTACATTTTTGAAAATTAGTACCTACTTCCCCCGGCAGTAAAATAGCATATATCATACGAACTTTTTTTCTTTTTAGTATCTAATCTTTATGATCCGATAGGTTCTCGCAGCGCTAAGGTGACTTAACATTTAGCTTCTTGGGCTCCCCTACTACTATATTCTCCTCTCCTCATTATTATTGCTTTCTTACTCTTTCTCTATCTATTGCTCTCTTATTTCGTCCCCACTCTGGTTTCAATTGCCATAACGCCATGTCGGCTGATCACATAGACTCGTTCGTGGCATGATATTGTTTACAACGTATTTCCAACGTTTTTGCTAATTTATTGATTATAATTATTTTTTTACGATAAATAAATATTTAACTGAGAGACAAACCATAAACTTTTTTATTTGCATGCTATTTCCTAAGCTTTTTAATTAATTAAGTTCAATAATTAGAAAAAAAAAATTTTAAATTGTCAGATTAGGCGAATCCCTCTAGATGAACGTCGGATTATGATACTGGAGCGTCTAGAGCATAAAGATGAACCATATATATCTTAATCTAACGCGCTTGAGTATTTCAAAATGGCGATTTTTTTTTTGCAAATTCTAATAACGGTCGCGAGTCTGCGTCACATCCAAACCGTCAGATTATTATGTAACAGCTTTTTTTAGATTCGAATTGTAGAGGTTATCCATAACTCAAATGTGGATAGTACGAATAGTAGCAATAAAACTCAAAGTCAACCCACAGTATGTAATTTAATATAAACATCACAACAGCGACATGTTTCGGTCACAAGACCATCTTCAGGCTCTAGGAGAAGAACACAATATGTCAGAGAGAAGAAGTACAAAGTCAAATATATAAAAGACAAAATATAACATGTAAAAAAGTCAAATCATATAAGGTAAAATCTAACATGTAATAGAAAATGATAGTTAGTAAACTAACAGTAAATAAAGTATTTTAACATTTATAGAACAATCAGAATCAATGTTAAAACATAAACAAATATTATAATTTATATGTTTCCAATGTGGAGACTCACCTCTACGTGCAGACTGCAGCATTTAAACAATTTATAACAGATATTATGATTAAAATAAGAGAGTATTTTAATGTGGAATTGGAAAAGTTGAAATTATGTTGTGTCATGGAAGTTAAAGTAATAAAAAAAGTTAAAAAAGAAAGTTTAAAATCTAGTTTAATTATTAGAATGAACTAAGTAGAAGTTGATGTGTGAAAATAAGAGAATTTGGCGTAGAGCATTAAATATTTTAGAATGAATCCAGGAATCAACATTCTATAGACAGGCTTATGGAGAGTTCTCCGAAACAAGGAGATCGATCTCCAAGACCAAATCAGGAACGGGCCCGGATTAATAGCGGGGTTAGAAGAAACGCTTCGGAGAGTTCTCCGAGATAAGGAGCTCAATCTCCAAAACCAATAATCGATAGAGAACGGATCACTAGCGGGGTCAAAAGAACCAATATGGAGAGTTCTCCGGAACAAGGAGATCAATCTCCAAAACCAGTGACCGTAAGGTACCGGATTATAAGTAGAAATAATCTGAAGAATTATTAATCTCATAAAAATGAGTATAAAAAGAATGTGGAAAAACGTCATAATGCATTTCACTTAACAGTAAATCGACTGAGATACAAGTCACTCTACTAAAGAATGGACGTTCATTTGACTTTGTATTTTTTCTCTCTGACATATTGTGTTCTTCTCCTAGAGCCTGAAGATGGTCTTGTGACCGAAACATGTCGCTGTTGTGATATTTACATTAAATTACATACTGTGGGTTGACTTTGAGTTTTATTGCTACTATTTTTTTAGGTTCATTTAACCTCCCCTCAAAAAATCTGACGCGCTCGAAAATTTTGTTTTTCCATTTTCAACCCTTACGTACGACCACCCCCATCATGGAAACCGTCAGATTAACACACGAACATTTTTTAAAATATACAGGACATACGTGATATCAATATATGACGCGCTCGAGTATGTCCATGCAACAGTTTTTTTTACATTTTTGAAAATCTACAGCCGCTCCCCCCATCGATGAAAAGGTGTAAATTATATAACATTTTTTTCTTTTTATCACCTAAGCTTCTCAACCCAATATGTCTTTATGACGCTCGAGTAAATCCCGATTTAGCATCGTGGGCTCGCCTACTATAAGTTATCCAAAGGTTTAATAACAATAAAGTTTAATTTACAAACTTATAAGTCAGAATTTATCAAAAGCAATACCACGAGTCGATTTTATCGATACATTTTTAGTTTCGACGAAAATTTTATTTGGCAAAAACAAACATTCAGTGGTATTATAAAGAGGGTAAGTGAGGTAAGGGAAATGAAAAACTTAAAGGAAGCTTGCACTAGAACTCGCAAATGTTTTTGAATGAATTTGTTTATTTTTTACTTCGAGCATATATACTAACGTAGAGACAGCGTCCAAATGAGCTTTGCTTTGTATCAGGGGGGGAAAATAAATGTCATATAGTGTCCAGCAATCTCATTGGTCCGTTTTGAATTTGCGTGTCAAGTCGAATTGTCACATATGTCATTATTGTCAATTTGTTTTGCATTTAGAAGTTATTTTTACAATTCAATAGTGTTTGGATATTACTTTTAAAGCCATTTTTTAAATTAATTTGAGTATATATAATAGCTTTGTTCGGGTTTATTTGATTACTGTTTTCAAACTGTCAGGATTCTGCGCACTAAAAAATCCTGTGTTCGGGTTTTTCTTGTACTGTTTTCGAACCGTTCTATAATTTTAGTTTGGTGTTCGGGTTTTATTTCTGACTGTTTTTGGACGATTTGAAAACTGCCAAATCAGTCCAAGGTTAAAAGTAAGAATTTTTCGTGGACTAATTGACGCATGCGCTTGGTCATTTGTCAGTCATTGTTTGTAGTGTGCATTTTAAATTCAAATTATTCTTGGTATTTTAATTTATTGAGTATATTATTATGGATTTATTGGCAGAATTCTCGTCAGAATAATCCTCATCTTTTTCATTATCAAGTGATGATGGATTGGAGATGGTAGCAAATCTTTTTTTACCCGAATTATTACAGAAAAAAGTAAAAAATGAGAAATATGCCGAAGAAACAGTACCCCTATATAGTGATGAACAGTTTATCCAACATTTTAGGTTTGTGGACAAAATAATTTACTTTTTGTATCAGATATTAAAAAATAAGGCGTTCGGGTTTTTTCATTTGTTGATAGTTTTCAAACCGTACATAAATAGTCCTTGGATTTAGTCTACTGCACATCCAGTTGTGCGCAGTCAGCAAATCGTTCTCAAACCGTCCGAGAAACGAAACCCGAATAATAAATGAATCATCAAGGTCGTTTTACAAGTTAATATGCATTAGCGTCTCTTATACTTGTTTAAAAATAATAAAATGCATAAAGTAAATATACCGCCATAATATTAAGAATACTGAAAATCTAGAAATTTATGCCATAAATTCAACTTTATTTTTTATAAAATATCTTATGATACCATGTTAATAATTAATTACTATTACTACTTAAATTCAAGTCTAAAAAATATTTTGTCACGTTTTAAAATGTATTATAAAGGTATTAATTTTAAACCCCCTAAAAATGATACGACACTGGCTGTAGTGTCTGACAGTTTCCCCTTTAATACAAAACAATCACTATTGCTTGCTGTCTCTACGTTAGTATATATGCTCGAAGATTTTTTATCACAATTTTATGAATCTATCTCATTCTTTAACAGGCGCTACTTCACTGACGTAGGTAATCAATACCGTTGCCCCTCCTATTGATTTAACTTGTATACTTGACAGCTGTCAGTTGTAGTGAACACCATAAAAACACAGTTATAATTTGAATAAATATTATTTTTTTTACCTATTTACATAATCATATTAAGAGAAAATAATATATTAAAATAAGTAAATAACCACCATTCTCAGGAATTAAAATAAAAACTCTTCACTTGGCAAGAATTAATATCAAATTTGCACTTTTGTAAGAAGATTATATGGAAAATCTAAGCAACCAGGTATACACATGTATATGTAAATCTGGTTGCATAGTAGGTAAATGAAACCCATATAATTTTGTCTTCTTCTATAGCTAAAATTACTTCAAAAGTTTACAAAATTACTTTTTTCGTTTAATTCACAAAAAAGCCTATAAATAGAATATCATCAAATCTACTACTTAATCTTAATCAAAAGAATAATTTTAAATCGAATTGACACGATTTGTGTTAAGTGCGGTCGACGAAGCAATCGACAGAAAATAAAATTTAAATTCGATGCGGTTAAGTGAAAGAACACGGAAATAAAACATTTAAATATGCCGATTCACCTGGGAAACCGCACACTTGATGAAAAGCTCGACGACCGCTTAACAATAAATATTTACTCAATATTCCGCAATGTCCGTACAAAAATATTCTTAAAAGCGAAACGAAGGGACCGTAGAAATCCGTACGATTGTAAATCACTGCAATCTAGAATGTTCGTCCCATTCGCTGTTAGCTAATATTAAGGAAGTTGGGATGGCCGAGAGCCATATTTAACCCTAAGGAATCAACCGCTATATTCATTCGATTTCCCTTCCTTAATGGCCTTTATATCGGCATTTAATACAATGCCGTTTCTAAATATTTCTACATGTATGAGGAAAATTTCCACAATACTGACAAGACTGGAATCAATATACACCAGACAGTATGAATTTTCAAGCAAAATTGATAAATTACACTGGCAAATTAAAATTTTTTCATTTTAGCAAACATTGATTTTCTAAGAACAGATTCTAACTGCAAAAATGTGATTAAATAATTATAGACCAGGAGCTGGTTCCTGCCCTCTGATCGTCTTCACTCCATAAGGGAAAGCACCTTTCTATTTTTGGAGAATATGGTCGTGTTTTTTCGTGTTATACTGCCTGCCTTTGTACTATAAGGAAGGTCAAACAAAGGAGCGTAGCTCTTTTTGGACAAATGACCGATGTCAACAAAATTATAGATTATAAATAAAAAATAATCTTTTTAAAATATTAGACTTTAAAATTGCTCGAATTACAAAATCGTAATGAGTACCTACCAGGCAAAATTACAAAAAACCCAAACGTCAGCTAGAGAGTTACTTCTGTTAAGTAAAGAAATAATTTCTATAAGGTACAGTCAATATAAAACTTAAAAAGTGGAAAAATTGTTTCCACCTGCACCCAGGGTAAACAAAGGTTTCAAGTATCGACTAAGTCGGTCGCCATCACGTTTTCTTTGTAATATAATTCAATGTCCGTTGGGGCATATAGCCCAGGAAGTAGTTGTTTTTTCATGGAAAACGGTCAAGCTTTGGTATAGAAACTATTCAGTTTCTTTACCCTGGGTACAGGTGGAAACAATTTTTCCACTTTTTCAGTTCTGTATAGTAAAATTTGTAGCCTAACTATCTAATTACTTGCTTATGCTCGTACGAAAGAACGATCGTACCAACCGGTTAAATAATCAACGGTTGGCCTCTTACCCATGATTTCAGCCAACGATAATAAAATATGCACCAACATTAAAGCAACCTTTTGACATTTTATCCAGTTCGTAAACCAACAGTATGGTCCCTACACTATACGTGTTCTCTGAGTGTAGCCACTACACCGCAATTCTAAAATTATTCTGTTTTATTTGTTATAAACGGCCGGTAAATGGCATTTTTCGGAAGGAAAAAGATTTGAAATTATTAAAGTAAGATGTCAAAAATACTTTAATATTAAAAATGGAAGAAAAAAAATTCCATATCATAGTCATCAGAATAGGATGTAAAAGATACAAAAAGATCCATTTTTTCTGCAATTTAAGTAAATTACTTTTAATGTAACTATTATAGACCAGTCGTATTACCTGATTGAAAAATAAATGTTTTCTTACAGCAAACTAAGGGCACAATTTAGTCAAAGACATCATAACTAAATAAAAAAAAACATTCCGAACCAAAATCGTCTATTAGGGGGTATAGAAGGGGTGGTTTTTGGGGGTGGAAATGTTTTTTTGCGATTTGTGACTAAAGAATGCATCCTATTGAAATAAGTCAAATGAAAAAGTTGGTGGAATAAAAAGAATCTACAGCTTATGTAGTAATCATTTTTGCTCTAACCTCAACAATTTCCAAAAAAAATCCACAAAACCGTTTTTTTTGGTTTTTAATTTTTTTTACAAAATTGGTTCGATTGAGCTAAAAGTTTGATCAAATATACTTTGTATTAGAATTATCGGTATCTAGATGTTATTAGCCCTAAGGGATTATCCTGGATGTATTTCCCTCTAAGATCAGTATAATTGTGCAATGATAAGAAAAACCAGGAAAAAACTATATAATGCTGATTTTTTCAATAAGGTAATATATTTGTGTTACAATTACATCTTATCTATGTATAAAATGAAGACTCAATCAAAGCAAACACTTTAAAAGTGGAGAACTTCCCAGATTTATTTGTTCATTAACAACTTTAATTTAGATGTCGAGCAGATCCACAATGGATCTTCTTATGATTGCCATGTAGACCAATGCAGCAATTTTGGGAGAAAAACCTCAACCTCAGGTGTGTGTGATAGGATCATAGGGAAGGTAGTTCCACCAAATGCGCCTTTTATGCCTCTAAATACCCCCAATTCGCACTCTTTTCACTAGAAAGTGAAGGGTTGCATCAATAGAACTGCAGGGGGTAATGCTTTTGCAATTTTATTTGCGGTGAGGCTACAACAGTCTATTTCCGTTACCAATGCGACGCTTTCATTAAGGTTTTTGGATATTGAACCGCCCGTTTTATAAAGAATAACTACTTATCTGTGTGTGTAAAAAGAAAGTGCTTTCTGAAACCTGACCGCTTGAGGCTCTCCCTTCCAGCATCTTTCTATTTTCTTATGATAATATTTATAAATTCTATGAGTTAAACTTTCTATTCAGCCCATGCACCATAGAGTTTTATATTTTTAGATTTTTTATGGGCTTTCCTTATTGTTTTCCTAAGATGTTACAGCTCATCACACTACTATGATGCTACTATACTATCACTTAAAAAAGGTATATGGTAGGGGCATCATATGGTATATTTTTGAAATCAGGAAGAAACGATCATTCCAAAAATATAATAATATACAGGGTATCCCATTTAAAAAAAAAATATTATTTTTTTGTATCCCCTGAAATCTAAACGCTACTGTACAATTAATAGCATTTTAAAAAAATTCAGTCACAACTACACAACTTTTATTAAAAACTTTTTTTCCTCTAGGTAATAATAACGATGATAAGGGGTGGGTAATTTATAATGAATAACCCTGTACAATGATAAGGTTTTTAATTTGGTTTTGCATAATGTGATTTATCTAGTTGTTGTAATCAATATTCTTGTATATTTATTATATCTAACCTAAAAATTACTTATTGTTTGACCTAAATATTATTATTAATAATATAATATTATTTAAGTTTTTGATTTTGTTTCAAATAAAATTATTCCAGATATTGCTGGCTAGCTACTGTTTTTAAAATTTTATTAGAAATATTTTCACAATATGGAATAGTTCTATAACTTTTATAATTAAGTAATGGAAAAAGTTAATATTATTTTGTATTCTAAATATGAATCACTTCAACAAAGTATGGATTGACATAAATTAAATCTTTTTATATCTATATGGTAATATAAAACTAACTACTGTTCTAAAAATCGGGTTTTCAACAACTGTTTTAAAATGAAATAATTTTCATTAGATTTCTCGCCTAAAGTGTATTAGGAGTATGTTCCATTGGTAATGTATTATTAAGTACTACTGCTTAAAAACCTTAATAAAAATATAAAAATAATATATAAATATAATAAATCAAGTATTTTAGAGATTTCTTTCGACAGCATTGCTTAAAAATTTATTTGACATATAAAAATAAAAATTTTTAAAATTACATGAAACTGTCAGAGTTGTAATGAAGCTTGTTTTTATTTATAGAAAATATTAATTTCTTACTAGTATCCGGTGAAAAACACCTTGCAGGTATTTCCATTAAGTGCAACTGGTAATTTAAGCTTTTAAATAGCTAGAATATGGAGAATAATGGGCGTCCGTTGCACGAATTAGATGTATTGCATGAAACTGCAGTACCTTGGCTTCGTAAAAGTATAGTTAAGTATATTTCAAATAACTTGAAATTACCAATTACTTATAATTTTAAAAAAATATGTAAAAAATACAGTCTTCCGAACCTTTTTACCAAAAATCTGTATTTAAACTTTTAGAATGGAAAATGCATGGCCCAAAGAATCAAACTTGTTAAGATAATGTGAAAACATTAAAGATTCCTAAAAACTATCAAATCCAGATATTCTGGATATAGTTATGCAGCAATTATTGATAGCTACATCTCAACCAAAAATAAAAATAATAAAATGTACATTTAATGTAAATCAAAAATAAAATAGTTAGGTATACAAACAACATATTTTAGCTACATTAAAATAAATAATTATAATTCTGCAACTTCAATCGAAATATTAGATAAAATAGAGTACTGTAATGATGGGTATTATTTACACTGGTGAGTCGCCTACGCATGGTGTAAATCACTCTTGTAGATATAATAGTCAAAATTATATATTACGCTCGTAGAGTGATTATACTATTTATAAATCGTCAGTGGTAGGTACTATCGGCTTCAGAATAGCATATACATTTTCAAACTCAAGTCGCTTACATTGAATTAATTTTAAGGACGGCCTATTTATTGTGTATAACCAATCACGGTTTAAATAATAATAAATTTGAAATCAGTTAAACAGTTGTCCACACCCACATCTTTAATGTTTGCAGCATAAGGTATTTTATTGACAAATTGCCTGTCCCTCTACCTCTCTACTAATTCCTTTTTTACTTCACTTAGTTTGGAACCCTGGATAATAAATGTTTGTTTGGGATTAAATTTCAAAATATTTTTTTTTTGGTAGGTTGTTAGAAATAATTAATAACATTCCATAAAATGAAAGATAAAATATAAAAATATTTATGTTTGAATCTTCAACAGGTTCTAATCAATCTTGATGGTACTAATTTTAATGGTTTTTATGTTGAATTTAATATTCTAAAAGAATTTTTGTTAACGTTTTTCTGTTACGTTCGGATCAAAATGACCCTACATTTATTTATTTTATATTTTATTTAGTAAATAAATGGGGTGGTAAAAAATCAAATATTTAGGTTGTTTTATTGTTGATTTATTGTTCTTTGTGTAAAATAAATTATTCTTTATAAACTACAGACTTGTTTTTTTTATAAATATAATTTATTATGCTTAAAAATGTTTTTGGATTGGCTTTAGTTATACAAGAAAGCACACGTAAAAAAATACGCCAAAGATTCTACCTCTGTGGTGTGAAAATGTGTAAATATTATTATTTTGTGTGAGTTTGTAGATAGACCTATTTATTCGGGACATGACCGACCCTTGTAAATAAACTTAATTCCAAAAAACCATTTAATGTAGGCATTTTAAAAATTGCAACTCCTATGTTATTGAAGAAGGGCGTTTTTATAACTTCGGTAGTTAAACGAAATTCACATTTAACATGTATATGCTATTCTAAAGCCGACTGTACATGTAAAAGTAATAAGAAAATGTTATAAACATAAATAAAATGACTACAGTTTATAAGTTTTAACAATTATTAAAAAACTATGGTTCCTATGATCCTTTTTAATTATACTGTTAAACTTGATACGATTTTCATTTATAACTCTTTAAATACCCGGTATAACATAATAAAACATTACATTTATATGATGTGGAAGTGATGCAGATTTTAAATTTAAAATAAAATACAGAGTGTTGCATTTAAAAAAAACATAAGTTAGGTGTAAATAATTTCAAAATATGGAGTTTAAAGCTGCCTACAACTTATGTCAATAATTTTTTTTTTGTTATTTTTTACATAACAAATCTAATGAGCTTCTTCACATTAATCATAGTAAAAGTATAGTAAAAGGACTACCACAATAGATCTGAAAAGGGCGAGGTGGAAAAACGCGTGTAGCTACACAGTCCTTACATAGTATTTAGTACAACTGTCATACCACAACAAAGCCATATCGCGCGTAATATACACTGCAGCAAATCTTTGCTGTGCATTATGATAGAGATGTATTATTTAAAATTACAAAATTATTAAAGAAGGATCCCTCTATAAGATTTGCACAACATTTCAATAAGCTACAGAATATCGGTTTTAATTAACCGGCAGATCATAAATGAAGTGCAAAAAAATATTTGTGTGACGATTGTGACTATCCTGCAATGCGTTGAAACGCCATTTTATGTTTTGTGTATTAAAGTCATCAAGAGACCAACGTTTATATTTATTTAAAACTTTTGGTTTGACTTATTTAATCGATGGAGAGTTTCATAATAAGTGTATTCGTTGTAGTAAAAGGTTCTCTGCTGAAACTAAGCTGGGTAATAGAATTTATTAATAAACTTACAGTTTTCCACTAACTAAACGTCGGCTCTGGTAGCTGCTAGATATTTACTTATTTAATTTTGTTGTTTGCATGTCTTAATACCGCAAATTTGACAAATATCACAGGGATATCTGCAGAAGTAGTTACTGCTGTTAAAGTTGACGTGTAATTAAAATTTATTCCGTACTGCATATAACTTAATAAGAGTTTAAAATAACATTAAATAAATAGTGTTTGTTGATTTTATATTTAAACAAAAGAAAAAAGTGAGTTTCTCGCCTAGAAAAATACTAAAGATATAACAGGAGCAAAAAATAGTCCTCTTATTTAACATCCAACTGGGTTATTCTCGTAACCTTCACCATAATAATGTGAAGTGTACCTAATGGAAAACACCTTTCAACGGTAGACTATATTTTGATGACATTTTCACTGCGAACAAAGACACTTCAAATATAAGGGAACTCGAGAGATACAGAATAGTTAACGAAGTTTCAACGGCTTTTATTAGATTATACATTTGGGTTGTTACAAGCGTTGCTTTTATAATTAATTTTTGTATGTGGACTTTTAACTTGATTATGTTAAAAACTGCATTATTTTCATCTCGAATTTAGAATAAATTTAAACATTTAAACCTTTAAAATTAACAGCAACAACATTTAGGAATGAACTGTTGATGTTTTAAAATGGTCACTTCACAAGGTCGAATAATTTACATCGGCTTTTCTTCAGCTTACAAGGTTTTTTTTTGGGAGCTGTATATATTTTTAGAACATCTAGTCTACATAAGAAAAGTCATTAAATAAGTAAAGTCCTTTTTCCACTTTTCTTTCGGTTTCTTAACTGGGGTAATTGCCCACGGTTAATTGTGGGCGTTGATTTCAGTTAATATTTATTACAACTATTAATCTTTGTCGTCTCTTTATTTTTCGCTTGGCAGAATTTCGAATCGTTTTTAATTAATTAAAGTTTACTTTTTAAACGATTTAATATAAATTGTTAATGGGTATTGTGAATATGCATAAACTAGTATCCATTTTATAGATGAATATATTCTCCCTTATACAGACGTTTTAACTAAGGCAACCCTAAAACAAAAAATGTCTTGGCAACAAGAATATGAAAAATCCGTCACCGGTCGTAATTTTAAAAGTTTTTATCCAAAAATTCCCAGAGTTAAATGTTTTCATGGAGCATCAAATAGGGACTTCATAGTCACTTTGAATCGACTACGCAGTAATCACGCAATGTATCCATCTTACAAAAATTTGATAGGTTTGTCAGATACCCCATTGTGTACATGCGGGGAATATGGAGACCTAAGTCATATAATTTTGGAATGTAATACCCAAAAACACAATATAGATATACTCTACAAAGAACTAGCTGATCTTAATATAACATTCCCAATAAATATAGAGTGTTTAAGATTTTCTCACAAACAAACTGTACCTACTTTTCCTGACATATTTGCATACAAAAAGATGCAAATATAAAATGTAAATTTACTAACAAAACTGTACACCATAATACTAAAAGTGAAAACAACTGTAAGTGCAGAAAAAAAAATTAAAAATAAAAAAAAAATAAAAAAATAAAAAAAAGAGACCAAATACATTTATACAAAAAAATATATAAAAAAAACATATATATAAAACAAAATAAATAAATAAAGAATAAATAAACATACATATATCAAAGCACTAAAAATATAAAATGAATAATGTGAAAGTGAGTTTTTGAGAGCAAGGGTCTAAAAACAAATAAATAAAAAAGTCTGGCTAATTGGTTATCACCAAAGCCATCAACCCAGGTAAAAAAAAAGTATCCATTTTTTTTTAAATTCTAGTTGTTCAATCATATTTAGTATGAAGCATAAACAACAGTTTTGATTAAATTTATTGTACTAACCCTTACTTTTTGGAAGTCCATCTTATTAAGAATAAGAAAAAACTCTTCGTTTTAACAAAACTTTCACTATTTATTTAAAAAATTGCTTTTTTAACCTCAATAACAGCCGTTTCTATGCTAGAATTAGCATCGTCAGATTGACATATTGAAGTTAAATTTTGTTTGTTTGTAGCTAGGTACCTGATGTTGATTAGGTAGTATTAAGGCTAGACCAAGTATGGAAGTAATAAGACATAACAATATTAAAGCCCAGATGTTATTAGCCCTAAAGGATTATCCTGGATGTACTTCCCTCCAAGATCAGTATAATTGTGCAATGATAAGAAAAACCAGGAAAAAACTATATCATGCTGATCTTTACAATAACTTAATATATTTATATTACAATAATGTCTTATATATGTATAAAATGAAGACTCAATCACAGCAAACACTTTAAACCTTCCAAGATTTATTTGTTCATAAAAAGACATCTAGCAGATCCACAATTTAAAGTTGTTGATGAACAAATAAATCTTGGAAGTTCTCCACTTTTAAAGTGTTTGCCTTAATACTACCTAACCAACATCAGGTACCTAGCTACAAACAAACAAAATGTAACTTCAATATGCCAATCTGACAATGCTAATTCTAGCGAAACGGCTGTCATAGAGGTTAAAAAAACAATTTTTTAAATAAATAGTGGAAGTTTTGTTAAAACGAAGAGTTTTTTATTATTCTTAACAGTTTTGATATTTCTTTTATTACTTTATTTTAAAAATGAACATTCTGGGTCTGCTTACCGAATCTAATAATTTGTTTCTTAACGGTATGACATTAAAGAATATTATCGATGAATTAACTTACTCCACAAGCTATGAAAATTTTATGAAACTAAAAAGTAAAATATTTAATTGGTCCATTTCATTTGTTTATATTCACGACATAAGTAATTTTTGTTATTAAGTTTTTTTTTGTTATTACCCTTCCAACTATATTTCTATCTTACTTTGGCTTGCAATTCATCTCAGAGAAGATTGGTAAAATATTTTCTATTAAACGGTTCTGCATAAAATTATGGAATGTGATCTGTGTCTTCATCTAAACTTAGACTTCATTAGGTCTATTTTGCTTTCTGCCCGTTTAGTTTGTCGTCCAACCTTCCTATTGAATGTAGTCCATGACGTCCTTTAGAAAAGACTCTATTATACTGGCTAGTATTAGCCAGTACTCTTAAGCTCGATTTTATCTCGAGTATTCGACTCCATAGATCGTTAATCTAGCAGCCTCACTGACAAAAAAGTCAGAGAAGTGGTTACTTTTTGAGCTAACTATGACTTTACTGTCAACAGTTGCCTTAGTAGGGTTAAGTGACCTTCTAGAACTCCTAAGAAGTTATTTTAAAACTTCTTAGGAGTACTAGTGGCTGTTTGCTATCTATATGGGAAGGTTTGGCATAATGAATATATTAAAAATATTAATTTGACGCCATTGCTTAGCCGTTAAACAGAAAACGGCTATCTTTATATCGCGGAATAATTTGTAACACGTGTATTTAAAAACAAGCTGTCAAAAAAGTCCAACAATAGCACCATCCATCAGTGTGAGAGACTAACCAACCGCGCAGAACACTCCCTACAAGGGATATAGTCTCCTGCACTACTAGATTGTAATGAAGCTCCTGCAATGATACGCAATACTGAATATTTTCCTCATTTATAAAATATCTCATAAGAAATATGTAATTTTCATAAACTTACAGCGGTAATTGTAACGCAGAGCAAAAATTGCACTGCGAAAGCATCAAGTTACCAACAACACAAATACATTTCAGATAGAAAAATAGAAAAAAATGTCGCATTTTTAGGAGTGATCCATACAATCTATAAAGGAAAGTATAAATAAAATTAAACCAAAAAATACCAAATCCAACAGACAGTATATATTTTTTAAAGACAATAAAAATAAACCAGATAATTTTGCATTCAAGCACTCTCTTGCAAAATTATTAGTTATTTTTATCCACTAATATATAAATATACATTTAAAAACTAATTAAGGGCCGGTTTACCAATAGCAATTTATCTGTCAGTTAATGCTTAACTTCCAGTTATTTTGGAAAGTTCGGTTTATCAACAACAGGTTAACTTTATCCGACAGCTGAAATATCAAATATATTTATCTGTAGCTTTTAACTGGCGGTTTTGTCGATATCTGGGGATTAAGGTCTATTATGTAACCTCACTTTATGCAGAAGAGTTGGTTTGTTTTGATTCTGAAGTTTTTTAATGTGTCTAATGTACTTGGGTTTGATAAAAGTGAAAGATGGAAAATACTAGTACGACTAAGAAGAGAGGATGCAATTTCACAGCAGATGAGAGAAATTTGCTTTTAAAAATTGCAAATAAACATAATGATGGCATCGAGAATAAAAAAAAAGATGGGGCAACCTGGAAATCGAAGATCACCTACCTATCAGTACAAAAATCAAGTGAATTCTCAATGAGTTCTAATATTGACAGAACAGTCTCTTTTGTCATCCTAAACCTTGCATGAACATCCTGATCATCCCACTTTTCGAAGTTTTCTACTATTTCCCTAACTGTATACGGCTTTCTTTCATATTTAAGAACTTGCATATCCTCGTCCTCCTCGCTATCCAGAATATAATCATCCAAAAAATGCATGTTCATCAACAGTCAAAAATTCTTTGGAAAGTAAAAACACAAACTTTTGCATAAACAAAAAAAAATCAACAATAACCCAACAAAAAGGTCGTGGCATCTCAATTACTATGACAAAACCTTGTTCTTGTAACAACCAATGAGAATGCTTACATTCATCCATCAGCATTACCAAGTCAAGAAAATTCATGCCTCTTTGCGGAATCAAGTATACTATTTTTTCTTCAAACGTAGCAATTTTCAACCATAAATAGTACAATTTATACGCTATTTTTACTCGAAATTAACGGTGACAACTATCAAAATCGTCTAGATGTTAGAAATTAAAATAATTAAGACGTCGGTGGGATTTGCGTCTCCCTGGTTACAGTTGTTTGACAGTTATTTTATGTTATTAAAGACAGTTTATTGTTGTTGCAACCGAAAGCGCAAATTTAGTGCGTAAATGGAAAACCTTAAAGAAATTAAGTCCACGGCTAATGATGCAGTAGCACGTTTGGGGCCCTCCAAGTCCGGAATAAAGTATCGGTTAGCGTACAAGCACTTCCAAGAGTGGTGCGATATAAAAGGAGTACGGCAAGTTACCGAATACGTTTTACTGGCAAATTTTAATATAATGGAAAATGAAAATAAATGGAAATCTTCTACAATGTGGTCATGATAGTCTATGACAAAATCCGAGTTGGTTATTAGAAAAAAATGTGGATATAAGCAAATTTTTAAAGTTACGTGCCTTTCTGAAAAAGACAAGCGAAGGATATACTGCAAAGAAGTTTAAAGTTTTCACTAAAGAGGAGTTTGATAATTTTTTGTTTGAAGCGCTAGATCAGTTGTATTTAGGATTAAAGACAAAAAAAATAATGTAAAGCATGTTGTATACTCTACTAAATTATAAAAATATTTCAGATTGTTTTGTTAATTGGGGTTACCGGCGCCTGTCGATGCGACGAATTGGTAAAAATGAAAACTGTGGACGATAATTTGTCAAAACTACATTGAACTGTATAAAAAGTATGCATCACTGCGGCCTAAAAATTTCACAGATATTTTATAAAGTACAAAATGGAAAGTGTTACCGAAGCGTCATGGGAATACATTCGATCAGCGCAGTAGCCCAAAAAGTAGCTAGTTATTTAAATTTAAACGATGCAAGCGCATACGACGAACTTCAGCAGAGGATTCAATAAGAAATAAGAACGAGAATGCTCAAAAAATTTTAAACCCTCATGATTCGCCACCATCGGGAATGATTGCTGAAAGTTGTGCTGGACCATCAGTATCATCAACATTTACCAATGCGTATCAAGAGTCGGGAACATTTTTGCACGGTTTCAATTTTAAAAATGCTTCTTTAACTAATTGTTTTTTAATATTACTATAAATAAAAGTGATGTTTAATTGTTGTTAATGACATTTGTATTGTTGCTTTGTGACATATTTCCCTCCGCCGTAAAGAAATGGGAAAAAAACTGCTGCCGGTGGAGACATCAAACTTTGACATGATTAAGTTAGATAAGTAATGTCATCATTATTTGACGTTTGAAGAAAAAATACATTTTTTATCCCAAAATCTACAAACCGTATATGATTTATCCACAATACACCAAATAGTGGTTGGAAATATTAGGAAAATGAACCGTTTTTGTAGATTAATCCCTGTCTAAAAGATTTTAACGATTAATCAACACATTTGTGGCTTTCTCTGAATGAATGTCATACCACTCCATTTCAAAAGCTTCTACCGCATTACTCGTAATATTCTAGGTAGTGACTGCAATAATTAATAAGACATTCACATATCCAGAGAGTTTTGGAATAAATTACTTCTAGTGCTTCTGCCGTTTGCATTACTTATTATTATTATTAAAAGGCACAGTCGAAAGTTTGGCTTGACAGATGACGAAAGGGCGAGGGCGCACGTTAGTCAAGATCCGACATTAATAAGTGAACATGGCCGTAAGCAGCGTGAATAATGGCTCTATTCCGAAGGAAGAGCAGGAGCCAACCAGACAGGATTATACCAGATTAACATAAGACACAGCGAGGCTTAGCGTTCTTCTGGCATTGAGTAATTACGAATGGTATTTTATTTCGAGGAACCTGATTTTATATTTTTATTTTTGAGTCTAACAATGCATCCATTTATTTAAATTTTAAATCTCAAGCTACACATCTCACAGCCACTCTCTGAGATATTCTTAAGCAAATACGGACAAATCTGTATTAGTGTGCTGGTTTTATGGATTCATAAGAAAACTTAAAAACGAGCTTAGTGGAAAAACGGAAAAATTAACATTTATGTTAAAACGATCTAGAGTAGTAAATCGTACTTGATAATAATTTAAATCATGCATTTAGGTAAATATAGAAAATGGAAATTTAAATATTTCGTCATTAATTTCATAAGTGTACTTTTGTTTTTGTGTATTAGTAAAATAATTTAATGTGAGATTATCAGATGTTTGAAATAAAAACTTATTTCAGCTATAATTAAGTGAATAAAAAGTTGTATAGTAGAATAATTGACTTTGAAAAAGTTTTAATTTAAAAATAATTTTTGGTGCTTTCGTTCGTGCACTATTTTTGTTTTTTTCACTTGATCATAAGCAATGTACTATTACTATGCCAATTGTAGCCATCTGTGGTTAGAATTCTTACACAGCAACTTTAAATGCCTTATAAGTAAAATTTTAGAATGTTACAAAAACAAATTAATTGCTGAAGATAAGCAAAGAGTAGTTAATTCTTCATATCCTTTGTTATACAAACATCTACATTTGTCTGAGAATACTTCCTATTTACACAGAACCTGTCCGATATATATAACTAGAGTGATATTCCAAATTAGGATGAGCAACTTAAATATTTTCAAGATCATTTACCAAAATATAAAATATACCATTGACATGAATGCCACCTGTAGTTTGTGTAACCTTCAGAAAATCGAAACTTTAATTCATTTGTGGTCGGAATGTCCAATATATAATGGGATAGGAAAAAACTGTATGCTCATAATTCCTAGGTCAATAATTAAGTTGGCAGATCTTCTGAGCACAAATTATTTCAGCAAGCTGACCAAGGTTGTAAATTATTTTCTCAGCATTTTAAAGCTGAGGGTGTTTTCTTGTTTCGTACACTCTTGTTTCGTACACGGCCAATATTTTACCTGAATAATTCTCGTTTCGTACACTGGATAAATTATGTATATTTCTGCTCCTCGTTTCGTACACTGACCATATTATCAAATAATTTGATTCCTTTTACTTTAATTTACAATTTTTCATAATTAAATTTGTTTAAAGTGAGTTATTTTAGTAATATTCATATAATATAAAATTCCCAGCTAATGAGGATTTTGATGTACGAAACTGGTCACACTGGCCAAAAATGAGGGCTACGAATCTGGTCACATCAGTGAGGGTCAGGTGAGGTTGGGTTAGGTTAATTATGTTAGGTTAAATTATAATTTAGGAAACTAACTGTATTTAATAAAAATAATAATAATAATAATAATAAATGACTTTATTGCTACAGTACAGTATACATAATAATATTTTATAATACTAACATGAGCAAAAGGCGACGTTCGTTCTTTGATGTAGTTCCTACACGGTCCTACAAAAAAGCGCGCTCTTCCACGCAACCTATACTATATGAATTATGAATTCTTATAATTTAAAACAATCACCATATTACATGTAAATATAGAAATATAACAAAATATATATAAAATATATGATCACATCCTATAATAAATGTAAAACAATACAAAAAAAAACAAAGACAAATAAACATACAAAGCCCAACCAGATCTGCATTAGCATTAAAATTTATAACTTATGAGACCCTTAACCAAAAAATCTTTTATTTGTTTATTAAAAGTATAAGGAGAGTTAATTAAAAAGGATTTTGGAACCAAGTTATACAATTTGGTTGTTACATATGAAAAGCTTGATGTATATAAGGAGGTATTATGCTTAGGAATACTTAAATTATTTTTGAACCTGACGTTTATGTTGTGCGATTCTGACTTTTTTTTATTTTGTTGTAAAGGTAACATGGTTTTTGGGTTAGTAGGATTTTATGAATAAATACGTATGCGTGTAATAGTCTTCTTTTTTCAAGGTTTAACCAGCCTAAAGAAATTAGATGGCTTGAAGTTGGGTTACGGCGTCTAATGCCACATATTAATCGGACACAGGCGTTTTGAATTCTTTAAAGACGATTTTTATTAAATTGTGATAACGCTGGACCATAAATAACATCTCCGTAAGTAAGCTGAGATAAAACTAAACCTTCACATAAAACAGTTTTTGAATGTTTGCTAAGTATTTTCCGAAATGAGTATATTAGTTTCAAATTTCCGAATGATTTTCTCACAATCGAGTTTACATGTTGAGAAAAGGTAAGATCTTCATCAATATAAAACCCCAGATTTTTTTCACATGTGGAAAAATCGAGATTTTTGGATTCTTATTTAACTACTAATCCACTCCTTACTCGGGATTTGGCTGACTGTCGACCAAACAGCATGGCCTTGGTTTTTACTGGATTTATAGAAAGACAAAATTTTTTAGATACTTCCAAAATATTACTCAGATCCTCGTTAATCATTCTAACTGCTTCATCTGACCCCGTATCTTTAAAGTCCAGGTAAAGTTGTGTATCGTCGGCGTAGAGGTGGTAATTCATATATTTAAGATGGGTATATAACTGAGAGGTGTATATTGAGAAAAGAAGTGGCTCTAAATTTGAACCTTGAGGTACACCTCGATTAGATGGAATTAAGTTGGAAGTTGTTTTTAAGAGATGGACTCTTTGCATTCTGTCACCTAAATAAGATTGTAAGAAATCTGTAGCACCTCTATCAAAGCCCAAATAATGGCAGAGGGATAAAAGCATAGAATGACTAATTGTGTCAAATGCCTTGGAATAATCCATAAGTACTAGAATACAAAGCCTGTTATTGTCAATATATGAATAAATATCATCTAGTACCTTTAACATAGCAGTTGTACAGCTATAATGTGACCGGAAGCCTGATTGATTTAAGGGTAGAATTTTAAAATCAGATGTGTAAATTCGTATTTGTTCTTCCATTATCTTTTCCAAGACCTTCGATAGTGTACATAAAATGCTAATGGGTCTTAGGTCAGTATAGTTAACGACATTCGAAGTTTTAGGCAGAGGTATAACCTTTGACTGTTTCCATAGAGCAGGAAATACTGAGTTTTTAATGCAAAAGTTAAAAATGTGGGTTAAATAAGGCAAAATATAGGGACAGCAATGTAGAATCATAATAATATTGATATTATCAGGGCCAGTAGCATTTGATTTTATAGAAAAAAGTTTTTCATATATTTTAAATTCATCAACTGTATTAAAATTGAATATGCCGCAATTAGGAGAAATATTAGACAAGTAAGCATCCATGGTACTTTGATCTGGAATATCCAAACCTCCTATACCATTGATAAAATAATTATTTATTTCATTCGGATTTTGTAAATTTTCTGGAATACCTGGCTTATTAGAATTAATTACCTCAAGCTTTTTTAATTCTTTCCATAAATTTCCTTTTTGATTAAGCCGGAATTCCAAATAAGCCTTTTTCTCCCGTTTAGTTGCACGATTTACTTCATTTCTTAGTAATTTGTAGTATTCCCAATGGCTAACATTTTTGTTTTGTTATATTTTTGTAATGCACGATCTCTCAACGTCATCATCATTCTTAGTGTTTCTGTAAGCCAGGGAGCTTTAGGTTTTGTAATTTTTACTTGTCGAAGTGGAGCATGTTTTTGAAATAAATTCAATACAAGAGAATTCAAAATTTTCAACCTTTGATCTATATCTCCTACCAAATAAATATCTGCAAAGTTTGTATTCATTAGGTCAGTATTGAATGCAATCGTGTTGAATTTTCTGAAATTACGGTATGTGAGAACAAATGGTTCAAATTTTGTAGACGTATGACCGATTCTGCAAGATGGAGTTGAATGGTCTGAAACATTTAGAGTGTCTGTCACCTTGACTCCCGTTACATTGAGCTTTTCAGAACATACTATAACATCCAAGAGCTTAGAACCTCTAGTAGGCTGGTCAATGACCTGCGTGAGATTATAGGCACTTATAGTTGAAGTAAATAATTTACAAAGTTTTGCATCTAGTTCTAATACATTTAAATTTAAATCACCCGCAAAGATTATATTATCGTACTTTGCCGCTACCCAATTTAAACCTTCATCAAGTTCGTTTATAAATTTGTCAAAAGAAAAATCAACCGGACGGTACATGGAAGAAATGGCATATTTAATTTTATTATATTCAACACCTATCCATATCTGTTCTGACTCTGTATCGTTTGGTACTGATAATTTATTTCCATTAAAACAATTCTTCAAGTAAATAGCTACACCCCCTCCTCTTTTTCCAGAACGATCACGTCTAAATAACTTGTATCCTTCTAAATTAACAATATTATCATTAATGCCTGAATTGAGCCATGTTTCCGATACAGTAATTATATCATAGATGTTATGTACAATAGATTTAAACCCGAGAAAATTTGCCATCTCAAGAGCTTGCTGACGCGTCTTTCTTACTTCAACGTGTGTACCACTTTTTCCGGATAAAATTGGAGTTGATACCTCAGTTTACCTATTTTCTTGTGTCGAAAATCTAATAACAATCACACAGCAGTACAAATTCCAGGTAATGTTGGAGCAGGTTAAAATAGTATATTGTGTAACAAGTGCGCAAAAGTGCTAATTTCACACGAGTGAGAAATTAGCATTTGCGCACGTGTTGCACACTGTACTTTTCCTACGACCACCATCCAAAACGACCACCATCCAGAAAACAAACAAACGATCGTGTTACACACGATACTTTTTTATGAGCACTTTTTCTAACATGACATAGCTTTTGGCGGTGAAAATTTCTGCATTTCATTTAAATAAATTACTAAAGATCGTATTTAAAGATTTATTAAATATTACAGTAGGTAACAAATTTACGTTTTAAGAAACGTATTTTAAATTTAACTTTCCTTGCATGGGATTTTTCACTTAAAATTATAATGAACTGTAAAATGGGAACAGTTCTGGATCTTTATCCCTGGTGTTGGTGTTTCCGGTTATTGTTAATTATTCATTCGTAGCTGATGTTGAGGGAACAGGAACAGAATCAAATTTCTGTAATGATTCATCGACTCTACTAGATAACGAGATTGACAACTTGCTGCAGGTATTTATTTTGGGTATGCCTAATGTCACTTTGGCCATGCTTTATGTTACTTTGGCTGTGCCTTATGTCACTTTTCCCACAACTTTTGTTGCTATGAGAAATTGCTGATTTTGCGTACTGTAACCAATGTGCAAAATAGTGTTTTGGATGGTGGTCGTAGGAAAAATAAACAGTGACGTCTCCTCTTATATTAGGTCTATGGCTTTCACCAAACAATGGCTCTATTATGTCTTTGGTAGTGGGTTGAATAAGATGCACTGCTATAGTGTGTGGTTTTTTACAATTAGTTACTTTTTAAGCCACTTTGTATTCAGCTAAAATATTTCTCATTCACAGTGAGCGCTTTCTAACAAATTGTTTTCCTCGAAAAATCCATGCGATTTACTGATATTTTCTTTACGCCATGGATTTAGGTGCCTTTTTAATTTATTGCTTTGCAAGCATTAAGTACTTTTTATCAAATAGAGTATTGCAGTATTTCTCCTTCTTTAATTTCAATGCTCGTATAGCTCAAATTTAGATAAGCTAAGTCATATTTTTGTTGTTTTTGACTTATATCCTCGTAAATCAGTCGAAGTACAAGTTTAAAAAATACTTTTTATATTAAATTCAAATATTCTTATTATGTCTAGACTGGTTATTCACAGCAGGCTTTCTTTTTTATGCATTGTTAAAATTGTTATGAAATGTTTAATGTCAAGTTTTATTTTCTAACAAGTTGCGTAGCTCAGATCATCAGTCATAATCTCGTTATACATACATAAACACATCGGTAGACCTTGAGAGTAATATAAAATGAATATGCTAGTTGAAAAACGTTTACGTCTTCGAAGTACATATGGCGTGAAAATGGCAATCTGAATTTGAAATCCCGTTGCGGGCGACATTTCTTTACTAACTGAACACCTGTGGGATTTTGATTCAATAATGTCCCGTTAGACTTCTATAGAAAGCTTTTCTGTAAGGTTTATACCGCACTATTAAGTCGTGGTCTTAAATGATAATGAAATTGAAATTTATTGAAATATTTGAATATAGTGAAAAAAAATACTGTATATTTATTATTTATTATTACAATAAAATTATTATTAATCACCAATTAACAGAATACAGTTGTTAAATTAAACTATTCCATGTACAAATGAATATACATATACATAAAAAACTACGTATAGTGTTTTTTAAGAAAAATGATTGACTGCAGTAAAGCTACCTGCTTTAATACGATTGTTTAGGAAAAAACATTAAACAAATAAATAGTGGAATGAAACTTTCACTATTTATTCAAAAATACGTTTTAAATTCAAAGGGCTGTCATTGAGTTTAAAACGTATTTTTGAATAAATAGTGGAAGTTTTATTCAACCATTAGGGCAGATCCACACTATAGTGCCGATCACAGTCCGTCCTCGGTCTGGTAAAGTATTTCAACATGAGAAACAAATAATAGCATTTATACTATCGTTGCGAGTTCAGTCCCGGTCCAATCACGCTCCAGCAATGATCCATCTCAACGAATATTTGACTGATCGAGATCGAACTTGTAACGGCAGGTCTCGATAGTGTGAATGCTCTTGTGTTGTAAATTCACCATCAAGTACATATACCTAATTGAAATTAATAGAAATTGTTATTTAATAGTTTAAATTTGACAATACATTTTGTATAAATTTTTCTTCATCCTTAATTAAATACAGCGTGTCTCGGTATTCCCATTCCATTGTCCTGTTTAACAAACTTGAATGTACCTACATTTTTCTTCTTGGGGCACGTACTCTTCTTGTGTTTACACATTATTTTCTTTCTCAAGAAGAGCTATAAAAGTCTCTAATAGAAAAATGTAATGACATATCGTATGCAAATATTACAATAATAAATTAAATATTATATTCCATTAAATTTATTAATTACCATCGAACTAAATATGACTCGATATTGATGATGGAAAACTGAATCGTGACCGGAGTAAGACTGTGTAATATGAACATGGTAATATTTTTCAAGACCGAGAACGAACTGTGATCGGTACTATAGTGTGGAGCGCCCCTAATGTGACCATGGTAAGATTTGACCAGGCCAAGATTGGACCGAGAACGAACTGTGATCGGCACTATAGTGTGAAGAGATCCTTAGTTGTTTACTGTTCTTAATAAGATGGACTTTCATATAGTAAGGGTTAGTACAATACACTTCGTGTAGGAAAGATCTTGTCAATAAAGATGGAAAGTATAAAGGGCCTGATTTTAGATATTTATAAATTAAATTCAACTAAGAACAATAAACAACTAAACGGTTGAACTAAACTATTTATTGGCAAAATACATTTTTAAATGCAATGACTTTAATATGTCAATCTGACGATGCTGACGAGTTTATAGCGAAACAGCTGTCATTGCATTTAAAAACTTATTTTGCGAATAAATAGTGGAAGTTTAGTTCAACCGTTTAGTTGTTTATTGTTTTTAGTAAGATGGACCTCCACAAAGTAGAGGCCGTGGATTCTGAGTAGACCTGTGACGTCAACCGGCGCAGTACACAAATTTGTGTTTGAAAATTGTCCTATTAACTATACTAATAATTGCAGCCCTTACTGATTCATTTTGGTCAGTCCGCCGTTTACGTCGTATTGTCTCTTTGAATTGCGCAGTAAATTTTGCTTATTTTTAAATTATATTATTAAGTTTAGTGTATTTTAATTATAGCAGTTATTTAGTTTAAGTAAAGACTTTAATAAACAAATTTGTGACAATATTTTGTTTAGAGAATTATTTTAATTGACAATAGGGTACGTATTTAGAACATTTGAAATTAAGGTTTGTTATTATTATTATTTAGTTTAGTTTAGCACCGGGACACATGAGTAGTTCCAAAAAAGGTAATACAATTATCCACAGTCAAGCCCGATAAATTATATACAATGTATATCAATTTATGAAGAAGGAAAATGAAGAGAAGTCCCTAAATATCCCTCTAAGTAATCTACAAGAAAGAGTAGCGAAAGCTTGTGATGTTTCTTCAACTTAGGTAAAACGTATTGTTGCTGAAGGAGAACGTTTTAAATCACCTCGAAAAAATGTTAGCAAACCCTCAACTTCCAAAGGATACGTCGATGAGTTTGAGGAAGAAATAATTCGAAGAATTATTTATTCTTATGCTGCAATTCACAATAGAAGGCCTAATATGAAAAGAATTTTTGAAGAGGTAAAAAATGAAGAGGGTGTAAAATTCACTGGCAAAATTGACACATTTAGAAAGTTGGTCAAGAAAATGGGATTCAGGTGGAAAAAAACTCAAGACAACAGAAAACTGTTAATGGAGAAGTACGATATAAAGGCAAAAATAATGGAATATTTAAGAAAATTAACACAGTATCGAGAAGAGGGACGACTAATTATATATTGTGATGAAACCTATATCCAAAGTTCTTATACCGTACCAAAAGCATGGGATGATGGTATAAATATGTGTTTAAAATCGCCAGTAGCTAAAGGACAACGCCTTATTATTGTACACGCTGGAGATGAAGCAGGACTTGTACCTGAGGCATTAAATATTTTTAAGTCTGGAACTAAAATCGGGGACTATCATGATGATATGAATAATAAAAATTTTGTTAAATGGTTACGAGAAAAATTCATTCCCAATGCTCCGAAAAAAGCGTATTGGTATTAGACAATGCTTCTTATCACAATGCACTTTTAGAACCGATTCCAAATTTTTCTTGGAAAAAAGAAGCAATGATGAAGTGGCTCGCTGAAAGAAACACTTTTTATCTGGAAAAATCGACTAAAACCGAACTATTCACGTTAATAAAAACGCACAAGCCACTGTAAAACTTACATAATAGATAAAGTTTTGGCTGAACATGATATTGTAACGTTGCGTCTGCCACCCTATCACCCGGAATTAAACCCCATTGAAAAAATATGGGCATTGGTAAAGAACAAAGTAGCTGCTTGCAACGTTACTTTTAAACTAGATGACGTCAAAATATTAACAGAAAAAACATTTAGCGAGGTTACTGTTGACAACTGGAAAATATTTGCGCTAATGTGTTAAAAGTGGAAAATGAATACCTAGAAAAGGAACACAGTATGGATAAAGTAGCGGATTTGGTAATAAACTTAGGAGAAGACAGTGACAGTGAAAGTGAATTTTCAATTGATGAAGACGATGACGACTTAGGTTGCGAGCCACTACAATAAATTTGTATATATTTTTAATTTTAATAAATTAATGTTTTTATTTATTAAAATGTGTTTTTCATACTTTTCTTAAAAGCAGGAGGTAAAATATGGTATTATTTATTTAAGCTTCGGGGCTTCCAAAGGGTATTTAACTCTTTTTTTTGTATTATTTATAAGCTGTCCAGGGCTAATGTTATAGTATAATAGTATGTCATTAAAATATCGTTAAAAAATGTATATCATGTTGGTAAAGACGATTTGATGGGCGCCCTTAAACTGCAAAAATACATTCTATCTAAACTACCTGGAATAATTATTTAATATATTTTTTAAGTCATTTTGGTAAGTGTATAACATTTTAATTATATTCTGCAATAAAATAATCATGTTGTTATTTTGAACGTACTTTGCCTGTACTATATCAATAGCTTTAACGGAACCAGCAAACGAGCCCGACTTTTTCGGTTTTCATTTCAAGGATATAATGCACCGCTGCCATTCAGTTGTGCGCAACTATTTACGACGTCACGGGTCTACTCAGAATCCACGGCCTCTAAAGGTAACTACAATCAATTATATTAAATTCATGTAATTTAATATGATTTTAAGTAAAACAGGTGCTAAGCTGTGCTGATAAAACGTAATAGCAACGTATTAGGTATTAAATACAATACAAGACTGCGAGAATCGAGGATGTTTATGGAAAAATTTGGCATACATAATTTATTTATTTTATTTGTTAATCCAAACAAGCTTATTTAGCTTAATTACATGGATTATATCTCTGGAAAATTAACATATTTAAACTAAAATCCAATGAATATGACAAACAATTATCATAGTTCACATTTAAGATAAAAAAAGTACAAAAACAAGATCAGAATTGAAGGAAATCAATACTAACAGTTTTTATTAATAATATGATTGAAAATCATTTTATGGATCGTGATAAAGTCCAATTTAAATCTACCTTTTGATTAAAGTTGTTTGCAAGTCGCAACATAGCTGCAAGGAGATCTCGTGCATCTATAATTTGAGGATGAATTTTAAATAGGTATGGATTATTCCTAGTACTATGACGCGGTACATTGAACGGAATTAGTTTTAAAATTTCAGGAGAATCGATCTTATTATTGATGACTTTATAAAGAAATCATAAAGTTAATAAGTCCCGTCTGTTCCAATGCTAGAATTTCAAAGTTTATAATCAGGCCATTTATGCTTTTTTTTGTAATATAAGTAGCAAAGAAATTTATTTTGAATTGAGATTACCTCAGGTAGATTAACTAAAGTTAACCATTTTTCCTGAATAACACTAAACCCAATGAAATTTAAAATCCAAATATCCAGGGTATAAAATAGCTGCATGAATCTGGATGCAATTAAAAAAATCAGAAAAAAAGTTGATCCTAACCAAACTCTCATTTATACACAAGACACTCCTTTTGTAGATCAATAAATATTTTAGTATATTTAATAAAAAAATTTGGTAAATCACATTTTGCAAGCTACTGTGTAAGTAATTTCAGTTAATTGAACAAAATCATCAGTTTCATTTGGCATTTTAGAGGGAAAATGGTATTAATTTCAAGTGTACTTGAAACGAGTGCTTTCGCTGTGTTGCTGCTCATTGCAGCCAAACAAAAGCAAGCAGCACAAAGGTATATGTATAACACGGTGTAACTTATAATACCGCATTATACACCAGTTCCTTATGATTAGCACTATGTGTGAAAAGATAAGTTATTAAACAATTTAGCTTAAATTGCACACAGTAGCACGTAAATTAATAAGGAAGGGGTTTTTGCTATATTTCCAATATTAAAATGTGGAGAAGATTTCTGTGCACTATAGCTTTCCATGGCAATATGTCGTTTCCAAAAAATAATTTTCCGTGCCATTTCAATACTACGTTGAGCCTATGTCGTGTTGCTTAAGGGCGGAGATGTTTGGAGGCATCGCTTTATTTAAAAACAGAATATGCTAACCTTGAGATGAAATTGTAACGGTAAAAAGCTATTAGCGCAGGGCGCCAATTTGTAACTGTATAACATAAGGTAAAGGCCGGCTAAGAGATTCTCCCCAAGTTCTCTCCAAGTTATTGCCATCTATAGGTCCAATTGGTGAATATAAGAGTTGATGGGCGCCACTACATCTCTATTTGTTTACAAAAAAACAAAAGTAAATATTAACAAAAAGGAAACTAAGGTGAAACGATCGAAACACCATGAGTAATTGAAAGATAAGTTTAAGTTATTGAAATTGCCAGTAATTATGCTTTTGAAAGTAAACTTCAAGTTGATGCTATATATACGGATTTTACTAAAGCCTTCGAGAGATTTAATCAAGAACTGTTACTGTCAAAATTATTTGTGGTTGGTATAAGAGGGAGTGTATTTAACTGGCTACAAAGTTATCTATCAAACAGAGAGCAATGTGTTAGATTTGCTGGCTCCATATCATCGGTAATAAAGGTGACATCAGGTGTTCCCCAGGGGTCACATCTGGGACCAATTTTTTTAAATGTATTTATTAATGATGTAATAGAAGTCTTGTCTGACAGCTGTTGCTGTTAAAGATATTAAACACCCACATGATTCTATTATGTTACAGCAAAATCTAAATAATTTGGTTCATTGGTGTGATATTATTATGCTAGAATTGAATCAAAGCAAATGCTACCAAATTACATTTTCAAGAAATTCCAGCTTTTCAGTATATAATTACAGCATAAAAAATATACAGCTTGCTACAATCAATGATATAAGGGATCTTGGTATCACATTTGATTCTAAATTAACATTTAACCAACACTTATTGGAAATTACATCCAAGGCTAACAAAATGCTTGGCTTTATTAATAGATCATCTAGACATTTTTTAGCTGACGTCTTAAAATTATTATATTGTACGTTAGTTCGTAGCATCTTGGAGTATAATTCAGTAGTTTGGTCTCCAAAATAGATTTCTTAAACAGTCTGCTTTTAAAATGGGAATTAGGGTAGATGATAAATCTTCAATCCTTAAAAAATCGGAGAACAAAAATTGATTTATGCTGTTTACACAACATGCTTAGTGGTCGCATTAATTGTCCTAAATTATTGGCCTTAATTAAATTAGACGTTAACGACAGAAGAATGCGTAAAACGGAATTGTTTCATATTCCATTTCACCAGACAAACTATGGCAGGAATGAACCTATAACTAGACTGCTGAGAACTGCTAACAATTATCAGCATAATCTTGATTTTTTCGGCTCTACATTACCACAATTTGAAAACCAAATCAGGGGTATTTATTTTACCTAGAACATTTATGTATTGATTGTTGCTCATAGCTTTTGATATAAAAGTATATTTATGTATATTATTTTTCGATTATGAATGTTATAAATACATCTATAATAATTGTGAATTGTTTAATCCGTTTAATGAATAATAAATAAATAAATAAATATTAAAGCTAACTAAATGAGCAGTCAAACCGAACACGATACCCCCTTACGCTTATAACCAGGGGGTTTTGTAAATAAAACTGATGTAAAAATTAAAGGATTAAAAAAATTAGGGGGTACTTGGCTTTGGCACATCAGGTTTCCAACGGGCCTAGAGTGGTTGGTTGTGTTCTTATGACTGTTGAATGAATGTTAATCTTGATTTTAAGGTATTCTAGCTTTGCTTTATCCCAGCTTGCTTTTGTCCTAGCTTTATTTACGCTTTATCCTAGCTGGTTGTATGTTTTGGGTACCAGGACAACTGTCTTCGTCGAGTTATCAGCAAGAAAAAGGGTGGTGTATTGGGAGTGTTGTAATTTATAGGTGAGGGTTATCAATGTTTTCGGTTGGTTTACGTTCTATTAAGGGTTTTCTTCTGGTGAGTTCAATTGAAAGTACCTCATATGACATCGCATTCGGCTGTGCCAAGTAAAGTGTCTATTATAGTGGTGAGTCCGGGTTGATTTTGAGGTTCGTAGCGACGGTAATCTAAAATAAAGTAGCATGGCGATAGACACGGTATAAAATAACTTTTTAAAACGTTCTTTAAGTTGGAACTTTTGTTACAAAATTATTTGTTTCGTGTTTTGAAATGTTTGACTTCCACAAAGCTATTATTTAAAATTGTTTTTCCAACATGGATGTCGACGAGCGTTACAATCTTTATTTCCAAAGATTTAATTTATTTCCTAAAAAGTGAGTTCCAAGATTAGTGGGTTTTTTAATACAGAATGAAAGGACATGGCTTTCCGTTGTGACACGAGTTCAAGTTTAAAGGACGAGTGTCAAAACAGCCATATAAAATAAGTTGTTTATAATATTTTTTTTAAATTTTGCCATTTTATCATTTTTTAAATAAATTTATTACTTCTATCTAAATTATGAAAATTTTAATTTTAAATAGTATGTTGGTAGCACTCTGTAATTTATAACATTTGACAGTTTTAAAATTTAAATTATTAAATGTTAATGTTTTAAAATATTTTACAATATACCAATAATAATAAATCATATAAGTAAAATGTGATATTCATCCTCACAAATACTTTCTTAAAGAACAATATAAAATTAATAAATTGCTATTAGCCCCAAATGACATTGTTAATAGTCTTGTCATTAGATACTTCACTCATGTCGCCAATCATTTAAAACAAAAATTTGCGTGCGTAAAAGTTACATTGCGATACGCAAATGCGATTTATAATGAAGATTTTTATTAGTGCAGAATATCAAAAGAATTTTTTTCTTTATTTCAACGTTCCCACTTGCTGCTTTTTTCGAATAATACACATTTATGAATGCCTGGAGTAATATAAGAAACTCCAAACATTAATTAAAAGTTTTGTGGTTTCATGGTATTTCTCTTTTAATATTAGAAGACCTATTCACGTTACGAAAGGTAGTTCAAGCTTTAGAAGACTCTGATTTCATAACTAATTATTGGCAGAAAAACATTTTTTGCTAAATACTTTTGCACAATAAGGAGTTAAGGTATAAGCAGGATGGTGCATCACAATCGTTGAGAAAAGAGAGGATCTAATTAAGAAGGTAAAAGGGAACATTAACACAATTAAGGTAAATAATAAAGAAAAGTAATAAATACTCTTATAAGTATTATTAAAATAAATAAGACATTGAAAAAGAAGAATACGACACGGATGTGTGCTTATACCCCTACTATTCAATCTATACTCAAAAGAGATATTTAAAATAACCCTAGATGGCATATAATTGGAAATATCGGTAAAGGGCTAACGCTTAAACAATATAAGGTACGCAGACGATACTATAGCATTTGCTGATTATTTCCTTCGATTCAAATTAACCAATAGATTGTCATAATTTTTTGAAATCGGACCAATCAGAATCAAATATCAGCGACTATTGCGTCAAATTCCTTAACTTTAAAATCTAAAGAAGAACATCTTTAGAAGAGAAAATATTTAAACAATATAAAATATTTAGTTTACAACAATTGTGTTTTTAACTTTAATTAGTATTATACTTATTTTTTTTATTTTAATTTGCTTTGTACTCTTATAGTGTAAAATGTGTTAATAAAATTATTCTTATTTATTGTTTTTAAATAAAAAAACAATCTAAGGAAATAATTTTCCTAAATATAATATAAATATTTTACAATTTGTTTCGACATAATTTGACATTAATAGATGAAAGATGAAAGCCCTCGAGCTAAAGCTCTCGGGGCTTTAATCAGATAATTATGTCTCAACAAATTGATACCAAAATATTCTTAAAATCTAGTTACCACAAAAACAGCCAACTATAATCAAGGTCTTGTTATATTACTCTTGACAATATTGATAGTCTACGAGAACTCATAACAAAAGTCAAAGATACTAGTAAAAAATACGGTTTACGCTGAAGACCAAGTACACGTACCTAGGCTCAACAATAAAAGAAGATTGTGACCATTCTAGTGAATGGTTTCTAAAAATGTAAAAATTTTTAAAAGCTACGACCTTAATCTAACATCTTCGCTGTTCCGTCTTCCCAGTACTGATTTATGAAGTAGAATCATGGACACTCATCTAATACTCCACAGAAAAGCTTGAGGCATATAAGAAGTGACTTTATCGGCTAATTTTGGACAGTTCCACGTCACAAATGTTGTGGCCGAGAGAATTATTAAAGATATGGACATCATAAAGATGATCAAGACTAGGAAGCTTGAGTAACTAGGTCACATATTGCGGAATGGGAAACTTTCACAGCTGGTTCTCCAGGGAAGAGACCTAGGACGAAGGGGACCTGTCAGGAGGAGGATCTATTAGCTAAATAATTTGAGAACTTGGTTTGGTACTACAACGGCCGGCATTTTCAAGGTTGTTGCTTCAAAGGTTTAAATTGCCATGATGATAGCTAATATCCATTAACTCAAAGAACAAGTAAATATCCTTCCGGAAGAATATTAATATTAAATACTACTAATATTACTAAGTTACATTCATTCTTTCAGCCCTTTACAGATCAATAGGTGTATTAAAGACACATTCATAAAATCGATGGGCTCTAATTAATGCAGAGGGATTTAATGATCCTCAGTCTTTCGAGCTCTTAGGAGTTTCTTTTTTAGTCAAACAGATTTTGCACTCGGCACTCACTGACAGTCCACTTGTTTTTAAATGCTTAATAAGGCAAATGTGTTAATTTGGTAGTCCTATCTCAATTCTTAGATCCTGCTGCTCGTATTGAGCAGCTTTGTAAATATTTTTAGAAAGCTATCTTTTAGTGTTTTGAAACCTGCTTTTTCTGGCTAGAATTTGCGCTTTTTGATTATTTCCAAGTGCCCCAAAAGTTTTTAACTCCTGAAGACATTTTCACACTAAGTCGATCTGATTGGTTTCAATAACTCAAACACCGTCTAACTACCGGAAACAATGATTAGAATTTGGTTTCTTTACATCACTACTACAATCATTTTTGGAAAATTTTGCTTAGATTACCCGAGTTCTGGTTTAAATTCAGTCAAAACATCTACATACCATTTTGTTATGTCGTTAATTTTATGTCCCACGACCCACCTTTGGAAGGCAATATGAAATGAAATTTATTTTTAACTAAAATAATTTTAAATCTCCACGTTAAAACACAATAAGTTATAAAATTTTATTTATATTCCTTTGAAAATGTTATGTTATTTATTGATTAAATACATTTTTGACTTACCTTGTTCTATTTCCGATTTAAATATATGTATTGTATAACAGTAGGTATACAAATATGGTTAAATATAAATTGATTTATAAAAGCTCTTGATTTACATGAAATATTTAATTTAAATAAATTAGGCAATTAGGCACATTCTAGACTCTATAATTGTGCCAGTTTATGGATTTGTTTTAGTTATTGACAATTTCTGTTAGATCCACCAGCCGCCAAGAAGATATTTTAAATCCGGTTTAATTTGTAAGAAAAATACTTTTATTTTATTTTTTATAATTTTTCTGTTGTAAATAAAGGATTTAATTTTAAAACCCTGTTTGAATTACCCGGACTACATCCTAACTGGAATGTCAAAGATTAAAAGTTCAAATACATATACATTAACAAAATTGGTATTAACTAGAATGGTGGCCAAGGGATTAAATAAATAAGAATTTTTTAACTTTGAAGCGTCAAGGTATATATGACTAAATGATTTTACAAAATTTGCCCCTCTACTTTTAAACTCTTGAGGCGAAAATTCAGATATGTTAATTTATTTAATTAAAAGAAAACTATTTCTGCCTCCACTAAGGAAAATAAACAAAATTTTTCAATTAAAAAAATACGAATTTAACTTTTAAATTTACATAGAACCGAGCTATCTATGGAACCAGCAGCATTTTTTTTTATTTCGATTTACACATTTCCCCAACCGCGGTTATCTAACTTTTATTCTCACAAAAGAAAAGAGACAAAATAATAGAAAGAGAAAGAACTTCCCAGTGAAAACTTGGAGACGCTGTCTCTTTATACTGGAAGATTAAATAAAGTGGAGAAACAATGTCATTTCAACTTCTTATACTTTACCTAGAATTTTCTTTCAAACGGGCTACGGCTCGAGTACACTTGAAGTTTTACATTACTTCAAAAAATACTCAGCGACGATTTTCTACCCTTGTTCTGTTCCACCGTCAGAAAAACATTCGCAAGAAAAGGTACGCGTCAAGATCAAAGCAGAGTTGTTGGAGATGAGATTTAAAACATTGTATGCCAAACGGATAAAGTGCTAGGAAATTACGGGCTAAGCTATTAAAATACCACAAGCAATTATTATTGAGTTATATACAAATTCAAATTTCCATGATTTTTAGTAGCTGTCGGTATTCATAATAGATGACAATGGGAAATTCTACCAGTTTTTTTATTATTTTAAATAAATCGTATATTATTCAATAAACGAAATTTTTTAGTAAAACTGCGTAATTATTTATAATTTTTGAAATTTTGCTTTATAAAGTGCCTGGTTTTATTTTTTTAACGTTTTTGGAGCTGTGTTTTGGAATTATTGTATTATTTGTTTTTTATCCTGTAGTTTTCGGGATTTAGCTTATCATCCTTCTTAAAAATCGGAGTGACACTTGATGTCTTCCAAATATTTGGGAGGCATTGAGTTGAGAAAGATGTATGCATAATAATTGATAGTGGTAAGTTTATAGAACTACAACATTTTTTTAATAAAATTGCAGTTATACCGTCTAATCCAGGAGACGAAAAAGGTTTGAACGACATTATTTTGTTTCTAATGGTGTCCGGTTCAAACAAAATTTCATTTAAATCGTGATGGTTTCTGGTTGACTTAATAGGCAATACATCAGGCACATCATTTTCTATAGTAAACGCCTCTTGAAATTTTTTGCCAAACATATTAGAAACATCTAACTTGTCTGTCGTTGGCTGACCAGTGGTATCGCTTCTTAATAAAGGTGAGGATACTTTAGACAAAGAAAGGTCTCTGAAAGGTTTTTGTTCTAGTTTTAGGCTAACTGATTTTCAAAATTCTGTTTTGCTTTAATTATTTGGTAACTCAGATTATTTGAGAATATCCGGTAGTTGGTATAGTCTATATATGATTTAGTGCGTGAATATTTTTTCCAAAGAGTTTTCTTATATTTAATCATTTCGAAAATTTCATGGTTCAACCAAGGTTTGTTTAGGTTTCGTACAGAGTGTATATAATAGGAGTTTTTAGTAACTGAATCATTTATAAAATTTTCATAAATTTTCCATTGTTGCTCCACGTCTTTTCCATGAAATTTATTAACCCAGTCCGTAGTTAAAATCTCAGAGTTTATTTGTTGATACCTAATTTTTTTATATCTCACAAAACTTTTGTTAGAAGTCTCATCAGATTTTAAAATTTGCAGAGAGGTTGAAATTACTGCGTGATCTGATTTTCCCATCAAAGAAATAATGTTAATATCTGTGAGAAGTTGAGAATCTGAGGTTAAAACGAGGTCAAGTATCGAGGGTCGCTGATAAAGACGGAAACGAGTTGGTTTGTCTACTAGCTGCTCCAGACCAGAATCTTTCAAAAAAATTAAAAATAGTTGAGAAGCACCATCGGTGGGATACGTTTGTAGAGGCCAAGAGATTTTACTTAAATTAAAATCGCCGAAAAAGATGAGTCTTATGTCTATTTAAAAACTGTTGTTGTTTCTCTATAAATACAAGAGTTTAATTAACAATTAAAAAAATTAAGAGATAGTAGGTGCGCATAAATATTACCCCAATAATTGTTTTGTTGCAAAATGGACAGATTTGTTTGGAAAATAAGAAATCCATTGCTTTAGAATGAAACTGTTGATCAAATATATAAGACAATGGGTAGTCTGAATAAAATTGTAGTATGAACTTTAACTAATTAAAATTAGTCTTAACTAAAACTAGATAAGTTTATTCTGTTTGGTTTAAGTATGTTCTATTTTTTGTCGTGAATGCTTATTTAAGTAATAACTTAAATAACCAATTTTTCAAGCCAGCTAATTTGCAGCTTAAACATTTATCTTTTCTAGAACTTTCATCAACTACGTTTAAAATGACTGAGTTTATGAACATCAGACGTCGAAAATATTATTCTCAACAAACTGTGTCGGGATGAGGACTATCATAATTTATATAGATTTTCTAGAATTAATGTTGAGTGGTTAGCAGAACATTTCCTTGAAGACACTGGAGAAACAAGGGAAGGAACATTAAATTCCAGACAAAAAATGCAGATGTTTCTCCGATTTTTAAGTGATCCTGGATTTCAAAATGGAGATGGAAAGAATGAAGGTGTTCATCGAACAACACTGATTAAAACTGTGAAATATGTTGACTAAAATTATTCAAAAATCACATATTTGTTTACGTTTTCCTTAAAATAACATTAATGAAGCACAACAAGAGTAGAGTGCTAAATATCTGTTTTCTTGTGCAATTGGTGCTATAGATTGTACACATATAAGAATTTCGAAACCATCTGAGCATGGAGACGAATACTAACAGAAAAGGTTACTTTACCATAAATGTACAGGCAACATGTAATTCAAAAGAAGAATTCACTTTCATAGACGCCCAGTAGCCTGGCTCAGTACACGGCATTAGAATATTAAAAAAGTCTGCAATTTATGTCGGCATAAATAATATGCGGTATAATAATACAGTGTTATTAGGTGATTATGGTTGTGGAATCAGTCGTTCGCTGATGACGCCATACAGAAATCCTGAAACTCCTGAGGAAATTACGTTTAATACACTGTTCACTAAAGGAAGAGTCATCATCGAAAAGTACTTTGGCCAATTGAAGAGAAGGTTTCCAATTTTACAATATATGGTTACGGTAAAACTAGACAAGGTTGCCTCTGTTATTATTAGTTGTGCTGTACTTCATAATATATCAAAGTATTTAAATGATCCACTTACTATTGATAAAAAAGACATCATAAATGACGAAGAAGAGAAATTCAATTTAGAAAATGACGATGATAATGTTAGAAGGGGACTCCAACAGAGAGAAGAAATCCATCAAAAATTTAATTTACCAACTAAACATTTAATTATATAAATGGATATAATTATACATTCAAAATTATATTCAAAAACTGTTGAAAAAATTATAGTATAGAGGGTGTTTAAATCATGTTTCGTAATTTATAAAATTGTATATATTTTATTCAAATCAAGAGAAGTTGAAGCTTTGGAACCTTCGGTTTCGGGACCTTGGCTTGTTCAATAAAAGTTGTTCTCGCTCGATTTGCATGCGCGTTAGTTTTAACGGCTATGTATAATTTTGCAGTTTCATCTGTTTCTTTCCCTTCCAGCTTATTTTTTTTGGTTTTGTTGGAGTAAAACGTGCTTTGTCTTTGGGTTTTTGCATTTCTGCATTTTCCAATGGCTTTAATTCAATTGTCGCCGCTGCAGGAATTTTATGCAATGATGGTTTATTCGCATCTTCATCAATAATGTCCAGCAATTTTTTTCCCAAGCTTTCAAAATTATTTTTTTATTTCCAGGTGCTTTCTTCTTTAATTCGTTTTTCATATTTTGAATCTTTTTTTAATTGTTTTACACTAATTCTTTTGCCATAAATTGTTCGGTATGATTTCTGAATTTTAATTAAGCAATGTTCCTTTTTCTATTGGCAACTGCGATTTATCAAATATTGCTTTGTGATTAGATGAATCCTCTATGAAGCACAAATTGCCACTTTGTTCTTCACCGACTTCGGAGTCAAGATATTCACTACTGTCGTACCCAGAATTCATTTTTAAACGCTTGTCTACTAATGATTTTAACAATTAAATAAACTAAAAAATCCATAGACAAAAATAAAAATATAACCGCTTTTTATATTTTTTTAAATTATTTCGTTAAACAATTGATATGATAAGAAAACCAGAATATATTTGCTGTTGTTAGTTAAAAATGAAATTTCTTAGTATAAACTTATAAGTATAAGCAAAATATAATTCACAAATTTTTCAGAATGCGCTTAAACTTATAGCTAAATCTTATAAGATTGCACTTATGCTATAACTTAATTCTTAAAGTGAACACTTATTTTTTATTCAAATTTTTACAAAATTGAAACTATTGTCTAGTAAAAAAAACTTATCTCTTTTGTAAATATATTTAAAAACAATTATAGGTTATGAAATAAAAAAGCTTAATAAAGAATATAATAGTTGAAAATTGTAAAATGTTAATACCCACAAACTCTACAAGTTTTCAATTAAACTTTTTACAGACATATTGCACATTATTTGCAACTAATAATATAACATTATCAGTAGATACTCTTGAATATGTTTAAACAAAACTTAAGGGAATATTGACAAATACATACAATGCAACCAAATCTAAAGGTAGCCCCAGAGTCTGTGTACAGTGTGTTGTATAAAATTATATATCAGGGGCAACCGTACGGGCAGAATGGCTGGGGAGATTGATGTATAATGTGAAAGGGCCGGTACAATGAAAGAGAACAGTCATTGGTAGGACGATTGATGGACAGGAAGTTTGGAGAGGTGATCTTCTTTTTGACCCAAGTACTCAAAGGACATGGGTCAAGAATGGGGAATCTACACAAGATTGGAAAGATAGAAACTGGAATGTGCTAGAGGTGTGAGGTAAAGCAAGATGAGGGTCACGTGTTTAGATGTTTGAAGAACGAGGAGTTAAAGAAGTTAGAGAGGAAACCTGGGGTGGTAGAATATTGAAAGATCATGGTGGAGATAATGTTGAGAGGGAAGAAATAATGGGTTTAGGTTAGCGAAGCAGTGGAGAAAGTATGGTTAGAGTAAAATATTCTTGATGACGTCAGCACGAACAAAAATGTATCAGGGGCAATATATTTCTATTTTAACTGTATCTTAGTATTTTGTGCGTGGTAGAGCTATTAAGAAAGTGTTGCAAAGGCGATAGGGAGACCTTTCAAATGAGCTGTCACGTGACCTCGGTTTGTATTTAAAAAATCGTCGATGACGTCATTACGCCATCACTAATGACGTAATGTCCAACACATCTATAGCAGTTGATGGTCATTCAAAAATTAATATTGACGTGTTTTAAATTTTTTTTAAAAGTCGTCGTTTCTGAAATAATGAATTTATTCCATACATTTGCATCATACTGTATAAATAAAACCAAAAGTTCTTGAACAAAAGGCATTACATCAGAGTCTAAGCCCGCTATCCAGTATTTAAAATTATCGTTGGCTATCAGACCCGTCCTACACAGTGCTGAAGTGCCTGTTCCAAAATCTTCAAAGTAACAAGAATAAAAGATTAATTTTCTAGTGTACTTAATTTTTCTCAATGAACAACGTTACTAAAGATATCATTAACTTCAAAAGAGCATTATTTATTGACAGTTATTTAAAAAAATGCTTTTACAAAACAAATACAATTTATTATCTTCTAATACAAAAATGACTCATTTTCGACTAATTTGTTAAATCATGTGATTTAGACTAATATGCCAAAGTTCTTGTAATAAATTTTTTAATTTTTGAGATGATTCAATGCACGGGTGATTATTTTGGATTCTTTATAATTTAGGCTAAAAGCAGTGTCGTTACATAACAGAAATGACATGAAAAACATCTATAAAAACAAAGTTCTATTCGTAAATATTGATGGCAGTTAACTCACTTCGTGGAGAGTATTAGTTTTTTATAAGTGGCACCACATAAATCCAAAAAAAATAATTTAATTTTTTTTTATTATATTTGTGGTTTAAAAGAAATATTTAAAATAATTTTTAGAGTTTAAAACCAGCAACAGTTATTATCTTATGGTAGTATTTCATCTTTGTTACATAAATAAGACACAAAAAATAGAGAAATAAGAAAACAGACGAAATTGCAAAAGTAGCTGAAGGGTTTCATTGAAAGTTCGCTTATCCTTAGAGTATTATTTGTTCTCTTCTTGTTTTTGTAGTAATTATTTAGTATTTAATGCAGCAATGCACAGTAAATAAACTTTCTTATACCAAACAACTCCTACAACAAAATTAACAAGCCTTGCAATAATACTTCTTTTTATTTTAATTGATTTATTATTTAGAAGTTGGCAGAATAAATACAGGTGAGTAAAATAGTTTTAAATTTTAAAATAATTATATTAAAATAGTTAACAAAATCATATTTTTTTGTTTTAACTAACCCTTAGTTATATAGATATAATTGAGTTATTTGCTTTTAATAAAAAAACACTATTACCAGCTTTAAGGAGACAAGAAAATTACCTTTGCTACGGCTAGCCAAAAAAATATATGTTACGTTTCCATGCTAGGTAGCTCCCGAGTTGACAAATAAATAACACTATTAAATATCAGATAATAATAAATTTTTCTATTTACTCATTAATTACAAGGTATAATTTTGAATGATATACTTATAAATTATTTATATATCTGAGTTTTAACTTCACATGCTTGCTTGGTTGGTTGTTTATGTGTTGTTTCTAGTAAAAGCGGATTGTTTAATAGCAAGAAACATAGAAACATTTTCTTTTACTAAACATTGCAAAATGATTGATAAAATAATAGGTTTGTCAGAGTTAAGCTGGTGAGCTATTATGTGATTGTAAATTATGATGATTATGTGTAAACCAAGGCAGTCAAATGCTCTTTTCAGGCCTTAAAATGTGTCCATATTTTTTTCGGCCTGAAAAATGCCACTTTAGCGCCTAGGTGTACAATGGACTATTATTTCTAAAATTTTTAAAATATGAAACCAATATCACATTTTTTAAATCAATATCAAGATCTAGTTATGTATTTCACATAATAATTCAATAATTGAAATTATTTATATATTAACAGTTTATAATTATTTTTACGTTTTTTATATTAAAAAATCATATAAGTACTTACCAACAACTGTCATTTTTTGATGATCTGTCACAGTTTCAAAAAACGGCGCTTCTCCTGATACTTCACATCGGTATATACCGGTGGAAGAAAGCTGAACCGATGATAAAACCACAACGCTTTCAGTAGAATTATGCATCTGAAAAAAAAAATTGGTAGTTCAATATTTTTTATATACACTTAAATATAAATTGGAAAAATCATCCATTGCTCGTATATGATATAATCATAATATAAATATTCTATAAAATTGCTTCAGATAAAAATTACTAACATACTATTTTAATAAAAGCATAAAGCTCCTGCAACTAGTTTCAGGCTATTAAGACCAGTATCAGGTTATAAAAAAACGGCAAGAACAAAGGAAAAACTTACAAAAAATGTTACAATTTGATTAACGTACATATTTTTAAATATAAACTTAAAATAAAGTTATGAATTATATAAGAAAGTAAATATTAATACACCATAGTTAAGTGTTTAGCACAAATATGTAGTATTTTAATTGATTTGGTTTGTAATAAAAGCTTTATTATCCAACAGGTATCCATTTATAACAAAATTTTATAATAACTACAAAAATTCTAATTACAGTAATAATATAGTATGTAGTAGTATTAAATTGACATATTTAAATTATTTTCTTGGTATTAGGAGTGAATCTATGCAGGCAGCAACAGCCATAGGCCATAACTATCCTTTAGGTTCCTGATAAAGACTAAATTTAGTACAAAGGTGGGTATTCACTTGTGCAAAACACTCCTAACAAATCAAACAAGCCGCGCGCGCTGTAACAAACATTTTGCGCGGATGATTCGGTCTGTCTGTTTTTGTTTCTAGTGTTTGTTGCGTTCCCACAAATAATCAGTGTTCGTAGAAAATGGATATTGTTCATCAACATATATTTTTGGAGCTTTGGTTCAAAAAAAAATGTGAGCAGTCTGAATTCGGTATAATATACAGGGGTTCCCATTTAAAAAATCATATGTTTGGTTTGTAACGGAGTTATACAACAGTCTGTATAGTTTGAGGTAATTTCAAAATATGGACCCTAAAGACATCCACTATTTTTGTTAATAACATTTTTTGATATCTTTCAAAACAACCCATTTACGGAACTTTGTTATAAAGTTGGTACACACTGAGATTTGCTTATCATTTTAATCCAAAAAGAAAGAAAAAATATTGATATTCTTATGATTTGAAAAAACGTCTGTTTAGTTGACACATTCTCATTTGTACTAAAATGATTATCTTTGGTATTACTGTTTATTTTCTACCACCGTTAACTGTTTTGCATTTCTTGCTTACCAATTTATTGTGTTCTTTACAGCCTGCTGATGATCTGATTCATACCGAAACTAGTTGTAATAATTGTTCTTGAATAAAAGTTTGTGGTTTTCACTTTGCGTTTCATTGGATCTTTTCCAGTTAAATATTTGTTAAATGTCGAAATGAATTGAAATTTCTTAATATTCGACTATTTTTAAACATAGCCTTAAGAGGTCATAAATACCAACATAAACCATGTCATTGCATATTTGATGGATTTAAAAATGTACCTACTTATGTAACCACCATTTACTTAAAAATTGGTACTAGCTACGACTCATGTTTACCTTCATTGTAGCAATTTATCTCTTGCAATGTAAATGTCAAAATAGAACATTTTCTAATTTCTAAATATTAATATCTGTTATTAAAACATTGAAATACTGAAAAGTAAGCAGGAAGATTAAAAGTTTGTTTTATTAAATTTTTACCATACATTAATTTTAGTAGGTAGTGAAAAAAGTGAATTTGTGGTTTTCCTTTGGAAAAATGTGATTTTCCTCTATATTTCGGATAAATAATCTTAAAACTAAGTAACTACAACAAAAATATTCAAAGAAATTATTAAAACTCTGAAATAACGGATTATTCATTGGGCCCTTATTAAAGTTAGCTACCACTATAGTATCATTATACTATGCTTTTTTAATATTTTAAATTCCGAAAAATATTCCCACCATGATTGCGTCGACTTGGGGCAGGTCTCTGTTATCTGCTTTTACAAAACCGTTTTGCATTATAAAGGGTCGGTTGTCAAAGCTCTGTTACTTAACAACGTATTAACTCTATTTTAAAGTGGTAAAGGTAACATCCCCCTGAGGCGCATGTGGCTATTTGAATTTTTAATAAAAATTTGATTAGTCGATGAGAAAAGTTAAATTTGATTCTTAGACTACGTTGTCACATTTTTTAGAGTGAATAAGTAGACTAGACTTTGGAAAGACCAAAATTGTGTATTTTTTTAAATTCAAACCGACTTCATTACTTACGTTTTGTTACTGAATCTTCAACATAATTCTATTTTTAGAGATTTTTAAATATTTTGACGGTTTATTGGTTTTGACCTTATGAGTAAATGAGTAAGTATATTAAAATTACAGATTACCATTAAAACAAGAGGTTTTAATATTATTTATTAAAAATATAATTTGAATAGCGAATATTAACCTCTTTTATTTCTATATTTAATACAGTTTTTTAACATTCCCTCTGTAGTGTTTTTTATTTTATTTTTTTTATTCATTTGAAACCTTAATATATAATCAAATTAAATCAATTAAAATAGAACTATTCGGTTTCAGGGAAAACTTATTTAAGTCGCACCACCAACTTCATCTAAAAATATATAATTATGCGTACGTGCTATCGTTGCACATACATGTAAGTTAACAAATTGTTAGCAAACAAAGGCTTGACAAGTGCAAGTGTTTGTGCAACGGGCCCAAAATGTTCATATACTACAAGGAGATGATGCTATCAAAAACTCGACCAATCAGGAGCATTTTATGTCACGTGACGAACACTTTTAATAATGCACTTTAAAAGTGGTTGTATGTACTTGTAATAAAAACAAAATTTAGATTTCCTTAAAGAACTTGAAATAAAAAGACATCTAGCAGATCCACAATTTAAAGTTGTTAATGAACAAATAAATCTGGGAAATTCTCCACTTTTAAAGTGTTTGCTTTGATTGAGTCTTCATTTTTGTACATAGATAAGACGTAATTGTAACACAAATATATATTGTAAAGATCAGCATGATATAGTTTTTTCCTGGTTTTTCTATATTATTGCACAGTTATACTGATCTTAGAGGGAAATACATCCAGGATAATCCCTTAGGGCTAATAACATCTAGGCTTTAATATTGTTATGTCTTATTACTTCCATACTTGGTCTAGCTTTGTAACTACCTAATAAACATCAGGTACCTAGCTACAAACGAACAGAATGTAACTTCAATACTTAGACTAAAAAAGAGAAAGGAGAGCGCATGGCAATGAAAACCTTATGCGTGTGAGTGAAGCCAAGTTTCAAACGTTTGGTGGTAAACAAATTTGGAACGTCGAATTGTATTTTTTTAGTTCTTTTATTAATTTTCACCTTTTTTTTTACCTGAATAGACATTTTAAAATGGTTAATTGTGCAGTTTATAAGTGCAACAGTCAGAGTGCTAAAAAAGAGGAAGGAATTTAATTTTATAGGTAAAAAGTATTTTAAAACTATTTCCTTGAAATTTATTTTTATTAATATTACAGCTTTCAGGTAATAGATGTTTAACTAAATCACATATGTTATGTATGATAACTTAAATTAATTGTACATACATTTGAAGAATTGTTTTCATTTAGTTTTAAAGATTATTTTTCAATTGATTGTTATTATTTTCTTATAGATGTAATAGTTTTGCAGTGGCGTGGAACAAAAACATATATTTAAAATAGATAAAATTGTAATAATTATTAAATAAATATGTTTTAAAATGATTGTTGTTTTTTTTTGGAGCAGTACATATTAAAAGACTTTTTTAAATTAGATTTGTAATACAAAATAATGAAAATAATTATTTAATAATAATAAGAAAAATCGTATGATACGCCTATGTCAATATTGTCCGCCATTGTGGTAAATGGGTTACATAAATTGATTCCAATGCGCAGTCCTCTCTATTTCCTTGTCTAAGCTTCAATATGTCAATCTGACGATGCTAGTTGTATAGCGAAACGGCTCTCATTGAGTTTAAAAAAGCAATTTTTTAAATAAATAGTGAAAGTTTTGATTAAACGAAGAGTTTTTTATTATTCTTAATTATTTTCAACTTTCATTTGCTAAAAAATTAACAAATTAATTCTAAAATATCATTTTATGCTTATAACGGTAATTGACAATTCATTTTTTGTATTATCAAACAACTTATTGTCATTGAATAAAAAGAAAAATTTATTAATACAATAGTGAAAGAGTTGTTTCATGTTTCAGATAATATGTTCAACTTCCACAAAGTAGGGGCTGGGAAAATTGTTATTTAAGTAATTAAAGGAATAACCATTTAACCATAGATATATTTTAATTAAGAATCTTATTTATACTAAAATAAACGGTATGTTTCGCACTTTACTAGCCCTGTATACACCTTAGTGTGGGCATAGAAAAGTGCAGATCCACAGAAAAGAACAGAGTACCAAAAAAAAATATAAAACCCTTTTAGTAAATTGCGTTAAGGTGTCTCTTCTTTTCGATAAAAATATATTTTGAAAGTAAACACAAAAAATAAACCATTTGTCAGTCTACGAGATCCACATAGCCATTATCATTAGAAGAAACTCGAAAGTGCTACTTATTCCAAACCACTATCCAACAGTAGGTACAGGTGAAAAATTAATATTTTTATTACAGATAAATTTATCATCTGATATTTACCGAGAAAAAATAAAATGTTTTTTTTTATCAATTTCTCTACGGGCGACAAAGCACCATTGTTGGTTTGCGGAGAGAACAAAACAAAAAAATAAAGAAACTCTTAGTGTATAAAAGCAGGAGATGTATAAACAAAAGATGAGGATTCTTTTGACAGCTCAATGTAATAAACTTGTGTACAAACCATCGTCGTAAATTTACGCTAACATTAATTTGGTTCAATTAATAATTAAAAACAAGCAGGTTCACAAAACAAGAATTAAGATTAGCTAAGTTTGGAAAAAAATCAACCAATCGGTTTAGAAAACTGTCAATTACTGACCGTCAGTAACTGTAAGAAATTATTAGACATTAAAAAAGTGTGTTATGTATATGTATGTAGCAGAACGGGGATTGTATCACTGCGAATAATAAGATCTAGTCTTTTCGCATACTTGCTTAGACGATGTAGTTATTCTCCATCCCTATAGCAGCATCTCTAATCCGTTATGAAGACCAGGTGGCCGATTGGCCTATTAGGGTAATTTCATATGCTATGCTCCAAAGTATTGATCTCTTGCATTTTCTACGGTAGTATATTTCGCTAGAGTTCTCCTTCTGTCTTACAATATTCCGCTGTTACGGGTTAATTGATAAGCTTACCTTAATAAAGAAATAAATTAACTATTTTTGAATAATACATATATTTTTTTGTTATGGTTCTTTTCTCATTATGTAAAATATGTATGTACTAATTTCTAAAGTATGATCTTCACTAAGTAGGTACTCTTTTCATTAATTTTCAATACCAGAAAAAATAAAATTGATGAACAATAAAAAAGGTCTAGAAGACAAAACTTAAATTAGTATTTCCTCGGTACACGAGGTATGGATGATGGTTATTTTTTTTTTCCATAAAGACTTGAAAAACTTTTAATTAAACGTGGAAGTTACGGTAAAACGAAGATTTTTTTATTATTCTTAGTAAGACATAAGTATTAATCAAAGTCATATAACTCCAAAAATTTTATTTTAATCCACAACACAGTCCAAAAAAAGAAACAATTTTCTTCTTTTCTTTTTAAGTGATATTCGCTTACTGCTACTGCCAATTTATAAATAGTAATTTACTAATTGTTGTTAATTATACACCTGTAGATCTAAAGGTAAAGGCCACTTAACAAAATAAACAAAATGGATGAAATGACTTAACCTGTAAGTTGGACATTATTGAGTTGAGTCTTTGTTTATATTAACAGTATTTTATTTTTCAGATAGTGCATCAACTGGTATTCAAAAGAATCGAACAGAGTGCTCAGTGAAGATCACACTTCATATATACAGGAATAAGTAAAAATTAGTAAAAATCTAATGTAATACATACTTTTAATCAATGTTATTTACAAGTTATTTCAAATCTACTACGTATGTAGAATATACTACCTATTAATTATTACATGTAATAATTGAGGAGTCTCTGATTGATTACTGTCAGGGTATTTGTTGTTGCTCTTTTGAAAAAAAAGTAGAAAAGTTTGTCTAGTTAATAACTCAAAATGAATGATTACAGTTTCTCAGAAATGGCTGATATGCACTTAGTATTAGGTAAAGATTTTTTTATGAAAATAGCGGTTGTATGTACTACTTTCATTTTCTAATTAGGTGAATGTGAAGGAAATGGTGCGGCGGCTGCAAGGCGCTATGCTGATAAGTTCCCTTATAGAAATGTACCAGATAAGCGAATTTTCCTGACTATTGACCGAAATTTAAGAGAAACAGGCACTTAAAAAAAATATGATCTCGGTAATAGTTGTCGTCCAAAAGACCTTGCGAATGCAAATATAATAGAAATTGTTAATGAACACCCGGACACGAGCGTGAGAAAGATAGCGGCTTAATTAAGAGTACCTCGTATGAAGGTATGGAGAACAGTTAAGGTTCAGCTACGTCACCCCTTCCATATCACAGAAGTTCAAGAATTACTTTGCTAAACGAATGGGATTTTGTGATTGGTTTTTAAAAGAAAATAGACGCAACATAAATTTTAACAACAATATTTTATTAACTGACGAATCTACTTTCACAAGAAATTGAGTTAATAATCGCCATAACACTCATATCTGGGCTGATGTAAATCTCAAAGTTAAAAAAGTGCGTGATCATCAGGTTAATTTTAGAGAAAACGTTAGGACTGGAATAATCGATAACTATTTGATAGAGCCAGTGTTTCTTCCAAAACAAATTAAACGGGGAACAATATTTATTATTTTTAGAAAATGATTTACCGATTTGCTTAGAAAATGTCCTATTAGCAATTAGACGAAAAACATATTTTATGTAAGATGGTGTGCACCACCTGTTACAGTTCGATTTTCGGTTAGGTTAGATAAGAAAGAAAGAAATAAAACAAGTAGATTTACATCGACATTTTAAAAATAATTCCACTACAAATAATATTAAAAACTGTGGTTTCTCAATATTTTTCTAATTTAGGCAACACTTTTAGCATCTGGTACTAAATCTTATATTATTTGATTCATATAAATTAATTTCCAATATTGGTATTTTTCCTAAGGCATTTATAGTTAAATCATTGATCTGGCTTACATATTCTCCAGCTTACTAAATTTACCTAAAACAAAAGAAAAACAACTTTTAAAATATCAAAATAACGTTGAGTAATAAGTTAATACTGATTTCTTAATTTTAAATAATTAAATACTATAATTAGTTTATATAGGAAAACACAATAAAGTCTCTAAATAATAAAAAAATTACTTACCAGATATTAAAAATACTTTTCTATAGTCCAATAACGCAAACCACATAAAATAAATAAATCTTCATTTGTTTATGTTCGTTGAAATACCAATTTTGAACAAGATGGGTAGGGAAAAAGGAAGCCAAAGAGGGCATTCTTCGACAAGGTAATTGGAAGGTCGAGTTGAATATAATTTTGCTATAGTGACGTTATTCTCATAAGTAGATTTTTATCTTACTACTCTTAGGAGGATTATTTTGAAAAGCAAGTTACTTTTCATTTTCGGTGGAGTTTAGTATTGATTGATATTGGTTTTCTTCCGAAAATATTTCCTTTAGAGAAGGGATTACGCAAATTAAACAAAACCTCTACAAATAACTAATTTGAGAACTATCCAAATCATAAAAAAAACCTATATTGAGGGTAAGTACTTACACATAATACTTTTTTATTGTAAAACCAGTAAATTTCTTTCAATCTTATTTAAATTGCTTACTTTTTTTATTTTTTTTTTATTTCTCGTTAATGAGTAGTTTTATATCACTTTCTTTTACGTTGTCAAGTTAAATTTCTGTAATTATGAATTTTTGAAGCATTTTGCTATAAAATAAATTTTAATTTTAACATTGTATATTAATTTAACGGTTGTAAATTATTAATAATTGGGCCTAATGAAAAAAAATAGAACAATCATGTTTTTTTTTGTAACGAAAAGAATATAATATTTTTCTATGGTTTTAGGTTTTTTTTGTATCTTTTCTTCTTTGTTAATACATTAACTACACATAAGTTTCCCAAACAGAGATACTGTATTGTACAAAGCCAACAGAGGTTTTTATTTTTGGATTAAAAAGGACCGGTGTGATTGTCAAGGATAACAAATATAGGAAGCCGTCGCTGGACCAACCGCAAGTTTTTTTTTGCTCATTTTGATTTTATATTTTTTTTACATTTTAATTAAACTGGTTAAATTTACTTGTTTGACTGTGATTCTTTATTATCAATATATATATTTTTGTAATAGCATATTGTTAACCGTTGCGCCTGAGCTCACGCGAAGCGTATCGTAATCGCACGTTGTTAATATTATTATTATCATTTATTTATATTATCGTATTCTATTTTTATTGATTAATTCAATCCTTCGCATACAATTTTTTTTACCATTTAATAATATAGTTTTATTGTCAACCGGCACACTTGTTGCAAGGCAATTAATTATATATTTATATATAAAAGTCTTTTGGCATTTTGGAGACATTTTTGAGGCATATTTTTATTTAGGGTATCCCAGAATACAATTTGCCTGGCGCCCATTATTAGTAATCTATAAGTACACGTTTTTTTGTTTTGTGGACCCAACCCTACTCCACTAGCTAGTCGTGGAACAGCTAAAGACTGTTCAGACCGTTACACACCATTAGAGCTTTTTTATTTCGAGAATATCCAGGACGTTGGATTGGAAGAGGGCCAGATGCACCAATTGAATGGCCACCACGCGGTCCATATTTGAATCCATTAGATTTTTGTTTCTGGGTATATATGAAAGAAAATGTTTATTCTCTGGAAATAATGTAGAACCTGTATACAAGACGGAGGAGGTCATATTGAACACTTGTTGAGTTAAGGCAAATATCTTGTTTGTTTATCAATTGTAATTTAATAATAATCATAACACTGCCTTCTCCTCTATTTCTAATCTATTATAATGTGACCTCCCAACTTGCAGTGGTTTTTTCCTGGTTACAAATGGCGCTAAGCTCAATAAGGATAAAATTGGAGGCTATGCTACAGAATGGTTCAGTTCCCATTAGTGGCATTTTTGTAGAACATCCGGCTAGCATATCTGATATTTAATTCCCTTTAATCCCAAGATTCCATGGCACCAAAGAAGACTAACTTTGACCAATTTAATTAAATCTTTCTACTCACTTACAGACCTACTTGGATTTTATAATGTACCTAACTCTTTGATTTTTGCTTGGTCGATGGACATAATCATTATGGTCTGTCTGCAAAACTTTTATTCGATACTTAATTGTACCCTTTTTTAAATGGCATATATTTCTGCTAAAAAAAATGGTAGGATATGAACATACACTCTCAAAGTGCTTTGATCTAGATACAGAAACGCCTTTTTCTCTTTTTGACCCATAAGATAGAGTTCTGGCCTAACTGCATAATGTAAAAAACATTCACTTTGCCCACTTATTAAACTATACGCATTTATATTTTTAATACATTTTGGGGGTATCGCGTCTATAAGTTTAAATAATAATCTTTATCGCCTACCACTATCGAAAGTAGAATTTTATCGTACCCATTCAACGAGAGAAAGTGCCACTTTATCTGCCAAGGCAGGTAAAGTACGTATTTTACCTGCCTAGGCAGGTAAAGTATTTTACCTGCCTTACACCTTATAAGACAGATCCATATATCTTCACTTACCGGATGCTTCATTATATACTGGTCACTGCTTTCGCAGAACATCCACAACTTTATTTGCTAACGCTGGTGGCTGTAAGGAGAATCTTAAACGTCACGGCGGGTGGAAAAGTGGTTCTGTTGCCGAGTGTTATGTGGAAGAATCGGTTTTGAATAAAACAAAGATGGCTAAGACAAGGAAAAAATCCAAACTCTTATTTAATTACAGAAAGCAACAGTTTTAACAAGAGCATAATCACAAACACTTCGGAAACATTTGCAATAACAGCTCCATCTACATCAGGTATAAACATTACAAATCCCTCTGGTTGTACATTTACTTTCAATGTTTATAATAAAGAATAATAAATGTTACTTAATATTAAAATATGTATTTCTTTTTTAAGTTCAGCTTCTGGAAATTTTAAATGCAAGTACATTAACTTTGGTGAGTAAAAATGTAGTGGTAGGCGATAAAATATTGTATGTAACACGGCAACAAAGTGTCTTTATCGAACTTGTTTGGTTGCAATCTCCAAACTCGTTCGATAAAGTGCCACTTTGCTGCCTTGTTACATAAATAGCTATAAATTAAATAAATATATCAAAGCGTTTTCTTTTTCTATTTTTCACAAACTCCGATGTTAGTTCACTAAATAATGAAGCTAAACGGTAACATACTAGAAATAGGTTACAAACATGATACATATATTTTTTACACGTCTTTAAACTACGCAGATGAAATCTACATTTTTACATTTTTTTTCTAATCCATCAACTTCTCATGTTGCAAGTACAATATAAGATCAGTTTCTATACGCACCCATATTTGGGAGATATATAAAGTGTCAAAGTTAAGATAACTGGGATGAAATGTCGTTTCTATTTAGGAGGGTAACATTCGATAAGTTTCATTATCGGCCTCGTCGGTGGCAAGGCTCACTGGTCTGTCAAAATGTGGTAGTTATAAAATAAAATTCGAGATATTTTTAAAATGAAATATTATGTTACTCTGTGTCGAGGTTCAAAACCTCGAGGTTTATTTAAAGAGAAAATGTTTCAGGACTATCTATTATGTTAGTGGTTTATAAACGTTAACATGACATTTTACAGAAAAAATACAGTTGTGAATCTTTTTTAAGGGGTTAACAGTTTACAGATGACTATGAGCATCGTCGATATCTCTTTGTTATTAGCGAATTGAACTAAAGTGGCAAACTCAGTAAAAAAACATAAACTGAATCAGGATAAAGTCTGGATAGAGCTTTATTTTTTACCGTCGTTAATTAACAGATACATACTGTTGGGAAATAAATTTCTTTAAAAATTACAATCCCTGACAGTATTATAATAAATATCAATAAAACTTATGGTACTAACCCTTACTGTGTGAAAGTTCATCTTATTCAGAACAATAAACAACTAAAAGGTTGAATTAACTTCCACTATTTATTCTATAAATACTTTAAATTCAATGACACCCGTTTCGCTATCGACGATGCTATTCCGATAGCGAAACGGGTGTCATTGAATTTAAAGTATTTATAGAATAAATAGTGGAAGTTAATTCAACCTTTTAGTTGTTTATTGTTCTGAATCAATAAAACGCTAAGTCAAACCACAATAAATTTAATGTTAAAACTATAAAAATAAAAGATACACTAAAGTAATGATTAAGACAAGAACTATAACAATAATAAACATAAAGTTGGACAACTACAATGTCATAAAAAAACTTGGTTGGTTCATTGTGGAAGATATTTCATGTAAGTTATCTAAAGTTTTTAAGAAATATAATATTAATTTTGATTTTAAAACAAAGGACTCCATTTCCCGCTTAGTTAATACAAAAGATCCTACACCTTTGCTACACAAATCTGTATTTTACAAATTATCTTGCTCTGATTATAATGCAGTATATGTTGGTTAATGTAGAAGAATACTTGAATATCGCCTTCTGGAACACAGAAATTGTATTAGAAAATATAGTGGTTCGGAATATAAGAACTCACCTTTTAACTTTGCTAATCACATTTTAATAGAACATCATTCTAGTGATGCATTCGACATCAAACTTTTACATACCTACATGTAATAAGGGAAATAGGTTAAATTTATGAAAATATTTGGAGATTAGATATTCTTTGTTAAACACCTCAGTCATTTATCTTAATGAACAAATGAACAATGATAGCTATATTTTCTTAAATTTACCTTTTGATATTTATTATTAAGTGAATTCTTTTGATGCTTTCTTCTTCTGTTTCTTGATTGTCTGGATGATGTTGTTAATTAGTCCATTACTCCCAAAATAGTTCTGTTTCATATTTTGATTTTTTATGTTGTAGTGCTCATAGAATTACTCTGTATATTCCGAAGATTATGTATAACTTTATTAAGAATAATAAAAAATCTCTTCAATTGAACGTAACTTCTAAGTTTATTTTTTAAATTTAATTTATAACTTTATTCATTACTGTTTAATTCCTTTATTATTTATTTGTATCTTATTTCTTATTTCGATGTTCTTACTTTGTTTAAGTATAACAATGTTACAATCCTTTCACCATTTTACGTCCTTTCTTTTGGTCTTTTAGTTGTTTAAAAAAAACCGTTTTGTCCCTCTATGTTCCCTATATGTTTATTTTAACTTAATAACTTATTTTTATCATTTTACTCTCCTTAATTTATTATATTTTATATTTTATTTACCTACATATTCATATATTTTGACTGATATAACTTTTAATGTTGTACAAATGCATTGACTTTTACATGATAGGTAAGCCTTTCTTTATTACTTTTGTGCCTCACTTATTTTACTGTGTTGTCTATAGTTCTTGTTACAGTTGTTGTCTTATAATCCTTACCTTACTGTAACTTTTTATTTTTAGCCTGACGATGGTTTAAGACCGAAACTAGTCGCATTTTTATAGTTTTAACATTAAATTTATTGTGGTTTGACTTAGCGTTTTATTAATATTTGATATTAGCCACATTTGAGTTATGGATCATTCCTGCGATAGTATTATATTATTTAACAACATTATATTTCCATGGGTACCAACTACAGGCCAGCTATCTTGGCATTGAATGCAATTTTAAAAATATCAATGGCCGATAAACAAATTGATAATTTATTTTTTCACTGTTCTTTTTTATTTTCGGTATGAAATAAAATGTTTTACTCTGCACGTGCCGTAAACTTTTACAGTACTCATTTAGAATTATGGACTCGGCTCGTAAACTAGTAACTTAATAAATATTTATGTTACTAGTCCGGTAAGTTCGAAACGAGTACAGTAAAAGTTTACCGGACATGTGACGTTCAATATTGTGTTTCAAAGTTTACCCTTAAAATAAAAGAACAGTGAAAACATAAAATATTAATATATTTATCGGCGTTTGCTATTTTTGAAATTTACATTTAATGCAAACATAGCTGGCATGTAGTTGGTAACCATAAAAACATATTATTGTTTTTAATAATATAATATAAAACTGATAGTGATTGTTAGTATATCCGATTTTCGCTATATGGCTCAAGATCAATTCATTCTTGGGATCACCGTTTATCGCCGTTAATTTTAATGTAGAAAATAAGTAAGTTTTATTTATTATCATCATCCTGTTGAATTTCAATAAATGCATATTTATACGTGTTTTAAACCCAACTGAGTTTTTATTAGTTTTTAAAATGAAGTAGCCTGTCGAGATCAAATTTTATTATAGGATAGTAGCACGTAAAGGTATGTTTTAGGGTACAATATGAAATAAATATCTATTAACTAAGAAATTTATAAATATTGCTCTAAATAAAAAAGTTTAACAAATAGAGAGAGAGTCATTATTTAGTTTAGAACTAAAAAAGTATAATAATTGTTATAATTATAGCTTGATTTAACAAAGTCTTCAACAATAGGTTTTAATAATAATTTATCAGCAATTCGCTATAAATTCTGTAATCCCAGTCAAATTTTCTTAAAGAAAAATTATAGTATTCCATACTGTATAAAATAAAGTGTTAGTTTTCCTTATAATGTTGAGGATTTTAACATCTTTTAACATTAATCCAGGTCTAGTATGCCAAAAGAGACGTTTTATGCCTTATACCTTACAGATTTTGTAGCTTATTGAAAATGCTCAGAATTCCATTATTAATTTATTTCTCAGGAGAAATTAAAGAAATGGAAACACCGATTTATTTTTATTTCGAGAACATAGAAATTAAATTTATAAGAGTAAAACATAAAAATTCAATCTTAATAAATTTCCAAGTAAATGTGCCAGTCGGTAAATAGTACTATGTTATAAATATTTTAAATTGATTATGTTTCTTTTACCAAAAAAGTCCAGTTCTTAATAGATTTTTTAACATTGGCTTTTTGCATTACTTATACTTATCTTACTTCTTACTTTTACAGTCTATATATTTTGTTTACTTGACTATTCTGAAATATTATTCAACGATCTTCTCATCACTTATTTGTATATTTCTACATCATTTGTATATGTGTATTTCTTCGAATCAATATGTTGTTTTAGGCAAAATGTTTACTTTGAAATATCAGTTTTTTGGATATATTTTTGTAGATAGTTACTTTTTTATATTCAAGTAGTTTTATTGTAAAAAGATCGAATGAAACACGAAGTGTTCAGAAATGGATCCTACATAAATGAAGAAAAAAACCAAAAATTAGGATAAAAGGGGTGAAAAATTAATTTTCTACCAGTAGAAGTAATTTTAAGTTTTAGGACCTCATAGAGAAAAGCCTGAAGATCACAGAAAAATGGTGAATTTATTTGTTTTTTGGCGAAAACTACTATGATTGTGTTATGTTAAAGTTAATTTTAAAACCATAAAACAAAAATTTTTTGGCGATAGAGAGAACTGTCAATCAGTTTATGTTCAGATTATCTGCGGTACAAAAAGATAATGTTCTATGGATTAAAGAAAATGACACCAAGACACCTATTGATTGTAGCCACATCCATAAAATTGACTAAGACAACTGGTGTTATCGCGATTATACCACAGGTCTTAAAATTCTAATTTTTTTTACTTATTACTGTTATTTTAAGTTTCGCGCCAAGTACTGTAAAAGAGCAAAACTGCTCCCAAAGAACGCTAGTTATAGGATGATTTTGCTTCAGACTCTCTGCATATTATGGGAATCTTACAATAAATGTCTTCTAAGATTTTTCATCCACATTTTAATTCAAGCCAATTCCTTTCTGAATCGGGGTTATATATGAAACATTCGCCCTAGTTTTTGGCCACTATAACGTCCCCTTTTTATATGCAAGGGCAGTACTTGATTACTTTTCCCCATATCTATAATTTGTACTATCTTTAATAGTATTGTGCATCAATAAATACATCTAATTTTAAAATTGGTAATTTTGGTTCTAGTATTCTTAAGCTTTAGCTGTAAGAACATAAAAAGGCGCTATTAATTTGGCTCAGTAAGGAGCATTTACAAGAATATTCAGAAAGATTATTCTACTAAAAGTTTTATAAATATCCTTAATGGGATTATGGGAAAAACTCTTTAGTTTATTAAAAACGTTGCAAGTGTTATTTGGCTAATAATTAATAACATGATCAGAATTTATTTAGTTCTTTCATAAGTTCTGTAATTGGAAGTAATAAGTATTATTTTTCTGGGGGTATTTTATGTTTCCAACAAGCATGGTTTGAAGTGTTTTGTAACTATTGTTTAAATGCTCTCTCTAAGTGTATTGGTATTGTAGTAACATCATGCAGAAAATATGTCTTGTAAATGCTTCTTAAAGAGCAAAATTGATTTTAATCGTAGTAATAAAACTCAAAGTCTATCCACAACATTTAATAGTAAGGTTCACAAATTTAATGCGACATGTTTCGGTCTTCAGACCATCATCAGGCTATAAAGAAACAATGGTGTCAGGAGAATCAAAAATAGTTATACAAAGAGCGAATAGTGTCGGTTGTCCGATTACATCAATGATTAAAGTTAAAACATTTCAAATATGACAACTAATTACAAATAGAAGTAAAATTCAAAATTAAAGCAAAAAGTTAAAGATACATGATATTGCAATAAGTAAAACTACGGCAAAACAGCAAGTCAAATATGTCACAAAATCAATACAAACTCACCTGTATGTGCAGATCGTAGAAATTGTAAAATAATTTAAATTTTAAACTTAAACATTCATGAATCAGTGAAGAACAATGGATGAATAAGAGAGTTATAATGTAAAAAAGAAGAAAAGAAAGGAACTTCAGAAGTTATTAAAATAGAATATGATGGGTGTGCGGGTTAAATTAAAGTGGATAGAAAAGTGGGACCAAATTCATACTGATAATATTGTATCTCAGAGGAAAGTTAAAAAGTTAAACAGAGTTAAAATGTTAAAAAGTTTTACATTACCAAAAGAAACAAGAAAAATGGAGCAAGTAAGGAAGAAAAATGGAAGGATTGTAAAAAACAATCAGATAAAGGAGAGAGCCATGACGGAGGTTGGATCTTCTTATTGTAGTCAGAAAACAGGTCGATCCTAAATTGTAAGTAAATGTTCATGTTAATCTTCTCAATCTAAGCAGTAAAGCTATGTATATTAAGATGAATAGCATGAAGTACATTTCAAATCGCCGAAACAGAAAAGCTCTACCAGCGCACTTGAAGAACTTTATACGTATGAAGGACAATTATAATTAAAGTAAGAAATGAGGAATAATAAAAAACTTTTCGGTTTAACAAAACTTCCACTATTTATTTAAAAAATTGCTTTTTTATCCTCAATGACAGCCGTTTCGCTAGAATTAGCATCGTCAGATTGACATATTGAAGTTACATTTTATTTGTTTGTAGCTGGGTACCTGATGTTTATTAGATAGATATAAGGATAGACCAAGTATGGAAGTAATAAGACATAATAATACTGAAGCCTAGATGTTATTTGATAAAGAAATTGATATCATAAAATAAATAGCTACATCTAATGGCTACCCAATTCGTTTGATAAATACATTAATTAAAAAGAAAGAACAGAAAGTGTCACTACAACTAATATTTCCTAAACAAACTTAAGAAATTAAAAGTTATAAAAATATTACATATTGTGGAAGTATTTTCAATAAAATTTCCAAAATAATAACTTCGGCAACATCAGCATTAATATCATCTAAAACACAAAATAATGTGGTGTTTTACAAAATTAATTGTCCCGAATGTAATGCTGTATATATAGGTTAAACACAAAGAAATTTTGAAGTAAGATTTAACGAACATTTAAGAGCATATAGATTAAAACAACCAGATAAGTCAAATTATGCAAAACACCTATTTGAACATCCAACCTCACTCTTACACACCAATGACATCCAAACAAAATTTAGATTTCCTTGAAGAACTTGAAATAAAAAGATATTTAGCAGATCCACAATTTAAAGTTGTTAATGAACAAATAAATCTGGGAAGTTCTCCACTATTAAACTATTTACTTTGATTGAGCTTTCATTTTATACATAGATAAGACGTAATTGTAACACAAATATATTAAGTTTTTTGCTGGTTTTTCTATATCATTGCACAGTTATACTGATCTTAGAGGGAAGTAATTTTTTTAATAAATAGTGGTAGTTGTGTTAAAACGAAGAGTTTTTAATTATTCTTAATAAGATGGACTTCCAAAAATTAAGAGTTAGTACAATCAACTTAAAGTAAGAAAGCCTAAAGCGGAACTTGTCTATATAGTGCCAACATACATCCGGAAGGGTTACCAACTGAATAACTAATCATAGAAGGAACTTAACACTTCTTATTGTTGTAATTGTAATCTTAGTTTGATTAAATGATTAATTTCTTTTTTACCTAAATGCTTTATATTCGTTAAAGTAAAATATTTACAGATAAATTAACAAACACTTCCATAACATTCCAATATATAAAAAGATCAATTTTGCTATTTAATCACAAAAATATAAAAAACTATTGTTCTATTCCAGTCATATAAAACATGGTTTGTACGAGCTAAGGCATCAAAATCATCAATATTAAATTGGTTTTACTGTTTCCCACGCCTGTAGATAAGTATACCCCCATTAATACTGGTGCTCATATTGCATGATATTTATAAAATATTTCGCATAAAACAAATTAAACCGCAAATCATAGAAATTTTATCAAATTAAAACAAACAATACTGCAAATCAGCTGTTTGAATTAAATATTTACTTTAGCGAAATAATTACATTGCATTTTAGGATACGTTTTAAATAACAAAAACAGGATTATGCATGTTCAATTGGTTTTTAATACAAATTTAATTGATTTTCCGAACCGAACAAAAAGGTTATTAAAATTGATAATTGGGATTTTTATGTTTACTATACATCTTCATCACTTAATACTATATAAGGAAAAAAACAGTTCTGATCAAAACAAACGTATGGTAAAACCTGGTATAAAATACTTTGAAATGTATGTGTATAGACGGATGCTGCAAATTTCAAGGTTAGAAAGGATCAATAAAGATGAAGGATGGCGAATGCACAAACAAAAAGAACTACTGAATACCATTGAAAGAGAAACACCATACCTGGGTCATGCAAAGAAGAAGGTGATACATACGAAATACTGTGCCTTGTAATGAGATCAAAGTACAGGAAAAAAGTCAGTAGGAAGACGCCAGAACTCTGCAGTTTCCAGAGTTACAACCGCTATTTAGATAGCCAACCTTAGGCAGAAAAGGGCGTGATAAAAAAAAGAAAATGCCTGCTTTTACATAAAGATGCACTTACACAAAAGAAACAAATATAAAAATTTAAAAGTTAGGTGTTCTTGAAGAACTTAAAATTATAGAACAGCAGATCAGCATTTAAAAATAATTAATAAGCAGAAAATTCATGAAAGTTCTTTTCTATTCAACAGTTCGGTCTGATTGAGTCTTATTTTATACAGTGTGGAAAAGCCAAATCGAATAAATTAAATATTTCGGTTACTGTACATATTTATAGAAAATTATTGGAGGTGCTAAAAAGTACCATTTATGATATTTATGACGTAAGCTCTTACCACCAGCCCTGCCTAAGGATATTCACGATGTACATTCTGTACTCGATAGTTATGGACCGAAAACCACACCAGGTGAAAATTTTTTGTTTATTAACAGCACAGCTGATAATATCATTGTTCTTTCTTGCCATACAAATATAATAAGTTTATGTAAAATAAAAGATTTTTACATGGATGGCACATTTTCTTATTGTACAAAATATTTTTATCAGTTATTTACCATCCATGGACTGGAAAATGGGCATTATTTAGACCCCTCTGAAGTTGAAGATTGTTTCATATTTGATCTCATGTCATACAAACCGAACCATAAACTTATAGATAAATACGCAGACTATTTATTAGAAAACTACATAGCGCCAGAATCTCATTTTCCACCAAATATATGGGCATATAAAAACCCATCAATTAAAAGAACCACAAATGCCTGCGAATCATTCCATTCGCACTTTAATTCTAGTTTTTATTCAAGTCACCCTTCTATATTTATTTTTATAGAAAAATTAAAAGATTGTCAGATCGATGCATATTTAAAAATAAAAAATTTAAATATTCCAGCAAAAATTAAAGACAAACAAGTAAAAAACAAACTAAAATTTATGGAAAACATGGTAAATATGCTTCGATCTGACAATATTTCTAGAATTAATTTCGTTAAATCTGTATCACATCAAAACGTTTTTTAAAAATTTATAGTTTACTTAAGATATAGAAATAAGTTGATGTAATAATTTTATTGAAATAAAGAAATATTTTAATATAAAGCATTCTGTTATTTTATTTGATTTACGGCCGAAAATACCTATGAGATAAGGAAGCAACTTAAAACCTCCGGCCGAATTTACCTACCGGCTTTTAGTACCTGCCCTTTTTCCGGCCGAATTTACATACGCCCCCTTTTCCAGCCGGTCAAATTATCATATTGAATTTACCGTTTTTAAGGAACATTAATTATTACTAATAAAATAGTTTTGTTATACTATTGTTTATTTTGTGTTCTTAATATGATGGACACAGTAAAAAAATTGCATCATAACGTTACTAATAAAAAATTTATTTAGCTTTGCTTAAATATTTTTCTTAAGAATCTATTGAAATTATGTAAAACAAACAACAGTAATTTGATCTAGGAATAGGTATAAAACAAAACTTTAATCTTCTTTGTCACAATAAAATGTATCTCCCTGATTCGGTTGAAGGTATTTGCTTCTTACCTGCCGTAAGACAAAAGTTTAAGTTACACGTTATAAATTAATTTGTCGAGCTACAGTATATTCAAAGGTAATTGACTTACTAAAGTTATTTGAAACAGAAATTAGATATTTCAATGGATAATGAAAAGTTTACACTTCATGAACTCGTGTTTTAATATTGACTGTAACGTAACTCAAAGTGATTTCGGTGGTAACAAAGAAGTTGTCTAAGAAATTACACTTAACGTTAAAATACGCCGCGTCTGATGTAATTTTAAACTTTAGAAAGTTTAAAGTAATTAAAAATGCATGTAATCATAAAAATAATAAAGTTTATAATTCTGAGGATAGGAAGGTCCAAGCTTTTTTGGAGGATATAAACTAATAAAACTAACTTTGCATTGCATTTTGAACTTCAGTTTTACGTGTTATCATCTTCATCATATTTATTCGACAAGGATTTCTTTTGTTTGTTGGTTTTATTCGGTTTCCGTTTTTGTTAAGTTACAATTTTCCTTCCACCTCTTAGATGGTCTCCCTAATGGTCTTCTACTATATGGCTTATTTTCTATACATATTCTTGTTGATTGGGATCCATTCTTGTTATTACATTTATTGTACTAACCCATACTATGTGAAAGTCCATCTTATTAAGAACAGTAAACAACTAATCGGTTGAACTAAACTTCCACTATTTATTCGCAAAATACGTTTTTAAAAGCAATGACGATGCTAATTCTAGCGAAACGGCTGTTTAGTTCAACCGTTTAGTTGTTTACTGTTCTTAATTCTTTTTAATGTTTTTTTCCGTAATTTAATCTATATTTTTGTCTTTTGCATCTGGCAGTTTTCATTTATGCTTTTGTTTGTTTATAATTTAATGTAATACCCTTTATTGATCGTAACGTTTTCATTTCCAAGTTATTAATTTTCTGCATCGTCTGTGTTGCATCGGCTCTTGTTCCTACCGCGGGGTTTAGAATTGATCGCACTACTGTTTTATAGATTTTAATTTTACTCTCATTGTTTAGATATTTATTTGTCCTAATAAGTGGCATTTATGGCCTTCTGATTGAGCTAGAATAGCTGATTTCAATAAATATATTATTAATTTTGTTCATATATATGTTTGCTGTACTTAAAAAGAATATGGTTTTTGTCACATTGTGTTGTCGCAATGGTATATTCAGTAACATTAGAAGAGTTACACCCAGAAGGAATAATTTCTTAGTCTTAATTTTTTGGCTACATGGTAGATTTACATCCAGAATAAAACGATAACATTTTCAAACGTCTCGTTCCATGCAACTTAAACTTTATGGACTGTGCCAGAGTTTGTGGAGGATGGTGTAAATTGAAAAATCTTCTTCCCATCATATCCCACGCATGTACGATGGGATTTACATCTGGTGAACGAAGTCCATAGTTCGACGAGCAATATGGGCGCGTTATCTTGCTGAAAAAGGACGTATCGACGGCCGTATGGATAAGACACTAAAGTGGTTTGTAAGACATCATTGTAACGTACAGCTGTCATACTGCCTCGAATGTACACAAGTGGTGATCGGCTACTATAGGATATAGCCCCCAAACCGTTACTTCAACTGTCATGTGTACATGTCTTTCAAGAACAACCCCGATATCTCGTCGCTCTCCACGGCGGCGTATTACCCTCCTACGGCTATCGTGCATGCCTAAACAAAATCGCGATTCATCGCTGAATGCTACATTATGCCATTTATCCACCTATTGCTCCCGTTCTATGCACCAATTCAAACGTTGATGGCAATGGTCCTGGATCAAAGGTATTACTAATCGTGGGCAGTATACAAACAGTCCAAAGTCTCAAATGCGACAGTATGATGTACCTATATAGTAACAGGTCTACTTTCCTCTCCAAACCATTGATCAACGATTTGACGCGTAGTAGCAAAACGATCTCGCAGATCAAGTAGTCTGAAGCGCCTATCTTCACGCTCTGTGGTACGCTTTGGTTGGCCAGTTGGTCTTCTTTGTGTTCCTCTACCTTCGACATACACAAAGGGCAATTTGGCGATACGACAAGCCCATATCTCTTTAGGCAACAATTCTACCCCTGTTAAAATAGCTAGCATGGTGGTAATATTGATGTCTTCGAACTCGAGGCATTTTGTTATAATGAGTACAATTAGACTGAAGAACAATATTTAAAAATTTTTTTGTCAACCGGTATTCCTAAATTGGTTTATTTTAGATAACATAATATTTTTTAAAAAATTGTTAAAAATAAATCATGGATACTGTTATCAAAGCAGTCTTTAAATGTAGTCATTGTGATGTCAAAAAGTTAAGAAATTATTCCTTTTGAGTGTAATACTTCTAATGTCACTGAGTATATAACCCAGAAAAAAAAATATTTAATTTGGAAAAGGGAACTGGAAATCCGGCATGATGAGTTTTTAAGAAATTGCAGCATACTTTTTTGATGAACGGTATTGGAAAATTTGGCAGAAGTCTTTTGCAAACACATTTTCAAACTCGTTCGATTAATAGGTGTACATATTGCTTAAACAATAGGTATCATTGCCGTCCCAGGTTTAAGTATCCTAGTAAGGCAACAGATCTTTGACAATGTGGGATAACTAATAGTTAATTTATACTTTAATCATTCGGTGACCAGATTACAATTATCAATTAAAGAGACAAAACAATTTTTTGCAGAGGAAAAATGACGAATACTATTTTTTAGATGGGTTCAGAAATTTTTTAGCAACTTTTTACATATAAAACCATATATTTTTAAGTTGATAAAATTGTTTTTGCCATTTGAATATACTTTTTGTTGTTTCTAAATTATGATAGCTTCCCTCTGATATTGTAATGGGAAAAGTTGTTTCTAGCAATCGGATATATATACCCGAGGCCAAATTCCTTTCGACAAAGAACTGGTTTAGATTTAAAATAACTTCAATCCGATTCTAAATTTGTAAAATTAAACAATTTCCAATTAGTTCTCAAACAAAAAGTTTTTAGCTTTAATCAAACGTAAAAGTAATAATAACTTTTACAGGCAGAGAGTACAGCAACTTCCAGTTAAACTAATAACCAGAAACTTCCCGGACTTGGCTTAAACACATTCAATTAAAATAAAAATGTTTCTTTTTTCCAGTAGAAAAAAGTTAAAATTGCGGATCATTAGCAATGGTTTTACTACTAGTATTATTTAATTTAGTAGGTATGGATATTCAGATATAATTTTTAAATTTGATAATAAAATACCATCACACACTCAATACAAAAAGATATTATAAGCAGAAAAAAGTAAAGCAGTTAGATAAAATTGTAAAACTGAAAAAGTAGAAAATTGTTTCCACCTGCACCCAGGGTAAAGAAACTTAACAGTTTCTATACCAAGCTTGACCGTTTTCTATGAAACAACAACTACTTCCTGGGCTATATGCCCCAACGGACATTGAATTACATTCCAATAGAAAACGTAATGGCGACCGACTTCGTCGATACTTAAAACCACCTCTATCGATTTGCAAATCAACGGGAAGAACATATAGTCCAGGAAGTAGTTGTTTTTTCATAGAAAACGGTCAAGCTTGGTATAGAAACTGTTAAGTTTATAAAAATTATTTCTTGTATTATTGTAAAACATTTATAGACCTATTATCAGAGGCAATGCAACGTTTCATTAATAAAACTTTGCTTTGTCGCAATGATTACAAGAGAGTATCTATTAGTACGAAAAAGAGTACCGATCGAATCTGGAGTATCCACTTTTTGAATAAGATCATCGGTAATGATAGAAGGTCGCCCACTTCTTTCCTCATCATGAATGTTTGTGCGTCCATCTTTTCCTTCCGTTCATTTCTTTACTCATAATATTTTAACCATAAAATTTCCTGATTTGAGGATGAATGTCAATTGCTTTTAAACAATTAAGTAATCAAAATGAGACTATTAGCGTCGTAATGGCATCTATGGCTTCCCAACTAATATAGCTACACTAAGCGCATGCGCTAAACGGCAACTGCAGCGCTGCGGCGGCGTAATTTAGAACGGAACTTTAACAACGGGTCTCGTACATTCAAGATTTTTTTTAATCATGTATGATAAAAAATCTCATTTATTTGACTCCATTTTTGGCGGAATTTTATAATAGACTAAATTAAAATTGTTTAAATATTACCTACTTATAGTTTCAGCTTGGACTAAATTTGAACTGGTAATAGCTAAATATATAACATAAGTTAAGGCAGAATTATCTATCATATCATATCATAAATCACTTTAATATTTTAATATTCACTTGAGCGACATATTCTTTTTTGTTAAGTAATATCATATGCGTTCAGAAAAATAAGAAAAGAAGAAGCAATATCACACGTGTGATATTTTTTAAAACCGCACAGAACGTAATAATTTAAGCAGGATTAATGAATAAAAAACTATTAATTTTTGTTCAATATGAACAAGAAATTTTGAATTTTGGCAAAATAAATGTCAAATTAGTTACATTATCTATGCAACCGACTATTCGCTTATTTATGCTTTTGGTTCTACGGTAACTTTATTTTATTGTTATCGAAGTATTTGGATATGTTATGAATGCTCTATTGTTTCATAAAAATTGCTATAAAATTTTAATAAGTAGAATTTGGGTATCCTAATCTAGAAAAATATTATTGTGTTATACAAAATTGAATTATTCAATAAACCATGGTTCATAATAACTTATTTCAAAAATGATAAATAAGAGGTTTTCTGCTAAAGATTTGTTTTATTAGCTAATTTATGTTTGATGATTACGTATAAAATATTGTGGATGGGAAATGGAAGATTATATGGAATGTACTCCAGCTGAAACACAAGCAGCTGCTAAAATTACTTCATTAAAGTTATTACTTAAATAATCAAGGAAAAGGTTTGTTCATACCTATAATCAATTTATGCACTTTAAGGAAAGTAAAGATATTAAGACTTCTTTTTCTTAAAATGTTCTATTAACTTATATTGATCAATTGTCCAGTAAAGTTCAACCTTCAATTTTAGGGACACTTTCGAAGCAATTTATACATCAATCATGACACAAATATCATCAAATATTTAAAATAATAGGCTTACCTTAAACGTTCAAATAATGAATATTAACCAAAGAAAGCCAAAGATTTCACTTCACAAGAAATTAATGAATGTTTAAACAAAGCACCAGACGGTGATTACCTTTCTACAAGAGTAAGTTATAAATTTCATTTTTTTTAATTGTCAAATCTTTTTTTAAGTTTTAGTTATAAGTATATTAGGTGCCTGCATAAAACAAGAATTTGCACAACTCACTCTTGATGACATTGAAGATGTGGGAAGTGCAGCAATAGTAAAATAAAAATATTAACAAAAATAAAGTTAATAGAAAATTTACGACTACTGGAACCGTTTATGAAATATTTAAAAAGTATTGAAATTTAAGTCCCAATTGTCAAAAATCAAGATGTACCAGACAAGTAGTTGGAATAAATGAAATTGGCAGTGCTCCAAATCTTTATACTGGACATCCTTTCCGAAGGTTATCTGTAACAAAACTTGTGGACTCTGGTGAAGAAATCACTTCTCTAAAGCGCCATGGAGGATTGAAGTCTACAAGTATTGTAAAAGGCTACATTCAAGAGCCCATATCAAAACAGATTGAAATATCAAATAAAATAGTTGGGACAATAGCAGACTCTTCAACATCAGCAGCTCCTCCTTCAACAACAACAGAATAAAAAATTAAACCTTAATAAAAGTGTTCAAAACACTTTACTATCCCATATCGTTTCACAAATTCAAATTAATTTCTCCAACTTTTCAAACAATCACTTCACTTTTAATTTTTGAGCCCAAGAAAAAAAATTAATGTAATTTAGCTAATAAAGAATTTTGTTGTTTATTTCTGAGAAATCTGGTTGTTTTATTTTATTACATTATAATATCCATTCAATATTTAAACTCGTTTCAATCCTAATGTTTAACATGACTAACAATAAAAATTAATTTTATAATTATTATAAAAAATATTGGGATCGTAGGAAAACCGTGAACCTTGGAAAGTAAATTTCTTGTATTCGTTACGTTTCCACACTTTTTATGTAATACACTAAAGAACCTTTTTTTCATACTGTACGGTAAAGTACGTTTGAGTCCGGGAAATGGCACTTTACGGTACACTTGTACTTTACAGTACTCTTCAATTCTCCCAATTTTGTTTGAACTAATAAGTGAATCAACATAAACTAAGCTTTTATTCTATTTTTTGAAGATTGACATTAATTATACAACTGCTGTTGCCAGCAATATGTATTAATGTAGTTGTTGATGGATTTACAGTGTTTTCTGTAATCGCGGAAGGAGTGTAGCTATGATGTAGCACTTCAACAAAAGTTTCGCCCCTTTGGATCATTCTTGCAATCTTGTTTTTGCCTTCAATCGATCCTTCTATATACTTTTCTGCAGCTGAAGAACTCTTCCATCCACCGTGCTGTTTTAGAACTTTAAGGTCAGCTCCAGCATTGGCCAACAACGTTGAGGATGTCCTCCTGAAGCAATGACCTGTATACTTTTCTGGTTGGTGTAGTTTTAAGAACACAGCTATTTTTTTAGGTGCTTCGCTAACAGTATATTTTTTGAGACAGACATTTTCCTTGTCTATAACCCACCAAAAGAGCTTTCAGGCAGACGTGTTGCCGTAAATTCATGTATTTTCTAAACACATCCAAATAGTGACCCTCATCACTGTTAATCACAGTGAAAGCTCGTCGAATATGCGTTTTTGGCTGGTTAATCTTAACTACTAGCTGAGTACCCATATCCTCCACATCACTAACTTCTAAATTATAGATATCTTCCCTTCGGCAACCTCCAGCAACTCCAAGTAATGCTATCACTTTGAGTAGTAGATATTCTTTATCTGGAGCGTCCCTCATGAAGCTTTCAATTTGTTCCTTTGTAAGCACCTTCGACTGGTTTAGCTGATGGTCTACATTTTGCTTTTTCAAAAAAGCTATTAACTTTGGGAAACTTGATATGTTGACATTCTCATTAACCATAATCATTGATTTGACCATCGAGTATTTGGAGCATAATGAAGAAGGGTTGAATATTTTTGACTGAAACTTTAAACTTTTGAAAAGAATATTTTTTAAATAAACTGTTCTTACCATATCCAAAAAGTAAGTCATCACATTTTCATCAGCACTACTTTTCAAATTGTGTTGTTCACGCCAGTTGCAAAACACCGCATATTCTTTTTCATATCTTTTCGCAGACTTAATTGAAATGATTTGCCCTATCGCTTGCGCAGTTTTTTCAGCAATTTCATCTAATTTTAGATCCATTTTCTCCGCAGATATTTGGTGTGTGCAGAAAAATTCAATATGTCTGCCTTTATTTACATTGTTACTTGGTAACCGCTGTTCATTTTTTATTTAAAAGCAAATCAACCATGTTAAAAATAAATCAAGTAACATTTCACAGCAGTCTATATGACTTCCTAATAAAATGATCAAATATGTCATTTCAGTTTCATATTTTATTGCGTTTAAAACCAAAGACAGTATGAAAAAAATATAGTACGATACACGTCCGTGAAGTAATTATTACGGTACTCGATTAGATATTCTTGACTCGGCTCCTTCGTCGCCTCGTCCATAATCATCTATCTCGTACCGTAATGTCACTTCCCGGATTTGTAACGTAAATAACTATTATAGAGTCACAAAAACTATTAAAACTCTATTTACAGACTGTGCTTTCACAAAATGTTTCAATCAATTTGTTGTAATTATGTAAGCTGTAAATGTTGTTTACCCGCTATAAATGTAGTTGTTTAGATCTAGTGGTGGTAAATACACGAATGAAAACGCCCAATCCAATAAGACATCAACTTAAACCCGCTGTAAAATTATTTATTTACATACGCAAACACTTATCAAATCGCAATAAAATCTCTAATGCTGTCTCGAACTTCATTCGTATCCTTCTCAAACGTATAGAAATGTAATTCCGAGATTCGCATTTCTCGAAAATGGTTTGATACCATTAGAGATTCAGCAGAAATTTTATTGCTGACCAGAAATAAATCAAATTGCGACGAAACCCACCCTCACTATAAACATGAATCTTTCTCGGTATTCACAGACAAGAACATAAAATTGGGAACCGAGGTAAAGTTGGGTCAATCCGAGAGACAACACCGCGAAACATACTGCACACAGGGAGGTTGTTTTGAGTTAAAAGGGTCGGCCTAGTTACCTGGCAAAGTAAAACATTAAATATTATATGTAAATAGTATTTTGGCTATAGCCGACTAATATAAAACTTCTCTTTTATTTAATTACTAATCTGTACTATGCTGTTTAGTTTTCATTTTATTATCCTGTCCACTGACGCTACCGATCATAAGGTAGGATTTACTGTTTGTGCAGTATGGCCTTAGTTGGCCAATTTTGTATTATGGATAATACGATAAAATTTCTAGCTATATTCCGAGCAGGTATTTAAAGTCGGAAATTATTTAGGTTCAACATAGTTTCGGCTAAATTTCAAACAACTAATGCTTTAAAAATGTATGCATTCAACGCAAAATGTAAAAAATGGGTTATTAAGGATTAAAAGGTTCTAGAAATGGGGAAAATATTTTAAAGAAATGTGTACGTTAGTAAACTGAGCTCATTAAAACTGAAAGAAAAGAAACTAAAAGATATAAATTAAAAAATAATAACACTTTCAGTATTTTTTTCTTAATATTTTACAAAATAAAAATAATATAGGTCCTAGAGAACTATGTATATATATAAGAAGCAAAATATGTAAATGTAAAGAAACTTTTAATTAAGAATAATAAAAAACTCTTCGTTTTAACAAAACTTCCAATATTTATTTAAAAAATTGCTTTTTTAACTTTAAAGATCAGCATGGTATAGTTTTTTTTCCTGGTTTTTCTATATCATTGCACAGTTATACTGATCTTAGAGGGAAGTACATCCAGGATAATCCCTTAGGGCTCATAACATCTAGGCTTTAATATTGTTATGTCTTATTACTTCCATACTTGGTCTACCCTTATAACTACCTAATAAACATCAGGTACCTAGCTACAAACAAACAAAATGTAACTTCAATATGTCAATCTGACGATGCTAAGTCTAGCGAAACGGCTGTCATTAAAGTTAAAAAAGCAATTTTTTAAATAAATATTGGTAGTTTTGTTAAAACAAAGAGTTTTTTATTATTCTTAATAAGATGGACTTCCAAAAAGTAAGGGTAAGTACAATCAATTTAATTAAACTTTTAATTATTGCAGTATGCTACTCGTACTTCATGTTTTGAAAATGGTCTGGTAATTTTAGTGATCTCAAACTAAAGGGGAAGTCATGTATTTCTGCACTGGGCAGAGTGATGAGTTTGATGGAAATTGCTAGGAAGGGTAGTTGGGGAAATCAAGAACTGGCCCTACTTGTATTCTTCGACGTTGGGAATACGTTCAATGAGGTCAGCAAAATGGCAGTGTTGGGTGCCCTGGCTAGGATTGGAATGGGGGAGGAGCTGATTAACTTGATAGAGGACTATCAGAGGGGACGGATTTGGGTTGACTCGAGAGGGCGGAGGTATAGGACGGATATGAGAGCGCCTCAGGGATCGGTATTGGGACCGGACTCTCTGGAAATGTGTGTTTGATGAGGTTTGTAGTATAAAGTGTAAAGTTGGATGCGAGATTACGGTTTATGCGGATGTGTGCCTGGTATCTACGGCAAAGGGAGAGGCAGAGATAGAAAGAAAGGCGTAGAGAATGTGTAGAAAGATTGTGAAAAAGATATAGGAATGCGGATTGGAAGTGACCGAAGAGAAGACAGTGGGATTATTGGTGAAGGGACGCAGCAAGTCGAGGCAGCGCAGAAGGAGAAAATTCGGGTCGCATGGCTGGGGAAATTTATATGTAATGTGAAAGGACCGGGAGAGAAGAGTTATTGGTAGAACGATTGAGCAGAATATATTGTACGGACGGAAGTGTGGGGTGAAAGAACGGGAGAACATGCAAGGATTAAACCACTACAGTGGGTACAAAGAGAAATGTTGCTGTGGGTGGTGCAAGAGTACAGGACAGTGGAACGGTTAACAGCAGCAATGCTGGCAAGACTCTACCCATTGAATGTGATGACTAGAGCCAGGAGACTACAGTGGAAGAGCGCGATGAAAGATTGGATGGAGAAGGAAATGGAAATAAGGTGGAAGGAGCATGAAGGTGATCTAAGAAGTTCAATATGTCAATCTGACAATGCTATTTCTATAGCGAAACGGCCGTCATTACATTAGTATTTTACGATTAAATAGTGAAAGTTAATTCAACCTTTTAGTTGTTTATTGTTCTGAAAAAAAACTTGAATAGTTGTAACATAGCACTGCCTCTACCGAGAACAAAGACTAAAACAAACTGAAAACGGAGAAGACTTTAGACTTTAGAACAGCTACAGAAAGTACGTAGCTAAGTAGCAGTACTTTTTCTTTTGAATGTAAAGCCTTGCATTTTATAATACCATATTAAACAACGCATTTCATATGGCTTATGGCCATATGAAATAATATTTTTTATATTTTGCCATTTAATCACTTTTTAATTTAATTTATTATTTGTATGTAAAGTAGGTACATACATTTTGATTTTAAAATGTCTGTTGGTAGCACTGTGCAATTTATAACATTTGACAGTTTTGAAATTTAAATTATCAAATTTTAATGTTTTAAAATATTCTACAATGAATAATACACCAATAATAATAATACTTAATATATTATATAAGTAAAAGATGATATTCATATTCACAAATACTTTCTTAAAGAACAATATAAAATTAATAAACTGCTATTAGCCACAAACGTCATTGTCAACAGTCTTTTTATTAGTTACTTCACTCATGAGGCCAACCATTTAAGACTAAAATTTGCGTGCGTAAAGGTTACATTACGATAAGCAAATGCGTTTTATAATGATTATTTTAAAATAATATTTTTCAAAATTATTTTTACTCAATAAAATTCAAGTAAACAAATTAATATTGTATGATACGTTGTCTAATTTTCACGCTGTATATATAGTACAATATATATAGAAGGCAAACAGTATTAACGAGATATATTTTAATCAACGAAATTAATTAAGGTGTTATTTATGTGAGATCCTTTTTATTTAATTATGCCGTGACAGATAAATAAAATCGATATTGCTAAACGTGGTAACTGGTTAAGTAATCATAATATGGACTATGAAGGATAAAAGCTTTCAAAAATTATAAAATACAAAAAGAGATATAGACAGCAAGATCAGATTAATATATTTATTATTTATTTAACGAAAACCTCTAAGGGTTTAAGAATATATATAACTTCTCACCAAATCTATGGTCGCTGTTAGACTCCATTTTTAATTATAAAAAGTAAAGATTCAAAAGATTTAAATTCAAATTGCTTTTATTTTATGTTGCCCACCCATAATCTAATTTATTAAAACATTAATAATCAAGAGACAGCGAGGAAGTGGGTTTACACATCATAATATTTAATACATACATTTTTTTTAAAGAAAATACTCATAATGTTTTATTCTTTCAATAACTTTAACAAATAGTATCTTCTCAAGGTTACGGCTACGGCTACTCTAGCAGGATAAATAAATGGAAGGGGTAACGACATACAGTGATATTATAGAGAACAGGGCAAGTGAGGTAAGGGAAACGAAAAAGACAAAGGAAGCTGGCAGTAACGCTCGCAAGTGTTTTGAATAGATTCCTATTTTCATTTTATGACAGTTTTATAAATTTATCTCATTCTTTAACAGGCGTTACTGTAATGACGTAATCAATTATGTTACCCCTCCTATTGATTTAACCTCTACACTAGATAGTATTGACAGTTGTCAGTTGTCGTAAGCATCGTAGAACCACAGTTACAATTTGAATAAGTATTTATTTTTATATCTATTTACATACTTATATTAAGAGAAAATTGCCAAAATGAAATTAATAAAGTATATCTATTTGAAGTTTACCTACAAGACCACATTTATCTGTATGTATTTACAGTTTTAAATGCCCACAGAACCAGGTTAGTTTTAAAGTACCTACCTATTTGATTTTTTATTGTCGTTTAGATAATTTGAATTTTGATAATATTAACAGAATATATTATAAAATATCTAGATGACACCTATAAATTAATGTTAATTTATTAGTTATTAACAAACAAAAAATTTATTTGTTCAATATTGTTATTGAGTATTTATAAGTTCTATAATTTTATCACTACTAAAAAAACGATTCGTGGTTTTATCAGTATTCAATGGAATGATTGGGTAGTATTTATAATGAAACATTGAAGATTAAACCTTTTCATTGAATGAAATCCAAAAACTGTGATATTTTGACAGGTGAAAAGAATTATCATAATAATAAAATATATCTCATTTATAGTAATTTTTGAAATTTCTTAAAGCCTGGTCATAGATTTAAGAAAAGACAGTGGAATGAAATTTTTAACTCGAACTTCGTGGTTTCAGAGCAGGGAATTTATGGTTCGTATTTATCTATTTATTTGACTTCTATGGGACAAGCTGGGAAAAACATTTGAATTGGAAAGAAGTTGTAGCTTTTAACCAGGATTGTAGAACTTTCTATAAACTTGATTGTATAAGCAATTAAAAAATTAATAATTAAATACCAAGGAATAAACTAAAGAAATAATCAAACACTTCTTCTCATCACTTAAAACCGGGAAATAGGTTCTAAAACACACTCCTATTTTTTTATTAGCCTAGTCTTTGATGTAGATGATGTAGTGCTAAGGAAAAATCTGTAGGTTTTAAAAAAAATTTTTCTAAATCAGAATTAAATATTCGTTTTTATTTGTTTTTTTTTTGTAAAAGAGAAACTACCATAAAAATTTAAAACCTATAGATTATTTTGAGTTTGAACCCCTGAGCAAATAATAAAATAATTTAATTAAAAATTAACGGAGATATTAGGAAAGAACTGAAAGGGTACACTAAATAAACCTCCTTAATTTTATTTATTAGGCATTTAAATTTAAAACATAATGCTTTGCAATAATTTTTAAGGGTACCCATTTAATTTGAGAAACCCTCTTACCTAAAGCCAATGTCGCCAATGAGTTAGAACTTTCTTATTTGTAAAACATTTTTACAATTTTTATAAGTTTATTATTTTATTTTTAATAATTTTTAAAAACTCAACCCAGTATGTTTATTATTTTGATAAATAAAATGAACTGACCGATTAAACACATTGGAGATTTGTCGTTTAAACGTCTTTATTTTTTATAAACTTTTGTAATTCTTTTGGTTTTTAAATCTTCTGGCCACCTCTTTTACTGTAGTGTCATAAACCAGACCTCTTGAGTTATATAAATTTATTAAAATTATTTAATTAATTTTTACTGCGTTTTTAAATTTTTAAACCCCTTAAAGAAACTTTGAATATTTTTTATATTTATAATTTTTGTTTCAATCAGATATTTCTTCTTCTGTTTTTTTGATTTTTAAACACTATCATAATACTCTATTTTTTATGAAAAATTTGTTTAGCTGTATTGTTTTTAATATTAAAAAAAAACATTAAAAGGTATCTCTTAAATTAATAAAAGTTTTACTCAAATTCTAAGTTTGACCCTGGCGGATTTTATAATTCTAACTAGTGCAATGTAATAGTAGTAGCAAGAAGGCGAGAGAGCGCTGGATACTTTTAATAATTCCAAATAATATTATTTTCTCGAAAGGATTTACCTGAAAACTGAAATAATTTTACATTTAAAAAACGTTGTAAATAGATCAAAATATAAGTAGCAGCCTGTAGATTTCCAAATATTAATTTTTTAAAATCGACAAAATTTAATATTAGTTTTTAATTTTTTTTAACAGAATCCTGATATAAAAATATAAAACTACAGATTGTTTAGGGTTGTCTTTTAAATGTGCAAAAAAGAAAACCACTTTATTCATTTTATTCCTAAATAGCCGAGATATTAGGAAACGTCAAAAATGTGCATCGATAATTAATTCCCAATTGTATAAAACGTCAAGTTCTCGATGAAAATAAGCACTTACTAAATGAATCAACAAGCGCTTAACCTACCTGTGAAGTAAACAAAACAAGCGACCTACTCGTAAATCGGAGAAAGCTTGTTTCGAGACTTGTGAGAGGGCAGCGCCACGACGGTGAAAACCGCTTGTATGTATTAGCAGCGCTTTAATTATATGGAAATGAATCATTTTAGGAATTCGTTATCTTTTTAGGAGGCAGTATCTTTTCCGAGAGCGTGTGGTTTCGCTAAATTTTGATTTATGCATGAAAACTTTCAACAAAACATAAAGAAAATTTACAGTCAAAGGAGAAATCATATTCTGGTGCAGGTCGGTTTGTATCCGTTGGCCTTTCCCAACTCGAAAACGTACTTAAAAGTATTTTAATCAAAACTGCCTGGCGAAACGTATTTACGACCTTACTTTAAATGAAAACGCTCTTGAGTTATCTCAGTTTTTGCCAACATTCATGCCTTTATTAGACACGTTTGAAATTGGTAAACAAAATTTTAAATTTACTAGATATTTACGCAAAGTACTTAGTCTACAGCATCTCCCACACTTTCCTGCTGTGGAAAAAAATGTTTGCAAGCCTCTCCACATAAATTAAAAAATTTAAAAAAAGGGGATGTTAAAACAATAAACAATAAAAATACTCACGAAAAAGATACTGAAAGATACTAGCTTAAACGAATTTGGGAGGTAATTATTAGTTTTTTTGTACACAAATGTATAAATTTAAACATTTTCCAGCAACCTATTTCGACTCTTAAATTGGTTACCGCTCGTACCGATTTTTAAATTAAGTTCGGCTTGCCGTTTCATTAGCCACTTCCAATCACCAAACCTCAACAATCTCGTTTGAAATCTGTCAAAAGTCACTTCTCCTTGAAAAGCAGATCGCTAAATTTAGGCTTTCCGTTACCGACCGCCACGAAGAAAACAACGATACAGACCGAGATGAATCAATAATGAATTAAGATAAAAGGGCCACGAGCGTCATACCGAAAAAGTATGCAAGTACGAACGGGATTTAATTTTAAAGTGAGAGGGAACAACGTTTGTTAATGACGCTCGTGGCCTATTCAACTTTAAATCGGACTTTACCGATCTCTCTATTTTATTTTGATACTTTCATTTGCGGTAGTAGACACAGCCGCTAGGGCACCCACAGAAAGGTCTTACCTAAAATAAATTAAGGCATACAGACAACCGGAAGGCAAGGTGATGCCCTTCAAGGCAACCTAAGTCACTGCAAGACCACATAAAGCTCTGCAAGGGAACATAAAGGCACTGCAAGGTACCGTAAAATAACCTAAACTGTCCTTAGGGACTTTTAAGACACCCTACGACTTGCATAATAACTAATTTCCGGACAAGCTAAGTACAATAAAAGTTTAGATCCTGTCTCCTTTTACATCGCAATATAAATAATTTGAATCTTATTAAGAACAGTAAATAACTAAAAGGTTGAATGAAACTTCCACTATTTATTCAAAAATGCGTTTTAAATTCAATAACACAATAACGTTGGTACAAAATTATTAAATGTAAAAACAAAAATTACCTAAATTAAAAAAATCTAGTGTTTACAAAATGAATTGTCCAAAACTATGTCACTAAGTCAAACTATGTAAAACATGTTCTTGAACATCCACACTCACTTATATCATCATGACATTCAAATATTACATATTTGTGATCAAAAACAAAATTTAGATTTCCTCGAAGAACTAAAAGACAGAAGAAATAAAAAGACATCTAGCAGATAAACAATTTGAAGTAGTGAATGAACAAATAAATCTTGGAAGTTCTCCACTATTAAACTGTTTACTTTGATTAAGTTTTTAATACTGTTTTGTCTTATTACTTCCATACTTGGTCTAGCCTTGATACTACCTAATTAACATCAGTTACCTAGCTACAAACAAACAAAATGTAACTTCAATATGTCAATTTCACGATGCTAATTCTAGCGAAACGGCTGTCATTGAATTTAAAATGTATTTTTGAATAAATAGTTTCATTCAACGTTTTAATTGTTTACTATTCTTAATAAGATGTACTTTCACATAGTAAGCGTTCGTACAATAAATTTCATTTTGAATCTTAACTTTTATTTTAAACCCAATCGGCTATAAGAGTCTAACGTACATTGTTCATTTATATTATTATATTAATTACATTCTGCGAGGTGTTTCTTACCATTAAAAATCGAAGTCAAAATTTACTTTCAAAAAATGCCTTTTTTAAAATAATGTCTTTCAGCAAATTTAATAACTTTGTAAATAAAAGTCAGAATTGGCCCGAGTTGAAAACTAAGGGGTTTTTGAAGCAGCTGATCACGATTATGATGTTAAAATTGACCCCCCGAACACCTGGAGCTCAGAAATGCCAAAGAACGTCGTTTCTGTGGGGATATACCTAACATACGGGGGAGGAGAGAAACTCGACACTCTTACATTTTTGGATCGCTGAATTCAAATATGTAATCCGTGAATTTCTCACAGATATCTGGTGCGCCCTAACTTGGCCAAGGACATCATCCCCTAGGGTTTTCCAGATTCAGTTGATAAAGCCAAACTGAAAATTGTTGTGGTGGATTTTTTGGCTTGCTGAATTCAAGGGTGAACACCCTACACACCTAACCTAACCTAAACGTATGGACACCTGTCCATGAACATCGCGAGCCAAAAATCCCCCGTAACAGTTTTTCACATGAAATTCGGAAGCCGGGTACTGAGTTTCTCTCTTTTCTCGCAGTCCCACGGAGATTAAGTTCGTTGGCGTTCATTAGCTCCAGGTGTTCGGAGAGTCAATTTGAACATCATAATCATGATCAGTAACCTCTGGGTACCCGACTTAGGCCAATTCTGTCCACAATTTACAGTCATTACAGGTTATTTATTGTTTATACAAGTAATTAAATTTGCTAAAAGGATTTTTAAAAATGGATTTTTTGAATGGGTTTTTGGCTGCAGCAAAGCCACTTTCGATTTGTAATATGTAGAAATCAGAAAGGAATTATAAAAATAATATTCGAATGCGAAAAACTGCATCCTGATCCGTCCTATCCTAAAAGATTTCGTACATTAGGCCTTTTGAATGCTTCATTGCACCAACTAAAAGCCAAATTGTTACAATATTAACTGTATAAAGGTGTGTAGCTTGATTCAATTCAGAAATATTTTAGCTGTACTTTCAGGATATCTAGGTGGTTTCATCTATTTTCAAAGAGAAAATCAAATTTTACCAAAAAATCAATGATATTTTTTCGTTTTGAGTTTGACAGACTCTTTGACATACATATACCTTTCTTAAAAATTCACTATTGACCATGATAAATCAAAAACATGGTCCGTATATTTCGTTGGACAAAAAAATAAATACTAATTACTACCTTTCATGATTTCAATTTCAAATGCCCCGATCACTGTGGCCATTGTCACTGAAATGATTTTGTTAATCTCGGTCTTACAGAGTGGGCTTTAAATCTAGTTGTTTCTAGATGGGAGCCTATGACTTAAATTCTTTTAGATATGTTTAACACGTGATGGCAGCTTGGTCGGATTCCCTAAGATATCATATAGCTGTGAGTAAGTCAGGTGTGGCTGATTCGAAGTGCTAAAGTAATATAGGAAAAGCCGGCTAGTAGATGGTTGGAGTTCACGTAAAGACGTTGTGCTTTGGGCCATTAATAAAGCAAGTAGTCCTCAATTGAGCGCTTGAGATTAAGTTTAAGATGTAGTATGCTTGGTTCGCTGGTACAAACAGCTATTTCTTTACTGTGGTCTGCTATTTCATTACCGTTGATTTCGATGTGAGAAGGGAGGCAAATGAGCAATCAGAGTCTGGTATATATCGTGTATATTTTAAATAATTGGGTGATCAGTGTAAATACTATTGATTAGGAGGAGGAAGGAGGAGAGATAATCTGCCAATGTCAATGTGTTTGTAATTAGTATTTAGTTTAAAGGCAAGAAGAATGCTATACAGCTATCCGGTGTAGATACTGCATGTTGGAGATATTCTCGAGTAATTTAGGAGTTTGTGTTCATCGGTAACTTCGTAACAGTTTTAAAGGCATCGGTATAAAGAACCAAGTCGTAAAGCGACTTCTGTAAGATTTTCAGGAATGCTTTCTTCATAACTATGCTAGATGTGTTATATTCGTTAATATTGGTTAAAAAGGTGTCAAAAACTGGTTCAAACTGGGTTCATAGTGGTGGTGGTCAAAAAAAAATTAATGTTTTTAAGTAATGGTACCAGTAACTGGGGAATATATTTTGGGGCAAGTAGATGGAAAGTATTAGTAGTGGTAATTAATGGATAAACAAGATTCGAAGAATTTTCGGAAGTTGAGGAAGCATATGCAAGAAGTAGGGATTGATGTCTTAAGCAGAGTGGGGGTTCATTAGCTTCAAGGTACAAAGGCGCCAAGGCCAAAGCGGAGAACAGTATTACTTTTGAAGTGTGTTGGATACGAGTATGTTCTCGACATAAATTTCACATTGCATCTTTCACTAGCTGTTTTATTACCTGGTTTTGACTTACTCGATAAGAAAAAATGTATCAAAACTGATCTCAGAATATCTCGCTTGTAGTGTTACTTTTCATAACCTATTCTCTTGAACTTTTTTACCTAATTCTATGTTGCATACGTTGTTGGGTGCTGCCCGGAGCTCTAAGGCTAAATCAAGTTAAGCTCACTAAGCACAAGAAAGTATCGTAGACTACAAATGGTTTCTGTATTTTTGTAATAAGGATTTATTGCGTCCATATAAAAGATATATATTTTTTACTTGACACGATAAAATTTCATTAATATAATCTAATATTAAAAAAAAGAAAATTCATGTCTTGTTATATTTGAACATGAAATTTCAGATACTGACAATCGCATTTTATTTAAAAGAGCCATTGAATTAAAATGTGTAGGACAAAAGACTGGCGGCACCACGTTTATAAAGAAATGGAATATTAAAGAAGTGGAATATTGAATTTTAAAATCATACGGCATTTTAAGTATGTATGCCGAGCAAGTAAATTTCATTAGTTTGAAGTGAAATAACTTAAAATACACAAAAGTCTTTGACGAAAGTATTTTGTTAAATTAAGTTAATAAAATAATTTTTCTACATTTTTTTAATTCGATAAAGAAACTATTTTTTTTGAAAATTTAGGCCAATGCTAAACAATATGTTTCGTTTATTTTTCTAAAAAGATTCATGCCAGTTAATTTTTTCTAGGGCAAGTTTTCTTAAAGTATGATACAAGATCGGGTTTTTGATTTACACTGGATTACATAACAATTAGTATGTATATTTATGAGCGTTACTTATCATAAATTAGGAAAACCAATCATTAAATTGGAAATTTCAAAGGATATTCGTTGCATAATTTTTAACAACGCAACTGGAATTATCCCTAGAATGTGTCGATAAACTCAGTCATTCGTATTGAGTAGAGCAGCACCATGAAAAATCCACACTATATAGATGATACAGTAAAGACAATAAATAATTATGGTCGGAGTGCAGTCGCAAACGAGGGTCATCCAAAAAAGGATGCTGTGCCACAAACTATCGATGTAGTGCTTGAAATGATAATGCAGTATGGTCATTTAATATTTTATAAGATGGATGCTTTCTTGTACATTAGTTCTACTTCAATACATTTGATTTTGCATGATCATTTGTTGTACAAAAATGTGCATTTGTTAAGATATCCAAAATTAATTAATAGTTTATAAAGAGGCAACCGTGAATAAATTAAAAGAAATACTTAAAAGATCTATCTAAGTGCTCTAAAAGACGTGCTTAAAATCGCGACAGATGATGAATTATGAATATGTGAGTGTTGCAAGAGTGTTCCATCAAAAGTTTTTCATACACAAAGCACTGCTAAATAAATAGTTCCTCTACGTCCGAATGGATCATATTGCCACTGTTCTGTTTAAGCGATGTAGGAATATTAATTGTAAGTGGTAGATACGACAATTTATTTGCCGGAATATTGAGTAATATTTTGAAAAAAAAAATATAGCATTATAATAGTGTGCAAGAGGCACCATTACGTTGAAACGTTATTTCCAAGTTGCCGAATTCATCTGGATGATCTTCCAGAATTTCAAGAATTAACGGCTCAATTACCTTTTGTAACATATCCAGATACACTTTCCCGGATAAGTTAATTTAAAAACCATTTGGTTTCCCATTTGAGTGTGGTTTTTACGAAGGGAGTGAGGATTTTTGTCACTCCAATACCTCACTTATTGCGTTCTAACATTTCCATTAAGGAAGAAAGTAATTTCGTTACTAAAACAAATTGTTTTTATGTAATCTAGCCAACACAGTACTGAGGCAATCAGTGAAAAAATTGTTAACTGGCATGTGTCTAACGAGCCATCGTGCTCGGATCACAAACACATTGACTTTACCTTAAAAATGGGTAAAAGACCCACCATTAATTATAGGCACCCAAAATGTACAGACTGGGACGGTTATCGCATCGCCCGCGCATATGCCCACGATAATCAAAACCAATGGTTAGTTGGAAGAGGCAACTGATCGTATCAGTATAGCAATTCTAAAAGCATACCAAGAAAACTGTCCCGTTAAAACCAAGACGAATAATAGACAAACGGCTTGGTGAAACAAAAAACTGGACAAATTAAAAAAATATATAAGGATGCTGTGCAATAAAGCAAAAAAATTGAGAAACTGGGAAACATGTAGAAGCGCTCTTTTTCAAAATATAACAAAGAGATAAGAAGAGCCAAGCGGAAATCTTGAAGAAAGTTCTGCCAGAGTATATCTAACATACCTGCCAGAGCAAGAATTCACAAGATTCTCTCCAAGGATTCGAATCAGGAGTCGTGTCTTCTCAAAAGACAAGATGGGACCTATACCGAATCCAAGAGGAAAACATTAGAGCTCTTGTTACAAAAACATTTCCCAGGTTCAACAATTATTGAGACGCAGAGGCGAACTTTAGACATAGGACGGTTGCCTTGACCTAGGAAAGAAAGTTGGAAAATATCTGCGAAAGCTATCAAACCGGAGAGTGTGAAGTGGGATATAAACCACTTCGATCCATACAAATCTCCAGGAAAGGATGGACTTTTTCCTGCCCTATTACAAAAAGAACTGGACATTCTGCTGCCCATTCTGACTATAGGATAGCACCCTACCTAAATCCTACCGGCCAATTAGTCTCACATTTCTGTTGCACTTAAGAAAATTCTTGATAGGCATATTAAGGAGGGACCATTGAGGGAACATCCTCTCAGTACGCACCAGAATGCATATCAGGATGGAAAATCAACAGAAACGGCGCTGGACGAAGTTGTCCACAAGATAAATTACTCCGTCATTAATGGAGAGATTGCTCTGGCTCCTTGATATAGAAGGAGCATTTAATAATGCATTACCTAATTCTATCTATAATGCTGCTGCATCTAGAGGGATATCCTTTACAGTATGTAACTGGATCAAAACTATACTAAAAAAAAAACTGATCCTAACATCACTGGAAGACGAGGAGATAAGAGCGAAGGCTGCTAGGGACTGCCCACAGGGAGGAGTATTTTACCCTCTACCAGGGAATAGAGGCACAAGCTTACGCAGGCGATCTGGTGATATTGGTAAGAGGAAATATGAAGACGTCATCTCTAAAGTAACTCAACGAGCACTTAACATTGTTACTAAGTGGTGCGACAAGGAACTACTCTATTAAAGCAACAGTTATTAGTTTCACCAGGAGGTGGAAACTGGATAAACTCCAAATGCCCGCCCTCTATTGAGAATCTATTAAGGAAGCGAATTAAGTCAAATATCTAGGAGTTACGGTGGGTAGGAGACTTTCATGGAACGCACATGTAGAGAACATTTGCAGTAAACCAAAGCTATTCCTTTGGACATGCTGTAGAGTATGTGGCAAGTCATAGGGAATGAAACCCAAACAAACGTATTGGCTACATCTGACAGTAATAAGGCCTATGATTACGTATGGTGCTCCGGTCTGGTGGGCTAAGTGTCAGTAAAAGACCACCAAGGAGAGGCTGAATAAGCTTCAACGGCAAGCATGCTTAATCATGACGGGAGCTATGTCTACCACTTCCACTGCTGCCATCGAAATTTTAATAGATCTTCCTCCACTCCACATCTGGATAGAAAGGGAGGCGATGGCTGGTGCATACAGAAGGCTAGTAAAATGTCAGGATGCAGGGCAGAGTAGAGTCATAGCCAGGGCCGGAGAGATAATAAAAAATCATCCCATACTGGAGATGGTACCAGATGCAATGCAACCTAAATACAACTACCACAAGCCATTCACCGTCCCATTCCCAGGAAGGGGCGAATGGGAGACGAAAAGTTCGAATCTTATAATGGCTGACCAGTGTTGGTACACGGACGGCTCTAGGACTGAGAGATGTGTTGGAGCTGGGGTGCATGGAGGGATACCAAAGGTGGATCTGAGCCAGAACTTGAGTAACCTATCCACAATTTTCCAAAAGGAGGTTTTCGCAATGGAGATGTGCCTGCAAGAGATGCTAGGCGTGACTGCAGGAACAAAACTATAAAAATCCTTTCCGATAGCCAGGAGGCACTAAAGTCACTGGAATCAAATCGGATCGAAGTTTGGAAGTGCCTTCAGGCACTTCCAAACGTCTAGGGGAAAATAACAAAGTAACCTTACTTTGGGCACCTGGGCAAACCGGCATTGAAGGTAACGAAAAAGCGGACCTTCTAGCCAGGAAAGGTACTGAAGGAATATTTATAGGCCCGGAGCCATTCCTAGGCATAGCGAATAGCGTAGCCAGAGGAACAATATCGAACTGGGTAGATCGGAGGACACGTTCTTACTGGTTCGAGCTAGAGGGTTTAAAGCACTCAAAGGCATCTCTCTAAAACGGTGTAGCATATCTTGTGTAACTGCAGAGAGCTCGAGAAAATAAGGATCAATAAATTTGGTCTACATCAACTCGAGCCCAATGAGCTCCATTAGAGACATAGGGCTGATAAAATGACTATAACCTAGGGTTAAGCCACAATAGATCTTTCAGGTCGCAGTGGAAGGGACGTTAAACGACTACCCACATAAAACCTAACCTAAACTAACCTAACCTAGCCAACACTCGGTGTACTGTCCTTTGACTGATTTCACAGATAGACGCAACTTGGGCTGTAGGAAAGTAGGGTTCACTACAATTTCTGCAATTATGTCAATTTTTATCATCACTAATTGTGCTATGGTATTTACGTACCATTCTGCCAATATAAATACCTACTTAAATTTTAAAATATAGAAATTATAAAAAAATTTAGTTGATAAATATTTATTAATTAAATGCAAAACTAAAGTTTTAGTAGGTATTTATTAAATTAATTCATCAAAATTAGCTTAAACCCAAACAATAGTCAAAACCTGCCCAAAGGGATATTTCTTGCTATAATGTTCCATTTAAAATTATCGGCCACAGTGGCTGTGTAACCCCATCTATGATTATTACGTCACCCGTAGGTAATAATTAAAAATTTCACTATTGATGATATGGATGATTTGCTTCATTTAGAAAGAAATTCAAAAGAATTAAAAAATTATTAAGCAAAAAAGGTAATTATTAAGAATAAAATTAAATTTTAAGAAAACTCTTAACTTATTAAAAAAAAGAAATAAAATAAGTATTAATAGGATAGTCATCCTAAATATAGTTGGAAAAACTGCATATTCGAAGAAAAGTAGAAAATTAGCTTGAACAAAAAGTCTTATGAAAGAATATTTAAGCCAATCTTTATTTAATGCTGACACATATCCTCATGATGACCTTTGTATTAAGCAGAATTAACTATTATAGTAGCTTTTAACTTACAATAAAATTCTGTGACATTGACGTCGGTTTTTCTATCATTTTTATTATAATATAATACAAAAATAATAATAAAGCCAATGAAAAAGAAGTATAATCATAAATTTATACATTTTTTATTAACTAAAATAGATTATACCAGCCACGATTTGTTTGTAGATTTTATCATCAAATATCAAAAACATGTTTGACATTTGGCTGTTTTAGATTTTTTTTTAAATGATGTAATAAGAGACGTGTATACTTACGTCGACCGAAACACCAGGAAGTGGAAAAGTCTGCGTGGGAGGCATGTCGCGCGGGACGTAGCGATAAAATTCATTTCCGTCTTTGTACCACTTGACAGAGTAAAGTGTTTCGCCGTCCAGTTCAAAATGGCACTCGAGTTTCGCACTTTGATTCCGAACCGCGTGACTCGGTATCCTTAAATCCACCAAGTGTAGCGAAACAACCCCTGTAAACAAAATAAACAAAATTTTAGCTGATGATTGTAGTAACCTTTACTTTATGAAAGTCCATCTTACTAAGAACATAAAAAATAGAACTTTTTAAGGGGGGGGGGGTAAAGTATTTAATTTTTTTTTTATTTTTTTTATTGTTTTAAAAGAATGCTTAATTCTTTTTATGAGAATATTGTCTCAAAATTTCAAGTGGATCGGAGTAAAATTGACCAAGAATAATAAAAAACTCTTCGTTTTAACAAAAAGCAATTTTTAAATAAATACTGGAAGTTCTGTTTAATAACTTCTATCTTTAACGTTCTTAGTTAATACATAGCTTTTAAATGAGTAAGTATGCAGAAAAATAATCTGATCTTATGGTTTGTCATTAAGAATTCAAGAGTGAAACATTTAAATGTTATGTTTTATTACTTGAAATCGACGAGGATAAAAGAAATTTATGATTTTTTTTATTTATCTGTAATTGATAGCTATTTTAGCCGAATAATACATAAATCCTCTTCGCACACATACGTCCGTGACATGTTGAGCAGCACGATTATTCGTTTTCATATATTAAAACGCGAACGTGTGAAACATTTTAAAATCTACGGCGAAAATTTGTATTTAAATACCTTTTAAAAGTGTACTGATGATAACGTTTTTTAAACATGTTGAACAAACATCATAATACCCGATCAATTTAAAAACAAGTTATGCGAAAATCGATAGATAAAAAACCGATTTGTTTATTTAGTAAACAATTTATTGATTACTTATTTTTGGTTACTTATAGGTACTCATTTTAATGGAGTTTTATTAGATTTCAATCTACAGTGTGGAAAAGCCAAATGTAATGGATTCATTAATTCGGTTACTGCATTTTAACAGGAAATCTCGAATCAAATTTAAATTATAAATTGACTTTTTTTTAAGTGAAAAGGACCCCGTACAAATAAATAAATACGTATTTTTGCAGTAGAAAAAAACATCAAATATCATTAAAAAAAGCACCGTCAAAGTTTCTGAATATTGGATATAATGTAGATCTCGTTGACCTCGTTAAAAGTTCTTATAGATAAAATCAGATCCTATTACTACTTTTCTAAATATTAAATATTTAGTCTGTAAAATAACATTTTTTGGTAATACAATATAGGTAAATACAAAATAAGAAACATTGTAAACTAAATATTTTTACACACTGTGTTAGATTATATTGCAACGTTGTATTATTGGATGGTAGGCTACAAAAATTCATACCTACAAGGTGAACGGACTTAAGCTTGTAAGATGACAAAAGAGCCGGCGAACAATAGAGACTATTTTGCCATTCAATGTGCTTTTTTATATCAATTTAAAAAAATTCTTTAAAAAAACTAGCATAGCAATATTTGTTTGTTTAAATCGCCTTAGCAAATTTTTAATAATTACTACTGCAGATGTTTCTTCCTAAGTTTTCTTCTATTTCTTCTTATTTTTCCCCAGTTCCGCAATTGAACCTGATTGTTTTGACTTTCTTTTGTGTTTTTGTTCCTTATTTTTCTCTATACGTATTTTTCTCTGGAACTAATTTCGGCTGTATCCCAATTATCTTATTTTTTTTGTGTTTTTCCTGGATTTTCTAGGTTTTCCCCTGCTTTATTTTCCTATATTCCTGTTAGTGGTATATTGGCTCTATGGTGTATTAATTTGTATTTGGCCCCCATTCTATTTTTCCTACTGTTTCTTTTCCTATTTTTTTTGTTAATGGATTTCTTTTCACTGTTTTCTTATAGAAGTGCTCTGTTTTGTTTTTTTTTTTTAATTTCTGCTAACGGCGTGTATTCATACTTTTCTCTTATTTCTGCATTTGTTGTGTGTCTCTATGCTCCTTAATTATTCTGTAAATTTTTGTTTCTTTTCGTTCTAATGATTTTATGTTTTTATCTGATGTTGAATTCCATAAAGGTGCTCCATATAACATTACCGATCTTATGTATGAGTTGTATATTTGTTGTTTTAACCTCTTTTTTAGGGAGTTTGTTTTATGTATATATGGCCCTATGAATTTCCTAGCTACTTCTACTTTTCTTCTTGTGTTTTTTAGTTTTCTGTCCAGAGTTATCCCTAAATATTTTACTGTATCTGTTCTATTTCTTGACCATTGAATTTCATCTTGTGATTTTCTAGTGTCTTCTTTTGGTTAAATATTAAATTGTGTTTTTGCTTCATTTGCTTTTATTTTCCATTTTTTCATATAAGGTGTTATTTTTTCTAGGTGTCTGTTTATCTTATTTGTCACGTGTTAAAAATAGTTAGATTAACAGAAATGTATAAAAAAAACAGTTTTTTGAAGATGATTGGTTACGGAGATAATACCCGAACACAAATGAAAGTTGCTCGCCTATTTAATGAAAAATTTCCGAATTTGAAGCCTACATCCCAAGATACAATTAGCAAAATAGAGAAGCAATTTGGACATGTAAAGCAGATGGTAAGAAAAGCTGACAATGCACTGAGTGATGATAAAGGGCAAGTCAATAAAAGTGATGCTTCTTTGCCGAATAAAGTATACTATTTTTTCTTCAAACGTAGCAATTTTCAACCATAAATAATACAATTCATACGCTATTTTTACTCGAAATTAACTGTGACAACTATCAAAGTCGTCTAGATGTTAGAAATTAAAATAATTAAGTCGTCGGTCATGGGATTTGCGTTTTCCTGGTTACAGTTGTTTGACAGTAATTTTACGTTAATAAAGACAGCTTATTGTTGTTGCAACCGCAAGCGCAAATTTAGTGCAAAAATGGAAAACCTAAACGAAATTGAGTCCGCAGCTTATGATACAGTAGCACGTTTGGGGCCCTCCAAGTCCGGAATAAAGGATCGGTTAGGGTACAAGCACTTCCAAGAGTGGTGCGATAAAAGAGGAGTACGGCAAGTTACCGAAGATGTTTTACTGGCATATTTTAATATAATGGAAAATGAAAATAAATGGAAATCTTCTACAATGTGGTCACGATACTCTATGATAAAATCCGAGTTGGTTATTAGAAAAAAAATGTGGATATAAGCAAATTTTTAAAGTTACGTGCCTTTCTGAAAAAGACAAGCGAAGGATATACTGCAAAGAAGTCTAAAGTTTTCAGTAAATACGAGTTTGATAAATTTTTGTATGAAGCGCCAAAAAGTTGTATTTAGGATTAAAGTTAAAAAAAATTATATTGAAAAGCATGGAGTATACTCTACTAAATTATAAAAAATATTTCAGATTGTTTTGCTAATTGGGGTTACCGGCGCCTGCTGTCGATACTACGAATTGGTAAAAATGAATGTGGACATCGAGGATAAAAAAATGAAATAATTATCCAAATCCCAGACAGTAAAACACGACAAATTAGATATTTTACGATAATTGGTCAAAACTATATTAAACTGTATAAAAAGTATGCATCACTGCGGCCTGAAAATTTCACATATATTTTATAAAGTACCAAAATGGAAAGTGTTACCGAAGCGTCATGGGAATACATTCGATCAGCGCAGTAGCCCAAAAAGTAGCTAGTTATTTAAATTTAAACGATGCAAGCGCATACACGGGTCACTGTTTACGACGAACTTCAGCAACACTTTTAATAATTGATGGAGGCGGAAATTTAGAATGCCTCAAACGACATGGGGGCTGGAAATGAAGCACGGTTGCCGAATGATATATAGAGGATTCAATAAGAACGATAATGCTTAAAAAATTTTAAACCCTCATGATTCACCAACATCGGGAATGATTGCTGAAATTTGTGCTTGACCATCAGTATCATCAACAATTACCAATGCGTATCAAGGGTCGGGAAAATTTTTGTATGGTTTCAATTTTAAAAATGCTTCATTAACTAATTGTACTTTTAATATTACTATAAATAAAAATGATGTTTAATTGTTTGTGTTGTTGCTTTGTGGCATGTTTCATATTGTTGCCATGACAACATTTTTCCCTCCGCCATAAATAAATGGGAAAAAAAACTACTGCCGGCGGAGACATCAAACTTTGACAGGATCAAGTAATGTCATCATTATTTGACGTTTGCAGAAAAAATTTAATTCCAATAGGTCAAAAATATTTTAAAATGAGTCGAAATTTTATTTTACATTCGAAGTAATTTGCTAGTAGATAAGAAATCAAACAAAAAATGTATGTACTCACCAAACAAAACCAAATAAAAAATTATATAATCCGCGTGTAAGAACCAACTTTACTAAAAGTACCCCTTTACAGTTTACAGATGTTTATTTGGGATCATTTTAATTTCAGTTATTTGAGAAGAATTCCACAGGTTACGGTTACTTATGTTTTAATAACATTTCAAAGTGATTCATTTTCCTTATTATTTTTGTAATATCTACAATCATCAAAGCTTAATTGGTATATTAGAATGTCTGCAAAAAGGAAATACGAGAACAACGACTGAGAGCGGGTGCAAAAAATTACATCTACTATAAAGTAACTGTATTCTTTTGGTGCAAAAAAGTTTTTCGTTAAAAGATATTCCATTTTATGTATATTGTTATAAATATTATTTATTTTATACGCTTTTGCTTTTAATATTTAACATAAATAAAACAAACTTTACTTGCCATTTATCAGTAAATTAGATAGGGAGAGAGAGAAATAGACTTTGTTATCTTTTGTATTTTTTATAGAAAACGCTTAACTACTTAGAACTGAATAAAAATGATATAACAATTAATCGTTCAATATAAAAATACAGAAAAACAAAAATTACAGAGAATAATACGCATAATTTCAATATAAATATAAAATATAATGTGAATATATTACATAATAATATAGGTAAATATAAACTAATATAAATTTAAACCCAATCAATTAACTTAATTAAATTTGTTGTACGAGGGTTGCCTTTTATATTTCGGGATCTGGCACCCTGGAGTTGCAATCTGACAACTGACAGCTCCATCGTAAAGTTGGATATTTTTGAGGTTATTCGTTTTTATAACGTTTTGACATACGAGCGCTATTTTTGTTGTTTACAGTAACTTAAAAATTCATCTCGGCCCAAAAATGGAATTAAATCATAAGATAACCTTAAGCATTAGTGGGACCAGCATGCATACATTCAATATTACATAAATATTTGACGGTCAAAAAAATTTGTTCGCGTTGGATCCCACACAATTTGTTAATTGCTCAAACAAAGGCTCGTGTCGATTGGTCGAAAAATATGACCGCGGTGCTTCGAAACACGTCTATGACATCGTGACAGTCGATGAATCGTGGATTGTGAAAGTAAACAGCAGTCGACTGTATGGGTGTTTCAAGATGAGCCCAATCCAACAAAAGTTGTTCGCGCACGAAACACTTTTAAGCAAATGGTCGACTGATTTTTCATAAAAACTGGACATGTCGCAACCGTGCCACTAGAACAACGCAGAACAGTCAATTCTGAGTAGTACACAACTATTTGTTTACCAGTTGTCTTCCAAGAAATCAGAAAAACCAACTGCCAAAGACGGATAACTCTTCAACACGACAATGCGAGCTCCCACACATCGGCCCAAAACACTGCAATTTTGAGTACCCAAAACATCGATTTGATGAGTAATCCGCCGTATAGTCCTGACTTGGCACCGAATGACTTCTTTTTATTCTTGTACGTAAAAAAATAACTGAAAGGTCAACATTTTTCTACACCTGGAGAAGCGGTTGCTGCATTCAGAATGCATGTTTTGGGAATACCTCAATCAAAGTGCTTCGATAATTGGTTCAAACGCATGCAAAAGTGTAAAGATCTTCATGGGGAATATTTTGAAAAACAATAAAGTGATTTTCCATGATTAATATTTGGGTTTGTTCTCTAATCCCGAAATATAAAAGGCAACCCTTACTCTGTGGAAGTGCATCTTCCTAAAAATATTTATCAATGACAATTTTGATCAAAATTTTCTCTTTTATATTCTATTTCAAAATTTTTAAATTTAATGATAGCTATTTCATTAAGTAAAACTAATGTCTGTAATTCAATGTCATTGGTGTGTTTGTGAATCTGTGTGCTTAAGTAAATGTTATGCATAGTTTGACTAATCTGGTTGTTGTAATCTATAATGCTCTTAAGTGTACATTATACCTTACTTTAGTATTTTTTAGTATTTTACCTATATACAGTGTGAAAAATCCAAATGGAATAAATTTATTATTTTATACTCACTTCCACATTGTATACAATATTTCATGTAATTTTTCTTTAGGAGGTATTTTACGGAACATATTATTGATTACATCAAATTATACTACTATGGTATTACTTGGTAAATTATATGTAATTTAATTTACTAAGAACAATAAATAACTGCACAGTTAAACCAAACTTCCACTATTTATTCGAAAAATTCGCTTTAAAATTCAATTACAGTTGTTTCGCTATAACTAGCATAGTCAGATTGACATTTAAGTTACAATTTGTTTGTTTGTAGCTAGGTACCTGATGTTTAGGTAGAATTTAGGCTAGACCAAGTATGGAAGTAATAAGACATAACAATATTAAAGCCTAGATGTTAATAGCCCTAAGGGATTATCCTGGATGTAATTCCCTTTAAGATCAGTATAACTGTGCAATGATATGTTAAATAAAAACGTAGTATTTTTAAATTAATTATATGGCTAACGCTAACACCATATATTGTATAGAGTTTTTAACATGTTAATTATTAAAAACGATACCTGTCAGTAATTCCAACTTTATACACGATCTTTAATGTGGCATAGTCCAAAAGCTTCAACCAGGATTTTTTCTCTTATTGTCATTGGTTTTACACACAGCATTGGAATATAAAATACCAAAGATATTACCAATTTCAATTTCAAAGAATCCCAATTTCAAAGTTGCTACCGAATTACCGCTGATTGGTTCTACATTGGTGGACTGTTCACCAGACCAACCCTTCACTGGACCAGCCCTCTCCTGGATCAACCAATGGATCGCAGATGTAAAAAAAGATAAGTCGACCAACGTAAATAAATGCATTTATAATATTATACAGCTGTCTCGTTTTTCTTTATTTCTTAAACGTAATATCAAAATCATTGTCGAATCGTCAACTGTATTAGAATAAGTAGTTGTAAAGATCTGTTTGCGGATTATTTTTTTTGTAATGTATTCTCAACTTCATTCATTTTAGCACCAAGGAAATCTATTTATCTTTTATCTGTTGGTACATTTTCATTTTTTTTACTTCTGACATCTTTCTGTCATCTTATGATACTTATTTAAATAACGCAGCTTAAAACAACTTTCTTCAGTAGTATCATAAAAAATAAAAATATTTCAGTGGCGCCCTTATAATTTCTTAAAGAAACAAATATTGTACTATAGTCAGAGCTAATGAACTTACTCACTAACTCACTAACTTAACTAACATAATTTTTGCTGTGATAAACAGTTATAAATTTTGTTAATTATGAAATATCTTTTACAACTAATTAAAGACGAAATTAAGATTAATGGTTGTTTTATTGTAAATTACATTTTTCCTTTTGGTATAAGTATTGTTATTTTTTAAAAGTTAACTAAATATTTTTATAAATTCACTCAACATATACATCATATCACAAATTGACATTTGGTTACAAAACCAAAATGAATACGTATTGTACCATTCAAAAATTTGGCGTATGCGCATTCTATTCCTTCGCCATAATAAACTGCACCCGTGGTTGGGTTCAGATAAACAAACGTTTCATTTTTCCTTATTTTAGCGTAGCAATTCATTTCTACTTTTTTCACCAAATCTAGCATCTGGAAATAAAATTACAATGAGACTTTCTTTATGGCAATTCAGATAGTGAACGCGTGATAGAGGAGCGTGAGGTAGATTGTCACATTTATCTTTATTTAGGTTACCAATTGCAGCAAATTGAAAGTCGAAATCGATCTATTTACACATACACAAAATTTTTAGTATAACCCTTTGTTATATATTGTTCAACAATATGTTTTTTTAATAAAATCCTTTATAATCCTAATATTAAAGGAATTAATAACATTTTTTTTTATTAAAATATTTTAAAAAAAGTAATTCTATTTTTTCCTAAGCTAATGTTAAAGTGTTGCTATAACAACTGTTTTGAGTAGATATAAAGTACCATTTTAACCGGCAAAAGTAAAACTTTAACAGCAAGAGCGTTTTAACCTTTTTATTCAATAAAACTTACAAATTTAAACAAAAAATGAGCCAGAAGTTTTTTCACTCACGCCATTGATATTTTAAATGTTTTTCCACTTTTTAAAAGCTGGTATTCTTTCTTATACATCATCCTAGATTTTTGTGGCAATAATAAACTTTCTCCCTCCAACGCTGCATTTTCTGGCAGGTTTTCTTTTCTTGTGTTAATTCTTTTCCGTCCATTTCATATTTATTCACTTTTTACACAAAACGCAACAATATTCTCCGCAAAAACCAAAATGAACATTTGTTTGACATTTTTTGACAAAGTAATTCATATTTCTAGCAAAGAATCAAAACAATTGCGATTTTTGTGCCCAAAATTACAATTTTCTTTGAAATTTGATTTTTCATCTGAAGTCTTGCTGTAAAAAAAATTTTGTATAGCACACCGCAATAAAATCTTATCTTCTCGAGCATAATTAGCGTCTCAACAAACTGACGTCTCGACGTCTCGAAAAAGTACAATTTTATCGTCATGTGCAATAAATACTATTATTACATTTTTTATTAATTTGTACAGACAGTACAAAAAGAAATAAGATTTTTATTATCCTTTGTAAAAAATGACAATGACAATTATATATAAATACTACATATGTCAAAAACCAAAAAGGTAACTATAACTAATAAAATAAATATAACAGGACCTCCACAGTACCCCCTCCCCAGAGAGGCCCATCATACATTTCAGTCTCGAAATGTAACTGACGGTTTCGTCTGTCGTGTTGAGGTATATAGCTTGAGGTTGAGGTTGATGCCGCGTCTTCACCATAAAAAGCAGGTTTCAGTCTATCGACAGATAGATTTTTCTCTTTTCCATTCACTTTCACTTTAAAATACTTTTCATTTCGTGTTAAAATCTTACACGGACCAATAAATGGCGGTTGTAGTGACTTCCGGGTAGTATCATCCCTCACAAACACATGAGTACATTTCCCCAGCTCTTGAACGAAAACAAGAATTTCGACTCCAGCTTCCCCATTTCCTCTCATCCCTTTGAGACCCTGCACATCTTTGAAGTGATTATAGGAAACTGTCATTATGTCCAATAATTGATTTAATGAATCCTTTTCCAATTATTATGTACAAAAATAAATAGGTTTTTCAAGTTTTAAATTTGTGGAGTTCCTAATTATTTTATTAGTCACAGTTACCTTTTTTGGTTTCGGGTTTATATCGGGGTCACCAAATGTACGGACAGTACAAATATAAATAAGATTTTTACTTTCGTTGGTAAAAAATGACAATGACAATTATATATAAATACTACATATGTCAAAAACCAAAAAAGGTAACTGTGACTAATAAAATAAATATAACAGGACCCCCACAAATTTAAAACTTGAAAAACCTATTTATTTTTGTACATAATAATTGGAAAAGGATTCATTAAATCAATTACTGGACATTATTACAGTTTCCTATAATCACTTCAAAGATGTGCAGGGTCTCAAAGGGATAATAGAAAATGGGGTAGTTAGCAGACTCGTATATAAAAGTGAAGGTGAATACATCTTTCTTTGGTTCGGAACCCTTTTATGTTCCCAATAAGGAACTTCCTGGGAACAGGATGGTGTGCAATCTCACTGAATATATACACCAAGATTAAGACAAGCTAAAACGTTTGTCAATAATCACCTGAAAAAGCAAAGTTTCTTCCCAAATTAAGCAAAAAAGACGTAAGACACTGTTTTTTGAGGTATCACTTTGAAAGACTGCAGAACGGCATATATGTCAAATGTGAATTTCCTTTAAGAATAATAAAAAACTCTTCGTTTTAACAAAACTTCCAATATTTATTTAAAACAAACAAACAAAATGTAACTTTAATATGTCAATCTGACGATGCTAAGTCTAGTGAAACGGCTGTCATTAAGGTTAAAAAAGCAATTTTTTAAATAAATATTGGAAGTTTTGTTAAAACGAAGAGTTTTTTATTATTCTTAATAAGATGGACTTCCAAAAAGTTAGGGTTACTACAATTAATTTAATTGAATTTCCTTTACCTACCGAAGTTATAAAAAAACCCTGATTCAACAAGATAGAAGTGGTAATTTTTAAAACGCTAAGGAATAAAAAATAATAATAAGAAAAAACACTTGGAAGAGGTGGTGGCGTAACCAGTTCTGTGGTGTTGTTCCGAAATAATTGTTAAAAAAAAAAGAAATAGATATCAGAATTAAATAAACATTGGCCAAAACATTTATAAGATCAATGCTTTTTATTTTTTAATATATTAAACTTATTGACTTGTGTTAAGGAGGTGTTTAAAGGTTTTAAAAAATCATTAAAAATAAAGGATTAAACTAATTGTAATAAAATTTAGTGTCCCACTAAGGTCTGCAATGTAGTATATTACAACTTAAAGAAGAAAAAATTTATAACAAAATCGATCATGAAACACTCAAAAACATAATATTGTGATTATCTCCGAAAGAAATATACTAAAAATACAATTTTTGAAATCTTGATGAGATTATGAATAATGTGGGTTGGGGAATTTTTGCCAATACTTTTCAAATAGGGGGTGGGGAAGGTTCAATCTTGTTATAAACAAATGTCATATAACTTTTAATTTGTTTTTTAACCGATTTCAATGATTTTGGCGTCATTTAAAAAAGTTTCTTCTGTTTAATCAGATGAATAACAGAAATACCAATATTAAACAATTTTGTTTCCGCTAGGTAGTTCTACTTAAAAGAGTCGATTATTTTTTTTCCTCGGAAATTTCAAATATAACGTTGCTTTCTTTTTTAATTTAGGTGATAAGAAGATAAAAAAATTTAAGAAATTAGTGAAAAGCGCAAGTCTTAATCTTAATATCTAATTTGACATTTTAAAATTGAAATATCACAATAGTTAAATAGAAAACCAAAATCGTGTAATTAAAATTATTTTTATTGTTGAACGCCCTTTAAAAATTTTGCTAGCTCAGTGAAATTATTATTTTATTTTATTTAAAACCCGACTCTTTACCTTGGGTAGGATTCAAGAAAAATCAATTTGAATGCACTATACAACTCTAAATTATAACTGAAAAATTTTTTGATACAAGCTCTACATAAAACTATTAATATTATTCATTTGTTTATCACATAAAAACAAATTAATTAAACACAATACACACACAATTATTTTTGATAAATTGAATTAAATGGTAAGTACTTTTATACTATTAAAATACTTTGTAGATAATATTTTTGTTAAATAATTTGATTTACTCCATTTTTGATTAATAATCAGTTTATGATGCTAATTAATTACCAATCGACGTAGTCAGCACGAATGAGAAAGAAACAAGAGAGTGAAAATTGAATTTCCTGGCCTTTTTATACTTTTTTCCCAATTATGACATATAATTAGGAATTCAATTGTTTAGATTTGCAAAATTTAACCTGAATTTACAAAAAATGATAAAATCTTTTTACAAGTTTGACTATTTCTTTGATAATATAATGAAAATCTTTCATTCAATAAAAAACTATTAAAATTATTGTTTGATAAGTTTTTCCTTATAAAATTAATGTTTGAAATTTGCTTTTTTTGGGTATGTCAATCACTTTGAATTTATATAAATTTGAGCTAATAACATAAATTGAATCTAGGTATATGCATAAATCTCTTAAAATAGACCTATTATAACTTTTAAATACTAACTTTAAAGAAATAAAATTTAAGCTTTTAATTTAATCTATTATATGAACTAGATATTAACTATTATAAGTAGATTTGCAAAATTTAACCTGAATTTACGAAAAATGATAAAATCTTTTTACAAGTTTGACTATTTCTTTGATAATATTATGAAAATCTTACATTCAATAAAAAGCTATTAAAATTATTGTTTGATAAGTTTTGCCTTATGAAATTAATGTTTGAAATTTGCTCCTTTTGGGTATGTCAATCACTTTGAATTTATATAAATTTGAGCTAATAACATAAATTGAATCTAGATATATGCATAAATCTCTTAAAATAGTCCTATTATAACTTTTAAATACTAACTTCAAAAAAATAAAATTTAAGCTTTTAATTTAATCTATTATATGAACTAGATATTAACTATTATAAGTCCTTATTTAACTGAAATCTCTTGATATTATCAAAGATTGACATCTTATAACTAATATACAAACTTAACTTATTAATTTACATACATGCTTTTCTCATCCTAGTTTGCACACTGTTTTTACCTTTGTCTGAAAACATTTATTTATACAGTTTTTATGTTTTTAGGTATACCTCAGGTTGTGATGTTTTGTCTGAATACATATCTGTTAACGAAGACTACAAAGTGTCCACCTGTCACCATGTAAGTGCCTCCACCTTATAACTAATATTTAAATATTTAACTACTTAAATTACACAATTGTTTGTTAAACATATGAATTAAATTAATAGTTTTAATTATATTATTTTTTTAGATTCTAGTTTTACATTTTAATTTTACTGAAGCTTAGCTATTCATCTCAGTATATAACTTAACTTTTCGTAATAGCAAATTCATTATCTCCAACTCCAGACTAGAATTATTGAAAAAAGGGTTTTATTTAAATTACGTTACAGATAAATAATTGGATAATAGTATATTGTATCACAAGTGCAGAAAGTAATCTATTCCACCCGATGTGTGAAAGTTATGGCACGAGAGAACACGAGTAAAGCAGTCATGCGGTGTGGAATAGGTTTTCTGCAAGAGTGAGACACTATAATTTTTCTATGAACAAATTAACAACATATTTATTCAACTTTAAACTACATATTTGTATTTGTGGTAAGGGGAAACAAAATTAAGCTTTGATTTTTAATAAAATTTCAGACATTTTATTAAAAACTCATGCTGTTAGTTTAAAATATAAAAAACCTAATTCAATGAAATATTCATTTACCTATTTAGTTTAATATTTATGTGAAAATTAAAAGTTGCAGGTTAAATATTTTACGGTTTTTCCAACGCGAAATTCAGCAAGGATTTGCCTGATGGTGCCTTCACTATTTACATTAAATGTAAATAACTTGTGTACACCACATTTTGGCTTTAAATTCATTATTATTTCATTTGCTAGAAATCAACATCCTGTATGTAACGGTTATATTTAGAGTAAGCATGAATAGAAGGCAATCAATCGAGGAAATTCAGGGTAAATGTACAAAATGACAACACGACACACCAAAATGTGTTCTACATTTCGCGGTTTTCGACGCGAATCTTCACTCGGATATCAATTCATTCGATGATTGGTATTTGTTTGTACGTTCATACGAGTCTATGCTGATACATTTATTGAATACATAGTCTCAAATCATTACATTAATTTAAATGGAAAGCGTAATATTACATACAGTAAATGCTACCAGTATACGTGTTGATTGATGAACGTAATTTGGAAAAAAACATCACAAATTATTAAGTATTAGCAAATAAGAGATTAGCAAATCTTATCATACATTTTTAAGTTAGTGATAAAAGTGAAAAACTTAAATTAATTATAACGATTAAGAATAATAAAAAACTCTTTGTTTTAACGTAACTTCCAAGTTTAATTGAAAATATTTTCTAATCAAAAAAGAGAACATGTAAATGATTCAAATTATATATTAAATGACTATGATAAAAAATACCTAGTAAATAAAATTCCTCAATTATATGGAACTATTAAATTGCATAAAGAGTCAAAACCGATTAGACCTGTAGTTTCGTATGTTAACACACCTAATACTAAGGTATTAGGGAATATGTTCTCTAAAATTCCTCCTAAAGAATGTATAGTTCTAGTTAAAAAGCTATTAGATGAAAGAAATATTCATCCAGGTATAATATCAGATATAATTGACCTATTTAATGTATGCATTAGTCAAAATTATTTTACCTTTGGTAATAAAGTATATATTCAAAATGAGGGTCTTCCAATGGGAAATCCTATTATTTCGATTTTAGCAAATATTTTTTATGGATAATTAAGAAAACATAATCTTTAATTCTAGTTATAAAATCAATATTGTATTTTGGTATAGATGATGTGTTAGTAGGATTTGTAGGTGGCGAACGACATAATAATTATATTAATACCTTGCATCCTAAAATTAATTTTACTTTAGAAGTCGAAAAAAATAATTCTATTAATTTTCTAGATTTAGAAATTAAAAAAGTTAATAATTTAATAAAATATCTGTATAATAATGGTTACAAGTAGGTACATCTGTTAAAGGAAATAATTCATTCAGTAAAAGTTTGGACATTTCTGGAAAGGTACCTACTTCTTTCTTTTTTTTTATTTAAGGCCGATACTGGAGATTAATTTAGGGCTAAAGGACATACGGGAATATATCAAGAAAGTAAAATAAAGTTCCCACACCGAGCAAATGATTCAATAAGAATGGGTTACTACATAAAAGTTTACTATTGCTGAAAATCTTTTTACTACGATTATTAGATTACCTAACAATAACTTTTAGCCGAACTACTAGAACTATTAAGGCCTAAAATTGTTCAAAATTTTACATGTGGTATCTTTTGATGAATTCTTATAGATACGGTCAAACGGGGTTAAGTGAACCATAGTGGGTTAAATGAATCAGTCGAATGTTTCCATACAAAAGAGGGTGTTGTTCCCTCAGGTTTAAAATTAAAACGTTTTCGACTCCTCGTCGTCTCGCCAGTACGTCCAAGAAAGTACTACTACTAGATATTTAACCTCCCCATTAAACTTTAGCGATTGGCCCCACATACGAAGTTCCCTCAAGTCAAGGTTCCTTCTGTGGGTGAACGCTATCACGAAGGTTTTTGCGGATTAGTTGACATCCCTCCCTGCGGACACCCTTTAGTAGCTGAGACCATCCTCGTCTCCCCAAAAAGCGTACCTATTATTGTTCTTTCCCGTAACATATTACCAGTCCATCTTACAATGTCCTGTTCAATGTCACGGTTCTGCATGGCCCTAAGTATGGAATCGAAGGAGGCAACATTAAATGCCCCTTCAATATCCAGAAACGTACCTAGGGCTATCTCTTTATTTAAGAGTGCCTGCTCTGCTTTCAGGAGCAGTTTTTGTACCGGTGACTTCGCAGGACACCCCACTCTTATACGCAAACTGGTTTCCATGCAGAGGTTTTACCCTCCCGTAAGTACCTGTCCAGCAGTTTTTCTAAGGTTTTAAGAAAAAAGGAGGTCAGGCTGATAGGTCTGCAAGTATAGACTTATCAACTAGTATGGCCATCCATCCTAGACTTACCCTAACTTATAGACTAAACTTTAATTTTTTGTCTTGTTTTATAAGTTTAAAAATATTATTTTATTCTTACTATTTCCTTTGTTTTACTTCTAGGTTACTTATTCACATAAGACAGGTAAAATTATAATTATTTCATTAGTAGTTACCGATAAAGCAAAATATTTAATATTTTTCTTCATCTCCAAATTTATACTTTACATAAATAAAATGTAACGCAAAATAGTAAATTTTGTTTATATTTTGTTTATCTGCTTTAATTCTAACCTTCATTAATTCCCAGTATTAACTTGCTTTCTACTGGAATTATCTTCATTTTCTTCCCGAACCGCCTAATCCTTTTAAGGATGGTTTAGTACAAAATTAAGATTTATTGACATTATTGTCGGTGGCAAATTGTCTAGTTCTCTACCAGCACTTCCAACTATATTTCCTTATCAAATAAAGCTTGGCTTACCTACTTCTAATATGTTTATTTTTAATTATTTGGTTTTGTGCAGTCCCTGAGCAAATTTAATAATATTGAAAAAATAACACAAGGTTAATTTTAAAATGACAATTATTTTAAGTCTGTTTTATTGCTATATTAATCCTGATTATTAGAATTTTACCCTAATGAAATACGTGAAAAATTTGAGATTGATAGATATTATATTTTAATTTGATAAGGATGTAACTCAGTTTTAATTATCAAACAATGGATAATAAAATTTTATGATTTATTCAAAGCCCTGTTCGAGAGGTTAGTAAAAAGTTTTAAACAATTAAACAAAATATTATTTAAGTTAAATAAAAATATAAATATTTTCACGATATCCACAGTATATTGGAAGTGGAATTCGAAATGTTATCTACAATATGTATGAAAAAATTAAGCCTTTTTCCTCAGATATTTAAATTCTTTTTAATTGTAAGACCAGAAAAAATAATATTATTTTTTGTTTTCAGGAGAGGATTTAAATTCTTTACTTGCTGAATTAAAAGCAAGGGACGTATTTGAAGGTTCTCGAAGGTCTTTATCAAATTTATTAAAGGAAATTGGTTTCAATTGGAAAAAATAATATGAACCAAGACAGGGGCTCATGGAGCTCATGGAGGTAAACTCTCCGGTTATTTTAGTATAATTAATAATATCTGTAGTCTCTGTACCTATTTTCATGGTAATTTTAAATGTTTCTGTTCAAACAATAAGTTTTATTTTTCGTAGATATATCATACTCCATGCTGGGAATGAAAATGGGGTTATTGAGGGTGCGAAAGCAAAATTTTCCTCAAAAACCAAATTAAGCAATTACCATGGTAAAATGAATCAGGATAATTTTTTAAAGTGGTTTGAGAATCAGCTGTTAATTAATCTCACAGAACCCAGCATAATTGTTATGAACAATGCACCATATCACAGTGTTTTACTCCACAAAACACCTAATACAAGTTGAAACAAACCACAAATTAAAGAATGGTTGACTAGTCAAAACCTTGAGTTTACAGAAAATATGCTAAAAGTTGAACTTCTGAACATTGTTAATAGGTAAAAAATGAAAGTAATACTTCGAATTTTAAGCTTAACTTTGGAAATTTCCTTGAGATAATCATTTAATTTAATAAACCACCAGTCATAAATATGGCTGGCCATTTAGCCAAGCAATATGGACACAAAGTGCTACGTTTTTACCCCCATATCATTGTATTTTCAATCCAATAGAACTGATATGGGGTACATCAAAACAATATTATAAAAGACACATTGGCAGAGACGAAACCACTGAAAAATACTGTTTAAATATGTGGTCTGCAGCTCTTGAAACGATTACACCAGAAATTTGGAAAAAAACTATCCATCATACTGGAGAGGGAATTTTTAAATAATTCGATAGAGAGAGATTGTTGGATACAGTAGAGATTGCACCTATAATTATAAATCCTAATGATGAAACTGAAACTAGTATTGATTAATCTAATTATAGCGAATAAAAGCAAATATTATTATACGCTTTATTTTATTAAACCCATATACCCAAAATGAAAAAAAATATAAAAATTATGTTGGTACTTTGTTTGATGTCACTTCAAATAAGTTGTTTTGGATAGTTTTATTCGAATCGATCTTTAAATCTTGTAATCTTATAAAATTCCGGCAACACTGTCTATACGTATCGACGTAAAATTATGATGACGTGTATGAATTTTTGTTTTGCACCGACTATAGTGAGTTAGTTAGTCAGTTAAATAATATTATGTTTTCATTAGTTGTTCCAGCTAACTTTAATATTTTAATTTTATTTTATTATTTTTCAGTAAGTTTAGGATTCTAAAATCTAAATTTACTTAAATTTTTATAACTTTTTTAAATAAATATAACAATATACTATTTTACCTTAACCAAGTTTATCTAACACTTATTGTCCTTAAGTCTGGCTTTGTCATTTTTCTTATCTTCCAGTTAATTTTTATAAATACTAGCTATTTTTGTTATTTAAATCAGGTACATGTTTATAAAAAACTATTGTGTTTTTATTCATTTGTGATGTTGTATGCTCAACAATAATCTTATTTTCTGTTATCATAAATCATAACAAACATTTCTGTGATATGCGATAATGGATTTAAAAAGAAAAATATTACTTTATAGTGGCAATGACGGACATTATTTTGTTAAAGGAGATATCGGGCTATTTTTTTAGGTAAAACATTAAAACATATGAATAAGGATAAGGATAGGTAATAAGTTTTTAGAATTGCTTTATGTCTCTATTAACTGTTTTATACTACACCAGCTGATGCTTGTTGATCATGAGAGAGCCAATTTAAAATTCAACGGAAAATCAAATCTCTCACACCTACCTTTTTATATTGTATCCTGTGTATTTAAGTCGCTGAGTTAAAGCACTTTTAAATAAATCAGGTTTGATTTCGCTGAACATATACGAATTACCTCAATCCTAAAAATAAAAAACGTCGAACATCATTTTAATAACATAGTTGCTGTTCACTTTTGCTATAATCTAGTCTGACAACGTATTTTCTGATACGCTCGTCGTTATGAAGATCCCTGTATATTGTGGTATATTTATTGCATTACTTCGTACACGTATTCACTAAATTGGAATTCATACATGTCTGATTCCGCGCATCGTTCAACTTCGAATTTGAATTCCATACATAGATGATAAAATCATTGATGTTTCGTTTTAGTTATGTTTGTTGAAATGGCAACAAAAATTTTTGGATATTTAGAAAATGTTGATAATTTAAAATCAATACCAGAACAATGATGTTTATTTGTAATCTGATTGCTTAAATTATATTAATTAAATTTAATTAAAACCTTGTCGGATCACAAGCTGTTGTTATTAATAGATAAAATACGTTGTTATTGTTTTATAGTTTATTTACCAGGGTATAAACTTATTATAATCATAATTAGGGTAAATGTCAATAAATAAATAAAAGGAGGGTGTTATTTTGTTAACATGTAAAACTATGTATTAAGAATCATAGACGAAATTAAGGATATAAAATTGAAGTAATTTCATTATTGGGATGTTTATATCTTTCTCCATATTTTATGTAGTATTCCAACAGTCGGTCTTCATTTCCTATTGGATGAGAAGTTAATTGTTCTATTTATGGTTTTCGCAGCATTCTTTTTCATAAATACATTTTGAAGTTCTTTTCTTTTGGGGTTGCTCATCATATTTTTTTTCTGATCCATTACTTTTCTGATCCATTACTGAAAAGTGACTGTAAAACTGATGAAACTGAAATTTTACAAGATTTTATTTCAGGATCAAACGGTTTTTTATATGCAAAAAATGCAGCAATATAAAACTACTGATACCAGTGACCAATTAACAAAAAACATAAGCTCCACTTTGTATAAATTTCGGTAGAAGCAAAACTTGTAATACTTGTAAATAATATTAATCTTTAACAGATAAAACTTAATATTATTAAACGAAGAAAAATATCAAAATCAATGTCACAAAATTTTATTTGTAAAAAACAGCAACTAGTTTCGGCCTATCAATAGGCCATCATTAGGCTAAAAATTAAAGAGAGAGTGAAAACATTACATATCAAAGAATCAGTATAAACCTACCTTAATAACTATAGTTGTAATTGAAAATTAGCAACTTCTACCATGCTTGCACATAGCAAAATTTATGTATATCAAAATTGTGTCATTGAAAAAAGGAAAAATATTAAATGAAGTGAATAATGATTAAAAATTGAAAATTAAAACTAAAAACTAGGTGAGTAGCAACTCATTAAACCTAGTTAAGTTGCTACTCACTTGCTTAATGAGATGCTACTCACCTAGTTTTTAGTTTTAATTTTCAATTTTTAATCATTATTCACTTCATTTAATATTTTTCCTTTTTTCAATGACACAATTTAGATATACATAAATTTTGCTATGTGCAAGCATGGTAGAAGTTGTTAATTTTCAATTACAACTATAGTTATTAAGGTAAGTTTATACTGATTCTTTGATATGTAATGTTTTCACTCTCTCTTTAATTTTTAGCATGATGATGGCCTATTGATAGGCCGAAACTAGTTGCTGTTTTTTACAAATAAAATTTTGTGACATTGATTTTGATATTTTTCTTCGTTTACCAATCAGTCACATTTGTGCTATGGATGATTTACTTTTAATATTATTATTTGATAAAACTTTATGTTTTATAAACAGCAGTTACTTTTTAGGTGTTCCTGATCCAAACTATATAATCTAATCAATTAGATATAAATCCTCTAGTTCTGACCTATCAATATATGTTGAGCAATTTTCATGGCTAGAAAGTCTACTTTATATTTTCCTTTAATAACAGTATGTATAAGTGTCAAAATTCAAGTTGCTTTTTTTTCTTAAACATATTAGATCTTAAAGAGACGTAAAATCAGAGAGAAATATTGTCAACCAAAATTTTTACAAATTTTATGGACAAAGCTAAATATAAATGAGCTAAAAGTAGAAAAGCTGTACAACACACCACCCGCAGAAATTTAATTCGTATCTTAAAAAACGCAAAAGATAATTTTTTTGTTAATATTATGTCAATATGAGTGAACCGCTTAAGAGAGTCTTCAATATAAATACCCAAAAAAATTTTAAGTGTGTTATTTAAAGAAACTAAACCATTTTAAAGAAATACCACGGATACCATATAATTCAAGCTTGCTTATTAAAATTTAATGGTTAACACAGTCAAATGCTTTAGCAAAATAACAAAAAATTGAAGTCGTAAAAAGTTTGTTGTAACATTAGGTACGAATGATAAAGACATTTCCAGAGCTTTAATTCCAGTAACATAAGCACCACCTAGACATCAAAGATTAATTTTAAAATTTTTGTTTTTACAGTGTCTTACTTAAACAGCTTCTGCAGACACATTTTTATATTTGTATGGAAACATTGTACCATATATATCGGGTGTAGAATGTCTTTTGACATGAGGCATGACTGATGTATCATTTCCACACTTTTTGATTATTCCATTGGTCTTATTTTAGTCTTATCACTTGTATTTATCGTCGCCGTTATTCCTTCTTTGCACATTTTATTTGGTGGTCCCCTTTTTCTGCAATTAAAAATTGGAAACGCAAAACAGAAAACAGAAAATTGTGGAGAAAAATCAGCGATAAGATCTAAATCAAAGAAACGGGGACTGGTCTACCCCGTGAAATAGACCTAGTTAGCTTATAAAGCGGCGAAACCCCTTCAAGGGGTGTTAAGCCACGATGTATGTATGTTATTCCTTTTTTGCACATTTTATTTGGTGGTCCCCTTTTACTGCGTTTTTGTGAAGTCAATTAAATAGTTTTCTTTCGTGGCCTTGGGTCTTTCATTCTCAGGACGCGATCGTACCTCATTAATTGCTGTCCACTGAGATAGCCTCTTCTATTCCTGTTCTTTGACGTATTTCTTCGTTTCGAATTCAGTTTCTTATTGTTCTTTTAAATACGCCAATTTTCACAGCTTTAATTCTCCTTTTGCTTTGCTCTGTGATCCACCAGGTTTATAATTTATACAACAAATTGCTCTTTATAAGAGTTTGATATATAGAAATCTTACGTTTTTTTACCAATTTAACTACTCCAAAAAATGCTGTTTATGCAGCCTATTCTTCTTCTTGCCTAATTTACGTGATTTCTCTGTCACTGCATGATTAGACATTATTTTTCAATTGGATATAAGCCATTATTTTGTCTACTACGAATTCATTTTTAAGTCCTTCTATATTCTATACTCCTCCTTTAGTTTCCTTGCCATATACTTCGTCATCCTTGTCATTGACAATAATGACAGGGTCATCTGTAAATTAAAGGGTGTCTAAGCAAGTACCCTATACTTACCCATGTCTTGAGGTTTTCTTTTTAACATTTTATGAAGCAAGATCTTTACTTTACATTGTTCAGTCTGTTGTTGATATATTGGTCTCTTGTGGAACTTTTCACAGTTGTTTAACAGACACAGTGACATATGCTTTTTGGAGATCTATGAACATGAGAAGAGCACTTTGATTTGTAGCTAATTTTTTTTCAGTAAGTTACTTAAGACAAAATATATTGTCTTCTACCAGCTCTAAATCCCGATTTCTCTTCTGCCTTTTGCACTCCATATTTCTGCTCGAGTTGAACACGGATAATTCGTCCATACAGTCAACTTAAAGTACTTGTGACTGATATTCCTCTGTTATTTGAGCAATTTTATTTACTGCCAGCTTGTAAATAGATAATATGTAGGCAATATCTCATTCATCCCATACTTGAGAGCCATTCAGATATTCGTTTATGCAGTGGGTAATTATTTAAAAAAGTTTCCCATTAACAAATTTTATTAGCTCAGCTGGAACTTTTGCCCCGGGTGGTTGTCCATTTTTAAATATTGTTACAGCTTTTCTTACAGTAGTAACATCTACATTAATATTTTCGCCCTCTATCATAATTTCTGCTGGTGATCTCTCTTTCGTCTCTTGTCTTCCTTGGTAGTTTTTATATTGGATTGGATATAAATGTTCACCCAAATTCAGTGTTGATTTTCCTTCATTACTGTTCTCGATCTGAGAATATAACTTAATAAAATAAAAATATTTTTAAATATACCAATATCAAGAATTTTTAACTAAAAACTGTTCACATTAACTAACACACATTCACATCTACTGTATCGCATTGTTAAAAATGTAACATTAATATTTCGCACCCCATAGGAAACGATAAACTTCCCTCCAGATATTTCTGGATCATTAAATCCATCAACTGACAATAAAAAATGGTATTGTGTTCGAAATCCACTACGGATAGATTGGAACTTCAGTTTTATCATGAATCGGTAAATGTTCGAAGATTTTTTAAAAGGTAAAAAGCAAAAACAATTGAAAAAGAAATGCAATTTAATAGATATTCGCCCTTAATAACTTCGTTACTATTAAATTTTAAAAATATTCTGTTAGAAATGTCTTAAACCTTTTAAAATCCATATTGCGGAAATATTCTTTTTTATATAATGAACAAAGGATTTTTCTTCCCTGGGCTTAAAATCTGACCCCAACATATCCATCCTAATCGTAATTTATTGAATACTGCAATAATCAGACTACAGCCGAATTGAATCAGAATCGTCCCTAAAAAGGGACAAGAGGATGTCATTGAAAACGTGAAGTTCTGTTTGGAGATCCTTTTCAGGATAATGTATATATGGCAATAGGATCACTAATTGGTTTTTTTAGTCTGTCAGCTCTTTATTTAGTAATTTATTAAATGCCACCTCTAAGAAAATATTTCATGTAGGTAAGAAACAAACCTGTTTGTATTATTAAGATAGTTTTTTAGCTAAGGATTAATTCAATAGACAAGTGACAGCACAAATAACTTCAGGGGTGAACTATGAACATATTTTATTAACAAATCGCTTGGCCTAATTAAATAAATGTGACTTAATTATATAAAAACTTGTTTTGGTGATATGTTTATATGTTCAGGTTTTTTACTTTACAAAAATAAATATTTATTTTTTTTTTCAAAAATAAATATTTTTTTTTTTTATATTAACTTGAATGTGTAAATTTCATAATAAATCATTTTTTCTGCTTTTTCTTTTTTCTTTATAGCTTGACCAAAGAATACCCCAACTAACACCTCGTAGATAAATATATGAAATTCTGGATATATGGAGAAAAATAGGGCACAGTATAAGTGGCTATTTATGAAATTGATTGTTTTAACCTCTACTTTTTGGAAGTTCATCTTACTAAGAACAATAAATAACTGAACAGTTAAACTAAACTTCCACTATTTATTCGAAGAATTCGCTTTAAAATTCAATTACAGCTGTTTCGCTATAACTAGCATCGTCAGATTGACATATTAAAATTACAATTTGTTTGTTTGTAACTAGGTACTTGATGTTGATAAGGAAGTAAGGCTAGACCAAGTAAGGAAGTTATAAGACATAACAATATTAAAGCCTAGATGTTATTAGCCCTAAGGGATTATCCTGGATGTATTTCCCTCTAAGATCAGTATAACTGTGCAATGATATAGAAAAACAAGAAAAAAACTATATCATGCTGATTTTTACAATAACTTAATATATTAATGTTACAATAATGTCTTATCTATGTATAAAATGAAGACTCAATCAAAGTAAACAGTTTAATAGTAATTATTATATATAATGTTATGTTATGTCGTCGACTATTCTGACGACGCAGCAATCCGTTGAACTCACCAGAATGAGTGGCCAGAGTTTGGTTTTTGGGATATTTTTTTAAAAGTTAGAAAAAATATTTTTAAACTATATTTTATGAAAGCGAGCTTTATCACAACAGTTCCGGGATTCGATTGATGCGGTGTCAGTGATGACATATTTGGATCAGTCCAACCAGTCTTGTGTCATTTCAAAAGCCTTAATTATTTTGGTCATTTTTAATCCAGTTGAAATTGAAAATAAAAAATACTTTAAAACCAATTCGACGATGTACAATGAATAAATACTATCTAGCCTAGCAGGTTTTATAAACAAAACAAGTATTGGAAATGCAAAAGTATTTATTTTAAACATAAATGGATTGATAAAAATCCTTCCTCTCTCAGCTGTTTATACAGGGTGATTGATTAGTGTCAGGAAGCTCAGTAGATTTGTTATAGTAAAAAATAAAAAAAAAGTTATTTACAAAAATTGTAGGCAACTTTAAACTTCACATTTTAAAATTAGTTACAATCTTACAGGGTGTTCCATAAGATGGTGGCACACCAAACTTGTGTTGTTTTAAATGGAATACCCTGTATTTTATTTTAAATTTCAAATCTACATCACTTCCACCTCACAACAATGTAAAGTTTTATTAAGTTATACAGGGTATTTAAGTTATAACCAATTTTACCTGAAAATCGTATCAAGTTTAACTCCCTGTATAATTCAAAAGGAGTATAGGAGCATTGCAACCATAGTTTTTTAATAATTGTTAAAAATTATAAAAAATATTCGTTTTTATAATATTAGTTAAATTAAATACAGGGTAAGTCAAAATGCAAGTACATTATTTTCTTAGTAATTTTAAATAGAACACCCTGTATTTTATATCACTATTGAAAAGTACTAATGTCATAGGTACTTTAAATTTTATAGTTTTTCCTATACCTAAAGTTATCAGTTTTCTAGATATTTTTATTTTTTCATCAAAGTATTAATTTGGTAGATATTTTAACTTTATTATTGGTATTATTGTTAGTTGGCCATTATTATTTTGTCAGAAACTGACAGTTTGACATTATTGTTTATTAATTCAGTAACGAAATAGCGTAACAGAAAAGAAAACAATTTATTTCAAATAAAATTTATAAAAAATAACCGACGGATATTTAAAAAAAAAGTAACAAAATATAGAAAATAAAAAAAAAACAGTAATTTTAACTTATCTTACTTAAGTAAGGTGTTCAAAATGATAGTAATGAATAATTTATAAAAAATAACAGACGAAAATTAAAAAAAAAAAGTAACAAAACATTGAAAAATAAAAAAAAAACAGTAATTCTAACTTATCTTAATTAATTAAGGTGTTCAAAATGACTTCCCAAATGATAGTAATGAATTTTTATAGCATTCCCCTAAAATCCAGGTCATACCTACAATATCATTGCTAATTTAAATTGAATTAATTACTGAATCACTTAATAATAATTGTTGCTAATTTACGATGTAACACAATATTCAATTAACAAACAATAATGTCAAACTGTCAGTTTCTGACAAATCAATCATTGCCAACTAACAATAATTATTGGTAAACGTTAAAATATCTAACAAACTAATACTTTGATAGAAAAATAAAATTATCTAGAAAACTGATAACTTTAGCTATAGGAAGTACTTAATAAAATTTAAAGAATGATATTAGTACTTTTCCATAGGGTGTTCTATTTAAAATTACTAAGAAAATAATGTACTTGCATTTTGACTTACCCTGTATTTAATTTAACTAATATTATAAAAACGAATATTTTTTATAATTTTTAACAATTATTAAAAAACTATGGTTGCAATGCTCCTATACTCCTTTTGAATTATACAGGGAGTTAAACTTGATACGATTTTCAGGTAATATTGGTTATAACTTTTTAAATACCCTGTATAACATAATCAAACTTTACATTGTTGTGAGGTGAAAGTGACGTAGATTTGGAATTTAAAATAAAATACAGGGTATTCCATTTAAAACAACACAAGTTTGGTGTGCCACCATCTTATGGAACCTGTAAGATTGTAAAATGTGAGTTTAAAGTTGCCTACAATTTTTGCAATTAACTTTTTTTTATATTTTTTACTATAACAGATCTACTGAGCTTCCTCACACTAATCAATCACCCTGTATATTCTTAAAAACTGTATTCTCTTGAATACAGTACGAGGAAGTTCCATTTGGCTTCTACGTGGATTGTCTTTTTGCCCTTTAAAGCCAAATTTATGTAGTATTGTATGCAAAGTACTTCCTACACTACCTTCAAATATTTCTTTGTCCTTAAGCAAAGAATGTGCAGCTTTTAAAAGCATCCAAATAGACGGCCTAAGTTCTGACGTCAAAGCAGAAGGCTCCTCCCATAAAGCTTTCCAAACTTTACTGTTAATATATAGTGACTGTTATTAGAAATAAGTAAAAAGCGATCAGTTAAAGACTTTTTTATAAGAAAATCTGCAAGTTAATATTGGAAATTAAAATTCTCTTTTGACAATTACGCGCACGCGCACTTTGTTTGTAAAGATTTCTATAACCACGCCTTAAGTCACTTTAGACTTAGGCAGTCTATAACAATAATAATTGACTAAAGCAGCGGTTCCCAAAGTGTGGGTCGCGACCCACCACACGGAAGGGTTCCAGGTGGGTCGCGACGAAGTTTTAGCAGTAAAGTTTAAAAGCGGAAAAACGAAACAATATTAAATAAAAAAATTAAAATTATATCGGCGACGATCAGCAATGTTGCCGACACTAATATGCAAAAGTGGAAAACAGATATAAAACAGTTTTCTTCTTAATTAGAATAATGTTTTTCCCTCTTAGTAAGTAGAACAGTTTTGTTCTCTCAGATTTGTAAGTGTATTTTTCAATCTACTTCTTAGGAAGACGCACTTATAGAAATGTCCTGCGAATTTGCGATGAAAATTGTATTAAAGGAGAAATAGAACTTAAGTGTCCTTCTGGATTGAATCGAGGAAAGAATTTCCTGAAGTTTCCAAAGAAGCTATGAAGATTTTGATCGTGTTTAGTACCACATATCTGTGTGAAAAATCCTTTTCATCGTTGGTGTAACCTTAGGTTCTCTCAACAAAAACTGTAGTCAAACTGCATGGCAATATTCATGGCAGTAACTACTTTTAGATGTAGTTCTGAATATTTCTGAGAGATAGCGGCAAATGAAGATTGCAATCGGTAAAGTAGTCTGAGGGAGCCGAGTTCTAATTAAATGCTCCCTGCCATTCGCCAGCATAATGATACAGTAAGTTCAAACTTGCAGTATTAGGTTTTAGTGACGAAATAATACATATTAGTGGTGGGTCGCGAAAAATCTTTACAACCATTAGTGGGTCGCCAGCCAGAAAGTTTGGGAATCACTGCACTAAAGTATACTATTTTGTTCTGATAAGGATAGATTTTTTAATTTCGTTAACACCACAAGAAATAACTTTAAATAATTCTGCAGTAGTTGTTTATAACTTGATAATGACAATTTTCGATACTGATAGTTTTCTCCGTTTAATTCTTGGAGAAGACGAAGAGAACAATATATCCGATATTTTATTTCGATATTTTTTGTTTGACACCATCGCTTTTTTATACAACAATGTCGCTCTAAAATAACTAAATTTTAAATGAGAGAATTTTTTTTTAAATATTGTGGTATCACTGACTAATAAACTCATTGAAATCTATGACGTTCAACGTTTTTTAGTTTTAATTTTACTATAGATTTGTGAATATCTGAATAAAATATATAAATAGAACCTCTTCAAAATTTATAGATGCAAAAATAATTCGAGAAGCAGGAGGAGGATATATGAAGCATAGTGAAACATGGAATAATGTTATGAAAGAAGTAGAAATAGTCTTTTATAAACAGTTTATTGATATATCTTAAACCACTTAAAAATTAAACTCGTAAAAATTTCAAATAAAACAGTTTAGTATAAACTTTAAAAATTCCCCTTGGAACAATAAAACATTCGTTTAAATTTCAATTAAACGACCAGACTACCAATTTATCTCAAACGTGTTTCACGTTACAAGAATACAAAAAAAGTATCCTTCTCGAATTAATTTTATTCTGAGGCGCAACTTTTTCATTACCTACTTATTTTCGATAGTAACGTAGATAAAGAAAAGTCCTTGGATAAAAATATCGTGAAAAAACTTCATTAGTAGGCAACCTGTACAACAAAGTAATTAGGGAATGGATGCGGAATGTTATATTATTTTTATTATCAGAGAGTGGGTTATTTTGCCTTTTGAAAATAATTTTTTTTTTTAAGTAATAAGATAAATTTCTTAATTATTTACCTGTTTAATCTTGTTTTTGTCTCCATTTTCTTTTGACCCGACATGTAAATTAAGAATGCTAAGGCACGTGTTTTTAAATTTTTTGCATATGCAATATTTTTGTTCCTTATCTGCATCTAACCTAATAATGTTTTTATATTTTTCACTAATAAAAATCTTATTAAGAATATTAAAAAACTCTTCGTTTTAACAAAACTTAACCAATATTTATTTAAAAAATTGCTTTTTTAACTTTAATGACAGCCGTTTCGCTAGACTTAGCATCTTCGTTATAAAAGGCATTTGCGTATCGTAATGTAACTTTTACGCACGCAAATTTATGTTAGAATAAAGTATTTATAAGTAAAGGACTGTAGTACTTAGTACACACTTTGGATAGAGTGAAGAAAAAGAGAGAAACTTGTATTTTTAATAAGTGTGTATATTAATAATTTAAAATTTCTTAGCTAAGCGCTTTCAACCATAATATATGCCATCTTCTGAGCTAAATCTAAATTGGAAAATCACCTTTTAAATTGTTGTGGATGTACGTATTTGATGTATTTTATTTGTTAGTGTGTTTTTGAAGATCTCTCTTGGGAAATATTTAACTTAACGTAAGTTACTTTATTTATATTTAAACTAAATTCATATGATTTATACAGTTATTTTCCAATTTAGATTTAGCTTTGAAGATTTTATCTGAAGATTTTATGGTTGAAAGCGCTTAGCTAAGAAATTTTAAATTATTAATATACACACTTTTTAAAAATACAAGTTTCTCTCTTTTTCTCCACTCTAAGGTATTTATGGTGATTACCACTATTATACCATGGTAATTGTTCTACCCTTTTTCATCCTTATTGTATTGGATGTTTTCCTCAGGGTTCGCTAATAGTTCCTTTACATTGTATCAGCAATGTAATGTTTACTGTGGTTTTACAACATGTAAGTACTGATTTTGCCATTACAAGAACTCTCCCATATTGACCTTCTCTTGCTCAACCGGAAACCCACAAAATAACTCCTTTTGCGTGGTTTCACTTGAAGCCTGAAGCATTGTTCTGTTTAGCAACCACCTCTTATTCGCCACTAACCATATCATACTCATACCACATTTTAATAAATAATTTCCCTTTTTTCAAAATTTTCTTTCTTTTATAAAGTTCCTTATACAATTTTATAATATCAAATTAATTTGTCTACTTATTTTTTTAACATCTTTAATTTCATGTTATCATGAGGATTTTTGGTAAGTTGATTAATTTACATATTGCATTGCATTGTTTAACCAAGTAATAAATGTTTGATTATTTAATTTGACATTTACTGTTTTTATCATGACATCTGTTAAATTAGTTAATGTACTTAGTTTGCCTTTGATTGATGTATCAAATAGCTTAAGTACTGATTTAATATTGTATTTTAATATATTATAATGTCTTTTTAAGTTGCACTTTGTTTCATCACCTTTTAGAAATTTTGATTAAGAATATTGTAACCTGACTACATGTTTGTTTTGTTTCATTTCAAATTAAAATTTTTATAACCTTACAATTTTTCACTATATTTTACAGTTGTTCATTTAATTGTAATATTTTACTTACAAATATTTTATTGTTGACTTGACTTTGAATCTATCACTTTGTTATTTTTTCTCGTTCTATTGGCAATTTATTGTATTTTATAGCCTGATGATGGTCAGGTAAAACCGAAACTAGTTTTAATTTTTAAATTAAACATTGTGGGATCGATAAGATATTCTTAACTCGGTTCCTTCGTCGCCTCGTCCATAAACATCTATCTCGTACCGTAATAAGACAATTCCCGGACTTGTAACGTAAATAACTCTTAACTGTCTAGTCTCTTAGACCCTTTTATTTTACGATATGAGAAATTGGTATGTAGCTGTGTTTGACCTAAATATACAGCATTACATTTAGGACAATTAATTTTGTAAACACCAGATTTATTAATTTGGGTAATTTTGTTTTCACATTTAACAATTTTGTACAAACATTATTTTGTATTTTAAATGATATTAATGCTGATGTTGCCGAAGATATTATACATCCAGGATAATCCCATAGGGCTGATAACATCTCGGCCTTAATATTGTTATGTCTTATTACTTCCATACTTGGTCTAGCCTTAATACTACCTAATCAACATTAGGTACCTAGCTACAAACAAATAAAATGTAACTTCAATATGTCAATCTGACGATGCTAATTCTATAGCGAAACGGCCGTCATTGCATTTTAAACGTATTTTACGAATAAATAGTGAAAGTTTAATTCAACTTTTATTTGTTCACTGTTCTTAATAAGATGGACTTTCACGTAGTAAGGGTTAGTACAATAAATTTCATACCAGTAACTGTTACTTTTTTTGATTTTCCACTATATCTTAATAAATATGTTAGTTTTTTTTTTAATTGTTAAACTCCGAACGGCTGTCCTGAACATATTATCTTTTTTTCGCTTTTATCTTACTTCTTTTTTAACGTCGATATATTTATAAAACTCAATAACAGTATTATAAGATAACCTTACCTACAAAAAGAGAAACAATATTTAATGTTCATACAATATGCAAATGGGATTTAAATATTGTACCATTAATAAAAGACAAATGATAATGGAGTAATATCGTTTACGAATGTGGCGTTGTCATTACTTACAAGCTATTCAAAAATATAGAAGTGAAAACCTTTCAATTATCTACCTCGACGAGACATGGTATGACACCCATGATACTCCAACGAAGGGTTTTGTTGATTCATCGGGAAATTGCAAAACAAAGGCTCCATCAAATAGAGGACAAAGAATTACAATAATACATGCCGGATCAGAAACAGGTTGGGTTCCAAACGCTTTATTGTTATCAGCAAAGAATATTAAAGATTCAAGTTTAGATTATCACAAAGATACGACAGCAGAACTTTTTGAAGATTGGTTTGAGAATTATTTATTGCCGAATATACCGGAAAAAAGTATAATTGTAATGGACAATGCAACTTATCATAGCCGTCAATTAAATAAAGTACCAAATAGCAACAACAATAAATGGGAAATTCAAGAGTATTTGTTAAAAAATAACCTTTATTTTGAAGAATCGTACACAAAACGTGATCTCTTACAAGTTGTAGCAGCGTTCAGTATTGAAAAAGAATACGTTTGTGATACTATTACTAAAAATATGGGCCACACAGTGTTACGGCTCCCCCCATATTATTGCATGTTCAATCCTATAGAACACATGTGGCATCAGCTAAAATCTAAAGTTAGATCGGAAAACGTTTCACCCACATTAAACTCAAGTGTTATAGAGTTAATCAGAAATGTGACAAGTAATATTCCCATTGATAGGTGGAAAAATTCGATTCAGCATGTTATTAAGGTTAAAGGTACATATCGAAATGTTAATGTAACTGTAGCACCCTTAGTTATTAATTTAAATGAAGACGATAGTGATACTGAACTACATTTAGATTAAATAGTTGTAAATAATGTGGAATTAGTTCATTTGTTTAATCGCAATTAATAAATAAAGTTAAAATTTGTTTTTAAAAAATTTCGTGGTTTTTTTTTACAAAATAAATTTAAGTTTTAGTAAATGTTAACTTAGTTTCATATAAATCAATTTTTTGGGATACCCTGTAGTACAAAATATTTTTAAAATGTGGCCATGATTAAACTACATCTTTTTTATTTGAAACATTTTTTGACAACATCTGCCAATTAGATGAAATAGATCAAAGCGTATACGTATACGTAAGTTTCAACAGTTTTGTTTAATTTCAATTAATAAATAAACTTAAAATTTGTTTGTTTGTTTTTAAAAAATTTCGTGATTTTTTTTACAAAATAAATTTAAGTTTTAGTAAATGTTACTGAGTGTTATTTAAATCTATTTTGAAAACCGGATTACGGATCTGTTAATGTTTAATGTACAGTGAGAAATTTATAACCTTTCATTACTAATCCCCTAAGGTCAGGTACCGAGTCAACGAATTATTGTGAAACGTACTTTAAATGCATATAAGTTTAATTCCATATGATAAAGAATTCTTTAAAGTACTATTTGTTGTTTGTTAAAAAAACAATTTTTACAACCCTGAAAAGAACTTTTATTTCGTTAAATTGAGTCCGGTAATAAATATTGTCGTTGCCCGCTTTTTATAGTTAAAAAGTATCAAAAGACTCAAAAATACCGGTATAAATTCAAGGAAACGTAAAGTGCAGGCAATGAAAATTAAATTCTAAGAAGCATAAAACGTTTAAAAATAAGAGATGGAGTAAAGTAATGAATCGCAAGATAATAAATTGAACTAATATTCTATCATAATTAATTTCTTGGAAATATTTTCCTTCAAGAAAAGAATATTTGGTATAATAAATAATGAAGGTGGGTTAAAATTGCCAATAACTTAGAATTTATTTTTTTAAGTTTGTGCACTACCCTTTTCTTAGAATCTTTTCTAAGGGAATACAACTGATGTTTTGGAAAATTATAGCTGCAATTACAGTGGTAGCTCATGTGAAAGTAACTTCGTCTTATTGGTGAAAGCAAACGACAAAATGCATCTGTAAAGTATCATATTTCGAAAAATTATCCAATTAAAACCGGCGTCAATGCAATCAGTTTCAGCATAGCGAGTCAAGACAGGTTTTTCAGCTTCAGTTAGAACAGAGATTTTTATGCCAAAGCGAAAAACATAGTATTACAAGTTATCATAAAGTTCCTTTTCGTACAAATTTTAATTAAAAATTAAATATTTTCAAAATATAGAAAGTAGTAAGTCAATGACAAATTGATCACTTTTTCACATCGATTTTATCTGCAATACTTTTAATATCTTAATAAATTCAATTTTGTTATGTCAATTCTTCTCTTAAGTTATGCTTATGTAATGTTTTGTACCAATTTAATTAAAGTTTAATTCAGCCGTTTAGTTGTTTACTGTTCTTTTTAACCCAAAATCACAACTATGAAATGTTTTTAGGTAACCCAACCAGGGATTATAGAGAGGGTGGTCTATTGTAATACGTCAGGAATATAGTAGTTTTCACAATAAATGGTATTGACTGAAGGATTATAATAAAACCAATTAGACCCTTAAATTGTAAAATCCAAGATGCACATCATAAATATAAAAGGATCCGATTCAGGTAATTTTGTTTTTTAGAGAGGGATTGTAGAGAATTACAGCTTACACTTCTTGTTCATTTTAGTCTTTGTATTTCATTGGAATTGTTCACTTGTGTTACGGCGTGCAATAATTTTATAACATTTATTTGTTATTACAGACATTAATAGCAAAGATTTTATACCCCAACGTACAGAATAGGCAGTATGTGGCGTCCGTGGATAAAAAGTAATAGTGCTTCTTCCAGTGGTTCGTTAAAAAAGAATCATTTATCTTGTGATGCGAAAATCATTATAAAAAATGTGTATAATTACTTACTTACTTCAGCAAGTATATAACCAGTAATTTGACGAAGGTGCCTCTTACTTCAGTTAGACGAGTTGTTGAAAATTCCATGGAATCAAGACAAAAGCGTAAAGATTCCGGTGTCACAAAAAGTCTAGACGACTGGGACAAAAAATTGAAAAGGCGAAAAATCTGCACTATGTACGATGAGCAGCGTGCCCCTAAAATTAAAAGTCTGAAACAGCGGCTAATCAATGACGAAACTCACATTAACTGTGGCCTCACTACTCTTTGGCGGGCTCTATCTGCAATGGGCTTTAAATATCGCAAAATTGACAAGAGACAAGTAACAATGGAATCCACACATTTAATAAACTGGCGTTCTGAATATATAACGTCAATAAGAAAATACTGGTTTGAAAATCGGCCAATACTCTACCTCGACGAGACTTGGTTTGACACGCATGATACCCCTTCCAAAGGATGGTCTGATTCCCTGATAAGTGTAAAACAAAAGCACCATCAAATAAAGAGAAGAGAATCACAATATTACACGCAGGATCAGAAAATGGTTGGATCCCAAACGTTATGTGGCTTTCTGCCATAAATATTAAGGACTCTTGGAGATTAAAAACTTCATGGCTGCAGTCATTTTCTTTAAAAAAAAATACGTTTGTGATACAATTGCAGAAAAATTGGGACATACAGTGTTACGACTACCTCGCTACTACAGCGTGTTCAATCGCATAGAGGTTATGTGACATTAACTTAAATTGGGTGTGCGCGGAAAAAATACTTCCCCGACTTTAAGTGGTAGTCTGGTAGAATTAATTGGGAACTGTAGGAATGATATTCCTACCGAGAGTTGGAATAGTTCTTTTAATCATGTTATAAATGTTGAAAAGTCGTACCTTTCTGTAAAATCAATTGCGCCAGTTATAATTAATTTTGATGAGGATAGCGATAGCGACACTGAACTAAATATAGAATAAAATTGTAGCATTTAAATAAATTACTTGTATATCTCCTATATTATACAAAATTCAAATTTCTTAAGTTCGACCCTGTAGCACATTTACATCTTTTACCTGATGATTTTCTACACAATGAGATTAAATCGGGTTGTTTATTGCAGTTAATAGGGACTTAAAGCAGTTCTAAAAATCACTACGTATCCGTATATGTATCGCAATGCGCATGTGCAGAAGCGATACGTGGGTTTCGTTACGTTACGTGAAACGTATCAATCCGTCACACGTATCTAACGTAACGTATCACATTATTGTGTTCCGTGATCGCGTTTTTCAATAATTTAGCTATAAAAGTGATGTATGCTCAAAAATCATAACCTTATTTTCTGTTCATCAATCATAACAAACATTTCTGTGATATGCGATAATGGATTTAAAAAGAAAAAGATTATTTTACAGTGGCAATGACGACATATTATTTTGTTAAGGTAGATATCGGGGCTATTTTTTTAGGTTAAAAATTAAAACACATGAATGGTTACGTTACGTTACAAACGCATTTGCTTTATGCTTCTTTTTGCTTAGTTACGTATCTCCTTTACGTTACGAATACGGATAAGGATACGTGATACATTTTTAGAATTGCTCTATCTCTCTAATAAGCCAATACCATTTACTGTGAAAAATACTATACAAAGTGGCAAAAATCGAGTAATACTAGGATCATACTTGGAAAAACTTTTAAATTTTTGACATTATACTTGTTTTTTTTAGTACTTTGCTTTGATTGTTAATAAAGTATAGTTTACTCCGTAGCATATAGTTTTAAATAAAAATAATTTTACGGCAATTGTTAGAACTTAAACTAATTAACACTTATTTAATATTTTTTAATTGCTAAAACCTAATGAACTAATATTAATTACATTAGTTTAACAATTTAGAATATAATAATATCCGATATATTCAGAAACTGTAAAAAGATTTTAGATCTAATTAGTCAATTAGCAATAAAAACTAATAATCATTTTTACGAGGTTTTAGTAAATAAATTTAACTTTATTTTCAGAATTTCCATTAGATATTTTATTGCGTCAAACATAAATCAGGATAAAGCTGCAAAAAGGATTTTTAAGCCATTAAAAATTTAATAGATACGATTCAGTTTTCTCACCCTGGAGCCCTTTTAATTTAGATTGATGCCACTTAAAAAAGTGCTTGGTACGCAGAGTTCATGTAAAAGAATAGTTTCAATATTATTTTTAGTTGAGCAAAATTCTTAAAATTACTTGAAAAACTAAATAAACTGGTTTATTCATTTTATAAAATCATCACCATGGAGATTAATATCAGAATAGTTTGAAGTAGACCCATTCAGAAGAGCGAAAACAAAATGGGCAAATACCTCATGCCTTGGTCGACAGCCGTTTTGCTGTATTAAAAGAGTCGAACCAAATGGGAACTCCTGTTCTTGAAAACATAATCGTTTACTATTTCCTTAGATAAATACACCAGGATTAAGATTTGTAGATATATATGAAATTAGTAAATACTTATTATGGATTCCATTTTTTTAAACATGAGGTTTTAAAACTAATACAAATTAGGGACGGTTTACCAGTCACTCCAGTTTCGACATGACAGATGTGCACAACCACAAATCCAATAATATTTGTTTTGGTACGTGGATATGACTATTAAATAAGGAATAGTTTATTACAAATAACAAGTGTGGAAAGTGAAATATTACGCACCAGTAAAGTTAAGCACGTACCGTAAGAAATACACTTTCCAACAGGTTGTGTACATGATTTTTTCTAAAACTCTAATATTTTTACAATATTGAAATTTTTAACTTTATTTATAAAATTTATTTTACTCGTTAGTCATGTTAAAGATCAGAATTTAAACGAGTTTAGATATTGCATGGAAATATACCTAATTAAAATCTAATAACCACCTTTTCCAGGAAATAACATCAAAATTTTTTATTAGCTTAATGATATTTTAATTTTTTCGTGGGCTCCATGAAAATAAAAAGGAAAATGGTTACTGGAACCCTAAGTGTTAGTATTGTAACTATTTTGAACATTTACATTTACTCCCTTAGTATGCGCAAATCACCCCAATATACGCTAAACACGCAAACAATTCAATTCATTGTGCCACTGTATGCAACATAATCTCGTAGTAATATTAGTATGTTATATTATACAAAAATTTAGAATAAATTCAGCACACAAAAAAAACATATAAATATGGTTTAGTATACAATTCTTTAGCTGTAATTCCATTTTTTGTATCTATTATAACTAATTTTCACTTAAAATGTAAAAGCAATTTTTATGAAAATAAAAAGATGTTCATATCACACCTATAAGTAATAAAATAAATAGGTCTAATTTACCTTGAAACTAAAAGTATACCTAGGTAAGTGTATATTTGGTTGCATAGATAATGCAACTCAAACAATTATTTTTATAAAAATAATCATTTGATATTTATTTTAAGAAAAGGTAATATTCCTTGTTCAAATTAAACAAACTAATGTTATTTAATCACAAAAATTATTGGTTTTTTATTCATTAATCTTAAAATATTACGTTCGTTGCGTTTTTCAAAAATATCACTAGTGAGTAGTATTGCTTCTTCTTTTTTTATTTTTCCGAACTCGTATAATGTACTAATTTTCGAAGAGTCAAAACTGTGTGTTAAGTTTCGTTTTCAAAGGGGGTCGTGGAAAAGCCAAATAGTCGTAGTAAATAGTATATTGTGAAACAAGTGGGAAAAGTGCTGTTCCCAAGTGTTACACACTATACTTTTTATACGACTGCAACTAAAAAATAAAATAATTTGGTAATTTCGCATATTTCGAAATATCTGTTATTTTTTACATTTATTGTACTTCTTAACATCGAGTACTGAGACCACATTGTAGAAGCATTTAAAGTTTTAGATAAATGTTCAAAATAAACTAAAAGAACGTTTTCAGAAAAGTATTTCACTTTACAAGTTCAATCCATAAACTTATCGTACGCTATTTAATATATCTTTCTGGAAGTTACTGATAATCAGTCCAGAGTGACAATTGCCGCTTTCTTCAGAATTTCTGGCGGTTTATTATCAAAATCACTTTCATCTGTATCCATAATAACACATTTTATGAAATTTATAAAAACTTCGACAGTACACAGAAATCTCATGAACCTAGACTGCAAGCCACCCATGTAAATTCTCCATTTAAATGTACATATCGTGGGATAGATTCATTTATCCCACGGCTTTGGAAAAGTCTAGCATTGTAGCATCGAACAATGTGAGAATAGAGCTATATTGTATTATATTGTCTGTAGTAATATCACAAGAGAGTGAGGATAAATTGAAAATAATTCGACACATTTTAGAAAACTTGCTGCCATGGCAACAAGTTTGAGAAAATGTCTGGAGAATTATTTTCTAATTTATTGAACTCTCGTGTGGTATTCGATAGATTATTTTTTGACGTTACAATCAAAATCACTTTTGTGGTTTTATATATATTTGGTTGTCATTCAATAAGAACAATGTACATTGAATTATTCTCGCTGGAATAATGTAAGTAAATTATTCCCACTATACTAATGTTTTGATTTGCTAGAACGTATATGAATTATTAAAATTGAAAATGTCCATTGGTTTCGAGAAACGTCAAAAAATTATCGTTGAAAAAATATCTATTTTTTCATTTTGTAATAAGTATTGTAAATTGTAAAAATCACTATAAAAATACATGGATATTTAAGATTTTCAATAGGTTGACTATTAAATCAGTATTTTTTTGTCTTTGCGTCAGATAACCTTACATTCTATCAAATGGATTGGGATTTAGTTCTAATCAGGTAGTCCCTTTATTTGTCTACCTTGGTTAATAATGAACCAGCTTACTACCTCAACATAAGTCAATAAAAATAGTTTCAGGGGCTAGTAATGAAAAAAGCTTTTTTTAGCACCTGTAGTTACTGAAAATTTAGTTTACTAAAAATCAAAAGAAAAGCCCGAAGGCAATGCCAAAGAATTTTATTAATTACGATGGATAAAAATATTCGTGACTAGTTTCGGCATTGAGGCCATCATCAGGCTTAGTGTGAAATTATATACAAATATAAAGGTGACACTATTTACTTTAAAAATACTTAAAAAACACCTGTAAGCATTGTTAAAAGGGTAAATAAAAACAGGTAAAACATGAACTATTAACAAGTGTAATTTTTTTAAAAATTAAACCGAATAAAATTGAATAAAAGTATATGTTATTTTTTAAAAACGTAAATTAACAATCAAAATCAATAAAATTATAGGTTATTATCCCCTATAAATTCTGCAAACTGATAAAAACATAAAATTAAACTTAAAAGCTAAAAGCTGCTTGTAAGCTTGTTTTTCCCCATCAGTCACATTTGAAATATGGACGGTTTCATTAGTTAAATAAATAAAACTAAGCAATATTTTTTTAAGTTCTTTAAAATAGTAGATTTGAAATACATATTTTTCATAGAATTCCAAAGAGAGTTTGATCCCCTTTACTACTGCCATTTCATTTCGTTTTTTTGTTAATTTTTCTCTTATTTATAAAAATGATAAATTAGAACTAATTAAAAAAATTCCATTGAGGAGATTTAAAATGACTTTTTGATAAAATACTTTTACATTTTTTGATAACTGAATGTTTTTAAAAAACATATATTGTGTAGTTAATTCTTCTTTTTTCTTTAAATTATTTAATCTTAAACTTGCATCAAATATTATGGAGTCACATTTTCTTGGAAAACTGCTTGAATGTGAGAAAAAAGCTAATTTAAGTTTGAATTCCAAACTTTAATCTAGCAAATCTTTGTGCTTTTCATTAATATCTTTTGTTGTAAACGACTCAGAACCTTTATAAGAAAAGCACTTATAGAACAACTTTATAGCCCTACGTGTTTAATTATTTTATTGATTTTTGTGGCAAATCTTTGTAAAGAAACATTTTTATACCAAAAACTGACTTTTATGAGAACAATACTTTTCTCTTTGGAAAAGTATAGTTTAATATCTTTCATTTAAGCAAATTAATGTTTTTATTTTAAAGAATATGGTAGGAGAGTTGTTTTTTAGATTGCTGGTTTTATTAAACTACTTTTATTAAAAAGCTTGATATACGTTCATTGATTAGTACGTGCTAATATAATTCTTATTATTATTGAAATTTATTGTTCTAACCCTAAATCTGTGGGAGTTCGTCTCACTAAGAGCATAAAACAATAAAACTATTTAAAAAACTACGAGTTTTATTTAAAAACTTAACCTAAAACAGCTGTCATTGAACTTGTTTATTGTTGTTATTATTATTGCCTCATTGGAGATTTCATATTTCTGTTTCGTTGTGTGATATTTTGTACAATTGGATTTTCAATTTTGTGGGTGTTATTTTTACGAAGAGTTTAATGAGATCCCATTATTGGGATCACTGTTATGTGTACTGTTATCTATTAGAGGAATAATATAAAAAGTAGTTTTATTTATTAATATTTGAAATAGATTATTTTAAGACTTTTTTAATTAGTTTCCTATATACAATAAAAAATAAAAATGCATATTAAGCTACCAGTTTCAATAATTTCTAATTATAAAATAAGTTAAGAAAGTAACAAGAGGTATCTATATCTTACAGCCATTAAAACAAAATGGCGGCTGTTTTGTTACAGACGTTTAAGCAAATGCAAAAAAACCATTGAAGGTAGCCTTATTTTTATTTGTTTAAATCAATTCAGTAAATAGGACCTACTGTTTCTGGACTTCATTATTATTTTTATGTTTTTTTACAGAAACGCAATTTAGATATCATTCGATAAATTCATTGTCTGTTTTACACAAAATAAAAATAAATGAACCAACATAAATGTGAACCAACAAATATCTTCTACTCGAGAAAATTTTTCTTGCGAATCTAAATGATATAAAACGTCGGTTTTTTTAAAATAAAACGACTTTAGAAACATTTTCGACGACTGTCGAGAAACCTCTTTCTTGTACGATGATATCTGAAATAAACCAAATGAAACCGAATCAAATCTCCTTTGTGGAAACGTCATGTCTCCTGTTTTACATTTATTTTTGTCTTTATTTATTCTTTATCGCGACTTCCACTTCACCGCATATTATTTCTCTTTTAGGAAATTTTTTGGTCTGAAGCTGAATGTCAGTTTCCCGAAGATGCGCCGACCCGATGCGACGGCTTCCGTTTAGCAAGGCCTTTTCAAAGGTACATACAACGGTCGTTTTATTTCCAGTATCGACTATCGCACTCGTTATATTATATCATAACCTGTCTTACATTTTTATATAATTCTTACATTTGTAAGACATTGACATGCCGAACAATACCTATAGTAAACACTCGGACTATTGTATTTCCTTACTATTATCACTTTCTTAAAATTTCCGACAGTAAATGATTAATAATTGTAGAAAAAACATTGATAAGTTTCTGTAGTTTAATATGATTTACTAAGAAAAATAAAAAATTAATCGTTTGAACTTGTTAATGAAGAAATACAAATTACGTTTCCACGATGAAAAAGAAAATTTTTAAAACTAAAAAAAATTATTTAACAACGAAATTTACAGCTTTACAACGTTCTGGCATATAATAATAATAATTATCTTTCAATTTCTACATATTTATAATATAAATTGACCCAAAAGCTAAAACCAGTAAATTAAATTTTAATGTATAAAGATATACAACCAAACAACAAAAATATTTATAAAAAAGGAAATGGAATTCTTCCTATACTATAACTCTTCGGTCCCTAAGAACGGAAAATATGTGATATATTTTTAGTTTTCTTCATGGAACTCTCTTCTTTCTTCTTTCTTCTTTCTTCTTTAAATTGAAAAATATTTGAAATTAATTGAAATGACTTTTTAAAATTATTAAGTTTCTTTCTTTTTCCTTGATATTAAGCAAAATTAAAAAATTATTAGTCGAATGATTTTGAAATTTTGAAATTAAGTTTCTTTCTTCTCTCTTGATATTAAAAATTTAAAAATTGTTAAATGCTTTAAAGTTATATTGAAAATTGCTTAATGATTTTGAAATTTTCAAGCTTTTTTCTTCCTCTTCTTCTCGGTTTAAAGTGCCAAATGAAGATGGGTAGTGGTCTTTAAGGAAGGGAATATATGGAAATAATGTGTGTGTAAAGTTATTTGAGTGGAGGAACAAATAACCTGCTAAAATATTATTTAATTGAGGAATCCCGTCTGTAAATATTTAATCGTATTAAAATTCTTTTAACTATATTGAATAAAAAGTGAATAAAGGTATTCAATACTATCTAAACTAATTCTATTTTTGGGGTATTAAAAGATGAAATATATTAAATTAATTTTTTTATTATCTTGAAATCGTCTAGTCGACGATCGATTAATTAAGTTTCCTAGGTTTGCGTGCGATGCTTTTATGGTATGTACCTTTGTCGGTTTCCAACAATATCCCACTGTCTTTTATAACTTTTGTCTGTTTGAATTTGGGCATCTTTTGGTCCCATGCTTTTATACCTATATACGCTATTTGTTGGTCTGAATAATCTGGAGAATATGATCTACTTTGGTTTGCTTCATGGTTAATTTTTGTTTTGTTTATTCGTTTCTTTTACAGATTTTGTCATATATTAATTTAGTGGGTTGTTTATGATTTTGAATATAGTTCGAAACTCTAAAATGATCATTTAGATCAAAGGAATATGGGGTTATTGATATGGCATTTTATTACTTCGAATGGGGTAAAGTTAGTTACAGAATGGATTGAGCTATTATAAGCTAAAATTGTATGTTTCATTAATTGGTTAATATTGAGATTTTTATTGTCTTCTTAAACATCTAAGATGTTCAATAATTGTGGAGTGGAACCTTTCAACCGGAGAGTTTGAATTGCTATTTTTAGCAGTAGTATAATGAAATTCGATTTTGTGCAATATACAGAAGTTTTCTAAATCGAAGTTTTTTAATTCTGTTCGCAATCGGCAGTAATTTTATAGGGTAAACCATGGTGGGTAATGAAACAGAAGATTATCTTACTGACTGCGCCAATTAAGTTTCCATCATCAGGTTTAATGGTTTCTAATTTTAATTTAAAAATATCTCAATTAGGTAATAATGTTTGTGTTAGCCATTTTATTTACTTTATCAAATGAACTTAGATCGTCTGAATTTATAGTGTATTTGAAAATCAAGAGAGAGTAAATTCCCAGAAATGTTTTGCAGTTATCAGTGTTAAAGGCAGTAAACCATAGACGTGCGTTTTCAAAATTAAATTAATATGGAAATAGAAATATTAAATTTGTTTTAGTTATTTATACCTAGATTACCAATTTTAGATAGATAAACATAATTCGTAAGTAGTAATTTAATTTGGGTAAAATGAAGAAAAAGTCAATATTATTTTAGGCATTTTGTTTTAGGCATATGTTTATTTACAAAATATGTATATAATATGTACAGATAATTACAATTACTTATAAATTAATATGAGGAGCTAAAAAACAATTAAGTAGGTATATGAGAAAAAAAACCAACCGCAAGGATAAAATTTGACGAGCAACATGCAAAAAATACGACAATATTAAATCTTAAAAAATAAAAATCTAAAAATAAAATTAAAGTACATAAATTAATAATTTTAAAGTTATGGTTCCTCGCACTCTGTGTCAGAAGATTCACCATCTGATTCTAGAGAAATTACAATGGGCTCTATAGTAATATCAATTATGTTATCTAGCTCCCACATTTTTTTTTATTTCTGTAACGTGTCTAATACATTTTTGCCAATTTTCACTCTGGTTCTTTAGATATTGCCTTATTGAAGAGATTTTTAACATCTGATAACTTAGAAGTAGTGTTATTTATGGCAACATAACCTTTAACTTGAGTCCATATCAATTTCAATTTCTCATTTTTTGGCTATCTCCTCAATATTATATTTTTTATGATTTTGCTTATGTTTTTTAGCAAAAGTTAACAATTCTGCCCTCAGCATTGTATTGTCAAAGGCTAAATTTTTAGAAGATAACCATTTTGCAATTTCATCCTTTTTCCATTTAGTGGTTGGTAAAGGTTCAAGTAATCTGGAGTGGTAACTTGCATTGTCCATTACAATAACCGATCCTTTTGGTATGAATTGAATCATCTGTTCAAAATATTCCTCAAACACGTCTCCATTCATTTCTTTGTGATAATCAACGGGTTTTTTTTATTCAACTAAGAGTAAACCATTCTCAAGAAAATTGTTTGTACTGCCTATATGACAAATAATTAATCTTTTACCTTTTCCTATAGGTTCCTTAAAACCAGTAGTATATCCTTCTAGAAAAGCTTGATGGGATGATTTTATATTTTTGTCTTTCCAAAGTCTTCCTACACAATGTCCTTCATTAACCCATGTTTCATCTAAATAATAAATGTTTTTATTTTGAGCATTAACTTGTTGTATTCTTCTGAGATACTGTCTTCTCCAACATACAATTTCTTCAGAATCAATTAGCATTGAGTGTCTGCCCATTTTTTCAAATTTAAAGTTTAACTGATGTAACGTTTTCCATAGTTTATCCCAGCTTATTGTGGGTAAATCAACATCATTCGTAATGGCTTGCAAAACTTTATCCAAAGTTGGTATTTGCTTGTTTATAAAAAATGAGTGAACAAGCTTACGAATAGCATTTTTAAAAAACTCGTCCACGTTGACTTTTAATAGTTTTTGTCTACCTGGTTTCGGCTTTGGTGAGGTTACTCCACCTGATTTTTTCTCCTTTAGAACTCTATATATTGTAGATTTTCCATATCCCATTGCCTTAGATGTTGTTTCAACTACACTGTCAATAGTGTTTGATGGATTTTGATGTTTAAAATAGTGGTACACATTCACTACAGCACTCTTTTCATTGAGCGATAAATGGTCTAGTTTTAATTTTTTCACTGGCGTATACTCACAAACTGCTTTTATTTTTAGTCACTACTATTTGTCACGTTTATCGAAAATCAAATAACTGCATTTCTAGAAACTTAAGCACTATTTAAGTCAAAATATCTGTCATTAGAAGCTGTGCCATTCGGAGGTCGTTAAATAACAATTATCTCTTTCTAATCTGGTTACGCCTATGACGCACGTTAATCCTCTTAGGCCTACTGTAGTAACAATGAAAGATCATAAAATAATGTGAAGTCCAAGAAATTTAATAAATTTTGTATTGAAATTAACAAAAACAATTTAGAATGCATTACAAATATTGAAGTTTTACCGCACGTACTGTACTATAGTTTTGCATACCGAATTAGTTTTTATTCTGGGAATTTACTTTCTCTTGATTTTCAAATACAGTATAATGAATCTCCAATACGCAACTCGCTCAATGATCTCAATAAATTTTCTACCTCGCTCATAAGAGTGAATTTTTAATAAATATATATATGTATATTAATGTATAAAGATATAAAACCAAACAAAAATTTTTATAAAAAATAAAATGGAATTCTTCCTATACTGTAACTTACATATTGTATTCTAAAAGCTATCTTTTTTTTAATTAAATGAGGAAGTTCAAACGATTAGTTATTCTTAGTAAAAAATTAGTTTGATAATACCATGACAGCTATTTTTCTACAACGAACATGTTAGATTGACATAATGAAGTTACATTTTGTTTATTTGTAGCTACCTGATGTGATTAAGTAGTGGTAATGCTGGGTTTATAGATCTAACTAAACTAACAATTAGGAATTAACAATTATCAACTAACAACTAATAATTATGAAGGTGTTTATATATTCAACTAATAATTAGAATTTTAGATTTAGATTATTCCACTGTTGACGATTAAAATGACGTTAAAAAGTGTTAAAAACTCAAAACCGAAAAACTGAATCTGAACCTCTCCAAATCTGTCTTTACATACAATTGATGGTTAGGTTATTCTGACACGTTCTGCGCGTTCTGTCTCCGCAATATCTTGCTTTTAAACCCTTCATTTAATTGACAGTTTACCTTCGGTCTCTGAAGAAGATAACTTGGTTATCGAAACGCGCGTCAGGCAGTTAAAAGTGTGTGTTGGTGTAGTGGTAGTGTAAACGGTTTCGGTATCAGTTTCGCCAATGGTTCCAGATTGAACATTTTAGATGAAAAAGTATAAACTCTATTATACATTCCCTTATTCAACATTTAAAATTCTTACTTATTAGATAATTAATTTAGTTGAATCTCCAAACCCAGCATAAGACATAACAATTTTAAAGCCTAGATGTTATGAGCCCTAATAATAATGTTTTAGTTAAACTTGGAAGTTTAGTTCAAACGTTTAGTTTTTTATTATCCTTAAGATAAACTTTCAGAGCGTAAGGGTTAGTATAATAAATTTAATTAATATGATTTCTTACTAGGGAGGCCAAAATTCTTTGATCTTCGCGACTAATTTGAAGTACAATTTTTTTCATGTGTTTTCGAACTTCTAAAGTTTAATTAAACACTCCGCATGGCGTATAAATAATTAAAAATGTATAAGGGAAACTTAATAAAAAGGTTTTCGAGGGGGATTTAAGTCAAGCATCTTCGATCTTATTTTTATAAAATAAATATTGTTTATTTACAATCGTATTTTTTTAAATCCTGATCACGACAGAAAAAATAAGAAAAATTATTATCATTTGTAAATCAACAAGTGCAATGGAAATTATCAATTTATTTTCATTGCAACGGTTACATTGTATAATAAATCGTATTGGGTCACTGGTTTTAATTAAAAAAATTTCAATAACTAGATTTAACAGTTTTCATATTACTTTAATAAATAATAAATAAAGTTACTTATCATTACGTCTGTATTAACTTTAAAGGACCTAATAATTTTGCTGTAATCTGCACTAGTGCAAAACTATAGCCTAATTGTATGCTCATTGGCTAGGCCGCTCTAAAGGCGATTTTTAGCTGCGGTACCAGCACAACACTAGTCCAAGAATGCGCAAATACCCTAGACAGACTGGCCTCAAGACGGGATGTAACCCTATTATGGGTACCGGGACATAGCGGTATAGTAGGCAACGAGCGGGCAGATGAACTTGCCAGACAGGAAGCCAACAAACCTTGCTACGGACCCGAGCCAATATAGGGCTAAGCAGAGCACAAACCCCAACCCTACTTAAGGAATGGGCGGAGAGAGGATTAGAAAATAATGGATCAACTGCAGTGGTCTTAGGCAGGCGAAACAAAAAATCGCCTATCCTAACACAGCTAGGACAAAATGGTTACTGGATAAATCCAGATCATAGCTGCGCCTGCTTGTCGGAGTCCTTACTGGCCACTGCGGACTTAGAAGACATCCAAACCTTCTGGGCGTAGTCGAAGACCTAGACTGCCCAAACTGTGGTGATGAGGAAACTTCTTACCACTTCTTAGGCATCTGGGAGGTGTACGCACAACTCAGACAAGACATCTTTGGGGTCGAAGAATCTAGGAAGTAGACTTGCACACCAAACCCTCCATCCAAGGGACATCATGGCCTTTATACGAAGGTCGAGGCATTTCGGGAGGACGCCGAACGAGTGAAATACAGAGGGGAGAGAACCTGGGGTATGGCAAAAGGGGGCCCGAAGGGCCTACTTGCCAGGCATCAGCCACCCCGCCAGCTAGATTCATTCATTCATGCCCATTGGTTAAAACAAACAATAAAAAATAGTCGGAACTTTGTTGACATGTCAAATTTGACAGTTAAAAGGATGTTTAATTTATAACATCAGAAGACCTTAAATTATTTCCGGAATTTTTTTTTAAATATTTGTACATACATACCCGAAAGATAATTTCCGAGAATAATTCAAGCCTGTGTGATAGCCTGCGTGACATTCGGTAAAAAAATTTCACACCATAATTTGGAATAAAATTAAGGCAATCTGACATTTTAAATTAATTTTTTCGCTTGTCCAGTTGGCAAGTATTTACAGGTATATACATTATTCAATGGTTGTAGATCACAATATGTTTACCTTTTCAATAGTCAAAAATTTCCACATAAATATCGTGGTGCTTAAATTTTTTTAGTTGCCATGGTAACTAACCTAAATTAGGGTATTTTATTGGTTGAAAGTGGAGGTGAGAAATTTTCAATAGTAGTGCCATTAGTGATCGAATTTTTGCGATAAGTCTATAGATTTACTTCTAACCTGAGTTGTTTAAGTGTTTTCTTTAAGAATTTCATTTGATTTTAGAAGTAAAAGACAAACTAATAAGATGAATTCCTACACAAATGGTATTTTGTAGACTATATCACGAACGAAGTATGATTGGTAAAGACAACTTCAATAATTTTTGTGACAGTCGACAAACTTCGTTAGAAAACTAGGAACATGACAAAAGAAGCATTTATCAAAAAACATACAGTTTAAAAATTCTTAGGTTGCAAAAGTGGATTTTGAAATCGTCACCAGAAGGCGCAGATATTTTAGGACCGCTTCAAATTTTCCGACCAGATAAAATATGTAGTAATCAAGTGATCCTGGATCAAAAACAAACTTGGGACAATCATGAAATTGCACCAGAAGTTCTGTGAGTAATAATCACGGTGGTACCTTTTTTTATATAAAAAATGGTTTGATGTGTAAAATTCTGTGCTTATATCTTTTAACACAAGTATCAAATAGTAGGTTATTAAATACTTTTCACCAGATTAAATATCTCCAGTGTGTTGTATTACTACTGATCATTTGATTTAAAGTTCATTGTCCCTAAAATTTGCAACAATGTTGTATTTACAGTTCTGAAAAACATATTCGAATGCTAAACTATTTATTCGCAAAATAAGTTTTTAAATTCAATGACAGCCGTTTCGCTAGAATTAGCATCGTCAGGTTGACATAAGTCATTGCATTTAAAATCATATTTTGCGAATAAATAGTGGAAGTTTAGTTCAATCATTTAGTTGTTTACTGTTCCTAAAAATATGGACTTTCGCATAGTAAGGGTTAGGTTAGGTTTGGCTTGTCTAAGTTAAATTACGTTCTATGAAGTTGCAAACAAATTTCAACTGAATTTATTTTTTTTTTCATTTCTTTCTGTGTCTCCGGATTTTAAAATAGGTACCTATACTGATTTGTTTTTTTTGTGAGATTTTTAATAGCCACCCTATATATCTTACCGATTTAGTAAATCTAGTCAGATACGAGTATATTCAAACTTAGTTAAGGACTTGGAAGCTTCATTCTCGATTCCGATGGAATTTACTACGATGTAGACAATGTCAGTTGAAAATTTATTCCGGACTAAGACCTGAACATTTTCTGTTTGCAAACGTGGTATGGAAATAAAAGCCACGTAACCATTTAACTCGGTATATTCTTGTTTTTCTAGCGTATTTCTAAAATAGGGAAATTTGCTATTCGTAGTTAAATTTGTAGAAACTATGGCTTACTTTCCTAAACTGACATTAAAACCTTCTTTATGTTATGTTACATAATTGACTATTTTTAAAATAATAAATTTAATTTTTGAATTATAGGTATTTCGAATTTTACAGACTATTTTTCTTAAAACCCAGTTTTTGTAAAGCTTTCACCTTTCACATTTATAATTTATTGTATATATATAATGAATTCCCTTTTAATTTGATTTGATTTTGATTGACCCAAAGAGAGTGTTTTTCTAATTATTAATAAACATATTCCAGTCGCTTCTATATAACGCAATCTTTTTTGTTTATCTTCAATTTTTACCTCTCCATGATAAATTTTTTTCCATAATATTATCCCACATTTCCTAAGACCTTCCCCGATTTCTCTTCATTTCAGTTCTTGCATCCCAGATTCTTTTTACAGTTGTCATCACAAATCCTTTGCAAGTGTCCTCGCCGGCCTAGTTTTCTTTGATCTATGACATGATCTATTTTTTTAATATAAAATTCATCTATGATTTTTCTATTTTTAATTTTGTCCAATCTGATGCATTCGTATAATCTCCTCATATATCAAATTTCTGCGGGTCCTTATTTACATTTTAGTCTTTTATGAAGTACCAACGACTCGCATCCAAAAGTAAGAATGGGTCTGTAAATGGTTTTGTACACTTTTATTTTAGTTCCTTATGTTACTTTTTTTGTATTTATAAAACAATTTTTTATTCCATGGTATACTTTGGTGCTTTTTCTATCCTTTTGTTTGTTGACTCCCAGATTCGACCATAGTTATTCCCAGATATTCAAAACTATCAACATGTCCTATTTTTTACCTTCAATGATGATTTGCATATCTTTTTTATTTGCTGCTGTAGCCATGACGTTAGTTTTTGACTTCATATTCATAGTCCATTCCATTCTTTGTTAGTTTTGTTGTTCAAAATATTAATGTTTTTTTCTAAATATTTTTTGCTTCCAGCAACAATTACGATATCATCTGCAAAAGCACAAAATGATATTTCTATTTTTTTAATTTTCTGTATCCAATATGCAAAGACTTGGACTTTTCTTTCTTTTTTTTAAAAGGTCATCCATAAATGTAATAAAAAGAAGAGGAAGTAGACCTTGCCTTATTCCTTGCCTTGTGATGAATATTTTAGACTGCATGTTTTTACTGATGACCATATTTCTTTTTTGGTTTAATACACATTGTATAACTCTGGTTAGCTTGTTGTTTATATCTCTCTTTTTTAAACATTCCCAAATCCTATTTCTAGGAACTTTGTCGAATGCTTTTTCCATATCAATAAATCCTAGATAGACGGGTTTAGATATTGTTAACATTTTATTTATAATCCATTTATACTACATGGTCTTGTGTACTTCGACATTTACGAAAACCTCTTTGCTCCTGATTTAAAGTTGGTTCAATTTGATAGCCTTTTTTAAATAATTTTTTCAAATAGTTTTAATATTGTACTAATTAAGATTATGCCTCTGTAACTATCACATTTTCTACTTTTTTAAATATTAATCAAATTTTCCCAATCTTTTGGTATTTGTTCCTCTTTACTCGTAACAGAGATTTGTTTCCTTCGTCTCCCATATTTTTCTGATGTAATTTTATCAATTCCTGTAGATTTTCCATTTGTGAGATTTCGTGTGGCTTCTATTAGTTCTTTATACTGAAACACTTGTGGACTTTAAACACAATTTATTTACAAAATGTTTAAATACAAGAATTCAGCTGGTTACAAATTACTAACTGTCGCTTTTTACTTTTAAACTTCACCAAGATTAAACGAACATACCTCCCAACACAAATGACCCGCTTTATATACGAAAATTTTGACATTTTGATTTTTCTCGAAAAAACTATTTACTACAATCCAAATATTACTAGAATGTTCTCGAATAACTACCAACCTAAAATAATTATATATCATCTCAAGTTCCTGTCAAAATATTCTTCCTCATTCACGGACTCTGCCCGTTATGACAAGCAGCTACATCAAAATACATGCATTCCTCTCGTATTTGTCACATTTATCCGTCACACATCTGTCACCCGTTGCAATACGTTATGTTGTCGTTATTAATATTGGGTACATTCAGGAGGTCCCAGCGGCTGTGATCGCTTAGAATGAAAAGTCTATCTGAATGTAGCGCTGCTTGAAATCTATTCAAGAGCGGCTAAATGTTTTGCTCAACGTAGAAATTCTTCGCTTTGGAAAAAGCCACAACATGCTGAGTGGCTAAATCTAGCCGCTGGGACCTCCTGAATGTACCCATTATCAATGCGCTGTTTCTGATCTTCTTTTGTTCTATATCAAAGACTTCATTTAGTAAATTTTGGAAATGTTCTTTCCATCGTTCCATGATTCCTGTTTCCTGTAGAATAAAATTTTTGCTTAAATTTTCCATAGATTTCCAATTAATTTTTACAATTACCGAAAACGTATTATTACAGTTACACAAATAAATCAATTCGTTTTATTGTCTTTTTTGTCTTCGGAATATCCATCAAATTAAATCGGTTAACCGATAATTATTTACATACTCCCATTCATCTATTATTTTATAAATTTTCCTGTAAAACACACGAATAAAAAATTTTTTCTTAAAATCTGTCGTGATTATTGAAATGAAAAACCTTTCTTTGACTAAAATTGGATTAATAAATTTATTATTATGCAATAAGTTTGCTTCTTTAAAATAAAAATGACATACTGAAAGATTAAAAACAAAGATTTATTATTAGTAATTTCAAGTAAAAAACCCTGAAACTAAATAACAAAAAGGTTATACTACCTCAGAAACTACCCAAGAAATGTCGTTAACGTCTGATTTTTCACCGATTGAACTTTTACGTAACGGGAAAACTAAAGTTTATCAAACGTTTATTTAAATTCAAGACGATGTGGAATTATTGAAAATGGAATAACGGTGTATATAAAGAGACTCTCCTTAAGTATGGAAACAAATAACACGTCTCTTGTATATTTTCTGCATTTTCATTATTTTCTGAGTGTGTTTTTTCCCGAGCGTTTTTATATGGAGGAAGAGCACGAAGTAAGGTTTTTATATGTACCCGAACGCTGACAGAAACAATAAAGATTTCGTTTTTTTTTCTTCTGGGAAAATGTTGGTTTTTCCCGTTGATGGGCAAGTTGTTTTGTATTCGTTAACTGTTTCGCGAAAATCAAAACAACTACGGTTGATTATGCGAAAGTATTTGCACCACAATGAAACTTGATAAATATACAGAAATGCACTCAGGTACAATTTTTATAAATCAACAAATTTATAAATAATATTTTGAATAGTATAATGATTGTTTTAGAATTCAGCTATTTAACAAGTTGATTGATTGTACTAACCCTTACTTTTTGGAAGTCCATCTTATTAAGGATAATAAAAAACTCTTCGTTTTAACAAAACTTCCAATATTTATTTAAAAACTGCTTTTTTAAAAGACTCAATGACAGCCGTTTCGCTAGACAACTAGCATCGTCAAGTAAGATTTATGGAACACTTAAGAGCATATAGATTAAAACAACCAGATAAGTCAAATTATGCAAAACACCTACTTGAACATCCAACCTCACTCTTACACACCAATGACATCCAAATACTACACATTTGTAATAAAAAACAAAATTTAGATTTCCTTGAAGAACTTGAAATAAAAAGACATCTAGCAGATCCACAATTTAAAGTTGTTAATGAACAAATAAATCTGGGAAGTTCTCCACTTTTAAAGTGTTTGCTTTGATTGAGTCTTCATTTTATACATAGATAAGACGTAATTGTAACACAAATATATTAAGTTATTGTAAAGATCACCATGATATAGTTTTTTTTTCCTGGTTTTTCTATATCATTGCACAGTTATACTGATCTTAGAGGGAAATACATCCAGGATAATCCCTTAGGGCTAATAACATCTAGGCTTTAATATTGTTATGTCTTATTACTTCCATACTTGGTCTAGCCTTATAACTACCTAATAAACATCAGGTACCTAGCTACAAAAATAAATAGTAACTTCAATATGTCAATCTGACGATGCTAGTTGTCTAGCGAAACGGCTGTCATTGAGTCTTTTAAAAAAGCAGTTTTTAAATAAATATTGGAAGTTTTGTTAAAACGAAGAGTTTTTTATTATCCTTAATAACAAGTTGATATTTCCGAATTTTGGATTATTAAGAAAATAAAGTAAAAATTCAATTATATTTCAAGGGGTGGAAATATATTGTGCTGATTTATTTTTACTTGCCTCCCCTAAAAGGAAATAATTTATTTAAAATAGACTTGTTGACCGGTTTTTTAAATTAATTTTATATTATTTAATTGAGTTTAAAAAAAACATTATAAATATTTGTCTTCAATTCTGGTGCATATTTGCTGAAAAATATCAAATAAAAATTTCAATAGTCATATAGCATGTCAAAACGCTATTTTAACAATATAGCACTGGAATAGGTCATTTGACGTCACTAGCTTGCATTTTGATCTGTGATACATACCACCCACATGCAGTTTTTGCCAATTAAAAATCTAAAGTGCAGTTATATTTACATTTTGTCAGTGATTTATATAACAAAATGGGTTAAAAATAGAGTGCAGTTTCAAAATGTACAAATGTACAAATACGACGGTAAAATCTACGAAAAAACTATATTGTATTTGTAAGTGTTCCAAATAATGTGACAGTATGTTGAAAGAGTTGCAACTTTTGCGGAGGGCTCCTAATAATATATCGAAGAGTACAATTATTACAACCTATAAAAGTTCTTACTTTCTGTGCAAGTTCATAATGACTAGTTTTTTATGATATGATTTAATCTACCACTAAAGTTTGATTATACTTACTTTGCTGTTTTTACATTTTTTAATTCCGATGCATAAAACTTGGAATAATTTTTTATGAGCAGGTTTCTGCTGTCTGATTTTACAAAACTGATTTACATTGTAAAATAGCTTTGTTTGAGTTTGTCAGATATCGCTTCTAAACTATCCTTCAAATGTCAGAAGAAATTAGAAACAAAGCTATTAAAATGCTACAAGCAGGTGATGTCAACCCAAACTAGACCAATCATCAGCATTTTATGTCACGTTACAAATACTTTTAATAATGCATTTAAATTTTCGAATTTTTAAATAAATAAAGTATTATTTTTAACTTATTTTAACAAATAATCAAGTTTAAAATCTGAAGTCCAATGAAAATTTTTCTCAAAAGGAAACAGGAAGATATGTAATATAAAAGATCCAAAGACAAATGTGGACGTAGTCTTGAAGCTAATATTTCTGAGCATCTTGGTTTAATTAGGAGATACCAGCACCTTATCTATTGCTAACCACTTGTCAGGAACGTTTTATGGTTGACTTACTACATTTTTTTGATGAGGTTTGTAAATCATTTTATCTCCCTACAGTTTTTACGATGTCTTTTCTTTTTTTTGCAATATGTTAACCATGTTTTTGCTCTTGATCTTTACAATATTATACTAAGTAAAGTTATTCACCCGGTCATTTGAAAAGTTTTCTTGACTTTAACTTGTCAGCTTAATAATAATTGATGCATAAATATTTTATAATTTGGAACTTTGTTTTTAAGCTTTGGTTAAGTGACAAATTTTACTTTTTAACAACGTTACATTTCATTACGTTCAATATACTACTTAAATATTTACACACTTTCATATATAATTACGTTGATTTAATTTGATATTTATAAAAAAATTTTGACATTTGATTGTTACTCTTATTTAGTGTTGTTGTACACTTGAAGTTTTGTATAATTGATTGTAGCTGATTTAGAAATTTATAAGGAATTTGTTATTCGATTAGTTATTGTAACATTTTTTCAGTCTGATGATGGTCTTATAGGACCGAAACTAGTTGCTACAATTTAATAAACAGTTTGTGGGATATACTTTGTGTTTCCTTTGAATATTTTTAATTTATATTTTCATTGTCAAATAGCCTATTTAAGGAATGTCGTAAAAATTTATTTAGACGGGGAACGAATTTTCATATAAAATACATACCACATTTAACCGTAATCTTAGGAAACAGGTAATATGGTTTTATAAAATAAAGATTTACGGCTGACTTACTATCCTACGCACCTCAAATTTGGTCCAATACCAAAAAATATGGTTAATACAAAACTAGTAGAGATCGCCCAACGAAAGTTTGGGACAACCACGTGGCCTTTCCTTCAATGCGCAGAGGTTTTTTTACGATCGTTCCGATAAAAACACTGATATCTGCGCCACCTATCTGCGCAGACTAACACGTGGCTGTCCCAAACTTTCGTTGGGAGACCTCTACCTGATACATATAAGGTCCAGTCTAACAAACTGCATTCTTATGGATTACCTGCAAAGTTGTGGCAGTAGATACCAAATTTCCATTATGTTGAGCTACCCATATAATGCTGAAGATCCTGAAAGATGCCTCATATCACCAACCATTATACATATAAGCACCTTGATTTCCCAATTTGTACTTTTTTCCACTTTTTAAAATTTATTCAATTCAAAATTAAAATTAAGTAACCGAAGAGCTTTGAAGCATAAACAGAAGCATTTCTATTAAGAATAGTAAACAACTAAAGGGTTTAATAAAATGTCCACTATTTATTTGTAAAATACGTTTAAAATTCAATTACATCTGTTTCACTAAAAACTAGCATCGTCAGATTGACATATTGAAATTACATTTTGTTTGTTTGTAGCTAGATACCTGATGTTGATTAAGTAGGTAAGGCTAGACCAAGTATGGAAGTAATAAGACATAACAATATTAATGCCTAGATGTTATTAGCCCTAAGGGATTATCCTGGATGTATTTTCCTCTAACATCAGTATAACTGTGCAATGATATAGAAAAACCAGGAAAAAACTATATCATGCTGATCTTTACAATAACTTTATATTTGTGTTACAATTACGTTTTATCTAAGTATAAAATGAAGACTTAATCAAAGTAAACAGTTTAATGGTGGTGAACTTCCAAGATTTATTTGTTCATTAACTACAAATATGTAGTATTTGAATGTCATTGGTCTGTATGAGTGAGCCTGGATGTTCAAGTAGGTGTTTTGTATAGTTTGACATCTGGTTGTGGAGATCTATTTGCTCTTAAGTGTTCATTGAATCTTATTTTAAAATTTCTTTGTGTTTGACCTACATAAGGTGCGTTCGTTTTGCACACTCGGAGTGAACACGGAGTTGGAGTGGAGTAAGAGTGGCGTATACATCACGTGACTTCAGAGCTAACGGAGTGGTCTCGTAATCTCGAACGATTCGGAGCGAAAGGAGCGGAGTGATTAAATTCTAACCTCACAGTTTGCAATTGCTGTACTTGGTTTATCAAAAAAAGTGTGTTTTCTCGTGTCCATATTTTTGTTTCACTGCTATGTGGCTCAGGTTCCATACTATCAGCAGATTTCATATCGCCTACAATTGCGGATATGTTTCTTTGAACCAAATATTCCAAATATAAAATACCTTCACTTACCTCCGAACATTATAAATTTATTTTTTTATTTCAACACCACGTTTAACCTATAACCGTGCCTTCACGTAAACAAAGTTCAAATGACAGACAATGCGAGATAAGCATGACTGCGCATGACCACTCCTGTTACTCTCGTTACTCTACCTCGCTACGCTGGAACTTTTAGAGTAGCTCCATTCGCGCCGAGAGCGCTCCGAAATGTTGAAAACGAACGCGAAAGGAGTAGCTCTTTTCACTCTAAAAAGCAATGGCGAACGATTTCGGAGCGATTGGAGTAGATGGAGTAAAAGGAGTGTGCAAAACGAACGCACCTATAAACAGCATTACATTTTGGGCAATTAATTTTGTAAACACCAGATTTTTTTAATTTAGGTTATTTTGTTTTTACATTTTACAATTTTGTACCAACATTATTATGTGATTTGAATGAAATTAATGCAGATGTTGCCGAAGTTATTATTTTTTAAATTGTATTAGAAATATTTCCACAATATGTAATACTTTTATAACTTTTAATTTCTTTAGTTTGTGAGGGAATATTAGTAGTAGTGACATTTTCTGTTCTTTCTTATTAATTAATTTATTTATCAAATGTATTGGATAGCCATTAGATGTAGGTATTTGTTTTATAATCTTAATTTCTTTATTAAAATTATTTTTGTTTATTGAAATTGAAAATGCTCTATGTATTATAGAATTATAAGCTGCCAATTTATGTGATATAGGATGATTTGAATTATATGGTATGGTTACATCTGTTTGTGTTGGTTTTCTGTATATTGAATAATTTAATGAATTATTAACTTTTTCAATTCTTAAATTAAGAAAATAAATTGAATTATTTTCTTCAACTTCTAAGGTAAAATTAATTATAGGAAGCAAGGTATTAATATAATTAAAAAATATATCTAATTGTCGTTCACTACCTACAAAACCTACTAAGACATCATCAACATATCTATACCAAAATACAATATTGTTTTTATAACTAGAATTAAAGATTTGGTTTTCTAAATTGTCCATAAAAATATTTGCTAAAATTGGAGAAATAGAACTTCCCATTGGAAGACCTTTATTTTGAATAATATACTTTGTTATCAAAAGTAAAATAATTTTAGCTAATGCATTCATTAAATTGTAATTGGATTTTAAACGTATTTTACGAATAAATAGTGGAAATTTCATTTAACCGTTTAGTTGGTGACTGTTATTAATAAGATGGACTTTCACACAGTAAGGGTTAGTACAATAAATTTCAGAAGATTTTCTTTTAATCTCGTATATCTGTTTTTCATTTCAGATTTCATTTAAAAAAAATAGTTTAAATAACTCTCATTAAATAATTCAAAAATAGTATTTGTGGCCAGTTTACAATAAAATATGGTACCATTAAAAAAATTTTTTAGTAGAAAAATTCCCAACATTTTAATTATATTTTAAATAATAGAGATACAAGATATTTTTTAATGAAAAAAAAATTATTATTTACTAACTAAGTAATCCTATTTAGTTTAAAGTATATATTTTTAACGACCTCTTCTGCGGGTTTATTAACTGGTATTATAAGGCGTGATACGTGCCTTGTAATACCCCTTGACATTTTTGAAGCTTCTCTTTGATTTCTACAAATCAATACCTACTTAATTAAAACATGCTTCGTGTTCAAGCATTGATTTACGAATAAAATAGTGCTGAAATATAGGTTATATTATATTGGATAAGTCGTGTGCGAGAGATGGGAATTAAACTTTATGTGAATTTTGTAACGTTTTTAATTAGTTACTTTGAACTTGTGTAAAGAGAAAAAGGATAACATATGAAGATTGTGCTCAATCTAATTTTAAACGTATATAATATTTTTTAATTTAATTTACGTTAATGTTTCCAAATCAATTTTCTACATTAAAATTGTAAATAAATTTTGGAAAAATAAATTTTTTCCACAATCATCATCCCAACTTTCCTGTGCTGGTGTGATTTCTTGATGTGTTTAATGAACCTTTTTGATTTCAATCACTCATAGTATAAATCGTATATTCATCTTTTTGATAATTAAAAAAATATATTTACATAGGTGAAGACTAACAAAAATACATTTTGTACAAATGTTGTGTGAAACTTTTGTAGTGGTTCTTTTTATGCCTCTCCCTTAGGTTAGGTTTGTGGTGATTGGGAATATAAGGTCCTCTACTGCGACTCATAAGAGTATATTGTAGCTCACAACTATTCACATTTCACCAAACAAATTTAGCTTTTTAACAAAGCCGATTAGTTTCTTTGGTGAATAATATTTTAGATCCAAGGAAGAAAGAGAGACCGTGCCAAACATCAGATACTTAATACGAGCTGAGATTGGCAGCACAGATTATTTGCTCTGCTGTTTCATTATCTTCTAGTTAAAAACAAATCGGATCTGCCGGCAATCCAAGTTTGCGCATATTATAATTTAAATGAAAGTGTCCTGTTAAAAGACCTGTTAGAAAACGTAGGTCGTGCCTGCTACTCTTTGAAGGAACCAATCCTGGTAAATTATGCCAGAAGTCTAATGGTGTTCAAGCTGTCCAGATATTTAGTGTTTGGCAAGACTTACCGCGATGCCAATAGTGCGATAGAAGTACGTGCAGCATCCTCCCTTCTCGTTTCCTCCAAGCCAGAATGGCCAGGAATCCAGACTAGCAATACTTTATTGAGTTCTCCTATTGAGCACGGTATTTTTGGCAGTCTAAAACCAATTTTGACGTTATACGGTGAGAGCTAATTGCTTTCAAAGCCGATTGGCTGTAAGCAAAAATTTTTATTGTTGTACATAATATGGGATTGGTTTGTTCCAATCTTTTCACACATTAAGTCATTTGTCATAAAGGCTGCCCAGGAACTGGAATTTTTATATAAAGCCCAAATTGCTGATTGTATAACAAGGTAGCAAAGTGTTACGTTTTCTTCCGAGGTTGAAAGTTACTTCTGACGCATAATGGAAGGCAGTTATTATTCAAGGGAGAAAATGAAACATTACTCCCATGTTACACTCATGATTATCTAGCGCAAATAACAAGTCATCTTTAAATATATAGACAAAAATATTATTTCGCCTACATTACAGGAAAACCAATCATATGAACACCAAAAATTGGGCGGAAAGCTCACCCAAGAGTAGGAAATTCATAACGCACGATTTTTGATTCTAGCATTGAAAAAGTGTGCCTTGGGTTTGATATTTCTAAATTAGACATACTATAAATTTCGCCAAAATTTCAAAAAGTAAGAGCATGTCTCATATAAAATTCTATAAATTATAAAACATACAAATCTAAAATTCTATTTTTTAAGCAGGCGTCCGATTCTGGATACCTCATGATGAAGGTGACATAAGAGTATTAAATCTAAAGTACGAGCATACTCTATTAAAATGCCTGTTAGTGCGTTTCACGCAGACTGCTGGGGTTCGATTCTCAACCAGAACAGCTTTTTTTTAATATCACAAAGACAGGTGGAAAACAGATGTGTGCCTAACCTAACCTAACCTAACCCTCATTTCACTCGGACAGCAAATACATCTGCGAGCTGATACTGACCACTTTCTTGCTCTTGTGACACAATATACTATTATCAAACCATCCATTACAAAACTATTAGTAACATTAAGCAATTATTTTCATCGCGACGTTATAAGAAATTTCTACAGAATTATAAACAAAAGTAAAAATTTTACCGATCCTGCAAAATACAAGGTGTTTTATAAACCTCAGTTAACCTCAAATTCTATAAAATGGATTGAGATTTAGTAATAATCAAGCAGTCCTTGTATTTTGTAACATGATATGTTAACTAAAAACGTAGTATTTTAAATTAATTATATGGCTAACACTAACACCATCTATTGTATAGAGTTCTTAACATGTTAATTATTATAAACGATTCCTGTCAGTAATACCAACTTTATACACGATCTTTAATGTGGCATAGTCCAATACCTTAAACCACGATTCATTCTCTTATTGTCATTGGTGTTATACACAGGTATGTTTTTTGATTTTTAATTTTGGTAAAAGATTTTAAATATAATTTCTATAAATCTTGACAGTACCTACTATATAATCAGATGAGAATTTTCAATAATTATTTCAAGTATATTTTGAGGGCAATTTAAAAGTAATAATTGTAAATTTTTTTTATAAAAAAAAATGGCGAGTTGACTACTTTTTTGGAATTCTAATTGTTATATTAATTTATCTTTTGTTACTACTGTATTTTCTGTAATATATCCTAATGATAAATGTAGATTTCGGAATACGCTGTTTTGTACTTTTTGTACGGAAAAAATAAACGAACACGTGGCTGATGCTGACAATTTTTCACAGCATTGGAATATAAAATACCAAAGACATTACAAATTTCAATTTCAAAGACAATCCCAATTTCAAAGACATTACTGGGTTACTACCGAATTACCGCTGATTGGTTCTACATTGGTGGACTATTCATCAGACCAACCCTTCACTGGACCAGCCCTCTCCTGGATCAACCAAAGGATCGCAGATGTAAAAATAGATAAGTCGACCAACGTAAATAAATGCATTTATAATATTATACAGCTGTCTTGTTTTTCTTTATTTCTTAAACGTAATATCAAAATCATTTTTGGTATTGTCAACTGTATTAGAATAAGTAGTTGTAAAGAACTGTTTGCGGATTATTTTTTTTGTAACGTATTCTCAACTTCATTCATTTTAGCACCAAGGAAATCTATTTATCTTTTATCTGTTTGTACATTTTCATATCATTTTTTTTATCTTCATAGACAGTTTTTTCTGACATCTTTCTGTCTAATGATACTTATTTAAATAACTCGGCTTAAAACAACTTTCTTCAGTAGTATAAAAAATAAAAAGATTTCAGTGGCGCCCTTATAATTTCTTAAAGAAACAAATATTGTACTATAGTCAGAGCTAATGAACTTACTCACCCCTAGCCGAGGTATTTAACTATCATAATTTTGCTGTGATAAACATTTATAAATTTTGTTAATTATTGAAATATCTTTTACAACTAATTAAAGACGAAATTAAGATTAATGGTTGTTTTATTGTAAATTACATTTTTTCTTTTGGTATATTGTTATTTTTTAAAAAAGTTCACTCTCAACATGTAAATCATATCACAAATTGACGCCCAACGTCATAATATGGTTACAATTTTTCTACCTTGGTTAATAATTAGCAACTGTACTACCTCAACCAAAATCATTAAAGTTAAGTTTAAAGGCTAGTAGTGTAATGTGGAGGGCTTGCTGATGATGAAAATAAAGTCAATTTATTTTAATCACTGTATTCTGTATTACTTATATATAACTGTAAAACTATAGACCAATTAATAAACATCTATTATCAACAAAAACTATTTATGAATTTAATACATTTTGGGTACCTTTATCAATTCTGAGAATTTTATTAAATGGAAATAAATAAATTTGTTTTAATTCGATTATTGGGTATTCGGTTTTTGGGGTAGAGTTGTATTTTATTGACACCTTATAACCTAAATATTTTTTATTGCTTTATTTATATGTTTATAGTTTTAATAATAATCCTTATCCTTTAATTAAATATAATTCTTGGCCATATACATTTTTCACATGACAAAATAAAAAAATGGATATGTATAATTTATTCGTTTTTGATATTGGATATTTCGCAGTAGTGAAGGTTCTATTAGGTAATTCTACAACGCCACAATGCTTCGTGAAAAAACTCGATGTTTTGATTAAAATTCGGAGAATTCGTGTACCAACATAAAATAGAAGCGGTGATGAGTTTGGGCCCATCGGACAGTCTTAATCCATAAAGTGCTGCATCATGTATACTATTTAAATTTGCAAACAACCCTTGGTTATTTCTGCGGAATACTTCCAATGCTTTTGGGTGAAAATGCAAATTTTCCTTGGAATTGATTAAATTCAAATGATAGGGTGATTAATCCCCTCTACCGGGTGTTTATTGACTTTTACGAAGGATTTGTAGGAGAGACAGATTCTCAGATTCCCATGGTTTTAACTAAATATTTTTGTTAAACTGTTTTTGTTGGTTACACAAAAATATGTTAATTTCTGTTTTTTGTATTTACGTTAATTGAGAGTAGATAATGTTGGTCTGGAAAACCATTAATTGACTAAAAGATAACGCATTTATAATAAATAGTACGAGAAAACCATAATAAAATGACTTTTTATACATTATTTAAACTAATATCTGCAGTTTTGTCTGAACCACGCCAAGAAGCTTTTAACAAAGGGTAAATCCTCGTTTTTATGCTACTACATAGTTGATATCGGCATGATATTAATAAATCGATCTGGGGAATGTTCTATTTAAAAATTAACTCAAATTGGGAAGGATCCTACTTAGCAAACGACTGATTGATTTTTAAATTATAGATATTTTTGAAAATTTTATTATTTTCTGACTCTTAAATGTTTAATGTAGACTCAATTTTAACAATGTTAACTTTATTATATTATTTCAGTGTTTGAACAACATTTTGTAATTCATGTCATTATTCATGTTCATTATTTTATTATTTTGATATGGTTTGACATTTGATTGTAACTTTCCATATTATCTGTATTATCAGTTCATTATTGTTATCAATTTGTAAGGAAGTGTATGGAATTTTTAACTTGATATAGTACTTTTAAGATCCTCTTTCTATTATTTTGTAATTATTTCAGCCTGATGATGGTCCTATAGGACCGAAACTAGTTGCAACAATTAATAAAACAGTTGTGGGATAGACTTTGAGTTTTCTTTGAACCTTTTTGATTGATTTGTACTTTTCATTATTTAACAATGGAAAATGTTAACCTTTTTTTATTATTAATTTTACTTGATTACTTTGTACTAACATGTCGTATACGTATAATTATTTTCTAACTTAAAAGTCAACATCAGTGTCACATTTAAATGCTGAAATAAATTTGTAAAGATTAAAAAGGATAATTATATTAAAATAATTGGTAAATTATTATAAAAAAATATTATTTATAAAACTATGATCAGTTAAGACCATATGCTTCAATATTGAGACAAAATATTTGACAGTAAGACTTATTTCCTATAGTACCTACAAAAATTGAAGAAAATATTGAAGAAATATAGTACATTGTACATTACATAATAAGTGTGGAAAGTGAAATATTATACACGAGTCCGGAAATGTAACTAGTGCAAGAAATATACTTTCCAACGCGTAGTGTACACGATTTATCCTACGATCCCAATATTCGTTATAATTATAAATTTTCTAACTTCGTTTATAAAATTTATTTTAATTGTTAGTCATGTTTTAACACTAGGATTTAAATGAGTTTAAAAATTGCTTGAATATATAATGAAATCAAATAAAGCAAGCACATTTCTTAGAAATTAACAACAAAATTCTTTATTACATTTATTTTTTTCTTGGGCCCCTTAAAAATTAATAGTGAAATAATTGTTTGAACAGTTGTGAAAGTGTTTTGAACACTTTCGTTAAGGTTTAACTTCTTTAATTCCCCATTTTTTTTATTCTGTTGTTGTTGAACAAGTCAAAGTTATTTATTCAAAACAATTAATAAATTAATAATAAATCATTAATCTTGCTTACATTATTACGTTCTGTGCGTTTTAAAAAAATATCACACGTGTGTGATATTACTTCTTTTCCCAAAGTGTATGATATTACTAATTTTTTAAGTGTCAAAACTGTGTGTTAGGTATCGTTTTCGTAGGGGATCGTAGGAAAAAAATATTACAGTATAAGCCAAAAGAGTACCAAAATTAAGAGGGCTGTATATCGACTCTAACCGTCAAGGTCACAGTTTTTAATTGTTATCCCAACCGCCATAAAGTCGCTACTATCAGAAAGTATGGCCGCATTTTTCGAACTGTCACGATCCGACATAAAATTATGCATTTTGTTGTGACTTGTCGTCCATTTTCCCGTTGGGCGCAGAGAATTTAAATGTTTTTATTTTAATAAAACTTGTATTGTACTGAACAAACAATTGATAAAATTTTCAGCCCTGTCAGTTGGAGATTCCGGTTTTTATACTGCTTTTTTTGAAATCCACTACCAATCCAAAAATGAATATTGTAGCCGTAGTAAAGAACCAAATTTGCAGATTTTGTTTCTTAACATTCTTTACGATTGGTTACGATGCCTAGGTTACGGAGACCTGTACGATTTCGTCAACTTAGTGAGTTTAATAGTGGTCGTATAGTGGGACTTCTAGAAGCGGGATTTTCTTTTAGGGAAAATATGAAAGAGCGGGGATCCATCCAAGGATAAAGCCACTACTGCAGATGCAGAGGGGGATTTTGTTGAGAGTGGTACAGAACAGTGGGTGCATTAGCAGCAGCTGTGCTGTCAAGGTCATACCCTTTAGACCTGATGGCCAAGGCAAAGAGGCAGGATTGGATGGAGGAGGAAATGGTGAGAAGGTGGGAAGGATATGAGGGTGCATTAAAAAAGGCGATTGGGAGTATGAGTGAGTGGATGGACCGAGAGTTTGGGGAAATAAACTACTTTTTGACCCAAGTGCTCACTGGGCATGGGTCAAGAGTGGGTTATCTACACAAGATTGGGAAGAGAGGTACTGGAATATACGTGAGGTGTGAGGTAGAGGATGATGAGGGTCATGTGTTTAGATGTTTGAAGAATAAGGAGGATTTAGAGAAGTTGGAGAGGAGACTCGGGGTAGCAGTGTATTGGGAAAAAATGGTGGAGATAATGTTGAGAGAAGAGAAAGAATGGGTCGAGGTTAGCGAAGTTGTGAAGAAAATGGTAAGAAAAAGCGAATGTTCTGATGGCGAATAGTATGAATGGGTGAAGAGTGTGTGATGGACCACCGCCCGTCTTGAAGTATGCTAGGGTAGTGATTCCGAGGCGGGTTAACGGCGAGTTTTGAGGTGGGTTTGGTTGGTAGGCATCCTCTCGAGGGTGAGTCCACCACTGTTGGAATCTGGATAAGGACCCATCGAACATAAGTTTCCCATCTCAGCCCGGAAAAAAAATGTTTATATAAAATATTTGTTACTTTCAGAGGAACATCTTCAATGGACTTTTTTTGGAAACCAAACTGAGACATTGATATTAACAGAAATGAATTAAGTCGACATTCACTAATTTTTCTAGAATTTTTAATAATGATATTGGTCTGTAGCTTGTCATTTGATCTCTTTTTACACTTTTATAAAAAGTTTTTTTAATAGATTTTTTGAAAGCTGAATGAAATTTTCCTATTAATAATAACTTATTTATTATAATCATTAGCGAATATGCAATAAAATCCGAAAGTGTTTCAGCTCTTATTTTATCCCTTCTTGGTACTTTTTTATTCTTTAGTTTATTAATTATATTTTGTATTTCTGTAATACTGGTAGGTGCAAAAAAGATGAAATAACAATTTAAATTTTTTTCATTTTAATTTATTGATGTTTTTATAATATTTTATAATATTTGCTTTCTTGTACTTTTGCACCTATTAGGTTTAAGATATTTTAATATGCTTTCATTTTATCAATTGTCAAATTTTATCACCAGATATTTTTATTTTTCAAAATCATGCTTTTTTTAATATTTTATTCTAACCTCTGTTACATTTTTTTATGTTTAACTATTAAAGTAATTAACTAATTAAATTATAAAAAATGAGAAAGAATTTAGCGGAAACGAAATTGATACTTGGTCTTACATCTTAAAAGTCTCTTTTTTAAATAACAAAACCAACAGAAGATATTTATAGTGAATGTACCTAGTTAAATTTCTTTTTAATATTCTTGACAACGAAATATTATAGAAACAAAAATATCCATGGCGCTTCTGACGGTACAATGCGAAAACCTCTAACAACATATACATAGGCCGTTTGCATGCTATATAACTCGACGTCTAAATAAAATGAAAAATGGATCCGGTTCAAATATGTCCAAAGAGAATCCGAAAATGATGGATTACTTCTTCTCGGCAAGCGTGCGGTTCGCCGGTGGTGCTTATAAAGGCCTGTTCGGATAGTTTTCATTTAAATAAAACTTTTACAAGGCCAACAAAACGTTTATACGTTAAAACTAAGTAATCTAATCGCGTAGAAATAATTAATCGTTCAAAAGTGGTTATGAATAATGAGGGGATTTGATGACTGGTGGTTTTATTTAGAACCGATTATGATCTTAAGCGTAAATACCTTAAACAGTGTGCTTTCTTCAAAGTTTCTTTTAAAACATGTACTTACATAAGTATACTATATACTGCAATATTTGTCACGTTTATTGATGTGACTTCTATTACTAAGTATGAAATTGATATGAAATAAATTACCTGTATGTAAAAAACCAAACAGTTATATAAATTTAAATAAAACAGTACCTAACTTTTAACTACTTTCATCCAAGAAGTTACGTTAGTATTTCTAGATAAGGAGCTTTCACTTGAGCATTATTAAGTCGCCAGTTCAGATTCTCTAGAAGATTTAATTTTCTTCTAATAAAATACCAAACCCGGAAAATAACCTACCAAGTCTAACTTATTAGGCCTTCCTCTCGCATCAATGTTCTACTTATGCTGCCTTGAGTGATTGATTTAGAACTTTAACTTAACCAACTTAAACTAATACCATATTTTCTCTATCAAAAAATTCATCGATTACCATTGTAGTGCCGAAATATTACGAGCTTTCAATAAACTCTGGTAGACTGGCTTTATCAGAAAAGTAATGAATATTGGATTTCTCCTACTAAAAGTTAAATTCTTTAATCCCACCTCTTAATACCTTTGATATGCTCAAGCCTTAACTCATATTTATTTGTATGTTGACAGTACGCTTTCTTTCATAACATTTTACCGAATTTTAAAACTGGTGCTATAATTCAACTCTATTCAAGCTATCTTTTTCATTGGCCTAAATATTCGTTAGCAAAAATTTATGTATAGATCTTTGGAAAGGAAAGTCTAAAAATCTGCAAGAACTGCTTGAGTTTTATTTTAAAAAGATAAATGCGGTGGAATTCGAGAAACAGAACCGACATTTTGACTCGCAAAGTACCAAAAAATAAATACCCATGGATTTTACAGTTTACAAAAGTGTAACTATAATTTTGTGCTTCGTAATGAAAACTGAACATAGATCAGAAATTAAAATTACAAAACTGATTAATTAGAATTTATAGACAAATGAATTTACTTTTGAACTGCCTTTGTACCGATTGTCCTTTATTGAAATTTACTTATTTTTGGAAAATGTATTTACTCTTATTATTGTCCATAATTATATCTTGCATAACTACACTATCTTCTACAAATGTAAGGATGTTTGTATATCTATGGTAAAATTTTTGAGTTGGTTTAAAGGAACAAAGGAAAAATTGATAATGTTGTTTCATTACTATTAGTATCTATAAAATAAATATTTCTATTGAATAAATTTCTATGGTTACTAATTTTCCTAATTTTGCTAATTGGATAGGGTTATCTTATTAGTACCTTCGTCAATATTTAAAATAAAAAAGAACATAAACAATCTAAACCTAACGTATAATAGTAGTTTGTGTAACTAGTGTGGATATGATGGCCATATCGCACGAGAACGAAGTTTGAGCATGACGCCGTAGTCGGAGTTTTCAATTGTCCGTGCGATATGAACAATTCACACGAGTCTAACAGTATATTTCTTCTACGACCCACTTAAGAAATAATCTAGAAAAAGAACATTTAATTAAACTATAATAAATGTATCTTCTAATTAAAATCTTTTAACAACTTTAATTAATTTAATATTATTAACAAATTAATTTTAAATTTTCACTGATTTTATAAAATAATATAAAATAAACATAAAAAAAATTCCCGCAAGGGGACGAACTTTCTTCTACCACGCGAGAGGACGGGATTGATCTATAATGTCAAATGTATTACATTATTTCATAAAAACTGAATATTCATTTTATTCTGTTTATAGTGTTGGTTGTCAATTTATATGGATTATTTTATTTATTTTAGTTTTGTAAATAAATATTATTGATTCGTCATTTTTAGTAATATTTTTCTTATAAACTATAGAAATATTTTAACAAGTCATTTTGACGTTTCTCTGGAATTAAAAAAAAAGAGTAAAAGGGCACTCAACTAAAATACTGATTGGTGGATTTCATATATATTCTAGGATGTATATGAAATCATATCCTTTCAGTGAATTGAAATGGCCTACATTTTCATTCTGTAAGCTATGCAGAAAATGGATAATATAAATGTGGGTATAGGAAAAATAAATTATATATAAATACATATCTACACTTACTAAAAATTATTACCAGAATCAATTATAACTAAACTTTTCCTGCCTTCCTTCACTTCTTTAGTAGGGATTGTGCATATTATTTATAAATATTATTATTTACCGATTATTGATGATTTATACAGTAGTTTATTGTACTTACCCTTATTATGTGAAAGTCCATTTTATTAAGTACAGTTTCAACTAAACGGTTGAATAAAACTTTCACTATTTATTCAAAAATACGTTTTAAACTCAATGACAGCCGTTTCAGAGATCTGACGATGCTAATTCTAGCGAAACGGCTGTCATTGGAAATTTCATTCAACCGTTTAGTGGTTTACTGCTCTTTATACAGTACCTAGTGTTTAAGTAAAAAGTAGAATAACAGAATAAGCAGTATTTGTCAAACTGTTCAACGTTCATATGGTAATATTTTATTGTTATTTTGAGAACTTACCTATGGATCAAAATTATTCTGGTAATGTAAAAATTCCTAGTGCTCCCCCTTTGTGACCTGAAAAAGACCCGCAGCAAAAAAAACTAACCTATTCATAAGGTTGTCAAAAAATTTCACGTCTTATTTGATCGAGGTACAGAGAGGTATGTGATCTTTAGGATCTTTGGGAATTTAATCCATTTTAGGTGGATAAAATAATTAAAAAATGAATAATAAAGAAACATTTATAACTTAGAACCCAGAATAACATTTTTAAGTGTTGCAGATGCACTCATTAAAAAAGGGAGGAAATACTTTTTATCCTAAAAAGAACCCTCAACGTTTTAAGTTGATTATTAAATAATCATCTAATTTCCTTTATTCACGTGAAATGTGCCTGCATTTCCAGCAAATAATTCCTGGTAAACCGTTAAACTTTTAAAATTCGAAAGCCAAAAGGGGAGTAAAAAAATAGACCGGTCACGGAGGCCACTAAATCGAAATTAACAAATCCACCAATTTAACGGTAAATTAAACACAATAAAAATTAGGGTGAAACTCTTGGAACTTTTGATAATGAAAGTGGATTCGGCAGGCAGCGGAATGTGTTCTTTCATTTTAAATTAAACAGAGGTTGAGTGCGTGTTTTTTTGTTTTTGTATTTGAGTTTAGTATTGATTTTAACGCAATAGTAATTGGTTTGACGCGATAGACCGAAAGGATTTTAATCAAGAAAATTTTAAAAAACGCCGTTTAAAAGTATTTTTTAAAACAAGTGTATTTTACTGTCATTATAAATATTCAATTCCCATTCAGCAATATCTGTAAATATTTTATTGTCAACTTAGGGTTTTGCTAAAAACTATGAATAAACATGAATACTTTCATGTTTCTAAGTAAGACAATAGTCCGTAGTCTATTATAATTAATGTGTTAAACTATTTTATGTATTTTACATTTTTCATAAATAATGTAACAAAAAAACTATAAATTGTGGTGGAAAGTTTTGATAGAAGAATCGATTTAAAACATAAAAGAGAAAAAACAGTTGAAAATTCAGCACAACTATATAGAAAAATTGAGATACTAATTCCAATACTACCTAATATAATATATTACCAAACACAACTTCAAAAAGTGGAATCTGATAAGCACTATATGTTACTATATTATTACAAAGTTATACAATTTAAAGCAATAACAGTTAGGTAGATAATTGGTGGTAGCCTATATTAGAAAGGTTAGATGTACCAGAATACAGTTATTTTAACAGTATTTTTCTCGTAATATAATTTATGGGAAGAGTTGTACTCCATAAACATAATGTATATGGTTACAAAGTGATCTCGGTTAACTTAAAAATACATATTCCATTTAATAAAACACTTGAGTTGCAGAGAGTAGGCTAGCTTTATTAGAGGTATAGGACTGATGGAACAACTGTAACCTAGGGGTAGGGGTAAGTTAGGTTAGGTTAGGTAGGGTATTCTAACAATAACTTCTATGATTATGTTTTTATCAATTAAATTTATTAATGTAATGGCATTAATGTTATGGTAGCTATTTCGAGACATCACTCATTCCAAAACTAAGTTATGTAAAGAAAATACAGTAAATCATTTAAATTCCTAGATTTATTTCCAACTTTCTATTAGTGTTCATTCAAATGTTTTTTAACCCATTAGCGCCTTGCGTTGCCATACGGCAACGCTGATCATGTGATTACAACTGGCTTATAAAATTTAGGTGAACTATTAGAAAGAGGAGGGGCGTCTCGCATAGGATCTTAGGAAGGTTGACTGCATTCTTAGACTCTTCCACAATCTAGTTATTGTTTGGATGGTGTAAATTTTTTGTCATTTATATTAGTATTACCCATATGATGCTGTTAAAGTCGTTATATAAGAGACACAATATTATGTCCATTGTGTTTATTATTGGTTATTATAACTCGTAGTTGATTAGTGCTTATATAAAGTTGTCCGTTGCCATATGGCAACACTGGGCGTTTAAGAGTTCATAATATTATAGAATATGTAATTTTTAGAAGAGGATTTACTCTTGCTGACGCCATTGATATGGTGACTAATGAAAACTTAGATGGCGATATATTTATTGAGCCGCCATTCCCACATGTAGAGTCAGATGAAGACGACGCCGATGAAGATAAAGGGGGGTACGTTTTCGGTGGTGATATCATGGAAGTTGCTATTTTTATCAACTTTATATGTTAGATGTAGGTACTGATTGATATATTTTGTAGATTTGTTGATAATGTACATCGACGACAACTAACAGCACCTGCTGAATTACGGATGGGCGACAAAGAAAGAATTGGAGTTAACTATGAAATTGATTTGAATCCGGTTTTGGAAAATATTGTTAGCCCTTTATCTCAATGTTTTCTCGAAAGGGAGAGAGAAAGAAAGGAAATTCAAGGAACCTCTCTTCCAACATGGATTTTAGGTGAAGATTTTAATCTTCAAGAGAATAAATCATTTCCTATGTCTAATTATTCCTTATTCAGGCTGATATTTTTGAAAGATATTTTGACGACGAACTTATACTATCGATACTCAATGAATAGAAAATAAGGCCTGTCATAATTTTTTAAAAAAATAAATGGATTACCAATTTTGTTCCTCAGCAAAACTTATGCTATGACGAAAGTATGATCAAATACTACGGCAAACATATCTGTAAACAATTTATCCGGGGCAAACCAATACGCTTCGGATACAAAATGTGGTATTTGAATACAAGTGACGGATATCTTGTCAACTTTGAAATGTACCAGGGAAAAAGTCCCACAGCCAACAATAATTATGAAAAAACCTTTGGTAAAGCCTCCAATCCACTGGTAGTACTATTGGAAGAAATTCCAGAGGAGAAAAGAAGCTTACGCTATAACATCTATATGGACAATTTATTTTCAAGTCCAGTCTTATTCTCATTTTTTCGAAACTCTGGTTATTCCGCCACAGGTACGATTTGAAACAACAGAATTTCGAAACGCTGTCCTTTGTCGAATAAAAAGATAATGTCCAAAGCAGAACGTGGATCATTTGAAACTGCAGTTGAAGGTAATGATGCTATGGTGTATGTTCGATGGATGGACAACGTTGTTGTCACAATGATTTCTTCTTCATGTAGTTCAAGAGATGTAAGACAAGTTAGAAGGTATTCGAAAGAGCAAAAGAAATTTGTTATGACATCTCAACCACAGCTGGTCGCACAATATAATGCCTACATGGGAGGGACTGACCTAATGGACCAAAACATTAACACCTATAGAACAGGAATTAGAGGTAAAAAATGGTATTGGTCCATATTTACGTGGCTCCTGGATGTAGCTGTTCATAACAGTTGTTTTCTCTACAAAAAAAGCAGAGGAACAAAAGTTTCTCTCTTAGAATTCCGAAGAGAGCTTAGCAATACGTATTTACGCAAGTATCAGAGTTTACCAAGAGGTGCAGGGAGGCCTGCTACTTCTATATTTTCTTCCACTGACAACAGGGTATCCGACAATATTAGATTTGACACAATGGACCACTTTGTCAAACAAATTGAGGACAATAAGAAGAGGCGATGTGCAGAAAATAATTGCAAATCTATTATTAGAACAATGTGCCACAAATGTAGTGTTGTTTTGTTTACCCTGTTTTGCAAAGTTTTATACACGTTAAAATATATGTACATTTCATACGTTGATTTATACTTAGTTTAGTTTTTGATTAAAAACTTTTTTTATAAGCACAAATTCCGTCAAACCCTACCTAGTTCAGCAAAAAATTGTCAAAATGACTACATAAGCGCCTAGAGTTGCCATATGGCAACGGATATTTTTTTAAAAACTGTAATATTTTTGAAGATTCTTTTCAATTATTTGTGTCATTTAATGCCTCTTTAGAAGTAGTTTAAGAGTAAACTGCTTTTGTTTATATTTTTTTGTATTTTATAATTTTTCTCTTTATAAGAATAATAAACTTAAAATAATAAATAAACTTAACTATCACGTTTTGTTGAAAAATTCGCTTTTAAAATACAATGACAGCTGTTGCGCAAGAATTAGCATCGTCAGATTGACATATTGAAGTTACATTTTTTTGTTTGTAGCTATGTACCTGATGTTGATTAGGTAGTATTAAGGCTAGACCAAGGATGGAAGTAATAAGATAAAATGTTCCGATAAATCGATCCATAATGTATCCACCACAATTGGAAATGTGATTGGAATCTACATTGATAAATATTTAAATTAATAATTTTACTTTTAATACTGGTTGTTTTTTAAAGTGGTAGCAACATAATCTATTTTTAAATATTTTCTTATGTGTAAATTTGTTTTTTTTATTTAGTTTTCCGTGGACGGAATCACGGATCATACATTTTTTTGTCATTGGATGATAAAAACCAGTAAATTAAAGAAACAATTCATCTTCAAGTTCTAGACTGTTTTATTGCGCTATATTAGCGCTGTGTGTTATTAAATTATAGCTAATCTAAAGTGTCTGAAGGGCAATAAATATATTTAAAAAAATTATACCAAGAAAAAATATTATTAAACAGCAAAGGAATATTAAGAACAGTAAACAACTAAAAGGTTGAATTAAACTTTCACTATTTATTCGTAAAATACGTTTTAAATGCAATGACGGCCGTTTCGCTATAGAAATAGCATCGTCAGATTGACATATTGAAATTAAACTTTGTTTGTAGCTGGGTACCTAATGTTGATTAGGTAGTATTAAGGCTAGACCAAGTGTATGAAAGTAATAAGACATAACAAGATTAAAGCAATTATGTTATTAGTCCTAAGACATTATTCTGAATGTACTTCCCTCTAAGATCAGTATAACTATGCAATGATATGGAAAATCCAGGAAAAAACTATATCATGCTGATCTTTACAATAATTTAATATATTTGTGTTACATTTATGTCTTATCTATGTATAAAATAGAGACTTGATCAAAGTAAATATTTGAATAGTGGAGAACTTCCAAGAGTTATTTGTTCATCAACGACTTAAATTATTTGTGAATCTGCTAGTTGTCTTTTTTTTCCAAGTTCTTCAAGGAAATCTAAATTTTGTTTTTTATCACAAGTATGTATTATTTGGATGTCATTGGTGTGTATTAGTGATGTTGGATGTTCAAATAGGTGTATAGTTTGACTTATCTGGTTGTTGTAATCTATAGGCTCTTAAGTGTTCATTGAATCTTATTTCAAAATTTCTTTGTGTTTGACCTACATATACAGCATTACATTTTGGAAGATTTAATTTTGTGAACACTTGATTTTTTTAATTTGTTAAATTTCGTTTTAATATTTAACAATTTTGTACCAACACTAATTTTTGTTTTAAATAATATTAATGCTGATGTTGCCGAAGTGACACTTTCTGTGCTTTCTTGTTTATTAATTTATTATTCAAACGAATTAAATAGCCATTAGATGTAGTTATTTGTTTTATGATACCAATTTCTTTATCAAAGCTAATTGTGTCCATTGAAATTGAAAATGCCCTATGAAGTATAAGCTGCTAATTTATGTGTTATAGGATGATTTGTATTATATGGTATGGTTACCATCTGTTTGTGTTGATTTTTTGTATATTGAATAATTTAGCAAATTATTAACTTTTTCAATTCTTAAATCTATAAACTAAATCTTTTCTACTAATATCAGTTACACAACTCTTTTATATAGAAACTGGCAAAAGCAGTGTTTCTAGCGATTATGTTAACTTGATTTGCTCAGTATGTTGTTCCCTCATCGAAAGGGGATTATTGCGAACATTTTGTCAAGACCCAAAGGAAGTCTATCATAATTAATTCATGTTAGTTTAGGTATGCTAGAACCCAATAATCAACCCTTTACAATGAGTTAATTTGATGTCTGCAGAAAGGACTGAATTTATGGAACGTATAAATTTATCGTCCGACGACGTGACGATGAATAAGGAGTAGGCACTACCATAACCGAAATTTACGAGAATCTTACTTTTTATGGTGAAATCTGTTGATTGAATACGAAGTCTTAAAGTAATATCCGTTTTATAGCAAATCGTACAAAGTAAGACAGACAACTACATTGTTATGGGGAATTTAGTAGGTATTTATTAGAAAAAACATATCATTTTTTTGGATTCTTATAATTTATGGACAACTCAATTTACATAATTTCCCAATTTTTTATATATTAAAGTGACACTTTGAAAACCCAACGAAGTTATGAAATGACTTATTTTTCTTAACGAATAACGAAAATAAAAATAATTACTAACTGGTGGTAAAATAGTAGGAAAGATTATTATGCTGGTTCATTAGAGACCGAAAAGCAAAGCTCTGACGTTTTTAGGATCTCACTTTGAAATAATTGTCAACAAATGCCATTTTACTTCCATAGTTACAGTACCTAATTACTTGATTTGGAAAAACAGTTCAAACCAGTTCAATACTTTTTTTATATTAAGCTAAGCGTTTGTACAAAAAGTTTTGTTTGCATCTCATGCGCGAAATAATTTGGTGATCTCGACTATTTTTTTAAAATCAGTTCTTGGTCACCAAAGTAGCATTTCGCGCACTAGATAAAAAAATAGCTATTATGTACCAAGGACAGATGAGGCGTAATCGACGCTTTTTTCCGAGGTACATATTAAATTTTTCCATCGACCTCACTAGTTAAAGCCATTTGAGAAATTCATAAGTATACATACCTCTATACCTATCTTTTTGAACAAAATTTAAAGTAACTATTCTTTAATATTAATATTAAATTAGTACAATTATTAATATTTATTCCTGCTGTTGAAGTCGATGCAAGTGACAAATGTTTATTTTTTGTATTTAATGAAGAAATATTATTAAAATAATTACCTTTTCTACTACTCTCCTGTAAAATTTTACCTGTTAAAATACTTTTTGAGACATTAATTTTATATGGAATAAAATCTTCAACATATATTTTGGCTACTGTTGAAGATTTCCAGCCGCCATGTTTTTTCAATGAATATCCGCACCTGCATTTACCAACAGTGTAGCAAATGTACTGGGTATTTTTGCAAATGTGTGAATACCAACGAATTGTACAGTACAATTTCCTAATCTGTAGTTAATACAAAAAGGAGTTATGCTACAATGCTTCGGTCTTAAGGCTGCATAAGATCGGACTCTTTTTTAAAGGACTGATGCCATCACAAAGTTCTTCTGTGACTGTAAAAACACGCCTTTTTGTAATTTTTTTAATCTGGAATAGTGAGTATTAACATATCTTAATCGACTATATATTGAAGTGTCATTTTACGAAGCTCTTCCCTACGACAAGCCCCAGCATTTCCAATAATAAAACAAAGCTTTAATTATTTACAATAATTATATAGTACCAAAATAGTAAAATTGGTCAAAATATTTTACCTTGTACATAAGATATGTCTCATCTGGAGCATCACACGGGAATCTATTTATTTCATCCCGAATAAATATCTGTGACTTTTTGGCTCGATATCCAATATGATGTTTTTTTTAAATGCTTGAAATTTAAAAAATTTGCTAATGTCCAGATTTTCTTTAATCGAAAATGTAGATTTCAACATTGAATAAGAAGATCATAACTTCGATGATTTGCAATTTTTGGCTTTAAAGAAGTACGTCAAAAATATATTTTTTGTAGTTTTTCACCTTGTGTTCTTGACACCACTTTAAAAACACTTTATGTTGTTTTTCATAAAGTACCTTTGACTTTTGAGGTAATAAATCTAAAAAACTTCATTTACAATTGTAAGGTGTATTACTAAAACTTACATCGCTATCGCTTTCGGAATGAACCTCCATTTTCTTAATTTTAAATTGCAACTAACTTGTTTCATGAGTTTAAACTGCAAAATGTCAAAATCAGATACGTGACAGCAACTAATTGTCAATTTTTATTTAATGGCCTGTTATTAACGAATTGCTGAGTATATACAGTTAAATTCTGTGACGTATTCAGTGCGGACGAAAAAGGTTTGCGTACGAAAAATGTAGATGTTAAATAATACGCCATTTTTCATTCTAAAATTTAGACGAAAAATGTTATTTTTTGTAGAGGTCGACAGAAAAATACTTTATTTGAACTCAAATAATCCCATCGAGTCCGGACTTGAATATCAGGTAAATAAGTCGAATGTTTTTCGTGCTCTCAAGTCTTTACAGTTTTTGAAAGTAAAAGTTAAAATTAAAACAGTGAATTGTGATATATCAAAGTAGTTTACAGTGCTCTTTTAAGTGCCGTAAGTACTTTTTCCTCAGTACTCTTAGTTCAATCAATCAAGTTAGAAGCAAACTCCATTATGGTTCAATAGTTTATTCTTTAGCCAAGGATAGTCTATTGAAACAACTGGACGTTATACAAAACACTGCATTAAGAGTTGCATTTGGAGCTTACAGAACCAGTCCAGTGGAAAGCCTCTACGCGAAAGCTAACAAGCCACCTCTTACAATCAGACGACACAAATTGAGTTTACAATACGCAGCTAAAATCGGGGCTAATCCCAATAACCCTACTTATTCATACACCTTCTCTGATCACTTCCATTCGATTTTCGAACAAAAGCCAAATCTATCCACATCATATAGCAAACCAATCACAAACTTCAATTTTCCAAAAATTATTCCAACCAATGTTAACTATCCTCCCCCCTGGGCCATAAAAATCCCCAAATGCAATACAAATCTTCTACAGTACCCTAAATCCAACACTCCGTCAACCCTGATTCTACATTTTGAAGAGATCAAAAACAAGTATATAAACCACTACCAGATATACACAGATGCATCAAAAACTTCCGAAATTGAAGCAGTAGGAGCAGAATCCATCTATAAATTTCAAGAGTATTTCATATATTCGGCCGAATTGTTCGCAATATCAAAAGCTCTACAACATATATCACTCCAATGCAAATCAAACGCAGTAATCTTTACCGATTCTCTAAGTGCAGTACCAAGAGTTTACCCAAACCACTCAATACTGAATCAAATTAAAATCGACCTCGAAACACTTTACAACAAAAACAAATTAGTCGAGCTCGTGTGGATTCCATCTCACGTCGGTATAACAGGTAATTAAAAAGCTGATCGAGAAGCTAAAGAAGCACACAGTTCGAGATATATAGATATTAACCCCCTTAAAATTCCACATTTCGACATTAGAAGTCGTATCAAAAAATATTCGATGGAAATATGGCTGAGAAGATGGGAAAAACTTGAAGGCAACAAACTACAACATATTAACCCAAACTTGCAACAAAAAGGGGAAATGCCACAAGGACGGCGAGATCAAGTCATATAACACCGCAAGAGGATAGGTAACACAAGGTTAACCCATGAGTACCTATTGAAGAACACACAAAGAAAACAGTGTTTCACGTGCGATATGCCTTTGACAGTAGAACATATCATTGTTGATTGTCCACTCTATCATCTAGAACGAATTAAAAGTGAACTTCCATGTGAAATCAAAAGTGCACTAGACTATGTTAACAGCGATAAAATGATTAAGTTCTTAAAATTGACTAAGACTTATAAATTATTGATGTAAGCTAAAATTAATATTTTATTTAATTTTATTGCTCTGCCGCCAATAACCTTTCATGGTTGACGCGGTTATTTCAATTAAAAAAAAATCTCATCCTATTTAAAATTAAAAAATATTGTGTGAAAACCGTAAGGAAACTCGCATTCTTTTGCCCAACTTAGAAATTTGCTCTTTACGATAAATTGCGCTGGCTGCACAAATTACTATAGTTTATACATGTCATACTTGATAGGTAGAATATTTACCTCAAAAAAGCTTTTTCTTTGATTGCCAAACGCTAGACCTTTACCCAGTAAAAACAATCTATACTTTTACATTTTCAACGATATTTGTGTGTCGACAATCATTTCAACACGAAGAAGAGTGCAGACGGAAATATAAAAAATACGTTTTAAAATGACATTCTGTAATTTTAAATTTACGTGAAAACATTAGCATATCTCAAGGTAGATTTATTTATAAATGACTCGCTAGATTTATGTTCAACTTTACTTCCGATACCCCATTAGTATAATATAGAAAGCGAGATGTATTTTCTTATGTTAATAAAATATTCTATCTAAATATAGCAACAAATATGTTGGGAGGGACGCCAGATACGGAAGGGCGTGAAATATCCCGGTGAATTTATTATGGCGTACAGGATTTTAATGCATTCATTTAAGCATTCTTATAAATGAGATATCTAAAGAACTTTGCATGAAATGATATTGAATAATTCATTTTTTAAACAACTGTTCATTATAAACTAAAAATAACTTTCTTTGTGTATCAATGTTGAGATTATGATGGATTTTAAACGTAATGAAATTAATTGCAATGACCCTTACTTTGTGTCGCACCTATTTAAAATACAGTTTAAACAGTAGTTTATTAATTAATTCCACTATATTATTTTATAACCAGCTATTAGTAGTATTGTTATACATAGAACTTTTAAGAAGTTAATAAAAATAAAGTGTATCTTTTTTACAATGACAAATTTATTTGTGTTTAATAAATGGATTAAAAAATTTAAAATCAATAATATGTTACTATAAAAAACACAATGTTCTAGTAGTCCAGTCGTGGTACCTGATTGAAAAAATTACCTAGCCATGTTTGGAGCTGGTAATAAACTCTGTAACAATGCTGCTGTTCTGCTGCTCAAGCTGTTGGTGGCAATTTTTCTAATTTGAAATTTGATTTTATTGTGGCTGTTTTATAACTTTGATATCGTAAATCATGTAACATTACATATCATTTTTCTTTTTGTTTTACAGTGATGCCATAATACAAAGTATAATGAAAAATGTCAATTATTTGTTTATTTTAAATTTTTCTTCAGTTTTTTCAATTAAACTACATATTTTTTATTTTATTTCTTTAAAATAGACATAAAAACGAAAAAAATAAGCAGTCAGAGAACCTTTTTTTTATAAAAAAAATGTTTTCATGTTTTAAAATGGTGATTGAAAATTATTACATTTTTTAGTGAAATTATAATAAAATGCATTATTTTTAGAATAGCACAACGTATATTTGATCAAACTTTCAGCTCCTAAAAACCACCCTTCCTAATAGAAGATTTTGGTTGGGAATGTTTTTTTCTACACAAATTTATTTGACCATTTTGAACTGCTATTTCTCCTGGACTATAGATGTTATGCAGGAATTTCCAACCTATAACCTATGATTTTTTTTTAATTTCATTACCAAATTATGGTTTATCATATAACTTTAAATATAGTGACAAACAGTACCAATAGCATCAAACTAATTAAACTCCTTTCCTCACATTTTGTCTAATGTTTTGTACATAGCTACTGCTAATACAACTCAATTAAAGCAAACACTTTAAAAGTATGTCATCATTTAATACATAGATAAGACGTAATTGTAACACAAATATATTAAGCTGTTGTAAAGATCAGCAAGATATATTTTTTTCCTGGTTTTTCTATATCATTGCCCAGTTATACTGATCTTAGAGGGAAGTACATCCAGGATAATCCCTAAGGGCTCATAACATCTAGGCTTTAATATTGTTATGTCTTATTACTTCCATACTTGGTCTAGCCTTATAACTACCTAATAAACATCAGCTACTTAGCTACAAACAAACAAAATGTAACTTCAATATGTCAATCTGACGATGCTAAGTCTAGCGAAACGGCTGCCATTAAGGTTAAAAAAGCAATTTTTTAAATAAATATTGAAAGTTATGTTAAAACGAAGAGATTTTTTATTATTCCTAATAAGATGGACTTCCAAAAAGTAAGGGTTAGTACAATCAATTTTATTTGTTAGTAATTGAATGGTTTGAAATAATGTTCTCCAGCAATAATAATAGTAAATAGAATAGAAAAAACAACGTCATGACATAATATAAATCTAATCTATTCATGGAACAAGTTGCCAAGTTATTTAAAAACATAATTTGTTGATTTGTCTTTGTTGACAACTAACGTCAATAAATCACGAATTATTCTTTCTCGTTTCTTCGTTCCTCGAAGGAAAGTGATCCAGAAAATGAATTTCTACTGCCGGAAATTGAGGAAGCTGCCAGTAAAGCTGCTTTTGAATAATTCCCTTGTAAGTCAAAGCGAGAGTACAAGTTTTCATACGATCGTTTCTTCGGAGGATAACACTGTTCTCTGACCTAGTACAAGCTTTACCAAAATAAATTCTGTTACATTTACCAATGAGACTGGCCATGGAGTTTCTATAAGTGTAGTTTCAGTAAACTCTGTGTCAATATTTTCGATTTGTTCGCTTGATATCCGTGACCGGTTCTTTTCAAAAATAAAATCAGCTTGGGGATATCTATGTTGTCGTAAATTATCAAGCATGACTTAACCACAGATTATTGCGCCTATAATGTGTATGACTTGTCATTCTTTGCATTTTTACTAAAGTATACATACAACAAAACATTCTAGCTCTGTTCTTAGATATTTTTCTCGGCGCACCACTTTTTGAACCTATTGTAGGCTATATCGTATAAAGGTCTTGATATTTGCAGCCTCCACAATCACTTCCGACTAATAATTATTCATTTTGCATTAAACAAACTTTAAACTAAACCAACCTAGCCCCTAATATGACAATTATTTTTTTGCCGTTATGAAAATTCCTTAACGACTACTAAATCAATGCTTAAATCCGAATACAATAATTCTGGTGCTACTTACTTCATGACAAAATATCTATTTTTAAGTTAATGAGAGCGTGGAAAAAATAGTATATACCATTCCGGAGATGTTATTTTGTCCTTGGTGCATTGTTTAAATTGCACATCTGCCAAAATAACGCATTTCTCTCCATTACAGTATAATGTACATGAGTAATAATAAGCAACTCTTATAATTTAACAGTCTCAAAAATTTTTTTTAACTGCCTTTTAAAATATTTAGAGGAAACTCTTATTCTGCAAGCAAACATTTTAGTTACCCGTTAAAATTATTTATTTTTACATATATGCATGTTTATGTTTGATGAAGCGACTATTTTCATGTAATTTTAATTTGATGTTTTCTGTCTGGCATTGAAAGCATAACTTTTTAATCAAAATTCACTTATTCATCCAAATACGCTGCAATCTCATCAAATTGAAATCTATTTCCAATAAGCCATATTTTAAGTTCTGTGAATAGCTAGTAATCGTTGAGGTCTAGATCTGGAGAATACGGTAGATTCGACAGCACTCGAAATCTAATTCATGCATTTTAGCCATAATTTATATTGACTTGAGATACGAAAGATGGTCTTAATGAATCAGACATAAATAGATAAGGCATTTTCTTGGGTATTTTTGCATTAAAAATATCACAAACCGATGTAATAGTCGCTGTGTATTGATTTCCAATGTTCCAAATAGTCAATGAACATTATGCATTGCGCATCACAAAATACAGAGCTGTAATATTTAATTTTGGGGGTTGTATGGAATAAACACTTTTACACTAAAGACATTAAATTATATTTACAATGACTGGATTAGAGTACAACACTTATTTACTATAAATAAATTATATTAATGCTGTATCAGCAACATAGTGAACTTGATAATGAATATCATACATTGAATCTTTCGTCTATTCTTTGCCGTGTATTTATTTACTATTTCTTGTTTATTCAGCCTTTCTCGCAACACGATATGACCGTGAACAATTATCTTCCAAACCAATGTGTGAGTCTTTAAAAGCTTTAGAAATCTTTTACCGTTTTCTTTGCAGTCCACTAAGCTGGCTATCTATTTAAACAAATACAATCAAAGATCCCCAATAATGCAATCCAATAAAAAAGTCCTAACTCCCCGAATTGTAGCTCAATTATTTTTAGGTATAAATTAATGTTGCAACGACCAAATAACATAAATATTAATAAAAAAAATTCTAGCACTAATAGAACATATCAGAGAACGAATTTTTGCAGTCGAAAAATGTTTTTCGTTATTTTTTACATTTCTATCCATTTGTTAATTGTAAATAGTATATTACATAACGAGTGTGGAAAGTGAAGTATTACGCACGAGTGAAGTTTAGCACGAGCCGCGTAGTGGCGAGTGCAGAAACGTAACGAGTGCAAGAAATACACTTTCCAACGCGTTGTGTACACGATTTTTCCTACGACCCCAATATTTCTTATTATAGGTAATAAATATTTTAAATTTATTTATAAAATTTATTTTAATTTATTTTATATATTGCATGAAAATTTAATTAATTAAAATCAAATAACCACCTTTCTCAGGAATTCACATCAAAATTCTTTATTAGATAAATGACATTTTAATTTTTTTTGTGGGCTCTATCAAAATTAAAAGTAAAATGGTCAGTCGGTGAAATTAATTGAAAAGTAATGTAATAATAATAGACACAAAGATAATTGTGAACAGAAACACAAACATAACTTCAAAAATCCACATTCGACACATGCACGGAACATAAACACAATATAAAAAAGAAGAATAAACTGTTCTTCTTTCTAAAAGTGTTTTTATAAAAATAATAATACTGAATAAAAATATGTTTATTTTTTAAAAATTTAAAAACCTATAAGAAACTTTTTTCTTTATTCTTACTTTATACAGAAAAAATTGTATTGGCAATTACAATACAATATTTGACACAAGGAAGATTTAAAAAAAAATTAAATGGTCCTTGCTTTGACATTTATGTGTTTTTACTATTGATAAATTTGACGTAAATGTCACAGATCATAGAACTATATTTTTTTACTTTTCAATACGTGTATTGATATTTACTTTTCAATACGTGTATTGATATTAGCTACTTTCTTAAGTACAAATAAGTGTGCAATCTAGCACTTTCATATGTGGTCGTAGGAAAATTACATTTTCATTACTTGTGAGTAAAATAAAAATACAAGAATTTTTTTAACCCTTGAAATCCTTTACCATTAAGCTCCTGAACAAAGTTACATAATAAAATTTAATAATTTTTAAAAATTGAAATTTTTATTAACAAGCAAAGTAAACAAATGCCATTTTAGATGTAAAAATTTTTTTTAAACAATTGTTTACAGTCGTTTTTAATACGCTATAAACAACATAAATCCAATTTTTTTAAATATTTGTGACCAATTGTTTGATTTTTTTATTTTTTTTATTAATATTTACTTATTGAAAAAAAAATAATTTATGTCATTTGGTCGTTGCGACGGTGACGCGCCGCCCGTTTTTTATGCCATTTTCAACATTAATTTAGACCTACAAATAATTGAGCTAAAATTTGGGGAGTAAGGACTTTTTTATTGGAAATTTCCTGCCCTTTAGGAATCCGTTCATTTTTTTGTTTTAGCTATTATAGTTTTTGAGTTATTAACAAAAATGTAAACCCCCTTTTTTTAAAATCTTAAATTGTTAATAACAATAGGAAATTTAAAAAAATATATTCAGGAACCTTTTTGTTATTTTGAATCGATTGACATCAAAATCAGATTTTTCGGATAAGTTTAACCCAAATCCGATTTAAATGACTTCTCGACCAGACTATAAAGTTTAGCACGAACCTTATAGCGGCGAATGTGGAAACGAGCAAGAAATACACTTTCTAATGAGTTATGTACACGCAATTTTTACTAATGAAAATTTAAAAGTGGAACGGTTATTGGAATAATTGGTAAAATTAATTGGACTTGAGAAACGTTATGTGTTAGAAATATGTTTTGAACATTTTCTCATACGTTTTACTCTTGTAATTCTACATTTTTTGTTCTTTGTGTTGCTGTTAAAAGATTTTAGCTTAAAACTAAAACCATACCTATGTGCATATTTTGTTGCATAGATAATGCATATATTTTTCTTATTAGTAATAATTTGAAATTTATTTTACAAAAAGATAATATTTTTGATCAAATTTAACAAAAAAACGTGATTAATTCATAACAATTAATGGTTTTTTATTCATTAATCTTACTTAAATAATTACGTTCTGTGCGTTTTTAAAAAATATGGCACGTGTGTGATATTGCTTTGTATTTTCTTATTTTTCCGAACTCTTATGATATTTCTAATTTTTAAAGTGTCAAAACTGTTCGTTAGGTTAGGGAGTCGTAGTAGGGAATGTCCGGTTTTTTCATATATCAGAAATATTTTTTTGTCGCCATCCTTAAGTGTTGTTTGAAAATGTTACGCATCTTTATTATTGATTTTGACTTTTGAAGTTATTTCCTAATACCTTATCAGTTTGCAACCAGAATTTCGTTAAGGTTAATCCTTCAAATATATGCTTTGAAATTAATTTTGTTGACCCCAATTTATTTTAGATAGTTACGAAGTAACTTTCTATTTAAATCTAAAACATGCCGTACATAGTACGAATAAGAATAATGGCTAAACAAGATTCCGAAGAACATCGAATCCGAAACTAGCTGCATTAAAATACTTAACCGAACAATTGCACTAAACAGCAACTCTGCCACGCTAAAGTTTCTAATAATATCGATAAATCTAGAGTATTAGGTGCTCGTAGAGAGAGTTAACTTGCCCTGAAATATACAGAAAGTTCGAGATACCGCTAATGAAACAGTTTCCAGCTAGCAACAACATCGGAATGTGATGAGATTATACTTTGAGTTAAAAATGCTATAGGGGAAGTTCTCGTTCTGCTTATAATAATGTTTCATTGCCACTGCTAATTGTTATAGTTCCGGAGAGAATACATTCTTAACTAAAATGATCGTGAGTCAATTTCCAGGGTAAATTTAATCTTGCAAACGTTCGTATATAAATTATTTGAATTGAGTACATTGATGGTATCACCATTTTTATAGTTGTTATGAAAGATAATTAATTATAACAATGGCAATATTTTATTGAATTTTTTCAATGAGATATGTCTACCTTTAGTTGTTAAACTCTTTTTATTTCTAGTGCAGCAGAAGGATATAGAAAAAACTAAAACTAGGTGATTAATTTCATAAAAATACCATATCTATATCTATTTTCAATAAAGAATATTCTTTGACACGAAATAGTGGGTAATTTGTTACAGTATGGCGGTTTGTCAGTGGCCTTATTCTCTGGGTACATTGAAATTTTTGTTAGGTTAGTTTTTTTTCTAAACTCTTACCTTTTTTTGAATATTTTGCATAAATGCTACGTTAAATTTTGATGAATTTGAAAAAGAAAAATTTTGAATTTTTCCTAAACTTCAGTTGGGTTTCTTAGAATCTATTTGGGCCTCTTAGCCCTTGGATGTTCGTCCAAGTCATAGTTAAGTGACCTCCTCATTAGTGGGTCAGTATGTCGTGTGAATTCATTAATTTTCTGCTAGTTTCTTAGTTGGATTTGGTGGCTGATGCAGTCCACCATTAGGTCAAGTCTGATGTTAGAATTACGTAGAAACCAGGGAGCTCCTGTAATCAGTCGTAAGACTTTATTCTGCACAGTCTCTAGTCTACGGAAGTGTATATTGGCTGTCTGGCCCCAGACTGTCGAAGCGTAAGTCATTAGAGGAAGTATACAAGTCTTGTATAGAGTCAATTTATGTCTTAAATTCAATTTACTGTCTTTTGATATAAAGGGCCTAAAAGCACACTTAGAAACGTTCGTTTTTCTTACTATATGTTCAATATGTGAATGCCATGTCAACTTTTTTTCAAACATAACACCCAAATATTTATCTCCATTTTTCCATTGTAAAATTAAATTGTTCAACATAAAGTCGACATTTGATCCATCGTGTTTTTTACTAAAATTGATTAATTTGGATTTTTCCGCATTAATTTTGTTCTTCCATTTTTCCGCCCATTCTATAGAGGCATCGGTCGTTTTTTGGAGATAGGTACTCTACGCCCTTGGGGAGTTTCCAAGAGCCTGATAAAATCGCGGTATCATCCGCAAATGTAAAGACTGGTAAGTCCGATACACTCAGGGAAGTCTGCCGTGTACAAATTGTATAAAATAGGAGAGAGGATCGAACCTTGAGCAGGAACTCTAGCTTTAATTCTCCTAATCGGTGAAATGGAAGATCTGACTTTAATTTGAAATGTTCGTCATTTGAGGAAAGATTTCATTAGTTTTAGCAAACCAGAGTGAAAATTTACTGATTTTAATTTATAAATTCATGGCAAACTTTGTTAAACGGTTTTTCTATGTCTAGCGCGGTGAATGTTTGATTAGATGTCCAGTGATCAAATATGTTTTCAGATAATCTTAGAGCCTGCTGCTGACAGGAGTGTTCAGCTCTAAAACCAAACTGGTATTCCGGGATTATGTGTCTTTCGTCGTTCTCATCTATGATTCTATCGGGAACAACTCTCTTGATGACTGGAAATTGAACTCAGAAGACTGATAGATCTTATTACACAATGACAAAACAATTATGGTCATAGCACTGACACCGGTTTACCAATCGGATGCGCTGATTTTCGGTGTTCGTAAATGGCTAAACGTCGATGAATAACTGTAAAAAAATTGCCTGTACTTAGCCTGTAATAAAACCCCTAACGAACCGCCATACTATAATAAATGACCGAATATTTTGTTTCGGCATCTCCCGGTATATTGCATAAATTAATTTAATTTTAAAGCAAATATAATAAAGAACAATAAATAACTGAACGGTTGAAGTAAACTTCCACTATTTATTCGAAAAATAGGTTTTAAAATGCAATTACAGCTGTTTCGCTAAAAACTAGAATTGTTCAGTTATTTATTGTTCTTAGTAACATGGACTTCCACAAAGTAAGGGTTACCACAATCAATTTCATTAAATATAATGAAATTAATAACTGTTTTATTGTGTAATCTACTAACGAAAATTCTAAAATATCAATGTTTTAAAGAAAACTGTTTATGTTGTATCAGTAAATTGCTAATTATAACATATACACCTTGGTCGAAAGTACGTACTTTTATCCTTAATAGTACGAATGAAAGTGTATCTATTAGTCTCTTTGAGGGCGTACTGTAGAAATTTTGAAATTTCGTTTTAAAATGCCCTTAGTCGGCGATCTATCACCTTAATAATTAAATTGATTGTACTAACCCTTACTTTTTGGAAGTCCATCTTATTAAGAATAATAAAAAACTCTTCGTTTTAACAAAACTTTAAAAAACTGCTTTTTTAAATAAATAGTGGAAGTTTTGTTAAAACGAAGAGTTTTTTATTATTCTTATCACCTTAATAATATTTAACATAAATTTAGATGTAAAGAAGTTCATTGTTTAATTGAAAATATCCTACCTAGGTTTAATTTGTGTAACACTTACCACCACATCTTAGCAATGCAAATGAAACGTACCTGAAACAAAAATGGTTTATTAAACACTATTCACTTTTAAACAATGTTAACAATATATTACCCAAAGACAAGCTAAATGTCAACGAATCAACCGATTTATAAATAGTACCTAAAAACATTGAAAATGAATCTTTTTAAAAGAAAACTTCAACTATATAATTAAAAAATTGCATTTTTAAACTCACTGACAGCTGTTTCGCTAAAAGCTAGCATCAGATTGACATATTGAAGTTACATTTATTTTTGTTTGTAGCTAGGTACCTGATGTTGATTAAGTAATAATAAGAATATAACCCTAAAGGATTATCCTGGATGTATTTCCCTCTAAGATCAGTATAACTGTGCAATGATATAGAAAAACCAGAAAAAAACTAGTATCATGCTGATCTATACAATGAATGAACAAATGAATCCGGGAAGTTCTTCACTATTAAACTGTTTAATTTGATTGAGACCATATTAAAGAAAACCATATTAAAGAATTAAAGAAAATCACAGATTACCATCAAAATAAGAATATCATTTATTTTTTATAGATTTTGGTAGTAAAAGTCCATTAATTTATAAATATTATTTAAAAAAAAAATAAATAAACCAAAATCTAACTATTCGGTTTAAGGAAAAAATTGTTTAAGCCGACAACACCGCACCATCAACTTCTTCTAGCAATCAATAAATTTGAAATGTCCGCGCATGTGCTTACGTTGCACATACACTTGTCAAAAGGTAACAGAAAGTTAGCTAACAGAGCTTTATCAAGCGTTTATGCAACCGCACCTTATAGTTGTAAAAGTAATATGTGCTTTTTGATTGCAGTGAAATATATAAATATATTATTTTTATGTCAATTTGTTTCGAAGCAATTGCACGAAGGTTTATTAGCAAGGAACATGAATTACACAAAAAGGGTGCGTTAAAAAAATAAATTATACAACGGGAGAATGAAAAGTTCAGAATTTTTTTTTTTATTTTAAAATGGGTAAAATTTTTAGATTCTCGTGACAGAAAAAGTGGGAAGGGTGGGTTAATAAGAATATACAGTATATAGGAGAATGCAAAATTTGGGAATGTGTTAGGTTTAGGAAGGTTTAAGTAGAATTTTAAATAAAAATGATGAGGATGCAAAATTATTCGTAAGAAATACCACATGTCCATAAAAAACTAATTTGTAAATCGAATTATAAAATAAAATATAAATGATAGTTTAAAAAATAATTTATAAATAATAATTTTGAATTACAAAGAAGCTACAAAAGCTAGTAAGATGGACCTCCACAAATTACAGTGAAATTTATTGTACCCTCTGTAAAGGTTTTTACTAAGAACATTAAAAAATAAAACTTTTTAATAAAAACTTCCACTTTTTTAAATAGATCTTATTAAATTAAATTTATTGTACTAACCCTTACTTTTTAGATGTCCATCTTATTAAGAATAAAAAAACTCTTCAATTGAACGTTACTTCCAAGTTTATTTGAAAAAATTAGGTTTTTAATTACAATGACGGCCGTTTCGCTAAGATTAGCATCGTCAGATTGACATAAATACGGGTTTGGGATAAAGTATGAAACCAAGTAAATATCTTTTAAACGAAAAGAACGATATTTATGAAAATTTGCAGGTAAGTGCAATGGAACAAAACGCATCTGATGTACATTTTTTTGATAATAATATACTTCCGGTTTTCATCAACTTCTTTAATTTACCGAGAACCGTTTACACTACCACTACACCAACACACACTTTTATATGCCTGACGCGCTTTTCGATAACCAAGTTATCTTCTTCAGAGACCGAAGGTAAACATTCAGATTCAACATTTTAGTTCTTTAATTTAAAAGGGACAACCTATATATTTTAACAGATTTTGAAAGGGTTTGTTATTTTGAATTCATACATACTGAGTTTAATGTAAACAAATTTGTAAAAACGAGGAATAACTCACTGTTAGTAGTACAATAGATGTACATTTCATTATTTTAGAATAATGAGAAACAAAATTACTTCAAATGTTCAAAATGCTCGCCATTCACTTGCTGACAATATGCCATCCTATTAACAAATTCTTGAGTCACTCTTTCCAAGACTTCTCCACGTATTAGTTCACATTCATCAATAATTCTTTGTCTCGATTCCTGTAAGTTTGTTGGTCATCTAAAGTAAACACGTGATTTTAGATAACCCTAAAGAAAAAAATCTAACGGGGTAAAATCCGGAGAACGAGCATCTACGTCCAATCCATCGATTTGGAAAATTCGCATCCAGAAAATCCCTAACCCGTCTATCATAGTGGGGAGGTGCTCCATCTTGTTGAAACCAAATATTTTGTGGTAATTGCCCATTCTGGAGTGCAGGAATAATTTCGTTATTTAGTAGATCCAAATACTTGTCACCATTCAAGTTTCCGTCGATAAAAAATGGGCCTATAAGCTTATTTTCGACAATTCCCATCCAAACATTTAACTTCTGTGGATGCTGGGTATGTGCATCATGAATCCAATGAGGATTCTCATTTGACCAATACCTTGAGTTATGGCGATTAATTGTTCCATTTAAACAAAAAGTTGCCTCATCGGAAAAAACTATGCTAGAAGCAAAATTTTCGTCGACATTACAGATGTCTAGTAGCCGTTCGCAAAATTCCAGCCGTCGGTCGAAATCATCGTATGACAATTCTTGAACCAACTGTACCTTATATGGATGATACATTTAACTTTTTAATATCTTTCCTACAGAACGTCAACTGATACCATGGTTAAGTGCCAAATTTGTGGTGGAAGTTTGAGGCGATTCTTCTAAATCGATTGCAATATTTTGTTTAACAGTTTCGTTCGTTGCAGTCCGCGGTCTTCCAGGTTTTAGCAAATTTTTTACCATCCCAGTAGTATTAAAACGTTGTAATGTTTTAGTTACTGTTGAGCGTGATATAGGATTTCTCTCCGGATGCAAATTATTAAAAATATGACACAGTTCTAACACGATTACCATAACCGATCATAATTAAAATTTCAATACGCTCTTTTTCACTTAATTGAACCATTCTTTGTGCAACTCATTTCCGTCAATTAGAATTTGACACTTGAAGGACAAAAGACGTACTAAACAGTACTTGTTTATTTATTACTATGCATACAAACAACATCAATTAGTTTATCTAAATAGTTTTTTGCTTTTTGCTCAAAATAAGCTATAAGCTTATAGGCCTATTTTTTATCGACGGAAACTTGAATGGTGACAAGTATTTGGATCTACTAAATAACGAAATTATTCCTGCACTTCAACAGAACGGGCAATTACCACAAAATATTTGGTTTCAACAAGATGGAGCACCTCCCCACTATAATAGACGGGTTAGAGATTTTCTGGATGCGAATTTTCTAAATCGATGGATTGGACGTAGAGGATTCATAGAGTGGCCTGCTCGTTCTCCGGATCTTAGATCGTTAGATTTTTTCTTTGGGTTTATCTAAAATCACGTGTTTACGTTAGACGTCCAACAAACTTACAGAAATTGGGACAAAGAATTATTGATGAATGTGAACTAATACGTGGAGAAGTCTTGGAAAGAGTGACTCAAGAATTTGTTAATAGGATGGCATATTGTCAACAAGTAAACGGTGAGCATTTTGAACATTTGAAGTAATTTTGTTTCTCATTATTCTAAAATAATGAAATGTACATCTATTGTACTACTAACAGTGAGTTATTCCTCGTTTTTACAATTTTTTTACACTAAAATTCAAAATAACAACCTCTTTCAAAATCTGTAAAAATATATAGGGTGTCCCATTTAAATTAAAGAAGTTAATGGCATTTCCTGTTAAACCGGAAGTATATTATTATCAAAAAAATGTACATCAGATGCGTTTTGTTCCATTGCACTTACCTGCAAATTTTCATAAATATCGTTCTTTTCGTTTAAAAGATATTTACTTGGTTCCATACTTTATCCCAACCCCGTATACTAATCTTTGTTTACAATAAACCGCTTTAAATCGGTCCCCTATTAGTGCAACAAATAATTTCTTTTTGAAACCTCCTTCGTCGAAAACACCGCCAAACGTTAAAAACATGTTTTTCCATTAATCTCTATCGTTTCGATTAGAGTTATAAATAAGAAATGCACAATACCCAAAATCAATACCAAATGCTGAAAAATCACTTTTGATTAACTCGCTACATAACCCCAATCAATCAGTCGGCGGCGCAACAGTCCTAAGAAATACGTAAGCTTCCTAAAGTTCGGGAAAAAATAATTAACCGCCAATACAATTTTTTCTGCTTTTTTCTTTTGTCTGTTGCCATCGTTCTCTCCATGTCATTGTTCTATACAAGGCGAAGTGCTGAGCTCCGCAAAGTTGTTATTCTTTGTTCGTAGGTGTATTAAGGGCATTACTCAGTTCTTGAATCACCAATGGGGATTAATCTTAAAGCTTTGGATTAATCTAAGAAAGTACGATAGAGTTTTATCTCGAGTTGAAATCCATTCTATACAAACAACGATGGACGGATAAGAAATGCACACAATTATTGAATACTGTCTTGTATAAAGGATTTACCGTTATTTGGCGAATAACTAAAGCGATTACTACTGAACATTATTTAATAAAATTACACAGTTCTTGTTCTAATTATTTTCCCTTATAATTGTTATAGGTACTTATTCCATTCGTAAGTGGCTTGCTAGATACTTAAACATTTATACGTGGAAAGGGTTATTAGCCCATTAATAAAGAGTTACTAGGATTAAGTTGTTAATAAACAAATATTATTTTGTATTAGTTTTATATTGGCTTAAAGATATGGTTTCCTAGAAAAAAAGGAGCCGTTATTTAGCAGTCGTCATTTAACCGTTGTTAATAACGGCCATCTTTACGGTGACAAGCTTTGGTTTCCTAGGAAGTGGTACGACCGTATACAATCGTGGTCAGTATAGTTTGAGGCAGTAGATTTTATACTGATAGAAAATTAGTATTTAGTATTTAGATGATGAAAAATCATCAAAAGATAAAAAAATCGTGTGGAGGAAAGTTTGTGTTTAAAAATCGTGATGGAAATGGAAAAATATGGAAACTAGTAATAAACAAAACTATGAAAAACTTAAAAAAAGAAATTAAGAAAACAGGAAAACAATTCAAAACATTAGGCAAAAACTGAAAGATAAGAAAAAAAATCTCTGAAATAAAAACGCAAACACTAATTATCCAGGAGCTCTATAGAGCGGGTCACAGTTATTATGCAGCGTGGCCGGCATAGGCCAATGTAAATCTTATGGGCGAATATTCAACACTGTTGCCGCTTTGGTTGCGGCTTGAACCACAATTAACTCAGCCAATTTATTTTCGTAGAAACGTTTAATTATGAATTTTGCAAAACAGATGTATTCTATACAATAAATATTATTAAACAATGGAATTCAAATCTATTTATATAGATTGTAATCAGTATATACCTGATCACTTGATGGATTATTTAGGTCTCTACTAAATATTTCAGACAAATCCTAATCCTATTACCAGTAAAAATATTATTTAATTACAAAGATGCTTAATTATTTTTACCTGTATGATCCCTTGATCCTCGTAAACCGTTATGTAATATTCCTGGAATGTAGAGGTAAGTCAATGTACAGGTAAGTATTAACATAGGCAGGTACCTATCTGTTTCTGCTGATAAACGAAAGGGCATTATTGAAACAACAGCCATGCAGTTAGCAGCACCGTTTTAAAAATTTAAACAAGGTGAAAATCTTCATCGTCAAACCAAGAGGCTTTTATTGAATATTTTAACGTATACGTTGAATACAAAAGATGACAAAAGTGTGACAGCGAAAATAGAACTGATTTCTGAAATGACTGGCCTTAGTGTGAGAACAGTGTATAATCTGAAAAGCGAAGCCGCTACTGGACCTTTGACGTCGCCAAAAAAAAACGAAGACGGAACAGCAGCCAGTCGAATTCAAGACTGATCACCTACGATGAAGGTATCCAATCGCAAATACGAAAAGCTGTGCATGAATTCTACTCCGAAAATATTCCACCAACACTGGCAAAAGTTCTTGCTAAAATAAATTCAGACGAAAATGTACCAAATTTTTCTAAAAGTACGCTAAGACGCTTGCTTAACGATATGGGGTTTGTTTATGGAAAGAGAGGAAGAGACTCGATTCTAATAGAAAGAGCTGATATAATCGCCTGGAGGCACAAATATTTAGGATCAGTGAAGAAGTTCCGCGAAGAAGGATATAACGTAATATATCTGGATGAGTCATGGATTAATGTGGGCCACAGTGTAAATTTTGAATGGAAAGACACTACCATAAAAAATGCCCGAGATGCATTTGTCAAAGGACTGACAACAGGACCGAAGGCTCCAAGTCAACGAGGACCGAGATTTGTTCTTCTTCATGCAGGCTAGAAAGACGGTTTGAATATTTTAGCGGATTTACAATATTTTCCTTTAAACGCGTAAAATTTATCCAAAAGCATAATTATAAATATTCTTAATTACTCACTAAACGATTTTCAAATGAAAAATAATTTAGTCAACATTTAAATCATAATAGTAACACAATGGCAAGTTATATTTCCGCGCCAGTTGGAATCAAATTCGAAGAACATGCCGATATGGCAACGCCGTCGTCCATAAACGCAATGCTGCATAATAACTGTGACCCGCTCTATAGAAGTCAAATAAGAACAACACAAACAATGAACAACTCGAAAATGACGTAGGAAAACGAAATGGTGAAAATAGAAGGCTTTTAAACAATCCAAAAACAATAAAGGAATAAGAAGAACAGAATTAACAACGGAACAAATAAGAATAAGGAACAAAGAGTATGAAAAAGGCCACCTCCTATTTTCATAAAGGGAAGAAGCAACATTGAGAGGAATTAACGAAAAATTAGGAGTAAAAGTAAATCTACAAACCGAAAATAAATATGGGAAACTGACAAAGCACCTAGAACAACTGAACGTACAGTCTCTCGAATTAATATCAAATTAACAACTAATACTAGTATGGTGGCCAGCCCTATATAAGAAAGTCAACCGGAAAGGGTGGAAAATGTACAGCAAGTAACTGCGGTTCTTATGACGGGATGTCTGACCAAAGCCCTACGTCTAACTCCACTGGATCTGTATGACAAGAAGAATAAAGGCAGTACAGCTCACTCAATGTAGTCTTACCATGGCCTAAGGCCCAATTATCACTCTTAAATTCTACCGGAATTGAACGTCTAATCAAATAACACAGACTCTACAACCCCCACAATTTCTTAGTCGCCTAGAAAAAGGTAGAAGGCGATTCAAGTTAGGTCAAAATAGAAGCTTTTCTTTACAGATGGCTCAAAACTAGAGATGAGAGTAGGTAGGACAGTCTACTCATACTACCCACCCCTTAATCTATTATTTTGTTTGTTGGACATAAACATAAATGGTAGCTATAATTGAAACAGCCTAATGGGTTCAATGAATTATCCATTTTAACTGACAGCCAAGTTCCCATCAGTCTATCTAACCTCAAAAGTGGCTATACAATTCGGTTAAACCTCAAATGAGCTAGCAACCAAAATAAGGGTCAATATTATCTAAGTAAATCAATGACGGGATAGCAGGACATTAACACCCGACTAGGAGCAGTGAGAAGGCTCCACAACCGAAAGGAAGTACTTATGTACCGAAAACCGTTTACACTACCACTACACGAACACACATCTGCCTGACGCGCGTTTCGATAACTTATATATGTTTTCGCGGTAAATCTTTTGACGGCAAAGCCAATTTTAAGCGCGAAAACATTTTTATAATAAGTCTTATAATAAACTATAAAGTAGACTATCTGGGATAGGTCCTTTGTCTTTATTTAATCTATTTTTACACTTAATAATTTCTATACTTTTAAATGCATCCAACAATCTATTGTTCAATACATTTTTTAACAAATTTTAAACTATCTACATTTACCGAATGGTTTTTGGTTAGGTTAGGTTCGGCAATACTCGATTTTTCTATGCGTCCATATTTTAGATGAGCTATATGTTCTTTAAATCTAGTTTTAACCGATCTTTTTGTTTGCCCAACATATTTTTTATCGCAATCATTACAACTTATTTCACATATACCGCTTTTTTCCAGATCTCTCTTATCCTTCGGATTTCCTAACAATTGTCTCAGGGTGGTACTAGTTTTGTGAACTAAACCTAATCCCACCGTACCGAAAATTGTATTCAATCCTTTGGTATACTGCATTGTTGTGTTCTCGCTGGAAAAAGGTGGTTTCACAAAGAGATTTCTTAAAACTATGGCGATTGATTAGCTTATGAATTTGTTTTTTATCACATCCATTAAGTACAGCTATATCCTCAATTAAATTCTTTTCTCTGTTATATCTTGTTTTGTTTAAGGGAAAATTAATGAACCAAAGAATGAAAACTTGCCATTTTGTGTTGACTATAGTGAAAAGAATCTACCGGAATATATCTATATGTAGCGGTGTCTTTCCTAAAAATATTAACTTGTTATTATTTCTTATTACGAATGTGTCCAAAAATGGTAACTGTTTATTATTTTTTAGTTCAAAAGTGAATTTTATGCTTGTGAATTTTGAAATTAATTTTGACATAAAATCTTCTGCTGATGATATATTCGTATTGAAAACTGCGAAAATGTCGTCCACATATCTATACCATATCCTTGGGAAATACTCGAGCTCTTGACTGATCTGTGTTTCAAAATTGCTCATAAAAAGGGTGGCGATAAATGGTGATAAACAATTACCCATTGCTGTCCCTTCATATTGTTGATAAAACTGATTGTTATATTGAAAATAATTTTGTTCCATGCGTTTAGCTAATCGTAGGTATTCAGTTATAACTTCAACACCCAGATCATTTAAGATTAGTTCTTCTAGATACTGTTTGTGGAATCGGTACACTAGGAAATAAAGAACTAACATCGAACGAGATTAAAATTTCCCCATCTTCTAGAACAACATCTTTAACTTTCTTGATAAATTCTAATGAATTTTTAACTGAAAAACTGTTACATTTTTTGGGTAGATTTTCAAACTCGTTCGATAACCATTTTAAAATCTTATAACTGGGTGTACATATAGCTGAAACAATAGGTCTCATTGCCTTCCCAGGTTTATGTATCTTAGGAAAGCAATAGAGCTTTGACAATGTAGGGTTACTAAATGTTAATTTATACTTTAACGAATCGGTGACAAGGTTCTTACAACTTTTGAGAGTGCTCTTTACCGTGGAAATAATTTTATTTTGTGGATCTTTTTAATTTTAACGCAAGGACCATTCTCGATCAAGTGATCCAACTTCTGTATTTTTTATATAATGTATTTTTTCTTACCTAATTTCTCTTAGTTTTAATTTTGTTGTAACATTTTATATATGTAACTGGTTTTACCATATACTTCATTTAATATTTAATATAAGTTGGTTGGTTCGATCGATCATATGATCTAGTGAACATTACATGTAACAAATTTTTTAGTTAGGTCTATTGTTTACTACATTGTAATCTGCATGTTTTTTACCTCTCTCCTATGTTTTTTCTAGTAATAAAAACCTGTGACACTGATTTTGGTATTTTTCCTTTATTAATAATAGGTATGTTATGTTAGTAAAAGATTATATTCATATAGAATTTATAATTTGCTATTAGCTACAAATGTCATTGTCAATAGTCTTGTCATTAGATACTTCACTCATGTTGCCAATCATTTAAAACAAAAATTTGCGTGCGTAAAGGTTACATTACGATACGCAAATGCGTTTTATAATGAAGATTTTTAGTAGTGTAAAATAAAAAAAATAATTATCAGTGATTATTGACATGAGAATAAATAGCTTTTTTTTATGCAGACATATGTAAAACAGTAAAATAAATTTCCGTAAACAGGTTTAAAAATATTGACTGGGTATCCATTTTAAATGTTAGATATATCTTCGGTTGAAAATATTTTATGAACATCATTCAGTATTTATTAGTTGGTTAAACAATAGGTTTATGGGATTGAATTAACTTTGATTTTGTTAAATGATTGCATTTTATTGCCCTTATGAGTACTACTACGTCCATAACAATAAATGTCCGTTTTTAACAGTAAAAAGGAAATCGTAATCTTTATGAAATTACTTTAGATTTATATATTTTCGCTCAAGTTTTGTTCTCTTCTATCATACAAAAAGTTATTGTCCGGTTCAGTATTTTTACGATTCTGTCGATCATTTCCATTTTGATTGTTTGGCGACGTGCAGAAAACAGTTAAACTGAAAAACTTTTAGATGTTCTCATTAATCTACTAAGGAAATAGTGACTCACCAAGATTTATTTGGGGTAGAAATGCATTATTATTTCCAAGTTTAATTGTCGTTCGCGCTGTATTTTCTTTTGTGTTGCATTGAGAGGAAGTTTCTGCTTTTCTGTACAGATTATTCATGCTAGAATGCTTTGACGGAAACATAATTTTTGAGATATAAATGAACATACGAAGAGCGGTTAGACATATACTAAATCTAACTACATTATGACCGAAAAGTATAGGAAAGTTTCATTAAGAAAAGTACAAATATTTTTCGGCATTAAATTCTTTTCAATACTTTTTAATACCTTTAAGTTTACAATAAATAACTGATATTTTTGTTTAATTGAATGATTTTGTTGTAAGTATAATAATATTCTTTTCTACTATCATACAGAAAAGTCCAGTTTGCTGTATTCATAGTGTTAAAATGGTCAATTTTCCTAAGTGGTGCGGTAAAAACTTAACGCATTAAAATGAGTGTGAAAAATCTTTTTCGGACGGAAAAAATAGTCCACCTAACACGTGTGTAAAGTGATTTTTCCGCACCCGATTGCAGATTGTCGAACGACGCGTTAGCGGAAAAGTTATACTTTTCCCACATCCCCCGTAATGTTTCAGAACAAAAAGAGAATGTGAGCTCTAACCGTTAAAATAACTGTTTGAGAAACAATAAATTGTTAATGACTATTTTAATAATAAAGTTGATAATTCACCTACAACAATTTTGCTGTAGTCTTGATTTTTGTTTTCCATCACATTAAGTCTTACTACTGTATTTCTTTCAATTGACATTGTATTGTAGTTTTAGCCTGATGATGGTCTGGTAGACCAAAACTAATTGCAAGTAACTTTTATTATTAAATTAAAAATTGTGGAATCGACTTTGTGTTTTTCTTTGAACCTTTTGGATTCTGCCCACCTTAGAGAATGGATGACTTAGGTACAAGATTTAATAAAAAAATTAATGCGATTTCATGAGTGGTGATAGGTTTTTTGAAAATGGACGCTTTAACCAAATCATAGGCGGAACCACTGTTTTGGTTTCTGGTGATTTTCAACAGTAGTTTTTAGTTTTTATATTTCCAGAAAACTGCCATATTTACTCTTACTAATGGTCCTAAACAGATATACAGTATATGCCAAAATAAACAGTACCGAAAGTAAAAATAAAAATTCATTTTTAATTTCTGTAATGTAAATATTTAAAATGTTCACCATTTCGAAGCAAAAAAGCTTCATATAGGTTTTGTAAGTCAATAAACATATTTATAAAAAGTGGTTGATGGAACTGCCGAAAAATATTTTGTATTCTTTCCCGTAGTTCAGCAATATTCGCCGGCGGATTTTCCAAATGAAATATTTTTTCCTTCTTTTTGCCCCAAATGTATGCGTCAGGTGGCGTCAGATCAGGTAAATGAGAAGGATATTCGAAGTCTGTTCCCCGAGAAATTATTCTATTATCGAAATGCTGACGAAGTAAGCCTTTATGCCTCGTTGCACCATCTTGTTGGAACCATTGTGTGCGAAACTGTAGATTTCGTGCACGGCAAAAGTTATTTACATCTCTCACAAAAGGTATAATCACTTTCTCTCTATAACGTTCTTGGTTGACAGTAAGTGGATTCTGATTATCATCTTCAACGAAATAAGGACCAATCATTCCATTACCAGATACCGCGCACCAAACGGTAACTCGGTGACTGTGAAGTGGTTTCTCTACAATGACATAAGGATGTTCAAATCCAAGGAATCTGGTTGTTTGTCGATTAATATAGCCGCTAAGATGAACGTGACTCTCCTCTGAAAACCATATGTTTTTCAAAAATTCGCGATCTTCGTAAATTAAACTCAACATGCGACCACAGTAAATTTCTCTTGCACGTTTGTCCGCAGCATTTAGTCGTTGTCCAACTTGAATACGGTATGGATAACCACCAATTGATTTGAACATGCGACGTAAAGACGTTTCACTAATGTTCAGTTTACATGCAGTTCTTACAAGACTTGTTTGAGGTGATTGCACAACTTGGTTAAAAACACGTCCTTCATTTTCGTTAGTGCATACTGTTTTTCGATGACCTGAAGAACCTTTACGTTGACACACTATACTACCAGTGCGACAAAATTTTTTAACAACAGCTAACATCACACTTTTACTAGGAGCTGCTTTATAATTTATTGACACCTGTTCTAAGCTTGGACCATCATTACGACCTTTTTCGTATGAACGAAAATAATGCTTTACCAAAAACACTTTTTCTTCCGTTGTTAGAACCATTTTTTAATCAAATTTAACTGCAGCGTACTATTAATATATCAACTAATGACAATTAAGTCAAATATGACAAATCTATAATCAACTCCACAGCACTCTCTGTTTAGGTACTGTTTATTTTTGCGGATACCGTATAATAGTTTTTAAATGCGGGCTGAACCGCGAGACATAGCCAGTATAAAATTCATTCATATTTTTGAAACATTTTCTGGAGTATTACTTAAAAAAGGTTAAATTAGTAAATTGAAATTAAACTTTTTACCTGCATAACAAAAATAAAATAGTAGGAAGGACACTTTCTATCAAACCACAAAACTTATTGAACAGTCTATTAGACTGTTCACAATGTAATATCATCGAATCTTTTTGTAGTTTACTGAATTATATGATTCTTCTCATTTTTAACCAAATACCTTCTTTTTATTTTAAATCAGAAAAATGTAAACAAGATGTGGCAACATTTTTTATTTCTTAGTTTTTTTATCTTTACAAGAATAATTCTATTTATATCAGAAGAAACTGGATCAAAACGCCAATAATCTTCCCATCAATCTTAAAGATACATAACATGGAATACAACAAACAAGTACCTCAACCTAAACGTAAGAAAAAAATCAGTAAGCGTAACAAAGTATTTAAGATAAAACAAAACAATAGCTGTCTGATCTATTCGAATCACCAATAGAAGAGGCAGAGAATGCCCAAGAAATTCCTACTTCAATGATTTAAACTCACATTGGACAGAGACGATATAGCTGCCTTTGGAAATTGATGATAACATATCTTTAATGGTGCTGATTCTGCTTTAACATTAGTCTAGATCCTGGAGATCCTAGTTGAAGTGAATGAACAATATTGTAATAGGTTTGTTGAAGGTCTTACCCATTCTAAATAGGTAAGTATATGAGAGTTTATAACAACTTTTAATTAACATATTAACGTTACTAATAATATAATTTGAAATTTGGTGATTTAAATTGATTTTTTAAGAAATCTGATATAGAAAGTTCTTGTGTCATTGAACTCCTCCGAAACGGCTCTACCTATTTTCGTGAATCTTAGCGTGCAAATAGGCTAGGCTGGAGAATCGGACAACATCTATGTTTCATCCCCCCAAAAGGTTAAGGGTGGTGCACCCCTAATTTTTTTTCATTTTTTTGGACAAATTTTTCTTTTTTATCATACAGCATACAAAAAAACATTCAACCCTAAATTTTCTCCCCCCAAAATCAACCATTAGTTTTTAGTTGTTCATTAAAAAATTTATTTTTTTGCACGTTTTTTTCTTGTTTTTTTTTAGATAAAAATTTCATATTATTTCATTTCAAGTTCCCTTAATTATGATTTTTTTTTAATTCAATTTGACCTCCCGCCCTCGCCGCTCGACTACTGATCAACTATTAATCAATTAGCTATCCGCTAGGTGTTCTCTTTAGATAAAAATAAATCCCTGTTTTTTGTCACGACATAACGCGTGAATGGACTTACCAATATCATTATTTTTTGGTTGTGTTTGTTGTCAGAAGAAGGTTCTTATAAAAGAAAAAATTTTTAGAAAATTTCAGAATATTTAAATAAATATTATATAAATTTAAGATTTCTTCTATTTAATATTAACGATTTGGACAATAAAACTTTTTTAATGTAACATTATGACATTTGACATAGAATTGATAGAATGCGTACTGCAAATATCATCAAAGTTTATAGGCGTTTTCCTTAGTGTTAAACATTTGAACACATACGAGGGAAAATTAAAAAGTTGGTAGATAGCAGATTAACGTATTATGGTCTCATTTTTTAAATACTCTAATAGTTATGTACGTTACAAGTCCGGGAAGTGACTTATTACGGTACGAGATAGATGTTTATGGACGAGGCGACGAAGGAGCCGAGTCAAGAATATCTAATCGAGTACCGTAATACGGACGTGTATCGTATTATATTTTTTTCATACTGCCTTTGGTTTTAAACGCAATAAAATATGAAACTGAAATGACATATTTGATCACTTTATTAGGAAGTCATGTAGACTGCTGTGAAATGTTACTTGATTTATTTTTATAATGATTTGCTTTATAATTAAAAAATGCGGATACCAAATAACAATGTAAATAAAGGCAGACATATTGAATTTTTCTGCACACACGAAATAATTGCGGAGAAAATGGATTTGAAATTAGATGAAATTGCTGAGAAAACTGCGGAAGCGATAGGGCAAATCATTCCAGTTAAGTCTGTGAAAAGATATGAAAAAGAATATGCGCTGTTTTGCAACTGGCGTGAGCGACATAAATTTAAAATTAGTGCTGATGAAAATGTGATGTTGGCTTACTTTTTGGATGTGGTAAGAACAGTTTTTAGAGAATATTCTTTTCAACAGTTTAAATTTTCAGTCAAAATATGCAACTCTATTCATTATGGTTCAAATACTCGTTGGTAAAATCAATGATTATGGTTTGAGAATGTCAACATATCAAGTTTCCCAAAGTTGATAGCTTCATGAGGGACGCTCGAGATAAAGAATATCTATTACTCAAAGTGGAGTAGCTGGAGGTTGCCGAAGGAAAGAGATCTATAATCTAGAAGTTAATAATGTGAAGGATACGGGTACTCACCTAGTAGTTAAAATTAACCAGACAAAAACGCATTTTCGACGAGCTTTCACTGTAACAGTAATGAGGTTAACTATTTGGATGTGTTAAGAAAATACATGAATTTACGGCAACGTCTCTCTGAAAGCTCTTTTGGTGGGTTATAGACAAAGAAAATATCTGTTTTAAATAGCTGGTATACATACTGTTGGCGGAGAACCTAAGAAAATAGTCCTTAAAACTACACCAACCAGAAAACTATACAGGTCATTGCTTCAGGAGGACATCCTCAACGTTGTTGGCCAATGCTGGAGCTGACATTATAGTTCTAAAACAGCACGGTGGATGGAAGAGCTTTAGTTGCAGAAAAGTATATAGAAGAATCGATTGAAGGCAAAAACAAGATTGCAAGAATAATCCAAAGGGGCGAAACTTTTGTTGAAGTGCTACATTACAGCCACGTAACTGTACGATTACCGTACAGTACCGTACAGTATGAAAAAATACATTTTTAATATATTATTTTGATCTCCTATTTTCCATAATAAAATAATTATTTTATTAAAGAATCAGATTACTATTAACTAGTTGTAAATTAGTCTATACATCTTCTTTTTAGTATATCAAAATCATTTTATCAAGTTTTATTAAAAACGATAAACAGTCAATATTATTTAGGTAAAATCAAACCTTTGTACACTAAATTTTACGTGTAGGTGTAACAACCCCGGCACTACCCTAGGAAGTTCATTTCGTGGTTAAATGATGAAAATCCTTATTGACACCACCTACATACTTATTTAAATTAGTAGTCGGGAATAGCAGTCAGGGAGTCACAGTGAAGTTTTATTTTATACCAACAAAGGCGGAGAATAAGCCATACAAAAAGGATTTTTCTTTTAAATTTATAAACAATCGTACCTTAAAATAGTTCATTAAAAATTTTAATTACAATGCTTGGATTCATCCATTAACAAAAAGATCTGATAAACTATGTCGTTTTAATTTAATTATAATAACGAACGTTACTGTCAGTTGTTTATATGTTCCACTAATGAATGCATTCCCTATATAGAGACAGCAGTTTCGAATTGCTGGCACAGAAGATAAGCCATATATGAACCAGAGATCAAAAACAACGCATGGGGAATATAAATACCTTGTAGCGATGAAATTTGCGATACAGGTATGAATAGCATTAATTAATGCTTTCGTTTATTTTAAATGATTTATAAAAGATTTAATTTGGGATCTACAGTCTTGACATTTTTAAAATGTTTCCTACTGCTAATCTACTTCATTTTATTATCTAAAAAAATAATTTCATTTTTTTGCTTATTGGTTTTTACGTGGTTTAAAACATCATTGAAACATGTCGCACCCATATTGTACTTATCGATTACGGTCTGCCCTATCGAAGTCACAAAGAACGTGCCTTTCTACTCACATCTCTTGTAGAAGAGGGTGTATGTCAATTATCTCTACATTTCTATAGAGATATTTTCGCAGCTGACAGGTGGCAGGTCGCAAACCCTAACATGTTCTTTTGCTAGTCGATCCTGATATATAAATAAAGAATCAAAGGTTTAAATTTATCATTACTACTAGTTGATTAATACTAAACCCTATGTCCTAAGTTTATTCTTTATTCTGTTGTTTATAACTTTTGTTTATAAGTTAAAACAAAATTTGGTAGATCGTCAAGTAGAAAAAGATTCGCCTTGATATAAGCTGGTGCTGGAAGATAATCTCGTAGAACAGGCGACGCCTTTCAAATATCTTGGCATAGGCACGACCTAGTTAAAACTCATTGACAGCTGTTTCGCTAAAAACTAGCATCGTTAAATTGACATATTAGGCTTAAATGTTTTACGTTAAAACAATTCTTTATGGAAATCAAAATATAATCTAAATAAAAGTTTAGATTTCCTCAGTTTTTTTTTATAATACAGGATGCTCCCTAAATTGATAAAAAAGGCATCTAACATCTTCACGTAATCCTTTTTTTCCAATCGAACATTTTAATCATTGAAAAATTTAACAGATGCTATCAAAGATAATAAGCACTACGTTTTTAAGGCAATAAATGTTTAAAATATTTATTATCAACTTGCAAACTTTTAGGAATTCTTTTAATTTGATTTTCATTTGTAGTTAATGATATCTTTTACTGATTATCCATTTTTTGTTAAATATTTTACTAAGCAATCTCAAATGTTGTTAGCCAGTGTACCATCTTGTTAAAATCAAACCCTATTATTGGGTAAACAGTACAGTGCTTATACTTATATATTTGCAATAATCATTTACCTTGTTATGTCCACACAACAAAAACATTAAACGTAAAGAACACTTGAAATTTCCTTAACCTTAAGTGACTGTTATGACGGTTAAACAAATTCGTTTTTGATAAACTATTCATCATACTATTTTTAAAATATTCACTTACTTGGTATGTATTTCATCAAAATCGTTGTTTTGGTCGGCATGTGTAAACATTGCTTAGATTTCCATGAGAATGCATGTATAAGCTGCAATATGTCTCAGGATGTCTTTTTGTGAAGTATTTATTACATGAATCTTGGGCTTGTTTCTTCTACCAATAAACTGACCATAAAAACATTTTACAGTTTGATGATTTTACGAAGTCTTTCAGAGATATTAAATTTTTCTTTAACTGAAAATGTTTATCCTGCAATATGGAAGAGAGCAGTGGTTACAGTTTTACCAAAAAAACACAATCCAATAACTTTCAAAGATTTGCGTCCCATAAGTATTTTACCCACTCTATCGAAAATATTGGAACGGCCCATGGAAATTCAAATGAAGGACTATTTATGTCAACACTCATTACTTCCTTCTGTTCAATCAGGATTTCGTAAGGGTTTTAGTTGTACTACTGCTCTTCTTCACATTTTTGATGATGTCATCAAAGCTACTGATCGTGGTGAATGTACAGTATTGGTTATGTTGGATTTTAGTCGAGCATTTGATACGATAAATCATGATCTACTACTTGACGTATTAAAATATATAGGATTTTCAGAAAATGCAATAACTATATTAAAAAATTATCTCACACATAGGCTGCAAAGAGTAAGTATAAATAATTTATCTTCCGAGTATTCCACATTGACATCGGGGGTTCCTTAAGGTTCCATCTTTGGTCCCTTGTTATTTGCAATATATTCCTCTTAAATCTTGACACGGATCCAGAACTGCTACTATCATGCCTACGTCGACGATACTCAAATATACTACAGTTTTCTCCCGCAAAAAGTAGATGAAGCATGTCAAATCATTAATAACGATTTAAAAAAGTTTATAGATTTTGCAACTGATCCTGAAAATTAATCCTGAAAAATCAAATGTTATGCTATTTGGAAGCAAATATTTCCGTCAACATGTACTGGAATCCATAAACATTAATATTAATGAAAAACGTTTGGAAGTTGTTGAATATACCAAAAATTTAGGACTTCTAATTGATTCAGAGTTAAGATTTGAAAAGTACGTAAACAAGTTATTGCAGCGTGCTTATTGTAAACTTAAAATTATATTTGGTAACCGTCAGTTTTTACCTATGCATGTTAAAAAAAACCTTGTGCAAAACTCTAGTACTGTCACTTTTTAATTACGCTGATACATTATATGGTCCTCATTTAACAGTACAATACAAAAAGAAAATTTAAAAAGTTCAAAATTCTTGTCTGCGATTAATTTATGGAATTCGCAGAAGGGAAAGAATATCCTCTAAACTTATTGATATAGGCTGGTTAAATATGAATAACCGGCGACTGTTACATGCTGCCACATTATATCACAAAATAATTTCTGATAGAAAACCTCCATACCTCTATCGTAAAATCACTTATCGGACAGACATTCATAATGTAAATATAAGAAGAAAAGGTTTATTAACTATTCCTTCTTTCAGGTTTGACCATACTTGATCTCGTAGTCATCCTGGTAATTTTTTAAATAAATAGTGAAAGTTTTGTTTAAAAAGTTCTATATTTAAGCTTCTAAGTAAGATGAATTTCCTACAAAGTAAAGGTTACTACAATCAATTTCATTTGTTCAAAATAGGTTTAAGGAAAGTATTAACAAAACATGTTCATAAACAAAGATTACTATTCAGAACCGCTTTAAATTGTCATAGTTTTTAATTTACCGATTAACAAGCGGACTTAATAGAATATTTCTGTTTATATATATTTTCTAAACAATCAAATTAAAAGGTATAAAATTATAAAACTATTCTTGTACTAACTAGCCAAAGCCAGGTACAAAGCAAATGCATTGGAATCCACAGAGCACCTCTCCTCACTGGCATCGGCGAAACTGCAGTATCATCGAGAGGGTACCTAGGGGATCTCAGATACAAACTAGAATCCATTTGGGATTCCTATGTCTCTCCAAATAAATGGGGATCGCGAGGATATAAACACCGGTTAATTTGTAGATGGATTGAATATGTCAATTACAGAAATTGTAAATTTCATACACGTTACTCACGTACATTTTTCAAGAAATAAGACTAAAAATGGTAGATACATATACGTGATGCAATCGAAACTTTGTCTACCCGATGTCAGTATAAAATAAATTTTAGAAATATTTTACCGAACAGTTGTTAAACCGAGGTACGAAGTTGTTCTCCTAGTTCAGTTTAAATTGTTTCACGGATAAAAGGTTGTAAGGAAAGGCAAAGTTTATCCTACAAACTGTTTATTAATGAAGTAGCAACTAGTTTCGGTCTATAGAACCATCATCAAGCTTAAAAAAATGGTTTTATAAAAAATAGAAAGAAGAATATAGAATACCAGAACAACTAAGTTAGTTACAAATCCAATCCTTACACAAGTGGTCAAAAAAACTACAATTTATGGTTTTTGTATTTGTAGGCGTGTATATAACTTTAAACTTACCAACAAGTAAATTTATAGGTGCATAATATGTTTATAATTATTAGTTTTATCTTCATTTACAATTCTAAATAGTTGATTATTCTTTTTTTTTGTTTTGAAATGAGACACTATAGGTAGAAATGTACAGGTGCATTAGAAAGTTGAAATTTTCGTTATTTTCAAAATTATATTAAGATATATCTTCATTCGACGTCGGTTTGTCGGGAATTGTTAAATTTCTATTGTAAAATTAATTTATCAATTTAATTTTATGACCTTAAGATGAATTCCGCAGTTTACGAGTTTCCTAGTGAATCGTTAAATGCAAGAGCGTCATTAAAATCTGTAAAACAATTTCGCTGAAAACTTAGAGAGAAATATCGGATAATTTTCAAATGTCTCTCTATATTTCTCTAGAGTAAAGCCACATACCATTCTATTTAGTATAAAATCTCGCTGTACTAAAATAAATGCAATTTATTTCTTCGGCTAAAATTATGTCTCGGAAATAATTATAATCGGAGATAACTTAGAAATAATTATTTATTTTTTCTATTAATAGTATTAATTAAAATTTTATCTACATTTTCTGGTTAGTTACAAACTAAACTAATTAAGAAAAGAGGAAATAAATTCAGCAGGACTTTTAAATCCTTTAAAGTCAATCTCTATAAACACGAAGAAATGAATCTCTTCCTAGGAATAATAAACAACAAAACGTTTATTGTTCTTCGTAAGATGAACGTCCACAGAGCAAAGGTTAGTATAATAAATATAAATATCTTGGTTAGTCATAATAAAGATAAGTGTATTGTATTCTGGTCTCATATTAAGCAGTGTATGAAGGAAGCTGCATAATATATATTATTATGAAGCTATCTTACTAAAAATTATTATACTACAAAAGTTATTCATTAATTGGAAACTATTAACCATTATTATAAACAAATCTATACACCTTTCTTTTACAGATTTTATAAGAGGTTTGTCACAAAATAATATAAATAAATTTGCAATGAATTTTATTGTGCTAACCCTTCCTATAGGTTCTTAATAATTTGCAATTTTCTAAATACGGTATGGTCTTCGAAAATGGCCAATATTTTAAAGAGATTTATTTTAAGGTTGATAATATGGTAAGTTGATTATAATATATAGTTTACATGTTTAAAATATCCATAAAGAAAGTATTTTATTTTCAGGTAAGGACTATGTGGCGCGTTAAATTATTTGATGGACTAGCTCAATATAAAAGGACGATTATTGATGAGGGAAGTGCGGGAGAGAGGGTCGGGGTAAAAGAAACAATACCAAATAGGGTTTGGAATACTTATCCCTTTATTATCCTGGCTGTATACGCACAATCCTATAATCGGCCGTCAATGGAATCGATTGCGAGAATCGATCATTTAACGATTTGTATTGTGATCTAACCTAACATATGTTTAATTAATGATTAGGGACTTAAAGCATTTGCTTTATGCTTCTTTTTGCTTAGTTACGTATCTCCTTTACGTTACGTATACGGATAAGGATACGTGATAAATTTTTAGAATTGCTTTATGTCCCTAATAACTCACGTGGTAGAAGACATTTACAGATGTATTTATTTATTTTAAGAATTTTGAGATCAACCGAAATGTGCTACTGTTACTGTGATATTACCTACGGTAGGTAATTTACTCAGATATCTGTTCACCCTATGCTATACGTACAATAATACCTTAACACTAAGAAAGTTCTTTTGTATCTACAGTTTACTAGATAAAAGTAAGTAATATTAAAATATATAATACAATATTGTCCATCCCTTACGCAAGATCTTTTGTGGTGTCAAATATGTTTCAGATTCATTTGATTATTTAAAGCCTTGATATTTTACTAGTAAGAAAATTCCTTAGATATACTTTATTATGAATAGGTAAAACCAACTATTGTAATAAGTTTCGAGTATATTTTAGCGAATTTCGGTAACAACATGATATTAATTTTTTTTTATGTTAATTTTTGCATTAAATTTAAAAACAACATTTTTGAATAGAGAATGAAGAGACCTTTCAAATGATATATCACAAGCCTATACTTCCCATTTAAAAAATTGGGGGTTGTACCTGACATTCTAAGGGGGTTGAAGTTAGGGGTTGCATTTTCACGTTAAAGAATGTCAAGTTATAATTTAAATATGATGTGTTTCGGGATTTTTTTATAAATATGTACAGTAACCGAAATAATGCATTTATTCCATTTGGCTTTTACACACTGTATGTTAACAAAGGCTTTTGCGAGGAAAACGAAAACATTAATTTTGAACTAATAAAATTATACTATTTCACTACAAAAAACGGTACATATAATTTAATTTTTCCCCACCGTCTAGTAACCAGTGTTTCTTTTCCCATCTCATTTAAATTTTCGCTACGGAAAACTCCGTGCCATAGTTACCGATGCACCAAAAGCGCCATTTTATTCTATACTGCTTACACGACTTTGCATTTAAATTCTCCACGGTAAATAATCACATCTGTAGTAAAGGCGTATACCGTTGAATCTAGCACCCTTAATTTGTAGCAGCTATGATGCAGGGGTGGTCTTTCAATTATATCTCTCAAACTGTGGAAAATCTTAAACGTACTGAAACGTAATTTAACCGATGTTACGGATCATTTTAATGGCAGTTTTGGAAAATTTCTTAAAATCTTTTATTAATAACGTATAAAAAAATTTTAATAGTGAGTATTTGACACTTTTTTACCAAGTATTGTAACGGGTGACAGATGTGTCACGGATGAATGTGACGGATGATTGTGACAGATGCGAGAGGAATGCATGTATTTTGATGTAGCTGCCTGCCATGAAGGGTAGAGTCCGTTAATGAGGATGAAGGTTTGACAGGAACTTGACAAGATTTATAATTATTTTAGGTTGTTAGCTATTCGAGAACATTCTAATAATATTTGGATTTTAGTAAATAGTTATTTCGAGAAAAATCGAAATGTCAAGTATTTTGGTATATAAAGCAGATTCATTCGCGGTAGGAGTAGTATTCGTTCTGCTTTTGTAAAGTTTAAAATTAAAAAGTGACAGTTAGTAATTTGTAATCAGCTGAATTCTTGTATTCAAACAATTTGTAAATAAATTGTGTTTAAAGTCCTTACAAGTGTTTCAGTATGAATATTGTAATAACAGTCTAAGTTTAATAAAAATCATCCTATAAAACCTCTAGACAAAACTTATCTAAAACATAAAATCCTAATTAACTTAAATAATTGGGAAAACCAGTTAATGTTCTTTAAGAAGTTCAGAATCACTAATTTTAATAAAACCAACGAAAATAGAAATAGATTTAACAGATTAACAAACTTACTTAATAACACCAAGGTTATAGTATTTTTCACAGTAAATGGTATTGGCTTATTAACTGCAATAAACTACCGGATTTAATCTCATTGTATAGAATATCATCAGGTAAAAGATGCAAATGTGCTATAGGGTAATTTATTTAAATGTTACAATTCTATTCTATATTTAGTTCAGTGTCGCTATCGCTATCCTCATCTAAATTAATTATAATTAGCGCAATTGATTTTACAGAAAGGTACGAGTTTTCAACATTTATAACATATGACTAACAGAACTTTTCCAACTCTCGATAGGAATGTCATTTATACAGTTCCTAATTAATTCTACCACACTACCACTTAAATTCGGAGAAGTATTTTTTCCGCGCACACTCGTTGGTGCTACATAAGCCTTATCAAATCTTTTTACCAGTCGTCTAGACTTTTTATGACACCGGAATCTTTACGTTTTTTTCTTGATTCCATGGAATTTTCAACAATTCGTCTAACTGAAGTAAGAGGCACCTTCGTCAAATTATTGGTTACTCTTGCTGCAGCACCCGCGTTATATCCTTGCTGAAGTAAGGAACTATACAAATTTTTTATAATAATTCTCGCGTCACAAGATAAGTGATTCTTCTTTAACGAACCACTGGAAGAAGCACTATTACTTTTTATCCACGGACGCCACATAATGCCTATTCTGTACGTGGAGGTATAAAATATTTGCTATTAAAGTCTGTAATAACAAATAAATGTTATAAAACATTTACTGGGAAACAAATTTAGCTGAATCAGGTCCTTTTACATTTATGATGTGCATCTCGGATTTTACAACTTAAAAGTCTAATTGGTTTTATTATAATCCTTCAGTCAATACCATTTATTGTGAAAACTAACAAATAGTATATTGTGTAACAAGAGCGGAAAGTAGGAGTTAGTAGCTCGAAGCTGTATTTGCTGCCGAATGTACCAAGGGCACCAATTTCCAGCTATGGGGGTGCTAATGCATTTATGCACGTGTGACACACAACTTTCTGCGTAAGAGGCAAGCACGTTTACCAGTACGCCACGAGCAAACGTTCTAGAAAACGCTCGTATTGTGAAATTTATACTGTAATATTATGTATTTGTTTACTAACCTTCGTCATGAGGTATTCAGAATCAGTCGTTTTTTTTTAAATTATAGTTTTATATTTTTTTGGTTTATAATTTACGGAATTTTGGTTAAGAAAAGCTCCCACTTTGTGAGATTTTATTGAAATTTTTATTATTTCTAATTTAAAAATGTTAAATCCACGGTACACTTTTTCAATGCTAGAATAAAAAAATCGAGAGTTTGAATTTTTTTGTCCTTGGGTTGATAAACAATACTTTTCATAAAATCACAATAAATTAGGGTTAATGTTAAATTTAAAAGAAATACTTAAAAGAAGAAAATAAAATAGAATTAAATACGATTAAGATCAAATATTGATGTAAAAATAGTAAAAGAATAAGCTATGGAAAATAAATATGCAAATAAACTATTTTCTGCCAAACTAACTTAAAATAAGTATAACATTTGTAAAAAAAACATATGGTAAAATTTTTAGCATTTTTTATAAGCTACCGAATCTGTAAGGTGTATGGTTTGCCAAGTCAATTTTTACAGATTTTTACTTATAGACCTTACAGATGGGCTCAGAATCCCACTAATAGTCTTAAATGTTAAAACTTATTGTACCAACTCATACTTTGTGGAATTCTATCAAATTAAGAACACTAAACAAATGAGTAACACAATTAAATTATGACATAATATAATTAAATTAAAATATAAAATTAATTTTTAAGACTAATTTAAACACCATACTTTATTAAATTTGATAAAATTAATACAAACAATAGTAAAATACTTTACACTTTAATTTAAAAAGAATCTACTTAACATTTAATGAAAAATCGAGCAGGTTTTAAAAACTTTTATGAACACTCTTCACAAAAAGTATCGCTTTAGTGAATTACGAATAAACTTTTTAATACAACTACTACTAACTAATTTTAAGTGATTTAATGGTAGAAGAGTAAATTATTTTGTGAAAATTTATTTTTCGTTTTCTCGGCTTAACGTTTTTAAGGAAATATCCATTAAATGTAAAAAAGTACCCAAATATCCGTAAAACGATCAACTGTATTTGTACATTTGGTTTGGTTAATAAATTGGGACTAAACTGTGATTTTGGATTTGGCTAGCATTAAGTTTATTCTTTAAAAAATCTTCTTGAAGAAACACAGAGCATCGGCGACCTCTCGCATGTATCCATGCGGTTCGTATTTTGAGATTTTCGATACAGATAGCTGGGTTATATAGTTTTACGTTGGATCCAATCAGAAAAATGAGAGGCTTCCCTGTGCTTTCTTGTGACAGCCAACGTACTTGACCACCACACCCCGTCGACTATTACTTAATATAATTCAACAATTTTTAAAACTTTTAGGCTGATGAAGCAAAATTATGAGCTTTTACATGCCTTTGTACGAGGGTTGTCTGAAAAGTTTCTGACCTCAACATGAAGATGGCAGCCCTCGTAAACAGAAGTTGGGGAATGTGTTTGCGCATGCTTTGAAAGGTTCCCACTAAAATTTCAGCCATTTTGGACGCGCACTTGTTTGACAATCATTTGCGTGAGTCGATGTGATTGTTTTTATGAAAATGGAAAAAATCGAGCTGTCAATAAATATTTGTTTTTGAAAGGCAATACGCCTACGCAAATCAATCACCTTTACCGCCGTGAAATTTTGGGCTGCTGAATTTAAACGTGGTCGTACCAGCTTGAGTGACGATGACCGTTTGGGACGTCCAAAAACTGCAACCACTGACGATAATATCGCTCAAGTTCACCAAATGGTGCTAGACAACCGTCGAATTAAAATTAGAGAGATAGCAGAGGCTATAAACATGTCCAAAGAACGTGTTTGTCAACTGTTTTCTGGGATAGTCATGGAGTTATCTTAATCGATTATCTTCAAAAAGGAAAAACCATTACAGGAGCATACTACGCATCATTACTTGACAAGCTGAAGGCAGAAATTGCGGAAAAACGGCCACATTTGCAGAAAAAAAGAATTTTGTTTCACTAAGACAATGCGCCGTCTCACACTTCAGCGGTTGCCATGGCGAAAATCCATGAATTATGGTGTGAAATGCTTGACCACCCTCTTTACTCACCAGATCTAGCCCCAAGCGACTTTTTTTTGTTCCCTAAGCTAAAAGTTGCGCTCGCAGGACAGAGATTTTTGTCGAATGAGGAGGCCATCACCTTCGTAAACAACTATTTTGCAGAGAAAGACGCCGAGTACTATTTGGACGGGTTGAAGAGATGAAAGCATCGCTGGGAGAAGTGTATAGAATTACAAAGAGACTATGTAGAAAAATAAAAATTAATTTGAAGAAAAAATGTCTAGTATCTTTGTTACGTCGGAAACTTTTAAGACAACCATCGTATGTTACGTCAAAGTACAGATATCATAAACGAGCTACCTGCAGAATTTCATATTTATTTAAAGTTTGATTCATCCATAATGCCCACAGCAATAATATCATAAATAACGATTAGTTTAGTTCATCTGACCAACCAACCCTTAAGAACCGTTAATTATTAATGGAAATTGAACTATTTTAAAAAGCAATAAAATCCGATTGGATTTGGAAAAAAACAATCATGATACAACGAATAGTACTATCAGAATAATTGTTTATTTTTTAAGAAACTCAGAATGACATTGTCAATTTGATGATGCTAATTCGATCGAAACGGATGTCATTGTGATATAAAATCTAATTTTTTCAATTAAACTTGGAAGTTGAGTTAAAACAAAGAGTTTTTTATTATTTTTACTAAGATGCACTTCCAAAAAGTAAGGGTTAGTGCAATAAAAAAAAATTATTCATTTTGTTTTAAACGTAAAAGAATTTTAACAATAACTAATAATGACCTTTTCGCAAATACCCTCGCAGCACAAATGTAGATAGATGCCTGAAAATTCACATCTTAACAGAAAAATAAGACTCGACTACCAAAAAAATCCTGAAGAAATAAGTAATCTAGAACCAGAAGAGTTTGGGCGTTAAGCAAATCATTGTAATTGACCAGACGAAAACAAAGGAAAAAGATAAGATTCAAAAAAATATGACCAAATTGCTTAAAACCAAACTTACAAGAATAAACGTAATTACAACTATAAATTAGTTCACATGTCACCATACTAGTTTGGGTGATAAGTTGGTCAGAAACTAATCTGAGAAAAAATGTTAAGACGCACTGGAATGCTTCTTACCGAGTTCAGTTTTGTAAACACCCAAATAGTCAGCAGTAGAATGCAGATATTTTCCAAGAAGAGTGGGTGGGGGAGGTGTCAACAAGTTAGGTAAGAAAGCAATACAGGCAAATCGTCAACAATGAAGTAGCAGCAGATTAGGGAAAGACCCGTTAGGAAAACCCTACCCACTAAAATTAGAAATCACAAAAATTGACAAAAAATCCCCGAAGCAGGAGATTTTATCTTTGCTATGCAGAATAAAGTGATCCGAAAAAACAATTATAGAAACCACATTCTGAAGCAAAACAAGGTAGAGCTACCAAGCAGCACAACCAGATGGCAAAAATGGTACTCGAAAAATTATTCACTTAACTCAATTTATGGATGCAGAAAAATTATCACGGTTACCACAGTGGTACATAATTTACTAATAGTAATATCAGCAGAAGCCAAGAAGCACAAAATACCTCTAAAAGACAGGTATATGTAAAAAGTTCATTCCTTTACTATTAAGAACATCCACTATTGTTATTGACATATCACCTCATCAGCAATTTGGAATAAGAAACATGGGTTTAAGGTAAGGAAAAATCGAAAAGATTTATGACTGCAAGAGAAATGCAATATTAGACCCAGATATCAAAAATGATGAGTGTAGAATATAACCTAATATACCATTTTCACTATAGTACTTGTGTCTGCTTAGTCATGTTTAACCAAGTTACGTCTATTCATTTTTGAACAAAACCCCATTATATGATTATTAAAATGATTATATTTTCTAATTTTTGTGCGCCCAGTTTATTTTTATCACCTATTGATTTCACAAATTATTTGTAAATATTAACGGCATTAACATTTTTAAATCTTCATTATTACCTGACTTATTTGCTTGATTATAAGTATTAAGTGGGGCAAACTGCTACGTCTTTCCTGCTGTGCGTCCTTAGATAAATTTGGACTTGTCGGGGAGTTCACCGCCAAGCCAGCACCTGTAACCTGTGGTATTCTCTAATTTCGTCCCCGCCTTGGTTGATGCATAGGTGGGGGTTATACTTAATTTCCTATAGCACTTTTGGAAAATCCAGGTAAATGCCATTATACCTCTGCTGTTAAATTTTCTAAAATACTTCACCAAGAACTTCCCAAGAAGTATGACCTTATTGAGGAAATAAGCTACTATAAATCTGCTGCTAAGACAGTGTCAGAACAGTATTTTGAAACACTATAATTTTTTAGAAAATTCTGAATGTAGTATAAATTATTATGCAGCAGCTCATTTGTTTCATATTTATTTATATTTTCATATTGATTTACTCTAAAATACAGCGTACGTTGCTAACTAACAACTACAAACCATATAAATTTAATTCCAACCAGTCCATGATTACTGATAAGGAGACAGACCTAATCTTATATTAGGAAAAAACATCATACCTTATAAATGTAAAAGTCCCCCAATAAATGTTATATCCAGAAATCGCAACAAGAAAGACTAGGAAGAATTGCATTAGTCACGAAGTTAAATTAATGTAAAACTTAAAACAACTGATAGTAAGGAATTATCATCTTTGTAGCTGGTGTTAATTTTAAAATACTAAATAAAGCTCTAAGCAAACTGTGGGGTCAAAAAAATTAAAATTAAAATTCAGAAGGCCGTTATCTGAAGAATGACTGGGTATAAAACCAAAAAAATACATTTGTGAAATAAATACAAAAATGAAAATAATATTATTATAATTACTAAGAATAATAAAACACTAAATGTTTAAACTAAACTTCCACCTTTTATTTAAAAAATAGATTTCTAAATGCAATGACAGTTGTTTGAGAAATTTAAAATTTTAGATCTGATCGCCATATTTTGTAAAGACAGACATTCTGAAGAGAACTATCAATAATTGTCACAAAATATGGCGATCAGATCTAAAAGTTCAAATTTCTCCTAAACCCTTAATTTTATCGAGTTCAAACAAGAGTACATTTTCATTAGTAAATGGATTGGAAAATTTATTTTTGAAATTTAAATAGTATTCAGATGGTTAAAATTACGGATTATTAACCAATGGACACAAGCCGTCTCTGCTTATCTGTACGTAATGTAGATTCATTTATAACGTCAAACACAGGACATTGATGTATGCAATCCGTCACTGGAATTTTATAGTATTTCAAAGTATAGTTTAGAAATTATGACAAAACAAAGGTTTTTATTTCGAAACTTTAGAGGTCTACAACTCGGAAAGGAAGGCTCTTATGACAAAAATTTATTTGAACTTCTAACATTATTTTGACCTCTTCTATTTGCTCCCGAATTTTTGGCAGTAAGTTCCTGGACACACTGTATTTTTATAGTAGCAAAGTTATCTTTGTTCTATTCATCTATTATTTGTAATTTTAATTAAATCTTGACCTTTTATTTAATATCTTAAGAACGGTTTAAGACAGGAGTATGATATGGTAAATTTTTGAATAATTTTTTTGTATACCCCAAACTAGCACGCCGCTTTACTTTTATTAATGTAATAATAAAATTAGTTTATACTAACACAACTTTTTATTTTAATTTTTTTTTGTTTATGCAATAAACTAAGGTAAGTGCTGGGACATTTATAATGAATAGACCTGTACCTTGGTATTAGTGAGATTCAGTTTATAAATTGTTATAAAATACATATCAAAATGCACATCTGCTTTTTCTTCCAAATTCCATTTCAATTATTCTTTAATGAATTCCAAGTAGACAGAAACAATCCCGTTTGTGCGACATAAACTAATTGCTTCATTAAACGAATTTTCTTTAAAAAAATACTACCCTATATAACAAGCCGTTATTTTTAAAAAAATTATCTTAAAAGCCTTTGTAGGTATCTTAAACATGCGGATGCAATATATCTCTATCATATAATAAGCATTTGTAACGAATGGTTCGGGCGCGCAATAGCTTAATGTACCAGGATAAGGTTGTTAATCTCAACAAAGGGGGTATAAATCCAGTGGTGGATCTTTACCCGGAGGGGACATTCACCTCAATACTTCACTAATACATTAGCGCTTCTGTGAAAGCCTGTTCGACACCCAGCTAAAAGATTAACACAAAGACTAGACGGCCCGAAAGGGTGTGTGGGTAATACATATATAATTAGTTGCATAATATCTGTTAAAGGTATGTATACAGAATTATTGTTATCATACCACAAATGTTTCATGCTTTAATTACGCGAATAAATTTATTTAAATTTTATGCTGTATTGTTTAGAGTATAACCAAAAACTTTTCTACTTTTATTAATATCACAAATAGTTTATTTAAAATTTCTGACGAACTTCAAGAACAATTAAAAATCTATGGCAACATAAATATTAAAATTTTAATTTTATTATTACCTAGCGTTTGATCTGGTACCTACTTTTAACATGTTTCGCTAGATCGCACCATTATCGATCCACCCCAACATGGATTCATCCTCAGAGTAATAAGTAAACATACAGTAGGTATATTCCCTACTACTTGTCGAGAGAGAGATTTGTTTACCAGCAGAGCATTACCAGACGTTGTGTGAAAAAAAAACGTAATAATATAATTTACAACAATTTTATTTTACTTTAAGATTTTTAGAGAAAATGTTCTTTAATACATTTGAATATTCATCTTCTTACCTTTCAATAATACTGATAAAAAAGCTCTGCACCAATTGTATCAAATAACCACACTAAAAATTTGGCATTGGTGCCTTAGTTTGTTATTGTCTAGAGGGGTTTAGTGCTTTGTTTGATTTTTACTGAATTTTTGTGTATTTAAGTAAACTTTATAAAGTGTTTTTATTTATTTTCAATATTGAAAATGATGAAAACCTGAAATGCGTATATAATTTGTGGTACTTCGCAAAATAATAATCTAACCTATCACCGTTAAGTTATTCACTTCATTGGCGTAGAATAAGCAATTTCAATTAAAATTTATTACAAATAAGAAAATAAAATTAATAATGAAATACATATATCGTTTTAGAATTCCTTCCTATAAAAATATGTTAGAAGTATGGTGCCAATTATTTTTAATGTGTGTAAATTATTTAACTAACATTTATATATGACGGTGATACTCTAACCAATTACACGCCACTGTACGGCTGTGTTTACCTACACTTCTAGATGTCAATTTTATTTTCCATCTCTATTATTTATAGGTTCATTGCTATTGACTACAATGTTATTGTAGCACCTCTATGTTTACTTATTACTCTGAGGATTCATCTGAAACCATCAATTCTGCTAAGTGTTTGGCTTTAAAAGCGATCTTATAATGAAAGATCGTAGTGAAATGGATCAATCAGCCACAAATAAAATTCATCGGACTACAGTTACACTGAAAGTTTTTAAATCTATACGTCTATGTTGAACTCGCCCCCCCCTTTTTCTTTCTTTTTTAAAACATATAAAAAGTTAATTTTTAACCACAAATTTTAAACATTTTATCCTACATGTTCTTATACTTATTTTTTATTTTTTATCTGTTGATTCGTTTGAAAATGTTTGTAATTTTATATTTTACGTTTTAATTGTGGTTTTTATATTTATACTTGTATTAATTTTCACACTAAGGTATTTTCTTTTTAATTTGCACCACTAAAATAACTTTTTTATTTAACCTTTCCATCAATATAAAGAATAAAATTCTGTGACATAGACTTTGGGTTTTCATTTGGTTTTTGGATGTTTTACTTCGTTTTTAAAAATAGAATTGTTTAATAAATAGTTAACCTATATAATTTGATAAGATAATAAGTTCTATAGACAATCCAATGGACTTGCTATGGGTTCTTATCTTAGCCCTTTACTTGTAGAAATCTTTATGAATAATCTAGAATCACTTTTTCTTATCAACCCTAACTTCCATGATAACCTACTTTTTTACTTTCGTTATGTAGATGATTGTATTGTCTTGTTTAGGGGTAATCGTCAAGATGATTTTAATTTTTATAATCACATTAATAATCTTTATCCTAGGATATCTTTTACTATTGAGTTTTAAGTTGATAAGTCGATTCCTTTTCTTGATGAACTCATTACAAAAAACTTAGAATTACTCAACTATATAATGTAATTTTTTCTCATCTATTTTCTCTTAGTTTAATTTTAATCTTAATGTCACTTTTTCTTTATGTCACTGGTTTTACCATATAGACACTCCATTTAATAATCAACAATAAGTTGGTTGGTTCGATCGATCATATGATCTAGTGAACATTACGTGTAACTAATTTTTAAGGTAGGTCTATTGTTAACCACATTATAATATGCATGTTTTTTACCTCTCACCTATGTTTTTTTTAGCCTGATGATGGCCTGCTTATAGGCCGAAACTAGTGGATGGTTCCTGTAAACCTGTAAATTTTGTAATAAACTTTTTACTGGAAAATAGGGAAAAATATAAGACTGAATTTAATATTAGTGTACAATTCACAACTCGAACCAATGTATACTACGGTGTCATGAAAATATTTGAAATTAAATATTGAGAAATTTGGTCTATAATTTAACAGCAATAATACTAAAAATATTGTCGTTTTTAATGGTTTTTAAATCTTTTTATTGAGAGTACTTATAGCCAAATAATTAATCAAATTCTCGACAAGCTTTGCATACTCATGAATGTTTCTAGATTTATAGAACCAGTAGGTATTTGAATTTACTCCGTAAAGGACAGTTAAATCCGGGACAAGTGGTTTTAATATACCTAAAATACCAATTAGTAGACTTAGATACAAAGATTCCGATTTCTAATCCATTGTCTAGTTCTAGATAGTTAATTTCCAATAGTTTCAGTTTGAACACAAAACCATAAAAAAGAAACCTTTACTACACTGCCAGTTAATAAACTAACAACAAGAACATGAAACAAATTACTCCGTATACAAAATTCTACTACTTTATTCAAAAGTAAAACCACGAGTAATTAAAATTTTATCGATACATTTTTAGTTTCCACGAAAACTTTTGTATTTGTTGAAAATACGAAAACAAATTAAATTGTTAGAAATTTACGAATCTGTTGGACGAGTTTGTTCCAGTAGTTTTGCCTAAAATAAAAATGTTGGAGCCCGGAATATAAAAATTTATCGAGTAATAGTTTACAGGACGAGTGGAATTTGAGAAGATTACCATTGAGTACATAATACACTTTATTTAATAATTCATCGATATATTATCACTAAATGTAATTTCGCTATTAGACTCCATTTTTTATTATGAAAAGAAAAGATTCAATTCAAATGCAAAAATTTGCAAAGCTAACTCTGATACGTGTATTTTATATTGCTATTAAAACATCAATAAGCAAAAGACAGAAAGAAAGTAGGTAGTTTACACAGAATAATATTTAATAAAAACATTATTTCTTAAGAGAAGATTGCAGTTCTTGTTAAAATTCAAATATTAATAGTACCGATTCTTCTCAAGATGACGGCTTCACTAGAATGATATGTACTTGGGAGGGGTAACGACATTCGGTGGTATTATAGAGAACAGGGAAATGGAGGTAAGGGAAACGAAAAAGTCTCAGAAAGCTGGCATTAGAATTAGCAAATGTTTTAAATGGATTTCTTTTTGTGACAGTTTTATAAATTTATCCCATTCTTTAACAGGTGCTACTATATTGGCGTAATATATGCCGTTACCCCTCCTATTGACACTAGATCGTATTGACAATTGTCAATTGTCGTGAGCGTCTCGTAAAAACAGAGTTATGATTTGAATACATATTTTTATATGGCTTGTCCAGTATAAATATAATTGCACGTCACAGCTGTCCCAAAGGGACTATGTTGCCAACCGTTTAAAATAGTATTAGAATCTAATAAATGTCAAACGAAGTTACTCTAATATTCTTCTTTTTATTTGACTACAGTACTACACTATTTTTGAACGCGGCAACAGAGCGCAATTTTTCCAACATCTAAAACATTTTAGCACGAGGCATGTTCGTTTGAAGTTTATATTTTATTAGTCCAGGAGTTGTATTTGATATAATATTAATTACGTAACCTTTCTTAAAGTATTTATTTATTGAAGTAAATCATCCATATCTCAAATGTGACTACGATATAGAAATCAAAAGTCTAAGTCAATGTCACAAAGTTTTATTAAGGGTAAGCAAGTAAAGTCGTTAACAGCTACTAGTTTCGGCTTTTAGAAAAGCCATCATCAGGCTAAAATACAAACAAGTTTTACAATATAAGAATAGAAATCATAATAATAACAAGGTTCATACCTGAACTGCATATATGATACAATTGTAAATCCAGGCAGCTTATATTATACGTTAAAGCTATGTATACTGCAGAACAATTATTACAGCTCAACTTATATATTCCAGGTGTTTTGCAGTATACATAGGCCAATCGGGCCGTTTATTAAGCACCAGAATTAATGAACATCGTATTCAAGTCAATAAATACAAACATTTGGACCCACCTACCTCACCTTCTGCTTTTGCCAACCATATCATCTCTGAACACCATGAGTTCTCTGACTCCAATATTATTAGACTTCATAAATGTTTTAAGGGACCTAGGATGAACCTCCTCGAGATGTTTGAGATTAATGAAGCATCCAAAAAAGACAATATCATCTGTTTAAATGAACAACTAAGACCTAAAGATCCCTATATTTTTCTCAGTCTTCCTTTCTAAATGTTATTTTATCTCTTTCCTTCACTTAGTTTATTTGTTAACCAAATAATCATAATAGATTAAATGTTTCATAATCTTTTACCACCAATTTTTGTAATTGTAATAATATTTTTTAAATTGTTTTGTTTATCATTTAATTTTACAGTTGACGGTTATGTTAACCTAATTCTTCTTCTTTTTTATTGATTTAGAATTGGTATTTTTAGAACTGATGTTTTTTCAACTCACCGTTATATTAAATTTAGATTTAGATGACCAATGATAATGTAAATTTTACTGTTGTATTTGTCGGGTTTTGCTTACATTTATATTTTTTGACACTTATTTAAACTTTTAAATTACTTTATTTAATATTCTATGCTTGACACATGGATCTAATTTTATGGTTCCATGCTTCACACACGTCTCTCCTAATCTGTACTCCATTTTATTTCATTTGTATTCCGCCATTACTTAGTTAACAACGTTTTAGTGTTTGTGCTTTTGGTTATGGACTTTTTCACCACTAAAAATGTATCTTTTAACTATTTACACCATGTTTGTACTGTTTCCTACAGTCAATCATCACCAATTTGGTGATTTTTCTTATTTAGATGTTAATTCATCAAAAGTTTTTCAGCCTCCTACTCGGGAAGGCTTTTCATCGGATGTATATACATCTAAGAAGTTTTAAACTCTTATTTTCTTGATTTTTACCTCACAATTTTTTCAGCCTCCTACTCTGGAAGGCTTTTCAATAACGGTTTATATAACTAAAGTTTTTCAAACTCCTATTATCCTACTCTTTTACTCCCTAGGCACAGCCCTTTGGGAATATGACGTTAATAGTTATTTAGTCTTCAACTCCTCTCATCATGATATCTTGCTGATGAATACTTTTCTCTCCCTTAACTCGTTAATTCCAATCATTGAACTGTATTAGTTCATTTAACTTAATTCTATTTAATTTTAACATTAACATTTATAAATTATCATTATTAGTTAATAATTTAATTTTCTTTCATTGTCATATCCTTATCATTTATCTTACCCACAAGCTTTAACGTATAATGTAAGCTGCCTGGATTTACAATTGTATCATATATGCAGTTCAGGTATGAACCTTGTTATTATTATGATTTCTATTCTTATATTGTAAAACTTGTTTGTATTTTAACCTGATGATGGCTTTTCTAAAAGCCGAAACTAGTAGCTGTTAACGACTTTACTTGCTTACCCTTAATAAAACTTTGTGACATTGACTTAGACTTTTGATTTCTATTTATTTATTATTTTTAATAACTTGCGGGCTACGAATTTTAGATATTTAGCAAATTTACAGTGAAAAAATATACTGATTGACAGTAGCAAACGAACAGAGCGATTTGTTCACTTTGATGACGTGCACTTATATTTATACTGGACAAGCCATACTTATTTACATAATTAATTTAAGAGAGAATTGCCAAAATTAAAATTATTAGGCATATCCATTGGAAGATTATCTACAAGACCACATTTGTCTGTAGGTATCTAAAAGTTTTAAATCCATGCAGAACCACATTAGATTTTAAGTACCTACCTATTTATTTTCGCTTAGATGAATTGAATTGTGATAATTTAACAAAATATATTTTAGAATATTTAGATAATATAAATGAATGTTAATTTATAGTTACTTATAAAGCAGAAAATTATTTTATTTGTAATAAAAATAAATTTTGATGTTACCCTAACATCCTGAGAAACAATTAAACTCAATAGAAAATTTAAAATTTGGCTAGAGAGCAAACCATAAAAATAAATATTTCTTAATAAAACATCGAATATTTCTTTTATTTCTTGATTTTTATTTGTTCTTTTTAAAAAATAGTATGTCTACGTATATTTTTCGATGTGTAGAACAAATTGCAGTTCCTTAAAGCTTCTTTTCAATGGCGACCCTGTGACATGACTTGTAACGTGACAAGTTTTGAGATGCCGAATGAGTCAAAGAGCAATTCTGGCACGTCTTTCTTGTAAACTAGGCCAGTTACGTAACTATAATGAATGAAAAAAATATACATCTACGACAAGAAGCACATTATATCATATCAATTGCATGAAATATAACACATTGTAGCTTCAGTGAACTGCATCAAGAGACATGAGAAACAAAATTACAATGAAACAAAATAAATGTGAAATTTGTTGTACCAACCCTCACTCTATAAAAGTTTGCCAGACTTTTATACTTCAAACAGTCAAAAACTCGCCAATCACTTGGCCATTCTCTTCAACCTCGTGCAGAAAAGGCCCCTTCATACGTTAAGAATTAATTTCATCTTTTTAAACTTCTCAAAAATTACAATATATCGTCCACCGATTTACTAGTTAGTTTTAATATTTTTTCTTTCTTTGTTTGTTCACCAATATACCTATTCCGGAAACACTAGCAATTCTTGATTCAATCCACAAAATTCGAAATCAAAAAGCGCCCAAACTGTATCAATAAAGGGGATGACGGATAAAGATAACAACCAACATGGAAACCTCTAATTACCCCCCAACAATAATTCCCGCCCAATATTTTCCCGCCTTCGGTTCCCCTCCCTCCACCGCTACTAAGCATATAAACCCGACACCTACCGAAACTGCTCCTGAGGAGTATGTAGATTGAGACCTCAGTGACAACTAGCGAGTGTAGTACGACTAATGGAGTACTAAACCCAACCCATCCCAACCTATCCTTACTCTCTCTTGATAATGACTCCAAAGTGGGAGTCCAAACGTCGAGACAAAAATACTGACTGCTTACAATCATGGACTAATCCGAACGACCTCTTCTGAAGTCTTTTTATGCACTTCCAAGCTTCCAGATGTTTATTGGAGGTTCTAGGAATGAATCACGTTCTAGAACACTATTTGCATCTTTGTCTTCCCTATATACAACTAAAGATACTATTCACTGTGGAACTTTCTAGAATACAATCAGTACAAATTTATTTTTTATTTTTCACATTACATAATTTTTAGCAATACAAGAATTTATAACTATTTTTAATTCGTCATTTTTTGGTCATTCATAGGAAGCTCCTTGACTAGACTACTCAAACAGCTTTTAGTTTATTGAATTTACCTTTTCACTTATGGGATCCTCTGTGGACCTTCTCTTGCTGAACTTTTTTAAGCATTATACTATGTAACGCAAATAAAATACGGGTAGTTTTTTTTGTTCTTGTCACTTCTCACAAGAGGCTGGCGACAATTATGTCCTAACGAATCATTTACAACAGTTCTAAACGACTGTCGAATACAAAATTGAGATAATCCACTAGAGATCAATCAATAAAAATAGGTTTAAATCTTATTAGAAGCGAAGGAACAAATGAAAAATTCATCAAGCGCGGTTTTGTTTCAAAGGAACAATAAGTGGTTAAACGTTCAAACGAAATTTTAAAAAGTTTTCTAGCAAAATATGTTTTTCTCTCTTTTTAACACCAGTAAGCGCATTAAATTATAAAATAAGAATTATTTATTGGTGCAATAATGAAGATATTTAAATGTGAACAATGATTTCACTATATTTTATATACTTTCTGCACAAGAGTTTCTCTTTTAAACACTATCAGTTAAAAAAAATATCAAATTGTTTGTAGCTAGGTACTTGATGTTTATTAGGGTGTTCCATTTAAAAAAAAACTCAAGTTTGGTGTGCAACCATCTTATGGAATACTCTGGAAGATTTTAACTAATTTTAAAATGTGGAGGTTCAAGCTGTCTACAATTTTTGTCAATAACTTTGTTTTGTAATTTTTTCTATAATAGATCTACTGAGCTTCCTCACACTAATCAATCAACCTGTATTTTATATTTTATTTACCTACATATTTATATATTTGTGCCTCACTCATGTTACTAGGTTGTGGAACTTTATATTTATTATTGTTATAGTTCTTGTCTAAATCCTTACTTTACTGTATCTTTTTATTTTTAGCCTGATGATGGTCTAAGACCGAAACTAGTCGCATTTTTATATTATTAACATTAAATTTATTGTGCGTTTTATTGATATTAATATTAAACTAATTGATTACAAAAGAAAATCTTAAATATAAAAGTATTAAACAAATGCCAGAGTCTTGCACAATTTTGTCTAAACCCCCCTTTTCTGATTATAATCTTAACAAATAGGTATCTTGGTGGCTTAATAATTTTTATACAATTTTAATTAAAAATATCTATTTCCAAGATTAAACAAAGAACCGCCATTTCGACTATTTTCATTAAAGGAATTTAATAACGAAATTGACAAGGATTTGCTTATTAAAATGTTATATTTTGTTCTGGCTTCCCAATATTTACGGCCAGTTCTCAAAGGACTTGACAAAAAATTAATTTCCTTCTATTTACTAATGTACTTTTATAAAGGAAATTAATTTTTTTCTTACGTATTCGGCATTCGTTGAAACAATGACGAACAGAAAAAATATCAACATACTACCTACCACCAAAAAAACCATCCAATGTTTTTGTCCATTTTTTTATTTACTTTAATTTTATTAAATAAATAATTCCAGGTCAATCTGTTCTAAAATATAAAAAAAATGTCTAAGAGAATTAATACTTCCTTTGTAAATATAAGTAAATAATAAATAGCAAGTTTATGCCTTTCATAAAAAGATATAACCTCCGCAGATACTATTTGAATGGAATAATAAAAAGAGAAACCATTTTTGTACAGGACTTGACTCTAAAGATATAAAAATTTAAAAAAAAAACATATTCTTTTAAAATTAATTTTATTAATAAAATACTGATATCAACAAAAAAATTGTTAAATTTAAATCAGCAGTATAACAAAACATCATAAATCAATAACAGCTGTTTCAAATTGACAGTTTAAAGTTACACTTAATACACTAAAAATTAATAATATTTGTTTATTTTTTATTTTATATTCTGTATTCTAATTAATATAATTATTTACTGATTGTGACTTGCATTCGATAAAAAGTATTTTATTTGAAAAAATATAGATAAGGGGCCGCAAATAAATACAATAAACAATATCTTAGAGTAAAAGCATATTGTAGAAAATAAGAAACTGAAAATAATAAAAGAAAAATGTTTAATCTAAACTGTAAACGTTAAATATCTTAGGAAAGTTAAAAGTTTCACATAAAAATACTGTTACAAAGTCGGTTCGCAAGCGTTCCTGTCTAAACTTTAAATAATGGTGAATGCGCAGATTCTCTTCGCGAAACAGAAAAATCTAGAGAACATTCGAGCCGTTATGACGGTAAATAAGTGTATATAAATATTGCTATTTAGAGTAGTATGAATTAATTAAATAAATAGATAGTAGTTAGCCATAGTGTGTATAATTTATCCCAAAAAACTGTTATCATAAAAAAATGAAGATTGTGATAATAAAATGCAATTATTAATACCTTGCATCCTAAAATTAATTTTACTTTAGAAGTTGAAGAAAATAATTCAATTAATTTTCTAGATTTGAAAATTGAAAAAGTTAATAATTTATTAAATTATTCAATATACAGAAAACCAACACAAACAGATGTAACTATACCGTATAATTCAAATCATCCTATAACACATAAATTAGCAGCTTATAATTCTATGATACATAGGGCATTTTCAATTCCAATGAACAAAATTAACTTTGATAAGGAAATTGATATCATAAAACAAATAGCTACATCTAATGGCTACCCAATTCATTTGATAAATACATTAATTAATAAGAAAGAACAGAAAGTGTCACTAAACCTAATATTTCCTAAACAAACTAAAGAAATTAAAAGTTATAAAAATATTAAAAATTGTGGAAGTATTTCAAATAAAATTTCAAAAATAATATCTTCGGCAACATCAGCATTAATATCATTTAAAACACAAAATAATATTGGTACAAAATTGTTAAATGTAAAAACAAAATACCTAAATTAAAAAAATCTGGTGTTTACAAAATTAATTGTCCAAAGTGTAATGCTGTATATATAGGTCAACCACAAAGAAATTTTGAAGTAAGATTTAACGAACATTTAAGAGCATATAGATTAAAACAACCAGATAAGTCAAATTATGCAAAACACTTACTTGAACATCCAACCTCACTCTTACACATCAATGACATCCAAATACTACACACTTGTAAAAAAAAAAATTTAGATTTCCTTGAAGAACTTGAAATAAAAAGACATCTAGCAGATCCACAATTTAAAGTTGTTAATGAACAAATAAATCTGGGAAGTTCTCCACTTTTAAAGTGTTTGCTTTGATTGAGTCTTCATTTTATACATAGATAAGCCGTAATTGTAACACAAATATATTGTTATTGTAAAGATCAGCATGATATAGTTTTTTCCTGGTTTTTCTATATCATTGCACAGTTATACTGATCTTAGAGGGAAGTACATCCATGATAATCCCTTAGGGCTCATAACATCTAGGCTTTAATATTGTTATGTCTTATTACTTCCATACTTGGTCTAGCCTTATAACTACCTAATAAACATCAGGTACCTAGCTACAAACAAACAAAATGTAACTTCAATATGTCAATCTGACGATGCTAAGTCTATAAATATAGGTTTGTTAAAACGAAGAGTTTTTTATTATTCTTAAAAAAATAAAAATAATCAAACTTACCATTAAAAAAATAATAGTGAAAATATAACTAAAATAAAAGAAACAAACGAACAAATTATAAATTTTTACCGTTAAGCACATAAAAGGATTTTCAAGAATCTATTAAACTCAGTTACACAGAAAATTATCTTCGAATATTGTATAAAAACTTTTCTACTGTGCGTGTATGACGAGAATTTTTAAAACGTGGAAATCCACCTGCGTGCGAATAACTAAGTAAGAGTTTTACTTGGTAATCGGTTTTGTGACCTTCAAACCTGAGTTATATAGAATTTGAAGTGCTTTTTTGACCGGAATAAAAAAAATATTAGAAAATATTGTTAGGTATAGTTTGTATAAAAATTGTTTGTAAAATATAATTAGTTAATTAAAAATAAGCAAATTAAGGAATAATTCTTTTTGATTGGTTCTCGTAAAGAATTTTTAAATAAAGCATTTTTAATGGTCAAAAATATTGAGAGAGGGATCTCCACACTTTACGTAAAAAGAACTAGTCAAGAAGAAAATGGGAGATTCAACTAATAGTCATCGTCTTGTAAACATTCAACACATAGCTTTCGTTTGAGAAATATTCATTCAACCCTTAATTTTAATTTTAAAAAAGACTTTTATTTATCTTAGATTTTATTAATTTATTAAGTTAAACATTATTCGATTTTGAACTAGAACAATAAGTTTTGTTGAATCAATCAAGAATCATCACTTTTATAATCTAAAACTATATTTCCAAGTTCTATTTTAATTATACAATAGTTAGTATCAAGTATAAGAATTTTGACTTACCTTTATCGAAAATAAACCAATTGTTCAATAACTTTGTAAACACATAAATTGTACAAAGGAAGTCATAACACCCATCAAATTATATAAATAAATCCACGAATAATACAATAATAAATTTCTACATCGTAAGAGGTTCTGTTTTAATTAAACCACCGAAGTGTTTCCATCCCACGTGTTTTTTAAAGATAGGCTACCAGTACCACGTTTTAGCTGAGACCAACACCGGCGACATCTATAAGCCAGTGAACATCCAGGAACATCAGTGATTGAAGGTACCGTTAAATTTTAATTTGTATACAGTGTTGCGTATGAACTGTTTAAAAGCGATAGTTTTTATTTGAGTTTAAAAAACATTTTCTGTATAACTGACTTTGTTGATTTTTTTAATTTCTTTCTAATAAAAAAATTTTAATTTGTTGAGCATAAATCTGTGGTGAAAAATGTACGACTTGAGATATAATTTTTCGATAAATGATAGTGTTTAGTTTTTAATTGGACAGACGGGCGTAACATATATTTAATTTTATTTGAGCTAGCCATCATTAATCATCAAAAACTTAATAAGTAATATTTCGTATTTTAAATTCAACTTTAAAAATTAATAAGATAATGAAAATCACAAGAAATTTAACACTTACAACGTTAGGCAATAATAAATCACAATAAGAACATTACTAATTAAAAATTCAATAAAAACAAATATTATAAATATAAAAACAAACAATTCCTAATAATATATATACACATATTGAAAAATTTAATCCAGTCCTATCCTGAAGCGCACGTGAAAGCCACTCTTTCCTTTCTATGTTTCTGGAAAAGTGTAAGCCAGAAACTCTCGAAACTTTAACATAACACCAAAATGAAACATGAGGAAAGTCGGGAAATATTTTTCCGAAGTGAAGTCAGAAATGTACATTACACCGCAGCAGGAGGTAGAGGGTGCTGTTCACTTTGTGTTGCTGTGGTATGGGAAAGAAACATTTACGAAGTTTTGAAGTGAAGCAACGTGGAATTATTATACGCATTTATTTTAATTCAATATCTGGCAAACGCGCTATCTTGTTAAATAACAAGGTTTCCGAAAAAGTTTCCATTTGAGAAAATTTAATATGGTTATTTCATTTGAATCCTTTTTTCTTTCGCTAAATAACGTTATACAGGTAAAGCAATTCATCCGACAATTTTCCATCTATAAAACGGAGAAGACATTTTTCCGGAAATTCTAATTTAAATTCCGGTCGATATTCATTTCTTGAATATAACATTCGTTTAAATCATCATTAGAAAGATTCAGTTTGACATTTGTAAACGTATTTTGGTTTATTCTTAATTATAGATTATTATCATAGAATAATAATGTTGTTTATTTCCAGAAAATATAAATAGTACATAAAAATACAAGCAAAAATATAACTATGCAAACAAACCTGTTTACCACCAAGCAAGAAAAGTTACTTAGGTGTCGTGAAGTAAAAATATACCATTACAGGTAAAAGTATAAATATTTTGTAAAAAAGTATTACAAATATACAGAGTGAGTTTAATATACAGTGTCTAAAAGCCAAATGGAATAAATTCATTATTTCGGTTACTGCACATATTTATAAAAAATCCCGAAACACGTCAAATTTAAATTATAACTTGACATTCTTTAACGTGAAAATGAATGACAGGTACAACCCCCAATTTTTTAAATGGGAAGTATAGGCTTGTGATATATCATTTGAAAGGTCTCTTCATTTTCTATTCAAAAATGTTATTGTTTTTAAATTTAATGCAAAAATTAACATAAAAAAAATTAATATCATGTTGTTACCGAAATTCGCCACAATACAATCAAAAACTAAAATGTAATGCAAAACGTAATAAAATGTAGAACACGAAAAAGAACAATGAATGTTAATGAAGTAGATGTTCAAAATGTTCTCCGCGAACGTCTTGGCAACATCTTAATCTCAAATAAAACTGTCTTCTAACATTATTTAACATATCAGGCGTGATCGACCTAATCGCAAGCGTTATTCGTTCTTTTAAGTCATTTAAATCAGAAGGTTTAGTTTTGTACACATGGCTCTTCACATATCCCCATAAAAAGAAATCTAATACTGTAAGATCAGGTGATCGCGCTGGCCATTCATTTTAAAGTAGTGCCAAATAATTGTTGCCATTCAAGTTGCCCTCAATAAAAAAGGGACCAATGATGTTGTTCCCTAAAATCCCTGCCCAAACATTAACCTTTTGAGGGTATTGAGTGTGTTCTTCTCTCATCCAGTGAGGATTTTTCGTGGACCAGTAGCGGCAATTTTGCCGATTAGCATGACCGTTAAGTAAAAAAGTACACTCATCAGAAAACATAACGTCTTCTAATTGGATAATATTGTTATCCAACATGTCCATCATTTGCTCACAAAAAAAAGTTCTTCTATCAAAATCGTCTTCCATGAGCTCCTGAGTAGGTATCATCTTATACGGATGCAATTTATTTTCTTTTAAAATGTTTGCTATCGATGTATGGCTAGCATTGAATGTAGTGGATGCCTGTCTACTCGATGTATGTGGGTTTTCCTGAAACTCAAGCAAAACATCTAATTTGAGTTCATCACTCAGTGCATTGGCAGCTGCTTTTTTTATCTGCCTTACATGACCAAACTCGCGAAACTGCTTTTCTATTTTACTTATTGTTCCTTGGGATATAGGCGGTAAATTAGGAAATTTCTCATGAAATAGGCGAGTTACTTCCTGTTGTGTTCGGATGTTATCTCCGTAACCAATCATTTGTAAAACTGTTATTTTATGCATTTCCGTTAATCTAACCATTTTTCAGAATTGAATTGAATAAACTTTATACTTAAATTATAACAATGACAACTTAAATAAAACAATTTACTACTGCTTGTTAAAATAACGTTGCCACGGAAATTCTTTAAAGTTTTTTAATGGTTACCATCTAAAAACCACATTGCTATGGTTTTTGTTCACTTTCTCATTATCAAGACCTTAACGGGAAAAAAGTTTTAAGTATATTGTAATAAGTTTTGAGTATATTTTAGCGAATTTCGGTAACAACATGATTTTAATTTTTTTATGTTAATTTTTGCATTAAATTTAAAAACAATAACATTTTTGAATAGAGAATGAAGAGACCTTTCAAATGATATATCACAAGCCTATACTTCCCATTTAAAAAATTGGGGGTTGTACCTGTCATTCTAAGGGGGTTGAAGGTAGGGGTTGCATTTTCACGTTAAAGAATGTCAAGTTATAATTTAAATTTGACGTGTTTCGGGATTTTTTATAAATTTGTACAGTAACCGAAATAATTAATTTATTCCATTTGGCTTTTACACACTGTATGAAGCGCCTCAATTTTCTCGGAAACGGCTTGCAGGATTTTCATAAATTTTTATATTTCACGTATTTCCCGTTTTCCTGAAAATCTTTCGAACTTTGTTATTTAAATCGGATCATCCTGTATTTTTTTTATTTTAAAATAATTGCGTTTCAATAAACTAGTATTGTTGGTGTTTATTGGAAATCACAACGACAATTAATCGTTTATCTGAAAGGGAACGAATTGAGATTTTAATGATATTGGAATATGGTGATTTTCATAGAAGTCAACAAGAAAAGTGTGATATCCTCAATAATTGATATCCTTACCCACATTATTAAAAAAAGTATCAAACTAGTACAGTAAAAGATTTATCCCAATCAGGAAGCAGTAAACTGCATCAACTGAAAATAAATCTTTAGATGTTTGTGTCATGTTATAAGAAGATCCTTACTTAAGCACTAGACAATTATCCAGGGAAATTGATGTTTCGAAAAAAACCGTAATGACAATTTTACGCAAAAATAAATTCCATCCATACAAAGTAAGTTGAGTTCAAGAGTTGTTAGAAGACGATTCTTGTAGACGTGAAGGGTTTAAAGACATAATAATGGAAAAATTACTACCCAAAGGATCCAAATTTTTTAAATAATATAATCCAGTATCCACAAAAAATATATTGGCGGGAGCAGTGGGCAACAAAATTATTGGACTAATCTTTGGCCTTTGGGTCGAGGCCCATGCAGCCAGAAACTAAATTTGAAAATTTTCCAGTAATTGTTTTATCTTTCTAACCAATTTGGCATTTGTTGAATAAACTGAATACTCACTATTATTTCCCCTGTATACACTATTATAATTTTTCCTCAAGGATTATAGACAAAGAATAAACTCTTCTCGCCCAGAGGTCATTCAGGGCATTCTGTATACACAAGACAAGGATTGATTGGGTAAAAATTAACACGTGGAAACAACAATACTACTACTATTACCTATATACAAATTTTTGCATCCCTAACAAAGGCTAATAAACAATCGAAAATACTCTTTTTGTGCAAGGATAGTAAATGCATAAAATTATAAGGCCGGTTTATTTTTAAGATGGTTAATTTATTTGTAAGTTCTCTGGATTCTTTATCGTATTTCTTGCAATTAAAGAAAATATGGTCCAGGTCGCCGATTTGTTGGCATGTTGGACAGAGATCGTCATAAAGTATTTTGATTTTATGAAGGTGAGCAGGATAACAAGCGTGGCCAAATGTTAATCTACTGATTGCTGTTACAATTTTTCTAGGGTAGTCTTCATACCAAGGTTTGTTACGCAAGTGGGGTTCCAAGAGGGTGTATCTGGTGGGATTAACGAAACAATATTCTTTCCAATGATGTCTCCATTTGCTTTTCATGTCTTTTTTTAAGACGGTCATACGTTCGTCTAACGTTATGGAAATTTCTGTGTTAATGCCATCCAGTAAACTATCTTTCGCTAATTTGTCAACCAGTTCATTAATTACTATCCCTGAGTGAGCTTTAACCCAAAATAGTTTAATTTTTACACCATTTTGCTGTTAATAATATACATTTTTTTAATATTCGTAATACATTGATTTTGGTAGTTAGAATTGGTTTCTTTATGGCGTTTTAAACTAGTTAGGACTGAGAGTGAATCGGAGAATATTATCTTGAATATATTCAAGTGCCTTCAGAATAATAGCAAAAGCTTCTGCAGTGTAGATAGAAGTCGATTTGTTTAATTTGTATTTGGCTGCAGTAACATTTGGTACTAGATATGCACTTCCAGTTTCGTCTTGATTTTTTGACGCATCTGTATAGATGAAAGTAAAATTGTTGTGCATATTCGATATTTGGTTGACGATTAAGTTATTAAGTAAATGATTTTTAATTTTCAATTTTGACAAAGAGATTAAAAAATAATATTTCTGTGGCAGCTGCATTATAGTCAGAAGTTTCTCTCAGACCTTCACACAATGGTGGGGAGTTTTTGTGTTGCCAGTATCGCATGGTCAGGTCCTGATGATTTAAGGATGATAGTTTGTTGAGCAGTGGTGACCTTTTCGCTTTACATTTTAGAATCATTTTTCCAGCCAAGAATTGTCGTCTCAATTCCAAAGGTGGTTCTATGGCTTCGGCTCTTAGTGCTTCATTAGGTGTAGATTTCATAGCTCCCAGGCATATTCTTAATGTTTTAGTTTGTAGAATTTTTGAAGGGTGGTTTTCGAGGCTGATCCATATAAAAAACTTCCATAATCTATAATAGATCTAATGTATGCTCGGTAGAAAGTTAATGCTGTTTAGAGATGAGCCCCCCCACCAGGTTTTCATTATGCATTTTAAGAAATTTACACCTTGGCTGCATTTTACTAGCGTTTGTTCGATGCGTGCAGTCCAATTTAGTTTTTTGTCTAAGACCATTCACAGATATTTGGCAGTATTACTGACGGGAAAAGAAATATTGTCCACTTGGACTTCGCTAATTTGCAGTAGATTATGTCTAGTAAAAAAAACGATTTGGGATTTTTTCTGGAGAGAATTGTAGTCCTAGCTCGTCTATGCACCTTATGATAGGAGTTGTTGCTGTATCTATATGCGTGAGGCAGTGTTGGAAGCCTTTATCGCATATATATACTACGAAGTCGTCTGCGTACTGTATGATAGAAGCGTCAGAAGAGGTTCTGTGAATGGAAGAGGTATATACATTAAATAATAGTGGAGCCAATACTGACCCTTGTGGTATACCGTGAGATATTGTTCGATAATTCAAGATGGTGCCGTTATCCTGTCGGAGAGTTACTTTCCTGTTTACGTAGAATTTACATATAGTGTTTGCTACTTCTTCTGGTATTTGGAATGCTATAAGTTTTTCTTTGAGTATACATAGATCAACACTCTCATATGCCCCTTTAATGTCGATAAAAGCTGCACCTGAGTAATTGTTTTCTGAAAGGTTAGCTTGTATATCTGTTACTAAATGTGCTAATGCGTCATTTGTACCGTAGTTTTTTTTGAATCCATATTGGGTCGATGGTAGTAGATTATTGGTATTAATCCACCATTCTAGGCGTGTTTTTATTATCCTTTCCAGTATTTTAAGTGTGCACGGGAGTAATGATATTGGCCTGTATGAAGCGCTGTCGTTTGGATTTTTACCAGCTTTACTTATTGGTACAACAATGACTCTTTTCCAATCTTCAATATGTTCGCCATTTATCCATATTTTATTTAGTATATTTAAAAATACATTTTTTGCATTATACGGTAAATTTTGGATCATTAGGTATCTAATATCATCATATCCAGGTGAGGTATTTTTTCTATTATTTAGTGCAAAATCTAGTACATCTAGAGATATTGGTTTTTTGAAAATCTCTGGATTGGTGCTTTTTTGTTTATGTTTTACTACAATATGAGAAAAATCGTTTGTTGCTGTGGGAGGTGCAATCTTATCAAGAAAGGGTTAAATCCAGTCATCAGTATCAGCGATAATCTCTTAATAATATCTATGCCTTATTGTTTTATTACTTGAGTACTTGATCTAGTCTAATTCTCCATTAATTTTAATAAATAAAAGACTTTATTCGTCAATAGAAGATAATTTGATAATTCGTCAGTTTACCAGATCATATTACTTACTATACATCAATTATATTTTTAGAATATTTAAAAGGTTTAAAATTCAAAATGAAATGAAACTGTCTGTAATACTTTTAACTTGGATTAAACCATCAATTATTAGTGAATCAAATAAAAATTTAATTTATTTCTCTACTTTCAGCTTACGTTTGTAAAAGTTTTTTTTTAAAACGGATTGATATTAATTTGGTTTTAGTATTATTATTTAAAAAAAGGTCCTGCTCTTAAATTACCGTATTTCTGTTTGAAAATTTATGTTCTGTAAGTTTAGTACCCCTTGACAAAATGATTTCTTAGAAATTTTATCTTGGTCTCTCAAAATGTTCGCGATGATCCTAAAGACATTTGGAGTATTCTCTTTCCATGTTTAATTCGAGAGATTTCGCCAGTTCACCCTCATTCGATCTGCTCTAAAAAACTCGAATGTCTTTCCGTCCGCATCTACTACACCATGTATATACGAGTATGTTCTACTCGTAAAAACTACTATTTTCAATGTCGGTAATGATAGTATACACAAAGTAAGAATTACAGAGAAAATTGTCGTATATAGGGTTCTTAGGATATCCTGTTCGTCTTCATTTTTGTTATTTTCTTTCTTTCACGCCAACTTGATTACTTCCGCCTGGGCTAAGTCGTGGCTTTCTGACTTGCTCGAAAACGTCACGTGATATTTCGTTAATTCTTTCCGAGAGCATTACGATTATATTGACGCTCCAGTATTATTGGATAAAAACATATGAACTTTTTTGACGACTTATCATTTTATCCGTTTCAACGTACGATGTGTTACATGATAATTAAAACTAACAATACAAAATTTTTTCAAGATAAATATTATGTTTGTTTATAATATACCCTCCATAATTTATTGTTTTAAAATTGTAAACACACAAAACAAATGTATAATTTGAAAAATGTTTGATAAACTATTGATAGTTTTAAACTATGTTATTTTATTTAAACAATCCTCTCTTCTTCAATTATGTTGTTATTAATTGAAATAAGTAATTAGTTATCCAATTCTATTTAAAAGGGTATTAAATTATATGATGAGCATAATACTATCCTTTATATCGGATCAAAATAACGTACTATGTAATCGGTTAGCCTACTCATAGTATAAAAATATATAGAGGCAATTATTTACGTTTGGGTTTAAGACAACATACAAATAAAAAAAGTGGGAATATTCTATAAGGAAAACAATGGGTTGCTGATTGTTTAGGCTGTTCAGATAATCCCATAATACGAATTATAGATGACGTTAGTTTCTTTAATCTATATTAAAAATTATATAAATAATATAGAGTAACTTAAACACTCGATTTTTAAAAAAATAACGTTAAACCTAGCACTAATATGGATCAATCCCTACAGTTTTTATGTACACAGATACATTTTTACAAAAAGCAACAACACTGTAAGAATGTCTATCGTCGAAATACTAAGTTTTACTCATAGAATATTTTTATACTCCATGGTTGTATGTTTCAGCCTTCTAACCCATTTCACAGAAAAATATTTTACTTCATTTTGCGTTCCGAGATTACCATGATCCACGGAGGCTTATTCAACTAGGATACAAAGCCATATTGTCATTGATTGTTGCTGAATATTAAGTGGTTGTAATTGTGTCTTTTACTAGTTATTTAACTTCCAAATAGTATTTAGACTTTTAGAAGTGAAGTCGTAATGGTTCGGAATTGTTTGATTTTCAAGAATAATAATTATTTCGGCTCAAGCTCGACCCCCACTTTTCTTCGTTCCTCACGGCACTTTATTATTGACCCCGCTCTTGTCCATCGGGTATGTTGGTTATGATGGGACTGAGAATTTTCTCTATGTATTTTTACCCTCTATAAATCTAGTTTTTTAAGAACATTAAACTAAGAACATTTTAAATTTTCTTTTATTATGATTTACAGCAGTTTTAGGTTTAGGTTTAGATTTCCTCGTAGAACTTGAAATAAAAAGACATCTAGCAGATCAACTATTTAAAGTAGTGAATGAACAAATAAATCTTGGTTAGGTTAGGTTAATTCTCCACTATTAAACTGTTTACTCTGATTGAATCATCATTTTATACATAGATAAGACGTAATTGTAACAGAAATATATTAAGTTATTGTAAAGATCAGCATGATATAGTTTTTTCCTGGTTTTTCTATATCATTGCACAGTTATACTAATCTAAGAGGGAATTACATTCAGGATAATCCCTTAGGGCTAATAACATCTAGGCTATAATATTGTTATGTCTTATTACTTCCATATTTGGTCTTGCCTTAACTAATTAATCAATATCAGGCACCTAGCTACAAACAAACAAAATGTAACTTCATTATTAAATTTATCGTACTAACTCTTACTTTTTGGAAGTCCATCTTATTAAGAATAATAAAAAACTCTTCGTTTGAACGTAACTTCCAAGTTTATTTGAAAAATTAAGTTTTAAATTACAATGACGGCCGTTTCGCTGATTAGCATCTTCAGATTGACTTATGTTACATTTTATTTGCTTGTAGCTAGGTACCTGATGTTGTTTAGGTAGTATTGAGGCTAGACCAAGTATGGAAGTATTAAGTCATTTGTGTTTATGAGAACGTGTTTTGCATAGTTAAACTGGTTGATGTAATCTATATGCTCTTAAGTGTTCATTGAATCTTATTTCAAAATTTCTTTGTGTTTGACCTACATATTACAGCATTACATTTTCGACAATTAATTTTGTAAACATCAGATCTTTTTAATTTAGGTAATTTTGTTTTTACATTTAACAATTTTGTACCAACATTTGTAATTTTGTGATACATTAATATCTTAACTATATTAAAAAAGAAATATTTATGCTATTACTTTATTAACATTAAATGATTATATTATAAAAACAAAATGTAACAATAACAATAAAACTACTGTCATTGATAAATAAAAAAGAAAATTTGTAAATTTAAATTGTGAAAGTTTGGTTAAACAGTTGTTTATTTAGAGTTCTTCAGTTAATTAATATTGTTTAACTTCTTTTCTACTGTTAGATTTCCTTCGATAACAATAATATAAGCTGTAGGTACATATTAGATTCATCTAGATACGAAAGCTTGAGAGAGAACAGTAAAAAGCAAGAAAGATGGGTGGACATAGACACTTAAATTTCGATCGTCGTAAGTCAAGTTCATTCGAGCTGCTTCAGGAAATATTTTAACTGGGTTGTAGATTTGGGTAATATTTTTTTTAACTTACGATCATAGCTTAAAAATATTTTATAAGCACTATTTCTATTCACAATGGTTATACAGATACAAATATTTGACAATTACTTGTTTTTAATTAATTTTATTAACCGCAATGGAATAATTATTAAAAACTGATGCCATTAGTAATTTCAGTATTTCCTTATTTACATTCATTTCCCATTTTTTAATTTATTTGTACGTACAAGGTCAATAAATATTGTTATTGTTAAGTATAGAGCTTATTTATAAAATTTAAGATATTATACTGGTTTAGTCAAAATATTGTTTATTAATTGAAAATATTTTTGTTTATTTATCCAATATTTTTTTGTTTATCTAAATAATTCTTTTTTAAGTAATTTTATCCTGATCATCACTGACAAATATACTTATTTGATAATTATTAAATTTGTCCGTTGTACATTTTAAAACAAGGGTGGATAATATAATAAACTCCACATTTTATTAATAGATTAAATTTTCCTCCCTGACCTTTCCTAGATATATTGTAGTACTAGTTTTTCTCTATAGGATCTTGTACAATTTGTGTACACAACCATTCCAATGAACTATAAAAAATACTAACCTTGCAAATTCATTTTTTTTGGAGCTGACTCAGACTTCTAAATATCTAACACTTTGAGATATAAATTTATTATATCAACCCTTACTTTGTGGAACTCTATCGTAGATATCAATAGAGATTTAAAGATGCAACTACTAGATACGCAGAGATAAAAAGTTATTAGTGATTTTATTGGTAAAAATATTGCGGGCTCAAACGAAAAATACTGCACGAAAACTTTCAAGCTGCAATGAATGCATTATACTTTTAATTTGGCAAAATTTCGAATAATACTCTCAAATTCGACAAAACAGAAATTTATTCGAAAAATGCAAATGAAGTTCGTTATTTTTATGGCTGATTTCAATACTTCGGAGAGTTTGCTTGCGCTCTTACTACGCAGATAATTATAACTCTAGAAGGCGTTCAATCTAAAATTTCGTACATAACCCGAGTTCCTTGCCCGAGGAAATTACAAAAATTTCAATAAGTAAAACAATAATCCGAGTTCAGGTTTATTGAATTCAGGGCCGTAACAAACTAAACCAGTTTGTTTTTCAATTATTATGATACGTTAATCCTTCATGTGAATTTTTCGTAAGATAAAAAATCATAAACATCTAAGTTTAATCCCTCTTCTAGTAAAATTTATTGTACTAACCCTTACTTATTCCACTTAGTCCACCTTATTAAGAATAATAAAAAACTCTTCGTTTGAACATAGTTTCGTCATTGTAATTTAAAACCTAATTTTTTCAAATAAACTTGGAAGTTACGTTCAAACGAAAAGTTTTTTTATTATTCCTCTTCTAGTATCTAAAAAGATTATGATGAAGTTTAATAGTTTTATAGAAACATCTGTGTTAAATTTGAAAAATGAATTTTAGTTGTTTATATATGAAATATTCAGATAGTTTAATTTTAAGTTATTGACCAAAAAATCAAATATCCAAGGAAATATTTATAGTGTTCTTTAATATGAACATATAAAGTTAACAAAGAAATAGGCTATCACGTAAGAAGTTTCATGTTAAAGACTGGGACAAAAGTCTTTTTTACCTTCATAGAAATTGAAGAAAAGGAAAGAGTACTGTTACAGTTGATTAGGGAAGCAGTTTTAACGAAAATGGATTGTGCAAAATCTTAAAAAAAAAGTTCATTATATAGTTTACAAAATCAGAAATAATCTATTGACGTATAAATCACAGATTTTAGGAGGTGAATTCTTTGTTGGTCTCTTCGTTCAATTTATTTGCAGAAAATTTTTATGTTCTTTCGTTTATTTGATATTAATTTGCCTCTGTGGTCTTTTTTTATCTTCAGATTGATATTTTATAAAAATGTTTTTATTTCGATCGGTGGCACATTCCAAATATGGTTAACAAACCGTTTCATATTTTTGCTTTAATATCCTTTCCTTCTTGGTTTTGTAGCCCGATTTATTTATTTTCAGTTGCGACCATTTGTTTGTTATATTAATTTATTATTATATTTTGGTTCATAATAATTATTAACGCATTCCTAAACAAAGTGTCGACAAATGTGCACTTTTATTAAGGATGGTAATTTGAATCACTACTTACAAATATTGTAACATTAATTTAGTTTTTTTATGTAGAATAATGTAGAATATAACACTGTGTTTTTGTTAACAGTAAATATAAAAGAAAATAATTCATTTACAAGCGTAGAATTATAAAACACAGCATAACAATTTAGTTGACTTTTAAAAAAATTATTATTATTCTTTTATGGAACGTGGTAAGCTAGATAACAAGAGATTTCTTACTTTTATGAGCTTCATTGAGTTATAAATTGAGCAGTTTTTCCGAGAAGAGGATAGATTATTTTGATTTAAAGTAGAACAGGGATGGTTTAACTCCAATCGTCTATAAATTTATATTATGAACCATTCAATGAATAACTAATAATAAAAAGACACTATAAAAATAAATCATAAAAGATTACGCTCAAAACAAAAAAATACACTGATCGACTTAAAAAACCAATATTCAAGCGAATAAAGGATATAGAAAAGGGTCACATAAGGAGGCTCATAGGGAATTACAAAAAGCAAGATCATGTAAATCATTCACTACGCCATGTGAAAGAAATCTAATTAAAGGTTTAAAAAATTTTTCTCTACTAAAGAAAAGTAGAAAAATTTTCAGTACTGTGAGTATTACAAAATATTTGGACACAAAAGATGCAATTAAAGAGTTATTAGATTATTAATACCAGAGAATGGATAACAGCCAACCTGCAATTGCAGTATTTGTTTATTTGGCAAAAGCCTTTGATTCCTTTGCAAACTTTAGTGGAAAGAGGAGTAAGAGGCATTGCAAACATCTTATTTAAATCATATTTAGCAGATAGGAAATAACAAGTGAAAATTCTAAACCGTAGTAGCAATTTAAAACCTATAAAATGTTTAGTACCTCAAGGCACAGTATTGGGACCTTTATTATTTACTATATATTTAAATAATTTATTTCAAATTCAAGGAGAAGACACGGTAATATTATATAAGGATACGTCATGAAGAAATTTAAAAATAAAAATAGAAAATCATCTACCAAAAATAAAAATGTGGCTTGACTATCGTTTTTACTACTTGATAAGCCACAATAAGAAATCCTTGCTTTTTCTAACCTGCTTTCAGGTACTTCACTAATTAAAACTTAATGTGATTGAGTTGTCTCCAGGTATTTGTTTTAAATTTCTACAACAAATTTATAAGCTAATAAAATAAGAAAATGTCTTATTTAACCGAAACGCACCGTATCGAAATTTTACAGATGATCGGATATGGGAGCAGAAGTCGAACACAGGCTGAAGTTACTCGTTTGTTTGCTGAAGTTCATCCAGAATTGCCTCCAATTAATAGAAGTACGATTACCAAAATTGAAAGTCGATATCGAGAGTTGGGCCATGTAAGAGATATTTCTCGAAAAAGGCCTTTACAAATCGACGAAGAAACCCGGTTAAACATGTTGTTGGAAGTTGAAGAAAATCCTGTTACTCCAGCTAGGGAAGTAGCTCGCGTTCATGGTGTCAGTCACACAAGCGTTTTAAAAGTTTTCAAAGATGCCAAAAAGTACCAATATAAGATGCAAAACCTTCACGAGCTTAACGAAGACGATCCTGATCGTAGACGATTTTTGCGAATGATTTATGGCATTTATCGATGGTGGTAAAATTCCTTTGGAATGGGTGCTCTTTCTGATGAAGCTACGTTCACATTACATAGACACGTAAATCGGCACAACTGCCATTATTGGGCTGACGAAAATCCCCATTGGATGCATGAATCCCATACCCAAATGCCTCAAAAAACAAACGTCTGCGCTGGAATTATTGGGAATCGCACAGTGGGTCCTTTTTTCTTTGATGAAAATGTAACTGGAGAAACATACCTAACTATGCTTTAAAATGAATTGGTTCCTACTTTAAGGATTTTATGATCGATTGGGATATTGTCATCAACAAAATGGAGGGCATTTTGAACATTTATTGCATTAAAGTAGTATTAAAAAACATTTCGGTATTTTATTTTTTTTCTAACACATTGCCTGTTAAAAAAAAATAAAAAAATACCTACTTGTATTTGCAATTGAAAAAGCGTTAAAATAAAAAAAAAGATCAACCTACCCTTTCATTAAAAAAAAAGTTGGGGGTCGCTACAACCCTTAATATAATTAAGAAAATAAACAAACCTCTTTATTTTATGCACCATAGAAAATAAAAGTTGACGTGTTTTAGGAATTTTGCGACAAACCTTTATTTATTAAATTACAGAATTTGTTCCAGTTAAACTTTCCACTCTGTATATGTTAGCGTACCCGATTATCAATATCCTACACACAGGTACTGTAAAAGGTAACTAGTAGAGTATTCGTTTATTCATATCAAATTAATTTATATAAATGAAATATTGTAAATTGTCATATAAAGTATAAATAAATATTATTATAATGAATACAAATATTAAGTTGATTGTACTAACCCTTACTTTTTGGAAGTCCATCTTATTAAGGATAATATAAAATATGGTAGGAAATTACAAGCTGAAAGAGAAATTTAAAAAGTAAAAAAAAATAAAACAATGCAAAGTAATGTATTATGATTGATTAACATATACTATATAGAACAGGATATAAAAAACACATTTAGTAGAAATTAACAAAAGGCTCCAAATCCATTTAACGAAAAAAAAAAATAATACATTCAGATACATTCAGAAAACAAAAACTAAATACAAAACCTTTTTACTAGCCAAACTGAAGTAAAGATACATTTGGTAACATGTCACAAAAAAATCAAGGGTATAAACATTTAGAAATTAAATTTAATATATATGCGAATAGATCAGTTCCTTGGATCTAAAAGATGTTCTACATTTACCTACTTCACATTGGCCAACATTAAGAAGAAAGTGTAGTTTGAAATTATTATACAATTTGTTAGACATACTACTAAGTATTGCATAGAACTGTAGAACAAAAATATACCTTATTGGTTTCAGGTTTAACTCGCAATGTCTTTTTGTAAAATAAAAAAAAACATTGTTAGTCAATTGTTAAATAATATTAAATTCCTTTTCTTAGGCAAAAATAAAATAGGCTAAAGAAATACATCTGTCAAACAGAGGAAGGAGTATATAACAAGGGTTACAATCAATGTGTTAACGTTAAGGTTCCATAGATGAGGATATCCAAAAAAACTGTAATGGTTATTTTCAAATGCAACTCCAGATTTTATTGTTTTAGGCCGAACAAGCCATTAAACCTAAAGTAGGCCAGAAGTAAATTGTTACCCTCCTTTGTGTCCTAGGACATATAGGAATAGAAGGGAATGACACAACAGATAAGTACTGAAATCAGCTGGAAGGACTGAGACAAGTCAAGATAACGATTAGAAGAGATCTCTTAGCTGCCTCAACTGCAGTAAAAAAAGGCTCGTGATTTTAAGGGAAATATTAACAAAAAATTGCCGGTTAAGGAGCCACATGAAGAATCTAGTGTTAGTAGATGTAGCAAAGTGCAGATTATGTGAGGAAGAGGACAAAACCTCAATACACATACTCTCCATGGTCAGATACCTAGGAGCATATGAAATAGAAGCGAAGGATTTACTGATTCTAAGGAATATAGAACTAGAAGAGCTGCTATAAGTCTAAGAAAACATCAGACCTATGATCAGAAAGGGGGGCACAATTGACCTTGTAGGTCACAGGTGTACTTATTACCCCTAACTTACATACATATATACAGACAAGACTTCTCTATACTACGAGCTTTTGTGCTAACCATAATGTACTTAAACTCTCTAAAGGTACTTTCAGGCAATATTAACTTTCACACAGACTCCTATAGACTTTTGTCTGCGCAAAAGACTGCACATAAATTTCGTCTTTATATGTAGATATATATTTACAAACAAAATCTGTGTCGTGTGGATCCACCGTTGGGGTATGTATGGATGTAAAGATTTTTGGCGTAGACAAAATTCTATAGAAGTCTTTTTGTTGTGGTGGGTATCGTCTGAAAATAAATTACCCCCAATATTTTTATCGAAGTAAAAAGAAAATAATGTATAAATAACAAACCTCTCTTACCTCCGCTGAAAATATGATATTTTTTATTTATAATTAATTTAAGAAATAATTGAAGATATGACCTTAATTGAAATGTTTATTTGCAATTTAAATATATCATTTTGTAACAGTAGTACTGTACTCAATAATTGTAAGAATTACGTTTGCGGGACCGATCCTGGGCGAATCTAATACTGCATGAAAAGCTAGGGAATATTTGCAGAAAAAAGGGGCGCAGATGAAGGATATTGATACTCGCAGAAAACGGAAAAGAAAATCATCATCTTATACGAAGTTTTTACGTGGCTCTGTCGTCGAAATTGTCATCAAACTGAAGCAGTAAAAAGAGTTTTCATTAGAGAGAATCCAGTTGATTGCTTGATTCTACTTTAAGTGTTTTGGTAACAATGTCGTGAGTCGTGAAAGCAATTTGTATCACGGAGACCTTAGTGTAGTTTTTCCCGGAGTTGTAAAAAACAATTGCATTTTTATGTTCTCCGATGAAAATTAACTTTACATGTTTCGTATCGTGCAAACGACAAGGGTTTAATTATTTAAAATTATCTCACTACCGTAACTTTTTACTATTTCCATTACCAACATTGTTTTCTGGTAACAAACACAGAGTAAGATTCTAATAATTTTACAACACAATTACATAAGATATATTTTCAATACTCTCCTATTAATATAATTGCCGGTCACAATATGCATGGAAACAATGAAAATACATGTTGACATATATTGTAATGCCAACTGTACTATATTTGAAAGTAAATATGTAACAACGGCGGCATTTACACAAACATATATAGGTCAGAAATTTTCGATTATTTCATAGATGGGGTTAGTAAATTATTAAATATGTATAGTTTATAACGCATCAATTGCATTACCTGCACATAAAGGTTTTTTAGACTAAAACAAGTTACAAGGGTAAACTTGTTGTTTGTTGTTGGCCTTTGGGGTAGAAGAAACAACGCTCAACATGGGTCAAGATTAAGGATTCTGTAAGGATTCTGCTAGATCCTTTTTAATCATTAATTTATTATACACATATGTCCCAAAGTTTGGAATAATGGAATATTTCATCTTTTTATCAATTTTTATAAATAATTTTTTTGATTTAAGTAAACATCATTTTGCTACAACTCTAATTAATACTAAATAAATCTCAAAGCCAGATAAACATACAAAAAAAATTATTTATTCTTTTGAGGTGAAAAAGATGCAATGTATTACAAATTTTTTAACATAAATTAATAAGCAAAAAAAGGTTTTTAAATAAAATTAATAATAAGTATTTCCTCCATGGGCCTGTATGCATGACTGTAGGCGATGTGGCATGCTATCGATTAAATGGTCGAGCTGGGCTTGCGTAATTTTCTCCCATTCTTCACGAGCAGCATCTTTCAGTTCTCGTAGAGTAATTGGAAAAGGGTTTCACTTCTTAATGCGTGTTTTAAGAATGTCCCAGGCATGTTCAATCACGTTCATGTCAGGGGAATTTGATGGTCATCTTAATGTGGATATTCCTTCTTCTTCCAAAAATTTTGTACTGCAGCAGTTCGATGTGGAGGTGCATTGTCATGCATAAACCTACCGCCCCCCGGAATAGACGCACAACAGGATTTAAAACTTCCTCGATGTACACAGCACCAGTGATTCTTCTCTCCAAAACCAGGAGAGGCGTCCGTGTATCCCATAATACCACTAAAAGGTTGAATTAACTTTCACTATTTATTCGTTAAATCCTTTAAATGTAATGACAGCCGTTTCGCTATCGAAATAGCATAGTCAGATTGACATATTGAGTTACATTTTGTTTGTTTGTAGCTTAAAAATATTATGTCAAGAAAAAATATTATTATAGCAAAGGAATATATTAATTTTGATGAGGATGATGAGATTATTGAGAATGATGAGAATGATAAGAATGATGAGAATGATGAGAATGATGACAATGATGAGAATGATGAGAATGATGAGAATGATGAGAATGATGAGAATGATGACAATGATGAGAATGATGAGAATGATGAGAATGATGAGAATGATGAGAATGATGAGAATGATGAGAATGATGAGAATGATGAGAATGATGAGAATGATGAGAATGATGAGAATGATGAGAATGATGAGAATGATGAGAATGATGAGAATGATGAGAATGATGAGAATGATGAGAATGATGAGAATGATGAGAATGATGAGAATGATGAGAATGATGAGAATGATGAGAATGATGAGAATGATGAGAATGATGAGAATGATGAGGATGATAAGGATAATGAGGAAATGATGAGGATGATGATGATAGCCGGAAATGGTAGAATTTTGTAGGAAAACTAGTCCGTTCTTATAGTTTTTTGCCATTAAATGATGTGTTGCAGTAAGTTTATACTGTAAAAATTGTACTGTACAAATTGTATTCAAATTTAAAACTACGTTGTGGCTTTATAAAATAGGAATTAATGAAATAAATAATTTTACTATGTGTAACAATGTTAAAATATTAAAAATAAATCTAAATTAGTGGAAGTTAACGTATTAAAATTATTTATTTAATGACAAGGTATGCTAAAAAATAATTAATAAAAATTATCCCAATGTCCAGAATTAAATAAAAGCATTAAATTATACAAAGAATTTGGAGGTATGGAGTTTTTTATATAAACAATTTCAATTATAAAATGTCTAAAAAGTTAAATTAAATTTATCAGATTTTTTTAGTACACACCGCCGAAGGCTGTTCCACCGATTATTCCACCAATCCACTTCTTGCACAAAAAAGTTGCACTTTTTAATAAAGCACTAAATAAAGTTTTTGACAGTTGGAATAACCTTTTTGATGACATTAGCTTCAAGATAATCGCCTTAATGGGCAAAAGAAAAGCTACAGAGCTGGAGCTACAAAGAGTGTAGATTCAGACAAACTCTTGACAAAACTGCAATGCATTTTTGTACAACTGCAATGGATTTTTGTACAACTGCTGAGATCTTGACAAACCAAGGATTAAACAAATTGGTCTACAATAAGTCGATATCTGACTTAATAAATTAATTTAAAAAATGATGAAATTGCAAAATAGCTATAAAAAATATTAAAAACAACTTATTTCATATTACTTTTGTGACACTAGTTCTTTAAAAAATTCGCGACTTCGCGATTCGTTTTAAACTTAACTCGTGTTAAAACAGAAAGCCATATGAAATGCGTTGTTTAATATACTATTAATATAGTGTAAAATGACCAATAATATGTAATATCCAACGTCGATTTCATAAAAAGGATATTTGATTTTTTGTAAAATAATTTAAACAAAATTAAAATTATTATTAGCTTTTTATTAACAACAAAAATATGCAATTAAATTTATTGGTGCGTAAACGCAAATATGTTTTGTGCGCCAATGGTTTGGTTACTATATTAAAATTATGTAACTATGTTTATTTTAATTCTGCAAAAATTTCCACAATTTAATTATTTTATTAAAATTCTGTGGTTTTAAACTAATTTTAATTAAAATAAATATGTGAGTTGCTAACTACAGAAGTATAAAAGGTGAATGTTATAAATTTTAATTGTTATTATTAACAAGAGAGAAGCAAAAACAGAAAACATAATATTTTATGAACTAACATGCTCTAAAACACTAAGAAGCATGGATAGTCTATGGTTAACTAACCTTAGAGCTTGTCGGATCTATGACACGAGATATTTTCTATAGGTTTCCTTACACAGTCTCTTTTTGAGAGCCTAAATACTTACTTTATAACTGTTGCCAAATTATTGCTGAAGTCCTACCCATAATTCACTTTAATAATTATATTATGTAAATGAGAATTTATACAGTTTACATCTTAGATACACATTTCAAGTAAATTCATCTAAAACGTATGCAGAATTATTATGCTTTAGATCAGCAAATAGTCATTTCCGAATGGCACAATCTCTAACCTGTCCTAATACAGTAATATTTCCTTTAGTGTACTAAAACTAAATTTTCCAATTATCTTCCCAATGAATAATTAACCCTTTGGATATTTTTATTCTCGGTCGTCTTGTGTTAGTTTCATTTAGTTTGGTATCGAGATTTAAGGTTGTCTAAAAGTCTAATTCATTCACGATATAAATACTCCATCCGACAATACTTAGCAAAATAAGCTGTACAGGTTAAAACAAAAATACTGTGTTTTTTTGTTAATATTTAAGATTTAATAAGACTAATTTAATTTATTTTTTTTTTAAATCTGCTATTAAGTTCTATAAAATAGCCCTTATATAGTTCTATAAAATAGCCCTTATATTCCCAAAACATTAAGTGTGATCTCATGACAATTTTTATTTCACATAATTTATTTGAAAGTACCTAAATATTTTTCCTTTGAGAACATTAGAAATAGAATTTTGAATACTTTTTAATTATTTATTTAAAAAATTGCTTTTTTAAAACTCAATGACAGCTGTCTCGCTAAAAACTAGCATTGTCAGATTGACATATTGAAGTTTTATTTTGTTTTTTAGGTAGTTACCTGATGTTGATCAAGTAGTTTTAAAGTTTTGTTTAAAAAGTTCTATTTTTAATGTTCTTAGTAAGATGGACTTCCACAAAGTAAATGCCACTACAATCAATTTCATTTCTCCTTTGAGTGTTATGCGAAATAAGTTTCTTCTTAAAATTATTTGTGTAACAAAAATAATTGAAGTTGTTTTGCTGTTACTGTTGTTTTGTTTATTCTTTGCGGTTACTAAATTATACTTTATGAATTTTAATTTGAATTTGGATAAACAAGTTTTGTTTTGAATGTAATTATATTATAATAACAGTTATTTTTTAAATTATTCTTAGGCAGCTATACTTTAACTTTATGCAAATAGTTTAATTTAAAATCCATGAAATTATATTCTCGTTCTATTTTGTATATTTTTTTTAATATAATAATAAAATTGGTTATTTTGATTAAGCAACAGCAATTTTTTTTTAAACCGGCTTAATAGTTATTATTCCACAATAGAAATGCTTTTAAAATACACAAAGTAAATATTTCTTTCAAGACAGTCTTGTTACATCGGTCTCGGCAATACCGAGATCATTATGGGAAACCCCTAATAACTTCAGTATGAAAGGTGTTGACTCTATGACAGTTTTGGGACATTTACAGTCAGAATCAAGCTCAGAGTTCATTAAAAGTTTTATATATGTTCAACTTATTCAGATTAATTTACTTTTGGAAATATAGTTATCTGCTTGTGTCAAGGTTTATTATTACAGCAATTTTTTGTTTTTAAAAAAATAATAGTTTTAGGAACTGTAACGATTAAATAAATTAGTTAAGCTTTCACACAGTGGTTGGATTTGTCAATTCGGTCAATCCCGAATTGGTGGGTAAATATTTACTTTAAATCTAATGGGTTTCTTTATATGCTTAAGCTTAAAATTAGGTCTGAGTAGTTTACACTGGTAGATAAAATAGTTAATGTCCAGTTAATTTCTGACGCATGAAAATCTATTAAATAACATCACTTATAAAAACCTAAATGAAAAACATAGTATGTAGCAGAATCCACAAAAATTTATATTGTTGTTTAATTATTGAATCTTATAGCATGGGTGTGTCGTACAATAAAAACCTACCTTCTGCTAAAATAATTTGTTCTACCGATATACCGATACATTAAGCCATGTAGTGGCGTAGGAAGTTAGGTACCTGATTAGTAGAGAATTTAGTTGATGAAAGTTTGCATTTAATTATAGTATTTAGTTATATAATAAGTTTAAGTTGCTTCATGTCTGGGTGAAACTGCACTTTGAAGTGTCTGCAATTCCAACGATTTACACATGCTTTCTACAAAGACTATGCCCGCACTAAGGTCCTATCTACTCATATTCAGAGTTCATACTTTTTTAGAAACTCATATGCTTTCGAGTATTTAATTAGATTGAGATCAGCTTTCTAAAAATAAATTTTACTGAGAAACGTTATAAGAAAAACATCCACGGTTTATTTAAAAAATTAACTATTTATAAGAGCTCTTTCAAACACACTTATCGTCAGTAAGACAGATTAATATAAAGTTGATTACTTTTTGAAGTCATTTAGTTATTTTTTGTAGTTATAATGTAGTCCAGAAATCAGGTATATTTAATGATTTAGATATTTATATAAGTATACGTTACAAGGTCGGTAGGTGACTTATTATAGTCACAGTTAGTTTAAGAATTGTTTTATAGTTATTTACGTTACAAGTCGGGAAAGTGACGTACGAGTACGAGATAGATGTTTATGGACGAGGCGACGAAGGAGCCGAGTCAAGAATATCTAATCGAGTACCGTAATAATCACGTGTATCGTACTATATTTTTTTTCATACTGCCTTTGGTTTTAAACGCAATAAAATATGAAATTGAAATGACATATTTAATCATTTTATTAGGAAGTCATGTAGACTGCTGTGAAAAAATTATGTTACTTGATTTATTCTTAACTTGATTTGTTTTATAAATAAAAAATGAATAGCGGTTACCAAGTAACAATGTAAATTAAATTTTTCTGCACACACGAAATATCTGCGGAGAAAATGGATCTGAAATTAGATGAAATTGCTGAGAAAACTGCGGAAGCGATAGGGCAAATCATTTTAGTTAAGTCTGCGAAAAGATATGAAAAACAATATGCGCTGTTTTGCAACTGGCGTAAACAAGACAATTTGAAAAGTAGTGCTGATGAAAATGTGATGCTGGCTTACTTTTTGGATGTGGTAAGAACAGCTCTTTAAAGAATATTCTTTTCAACAGTTTAAATTTTCTGTAAAAAACATTCATCCCTTCTTCATTATGGTCCAAATACTCGATTTTAAAATCAATGATTATGGTTAATGAAAATGTCAACATATCAAGTTTCCCAAAGTTGATAGCTTTTTTTAAAAAACAAAATGTAGACCATCAGCCAAACCAGTCGTAGTTGCTGACAAAGGAACAAATTGAAAGCTTCATGAGGGACGCTCCAGATAAAGAAAATCTATTACTCAAAGTGATAGGGTACGGGTACTCAGCTAGTAGTTAAGATTTACCAGACAAAAACGCTTATTCGACGAGCTTTCAATGTGATTAACAGTGATGAGGTTCACTATTTGGATGTGTTTAGATAATACATGAATTTACGGCAACACGTCTCCCTGAAAGCTCTTTTGGTGGGTTGTAGACAAGGAAAATGCCTGTCTCAAAGAGACAATATACTGTTGGTGGAGCACCTAAGAAAATAGCTGAGTTATTAAACTATACCAACCAGAAAAGTATACAGGTCATTACAAGCTTTATGCTTTATGTTGATCCACTAATTATTTCAAACAACATTGGAAGAATTGAATAGTACTGTAAAGGACAAGTGTACCGTAAAGTGCCATTTCCCGGACTCAAACGAGTTCAGGAAATGACATTTTACCGTACAGTAAGAAAAAAAGAATTTTTTAAAACAAATTTAAAAGTTAATTGCACAACCTTACATTAAACCAAAAAACATTTAAATAAAACTTATTTAAACTTATTTAAATTTTTTTTTTAATTCAATGACAATTTTTTGATAAAACGTCATAGTCAGATTGACAAATTGATTTAACATCAAATTAAATTAAAAAGCTAATATTAAAAAGCTAATTTAAGCTAATTTAAATAAAATAAATTAAAAGCTAATTTAAATAATCGTTGTTTAATTTTCTTAGTAGGATGGATTTCCATATAGTAAAAGTTAGTGAAATAAATTTGAATCCTACAATACTAAAGGACTAACGAATGCAAGAAGGACGCGATCACATGTATCGATACAGAAAGGATGTGAGATTAAGTTTCAGGTTAGTAGAGTTGCCACAAATACGGTTAAAAATTATTCTTATCTTTTAAAATTCATACCCCATAAAAATAAACCTAACTTGCAGAAAAAAAAATTACTCAAAAATGTACGTTAATATGTGGCGTCTTGTATCATTGGCACCAAATTATATATTTTTTTTTACTTTATAGTCCAAGCTTATACCTAAATGTTTATACATTTGAGGTGGTTCAACGCCAATTTAACATCTCTATTTTCCGACTTCAGAATGAAAATGTGAAAAAGCGCTTGGACGGGTCAATTTTTTATCCGAGGGGAAACTACTGATCTGGAAATTTCGCTTCAAAATTTCCACCGATAACGAAACTGCAGGTAAAATAGTGGAAGAGTAGGTACTTATTATTGTGCTCCAGACCAAGGAAAGGGGTATTAGCCCCTTCTTTTGCAAGTCTATCAGCTTCCTCATTAGATACCATCCCTCTGTGACCTGGCACCCACATCAAGGTGACCTTGTTATTTCTTGCGTTTTTTTTGTCAGTATTCTTGTGATCAGTTTATTTAATGCTGAAAATGATCACCATTCACTTATACGCAGTATTATAAGCTTTTCTGAAAATGTTACTCAAGATTTCTGATGTAAGTTGACGACATTCATTAATGATACGGGCTTGTAAATAATCCAGTAACTCAGACTGGGTAGCCTACATCTTGGATTTTAAGTAACTCTATAGCGAAAAGTCCATTTTAAAGTAAAAAATGTTTTGTTTCTTTTTGATCAAATAATGAAGAATCAATCTGTATAAAGAAGGTTCAAAATGTTTTGAATCAAACTTTATCCCAACAAACCGTATATCCAATTAAATATTTTTCTGAAAATAAATACTATAAGTCAAGAAAATGTAAGCTGGTTAACTGAAACTTTTTAATTGAAAGCATAATGAAGAGTGATATTTAAAATTAATTTAATAATGCAAACGAAAAAGTCAAGGATTAAAATGTATAAAGAGAAATTTAAATCATAAAAAAGCTATTTTAATACAAAAGTTTATCATTTCTGATATTTTTAAATGCTCTTTGTTACGGGATTTAAAATAAAAAAGTTTTTTTATACATCCTTAATTAAATCAACGTTTCCGTACGACTACCTCCTAAGAAGGAAATTTCTCCCTTCCGGTCCCTTATTATATCGATACCAATTTGGTAAGATTCCAAAGTAATCAACAGATGACACGAGTGTCTATTGGGATTTGCACAACGTCTTTTTATTAATCGATTTCGGTTTTGGTATTGTGGCTTGGGGAGCTGTTACTTTATCGAGTACGTTGCTTTCTCTATTCTTTTTCACGACCATTATGATTTATATCTATATCCAAGATTAGCTTGTTTACCGAAACGTAAGCGCAGACTGGATGGTGCGGGGGTGAAGTCTAAATTGGATTATTCATTATTTAAGAGGGTCGACACACTTAGCATTAATAACATAAGGTCCCATTTGAGTTTCTTAATTCAGGGAATCGCGTCCAAATAAATTATTCAATTTTATAATGTTTTGAACCTATCCGTGTTACTAAATTACAATTTATGTTGATATATTTACTGCGGAACACATTCTAAAGCTGCTTGCAATGCCACAGAACAAAAGCGTATCTTGCGGTCCCTTTGATCTGATGACCAAAATAGTTGACCTTGAACACCATTTATGGAATTATATACACAGCAACAAGTTTTTTACTTACAGGTACAAAAAACTTGTCCAGGATACAAAATGAATTTGTAAGCTAAAAGTACATTAAGTTAAAATAAAACTTTGGGGACCATTTTGTCAGATTCCCATTTTTTGCGAATTACTTTTCCACCAATTTAATAATTACACTAAATTGATATAGATTATTATGAAGCATCTCAATAAAAAGTTACTAGGTCCTCATTTTTCGAGGTTTGATCGTCGATTATTTATATAGGTCGACTAAATTAAGGTATAAAATTCAAGAAATTAGTCTTAATACACAAACTTATATAACATGTGGACAATTTTATACAAATCTTTATTTTCGAGGTTTAATTGTCCATTATTTATATAAATACAATACATTAATGTACGGAATTCAAGAAACTAGTTTTAGCCCATTAAAAAAGTGTCAAAGGAGCTAAAACTGAAATAAAATGAAGTTAATGAATTGTGGATCAATTTATCAGGTTCCTAATTTTTTTTAGTTTATTTCTCCACCAGTTTAATATAGACTAAATATATGTACATAATTCAACAAACTAGTAAGTCTCAAAACAAAAACTATTATTAAATGAGTTACAATTAAAGTAAAAATCAATGAAAGGTGGACCATATTCAATAAAAATGTCCAAAAAATGTTTATTTGTAAAAATTTAATGCTCTTTTCAGTAAACCTAATAGTTTAGAAGATCATCTAGTTTTTCCTAATGTTGTGGCCTTAGACTAGTTTCTTGAATTATCTACATCAGTTTTGTGTATTTATTAAGTTGATGGATATTCTGATAGATCTTCCTCCACTCCATATCTGGATGGAAAGGGAGGCGATGGCTGGTGCATACAGAAGACTAGTAAAGTGTCAGGATGCAGGGCAGTGCAGTGTCATAGCTAGGGCCGAAGAGATAATAAAAAATCATCCGATACTGGAGATGGTACCAGATGCAATGCAACCTAAATACAACTACCACAAGCCATTCACCGTCCTATTCCCAGGAAGGGACGAATGGGAGATGAATAGTTCGAATCTTATAATGGCTGACCAGTGTTGGTACACGGACAGCTCTAAGACCGAGAGAGCTGGGGTGCATGGAGAGAAACCAAAGGTGGACCTGGATAATCTATCCACAATTTTTCAAGCGGAGGTTTTCGCAATGGAGATGTGCCTGCAGGAAATGCTTAGGCGTGACTGCATGAACAAAACTATAAAAATAATTTCCGATAGCCAGGCGGCACTAAAGTCACTGGAATCAAATCGGATCGACTCCAAGTTAGTTTGGAAGTGTCTTCGGGATCTAATATGTCTGGGGGAAAATAACAAAGTAACCTTACTTTGGACACCTGGGCATACCGGCATTGAAGGTAACGAAAAAGCGGACCTTCTAGCCAGGAAATCTGCTGAAGGAGTATTTATAGGCCCGGAGCCATTTCTAGGCATAGCGAATAGCGTAGCCAGAGGAACAATATCGAACTGGGTACATCGGAGGAGACGTTCTTACTGGTTCGAGCTAGAGGGTTTAAGGCACTTAAAGGCATTTGTAGGAGATCTTTCTAAAAAGAGGTCTCAAGAGCTGCTGAATATAAGCAGACAGGACTTACGGATAATAATAGGACTACTGACTGGACACAGTCGTCTTAATAGGCATATGAAAACAGTTGGACTGGCAGAGAGTGAGGACTGCAGATTCTGTCAGGCTAAGGATCAAATGCTGGAGCATATCTTGTGTAACCGCCGAGAGCTCGAGATAATAAGGATCAATAAATTTGGTCTGCATCAACTCGAGCCCAACGACTTCATGGAAGTGTCGCCAACGTCCCTGATGAGCTTCATTAGAGGCATAGGGCTGATAGAACGACTATAACCTAGGGGTGAGCCACAATAGATCTTTCAGGTCGCAGTGGAAGGGACGTGAAACCATACTCATATAGAACCTAACCTAAGTTGGTGGATGAATAAACCTCAAAAAATACAGGTACAAAGATAAATTTAACAAAAATAATAGTAATGTTAATGTCATTATTATGTATATTTCTTGGATATAATCTAAGCTTAAGACATTATTCTTTTAACTATGCTTTTTATATCTAATTTTCCCGTCATCCAAAATGTTATCCCTCTTCAGACATTTAATCTTTAAAATATTTCACTTTTGGAGTGACAAAAGTCAAACAGTAGAAATTAAGGCTCCGTGCACGACTCGAAAGAAGCACGAAAATGAAATTCATAAGGAGCATAATAATTCCTATTACGTATGCCTCAGTAGCGTGGGGACATGTGTGAACGAAGATATACATGGAGATAAATCCAAAGAAGATACTAGAGATAATAGACGCAAGAGACAAAAAGCTATTTGAAGGATTCATCCGAACACAGAGCTCAGAGACCTGACGGATTACGCAGCGGAAGACTACAGAAGATATAAAAGACCAAGAGAATAAATAAAAGAACGATAAAGCGGTAAAGCATAACAAGACCCACAAAAAAAAGGTAATAAAAAACCTACCGCATTTGTCACTACCCGGATACGCGCCTGGCGTTCTCCGATACAGAACTCCGATCCACACACACACTTCCTCGACAACCACACAACAGCGAAAGAGAAGGGAATAAAGCCAGAGGACACCATAATTTTCACGTAACATTGGTAATCTTGTTTAAACAAGACATTTTCATCCAATTTCAGAAAAATACAACGTCATATTTTCTAATAATGAAAACCACTAAAAAGTTTTGACTTAAAATATTACCAGTCGATTTCATTATCAAAATATATAAAATAATTTTACCCGTATGGCGAACTATAAGCAACACTTTGGGAGATCAAATTAAAACATTTAGAAACAATCTGCCCGGATTCATTGGCATCGATAACATCCACTAAAAACGTCAATACACAAAATCCCATCTTACCAAGTATACAAGACTGTTGGCATATTCTTAGCTCAACTGGAATATCAATCACACTTATATTTGACTCGTTACATGTTAACAGTTGTGGCAATGAAAAAATCGACCGGGCTGCAAAAGAAGCAGCAACTTCTAGAGTAGATGTCCAACTCTTCCAGTTACACATAGACCTGAAAATAATGTTCAAAAACACTATCAGATAAAATTGGCAGATTCATTGAAATGGAAACTCAAATAAATTCCAGCCACTTGTTAACAAACCTGCAATGATTACTGGACTGTCAAGAAAAAATAAGCTCATCGGACACACTAGGTTGATACATGGGTACCTATAAACATGATAAGTGGGAATCTGAAAGGAACTCTAATATCACATGAATTCCAGAATCTTTTTGGTGTTCTAAAGAACACTAATTTATATTAGAAATAATAATTATGTGTTTATTTTTATTTTCATTAAAATTATCGTTTTATACTCTCACACAGCTCTATATATAAAATGATTTATTTTTAATTTACATGCTATAGTTATAACAGGAAGTGTGTCAATGGCCTGGTTGTCAAGACACGGTAATTTTCAATAAAAAAACTGCCTGTACCTATAAAATTATGACTCTGTAACGATTTTGATAACATTCGATAAGCATAAAAATCAATTCGGACGTTCTTTATCATTTTCCAATATTTTATTGAGGATTATTTGGCCCTATCGCCATGGTTTAGTTCAGACCCTTAGCCTATGCCCTAATAATAAAAAATATTAATGATCTAGCAAAAAAATAACAAATTTCTAGAAACAGAAATGTAAAATCAAATTATGAATAGGCTAGACATTAAAAAAATCAATGCTTTTGAAAAGTAGCTGAAAAACAAACTTTAATACTTACTCCGAAAACTTTCACAACTTACCAGGCATCCATTAAAAATTTTTAGAACTAATATCAAAATATTTTTCCCGAACTAGAGCCGCTAGTCACAGGTAGTTTAATATATAGACATTTGGATAAATATATTTAAAGAAAATATCTTCTAGCGGTTTATTAACTTCTATTGGCTCTTCTTTAGGTTTGTCAACATTGTATACACTTCCTTTTAAAGTATGTACAAGATTAAATTAGTAAAAATCAAATCGAAAATTTTATCTCAAATCAGGACATGCTAATAACCATCCATCACTGTTAGACGCATACAGTAGGAAATATCAAATGTTGTGAATTAGATTGGGAAACTCGATTCTTCCACTTGATCCTCCACTTTCCGCATAACAGGGGGAGATTCCCTTACTTTATTACGTACCATAGTTACGCCCTTTAACTTGTGACAAGGGGGTGATGTATCGTCGAAGACCTGATGGACGATCGACTATACTGTAATCTCTTCCCTTACACATGTATGCGGTGGTTGGGCAATAAAGAGAATAAGTGAAAAAGTTAATTAAAAGGGAGACTAGTGAGGTTGAAAACGTGGACAAAACCACAAAATTCTCGCCCATAATAGATTCAAGGTACAATTAAGATTCTTAGTATTGAAATGGCAGGTGATTAATTATTTCATTCATCGTTGTCAGAATGAGATACACAACATATTTATTCAAATTCTAAGTTTCATACCTCTGACAACTTTTGCTTCCAACCCCAAAATATGTGGTAAAATAAAAAAAACTACTGTTAAATAAAAAAAATGCAAAGAAATTTATTGTTGAAACTTTGACTTTAAATTGTGTTTTAACCTCAAACCCTTGTACATGAACATTTTCTCCTGAAATAAGTTATTTTAGAGTTTCTTGTACCCTTTGCACTGTCATGTTTTCGGTTCATAAAATATACAAAATGAAAAATGCTGTAACATCCTTTGACTTATTCATCCAGAGTGTAGTTAAGAGATTAAAAGCTTGCCTACATAGACAAGCTGTTGGCTCGTACAACAATTTGTTGTTCAGTAATTGTTTTACAACACACAGGTGTTAGTAATTATCCAGCTATAACGTTGGCCCTACTTTCCATTCTATGCCTTCATAAATTTACATGAATTTAACATAAAAAGTCTTTCTATCTCGGCTGTTTTGTTGCATGCATACTTTGTTACAGTTTTTCTCACAAGGTTTAATAAGTTAGTGACAGGTTCATCATGCAAAGTTTTTTAATAGGTCTTCCTCATTATATTTTTGTATCATTCGAAAAATAACTAAATTTAATGGAGAATTGCGACTCTTTTAAGCAAACAAAAAAATAATTCATAATTCGGTAATTTGGATTGTTTAATAATAATAACAATAAATATGGGCAAATCGGTCGTGAATTCAATTTGGAACACCGAAATAGGAATTTGATTCTAATGACGTTGGTATAGCGTTAATATAAATATTAACTGTATCATATGGAGTACAGCCTTTTTTGGTAAGAAAATCGTCTTTGTTGTTCCCAATAAATCTAATCTAAGAAAAAACCGGTACAATACTATACAATGGGTTTTAGTACGGTAGTGTCAGAACACTCATAGAGTTTTTAAAACGACAAAAAATTTCTCCTTTACTTTTTACATAGACAGATTCTAAATATAACCAAATAAGAAAGCATTAGAGAAAAAAAACTTTCTTTCTGAGCAAGAATTTGCTATTCAGAATATCCGCTGAACTCGATCAAAATGCAGCTAGACCTTGTCAATAATTTTTAATTCCATGGTCAAATTTGGAGCTACAACAGTATTCTACTGACAGTGCGAGCGGTTTTAGAAATATATAATTGATGACATATATAAGTATTTGGAGGTACAGAATAGGTTACCACAATCAATTTCATTTGAAAACTGTATTACCTACTCAGGTTATTTAAGTTTTCTACTTTTAATCCATAATAGGTACTGCTCTTCGTATTTGTGTTGGAGCTTTTCGCTCCAGTCCGGTGGAAAGCCTGTACTGCGAAGCTAATGAACTTTCTTTATCCCTTAAACAAGCGTCTGCATTTAGTAATCCTTCCATACTTATATATACTTCCTTACTACCTCAACCACTAAAACGATTACCAACAGGTCTCATTACTCAAGTACTTTCCCCTACGCCTGCTCCCTTAAATAATATTGACCTCTCTGTCACTTTACCAACCCCATCTCCACCGACCCCTCCTTGGACCAAATAACTTCCGAATTCCAAACCACTCTTACTTTTTACAATAAACATGATATCCACACAGCCATTATTAAGAAAGGTTTTCTAGAAATATTAAATAGTAACTCACTTTTTAAAATATTTTACACCTACGCTTAGTACGACTCGGTTGCCCACCATATTGTGTAGCATTGGCACCGGAGAGATGTTAAGTATCCTCAATATTTTCAAAAGCGTTTCCTTGCAAATGAAAAACGTGTATATTTGCATCGACTCCCTTTCTTCAATACATTCTTTAAAAACCCATTAACCCAAAGCAAACATGGCGTTGACTAATTCCTCTATGCTCGAGAAACAAAAGCTACAATTTTCTGGCTCTATCTCTTCCAACACCCCACTATTAACCTTGTTTGAAACATTAGTCCTTACATCTTGGAAAACTCAACTTTACAGAAAATACAACTCACTCTTGGAAGACCGGTACTAAAGAACTGCACACGAAGGTTACGAATCGGCCATACTAGACCCCATGGCTATCTGATGTGATCTTTGCAACTGTGCTCTTACAATATAACACATTTTAAAAGACTGCCCTGACTATGGAACTTTCGCAAGCAGGCACAAGTTGAACCCCTCCATAAATAACTTCAATCAATACCAAATGAAATGTCCAATCTTTTAAAATTTCTAATACAGAAAATTTAATTTTATCAAATTGTAAAACTTTATTGTAATTAATTTTTGTTACATGTAATTGTGCTGTGCCCATGGCCATAGTTGTCGAGGCACTTTAAAAAAGAACCATTTATTATACATTATTAATAAGGATAATAAAAAACTCTTCGTTTTAACAAAACTTCCAATATTTATTTAAAAAATTGCTTTTTTAAGATTCAATGACAGCTGTTTCGCTATGAAGCATCGTCAGATTGACATTTAAGTTACATTTTGTTTGTTTGTAGCTAGGTACCTGATGTTTAGGTAGTATTAAGGCTAGACCAAGTATGGAAGTAATAAGACATAACAATATTAAAGCCTAGATGTTATTAGCCCTAAGGGATTATCCTGGATGTATTTCCCTCTAAGATCAGTATAACTGTGCAATGATATAGAAAAACCAGGAAAAACTATATCATGCTGATCTTTACAATAACTTAATATATTTGTGTTACAATTACGTCTTATCTATGTATAAAATGAAGACTCAATCAAAGCAAACACTTTAAAAGTGGAGAACTTCCCAGATTTATTTGTTCATTAACAACTTTAAATTGTGGATCTGCTAGATGTCTTTTTATTTCAAGTTCTTCAAGGAAATCTAAATTTTGTTTTTTATTACAAATGTGTAGTATTTGAATGTCATTGGTGTGAAAGAGTGAGGTTGGATGTTCAAGTAGGTGTTTTGCATAATTTGACTTATCTGGTTGTTTTAATCTATATGCTCTTAAATGTTCATTAAATCTTACTTCAAAATTTCTTTGTGTTTGACCTATATATACAGCATTACACTTTGGACAATTAATTTTGTAAACACCAGATTTTTTTAATTTAGGTAATTTTGTTTTTACATTTAACAATTTTGTACCAACAAATGTAAAAACAAAATTACCTAAATTAAAAAAATCTGGTGTTTACAAAATTAATTGTCCAAAGTGTAATGCTGTATATATAGGTCAAACACAAAGAAATTTTGAAGTAAGATTTAATGAACATTTAAGAGCATATAGATTAAAACAACCAGATAAGTCAAATTATGCAAAACACCTACTTGAACATCCAACCTCACTCTTTCACACCAATGACATCCAAATACTACACATTTGTAATAAAAAACAAAATTTAGATTTCCTTGAAGAACTTGAAATAAAAAGACATCTAGCAGATCCACAATTTAAAGTTGTTAATGAACAAATAAATCTGGGAAGTTCTCCACTTTTAAAGTGTTTGCTTTGATTGAGTCTTCATTTTATACATAGATAAGACGTAATTGTAACACAAATATATTAAGTTATTGTAAAGATCAGCATGATATAGTTTTTTCCTGGTTTTTCTATATCATTGCACAGTTATACTGATCTTAGAGGGAAATACATCCAGGATAATTCCTTAGGGCTAATAACATCTAGGCTTTAATATTGTTATGTCTTATTACTTCCATACTTGGTCTAGCCTTAATACTACCTAAACATCAGGTACCTAGCTACAAACAAACAAAATGTAACTTAAATGTCAATCTGACGATGCTTCATAGCGAAACAGCTGTCATTGAATCTTAAAAAAGCAATTTTTTAAATAAATATTGGAAGTTTTGTTAAAACGAACAGTTTTTTATTATCCTTAATAAGATGGACTTCCAAAAAGTAAGGGTTAGTACAATCAATTTAATTACATTATTAATATCTACAACTTGGCATTTGATACAAACATAATTCAGTAAAAGTAAATATTATCCAACATGTTCTAGCTGAACACAATTATCTAAGCTGAACACGTTTTCTTAATATAATATATTAACACTAACTTTTGGGAAGTATATCATCTATGACGGGAAAAGTAATTTCGAAAGAGCTGTCATAGAGATAAAAAGTTGATTTTTTAAACATACCTTAGCAGTTTTGTTTGAACGTTTTCTTAGACAAATTTAATTGAAGAAACTTGATCTCAACCTAATTAAACACTCGAAAGTATTATAATAATACGAGTTTCTGAAAAATAGCTCTAAATATGAGTAGACAGGACCTACGGACGGACATAGTCTTTTTAACTTGCATGTGTAAATAATTGGAAAAGCAAATAGTTTTAAGTGTAGATTTACGGTAAGATATGAAGCGACGAAAACTTATTATACCACTTAATACTTTAATCAGATGCAAACTTTGTTAACTAAATTTTCTATAAAACAGATAATATCCTTCGCCACTACTTGGCGTATAATCTGTAGTTTAAAACAAAATACTCTAGCAAATGTTTGATATTGTTCCGGTAATCAATAATAAACTTATTAATTACCTATGCACATAATGTCCAAAAGATTGGAATAATGGAAAATTTCATATTTTTATTTTTATAAATAATTTTTTTGATATAACATCATTTTGCTACAACTCTAACCAATACTAAATAAATCTCGAAGTCAGATAAACATACAAAAAAAATTATTTATTCTTTTGAGGTGAAAAATGGACAATGTATTACAAATTTTTTTAAATAAATTAAGAAGCAAAAAATGGTTTTTAAATAAAATTAATAATCAGTATTTCCTCAATGGGCCTGTATGCATGACTGTAGTCGATGTGGCATGCTATCGATTAAATGGTCGAGCTGGGCTTGATTCTCTCCCATTCTTTACGAGCAGCATCTTATGACCAAATTAATACAAAAACCAATCAAATTTAGTATTATTTTGATTTAAAAACGCTTTAAAATAAATATCAACAAGAGTTTTTAAAAAACCATAGGTGTAGATATATTATTTCTAAATACTCCAAACTTTTGGACATATGTGTAAAAAGAAAAATAGTAAAGTTTAATATGCAAGCTGAGCTAAGCCTACAGGGCCATATACCTGCAATCTTTTAAATCTCTTTTTTTTATGTATCGGTTATATAGACACAATTTTAAATTTTAATTTTATTTATATTTTTTAAATATTAAATTATTAATTTTTCCTTGGGAATTAACTTTACTGTTAGCTCTAAAAAAGATATCCTATTTTGTAGCTGAAAGCGATTAGCAAATAAATTTTAAATTATTTACACTTATTGAAAATACATGTTTTTAATTTATCCAAAGTGCGTAATAAGTACTGCAGTTTTATAGAATGTAAGGGAGCTACACACCAATTACAGGGGATGTAAACAAAAAAATGAGGGAATATTTATTACCTGCTATATACCTACTTATTACATTTATAGTACCACATCGTGAAAGTAGGGGGATATTTTTTAAAATCAACGTTTTTCTTAAAGTAATTTAAAAACATTATTATTTAATATTCATTATTGCTTGTTCTTACATATACTAAGATATTTTCTTAAAAAAAACATGAAATCTAATTAAAACTAAAAATACTTCAATTAAACCAATTTTAAGATATTTGTAAAATTTTTTAAAAAAGTGAAAAGTCAAAAATAATCAAAGTGTGACCACCAAGTTGATTTTTTACTGCTCTACAGAGTAGGCGAGGTATACTCAGAAACTCTCAAAATTGAACCGGTCCATGAATGTTACCCATACTTGAAGAGATTCTTCGTTGAAGCATGTCACATACATACTCAATAGGATAAAGGCCCGGAGATTGTGTTGGCCATGGTAAAACTTCAATTCCCTCGATTTCCAACCAGTTAGTCACATAACGCGCAGTATGTGGACGGGCATTATCATGCATATTAAGTTGAAGTTTTCATCAACTGCGCCTGCAAATGGGTACATGACGAAGGATGGTATCTAAATAAAATTGACATGTTGGAAACGAATCAGGAAAAACGAGATTGGTCCTGTCTCCTATAATTTCCAGATCGTCGCAATACTCTTTTCTACGAGAGTTCGGGTGGAATCCAAAGATTTACCACTAAATAAAACAGAGGTGGACATCTCCGGGGCCGCCTAGTTAACAAGTTGGCTTCATGAAGACGATTTCGCACTGTATCTCGACGAGTTGTAAAGTCATAACTAACTCAGGAGCAGTTATTGTCGACTAGCTGTTAAAATTACAAATTTATCTTGAGTTGCTGTTGTAGAGCGTCCCAGTCCTGGATGTTGCTCGCTGGACTACCAGTTTCTCTAAAACGATGTAACGCTTTGAGTAACACCTAGCCACTCAGCAATTTGAGTTTGCCGCACGCCATCTTCAAGAATGATCAAATCAGAAATAGCATTTTTTATTTTTACCATATCTCAGGATTGCTTTACTTTTTCCAACTTTTTTAAACAGGTATATTTATCATTGAAAATTAATCTAATACATACCTTTCAAGTGCAATTTATTCGATACAGAAATTAATTCTAGCAAAGTCATTTAACAGATAATTTTAATCATTTACATGTTCTATTTTTTGGTTTGAAATATCATAAATCCCAAGTTTACTAATAATATAAAGCAAATTATTGTCACAGATTCTGAAATAGCTGTGAGAACTAATTCAGATAATTTTATTTATAAAAAAATTCAAATGGAAAATATTATTAAAGACATAAAACTATATAAGTTCATAAATGACATTTTAGCTTTAAAATCAATCAAAAATCAAGTAGATCAAATTAACCCAATCAATACAATATCAAATACGGGTAGTTCAACAGTTATTTTAAAAAAGGAAGATTATAAATCTAAAATCAATGATTTTATAATGTTAAGTAATGTCAAAATTCTAAAGAACCATCCCACTTAAAAATTCTCTGATTCTATCAAATTACTTATTTTAAACTTATTTTAAAGATTATCCTTAGACTTTTCGGATGTGTGTAGGTATACTTAGGAGTTGGCTGTCACTGCTAGTTAAACGAGCACTGGCAAACATTGCTCAATACAATAAGTCAACGGTCAACGATGACATCTTTAATTACTTAAGTTGGGTAGACGATGAACTCTACTTTAGTTCATTTTATAGGAACACGAAGTTCAATCAAAAATGTTGGGGTCTTTTAACAATAAAATGCTACAAGAAATTCCAGCTTTCCAGTATATAATTACAGCATAAAAAATATAAAGCTTGCTACAACCAATGATAAAAGGGATCTTGGTATCACATTTGATTATAAATTAACATTTAACCAACACTTATTGGAAATTACATCCAAGGCTAACAAAATGCTTGGCTTTATTAATAGATCATCTAGACATTTTTCAGCTGACGTCTTAAAAAATCGGAGAACAAAAATTGATTTATGCTGTTTACACAACATGCTTAGTTGTCCTGAATTATTGGCCTTAATTAAATTTAACGTTAACGACAGAAGAATGCGTAACACGGAATTGTTTCATATTCCATTTCACCAGACAAACTATTGCAGGAATGAACCTATAACTACACTTCTGAGAACTGCTAACAATTATTAGCATAATCTTGATTTTTTCGGCTCTACATTACCACAATTTAAAAGCCAAATCAGGAGTATTCATTTTACCTAGAACATTTATGGTATTGATTGTTGCTCATAGTAGCATCTTGTTTTGTTTAGGTTCGTATTTCTATGAAATGAACTTATAGGTTAATTATAAAAAATTGTGTACCATTTATTGTGCCTGAATCTATAAGATTTATGTGCATATAAATACTTTAAACTATACTTAACTTAAGAAACTATTAGTTTTAATAAAAATATTTTTAGAATTGGACTTACTTTATTGATATTGCTCATGACTTTCAAAAAACGACTTTTTATCATAAAAATAGACATTGGAACATCTACTATGACCTTTGCAATCAAATAAATAAAAGGCATCGTTTTCTAGGATCTTTATTCTCTCTGATATATAATATAGTTGATCCTATTGAAAATGTCTCTTAAATAAAGCTTTATCTTGTTGACCGAGTTTCGTAGTGTTTCCTGAAATAATTGGAAAGTCTAGCATGATTCTTTCAGACGGAACAACATTTCCACTCTTTTATTTTATGACATTTTCTGAAAGTCATTCGTTGATAAATTTGATTTCGGTCGAGTTTCTTTACAGCTTCCAGAGATAAGTAGATCAAAACATATTGTATAGTGGATTATGTAGACATAAGAGGTATACATCTATATTGTTGTTATTTAATTTATAAGTTGGATAACGAGGTTTTTAAATTTATTTTTATCTTTTAGACATATTCGTAAATAAAAATACCTAAAGAAATATTCTCACCATAAAGTTCTCTAAATTGATGGAAATATCATTTGCTGGTTTAATTAAGAACACCAAACAAATTACTTTGCAACGAAACTTTTTTAAGAAAAAATTTAATTTTTTCTTTAGATTGAACATTTGACGATGAAAGTAAATTTGAAACAGCTGTCATTGACGAAAAAGTTAATTTTAGTAAAATACTAAAAATATTGCTGCAATATAATTTGTTTAGTGTTCATAATTTGGTAGAATTTTACTTGTTTAACCTTCAGCAAAAGAACTATTTCAGATAATCTAAACTCTATTCATCTAAAGAGGAAGTGTGGAGTCTCACTGTGGACAGTCTACTCTATTAATTGACTAGGGAAGGCATACCATTTCAAGGGTATTCCGACGACATGGTTATCTTGGCAAAAGGGAAGTATGAAAATGTCCTCTGTAATATTGTTCAAAGAGGACTGAACATTGCAAAACAATGGTGTGACTCGGTGGGACTCAGCATCAACCCCACCAAAACCACACTGGTAGCCTTTACAAGGAAAAAGAAACCTAATCTAAAAATCATAAAAATAGGGGAGAACATCGTCGAGTGGAAAACAGAGGTAAAATATCTAGGGCTAATCCTAGAGAGCAGGTTACTCTGGAATAAACACGACGACGCAGTAATAAACAAAGCAACCAAGGCCCTCATGGTGTGCAGGAACATTGTAGGGAAGAACTGGAGATGCAACCCACGTATTCTGCAATGGATGTACACAGCAATAATAACATATGGAGCAGTGGCTTGGGGCGCAAGGGCTAATCTGAGTACCACGAGGAAAAATCTCTCGAAGATTCAGAGACTAGCCTGTTCATGTATCACTGGAACAATGGGAACATGCCCCACTGCTGCAATGGAGGTGATTTCAAACTTGACCCCACTGCACATTCTGTTAGAAAGTGTAAGGAAGAAAACGATATATAGAATGATTAAAGGAGGAATTATCAGGAAAAAACCTCGATCACTTCATGTTGATCAAACTTGGGAAATGCTGCAAGATTATATGCCAAAGAAATTCAACTTTGTGAGAAAATTCATCACAAAGTTGAGTAATAAATCTGAATGGGATGAAAACACCATACAGAATTTAAACCAGAATACCATAAAGTGGTATACGGACGGTTCCAAGCTAGACGAGGGAACTGGGATAGGAGTTTTTGGACCGAGAGCCAAATACTCAGAAAGCTTGGGCACATACCCGAGCATCTTTCAAGCAGAAGTTCGCGCCATCGAAAGATGTGTGGACTTCAATATTGGAAGAAAGTACCGCAGACAAGAGATTGTGATCATGTCGGATGGTCAAGCAGCCATCAAAGCCCTGAGCTCAAATATTATCAGTTCGAAGATGATTTGAGAATGCCTAGGCAAACTTAATAAACTTGGCCAGAAGAACACTGTCACCCTCCTATGGGTCCCCGGACACATACGAATAGCGGGGAACAAAACATCAGACAAGCTGGCAAAAAAAGGACCTGAAACCCCACATTTGGGACCGGAACATCCTGTGGGATCAGCAGTAGAGTAATCTTAGGAAAACTAAGGAAAGAAATGGAGAAGGAAAAATTCAAGTACTGGAATCAGCTGAAAGGACTGAGGCAATCTAAGATACTACTGGGGAACTATGACCAGAAGAGATCTCTTAGCTGCCTCAACCTCATTTAAAAAAGGCTCCGAGCTCGAGCTAGAGGGTTTAAGACACTCAAAGGCATTTGTAGGAGACCTCTCTAAGAATAGGTCTAAAGAGATGCTGAATATGAGCAGACATGACCTACGAATTGTAGGACTACTGACTGGATACAAACGCCTTAATGAGCATTTAAAAACAATTGGACTGGCAGAGAGTGCGGACTTGTCAGACTGAGGATGACAAAAGCATATCTGTAACCATGGATCAATAAATTCGCTCAGCATAAACTCCAGCCCAAGGACTACATGAAAGTGTCGCCAAAGACCCTGATGAGATTCATTAGAGGCATAGGGTTGATAGAACGACTATAACCTAGGGGTGAGCTACCCTACCTTTCAGGTGGCAGTGGAAGGGACGTTCAACCACCATTCACGTAGAACCTAACCTAACTTTAGATCAAAGGACATTAAATTGCATTAAGCTAAATAAACTGGCAGGTTATTCTTTTTCATAATCATCAGCATATAGTAAGTAGTTGACAATAATAATATGAGAAATATTATTTATAAAATTGTTTAACAGCGGAATTCTTTACGATTCTATAAATAAAAATAAAGAAATCTAACAAGAGAATAAAAAAGAGTATTAAAAAAAAATTAATCAAAAAAATGTATTAAATAGAATGCCGTGATCAAGCTTATCAGAAGAACAATGTTAAGTAATTGTAACCAACTTAATGGCAGTTGGACAAGACCCTTCATAAAATCGTGCTGACAACTTGTTATTATTCTGTTAACAGGTCTATAAAGTAACTCTAAATAATAGTTCTAAAACGTTGGAGAAGTTGCGTTTCATAGAAATTTGTCGGTAGTTTGATGGGGATATGAAACGATGATTTATTGCAGCAAAAATGCAGAAATGATTATCTGACAGACATATAGGACGAGGGTATCAAGAGGATAACGAATAAGAAATGAAGATGTTATAGCTCAAGTGAAAGCAAATGGCAACTAAAGATAGGGCACCTTATAAGAATGGACAAGAATAGGTAATAAAAAATATATGGCAAATTAAAAAAGATTAAAAAGGTTTAGTGGAGGAAGCCGGAAAAACGTTGGCAGCTATAGCCTAATAAAACATTTTTTAACTATACCTATTAATATACACCCGAATCAAATCATTTTTCATAAAATAAAATAATAAAAATAAATAATTGCCTTTTTTGACAAATTTTCCTGCTTGCTGGAAGTTTAGCAAAAAAGAGAACAACTTTCCTAATTCGAGGGATTTATATTGTTATGAAATTTCGACATCTCTTTGGCCCCGGAAAATTTAACCAAAAAAAAATCAACTTTTCCTTATCAAACATTTCCAAGGAAAAGTTCGTTCAAAACAAGCAGCTGCCCATTGTGTTTAACAATTTTCTACAGAGACTAGAGGGAATCGGGAAAAAGATAATATCTGACTAATGACGGTGGCAAAGCCAGAAAAATGATTTGTAAAGATGAAACTTTTAATTGTACGTTTAGAGTGTAAAACTTTTAAAACAAAAATAAAATAAGCTTTTATGAATTTTTATCTTTAGTGACAAGAAAATATGTATCTACTGTTGGTTAAGCCAAAAATAATTATATTTTCTATATGTATAAGTTTGTCACATTATTAAACTACGGAAAACATGTTTTCAATTTGGCCAATAAATATCTTCTCTTCCATTACAACACGCTCTTTTAGAAAAGGTAATTGGAAAATACGAAGCAAACTTTAAACGTGGAAAATCGACGATTCATCACATCCTGCATTATGCTGACGATATTGACATCACATATCTGAAATTTACCGTGCAGAATCGTACGGATGAGTAAAAAAAGTTGTTTACAAAAAACGAGAATTAACACCAACTAGCAACGAAATAACCAGTGAAGTGAAAATAGAAAAAAACACATAACTATAATTTTGTCCCCTGCAAATGCGTGGTTATTTATATCAAAGTAACATAACACAAAAATATCATAAATTAATCAGAAAAATTATATGTTATTAAATTATATCTGACAATTACTATAATTATTAATAAAAATGTATCTGTTTTTTTAAGATGAAATTCATGGAAAACCTGCTCGATATGTTAATAAATTATATTTCAAACCATTAATTATTTAGTAGTATGATGGACGTTCACAGGGAGAGGTTACTAAAATAACTTTCACTAACAGTTTGTATCATGAGGCGAGTAGATAATTTAATTTATCAAGTGAGTTTTGACGGTTATGTAAGTTGAGCACTATATTTTATCTACGACTATACATATTAAAATACAAACACATTTATGCACAAATTTTGTTAGTTACATATAAATATGCTAAAATAATCTAATTACTTATTTTGTTTATTGGTATTAAGCTAGCAAGTTTATTTTTTCATTTTAAGTTTGTTGCATATACGTTGAGCTTTCTTTTATAGTACTGTATATTTTATTTGCAGTATATCTGTTAGTCTTTTTGAAATCATCAACATGCCCCTCGCTGGCAGTAGTTGATCGCTAAGCACAATGGCATTTTAGTGCCACTATGTCTCCTCCAGCATCCACCAATAAAGTTGCTAACGAGCTAAAGAGTTACAACTGGGGCAACATGAATTAACAAAAAGTATTTATGACTGTCTAGTAAAAGGAGCAACAGTTATTGGGGTTAAATAATTATTTACTTATTGTTTATGTATTTTAGTCATATACAAGCGGAAGCTTCAGTGACTTATTTGTTTGTTAAAATATGTTTTATGTATTGAATTGTTTAGTACTCGTAATACAGATTCATTAATTTTATGTTTGTACCTTTACTACAGTTCACAGAAAGTCTAGGTGATGAAAAAAAGAAGGCAACCTTTGCAATGATTTTTGCAACTCAGTTACGATTTGCAATTCTGCTTATAATTTTTTTAAACTATTAACGCATACATATTTATTGAATTAATTAGTATACTTTTTATTAACTTGTTAATGTTACTATATATTTATATATTATTTTAAGTTAAGGACACTTAAAACAAATAACGAAAGATGAGTGAAATGACGTGCAACAGACGTCGTTGAAATTAAAAAATTTAATCAAATTAAAAAATATTTCAAATAAGTAGTGTACTATTAAGTATTAATAAACATTATATTCCAAATGACAGTTTCCACTTCACAATAACAAAGTTTATACATTTTGTAACTCTACGAGAATTGCTTAAAATCAAATAATGATTGATGACATTCTAAGATATGTCATCCCACGCTTCTTGGATTTCGTGACGGAGGTCAAGAAGGTTGTTTGGGGGTTGGGGAAAATGACTTAGATGGCTGTCGATCATTTCCCACATACTTTCGATTAGTGATAAGTTAGAAGTATTTATAGAATGAACAAGATCAGCAATTGTGCTCCAGTATATCATTCTCAGACCAACTCGATAAAAAAATCATAAAAAACTCTTACATTTTCCATATCTATGATAGATATAATAATGATAGTCCTGTCAAATTAGGTCAAAAAACAAGAGCGAATCTACCGAAATTGTCATCCAGCTGAAACTAAATAAAATTACTCAAAACACGATAAAAACCAACTTTTTAAAATTCCATATCATTCCGACCCATGGAAAATATTGACTAAAGGTTTAAGATCACGAAAATAGATTTTCTGCAATTTTATTCAATCCTTTTTTCAAAATTTTATTGTAAAATAATCTCAAACATAAAATTATCCTAAAATATCACAAGAACTTGAATTTTTTTAAGGCACGAATATTTTGAAAATTATTAATTTTCGTAAAATATTTATGCCCGAAAGAAAATATCCAGGAATAGGGTAAGTCCGGGGGAGTTGGCCATAGGGTAGAGATGGCCATATCGCCTCATTTCATGTTAAACCGATACGCAGAGCTCGCAGAGCAGTCGACGCCTGCGTTAGGTCAATGCCATTCGTTTGTGCGAATTGCCGGTGTCTCAAGTGAATTTTAAAGAAAATAAATGCGTTTCTTTGTTATTGCTGCTCAAAATATTTAACCGTAAGTACATATAATGTGTATTTTTAGCGATTTTGGTCATTTTTCCGTCGTTTAAACAGCTAATTTTTATATTGCGATGTAAAACGTGACGTTATAACCTCAAAATACGGTTCTAATGCAACATGTGGATTGAATTGTTGGGTGGGCCATCTCTACCGGACTTTTGGGAGAGATGGCCAACTTTTTTCAGGGAGTGATGGCCATATGCATTATGAGTTTATTATGCTGCTACAGATTGTTATTTCTTGCAATTGTGTTATGAAAGGTATTTTTTGCAGATGCCGAACAAATACCAAAGAAAAGCTGTAAATATGCGTGGCAATTGGTCGCAAGAAAATTTGATAAATGCTGTAAATAGTGTGAAGAATGATAATATGTCTGTTCGACGAGCGTCTGTAATGTTTAACATACCACGTAAAACTTTAGAACGTAGAATAAAATCCGGAAACACGGAAAAGGGATCTATGGGACCCAGCAGTGTCTTTGGGAGAGAAAACGAAGATCGCCTTTCTCGACATATTTTGAACATGCAAAGCAAAGGTTTTCCGTTGACTCGAGATGATTTAAGAACTATTGCTTTTCAATTTGCTGAACAATTAAATATTAAACACAGGTTCAACAAAGAAACCCAAAAAGCTGGTTATGATTGGCTTTGTTTGTTTTTAAGCCGAAACCCTCGCATTACCGTTCGCAAATCAGAAGGTGTTTCGCTAGCTAGAACATCCGCAATGAACAAAAAAGAAGTCGGAGAGTATTTTGACCTACTAGAACAAATTATGACCGAACATTCTCTATTTGATAAGCCTGCCAACATTTTTAATATCGATGAAACAGGCCTTCAATTGAACAACAGGCCAGGAGAAGTACTCGCACAAAAAGGTTCAAAAGTGGTCTCAACTGTAACTTCCACAGAAAAAGGAGAAACGATTAGCTTGGTTGTTTGCTGCAATGCGGAAGGTAACTTTACACCTCCTGCAGTAATAATGAAAGGGAAAAATAAAAAAAAGGAATGGGAGGACAATTTACCCCCCGGATCAGTCTTATACATGTCAGAAAAGTCTGCCTATATTAATGCTGCACTTTTTTTCAATGGTTGCGTGATCATTTTATACCAAGAAAACCGTTAGGTGTGGTTTTATTAATTCTGGACGGTCACGCTTCACATGTGAATTCTGTAGAGATGCTTGAATTTGCCGAAACACATCAAGTAATTCTTTTATGCTTGCCGAGCCATACCACACACTATTTGCAGCCATTAGACCGCAGCTTTTTCAAATCCTTAAAAAGCCATTTTTACGAAACGTGTCGCTTGTGGCTTAAGAATCATGTCGGACGACGAATTACTCGATATCAATTTGGTGAACTTCTCACTCCAGCCTGGGGCAAGGCCGCTACAACTCAAAATGGCTCGTCAGGATTTAAAGCAACGGGGATCATGCCTTTTAATCGCGAAATAATTCCAGATTACGCCTTCTCTAACGAAGAAACCATGTTCGAAAATATTTCTCCAACTCAAATTGAGCAAAAGCAACGACCAACTAGAGCAAATGGTACTGATGACTCTGAAGTACAACCATTGCCATCGTGTTCCAAAGACAATACCGAAACTATCACCCCTTCCAAGATATTGGTCGATTTGTCCCCTGTTGTTTTGGAGAAAGCCGTTGTAGTTAGGAAACGAGCCAAGCAAGTGGCATCAATTCTAACATCACCGGAGCACTTAGCAGTTCGAAGGGAAAAAGAAAAAAAGTTGAAAGGAAATGAGGTCAAAAAGCAACTTAAAATGATAAGAGGAAACACTACCCAAAAGAAAGCTAAAAAACGAAAATTTTCAGCAAGCAGTGAAAATGATGAAAGTATTGTTTTAGAAAGTGAAGCAAGTGGTGATGAAGATTTCACAGAAAACTTGTGCATTGGATGTGGCGAAGACTACAACCTAACAAAACTGAAAGTAGACTGGATTAAATGTGTAAATTGTTTGAAGTGGTTGCATGAAACTTGTACCTCTTATGGCGACTTTTGCCAAAAATGCGGAAAGATTAAAGGCAAAAAAAAGCAGTAATTTCATGTAACCATTTTACTTAACCCCATGGCTATCTCTCCCGGACAACTCCGGGAGAGATGGCCATAGTAATGTTTTTAGAGAATTTACGCTCTGTTTGTTTGCAACATTATTTTTCAGTTTTAGTTGAATTTATTGACAAATGTAATGTTAAGTTTTCGTTTTATCAATAAAAACATTGAAAAAAGCATTATAATCACCATTTTTTTACAGTATCAAAAAACTATGGCCATCTCCCCCAATTATAAAATTGATTGTATTAACCTCTACTTTTTGGAAGTTCATCTTACTAAGAACAATAAAAAACTGAACGGTTAAACTAAACTTCCACTATTTATTCGAAAAATTCGCTTTAAAATTTAATTACAGCTGTTTCGCTATAACTAGCATCGTCAGAAACAGCTGTAATTGAATTTTAAAGCGAATTTTTCGAATAAATAGTGAAAGTTTAGTTTAACCGTTCAGTTTTTTATTGTTCTTAGGAATCAAATTTATTTAGTGTTCCTAGTTAAATGTGTATAAGTTCAAATTAAAGAAGCTTTGAAATTCATATCTTTGAATTTTAAAGCAAATTTTTCGAATAAATAGTTTAACTCAGTTATTTATTGTTGTTAGCATTGAATTATATTTATTTATTATGGATTCAGAAAAGATCAACACCCCTATCAACCCCCAACTTTTTAAGGGTTATAATTTAACAAAATATGTGAGTTTTTCTTGATAAAATACCATCGAAACAGCTGTCATTGAATTAAAAAAGCTAATTTTTAAAAATTAAAGTAAAAGTTTTGTTTAAAACTTTATTTGTCGAATGTTGTTAGTAAGTAAATAAGACTACCAAAAAAATTCAAATGATATTATTAACAAGGTTTTACCTCAACAATGAAACCTTTCGGTAATTTTACGAAGAAAACAAGAACATAATAGAAATTAGAAACATCTTTAAATCCACGATTCGACTTATTTATAGTAAAAAAGAAGGAAGGTAATAATAGGGTAGAAACCTATAAATCTACAGATCAACATAAAATAAAAGTAAATCTTCCAAAAAAGGTAATTATCAACAGCCGGAAGTCATTTTCAAAAGAGCAGCATTTTAAATTTATTAGGGTTATACAAGAAATAACGTTATTTTATAATAGGTGTTGTTTTGAGCATGAAATGATAAGTAAGTGGACTATATTTTACTTTTTATTTCTTATAAGGTTTTATATGTTTGTTAAAGAGTAGTCACTATTATTTAAATTAAGTGGACAACGAACAAAAGTCATGCTGGCATGTCTCCTTTAAGGTTCAATTGCAACTATACATCAAAGAATAGAATATATTTTGTGGAGCCATGATTAATAAAAAACAATTTTTCTGGTGAAGCCACTTTTACAAATGTTAAGGTCAACCGTCAAAATTGTGGGTACTGGACCAAAGAAAAACCTTACTAGATGCCTGAGCATCAGCCCATGTGTGAAATGGCATTGTAAGAAACAGGGTCATACTACCCTATTTTTTCGACGGCATTTTAAACGGGCCAACATACCTACACTAATTTATTTAAGGTAAGACCGCACTAGGTGGAACTGGACTGCAGAGGTACGACGCGACGCGACACACCTAAATATTTTATATTTTAATTTGTATTACACATCCCGTACGACGCTGCACAACAGGACAAAGCACTATATAGTCCTGTATAGGACCTCAATACCTTCCGTCTATGTTGGCTAACTAACCTACTTCAGTTTTGTTTTATCAAAGTGTGTCAAATAAAAAAGGGTTTATTTTATGAGTTTTTATTTTAGTTATTTGAATGGTTTTAATATTTGAATATTGCTATGAGAAAAATTATTGTTGTTGTGTTTTATGTAAAGTTTTATTTAATGTATCAAACATTCCCCATTATTATTATGTGTCTATTGAAAATTAATAATTAGAAACTACATTATGATTCAGAGTATCAAAATCTTTCATATAATTACAAGTTTAAGTTTGTTGTTACCTACAGCACCCTAGATGTCATCCAGCACTTTTGTAGATACAGTTGAGAAACCATAATTTTTCCTGAAACGCACAGGTAATATTTTAAACATAATATTGTGTCTTTATATTGTTCTATTATTTATTTGAGAAAAAACCGATAGTTTTAAGAAGAGCCCAGCAAACACAAATGTATATGTTACATAAAAATATATAACAGAGAAAGAAAGATTTTTATATAAAATATTTATATATTTTTTATGTAACAAAATCTTTATAAACTTTGTTATATATTCTTAATAGACATTATAAAATATTTTATATATTAGATATATCTAATTGATTATGTATTCATGATGTAAATTCTGCTACATAAATAGAAGAACAAAATTATATATATTTAATACGTAAAATTTGCTACATAAAATATTTTATATATTTCGCTCTTACAAAAAAAGAAAAAAATTATCTTATTATAAATTGTCACGAGTCGTTCGAGTGCTACAATTACTCGTGCACTCTGTGCAAATTATTAATAACAAAGTATATGCTTATAGTTATTTTTTTCTGGGTGTCTTTGTGTTGAGTATTGGAGAAAACATTATGTAAGTACTAATTATTATTTATATACTTATCACATTAAAGTTATTTCCAAGTATAATTGATTTACATTCAAATAACTTATTATAAATTTTAGGCAAAATAATTCTTTAAAAAGAAAAAAATTGAAAGACTTAAGGAAGAAATGAGGAATGAGGAAGAAAAAGAAATGAATAAGTAGCTCAGTTTTACAATTTTACAGTGGTTATGGTGAACCATCATCAGAAACGAGATCAGAAATAAACATAAATGTTACATAGTAATTTGGACATATTTGAGATGTAACATAATATACTTAATAAATATGTAATATAAATACGTACAAATTATATTACTATTTATTTTGCTCTAGCTATGCCGGCCTTTATCATCAATACATAAATATTATCTAGTTGTGACTTCAGTTTTATATAACAGTGACTTTTATATTTCAAAAATTACATAACATATATATATCCAATATGTTTTTGTGTTTGCTGGGAGGAAGCTATAAAAGATATAGTAACAAGTAAGGTAAGCATTATTTTAAGTTAAAATTCTACCTACTGGATAAAAAATTAATTATAAATTATAATAATAATATATAATAATATAAAATTATAAGTCAAAGATGTTAAAAAATTTATTATGATTTACCAAAAAAATATCCAATGTCTGCTATTCATATTAAGCAATCTAATAGTTGGTTATAGTTTCTAAAGTAAAATACTACATAAAGGGATGTTTAACGTATAGCAGTCACGTGAACCTTCCGAAATCTGTTTAGAATGCCGACTTCGCTAAATTGATAATCGAATTATGTGCAAAGCTCACGAAATCGCCGGTCGAACGAGACTAAGTTTACTTTGATAAAACTTTAAAGTCACCAAATTAATACCCTTCGGTCAATTAACTATCCGCTGACAAACGCCAGTTGATCCAATCGTCTAAGTCTAAGATACTGGAAGAGATCCACCCCGATTAAACGAGGAATGTGTCAGTTAGAAGTGAGTTTTAAGTGCTAACTAGGTATATAAGGTCGAGAGTTGAATTTCGGGTTGATTGAACCAATCCTTTTTCAATTAAGTGAGATTACTTGTTATCCAATCAGTGCCCGCTGGAATAACCAAATCCCTTGTTGTTCTAACTTTCTGGCAAGAAATTTTCCTCCGCTCCCACCTATCTAAAGGAGTTCCCAACTTTATTAAATGTTATTGCGGTCGATCTTTTATGTGGTGCTGTATCGATTTTATACTGAGTAAATTTAATTAAAAATATACGGCTTCGGATGCATACGAAGTGTTTTCTTTTCCTTCATTCTAGGGAAAATTAATTTTTAATCAAATAATATGAAAATGGAAAAAAATAAACCAAAAAATTACAAATAAAATTAAATAGTAATTTAAGATTTATTTACCTTCTGCTATTTTTTTACTCTCTAATTATTCGTTCAGGTTATTTAGTTAATTAAAATTTTAATTCGTTTAACGAGATATTTATACTTATGCTTGAGTAATTATGATCTTTTTAAAATAGTTTGTTTATTGTTTATAAGTGAAGATTGTCAACGTAATGATAAAATTTAATGTTCTCCTGGTACTAAACAAAGTATATAAAGAAAACACTTATTTAATAAGTGTATGTATATTTATTGTGATTTAGTATTAACCACTAGGTTAAAAATAAAAATTAAAAAGCAAATGCAGTGGAAAAAGGTTCAAAATAAGGCTAATTAAATTATTTTTTTCATTAGCCTATACAAGTACACCTAACCTTATTGAATTGTGTTAAGGTAGTAAGTTGTTAATGATTAACCAAGGTGAAAAAATACAGAAACTACTTAAATAGCATTAATCTCAATCTATTTAACAGAATGTGAGATTAACTCATGCAAAGACAAAATGAAAAAATTTTTAATTACTCATTTTTTAATAGTCAAAAATAAAAAACTGACACAATTCTCAAATTAAAACAAAAGTTATTGGATATGTTATTGATTACCTTGTCATCATCAGTATTAAAAACTTACATTTAAAAAAATAGACTGCCAGTTGTGAAAAAAATGCTACATGAGCCACGGTAGAAAAGTATATTATTGTCTCGAACCCACTTACTATTTGTCTAATTAAGTATTATTATAAGAATATAAGCGATCTTATTGGAATATGGTAGATTTAAATTGATCTTAAGCTCTAGACGGTCTATTATTATTACCAAAGAATTAGACACTTACTTAGCATTTGCTGACAATATCTACTCATCCCCAGCGAAAACGCAAGTGGGATTAGACTCAAAAATTACAAATGTTAAGTATTGCTGCTTTTTGCAGGTCACTGGTGAAGAGGAAGATACAAGGATCAAGAAGAATAAAGTAGATCTGTATATTTACTTTCGGTCAGTCAAAATTTTTTATCTAGGATATAAATACACTAAATATTACATAGAAAGTTAATTTAATAAACTGCATTGATAGACAAAGACAAAATAACGAATTTGAAGTAATTTAATAAGATTAGCAAATTCATTTACTTGTCTAGAGTTGGAGTTGAAATTAGGCGATTTCCTCTTTAAGATATTGTAAGAATTTACTTGTGAATGATATCGAGACGTAGAGCCAATGTTCATAGTAACACCGTCTAATGCAAAGTCGTTTGATTGTGATTGGACATTAAATGCTGAAGAAGTATATGAATATTGAAAGGATATTATCTATTAAGATAGCCCTAAAAATACACCAGCAGTCCAGCAGAATAAGCTGATAAGTAAGATGTAAATGAAGAATGATTATTTTATTTAACAGCATTACAGTTTTTTTACAGAATTACGTAAAGTAAGTAAATAGCTAGAATGAAAAACTGTCAAGACGAAAATTTACATAACAATATTATGTCTTTTCTATTTTACATTTTAATTTTTTTATAGAATGAAGAAATTAAAATATAATAACATCTAGGCTTTAATATTTTAGACTTATTACTTCAATACTTGGTCTTCAATATATCAATCTGACGATAATGGTTTTATAGAAAAAGCTGTAATTGATTTTAAAAGCTAATGTTTTTAAATAAAAGTTGAAACTTTTGTTTAGACGTTTCGTTGTTTATAGTTCTTAGTAAGATGTACTCTCACAGGGTAGGGTTAGCAGATTATATTTTATTAATTAAAATATATTTTTAGAATTTATACTAAAACATCCAATAAAATTCAAAAAATCCTACGAGTCCCATCTCAAGTGACATGATAACTGTAATGCAAAGACGAGTATCTTTCTGACAAGTCATCTTTGATCATAGAAGCCACAGCTCTTGATGTGAACTTTCACTAGGAATAGTATTAAAATAGATTGATAAAAGATAAAGAAATTGGAATACGAAATAATAAAAAATGAGGAATCTAAAAATCGAAAATTAAAAGAAAACTGATCAACCTGTACGGAGTGGAGAACATCACTCACTGCAAAATCCTAATAATAATATTATTTTTGGGAAAAAGTAAAGTTTTGTTCTCGAAGTATAGGGGAGAACAATTTTTGGTCTTTAGTGACCACAATTTATCTTTGTTGTTAATCTTATGCTAGCCGTTGGGCAAAAATTTTAGATATAACTATCTAATTAGTGTATAAATAATAGATGTATAAGCACAAGTATTTTCTGAAAGTGTCAATTATTATACAAAATATTAAAAGTACAAATTAATGAAACATTTGTAATTAATTTGTATAACTCCTGTTTTATCATACACAATAGTAAAGGGGTGATCAGAAGATTTGAAAATGAAAAGAAATAAAAAAGTTTATAAAAAACAAATATGATTAAACGACAATATGTTTAATGTGTTAATTCAGTTTATTTTTCAAAATAATACTCCTAAACTCACTGGGTTAAGTTTTTAAAAAATATTAAAAATATTTAAAAAATATAAATTAATAGAATCATTGGAGACATAGGCTTTAGGTAAGAGGGTTTCTCAATTGAAATGGGTACTCTTAAAATGTATTGCAGAGCAAAGTTGCATTATGTTTTAAATTTACAATTCAAAAAAATAAAATTAAGGTGGTTTATTTGGTGCTACCTTTCAGTTCTTCTATAATATTTATTTTTTAATAAAATTAATTTAAATTTTTGCAGAGGTATTCAAAACTAAACTCCAAACAATCTGTAAGTTTTAAATTTTTGTGGCAGGCTCTCGTTTACAAAAAAAAAATAAATAAAACCTAATATTTAATTCTGTCAATTTACAAATATTAATTTTTTAAAACCTATAGATTGTTCCTTATTCTTTTAGTATCTTTTAATTTTACAATTTTTTTTTCAATCATCTAATCATTCGTTTCGAAATAATAATGTTATTTGTACCGGTAGAAATATATCGCGATATTTTACATTTCTGCTACCACCACATCACCCTACGTCGACAGAAGCAAACATGAGACTCGAAAATATGTGAGGTTATCGCAACCAGCCAATTACGAGCCACTATTAACAATTGTACATTAGAAATTAGGGGCCAGTCCGTGTTGCACAAGACGTGCGATATGAAGTTTAGTATCATTGAGGAATAAAATAAGAGAGAAGTATTTGAAGTTTAATTGTAGGCATTCGTTTAAACGAGTGTTACGTGCAGTTACATTCTATGGGATAGATGAGGGACGTCCTAACTTCGCTCGAAGGAAAAGCGGTAGAACAGTCTTAAACTAGACCACTACAATAAGAAACACAAAAATAGATCAGGGTAATATTTACAATTTGTAGAGATATAATTGACAAAAAAAAGTTTATTTGGTAGTATGGCCTTACACAACTACAGTTACGTGAAGCAGTAAATGAAATTAATATTTTACGTTGAAGATCTGCTGATCTTGTTGAAATTAGACAGTACATTGGTGAGACAATTGATAATAAGAAGGCTTTTATTACAATTAAAGATACTGTATTACTACAGAACTGAGTAATGTTGGTTTTAGTTGCCTTACTGAATTAATAACCTCTTAACCAGACAAATAGTAAGCACTATTTTGCTTATGATGTCTTTTTGACCAGAACTTACTGTATGGACTGTATTGCTGCTATATCGTATAAATTTTTTGGTTAATAGTCACTCTCTCCAATATAATATGTTTCTCACTTTCAATGCAAATATAATATGATCTCCGGTGCACCTATGTTTACAATTTGGAATAAATAAATAAATAAATTAAATAATTTGCTGTTAAATGTGACAACTATTTTCCTTTCTTAGCTACCCAGTTTGATGGTGTAATCTAATAATCACTTTTATTTGAACTTATTACTTACGTAACATACCACTGATTTATTTGTATTATTTTTTTACATTCGTAACTTTTGTTTTTCTGTAATTCTAAACTAATACGTTATTTTTCTCAAAGTTCTGATAAATAAAATAAAAATTTTTAGATACAAAATATTTAAAATGTTTCGTACACTGAAGATATAAACCAGTGAAATATTTATCACTTTCTAGAAATCTATCTCAAACGTATGCAACAATTCTTTTGTGACAATTGCTGTTGTCATTGTATATATGAACGGCAAATGAAGTAAAATAGTCTCCAGTGAAGTTAACGGAAGAATTTCATTTTGTCATTCACATGAACCGACTGGTAATATTCCGTATGAGTGGTAACATTCGATAAGGCCATATTCGACAAGACCGTTTCAAACAGGTTTAAATTCCGTCAGCAATGCTGAAACGTTGAAAATTTTCATGAAAATATCGAAATGACAGAGAACTCGAAGAGGTTTTGCGGTTTAAACGCATTAAATTTTATGAATACCGGAAATGTCTGTAGTAATCTCTAAACTATAACAATTTTAATCTTAGTAATGCTTATGGGTTATTTTATGAGGCGACACTTACAGATTATGAATAAAGCTACTGTTTATTGCCGTACCAAGACTCCCTCGGTTCGAAGTAAATTCCTTTCTTGTCTTTTCATGGTAGATTTGGTTAATGACTAGCTGTGAGTTTCGAAAGAGATTGGGATTATTTAACAGCCAGAAACGGATTTTATCGATGATACTTTATCTTTTAAAACTACACGAGTAAGGTAAGTACATATAAATAAAATAATAAAAATCTAATCACCAAATGTCCCACAATTTCGTATAAAAATTGAAACCCTGAATTTGTAGCCTATTATTCCTTCTGGTTTTTATTATACTTGGTAACATTTTATTAATAAAATAACCAGAATAATTCGTAGTAAGGTAAAAAATAAATAAAATTTACTTTATACCTCCTGTTGGTAACCAACCGCAAAACCTTGAAATTCATAAAGTAACAGTATTTCATTTTGGTGTTTGATACATATTCATTTATACCTACTATTGCAATAAAAGAAACTAAAATAAAAAATTATTATTTTATAATATATAATTACCTTAATTAAATATTAATTAAATGAGATAAAAGTTAAACATGTAGCTTGTAGATTTATGGCTTGGAAACCTGGTTCCTAACGAAAAGAGAAGACATGTTCCTATCAACTTTTAATCGAAAAATCTTTAGAAAGAATTATATCGTTGTCCAAAGTGCTAACGCACATAAACCTTGATGCCATTCCAATTCGCAATAGAAGGATATGGAGACCAAGGCTGCCATGGAAAGACAAAGTTTTGGCCAGAGACCGAAAAGAATGGCAGACGAAGTCGCTGATGATGATAATGATGAAACTCAGGAATATAGATCCACTATCTTGCGTTATGTTTAGGATAGATACAGATGCATATGTAATTATACCACTGGTATATGTATGTAACACTTTTCCCCCTATCGATAGAGACAGTTCTTTTAACAAGTCGGTTAATAAATTAAATAAATCAGAAAACTGTAGATTATAGAAAGTTTCCTTCATTAAAATGTCTTCCTCAGTACTTTCAGCAGGCCACCTGCGTGATTACGTAAGAGTTACTCGGAAATATATCTGTCGAATTTGTCACTTTCAAGCCTCAGTGTTAATAGAATTTGAGAGCTTTTCTGACCATAATAAATTATAAAAAATTATTGAACATTAGAAATTAATGTTGTGTATATTAGGTAAAAAATTTTGTTTGTAAAATATAAGTAGTTAGATAGAAATAAGCAAATTAAGGAATAGTTCCTTCTGATTGGTTCTCGTGAAGAATTTTAGATGAAGCATTCTTATTGGTCAAAGAATATTGAGAGAGGGATCTTAAGATTTTACGTAAAAGAACCAGTCAGGAAGAATTGAAAACATTCAAGTCGCATTTTCAAAACATTCAACAACAGTTATTAAGAAGATTCAAGACTCATTTTAAAAACATTCAAAAACAGTTATTAAAAACATTCAACTCGTAATTTACATTTTTTTAAAAAAGAATTTGATTTTGTCATACATTTTACTTTATAAGTTAAACATTATTGGACTAGGTTTTGTTGAATCAAGCAGAATCATCACTTTATAAACTAAGATAATAGTTCTAAATGTAATTTTGATGATACAACAGTTAGTATCAAATATAAGAAGTTTGACTTACTTTTATCTAAAGTAATCCTAGTGTGAAATAACTTTGTAACACATCACTTGTAAAAAGGGAGTCTCTTCAACCAATAAATTGGATAAATAAATCCACAAGTGAATAATAGTAAATACCTACATCGTAAGAGGTTCTGTTTTAATTAAACCACTGAAGTTTTCCATCTCACGTGAGAAGATAGGCTACCAGTTTCACGTTTCGTCAGCGGAGATCTACCCCAGCTACATCTGTACAAGAGCGGCGAATACTCTAGAGACAGAGCTAAAAAAGGTACTGTTTTTGATTTGTATAAAGGGTTGCGTATGAACTGTTTTAAAGCGATAATATCTATTTGACACTGGAGGACATTTATTCGACTATTTTATTGTAAAGATTTTTGAACTTCCTTCTAATAGAAAATTTATAATTTTTTTTGAGCATAAATCTGTGGTAAAACCTGTACGACCTGAGGTATAGTTTTTCGATAAACGATAGTATTTATTTTTGAATTAGGCAAACGAGCGCAGAAACATTTAATTTTATTTGAGCTAATCATCATCATACATATTATTTAAGAGGCTAAGAACATTATTTAAATAAAAAACTTTAATTATATTAAATCAGATAAATAAATAACAATAGATATAAAAAACAAACGGCTTGCAAAAATACCATTTAAATAAATAAAAAAATTAAAATAAACAAAAAGAAACTATAATAACTCAACAACAAAAATTAATAAATACATAATGATATAAATATATAATAATAAGATATAACAAAATTAAAGAGTATAACAATGGCGTAGATAAACCAGCAAAAAAAAATTTTATCTTGCTAATCTTTATTACATAATTTATTTGTGTACCTGTCTTACCTATATAAAGTGAAAATAATTAAAGCAATCAAATTCAAAAAGAAGGGGTTGGCACAATAAATTTTATATTCCTCAAGCTTGTAATTTTGTTAAAGAAATCAGCTTCTAAAAGGTATGAAAAGGGAAATCAGGGAAATTAATCGATCTTGTAAAATTTACTTCTGTAGGTACTAAGATCCTGTTTGATGGACACTTATAATATCGCAGTAAATAGGGGTCTGAAGCAAGAGCATCTACTGTCAACTGTATTATTCAAGATAGTTATAGAAGCGATTAGTTTATTAAAGTTATTCACGTCAGTACCAGATCGTAACGAATGCAGATGACGGGGTAATAAATTCAAGATCAAAAATAAATTACTCGATATTTTCAGGGAGCCCGAATTCACAGCAAAAATTTAGAATGTTTAAATAAGTAACCAGATAAATAAAAAAGAATAATTCAATTTATTTATAAAATACATGACATTGTAGTGCAGTCATTGAAGCGAAAAATAGGTCTTACCCCGGAATTGTTTTACTGTGAACCGATTTGCATGAGATTTTGGAGTTAGACTCATCTTATCCTTAACTTCAAAAAAGAAAATGATCTGAACGCCGCCTATTATTTTTAAGGGGTGTAAACAACCCCTTAATGGAAAAATTGACATTGAGCCATTTTATCGCTAGAAAACATGTACAAAAGACGTTTAATAGTGCTCATTTTAAAGCTTATTTCAAGCACTATAAAATCCTTTTTAAATCTCAGACAAAATAAAAAACGGCTTTGATCTTTAATATCTAGCTTAATATTGCACTTAGAATACTTTATAAAAAATCAAATTGTTCATTTTTTCAGCTGCTACAATTTTGTTCTTTATAAAATTTTCGATAAATCCTATATTTTTGGAGATATTTGTAAAAAAACCGATGAATAACGTGAAAAAATAACAAACTTTCAATTGCCAATTACTTGAAAAGTATTGGATATTTTCAAAAATTTTGTAGATGATTTTTTGATTAAAATTCGGCCTTCTATCGATAACCGAGGTTGTTTTGAAAAAAAAAAAAATTAACTTCCGAGAAGGGGTGGCAACCAACCCCTGGGTGATTGCGGAATTCAAATCATTTTCACTTTTGAAGTGGAGGGTAAGATGAACCTAATTCCAAAATTGTACGAAATTCGGTTCACAGAAAAAAATTCGGAGTTGATAAAACCTCAAAAAAAGGCAAAATAATGGCGAGAGTTAGTAAGAGAAAAGCGTAAGAAAATCAAAATTTTCGCAAAAAGTGAAATTCTCTGGAAGCTCGTTTAAAAGAATGCAAGTGAAGAAAAATTGATTAGCTCAACTTGTTTCACACAATGTTTTTTTCTAATTTTAAATAGGATGTGATTAAAATAACTCGTCCCACGGCAAATAAAAAAGTTTTCAACGGAACTAAAAATGTATCGATAAAATTTTAACGACTCGTAGTATTACCTTTAAAATTAATTAAATCAAATCAGGGTGGGTTAAAGGAAAAAAAATAGAAATTATTGAAGACCCATCGTCAGGCAAATAAAAGCCATGTGAAAAGTATTTTAACTTATTAAAATGTGAAGAACAATTGTTTATGACAATCATTCAGGATTTGAATTACAAAAAACTCAATACTGATTCCCTTTTTATATCTAATACCAATACCAATAAATTTTTAAACTACAACCAAATGGCAGAAGACCATTTTTATTAAAACAGTTTCCCAGTTGAATATTTTACTCAATTCTCAAAACTTAGTGGTTATTTTATCTGATAGATCAATTTCCTTTATTCTACCTTTTTCCTTGACTTTTTACTTTTCATAATTCACAATCTCATTCACTTCAAACAAGAGTAATTCTAAGCACGTCGGGATCGATACAAAGAAAAAAGACCAAATTATAATTTGCACTTTGGTTATCCTTAACTATAAAATGGCCTTAACTGGTAGCAGTTGTAATATCTATCATCGATTAACTATCTAACGATAACAATGTGACCTCACAATTTTGTGCTAAAATCGGTTCACGTTAATAAATACGATTTTACGAGATCATAAAAGCAATATGAAATGTCGTTTTGTACAGATAGGTAACTATAGAGGTATGCGGATATTATCATTATTAGGTGTACGAAAGTTATGTCTACCATTTATATTGACTCTGATTGCATTAAATCGCCTTTAATGCAATCTGTGGCAGCGGTTTACAGTGTAATCGAACATACAGTCTACGTCAAATAATTCTATAATCGGTAATAAAAACAAAGACGTTGCATTTTTGATTACCAAATTAAAAAGAAAGATTTTCACAAAGTAAGAGTTAGTATATACATTTTATGAAAAGTAACAGTTCCAAGCAATTTTTTCGAATGTCATTAAGTCGTACACTACAATTAAAAGTATTTTAAAACTATCAAATTATAGCAATACCGAATTTACATATACACCCTTATTCAATCCGACATTTTACCACATGCCCGATTACTCATTCCCAAATATGCCCTAAGTACCACATCAACATTAACATATTGTAATCTCTATATGTGGTAAAGGGGACGATAATAATTGGAGCAACAAATCTATGGAAATGATATGTAGATGCTTTAACTGCATCACGATAAAGTCGGCAAAGGTTATTGCTGTTCTGAAAATTTCACCTAGCAGTCGTTTAGACTCTGAGCTGTTGTTTTTTATGTATCTATACATGTAATAAAAATCATTAAATTATGAAACTTTTAAACAAAACTAAAATTTATTGTACAAACCCTTACTACGTGAAAGTCAATCTTATTAAGAAAAATAAACAACTAAAAGGTTGAATTAACTTTCACTATTTACGAATAGTGCGTAATCATCAGGTTAAGTTTAGAGTAAATGTTTGGGCTGGAATAATCGATAACTATTTGATAGAGCCACTGTTTCTTCCAAGCAAATTAAACGGGGAACATTATTTTTATCATTTTTACAAAATGATCTACCAATTTGCTTAGAAAATGTCCCATTAGCAATTAGACGAAAAATATATTTTATGTAAGATGGTGCGCCACCACATTTTAGTAACGCCGTTAGAGTTTTTTTTTATTTCGATATACCGGGCGTTGGATTGGAAGGGGGCCAGATGCACCAACTTTAGCACTCTCTAACTCTTTTTGTTTGCACTATTGTATATAGGTAAGTGGGGTTCAATCAACATATTTTTGACCCCAGAATCTGTGGTATAATTTATGACCATTTTTTCGGGCATCCTGTATAATAATAAGGTGCTAATTGGATTGTGTACGTGTGTTTATTAGAAAACAATGAATTCACCAAATCAAATAAATCATTTCGGGACTAACAAAAATAATACGTTAATGACTTGTTCAGCTGCTTCAATTAATAATACTCTATCCTTGGTACTTAACATTTTTGCACAAAAAATACATTAATTCTTGTGATTGATTGAATCGGAGTGTATGGAAGGACAGAGAAAGAGAATGAGAAAGAGAGAGAAAGCATGACAGTAATGGAGAACTTTTCGAACGGGTTTAGTTAGGTAGGGAAAGTGTGATCGGATTTGTTAAACGGCAAAAAAGGATTATAGGGGATTCTCCACTGGACTGGTAGCTCCCAAACTCCGGCATCGGGCTTATGGATGGTGGTCTTATACTCTGATCCGCTTTTATTACTTACATTTGATCTTTAATGTCTGAAATTTCCCTACTCCTCTAGCGGATAACAATAACAGTCGAAGTTTCACTACGAAATTCGTTTAAAGTGGGAACGAAGGATTTTAAACGCATCGCTAGTTTTGTTTTCAATCGAAAAACTCGAACTAAATAATTACAAACAAAATATATCTATTATAAGCGCTTTGAATAAGCTGAAGTGTTTTTCCAATATTTAATGTTTCAATACGGGATTTTGGATGGAAGCTTTATATATTCTACCTAATACTTCTGAGCATTAAACCAACAGGAGCATCCGAAATGAATATTTTATTTTAATCACGAATTATATAATATTATTTTTTAATGTTTACTAAATACGAAGGGTACTATTTATAATCGGGAATTGGCAAAGCTAATAGAATATGCGGCAATACCATAATATATACTAAGTGACATACAAATCCAAACACCCAGTTTAAATAATTTTATTTTTATAAAATTTTGTATAAGCATAATAAGTATAAGATAAAAATTTTAAATGATTGCATTGCTTTAAAGCCCTTTTACCTTTAATAATGTGTGGATGCACCCCGATGAGTTACGCATCCTCCAACGCGCCTAGGCATGCTACTGATCAGGTGATCAATGTCCCAATGTCCTTCTGTGGTATCTCATTCCAGGCAACCACCAACTCCTTTCTTGCGACATGTGGTCGGGCATTATCTTGTTGGAAGTTTGGTTTTGCCAGGGTGTCAAGATAGAGTAAAAGATGGGATTCTAAAACTTCTTGGATATAACGCTGCGCGTTTATGGTACCTTTGATAAAGATTAAAGGTGATCTCGAACCATAAGCTACAGCACCCCAAACCATGACTCCAACAGTTTGATGAACACGCCTTTCAACAAAAAACCGTGGATTTCTCCTTTCACTACGTCGTCTTCTAACCCTCGTGAATGCCTAAACAAAATCGAGACGTCACTAAAGACAATACTGTTCCATTCCTGATCTCAAAGTGTCCGTTTTCTGCACCACTCAAGGCGATTACGTCGGTGTGGATCCAGTGTGGTCGGTATGAAAGTAGGCCAAAACGTCTTATTCGTCGGTAAACACTTCGCATGCCAAGGTGTTCAGGGATCCGCAAACCATTCATTTGCAATGGACCTGGTAGTAGAGAAACGGTCCCCTAAGACCAATAATCTTAGGCGGCGATCTTCACGTTCTGTTGTTCTACGGGGGCGTACGCTCTTTGCGAACGGCCTTTTCGACGCTATGCCTAACAACACCTAACCACGGCGTCTACACTTCTTTGCACTCTAACTGCAATTCCCATGCAATGCAATACTTTCAATCGACAAACACATAAAAACATAGGTTTCTATTCTGTGTTACAGGTAAGGAAAAACAAAACTACTTTAGACAAGGATAGAAAGCTACCAATTTCAGCAACCGTGCTGAAGATCACGGTTGTGATTTGACATACCAAAAAGGGTACTAAAGTTTGCTTGATGTTATCCTTTTTTGATTGGTATGTATTTGACAGACCAAAGTAGAGTACCAAATCGGCACGAAAGGGTCTAATTTTTGTTTTGATTTAGGTAATAATAATAATACATAGATACTTCAATTGACTTACATTTTGTCTTTGGATTAATTAACCTCACATTGTATTAAATGGCTTTAGGTTTAGTTCTTATCAAGTAGTCTGTATATTTTTCTACCGTGGTTAATCACGAACAACTTTACCACCTCAACAAAAGCCAATAAAGTAGGTATAGAGGCTAGTAGTGAAAAAAATACATTTACCAAGTTCCAGTAAAATAAAACTTTTCAATTTTCAACAAATAGGTAAAGCAACCATGAAATGTTTTTTTTGAAAATAATTGAGTTAAATTAAAAACTATTAAATTCACCTAGGTAGTTTATAAGCCTAACTTAATTTTTAAAGACTCTATACCCGCTTTATTTTAGATAAAATTGAATGTTAATTATTTTGCTCCTTTAATAGTTTTCCATTATTTTACATCTTCCTTTTGAAATATACTAAAACACATTAAATTTAAATAAAAAAAGTTTTTGTATGATTATTATAACAATGAATTTTACAAGTTTTAATTTTTTGATCCACTATTTGAAGGTTAAAACGTCTGTATGGAAGTTGCGCAAATCAAATAAAGTAAAAAGGAAAATCGCAATTTATCCTTTGTTCCTCTAACTCTAGTCATAAGGTATTAAATCTGTTTTCTCTCCTAAGGGTGTATATTTTATTAGCGACTTTGTAGAAATAACCGTGTTTACAAAAGGTCAGCTTGAATTCTGTAGGATATTTTAATTATTTAATAGCAAAATTTATCTTTAACATAATTTTCTTACAGAATGCCTGCCTTTCACTTCAAAAAGACTGATCCTCGTTAACAACACAAAGTCTTCCGTGTAACATTTACCCCTTTTCGGTACATTTTATCCCCTAGAGTAATGAACCTTACATTAGCGAAGAAAGTACAATCTAATGCTGCGGCTAAATCCCGAATAAAACTAATATTATGTAAAGCAGAATAAAACATAAGACAACTATGGTAATATGGCCTAATTAAGTAGGACATTTGTATTCATAAAGTCGCGCCACTCTTTCTATTCATTACCTCAGACCCGGGACAAATGAATTTTTGAGTATATCAAAAGATCGCCGGGTTTAGTCCGGAGGTCGGAAAAAAAATGAAGAATGATTTTGTCTGTCATTTCAGCGATCAATAAAAATTAGTTACATTATTCTTTAATTGTGGGTGGGGTAAACGTATAATAAGAGGAGGGTTGATTAGTTTAATAGAACAAATGCTTAACCAATTATCTTATTAGAATATATGCGTCGAAGTTGTTCAAGCAATTGGCCTTTAATATCATACATTCTTGAGTATATTCACTTTTCAGATAAATTAATTGGTTATGGAAAATTAGAAAAACAAAGCCTAGAGTATTTTTTATTATCAACATTATTATCAAAAAAAGTAATATTTCATCCAAAGTGTAAACGTAAATGGGATGAGGCTAAAAAATAACATATTAAAGAATTTTTCAACAGAGTGGCGTATTTAAAATTCCTGCTTTTTCCAAGTCAATACAAATATTATGAAGACTGAGTTTTTTATGACTGTCTTCAAGACTTCTGGGGATTAGTCTAGTTGATTCTACGATGATCGGTACCACTTCTATTTTTTCTAGCTGCCACATCTGCCACATATCTTTTCATTATATTTGTCCACAATATTGATAGATAGATAGGTAGATACTTTATTGCATTTACAAACAATACACAATTCTTATTAGAAGTTCGGACCATATGTACAACAATACAATTACAGTAAGTCAATTATTAACTTATACCTATGCGTACATTAATATTATGTGTATTAGCAAACAACAACATAAAAAATAGTTACAGGTGACAATAAAAGTTTATTAATACAACAAATAATTATTAATATTATTATTATACTTGGTGATATGTTTCACACTCCCTCTAAAGGGAGACTATCCCAGATATCTAGGGTATCAAAAGGATAAATCTTTGATCGGATGTTATTTGGTCCTAGGTAACTTATTGTGTTTAATAGCCTCACAAAGATGTTTTTACGCATAGGGCTGTGGCTAGAAGTATATCCTTTTGGATAGCTTTTAAGAGATGTTTATTAAGGCCTAGACGTTTGATGTTCTTTAGCAAACTTTTTAGAATAACATATAGTTTGTTATAGGAACAGTTTGGACATTTTTTATTCTCTAATGTATCTTATTTGCATCTCTAGATCTTTATTCTTGATGATTTTTTTCATTATGTTTGTGAAGAAGATTGTTGTTATTGGGTATCACCACATCGATCAGTGTTGTTTGTTTGATCAATTTATTGACTAGTAAAAATCCGACCTATTATGTAGCACATTTTGGTCTGTAAGTATTGTCCGGTCCCACTACAGCTTGTAGGTGTCATTTTCTTTTTCTACTTTGATTCATACATACATCCATCCGATGTATCTAATATATCTAATATTTAAGATACATTTTTTTATTCATTGATACAAACCAACAAAAATCGCAAATATCTTTTAAGATGAATCACAAAGAGAAAGGTTAATATATTGTTAAGTTCCACTAACTAAGAAAGCATATCCTGACTAATGGTAAATTATTTCTAACGTGAATTATATGAACTTCTACAAAGTAAGGTTTATTGCAGTAAATCTATAATGTCAGTAGTATACAATTGTTTAGAAACTATTATCCATCTTGTTAATAAAAATTTGAGAATTCTCTTAAATGGAAATGAGTCAATTAACAGCGAAAATGTATAAAACAATAACAAGTTCGGTTCGGTACTAAGATTACATGCAGCCCAAGGTTTTAAAATTTTAGTAATTACTTATAGATATGTACATAATAAAACTATTTGTATTTTTATTTTAAACTATTGTTGGATTAATTCTTAAACTCAACTCTAATTAGAGCAGGCACCTCTTTCAAGTTGGCATGCGTTAGCCAGTTCTCGCCGAATACAGAAAGCCTTATAAAAGTGAGTGCAGAACAATCACAAAGAAAGTGCTCAACTGTCTCATCTTCTTGTTCACACAGAGGGGTGTCACATAAAACGAACTTGTTCAGATGTTTTCGTGACAATGGCCAGTAAATATGCCTGTAACTAAACGCAGGTCCTTTCTGGTCATGGCCACTCTTTTTCTTCGTGTCATCTTCCCTTGAATTTGCCAAGGAAGCGTTCCTTTACTAGGTTAACCACTGCTGATGCCGGTAAGCTGACAAGACTGCCAGGTCCCAAGATCCTTTGAGAGGCAGCTTTTCTAGCCAACGAGTCAGCTATGCGGTTGCCTTTTTAAATTCCATGACCTTTTATCCAGCCTGTAGTAACTGCATTATTGTTGCAGGCTTTGGTAAGGGCCATTTGTCATTCTAATACTAGAACTGATGTGATTCGTGGCCTATTCAGGGCTAATACTACTTATTTGCTATCCGTAAGGATACGGATGTGGATGTTTTTACCAGTGATTTCTTTTGCGGCTATAGAGACGGCAGTGAGCTCTGTCTGAGCTACACCGGCATTACAACCCATTGTCCATTTTATAGGGAAGTTAAGAGATCTAGAGTAAATTCCACATCCTGAACGTTCTTGTGTTTTAGATCCATCGGTGAAGATACATATAGTACCTGTCGCCAATGCAATTTGAGCGTTGTCACAACTTCAACTTGTGTTCCAGTCGAAGTAGTTAGTGTTTCAGTTAAAGTAGTGTTCGGTAAATAACAATTCTTCAAAACTTGTATTTGTAAGGGTGAGTAAGGGTATCTGACAAAATTTTTTCTAGTTAAAAATAATAAAAGGTGCATATAAGGAAATAGTTGTATAAACGAGATTATTTTAAAATTAAACATGTTATATGTTAATTATAAGTACAATTAAGTGATTATAACCTGCTTTACTTTCCCACAATAATCAAATTATTAATTATTTCCACCATATTTGCTAAATAGATTTACTTAATTCACATAATGTTGTTTCGAGCAAAAACTCAAATGGGAATTACTTAACTTTAATATTTGTGTGTTTCCCGATTTGGTTTGTAGCACTTTGTAATATCTAAGCGAAGTATATAAATGTATATGTACGTAATTACCACAGTTTTTAAGTTTAAGTTGTTCTTAAATGTCAGTTTGATGCCATATAATATTTTCCCTAGGATTTTTATAGTATAATGTAGAATACCTATAGAAGTTTATTATTGAATTATATTAACCTAAATTTTGTTTATATATATATATATATATATATATATTACTTGTTTTACTTGGAATATTATAAACATTACTATTGATGAACATTAATACTAAAATCACATATTTCTTTCATATGATTGAGAAATATACAAATAAAACAAATAAATTATTGTTAATAATAATTAATAAATTAAACTGAAATTGATTTAAAATTATACGGAAGTAAATCTGGCAGATCAAAGAGAGCCACTGTGTTATTTACCTTCCTACTATGTGAAGCTATATAATGTAAATAGAACAGGGATGATAAATTACAAAGGGCATTAACGTGGTATTCGCTAATGACGCAGCAATTATAGAAATAAGTAAACAGGAAGTAGTACGTATATTAAAAAGAATAAAAGAAAATGACATTTAACAAGGATTGGATGTAAATGACACAAAAACAAAATAAATAAAATGCATTAATGAACATGTAATGGTAAAGTATTTTACAGCTAAAATGATTAAAAAGTAGGAAGATATGGTATATCTGGAAGCAATATTCTCAAGCAAACCAAACACAAAAGAGAAAATCCAATGCATTAAGGAGCTCTTTTCGCCACGAATGTTAAATAAGTAAATAATATTAGATAATGATTCATATAAATTTTTGTTTAATAGTTCAAGTCCTTAACTATCAAATAGTAAAGTTTAAATTTTACTTTACTGTGCAAATTTGTGGAAAAAACATTTTAAAAGTTTCATGCCTTATGACAAAGGAACGCCCCACCAACTTTTCTTGAATTACATTACCCGTTATCGATAAGATGGAGCGAAAAAAGAAAACTGAAATTTATTATTTTTTAAATATTTGTATACTATAATTCTATACTATAATGGTAACCTACAATAAAAAGGAGGCAAAACATTAGGCAACGTTGCGTAAACCCGCGAGCTTCAGGGCATTAAATGCATTCAATGTAAACCATCTAAATATACCGATATTGATAAATGATAATTAAATATAAATAAATAATAAGAAAATTAAAACCTTATGTGAATCACAATTATAACATCATGAGGAGTAAAATTAGTTTCCTTTATTTTAATTTTTTTTTTCCTTTCAATAGACAGTAGCATCACAGCGTTGCCAAATTACGAACAATTTAAGATTATCTGATTTTAACAAGACAAAGTAAATTTCGTATTTGATTTTTTTTGATAATTTTTCAAAATTTTTGTAATCAATGCCGTAAATACTAGTTGTTTTTTAATTCTAGGAATTTTGATTGGGTTTTTATTTTAATTTATAAAATATTGGCTACTACATTTCATTTGGCTCTATTGCAGAGAAAACACATCCTTAAATAGGCTATTACTAAAAGCATAAGGGGAGGTAAAAAAACGGTGAAAAACCAAAAGGTTATAGGATCTATTGTTGGTAAATTACTCGGACCTGGTAAATAAATAAAAAACCACAAAAAATGGTGCCAGTTAGGGGACGGTAAATATTAGAAATATTATTTGGGGGAAAATGGAAAATGACGAATGCAAAAGACCCGTTCTATAGTTCTTTCTTCATCTCTGACCCTTTCTCTTACGCCCTCTTAATGTGCGTGATACTAGTATTTTCGGTAATTAACTCTCTGGCATCTTCCTACTAAGGTGCATCTTGCATCATGTGCAATAAGAGAAAGGAGACCTGGAGTTACTTAATATCTACTACAAACTGGAATAACTGGAATGGTCAATAAATACTTAAGCCCACTATGCTCGACACGCTAAAGATAAGAGGAACATGAAACTACAAGATGCGATGTAAATAAAAATGCAGGAACTAACAAAACACAAAAAATCTTACAAAATGACTTTTTAATTTGTACTGGGGTTAATGGGAAAAATAATTCAGGAACCTGTAAGACAATCTTTTGGTAAAAGTGTACACTATATTTAAATATATTTACCTATGGAAGTCTACCTCATGATCACAATCAGCTTCAGGACTATATAGTCAAGGTTTACTTGCCCGGACTTAATATATATGAGAGTTTCATTCCAAGTGGGTTTAAAGTTCATGAAGTTTTTGAATATATGGCTTCATTATGTTTGGTCGTTGAGAACATATAAATTTCAAATAAACTATCCAAAGAAATTAAGTAATGCAGAGTTATTATTTCATTTAACTAATAGAGATTAATTAATATTATTTGAAAAAATAATATAAAATTCCTGCTTGTAAATTTAACCTTCTTTGGTAGGAGTTCGGTTTTAGCAAAGAATAAATGTTATCAATATAAAATAATTGTAGAATAATATTAATGTAATAAATAAGTACTATTGAAGCAATTATGTTGATATTTCACTAATTACACTGCCGAGCAAAAAATTAAGGTCACTAAATAATTTAAGATATAAAAAACTGAACGGTTAAACTAAACTTCCACTATTTATTCGAAAAATTCGCTTTAAAATTCAATTACAGCTGTTTCGCTATAACTAGCGAACTTCCACAAAGTAAAGGTTAACACAATCAATTTAATTTAAGATATGGCAAATAATCTTAAAAATAAAAATAATTAGGGAGTCATGGGCAAGGTAGGCGATGAAATTTATATTGTTGTATATGGATGCTATTTGACATCTCGTTAATAAAAATTTGAGAATTATCTTAAATGGAAATGAGTCAATGAACAGCGAAAATGTATAAAACAATAAGAAGTTCGGTACTAAAATTATATTATGTAGTCCAAGGATTTAACATTTTATTACTTATAGATATGTACATAATAAAACTATTTGTATTTTTTTTAAACTATTGTTGGATTAAATCTTAAACTCTAATTAGATATTTTGATAGAATAAGTAACATTGATTTGGCTCAAAAAATTATAATAAAAATGAGCAAGTTTAATAAATTTTATCAATATAAAATAATTGTAGAATAATATTAATGTAATAAATAAGTAGTATTAAAACAAATACTTATGTTGATATTTCACTAATTACGGCAGCAAAAAATTAAGGTCACTTTAAATAATTTAAGAAATGGCAAATAATCTTAAAACTAAAAATAATCAGGGAGTCATGGGCAAAGTAGGTGATGAAATTTATATTGTTGTATATGGATGCTTTTTGTCATAGTTGGCATCTGTCACATTCTGACACCTTATTTGCAACCCATGTTAACAAAAAAATTTAGCACAAATTACGAATTTATATTGCATTGATAATGTTTCAATTTTATTTCCTAAAACCGATCCGTTGTATGGTTTGTTGTGTAAAGTATTTTATTGATATTTATTATTTATTTACTTGTCCAAAATACCTCTAGATCCTATTATTGTGGTACGAATTGTAGTGTTCTTACAAGATGGTAGAAAACAACGTGAAACCGCCAGAATTGTTGGTAAGAGCCTCTGTGCTATACAAAATGTGTACCAACGATACCAGGAGAATGGTCTTTTAACCATTCTCTGGATCCGGATCTGGCTGAAAAAGGGCTACTAGTCAAACAGATGATAGATTTTTGTTAATATCAAGTTTGCGGAATAGAACAGCTTCTGCAGTTTCGCTATGTAATCAGCTTCAAGAGGTTAGAAAAGTTAATGTTGGCGAATGGACAGTTAGAAGAAGGCTTCGTACTAGTGGATTGTCTTGCAGAAGGTTGGCTACAGGGCCAACATTGAACCGCCAGCATCGAATTGCAAGATTGAATTTTGCTCGAATTCACTTGTTATGGAACGATGACGACTGGAGCAAGGTATTCTTTATAGACGAGTCTAGTTTTTTCCTCAATGGACCAGACGGACGTCGAAGAGTATGGAGAAAGATACGCCCCCGCTTGTATTGGCCATAGACGTAAATTTGGTGGTCTATTATGGTTTGGGCGGGTATTACTTCAGAAGCACGTACAGAGTTCGTTTTAAAAGATAATGGCTCTCAGCTCACAGATATGCAACAGAGGTCCTGGAAGTTCATATTGTACCTTTTATGGTCACTATGGATGAGCAAGGCATTTTTATGCACGATAATGGAAGGCCACACGCTGTCAGGATTGTCAGTGAATATCTAGATAAGGTAGGATTTAGGCCAGCATGTAGTCCAGATATGAACCCCATTAACATGTCTGGGATGAGTTAGGGAAGAGTATTCGAAGGCATACACAAGCCCCAAGAACTATCCAGGACATAAGAGAGTTCCTATTGCAGGAGTGGTAACATGGATCAGAATGTAATTCTAAATTTATTTCAAAGTATGCCTCGTCGAATGCAAGCGGTCATTAATGCAAGAGGGGGTAATACACGTTATTAGTTATATTTTTATCATTTATTATTATCAATTTCAACATTTAAAATATTAACTTTAATCATTGATGTAATCGGACAACTGACACCATTCGTTTTTTTTATAACTATTTTTGATTCTCCTGATACCATTGTTTTCTTTATAGCCTGATGATGGTCTGAAGACCAAAACATATTGCACTAATTTTTGAACCTTACTATTAAACGTTGTGGATAGACTTTGAGTGTTATTACTACGATAATCTACATCATCCACATTTGAGAGATGGATTTCCTTTTCAATTTATTATATTTTACAGTGTGATGATGGTCTGGTGAAACCGAAACTTGCAACTTTTCAATTTTAAATTAAACATTATGGGATCGACTTTGAGTTTTTCTTTGAACTTTTTTAATTTTTTTAAGCAAAATGTAATAACTACCAAATCGAAGTTTGATCGAATTAGTTAATTTTAACCGCTACATCTTTTATTATAATGATTTTTGGATAAAAAAGAAAAAACGTTGTGTTATTCTAAAATATAGGATTTTTTAGTGCCTTCTTTCTCAGTTAATTAACTATAGGAAATATCGAAAAATTTGGTAAATGCAGAGTTGTGCAAAATTTTATGAATCGTAAAGTAATTATAACACATTTTTTGATAAAAAGTGTTCAAATCCAAAAAGCAAATGGAGATTTTTCAACAAAATGTAAGAGGTAGAATTTTTAGATTTAGACTCATTATTGATCATCTAACACCCATAAAATGCCGTCTTTCACGGTTTAATTTCATAATCAAATCGTAATTTTACTGAACTATAGTTAATAAATTCAAGTAATCGACTCCAATGAACTAGATGTTTCACACAGATTACTGTAGACAATTTCCACGAAGAATGTATTAAGTGTTTTGCCACTCGGCGCATCCAAAACCATATTGCAGATATATGGGACGTATTTATGTCACTTTCTGTCACATATTCTACTCCCACAAATTCCAGAATAAGATCCAGATAAGAAACAAGTTTACGTGACAATCTTCAATTAACTATGTAAAAGATATTCAATTTCATTATTAGTAATAAATTCCAAATTATACCTATGTTTATATAAGAATATTTTAATTGTAATTGTTATTTCTTCTGTTGTTATACCAGACTTATGAATACGTGTCAAAGACCAAAGCAGTCGAGACTTTATTGTAAATAAAACCATATTTTGTTCAAATTATTACTTATAGAAAAAATCGGCATTATCGTGGAGCAAAACGACGCCTACACTCAGTATGCCATTCATATAGTCCAGGCGTGCTGTACCAAAAAAATAAAAATACGGAATTTCTGAGACCTGGAATGTAACAGTTGAAAGTGGTAAAGGGGCTTATAATACATGAAAAAAAATACAGTAATTATTTCAATTATGATCATACATTTTTAGGGGTGAAAAAGGGATAAAAAACTGAAATATTGCTGTTTGCGGCTAAAATTGACGTCAAAATGAAAAGTGTCCAATAGAAAAGTTATAGATAATATTTATAAAAATCTAAAACTTTTCTCTTGATAATTTTCTCACATAACCTTAATTTTTCGAGGAATATGAAAAAAAACGATTTTTCATTTTAAATTTTTAATTTTCCAACGGATTCGTCAATCTTAATGAAACTTGGTGAAAACATACCTTTTTATGTCCAAAATAACCTCGAATTTTCTTAACCTTGTAACATAATAATTTTCCGAGAAATTGAAATGTTGCTGATGGAAGGGTATTTGGCCCTTGTAATATCAAAAAATCAATTTATCGCATGAAAAACCTTATAATATAAATAAATCAGCATACAAAAATAGTAAAAACCATGAAATTCCCGCTTGGATTATTAACTTCGTTAATAGACTTGAGTGTTCATAATAATAGTGCAAATGAACTAAAAATCCGACTAAATAATGAAATACATTTTCTTTTGTAATTTTTTCCGTAGAATATAATGCAAGAGTCGGCTTTTGCATTTTTTAATATTTTATAACAAAAATCTGACAATTATTGCAAATTTAGCTGTAAAATTCATTTTTTGCTTTTTTTTCATTTTTGAGCACATTTTTAAATGAGAGATGTATTTTTTTAATTCATGTGAATGTAGACGTAAAAACGAAAAAAATGAACCCTGGATAAACCTTTTTCAATAACATTTTCCGTGCAAACTTTACAGTTAAAATCACCCCCTATTAACACAAAGCACACGTAATTAATTAAAGAAAATTGAAGATTTGTTACTAGCGCAAGTAATATATACAGAGTCCGGCAAATCTCTGTGATATTTATAAGGTATATGTAAAGGGTAATTAAAATCAAACATTTTAAAATTAAATTCATGTATACAGGGTGGTCCATTAGTAAACTAGGCAATTGACTTTTTTTTTCAAATGTAATGCCATACTTTATTCCCCATTTTTAAAACCGAAAACTATGGACTACCAAATTTTTTTTGTAAAACTCCCAGCCATCTCGGAAAAAACCATGTTTTCCCCAAAAAATTTAATTTAAACATACCTTTTTAAAGAACCTCAACTTTGTGGAATTTAAAGATAAATCTTTTAAATTTCCAATGTACAAAAACAAAAGACTGAAGTTTTTTTAGGCTCCTTTTAAAATTTTTATTTTGTGCAGGATGGTCTTACATAAATTTTACATTCCAAAAACTTAAATTGAAGTTGTTCTAGTTTTTTTTTAAATGGGACAACCTGTATAAATATTTATCATTGGATACTGGATATTATACCCTTTAACTTATTTGAACAAATAAATGAACAAATAAATCTTGAAAGTTCTCCACTATTAAACTGTTTATTTTGATTGAGTCTTCATTTTATACATAGATAAGACATTATTGTAACATAAATATATTAAGTTATTGTAAAGATCAGCATGATATAGTTTTTTCCTGGTTTTTCTATATCATTGCACAGTTATACTGATCTTAGAGGGAAATACATCCAGGGTAATCCCTTGGGGCTAATAACATCTAGGCTTTAATATTGTTATGTCTTACTACTTCCTTACTTGGTCTAGCCTTAATTCCTTATAAACATCAAGTACCTAGTTACAAACAAACAAAATGTAATTTCAATATGTCAATCTGACGATGCTAGTTATTAGCGAAACAGCTGTAATTGAATTTTAAAGCAAATTTTTCGAATAAATAGTGGAAGTTAATTTCAACCGTTCAGTTATTTATTGTTCTTAGTAAGATGAACTTTCAAAAAGTAAAGGTTAACACAATCAATTTCAATAACATTGTTATTAACTAACTTTGATGTTAAATGAGAACAGTCTACTTAGGTTTTTACCAAAAATGTGTTTTTTTCAAATCATTTTAAACGACAAAAAATAGGTAAGGACCGTAAATAGCAAAGTTGAAGGGGATAAATCCAGTATCCATTTATGATTATTAATACAAGGTGTCCCATTTGAAAAAACTTCAATTCAAGTTTTGGAATGTAAAATTTATTTAAGACCATCCAGCACAAAATAAAAATTGATTCTAAAAAAATCTTCAGTTCTTCAGTTTTCTAATAGATGGATCGGCAGAAATGGTCCAGGTGGATCACCGAACTTAACAAAACATGATTTTTTTAAGTGGGGTTATGTTAAGAGTCTTGTTTATCGCAGGCCACCTATAATACCCGAAAATACGAAGGAGCTTTATCTTTAAATTCCATAAAGTTGAGGCTTTTTAAAAAAGATGTGCAAATTCAAAATATTGGAGAAAGTTGGTTTTCTACGACGTATGTGGGAATTTAAAAAAAAATTTGGGAGTGTATAGTACTAACTTTTTCGGTTCTAAAAATAGCATTCCATCTGAAAAAAAATTAAGTCAATTGCCTAGTTTACCAACGAACCACCAGGAATATAATTTTAAAATATATCGTTGCAGTTAACTGATATCTTGGTAGTATCTAAAGAAAATGTCTATTATCACAGCAAGTGAAATGAAGATCACTATTTTCTTTCTTATTTTTTTAAGCTTATGTAACAAACAAAATAAACAAACACAAAGCGACAAACGGCGGCAGATCCCTTTTATTCGACTACGCACAAATTCGTATTTTCCATACGACTAATCACGTAAATCATGCAAATCGGCCTCATTTAATTACTTTTCATGTATTGTATGTACGAAAGAGCCGACCTTTACCCGGAAGAAACTACGGCGAATGCGGCGGAAGCACTCCATAAAATAAAAAAGTTTTTCCGATTCGTTGGTATAAAAGGACACACAGAATCAGTCAATGAATTAGTACGGCATTGTTTCGTTTTGTCATTTTTATGACGGTTAATTGATGCTTTTAAAATATTTTTCCTGTTAGACACAACGGGATACAGCTTTGTCAACATGACGGTAATTTATTGTTTTTTCTTTAACGAAGTACCACCCCATAGGTAAAAAAGCTTGAAAGCAATTATTTATTTTACCTCTTTGCTTTGGAGTTAACAAAGTTGTAGTAAATTAACATTAGCAATACTGAGTTACTTAATAATACTATTGTTTTTCTACATAATATTTGATATTACTTCATGATATTTTTACTGTGTTTGTATTGAAGTTAATCATTCGGTGTTTTCCATTTTTTTCAAAATCATGCAGGAAGACAGCACTCAATTACCCCGAAAACCAAAAAAACTTAAATTAAAAAAAATTTGTAGCATAGTTAGTCCATCCTCAAATTCAAATTCAGAAATTTGCCGCGTAAACGACTAGATCCAACACTACACGTCACTACTCATATGTGTCATTGAAAGCGCCATCATTTTATTGTAAACAGTGTATCTGCGAGATTGTGCGAAGTTTTATAATTATATTTATTCATCTCTTTTCTTTATTTTTTGTTGATTTTCATAAAAATAAGTCAGTTAGACATTTTTTAATGCAAAAAGCACAAAATAAGTACTTACGCTGTTGCTGTTACATTTCCAAATTCAGCTGCATTCAAAGCTAACCTAACCTAACCTAACCATGAAAATGTCTAATGATGGTAAATTGTTTGACAATGCTTTCACAAACCCTACTGACGACATTTTATGATTGCATAACACAAATAAAACCAATAATTCACAATAAAATCAAAAATAAAAGTCCAACTCTCTCAATTACCACACATTAAAAATAAACAAACTGTCATCGATATGAGTTTTGACATCACGACCAATGAAGGTGCGTTTTTACTTCTCTATTTGATTTTATCGATTTTAACTTACTTTCAATTTAATATTATATAAAAAATAACCAGAATTGTTGCGTTGTAATGAGTTTAGGATTAAATATTTATAATTTACTATATGATTGCAAAGGAATTTCATTGATTTATTTCTAATGAAAACACCGAATTGGCATTAGCAATGTATAGAACGTCAAATTTTTGTGGGTGGAGTCAATACTAAAACAAGTTATAACATAATCACCTAATTATTTTTCCACGTATTTAAGATCAATCTCACAAATTATTTGACCTTGAAGCTAATAACACCTAGGCTTTAATATTGTTATGTCTTATTACTTCCTTACTTGGTCTAGCCTTAACTACCTATCAACATCAAGTACCTAGTTACAAACAAACAAAATGTAACTTCAATATGTCAACCTGACGATGCTAAATCTATAGCGAAACGGCCGTCATTGTATTTAAAAACGTATTTTGCTAATAAATAGTGAAAGTTTAATTCAACTTTTTGTTGTTTACTGTTCTCTTTTCTTCGTCCTTCACTGCGTTTGCCTGCTATTTTTTCTTGCATAATATTCTGTATTTGGATCGATGTATTGTAGCTATTTACAATCTAACATAATAGTGATAATGGCTGATTCTTAATGAAAGTTTCAAGTCTCTGCTACATAAAACCTTGCTTATTCTCCTAAAAGTCTGCTCAATTCTAGATATAAGTTAGATAATATAAGAACGGTTTTATTTTCAGCTGTTTAGTTATTACCAATATAAATTTTATTCACAATAAGAAGTAAAGTTCTTTCTTTATTTTATTTTTATTAAAATTGTTAAATTTTTAATAAAAGATACGTCACTGGATATTGTTATTGTTCCCGAGTCAACAATTGCAATTTTGTAAAAAATTCTGATAAAATTTCAAATTGACAACATCGTGGCGATACCAAGGACGAAGGATTTTAGAATCCTTTCATGTTTTGCCTACATTCGTATTTGTTCTAATCATTAATCTGTGGTTAGATTATAAAAATTTCTGTAATGTAAACAAGGCTTGTATAAAATAAAAAATATAGATAAGAAGTGCCAGTGATTAATAAGGATTCATTGCCAGGAAATTCAAAATTGGACAGTTAGTGGATTTGAATAATGGAAACCAAAAAATAATTGAAAAATGATGAAATCGACAAAAGAAAGGTTTAATTTATAGTTAATGGTATGCAGTTGTTAAGATGCTGGTAAGGGAAAGGGCTGGAATCAATGAGAGAGGAAATAGAGATAGAAATAGAATAGGAAACATTAAATGACTGGAGGAAGGGAAGATGGACGAGGAATCTGATAGGTGATAAAGCAAGTGGGTGGAATGCAAACATGGAAGGGTTAACTATTATATAACACAGTTTTTAACAGGTGCTTTATAAACTACACTTATGGGATGGGTAAGACCGGGGATGACGAGTGCATCTATTGTGGTCTATAGATGTTCCAGATGGGTGAAGGAAAGGAGAGGGACGGAAGAAAGCATGAGGAAAGCATGGTTAGGTTAATGACGGTAAGGCAGGGTAAGTGGGAGTACATAGGGACAATGGTTAGGAAGATACTCCAACAGAAGGAGAAGTAAGAGGAAACCTACCAGGAAAAGATGGGAGCTCGGAGGTGTAAGGGGAGGTGTGCGGGGTGCTTTAGTGCGGTGCGTTCTGGCGGGGGGGGCAACCGTATATTGTTGGTTTCGCGTACAAGCCTACCGAGTGAGGTTGTGTCCCGTGAAAAAGAAACCCACACTTTCGGGGAACGGTAGAACTAGTACCCGGTGCCTGGAACAGGACTCCACCTATTAAAAAAAGACTAATGCAGGTAATAATGTAATAATTCTTTATTGCTTAAATTGAATACAATCAAATAGCAAGGGTTCGGTTACAATAATTCGAAAAAGCATAATTTTACAACTGACATTAAATATAAGTACATACCTATAATAAAGGAAAAAAAGTAAGAAAAAGTAAAATAATTAAGCAGAAACCAAATTTGATTCACTCGTTAATAACAAAAGAGCGCAGTTTCAATACTCCTATGAAAAAAAGCGACACAATTTTAAGTTTTTTAGGACAAAGCCTATTTAGCAAAGCAAAAAAATTATCAAATATGCGCACATTATCAAGTGGGGGTGTCCTGATACTATTTTGGGTTGCAATGAGTTGCACATGATACAAATTTCATCCTGAACGATTTTGTAAAAGTTGCCATCAAATGAAAGGTGTAAGGACGTTTTGGAGCAAAGTCGAATATGGCTAATAAACCTGATAAATTTATTAGGCATTTGATACCCTAAATAATAAGCATATTCGGGAAATACATGAAGACCACTATAAATGAGATAATAGCGTGATTCGGAGAGTTTTCGCATTTCTTCGTTATAAAGTTTAGTTTGGTAAGTGTCCAAAATTCTATTATATTCCAACTTAAGCTTTTCAAATGACAAGGTATCCCACAGTTCTGAAAGGCCAAGATCATAAAAAGTAAGTTTTACTTGTAAAACCCAATTGAATTTAAAATTGTTGTAAGGTTGGAGATACAATAACATATTAAACATTATTTTAGGCATTCTAGAAGAATCCATAGCAAGTAATTTGAGCAACTATTTAAGACATAGTTTAAAAACCAAAAATTTTAATTTTACACAACCTGCTTCTAAACGTATAAGGTAGTCAGGAGTATTTCTGGGTAGTAAAAGAAGTCTTTTAAAAAAACCTACTTGAACTCTCCCAATAATTCAAAGATAACGAAGCCCTCAAACAGGAATAGATGTTGAAAGACTTATGCAGGTTCTGCCTGGAACAGCAGGAAATTTACGTCTTATGTCACTTTGAGGGTCTGACAAGGTTAAGGGTTTTAAAACTTGGAGAGGAAAAACCGAAAGCAGCAGGCTATATGAAATGGCCAAGTTCAAACTTCTTCAAACTTCATAAAAAGTCTAGGGATAGTTGGGGTACAAAGATGGCAGTGAATAAATATGTAAATCTGGCCAAATTTAAATTTTATCTTGTTAAATTATTTAAATTGTATTGACAATAACGGCATTAATTATAATATTTAAACAATAAATGTTCTTTAACATATGTATTGCCATTCGCACGAAAAATGTTCAACGATGTTTTTATGAATTTAATTACCCTCCGAAAAATTTTATTTTACCGCTGTTCTACCTCAATACTTGTCATTTTTATTGCTGATTATTGATGCTTTGGAAAATATTTTTCCTGTTCGGTACACGAACCACCGATTCCGATCTAAATAAATGGTAAAATTATGCGACCGACGCTATGTGGGGTAATTTATTGTTTTTGGTACTAGGAAGCTTATTTATGGGAAAAACGCTCCGTTTTAATATACGATAAAAATTTCCTACAACTTTCCAAGTTGCAGCTGGTAAAACATATTTTCAGTTCGGGTAAATATATAGTTAAACTGCGAATTTGAATGTAAATCGTTAATCAACGTTACATATTTTGTGAGCTATATTCAGTTGCCAACCTGGAACTATTAAACACAAATGTGGAATAATTGTAAACTAATATTATTATTAAACGTAATAGTGTACCTATATTATATAAGGTAACAATTATGTAATGATGGCTATTAATACACGAGCATTAAACAGGATGATAAACGATCTAAAGGTGTATAAACCATGTGATAAGTAACGAAGAAATACATTTGTATTAAATACAATAACAGTAATTATCTCATCGTACGTATTTCTTTTATAAATATTACATAATAGTAATTACCATAATCATAAAAAAATATAAATATTCTAAGAATAATAAAAAAAACTCGATGGTACGTTACTGGACTAGAAAATGGTAACGAGTTTTTAATTTCGCTCTGTTTTCCTAGTGTAAATCAAGTGAAATAGCTTTTCAAAAATACTTTATTGTACATAAAAGTGTATAAGAACTTACTAAAAATCAACCTAGTTAATTGCAGTAAGTATATTTATCAAACTTACCCGCAATTCAAAAACGTGTCAACTTTATTTAGTAAATATTGTTGCAAAACGTTTTACTGCTACTAGTTTTTTGCGAGCAGTTCAAGTAAATATCCAACAAAAGGACAGGGTCGCATTCAGAGATGATTAAGTATTTCAAAATCAGGCAAAATGGATAATCCTTTAGAAAAACCTATGATGTCTTACTCTACTGCATTAACTCAACAAAACTATCCATCGCGAAATGAAGCAGTTGTTCTAAATACTATCCCAAACAAATAACAAGATGATTTGATTGCAATCGGTCCATTAGTTCAACCAAAGAATATAACACATATATCTAGAATTTCTAATAACAGATTATGCATATTTTTAACCAGTAAAGAAATTGTTGACAACTTTATTAATACTCATGGTCAAATTAAAATCAATAACCAAGTAATTCAAGAAGAAGACTTATCTTACCTTCCGAAAGACTTGTTTTATCCAATGTTAGTCCAGTTATCCCAAATGCCCTGCTCACACTCAAGCTGGAAACAATTGGAATAAAACTGTTGTCATCAATAACTAGTTTAAAAATTCTGATAACTCCGAATATGGCCACATATTAAGTTTTAGAAGACAAGTTTTAATCGCACCACCAGAAAACGAAGTCATTCCCGAATTCATTGATTTAGAATACGAAAATTTATTTATCAAAAGATAATAAAAATTGTTTTAAATGCAAAAATCCAGGTCACGTATCTTCACAATGTCCAAATATTGTACCAAATGCATTTCTTTCTCAAAATACCTCTACTGAATCAAACTCTATTTCTGAAACTAATCCTCCTTTTTATGAAAGAATTCGTATGTATTTAAAAAACTTTGACACCGAATCTCTACCTATGACATACTCAAATAGACTTGCGTACTCTACTATACAATTTTTAAAGTTTGGCTATTTTCTACAAACTTTTACTGTTTTAATAAAAGAAAAATAAGAATTTTGAACGAATATCAAATGCATGATTTATTAAAAAATTATCGATTTTTATTGATTCATAATCAGTATGGTTTAAAAAAATCTGGATTACAAGCAATCTCATTATGAAACATATTATGGGCGTATAGCTTTAAGTGTAACACTCTTGGGGAAATTATAAAAGTATATTCACAGGTTAAATAGTTTTTTATCACTAACTATACTGTCAACTTTCGTATTCTAGCTAGTTTTAAGTGGACAAAACCCTTCATAATTTTTTTTTCGAATTTCACGAACATGTTAAAGTTTGCTCGTAAAGTATAGAATGTTCCAGTAAACTTTAGACTTTAAGCCACATAACCGAACAGAGACAGACCAACTCAAAGAGAAAAAAGAATTTAAGTTAATCAGTTTAACACTGACAATTAATATTCATTGGATCAGATTATGCAAATTGAAACTAGAATAAATACTTAAATAACAAAGAGTGCCATGTAAAGTACTTACTGTGGAAAATAACGTTGGATAAAACCCCACTTTTGCAGGTAATTATGGACTCATTTTTAAATTAAACAAATCGTGCACTATTACACTAAAGAATGTAAAAGAAACGAAAGGGGCAGGTATAATCAATATCTACACGGACAAATTTAAAACAAAATGTGGCTCGGGGTGTGGAGTTTACTCCAGGATTCATTCAAATGCAATGAACTATAGAAAATCATACAAGAGTAGTTCAGGCGGAGCTTACTGGGATAATTAGAGCAGCAGACGAAATCAGAAAAGCTTATATTACTAGTAAGTACACATTTCCAGTGCGAGTGAGATGAAAAATAAAGTTTTGCTTAAAATTATTCTGTATTATGTATCTTTTAAGTTAAAAACATCTAGTTATTATTTGTTATACTTCTATTATGGTGACAAATTTAAGTTTTTACACGAACGTCAAGAACAATGAAGCCAGTTAAATGTACATAACTGTAGATCGATTGACCAATGACAGATTTTGATTTCCTATTAATTTGATTTACCTACCTTGTACCTAATTTTAACATGTGCCGCTTGATCACACCATAATCGATCCACCACAATATGGAGTCGTCTGAAACCATCAATTCATTACTAGGAATGAAAATATAACCGATAATATCAATATAGGCACTAAAATAAGTTCTGTTTATTGTTTTGCTTTTGAATTTGAATAAATGTTTTTTATACTTTAGAAACCTAACTGAGTTTTTTATTGCTACTATCCAGTAAAATTCCATTTTACGGATCAAGTACGTAAAGGTACGTTTTAGCATATATTATGAAATAAATGATACAAATTCCACAAATTATTTATAATTACTTTATAGTATTGAGTACATTTGATGAGAAAAGTACCACTAATATGGGTAAGCCTATGTAATTAAACTTAGTAGTAGAAAATATTTTACGTAAGAAAGCATACATTATAACCGTCATCGTAAGGTTACTATTATTAAGACAAACATTAGATTGTTCAGAATTTTTACACTGTAGTTTTCTTTTCAATGTTGTTTAGGAGGATCCTATGGATTGTTTGCTTATCCTTTAATTAAAATTCCTTTAGTAAATTGCATCATTCTTTTTTTGTACTTATTGTCAAGAAAGATTTGAAAAATTACAGCATTATCTTTAATTTATTCTCACTGATAAAAGTTTCATTGTAGTTGAAATAGGAAAAAATAAAACAGTGTTGACGTTAAGTAGTAAACAATATTAAAAAAAAGACAAATATATGGAAGTAATTTAAAATACAGATAATACAGCCAGCATGAAAAGAATTCTTTATTATATCCCTAAGAGTTGTAAGAGTTTGTATTGTTATTCATTAGTATTTTCTAAACCAATGACATTTGTAGTGGGTGTTATGTCGGTGTTTCCCCTCCCTGCATCACTACCTTGAAGTAGCAGGTGCTAAAATATGCAACTGTGGTGAGGGCATTGATGAACTTTAATGAATCTTTGTCCATGCCGGACAGGCAAAGAAGAGAAGTGAGACTGTCAAGAATTGACGATGCCCCCAACGCCTTAGCTGCTTCCACAATGGTTTAGACCTAAAAAGCATATACTGGTAGGTTGAAATGGTTCCTTTAAAGAAAAACAAGACTGCATTTTCAGTGGATCTTGTCCGTGGTAATTTACCATCCTCTCATTAGTCCTCTTCAAAGCTCTTGCTACCTTTGAACGTTTAATGGAAACTTTTTCAGGTTTTATCCTGGGAAACTTTTTTGGTTTTAAAGAACGTTTGGCTAGCCTGGAAGAAGTTTTAAAAAGACTACAGAAAGCCAATTTAACGTTAAATGTGAAGAAATGCTACTTGCAGACAGGTCAATTACTTGGGACATGTCGCTGTAGTTGCTGTTGATCCTGCTAAGATTTAAGCAGCTGAAAACTGGCCATTTTCTTCTGACAAGCATCAATTACGTAATTTTCAATTACGGACGGTATGTCAGGAATTTTGGAAACATCACCAAGCCCTTGAAGCGACTAACTGAACAGGAGAAGACCTTTTGTTGGGATGATGAGTGCAAAATAACCTTTGAATTTTTAAAAAAGTAATCGCCCTCGGTCACCGTTCTTGCTTATTTCCTTCCTAAGAGTAGTCCTTCTGGACACCGATGTTAGGAATGTGGTAAGTAGAGTAACTTAACGTAACTACAAGACGGAATTCTTGGATATTTTAGTAAGACATTATCAAAAGCTCAAAAGAGCTACTGTGTAACTAGACGTGAACTCCAGTTGTTAAGTCTGTGGAAGACTTCTGCAAATACTTACGACGGTTGCCTGAAAAGTTTCCGACCTCACAAAGATACTAGATATTTTTTCTTCAAATTAATGTTTATTTTTCTACATAGTCTCCTTGTAAGTCTATACACTTCTGCCAGCGATGCTTCCATCTCTTCAACCCGTCCAAATAGTACTCGGCGTCTTTCTCTGCAAAATAGTTGTTTACGAAAGTGATGGTCTCTTCATTCGACGAAAATATCTGTCCTCCGAGCGCAACTTTTAGCTTAGGGAACAAAAAAAAGTCGCTTGGGGCTAGATCTGGTGAGTAAGGAGGGTGGTCAAGCAGTTCAAACCGTAATCCATGGCAACCGCTGAGGTGTGAAACGGCGCATTGTCTTGGAAAAACAAAATTCTTGTTTTCTACAAATGTGGCCGTTTTTCCGCAATTTCTGTCCAGCTGGTCAAGTAATGATGCGTAGTATGCTCCTGTAATGGTGTTTTCTTCTTGAAGATAATAGATTAAGATAACTCCATGACTATCCCAGACAACAGTTTTTGGAGCCAATTTCCCCTTCGCAGTCCATTGTTTTGACTGTGTTTTTGTTTCTGGAGTATAATGGTGTATCCAAGTTCCATCTACAGTAATAAATCGGCGTAAAAAAGTGAGGAAACGCCGCATCCTACACGCGAACAGCTTTCTCATACCTAAATCTTGATTCAATATGTGACAAACACGTTCTTTGGACATGTTTATAGCCTTTGCTATCTCTCTAATTTTAATTGGACGGTTGTCTAGCACCATTTAGTGAACTTCAGCGATATTATCGTCAGTGATTGCAGTGTTTGGACGTCCCGAACGTTCATCGTCACCCAAGCTGGTACGGCCACGTTTAAATTCAGCAGCCCAAAATTTCACGGTGGTAAATGATGATGCAGAGTCCCCGTACACAGCGGCCAACTCGTATTTGATTTGCGTAGGCTTATTGCCTTTCAAAAACAAATATTTAATGATAAAAACACATCGACTCACTCAAATGATTGTCAAACAATAACTGCGCGTCCAAAAAGGCTGAAATTTTAGTGGGTATCTTTCAAAACATGCGCTAACACTTTTGTTTACGAGTGCTGCCATCTTCATGGTGAGGTCGGAAACTTTTCAGACAACCCTCGTATATGGCAAAAACTTCTTAATTAGAACATACTATGCCAGCCTGAAATGGCTACTTAGCTTTAGGAATACAGAGGGGCAGGTAGCTCGCCCTGATAAAAGTGGTACCAGGCTACTGGTGCTCGAGAATGGAAGAGCAACATAAAAACGATCCTGTTATAAGAAAAATTCTGGACTAGAAAAAAATGGACCGCCGTTCACTATGGAGAGAAATATCGTCAGACTCTTCAGTTTTAAAATCATACTGGGCCCAATTGAACTCTTTAGTTGTACATGGCTTCCTTAAACAATTCATTGAAAATCCCGACGGCTCGGAAACCAAGAAACAACTTGTGGTCTCACGAAGTTCTGTGTCAAGGATTTTACAACTTCACGTTAACATTTATGGAGGTCACTTGGGTGTTACAAATACGCTGCAAAAGGTCTGAGATATATTTTATTGGGTACACTGCTCCAATGATGTTCAAGATTGGTGCTGCAAATGCACGTGCGCATGACCGAGAGTTAAGCATTTTGCTAATTAATGTAAAGCTCATTGTTTAAAAGATAACAGTTGCTAACTATGCTATAATGATTAGTACTATATAATATATTAGATAATTTCCTAACTTCTTTAAATAACTTTATTTTTCTTGGTACGCTGTGTTAAGAAAAATGTTTTGCATTTACTATGGAACGTTACATATTTCAATACTCCGATAAATTTAAACGCCACAAAGTTATTTTAAGCGGATTTTTTTTTAAATGTGGTTATATTTTGTTTTCTTTTACCCATAGTCCAAATAAACCGCTACCAGTATAATATATTCTTAAAATATTCCAACAATATTTACCCATTGTTTTTATTTCGTTTAGCGAAATTTGCTATTACAATTTTTTTTCTTTACCGATATATTTAAAAACACGTTGGTCGTGTTCAATATTCCAGTTATGAGAAAGCTTTACTTTACCCTAGAGGGTCTGATCACTTCATCCTTACTTGTTCTCGAACACTGCTATGAAGATTTCGGAGATAATTCCAAATACATGGCAAAAGGGAGAGATATTTTTAAGGCACTCTACGGCTTAAGGAATGATTCTTTTTAAAAAGTAAACAGATCATGTTGTTAAGTTAAACTTTTAGGTTGATTAGATGCCGCAACTTTGTTCGTAGGAATTTAAATGCTTTAAATTATAAACGTCAATGGGGAATTTTGTCATTTTGTCAAGTTGCAACTAAGGAATCACTAAGTAATAGTAAAAATTGCTAAGAATGTAGGTTCAAAGTAAAAAAACCTATCACTTACCGGTTGTAAATGCGAAAATTATATTAAACTTGAGACCATTTTCGTGTTAAATAAACATTCTTAAGATAATTTAAAACACAAAAAATATAAAATTAATATTTGGAAAATTTTTTTCTTATTAATTTTGTTGCACAGAATCTTTAACTTTATTATTTAACAAACTGCCAATTTTGTTAAAACCTCTTATTGGCCAATCTGGTTAAAACTTAAAATGATGTTACAATGTTGCCAAGATTTACTATAATTGTGTTAAATATTTGAAAATTAAACAGGTATACTTTTAGTCGATTTTAATTTGTCCGAATTTTAAGCTTTGTTTTTTGTAGTTTTGAATAGCTAGTTTTGTTATAAAAAGCACATATATCTGGAAATATTTTTAAAACTAGCAGGTAAACTGTACTATCAAAATAAGCTTCAATCTCCGGAAATTTGTCCTTCTGATGATGAAGGTTTATTTTGAAATTTAAATTTTTTATTTCTATCAAATATGCTGTAATACTATGAAAGCTAATTTTTAATTTATTTTCCTACTTATTTTTTGTTTATGTTTATTTTATCTATTTTTGTTGTTAGGATAAAACTAAGTATTTGGAGTTTTTTATTTGGGTTTTTTACTATTTTATTTCAGGTATTAAGGTGAACAATAGTAATTTATCATAAACTTTGATCTGTGTCAGTTGGTCGAGAAGAGGATTTAAATATTTTTGTTTCCTTTATATTTTATGTCTAGTGTAGAATTTTTTTTGAGAATTGTTGGTTTTATTTATTTTATTTTTAGGGAACAAATATTTTTATATTTATTTTTTTATTATTCACAAATGCATTAAATTTGGTATTGTGTAATAAGGAAAATTTTTTATTTATATATAATATACAAGAATAGCTATATTTTTTTAGTCTGGCAACATGGCAACATTAGTTGGTGATATTTTTACTATTTTGACATATGCCCGAAATGAAGTCAATAATTATGGAATTTATTTATTTAAAACTATATAAATATTAAAGTTGTAGAACTTTCATTGACCTTACAAATGATGTAATTATAAAAAATAGTTATTTATCTAGTTATTTCCGGAAAAAAAAATTTCATTATCGTAATTATTATGGTGTCCTCATAGCTCCTCATAAAATTTTTATGAAAATCGGAGAGTTCAAATCAGGTCTATATAACTAATATGTATTTTCGAATTTAATATTAACGGAGTTGGCACAATTTCGCGGTATAACTAAGATATGCCATTATTCCACAAAGAATAAAAGCGAAATAAATTGAGAATGGAATCGACCTGCTTCTCAGATTCCATTGGGTTTTACAATGCCAAATCCACTACTTGTCAAAAATGTTGTTAATGTTTAAAAACTAGTATTAAATTCTATTTCAAAGTAGTCCATGAGCGGCGCTCCAAATTTTTATATAAATAAGGCTGACGCAAAGAGTTAGGAAATTCAGAGAATAAAATAAAAGATCTGGAAAAAGAAATCATTACATCTATATTATCTGTGACGAATCAATATTTTTGTAGTAAGTTGAACGCTCTACAAAAAGTTTTTAGTAAATTTTTTCGACAAATTCACTTGCTTTCAAGTTCAAATTTCAAATTTCAAGGTCAAATTTAAGCTCAAAATAAATTTTAAATTTTCTTTATATTTTGACCGAAAATTCTTATTATTTATTTTAAAAATTATTCTTTGTTACAAAAAATATCTGCTTTTCCTGGATCAAGCTAAAATTATTATTAAACATTCCTATAACTGAAAAATTCAAGTGCTCATATTAGTAGAGATGAAAATAGTAAAATTTATTGATAAAAATAATACAGATTTTAAAATTTCTTCATTAAAATTACTAATAAATACAATTAAATATTAAGATCTTGCGATATTTTTTGGTCTAAATAAATATATTTTTGTCTTAATTATGGTATTTTTTTAAATTTACTTTGCATAAATCAACAATTGTTGTATCAAATATTTGTTGCAATAAAGAAATAGCGTTTCTAAAAATATGTATGTAACCACAATTTTTAAAATAAAACTGCAACAAAAATATTTAGTTGCCGTGGATAAAGTATAGTATTCTACCTTCGTATAATGGCTATTATTCGATCGCAGTAAACTTCACCTCGTGAATAATAGCCATTATTATAAGCTCATTGAATTAGAATAAGACGTTGTTTTTGATTTTCGTCCATAGCTAAAGTATTAATATATTCTTCAGTTGGTTCGACAGCTCTGCAGTTCTGCAGAATCATTGACCACCTTTAAATGTTCAACAATTTCTAAAACTTTTAAATATACTATTTTCTAATAGAATAAAATCTAAATTAATACCAAATCTTTCTATAATTAGAATTAATAACAATAAGAGTTAAATATTAACTTAATTGATTAATAGTATATTATTACACGAGCAAGTAAAGTAGGTTTTTAATCACGATAATGAAAATTGCTGCACGAGCCGCAATTATAATTTATCTACGATGTTGTATTTTGTTCTGCTCTCCACTTTAAAAACTTTTCATAAACACATTCGTACTTGTGCCGTGACTTTTGTGGTAGAAGATTTTCTATTGCAGTCGTTGCAATATTGCGAATGTCAGGTGGCGTACAGGACATCTCGTTCTCTTCTGTCGATATTTTCTTCAATCACAGTCACAAAAAACTACCTTAAAACCCACGAATTTCACTTTGTACGTTTTTGCTGTCAATTGTGTGATTTTGTTTGTTTGTTTGAATTTTTGGTTATGTTACCGTAGCAACTGAAAGCTGTTGCCAACGTAATAATGGGAAAAATATAAAAATCCCAATATGTCCGGTCCACATTCCAGTGGAGTTCCTGTCAATTTTACCCACAGCTGAGAACCAATGAAAGCTCTCCTTTAGGTAATCGATGGATAAAATGAAAATTTACAGTGGAGTTTTCACATCAATAAAGTATGTATTGTGCTATGATCGCAAATAAAATTATTTTTTCTATTATAAATTTCTGTCTACATGTTTATTACTCCAAAATACCTATTTAGTATTCGGTTTATTGCCGCAAATCTCTTTGATTCATTTTGGAAAAATCATTTTTTAATACTCTATGACTTTTTTAAGCACACTCATAATCACTTCGGCTATTTATGGTATTATTAAAAAATTAATACTTTTCCGCAAAGGTGAACTTGCATTTAATCCATCCCCGTAATGCATTTTCATTCTCTGAAAATAATTAAATATGCTGTTTCCAAAGCTCTATTAAATCGATTCTTGTTTTAATTGGGCATTGAATTTAAGGAGTTATTTACTCATTAATATAAATTACAGTAAAACAAATAGGTAACAGTAAAAATTAGTACTATTATAATCCCAGTTCTATTATGTACTTAAAAATGGCAGCTAATTGCAGTTAGAAATTATATTAAAATTAAGAACATTTAAATAGAATTTTGTTTACAAAACTTTCACTATTTATTTAAAAAAATTGCTTTTTTAATTTCAATGACCTTCCATTTTAGGAGTGAATATAAAGAAACTAAATTATTATTATTAAACTGCAGTAAATACAAATTTAAAAGCATTTTTTTTATAAAATGTGGAAGTTATATTTAAACAAATAGTTGTTTATTATTCTTAGCTTAACAACTCTTTAATTCACTGTTCCTTTTTAATTTTTATTCATTTGAACGCTTAAATAATATTTATTCTACATCTGGTCTACAGGGCTGGAGTAGCGGAAATTTAACATGAATATAGCATTGCTTTGAATGTTTGTAGATTGTAGACTGCCTGCGGTTCGAAAAATTAGAACATATAAACAAATCACATTACAAGGAAATAAAAAAATCGCTTATATTATTTGTAACCGACCCTCTTACTTTCGATTATGTGTATATAATTGGGGAGGGTTGGGAATTTTTCAGGGCGGTGCGGGGTGTAAAGTGCTACTGCCTGCAGACGTGATAGAGTTTTTAACAGTTTAAGGACTCTAGGATAATAAAAAGAATGTTGCCATTTGCACCGTAGGTCGGTCACAGGGTAGATTTATATACGCAGTGAGAGTTTGAGTAAGAGTAGTATCCGCTTCAGAAGAAGTGGGGTTTGGATTACTACTTTGGAACGTGGATTTTTAGGAAGCTACGAAAAAAGGTCTTTTTGGTTGAGTTCGGGGTTTTGTCTTAAAGAGGAACCAGAGGATTTAGGAAAACGAATTTCTCCGCGAAGTTCCTTTGACAAGAGTTTCATTTTCGGAAAAGATGGTGTTTAGTTGATCACCGAAAATGTAAAGGACTTTTGCAAACTCTTGGCTTTGTAAATTTGGAAGGGTCGGTTGATATTTCTATCAACATTTCTATCAATATCTCAGGTTATGAGGACGACCAAGAGCATTGGGAGCATGAAGTAAGTTCTTCTTGGCCCGTGATAATTAGATTTTGTTTTCGAAATTTAGAGAGGATGTGTTTTTTAATAGAAGAATGTTTTGCACTAGGTCTTAGCCAAGCCAAAGATTAGTAGTGTTGGTAGAAATTATATGTGTGTGATAGTGTGTCAGCGTTCTGAGTGGCGTAACCTTGAGAGCGACAAAGAAAAGAAAATGTGGAGGAGACTCCAATCGGTTTACAATCTGTTTGCACAAAGCAATGATGTATAAACTGTGTATATTTTTTGTTAACCGTAAATGTTTCTCAAATCAAGATATGTCCCAATTTAAAATTCACTGATCTTCATCTTCTCTAGGATAATAGCTGGTATTATTTCTTAAAGAAATAATGTATATAATGTTAAAAAAGTATTATTAAACATTGTGATTGCATTTGAGCTGGTCACTCTATTAGTATAGTGGAAGGAAGTACTCCATTCTTGTGGTAAATCCTTGTTACTCCATAATCTCAGAAATACCCTTATTTAAAAATGGCAAACTATGAGGCACGTATTCCAATAAATAATCAAGATTTTAAGTTGGACTTTTATAGGTAAATAAATTCATAAATATGGCATACAAATCTTGCTTAGAATAAACTCGTATATCAAAGAGCACTATGAATTCACCACTTTTCTTATGTTGAATTTCGAACTGAGATTTTCATATTCTGTGATATTTCTTCATATTTACATATCTCATAAACCGTTTCATGATGTAAAGCAAGAGATATTACTTGCTATATTTGCTGATCTATTATGTTTAGGCCAGTCAAACCATACGTTGCACGCTTTTTCTTTATAAGAAATAAGAAAGTGCAATGACAAGGTTATTTATGTATTATTTGAATAAAGTATATTTTATTTTATAGTTGAAAGTATTTTTCTTAGTTCATACATAAGTATGCCAGTGTTTTTGGAAATATTCTGTATTATAAGTTAAAATCTACTTTTACAATAGTCCATATTGTAAAAAAAAACATAGGATAAATGGTATTTCATTAAGCATTGTTATTACCTAAGTAAACTTAAGTTTGTTTTATAAAATAAAAATTCATATCAAGTTTGTTGTAGTTTTTTTTGTTTATATAGCCTTTAGAGTGGCCTATTTAACAGTCGAGGATCAACACGGCTGGCTGATCTTACGGAACATACCTTTATTAAAATAAAAATAATATTTCAGTGCCAGCTTTACGCGTTCTTCATTTTAAATAATAAAATGTAATAGAATTATACAATTTATGTGCATCTCTTTTTATGACTTTTATTTTGAGAAAAAAAAATTAAAGTAGTATGTTTTAATAAAAAAATTGCAATTATTTATTTACAATTTAATTAGTTAAAATATCTCGGTGAACATTTTAATTTTTTTTATATCAGTCTAGCACTTTTATGTTTTACCCAAATTTACATCAAAACAAAACTATATCACAGAGATTCTTAAATTATGAAAAAAATTAACTTGAATAAGAAAAATATGTTTCTCTGAAATTAGGAGCAATTACTTTGTGGTAATTTCCAAGCTTAGGTAACAGTGGGTCAAAGTATTGTCACAGATTAAAATCATACGTCGTCTTCTAACCCTCGCTCGACCATCGTGCATGCCTAAACAAAATCGAGATTCGTCACTAAAGACAATACTGTTCCATTCCTGATCCCAGAGTGACCGCTCTCTGCACCACTCAAGGCGATTACGTCGGTGTTCTGGAGTTAAAGGGAGGACCCAAACGTCTTATTCGTCGGTAAACACTTCGCATGCCAATGGGTCTTCCGTGTTCTGCAAACCATTCATTTGCAATGGACCTGGAAGTGGAAAAACGGTCCCCTAAGCCCAATAATCTTAGGCGGCGATCTTCACGGTCTGTTGTTCTACGAGGGCGTCTGGAGCCCCTTAATCTTTGCGTAGGGCCTTCTCGAAGCCATGCCTGACAACACCTAACCACGGTGTCTCCACTTGCACTCAACTGCAATTTCTCGAAAAGAAAATCCAGCTACCCGAAGTCCCACTATACGATCCCTATAAAACTCACCAAGTTGATGAAATCGTCTCCGTACCCTAGGCATCGTAACCAATCGTAAAGAATGTCCAGAACCAAAATCCGAAAATTTGGATCTTTACTACGGCTACAATATTCATTTTTGGATTGTTAGTGGATTTCACAAAAAGCAGTATAAAAACCGGAATCTTCAACTCATAAGGCTGAAAATTTTATCAATTGTTTATATTAGTAGAATAAATAAAATTACCAAATTTTATTAAATAAAATGATTTAAACTGGGTCACTTAGTATAATTTTTTACAATTAACAGCTATTTCATTCTGTTTAATTTATTCCTAATTAAATTGATTGTGTTAACCTCTACTTTTTGGAAGTTCATCTTACTAAGAACAATAAATAACTGCACAGTTAAACTAAACTTCCAGTATTTATTTGAAAAATTCGCTTTAAAATAAATTACAGCTGTTTCGCTATAACTAGCATCGTCAGATTGACATATTGAAATTACATGATTCACAGAAATCCATTCTACGATCAGGATCGTCTTCTATTAGTTCTTGCAAAAGTTTTTCTTTATGGAAACACCTTAGGACAGTTGTATGACTCACATTATTTTGACGAAAAATTTGACGTGAACTTGACGTTGGATTCTTCACGACACTTAACATAATATCCACTTTCACATCATCTTCAACGAAGTGCGGTTTTCTCTTTAATGGTTTGACATGTCCAAGTTCTCTGAATTGTGCATGAATTTTAGACACGGTGCCTTGTGAATATTAGGCAACTGAAGATACCTCTGATTAAATAAGTTTGCCACTTCAACTTGACTTCTAAAATTATCGCTGTCACCATTCATCATTAAAATATCAATCCGGTGAGTCTCAGTTCAATATTTCATTATTACTCCGCAAGATATTAGTTTTTGATTAAGGATTAACAACTACGATATTAAAATGTCAACACATCAACAACTGACAGACATTATTATTATTTACCGATTTATTTTAATTATATTGGAATAGTTATCTATATTTTTTACCTATTCGCGACAAAAAATGTTAACAAAACCCAAAATACCTACTGATACTTAGTGAAGAAATTTGAGGTCTGCATTCAGCTAATTAAAAATAAAACAATTATTTAAAGTGTGAAACATTATTATTTTCACAATTTTATGTATTTACTATCTTGAACAAAATTATAAATAATTTCAAATTCATAATAGACCCTACATGGTATAGTTTGTTGAGATCGTATTGTTAAGGAGCTTTTAAAATCATAAAAATATACATGGGTTTCAATAAAAATATAGATCATGGACGATGGCATACTTGCGTGTATCACCCTGTACATTTAAATTTATGTTTAAAAAGCTTACATTTGAATTTTAAAGTTGACGGGTCCCACCGTTATTTAAAATCTTTTAAACTAACCCCACAAATAATTTTATTCCATAAGTGGTTTCCACACTGTATATTTTACCCAAAAAAGAAAAAATCTTTGGCAATAACGGTGACAGCATGGCCCAAAGGAATTATCACAATGACATTTGATTAAGTATAAAATTATAGCCTGTTATTCCTATAAAATAAATAAACAGCAAGGTGGAGTGTATTGTTCATACAGAGACTGTACAAATAAAATTTATTCAAAATAAAAATGAAGTTTTCTTCTTTATTTTTTTAAATTGTTATTGTCCCCGAGTCAGCAATGCAGTTTTGTTAGAAATTCTGATATGTCAAATTGCTACCATCCGTAGGACGCCTCGAAACAATTCAGTTTCTTTCAGAAATGAATAGACAGACTTATCTTGAAAATTCAATCACTCGTGGTATTACTTCTGATAATTCATTATATATATATTTTTTTTTCAATAATTCGTTTAATTTATTAATTCTCATGGATAGCTGTTAAATTCCCCTATTATGGTAATCTATTAAAAATTATTTTTAGTTTTATTAGATCCGCAAACAAGCAAAATAAATGGCATTCTAGATATTTTTATAAAACATTTAAGGCGAAAATCTTCTTAATTCTCTCCGATTGGAATTTTCCAGATTTATGAAAACAAAGACTAAAATCTGCTTATATTTTTCGGATAGATATTTATGGTCCTTCGTCGACAGTAAATTCTTGGGTTTCTCCGACAATCAAAATTATTTCTAATCCAACGATTTTCTTGCAACTTCCTTCCATAATATAGAAAGATAGAAAGCCTTGACTAAGTTCAAAGTCTCGAGATCATTAATAATACCTTGCTTTATAAAACTTATAAATAATTGTCTGGCTTAAATTAGTTTCCAGAACAGGGAAAATTAATCCAATAGAACGAGCTCTTAAGACTCAATTAGGATATTCATTATTAAAATATTCTACAGAGTGTTTAACTAGTCGAACTAAATAGAAGCGGCATTATTGAAACAAGAAATTAATATTGGGGCTAATGTAAGAGAAGGTACAAGACTATAAAACAATTTGGAAACATCCGTATTACTTATTAGGAAAACCGCTGAGAAACAAATTGTTGGTTTCGACCTATCTACGATCCTTTAAGGTTAAAGGAAGTAATAAAAATACACATATATACCCTTGTAACAAATAAATAGGTATTAATACAAGGGATAAGAGTAAACATAAATTGTAGTACAAAGATATACATTGAAATTATTTGGTGTAATAATAATTTTTTTTATTGTCATGTAAAATAATCATTTTTTAAAAAAGGAACCGGACCTCTTAAAATAAAAGCTGATTATAAGGATTTTTTTCTTTTTTTCCATTTTATTAATGCAGGCGAGAATTCTTTTTATAATTTATTATCCGTTATTTCAAAGGAAGAGACACATACTTGAATTTAATTGCAAAATTTGATTAGGAAACGTGGTTAAGAACTGATGTATCTAGTTCGGAATTATTATGCATGACATCAAAAAGACTATTTTAAAAATATCTGGTGTAGGTATTTTATTAGCTTTAAAAGATCATACAAATTCAGAAGTTACAGACAAAATATGTTTAACTGATTTTGAAGTTTTCAAAGACTTGGAATAACTTCACTATTTGATTTCTCAGTAAGCGATTAGCAGTCAAGGTCCACAAGAGATCACAAGACGAAAACCTCAAAGCACCAGACGAAACCAGAAAGAAACTGCTTAAAGCATTTAAAAATAAAACCCACCCCGGAAATTGAAAAAAGAAAAAGAAAAGAAGAAAGCGAGGTTAAAAAGCTCAAGAGAGAGGGCAGAACAACTACTACAAACGATGGACACCGAAGAATACAACACAATGATAAAATTAATCCAAAAACAACAACGAGAAGAAAGAACAAAGGTCAAACTCCTATGGGTCCCAGGACACATAGGAATAGAAGGGAACGAAACAATAAATAATCTGACAAAAAGAGGAGCCAATAAATGGAGACGGAAAAATATAAGTACTGGAATAGGCTGGGAGGATATATAAGCTAAGATACTTCTGGGAAACTACGATCAGAAATCTCTTAGCACCCTCAACCCTAGTTAACAAAGGCTCCGGATTTTAAAGGGAATATTAACCGGGCATTGCTGTTTAAGAAGTCACATGAAGAAATGAGAGTTAGAAGATGAAGCAAAGTGCAGATTCTATAAGGAAGACAACGAAATCTCAATACATTTACTCTTGGAATGTCCCGTTTTGCAGATCAGCTAAATTACATATCTATACATTCATCCATGTTTCAGAAAAAGCATCTAAAAACACGCAAAGATCATCACCAATTTTAGTAAAAAGGACAAATGAAATTGGATAATAAAATACAACACAAAGAAGACGATACAAAAAAAAAACTACAGAAAAACAAAATAAATACCTATAGAAAATACAACTACAAGGGATCGATAGGTACACCATCATGGATCCAGAGAACAAAATCGCTAGGATAGTGAAAAAATTACTTTCGGGGAAGACTATTAAAGATATAAAGAGACACCTTGAACAATAAGATATAAAGTTTAGAAAAATAATGGGTACGGAACCAAGAGGAAACTCCCCATCTTCATGGTAGAGTTCGCCAAAGAAAAATGGAAGAAGAAAAATTGACGATGTGACATACATCCTAAATACTAGAATAAAGATAGAAAGTTCAGGAAGAATAACGGACCCACATAGTGATACAATTGTAAAATATTCAACCATGAACAAGCAACCTATCACATAAATAATAATAATAATTTTGATTGTTCTTTCATATTGCATTTACATGAATAAGGAGAGTGAAATGGTAATGAGTGGCTACATACAATGACATATAAGTTTTGTCTACACTTGTATCTACATATATATTAAAAAATAAAAAAAAAACCTGTACCAACACTAACAAATAAGATCCAATATATGAGGTGTATGATCATATATGTATAGTTACTTGCTTGTATTATTCATTGATAGTGAATGACCTGATTCTCATAGCTCCACTTATAAAGTGATGCAATCCGCTAAGTACTGTACAGTCTGTTAATGATAGTATTGAATCTAAGTCGTCTGAATGTCCTTGAGGATTGATCATTCTGGATCTTATATTTTTATACATTGGGCAGGAAAGTATTATATGTTCGAAAGTTGCGGGTACTAAATGATTGCAAATTGAGCAAATCATATTTGTTGCAATATATATATGCAGTTTTTCTATGTTGCTCTCCAGTCGGCACCATAGCTTTTGAACAGTCAAATAGGGTGTTTTCGGAATCCTAGGTCGCTAGGTAATAGAAACAGGTATCGGTTGGTATTTTGCCTATTCTTTTTTAAAACAGCTATGTCCCGTCAAAACCTAAGTTACGTAATAAGATCTCTTATTATTTGTCTGATCTATACGCCACAATTTTCTCCAAGTCACGCCAATGCTTTTGCAATTCTGTCATGGTTACTTCTTGTTGTCCTGCAAAAACTTGTGCCCTCTAATGAAAAAAAGGGGTGGTTGAGGTGGGACCTACAGATGAAGTCTAGGTCAAAAAAAGTACCACAGATATTTTTAAGAGCAAACCTTACGTACTTTTGTGAATACGTAAATGTCTTGTTCCAAATTGGAAAAAAAATCGCCAAGTATATATTCTTGACAATCGAACGTGTCGAATATTAATAGGTTTACGCCAGATGTGTCCTATGAAATTTTTAAATAAATGTTTCTAGTAAATCATCCTCGAAATTATCTTCCATAGTCATTTTAACTTATTATTTTCTCATATATGATGCAACCTTCTTCATAAGATTTGTGTTCCTTTGTATGCCTTTTAATATGCCAAAATGAAAAAGCGTATGAACATTTCACGCGACTGCTATTTCAAACATTTATCTTAGCTTAGTTTGTGAACGGAATAAATTTATCTTTTTACCTCCAACGGAACGGCAATACACTTGCGGGTTGGCAAGTCTAAGAATTACGTTTACAGAACTAGGAGTCCTTTGAGTAACCGAAAATTGCGAACTATTTAAAGAAATTATTTAAAGAAACATTGGATATACAGTTTGATTAAAAAAATACTGCCTTTTATTTATAATAAAAGTATTGTCTCTAAAAACTTTAGGTAGATGAAAAACGAAGTGTAGATACAAATAACTAATCCATTCTTTACATCAGCAAAGACTCTACTTTAATATTTAAATAAATTTTTTCTGTACTTAAAAAATACTTTGTCTATGTTCTATTTTTTAGTATGAAATGGTTTCCTACAGTAGTTTGGCATCCACTCGTTTAACATACTCATATCGCAAAAATTCTTAAGCTCTTCGTAAATGTTAAAACGAAATATTCATCATGGTTAGGTTACATTTAATCCTTATTTATTTCACCAGTGCTGGATATCACAAAAAAATTACAAAGACAATTTGCTATATTTTTAGATACATTTTTTTAAAAAATTAGTTCATATCGATTTAGTGTTTTTTAATTATTGTTTAGTTGTTGTTTGTAATTTCAATATTTATACTAAGTGACATAAAAATCCGAGCATCCAGATCCAGAGCCTAAGATTATTGGGCTTAGGGGACCGTTTGGCATGCGAAGTGTTTACCGACGAATAGGACGTTTTGGCCTGTTTTCATACCGACGTAATCGCCTTGAGTGGTGCAGAGAACGGTTACTCTGGGATCAAGAATGGAATAGTATTGTCCTTAGTGACGAGTCTCGATTTTGTTTAGGCATGCACGATGGTCGAGCGAGGGTTAGAAGACGACGTGGTAAAAGAAAAAATCCACGGTTTTTTGTTAAAAGGCATTTTCATCAAACTGTTGGAGTTATGGTTTGGGGTGCTATAGCTTATGGTTCGAAAACACCTTTAATCTTCATCAGAGGTAACATGAACGCGCAGCGTTATATCCAAAAAGTTTTAGAACCCCATCTTTTACCCATCTTGACACCCTGGCAAATCCAACTTTCAAACAAGATAATGCCCGACCACATGTCTCAAGAGTCACAATGCTTCAGTAAGTACTTATACAACATTTTATAAAAATAAAATCATTTAAACTGAGTGTTCGGATTTTTATGTCACTTATAATAGAGTAAAAAAAGGGGCTTTGCTGAATCATCCCTAGTATAGTTTTTATTACCAGGTATCTAACAGCGTTGAATGGAGACGTGGAACTGGGAGTTCTAGGGTAGGGTAATGAATGCCAGAGAAGATCGGTATTAAGAACGCATCGTCGATTAATTTCCAGTACCACAATACGGCGAAGAGTACTCAGATTATAGCCGTTCGTTTACAGTGGGCGCAGGAAAACAGCCATTATGTATCCTTTCCGAAATGAAATTGGAGACATTTCATTTTTGTGGATCACAATGCTAGGCCCCATCACTCGAGAAGAATACAAAAAAATCACAGATCTTGTGAATATTCGAACATTACCATGGCCAGCAAATATTCCAGACATAAATAAATCCTATTGAGCAATTGTGGGATTTCGTTGGACTAGTAATATCAAACAGAATTAATCCTCCTGGCACCCTCCAGGAACTCATACTTGTGGCCCAAGAAGCATGGACGAACATCCCAATGGATACCATCAACGTCTTGTTTCTATACATAGTGGAGTTTACACCTCATCACAAAACAGGGAAGGACACACTGGATATTAATGCATTTTTAATTTCGTTCTAAACCATTTTTTTTTTCGATATGTCAAATTCTGATAATAATTTTATTATGCAATATTTTTTATAAGATATGTATTTTTTTTCTCGGCCATAGCTTTTTACTTTTATTGTTCTTTTTTTGTAGATCGAAAATATTTTCATTTCCTACATAGTTTGGTTTCTTATTATTTTTAGTTTCATTTATGGACAATTTGTACACTACTTTAAAATGTCTCTTAAAATTTCAATAATAATTTTGATACTGCTTATGGTAATTATAACTTGTGGCTCTTATGAATGGTCAACATTTATACTACCTAAGTTAAATGTTCATAATCAAGATCTTACATTTAAGCTAAGCTCATATTTAAGCTACTTAACTAATTATTTTCAGATTTTCTTCCGATTTTTAGTCTATTGAAGACTTTCATTCCTATCTCTGATTTGGATAAGAATTTTTCATCCTCAATGTGCTCTCCTTTGCAACAAAGATCTATTTTGTTTTCTGATTAACTTAAGTTCTTCAAATTTTATTAATAATGCCATATATAGTTTGTAATATCTCTTGTCTTTTCTTACATAATTTCCCTTAGATATTAACTTTTTAATTTTGATGTCACATCTTTTGTGCATTAGTTTCGTCATATACCTTGTTGTAATATGCAAGCTTGTTGTTCGAGCAATGCTCTTTTTAATTTGATATTAAATGTAATTAATTTTAAGGTAGGTTTATTGATAATTTAATGTAATCTGCATTGTTTTACCTCAATATGTTTTTTCTAGCCTGAGGATGGCCTGCTTATAGGCGGAAACTAGTCGCTGTTATATAGTTTTGATAATAAAAATCTGTGACATTGATTTTGTTGTTTTCCTTTATTTATATAATATGTTACTGTTGTATCTCGCTTTTTATTTAAGTATATAAATCAAATACTAGTACATCCTTAACTGTTATACTATCATTAAAATATAACATACATCCTCCAGGATTCGGGCACTGCAAATATTTAGTTGGATGGTGATTGAGTGATATCAAGGTCTTAGATTACATATATCACACATTTTTATATTAAAAGATTGAAGTTAAAAGCTTAATGCTGTAGGTATTTTCTTGATAAAATAAATTAACGATTAATACATACCATTCAAAAGGACAATTGTGAGCAAAGAACTGTAGAACATACCTAAAACAAAATAGAATATGATTAAAAACAGTAAATATTAAAAAATAGTAATTTGGTATTTACATAAGTATGGAAAAATTAAGTTATTTTCAATAAATGTTTTGTTAAGAAAAGTATTTCATTTAAAAACTAGTTTACTGTTAAGTTTTTTACTGAACGCATCAACTGCTAGGATTATTAGCAAGTAGCTTCTGTCAATTTCTTTCTTGTTTGCGCATTTTTAAAAGCGCCATTTTTCTATTAAGATAGTTGTCATTTCATGTTTCATGTCTGGTTATGGTTCACTTCACATGGAATACTGTACTGAAAATGTACTTATAATTACAGTAACGTAAAGTGTTAATGCATATTATCTGGTTTTTAACACAATAACATCCTTTTACATACCTAAAATAATATCCCACTATGTACATGTATGTATAGCGTTTTTTAAGAGAAATTGTTGGCTGCAGTGAAGCTACCTGAGGCAATTTCATTATGTATGACATATTTAGCCATAAACATTAAGGGGACCCGGTTATAATAATTTGAAATAGACATAGCAAGTAAAATTTTAAGCGTTTTGGTCAAATTTGTCAGTTTTAATTTCTCTAGATGCTAAAAAAATATGTGATTCCAACAAATGTCTTGATGAAGGCGCCAAGGACTTAGCAACGCATTACATTCTCTGAAGCAACATCTCATTGATGACGAAACTTAGATAAGTTGGAGCATAACTAATATTTGGAGAATTCTGTTTAAAATGGAATTCAGATTTCGTTCAATTGATAAAAAGCAAGTTCTTATGGAATCCCATCGATTACAAAAGAGGCGTTATGTGTATATAACTTCTTCGTCGAGGCGTGGTTTGATACGCATTCAACACCACAGGATGGCCCGACTCAAATAAAAACTCCTTCAAATAAGGACAAAAAAATTCACCATTTTACATGCGGAGTCAGAAGACGGCTGGGCCTCAAATGATTTGTGGCTTTTTGCAGGAAAAGATTCCTGCGTAATACAACGGCAGCACTGTTTAAAGTATGGTTCAAAAATTGGCTTTTACCAAACATTCTCCAGAATAATGTGATAATAATAGAAAATGCAAGCTACCACAGTAGCCAATTACATAAGGGCCCAGTACCTGGGTATCCGAGTGGGTATCTATACAAGATTGGGAAGAGAGAGACCAAAATGTAGAATCTGGAACCATTGGCGAAACTGATACCGAAACCGTTTACCACTACATCAACACACACTTTTATCTGCCTGACGCGCGTTTCGATAACTAAGTTATCATCTTCATGGACCGAAGGTAAACTAAAAAAAACCGGTCTCTGAAAATAAAGTAAAATTACATATTTCTGGAATGCTGACCCCACTAAAACTTAGAAAAACAATTGGCTTGTATAAGTAGATAATAGTATAAAGTTTCAAATAAAGAAGTCCGCAAATATTGTTATATAAAAAATTATTGTACTATTTTTGTTTGTTTTGCGGCGCACCCTGTCAGGCTATCTTGGATTTATATTCTGGAGACACTGAATATATACGAGAAAAAAACCGTTCTGTAGTAGGTACATTGCATTATGAACCTGCTTCTTTTACTAAGATGCTTGGCCAACAATGATTAGCAACAAGAAAAATAGTTTGTATCTTTAGCTTACACTATTACGTTACGTATTATTTATTATAAACTAAAAGCTTTTTCGAAAAATGTCGAACGAATTTGGAAATAGAGTTTTTATGATTTTACAATCTAACAATCGTTTCCTTTTAATCTTTTATTTTAGATGATACTTTTAAAACATTGACTTTGACACAAATTATAAAATTATTTACACAACAGCTTCTTTTGCAAACGATGCTATAATTATTGTTGTCAATGTCCATGCCCAAAATTGTTTACTATTGGTTTTAAGTTTTAATCGTGTCGTATATAAACAAAGACACAAGCATCAGTCAGTCAGCTTTGTATAAAATATTATATAACACTAATTAAAAATATGACATAAGATTACTTTTTAAATACCTTTGCATCAGTAAAATTAAATGCTTAATATTTTATTTCTATTAAGAACTGTTAATTAGTGTGCCTTTTCCCGTAATGTGATTGTCTCGGCGCCACGTTCCAAGCACAACTTTTCCGCATTTTATCTTTTGCGCTTGATGCATACAACTTTCCAGATTAGAACTTCGCATGTATCATTTTATATAACTTCTTCAACGGTCCATAACACAATTTGCGTTGCAATTTCATGCTTCTGTGTATAAAGAGAACTAGCACGGCAACAAAACAAAAATAGAATTTTATAGCAATGGAACCTTTCAGTAACAGTACAGGAGGTAGTTTTAAACTGGAGTATTATTCACGTGGTGTCGTGCGTCGGGGCACAAGCGTCGAAATGCAACAAAATACGTATCTGGTACAACACTCAATTTGCATTTTAAGTTGTGACGTATCCTGTGATCCTGAGGCCAAAGGAACAACGCCTGCAGATGATCAGAGAGCGGCGAATGCACAGGACAAAGCGTTGTTGCTTTGTCGTGTGGAATGGGAAGTATTAGTTGGCCGTTAAATGCGGAAAGGGTAGAATGGAATACTTTAGACGATCAAAAAAACAAAGGTTTATTTAAATATTTATAGTAAGATATCTTTCAGATATTAACAGCCTTAATACTATACTAATAAAACAAGTTTAATACAATAATTTTTATTTTCAAAACAATGCAATTAAAAACATTAAAAATTAAACTTTTTAACAGTTTAGTTAAAAATTTGATTTTTAATGTTCTTAGTAAGATGGACTTCCACATAGTAAAGGTTAATACAATAAATTTTAACAATGCAATTATTATAATTATAAAAGTAAAATAAATTTCTTAATTTTAATATTTATATATAAAATGTTTATTAGCGTTTGTGAAGACAGGGTTTTCTATAGTACCACCAACTTCAATCAACTTTTCGATGGGGTAGTTAATACCCCTTGGTCTCAAGGTTAAAGTAAGGGATTTTGGTTGAGCGAAACTGGTCTTGGTCTTGCGGTCTTGGTCTTGGTCTTGGACCAAGACCAACTTCAGGCTGCAAGATCAAGACCAAGACCGACCAGTGCAAGACTTATGCAAGACCAAGACTTCGCATTGCAAGATATATGCAAGACCAAGACCAAGCCTGCAAGATTCTTGCGTCTTTTAAACATATAAACCGAAAAATAAAGCAGCCATGGATTATTTAAAATTCTAAAGCTTTGGTTTCCTAGGATAGCGGTGCCACAATAAAGCAGCCGTAATTTGACGACCGTTCAAGATGGCCGCTATCGGTGAGCACAGATGTAAAGTAAGAGTTTAACGTTATTGACCGCCTAAATCCATTTTTGTATTTGCTTTCGTTTTGTGCGTTTATAGTTTGTTTTATATCTTGTGTTTAGTTTCATTCTTTGACAATAATTAGAGTGTTTCTGTATTAAAAGCAAAAAATGGATGATTTCGACTTGGCAATGATAATATTTATGGAAGACAAATCTTCATGCGTAAAAAAACACTTTACCGTACGCATTTTAATTCACACAATATGTCTTTCCCTCACGGAGTGTGGGTAAGATTTTTTCCCGCACGCATTTTTTTTATTAATTAGAGATGTTTTCCGCTAACCTTTTTGACAAATTATTGTATTATCTTTATCTTGTTGGACTACATACAAATAGTAAAAAAATTAAGATTATTTTACATGAAAATAGCGAATTTTTTTGTTTTTAAAAAATTCATAATTTATTAAATCACCCCTGTAAATCTTACTCAAAGCAACAACAAACTCACCTGTTTAAGTAGGGTTGCTATAGTCTTGTATTTAGTGACACTATAAAAGATTTAATTTTCACCATCGCATCTTTTCAAGTATCTAAATAATTTTCGAGGTGATTTTGCTTGTAAAATCCTGATCCTAACTCTTGCGGAAATTAAGTTTTCCGCACTTGTTAGGATAATAACTATCGTAATATAGAAAAACAAAATTTTTATAATGAAAAAAACTATCCCTTTCATTTAATCTTTACTTGTAATGATTTTAAAAACTATTTTTCCTTTTTTCGTAAAAATGGACCCAAGGAAATCTAAAAAAAAGTGCAAGACTTGCAAGGGTCTTGGTGCAAGACCAAGAACAAGACCGAGACCAAGATTGCTTATTTGACTGCAAGACCAAGACCAAGACCTTGTATGCAAGACCAAGACCAAGACTAACCCGGTCTTGGTCTTGGACTTGCATTTGCTCATCACTAATTTCCGGAATATTCAAAATCTGAAAGTTCTAAAGTGTGTGCAACTATTAAATTTCTTCAAATTTCCAAAATTATTAAGGAAGTTCAAAATTGTCTTTAGCTGTAAAAATCGATAGGAAAGGTTTCAGAAGATTCTGGAAAGATATAAAAAGTTCCAAATTTTGTTAAATCGATGTGGAATGGTCTAAAAAGTTCTGGAATGATATAGAAAGTTGTAAATTTTGTGCGACATAAAATCGGACAGAAATTTTCCAGAATGTTCTTAAAATGAATGATCTGAATTGTTCTACATTTTTTGAAACCTTTTTAAGCGATATGCAATTCTCCAGAATGTTCTTAAAAGTTTTAAAATCATCTAGAAAGTTCCTGATTGTGTACAATCTTTAAAATCAATATGAAATGTTCGAGTAAAGTTTGGAATGGTGAAAGAATTTAATATTTTGTAACCGTTATAATCGATGTGCAATTTTAAGAAATTTTTAGAATAAACTAGAAAAACCGAATTTTGTACAACCGTTAAAATCGATATGGCATGTGTTAGAATGCTTATATACTTTTCGGAATGATCTAGAAAGTTCTAAATTTTGTGCAACCGGAATAAGCGATATGCAATACAGAATTGGTTAAATATTTCCGCAATGATCTAGAAAGTCCTATTTATGTGCAACTTTTAAAATCGATATAAAATATTTTAGAAAGTTTTTAAATGATCAACAAAGATACAAATTTTATGAAATATCGATGTGGAATGTTTCAGAATGATCTAAAAATTTTCAAAAGGCTCTAGAAAGTTCTAAATCAAAAAAATTAATATTCCAAAAAGCTCTGGAATGACCTAGAAAGTTCTAAATTTTGTGCACAGCCATTAAAATCGTTATAGAATGTTTCAAACAGTTTTGCAAGATCTTTATAATGATCTAGAAAGATTAAAAATGTTTACAACTGTTTTAAAAGGTTTGAAAATTTATGAAATCCATTAAATATTAAGGATTTTGAAAATTTTCTTGATTTCGACGTAATATTATACAACAATTCATTATTATCAAAAAACATTGTAAAAGTACAGGGTGGTTACTTAAACATCAAGATATATGTGCCAACACGAATATAAGGGGAGGTGTTTTGTTAATATTATCGGGCGATTTTCGTAAAACACTACCTGTCATTCCGAAGGCATTACCCGCAGATAAAATTAACGCTTCCTTAAGGAATTCATACATATGGAAACGCGTAAAAATAATTAAATAAACAAGTATAAAAGTGCGAATTTTAGGGGAGAGCACAAGCATTTTCTGAAAAACTTTTTTCAAATAGGAGAGAGCATCTATACAATAGACGAAAGTACTGGGCGAATTACATAATATACTAATGAATTATGAAATATTGAAACAACTGAATATAAATGAAGTTTACCCAAGGATAAGAAAATTTACACGTCAATTGATAAAATGACTAATGAACGCGTTAATTTCTCTACTCAATTTTTAAATGTATTGAATGTTCCACGAATGCCATTCAGTTGGTTCACAAACTACTTTATTAAACTTTATTAAGATATCTGACTTCTCGGAAATTTTTTAATGGAACAATACAAACGGATATATAATAAAATCATCGAAATTACATTTGCTGGTAAAGAAAAAGGATCAATAGCATTTATACAACGGATACCTTTACTTTAAAAGCTTATAATTCCTATTGAAATTGGTTTGCTATAAATGCCAAACATTCGAAATGTGGCGTTGAACTAAAGGAATCATGCTTTTCACCCGGCCTATTATACGTTGAATGCTCATTGGGATCACCTCGAAATTTTTGTTGATTTACAATCTGAATAAACTATAAATGTAATTAAATTTATTGTACTAACCCTTACTTTTTGGAAGTCCAAGAATAATAAAATCTCTTCGTTTTTACAAAACTTCCAATATTTATTTAAAAAATTGCTTTTTACCTAGAATTTAGCTAGAATTAGCATCGTCAGATTGACATATTGAAGTTACATTTTTTTTTGTTTGTAGCGAAACGGCTGTCATTGAGGTTAAAAAAGCAATTTTTTAAAGAAATTTTGGAAGTTTTGTTAAAACGAAGAGTTTTTATTATTCTCATAATAAATGTGTTCTGTAGGCAGTGTTAAAAAAGAAATTAAGAGAAATATGTTGAAAATGTATAATATAAAATGTAATTTGTTATAATTTTAACATAATAGGTATGTAACTAATTATGTAAATAAAACATAACTTATATATTTACTGATTTACTATACCAAATTACAATTAGTTAATTAGCTAATTAATTTAATTTCACTGCATGTGTAATGGTCCACTAAGTCTTTTAATATCTTAGATAGACATATATTTATACTCGATAAAAAATGGATCCTTAAATATTTTTATACCACTAAACATGTGATGTAGTTCAACCCTAGCATCGAGTTTCGCTGCTGGTATACTATAAAACCAAACAGAAGAATAATATAGAAAATTATTTTTATTAAAAATATCATCTATCTAACATGCCATAAAAAATATGTCGATAATGGAATTCTCTATGTAAGGGCCGTTGGCTAAGCAAATAGAGACTAAATTTAATAAATGTTTTCTATAAATGTTGGAACAATGAAAAACATTATGTTGTTCGGATAGCAATCGTTGGGTCGATATGCCTCAACGGTCGGTCTGCGGTAAAATAATTGAGTTACAGAAGTTGATGACTCCCGAAACTTTTTGCCATTTTCATTGCCAGTTGACCACGTCAAGAGATTTTTTTATTCTCTCAATTAAGAGAGAGTAAAACTCGGAAGCAGCAAACACTATAAATCTAATTTGCCCACTTTGTCATGGCTTTACAAGAGTGCGAATTAGATCTTTTTTGTGCCAAATAAAGCGTATTATTTAAAACATTGACACTGCCCGGTCAGCTGAAAGTAGAGAATTTTTCTTAACGCTTATGTTCTTTACAATATTTTTAAATTTAGCAATAATTGGTCATATACAAGATACTATTATTATATAATAAGCTTTATTGTCGATTTTTTTTTAAATTTGTTGATAAAACGTTTTAAAAAAAGCAAATCACATAGAACAGAATAACAAAACATATTAAAACAGTAATACAAATGTATCTACAAGTAATAAAACATACAAACAAATAAAACTTCACAATATAAACATCGCGAAAGGTCAGTTAAAAAAATGAATGTATACTTTATGTAGGCATACATTATACAATGAAAAAAATAAATAATAAATAATATAAAAAAAAAATTTTTAAATTTAAAATTTTAATTTAGTCAAAATAACAACAATCAACAAAATAATTAAATATCATGAATTCAACGAGCGGGAAATGTTTCGTTTAAGAACTGTCGGACAGGCATAGCAATAGTGTGGGGGAGTTCCTTCTTGTTGAAATACTAGTAAATCTTCGGAAAGGTTATCATCATTTTCTATTATCGTTGTATCCCTGAGTAACTCAAGATTATGATTCGCCATTTAAATTTCCGTTGATGAAGAAAGGTCCGACCATGTGGTCACCTAGCATACCACACCAAACGTTTAACAGTTGGGGATGTTGTGTATGAAATTCACGCATAAGATATGGATCACTTTCAGCCCAATATGTACAATTATGCCTATTTACTAAGCCATTTATTGAAAATGATCATTCATCAGAAAAGGAAATATTGTTTAACAATTATTTATTGTTTAACAATTATTTATTAAAAATGATCATTCATGAGAAAAGGAAATATTGTTTAACAATTATTGTGGATTGTTATTGATAAATCTTCACTCAACACGTGCACCAACTTAACTTTGTATGGGTGGTACTTCAGTTTATGTAGAACTCAGAAAACTGTAGAAGATGAAACACCGATCGCTCTACTTATTGTTGGGGTTGTTGAGCCTCTAGGCTGACTTGCGCTAAAATTGCCACTTGGATTGCTTCATTATTTACGAGTCCCTCTCGCTTATACACTTTATTGCAAACAGACCCTGTTGTGGTAAATTTCTCCATCAGTTGAATTACATACTTATAAGATGCATGTCTTACGTCATGTAATTCGTTAAATATTCTAGCAGCAGCTCTTGTATAATTATTATTTTGGTAGTATAAACCTACAATTTTAATTCTTTCTTGCAAAGAGTAAACCATTTCAGCGAAACAAAATAAATAATGTACCAAAGTACACTATCAAAAGTGACTAGAAATTCTAGTTGACAATGTCAAACTTTAATAAAAAGTAGAGTTTTTTGTTGTTTGGATTTTTGAAGTAGGATAAATAGCACAGTTAAAAAGATTAAAGAGTTTGAACTGTTGTACAACCCATTTTATTACAGGCAACTAAGATGAAAGTAAAAAATAAGTAAAATTTGTGCTATTAAAAGAAAAATTGTTTATCTCATAAACTAACCACTTTAACCTACAAGTATTAAACATTTTTGAAATCAGCTCAAATAGGAGTATCCAAATTTTACATAAAAAATATGAGAAGTAATTTAAAAAAAGGGATGCTGCTAGGGTTAAGGGGGTTCCCAGTAAGTTTAAAAAAGCACTGTATATAATAAAAAGAAATTGACGTACAACGAAGATTTGAAATAATCTTCTAGTTAAAAATAGATTTATTTCAGTGAATTAGTCTCTATAACAGTCTTATTTATCAGAATAAATAACGAAATTTATTGTATTCCCTTACTTTGTGAAAGTTAGCGTATTGAGAGCATAAACCAAACAACAGTTGTTAAGGTTTTGTTAAACTATTGTTTGTATTTTCTTAATAGAATAAGTAAGTAATATTTTAGATCGCTGAAATAGAATATGTAAGACATGATCTTTTAAGAATTATCAGGAATCACATTTCAATTATTTTTTTTTATTTATTTATGTATTCGTTTTAAAAAAATACCTTTCCAACTCAATTTTTTTGTGCAAATTGTTATGATTTTGATTACTGCACCTAAACAGTATGTAGATATTGGAATGAAAATATACGGAAAAAATATAAGTAATAATTAATTTATACTATTATCAGAATTCTATAACTATGTACTGCTCTCCATGCTGACGACAACTTGATTCTTTGAAAATGCAATACATGGTCTAAGGTGACTATTTTAGAGCTAAGACCTACTTTTTCTCCAGACTGTCCAACCAAGTCCTCATGTTAAGTATGTGGAGTACATTGTTGATCTCTGCATATCCATTGGGTGCATAACTATAGCGAAAGTAGTGATTCGAGAACTTTTCCTTTTAATTGTACCGATTTTTTAGGTAATGTTAGGCTTGTGGGGCTCTTCGTAGCCCCTCCACTGCGGATAAACTCGTGGTTAGGGCCTAATCCTTAAGTTTTACAAGTCGCCATCCAGTCTGCGTTGCTTAACGAAGTATAAGTTGATTTTGGTGAGACTTGTCTAAAGTCGATAGGCTCAAGCTGTATAAAAAAAACTAAACGAACTGAGCCTGTACATTTCCAAAGTGGGAAAGTAACAAAGAATGTACTAGAATGTACTCTGCCGATTCGTTCTTCACACTGCAGTAGCGACAGTCAGAATTATCATAGAAAAATGCTTCTTGAATTGGTTCCTTAGACGGCAGTGTCGTCAGCAGTCCAGTTAGAATATTTAGGTAACTTTAGGTAAAGTACGTTTCACAATAAATCGTTGTTTTGGTACCTGCTCTTAACTGCTCTTAAGGGATTACTAATAAAAGGTGGTTAATATTTCTTCGAACATTTACAGAAAGGTATTATTTATTTTTGTCCAGAAAGATATATACGTATACGTATACGTAAGTTTCAACAGTTTTGTTTAATTTCAATTAATAAATAAACTTAAAATTTGTTTGTTTGTTTTTAAAAAATTTCGTGATTTTTTTACAAAATAAATTTAAGTTTTAGTAAACATTACTGAGTTTTATTTAAATCTATTTTGAAAACCGGATTACGGATCTGTTAATGTTTACTGTACAGTGAGAAATTTATCGAGAAATTTATAACCTTTCATTACTAATCCCCTAAGGTGAGGTACCGGAGTCAACGAATTATTGTGAAACGTACTTTAACTAACTACATCATTTCAGGAGCTGGACTCCTATAACGTAAGCTTTTATGTGATAACTTTATCATACAGTTATACATTTTAAATATTCTATTTTTATATCTTTATACATTAATTTTTTAATACAAACAAATATGTATACTAATTTTTGACACATGCATTATGCATTATTGTAATTAATGTAATTATTTATTTGTAGATTATTTTTTTCACCTTTTAAAATATCTGGATTGTGATTTTGTACTAAATGCTAGGCAAATGATTCCGATTAATACTGATTTATTGTTAATACTATCGATAAATTCATAGAACTGTCAAAAATTCAATATTGAACATTTAATTTAATCTTGTAGGTAAACTTCAAATAGATGTAACTAATAATTTTAATAAAAGTAATACTACCAAGAAAAACATTGTACTTTTAGACGAAATACATGAAACATTTTAATAAAACACAATTTTCCTTGTCATAAGTAATAAAAATTACATTTTACAATTGAAAAAAAAACTTTATAATCTCATCTAGCAAATTAGCTAATCTTCATGGAAAGACACATCAATCATTGAAATTTGTTAACAGCCAGGTAAGCTAACCATACAAAACTGTAGAAAAAAATGAAGAAATCGTTACATGGAGTCCAATACATCAAGTCAATAAAAAATGGTAAGTAAATGTAACCACGAGTTGCCCCAAAATAAAAAAATATTAAACATACGCATTTATTCATATATATTATATGTCCAAAAGTTTGGAATATTTAGAAATAATATATCTACGCCTATGGTTTCTTAAAAACTCTTGTTGATATTTATTTTAAAGCGTTTTTAAGTCAAAATAATACTAATACATATTTAATTGATTTGGGTGCTTTCACATTATTCCGATTCTTGTCTAAATTTCATTTGAACTGTTTAAGAATGCCCAGGGACAGGATATCATATTTTAGTAGGTCTAGAGTAATTGCTTTGTTACAACAGGGCTTTGGTCAAAGTGATATCACGAATATTGTTGGTGTTACTCAGGGTGCTGTATCAAAAATTAAAAAAAAATCCAAGACACATATGATGTAAAGGATCGTCCCAGAAGTGGCAGAAGTCTATGTACAACAGCAGCACAAGACCGGCAGATAACATTGATAGCTCGAAGAAATCGACAGGAATCTACAAATGGCATATCCAGAAAAATTGTTAGACTTGAAGGACTGAATATCTCAAGGCAAACAATTACACGAAGATTAAATGCGGTAAATTTGTATCGCAGAAGACTTCTACGCGTTCCCAAACTAACCTATCAACAAAAAATTGTAAGTTTACAATGGGCTCAAGAAATGTTATACCATGGTCCTAACTGGAATTACTTGATGTTCTCTGATGAATCAAGAATTAGCTTGGTTTCTGACTCGCGAAGAACGCTAGTTTGGAGGGCCCCAGAACGACAAGCCCGATTAGAAACAGCCCAACCACGTGTTCCATTTGAAGGTGGAAGTATTATGGTTTGGAGTGGCATTATGAGGGGTATACGGTCGCCTCTCTTGGTTTTGGAGAGAAGAATCACTGGTGCTATGTACATCGAGGAAGTTATAAATCCTGCTGTGCGTCTATTTCGGGGGCCGGTAGGTGATGGATTTGTGTTTATGCATGACAATGCATAAATTACTCTACGAGAACTGAAAGATGCTGCTCGTGAAGAATGGGAGAAAATTCCGCAAGCCCAGCTCGACCATTTAATCGATAGCACACATCGCCTACAGTCATGCATACAGGCCCATTGAGTAATTTTATTTAGAATTCTTTTTTAGAATTTAAATTTATTTTAAAAAATTTGTAATACATTATAAATTTTTCACCTCAAAAGGATAAATCATTGTTTTATATGTTTATCTGACTTCTAAATTTATTTAGTATTGGTTGTAGCAAAATGTTGTGTACTTATATCAAAAAAATTATTTATAAAAATAAAAATAGATAAAAAAAATAAATAAAAAGATGAAATATTTCATTATTTCAAACTTTTGGACGTATGTGTATAAGTAATATTGGAGTTAACAGTCACACAGTAATTAAAATAGTTGAACAACCCAAAGTACTTAATCATCATTATTTATAGAAATAAGATATAGAACAATAAACACCTATAAAAAATACAAAAATGTTCAATAGAATTATGGAATCTAAAAATGCTTGTTCCATATCCCTTTTTTAAAAAATTCAAAGCAAATTTTTTTAAGATACTTTGCTATAAAACATATTTGACTATAATCTGGAAGATATTCAACATAAGTTATATCTAAAGTCCAAAATGTAAACGAATTCATAAAAGACGCTTCGTGAAGGCGTAAATTATTATACTGTAGCTCAACAGTTGCATATTGTAAAAAAAACTCTTGGGAAAAATGATAAAAAAATACATAAATAAAATGTATATCTCCGCAGTTGTAATAATCGTACCAAAACAACAGCCACTTTATAAGTGCTCTTATATTTTGATGCTTGTTCTGAGGGACTTGGAAGTTATATGAATTGAGCTAAATGTAATATTGGAGAGGAAAGTGTTTTGTAAACCGAAATATGAGCAGTTTCGTTTTGTTATTTCTTTATAACAATACAATTATAATGGTAATTCGAGGGCTTGTTTGACTGTGTCTTTTACAATCTAATCTTGTTTGGATGTTTTATAATATATTTGTATTAGATAATTATATGTAAATTTCTAAGGCAAAGAAATTATGGAATTGAAACATGTTGGTTAAACGAAAATAACAAATTTAATTTTAATAGACTGACTAGCAGTAAAATGATATTAATAGAAAAACAAATACAAAGGTGATAGGACAGAGATAATTTATAGAAAAACAGATTATAGACCCATTACAATGTAATAAGTTTACTTATATTACTTCATGCAACGTTAACACTTTATAAGACAAAATTTCAAGATGAAGGATTTAAAAACTTTGGACTAGCAATTTTGGAAGCCGGAGCTAGACATTACCTTCAGTAAATACACTAAATGTGAAAATAAGGGCATAAAATTAAGGAGTCTAAGTGACATTACTGATAATTATTTAAGTGCAATGAGAGAATCACATCGGACCAAATATGTGTAATACTTTACAGGGGCGCAGCCAGGAATTAAGTCTGGGGGGGTTTTATGGGCCACTAATACCGGGGGTCCACCCGCGGAAAATTTTTGACATAAATGGTTCAAAATTGTGAGTTTGCAGCTCTCTGAGAGCTATTTTTAATCCTTACACTTGTCAATAAGTAATAGTAAATTCATTTAACCTGAGCTCTGAGGGGGGTTTTAACCCCCAAAACCCCCCCTCGCTGCGCTCCTGATACTTTAGATCATAATAGCTGTAGATCCTTTTATTCAGTAGCTCTCGATGTTTTAAATAGACCAATGGTAGTAGACTCGCCTCAAGTATGGATTTAAGAAGCTAAGAAACATAATAATCTTCAAACCAAAAAAAAACCCAAAGACAATGTCACAGATTTTTTTTACATTAAGATAAACAAACAGCAAATATTAAGAATAGTAAACAACCAAATGTTTGAATGAATCTTTTTATTCGAAAAATAGGTTTTAAATTCAATTACAGCAATTTCGCTAACAACTAGCATTGTCAGTTTGACATATTTTGTTTGCTTGTAGCTAGGTACTTGATTTTGATAAGGTAGTAGTAGGCTAGACCAAGTATGGAAGTAATAAGACATAACAATATTAAAGCCTAGATGTTATTAGCCCTAAGGGATCCTGGATGCATTTCCTTTAAAATCAGTATAACTGTGCAATGATATAGAAAAATCAGGAAAAAACTATATCATGCTGATCTTTGCAATAACAATATATTTGTATTACAATTACGTCTTATATATGTATTAAATAAAAACTCAAATAAAATTAGAGAACAAGTCAGCAGTTTTAAACATGAAAATTATCAAAAACATATAAGTAAATTAGAAAAATTAATGTCCAACAGAATCAAACACATTATACACAATATTATAATGAGACAGTAGGTACTCACCTACCTGTACATTTTACTAATCGGTTTGTAAATCCATTAGCCACCATTTATTAAAAAAATGAAAATAAATATTGGTTTAATGGCTTTAACATATTGCATACCTCCCAAATTTACAAATAATATATAATAAATGTTTGCCACATATTCTAAAATTCCTTTGAGAACTAAATCAAACAATTTTTTTATGAAAAATGTAGAAACAACTGATTATGTAATATGGCAATATTTAATATTTATATAGTATATAATGTATTGTACGTTAAATAATTCTCGTAAATTTTGCAATGTATGTTTATCGTTGCTTTTAATTTATTTTAATTGTTATTTTAGAACTCAACATAACCTCACATACTTTCGCGTCTTCCTTTTCCATTATTAGACTTTATTAACTAGTTTTTGCTATTGCTATATTGCATACTTTGTTGTTTCTACTGTGATTCTAAATTTGAATTTTTTATAGCTCCAAAAATTTTTTAAATTAATAGCTTTTTTGAGTCTGTGTTTACAGCTGCTGTTGAATATCAATTACTCCTTGTATTTTATTAAATTCCGATGAAGGAAAATAATGATAAAATTAATTTTCCTAAAATGATTTTTGATAGCGGTTATTAAAATAATGTAAAATAAAGTGGAAATAACAAGAATTTTAAAAAAGCTGATAATTAAGTATATCACAATTTACTTTCTAAGCACGCCTATGCATTATTATTATTCGGAATTTTAGAGGCAGCAAAATCGTTTTTTCATACGTGAGAATAGTATTTTTAGGGAGAAGGTTGATGATGCCGTGATCAGTTTCGACGGTCGAATATGTTGAAAAAAGATATTTTTTCTTGGTGGGCTTACGAAAATAAAAATCCAATAAAATTGTGTATCTTTCTTGTAGTTGTCAAAGAAAATATAATTTAAAAGTCAAGCATTTCAAAACATCCTTTTTTTAAAGTATAATAGGTAAGCGAGGTTTTACGAATTTATTTGTATAAAAAATTATTGTACCTACTACAAAAAACTTTTTCTAAATTCTCAATCGTCTGATAAAGTTAATATTCATGGACTTTTTTAATACGTTAAAATTGAATCAAAATTAACAAAAAAAGTGAATTGATTGTGGTAGTCCATCTTACTAAGAACAATAAATAACTGAACGGTTGAACTAAGCTTCCACTATTTATTTATTTTATTTAAATAAAATCATTTAAACTGGGTGTTCGTATTTTTATGTCACTTAGTATACTTATATAAAAATATACTTTTAATTATAATTTTATAACAAAGATAAACAGATATTAAAGAACAGTAGACAACTAAACTCATAAATACGTTTTAAATTCAATGACAGCTGTTTCAAACTTGCATCGTCAGATTGACATACTGAAAGTTTCGTTCAACTGTTTAGTTGTTTACTATTCTTAATAAAATGAACTTTCACATGGTGAGAATTAATACAATAAAAAACAAAAATATATTGAAAGTTAATTTTAGTGAAACTCCACGTATTTAATTTAACATTTACTCTTTTTTACCAGCAGTTTCATGATATGAATACGCCACTGTACTCGGTTTCCATGATGTAGTTACCTTAAGTTATATTCATTTTGACCCAAAATTTTTCCATTAAAATTTCGGTTTATAACTACCGACCCAATTTTATGGTAATCCAAGACCTCATCCCTAACTTTTTTTTTAATATTGTATACGACCTTTACAGAAAATTTTGGGGATTCATATGTATTTTAAAAATTTACTCCACTTTATCGGTTAAGTATACATAATCCAATAAAAGCCATTTACAACAAATTTTAAAAAAATATAAATATAAAATTACAGATTTCTTCAAAAATGAATTTTTATTTTATATAAATAACTCAATAATGTTTAAATAAAATACCCACATCGCCAAAATTTTTGAACGCTCTTATATCAAGAAGTTTATTACAAAATACATTTAATTGGTTTGTGCACTTTGGAGCAAAAATGCGTTAATATTAGGTGTGTCCTCCCATGATTTTGTTTCATTCTTCTTGGGCCGGAAGTGTGAGGATACTTGGAGGATTAATTCTGTTTGATATTGCTCGTCCAAGGGGATTCCACATAGCCTCAATGGGATTTATGTCTGGAGTAATTGCTAGCCACGATAATATTTGAATATTCCCAAGCTCCAGTGCATTTTGTACTCTTCCCGTGCGATAGCATAAAAATAAAATTCTCCCCAATTTCATTTCGAAGAGGATTAATAATGGGTTCAATAAAGTTTAAAACATATCTATCCCCTATGGTGTCTGCGTACGACCACTATGCATTAGATATGCATCCCCAGAACATTACTACTCCTCCTTGGTATAGAACGACTTCCCTTGCAAAAGTTTTTCTTTCTTGTCATCCAGGCCCTTTGCAAACCTACTAAACCATATGTGGTTTAGTCCGAAAAAAGGGCATTTCGCCGTTGAGCTAAAATCCAGTCTCTGCATCCCTGTAGACGAGCGGCTATAATGTCTGGGAAGTAACCAGTAACCTCATTAGTTAGTAACCTCATGTACTATTTAACTAAATAATATAAACCACTGAGTTTCTTAAAACTCAGTAGTTTAATAAATAATTTAATAAATAAAACACATCGAAGTATTTCGTACTTCTACTTTCTACGTCGCTGTTCTCATGCTGCGCACAGAAACAGGAAGAGAAGGCGATATGTTTAATGAATCAGTTCGGCACGCTATTGGCTAGATGGATACCTAACAGCAATTCACCAAACCATTTCTATATTTTCCAGATAATTGGTTTTGTAACTTATGAAAGTAACAACAACTTCTTCGTTACTGATAGCCGGAGTTGTTTTCAGGAAACTGTTTCGGAATCGAGTTCGAGGTTTACGGTCTATTAAATGACGTTTCCGGTAACTGAAAGTAACTTTAGAGTACAATATCCAGGTGGGTTGCGAGAAAATTGTCAATTAAGATTATATAACTGTTTTCTCACCTAAGATAACAACGAGGTTGTTTCTTATTTGGATCCATGGCGAGTTAAAAAAGAAATAGAACGAATAATTTTACACATATATTTGGGGTCTTTTTTAGTCGTCTCAAATAAATTTCTGCAGGAAAGTATTTGTTGACGCCGAAAAAGGTGTGTCAGAGAGTCTGAGTAGAGAACTAAAGAGGGTACACTGCGATTCGCAAAATAATCAAGTCTTGTATGAAGGGTAAAATGGTAGAAATAAGTGGGTTCACATGTTAATGTTGCGATTGGTCAGAAGGGATTTAAAGAGTCCGGATAGTTAATTAAAATTAGAAATTATTGTTTACATGTAGATTACATCCTAATGATTAGATTGCATTTATTTTTTAAGTGAAAATATAGTATTTTATTATAACAGATGAACTCACTAACCAATCTAACCTTTTAAAATGGTTTTGTCATATTTTGTCTTCTTCATAAAATTATTACAAAAAAATATAATCCAAATTTTGACTATCGTACGAATCGCAAATTCTAGAGCATATAGATTAAAACAACCAGATAAGTCAAATTATGCAAAACACCTACTTGAACATCCAACCTCATTCTTACACATCAATGACATCCAAATACTACACACTTGTAATAAAAAACAAAATTTAGATTTCCTTGAAGAACTCGAAATAAAAAGACATCTAGCAGATCCACAATTTAAAGTTGTTAATGAACAAATAAATCTGGGAAGTTCTCCACTTTTAAAGTGTTTGCTTTGATTGAGTCTTCATTTTATACAAAGATAAGACGTAATTGTAACACAAATATTATAAGTTATTGTAAAGTTCAGCATTATATAGTTTTTTCCTGGTTTTTCTATATCATTGCAAAGTTATACTGATCTTAGAGGGAAGTACATCCAGGATAATCACTTAGGGCTCATAACATCTAGGCTTTAATATTGTTATGTCTTATTACTTCCATACTTGGTCTAGCCTTATAACTACCTAATAAACATCAGGTACCTAGCTACAAACAAACAAAATGTAACTTCAATATGTCAATCTGACGATGCTAAGTTAAGAAAGCAATTTTTTAAACAAATATTGGAAGTTTTGGTAAAACGAAGAGTTTTTCATTATTCTTGTTTTAAGTATGTTGTTATCTATTTTTGAAATTAAAAAAAGGTTACATAAGATTTTATAAAATGTATGACACTAGCTCCTATACCATAGAGTATAAAAATACAAAAAGGTAATGATTGTTTGAGGAAAACAATGGGTTGCCGATGTTACAGACTTTTCAGGTAATCCCATGCTATAACTGTGTCGATGACATTAGTTTGGTTATTCTATAGGTACTAACAATTATATTAAGTTGCTCTATACATATAAATTATAAAATGGGCAGAATAACTTAAACACTTCATTTGTGAAAAACAATTAAACCTTATACATAATGTAGATCAATCCCAACAATTTTATGTACTCAGATACATTTGTGTTAAAAGCAACAACACTGTAAAAATGTATATCGTCGAATTACTACGTTTTAGGCAAAGAGTATTTTAATATTTCCTGGTATTACGTTTCAGGATTCTCCTTACCCTTTTTACAGAACATAATATTTTACTTCGTTTTGAGTTCCGAGATTGTCTTTATGTCTTTTATTCAAAAATAAATTTGAAATAGATCATCCATGTATCAAATGTGACAAACCAATGAATAAAGGAAAATACCAAAATCAGTGTCACAGGTTTTTATTACATAAAGTAACGTTTACAGGAGCAGCGACTAGTTTCGGCCTACAAGCAAGCCATCATCAGGCTATAAAAAACAAATGTGAGAGGTAAAATTATGCAAAATTACAAGTCTCAACAGCAGACCTACCTTAAATTAGTTATATAAAATGTTCAACAGATCATATGTTCGATCAGACCAACAAAATTATATATTAAATATTAATTAATGAATGGGGTAAGTTAAACCAGTGACAAAGAGAAAAAAATATGTGACATAAAGATTATAAAATTAATATATAAGAGAAATGATTATATTAAAAAAGAGATATGAAAATGATTCATAGGAAAATGAATCATTGAGGAATCAGTAAAGAATTTAAATATTTTATTCCATTGTATGTGGTACCGTTGAATGAGTGAGGAAAAAAGTACCAATATAGGGAAAGAAAAAGTAATGACTACCACTGTTATGTGATAGAAACATAAGAGCGGTAAAACATCAAAAGTAAGTAACCCCAAAGTGAGATTAACTGGAGATACCAGTGACTCCGGTATCAGAGAAGGCCCTACATGGACATCAGAATGAAAAGGTAGAAAGATCATGAATATGATCATATTCATGAAAAGTACCAATATATGGAAAGAAAAAGTAATGACTACCACTGTTATGTGATAGAAACATAAGAGCGGTAAAACATCAAAAGTAAGTAACCCCAAAGTGAGATTAACTGGAGATACCAGTGACTCCGGTATCAGAGAAGGCCCTACATGGACATCAGAATGAAAAGGTAGAAAGATCATGAATATGATCATATTCATGAAAAGTACCAATATATGGAAAGAAAAAGTAATGACTACCACTGTTATGTGATAGAAACATAAGAGCGGTAAAACATCAAAAGTAAGTAACCCCAAAGTGAGATTAACTGGAGATACCAGTGACTCCGGTATCAGAGAAGGCCCTACATGGACATCAGAATGAAAAGGTAGAAAGATCATGAATATGATCATTATCTTTCCATATATTGGTACTTTTTTCCTCACTCATTCAACGGTACCACATACAATGGAATAAAATATTTAAATTCTTTACTGATTCCTCAATGATTCATTTTTTTATGAATCATTTTCATATCTCTTTTTTAATATAATCATTTCTCTTATATATTAATTTTATAATCTTTATGTCACATATTTTTTTCTTTTTGTCACTGGTTTAACTTACCCCATTCATTAATTAATATTTAATATATAATTTTGTTGGTCTGATCGATCATATGATCTGTTAAACATTTTATATAACTAATTTAAGGTAGGTCTGCTGTTGAGACTTGTAATTTTGCATAATTTTACCTCTCACATTTGTTTTTTATAGCCTGATGATGGCCTGCTCGTAGGCCGAAACTAGTCGCTGTTCCTGTAAACGTTACTTTATGTAATAAAAACCTGTGACACTGATTTTGGTATTTTCCTTTATTCAAAAATAAATTTACTTACTAAGCAAGAAACCAGAAGTGACCGAACACAAGAAGAGTTAAATATTCAAAGAAGCACTGCGAAAATAAAAAAAAATAAAGAGAAGGTCATAATGGCTAGCAAAAATTACACATGGATGGGAGAATATGGAAATAGAATTGAACGTCATTTTATTGGGACACCAATATATTGCGTATATGACTAGTGATTTTTTTTGTATTTTTGTATTTATAAATTTATTTATTTTTAGGTGTACCAATCTTATGACAAAGTTGGGTATAAGGGTTGTTTTAAGAGATATCAAAAATTGTTCTTAACAAAAATAGTAGAAATCTTTAAGGTCCTTATTTTAAAATTTAAGGTTTATTGATTTTATATAATAGGATAATAATTATGGTTTGCAAAGAATATTACAAAATAACTCTTTATCCTTAAACTTTGGTTATATGGAATATCCTATATGTGCCATAAAATACGTTCCATTTTAAAGAAAAGATAAAATGAAAGGTCACCTATCTATCGGTGACAATGGATCTTAGCAGAATCTAAAACTGTATTCTAAAGCTTTGTCTGTGAATAAAACTTGAAATAGGATGCAGCTGTGTATATTTGTTGGCTAGTTGCTGGTAGATAATGTTACACAGATGGTTGTGCCTGCAGCTCTCGAAGAACATCCTGATGTTATATATTGTATCGTTTCCATTATTTGTTGGTACCGTCGACAATTGTTTGATGTAATAATTTGGACCCTGATACCAATTTTTTTGTAGCTGTTAGTATTTATAACCTGATCCTGAATAGCCATCACAAATCCGTCTCTGGGAACAAGGTACCGTTATTAAATTATTGAAAAATGTAATAATAAGAAATCCGTAGAGACAAATAATATTGCTTTTTATATTTAATATACAAAAATCTCTTAAGTATAACACGAAGCCCCGTCTGGAAATATGTAGAACCTACCATTAATTTTTTTTTTCATCTCGTTATAGCTCCTATCGTCGCGTCGCTTAAGTTTTTGGAATATTTTATACGCAGACATTGTAATTTTTTAACGAAAATATAAAAAAAATTAAATGAATTATAAAATTTAAAATTGAAGACTTGAAATAAAGCAGAAATAAAGACCATGGATTAAAATCCCAAAAAAAATGTTATAGTCACCTTACAATAATAATTATAAATAATAACGGTAATGTTAATATTTAACTTTAAAAAACTATGAGTTATTTAAATTAATGTTGGTATTTCTGATTGGTTGAATTGCAAGTAAGTTTGTAAATAAACGAATGTGTATTCAACTTAACCTCTATCTGAGGTAAAGATTATTGACTTCTAAACATTTTAATTTGAATAAATATAAACTTTTTAAGATTGTATACTCAATGGGTAGATAATTTTGAGTATAAAGATAGTATTACTGTTATTTATTACTGGCTTTACTCAGCTATACAAATCTCATAAATATTCGATTGATTATTTGCTTAAATTGGCTCTGAAAATACCATACATATCATAATACTGAACCGTTAGAATCCTACAATATTTTTAAAGGTTAGGGGATCTTATTAAAAACCCAAATAGTACAGAGAAAATGGCTGAAAAATAGCAAACAACCAAAAAATCTGCTATACCATATGTCTAGATATTACAGTAAGACTGTAAACTACTTTTTCGTGTTTCCTAGGATATCTTCAACGATATCGAATATTTTAAATTTTTTTAATTTACTTATCTAATTTTAATATCTTTCATGTTTCAAAATACTGACCTGTTCTCTAATTTTACTACCTAGATGATAAAGTTAGAAAACAGGTCAATATTTTGAGATATCGAATGTTTTTGGTTATAAAATAGTTTGAATTCGTTTTGAATTTATTTATTAAGTAAGTCTTTATCCCGTATAAAGCTAATTTCTATTTAACAGTTAAGCAAATTATTTAAGTTTTGAAAACAATTTCTCGGATGAAGGTGGAGGAGCAGAAATTGAATTTTTGCAAATCGGAGATATTTTATATCACAAAATTTTAAAATTGTTTATGAAAGCTTACATTTATGGAATCAAATAGGACATAATATTCTAGGGTAATAGTGGTCCTAAGAAATAATCTTGTCAAGTATTCAAAAAGTCCTCGGCAAAATTTAAACGTAGGTACTGATTGGTGGATATGATCAGTCCATTTCCATTATCTATAGAAAACTGTTAATTCAATGTATCCGTCTCTGGATTTTCACCACTTTCACTATCTTTATTTCTTACGTTTGTTTGTAAACTTAATAATGAAATTTAATATTATGTCTGTTCTTTATGTGAGTTTAACTAGAGTTTATTTAAAAAGAGTTTCTGGTAGCTTAATGATACATTTAAAATTAAAATTAGTTTAATAGAAGTACAGTTATTATCTTCATATCTAACCTGATGTTACGAGCGACTACGAACTCCTCCACGCTACCTAGATATTAATGGGTCCAGTTTTATAGTAGGATTATAAAGCGACTATGAATTGCCCTACGCTACCTAGAAACTTAGATAATGAAATTTATTCTATTAACTCTTACTATGTGAAAGTCCATTAAGAACAGTAAGTAGATAAACTATTTAAAGAAACTATACTTTCACTATTTATTCGAAAAATACGTTTTTAAAGTCAATTACAGGTGCTTCGTTAAAAACGCGCATCGTCAGAATGACATATTAAAGTTTGTTTCTAGCTAGGTACATAATGTTGATCAGGTAGTTTTAAGGCTAGACCAAAGGTGGAAGTAAGACATAACAATATTAAAGCCTAGATATTATTAGCCTTAAGGGATTATCCTGGGTGCATTTCCCTCTAAGATCAGTATAACTTTGCAGTAATAAAAAATCAGGAAAAACCTATATCATGCTGATCTTTACAATAGTGTTACAATTAAGTCTTCTCTATGTATAAAATGAAGGCTCATCAAAATAAATAGTTTAATAGCAGAGAATTTCCAAAATTTATTTGTACATTAACTACTTTAAATTTTTGATCTGTTAGATGTCCTTTTATTTCAAGTTCTTTGAGGAAATCTAAATTTTGTTTTCTATCACAAATATAAAGTATTTGAATGTCATTGGTCTGTATGAATGAGCCTAGATGTTCAAGTAGGTGTTTTGCATAGTTTGACTGATTTTATTGTGGAAATCTATAAGTGTACATTGAATCTTATTTCAAAATTTCTTTGTGTTTGACTTACATATCCAGCATTACATTTTGGACAATTAATTTTGTACCAGATTTTTTACTAAGAATAATAAAAAACTATTCGTTTTAACTTTCAGGTTTAATTAAAAAAATTAGGCTTAAAAAAAATGAGTAGTGTTTATGTAGTGACTAGTGAATGGGAAAAAAAGTTGTCATAAAATAAGACAATGAAAATGAAAATGCCATTTTAGAAATATAAAATTCAATCGCCCAAAAGAATGAAAATTACTATTCACTGTACGCAGAATAAGGGTAACAGAACGATTAGAGCAAAAATGTGCCTACTGCACATGCTATTTAAAAATAACATTAAAATGTTGATAGACTGTATTGTAAAATTTAAACTAACTTTTTACAATGTAGGAAAAAATAGTAGGAGCTCCTTCAAACTTATTAACCCCAATTGGTTATCGGTAACGCAGCTGACCCTGCCCACAATCTTATGGGATCATTCCATTCTATTTTTAAATTTGTCAGGCTACTTTCGTTGTCAATAGTACACTAAACATTAATAAACAGAAATGAAGTTTAAGAACAACCAATAATCAATACCAAGAAAACTGTAATGAGAAGTAGATAGACAACAAAATCAATGAAAAAAACTTTGCAGATTTACTTTAAACAAGAAATAAGAGATTTTTAACATGAATGAGGTTCATTAACTATTATATTCGACGTCAACAATCTATCACCGAGTTATTTCTGACAGTTTTTTGCGCTCCAAATACCGTCGTCGTATATTTTTTTTGTTTTGGTTATAAAGTAAATACCCTCGATTCATTTTATGGCAATTTCGCTTCTTTCTATTGTATGGCTCTTCTTTTTTACAGCGGTTTTAATGAATTTTTCATTATAAATCGATAAAAGCCATTTTTTTTAACCCAAAAAAATCCAAAGCATTGTTTAAGAGCATTCTTTAAACAGACTAAATCTACTAGAAACATTGGATTTTATGAGTTTCAAAGCAAATCGAATTAGTAATAAAGTGGGAAACAATATTAGAAAGAATATCTTCTCGCTGTGTTCAAGAAGAAAACAATTACTTTACTGATATAAAAAATAAATAAAAAAATATACGAGTATTTCCAGTATTTTATTAAAGAAAATTAACTTTATCCACCGACAACGTTCTGAAGTTGGTATGTTCGTATGTTGGAACTCTTTATAGTAGAACTTCCGGTTTGGTTGGGGAGCGCAAAAATCACACAGAATTTGCTCGATTGTATTCTTCTTATTCACATCCTTTGCATAGAGGTTTGTTCATTTTATTTTGTATAGATGTTTTGGACACCCCAGGAACATTACTATCCCCAGTTTTCTCGTGTACATCTTCGTGTAGATATCTACGATACTTGCCATGTTAATATCTTCTGGGCTCTTATCATAAATAGGAAAAAGTAGTGTCAGCAGCGCCATCTTCTTGACACATATGTCAAAGGGTGTGAGATTTAACATTGCTTTCATTGTCCCGTCTTTGGATTAGTACGGAAACGCTATACGGTAAGTAAAATATTTATTTTTATTTTATCTGTAGAATCAGTTAAAATTATAAATGATTTTCGATTGGCATATTTATCGTTGGTATACATTTAGCTACGATGTGATGTTATTATTTAGCCTAGAATTGTTTTATTACTGTTGCCATTAACCTCAAAATGTCGGAATGCACTATAGACCTGGTTATCCCAAAACAAACGGGGCTCTTAGTCACATGTGACAAGCAGCCCCGCAGTGTTTTAACTTTGTTTTTCTTTCAGGAATCATGGTTCGCAAAGGTTCGCTAAGAGCTGCTAGACAAGTAAAGCTTTCCGGATCGTCGATAAGACAAGCAGCGCAAGATTTTAACGTAAACTATCGAACTTTGGCAAGATATTGCAAGAAAATTCCGCAAGCAGATCTACTAAACAATCAGTTAATGTCTCCATCCGTATCAGTGAGATACTTAAAAAATCACTTGGTATTCCAGCCCGAATATGAAAATCACCTGGTTGAATACGTGCTTAGAGCTTATCACCTTAAGAAGTACTTGTTCTTGTCAATCAGCTTGCTGCTGCTAATTTTTTAAAAATTCCTAATTATTCTTGGAGGCAAAATAAAATAGCTGGTTCAGACTGGTTTAAAACGTCATCCCGTGATGTCTATAAGATAACCCGAGGCAACAAGCTTAGCGAGGGCCAGCAGGGCCAGTTTTTTGACAACTTGGCTGCTGTCATTTCAAGGCATAATTTTCAAGGTTATGAAATCTGTAATATGGATGAGACCGGTGTCACTACCATCCAAAATCCGGATTGTGTTGTGGCTAAACGTGTATATAAACAAATTGGTGCCATTGCTTCTGCGGAGAGGGGAACTCTTGTCACTGTAGCCAGCGCTGTTTCGGCCATAAGCATTTCAGTTTTTCTCTAAATATCACTCCTAAACATATAAGACCCCTACCAAAAGCCCCTGCTAGGAAAACCTAACGGGTTATCCAACGGAAACGTAAAAGTGCTATACTAACTGGCACTCCAGTTAAAGAAAAAGAAAGCAAAGAGAGACTGAAAAAAAGAAGAAAGAGGTGAAGCAATCAAAATCGTCAGATGCAGCAAGTGAAACAGATAAGGACGAATGCTTATATTTAGTGTGTTTGGAACCTAACCTAACTAACAGTGTTCCTAATGAACAGTGGATAAAATGGGTGCGTTCACCCGACTTCAGCAGCTGACCTAAAGCTCTTAACAGTTTAGTGATAAAATGAGTTTACAGCTTAAAAATAGGTGAACGCATTGTTGAATTTCAGCGTTATTATTTGACGTTTTCAACATCTATTGAGGTTGACAAGTCACATAACCTCAATCTAGAATGGAGAACATTCAGCGAGTAATTCTAATGGAATGATGAATGATGAACTAAATTTTGGCCAGATAGGGGCTATTGTAGGTAATTTAGTTCAGACATTCGATATGTTTGTATGTATGTATGTATGAGTTAGGGGTGAGGCATTTGATATAGTGGAACCTGACAGAGTAGTTCCTGTTCGAAATGAGGATTATTATGAGAATGTTATACCAAATTACAGTGCTGATGATTTTCATAATCATTTTAGAATGTCCATTATTGGTCGGTCACCCTCCTCATTTAATACCAAATCAAATAAACTCATTCATAGTTAATAAACTTTAAACACAAAAGCGAAACGCGAAACCAATAAACAAAAATATTAAGGTTATGGACAATTTGTAAATGTCAAAACAAATTCTGCGCTTAGTTGGAAAACAGAAATAATTACCGCTTCAAGAAATTTGCAGCTGCTTACATTCAGTGCCTAGTCAACGGGTCGGCTGAACGCGATCGCTTACTCAACTTCTCAACTGTTGACGTCGCGCGTCGGGTGAACGCACCCAATGTAATTTGAGTAATGGCTGGTCTCATGAGCAATGCACTCCGGGAGAGATGCCTTACGTTTGTCAAAATTGTGACAGTGATTAAACCAAAATATTACTACATTTTCGTAATATTTTTATCGATTTTTTTTCTTCCTTCCTGGAGATTTTTTATATATTTTGTTACCGCTACATTTACTTATGATCATTGAAGTTCCCGATTTCAAATTTTTTAGTTTTTTCTTACTTATTGTAATAAAACATTTTCCAAAAGTGACTCTTTTAGAATTTGGTTCGATTTTCTCATGTGAAATCCACTTGACCACCTACCCCACTTGCTGAAACAAGAAACCCCGACGCGGGGTTGGTTGTCCTACTTTACAACTTTTTTTGAAAAAAAATGTAAAAAATGGAATAACCAGCCCCGGTCTCCCCTAATATAATGTAAAATAAAAAATGCTCAATTATGGTAGTTCACCTCACAATTTAAAAAATCATCTTAGTTGTCTTAGATTTATATTGACAGTATAATGACAATATGCCAGCATTATAGTTGGGCCCTTATTCTGTCTGTTAGAAGAACCGACATCTAATGTTTCTACAATGTTACCTCATATATTATGTTAAAAAGTTCTATTCAACTGCCAAACCAAAAGGATTAACATATCAATATCTCTACTGCAACCAAGACTAATAAAGGAATATTTAATATGTTTTCAAGATAAAGCTTAGATTGGAGTATTTGTTCTCTTCTTCAATCATTTTTTCATTAATTATTCTATTTATTAGATGGTTAGACATTAGAAGTTTATTTTAAAATTTACAAGCTGACAACGTTACATCTACCCTTGGACCCAAGGCATTTGAATAGTTTTACAATAGACCATTCATCTAGTTTCTTTAAATTACCTGAACGTATATTCTTTGAACAGTCAGTAGAAAAAGACATACAAAAACTATTAAAATAAGACTCACTCTCTAAGCGAATGTTTTGTCGACAAATGCCTGATTTGCGCTAGTTTACCGACAGCTAGACGATACTATAGGTTCGTTCCAACAAGAGTCCGAAACTATCAGAGATTGTTATGAGCATGCGTATGTGCATTTTAGCGTTCCAACAACAATCTGTGACAGTTTGGTGACTGATAGTAAGATGTTCCAACGTTACATGCAAACGGTTTGAAGACTGTCATAAGAGTTTGTGAATTTGTTAGGAACTATAAATCAGACGCAAGCGCAAAGGAGATTTGATCATTCGAAACCACGTGTTTGTTCATTTAATTCAACTTTTAACCTTTTTCGCGTATTATATATTCATATTGTGAGGAGATCTATTTAATATAAATATGAGTTACAGTGGCTTGGATGAAAATATTGGCAACAGCGATTTATTAGACGAAAGTATTGGTGCATTCCACAGTGAAGACGAACCCAGTCATGTTCTTGAGTAAATAATTGAGGAAATTGGTGTTCGCCCGAAAAATTCGGAATGGGAAAATATTTTCCACTTGTTGCACTGTCAAACTAGTACTACAGTGTTCCAACAGAACAGTTGTGGACTAGTTTCAAATTTCATTAAATGCGCGCATGCCTAGAAACAAATTTGAAAACAATCCGAAACGCATCCCTGATTGTCTGTTAGAGGGAACCTTATATCTTCTTCGTCCGAATACTACGCGATGATACCGTAGCCCGCTAATGTAGCCACGGTATTACACAAATACAGTTCGTTCGCTGGATCTTTTCCCATGGCTGAAATTATTAACATACTACTTTTTGTAGTACGTCTCTTTTCCACCTTAGTGTAACCTTAGAACAAAAAGAAACAGGAAGGAGTATATGCAAAATGACCTTAAGTCCAGAAAGGAGCTTGCATATGGCGGACAATTGTCAATTTTAATTTCCGTTTCCATTGACGTACCGAAAAAAAAATAAAAATCAGATCAAGGTTTTTATTTTTAATAAATTTCAACCAATCAAGTGTGTGAATACAATTAGTGTTCTAAATAATTTGGTATTTATAAGAAACGAATGATACGCCTATGCGCTCATTTTTGACATTTCTATGCAAATATTGCTTTGACAGTTTACTGTAAACATAAACAATGAGTCATACTAGGAGCTTCAAGATGGCCGACCTCCGTCGCAAATTTTCCTTAAAGTTAATATATGACAGACTCCTTCCTGTTTCTTTTTGTTCTAAGGGTGTAACCTACACAATGAAAGTTCTGTGGTTTATCCGTGAATTTGTAAATTGACAGACCAAATACGTTGTTTACATTTTTATTTTAGATTTTTATTCATTTATTGCCCCTTGCATATAAATTTATTTCAAAAACAGTTGTTTTAACAACTGACCTATACCTGAGTGTTCGAATAATTGTGGTAAGTGAATATTATTTATCTACTTCTTAATTTATTTTGCAATGAAAACTAACCTTAAATTGACATATCATTATGATTCTGGATAGAACTCCATCAAACTGAAACACATTTTGCTTTCACCAAAGTAGAAAATATTGACCTAATTTTCTGGATAACCAGAACCATTGATAAATAGTTTTCATTTTTAGAATATGCCTGGAAAAAGGTTGAATTCGCAAGCACAGGAGCTGATCCTGAATTTGTTGAAGTATTTTGAGTTAGAAAAAAGAAATGGGGAACCTTTGGAACCAATTTCAAATATTCAAGAAGTAAAATTTAATGCTATTGAATTAATTTGGGAAAATTGCAAGTCATATTATAATAAATATATTGGTAAAGATGGATATTTAAATAGTTCAGTTATAAATACGTGGAAAGAGGCACTGGAACAATGTAATCCACAAATTTGGAAAAAGTGTGTTAGGCATACCCATGAAATCATACAAAAGTGGTATGCCCGAGAGCAGAATATTGATGATATTGGCATTCAAACAATTTTAATAAATATAAATGCTGGTGACAGTTCTGATTCTGAATATGAGAAAAATTAAATAAAATTTATTGTATATATATTTAAGCCTTAAATAAACATAATTACAATATGAATTATTTATTTTTACAACCCATTTATTTTTCAAAGTTAAACTGTGTGGGTGGGACTGTCCAATAGTAATGGTTGCAGCCATAACCCTAACAAAGCAATTCTAATTTGCATAGTTTCTAGTAAGAAAGTTATTATTGATACTAAATATTATACAAGTAAATTTGTTTAATAGCAATTTTGAAGAATAGCTCCATTAAACTCTGGTATACTAACAGTTTTTTTAAACTAAACATTTAAGTAGCATATTGCTAAAAGGCTATAAAATATCTACAAATATCACCAGCTTTAATACAATAATAAATAACGTCCACCGTCACTTTAGCCATATCCTTATTAAACTATCAATCTACGACCTACGTGTTATTTAATGTATTGATGTATTGCGTTTGTATATGGTTCAAGGTCATGGGAAAAGATCCACCGAACGAACTGTAGAAACCCATATAACCACAACCTAAACTCATTTTCAGAACAATAAACAACTAAAAGGTTGTATTAACTTTCACTATTTATTCTATAAATTGCAATTACAGCTGTTTCGCTATAACTAGTTATAGCGAAACAGCTGTAATTGCAATTTATAGAATAAATAGTGAAAGTTAATACAACCTTTTAGTTGTTTATTGTTCTGAATAACATGAATTTTCACACAGTAAGGGTTATTACCATAAATTTCATAAACTCATTTTACTACAAATAAGGTTAGCTACGGTAAGCAAAAAAGGATTTGTTTATTAAAGTTTCGTTATTTAAAAACTATTATAATGAATAAGTCAAAGGTACAAAAAAACCTGCAATATAAATTCTTAGTGTAAAGTGGAAATAAAACTTCATGTTAAAGTTTAAAGTTTATATTAAATTGTTATAAAGAATAATTTTAGGAAAGTTTAATTTTATTTTTTGACTACAAAATCTTTCAGTATTTTTAAAATATGCAAAGCAAACAGGGTTATGAAAGTTTATGAGTAAATAAAAATAAGAAAATGATGTTAAAATACTGTCTTATTATTAATATTATTACAAAAAAGGAGAAAAAGGTAAAATGGTTCTACATTAGTAATGTATAAAACAATCTACTTTAAAATGTACTAAAATGTGGAAAATGAAACTCGCATACCACCTCGAGTGTATCGATCATCATGTTAAGTAAATGTAGTGATGTTATTATAATAGAAACAGTTAAGCTAACTTTTGCGATTCCATAGGTAAATTCGGTTTGTTTATTTTGCAATGTTGTATTGTGTTTAGAGAATATTAGAGCTCTATCTATAACCATTACTAATTTGCATAAATGAAATTTACCTTCGTAACCATCTATGAGTTTTCGTTGCCGAAATAAAATTGATCGATAGGAGAAGAACGAAAAATCCGATGATTTAATAAAATGCCTTTTTTGTTGTGAATGTATCCACAACAAAATATTTCAGGACGCCACTCCTTTGATTATAAGAATTTATTTTGACCTCGTTTGTTCAAAATAGTCATTTTTTACTCATTTCGCAAAGTTTAGGGTTTGACTTCAGGGTAAAGGTCTATTTTTTTTACTTTATTGTTCTTAAAGAAACTATTCTCATTACCTATTCCATTCTTTTCTTTTGTCCATGGATCAGGTGCACACTAAACTTATTTTAACAAATTCTTTTGTAAGTCATAACAAAACATTTCTTTATTGAAATTTAAACAAATTACTTCTTAATGAAATCATAGTTATAGTAAAAAAAATTGCTACTTTGTCGTGTGCGTGTGGTGTCGTGTTTGAAGTTAATTTTATTATAATATTAGTTTTAAGATAAAACCGATTATATAGAATTTATTTAAATGCAAATGATAAAATGCTTTAAACAAAACTCGATGTATCAAAATAATGCTTTCTTTTTTAATTTAGGTGAAAAGAGGATAAAAAAAAATAAAGAAATTAATGAAAAGCGCAAGTCTAAATCTTAATATTTTAATTTGATATCTCAAAATTAAAATATTACAATAGTTAAATAGAAAACCAAAATCCGTGCCAATGTGGTCGTAGAATTTAAAAAAATTCAGTTAATCGTCAAAATCAAAAAACAAAAATGTAAATGTGTCAATAGCCAAAGTTTTTCGTAATAAAAAATCACTAAACAAAATTCAAAATCCGTATAAATAGCCAACGTTGTCAAAAAAAAAAGGAATCAGTAAAGATAAAAAACAAATAAAACCGTATTGTATAATACACAGGCAATTTGTCAATTTGTTATGCTGCAATGTTCTCTCACTCAATATCGTCCCTCTCTATGTAACATTAAAGATGTGGTGTGGACAACTGTTTGACTGATTTCAAATTTATTATTTTTTAAACCGTGATTGGTTATACACAATAAATAGGCCATCCTTAAATTGAATTAAATGCAAGCAATTTGAGTTTGAAAATGAATATGCTATTCTGAAGCCGATAGTACATCATTGTTAGATGTGTTTCTATCAGTAGAAAAGGATGAGGTATATAAAGGTATTTACTACTGTTCGCTGTTAGTGACTTCAGGGTAAAGGTCAATTTTTTCTAACATAAACAACTAAAGTTTTAAACGAAACTTTTTAATCGAAAAATAGGTTTTTAACATGCAATTACAGCTGTTTCACTAAAATTAGCATCGTCAGATTGACATATTAAAGCTACATTTTGTTGTTTATAGCTAGGTACCTGATGTTGATTAAGTAGTATTAAGGCTAGACCAAAGACGGAAGTAATAAGTAAAGCCCAAATGTCATTAGCCCTAATGTGTTATCCTGGATGCATTTCCTCTTAGATTAGTATAACTGTGCAATGATATAGAAAAAGCAGGAAAAAACTAATCTTTTGCACTAACTTAATATAGCTGTGTAACAATAGGCATGATGACAGTCAGTAAAAATCACTAAAATATTGATTTGTTATAATTATATAAGATACGGAGATTCTAAAGAATTTACTCATTTTTATATTACATGTGTGATTACATTTATTTTAGTAAAAATATAAGCACTAATTTTAACAATCCGCCATATTAGCTGAAACACCAATCAGAAGAGAGTGACGTCGTACTTTCGTAAATATTGTTGACATTGACATTGGAACGTAAACAAATATTTTGTTCGGGGTTTTTATTGATGTATTCTTACATTGTGGAACCGCACACCATCGATACACAATAGGATTCATGACTATGATAACTATTATAATCGCACAAAATAAGTAAAAACAAACAAACTTTTTCAACCACCCTCTTTTAACCTGCAAAATGTTTGAAGTTTGACGTTTTTACCACAGAATCCACAGATCACACGGGTCGCAGTGTAGTATAAATGGTATTTACGAATCGATGATGTCATAGATAGACGCCATTACTATTTTAGCGTTTTGGCGTCAAATTTAAAATACATTTTTAAAAAGTAAATTTCTCATTTAAAAACTCTTTTTATGCAAAAAGAACATTTATCTTAGATAAAGTATATACGTGAAAACATCGTGGATCAGTTTTTAAAAATCAGTCATCATGCCGATTATGTATTTCTGTGCATAAAATGAAGACTCAATACCAGTAATCAGTTTAATAGTTAATAACTTCCAATATTTATTTGTTCATTGACCACGTTAAATTGTTGTTCTGCTAGATATATTTTTATTTCCACTATTAAACCGTGTACTAGCTACAAACAAACAAAATGGAACTACAAAATGTAATTCTGACGATGTTGATTTTAAAAAAACAGCTGTTATTGTGTGTTTAAGAAGCAATTTTAAAAACCTTGTTTATTGTTCTTAACAATGATTCAATTCATTCAATGATTTCTTTACTTCATATGTAGTAACCAAACGTTTGATGTTTGTTAAATGATCTACTGGGTAGATTTTTAAAAAAATAAGCGGCCCCAGTTAAGATACTTAGAGAGAATTATTTTCTCTCAAATACTTACCCAATGCTTAAAGTTATTTAACAAACAAGGGTAAGTAACTTTGCAAATTAGGAACATTTGATATTGTAGGAGCAATTTTATATATACCTTGTCCAATATAAATATAGTTGCACGTCACAACTGTCAGAACGGGACTATGTTGCCAAGCAATTAAAATAGTATTAGAATCTAGTAAATATCAAACGAAGTTCCTCCAATATTCTTCTTTTTATTTGATTACAATATTACGGTAGGTTTGAACATAACAACAGAGCGCAATTTTGCCAATATATAAAATATTTTAGGATGAGCTATGTTCCTTTGAAGTTATATTTAATAAGCCCACGAGTTGTATTTGATATACATTTAATTACGAAACCCTTCTTAAAGCATTTATTTATCTTTTCTAACAACTTGCGGCCTACGAATTTCAATATTTACCAAATTTACAGTGAAAAAAGACACTGATTGGACAGTAGCAAAAGAACGAAGTCCAACTAACAGAGCGCTTTGTTCACTTTGATGAAGTGCACCTTGAAAACGTATAAATTAAATGGTTGTTTAATTTTTAATATGGTAAGATTATAACTTTTTTTATATTATTTTATAGCTTTATTTTTTGGATATTAAAGACATTTTAATTTAATTCTAAAATTTTATTTTTGTTTCGATTATAATTTTCATCAGGAATAATAAAACTAAGTTTTCCAATATTATTAGTTACTAAGTAAATTCTGTTTACATAATACTACTCATTAAAAATTTTATAGATTAAAAATTATTTGCATTTTCAAAGGAATCAAATGTTGCATCTTATTTTTTATGCTTATTGGAATCTTATTTTTGGATTTTATCATATAGGTACAATATGTTTATTATTTTATAAGCGCCTTAAAAAATTGGAATAATTTATTTCTATTTTGTTCTTATTTAATTTTATTATCATAATTATTTTTTTCCAAAGCAAGTTTTATATAAAGTAAACGCAAAACAAAAATCGTTGCACGCCATAATTGTGATGTTGCCATATTTATAAAAACAAAAGTTTAGTCGGGATGTATCAAATTTCAAAGTTTAGACATATTTTGTTAAGATTTTTTACCAGAATATTAGTTAAAGCAACCTTATATAGTTGTTCACAACTTGATATTGACAGTTTTAATACTAATAGGTTACTAACTGCATATCCAATATTTTAAATTAGCAAATTTTGTCTCGCAACAGCTCTTTCTCAGAAAATCATAAGGCTTTTAAATAAATAAATTCAAAAAATATATTTGTTTTTTTTTTAATGCTGTGTTGTCGTCACAGTTATAATAATTCTTGTTTCTCGAACTCATTGGACAGTTAAAAGTTTGTGAAGTTTTTATAACAAATTTCTTTTGCTAGAGGCTATTCTCTTGGTAAATTTATTTCCTATTTATTATATAGCTTTTATTTGCTTTTGTTTATTTTATGCAATTTTGGTTAACACATTTTCCATCAAAATGCATATGTAATTATAAATTACAGATTAAAAATATTCTAAAACAAAAAACAAACACTGTTTCTACGACTATGGCACTTCGTCGAAATTATTAATGACTACCAACTCAGTTGAACACAGAATTACAATTGATGGATTCATTTCATTTTCCATTATTGAAAAGGAAATTAATATTCGATTGATGGGGACTAATTCAGATGAGAATACATACGTTTTGTTAAATCCTAATATTACATCCACAGATTTTGTAAATTTTTTCTCCAGTTCCAACAATATAATTGCCCAAACTAAACGTACAAATGATATTAATTAGTAAGAAAAACTGTAATTGCAATACAAAAATAATGGTTTTTCTCACGATAACTGTAATAAGTGCAAAATTTCTATATCAAAATTGATTAAAACTCCTTTAATCCTCAAGCCTGGCAGATTTTGTAGGAGTTAAATTAAAAAATATTCGTAAATAGTCGAAAATTTAAAGAACTGGATCAAAGAGAAAAAAATTAAATTAATATATAATTAACTTTAAATTTCTAAAACATTCGAATGATACTATTATGTATGAATATGGGTTTTAATATATGCAAAATATTTATACAATGCGAATACTGGTATAGTCATCTAAAAATAATTTTATTCAATGATCTGTAACATGTCTATCACCCTGTCACTTTTGTTTAGGTCATGTCCTGGGCACTCTCCTGGGCAATTTAGAACCACTTTACAATAGTCTGCTTTTTCTCACAGATTACCTTATATGTTACACATTTAAAATTAGATGCTGTGCCTACTCTAAAACTTCCAGGTAATGGAATAATTTTAAAATTTTGATTGTGAATTAAAGCAAAAACTTTTTAAATAACAAAAGCTTACATATTTTTTTCAGGCATCCACCTTCCAGATTCGCATTATTCAGACCTGATCCCTTCCACTAATAGGGAAGTTGAAATACCTGCTATTATAGGTTAGTGTACAATTTTATTCTCAATTTCTAATTATGAGTCTTATATTGACAACTCAGTTTTATAATATTTAATATTTCTTTTTCAGAAACCAGCATCTCCCATTGTTCTGATGATCCTCTAACAACAGAAGATACTCCCAGGATACCAGAATGCAATAGATCCAGTTTAAAAATGATTGGGGCAAGAAAAATAAATTTGACTTCTAATTGTAATTAAATTATTTTGCAAAAATAAAAAAAAGTTACTTATTTTATTTTTACTTCTATATAAGTCAATACCAAATTGTTAATAATATTAAAATACTTTAAACATATTTTGAAAAATTTATTTATTATATTTATCAGAATATTTTTAAAATATTTTAAATTAACCAATAAAATTAAAATTCAAATATATAGTTAGGTCTCAGATCACGAGCGGCGCTGTAAACACGTTTTTAAAAAACCCTTAGAGTCGGTTATCTATAAACTTCTTTCTAATCTATGGTTTAGATCATCGTTATTACAACCTTTATAATTCATTCCCGACCTATCGTTACACTAGCCATTTCTCGCCATAACTAAACGCATCCACAATGAAATGCACCCTATTGTATTATTTTCTTTTTAATCTCAATTCATTAAAAGTATTTTTTTTATTAATGCATCGACCGTTCCGGCCATTAGCATATAATAATATAATTACATGTAATATAATAATTACAATTTACAATCGTTTTTACATAGTATATTTACAGTTTATTAGGTCTATTTTTACAATAAATTAAGAACGTTAATTGATTTCAGAAAGGTTTTTATGTTGTTAATGTTGCTTGTTCCACCCAGAGTATTTTCTATTGTATCCGTTGGTAGGTTTGCTTGTAGGCGCTTTGCTTTTAATGCGCAGCAGTCTATAAGTAAATGTTTTATGGTTAATTTCATCCCGCAATAGTCACATTTTGGAGTTTTAGTGTCAAAAAGATAGCTGTTTGTAAGTCGAGTATGACCTAAACGAAGACGCGTTAGTAACACCTGATCTCTCCGATTTTTGGGTAACGACAATCACGGTTTTACCGAAGGCTTTATTTCACTTAGTTTAGATCCGCCACTTTTCCACTTAGTTTCCCAAACACTACACATTAACTGTTATGACGTTTTCACTATTTGTAGCCTGCTTTGCAAGGTGATCTGCTTCTTCGTTACCTGGTATCCCAGTGTGCGAATCCATACGAATAACACTTCTTTTCCTTTTCGTTGGACAATGTTAAGTTCTTCCCTAATTTTTATTACCAGTGAGTGTTTAGAAAAAATACATTGAATGGCTTTTATTGAGCTGAGAGAGTCGGTGAAGATAATGTATTTTGTGTCGACTGTGGAGTTAATGTGAGTTAGAGCTTTATAAAGGGCGTAAAGTTCTGCTGAAAAGATGGAGTATGTGGAATGGAGTTTGTACTGATAAGAGAAATTCGGGGCCACAATTGCGGCACCAACTCCTTCCGATGATTTTGATGCATCTGTAAAGATTTGAATATGGCTGCTATAGTTGTTTAAAATATCTGTGAGTGTTGAAATAATTATTTTTGGGTTTGTGGTATGTTTGTCAAAAGATGTAAGAGTGATGTTATTTTTTGGGAGTTTTATTTGCCATGGTGGGAAGCTGTAAAGTTGAGTGAAAAAGCAGTTTGGAAGGGAATGATTGAGGTTGTTTAAATAGTTTCTAATCCTGGCATAAAAGGGTTTGCAAAGCAAAATTCTATAATATGGTCAGTCACGTTAACTTATATATCATTTCTTATAAATTATTATTTTTTTGGTGCAAAATAGCCATATAAAATTTTCACATAAAAATATATAGCTGAATGCATTTTAAATACAGTTAACTAGGCTTATTCCTTTCATTTTAGAATAACTAAATAGCAATTTTAACAAGTAACTAACCATATCTACATACATCAAATAACATTAAATATTCTACTCCATTCAACAATTCAATACAACAGAGCCGGCTTAACCAGCACTAAATTTTAATAAATGTATTACTGTATATTGTTTCTCTTTGGAAAGCTTTTGGTAAGATTAACTTTTTTGATAATAAATATTATCACCTGAAAGCTAAACCATTACATACCCCATAAAATTTTAATTCCCTTCCTGATCCAAACTTAAAAACAAATCAGGACTAGAAAACTTGGATTGTATAAGCTAATTGGACTCCTTTGCACTTTAACCCTCCAAGAACTTTCATGTCTATTATAATCTACTTCTCTGGAACACCAATACTTACTAAGTCAAGTTTAGGAGCTTAAGCCGTTTTTAGAACAATTTAGCGCATTTGCAGGAACAACAGTTTTCCTTTCCGATTAGCTCATTATTTTGAGGACTTTAAAGGGCGACGTCTAGTCAGAAGACCTGCAGCCATTTTTTTATTATTTGAAGAAGGCACTTTGATCTTTTTTAACAAATCTCTTAGCTTTCCCTAATCCTAGCTTAGCCCAGTTGGATACTAGTTGATCCTGTTCCAAGAAACGAAGTCTTCTTTTGATGTAAGACCACAAAAGGGAAGGTGTAATTACATATTCTGCTACGAGACTCTCAGCTTCCAAGTTACCTGCATTATTCCTTTGTATGACTTGGCACCAAAAATCTGGATTATACGGAGGATGAGTCATGAACATGGTCTTTGACAAAAACAACTTGTCTTAGAACACTCACGATCGACTGCTGTTTTGTGTCCGGCTTATACGCATATATTATCTACAGATGGTTATGGGTCACGATGTTATACAAGTGTTTTGAACCAACACGTTGGCACTTTTTAAGCATTTCCTTACACCTATCGACGCGAACATTTTTTTGAGCTATTGATAAATCATGGGGTATCCAACCCAATTACAACTAATTGTTCATGGAAAATCGAATGTATTGAAATGGAACTAACATATAAGGATGTATCTATCTCACATGGTATCTGACGTCCCTGCGTAATCAGTTTACGCAATGCATCGAGGTTTTTCGTACAACCACCCTCACCAACTCATTAGAAACCTGGAGAACCAGAAACACGATTGAATTCATTTCACCATCGATATAGTGTGTGCAGTCCTTTGTCACCATCCAATTCAAAAATATTATCTTCCTTAATATCGCTTAATAAAATGTACCTACATTTATTTTGTTTACTAAGAATGGTTGGTGCTTTTTTCTGGTAATTTTTAATTTAAGCATTATTTCTACATTGTTATTGTAGTGCTTGTATAAAGAATTTCTTTATAATAAAGTTAACTTTCTTACATAAATACAAATTTATGGACATTATCCTCTAGTGTACATCTAGTAAACAGTAGACATTTTTAGCTTTCACCATTAGTTTCCCACTCTTCCTTACTAGGGAGTAAACTCGTTATTTAATACCCCGACCTACACAGTTGCAGATTAAATAAAGCAATTATGTTTTTAAGAACCTCGTAACTAATCTTAGTCTTGAATGTTTTTAATAAAAGCATGCCATAAATTTAGTATGTCTATTACACAAAGCATGCAACCAGGGACAATATATCATATTTTGAGGTCATCGTCAAACAAATGTTATCTATCTTAACAATTTCGTTGAGTACTTGATCTAACACTCGATTAATCTTCTAAGAGATTCATTTCTGTCAGATAATGGGATTATCTACTTCCCATAAACGGCAAGCCTTTTTTTCTTCGGCCAAACACTTTAGAACGTGTGTTATTTTTTTCACATAATCTATGCTTTTATACAAAAAACATTTTATTGTTTCAATTGTTATACAATTAACAAAAGACAGAAACTGGACACTTCATACCACTTCGATCTTATGAAAGAAATTATATTTTACGTAACTTTTTACAATATGAAGTCGACTAAAGAGAAATCCAGTTTAGTCAGCAGATCTATATAAACAATTATAATCCTTAAGGTACAATAATTATGAGAGAAACAAAAAGTAGTACCTAAATGACGATAACAATGTTAATAATGCAAGTGCAAATAATAGTGAAAATAATAATGAATAATCTAAGATACCGTTATTTAATACAATAGTGTATTAAAAAGATACAAAAAATTATTGGTTGGTTATTATGTATTCATGAATTTAATTGAAACTGTAATTTATTTAAAGGACTATTTAATAAGCTATACAATACCACAACAATGAAAGGTACTGATAATTTATTGTTTAATATTATAGAATTTTGTTTTAATTTTATAGTTATATTTTAAATTTAGTATATTATATAAACATTTCTACACAAATGAAAATTGTTTGCCAGAATAGTATTACTTAATAGCTCAGTTTCTGTTGAATTATGAGATCTTAACTCAAGAACTATATGTTCATATATACAGTGTGGAAACCACTAATGGAATAAAATTATTTGTGGGATTAGCTTAGAAGATTATAAAAAACTCCATGACACGTCAACTTTGAAATACAAATGTGAGCTTTTTAAACATAAATTTAAATGTACAGGGTGATGCACGCAAGTCTGTCGTCGTCCATAATCTATATTTTTAATGAAACACCCTGTATATTTTTATTATTTTAAAAGCTCCTTAACAATAGATCTCAACGAACTATACCATGTAGGTTCTATTATGAATTGTACAGGGTGAAATTTTGAAATTATTTATAATTTTGTTCAAGATAGTAAATACATAAAATTGTGAAAATAATAATGTTTCACACTTTAAATAATGGTTTCAAAATTTAAATGTGTTTGTACATAATTCTGTGGCTAAAGGACAAGGCAATCCTAAACACACAGATACAACATATTTCTCTAAATTAAAATAATTATGTCTCATTTTGGAAGCAGAATATATATTTAGATTAAAGAGAAAAACTTTACTTAAGCATTACATCACCTTTATGTTATTGGATGTTGTTTTTGAGTTCACCATTTTAATTTTAATCTTATCTAAATTTTAAAATTGTTAATTTTAAAATAATGCGTGTGAGTATTTAATTTTTATTAATATCTTTTTATACAATCTATCTTAATATATAACAATCTCGTACTCCCTAGGTTCCACTACCAAATTTCATCCAGTGTCGTAGCGATGGTGATTCCAATATCAAAACAAACAGGTATGCTAATTATTCCCCTAGTTGGCAATCTCCAATTTTTTCAAATCTTCTGATTGTTCTTTTGAGTCGTAAAACACGAACAACCAATGGAGGAATTACCACGGATGTGATATGTTTAAAAAAAATACCTTCACCAACTTTGGTTTCTTGATTTTCCATATGAAATCGTAAATTTTAGTTATTATGCTTTGTGTTCAGTGTATTTTTGTTACTTCAGATTTCCAACTGATAGTGAAAGAGGAAAAATATGTGTATGTCTTCTAGACTGGGGACAAGATAATTATGATATTAAATACCTTAAAGGCAGGTGCAAATCCACTACCAATCCATTCAGCATTTTAGTTCATATCTGACAGTTAATTTTCTGTGTTCCTTGCTGAACATTCTTTGATAAATATTAAAAAAATTAAAATAAAAACGTTGGATTTGCTTATTTTTGCCTTTTTGGTGAAATATTGAATGTCTTACCTTAATAAAGTTATGGTTAAAACTACTTCACCTTTTATGAAACATCCTGTATATCCCTCAAATATTCTATACATCCTCTCAAACTTAATCCAATCGAGTCACGAAACCCTAAGTATAATCTTTTCTTTTTGGTTATTAAGCATCTAGTAATAAAGAGTTTAAAAATTAAAATTTTAAATGTATTACAGTTTATTTGTACAATTAATATTAACAATAATTTTTTTAAGTAAAAGACTGAGTATTTACTATTCATAAATATATTCTCTAAAAAATAACTAAATATTACCAAACAGAGTAATTATCACCCATTTTTAACAAATAGCCCACTGATTACAAGCGTAAGCATTGCCAGCACAAAAACAAGATAATCTATTGGTATTTTTTGTCATACTCATAGACACTCTCTTGTTATCATTGTGACACGAGTTCCGGACTAGGATGTCTCCTCGTAAACATCTCACTCGTACTGTAAAACTCTCCTTACCGGACTGGTAACGTAGATATTCATTACTTAGTTAAAATTTACGGTACTATCAGCTAGAGTCTGTCCAACGCGGATTTCGATAACTAAGTTATCTAAAGCTATTTCTACAAACTAACTTTATTATATATTACACAACGAAAAATGATTTCACGGTAAATTTTTGGCGGCAAATATAATCTTATGCGAGAACATTTATTTTTATCAACTATGTCAACTAGGTGTAAACGATTAAAGTTTTAATTAAATAATAAACAATGGTTCATTTGCTTTGATTAGTTTGCTATTGAACATGAACTAAACTTAAACTAAACCAAAACATCTATAAACTCTAAAATCAGTTTAGTTTATCTAATCTCACAAAGATAACTTGTTAAATGAAATACGCGTCACTCACTGAAAAGTGTAAAGTGAAAAGTTAAAATATCGAATATTTGTTAATAATTAAAGATAATAATATTCTAACTGAATTTAAATTTTTTATATTGTCAGTTGCTTACTTACGTTACAAAGATACTTTTTTAGACGGATTAACTGGGATATACATTTTTAGTTGTGACTTTTATTATCCTAATCAAAGCAGATGTACTGATGACTTGACACGAAGAGAAATGCCAGGTGTGTAAGGCGAGATAGAGATGGAATAAACAGTTTCACATCTTATTTAAGTATTAAATGATAATAAATTGTTAATTCTGTAGGTATTCTGATTTGATTTGAGTTAAGAAGCCTCGCACTTGTTTGCACTGGTTATTTTAATTATTATTTTGAATTACAGATTTATATACAGGTTATTTGTTAACTAGAAGCATTGATAAAGCAAGGCAAACAATAAATGGTTCATTTTTTTTTCCAAAGCAGTCAAGCATTATCAGTAGGTACTCAAATCAATTATAAAATTGCAAATACATCGATTTAATATCAACATTACAACGTGTGTTTCTTTTACCGCTTACAGATAAAACGTGCGACGTTTTTCCTTGTATTTTGAAATTTTTTCAGTTTCTAATTTGGTAAAACTGCCTGAATTTAATAAAAAATCTGGTATATCTAAGACAGATAAAAGAGTATAAAGAAAAATCAGGTCTCTCAAAACTCACATTTTTACCAATTCGACCAAAATAAGACAACTGTGTTTAAGTAAAAAGTAATTTAGGTAATAACAACGGTTCATAACACTAAATTCCAACAAAACACCTTGCACATATCACAGTTGAATAATGCTATGTAAATGTTATGTAAAAACCAACGCAAATTGTGAAAATATACTTCAAAATTATTTTTTTTTACTTTTGGTAAATTATAAATATAGACAATTACATATTTAAAAGCAAAACACTAAAATTAATATATTTTGACGTTGTAAACAAGAAATAATGTTAGGTTATGTTAAGTTGTTAATTGTGTTTGGATTTGGAGAATTAGAATAGACACACTTCTCGGAAAAAAGCGCCACCAAAACTGTTGAACTAAATTAACAGGTGGATGCAATGTTCAAATATTGCGTGCAACAAATCTCAAAAAATATACCTTTTTTTAATTTCATATTTTGCTAGTCGCATTCTCTACGCTTACTTTAGGAGTTAAGCTTCTGGCGTTAAAGATCGTGATCACAAATTGTCAAACTTTTTCAAAACATACCATCACTTAAACGCCAATATCTCTTTTATTACAACTCAACTAAAAAACCTTATCTCCTAGAGAAAAGTCTAAACTATATCCTGATAAAATTTGAATACGTAATTTAAAGGCGTTCTTTAGATTTGTTGTTTACAAAATGATTTTGGGTACAATTCAGGCTTGCCACCCGTTTTCAGCTGTCACATTCTAGATGCCCCTCTTATGAGAATATTGGGTATTTTAGTCGGGTGACATTTTACCAGTATTCCCGAAGTTATTTCAACTTTTTAGTACTCTTTTATACCTATTACAATTCTATTTATTGAAAGTACCCTTACTTTTTGGAAGTCCATCTTATTAAGAATAATAAAAAACTCTTCGTTTTAACGTAACTTCCAAGTTATGTTAAAGTCAGTCAGTCAGCTTCGTCCGACTTCGTCGTAAATCAATTTTTTTCAAATAAATCACTTCTCGTGTGAAAGTTACTAAAAATCATCTAGGACATCGTTTCGTATCTGCGAAAAAAAGCAACATTGCCTAATACCAGAACCACAGAATTATTCGGTGGTGAGAGGAGAGATTTAATTCCATGCCAGGTAAAGGGCTACATTTGACCGACCACCGCAATGTCTTATTACAGATAATGGGATAGGTATATATTATACTATTTTTAATTTAAATAGATAATTATCTATTATATTTGGATACATGAATGATCAATATTCCGAGGTTAAATAATTTTTATCCAAATTTTCTTAATAGTTATGCTTTTGTTAATTTACAACTTTTTCTGCAGTAAATATTAACAGAAAAACCGCGATAATTATTGAACTAAATCCTTAGGAATCTTTTTACTTCGTTAAGTTACTCTAAATAGGTTAACAATAAATAGATCCCTGTTGGCAAAATTAAAAATATGCATTTTCCAATCTATTATCTACAAATGGAAATTCCGCCAATAATTATTTATTGTAATAAATTGGGTAGTGCAAGGTGTGATTTTTAGTGAAAAAATGGTTCCTTTAAAAATTATTTGTTGATTAAAAATGCGTTTGTTAATTAACATTTTATTTTTGCTAAATAATTTAAGAAAACAATTTTTCCATAAAAACCATAAATTCTATTGTGTTTTTAGATTTAAGAAAAATTTCATTCATTTTTTATTAGTTTATTTAATTTTTTACTTTTTTTAAGTAAGGGAGCAATGTGAAGTACAGGATGTAGTAAGATCGGGAAGACAAAGAAGAAGGCAGTGGCACATAAGAAGAATGGATGAAAACAGGTTACCGAAAATAGCTTTAATAGAAAGACCAGCAGGGAAAAGACCACTGGGGAGACCTCCAAAGAGATGGAGAGACAGCTGGTATTCGACATCACAGGATATGCTATAAGGCAATGTTCGAAATTAACAGATCAACAGATCGAATAAAAGAATAAGAAAAAGAAATAAAAAATAAAAAATATTTTGTCTTGAAACTTTTTTTCTTCATAAATATTTCAGGTCTTATTTATTAACTTTTACTTAATTAAGAATTCTAGGTTTTAATAAATCCCTAGCTCAGACTTCCTGTTTTTATCACTATTTTCAGGGGGTTGGGACTTATTTTAGCAAATTTAATGATCCTTTTAAATCTTTTTTAACAATTCGAAAGTAATGAATATTTTTAGAGATATTAAAGAAATAAACTTTAACATTTTTACTTTATTGCTTTTGCTATTTTTGTCTGCTACTTTTGGAACCTTTCATTAAATGATCGACAAGATATTCCGGATCAAAAAATGACACCTTAGTCGTAGTTTTCAATGAATATTCAAAGATATTTATGAAAAATCGTACATGTGAACCAGACTAACAGTTCAAATAGTTTGGTAGAGTCACCTACAAGTATTATACATTTTTGAAATCAGATCAAAAAGGAGTATCCAAATTTTACATAAAAATATGAGAAGTAATTTAAAAAAAAAAAGATGCTGCTAGGGGTTTGGCTTTTCCAGTAAGTTTAAATAAGCCAAAATGCTTGCCCTTTCCAACATAAATTGACGTGTTTTTGGATTTTTCCTAAATACCACTATTACAAAAGTTATTAAAGGTGGATACTTTTATCTGAAAAGCACTGTACTATACAGGGTGTACCAACTTTACGACAAAGTCCGGTATATGGTTTGTTTTAGAAGATAACAAAAAATGTTATAAACAAAAATAGTAGATGTCTTTATGATCGATATTTTTAAATTACCTTAAACTATACAGAGTGTTGTATAACTCCTTTACAAACCAAACAAATGATTTTTTAAATGGGATCCCCTGTGTATTATACCAAATTCGAACTGCTCACATTTGAAGATTTTGATATTGGATTTTGATACGTTATACAGTGTTCTTCAGAAGTTATGGACACGTTTGTGTGAAAATCGTAAATCAACGCTCTGTATCTTATTGTACGTTGGAGAAAAAAAAAGTATTTGGCCTAAAAGGGTTTCGTAATATGATACAATATCACCGTATTCCATTAAATATTAATTATTTTCCCTTTTGTATACAGGGTGGACGAAAACTCGAACCTTTTTCTCTCTTCTTTCAAATGGAACACCCTGTATTTTATATCAAAAATAGAATAACCGATTATGTATCTTTAATTTTTGTTAAGCATTCCCTATACCCAAAGTTTATGAAAACATAGTTATTTTGTAATATTTATTGTAAACCATTATTAACCTATTATGTAAAAGAAATAAACGTTTAATGTAACAAACAATCCCTAAAATTAATAAGTTTTAATAAACAATTTATTCTAAATAAAACAAGTCTTCAAAACTATATTTCTTACCATAATATTAAACTAAATGTTCAAAGTGTTCACCGTTAACATTATTTCAATACTGAATTCCATAACAGATGGATTGGAACAGGGGGCCCAAATGATTGGCCAGCCCGGTCTCCTGATTTAACTAATTTGGATTTATTTTTTTGGGGTTTTATAAAAAATGATGTTTATAAAACTTCCCCGACTACTAGACACGACATGAAAGAGAGAATCACAGCGGCATTTCAATCTGTTAATGTTGAAATGCTGAAAAATGTTGGTCAATTATTTGAACTTAGACTGCAGCATTTCATTGATGTTCACAGTGTACACTTTGAACATTTAGTTTAATATTATCTATCATTGTCTAAAAAAAGAAAATATTATGGTTAGAATTATACTTTTGGAAACTTGTTTTATTTAGAATAAATTGTTTATAAAAACTTATTATTTTTAAGGATTGTTTGTTAAATTAAAAGTTTATTTATTTCACATAATAGGTTAATAATGGTTTACAATAAATACTCGTATTACAAAATAACTCTTTTTTCATAAATCTAACTACAGTAATCTCTAAGGCTGTAGTTCATTTTTTTGGCGGACGCGGCCACTACTGTATGCTCTTAAAACAGCCCTTAGTATGAACTCGATAGTCGATACTTGATAAAATTTTTCAGGCCTATTGATAAACACTCCATGGACGAATTTCGGAAGGTGCTATTAGAAAACAAAAACAAATAACTTTATAGAAATAACGGCACGTCCCCCATCGGCAGATGTCACGACTCTGCATAGAACGAACACGCCGAAGAGAGAAAATAACAGATGCTCGAGGCACACTCCTACAACCTACAACTGGAAAATTTATTTTGTGCCAATGCGGAACCGACGACCGATTGATGTGACGTTTAGTTGCGATAGTGCTGAATAACTGGATCATTAATTTGGATACGGGGTGTGGTCAAAATGTCATCGCAAATGATTTATTTTCAAATTGAGGGAGAGATTTAGATTGGGGAAGACTGTAAGACAAAGGTGAACGTACTTTTAGACGAAATACCGAAAGTGATTTAATTCAATAACCTGTAGGTTTTGTTTTGGGTATTTCTCGATTTTTTTAAAAGGGTTTAGAATAAAACAAATGTTTAATAATATTGTGCAATAAATACCTAAGTATGTAATTTTGTCTGTAATAGTATATTATGTTACTAGGAGGGATAAAAAATATAGAAGGCTTTGTTTATATCTCAACTATTTAATTAATACAAACGAAAAATTACATAAAGTGTTACCTATTTATTAACAGTAATATTAAATGTGCAGTTTTGTATACTGCGGTTGTTTAAATTTAAGCCACTGCCACCGCTTTCAGCTTCGACATTTACAGTTTTGTCATTGGTATACATCATATTATTAGTAAGTTGATTGTCGATTATTATGTCAGCGATTCCAGAACTATTACTTGGTTACTTTTGGTACGTTTGATATTTTGTGGATACCCATTACCACACGGTGACATTTACCATTCTGGTATTTAATAAAAAATCGCTGCAGGCCAATATCATCCGGATGAAGAGCCGTATACTGTCTTACCAAATTCAAATAAAAATCGCCAATTATAGTAAACGACCGTTGTTTTTTGTTATTTGTGTTTATGATTTTAACCAAAATTAAATTTCCCAAATCTTGGATTTCGCTAGACTTAAAATTAACAAGTTCATCGCATCTGAGGGCTCCTGTGACTCCAAATATTAATATAACCTAAAACAAATGTTGAAATAAATAAAAAAAAGCTTGTAGCACTGGGATTAGAACCGCTGACCTTCGCGACCGAAGACAAAAGCTCTGCCACTGAGCTACCGTCATTAAATGTTATAAGTAGGAAATGAGGTAATATTTGCTGTCAAGTTAAATATTGATCTACGAGTAGATATCACTGTAAACGTAATAATGATTAAAAAGAAATAAGAAGGTACCTACCTTTGTTGCTAAATAAACATTATTCGGTGCATCCTTGAGAAATTTATCAAATTGATCTTTTGTTAATACTTTTTATTTTTTCGGTGTATAATTTTCCCCTTGGCGCCTTATAAATGCAATTAATTTGCTATATTTTTCTATTTTAACATTATGTTTAATGTTTAATTGACTTTTAATCATTGAATACTGTGCCCATAGAGTAGAACTTTTAAACTTTCTGGACAAATTCGTAAAGTTTGCAAGCATAACGTTTTCCATGTATTGCTGTACATTATATTCATTGCACCATTTTAGAAATTTTTCGTATGCAAAATCATACAGTTTACGCGACTTCGTTGGAATTAGAGTTTCAATACTGGAATTAGCTATTTCAACTAATTCCGGAGGCGTACATTGTAAGTCTTGAGACATTTTTGCATTTTGAATTAGGTAGGAACACTTTCAGAGTCTGACACTTTTCAAAACTAACAAAACATCAAAATTAAATAAGAATATTGACAGTTCCTGCCTTCTTTATTAATTGTATACATGTGCCAACGTTTTTATAAGAGATATTGAACACAAATTATTACTTTTGCTAATTATCATGACTAACAATTATTTTACAATGGATGAAAGTCAAATTACTTATTAGTCTGTTGAATTTATGAAAAATAAAAAAATGTTGACTTTATTAGTTAATATTAGAAAACATAAATTAATATGAAACATGAACTAAAATAAGTATTGGTTTAGCCCCTTACTCAACGATAACTAAACACCTAACTGGGTAACACATTATATTAAAATATTAAGTTAAGATGACTTTTATGTCGATATTTCGTTTATTGTAGCTAACATTTTCCCATACATCTAAAGAGTCTACAAACATTAGCAAAACCTTGCATGGACAATTTAGTGTTGCTTTCATGATTTTATACTGTTCCAGTTTTCAGTAATAATGCATAGTTACGCCATGTTTGCGCTATGAAATGTTCTTAGTAAGATGGACTTTCACAAAGTAAAGTTTACCACAATCAATTTCATTAGAAATAAAATTTGCTACGCTTCAACAAGTCAGCTTAATCCAAGCCTTCCCAAGCTTAACTTTTAATACAGAAAATAGCTCCACTAGCTATTTGTTTAAAAAATAAACATGACGTAACATCCAAATATACATAACTGGGCGTCAGACTAATATTTTAAAAAAAATCGTTTTTGAATTAGGATCTTCTTTACAAAATAACATATTGTCAGTTTTCTCAGCATTTCCAGATAATTTTATTTTTCTAAATAGTCTTTGGGTACCTTTAATTTTTTATCAAAGCCAATCTCCCGAGCAAGGAACATAATCTGCACTATTACATTATGTTCACCGTCAATACTAACTCCACTAAGTCCAGTACCATAAGAAAAGTTTTCAATATCTGCCAGAAATAATACATGCACCAGTGGACTAGCCTACTTAAAAAACTCATGTTGTACCAATAAATGACTATACATTTGCACTCTTGTAAATATTTTGATCTGGACTAACTGCTTACCAATCAAAAACTGGAGTATCAATAATATGACTTTATTGTCGCCAACTTGCAGATGAGCATGATCCAGCATAGAAATAAAAGTATCTCCATTGATTGGAAGAAATGACACTACATTTTCTGAAGAATGATCTTCTACGAACCTTAAACGTTCCGCCGAGTCTGGTTAGCAATGGACGAATTTCGGAATTTTTTAATGTTTCTAGCTACATTGATACTTAATCGAACAGACTCTTTAGAGAATATTTTACAATCGTCTAGCTGTGTGAGCATTCATAAAGAACGAATAGTACATCTTTGGATTGATCTTCTTTTGCAACCTTTAGTTTCTTAAAACCATTTTAAAACTTGAAAAATTCCCCGATAAATGAAAGAATGCAATTGTTATTTTAGTAGAAAAACCTTATCCCTAAAGCTACAGATCAAAAAGTTGTACTTGTATTATAAGGTAATAAAATTTATAAACAGTTTTTGATTAATTTTTGAACATAAAAGCTTATTTAGCTTAATTACATGGATTATATCTCTGGAAAATTTATATATTTTAACTAAAATCTAATAAATAAGACAAACAATAATTATCATAGTTTACATTTAAGACAAAGAAAGTACAAAACCAAAATCAGAATTGAAGGGAATCAATACTAACAATTTTTATTAATAATATGATTGAAAATCATCTGATGGAACTTGGATTGTGATAAAGTCCCATCTAAATCTACCTCTTGATTGAAGTTGTTTGCAAGTCGCAACATAGCTGCAAGGGGATCTCGTGCATCCATAATTTAACGATGAATTTTAAATAGGTATGGATTATTCCTAGTACTACGAAGCGGTATATTGAACGGAATTAGTATTTAAATTTCAGGAGAATTGATCTTGTTATTGATTACTTTATAAAGAAATAATAAAGTTAAGTTCCGTATTTGTTCAAATGCTAGAATTTTAAATTCCTTCCTCAATTGTATTGTTATAACAAAATTATAATCAGGCCATTTATGCTTTTTTTTGTAATATAAGTAGCGAAGAAGTTAATTTTGAATTTTTTAAATTTTTTCTAATGCTGTATTATACTCCTCATCCCAAATAACTCATCCAAATTTAAGTTTGGGTCTAACTAAGCCGTAATAAAGTAATTTATTTGTTAATGATAATAAAAACTGTTCGTTTGAACGTGAGTTCCAAGTTTATTTGAAATAATTAGGTTTTAAATAAACTTGGAAGTTACGTTCAAACGAAGAGTTTTTATTATTCTTAATAATATGGACTTCCAAAAAGTAAGGGTTAGTACAATAAATTTAATTTAATTGTGTTTGTCTCGTTATGTATCCAAGTTGACGGTTCCCAGATCTGACAATATTTGCAATATGATTTTTAAATGAGAATAATCGGTTATTATATACAACGCCCAAATCCTTAACCTCAGCTGTCTTATGTAGGACCTCATTCCCCATTTGATACGAAAAATCAATAAATTCTTTTAATCTGGTTATTGTCAATGTACAGCATTTTTTAACATTAAAATATAGTAAATTATCAAAACTCCACGTATTCAAATTATTTATGTCTTTTTGTAAAGAAATAACATATTGAAGAAATCCAGTGTATACAAATAAACGTAAATTTTACCAAAAATTCTAATAATTAAAATTATAAATATTTAAAAACATTTTAACAAATAATAATAAAACACTATGAAATAGAACCTTAATTGAATTTTAAATATTTAGACGTGGTCGAGTATACTATTTTATGAGAGAATTTGCTGATGATTTAATGAAAATTATTATGATATCCTTTTTATAATTACTTATTGGGGTAAGTTTTACATTTTAATTTTACTGAACTTAGTTATTCATCTCAATATATATAACTTTATGCATCACTATTTATTTCACTTATTTATTAATTCTTCATTTTATTATAGAACACCAATTTTATTATACAACGCTACTTTCTATTGTCAATTAATCTAATAACAATCATGTCTTTTTTAAAATTTCCTTTTTGATTTCTGCCATTAATTTTTCAGTTCCTGTTCTGACCCCGACATGAACGTCCCGTTGCTGATGTTGCTGTTTTGGTTGAATTTCATTCCAACGAACCTCCAAGTTGCTTCCACTAATGTTAGGGTTTCCATTCTCCCTTTCATTGGAATTATTTAACCTTTCTATATCCTCCTACTTTTGGAGTATCTTTTTTTCTTTCCTCAATTGCCATTATAGCATGCCGAATTTTTAATAAAAATTTAATTTTCATTTTTTCTACATTGTTTATAACGATGTTTGAATTCCTTCTGCCATATTTTATGCCCTTTCTTAGGACCTTACGCAATTAGTGTTTCTTTAAAATCCACTACAAATTTTTATATTTTAACCAAATAATTTTCTTTATTGTACTTTTTCGTCAACAATTTAATAATTATTTAAACATTTTGACCAATCTAATTTTTTGACATTAGTATATCTGAGGCGCTGAGAGCAACAGTGGTCCAAGCCACATTTTAAATTTTTTTTGTTAGGCCACGAATCCATTACTCTAAGTCTATATTTTCAATGCTACACCGACCTAACCTTAGTTGAGCTATCCAAAAGCAGATGGCCCAACTTGTATAGTTTTAGCATTCCTTTATTTATGCATGTAGGCAGCGCTATACTGGCCTAACCCGGGTTAGGCCACTGTTGCATGAACTTTGAATGCTACTAGTTTAACCGGGTAGTGTATATTTTTACCAGTATAAAGTTATAAATAACTGTTGTATATGTGTATTTATTTCTAAATGATGGAGAATACCAATGCTGAAGGTATGTACTATCGGCTTCAGAATTGCATATACATTTTCAAACTAAAATCGTTTACATTGAATAGACAGCCTTTTTATTTTGTGTAACCAATCACGGTTTAAATAATAATAAATTTGAAATCAGTTAAACAGTTGTCCACGCCCACATCTTCACTTAGTTTGGAACCCTCAATAATAAATGTTTGTTTGGGATTAAAATCCCTTTTTTTATTATATCAGTACAAAAATACAAAAAAAAACTTATTTATTCGGGTCCGACCATTGTAAATACACTTAATCTCCCAAAACCATTTAATGAAGGCGTTTTAAAAATTGCCATTCCTTTGTTGTATAAGAAGGGCGTTTTTATAATTTCGGTGGGTAAACGAAATTCACACTTAACATGTATATGCTATTCTAAAGCCGACTGTACATTATCTTCTAACTATAGAAAATTGCTATAAAATCAATTAAACCTCTGAGTTCCTAGATAATTCATAAAATTATTTAGGTTAGGTTGTAATTTCTAGTTAAAACTTTGACAAGTGTTTTAATTTCTTATATTATCACTTGACTTCTTTGTGATTGCAGTAACTTTATTGACTGCAGTTTAGACTATTAGTACTTTTTACATAAGTATGTTACAAAATTTTCAGAAAGCGATGAACAATCGATCGAGGATCCGTATGCAAATTCAGATAGTGGTTCTGAATATCAACAATCTGAAAATGCATTAGCAAATTCTGATAGAGAAATCGAAGAAGAGGATGATGTTGATACAGAAAAGGCACCAAATGATGTATTGATGGATGTGAATCAGACAGGAAGTAGAAAAAGAATTAGGAAAGAAGACAATTGGGCACGTAACAAGAGAAAGAAATCTAGAGCTGCTGGCGTTGAACACAAAACCAAGAAGAGATATGTAGATATGACAAGCAAAGGTGTTATACCGATAATGAAAATAGCAGGCGCAACTTTACTAGGAATTACTATTTGCCAGATGCAAGTGGATGTAATCTGAAAGTATGCAAAAGTTTTTTTAAGCAGACTCTGATGGTCATTTGACCAGAGTTCTAAAAAATAAAACCACCGGGACACCTTCTAAAGGTAAGAGAGGAAGACACCCATCAGCCAATAAAACCCCTGATGCTAAAGTTAAAGAGGTTAAACAATTTATTAACCGCTTTTCTGCCTACGAGTCGCATTATACAAGGCAGAAAAGTGGAGAAAATATCAGTATAATGTATAATCTATATAAAAAAAGGTGTGGAACACCCGTTTCACAGTATGTGAAACCATTTTCAATAAATATTTCAATCTACATTTTCATGCTCCAATTAGCGATAGCTGTAGAAAATGTGATGGGTTTGAAAATAAAATTAAAGGATGTGAAGATGAAGACAGAGAACTGTTCAAAGTAGAAAAACAATTGCATCTAAGAAAAGCTCAATTAGCACGAGCAGAGCTGAAAAAAGATGGTGAGGACGCATCATTACAAGAAAATAATATGACCGCCATTGCCTTCGATGTGATGAAAACACTCCCTACTCCTGTCCTTTCAACAGGCATTACATACTACAAGCGTCAGTTGGGGACTTACTGTTTGAGTGAGTTGCCTAATTAATTTAATAGCTATCAATGAAGATTGTTTCATGTTTTTTTTTTATTTTTAGGGATACATGATTTGGCAAAAAACATAGGCACTATGTACGTTTGAGATGAATCAGTTGCTTCAAGAGGTCCCCAAGAAATTGGATCATGTTTGCTACATTATTGTAAAAATTTTGTTAGCACACAGAAACTTACAATGTATAGTGACCAGTGTGGGGGCCAAAACCGAAATATTAAAATGGCACTCATTTGTGATTACATTGCAACATCCCAAGAATGTTAAATAACTGTGATAGATCATAAATTCCTGGTATCTGGCCACTCTCATCTTCCTTGCGACCAAGACTTTGGGGTAGGTAATTGAAAAAGAAAAAAAGTTTCACAAAGATGTTTATGTGCCAGATCATTGGATTACAGTTATTGAGTCTGCGCGAAAGAAGGTCCCATTCGTAACAATAAAAATGACGAAACACGATTTTTTTTCCACAAAAAATCTTGAAAAGGCGATAACTAATAGAAAAACTGATGAAGAGGGTGATAAGGTAGAAGGGATGAAAATGCAATCGGTATACATCGGAAACTAAACATCGATTCCAGTTCAAATATTCAAATTCTAGGGATGTGCTATTCTGTACTACTAATGTGGCAAAACGTAAGAGAGTTGAGGCAGTAGAGAATATGGAATTACTTTACCCTACTGGAAGGCCGATAGAGAAAAAGAAAATGGCGAATCTCAATGAGCTACTTCCGTATGTTCCGCCAATTCACCATCCATTTTATAATAATTTACGCACTACTGTGTCAGCCCAGGATGATCTCGTCGATGATGAAGAATACTTTTCTAATTAATACTTATTTAAAATATATAATAATAACTGTTTCTACTTTTATTCATAAAATAATGTTCTTTTCGGTTATAATTGCACAAGTGCATAAAAATTACCGATAATTTTGCAAGAAAGCGTGTTATCTAAAAATTGCACAAGATTTTTTTCATATTTTGGCGAAAAAGCCCGACTCCGAAGGAGGAGGGCTCTTTTACAAAATATGAAAATAACGGACTGCAATTTTTATAGATAACACGCTTGAATGTAAAATTATCTGGTCATTTTTATGCACGAGTGTAATTCAATGGAATATTTCACGAATAAAGAAATAAGTATTGATTTTTTTCTGAGAAAAATCACATACTACTGACAAAGACTATGAATAAAATTATGCTAGACATGCTTTCAAACAATTTTTCACTTTTTGAATTATATCTGACATTTATCAGTATTGTCAGTCAGTGTTGTTGTTATTGGTGTCATGCCGACGGGATGTTTTCGCAGTGCAATCATCGCTCCGCAGTGCAATTACCGCTGTAATTTTTCGATAATTGCATTCCTCTTATGACATATATTATACATGAGGGAAATATTCATTTAAATTTCTTATTTTAAAGGCATAGGCCACTTGACACTTTATGCTTAAATCAAACAATGTTAAAGACCTAACCCACATCAAACTCTTAATTTTTCAATTTTTTTTTATATATTTATTTCTCTTGTAAACAAGCCTTGTTTCACAAAAACAAAATAAAATTGTTTATCTAGTATTAAGCACTGTCAATATTAGGTAAATATTAAATTATTTCAAAACTCTGATTTTGGGCTTGGGCCACTGTTGCTCTCAGCGCATCATCTGTGCATTAAAGTTTGTATTTGTATCTTTTTATTTTTATCCTGATGATGGTCTAAGACCGAAAATAGTAGGACATTTTATATTTTTTTACATTAAATTATTGTGGTTTGATTTGGTGTTTTATTGATATAAATTGTTTTTTTATAGAGCTCAGTTATTTTTATAGCATATTTTAAGACATGGCATATTGAACTGCCCTTTTAGTGTTTATTATTTCTTTTAGTAGCAACTTTTAGTATTCACTAGGACCATTCAATAATTAATGTTGTCTAAGTTAATATAAGAAAACACCAGACTAATGTAGCAACAAAGACTTTATTACTCTTATAATTTTTAAAGATGTGTCAATTTTGATTCAAGTATTTGCTAAAATTTTTAATCTAAACGTTGCTAATATTTTTCTATATTTGCGATGTTAATGGATTTTAATAATTGCACCATGCACTACAAAAATTTTACAAAGATATCCTCTAAATTATTTTAAATTTCTGTATATTATTAAATTCTTACGTTAATTCCATAATTTTTCATTGAAACGGTTTCATTTAATCAAAAACAAAACTGAAATTTGTAATTAATGGGCATCCAGAATAAAATAGCCTACGGAACAGGTCCACTTGCTTTCCCTTTTTCTTCTTCATCTGTCAAAAATAATGTATGTATAAAAAACGAATCCTAAAAATTAAAAACTCATTTCTATTGCTATATATTTTACTAGTAAAAATTGATGGGAGCAGAACGGACCACCACCAGTGATTTTACAATTTCCGTTGGAAAGCAAATTACAAGTTTGTCAGTATTAATTTTCATTATGTAAAAATATCAATTCATCACATCTATGTTGCAGATGGAGTTAGTCCCGTGCGACGGGAGTGAATCACATACGGTCGGTCCCCCTTTTTTTACCACACCCCTACTCGTCAAAGTTAATAATTTGTTGGACATACAATATTTATATTCGGGCAACTCTGCGGTTCGAAATTACCAAACTGTTCATTGAGGTTTTTACGAGTGAAACAGATGCTAAATATACGTTTATTACAGTGTAAAGTTTTTACTGTTGTTTTATTTCACGCAAGGGATAGGCAACAAACTCAGCAATGATATAAAAATTAAATATGCTTATGTGAATGGTTTCTGGATATATATTTACATCTTGAAAGTAACAAGGGTTTATCTCATTCAAATATTTGTTAGCTTTATTACATCCATTGTAAGCTAAACAAATTAGAGGGAAGTTACCTCCTGTTGTGGAGAAACATTTGACAATAAATATTCTAATAAAAAAAAATTGTAAATCATAATAAGAAATAGTAGAAATGATCTTCGGCATACAATAATTGAAAATTTAGAAAGTTTAATCAATTATTTAATAAAGTCATTATTTTAAAATACAAATTAGAAACATATTTTTGTACACATAAGCGAAATTACAGCGTTTGGTGCGGACTGTCATTAGCGTTTTATAGTGAGTCCGCATAGCAATTTGATTGGAAGTTCAGGAAAAAGTGTATTTATTAACTAAGAAAAAGCTTTAAAATTAAAAATAAATAAATGTCGTTGCTGAGGAGATAAAATTATTATTGATAAAGAAAGAAGTAATAAAATATTTACAAAAAAGACAGCTGGATATCATAGGAAAGGTTGATTAAATAGTAAAAACTTTAAAAGTTCCTATATTGTACATAAAAATAACTTTAAATAAGAAATCAAAGAGTTCTAATTTAATTGAACTGTTCCAAAGCATATTTAGTTTGAAAACAAGCTAATTTACCAAACACCTACTTGAACATCCAACCTCACTCTTACACACCAATGATACTACGACACTTGTGATAAAAAACAAAATTTAGATTTCCTTGAAGAACTTGTAATATAAAGATATCTATAGTCTGTATAGAAAGGACAAGGAGTAATAAATTATTCATTTAAGTAGATTTCATAAACGTACCAAAATATATTTTAAGAGGGTATACCGTGTTGATGCAAGTGTTGATGATATTGTGAAATTAACGGCTGCTATGTTGTGTGTTGCTAAATCAACAATTTATAGACTACTAAAATAAAGCAAGAATGGAACTCTTCAACCCCCTAAAACTCCTTCAGACCGAAAACCAAATGAGATCGATGAGTCATTAAAATAAAAACTAAGGCGTAAAGTCCATGGATTTTACTTACGAAAGGAAATTCCAACACTTGACAAAATTATGACATCAGTGCAAGAAGATACGGACTATACAAAATTCTCCAGAATGACATTATACAAACTTTTGAAAGACATGGGTTTCAGATATACAAAACATAATGGAAAATCTCTCTTGATAGATAAACCGGAAATAGTTTTTTGGAGAAGAGACTATTTAAGAAGCATTCGACATGCTAGAGAACAAAATTTGAAAATATTCTACTTAGACGAAACATGGATAAATGCTGGATATACAGTTTCCAAATCTTGGCAAGATGAAATCATTAAAAGCGGAAGGCAGGCATTCGTGGAAGGTTTGTCGTTAGGTTTGCAGCCACCATCTGGAAAACGAAAAAGACTTATCATTGTCCATGTTGGAAGTTCTGAAGGTTTTGTTGATGGTGGATTATTAACTTTTATTTCAAAACGCACGGGGGACTATCACGAAGATATGAATGGGGATGTCTTCGAGGAATGGTTTGTACAAATGTTGGATCTGATTCCAAAAGGGGCTGTTATCGTTATGGACAACGCAATAAGTTACCATTCACGGTTACGAGAAGCATTGCCCACAAGTCGTTGGCGTAAAACAGAGCTTTTGGAGTGGCTTATTTCGAAAAATATTAAGTTTCCAAAAGATCCACTAAGGAAAAAACTTTACAGAATTACAAAAATGAACATGAATAAATACAAAATCTACATTGTAGAAGAAATGGCTTCTTCTCGTGGTATATCAGTTTTTTTATTATTCTTATTTCTGGATAGTTTCACACAAAAAACTAGATTTTCGTAGAGAGTTCACCGGATTTAACGTAATTCTCTAGTTTTTTTGCTATTTTCATATCCACGCATAGTTACACTATTTGACGTCTTGACCAGAGGGAAGGTTCATTGGCTTCTATAAAAAGATTGTCTATTGGACTGGAGCGAGAGCATTCAACCTTTCTAAATAAAACAATTTTTATACTTTCTACATCTGCAAATTTTATTGGAATCTGAACCAACAATAAGTATATTATTAAATAAATTGCTGTGATGCCAATGCTTTAATCTAGCAAATAAAATTTTAAATTTTCGATTTGAGAGAATATTGGGCCTTTTATTGTTATCTGATACGAATTATGTACGCGCCACCTTTCGCATTGTGCCAATAATCGAGTGCATTTATAGCACACGGGATAATCCAGTATCCTAACAATGTAAAAACCTAACAAATGTTGTTTTTTACATTTTTTTCCAAATTAAAAGCCAGCATATAAAGCTCGCATAAATTGAACCCTTGCAAAAATGTAGGTATAATGTTTATTTTATTATTGTTTTTTTTTTACCACGAAACATTTTAAAACCACTGCAATGAATACAATTTGCATAGTACATAAACACAAATATTTAAATACAGATCCATAAAAAAACTCACAGGAAATAATGGTTAGTTTGAAGTTTACGTATTAGATAATGCATTCGCTTAGTTCTTTTTGCTGTTTTAAAAATATGTTGAAAAATACTGCATTGGGTTTTTTTTCGTAATGGGTAAACTATTACTACAAAATCTAAGAATCTTTTCCTAAAGTTACTACTTTTGTGCAGATATCGAACAACTTTTAATATAAATTAAGTATTTTTTTTTTATTTTCAAAATGCACAAAATTTTTTCAATGGCCATGTTAACAAGTCTAGTATACCCTTCTTTCCAATGTTTACCTCTTCCAGGTAACCATATTTTTTGCAGCTTTCCCTTTAATTATTATTACCTTTTTTATTATCCCTCTATAATTGCATGAATTTTATTTTTTTTTGTACATTTTAACCTAGAAATATTTTTTTATTGTGTAATCTTACCAATATTATATTATATTATATTTTTGTATGTAAATAATTTAAACTTTCTATGATATACTGACAATTAATTATGTTCTATGATAAAATAAGGCAGACATATTTGTATTGAACTTCTAAAAGGAAACAGTGTCGATTAATAATTGAATTAGGATTGCTCGAGAGAAGCAGTCAGTGAGAGCCCATCGGTCAATTGAGATCAAGGAATAAGCGAATAAGTTTGAATCTTAGACGAATAATTTAAGATGGACCTAGAACGGTACAATGTTACTTGAAGCCTTGTAAGCAAAAACATAGGCGTTGCCATATTTCAAAATTTGCTGAAATTGTTTAAAGTAGGCAACGCCCCATTATTTATTAATCGTTAATTATTAATTAATCGTAAAGAGGAATGCAAGAAAATGGCTGCTTGCTTTTGTTAATGTTTTAGTTTGGTTTTTGTGAACTTGGTAATAATTAAGCTATTTAAAGTTTTTATATACTGTTTTTGGTGCTATTTTACTATTAAGACAATGGGTAGAACGTGTTTTATGTGCAAAATATTGAGATGATTTCTGTTGAGTGAAGATAGCCTGTTTCGTTATACACTGCGATAAAACAAAAACAAGCCGCCGCGTATTGACTTCAATCATCTTATATTATTATTCCAAGGTTTACATCATCAGTAAGTGATAAAAAGCAGTCTTAAAAAATAATTCCTGGTGAATTAAATAAAAACGAAAAATCACATCATAAGTGATCAAAGAGTATAACTAAGGACATTTGTAACTATTAGCAATAGAATTCTGTGCCCAAGAGTGCCTAAGAAAAGGCCTCAACACAGCAAGAATATTTATTGCATCTGATAGTCAGGCTGCTTTGAAGGCTCTGAAGTCCACAACCTATGAGTCAAAAATAGCCTGGAATTGTAAACAATCCCTTAAACAACTGGCTAGTCGCAACAAATTAAAGTTGCTATGGGTGCCAGGGCATAAAGGAATTGTCGGAAATGAGATTGCCGATAGTCTCGCAAAGGAAGGAGCTTGTGCTCCTTTTATCGGACCTGAACCATTTTGTGGCATATCAAAAAGCCGCATAATGGAAGAAGTTCGAAAATATGAAAAGGAACTCAGTGCAGCCTACTGGAAAAATGTTCCAGGCCAAAGACAGGCAAAAAGGATATTACGACCCTCTGCCCGCTACGCGAAATTACTCTTAGAGCTTCAGAAATCTGATCTCAGAGTAATTACAGGAATTCTCACTGGACACTTCTCACTCAGATACCATCTCTGCAAAATGGGCATATTGGACAGTGGGACATGCAGATTCTGCGATGAGGCAGATGAGACATCAGAACATATTATCTGCAATTGCAGAGTAATTGTTCGGCAACGCCATAAATATCTGGAACAGGTATTCCTTGATCCTGATCAGATTACAAACCTAGCTCCAAAACGGATAATGGACTTTCTTAGAAGCCTAGACCTTTTGGACTAAAATATAGATGTAGGGTATACACAAAAGATCTTATAGGTCGCAGTGTAGTAAGGTCAACTGGGCCAATCGACCCCTTCTGCAATCTACAAGGACATTTGTATGTATAAAAGCCAACTGTACAAGATAAGAGCGAATCCTCAATTTTCATGCATAGTCTGGTTAACAAATAATACATGTATAAACAAATAACCACAATATCGCTTTTGAACTGCCATCCACGAATTTTCATAAAATATTTTAATATTCACAGAAAATTAGGGACGAGGTGTCATTCGATCGGGATTAATATTCAATATTAGAAAATCTTGAATATGTTTCCAGATATTCAAAAAACTACTACTACTTTGTTTACTTTTCCTTAAATGATCCACATAATAATCCGGATAAAATCACGCCTTGGTGGTAGGAAACATTTATAAAATTAAATTAATTGAAATCCACAAAGTTAATCCTAGTTTGGTGAGCAAACAAAAAAGTCTTCCTAAAGAAAACATATTGTTTTTGAATGAGGAATCCAAGTTTTATTTACTTCACAATGATATTAAATATCAATACTGGCTTTCAATATTTAATTGAACTTATTTTGAAATTATATATCTTATAGATATTAGGTAGTCAGTTGAAAATTTTTTGTATAAAATGTGTGTGGCAGTATTGGCGAAAGCGAGTAAAGGTAGAATGGGGAAAACAAACCCATTCTCCATTTGTTTACCTGTTATTTGTGAGCTGTGTTTTAGAATAAATACATCAACACACGTACCATCTTTCACTAACGATCCTCACCACACAAATTTAAAAACAGAAATAGTTGAATTAATACGGAATCAAATGGTTGATATTATTGTTTTCCCCATTCTACTGACACATACTGCAGCGCCTATCCATTCGTCAAATTTAATAGATGGTTAATAAGCATATAATCTTTTTTCAAATTAATATAAAAATCTACCAAACAAAAACACTGGTTTGCTTAAAAAATATTCATTTTTTACAAAATGTTTTCATTAAGTAATCTTTTTTTTAAACAGTTATTTAGGGTTAATATTATAAGATGGAATTCATCACACAATTTTAATTATTTTTATTAAAGGTTCGTAATTATTCTCTAATTCTTTCACAAAATAAACATATTTAACGACTCTTTATATAACGAAATTAGATAGCTGAATAGAGAGTAATTTCTTTCAAAAAATTCAATTTACCACCGAATGAAAAGAAGCCAAAGAGTATAACGTAGGTCATAATATAAATAAGGTCAAGCATATAAGTGATATGAAAAAGTCAAGTGCAGTGGTGGATAAATTGGGTAAACATTCTGAGAGTCGAAATGAAGATTATATAAATTTTTGTGGTGTTTTTTATTTGTTAACCATATCAGGATACCAAGGAACCAAATTTTCTTGTATTTAGCTCAAGGACCTGCTACTTTTGTTTTGCAATGTATTACAGAAAGTATTTTTCCGATTATGTTTAGAGGTGCCTACTAAATGTAAATTTAAATTGTCGGGATGAAAGGGCGTCGGCATCAGTCACCATCTTGAAGAACATATTAAAGGCCCAAAAAAACACTTGGGTAATTATTTACAAAAGCTACTTCTGGCCTATCTTCAAAATTTTTTTAAAAATAGATTAATTAATACTTAAAAACAACGAATTGAGTATTTATTTAGTGCGCTCAAGCATATTTTTTTCAAAATTAATTTTTAAAATTGGAACTATTTTTCGATCGCGTTGCCACTTTAGCATTATGGCGTCTGTAAATATTAATACGCCAATAGTAATAAACGTGTTACATTTTAAATTTTACTGAAAATATCAGAAAGTCCGCACTTAGCACATATAGTGTTTTGTTTAATAATATTATGGCTTAACAAAAACTGCACAATATCAGTTTTATTTAACCGAATACTTTCAAAAAAAGCAAGCAAAAAAAAGCAGTTTCAAAACTGACTAATCTATGATCTATATAACGGCACAATCTATTCTGAATTAGAGAATCGATATATCGGATTGTTTTGACCACAGAATTATATACATAATTGACAAATAAAAAAAACCTGTTATAATATTAATTACAATTAATAAAAATTATTACAAATTATACAATAATCAAAATTACATACCATATTATCTAAAATATATAGAAGCATTCGAAGAATTATCCTTTAGAAACCATTGGATTTGTGTTGGAAAATACAAGCCAGTATTTACATATATCAGAAACTAGAACTTACATATCTTCTGAAGCCTTTTTATAGTTCAAAGATTGGTTTGGTATGATGGGTCCGCATCATTTTTTCATTGCATACCACAATATTTTGATGTAGAAAAAATGGGTTCCTCCATTTCTGCTTTTATTGTCCCCAAGACTATTGACGTGACGTTAAAAGCAGTTTTTCGAACCAAAAAAGAATTGGAAATCTATCTTTTTTCTTTGTTTTTTTTACATATCTTGGTGCCTAATCAAATATTTTGGTACCTTTTAAATAAATTTCTAACCATCTATCGCAGCAAATATAAAAAGCTGTTAGCTATTTTCTAGCTAGATTTTTCAGAATCGGTAAGATTAATAACTAAATTAACAAATGTTCTACTACACTTGTTTAGCAGCTGCCAGTAACGTAAAGGCAATTGGAAATGCACTAGTGACTAGCAGAATTGATTAATCTTTTTATTAACCATGTTTCATATATTACGTTGAATATTTTAACAAAATAACAGAAAATAATTTGTTAAAATCAAACGTAATTAATTAAAATAATTAAAAACACTTAATTTCAGGAGTTTATACCCGCCCATGCTTATATACTGATAAGCGAGAAATCGGTGTTGACGTACGGGCGATCATCTGTCAAACTATTGTATCCTGTAAGAATTTAATTTATTTTCGTTCTCGAGAATAAAAAAAGCGCCCTGATAACAGGACTATTGAGTGACCCTTCCGGTTTGGAACGACAGAAAGGTTCGACTTGTTCTATGGGTCACTAGCTACAAGTTATTTTTCGGCTCATTGCCGACGAACCAACAACGGTTGCCCTGCCGTTTTGTGAGCTTTTGACCGAACTTTATTATAACTTCTGTGCTGTTAATTTTCCCCTTCGACAACTGTATTGTTTTATTGATTCGTTTACTAGCATTATTTCATGATTAAGTTTATTTTTATCGGTAATTTTTGTTACCTCTCCTAATTTTATGACCCAACGTTTTGCCGCTTGGGAAATATAATGAATTTTTTACGAGATAGATACAGCAATAAAATAAGCGGGCACTAGTGCATACGCTAGTAGCTGCGTTTTTCTTGAGATAAAACAAAGGGCGGTAATCTTTAAAATAAAGTGTGTTTCGGCTTTAATTAATAAAGGATAATACCGGGTGTTCCAGACGTTTCTGACCCATTTTGACCCCAAAATATATCCGAACTTAAAAACCATAGAGAAGTTTAACATGTTGATCACATTTTAGGTGAAATTGATTGTACTAACCCTTACTTTTTGGAAGTCCATCTTATTAAGGATAATAAAAAACTCTTCGTTTTAACAAAACTTCCAATATTTATTTAAAAATTGCTTTTTTAAAAGACTCAATGACAGCTGTTTCGCTATGAAGCATCGTCAGATTGACATTTAAGTTACATTTTGTTTGTTTGTAGCTAGGTACCTGATGTTTAGCCTTAATACTACCTATAAGCAATTTTTAAATAAATATCGGAAGTTTTGTTAAAACGAAGAGTTTTTTATTATCCTTAACATTTTAGGTGGCTATCTATTATTACTCCAAGATATTTTATGTACGATTTTTCTTTGATTTCAATATTCTGTTCAAAGGTTAGTGGGCCAAGGTCGGGCAAACTGATTTCATATGAAGTACATGGGACATAGCACGTTTTTCTGTATTTTCCGTTAATTTGTTTGCTTGCAACCATTTATAAATATTTGAAAAATCTCTTTCGACTTCATGTTTCAAGTCTATCCAATTTGACATTGAGTAGAATAATGCCAAGTCGTCTGCAAAACTAATTATTTTGGCATTTGATTGGATTTCCATTAAGTTGTTAATGTATAAGGTAAAAAGAATAGGACCCAGTACAGTACCCTGTGGAACACCATATTTAATTACCATTTTATCACTTGCGTGCCCTTCTATTTCAACAGACTGAACTCTGTCGGTTAAATAACTTTTTATAAGTTTGTATACTTTTCCCCGTAATCCGTAACCCTTTATTTTTTCCAATAATATTTTATGAGATACCGTATCGAAGGCCTTTGACAAATCTACGAAAACACATAACGCAGGTAATTTTTGGTCTAAAGCTGTATATATCTCTGTTGTGAGTGCCAAAATTGCATCTTCTGTAGAGCAACCTTTTTTAAATCCGTACTGGTTCTTAGATATAACATTTAATATTGTCAGAAAGTTATTAATTCTTGATTTTAGTGATTTTTTAAAAATTTTTGATATATTAGATAAAAGAGAAATTGGTCGGTAGTTTTCTATTTTGTTTGTGTTTCCACTTTTGTATATTGGACTTATTGTGCCTATTTTTAAAAAACTAGGAAATACTCCTGTTTTAAACGATTTATTTATAATAGATTTCAAAGGCTTAGCAATTTCATATCAAATATCATTTAATGTTTCTGAGCGAATACCATCCCATACTGGAGATTTTTTTTTAAGTTTTGTATTATAAATTATATAATTTAATAAAAATCCTTAAGACGTTCTAGGTGTTGTCCATTTTGGTCTATACGTTTTTGTAACCCGAATAAAAAGTTTTGAAAAGAATTTCGCAACATTTGTGGAGTAATTTCATGAAATGCTCGGATAATGTTACATCTCAGTTGTTCTAGAGTTTCTGGAATAGGATTATAACACCTACCTTTGATAAAAGACCATATAAAAAGTCTGGAATTGTCAGGTCTGGTGAGTGAGCAGGCCACTCAAGCTCTCCCAATCCAACTATCTCCAAATGTTTCTGTTAAAGAATTTCTAGCCACAAGTTAAAAGTGTGGTCTTGCTGAAAGTAAACTGAATTTATGATGCCATCTTGTTCCATTTGTGGATCTAGGTAATTTTGTAACATGTCTGTGTAGACATTACCAGTATTTGTAGTTTCTTGAAAGAAGAACGATCCATATATTTTTTCTTTAGAAACGCCACACCAAACGTTTAACTTTGGTGAATATTTTTCATATTCCTCAATTACCCTTGGATTTTCAGACCTCCATATGCGACAATTATGTTTATTACATCTCCCGTTTAAATGAAATCCAACCCCATTTTACATTTTAAGTAAAACAACAGAAATCTAGTAATGTCTCAGAAAAAACAATTCTGGTTTGAAAATCCCTTTTATATATTTTTTGGTGTATCTGTATTTTATGAGTTAATTTCAATACCTTCATACATCTCTGAACTTTGGTTTTTGAATTTCCAGTTGTGGATGATACTTTGCGAAGAGATATTCGATTATTATGTTCTTGTAATGTTTCTTGAATACGTAAGAGTTTTAAAAAAAATATCATTACGTGAGAGAACATGGTGGAGATAATGTTGAGAGGGAAAAGAGAATGATTGAAGGTGAGCGAAGCCATAGAGAGAGTGGTATGAATGATATAAAAAGGAGTGTATGAGGGACCACCGCCCGCCTTGAAGTATGCTAGGGCAGTAATTCCAAGGAGGAAGTAATAGCAAGTTATGAGGTGAGGATTCTCGAAAGTGAGTTCAACACTGTAAGGGTCTTGCATTGGATCCATTAGGACTTCCCATCTTAACCCGAATTAAAAAAAATAGATTATGGAGTTAAATAAAAAGAAATATTGACTTTTTAAGTTAAAATCTGTTCTATGGTAAAAAGTTAATTAAAATTATATTATAAGGTGAAGGTATATAACTCTTATAAGACCAAAGATCGGCAATGTTGATGAGATAAAATTTCGAGTAATTATTTGAATAAATTAGCTTTTTTTGTAAATAATGATATTGGTAGTAACTTGATACGTTTCAACCAATAATTACACATTTGTTTGTAAAGTTTAAAGTTTTAACTTTGTTAATAAAACTTAAAAACTAAATAAGCGATAACTCATCTTTCTTACTATGAATGGTAACGTTGCATAACAACAACAAAATTACCAGAAGTATACTTAATTTTACTGGGTATATTTTTGTTGGAATATTAAGAGAATTACATTTCGTCGTTAGTTTTCCATAATGTTTCTACTCCCCGTTAATATTAACGAGAATTGCTTGGATGTACTATATGCACATACGTTTATATGCTCTAAATGAGGAAAAATGCTATGTGCTTTTAGTAAATATTAATGATTCATTAAATTTGCGGTTGGGTATCTGGTCTCTCAAAAGTATTTCATATAACTATAATAGGTAAATTTGAATTTGACTGAGAAGTTCAAATTAGCAATGAGGTTTTCCTACATGTTTATAAATATCTACACCAGTAAAACTAAAAGTTTTTATAAAATACAAGAGAATAACAGTTTTCTTACGGGCCCGTGCATTTAATTTCATATTTCAATATGTCAATGCTTATACTTACTAAATTGGCATTCTTATTATTTATTATTAATAATAAACTTTATTGTCGAAAAAATTTTAAAATTTGGGGACAGAGCTGTTTAAAAAAAAAGCAAATCACAAAGAACAAAATAACAAAACATACCTATAAAACAGTAATACAAAAGTATCTAAAAGTAATAAAAAAACATACAAACAAATAAAACTTCACAATATTAACATTGCGAAAGGTCAGTTAAAAATATAACTGGATACTTTATGTATACATTATACAATGAGAAAAATAAGTAAATAATAAATAATATATGAAAAAATTAAATTTGAGATTTTAATTTAGTCAAAATAACAATCAAGAACAAAATAAATAAATATCATCAATTAACCTTCCAATGCGTGATATGATCCTAAATATTTTATGTAAAAAAGTCGTCAACCGCCTCTCTACCAAGTATAATTTTAAAGCGTTTCGAAATGCGGTTATTGATGAAATGGACTTTATTTCACTGGGTAGATTGTTGTGCATTTTCTTAGCGTTATAAAAAATAGAGCTTTTGATTAGATGTTTTTTCGCCACTTTTAAGCTTTTTAACCTTAAAGTCTTATTATGCTGCAGATATTGAGAATTGTTGCTTTGTGGATGACAGTGACATTAATGATGATATTATGCATAATGTCAATGTCAATGGTGGTGATAAAAATGTATTTTTTGACTTTTTTTGAAATTTATTTTCTACATTAAGATTACTTGGTAAAGCTATATCTTATTATTAGATACATTTTAAAAGTGGTTTTATCTTGAACTATTTTGGTCTATTTTCTATTAATGTTTTGTCAGTCATTATTTAATTATTCCAGTATATTGAGATGAATTAATTTTGTATATAATTTGTATCTTTAAATTGATTGTTTGCTCTAGTTAATTAATTTATTAATTTGATTTATTTTATCAATATGATTCACGTTGGTTCTGTCAATTTATAATGATTTACTTTATTTATTTTTATTTTTAAAATTGTTTACTAATATAATAATTACTTTTTCTTATGTTTTATATAGGGAGCCTTATAAAAGTTTTTTAACTAGCTAAGTCAAATTATTTTATGATTGAATTTGAAATCCGACTCTTTATCTTGGGTAGGATTCAAGAGAAACTAAATATTTAAAAATTTTTATATAATACACTAAAATTTAATTGTTGTAATTGTTCATTAAATAAAACGTACAAAAACTATTAATGGGTTTCCAAATGCTTATTACATTAAAATTATAAATGTCTAGATATGACAAAAATGAAAATGATGTACAAACAATTATCCACAGTAACAAATCGAAAATATAAGTCTTTAATTATTGAACGTACCTTGTATCTTAAAGTCTTTTCGTAATATCGTCCACGTCAGGCGGAAGATGCCGAAACACAGAGATCGGCTCCAAACGGATTGTATTCACTTCGAACATGATTCCAATATGGCTGCTGGCTGTGCTATGTGTGATGATGATGTAAAAAAATCTTCTAAATTTAATGGTAATCTGGATCTGTTATCTTAAATTTACTGCTTTGGTAAGTGATTTAATATTTTTAAAATACTTTTATACACATATTTATAATGTTAAATGTATTAATTTAACATAAATTAACTTTTGATTAATGAAATTTTTTTAGTTACCAATCGACAACTTTGATGTCAATCAAGCCGGAACCAGAATGATAAGAGAGAGAGAGATAATTTATTTCCTGACCTTTTTATAGTTTCGCCAGATTGTGACAAGATTGACTTATAATTCTACCTTCAACTGTTTATCTTTTCAAAAAATAACCCAAATTTCCAAGTAATGAGGTAATGATTTTACATTTTAGAATATATCTTTGATAATATAAAGATAGTTTATCTTCTTATATTTACTAAATATCTATTTACATTATTTTTATCTCACTTTTTCCCTATAAAATTTTGATTTGAAATAGGCTGTTTTTAGTGCTGTCAAATTCATTCTATACTTTCAAAATTTGAGTTAAAACTATAAATTACTCTTAAAATTACTCATAAATTTATTAAACTAATCCTATTTCAACTTTTAAATACTAATTTAAACTCTAAGAACTAGATGAAAATTATTAAGATATCCTTTTTATTATAACTCATTAAGGTAAGTTTTACTTATTAATTTTTCTGAGCTTAGTTGTTCATCTCAATATATTTTTAGGGTTTCAGGTAGTAATAGTTTAGCTAGATGAAGAAATGGATGTAATGTATCCATTTAAATAATGCTTTTATTTGTTTCTCATTTGTAAACGTTAGTTTCTAAAAACACAATATTAATCAAAAAAGTTTATTTATTTTATCAAGTCACTAACTTGTAAAACTAACAGCTAACTTGCAAAATTTTTACAAGTTAGTAGTATTATTTACATTAGTGTGATTGGGGTAACTAAAGATGTTTTGTTGGTCTACTTGAATCAACTATCAGCTAGATTCAGCCCTAATGCTTTATGGGCAAAATGGTCTATGCTGAAAGGCTTCTTGGAAATGAAAGAAAATGCCCCTGTTCTAAGGTTTGTTTTCCTAAAAAAATTATTGAAATATGACGTTTAGTTTTCATTTGCAGATTTCAAAAGGTAATTTTTTTGGAATTTATCTAACCTTTTTACAAATGAGAAACAAATAAAATATAAAACAATACACGCAAAGTAACGGCTTTTACTGGCTCAAGGAGGTAACTGACTAGCCTGTGGCTCGTCAATTATATCCTCCAGAAAAAACCCTTTTGTTTTCACCCCCCAGTATACCAAAAAAAGACTTTCCACTGACTTTTTTTTTATTTACAGCAAAGTGTTTTGTATAGTTGAGATTCTTGAACATCCTGTCCTAACCTAACACAACCTAACCTAACCAGAAGAAGCTTTGCCAAAGGTACTCAAACATCTGCCTTAGTTTTTCTTTACGCACCATTCTTTTTCTTACATTTGATATATAAATGTGTAGAGGTGTAAGATTTAGAATTACTTCTAATGCTGGCATTGGGTACGTTGCTCTATAAGTGACATGAACGTACTATAGATATGTCAATCCAATGCAGATGCTTAGTTTGCATCCTAAATTATTTTTGTTGTCTTACTCAGTGCTTTTTTTGTGGGTGTCAGAATTATTTGTTATCAAGTGTGAAATCTAAATATTTTACTTGTGTCCCACTCTATTACACTATTCTCTGGTGTATCGAAGAGCTTGAAGTGTGTTCTCAGTTTTACCTCTAGCGTATATGACAATGTCGTCAGAATATCCTTTGCATTATGTACCGGCTCAACGGTCCATCTACCCTGAGGCTACATAAAAAGGGATGATAATACTGCCCCTGAGGACACCCTCTGTAAAAATGATGACAGTATTTTAACTTGTGTGCATTTTCACCTTTCTTCTTAACAGTAGACGTAATATTTAATGTGGTACTACATCTTGTTGTGTAACCATACTTTTCCACACACTTTTTCTTAAATTTTAAAATAAATTGAATTGAGTTTTTTAGGTTTTATTTATTTATAACTGTTACCTTGAAAAACCAAAGATTTGCACTCGCTTAATCCAAATGTTTTATTTCAATATATAATTATTCTGGCTATTATTTTTATTACTACTTGTTGTTTTAGGTTACTTTTTGATGAGGTCTACTACTTGAGATTATTTACATTAAGGAGGTAGTTGCTTAATCTGAATAAAATTTTATGTTAACTTTTATATGCATAACATATTTTATATCCGCGTGAGTTGCTTTTCCATGTGAATGAATTTTAAAACCCCAAAATTATGAGCGCCAAGTGGGGCGTTTTTTAATTACTTTGTCAAAAAATACAGTCAAAAAAAGTTATTCTATAGGGACATATTAAATCATCATAGGCCCTTTTGGCAGGAAGTCTTCTAATGGAGCAGACTGAAATAAAGTCTCGTGTTTAATTATAACATATTTTATTGACTTACAATTGGTGCTAATGTTAGTGGCAAAAAATAAATTTTTTTAAGAAGTTTTTCAGACATCTCATTTTATTAAATTTACAAATAAAATGTTTAAATACTTGTTTTTTTACTTCCAGTCTATATACCGAACTTTATTGACTTATATTAAGGTAGTAAAGTTGTTCATTTTTAACCAAGGTAGAAAATGACCAGGGACCACTCGATTAACACTAAAACTTTATCCATTCGACAGAATGCAAGGTTAATTGGAAAGACAAAATGAAAAAAATATTTTTCTATTACTCCTTTAATGGTCCATCTACTGATTCAAAAATAAAAATTAAATGACTCATTCATGTATTTTTATAGCTATTTTAACAACACAATATTTATTTATCAAATCAAAAGAAAAATTATTGGATATGATATGTTATTGATGATCTTTTCACTGTCATATCATGTCATGTCATGGTAGAGTCCGTGAATGAGGAAGAAGATTTTGGTAGAGATTTGACATGGTATATAATTTTGTCAGAGAATTTAGGAAATGGTAAAGCATCATCTAAAAGTGCTTTAACGCACATTGTCATTGAAAGAGCTGTGCTCTCGAGACACGTCACCTCGAGAGTACAGCTCTTTCAATGACAATGTCCGTCAAAGCACTTTAAGGCAATGCTTTGCCAGTTATATCAAGATTCTCCAAACTTCGAGCATTCTTTAAAAATCAGTCTGTTGGCTATCAACCCAAACAAGCCAAAACACTCACCATAGAAGAATTGGTAAAATTTGTGAAAGAGGCACCAGATCAACAATTTATTTTGGCAAAGGTAATAATTTTAGATGTCATTTCAATATTTACTAATAATTTTGTGTTCTTGTTAGATTTTTGGTTTAATCGCCGTCGCTGGTGGTTGTCGCTGCGAAGAAAATGTCTTTGGATGACATCCAGGAAACTTCTACATAATTGGTAATCACAATACCTTTCTCAAAAACGAATCAAAGAAGAGTATTTACGGTCATTGATAAAATGGACGGTATAAGTGTGTTGGAACTGTTCCGAAAATACGTTGCCTTGCGGCCCAAAGGTTTAGGTCACAACAAATTGTTCGTAGGATACCGTAATAGCAAGTGCATTTCCCAGAGTGTTGGAATTCTTACAGTCGATGAAGTTCCCAAGAAAATAGCTGAATTTCTAGGATTAGCAAATCCTGAGTTGTACACCGGCCATAGTTTTCGCCGCAAATCGGCGACTTTACTAGCAAATGCGGGAGCGGAAGTATATTGAGGATTCGTTGGAAGGAAAGAACAAAGTGGTTAAAATTATCCAGGAAGGAAAAAGTTTTGTGCAAGTCTTAACTGGGAAACCTAAAGAAATTATTAGTACCTACAAGTGCTAGCTCGAGTTCCACTTTCCACGATGGTTTACCGAAAGTTGAAATAACTGGGAATACAGATTGCATAATTCATGTTACTTTTAATGTTTAGATTGTCTTTAATTACATGTTTATTAATTTTGTATTTTTCACAATAAATTGTTTGATTCTTACCTTGTTTCATTAGAGTCCGGTAAAAATGCAAATGCGTTTTACAATAAAGATTTTTATATGTACAAAATATAAAAGGTGTATTATTGTCCCGAATCCATTAAAGACCTCGAAGCTTCGCTTCTTAATATTTAATGGACAATAATATCTCACTTTTCTACCTTTCTACCATAATTACATATACATTAAATAACCCGTTTCAAATAAGTACTTTATTAATCAATGTAGTATAAATACATTCGTGCATTTTAATTTTTATTTTTATGATTTCTAAAGAATTTTAAATTATTACAAACATGTTTGCTGAATATTTAATGACATCGACTCGTTTACCTAGCCCGTTAAGGCCGGGCATTGGCAGTGTATTTAATATAGGCAAACGCGACGTCCTTTCAAAGAGCTTTTAGCAAAAACTATAAGGCAATGAAAATTGAAAAAAATCAGTAGTATACTAGATATATAAAGTTATTCAATAAAGAATTTTGAAGCTTGAGAGTACAAGGAATCATCCAGAAAAAATTCCCGAAATATGTCTATTTTTACATTTCATAAAATGATTAATATCTCACTTAAACGTGATATGATTTTAAAAATATTTCTTCTTTGAATAGATGGTATATCTACTCATAAGTCAGTGTTTTTAAAAATTACAATAAATTCGTTTTTTTCCTTAAAAGCTCTTTGAAAGTAATTTTTAAGAAATCAGAAATGGTGTCATTTTTTTACAAATTTAGGCAACTCTTTTATCACATATAAAAGGATCTTAAAAAATTATTCCTAAATTAGTGTGAGCATTGTCTAATGGAGGGCGTTGTGATAGAACATCTATTAAATCTTGTTTATCAGGTCCGCATTAGGAATTTAGCAAATCTTTATTTAATTTAATATACTTACTATAATATTAATACTAATATACAGCGTGTCCAAGGATGGGGTATCCTAAAGGTGAAAAATGTTTAAATACCTATTAGTTTTAGTGAAAAATGTCATTCTTGATAAAAAGTTTTGCTTGTTCTGAAACCCCATAAAATAAAACAAAATTCAAGTTTATCAAAATCCGTCTGATTTTATAGCCGGTTTTATTTATGAAAACTGTATGAATTTTTGCACTAAGTTCGAAAATAATGTATTAATCTAGTGAGTGACGTTTAAGTGTCCCAAGTAACTGTCAACTTTTATAAACCAATTAGTTTGTTGCTGTTACTTCAAGTTAGTTGTCAGTTTGACATTTTGTAAAAAGCGTAGACGGAAGGCTTTTAGAGAAATTGATATATTTTTAGTTTTATTTTAAAAAAATAAATGATTCAAGTTCTGAAGAGCTACCAAGCGATATTGAAGAGGCAGCTGGTAATGCTCTATTATCAGTAATTCCCCACAAGTCAAAATCAGTTTACGAATTCGTCGGGAATTAATTTGAATAATTGCAATAATTGTGTTATCAATATTTATAATAATTAATTAATTTATAATTTATGTTTTTAACTTGTATTATAACAGTTGCCGCTTTTTTGTGAGCGGTCGTAAATCATCGGTACAATAGCAGAAATACGTTATACGAGGGTCAATGGGGTATGTTTATTCGAAAGTGTGTCTACGAGGGTTAAGCGTGGGGTGTTTTGATCACATTCATTATTTATATTTTTGTATTATCTTTTATTGCGATTATTACATATAATATTCTAATAACAACAATGAAGAAACTTTTCGTTGTAATAACTAACATTAATTACCTGATTGCTTAAATTGGGACAGGTAAAAGGGTAAAATACTTAAAAAGGGAATTCAGAGAAAAGACACAATGTTTAAGGCTCTTTATTTGCTTATCTTGAAATATGTTGATTTCATGTACAATAGTTTATCTCTGTTAAAATAGTTAATAGTTAAGATTATTTTGATTGAAAAAGTGAAAGTTTCCATTTATTTTAACATTTGGTAAACATGTTGCAAACCTTGTAAGGGTTTATCTTTGTAGTAAGAATAAGGGTACTCGAACACAATAATAAAACTCAGGTAGACTTGCTTACTCTATTCTAAAATAAAGTAACAATTTTCGTGCAATAAAACCTTCAATTATTTCATAAAAACTAATGATATCGACATCCATAATCTCAAACTCTTACTATTATCATTGTTTTCAATTATTACATATTTTGCAAAATTTTATATTTCGGATGTTATTTTTTTAAAGGTTGATCTTTTATTTGTCGGTTTACAAATTTGATTGTATAGTATATTCGAACTCTTGTAAACAATGAAAGTAAATAATCTTTATTGCCATATGGGAGGGAGAATTCTGCATTGGAAAAATCTTTAAAAAATATGTTTCCTATACCATCCTGTATACAATAATTATTAAAATTCAAAGCAAGCATATTCTCTAATCTACGTGCATTTCCTTTCTCTGATATCAAGTTCCTATAATCAATTTTTATAATAGGAGAAATATTTTCGTAAGTTTTTTCCTGAAAACTTTCAATATTTTTCAATGACTTTCCATGTTATATTAAGCAAAATATCGCCACTATCGCGTCCATAGAATATATCTTAGAATATCTTTGGACGATGTTTTTACTATTGGAGTTTTACTGGAGTCCTTACTAGATTTTTGGATTAATAAGTAAAAAAAACATAAAAAGGTCGAATATTAGTTCTTAGTGGATCTATTAATCGTGTAATTTTTTTAATCCATTTAAAAGGTAAAACTTAGTTCCTTTTAATTTTTTAAAATGAACTGGTAGTTACTGCTGCTACACATTTATTTTAGGTTTACGCATCATTTTCTTAAATTTCTTTATTAAAAAACGTGTTAATCGAATTTTTGACCATTTTAGTTTTTCCAGTAAGTTTACTTTGAACTTTTGGAACCTATTTCAGTTTTTTTATGAATATGTATAGGTAATGGTAACCGAATATATTTAAACACTTAAGATTTTTAAAATAATCTGCTCAACTGCTTTTTGGTAAATTTTAATTTTTGTTTTCTTCTTTTTTCCCTTTTAAAGAGCTTTTCAATATATTGCCATATATGAATATGTATATCGTGAGTTTTTAATGACCATCCGGTATGTAGTATAAATATTTTCCTTCGCTGTTCGGTCCTTACCTACTCGTTATTGCTTAGTTAAGATAAACAAATGATAACATTTTACACTTGAAAAAACTTGAATGATTGCCTTTTTAAAAATACTACCCCAATAAATATTCTATTTATAATTTTGATTTGAGAAGAAAAACATATATAAATAAAAATATTGTGTAAAATCTATAAATTAATATCGTTTAATGTAAATACAAATAGCCAATTCATATTCAACAGAATCAAACATGTTTGTTTTAAAATTAATCCAGCCCTGAAATTTCTAAAGGAAACTGATATACTCCAAGAATAAATGTAATATTATTTCGTTTATCGCGTAGGGTCATTGCAAGAGGCAGCACCTCTCGGGTATACTTATTCGCTCTCTTTTTAGGGACGTTTTCTCACTCCCAATGCCCAGCCTTAAAGTCCAAACTTTCTGCTCTCATCTCTTACATTTATATTACTTTCGTCTCAAACAAATCCTAGAACTTCACCCATGTTTAATTAAATTAAAACTTAGCATTTTCTCCCTTGTTTGATCTGGTAGCACCTTTTATTTAAAGTGGGAATCATTCGACTCATTGTTTTAACTTAATTATTTTATAAAAATCGAGTTCATCAACCTCCGTATTATCGAAAATATATTTCAGTTTGATAATTACGTAATGGCCATATTTATAATTAAAAAATAATAAATTACTTCGGTAAATATGAAAGTAACTATATTAATGTAATAAAGATAGCTTTTATTATATCGGCGGATTATTCAAAAATAATATTTATTGTCTTAATTAATTGTAATCGTAGATTACTACTTTAGAAAGCCTAACTGTTTCATAATGTAAAAAAAGTTTATTATTTTAAAATAGACAAAGATAAGAGCATTTCAGTTGGTTTTTAATTATACTTTGAACATTAAAAACCTTTTTAATAAAACGTTTATTTCAAAAGATTGATTTTTAAAACTCAATGACAGCTGTTTCGCTACAAGAAGCATCCTCAGATTAACATATTGAGGTACTATCGGCTTCAGAATAGCATATACATTTTCAAACTCAAATCGCTTACATTGAATAGACGGCCTATTTATGGGTATAACCAATCACGGTTTAAATAATAATAAATTTGAAATCAGTTAAACAGTTGTCCACGCCCACATCTTAACTTAGTTTGGAACCCTCGATAATAAATGTTTGTTTAGGATTAAAATCCCTTTTTTTATTATATCAATGCAAAAAAAACCTATTTATTCGGGACATGACCGACCCTTGTAGGCGTTTTAAAAATTGCCATTCCTGTGTTGTTTAAGAAGGGCGTTTTTATAACTTCGGTAGGTAAACGAAATTCACCTTTAACATGTATATCCTATTCTAAAGCCGACTGTATATTTTGTTCATTCAGGCTGTTTTAAGGTTGGTATAGACTAAATATACTGTTAAGACTAGACCAAATATGGAAATAACAAGACATAACAATATTAAGATGTCTTAAGGAATATTATCATAGAATTATTTCTCTCTAAGATCACTGTAACTGTGCAATGATATAAAAAAACATGCTGGTCGTTACATTAACTTAATGCACCACCGAATCATACTACAAGTATTGACGAAAGTATTAAAAAACCTAAGACTGTGTTGAACTGCAGCCAAATAAAAATTGAAGTATATAATACTCGATCAAAATTGTGTAAATTACTTTCTCGTCGAACGTGAAAATGGCCTCAGGTACAATGGTTATAAAAAATAATAATAAATTTCTAAACCCACTTATATACATATATATTTATATTTAATAACCAAGTGACAATTGTCCTAAAATGTATTTATTTATGTTTAATTGGTTTAATTTATGCTCAAAGAACAAAAAAAATATAATCGCACTGTCGACATTCCTTGTGAGTGAAATTTAACAATAACCTGCACGTAATGGATCTCATAATATACACGTGCGTTTAGATAAGAAAACTTAAATTTCTTTGATTATATAGAAATGAAATTTTTATTTACGGACTACTTTATTTGGCCTATTTACATACTTTCAGTCAATGAAAAAATATAAAAGTTCTTAGTACTATTGAAATATTTTTTAGATTAAAAAAGTAATGCCCCTAAATTTCGGATACACATTAAACCATTTCTCAAAAAATAAATGTCGTTTCCTTGGCATGTTATGGAAATAAACGTCATGTCATTTATACTGTTAATTTATATAACCAAATAGTATCAGATATAATATTTTCTTAATTTTACCTGTAAATATATTTGTTATGCAATTATGAGCACTACTCCGGGAATGAAAAGAGTATATTACTTTACACTTACACGAGATTTAATCCCATTACGCACTAGTGAAATATAGCCTAAATTATTCACTTTGTGTCTAATGGGTTACTTACAATTTTTACATAATATCCTATTATTTGCTTCACTTTTTTTTACTGCTGCACATAAAATGTAAAAATAATGAAATTAACACTAAATATATTATGAAATACTTTTCTCTCTATAGGTAACCAGAACTTTAGATTTATCTCAGCGTATCTACTAAGTGTCTGTCAATTTTAATTATTTTAAGGTCATAATTCCATCTAAGGATATTGCCGGCCTTCGCTACTTGTTAGTTGGGGTATTCATTGATTATACGAGGTTTGTCTGAAAAGTTTCCTACCTAAAAAAGATACTAGACATTTTTTCTTCAAATTAATTTTTATTTTTCTACATAGTCTTTCTTGTAAGTCTATACACTTCTCCCAGCGATACTCCCATCTCTTCAACCCGTCCAAATAGTACTCGGCGCCTTACTCTGCAAAATCGTCGTTTACAAAGGTGATGGCCTTCTCATTGGACGAAAATCTCTGTCCTCCGAGCGCAACTTTTAGCGTAGGGAACAAAAAAAAGTCGCTTGGGGCTAGATCTGGTGAGTAAGGAAGGTTGTCAAGCAGTTCAAACCGTAATTCGTGGATTTTCGCCATGGCATAAGCTGAGGTGTGAGACAGCGCATTGTCTTGGTGAAACAAAATTATTTTTTTCTGCAAATGTGGCCATTTTTCAGCAATTTCTGTCTTCAGCATGTCAAGTAATGATGCGTACCATGCTCCTGTAATGGTTTTTTCTTTTTGAAGATAATTGATTAAGATAACTCTATGACTACCCCAGAAAACAGTTGCCATCACTTTTCCAGCCGAAGGAACAACCTTTTCTTTTTTTTGAAGCCGAATCCCCCTTCACAGTCCATTGTTTTGACTGTGTTTTTGTTTCTGGAGCATAATGGTGTATCCAAGTTTTATCTACAGTAATTAATTGGAGCCAAAACTCTGATTTATTGCGCCTAAACTGCGCCAACAGAGAGTTGGAAATGTTCATTCGAACACGTTTTTGGTCCAAAGTGAGCAAACGCGGCACCCAACCCGCGGACAGCTTTCTTATGCCTAAATCTTGATTCAATATGTAGCAAACACGTTCTTTGGATACGTTTATAGCCTCTGCTATCTCTCTAATTTTAATTAGTCGGTTGTCTAGCACCATTTGGTGAACTTGAGCGATATTATCGTCAGTGGTTGCAGTTTTTGGACGTCCCGACCGTTTATCGTCACCCAAGCTGGTACGGCTACGTTTAAATTCAGCAGCCCAAAATTTCACGGTGGTAAATGATGGTGCAGAGTCCCCGTACACAGCGTCCAACTCGTCTTTGATTTGCCTTTCAAAAACAAATATTTAATGACAGCTCAATACTCGATTTTTTCCATTTTCATAAAAACACTCACATCGACTCACTCAAATGATTGCTCGTCCAAAATGGCTGAAATTTTAGTGGGTACCTTTCACAGCATGCGCAAACACATTTCCCAACTTTTGTTTACGAGTGCTGCCATCTTCATGTTGAGGTCGAAAACTTTTCAGACAACCCTCTTATATAGACATACGTTTCACGGGGTCTAGCAATTACAATAGTTATTTACATGCTACAAGCTAACGGAAAATGCTATCGGAACGTGTATTGTATTAACTTTTATTTCTCCCAATATTAATGTATTTGTTTTAATTCCCCCGAAGTGCGAGCGCAGCCATTATTGATGTTTTAAGTGAAGTTGACAGAGCAGTGTGTGGCTTAAATAATTTTTCCGTGAAACCGATTTTAATTTATTTAAATTTAATTTGAACATATAAAAAACGCATCATAACATTTATAAATTATATTTACTGCCGAAATATATAAATAATAAATAATTCTCTAGTTTTGATAGTAATCTGTGAATTAAATTTTTTCATATGGCTTCAAATTAATAAAAATTATTAACTCTATAATAAATACATAAGCAATTAAAAAACAGTATTAAAAATAGAAATTATATAAGTTTTTTTTGCTATTCAAATTGTATATTTAGTAAATATTAAAATTAACCATTAAAATAATTTAAATTACCTTTTTAAAAATCGCTCTCAGAAATGTGACAACGTAGCCTAAGAATCAAATTTTACTTTTTTATCTAGCCGCAAAAGTAAACTTTTATTACCTACTATCAGCTAACCTGTTCAGTTGCATCAATTTCATTTCTGTCATCTAAAAAGAAAGTTATTCTTTTATGAAGGGTAGAATGAAAATGCATTTTCAGTTTTATTTAAAAAATATTTTCCACTTTACACTGTGTTTGATGAGTTATACAACTGTGCTATGCCATATATTTTTTTTAATGTTTTATCCATCAGATTCATTCATATTTTTTTAATTATATTACATAACTGTGTCGCCCTGGGCACGATTATTTTGTAATTCAGTAAGGGTATTATTTTATTTCACTTATTTAATGCTTTCCGTTCGTACATTGTAGAACTTTATTAAGTTGCTGACACTTCAACTTATTCAAGAATTGTTAAACAACTATCTTGTTGTCATTGTCTTAATACCGCAATAAAATATTTCAATAACAAGTTCTTGCAGTTTGAAGGTTTTAAGACATCAATCACGATTAAGAGTACATTTTTTAAAATTATCTTTCCCAGCTTAGATGGCATACAGCAAACAAAAACCTAATATATTTATACATAGTGTTTCTTGATTTATGCCTCATTTCCTCTGTGAATATTTCATTGCGTTACAAATGGCCGGCGTTATTATTATTTTAGCGAGGCGTATTTCGACCAGGTATAAGCCTCTAATTGGCTTAGCCGTACTGATGCTAACCGGGATTTATACCTCTTTCAACGGCACTTGTCACTGATTATTTTACCGGAGATACGACCTGGAATTTATCAGTGTTTACTGAGTTTATATAATGTTTGAGTAATTTGTTTAAAACCATGGGAAAAATTTAATCAGCTCCAGGACGCCGTAAATGGTTGTTTGTCCGATTATTTCGTACACGAATTAATTAATTTTTGGATTTATCCCATATTTACGTTTCTTAAAAATAATTTAATGTGTAGATTTCTTATTTTTCTTACTCAACGAATAACTTATACTCCAATCTATTTTTTTCACCCATTAAAAGGGAACATGAGCTATATAAAAAAAAACTTTGACCCAACAATGCCTATATGGTCGGATAGAGAAAAAAAATTAAGAACTTTGAACTTTGTTAAAAGCAGGTACGAGGTACAAAAGTAGGAAATCAGAAACTGTAATTTTAATATCAATGTTGCATAGATATTTCATTGTTCGTGACTTTAGAGAGAAAGTGGCGTCGTCTAAAACCATGAATTAGAGGAAAATAACAACGTACCTAACCCTACATTGGTCACCTGGAAATACTGGCACGTTTTTACTTGTTCGAGTTTTCCTAAAAGAACTTTCTAAGAATGTGTCAATAGATCAATAACTGCTAAATATAAGCAGACAGTGCCTATGAATTGTAACTGACGACACAGTCGCCTTAATGGGCACTTGAAAACAAGCAGATGATGCAACGACAGAGAATATTTTGTGCAATATACAAGAACTCAAAACAGTCTGCATTAACTCGAAACTATTGACTTTACAGAAGTGACGCCATTGACCGATGAGCTTCATCAGAGGATTATAACCTATGGATGAGCCACTATCGATAGATCTTTCAGGTCGCAATGACCTGAAAGAAGTTGATCGACCCTTTACATGGAACATAACCTAACTTAAAAGGTAAATATCAAATACTCAGTTAATTTTGTTAAATTAGTCATTTACGTGCAATTTGTTCTTAAAGCATTGATAGTTCAAGAAATAAGTTATTTAATGTTATTAAAATTTGTAAAAATTTCTGTTCAACTATTTTTAATGAAGGAATCATAAAGGTTAATGTCATTTGAAATTACAGCAGTTGAAACCATTAAAGACACATTCATGCCCTTTAAAAAACTTCAAATCTGTTTACATATGCAGAACATGCTCTAGTTTATCTGTTTGAATGTTTTCTGAAAAAAAAATACAATAAAATCCAATATAAAGTAACCGTGGATTTTTAATATAAATGTAGAGAACGATCCAATCAAGATTAAATTGTCACTTTGAAAACACTTGTGATAGTGAAAGCATGCTAACGTTGGATTAGACAAAATTATTTTACCTGAAAAAGTAATATAGAGAGTACATAAAAGTGTTACGAAGAAGTTTTGTTAAAAATAAAATGGATATAAAAAAAACTTTAGCAAGTTTTTATTAAAAACATTTTCATTTAATTTTGAATGCAATTTATCCCTCGCGGCTCATTTTTCACTTTATTCATTCAAAATATTGATGCCAGGAATAATTTATCAAAAAAAATTATTTATTTAGAAAACATTTTTATTAACTCTAACTTTATATACTTTTCAAGTCGGTGTCTTATGTTTACTTTCGGTAAGAAATATTTCAGGAAAAAAATATGAAAATAAATATTGATGTTCTTTGGTTGGTGTTTAAATTGCACTGAATATTCGGCACATAAATAAATAATTCGGTAAAAGTTGGGATAGGAAGTCAAATAATATTTAAGGTAAAATATAAATGTATAAGTTCAAAGGAAAGCAACACAGTTATTATACAAAGTGCATAATTCTAATGGATCGAAATCTGCTATTAAAATTTGTTGCTGTGAAACATGTTTTAGTTCTTTCCTAAGAGGGTATTACTGTTAGCCTTAAAGGTCTCCAAAATCCGTTTTGGGCGTGGGTCCTCACACTTCTACCTTAAGATTTTTTTAAACTCTTATTACTTCTTAATGAACATAAAACACATATGTACTTGTCTATAGAATCAACTTTTGAAAATTTTAACTCTACATGTCATTAAATATGTATTATTTAGAATTGCCATTTTAAACATTTTTTACATCAATTTTTATTAAGAAAAGCTAACTATTTTTCCATTTCTGCTTCTATAGACTAGTTCAGTTTATTTTACCTGTTCTTTAATTATGTTATGGTCTTATATAAAAAAAATACACTTACTAATGAGTAATTACTCATTTTAAAACGTGGATTTTTAAGAACAATGTATATTTGGTTGCGTAGATACTACATGAAAATAAAATTGTATATTAAATACAACCCAGTAGGCGTGTCCATACCAGACGCTGGAAATAGATCTTTCAGTAGCGTACTATAAAAACACTGAAATTAGCAAATATTAAATGTTTCGTTTAAATGAAAATGTAAGAATGATAGATATTGAGTTCGATTTGATATAATATATAATGGTAAATCAATTTATTAAATAAAATAAAATTGTTACTGTTACTAAAGTACGTTAAGCGTTTAAAAAAATATATTGTTTAAACCCAGACGGAAAGATTCAACTAGACAAACTACAAACTAGTGTTTGTACACTAAGTTAATAAAAAATTAAATTATCAATAAAACAAAGTCAAACCACAACAAATTTAATGGTGAAAATGATCAAATATGCGACTAGTTTCGGTCTTGGACCATCATCAGGCTACAAATAAAAGATACAATAAGGTAAGGACAAGAACTATAACAATAATAAATAAATATTAAATATAAAGTTGGACAACATATACTAAGTAAAATGAGTAAGGCATAAAAGTAGTAAAGAAAAGAAAAAGAAAAGCTTACCTATCATGCAAAAGTAGATACACTCGTACAAAATTAAAATTAAAAGTTACATCAGTAAAATATATAGGTTGTATAAAATATCAAAAATATAAAACAATAACAACAATAACATCTTTGTTAGATGACTCAGTCAATTGTCGTAATGAACAAATACAACCTATTGAGAACTACATTTTCTTAAATTTACCTTTTGATGTTATTAAGTGACTTGTTTTGATGCCTTCTTCTTCTTCTTTTTCTTGTTTGTCTAAATGTTGTTGTTACTCAGCTCTTTACTCGCTAATTAGTTTGGTTGTATACTTCGACTAGGTACTTCATGTTGTAGTGCTCATAGAATTAGTCTGTTACGTTAAAGATGATTTTTAACTTTATTCTTCACGGTTTATTTCCTCTATATTTTGTTTGTTTCCTTTTCTTCTTTCGATGACAATGTTATAATCCCTTCGTTTTTTCACGTTCTTCCTTTGACCTTTTAGTTGTTTTTAAAAATAAAATCCCTCTATTTTTCCCCTATATGTCTTTTTTAACTATAAATTTGTTTGTATTATTTTACCCCGCAAATTTTTATATTTTTGATATTTTATACAACCTATATATTTTACTGATGTAACTTTTAATTTTAATTTTGTACCTTCAAAAGATTCGTGTAAAAATTTGACAGCTGTCGGACTATTAGTTTGTGAAATATTGCATTTTTAGTGAAGCAACTTTTGTTATTTTCAAAAATATGAAAAAAAAAGAATTTCGTGTGCTTATTAAATATTGTTATTTGGAAGGAAAAAATACAGTTGAAGCAAAAGCTTGGCTTGATAATGAGTTTCCGGACTCTGCGCCAGGAAAATCAACAATCATTGCCTGGTACGCAAAATTCAAGCGTGGTGAAATGAGCACCGAAGACGGTGAACGCAGTGGACGCCCAAAAGAGGTGGTTACCGACGAAAATATCAAAAAAATCCACAAAATGATTTTGAGTGACCGTAAAGTGAATATGATCAAGATAGCTGACACTCTAAAGATATCTAAGGAATATGTTGGACATATCGTTCACGAATATTTGGGTATGCGGAAGCTCTGTGCGAAATGGGTGCCGCGCGTGCTCACAATCGACCAAAAACAGCAAAGAATTGATGATTCTGAGCAGTGTTTGCAGCTGTTAAGTCGTAATGAACCCGATTTTTTGCGTCGATATGTGACTATGGATGAAACTTGGCTCCATCACTACACGCCTGAGTCCAATCGACAGTCAGCTGAGTGGACTGCGGCCGGTGAACCGCCACCAAAGCGTGGAAAAACTCAACAGTCAGCTGGCAAAGTTATGGCCTCAGTTTTTTGGGATACACACTGTATATTGTTCATCGACTATTTGGAAAAGGGAAAAACAATCAACAGCGACTATTACTGTGTATTATTGGAGCGATTGAAGACCGAAATCGCGAAAAACGGCCCCATATGAAGAAGAAAAAAGTGTTGTTTCATCAAGACAATGCATCGTGTCACAGATCATCGAAAACGATGACAAAATTGCATGAATCGGGCTTCGAATTGCTTCCTCACCCACCGTATTCTCCAGATCTAGCCCCCAGCGACTTTTTCCTTTTTTCTGACCTGAAGAGAATGCTCGCGGGAAAAAAATTTGGCTCTGATACTGAGGTAATCGCCGAAACTAAAGCCTATTTTGAGGACAAACCGAAGGAGTACTACAAAAATGGTATCGAAAAGTTGGAAGGTCGCTATAATCGCTATATCGCCCTTGAAGGCAACTATGTTGAATAAAAAAAATGAATTTTGTCAAAATATTGTGTTTTACTATGGTAGACCGGGGACTTTTCAGTCGACCTGTTATTGCTGCAAATTAGCGTATTAATGATTTTATAATGACTTATCATTCCACAGAGTAATGGTTAGTAGATACAATACATTTCTATAAAATTTAGATTTGCCAAATTTATTTCCAGGGTTTTGGTCTAAGGTTTTATATAATTACATAGCAATATTTTAATTATTTTTTTATAGTTGGTACCTAAACGTTTCTGAGCCGGACATGTTTTCGTAGTGTGTGAGTATAAAGTTATTTACTAAAATCACAAAACCACGAAATGGAATAATTGCTACAAGTCCGTCCATTCTAAAACTGACCGCAACTTTAAATGAGAAATGTGTAATCAGTGCTAAAAGTGACTAAAAGCTCTACAAATAAATGTCTAGGCGACGGCCAATAGCCACTTTATGTATAATCATTATCGGAGTGAAACCGGTTTATTATTCCAACTGAGAGGACCTCATTAAGCATGCCCTAGATACAGCCATTAGGTCACTGTTAGTTTAGGCTTCTCATGTATTAATGAATACTTTTATAATAATGAAAACGTTTTTCAACGCTTATACAAGGCGGTTCTTAAGCAATTGTACAGAGAACTATGGTACAAGTTCCTTACTTAAAAATATTGCTATTTAAACCAATTTCCTTTGATAAAATGTGCTTAAGGTTTAATTTAAAGGTTTATCTCTTACAATAGCTCTAATGTTTTTGTACATGTATACATAAAAACTTGGATTTGGGATTATAAATTAGAATACTTCGATTTAATTTGTAGAGGGCGCTACATGGACCCTTGGGCATTTGTGTTATAAATAAACGATAAACTTTGTGACTGTTTAAGTTAGCAATAGTGTAAATTAATATTACAGCAACGTTATTTTAATAGAAAAAAACGTTTTCTTGTTATTTACCCTACAACTTAACTATGATTTATTTATTCAATTTTATTTGGAAAACAAATATAAAAGATATAAAAAAATTATTGAATAAAAAACCTGCTGCTCTATTTATTTATTTACAGAGAGATTAACAGGTATTCTTATGAACAAATTGTTTCATTGCACCCATATACTAAAATCGTAAAGAATGAAGAGAAATGGATGGACTGCTTTAGTATAATGAGGCGGTGCACAATTTTGAATGAAAAACATTTTGTCTTATATTCAGCAGCAATCCAATATAGATCAATAAAATATATTTAAGTTATCAGTTCGGTAAGTACACTTATACAGTACGCAATTCAAAACCAGTAAACCATAGAAACATACAATAATTATTTCCAAATATAAAATATAATACTGTCAGTGTCAAGCTCTGTTTATTGTTTTTTTGTTGAATTTTAATAAATGTTTATACAGGGTGTTTCAAAAAGTACAAAAGTGTACACAAAAAAAGTTATAGCCCTTTGAAGTTACAAATTAAATTTTACTTGACATTTTGTAATAAAAATTGACACGTTACTTTCTTGTTCTGAAAGCATTTTTCATAAAAAAGAAAAAACAAAATCTCAGAGCTCAGAAAAATTTTAAGGGGGTGTGCAGCCCTAAATCCCCCCCAAACTTTTGAGTACGTTCAAATCAAATGAATTTTGTGGCATCATTAGTTTAACACATTATTTTTAAAACTTTTTTGCGTCTTATCACTTTTGTCAAAAAACAGTTTTTATTGAGATACGGCCCTTTTATTAATTAACCTTTAAAAAATAATGTGCAACTAAAAATAATGGCTTAAATGAATTAACAAATATAAAAAATGTCTATAACCTCTGTAAATATGATATTACAATAAATGTTCAAAATGACCCCCATTTTCTTCAATCAACAATAAAACTTTTTATGAAAAATTTTACAATTTATTTAAAAAATTCAAATTATATAAAAATATTTTTCAGTTTCCACTTATAATAAAAAACATCTTTTTATCAAGTTTCATGGAAATCGCATTTTGCCAGAAAAAAAAAGAGAAACAAAAAAAATGTTTTCCTAAAATATTTCGGTTGGTGGTATTCCTTCCTCTGGTTGTCCTTCTTAAATAAGCAGGCAGAAATATGATGTCCAGGTTTCTCACAGGTTTCACAAAAGTAGGTGATGGAAACTTGCGTTTGGCATAGGAGGGTCCGTTTCCATGATCCGTAGTATATTATTTCTGATTTAAAAATGTCAAATCCAAGACACACGTTTTTAATGATAAAAAAAATCGTGGACCTTGGGTTGATAAACATTACTTTCCGCCCTCTTTTAGGTGTTCATATGATTGGTTTTCTGGTAAGGTAGGGGGAAAAATACAAAGTAAAGGTATAATGCCGAAACTAGAATGTTTTCCTGTCAAATCATTCGTGATATCCGCCTACTGGTTTAATATTTCTCAAAATGTATAATTAAATAATCAAATCGCATTATTTTAAAGCGGGAAATCTATCATAATTCAATGAAATTGATTGTGTTAACCTCTACTTTTTGGAAGTTCATCTTACTAAGAACAATAAATAACTGCACAGTTAAACTAAACTTCCACTATTTATTCGAAAAATTCGCTTTTAAATTCACTTTACAATAACTTAATATATTTATGTTACAATAATGTCTTACTTTGATTGAGTCTTCATTTTATACATAGATAAGACATTATTGTAACATAAATATATTTAGTTAATGTAAAGATCAGCATGATATAGTTTTTTCCTGGTTTTTCTATATCATTGCACAGTTATACTGATCTTAGAGGGAAATACATCCAGGATAATCCCTTAGGGCTAATAACATCTAGGCTTTAATATTGTTATGTCTTATTACTTCCTTACTTGGTCTAGCCTTAACTCCTTATCAACATCAAGTACCTAGTTACAAACAAACATGTAATTTCAATATGTCAATCTGACGATGCTAGTTATAGCGAAACAGCTGTAATTGAATTTTAAAGCGAATTTTTTGAAAAAATAGTGGAACTTTAGTTTAACTGTGCAGTTATTTATTGTTCTTACTATCATAATTCATTTACAATTACTTAAGAACCACCCTGTATACTTACTTGTTTGCTAAACAATATTCCCAAAATATAATAAAATTATGTTTATAATTCGCGTATTTAAAACCTACTTTTGTAACACTGAAAATAGTGTCACTTTATAAATTAAAATATTCAAAATAGGTAAATTACTAACACAAATTTCTCAAGTTCCAATTAATTTCACCAACTGACCATTTTACTTTTAATTTTTATGGAGCCCACAAAACAAATTAAAATGTCATATATCTAATGAAGAATTTTAATGTGAATTACTGAAAGAGGTGGTTATTTGATTTTAAATAATTATATCTAAACATAACTAACAATTAAAATAAATTAAATAAATAAAGGTAAACAATTGATTATAAGAAATAATGGAGTCGTAGACAAATCGTGTGCACTACGCGTCATAAAGTGTTTTTATTGCACTAGTTAAGTAAAATTTATCTTGCGTATTATTTCAGTCTCCACACTCATGTAAATATTTGTATTTTTTTCCGTTTTTTACTGTTGGTAGCAACTTTATTTAAAATTAATTTGTAAAACAATGAACTTCCTTACAAAAATTAACTAACCTTGTTAAAATTGTTTGACTGGCAGAGAAAAGATTGTAAGTTGTGTAATTAACGTTTTCCTTGGCAAGAAAATTAGAATGCTTTCAGGGAAATATAACATATAATTCATTAGTATTCAAAACTTCACCGGGAGCTGACGGTTTAACCTGACTCTAACATTATCTTCTTCAAAGCTACGAAGTGCTTATTTATTTTTTTTTACTTTTTGTTTACCTTCAAGTTAAAGTACTTATTTAAAGAGTCTAGAGGTAAAAATAAACAAAAAAAAAGTTTTATTGCTTTAGACATATTCCGCATATTTTTATGTCTGCGTCGAGAAAGCCAAATCAAGTTATTTTATTTATTTGTTTATTACGTAAATTTTTGATTCCCTTTTTTTCAAATAAATTTATTAAATTGGTGAAGACATATTCCGCTTCGAGTAATTGTCACAAATCGGGGTGTGTTTTTTAATATGGGACAATTTTTTTATTAAAGGGAGATAAAACATTTAAGAATATACACGAATAAAAGTCAAATTGTTAAAAAATATTATTTGTATTCAATTTTTCTGCAGAATGCAGTTAACTGATTTACTGGGGATCCTAGTTAAACTAAAATTAACTTAAAAACATAATTACCAATACTAATTCCACTTTTATTATCTTGATCACTATACAATGCTGTATATTGAACTATAATCAACCAAAAATCAATCAATGGTACACATAATTTCTTATGCTTTATGCTCTTTAACGTTAACAGTTCTTAGCCAGTTGTCGTTTTTCACTGATTAGATTATATAGTTCGTTCGTTGAAAATTTAAAGAAGTAGCCTTCTACACTGGAATCGCTAGACCGAAAATCCAACACGGGTCCATGGTCTAGTGGCCAGTAGTAGAGAGGTAATGGGTTATTCGCAATCTGGCGCATGTACAGAGGGTTGCAGACATAGGAGTAACAGGAGGGTTAAGGACAATACCCGCACCAGCCCTTGATATTCCTCTGGGACTGCCGCCTTTGCCCATATGGATCATTATGAGCGCAATAGCGGCTTTCATAAAGCTTAGAGACAATGGGCGATGGAAAGGGCGTGGCGAAGGCCACATAAGAATAGCACAGAGGACAGAAACAGAGCTTCTGCTCTTGGCTTACGAAGCAGATAAAAGAAGAAGAAGAGACGTCTGGAGCAGGTGTTCTGATGGAGGACTTAGGGGTCCGGAAAAGTTATGTTTTTGTAAATACTCTCCGTTCTTTCCGTCAGAAATATTTGCACTACTCAAAGCAGCAGAACTAATATGAGCGGGATAACTCAGGAAGCCCCGTCAGCATTTGCTCAGAAAAGCAGGCCAGAATTTGCACGGCACTAGTCCAGGAATGCGCGAATACCCTTGACAGACCGGCCTCAAGACGAGATATAACCTTATTATGGGTACCGGGACATAGCGGTATAGTAGGCAACTGGCGGGCAGATGACCTCGCCAGGCAGGAAGCCAACAAATCTTGCTACGGACCCGAGCCAATAATAGGGTTAATACTGTATATATATTCATTATGAAAACAGATATTTATCCAGCCTATTTTTAAATATGTTGACGGATGAAGCATCTACAACTTCCATTGGAAGACCATTCCATATCGAAAAAACTCGATTACTTAGAAAGTTTTGTCTTGTTTTACCTAAAAATGTTTCCTTTGACAGTTTAAACTGGTCGATTGTCATTTATTTTATACATGCCGTTCAAATTTCCGTAGTTATACTTAAGTATTCGGAAAGTGATAATTAAATCACCTCTAAGTCGACGCAGCTCAAATGTGGATAAATTAGCCATATTTAGTCTTTCAGAGTACGTTGGTCTTATGCGACTGAAAGACATCCTTGTACACCGGCGCTGAACGTTTTCAAGAAGATCTTTGTCGCGTATTAATTCGGGACACCACACAGTTCCACAATACTCCAGTAATGGGCAAATGTACAGTTTGTATAAATTAACTGAGTTTCGGAATGAGACTTTTGAAAAAGTTTTATTTAAAAGATATAGTTTACTGTGTGCCTTTTTACAAATACTTGAAATATGCTCCGACCAGCGTAAATTTTGATTTATTGTTACACCTAAATCATTATAAGAATTCACTGGTCTTATTGAGATTCCATTTAAGGTGTACGACAGACAAGGATTATTTTTACCCATATGTAGAACTACACATTTTTCAACGTTCAGAGGCAACATCCAGTCTTCGATATAGAATTCAAGTCATTTTGTAGTGTTTGAAAGTGCACGATCGGATCTGAAAATATTTTTGTATCATCAGCGTAGAAAGCTTTGTTGCATTTAATATGAAACTGAATATCACTGGAATATGCTATAAACAAAAGTGGGCCCAACACGGATCCTTGAGGTACACCACTCAAAACCAATCTGTCAGAAGAAAAGGTGTCACCAACTCTAACACAAAACCTCCGATTGGTTAGATAATCATCAATCCACTCAAGTAAGTCTCCACGGATACCGAGGTGCTCCAATTTATGTAACAGTCTTCGTTTTGGCACTCGATCGAACGCTTTCGCAAAATCCAGATATAGATGGTTTATGTTAGTATTTATGACATTGTAAGGCTTTGTTTAAAAAAAAGTAGTTGAATAATTTTAATTAAATTAAATAAGTATTTTGTTATCAAAAATGAATTTACAACCAATTTATACGAACGTATTAAAATGCATATCAATAACAGGAAAATAAGCAGCACAAACCCTTTTTTTAACAGAAATGTAACTATTCGAAAATAGTAGCCTTTCGGCCATGAATACCAAATATTAAAGCATTAAAAGAAAATCTAACTATTTGTTCTGAAAATGCACTTAAAACTATGTAACAACCATTTATTTGCTCTTGGTTTATGCCTACTTTTAATAGTAGTAATAGTACTTTTAGTCATTTATTTGTAAAAGTATAAACGTCAAAAAAACATATTCTTATAAAAGTATTATTTAAACGATTTTATAAAAATATTAAATAAAAATTGTTCAAAAATATGACAGTGTCTCATGTTATATTCAATATATAGAATTCGCGAACATTTCAAAGTGGGCGACATCTATTGGGAAGGTCAAATGAGGGTGAACAACACATCAGTGTGTCATTAACCTTGTAGTGTAATGTATTTTTTTTTTGTTGAAAAACTCATGTTTAATGTATTAAGATAAGACAAATACAAAAAATAGGAAGTTCACACGTACACAGCAACCACAATAGATGCAAAGCATGAACTAAAATTTTGTTGTTCACCCTCGTAGCGGCCATATTGACAATTGACGGCGCCATCTAGTGGTCATTGATTTTCGCGAATAATTTTGTTAAAAAAGAACATTTTTTTGTAGGAATATGGTGCTTATAAAAAAACAATGTGGAAAAGTGATTATTTTGTGATTTACCTTTGGAAAAGCGTAAGTTACTTCTATTGTTTGGATAAATAATGATTAAAGTTAGTAAGTACAAGTACAATTTTTATTAGAATATAAAAACTGTAAGTTAGTGAATTATTCAACGAAGCCCTTAAAATATACCTATCATAAGAAATTGAAATAATGATCAACGGCAAGCAAGAACTTTTATAGGTTATAGACCCCCTTTAACATTCTTTGGAACATTTAAAATAATTTTTACAGACTTATTTGTTAATTTTGGAACTGCCCACCATTTGTAACCCATTCTTTTACATAAATCACCGATTAAATGTAAATTTAATCACACTTTTTTTGCAAAACATCTATGTGGGTGATATAACCCACATATCAGAATACCTAGGTCTCATAACCTAAACCAGTGACATATTGTCAAAATAGTGTTTTGACATGCTACTCGAATATTGCATTTTTTTTTAAATTATTGTACTAACCCTTACTATGTGAAAGTTCATTCAATAAGGACAGTAAACAACTAAAAGGTTGAATAAATAATGAAAGATACAACCTTTTAGTAGTGACTGTTCTTAATTGCATTTTTACTTTGATATTTTTCAACAAATATGCACCATAACAGAATTGAAGAAACATATATACAATGGGTCTTTGAACTGTATACAGAATAAAATATATATTGAGATAAATAGCTAAGCTCCAGTAAAAATAAAAAGTAAAACTTACCTCAATATGAAAACATAAAAAGGATATGAGGATAATTAAATTTATTGTACTTCTTACTTTTTGAAAGTCCGTCTTATTAAGAATAATAAAAAAACTCTTCGTTTCAACTTGGAAGTTACGTTGAAACAAAGAGTTTTTTATTATTCTTGATATCAGAATAATTTTCATTAATATATCAACTACTTTTCTTTATTTCATTTAAAGTATTCGGTATAATAATCTTAAATGTGAAACATTCAAATAGATGAAGAATGTATTTGACAACTTTATCTTGGATAGGATCCTGTAGTATTATTTCATAACAATCAAACAATTCCCAATTCATATAGCTTTCTCTGGAAGTTAAAGTTAGAATATAAAACAAAAAGAATATAATTAAAATTATTAATTCAATTCATATGTTTAATAAACAATTGTGTAATTTAGGTAGTTAAATGTTTAAATATTAGTAATCAGGTAGAGGTACTCACATTGTGACAGGTAGATACTTTGTAGTTCTTTGATAACGGATATATATTCAGGCAAAACCTCATAATCTGAGAAATATCTAAAAATATATAAACTGTGTAAATAAATGCTATCAGACAAAGGTGAAATCAGTGTATAAACTATAAATGTTACAGTGATAGACAGAGTAACCTTATTTCATTATAAAAACTCATATATAGTGAAAGCTTAAAAGATTATTTCAACAAGAGTTGATAAAAGTTGAAATTTTCATTTTTTTTAAGTCAAATTAGTATTTAAAAGTTATAAGAGGACTATCTTATGGGATTTATGCATAGTTTTAGATTCACTTCATGTTATTAGCTCATATTGATATAAATTCAAAGAGATTAACATGCTCAAATTGAGCACATTTCAAACATCAATTTTATAAGGAAAAACTTATCAAAAAATAATTTAAATAGCTTTTTTATGAATGTAAGAATACAGATTTTCTTTATATTATCAAAGAAACAGCCAAATATGTAAAAAGATTTTATCTTTTTACGGAAATTTAGGTTAAATTTTGCAAATCGAAACAATTGATTTCTAATTATCTGTCATTAATGTCATAATTAGGGAAAAGGTATAAAAAGGCCGTGAAATTCAATTTTTTCTCTCTTATTTCTATCTGATTCGTGCTGACTACGTTGATTGGTAATTGTAATTAATTGGTACCATAACATCATTGTTAATCAAAAATTAATTTTAATCAAATTATTACCAAAAATATTATCAACAAACTAATTTAATAGTATAGAAGTACTTACCAAAAATTTTGATTCATCAAAATCAATCCAGATTCTAATAAAATTTATGAAATTCATATCATCGTTGTTGGATATTCAGCCGAGCGGACATCTTGAAAAGCCGGTGTTCTGTGTATCATTCAACTAGCACGGAACGAACAGCATTGACATCATTTCGAACGGAAAAGACAGTTATACGAGGTATGTGCATTAAAAACTATTTATTTGTGTACGCATGAGTTTGTAAATGTAAATCAAAGTCGAATAATAGCATTTATCAAGGTATTTCTATTGTGTTTAGTAAATTCCTGCATGTGATAAATAATTGAAAAATATTAAAAGTTCTATATAGAGTCTGTATCAAATAATTTATTAAATATAATTGAATGTTTAATAGAGTATTCAAATTAAGTTTTCTTGAACCCTACCCAAGGTAAAGAGTCGGGTTTTAAATTAAATGAAATAAAATTTTCACTGAGCTAGCAAATATTTAATAGGGCGTTCAACAATAAAAAATTTAAATTATACAACGATTAATAGTTCAAACATCTCATTTTTCAAATATACAATATAAAAACTAAAAATAAATAAAAAATCAACAAAATCAAACCATCACAATATATCAAAAACCTGTCAAATAGCTCAATAGCATATTATAGTTATTAATTCTTCATAAATATGTAACTTATTTTATGGTTTTTAGTTTATTGAATTTATCAATATATTTATAAAACAAAATACATACTAAGGGATGTAATGCATATTTATGAGACTGTCATAATTATTTTTTAACACATATAACCCATTTTAAAAGAGAAATATTCTCTTGTTAATTTAATTAAAAAAATCTAGTGCTTTTATTATGAACGCCAATGTTTTAAAAGTAACCATATATATCCAACTGAATAACACATATACGTATATCTGCCTAGTAATTCTGCATAGAATGGCGCATCCCCTCTAGCAGAGATACGAACTAAAATAAATTAGAGGACACCTACGTGGCTTGTCACGACAACCTTAGGGAATATGAAATAAAAAGAGATTTGTTTTACAATGATTAAGACTTTTTTTAAAGAATTTCATAATGCCAGATAGCGACGACTTTTGTTTGATAGCGAAAGCGAGAAGTTACAAGTAGACAAACTCACAGAATTAACATATTTTAATGGCGTACTACATACTTCAGCTCACTCATTTACAATGAAAAATAATGAATAAATGGTATATCTCATAACATATTTATGAAATAATAAATTGAAAACAAATATAATTAGAGTCGACCAGATGTACAATAAACATTTTAAAAAAATTTTATTTGAATCAAAGGTCAAATTAAATTTACAATTTGAAACATTAAAGATGATTTATTAAAATAGTAATTAATTTGCGGTTCAAAAATAACAGGATGTAAACAACTTTTATTGTAAAAACCAATAAATGGATTTGTTCGGTATTTGTAATATTAAAATGTTATAATTAACGCATTTTTTAAATTATAAGGTTTTACTGTTGGCGATAAAGTTTTGTATGCACTATGTCAGTAAAATGTCTTCATCGAACTAGTTTTTTATAATCTATTCTGACGATGCACAGCAACTTGTAAGCAAACCAAAAATTTCTGTTTGTGCGACTGAAATGGCAATTACGAGGTTATCTCATTACCTGATTTTGATCTGTAATTTTTTTTTCATACTGTACGGTAAAGTGCCATTTCCCGGAATCGTTTGAGGCACGGGCACTTTACGGTACACTTATACTTTTCAGTACTCTTCAATTCTCCCAATGTTGTTTGAAATAATAAGTGAAATAACATAAACTAAGCTTTTATTCTAGTTTTTAAAGATTGACATTAATTGTACAACTGCTGTTGCCAGCAATATGTATTAATGGAGTTGTTGATGGATTTACAGTGTTTTCTGTAATCGCGGAAGACGTGTAGCTGTGATGTAGCACTTTAACCAAAGTTTCGCCCCTTTGGATCATTCTTGCAATCTTGTTTATGCCTTCAATCGATTCTTCTATATACTTTTCTACAACTGAAGAACTCTTCTATCCACCGTGCTGTTTTAGAACTTTAAGGTCAGCTCCAGCATTTGCCAACAACGTTGAGGATGTCCTCCTGAAGCAACGACCTGTATACTTTTCTGGTTGGACTAGTTTTAAGAACTCACTTATTTTCTTAGGTGTTCCGCTAACAGTATGTATACCAGCTCTTTGAGACACACTTTCCTTGTCTATAACCCACCAAACGAGCTTTCTGGGAGACGTGTTGCGCAAATTCATGTATTTTCTAAACACATCCAAAAAATGAACCTCATCACTGTTAATCACAGTGAAAGCTCGTCGAATATGCGTTTTTGTCTGGTAAATTTTAACTACTAGCTGAGTACCCGTATCCTCCACATCACTAACTTCTCTTCCCTTCGGCAACCTCCAGCAACTCCAAGTAATGCTATTACTTTGAGTAATAGATATTCTTTATCTGGAGCGTCCTTCATGAAGCTTTCAATTTGTTCCTTTGTCACTACCTTCGACTGGTTTGGCTGATGGTCTACATTTTGTTTTTTCAAAAAAGCTATCAATTTTGGGAAACTTGATATGTTGACATTCTCATTAACCATAATCATTAATTTTACCATCGAGTATTTGGACCATAATGAAGGGCTGAATGTTTTTGACTGAAAATAACTGTTGAAAAGAATATTCTTTAAAAAAACTGTTTTTACCACATTCAAAAAGTAAGCCAACATCACATTTTCATCAGCACTACTTTTCAAATTGTGTTGTTCACGCCAGTTGCAGAACAGCGCATATTCTTTTTCATATCTTTTCGCAGACTTAACTGGAATGATTTGCCCTATCGCTTCCGCCGTTTTCTCAGCAATTTCATCTAATTTCAGATCCATTTTCTACGCAGATATTTCGTGTGTGCAGAAAAATTCAATATGTCTGTCTTTATTTACATTGTTACTGGGTAACCGCTGTTCATTTTTTATTTATAAAGTAAATCAACCATGTTAAGAATAAATCAAGTAACATAATTTTTTCACAGCAGTCTACATGACTTCCTAATAAAATGATCAAATATATCATTTCAGTTTCATATTTTATCGCATTTAAATCCAAAGGCAGTATAAAAAAAAATATAGTACGATACACGTCCGTGAAGTGATTATTATGGTACTCGATATTCTTGGCTCTGCTCCTTCGTCGCCTCGTCCATGAACATCTATCTCGTACCGTAATAAGTCACTTTCCGGACTTGTAACGTAAATAACTATTATTGCAAATTGCAATAATTCACTGTTTTAATTTTAATTTAACACTTATAAAGTTAAAGTTAGGTTATGATGTTATCCTATAATATTTAAATTATGGTGATTATTTTAAATGTTGGCAAAATTATGGTATTTTCTTAAGATATTGCAGCAACAGTATTAACTTTGAGTGAACCCTCATGTATCTTTGGAAGGAAACGATTTGCAGCAAAAAGTTGCATTGATGAATTGCACCATCAGAACCGGACTTTACACTACTCGCTTGCTGGACTCATAACCTCAAATTCGGCCAATAAAGAATCACTTTACTTCTTTGGTACATTAACACCTTTTACAGATATATTCTTACAAAAATAAAGAAAATAAACATATTTTACATAGGTAAACCAACAGGTTTCAAATTTCATAAATCTTTTAATTTGCTATTTTTAAGAATAAAAAAATTATGCAATGACTTTGAAAAGATCTTGATTATTACGGCTAGTGTAAAGTAAAGCATGCAAAAAAAGTTCAATTAAATAAGAAATTATTTAATGGTACAAAAATAAGAATTCTATTGGAAAGGAAAAGAATGTTTAGAAAAACCTTCAATTACTGTCTACTGTATTAAAGGTTTCGTTTCATATTTAACAGAATGCCGTTATATATTTAAGTTTAAATACATGTTTAAAAACGAATCATGAAACAAATCTTTTCTGATTATTTGGCTAATTAAATACATATTGCACTAATTTATATATTTAATATTCAAAAACTAACCAATTTTATTGTACTAACCATTATTATCTTTAAATACTCGTATATACCTGGGCATAAAAGTTACATTTATTTAGCGTTAAGAGATTGTCAAACTTATTTAAACTGTTATTTGCATCAATGTTTTAAGAGTAAAAACTTTATTCATTTTCACCGTCAATTAATCTTCCTAATCGAACAGAACACCCATTGTAAAATAAATCCAATAATCTCACAATCATTTAAAAAAAAAAGTTGTTTCTGCTAACTCAGCTTTAATATCTTGAAGTAAATTGTCTGGAGACCTAGTCTACTGCGATCCTCTTCTACCATCAAACAGACGTTTTGAAATGTTCATTAGAAACTAAAATGTTCAAAACGAGGTAATTAGATAACGTTGTGGAAAAACGTTTGTTTTTTATCTACTTTGTTTAAGGGCTAACGATTGAAAATAATTTGGGGAAAATCTTTATCTTTGCCTTATTTAATCATTGGTAATATAGTCTTTAAGGTTGATTCAATTAAAATAATTGTTATGAAGCGATCACCCATCAGAAGAAAAAAACTAAATAATCTACAAAGAAACAGAGTTTTATATAAAAAAATTATTGTACTAACCCTTACTGTGTGAAAGTCCATCCTATTTAGAACAGTAAACAATTAAACGGTTGAATGAAACTTCCACTATTTATTTGTAAAATACGTTTTAAATTGAATTACAGCTGTTTCGCTAAAAACTAGCATAGTCAGATTGACATATTGAAGTTACATTTTGTTTGTTTCTAGCTAGGTACCTGATGTTAATTAAGTAGCTAGGGCTAGACCAAGTATAGAAGTAACAAGAAATAACAATATTAAAGCCTACATGTTATTAGCAAGGGATTATCCTGGATGTATTTCCCTCTATGATCAGTATAACTGTGCAATGATATAAAAAAACCAAGAAAACACTATATCGTGCTGATCTTTACAATAATAATATATTTTTGTTACAACTACGTCTTACCTATGTATAAAATGAAGACTCAATCAAAGTAAACAGTTTAATAGTGGAGAACTTCCAATATTTATTTGTTCATTCACTACTTTAAATTTTTGATCTGCTAGATGTCTATTATTTCATGTTCTTCGAGAAAATGTAAATTTTGGTTTTTACCACAAATATGTAGTATTTGAATATCATTTGTGTGTATGAGTGAGTGTGGATGTTCAAGAACAAGATTTGCATATTTTGACTTATCTGGTTGTTGTAATCTATATGCTCTTAAGTGTTCATTGATTCTTATTTCAAAATTTCTTTGTGTTTGATCTACATATACAGCATTACAATTTGTACAATTAATTTTGTAAACACCAGATTTTTTTTATTTAGGTAATTTTGTTTTACATTTAACAATTTTGTACCAACTTTATTGCGTAAGATATTATTTTTGAAATTGTATAAGAAATATTTTCACAATATGTAATACTTTTATAAATTTTAATTTCTTTTGTTTATACAGTTGTACAGACATTTTCTGTTCTTTCTTATTAATTAATTTATTTATCCAATGTAATGGATAGCCATTACATGTAGCTTTTTGTTTTACAATCTCAATATCTTTATTAAAATTGTTTTATTTATTTCTAATTAACTGACAACCAATATGATAAATAATTGTTAATAAAAATTAACAAATAAATTAATTTGTTTGAAAATTTATTATTAAAAAAAATTAATTTTACTAACCCTTGCTCCGTTGAAATTTTTGAATATATTAGGACTTTTAAACTTATATTGAAATAATACTAAGTAACTGGGAACTATTTTGGTTAAATATGGAAGACAGGCCTGATACCCAAAGAATTGAAGAAAGGTCTGCTGGTGGGACTACTGAAGAAGATGGAGGGTAATCAATCTAATTTATCCTAACAGATATAAAACAAGGTTGTTTGCTCTCTCCAATTCTGTAGTAGGTAATGAAATTTATTGTACTAACCCTTACTATGCGAAAGGCCAAACGGTTGAATTAAATTCAACCGTGTAGTTGTTTACTGTTCTGTAGTAGGTAGTTATTAAGTCGATGTAGAGTCTCTCGGAACCCTAGAATAGACACTGACCAACGTTTAAGGAGGTCCTTTCACTGCAATTAAGTCAAATGAGGTGTAGAAGCCAATATTTAATTAAACTATATTGGACTGACGGAACTAAAGTGCAACTTTTAATACCAAAGGCTATTTTTTAAATCGTATGGTCCAAGACCTATAAAATTCAAATAAGTATTGGCCATAAAAATATAAAAACACAACGCAAATAACAAAAGCTGTAAAATAATAGAATCAAATAAAATTTTAACCAAAAAAAACATGTAAAAAAAATAAAGAAAATAACGGTCACCGTTGAGATTCGAACCACCGGGCGTATGCCGACTTGAAAACAATTATTACTGGGGCTCATCAAACTATGGTATGAGACACAGTACACTTAATCTTTTTAAGTCTTCAGTTCAGATGTTTTACTTTGGTTCCTAGGGATTAAAAGTGGCACTTTAGTCCCTGTAATGAAGGACTAAAGTAGTAATTTTAGTCCCTTTGGTGTAAAAATTGAAAACCCAATGAAATTCTTAGGATTTAAAAACAACTAGTATTTAAGGCATTGATAACCAAAATTTTAAAAAATTATAACACGAAAGTTAGTTTGACTTAATAAAAATCAGATGATCATAAACAGTCCGTAATTTGGCAACTCTCTGATGCTACTGTCACACAACATAACCATGCCCAACCTACATTTTGTCGAATGTCGTAATAGCTTTATTAGCCGAACCATCAGCAATGGTTCCGCAGTTGGAAACGGTTGCTGATCGTTCTACGAACAAAGCTATTAATAAACAAATTAATCAAATATAAATATGTTATCTTATAATTTTCGAATTTCTCATGGCAAATGCAGGTGGATATATAAGTTTAACACGTCTACAATGGAGTGAGATAAAATAATTGTACTCCACAAGATGTATACATTCACATTCAGTCAGTCAGTAACATAGTGTTAGATATTAAACCTATTGCAAATAATTTATGGTGTAATAAGTTTAATTTAAGAAGTTGGTTTTCTAATTAAATATTTTTTTACATTTATTTATTATTTATCAATATCGGTATATGTAAATGCGTTAGAGTTCACTTTTAATGTATTCAATGCCCTGAAGCTGGCGCGTTTACGCAGCCCTGCCAAATGTTTTGACTCCATTTAATTATAGATAACTTAAACATATTTTGTGATTTTTGGATATTTCTCAATAAATTTCAGGGTAACTTATAAATTTTAGTACAAAAGAAAACAAAAACGAATATTTTAAAGGAAAAATTTTTAGTTTCTGGTAGTATACAGGGTGAATGATTAGTGTGAGGAAGCTCAGTATGTCTGTTATAGTAAAAATTCCAAAAAAAAGCTATTAACAAAAATTGTAAGCAGCTTTAAACTCCACATTTTAAAATTAGTTACAATTTTACAGGGTGTTCCATAAAACGGTGGCACACCAAACTTATGTTTATTTAAATGGAATACCCTGTATTTTATTTTGAATTCGAAATCTGTATCACTTCCACATCACAACAATGTAAAGTTTTATTATGTTATACCGGGTATTTAAAAAGTTATAACCAATATTACCTGAACGTCGTATCAAGTTTAACTCCCCGTATAATTTAAAAGGAGTATAGGAGCATTGATCAATTACAACCATAGATTGTTAATAATTGTTAAAAATTATAAAACATCTTCGTTTTAATAATTATCGTTAAATCAAATACAAGGTAAGTCAAATTGCAAGTACATTATTTTCTTGGTAATTTTAAATAGAACACCCTGTATTTTATATCACTATTGAAAAGTACTAATGTCACACCTTAAATTTTATAAAGTACTCCCTATACCCTATATAAATTATCAGTTTTCTAGATATTTTTATTTTTTCATCAAAGTACTCGTAATTATTTGGTAGATATTTTAACGTTTACAAATAATTATTATGAGTGGTTTGTCAGAAACTGATAGTTTGATATTATTGTTTATTAATTCAATATTGTGGTACACCAAAAATTATTAAGTAATTCAGTAATTAATTTAATTTAAACTACCAATAATTAATTTTACTACTGATGAAATTGTAGATATGACCTGGATTTTAGGGCAATGCAATAAAAATTCATTACTATTATTTGGGAGGTCATTTTGAACACCTTATTTAAGTAAGATAAGTTAAAATTACTGTTGCTTTTTTATTTTTCTATGTGTTGTTATTTTTTTAATTTCCGTCGGTTATTTTTTATAAATTTTATTTGAAATAAATGGCTTTATAAAATTTATTGTACTAACTCTTACTTTTTTGAAGTCCATCTTATTAAGAATAATAAAAAACTCTTCGTTTCAACGTAACTTCCAAGTTTATGGCAACATCAGCATTAATATCATTTAAAACACAAAATAATGTTGGTACAAAATTGTTAAATGTAAAAACAAAATTACCCAATTTAAAAAAATCTGGTGTTTACAAAATTAGTTGTCAAGAAAGTAATGCTGTATATAAAGGTCACACACAAAAAAATTTTGAAGTAAGATTTAATGAACACTTAAGAGCATATAGATTCAAAGAACCAGATAAGTCAAATTATGCAAAACACCTACTTGAACATCCAACCTCACTCTTACACACCAATGAAATCCAAATACTACACACTTATGTGATAAAAAACAAAATTTAGATTTCCTTAAAGAACTTAAAATAAAAAGACATCTAGCAGATCCACAATTTAAAGTTGTTAATGAACAAATAAATCTTGGGAGTTCTCCACTATTAAACTGTTTACTTGACATAATTGTAGAACACAAATATATTAAGTTATTGTAAAGATCAGCATGATATAGTTTTTTCCGGGTTTTTCTATATCATTGCACACTGATCTTAGAGGGAATTGCATCCAGGATAATCCCTTAGGGCTATAAACATCTAGGCTTTACTGTTGTTATTTCTTATTACTTCCATACTTGGTCTAGCCTTAGTACTACCTAAACATCAGAACCAAGCTACAAACAAACAAAATGTAACTTAAATGTCAATCTGACGATGCTTCTTAGCGAGACGGCCGTCATTGTGATTTAAAACATATTTTTTCAAATAAACTTGGAAGTTACGTTGAAACGAAGAGTTTTTATTATTCTTAATAAATTGTTTTATTTTCTGTGATGCTATTTCGTTTTTGAATTTATAAACAATAATGTCAATGTGTCAGTTTCTGACAAACCAATTATGGCCAACTCATAATAATTATTTGTAAACGTTAAAATATTTACCAAATTAACACTTTTATGAAAAATAATATATCTAGAAAACTGATAACTTTACGTTTAGGGAGTACTTCATAAAATTTGAAGTATGATATTAGTACTTTTCGATAGTGATATAAAATACAGGGTGTTCTATTTAAAATTACCACGAAAATAATTGTACTTGCATTTTGACTTACCCTGTATTTGAAAACGAAGATGTTTTATAATTTTTAACGATTATTAAAAATCTATGGTTGCAATAGATCAATGCTCCTATACTCCGTTTTAATTATACAGGGAGTTAAACTTGATACGATTTTCAGGTAGTATTGGTTATAACTTTTTAAATACCAGGTGTAACATAATAAAAATTTACATTTTTGTAATATGAAAGCAGATTTCAAATTAAAAATAAAATATAGGGTATTCCATTAAAAAAAACATAAGTTTGGTGTGCTTTAAGAACTAATTCAAATAATTTCATTTATGAAAAAAATGCAAATAGCAAATCTTATTGGAGATTTAGAATGTGAAGTTTAAAGCTCCTTACAATTTTTGTTAATAACTTTTTTTTGGAATTTTTACTATAACAGATCTACTGAGCTTCCTCATACTAATTAATTAATTATGAAAAGTTGGTTGGGTCTTATACGAGAAAGCTTTCTCGTAAGATACGAAACATTTAAACATAATCATAATAAAATTTTCAAGGTAAAGTATAATTTAAACTATAATATTCGATAGGTAGGGATTTCAGCTATTAGAAACAAATGTATTTTAGTCATAATTCAATATTTTATATTAAACATTGATGTCAAAAGAACTTTCTCAATGACTTTGACTCCTGAGTTGTGACACACAACATCCCTGATGAAAGAGAAAGTTAACAAACTAGTCACTAGTCACTGTAGGCCGGGAAGATGAAAATCAATGTAAGAAAAACTTCCGAAAGATAAAAAATAAAAAAAAATATGCTTTGCTTACAAACAAGATACTGTTTTTAACAACCTAATCATAAAACGTGTTCATCAGATTCAACTGATGATGCAGTATCACATGAAAATTCCTATCATTATTAATGTCACTCTAACATTGTTACAAAAATGATCAGTTTACTCAACCTTAAAAATATTACTTTTAATTAAATGATATTTAAAATTCCACAGATCAAATCAGATGAAGTATAAACACACTTTTTATAACATTTTTTGTGATTGTAATTCGTGCTGCAGTAAATGGTCACGCGAGTAATTCAATAGCTTTGAAGTGGACATCCTTGTTTGAGTGTGATGTATGAAAACATTTATTAACGCTATAAAATTTTAAATAAAGATAATGTTTTCTTTTATGCTGGTATAAATTCGAACAATCAAAAATAATGTGAACAAGATATCTATTCCTTTTTATTTCTATTTGCAAAACGGTTAGATCATTTTTAAGTTGATAGAATACGTGAGACCGCTTAACGTAGATTTAATTTAAAATGCATTTAAAACTAAGCGCAAAAGTTGTTTGAAATTGGTATATTAAAAAGTTAGTATTCAATGGGTCTGTCAGAGATTTAAAAAATGTAATAAAAATTTATAAAATGATGAACAGTCATGTGTCTAGGTATATGTTTAACAATTTAAAATAATATAAATTTAAAATTTTTTAAAGAAAATAGTTTAAAAGTTTTTCGTAAAATATAATTCAAAGTATACAGGGGTATTATAAAGTATGGAACCCCCTATGTATGTATGAATTTGGGGTGAAAAGTACACTGCGACCTATAGGATCTATTGTGTCCCCCCTTACTTGCCATGCTCTGATGTTTTCTCAGATTTATAGCAGCTCTTCGAGTCCCATTTTCTGGAGGAAGTTTAGGACATCGTCGGGCTTCAAATCAGGTAGATCCCTCTCTTCTATTTCATGTGCTCCTAGGTATCTGGCCCTAGAATTCTGCAAGGCATTCTAAGAGTATGTGTATTGAGGTTTCATCCTCTTCCTCACAGAATCTGCACTTTGCTTCATCTGCTAACCCTAGTTTCTTCATGTTGCTTCTTAACCGGCAATGCCCGGTTAATATTCCCGTTAGAATTCGGAGCCTTTTTTACTGAGGTTGGGGCAGCTAAGAGATCTCTTCTGGTCATAGTTCCCCAGTAGTATCTTAGATTGCCTCAGTCCTTCCAGCTGCTTCCAGTACTTGGATTTTTCCTTCTTCATTTCTTTCCTTAGTTTTCCTAAGATTACTCTACTGCTGATCCCACAGGATGGTTCTGGCTGTTCGAAACAGCCAGCTTGGCTGTTTCGTTCCCCTCTATTCCTATGTGTCCTGGGACTGTGTTCTTCTGGCCTAGTTCATTTAGTTTGCCTAGACATTCCCAAACCATCTTCGAACTGATTATATTTGAGCTCAGCGCTTTGATGGCTGCTTGACTATCCGACATGATCACAATCTCTTGTCTGCGGTAGTTTCTTCCAATATTGAATTCCACACATCTTTTGATGGCGCGGACTTCTGCGTGAAAGATGCTCGGGTATGTGCCCAAGCTTTCTGAGTATTTGGCTCTCGCTCCAAAACCTCCTATCCCAGTTCCCTCCTCTAGCTTGGAACCGTCCGTATAACACTTTATGGTATTCTGGTTTAAATTCAGTATGATGTCTTCATCTCATTCAGGTTTATTACTCAACTTTGTGATGAATTTTCTCACAAAGTTTCTTTGGCATATTATTTTGGGGCATTTCCCCAGTTTGATCAAAATGAAGTGATCGGGGTTTTTCCCTGATAATTCCTTCTTTATTCATTCTATATATCTTTTCTTCCTTACACTTTGTAACAGAATGGGCAGTGGGGTCAAGTTTAAGATCACCTCCATTGCAGCAGTGGGGCAAGTTCCCATTGCTCCAGTGATACATGAACAGGCTAGTCTCTGAATCTTCGAGAGATTTTTCCTCGTTGTACTCAGATTAGCCTTTGCGCCTCAAGCCACTCCCCATATGTGATTACTGGTCTCACTATTGCTGTGTACATCCATTGCAGAATACGTGGGTTGAATCCCCAATTCTTTCCTGCAATGTTCCTGCACACCATGAGGGCCTTGGTCGCTTTGTGTATTACTGTCTTCGTGTTTATTCCAGAGTAACCTGCTATCTAGGACTAGCCATAGATATTTTATATCTGTTTTCCACTCGACGATGTTCTCCCCTATTTTTATGATTTTTATATTAGGTTCCTTTTTCCTTGTAGAGGCTACTAGTGATGCTGAATGGAACCCCCCAAGTATCTCCTCAACAGTTTAATTTAAAAATGCTATTAAATTTAATGTACCATTTCCCGTTTAATTAGAAAGGCATATTAACTTGGTTATTCTAAATAGAAAACCCTGTATATTTTTACATTTGTAAATTCCTTGTGAAATTGTGCATGTCGTAAAACATTTCATTTATATTTTTATTGAAAAATTAAGGCTTTAATCAATAATTTATCGTTTTTGACACAAATTAAGAAAATCATATTAAATCTACAAAATTACGCCCTTCTGCTATTTCACAACATTCTAAACGGTCAAAAGTTCGTTCGGCACTAGCTGTAATAAGTTTCATATACGACACTCAAAGTGATTTAAATTTGCAGGTCTACTTCTTTATTCTTTATTTTTTAGATAAATCCACAGAAAACATCGAGAGGAGTTAGATCAGGACTACCACGTGGCCATTCGATAACACCCCTATCCATCGACCTGAAAAAACTTGATCTAAATACTAGCGTACATTATTGCTGAAACCATATAATATGTCTTCAGAAGAAATTATTGGGCTATTTTTATAAGTGCTTGCAATAGCGAGCACAATATTAATTGTTAATAAATCCAAATACCGATTTCAAGACAGATTACCTTCAATGAAGAAAGGTCTATCATTCCGGTCCACAGATTGATTTTTTGTGTATACTGTGTATGTACTTGTCTCTTCCAACGGGGTTTATTTCTAGATCAGATTTGACAGTTATTTCTATTCACTTTACCACTTAAACAAAAGGCCTTCAATTAATTCGCGACAGAAGTAAAATTTATATGATTTTAATTTGTCGGAGGTCATTATGTTTATGAGGGAAGTCTGGCTTATGTCAAAGTCAAGTGCTAACTGGGTAAATGAATATTTTTGAATTTTCTTCAAGTGATAGTAACGCATCCAACTTTACATTGTCATTTGTGGCGGGTTTTGGTCTTCCTGATTTGGATTCATTTACTACGTGATGTGTTCATCAATTACGCCTTACAAATTACACAACTGCTGATGTAATTTTGTGACCTGGATTAACTTTATTAAATAATTTTAAAACTGTTTTCATATCCTCGCATAATAAAAATTTCGATGTGTTTGTTTTCTTTCATTTAGATGCACCATAATAGAAAAAGCAATAGTAATAAATAACACAGAGAAATATTATTACACACCTTGTACTACACTAATAGGTAGATTACCCGATAATTAATTTATTTTACAATTAAAGCTTTGACATTTCATGCATGACTAACTAAGCCAAAAATAATAAATTGTTTATTAAAGCCTCAATTATTCAATTAAATTTTTAATGAAATTTACTGTATGCAGAATTTCACAAGGAATTTAATAATATAAAAATATTCAAGGTGTTCCATTTAAATTAACAAAGTTTATATTTATGCAGTTTCGGTTTAATCGGAAATCGTACATAAAATTTTATAGCATTTTTAAATTTCTTAAAAGAGTATCAGCAATTTAATTTAAAAATATTATATTTTATTATATTATGGGGGTTCCATAGTTTATACTAACCCTGTATATGTCTACCCTTGTCTTAATATTATAACCATAAGTTTGTAGATTTTTAGTTTCAATCAATTAAATTCTATTATTTATGCTCATAGCATAACACAATATTTATTGATGTGAAAACCCCACTGTAAATTTTCATTTTACCTATCGATAACCTAAAGGAGAGCTTTGATTGGTTATCAGCCGTGGGTTAAATTGACAGGAACTTTTATCCACTGGAATGAGGACCGGACATATTGGGATTTTTATATTTTTCCCATTATTACGTTAACAAGAGCTTTCAGTTGCTACGGTGACATTACCAAAAATTCAAACAAACAAAATCACACAATTGACAGCAAAAACGTACAAAATGCAATTGGAGTTATTTTGGAGTTATTATTCGATGCTTAAGAGTACTTTAATTATTCATCACGATATAAATATTGACAATTATAAACAAATTCAAGCATTTTTGAAACGAAAATCCGAGGCATATACACCTAAAAAAGCCAAAACTTTAACCTCTAAACAAATAAAGAAGTTTATCAAGAAAGCACCCAATAAAAAATATCTTGTAACGAAGGTAAGAAACACAGATTGCCAAAACAGTTAATAAATATCTAAATTTCTTTAAGGTCGCTGTAATAATGGGTATAATGGGTGTCTGCCGATCCCAAGAATTGCACGCAATGAAAGTAGATTGAAGATTTGGATCGAGCACATCGCAAAAAATTGGTATCAACAAACTAGCTGCCATGCCAACAAGTGTTGCAAATATTTTGAATCTTAAAAATCCGGAGTTAGACACCGGACATTGCCTAGGTAGATCATCTGCAACACTTTGGGTTGACGGAGGTGGTGATATCACCACGCTTAAACGACACGGGGCCTGTAAATCAACAAGTGTGGCAATAACAACAATAAACTTCAAATAGGCAATACAACTTTAAAAGAAATTAACAGACCATGTACAAGCACATCTGTAATGTTAAACTATAACTACAGAAGTTGATAGTACCACCTCTACTACAACAAAGAATAATAATTACTCTAATATCAATTTTGATGCACATCATCCTTTTAGTTTTAGTAATTGTTCGAACTTTACTATTAATATTTATAATAAAAATGACAATGTAAATTAAGTTTAATACTTTCATGTTTAAAAATAAACTGTAACGAACTAATATATTTTTTTATATACTTGATCGTAGATAAAGTAAAGTATTATACTCGCAAGCAAAGGTTTTTATCCACTCAAATGATTACATGCACTCGCTTACGGCTCCTGCAGCAACTTACATTTTCGTGGATGAAAACCTTCTTTACTTGCTCGTGATATAATATAATATAATTTTTCACTACTTTTTTACACTAACCTAAGTGAATTTTACATATGAATTTTATTAGAAGTTATTATATGAAAACACGCAATTGGGTTATCTTGCTTTTTAAGTCACCTCTGTGTCTTCTTGTGAGACAACAATACAGTATCTGTATCTATAATTTATGGAGGGTAAATTCACCAAGGATTTGTTTACCTATTTCTTTTTCTTGTTCACATTTTCAAGATGGTATATTTCTTATATTTGTTCCAAATAACTGTTTAGGATACCCCAGGGTATAATTTAATCCCCCTTACTTACTAACAGGCGCATGTTTCAGGAATTGAATATATTTTTTACAACTTTTCAGAGTTTCAATTTTTAAAAAATCGAAATTTTCGTCCTTATAAAGAAGTAATATTAAACATAGAAGTTCTTAACCTTACAATTAAATACAGAAGTTTGCGAACTCCCAAAGCATGACCGGCCGAACGTATTTAGCGCAGTTGGGCAGTATTTCGTAACAATGGGGCCTTCCCCAGTTTTGAATTTTTTTACAAAATTCTGCATTCTTATGTTACACTTCTGTTAATTGTTATTCGTTCTGCCCGGTCTTTCTTTAAATTTTTTTGTTCCAGATCTACGAAAATGATCCAATCGCCGTTCTCAAACCGTATCATAGCAACCACAGCGAAAGAAAAGGTTTTGCGGACGTAAAGTACTTGTCCTTAAAAAAAGTTAATTGTTCATTCATTAGTACATAAATTTTTGCTAGAGGTCGAAAAAAAATGTATTTATTCTCAGTTCCAACAGTACTTCTGTGACGCGTTAAATTGTTTGATGCTGCTAGATCAATATAAAAGAAAAAGAAAAAAACCCAAGTAGGGTTTCAAATACTTATCCCTTTATTTTCCTGGCTGTATACGTACGATCCTATAATCGGCCGTCAATGGAATCGATTGCGAATATCGATCTTTTAACAAGTTGTTTTGTGACCAAACCTAATAATGTTTAATTAATTATTTACTCAAGTAGTAGATGACATCTACAGATGTATCTATTTATTTAAAGAATGTTGAGATGAATCCAATTGTACTACTGTTGCTGTGTTATCCCCTACCAGGTAAATAATGTGCTCAGATATCAGTTCGCCCTATACGTATAATAATACCGTTTGGTAAAATTCTAGAATATGAAACTATTAAAGATGCAACGAAATACCGCCTTAAACCCAAGAGAGTTCTTTTGTGTAAATATACAGTCTGCTATATAAAAGTAAGTAATATTTAAAAATAAAATACAATATCGCCTATACCTTACGCAAAATCTTTTGTGAATGTCCATTATGTTTCTAATTCATTTCATTATTTAAAGCCGTACTATTTTCCCACTAAGAAAATTCCATAAAAATACTTTATTCTGAATAAGTGAAACCAACTACGGGAGTCCGTATACACAACAAATTGTTAATATCCAAGAACCCTAGTTCAGATGTCAACTCGAACACTCAACGATAACAGTTATCAGTTTTAGGTGCCACTAGAACCTTAGCAACATTTGTTATAGTATGCACAATAGAAGAATCCTACCTCAAGTGGCATAGCTGTCTTACACACAGGAACTCTGGGTCTTTGTGCTCCTTGATAGGTGCTTCCAAACCAGGGTAAGTACCTCACGGGTGACATACTCCTTGTGCCAAGCTTGATTAATTCCAGTATATTGCTCGATAACCACTGTGTTCCATATACAATAAATCTCTTGCAGGCTTAGGAGTGCAGTGCGTTACAGCAAAAAAATAAAGAAGAAAAGCAAACAACAGAACCCAAGGGAAAAAACCTAAAAAAAAAATACTCTGAGAATTTGGTAAGTACTTAACTGTTATGATATTAGTTAATCTCTATCATCAGCACCACTACAGTAAATCAATTTTTAGCTCATCTGTGATGTTATGTGGCTGTAGAATTTTATAAATATTTGGGTTATCTGTATCCCTAATAATAGGAGACTGTATCTTACAATCTCTGTATATACTCCAGGATTGATTTTCCAATATATTTAAGATATCCGACCAGTTACATCCCAAAAATGGAAATTTAGGAAAACCTCAATTTGAAAAACCTGTTCAGCTGATCGTTAAATATCAGAATGAGACCTTGACCTACCTGGTACTTCCACTTCCTATAGTGCTATCATTCTTTGATGGACTTAACCACTCAGAAGTAGCAAATAAAATCATGTTTCATGCCAAAATATTTGCTGGAAATGGGCTAATTATTTGATAGTGACACTAACAGATGACAATATAAACTGAAAATTTTGAAAAAATAAAATGTAGTTTCAATATGGCTACCTGACGATGCTAGTTTTAGCAAAATAGCTGTCATTGAGTTTTAACATGCAGATTTTTTATTAAATAAGTGGAAGTATTGTTAAATTTCCTTTATGTTGATTGCTAGCAACTATGAATGATACTCTTATGAGTTGTAATACTTTTAATTTGTAATGGTGTCGGCAAACCACATCAAGCGGAAACGTCAAGGTTATGAAGTGAGCTGATTTAAGATATTCCAGATCGTAAGTAGTTCTTAACTCCATTTAAAATAAAGAAGCTTCTCTATCCGAGGCAAGGTGACCCCGAAACAATTATAGGCAGCTTGATGGAACGTAAATACTCAGGAATAAGCCATCTAAAGAATTAATTTATCTTCCTAAGTTGTACAATATCTTTTAAATATTTACGTTCTATATATTTGGGTATATTCAAGTATGCCTTCTTCCTAATCAAAATTCATCAAGATGGCCTTTGTAAAACTCGGTGATTTTTTAACGTTGATAGTTTCATTGACTGTAAATATTGTAAACTATCAACTGTACTGTACTGTAAACTATATTTTAAATAGAGAGTTAAGAACTACTTTTCTTTTGGAGTCTGAACAAAATAACATTTTCGCGATCGATTCGCTTTAAAATTTTGCCTTTTGGACTAAAATAATAAATTTGGTTCTTCAATATCAAAATTCTTCATGAACTAGACGCTTTTCATACAAATTGATCGCTCGAATCACTCCTTAAAAGACATTGTTCACAAATGGCCATTATGGTTTTTATTCGCAATATAAATTTTAAGAAAATAGATTTTTTTACAAATAAAGAACTAACAAACTTGATAAGTGGCTTTAGCTGAGAGCCCCTAAAATTTAAAGAAAATCTATCAAAAAATTGATCGACTTCTTGACTACCTCAATGAAGTGAGGAAGCAGTGAAAACTTCTTCATTACCATTTACCATTTGAATTGTGGGCGTTGCAGTGGACATTTGCTCCAGTTTTATCCATACAACATTGGATACCCAACATTTTTCAAGTTAGATGATGCCCCTGTCAGAACATTAACCCCTTATCTCAGAAACTGTCAGAACGAAACGCATGAGTACGTTTTTAACTATATCAAATAAAATTTCCGCTTTCGTATTTGACATCCGTTTTCACGGTAGTGTGGCACTAAAAAATTATACCTGCTATACAAACAGTTGTGCTTTGAACAAGCGTGACAAATCCTTAAATTTCAGGTAGAGAGTACTACTAATCGGGGACCGGTTAGTTGGACCACTGCATTAATCCTATTTTGAAAAAGGTCAAGTTAAACCCACCCTTCAGTTCGACCACGATAAAATTCTATTTCCTAATTGACTTAATGGAATTCTTCGAAAATATGTAATTAAAATATCATTAGGGTAGTAATAACCTAACCTAACCTAACCTAACCTAACCTAACCTAACCTAACCTAACCTAACCTAACCTAACCTAACCTAACCTAACCTAACCTAACCTAACCTAACCTAACCTAACCTAACCTAACCTAACCTAACCTAACCTAACCTAACCTTTTGTAAAAATTATGTCTTTGTATAATTTACCATAATATAATACAACCTTAATCCGCTCGAAGAGCTGTCGTGGTCCAATTAATCGGTGTAGGTACTTAAAACAGGTACCTGGCCCGTGGTCGAACTGTCCGACCCCGTACTAATCATATTAGACGGTATGTTTCTTAAATTAAGACCAAAAAAAGAAATTAAATTGATTGTACTAACCCTTACTTTTTGGAAGTCCATCTTATTAAGGATAATAAAAGCAGTTTTTAAATAAATATTGGAAGTTTTGTTAAAACGAAGAGTTTTTTATTATCCTTAAAAAAAGAAATAACTACCAAAAAAATAGTAGCATTAAATATAACATAGTAGTAAGCTTAAGAAATATTTAATAGTAAAGTTAAAAAAATGTAAAGTGCGGGTGAAAAGAAATAACGACCAATCATAAGAGCCACTAATCAATCATAGCTAGAACTCAAAAGATGAGAATGCAATTTAATATTTAGTTTCCTATACTAGTTTCTCGTCCGTTATAAATATCCCCTCGACAATTTTAAAAGCGACGCATTCAATTTCTAGAAATTCCCAATTGTCACTCAAATTGACGCCTCCCCCAACACTTTTATTGTTGACAAAGTAAACAGAACGGTTGTACCACGCCAAGGTAAAATCATCCGAATAACAATAACGGCTTAACCCCTGTGGCGAACGAGTACACAAAATGCAACATATCGTTACTGTATCACGTCGGTGACGAAGCAAAACATGGAATTCTTTTATGGCGTTGACAAATCATTGCAAATAATAAATGGGATGTGAAGTTAGAGAAAGAAAAGGTATTCGAAATGTCGCTATTTGTAATTGATGAAGGTTTTATGTGCATTTTCAACGCTGAATATAAATAATTTAAAAAATGTATTCATATGTAAACAGTGCAAAGTAGTCATTTTCCTAATTCTTTTATATTGTTGTGATTTTTTTAAACCAAATTAACAAATATATTATTAAGAACAATAAATAACTGAACGGTCCAACTAAACTTCCACTATTTATGCGCAAAATACGTTTCTAAATGCAATTACAGCTGTTTTGCTAAAAACTAGCATCGTCAGATTGACATATTGAAGTTACTTTTTGTTTGTTTGTAGCTAGGTACCTGATGTTGATAAGTAGTTAAGACTAGACCAAGTAAGGAAGTAATAAGACATAGCAATATTAAAGCCTAGATGTTTATAGCCCTAAGGGATTATCCTGGATGTATTTTCCTCTAAGATCAGTATAACTGTGCAATGATATAGAAAAACCCGGAAAAAACTATATCATGCTGATCTTTACAATAAATTAATATATTTGTGTTCTACAATTATGTCAAGTAAACAGTTTAATAGTGGAGAACTTCCAAGATTTATTTGTTCATTAACAACTTTAAATTGTGGATCTGCTAGATGTCTTTTTATTTCAAGTTCTTTAGGGAAATCTAAATTTTGTTTTTTATCACAAGTGTGTAGTATTTGGATGTTATTGGTGTGTAAGAGTGAGGTTGGATGTTCAAGTAGGTGTTTTGCATAATTTGACTTATCTGGTTGTTTTAATCTATATGCTCTTAAGTGTTCATTGAATCTTACTTCAAAATTTTTTTGTGTTTGACCTTTATATACAGCATTACTTTCTTGACAATTAATTTTGTAAACACCAGATTTTTTTAAATTGGGTAATTTTGTTTTTACATTTAACAATTTTGTACCAACATAAACTTGGAAGTTACGTTGAAACGAAGAGTTTTTTATTATTCTTAATAAGATGGACTTCAAAAAAGTAAGAGTTAGTACAATAAATTTAATAAAGCCATTTATTTCAAATAAAATTTATAAAAAATAACCGAAGGAAATTAAAAAAAAATAACAACACATAGAAAAATAAAAAAGCAACAGTAATTTTAACTTATCTTACTTAAATAAGGTGTTCAAAATGACCTCCCAAATAATAGTAATAAATTTTTATTGCATTGCCTAAAATCCAGGTCATATCTACAATTTCATCAGTAGTAAAATTAATTATTGGTAGTTTAAATTAAATTAATTACTGAATTACTTAATAATTTACGGTGTACCACAATATTGAATTAATAAACAATAATATCAAACTATCAGTTTCTGACAAACCACTCATAATAATTATTTGTAAACGTTAAAATATCTACCAAATAATTACGAGTACTTTGATGAAAAAATTAAAATATCTAGAAAACTGATAATTTATATAGGGTATGGGGAGTACTTTATAAAATTTAAAGTGTGACATTAGTACTTTTCAATAGTGATATAAAATACAGGGTGTTCTATTTAAAATTACCAAGAAAATAAAGTACTTGCAATTTGACTTACCTTGTATTTGATTTAACCATAATTATTAAAACGAAGATGTTTTATAATTTTTAAAAATTATTAACAATCTATGGTTGCAATTGATCAATGCTCCTATACTCCTTTTAAATTATACAGGGAGTTAAACTTGATACGACGTTCAGGTGATATTGGTTATAACTTTTTAAATACCCGGTATAACATAATAAAACTTTACATTGTTGTGATGTGGAAGTGATACAGATTTCGAATTTAAAATAAAATACAGGGTGTTCCATTTAAATAAACATAAGTTTGGTGTGCCACCGTTTTATGGAACACCCTGTAAGATTGTAACTAATTTTAAAATGTGGAGTTTAAAGCTGCTTACAATTTTTGTTAATAGCTTTTTTTTGGAATTTTTACTATAACAGACATACTGAGCTTCCTCACACTAATCAATCACCCTGTATACTACCAGAAACTAAAAATGTTTCCTTTAAAATATTCGTTTATGTTTTCTTTTGTACTAAAATTTATAAGTTACTCTGAAATTTATTAAGAAATATCCAAAAATCACAAAATATGTTTAAGTTACCTATAATAAAATGGAGTCAAAACATTTGGCAGGGCTGCGTAAACGCGCCAGCTTCAGGGCATTGAATACATTAAAAGTGAACTCTAACGCATTTACATACACCGATATTGATAAATAATAAATAAATGTAAAAAATATTTAACTAACTTCTTAAATTACACTTATTGATTGAGTCTTCAAGGGCTAATAACCTCTAGGCTTTAATATTGTTATGTCTTATTACTTCCATACTTGAACTAGCCTTACCTACTTAATCAACCGCAAGTATCTAGCTACAAACATAACAATATTAAAGCCTAGATGTTATTATTGTTTATCTTAATTCTCTATATTTTTTTTAAAGAAATTGTGTTAACTTTTTAAATTAACCATTTAATAACAAATAAAAATACTTCCTTCTTCCAAACTCTTATACTGCTACCAGATGACCAAACTTATACTACTTTCAACACATGACCGGTCACCTTTTCTTTCTTTCGTATAAATTTTTTAATCAACTTCATTTTATCAATACTTTTAATATATTTGCCTTTCAATATTTCTTCCCTCTAATTATATCTTTGCCCAAAACTTTTTTTAATCGAACCAAAAAACAATCAACCCCTTTGTCACTTCTGGATCCAATTTTTTCAAAATTTCAAACGTGTACTCACTATCTACCTAACCCCATTTTCTTAACCTATTAATCTATTTTTAACAACAAAAAAATTAATTTTTACTCTTCTCTCTATATATAATTTATCAATACCAGATAAATTAAGTATTTAGAATCAGTGAAGAGACGGTTGTGGAAAATTATGTACTTCAAATCCATTGGTATTTATCCTACAGGGGTATTTCCTGAAAAGTTGCTTCTCGATAGATTCAAAATACAATGCCTTCAACACAGAAGAATAATTTATTCTCTCGGCTTACTGTATAAAATTATAACCAATCAAGTAAATACCCCTAAATTATTGAAACTTATTAATCGTCCCTCGGGTTGCTTCTCTTAGGTCACAGACTTTTTGTTAGTAGAGGCCAGAACCAATATTTTGATGAAGTAATCTACAGTTTATACTGTCTTCAATATGCGCAAATATGCGGATAAGTAAGGAAACTACAAAATATTTTGAATTGCACCTGTCAATAATTTTGCTGTTTAACATTCGATATTAATATTTTACATACTGTGTTATTTCTTTTCTTATTATTATTTTTTCCAAACGTGTAAAAAATTTTTTTTCAAAAATTAAACGTATAAATTTTAATTGTTAATGCAATTGTTTATAACAAATTGTTTAATTAATAAACAATTAAATGTTTAACTGATAAATTCGAAAAAAATACCATTTTGTAGAGAAAAGAAAATTATGATTTTTAGGATTTTTTTCATTTCTTAAATTTAAACAATTGTTAATAAACAAAAACGTTAATTAACAATTAGAAAATTATTTAAAGACATTTTTTTTTTAAATCATGGTTTTTAATAAACAATAGAATGGCAAGAAAAATTTTTTAAAATCGTTAAATAAGCCATTTGTTTATAAATTTTTTTTAAACAATTGGTCACAAACATTTAAAAAAATTGGATTTATATTGTTTATAGCGCATTAAAAACGACTGTAAACAATTGTTTAAAAAAAATTAAATTTTTCACATCTATAAACGCATTACTTTGCTTGTTTGAATTTTTAAAAATTTAAAAATTTTATTGGGTAACTTTGTTTAGTAGCTTTATGATAAAGGATTCCAAGGGTTAAAAATTTTTTTTGTTTTTATTTTACTCACAGTAAGGAATTTAAGTTTAAGTAAAAATGAAGATGTAATTTTTTAATTAACAAATGGATAGAACTGTGAAAAATAACGAAAAAAATTTTTTGACTGCAGAAATTTGTTCTCTGATATGTTCTATTAGGGCTAGAATTTTTTTTATTAATATTTACCTAGTGAAAAAAATAATGTATGCCATTTGGTCGTTGCGACGGTGACGCGCCGCCCGTTTTATATGCCATTTTCAACATTAATTTAGACCTATAAATAATTGAGCTATAATTCGGGGAGTTGGGACTTTTTTGTTGGAAATTTCGTGCCCTTTAAGAATCCGTCCAGTTTTTTGTTCCAGCTATTATAGTTTATGAGTTATTAGCAATAATGTAAACCCCCTTTTTTTAAAATCATAAATTGTTAATAACAATGGGAAATTTTTTCACACGGATTGATATTCAGGAACATTTTTCTATTTGTCATTTCGAATCGATTGACACCAAAATCAGATTTACGGTGTAACCCAAATCCGATTTAAATGACTTCTCGACCAGTCTATTAGTATCAGGAATGTTAACATACGAAACTACAGGTCTAATCGATTTTGACTATTTATGTAATTTAATAATTCCCCATAATTCTGGACAATGAGGATTTTTATTAATTAGGTATTTTTTATCATAGTCATTAAATAGATAATTTGAATCATTTACATGTTCTCTTATTTGGTTGGAAAATTTTTGGGTTGGATCGTTTTTTAGAATTTTGACATTACTTGACATTAAGAAATCAATCACTTTAGATTTATAATCTTCTTTTTTTAAAACTACTGAAAGTTTAATTCAAGCGTTTAGTTGTTTATTGTTCTTAATTTTAAATTATTGTTTTTTATATGTAAGCTACGTATACGTAGTTTGGTTATTTTTTTTACTAGCTTTATTTTAAACTAATCATAAATTATTTGGCAGCCATATCCAAAGAAAATTTAAAAAAATAATTGGATATGTACATTTACTTCGATAAATATGTTGTCCTGAATAAAAAATTAGTGAATTTTCTCTTTAAATTCTCTATAAAATCGAAATAAAATCATATTTTCGGTAACTTTGTGGGTGGGTAATGAATATAGTTATATGGAATGAAATATATTAATCAAAAGCAACTCATTTTAATTATAAAGCTGCTATTAAATCCTGTAAATTGTGAATAACAGTAATATAATAATTATAAATGTACAAAATATTAACAAAGACTAACACTAATAAAATAATTTGTATGAAGTAATATCACAAATAATAAAATGTGACTAACTGATTGAATGAGTTAATACTTTTTACAATCAGTAGTAGAAACAGTATAGTATACACTTCGAGAATAGGGCTAATTAATTCCACTTGCGAAATATTATTGTGCTAGGCTAACGCCTGGTGCCAAACATGGTACGACATCAATTATTAAAGTAAAAGACAGACGAGGGTGAAACAATTTTTCCAGTTTTCCAGTGCAGAGGTCCAATTTTTAGCAGCGTTTGGGTTCAAATAGTAATTACTGTAGTTTATGTAGTTATTTAACAGGAAAATCGTTTGCCAACAGATACAGTTCTAGCTATATATAATGAATTAACATTATTTTTTTAAATTATATAAAAGGTAGAATTCTTAGTACACTTTGGAAATTAATATTTCGAAATGTTGGTGCCAAATAATTCTATGTGTAATTTATGATTGTTAATGAAAAAATTATTGCATTATATGTAATAACTTGGTATCTTGGTTCCAGGATGGAACAGACATTAAAAGAATTTTGTGAACACAATTTTAAGTAAAAAACTGTTTACAATAGATAACTGAGACAAAAATTTTATTCATTACAAAAAAAACAAATTTAGTGAAAAATAAGTCTTGCCATAACAATTACAAAAATAAATTGTTTTAATAATTTGTGAACAAACATTTTAACTATAATGGAAACCCTTTAAATACGAATATTGTAATGTTGCCAATCGAATCATTGTACAGCATTGAAGTATTCTTAATTTTTGACAATAGAAATAAAAAATAGACATAAATATTATCATTCTAACATCCTGTATATACAGTGTGTAAACAATATACATATAGTCCAGTAACTGAAGACCCGAATATATGGAAACCTACAACTTACTCTCTCAATCGCTCCATTTTGTAGGTTGTTCCAGATGCTTTGAAACGAGAAAATGTACAACCCGGCAGCGATTCCGAAAGGAGTCCAAAATGACCGCCTGAACCCGGGGAAAACAGTTTTGCGCCAATATCTGCCAAAATATGCGAGTAACGGAGCTTGAAAAATCCATAATTTTCATAGTGAACACATATTGTAATTTCTTGTCGATTTCCTGCTCAATGGAGTTGGAAATACATTGATCTTTGTCTTTTGACCTTTGGAGACCAATCTAGATAGCGCCAGCACGTTCGCGTTGCGCGCTAAACCGCGCACTCCAAAAATATGAACGCTAACCGAAATCAATTTTTAGTCAATTATTGGCTTACCATAAGTGTTCCTTTTATGTTGAAGTAGCGTTTGGGGCACGAATACATATAACAAGGATGTGGAACTCCTATGCCGAGCTATAAGCGCCCTTGGCTGAATTTACGGCTCCTATCTGGGCGGAGTCTAGTCCACGGTCGTTGCGTACTTTGTACTGCGCATCAGTTCGAACATCATATGATCATAACTATTCGAAAACACATGCGGTTGGTTATCTCGCTCGCACAAAGAAAAAGACAGCCTGTTGCGCAGTACGGAGTACACAACGACCGAGAATTTAACCCTGCCCAGATAGGCGCCTTTTCTCCTGCTACCCTCTCCACTCGAGTTTCACATCCTTGTTATATGTATTCGTGGTTTGGGACCTCTCTTTTCTTGGTCAACGCCACAAGGACACAAGTAGCAAATTTTCTAGAAAATTGCAAAAACGGGTTTCTCTATGCAGTAAGGTCTTGAGTCACATTGTTTTAGCTTAGCAAGTTATAAGGTGGAGGAGATGGTGAATATCCACCCACTGACGTTCTTTATATTTTTTGCAATTTTATCGCAAAGTTAATTTATTAATCACAATTTTTTGGAACTGGAATCTTACACAGCAAACCTTACGTTCATTCAAAAACCATGGTATGTCATCTGGATCAAATACATATTCTTCATCTATATTTACCTCTTCCCCCCTCATGTCTGCTGTCCTTTCTTCCGCCACCTCTCCTTCAAACCCTTCTGTTTCTCCTTCCCCCTATATCATTTCATCATCTTGCTCCAGCCCTTCTGGTTCTCTTCTGATTCATCCAGGAATATACCTTCATTTTTTTTATAATTTAAATATTGTGTTACCTGACATGACCCACAAATCGACGAGCATTCTAAACCCGCTTTCAAACATGAACCATTCTTCTCGCAGCCTGTTTTGCACTGACAGAAAATCGTCTTTTTAAAGTTCCGGGGGATGTTAATTAGGCAGTATTAAGGCTAGACTAAGTATGGAAGTAATAAGACATAACAATATTAAAGTCTAGATGTTAGCCCTAAGGATTATCCTGGATTTACTTCCCTCTAGGTTCACTATAATTGTGCAATGATATAGAAAAAACCAGGAAAAAACTATATCATGCTGATCTTTTCAATAAGGTAATATATTTGTGTTACAATTAGGTCTTATCTATGTATAAAATGTAGACACAAACAAACTAAACAGTTTGATAGTGGAGAACTTTCAAGATTCAAACTTGTGGATCTGCTAGCTTTTTCCTGGTTAGGTGACAACGTATTAAATTAAAACTTACTAAATTCATTAAATCATTTAAATAACTTATTTTGTTTATTTTTATTGGAACAATGTAAATTACACACTAAATATAGAGTCTCAATGGTGATTTTGTAAATAGCCCATGGAATATCACAAAAAGTTCGATAAATTATATATTGGTTAGCTAGGCGTTTTCTTAAACTTGTTGCCATTTGGCAACAAGTTGTCTAAAATCTGTTGAATTATTTTCAAATTTATTCTCACTCCTTTGTTATGTTACTACGGTTACTGTAGAGAATGACAGTATCCCACTGTCTATAGTATTTTATCGAACTTGGAGTTATGAATGATCTCTTGGAAGTTCGGAAGTATTAGGACCTTGCTGGAAAGTTATCAATAATTTCTTCAAAGTTCTGTATTAGAAATTCGCTGGAAGTATGTTTGGAGTATTAACTTGGCTTAAGTTGAATTCCAGAAATAAATTTATGTCAGGAAGAAGTAAGGGAACAAGTCGTATAAGGTATATATTGGGAAGCACTGATTGGTAGTGGATTGTACTAAACAAAAACAAAAGTGATCTGTTTATTCAAAACTACTTAATTAAATCCTTTATTTTTAATCAAAACAAAAATCCTGTTAGGATAAAAAACCATCGAGCTATGAAACAAAAATTGAATTCAAAATCACACATGTTAATTTTGCACCGAAACATTATTCTCGCAGAAAAACAAGTTTGTAATTTAAATACATATCGATGTAAATATATTTTTACATCAAACCAACTATTTTAATAAACTTTGTAGACGTTACTTTCAGCGGGTCAATAATAAAGTACAGGACCGTTCCAAATCATTGGGCAAATTCACATTAACATTTTGAAAGTGTATTTTTTGATATTTTTCCGTAAGTTTTAGCTGTCTATAGCTCATTACAATAAATTTTTCTTTGATTTACTATCTTTGATTAAAGAATTATTAGAAAAAGGTTCTAAAGGGTTGTAATATATTTGTATTGAATTGGAAAGAGAGCTATTATTTACGTAGTACCTCTATGCTTCGTAAATATGTATTCAGGCACAAAGAAATAAGCTAAATAGCTAATTAAAAATAATTTAAGAGAAATTGTTTAATAATATAGTTTATATAAATACCAAAATATGTAAATATAAAATGTAAAACTGAATAAAGGGAAGCACAAAAATTGATTAAAAAGGCCCAACAAATGTGGATTAAAGAGGAAAGTAGAAAGTGGTTCAAAATAAAAGATTCTCTAGACATTTACATTAAAACTGTTCATTAAGAATTAACTGATTCAATGCATTCTGTAGAATTTGACTGCCTAGATATTTGTTTTTGAGGTTAGGGCAAAAATGATTATTACATATAAGTTGTAGATATTTTTTATTTCCAACAATTTTTTCATTTGACTTTTTTCAATAGGATTCATACATTTTCATTTCATTTTTACCCCTAAAAACCACTTCTCTTATACCTCATAATAGACGATTTTGATTCGGAATGTTCTTTTTTTGTATTTAGTTATGATGTCATTGACTAAATTGTGCGATTAGTTTGCTGTAAGAAAATATTTACTTATGTGGCTATTTCTCCTGGACTAAATAACAAATAAGGAGTTTATTGGGTTATAATATTTATTAAGATTTTAAAATAATTTTAACAGTTGTAGGGGAAAATCGGCGACGGTTGTAAGAGGTATTATTTGTAATATTGGATCGACAGCCGCCATGATGTTCTGCTCGAGCAACTTGGTGACGTTTAACACATCTAGATACCCGACATATTGCAGGTTAGTAATTTGCGAAACATGAATGAGACTAGACGTAGTTTAAGAAAATAGTGTTTTTGCTACATCAAGTAAATATTCGTTTTTAAATTCTTTTGTGAATATCTTCCTTAGCATGTGTTTTATGTCTACTTTACTGAGACCATTTAAATCAGCTTATATTCGAAATACTTAAATTTAATAGATTTAAACTTTAAGATTAATTATTTGTTGGATATTATATTGATATGACTGTTGATGCCGGTTGGAACATTACCTTTGGTGGTGGTTGTAACATGTTACAACTGAAATCAATAAAAAATTATACAAAAATTCTTCTATTTTTTTATTCTCTAGAAAAAATGCTATACGATGAAACAAAAATCAAATAAATATAGTGAATCTTAGACATCTGAAGATGAAGAAAAATACTGCTTAGTTTGTTTAGATTCGTACAATAATACAAGCTCTTTTGTTTCATGCGTCACCGATCTCCCCATATATAAATTCAACAATTTTATTTTATAAAAATTTTTCTGACCAAATAAGTTCTAATTTGTTGTAAGAAAAGGAAGAAACTTTTTTTTCAAAAATATAATCTGGCTGAATAATATCGTATGCGCATACTGTCAGACGCATGAGAAAATCTACAAAAAATATTTTAAATATGTCGGTTTCTAACGAATGTGAGACACATTTTCGTTGTTTTTTAGTAATTAATTTAGTAAGAACAATAAATAACTGCACAGTTAAACTAAACTTCCACTATTTATTTGAAAAATTCAATTACAGCTGTTTCGCTATAACTAGCATCGTCAGCTGTAATTGATTTTAAAGCGAATTTTTCAAATAAATAGTAGAAGTTTAGTTTAACTGTGCAGTTATTTATTGTTCTTAGTAAGATGAACACAATCAATTTAATTAATTTAGTGTTACTGATCGGTTTCTAGCGAAATATTAAAATATATTGCATTCTAAATATTCAAAAAGGTTTTGTAAATTGACTGAAGTTAAGTCAAAGTTACAGAACAATAAAAAGTATCTTCTTATTCGTTACGATTATATCTACAAGTTGAAACACCTTAGTAAGTATTTCGGTAACAAAAATATTGTAAATGTTTAAATAATTATTTTCATTACATAAAAATATTGCAAATCAATCTAAAAAACGTAATTAAATCTATTTAATATTATATTATAATCTATTTAGACAGAAAAAAGAAGTGGGTTGATGAAATGGAACAAATATATAATTCCAAATAACTTAAAATATTAAATGCAATCTTATATTTAATAAATGTTATTTGCCATTTATATATGGTATAAAATTTAACTTTAAATATGTAAATAAGAGATTTTGAATAAAATACTGACTTCTAATGACAGTTGCTAAGTGGGTTCTAGGAAAGCCGTGTGATTTTATTTTAATTCTCCACGCTCTTAATTCTTTTACTATACACACGATGTTTTGATTTTTCTTGGATAAAATTCTTCGCAATATTTAAACATATTGTCAATATCTTTATTAATTCTCTTCTGAAAACGCGTTATGTACACCATTTACATTACTTAAATAGGTTGTTAACAATATCATGGGACAAATGAGTTACATCAGCTGTAATGATTTTGTCGTAAAAGATCCCAAAGTGTCAACGAAGTGAGATAGATACTAAAGAAATAAGAGAGGAATTAAAACGTGGAGCAGGAATATCACGCAGCTAAGCAGCTGCACACATTATACGTTATGGACGAAATTGTGTTATTTTGTAATGGAAACCTTCATATTATATATTTTTCGTTATTTTTAAATTATTTTCTTTAAGCTACAATTAGCCACGCAAAAAAATGTCAAGATGGTGTTCTGGTGCTCTCCAGTTTCGTTACTAAAATCATTAGATTTGTGGAACAGCAGCTTCTGTGATAATTATATTACGCAATCTAAGACTCACTGTTAAAAGAATCATAAATAATTTAATTTAAGCTACTGTAATCATAGGAAAGTGTAAAGTAGAGGATGTTCTCATTCCTAGAATATCACCAAATGCTAACTTAATTTCAACAACTCAAGTTTCCAGTGTGCCTTGCTTTCGCAATGACTGCTCATAAATCGCAAAATTAATCATTAGAAGTTAGTGGATTAAGCCTTGTACTGCTATATTTGGTGCATGAATAGTTATACGTTTTTTTTGTCAACGAAACATCAGCTCTATTTGTTTTCTCTGCGAAAAAAAAATGAAAAAATGTTCATTACAATGCATTAAAATAAGGCGGTACAAAGTTCGTTGGGTCGGATAAATTTAAATACCAATTATAGTTTTTTTAAATACTATTAAATACGTTCAATTAGGTAAATTAAAATAAATTTTTGTTTGTTAATATTCGGCCCAGATTAAATTGTTTCGATGGGGATTAACCTAATCTCATAAAAAATGTTTTCAAAAAAATGGAAACGATCAAAGACGATTAGATCTTGTTTGTTCTCCACTTGAACCATTACATTATTATCTGAGGGATATTCTAAATTACTGGAGCTTCGTACAAATTTTGGTATAACCCAAAAAAATGCTTTATTACGGTTAAGTGAATTTTTTGAAAGGAAAAATGATGACTGAGTTTAAGAAATGGGAAAATTAAATTTCCCTTTAAATACATAAAAAATATCTTTCAAGAATTATTTAACGATAAATTATTTTTATAAATAAGAATTAAACTAAAAAATCGAATTTTATAAACCTGAAATGCAACTAAAAATATTCTTTTTGACACTGTGAGTTCTTAAAAACTTCTTTTCATCCCAAATACTACACTACATCGACGAGTGTTTCTATGTACTGATTTTAAGTCTATTCTTAACCTCCTGAACACAGTGAAGAAGGCTGGGTCAGAAAAAGGCACAATGGGCCTAATAGGTATGAGTACAGATGAAGCTTTATAAGTTCACTTTTTTTGCTTACAAATTAAAATACAGAAATCGAAAATTAAAAGACAATTTTAGAAATGCTTTTTTGTTATCTGACATTAAGCTGGTCGCGTACAAAAATCTTGTGCTGTCATTACTAGGAAAAAAATATGGGAATGAATGAAATATAGGAATGAATAAAAGTAATTTCGGAGGTGTGGCTTGATACTGCTATACTACTACTAGTACGTGGCTTATAACTTATGTTGGGTTTTTACGAACACTGGATGAGGCTTAGACAAAGCCTTGTGGATTACTGAGAGAGACGAAGCTGATAAGGCAACTGTCAATAATTGTATAATTTGCATTGATTGTGTTTTTGCAGAGCAGGAGTATGGACTAATCAGTATCCGTTTTATTTATTTATCTAGGATTAATGTTAATTTGGATTGGTTAATTCCTGATTTGTGTTTTTTAATAAATTTAAATTTTTGTACATATTATTTAACTTGTTTTATTTCAAAATAATTGTTTGTTTATAAAAAGCGGCTTTAATAATTATTTTGCAAGACTTTAAATAATGCCCGCCTAATTCTGCCCTCATTAGCTACGTTCTTCTTTCTCTACGAGTGGTAACACTAAATATTGTTTATATCAGCTGCAATGCAGCGTACAGTGTTAGTAGTTCTATGATTTTTAACGACAAAAATGTCTCATAGATATCCTTTATACGGTGCATCTGGATTCTGGTTGTCCGCTTCCCTTAGATTTTCATGGTCATGGGTGGACAAGAATCTTTTTAAGGATATTTCTCAATTCTTTATTTTCTCGTTACTGCATCTACAATTGAAATGTAAACTTTTGAATATCCTATCTGCAAGCATGAACCGGTCTAACTATTTTTTGTATATTTGTTTTTAAATACTTTAGGTACTTTGATTTTCGGAGATTGTAAGTAGCATAAAGGCCATTATTTTCAGCTTGTATTCTACAGTTAACTTCTTTTATATCATAAGTTTCATCAGCTTTGAATTTTTGACGCATTTCAATTTGTAGTCAGTAGTCAACCATTGCAATGTTTTAGCATATATTTGTCTCTGGGGCCCTATTCTTGAAATCATGGGAATCGATTCTCAGGAGAAGTTGACGTCATTTTCTCTCGATTTTGTAATAGGTCTATTCTTGAAATATTTCATAGGAATAGATCCTCCACAAATATCGAGAATTGATTCCTCATGTCATTTGGTGGAGACTCGGGTGGGAAAAATTGAAATTCTCCTGAGAATTTGAGTTGTCATCCGTCAATAGTGCATTTTGTAGTAGTTTGTTTATAATCTATTTGTTGATAATGAATATATTATATTTTTGTGTTGTGTTCAATAGAGTTAAAATTAATAATTTTGTTCTTCAAGCTGTTGTCTTAAACAAAATAAATCGAAAACGCTAAAATTAGACAGAGACGATTGACGAACCGAAATACTTATGAAACGTTTAGGAAACATTTTCGTCTATCTAAAGAAGCGTTTGACGATCTAATGGACCTGCTACCACCAAGCAGAGTTGGTGCATTGACTAAAAGAGAAAAAGTTTTGGTCGCTCTCAGTTTTTTTGAAACTGGTAGCTATCAGGCTGTTGTAGGCAGGGCAGTAGTGTCCATTGTACTGGAATTAGCCAGACTTCAGTAAGCAGATGTATTGAAGTTCAAGCACTTAACAATCCAAATGTGTTTAGCCATTGGGTTAAATTTTCCAGTACCATACAAAAGCTGCAAAATAATGGAAGAGCATTTTTTGATAAATTTCGAATACCTGGAATAGTAGGTGTTATTGACTGTACCCACGTTTGGGTCACCTACAGGTGACCCAAACTATCCAGAACATGTATACATAAACAGAAAAATTATACTTCCTTGAATGTTTAATTATTGTGTGATGATAACCTAAGGATTATGAATGTGAACTCAAGGTTTCCAGGAAGCACTCACGATGCTCACATTTTTAATAATTCTGCAGTTCATCATGCAATGATCAATCTTAGTCGAGAGCGCCAAGGATTTTTTATAATCGGAGACAGTGGGTATGCCCTTAGACTATGGCTTCAAATTCCAGTACCAGATGCTCTTCCTGAAACTCCCTTTATTAGCAATACAATAAACAAAACAGCAAAACACTAACAAAAGGTATAGGTTATATTCACGAACTATAAAAATGTCAATTCTGCCAACTTAATAAAAGAAATTATAATACAAAATCCGAATATTTGATTGGTTATGTAGTTGAAATCTTGAATTTAGTTCAGACATACGTCACTTTTCCTAATTCTCTAGAAATTGAATTCCCACACATTCAAGAATAGGACTGGCAGTTCTCAATAGAATTTTTTTTGGAGAATCAGTTCTCTGGAGAATCGATTCCTACGATTTCAAGAATAGGGCCCCTGGTATGATTTCTGGTGAAATACACTTGTTTTATTGTTTTTATTTTTAATTATTTATCAGATATGTCTGCCTGATGTTAAATTATATTGATGACTTTTAGTCACATGACGAAATCTATCTAGTCCAAATCTAACAGCTCTTAGCAGCTGTTACCGGTCAACTCCCAACTGAGGAAATCTCCAATCATCACTTTATTTTATCACGTGCCTTTAAAAATGTTCATATAGCTCGTAGATCCTGTCTACCAATGTTTAGCAGTTTCTACTAAATAAATTAGTGAGCTTTTTAAAAGCTACTTAAATTATTCAAGACCAAGTACCAGTCGATATGTTTTAATCGTTTCACCCATTTCGATATTACTTCTCTTGCATTTGCTTCCCCCAGGCATTATTTTTAATGAAAAATTTACTTTGGTAGTAATTTTAAAAATAAATTTATCAAATAGGTGTTAAAAAGTACTTATATATGATTTGTATCCCCTGCAAGGCTGAGGAATTAAAGATTGTATGTGGAAATACGTAGAAAATTGTATGACCTAATAGTCAGAATATTGGGAAGGGTGAGTATGATTGTTTAATGTGGACAAGGGTGACTAAAAACCTTTTTTTTAAATTTCCATTTCAAGTTAAAATTAGTTCAATTTGATCTGAACGACTTACTTTTGTTACCTTCTTGAATCTTGATTTTTCAAAATATAGGCTAGTTTTTCTTTTACCATTTTACCCTTTATTGTAAGCGGACCTACGTGTTCTAACGTTCAATTTTAAATATTTCAGTTCGTTCGCCTTGTTATGTTTCACAAGAACAGTTTGGCCTTCGGAAAATCGTCCGGGTCATATTCGAGTGTCCTCTTCAGAAGTGGGTTTATGTGGTTATGGAATAAGATGATCAAGTCTTTGTTTCGTAGTCGGATTTGGTGTCTTATCTTGTCCACCATAAGGCCCAGGTAATTAGTCGTAGAGTTTTGTTTTGTATTATTTCAAGTGAAGTATCAGTGAAGATAAGAATTAGCAGTTTGTCCCCACACTGTCGATGCGTATATAATTTGTAGAAGGATGCATTTCTTGTATAGAGTACATTTGTGAAGGAGACTTTATCTTGGTCTATGTAGACCAGGCCTGAAATTTCCTGAAGGGTGTTGTTTTTGTCTTCATTTTAAGCCTTATTCTGAGAGCCCACTATGGATCATTACAATCACTAATTGTTTGTAGGGTCTAAGTCCATCGGTGATTTTTTCAAGCTCTCGTTTGACTTCGTTCATTAGTTGGTTTCGCTCTGTTTTGTTGAGACAGTTCATAGTTAATTTGGCCATTTTTCAAGCTCTATTTTTCATCTGGATAGGATGTTTTATCCTTGGGGGGAATAGAGCAGGGGTTCGATGCAGTAGTTGGTTTGGAGGAAATACTCCGAAATAACGCTGTTTTCATTTCATTTGCAATTTGTAGAATTTCTTTATCTAAATTATGCCAGTTGTTTAGCACAGGGAAGGATCAGTTGATGCTAGTAAATATTTCGGAGTATTAGATACAATTCACACCTGCATCAGATTCGGTTGCCAGTTCGTAAGTTCTAAAAGAATCGGATTGTGGTCCGAGCTGAGTTCCACTTTCGTCTCTATTTGGCAGTTCACACTGACATTTCTCAGTATAAATATATCAAGAACATCAGTGATCCCTTTATTAAAATGAGTCGGTTCGTCTGGCACAGTTTTCTTCCTGATGCAGTTCCATCCGATGAGAAGTGTTGGAGTAGTCACGTTTAATTTCATATAAAAAAAACACTTACAAATTCACTGTATTCCTATTTTTATCGTTTAATGAATCCTCATCGAGGGCTGACGATTATTATTATTGTTGTGCGTTGCTGAAAGTTGCTTGTCATTGCGGACGGGTAATTATCCATTATAATCGTATAGATGTGGCTACCGGCAAACCAAAACCTTTTAGATATACGATGAGGTCGTAAATCGTATCACTATAATCGTAAAATACGGCGATAACTCCGATATTGCTGTACCAACAAGATGTCACCGCGTTTCCTATCATTTGATTGATTGAGGTTATGCGTGATTTATTCAAGTTTTGTTGTGTTGCGGTGCCGGCCAGCAACATAGCACCCGACAACTATTTAACCTTGTTAAATCGATAGGTCCTTATGGATATATATCCTTGATTGTACTACCGATATAGAATTTCCTTACAAGGCTATCTATTTCGTATCGCATGTGACATTCCACAATAACGGGCGGAAAGTTTAATCGTGTTCAGGTTATCGTAGCTTATAAATAGTTTCTCGAGGATAAGGTGAATGCACGAATGAGTTAAAAAGAAATAAAAATTAGGCTAATAGAGTTGAAGTTACTGGCTAAGTATGCGAACATAAGATTAATCAAATAGACATAAAAATTATAGTTCCAATTAAGCAAATAAAAGAAGGGATGATAAAGTCAATTAATAGATTAGAGGTTAAAACTATATCAATAGTGTAAATAAATTAAAAATTAATAAAATAAATTCATCTCTCACAATTTATTATGCAAACTATCAACACATACATCCATTTAGTAGTCAATACAGTAAAGGCCCATAACAATATTGCGACGACAAAAACAACAATGGATGGGCAAGGCACACCAGAATGAAGACCAAAAAGACACAATTCGACTAAACTGGTAGAGTACCTCTACAGGATATAACAGACTCAATGATGCGCATGTTCTAAAACTGACGATTATCAGATTCTATCAAGAAGCAGATTAAACTTCAAAACATATTCTATGTGAGTAAAAGATAGTTTAGCAAGTCTATTAGAAAATCTCAAATTGGACAAGATACTATAGAATCAAAAGGACTACAATATATCTAGGAAAGGTCGAGATAGGAGAAGCGTGTTGATTAGGTAAGGTTAAGTTCTATGTAAATGGTCTAGCAACGTCCCTTCCAATGCGACCTGAAATATCTCTTATATTCGTTCTATCAGCTTAATGCCTCTGGTGAAAGTCATCAGGGTCGTTGGTAACACTTGTATGAAATTCGTAGGTTCGAATTGATGCAGACCAATATTAACCCCTAGCATTTTGAACTCTGTGACCAGTCAGTAGTCCTATTATAAATCGGAGATCAAATGCCCTTAAGCGACTTATACCAATTAGCTGAAATCAGTAAGAAATTATCATTTTACCTCACCATTTCGATATTATTCTTTTTGCTACGCTATCGTCTATGACCCCGGGCCTATTAATATTCTTTCAGCATCTTTTCTGGCTAAAAGGTTAGCTTTTTGGTTTCCTTTAATTTCAGTATTTACAGGCTTAAAATGAAGTTACATACTTCATACATATTCTAATCTACTCTGCAATATTAGCTTATTTCTCTTTGTTTAAATCTCACATTCGCTATGGTCTGTGCTTTTGATATTTCTATGTTTCATAGCACTTTGAGTTTATTACAATTTGTTTTCCTAAATCGTACAAAATTCCAGCTTTTTCAGCTCTATTTATTTTGGAATCTTTGTTTCATTGGTGGCGAATCTGTAGAAATTTCGCCTAAGAAACCAATCCATATACATTTCACCAAAATATGGCTTTGGAAAGATTAGGATATCTATCTGTTACTCCATTTCTCGGACTTTTAACAAAGTTTTTAAATAAAGAGAGCTATCAAAAATTATACTATTGTTGGTAGATCGTTAAAAGTCAAGATCTTAGTAGATATTTTGTTAAAGTATACTGTGTGTAAAGTTACAAGAGAACGAAAACCACCTCCAACAGTCATGTATGAAAGCTAGGGAGCCAGAGAAGTAATAATCAAAGCAGTTGAACATGGACTAAGGATTGATTTAATTGATAATATTACATGAAAATCTAGCCAATGTAAAGCCAGCTCATGTTGATTTAGATGTAATTAACAAACAAGCAAAAACACCAAACAGAAAAAATCATGTCAAAAGGGGACATCTCGATTTTAGTAAAACCAATATTCGTGATGTCGATAAAAGTATATACTGTTACAAAAAATTTCACCTCCACAGTGAAAAATGATAAATGAATGACGAATACTCCAATTATTTTTCTCGGTCAGTAAAAAAAACATATCTTTATCTAGCCGCGGTCAGTTTTCGATGAGTCACGGGTTTAATCATAACTTGCCGTTTGCCAAATTCCCAGCAATCGTTTGTTTTGTGTTTATATCTGCGAAAAAAAAACAGGGGAGAATTTGAGCGATGACTTCGCGACTGGTCACGCAACGCAGGGGTGTAAACCAAAGGATGCCGAAGGCTTTGTCGTGGCAAGTAATTGAAGTCTCGAAGGTTGCGAATATTGGAATCTACATATGTGTATCAAAAGTCTTGATATATTTCTTTATAATCACAATCAGGCTCATTAAATTATTTTTAAATTATGAATTTTGGTTACTTTTAGTGAAAAAAGATGAATAATTAAAAAAGAAATGCTGACATTTGCTTGTTTTTAAATAGCAAGATATAATATTTTTTTAAAAAGTTAAAATTAATTATACACGTTAATGAAATACTTTTTCCTTAATTTTATACTTAAGTAAAAAAAACTCTTTTTATCGTGTTCATTTTTGCCTGTCTGTCGTAACCCTTCACATAAATATCCCATTGACCAATCAAGGCGTGCCCGTTATGCGTGCCCGTAAATGCCCTCTAGATTAGGCAACCTATACAACGTTAGCAGATGTCAGAACAGAGAACACCTGGCCTGGCACACCACGACATGTCCGGCAACGAATTTGATACGTAAACGTTATCTTTCGATGTTACGGCGTGACCACTGAATTTTTACGGGGTGGAAATTATTGAAAAAAGAATTTACATCACTGAGACGTTACGTATGAAGTAAACAATTGTCGACAAGTACAAAACTATCACAAGGAATAAAAATATACAATATATTATTATTTTAGTAGTGCTTTAGGAGATTTAACAAGCGTAAATTAATGTTTTTTTATTAGAAGACTTTATTAGGCTTTCTACTTTTAAACAAAGCTAAGCAGTCCCCGTCGACTTGCTACCTTCTTTAATTAGCAATTAGTATAATAATTTCTACCTTCCAAATATTTAACTTTAGGTACATGTTCATACAATTATTTCTAAAAATATTCAAAAAGTGTAACTTCTTCCTTCTTAACTTCAAATTCACGATAATAAAATACCAACTATTAATCCAGATATCGTTCTTGGTCTTATTTTTGACCATCACTTAGCCACATATTACCCAGGGTCAAAGAACGCATGTCTATCGAGACCAAATATAATAAAAATTCCACCTTATCCCCAGAGGGTAGTAATAAAAGACTGTTCAAAATTGGCTGTGGATCTGCTGTACATAAAGCAGAATCCTCTGATTTACTTAATTCCCTTACTTCATTCAGAATACCAAACTTTCTCTAGATACATTTCGCTACGGTTTCCTTATCAAAGTCTATTAACCACCCCCATCCAATTCATCACTCTTACCTAACAATTCCAATAAAATAGCTCAAATATGGTATTAATTCAATTCAATTATTGCTTAATCCAACCAAACCTTTAATCCATTACACTACAGACTGTATTTTCCATAAATGTTCCACTCAACAAACCTTCACGCACTTCAAGTAACTTCAGCGAGGTCTATCCTACCACCTATCCTTAATTCGCCCCATACTAAACTATACCACCACTGTACGAGTGGACTTCCTGCACATGTCTAAGATGTTCTACATTTGTAGATCGTCTCCACCAGACGAGAAAATCTTGATTCTTTGGTAAATAAAAGTGTAAAACGATTGCCTCTGGAATGAGGTGAACATCTAAGTGGCCTTCAATTGTGGAAGTTAGCATGAAGATTTTTAACCTTTTTATCTGTATCTTTTGTTTTGTATGGGCTCTTGTGTCTACCGCGTAGCTTAGAATTGTTTGCACTACTGTTTTATAGATTTTCATTTGGGTCTCATTGTTCTAAGGCATCCAGTGACTCTGGCTGCTTTTATTATTAGTTCTGTTGTTTTATTGTGTATGTTTCTCCTCCATGCCTGTACGCTGCAGACCCAGTTTCCAAATATTGATTACATGCACGACTGACAAAACTTTGGGACACACTTAGCCATGTAGCAACTTCTTCTTGACGTAAGCCTTCGTGTATCCAACGTACTAATTGATCGAGTTGTACTGTTTCTAATAGCCGTAGTGCCATTTTTTTTAGGTAAACAGATTTATGAACTACTGTAACAATATTAAAGTCACTGCAAGTCTACGCGAATAAAATGTTAGTATTTTGAAATCGAATTTCTACAATTCTTGTTAAAGAAATAAAAGCGTATAAAAAGAAAAAAAAACAAACGACAAAAACCAATTTGATATAAACAGAGTGTACTGATAGCATGAAACGTATATTTAAAATATTACGTTTTAAGCAATTTTCTGAAAGTTAAAAAATATCCACTTCAATTGTTAAGCAGTGTATTTATCTAATGCTAAGTATTGTGTCAATTATACTTTTTCGGAAGTCTTGCTGTTCTTCCGTCATAAACGAAATATAAGATGAAATAATCTTTATTCAGTAATAAAACCTAAAGTTATTTAATCATCTGCCTTACGCAAAAAAATTAAGGAATATATACAATGTTAAAAATTATTGTGCATATGAAATTTAAATTAATCGTCTGCAAATTTATTTGTATTGTTTCCTTTATTGTATAATAATACCCTAGTCTATTCACAAATGAGTATTAGTGCAATTCATATGAAAAACTCAACAGTACTCTACATGCTATATTTTTTGTAAAAATATATTTTATACCCTCGAAAAAACTAAATAAAAAAATATGAATCAGCAAAAATATTAAATAAGTCAAACCTTAGATTCGCTGGATTCTTTTAGGTTGAAAAACTTGTTAAAAACGTACCTGTAACAAAAAATGTATGTTAATATTTTTTCTCTTCGTTACCTCTTTTAAGCAAATTATAACATATTTGACAGCAGATAGGTATAGTAATGATTCATTATGGCAGCCATGAATCAAAAACCACTTGTTTTAATTATAAGCTCAATATTTTAAATTGAAAATAACTGAAAAAATGTAACAATACTTGTATAAATATATTTTTAAACCAATCCCAATAAAATAAATAGTAGGAAATAATGTTGTCAATTTTTAAATTATTTTATTGAGTTCTCATTCACTGAAAGCCGGTTTATTCATTAATTAATTAGTCAGATATTGCTAATCTTCCAGTTAATTTGAAAAGTGTCTGAAATGTATTGATAAAACTCGCTAAGCAACAGAAAAAATATTGAAAATAAAAAATAAATAAAAAACATAAATGGTTCAATTTGGAAATCCAAAGAGGTTGGAAATCAAATCAAAATAAATGTTATAAGTTGCATTAGTGGTCGTCTAAGAAATATATTCAATAACCTATCAGTTCGAAATTTGATTGAACCTTTAATCATTTCCACCATTTACAACACAGTTTCTTTCTGCTACCTGCTAATTGTTAATTAACGTTTTTTTATTAACAATTGTTTAAATTTAATATTAAGAAATGAAAAAAATCCTAAAAATCATAATTTTTTCTTCTCTACAAAATGGTATTTTTTTCGAATTTGTCAGTTAATTATTTAATTGTTTATTAATTAAACAATTTGTTATAAACAATTAATATTTTTTTATAACACCTCATAACATACTGAATACCATAGTATAGGTTTAATTTTTGAAAAAAAATTTTTTCCACGGTTTTTTAAAGAATTAGAAAATTTTTTGAAGAAATTTTTTTTAAAATCATGGTTTTTAATAAACAATAGAATGGCAAACAAAAATTTTTTAAAAATTGTTCAATAAGCCATTTGTTCATAAAATTTTTTTAAACAATTGGTAATAAACATTTAAAAAAATTGGATTTATATTGTTTATAGCGTATTAAAAACGACTGTAAACAATTTTTTAAAAAAATTTAAATTTTTCATATCTAAAATCGCATTTGTTTACTTTGCTTGTTAATAACAATTTCAAATTTTAAAAATTTAAAAATTTTATTATGTAACTTTGTTCAGCAGCTTTATGATAAAGGATTCCAAGGGGTAAAAAATTTCTTGTGTTTTTATTTTACTCACAGTAACGAATTTAAAGTTAGTAACAATGAAGATGTAATTTTTTAATTAACAAATGGATAGAAATGTAAAAAATAACGGAAAAAATTTTTTGACTGCAGAAATTTGTTCTCTGTTATGTTCTGTTAGTGCTAGAATTTTTTAATTTTTTTTTAATAATATTTACTTATTGAAAACAATAATTTATGTCATTTGGTAGTTGCGACGGTGACGCGCCGCCCGTTTTTTATGCCATTTTTAACATTAATTTAGACCTATAAATAATTGAGCTACAATATGCCTAAAGATGGCAACTTTTCAATATAATATTTTATTTTAAGTTCTTCTATTATATCAGAAATATCAATATTGTATTTCTTGATCAAAGAAATATCATCGATTGCACTTTTTTTGAAGGGTGTGTTCTCCAGAAGAGATTGTTAGAATGTTTGTTACATCATCTTCTAGATTCCCTTAATATCAAATTTAGTTGTTAGCCTCTTTTATATGTGTAATAAAATTGGTAAGCAGTCGGACTTACATTACAACTGTTTTTACTCTTGGAAAATAATACAATAATGTAATGTTCGTCAGTACAGTGATTACTGCAAACTACATTATAATGACTAAATTTTTTAATGTCAACCTAACCTAACCCAATGCTTTCACCCAAGCAACATATCTATTTTTTGTTAATCTAAAAATATTTTGATATAAAATACAATTTTATCCAATATTTAGTTTATTTATTATGTAGATACAGGAAATTAACAACATAGTAGGTTCATTATTATATTTTTAATGACTAAGATTTTTATTTTCACAAAACTAAACCATACGCCTTTTCCCCAATTTGGCACTTTAGGTCTATTACAATAATCACAAAGTCAATACAAGTACAAAAAAATAACAAAAGCACAACAATAAATTTTAAAACATCCACAACGATCCACTACAAAAAGTAAAGAAAAATTAACTTGAAAATTGAAATCCTGATCTGTAAATGTTTGTAATACAAAACAAGACAGAAAACCAGAAATTTACGTTCTGTGCTGCAATTTATCTAAGAGCGTCGGCGCTTTAACCCACCAATAGCTAAATTTCTTCCACCCGCAGCTTAAGCGGCGGTTACATGGCGCGTGGTTCGTCGAACCTGTCTGGACAAACCACGAAACACAGATCGTCTGACATAGGTGGTTTGTATAGCTCACGGTTCGTGATACGTGGTTTGCAAGGTTCCATCAGATGTCGGAAATTAAGCGCGAGTCTAAGGAGACGAACCAATAGGTCCGCGCAAAGGTTCGTACAGGTTCGTTCTTTCTCGAATACTAAAGATAGGTTTTTACAGGATGTTTATAAGCCAGGGAAGACAATAAATTCGATGGTTCGAGCGAGGGTTCGAGATTTTTAGGCGAAACTCTTGACGTCACGAATCTGGACGAACCACATACCGTGTTGACACCTTTGCATGTAAAACGGCGAACTACGAACCAAGTCCTTGGTTCGATAAACCACGCGTCGTGTAACCACGGCTTTAGGTATAAGCATTCCATTTAAATATTATAGTTCAGTGGTTCGCATCCGTGTGCATGACGCACAGGTCAGAAAAGTCCGCCTACTATGCTCAAACAGACATAGGCAGGTACCGCTGGTCTCTGCGACCGAAGCGGTCCTTAGGAACCTAAAAACATAAATAAATCCTAGTGGTATGATAAACGACCTGCTCTTTTGATTAATCTCAAGGAGTCTATAAGTGCAATAATTATCGTTTCAAATAAAGATAACTTAAAACATAATATGTCAAGAGAGATTTAAGAGGTTATAAAACCCAATGAACGTGTAATTTAAAGAACCTAAAAGCATTGTTTAACAAAATGTCTACTTCGTGGTTTCAGCTAATAAAAAGGACTAGGTACATTTACATCAAAGTTACTATCACAAAATATACTTAATAATAAATATAAATTAACTTATTACACACGGTAATATCTTTTTTAAAAACGTTTATTTAATTAAAGAACAACTTTATTGATTTGAATTAGAAACAAGACTGAATAACAAACATTAAAAATATAAAAAGTAAAAATAACAATGTCAGCAAAAGATTAAAGTACAATGAAATAAAATAGATGACTAAACAGTTTATTTATTCTACACTAAGAAGTTTTAACTATGTAACATATATTTATTCTGATGCTACATACTCGGACTTGTTTTGTATGAATAAATTGTTATCTGGAAGAAAACGTTTCTGAGAAGCGTTTTCCCGAGACAAATGATAAATAAAATTGTTGAAAGATATGGTCTGACAAATATAGTTGCCATACCACAACATGAACAGCAGCTTTACGGGTTTTTAACCTCTTTATAGCGATGTCAATGTTGTCTGTGTTTGTCTTTTATGTTACGTTTTGTTGTTATCTACAAACAAATTGAAAAACGTTATCAGGGAAATTGCTAAGCCAACAACACTGTTCTCTTGCATTCAACATTTTATTATGTTACGCTAGAATAACTAAAACTCTTTAAGAATATTATTATGTTAACAAATATGTATTAATCGTAACGTTTTTGTAAATTTAATTGGTTTAGGTGTAAGTTTCAATAAATAAAGGAAGAATTTCACTTGCATGAATTAATTATAAATAATTTATAAGAAATAAAAGAATCTTTATTGTACCCACAGACATAAATATAAAATACGATTTAAAAATACAATACGAAATGTTTATTACCACTGTGAAGTGTTGGCTTTTGGCCGGTGAGGGCCGGAAAAAGTTAGAGCAGGTTTTCCATCAAAGAAAACAAAAAAATGTGTTATAGTAGAAAAAATGAAAGGAGCGAATACGGGATGGAGTAACTCCTTTTATACCCGATAGTGTAAGGTCTACAAAACAATTTTCTATTTATGTCTTATCTACAAAATGTGCCCATATTTTCTTGTCTTTTGCTGCTTTTTGCGCTTCTGCTCATGATATTCCTTTTTTCTTAAAGATCTCGCTTACTTCGTCGTTTCATGTTTTTTTTGGGTGGCCTTTAGATTTGAACTCTTTTACCTTGGCTTGCCAAATTTTCTATAACAAGTTGACTTCCAAGTTTTCCTCTTACCTACTATTTCGTTTCTAATTCTGTCCTTCCTCGCAATTCCTTTGACTCTTTTTATGTATTTCATTTCAATAACTTGTTGTTACCGTATGTCAAAATTGGTCGGAACACAGTGTTGTATACGGTCATTTTCGTCTTTCTGCTAATTTCTCTCATATTTAAAAATTACTTACTTAGTTTGTGGTATACATTTGTGGCACATTTCTCCTGTTGCATATTTCCCTCATTATCTATTTCAACTCCTAAATATTTGTATGCCATTACTTGTTCTAAATTTTCTTGACTTATTTGTACTTGTATATTTGGGTTAATTCTACCTATCATCATGACTTTTGTTTTATTACAATTTATTTTTCCGTTCCGAACTGCCAAGATCCCGGTAAGAGACCCTCTCCAGGGGGTGGTTCGACACCAAGTTAATGCTCACTATAGGAAGGATTGGGATGTATAAGTAATAAGGGCGCCACTATCTTTTGGTACGCTTTCGATTAAGCAAACAAACTACACAAAAACTAAGGTGAGAAAGATAGAAATACCTTGTAATTAGTTTAATTAAACAACAGATAAAGAAGCTACTTGAAACGAAAGATCGACCACGCTACCCCTTAAGACTTATAGTCTAAGGTATATAAATGAAACGGTTTTTAAAAAATATTTATTATTTATTGAAACTGTACTTGCCGATAATGAACAGAAAGGATTTGTAAAAAGTGGACTTAACTTTAGGTTTATGTACTGTCTAGAAGGGCGGCTTCAGCTTCTTCGTAGAGAATTAGGGATGAAAGTTTCTGGATGTTAATTTAATGGTTCTGGCAGCTTGATTTTTAGTGGTTTTCTTAACAACTCAGAAGTGGTTTGTATTTAGGCTTCTGTGGCCTCAACATCAGCTTAAAATGGTCTGGTGGTTTAAAGGACTATCTCCACATAGGGACCTTCCGAAGGATGCTTTCAGCTTAGCGGTAACTTAGCGGATTGTGTCTTCCAACAACCAAAAAGGGAAAGTTCACAAGACTCTTCAAGTGGACCTATTAGTCGAGAAGGGATATAAAATTGTTGTACTCGTCTATATATATAGTCTCGCTCAAGACGGAAATCGTGTTTGTGTCATTTGTCGTGAGGGATACGTTCGGCACATTCAATTGTAAGCGAGATGCGCGTTTTTTGATTGGGGCCTCATTCGAACAGCTAAATAGTTACGCGTTTATAAAGGGTGTCTCGTGTACAGTAGCATTAACAGTGATTCGGGGTCGGTTTTAACGTTAATAATAGCGGTATCGTTTACGGTCAGATAATAGTGCAAGGTGATATGACGATGGACATGTTACATCTTTATTCCATATTTTTATGTTATTCTATAGATCTGTTTCATTTGTAGCACACAACATGAGATCATCTGAGAAAGCACCTTAATGAAATCTAACTGGTTGTAAACAAATATATATGAAACTATAATCAGACGAGTGATATTCTAAGTCATTTATGCTGTTTTCATCAAAAAAGAGAAGATAAAAATAATAGGGAAGCCAAATAATTAGAGCAATATTGGATTAACAAATGAAACAGATGTAAAATATAAAAATAGCAAAGAAATCGAAAGTGAGCTTGATAGAGAAAATAACGTTAGGTTCACAAAAGCTCAAATATTCCAAGGAAACTGTAGGAAATTATTAGAACTGTCACATAGTGAAACCTAATAAAGAGGAAATCCCTGGAAAATTTGGTAAGATGTCATTGAGGAGAATATAAAAATTTTAAATCCAAAAAAATGAAAAACAAAATGTTATCATAGAATTGAAGAGATAACGAGATTAGCCAAGAAACGAGGACTGATCCATCTGAACGAATGGATCAAAGTGAATCAGCATTAGGTAGACTCCTTAAATGGTTGACGAGGTGTAACGAATTTTTAAATAATTCGTTATGTTTTTTAAATTAAATAAAATCAGTTAAATAAGTTAATAATATGTTAGACGGATCGTAGGTGACGCCTATGGTTTTAACAAATGTTCTTTTCACGCAAGTCAGACATCGGAACTTAAATGGAGTGGACAAATGGATGAGGTCCTCTTCTAGCTTACCTTTTTTTCATTATTATTAAATTATTCGTTATTCGTTATTATTAAATTTTTGGTTACGAGTAACTTTCTTTTTGGGGTAACAAAAAGTACTTTTTGCCCTGGTTTTGTAATTAAACATTGCCTGATCCTTTGAATTTTTCTTTCATGAGCAAATACCAAGATGGAAGAACCAGGACTGAGTGTTCCATTTCCTGAGGGACCTGATCTAGCTTAGCTTCTCAGTACCACCTCCATAGAGACAAAGAATTTCTAGGAAGAGTAATCCTTGTCTCCGATTCGACTTGCGTTGCAGCCACCAAATCATAATTACACCACCTGCTAATACCTTCTGCAAATCCGACTTGCGTTACAGTCACTAATTCTGAGTTACATCACCAGCTACTTTTTTCTTGAATTTTAGGTTACGGAGGCGACTGAACAGCAAATCCTTCTTGGGTCCAAGGAGTGAAAGGTCTAAGAAGACAACCGGTAATCTCTAATTCAAACGGCACTGTTCCAGACATATTATGTTAAAGTTACTTGGCCATATGATAACTTCTCATTTTTATTAATATTTTTTTTTATTTTTACTTAGTCTTTCACTTAAATATTTTAATAATAAACTTCACTTTGTAAATAGTTTTGTAAATTAACCAATCATATGTTTGTAAATATATTGTCATTAAATTTTTTTTAATTGTCTTTATCTACACACTATTTTCAGATCTTTACTTCAGGTTTCATTTGTTTCATAGGTTTTGTTTTCCTATTTTTGTTTACAGTTCTAGTCAATCATAAAATAGGTGGGGCTCTAACAAAGATCTGGATTTACTGTTCCACAAACCAACTCATTCGAACCTTGGAAATTTTTAGAACTTTCCTATAAAAAAGTCTCATTCTGTTTCTTAATTTTTCTTCTGACGACAACTCAAGGAGTTCACAGAGGTCTATAATGACGCAGCATAAAAAATGGCTAAGGTAAATGGCTAGTTAAAAAAATGGCTTGGTAAAAAAATGAAGTGGGAGTAATGAGTAATAACATATAGGACCTAACCAAGCAGGAAACAGCAAAATTAATGAAAAAAATAAAAAAAAAACATGAAGACACATCAAAGAACAAGTAAAACTATTATAATTCGCATTGGGCGTTAAGCGATATTCATTAATTCAATTATCTCCTATAAGCAATACGGAAATTGGTCTATGCAGACCAACAAATTAATTGCACAGTATTAAAAAAAATAACCAGCAAGAAAAATTGTTTATTGATAATTCCATGTTGGGTAGCCGTCGAGCGACATGAAGAATGAGTTAATTGCATGTAGATACGGTCGTGTATGTGTGTATATATACCTTAATTCATTTAATAATTCCGAATTAATATTAAGATTAATGACTGTTAACGAACACTGAACCGGAAAACAAAATGAAAAATGGTATTTGTGTATCTACCGTTGTGAATCCTAATTACAATTGTTGTACTGAAAATTAAATAAATGTAAACCCGTTCGGGGATAAAATATGAATTCTGTAATAAAAAGTAACGAAAACAACGAAAAAATAAAGACGACGATAACAAATGGAAAAAATGTTAATGGCAAAAACAAAAACTACCAGCTCTTCGCTTAACGATTTATGATATTAGCAATTTATTTGGGTTTTAAATTAGCAAACAAATATTTTCATTTTATTATACAGTATGATGCAAATCTATGGAATAAATTCATTATTGCAGAAACAGACGAATTAAAAAAAAATCTTAAAACATGTCAATTTTAATTTTTGAATGGCCATCAACTGCTACAGATGTGTTGGACATTACGTCATTAGTGATGCGTAATAACGTCATCGACGATTTTTTTAAATACAAACCGAGGTCACGTGACAGATCATTTGAAAGGTCTCCTTATCGCCTTTGCAACAATGTAATCATTTAAATATTTATTTCTACAGAGTTAACCAAAATTATGAACTTTGTTAAGTAACATGAAATTACAATAAATATTCATTCACTGAACTAAAATACGCTAAGGACCGCCACTGGGAATAAAACAAAATAGTTTTATTGTTGGTTTCGAAAAAAAATACGTTGATAAAAACAATGCTACATTATAATTTGAAATTAATTATTGTAGTAAGTACTCGGAATTATTTTTACAAAAATATAGGTAAATCAATATTGTCATTGACTCGTCATTAACGTCAAATTTTTACCCTTCGAGTTTTTTGCCGACATTAATAACAGCATTTACAAAAATGAAACTAACAGAAACAGAACGAATCGAGATTTTAACCATGATTGGGGCCATGTTAAAGATCTTCCCAGAGGTGGTAGAACATCAATATCCGAAGCCAAAAAACTGGACGTTGTACTGGCGTTTCAAGAAAATCCTCATACCAGTTCTACGCAGGTCGCACTAGATAATTATATCCATTAATCAACTGTTGTAAGAGTGCTAAAAAAGGAGAAGTGGCATCCCTACAAAGTACACCAGGAGCTATTCGAAGATGACTTTGATAGAATAATCGAATTCTGCGAAATCGTTATGGAACAATTTAACAGAAATCCGGGTTTCATACAAAAGATACTTTTTTCAGATGAAGCGTCTTTTATGCTGAACGGTCACGTAAATCACCAGACATGTCGATATTGGGCAAGTTAAAATCGACATTGGATGGAAGAGTATAGGACACAATATCCCGAGAAGGTGAATGTTTAGGCCGGCATTATAAACAGTCAAATTATAGGGCCATATTTTTTAAGGAAAACCTAACTGCTGCTAGTTATCTGGAATTTCTTCAAAATTATCTGTTGCCACAGCTGAATCAGCTATTTCCAAATAGAAATGATTTATGGTACCAACAGGATGGGGCTCCCCCACACTATGGCGTTGAGATATGAAATTACCTTAATAACGTTTTCACAGGAAGGTGGATAGGTAGAAGGGGGCATATCGAATGGCCACCAAGGTCTCCAGATTTGACTCCGTTAGACTTTTTTTGTGGGGATATTTAAAGAGCAGAGTATATCAAAATAGAACGAATAATGTAGAAGGGTTGAAGGAGCGAATCCGAACGGAAATTGCACAAATAACACCTGAAGTCTTTGAAAACGTTAGGAAAGAATTTACTGCTCGCCTTTTTCATTGTATCATTGCTGAGGGTCGGCAATTTGAACATTTATTGTAATTTAATTGTATTTAAGTAAACATTTATTCTAAGTTAATTGTATTAATAAACAGTTTTGGTTAACCCTATAGAAATAAATATTCAAATGATTACATTGTTGCAAAGGCAATAAGGAGACCTTTCAAATGAGCTGTCACGTGACCTCGGTTTGTATTTAAAAAATCGTCGATGACGTCATTACGCCATCACTTATGAGGTAATTTCCAACACATCTATAGCAGTTGATGGCCATTCAAAAATTAAAATTGACGTGTGTTACGATTTTTCTTTAAAAGTCGTCTGTTTCTGAAATAATGAATTTATTCCATACATATTCCATACATTTGTATTATACTGGCTTAGGCTTTTTCTTTGTTTCTGTCCAAATAATTTTTCAACTACCTAATTTGTGAAAGCAGGAGTTTGTGTGACATAAACTGAGCTAACCACCAGCCGCACACCCGACTTGTGGTCTGCTGGGTAGTGTAAGACTACACATGCTAAAAACTCATTTCATACGCATTTGGTGAAAGGAGTTTAGCCCAGCTTCAAAATCGTCGTCAGACGTACATTCGAAACTCAGAAGCTTATAAACTATCTATGATCTTTCTTCGATTCTCCATTCTTATTCATTTTATGAGTAAGTTTAAAAAACATTCTACTAAAATTAATGAAATATGTGAAATTGAATGCATACTGCTTAAAATGGTTATAAACGAATTCCAAATGAGTTTTAAATATTGAACAAAATATATATTCCAATTTACTAGCACTCAATTATTTATTAAAGTATATCATTGCACAAGGTAACCGGAAAATACTCACAGTTCGTGTGACAAGATAATAAATATAAATCACAGGTTTACGATCAAGAATTTAGTATCTATTGATTAACAACATAATACATTTTAAAATTCCGTTTCAGTTTGAGCGAAATAATAGTAGTCAGTTATTATTCAACTTCTTGACAAATAATTTACGATAAGCAGATATAACCAATTTGCAAGTAGCGAAAAATAGATTTATGCTAAATATAAATTTCAAATTTCCGATTGAGTGCAGGGTTCTCCAATTCACCTTGATAACGACTGTTAAACAGCCCGAAAAGACCACTTCACAACCATCTTATCTCGTTCTTGGGTTTGGTTCGATCCGCCTTTATATTTTATATGTTTAGGCCAGTTAAGATTTGATCTTGATTTTTTGTAAGTAATTGTGTTTTCGAAAAAAAAATCATTATTTTATGGATTTCAAAACATGATTTTGATATTGATATGGTACTATTGATTTTAATTCAAAAAACTTCTTTCAATTAATTATAAAAAATTAAAAATTGATGAAATTTAAATCAAAATCACGTGACTATTAAAACAACATTGATCACCATAGTTGTGACGTCATAATGATATAGCTAATAATAAAATTTATTGCTAAGACAATAATTGTTAAGACAATAGTTGTACAACAGATACGTAATAGCGATGCAATAATAGAGACATAATGCAATTCTAAAAATTTATCACGTATCCTTATCCGTATACGTAAAGTAAAGGAGATACGTAACTAAGCAAAAAGAAGCATAAAGCAAATGCGTTTGTAACGTAACGTAACCATTCATGTGTTTTAATTTTTAACCTAAAAAATAGCCCCGATATCTACGTTAACAAAATAATGTCGTCATTGCCACTGTAAAATAATCTTTTTCTTTTTAAATCTATTATCGCATATCACAGAAATGTTTGTTATGATTGATGAACAGAAAATAAGGTTATGAATTTTGAGCATACAACACTTATCGCTAAATTGTTGAAAAACGGGATCACGGAACACAATAATGTGATACGTTACATTAGGTACGTGTGACGGATTGATACGTTTCACGTAACGTAACAAAACCCACGTATCGCTTCTGCACATGCGCATTGCGATACGTATACGGATAAGTAGTGATTTGTAGAACTGCTTTAAGTCCCTATTATGTACTTATCACGTATCGGTTGATGTTAAAATTAATAAAAAATATCATTACCTGTCAAACTTCAAAGCGGTTGTGGTTCAAAGATAGAGCGTTGGCCTTGTAAGCTATAGGACAGGGGGTTCGATTCCCACGTACGACAAACCCATTTTCCATAAATGTAATACGATTTTTTTTTATTACCTGTTAAATTAAATATCACATTTTTTCAATCAGCGTGAAAATTCACATTTCCGGACGAATTTGAGTCTTGAAAGTAATATTTCCCTGAATTCGCATAAAAATAAAATTTTCTTGCCTAGTCATTTTTACTTTCCACTGTCTCTAGGAACAATCACAAATAACAGGAATACCCAACAATTTTTAAAAATTTATTTAAAAATAATTAACAAATTATGTATATATATTATTGTTAATGTTTGTATTTTGAGTATTTGAGAGAAGGTAGCTCTTTTGGATGACGAAATGTGAACAGTATTATAAAAAAATTGACATGTTGTTCACTTTTCATGACAACGTTTTCTAAAATTTGTCACAACAAACTTTTTTTTTAAATCTTAAGCTTCTATAATTGACAATTTAAAAAAAATAGAATCCAACAAGCGTCAGAAAAACATCTTTGCTAGACTAGGGGAAGAAATTGATGAACTACACGTCTTAATATTGTCTACATCATTATTATTATTTTCAATATTTTACATGTCTTTAACTCTACTCTAGACTCTGCTAGAATAACAGAATAACGTTATATTCTACAAATCATTTAAGCTGAATAACCAAAGTCATCTGTTTTAAAATTTCCCCAGGGAAATTTTATGCTGCAATGGAAAAGAATAAAATAATATACTATATAATATACATGTACTTTCTTTATAATACCCAGCGTTAGAACTATGGTAAGCTACTTTAGATTAGATTACATTTTTAAAAAAATATCCTTCAATATCAAACGATAAATGCTTCAGTCGTCTGATGGCATAATGAGGACAGCAGCAACTAGTACCTTACATTGCAAGAGAATATTGGAAAATTATTCGAATTTGAAAAAAAGTTCATCCATAAATTAACTATTGAACATTATGCCAGTTAATTTTGATGTAGTTATGGAAAACCATCAGATGGTATAAAGCGAAAGCGAACCAGAGCTAGATCAGAACATTATTTGGTCCAGGAACCAAAAAGTATGTGTAGTTTTAAAGCCCCTGGCTTCTTATGAGCCAAAGCAAGCCTGGGAACGTATAAAAAAGTTAGTTTAATGCGAATGTCAGGTCACATGAGTTTTACTAGAAACAAGAATATTACAAACTCCCCAAAAAGGGGAAAATTTACAAATTCTTGATAAGACGTTCTAAAAAATTGGCAAATCTATCGTTTCGAATGCTGCTGCAACACACATCTCGAATTTTACCACAAGATTTCTTGTACGTGTGGCTTGAATCATTGCAGGATTAATTCGGCGACATGCTTGTCTACAAAAGCATTTCGATAACCACTGAATAGCAAACAACTCTCCAGAAACTATGTGGGCGGCACCCTCACCTGACTTGTCTTTGGGGGAGCGATAAAAGATATTGTTTATCAATCAAAACCGCAACATGTAGAAGAATTAAAAGAAAACATAAGACAAGCATGTCGCCAAATTACTCTTGCAATAATTCAAGCCACACATACAAGAAATCTTCTGGCAAAATTCGAAATGTGTTTTGCAGCAGGTGGACAACAATTCAAACATCTAATGTAATAATTAATTAGTTAATTGTTATTTTTATGGTTCCTTTAAGCTTTAAGGCTTTCTTCATTATTTAATAAAATTAAAAAATAAACTAATATTTTCTTGATTACATATGAACCCATTTTATTTTTGAAAAATTTTTTGAATAGACGATGGAAAACCAAATCCAAAATTATAAAAAAATGTACAGGGTGCTATTAAGAAATTTAAAGTTAGGGGTTGTAACTAAGGGATGAATATTTAGGGGATAATTTTTTCTCGGCCAAGTGTATTGGAAATGGAATAGATCAGTTTTTGTCCCATTCGAGAATCTTCATTAGTTTAAGAGAAATAGCCTGGATAAATTAGTCTGGGACACCCGGAATAATCTGCGAATCATACTGCTCTGCAAGTAGTATTTGTTTTGACTAGCTATGTAAGTAGAGATATGTACTCTAGAAAATTACTTAGCTGTCAAAAGCTATGTAATTTTTCCAATTTGCCATTTGCATATATTTTTTTAATCCTTGTTTACTCTTTAATCTAAAGAAATTTACATATAAATACATTGTAAACATATCTACTACTATGTTCAGGAAAAGTTTTAGATAACTTTAAAAAAAATTTGTAACTTCAATATGTCAATCTGACGATGCTAGTTGTATAGCAAAACGGCTGTCATTGAGTTTAAAAAAGCAAATTTTTTAAATAAATAGTTTTGTTAAAACGAAGAGTTTTTTATTATTCTTAATTAGATAATTTTGTTGATTAAGAATAATAAAAAACTCTTCGTTTCAACGTAACTTCTTAATAAGATGGACTTCCAAAAAGTAATAGTACAATAAATTTAATTTTGTTGATAGTTTGTATTATTTAAAAATAAAGATTTAAATAACCGTGTAACGTTTATCAAACTTGTTGCAGCATAGTAGTATATACGAAAAAAAGTTAGTCAATATTACTTTTTAACTAATTTTTAATGGTAAACGTAATTAAACAGTTTTTTATTAATACTGGCCTAGGCCTGAATTCCAACTCTTTCCCCGTCATATTAGTAGTATAAAGTGTATTAATAGAAGATAAATGTCTGCATATTATCCACTTCAGAATTGACGATAGTGGCATAAAATGAGTCCGTTTGGTCAGAGAGGATAGGGTCTTTACAAGCTCCATTAAACCACATCAATTAGATACAACCGAGCTTGGAAATATTGGCTAAAGGCAGAGAGGTCGTTCTATAATATCAAAACTTTCGTACATTTTGTGTAGAAACTATATAATTAGATAGATACTGAATAGACGGTTAGGCAAACAAGCTGCTAATAAGGGAATTCATAAACTTGTTTGGAAATTCAAGAACATGTACCTGTTTTGTAAGTGAATAATAATACGAGTAGGTACAACAAATAAGGAGCGGTTCTGAAGGAAACAACAACAAATCTGGCTAAACTTTATTTTGTAAAAAGGCATAAAAAATATGTTGAAAACAATATACGATTTAACAGAACTTCCATAATTTAACAAAACTAAATTTTTTTCATCATTAAAAAAAGGAAATTTTCGTTTTAGTTAATTTTTCTCTGTCCCGAAAAAACTGATGTGAAGTTAGCGGCCAATTTCTAGCAACCGTTTTCAGTCTAGCCTTCAAATGACCAGTGGCGTCGTATGTATATATTTAATATATAAACATAAAGAAAAATTGATCAAATTAAAACTTCTGCTAAAACTTTTAATACAGAAAGATTTATGAGCTAAAAATTCACAAAAAGCATCTGTCTTAATATATAAGACGAAGTGAAAAAATCGGAGAAAAGTTAAATGACGAAAGCTCAAAAATGTGTATTAGAGTCCTTAGGAATAATTTAGCCAACTTAATATTTTTACCATAACTTCATCTTATTTTTAAGACCCTCTTGCATGAATTTTATGGAATCGCAAGCCGTTTAAGGGGTTTAAGGAGTGGGTGGCAAACTGTCACTAATAATTTTTATAAATAAATGAAAAATATTTATTAAAAATACATAAAATACAAAATATGATATATTAAATATATACATATGACGCTACTGGTCATTTGGCGGCTAGACTGAAAACGGCAGCTAGAGATTGACGGGTAACTTCACACCAGTCCCGAAAAAGGCAGCTACGCATAGGGAAAACACCTTTTTTAGGAGTATCTGTCCCACTAAAATTTATTTAACTGAAAACTTATTTTTTGTAAAATTTTACATTAATTACCTACCTCAAGAAACTAACCCAATTAATTTATCATCATTTAGGAAGATAGAAATTTGTAGATCTCTTTATCTAATCTCGATCTGTTTTATTATCTAGGTTTCTCGGTTCAATTGACTTTTGCGAACCACGGATTTTCATGATAATTTTAAATTTGTTTTTTTGTTTACCTTTTAAACAGTAAAACGTTTTTAAATAGAACTTTCACTACTTGATTATTTTGGTCATGAACATAACAGACTCAGCTTATTGATTAAAAGATCTTTATAGTAATAACAATAACTAAATTCTATTGGGTTAAGTATATATTATTATAATAAAAATTTATATAGTAATGAACTTCATTAGGAAACATTCTTTTTAGTTTACTATAAAATAGGGGTAGAAATAGTATATTCTGTCACAAGGGCGGAAAGTGAGCATCAGCAACCAGTGGCTGTATTTGCTGCCCGATTGAGATGAGGCCAGCAAATCTGTATTACGCCTACCTCTATGATATCAAAAAAAAATAAAAACAATTGTTGTGGTTTAGAATCGAACCTCAGCCGTCTGTGTGAGACGCAAGCACGTTTACCATTGCACTATCGGGAGTTTTAATAGAACTTGCTTGATACTATTATGTCATCTTCATCATGAGGTATCCAGAATCGAACGCTTTCTTAAAAAATCGAATGCATTTTTTTTGTGATATTTCTTAAGATTTTTGTGCTTTATAATTTATAAAATTTTGTTTGTGAAATTTTATCGAAATTTATATTATGGCTAATTTAAAAATGTCAAATCAAAGGCAGACTTTTTAAATGCTAGAATAACAAAAATGTAGCCCTTAGGTTGATAAACAATACTGTCCGCCCTATTGTTGGTGTTAATATGATTGGTTTTCCGGTAAGGTAGGAGGAAAAATATAAAATAATCCCATACAAATAAAATAAATAATTTTTATACATAAAATTATTAAATATGTGGAAAATTCTTAAACTAGGCATGAAATTTAAAGAGACAAATATATAGGATAAATCGTCTGACACAGACTAAAGTATATTATGGAATATTTATATCGTTTATTTTAATATTTAAAATGAAAATAGTGGAAAAACCAAATGAAAAATTTTTGAAAAATAAAAAACAAGAAATAGAATCTATATATATTATAATGAAATAATAAATATAAGAATTAATCAATAATAATTTAGTTAAAAATAATAATAGTTTGTTAAAAGAATAATAATTCAAATATAATCAAACAATGATATAAACTAACTCAACAATTTCATTATCAATTTAAAAATGATATTATTAATTGATTTACTAATCTTTTAAACATTATGACAAGTAATTAGTGTAGATATTATAATTTAAAAATAATTATCTAGAGTTGGAATCTATATGACATTCTTTCTTTATGATTTTGATGAATCGTTCCAATAATGTAAAGGTGATTACAAATTTTCATAGTATATTCCATTAAACTCTTAAACTCAAATCTAAAACAACAAAATATAATAAAATTACTTATAGTGAATTTAAAACAAACAATTGTATAATTTAGTTAGGTTGTTCAAATTAGCATAAGGAAAAACTACTTACTTTTTTTGAGTGTTGTGTACTAAAGTATACGGTCAAAGATAGGACTTTGAATTATGCCTCTTGTTAGTACAAATGTGCTCCAAAATCATAATTGCTAGTGAATGCACAAAAAGACAACTTCAGTGTTGAAAACCCAAAGTGCCTATGGTATTAAAAGACATGGAATTTATCTGTGTGGTGCTCCAAAGAAAGTACAATAATGTACATGTAAAGACTAAACGTCAAATCTAAAATTGTATTATTTTAATTAACAAAAGGTTGTATTATAATGTTTTCATTTTATTTTATACTGTATTCTGATTAAAAATTGTATATAAGAATAATATTTACAACATTATCAAAAATTTTAAAAAACATTTATCAAAATTTATATGTCAAAGTGCAGATTAATTTTGAAATAAGTATTTTCAATAATTCACATTTTGAGTATCTAAAATAGTATTTAAAAGGATTATTAAATGATCTTAATTAAGTTTTCAATAAAATAAGCACAGAATAACATTTAAAAGCCCTAAAATAATAAAAAGTTGTAACACAAACATTTATGCAAATTAATAAACAAATACACAAAATATCAACTATGGATACATGTGGATATTGATTTTTATAAATAAGAATGATAATTTAAGTAAATATTATTCAAAATATGTCTTAATTTATAAAAAATTATATTGTTAATATTATTTTAGTATAGGTTATGTTTGTATTGTAAAACAAAATTATTACCTTGCATAACAACAGTCGTTAGGGATTCAATTGTTTTGAAAAAGATATAAATAATCGGTGCACAATCAAAAAGCTCTCTCTTGTCTCCTGGTCATCTCTGAAATACGTGCTTCTGTATGGAATAATTGTAAATTTTACCGGTTGACTGGTCATGAAGATATTATTTCCAGTTATACCTAAAAGTATGGTAAATTTTCACATCTGATACAAGTTTAACAACACTTTATAACCATCACTTACTTGTAAAAGATTCTAACACAGTTAAATTGATATAAAGTGGAATCATTCTGGGACGATTGTAGCAGCGGTCGGCTGGATTCGCCATTTTGTAAAAACGATCTCTACGCTTAGGAATGCATCGAGTCACGTGAACAATGTCAATGTGAGTACTAACTTTATTTTGCGAGGCAAATTCAAAAATTCAAAAAAACTATTTATAATATTTCTCTTAATCGAAGTGACAATTTATATGTATTCATGATTGTGAACAAATTTGTATATTTGCGTAAAGGTAATTTCTTTTGATATACTTTAAGGGTCGATTAAAAGTTTGAATAATAATAAATTCACGATATTGTACAAGTTGTTTTATTATATTTTGTTTAATAATATAGGCTGCTAGAAAAGTATACAGGTAGGATAAATTTAACAAATATAATAAATTTACATCAAACAAATTAATAATTATAATCAACTAGAATTGACAGCTGAATCCTAACTCTAGAGAAAAGAAGTTTCATGCTCATTATAATCTAAATCATAATATCTAAACTTATAATATTACTTGTATATAAAACTCTAAACCATTATAAAATAAAATTAAAATTATTTAAAATAAAAGTAATACAGCGCCATCTATTGAGATAAATAAAAAATAAAACGTTTTAATGATATTAATAAAGAATATTTCATTTAAATCATTTATTTTAACAATTCATTAATGAGATAAATAATTATAATATTTCTAATTAACATTTATACTGATATTGGTATGAAACGATAATAATTACACATATAATAAACATTCATTATAAATCTGGTTAGCCCAACGTGAAATAATTGATATAAACATTATAATCTAAATTAAATATAAAAATTTTCTCTCAAATAATTATATCACTATAATTTGGCTCTACCAACGTGGGGCGATCTGTCAATTTGACATTTTAATTTAAAATTACATTTTAACAAATAAAATAAACATAAATTAATAAAATAATAAAATCAATATATTTAAAACAACAAATAAATAAAATATTAATTAAAAATGGACAAGATGACACTAAGAGATGGAAAACAGATAGGAGAAAAATCAGGAGAAGAAGTAGGTACTCAGGTAGATGAGGAAAGAAATCAGGGATCTGGAGATTATGAAGCACGGGATGAAAGTAATGAAAATGGACAAGAAGAACCAGAACAACAACAAATGCAAGGAACAAGAAGAGTAGAAGAAAAAGAGGATCAGAGTGAAGTGATGAAAATGTTGATAAATTTAACCAAAATGATGGATGAAAGTAAGAAAGAAAATAATAAAAATAATGAAGATTTAAGGAAAGAAATGAACAAAAATAAAGAAGATCTTAAAAAGGACATAAACAAACTGGACAAAAATAATGAAGATTTGAGAAGAGACATAAACAAGAAACTGGATGAGAATAAAGAAGATATAAATAGGAAATTTGATGAATTAAGGGGAGAAATGGGGGAACAAAATTGTAAATTACGAGAAGAAATAAGGAGTACAAAACAAGAAGTTAGAGAAGAGATGATTGGAAGAATCATGGAGGTAGAAGAAAATCATTTAAAACAAATGAATGAAATTAAGAAAAATGGACAAAATTTAAAGGAAGAAGTAAAAGAAAATAACAAGAAGATAGACCGAGAAATTATGAAAATAAATAAAAATATGCGGGAAGTACAAGAGGATTTAAGTAAGGAAATAAAAATAAATTTCGAAGTAGCGGAAAAAGAGAATAAGAAGATTAAACAAGAACTTCAATCAGAAATAAGAAATATACAAGAAGAAGTGGTACAAATGGAAAGTAAAGAATATAAGCAAATATTAATGGAAATGGAACATAACATCAACATAATTAAAAAAGAACAAAAAGAAAAGGAGATGAATATAAAAAGAGAGTTTATGAGGATGTCTGGAGAAACAAGAATAAATTATGGAAACAACAATAACATAAAATTCGATGGTGACTATAAAAAAATACACCCAATAGTTTTTATAAAAATGATAAAGAACAAATTAAGATACGAACAAGAACCTGAAAGTTTAAGGGAAATTATAAGGGAACATATGGAGAAGCATGCCATGGTGTGGTTTGTAAGTAAAGAAGAAGAAATAAATAATATAGAACAATTTGAATCTAAATTCCTAGAATATTTTTGGGGTAATAACACGCAATCAAGAATAAGAGAAAGATTATATTTTGGTAAATACGATGATAGTAGGGGAAATTCTCCAAATACCTATGTATTACAATTATATTCATTAGTAATGCATTTAAATCCTAAATTATCAGAAGAAGACATCGTATTATACCTAGCAAGACACTTTAAAGATCAAATAACAGAGACGATAGCAATACAAAATATCAAGACGATGGATAACTTGTGTCAATACTTACAAAGGCTTGAAAGGAAAAGAGGAGAAAGGACGGAAAATACATCAAGGCAAGGAAATTATAACAGGCAGAATAGAAACAACAATGAAACTTACAACTATAATAACAATTATAACAACAATAGAACTAATTATCAACAAAGAAACAACAATAATAGAAACAGCAATTTCAGAGATAACTATAATAACAATCTAAATAATAACAATAGAAACGATAACAATAGATCAAATTCTAATAATTATCCTAATAATAATAATAGAAACTATAATAATTATAACAACTATCCAAATAATAACAGGTTTAACAACAATAATAATAACAACAATTATATGAACAGAAATAGATTTAATAATAATAATAGATTGCAAAGAACAAACTCCGAAAATGACATAAGAAGAGATGAAGTAGACATCCAAGGTGGTAATGGGAACAACAGAAGAGTTCATTTCCAAAGATCTAATAGTGCAGATAGGTCAAGAAATTCCAGTGCTACGAGAACTGATAATCTAAAATCATGGCTATTAAAATCAGATATTATACCTATTTTTACTAGTATTAGAAACCCTCGTACTAATTTGGCTGAAAGATATGTGAGAGAAGTAATAAAATATTTAAGATCAATAGTACATGCAGACCAACAATTATGGGAAAACAATCTTAAAAATATAGAAAATTGTATAAATAATATACCACATGAAGTAACAGGAGAATCACCAATTAGAATAATGAAAAATATAATACCTAATAGACCTTGGCAACCAGAAGTTATAGAACCATATAATCTAATTATTGAGAAAACACAATCTAAAATATTGAAAAATGCAAATAAATGTAAAGAAAAAAGGAACAAACGTATAAATAAAAGAACTACTTTTGAACAAGGTGACTTGGTAATCATAAAAGCTTTAAGAGTTCCAAATAGAAAACACAATGTATGTGCTAAATTGCAATTACCTTTTGAAGGTCCTTACAAAGTGGAAACTAAAAACGGTATCAATAGTAGTTATTTACTGGTATACCCTAATACTGGAATTCCAAGGGGAATTTTTAACGTGGACGTACTATACAGATGGCTACCCTCAAGTAATTTTAGTGACTAGAGTAAATGTTAATATAAGAATTTTTAATAAAATAGAATTACATTTCCAGAAAATTTTCTAAATAATTTGTACCAAATTATAATAAAATTTTGAAAATGTAATTGGGAATGTTATAATGAAATAATAAATATAAGAATTAATCAATAATAATTTAGTTAAAAATAATAATAGTTTGTTAAAAGAATAATAATTCAAATATAATCAAACAATGATATAAACTAACTCAACAATTTCATTATCAATTTAAAAATGATATTATTAATTGATTTACTAATCTTTTAAACATTATGACAAGTAATTAGTGTAGATATTATAATTTAAAAATAATTATCTAGAGTTGGAATCTATATGACATTCTTTCTTTATGATTTTGATGAATCGTTCCAATAATGTAAAGGTGATTACAAATTTTCATAGTATATTCCATTAAACTCTTAAACTCAAATCTAAAACAACAAAATATAATAAAATTACTTATAGTGAATTTAAAACAAACAATTGTATAATTTAGTTAGGTTGTTCAAATTAGCATAAGGAAAAACTACTTACTTTTTTTGAGTGTTGTGTACTAAAGTATACGGTCAAAGATAGGACTTTGAATTATGCCTCTTGTTAGTACAAATGTGCTCCAAAATCATAATTGCTAGTGAATGCACAAAAAGACAACTTCAGTGTTGAAAACCCAAAGTGCCTATGGTATTAAAAGACATGGAATTTATCTGTGTGGTGCTCCAAAGAAAGTACAATAATGTACATGTAAAGACTAAACGTCAAATCTAAAATTGTATTATTTTAATTAACAAAAGGTTGTATTATAATGTTTTCATTTTATTTTATACTGTATTCTGATTAAAAATTGTATATAAGAATAATATTTACAACATTATCAAAAATTTTAAAAAACATTTATCAAAATTTATATGTCAAAGTGCAGATTAATTTTGAAATAAGTATTTTCAATAATTCACATTTTGAGTATCTAAAATAGTATTTAAAAGGATTATTAAATGATCTTAATTAAGTTTTCAATAAAATAAGCACAGAATAACATTTAAAAGCCCTAAAATAATAAAAAGTTGTAACACAAACATTTATGCAAATTAATAAACAAATACACAAAATATCAACTATGGATACATGTGGATATTGATTTTTATAAATAAGAATGATAATTTAAGTAAATATTATTCAAAATATGTCTTAATTTATAAAAAATTATATTGTTAATATTATTTTAGTATAGGTTATGTTTGTATTGTAAAACAAAATTATTACCTTGCATAACAACAGTCGTTAGGGATTCAATTGTTTTGAAAAAGATATAAATAATCGGTGCACAATCAAAAAGCTCTCTCTTGTCTCCTGGTCATCTCTGAAATACGTGCTTCTGTATGGAATAATTGTAAATTTTACCGGTTGACTGGTCATGAAGATATTATTTCCAGTTATACCTAAAAGTATGGTAAATTTTCACATCTGATACAAGTTTAACAACACTTTATAACCATCACTTACTTGTAAAAGATTCTAACACAGTTAAATTGATATAAAGTGGAATCATTCTGGGACGATTGTAGCAGCGGTCGGCTGGATTCGCCATTTTGTAAAAACGATCTCTACGCTTAGGAATGCATCGAGTCACGTGAACAATGTCAATGTGAGTACTAACTTTATTTTGCGAGGCAAATTCAAAAATTCAAAAAACTATTTATAATATTTCTCTTAATCGAAGTGACAATTTATATGTATTCATGATTGTGAACAAATTTGTATATTTGCGTAAAGGTAATTTCTTTTGATATACTTTAAGGGTCGATTAAAAGTTTGAATAATAATAAATTCACGATATTGTACAAGTTGTTTTATTATATTTTGTTTAATAATATAGGCTGCTAGAAAAGTATACAGGTAGGATAAATTTAACAAATATAATAAATTTACATCAAACAAATTAATAATTATAATCAACTAGAATTGACAGCTGAATCCTAACTCTAGAGAAAAGAAGTTTCATGCTCATTATAATCTAAATCATAATATCTAAACTTATAATATTACTTGTATATAAAACTCTAAACCATTATAAAATAAAATTAAAATTATTTAAAATAAAAGTAATACAGCGCCATCTATTGAGATAAATAAAAAATAAAACGTTTTAACGATATTAATAAAGAATATTTCATTTAAATCATTTATTTTAACAATTCATTAATGAGATAAATAATTATAATATTTCTAATTAACATTTATACTGATATTGGTATGAAACGATAATAATTACACATATAATAAACATTCATTATAAATCTGGTTAGCCCAACGTGAAATAATTGACATAAACATTATAATCTAAATTAAATATAAAAACATTCTCTTACAAAAAATTATATCACTATAATATATATATATATATATATATATATATATGAATGAGAATTATTTGCTGACTGATTGAATACAGTAAAATCTAAATTATTGGGTATGCAGCAAAATAAAATAAAGAACCAGTGTACTCTTATAAATTCTTTAATCCGAGCTTTCGGCTGTGGCTGCAGCCATCATCAGGGAAGCTACAATATAATATAGTTACAGAATAACTGTACTTAACAAGAGAAAAAGTACTTACAACTTTTTGAGGTTAGTATTAAAAAGATGGCAAATAAAAACATGTAGAAAGCAGTTGGAAACTCACAAATGTAAAACAACGTAAGTATAACAACACATATACATTAAAATTGTTTAATAATCAATGATTAAAAATTATCATCATATTTTATGTTAGACCGAAACAGCAACCAAGGCGGTAAGAGCACTTTGACATTGAAACTTAAAACGAGAATAACACAAACCGGTAAGTTCATAACTAACATTTTAATAAAATTATTATAATTTTTTAGACAATAGCAGCAACAAAGGCAGAAGAAGCAAATAAATAATATGTAAGTTAAAATTTTTGGATTAAAAAAAATAAATAAAAATATTTAATAATTGATAAGATTGGCAGCTCCTTAAAATAAACAAATTGGTACAGTTAAGAAATTTATTAGAATAAAATAAAATAAGGAAACACTTTTTCAGTAAATTGATATTTTTCTGTTTTACAACATCTTTATACTATCTACCTTCTTCAAGAAATGTTGTCAAAGTTGACATAATTGTCGCACTAACAATGGGTAAGTTTTAGGTTTCCTTTATTTTACGCCCAATGTTTTTTTAGATCTCTAGGTGTTTTCGGGATTTTTTTAAAATTACCTATTATGTCCCAGTTCCTAGATTAAATGTTCATAAAAATCGGAGATTTCGCCGGATCTTATAGGTATATACTCACTGTTTTATTTGTAACCCAAGTAGTTCTTCATTCAAAATAAAATAAAAATGTAATTTACCTGATACAGTACAAAACGACATGATATACAATAAAGTAATCCACAGATCCGTTAACCGATTTGATATTTTTCTGGAAATCCCACGGACGATATAAGCCGAATTCACTGGTCCCACGTCACTGAAAGACATAACAAACCTTTACACTATTAAAGTCAACACGGAACTAATTTCGCACTGACACATGCTTCTGTATGTTATGATTGTTCAAGCGAGGGTTGACTGTCCCACCCACAATTATAAGGTGGGGATTGACCTGGTGAGACAAACCAATCAGGATGTCAGTTGTTACACTTTAGAGACAAATGATCACAAATTAAATTGTATTTCTGGATGCAAATTAATGCAACAACAAAAGTAGGGTAGTCAATTAAAAAAATAAATAAAATTAACTATCTGTAGACATATAGTTGGAGAATATTAGTTAATACAAAACTCTACTACTAACATTACTTATAAAAATAAAAAAGATAAAAGTTAACAATTTTTTTACACCCTAGTTCTGTTGGTTTTCTAAAACATAAACAACAAAAAATGAGCCATCAACTTTGCTTTCTATATTTTTTATGGTAACCTATCGTTTTTAAGGTGTGATTGGATCCTAGAGTTAAGGACGTGTAAATCAATGAAAATTTAGGGTAGGTATTACAGTTTTCTTTTTTATAATCAAGTATTAGAAATACTTATAACAAATTTAATAGATCAAAAATCAAATTAGCTGGAATTGACAAATATTTTAAAAATTTATAGTTAATCATGTAGCACCAAACTTTATATTTATCATTTTTTTTCATCGATATGACCATTGACAGTTTTTTAGTCATGGTAGTGGGATTGGAAAATTAATTTGGAGTTAATGGTTTATTAAATTTATTGTACTTACCCTTACTCTATGGAAGTCCATCTTACTAAGAATAATAAAAAAATCTTCGCTTTAACTCAACTTCCAAGTTTAATTGAAAAGTTCGGTTTAAAATCAATTACAGCTGTTTCGCTAAAAAACTAGAATCGTCAGATTGACATATTGAAAAAAAAAATGTAATTTCAATATGTCAATCTGACGATGCTAGTTTTTTAGCGAAACTGCTGTAATTGATTTTAAACTGGATTTTTTCAATTAAACATGGAAGTTGAGTTAAAGCGATGTGTTTTTTATTATTCTTAATGATTTATTACTTTGGCAATAATCTGATTGCAGGAGTATTACAGAAAAAGCAATAATATGTAACATATTTTTTTACAGTGTAGGGCCGAAGTGAATTGTGTTTTTTATGTGTTTTTTGTCAGTGGAAATTATTTTATCTAATTTCTTGTTTTTTGATATAGGTTCAAAATGTTTAATTTTGCTTCAAAATATGGAGAATTAGTTTCTTTTTTATGAATATCAGAGTTGATTTCTATGAATAGTGAACAACTACACGTTTAAACTAAAATTCAACCATTATTTAAAAAAAATCAGCTTTTATAATAAGAATAATAAAAAACTCTTCGTTTTAACTCAACTTCCAAGTTTAATTGAAAAAATTAGGTTTAAAATCACAATTACATCAGCTGTTTAGCTAAAAACTAGTATCGTCAGATTGACATATTGAAGTTACATTTTGTTTGTTTGTAGATGAAAGAAATATCCATCCAGGTATAATATCAAATATATATATGACCTATTTAATATATGCAATAGGCAAAATTATTTTATTTTTGATAACAAAGTATATATTCAAAATGAATGTGAAGTCCTATTTCTCCAATTTTAGAAAATATCTTTATGGATAATTTAGAAAAAAAAATCTTTAATTCTAGTTATAAAAACAATATTGTATTTTGGTATAGATAAGTTGATGATGTCTTAGCAGGTTTTGTAGGTAGTAAACGACAAATAGATATATGTTTTAATTATATTCATACCTTGCATCCTAAAATTAATTTTATCTTAGAAGTTGAAAAAAATAATTCAATTAATTTTCTAGATTTGAAAATTGATGAAGTTAATAATTCAATAAATTATTCAATATACAGAAAACCAACACAAACAGATGTAACCATACCATATCATTCAAATCATCCTATATTATATCACATAAATCAGCAGCTTATTATTCTGATACATAGAGCATTTTCAATTTCAATGAACAAAAATAATTTTAATAAAGAAATTGAGATTATAAAACAAATAGCTACATGTAATGGCTATCCATTACATTTGATAAATAAATTAATTAATAAGAAAGAACAGAAAATGTCAGTAGAACTAATATTTCCTCAACAAAATAAAGAAATTACAAATTATAAAAGTATTACATATTGTGGAAATATTTCTAATATAATTTCAAAAATAATATCTTCGGCAACATCTGCATTAATTTCATTCAAATCACACAATAATGTTAGTGCAAAATTGTTAAATGTAAAAACAAAATTACCTAAATTAAAAAAAATCTGGTGTTTACAAAATTAATTGTCCAAAATGTAATGCTGTATATGTAGGTCAAACACAAATTAATTTTGAAATAAGAATCAATGAACACTTAAGAGCATATAGATTACAACAACCAGATAAGTCAAACTATGCAAATCTTGTTCTTGAACTTCTTGAACATCCACACTCACTCATACACACCAATGACATTCAAATACTACATATTTTTGATAAAAAACAAAATTAAGATTAAGAACAGTAAACAACTAAAAGGTTGAATTAACTTTCACTATTTATTCGTAACATACTTTAAATGTAATGACGGCCGTTTCGCTATAGAACTAGCATCGTCAGATTGACATATTGAAGTTACATTTTGTTTGTTTGCAGTTATTGTAAAAATCATCATGATAAAGTTTTTTCCTGGGTTTTCTATATCATCCAGGATAATCCCTTAGGGCTAATAACATCTAGGGTTTAATATTGTTATGTCTTATTACTTCCATACTTAAGCCTTAACTATCCTAATCAACATCAGGCACTTAGCTACAAACAAACAAAATGTAATTTTAATATGTCAAAACAGCTGTAATTAAGATTTTAAACCTAATTTTTTTAAAGTTAAGTTAAAACGAAGAGTTTATTATTATTCTTTAAGATGGACATCCAAAAAGTAAGAGTTAGTAAAATAAATTCAGTTTTTATAATACAATGACACCTGTTTCACTAAAACAGTTGTAAGATGGACTTCCTCAGAGTAAGGGTTAGTATAATAAATTAAAAGTTGATTTCGGTATCCTTTATTCCATTTGTAACGGTTAATCCACAAGAAATTAATATCTTATTGTTTTTTTTATTTGACCATATCTATTTTTAATGGAAATGGTCAAGAATATAATGGTAAACCCTGGTCCTTTGAGTAATCCTTATATTGTTTTACGTCGTCTCTCAATTCTGGGTCATCAATGCTTTCTATTTTGGTACATGTCTTCATTTAATCCATTTCTTAAATTTCGTTATTCTTCTTCTTTCTTGATGCATACGCTCCTCGTTCATATTTTCTGTTTGAAAAAAGATTCTAATTTCGTTTTTCCAACAAAATTCTTGCAAAAATAAAAACTGTCTAAGCTCTTCATTCAAGCTGTCATACAATTTCAAAATTAAGAATTTTTCGTAAGTTAGTTGTCTAATTTAATGGCGTTCACAAATACCAACTTTAATCTTTTCAATAGTGGATTATGTAGGAGCAGCCCATCACAAGATATTCTTTTTTGACTTCTGTTTACAACATGATTTTACAATAATAATCTCGCAAGTAGATTTTGTGCTTATGTACTTATTACTATTTATTTCCAAAATGTTTTTTTTTGTTGGTCACAAAGATTTGAATATGTTTGGTTCATTAGTCGCCTAGTACAAAAGAAACCGTAAAAAATGTTTATTAATCTTTAAAGAATAAAGGTTTTGGTATAACTTCTATATTAAAAAAACTCAAGAATTTAACAAAACAACTCCATCTACAGTAAGAAAAATTGATAAAACTCCAATTCTTAAACAAAAGAAACTATGTGACGCTAAAATAATTGTTTGTTGACAATATTGTTCTAAGAAAGATTTATACACTACAAGAAGAAATTATGCCAACCATTAATTGTTTAATAGAAAGATTAATTAAGGATTAAACTGGTATCAAGTGTAGCTGTAAAAACCTTTGGAAAGTTATTTCAAATGGGATTTAAATACTATAAGATCAGCAAAAAACAAACTATAATGGAGTCGTACCGTTTACGAATGTAGCGTCAGGATTATTTACAATACAAACGGGAAATTCGATCTATTTATCTTGACGAGACATAGTATGACACCCATGGTTGGGTAGGTAAAGGATTAACTATTAGGGATTGTTATTTTTGCAAAAGTAGTAAGTAAAGTATACCTACCCAATAATATACTGTTGTGCGAGTACGCCCCTGGCGCTATGACCAGACGCGAAGGAAACAGGTGATACGAGAGTCTTCGAGAATATACGGCGCCCGATGAGCGAAGCATCTAGACTCGATACGATCGAGACCAGACTGGAGTTCTGGAGTATGCTGGAACAATACTTGCCTATATATTAAGGACCGATTTGAATATTTCAGTTAGTTAGTTAGTAGTATGTTGTTAGATAAATGCGATTAGAAAGATTGTCTTATATAAATTAAAGTATTGTAAATAAATTGTGTTATATAAATTAAACAGTGTTAGTGATTTAAATAGTATAAAAATAAATTAAAAGACTAGTAAAAATAAATAAACGTTACATTGGTGTCAGAAGTGGGATATTGTAAATAAATAAGGTAAAAAAAAAAAATAAATAAATAAATATGTCGAAAAAACTTTGTGACTTGAAAGTGACAGAATTGCGTCAAGAGCTGGAGGATCGTGAATTGGAAACAACAGGAAGGAAGACTGAGTTGTTGGAGCGACTTAAGCAAGCATTGGAAAATGATGGTTTAGATCCAGAAAATCATATTTTTGTAGACGACTCTTCTGCTACAATTATTTCTTTATTAAATAAAGTTTCTTCCGATATTTCTTCTTTGGAAAATAAAGTTTCTTCTGATATTTCTTCTTTGGAAAATAAAGTTTCTTCCGACATGTCTTCCTTGAAGAGTGATATTTCTTCTTTAGAAAATAAAGTTTCTTGCGATATGTCTTCTTTGAAAAATGATATTTCTTCTTTGGAAAACAAAGTCTCTACTGATATGTCTTCTTTAAAAAATGATATTTCGTCTTTGGAAAATAAAGTATCTTCTGATATTTCTTCTTTGGAAAATAAAGTTTCTTCTGACATTTCTTCTTTGGAAAACAAAGTTTCTTTGGATATTTCTTCTATGGAAAATAAAATGTCTTCATTTAAAAAAAAATTGAAGAGAAAATAAGAGAAATGGAAAAGCAAATGGAAGAGATGGAAAAAGGAGGTAAAGAAGATATGGAAGATTTAAGAGAGGAAAACGAGGACGAAATGAGAAGCTTCAAAGTGGAGCGGAAACCGAAATTGGAAGGCAGCGAAAGTTCTGTTCGTGTTAAGGCTCCAACCTTTGACGGAAAGATGTCTTGGGAAAATTATCTCAAACAGTTCGAAACAGCTGCAAGAGCGAACGGATGGTCCCAAAAAGAGAAGGCAATAAACCTCACCATCGCTCTGAGAGGAGACGCTTTGGATGTTCTTCAGACCATACCAGTGGAGGACACAGATGATTTTGAGCAACTGAAGAAAAGCTTGAACATGCGATATGGTCACGAACACTTGGAGAACTTGTACCGATCGCAGTTAAAGACTCGAAAACAGAAGCGAGAGGAGACACTTCAAGAGTACGAAGTAGATATTGCCAGATTGGTAAGATTTGCTTACCCTTCAGCTCCAGAACAAATGATGGAATGTTTAGCTGTTGAAGCATTTCTTGATGGACTTCGTGACCACGAAATGGCAAAGACACTCCGTTTAGCTCACCACAAAACATTAGTTGACATCTTGTCTGCCGCGCTTGAGTATGAAGCGGCTTCGAAAGCTTGTGGAGGATACAGTAAAGTAAGGTCCGTAACGGAAGAGGAAGATGAAAATAAGTTAGACCAATTAGTAAATATGATGAAGAACTTTACTGATAAGAAAAAGAAGAAGACCATCAGGCGCTGGAATTGTGGTGAAATAGGACATGCTCGCAATTCATGTAAACGTCCTGGGGTCACTACGAATCAAGAAACTACTTCACAGGAAAAACTAAAACGGGCCGGCCTAGAGGGGGCAGCTTCGACCCAGAACGTTTCCAAAGACCCTCTCATATTAATAGCCTCTTTGAAATGCCGCGAAGACAGTGTATATGTAGATGGTGAGGTCAACGGTAAAAAGTACACACTATTGGTGGATACTGGAGCGACCAGAACGATTATACGGCCAACAACTATAAATAGCCATAAGAAGCTTTTACCAACAAGGCTACGACTGCGAACTGCCACAGGTGACAGAGCTAACATCCTTGGAGAAGCCCAGGTTCAAATAGGAATTGGCTCAGAAAAGTTCACGCATACTGTTATTGTCGCTGATATTGAGGAAGATGTCATATTAGGAATGGATGTGATGAACTTACATGGTTTCCAACTGGATTTCAAGAACAGAGTTATCAAAGTCGGTTCTGAAGAAATATTCCTTCATCCATATGATGACAAAACCGTGCCAGCCGTTGTCCAGGAGGATACTGTGGTACCTGGTAGAAGCGAAACGATCATAGTGGCCAGACTGCAAGGAACTATTGACGAAGGAATACCTGTGATGATGGAACCATGGAACCATGATGAGGAGGTCGGTCGAGGAATTTTGATAGGAAAAGGATTGGTCACTTCTGCTAAAGAAATTCCAGTACGAGTTATAAACGTCAATGATCACCCAATTACGATCAAGAAAGAGACCAAAGTTGGAACCTCCGTACCAGTAACATCTATAATTCGACAGACAGCTATTCCTGATAATTCCAACGATAAGTTTGAACAAATGGTGGCGGTTGCTGGTACATCTTTAAACCGAGAAGAGAAAAGAAAAATGAAAGATTTTCTTCATCGGTATCGCAACATTTTTGTACCAAAGGGAGGTAAGACAGGACGTACCTCTGCTGTAAAACATAAAATCGACACGGGTGATGCCAAGCCAATTCGTCAATCAGCTAGAAGACTACCACAGGCAAAGAGGCAAGAAGCTGAAAGGATTGTTCGAGAAATGGAAGAAGATGGAGTGATAGAACCTTCTACCAGTCCATGGGTCTCTCCGGTAGTCTTGGTCAAGAAAAAGGATGGAACTACGAGGTTCTGTGTAGACTACCGTCAGTTGAACAATGTTACCAAGAAGGACAGTTATCCTCTGCCTCGAATCGACGATACCCTGGACACTCTAGCTGGAAGCAAATTATTTTCTACCTTAGACTTGAAGTCTGGTTATTGGCAGGTAGAAATGGACCCAAGAGACAAAGAAAAGACAGCCTTTACCACCGGTTCTGGATTATTTCAGTTCGTCATGCCATTTGGACTATGTAATGCTCCTGCGACATTTGAAAGGCTGATGGAGAACGTATTGAGGGGGTTGTCTTGGAAAACGTGCCTGGTCTACTTAGACGACATCATAGTCTTGGGGGAGACATTTGAAGAACATCTGAAAAACTTAGAAGATGTTTTTAAAAGACTTCAAGCTGCCCAACTGATGCTGAATCCAAAGAAATGTCATTTATTCCAAGACAAAGTTAATTATCTGGGTCATATTGTCAGCAAAGAGGGCGTGTCTGTAGATAAGGACAAGGTCGCTTCTATCAAACAATGGCCACAACCAACTGATAAACATCAAATAAGAAGTTTTCTTGGTCTATGTACATACTATCGCAGATTTATCAGAAAGTTTTCAGACATTGCTAAGCCATTAACACGCCTTACAGAGGAAACGAGAGAGTTCTGCTGGGATGAAAACTGTCAAACCGCTTTTGAAACTCTGAAGAAGCATTTAACCGCAGCACCGATATTAGGCTACCCACAACCGGAAGGAGAATTTATTTTGGATACAGATGCCAGTAATGTCGGAATTGGAGGAGTCCTTTCACAGATTCAAGATGGACAAGAGAGAGTCCTGGGTTATTTTAGTAAAGTGCTCTCCAAACCTGAACGGAATTACTGCGTTACGAGAAGAGAACTTCTGGCAGTTGTGAAATCGGTGGAACACTTCTACCAATATCTTTATGGAAGAAAATTCTTAATCCGGACGGACCATGCAGCCCTAAAATGGCTAATGCAGTTTAAGAACCCTGAAGGTCAAATTGCCAGGTGGATCGAACGACTCCAAGAGTACGACTTTAGGATCGAACATCGAGCTGGGATAAGTCACAGAAATGCAGACTCCCTTTCCAGAAGGCCGTGCCCAGACGAGTGTTCTCACTGCAGTAAGACAGAATTAAAAGAAACTGCAATACTACGAACAACTGTAGTTAACGACGACTGGGCACCTACTAGAATTAAAGAAGAACAAGATAATGATCCTGTTTTAAAGAAAATGAGAGAATGGAAGATAGAAGATCGTCGACCTACTTGGCAAGAAGTGTCAAAATTCTCTACAGTCCTTAAATCATATTGGGCTCAGTGGGAGTCTTTCATTTTGGAAGGCGATTTATTAAAGAGAATAATTGAAAATGATGACGGTTCCGTTAACAAAAAGCAATTAGTTATACCAAAGAGTAGAGTAGCCGAAGTACTACGACAGTTACACGACAGTCCATCAGGAGGTCATCTTGGTGTCAAGAAAACCCTGCAGAGAGTTCGTGAAAGGTTTTATTGGATGAATAGTTCCGATGATGTTAAGGACTGGTGTAAGAAGTGTACCATCTGTGCTGCTAGTAATGGACCTCAGAAAAGAGGAAAGGCTCCCATGAAACAATATAACGTTGGTAGCCCATTTGAGAGAATTGCTTTAGATATTGCTGGACCATTCCCCACTACTGAGAATAAGAATAAATACATGTTGGTGGTAATGGATTATTTTACGAAGTGGGTTGAAGTCTACGCCATTCCAAATCAAGAGGCAGCAACTGTCGCAGACGTGCTAGTGAAGGAGTTTATTTGCCGATATGGAGTGCCCTTGGAGATTCACAGTGACCAAGGAAGGAACTTCGAAAGTCAACTCTTTCAAGGAATTTGCGACAATTTAGGAATGAAGAAAACAAGAACTACAGCATTGCACCCACAATCAGATGGAATGGTAGAACGCATGAATAAAACCATTGGCAAATATCTATCAAAAGTAGTATCCAATCACCAAAGGGACTGGGACCAGTATATTTCGCTCTTTGCAATGGCTTATCGATCCGCCGTCAATGAATCAACAGGTCAAACACCAGCAAAAGTCTTGTTTGGACGCGAGATGAGGTTACCATGCGACCTCGAGTTTGGATGCCGACCTGGAGAGGATATAGCTGGAGAAGACTATGTAATCCAGTTACGTAGAAAAATGGACGACATGCATGATTTGGTTCGCTCCCATCTCCAAGTTGCCAGTGACAGGATGAAGAAACGGTATGATACCCAAGCTATAGAAGGATGTTTCCAAGAAGGTGACAAAGTCTGGCTCCATAACCCGAAAAGACGGAAGGGGTACTCACCAAAGTTACAACAATCTTGGGAGGGTCCATACATCATCAAGAAAAGAATCAATGACGTCATATACCGTATAATAAAGACCCCGAATGGAAAACCTAAGGTAGTACACCGAAACCGACTGGCGAAATTTGAAGGAGATCATAACCAGGAAGAAGAAGTCGTAAATCAAGTCCAAGATACACCCGACCTTGCTTTCGAAGAATTTATGGGTGCTTATGGAGGTACTGGGAAAGCTAGATACGGCGTGACTATTGAGAAACAGCAAGACCTGTTCACACTTCCTGATGACTACTCATTGGCCCATAGCGTTTCCGCCACTATTAGCGACGGCCGAGGATTAGCGTCTGTCTTTCGAAGGAAGTTTGGTCGATTGTCAGAACTTCGAAATCAGTTACCAGCCACTGGGAAGGCTTTGATACTTCGAGATGTCTCCCGTTGCCTCTTCTATCTGATTACCAAGAATACCTACCAAGACCAGCCCACTTATCGAAATATATGGGAATCATTACTTAACTTGAGAGAGCACGTATTGGAGTCCAACATACAGAAGCTAGCCATGCCGAAAATAGAGTGCAACTCATTGGATTGGAGGGTCATCCGAAATATGGTGGAAGTAATCTTTCAAGATACCGAAGTCCAAGTGTTGGTATGCAGCCATTCGCCCCGTGTCCAGCTGACATCAAAGACCATTCCATGTTATTTCCATGCAACTGGAAATTGTAGACGAGGATTCAGTTGCAAGTATCTCCATCCAGTCTCAATCCCGTAAAAGTTCCAGGAGGAACTATCTCTTAAGGAGGGGGCAATGTTGTGCGAGTACGCCCCTGGCGCTATGACCAGACGCGAAGGAAACAGGTGATACGAGAGTCTTCGAGAATATACGGCGCCCGATGAGCGAAGCATCTAGACTCGATACGATCGAGACCAGACTGGAGTTCTGGAGTATGCTGGAACAATACTTGCCTATATATTAAGGACCGATTTGAATATTTCAGTTAGTTAGTTAGTAGTATGTTGTTAGATAAATGCGATTAGAAAGATTGTCTTATATAAATTAAAGTATTGTAAATAAATTGTGTTATATAAATTAAACAGTGTTAGTGATTTAAATAGTATAAAAATAAATTAAAAGACTAGTAAAAATAAATAAACGTTACAATACCTATAAAAATATGTATAGAAATTAATTTAAAAAAAATTATGTAATTATGGCTGCTAAAGCTTACTTTTAATAAACAATTTTCAAAGCATAGGTAGTAAATCAATACGAAATATCCTGTGATGGACTATACTTATGTAGTAGAAACGGGGTTGTATTACTGCGACCTAGGCATAAGATATATCGTGTCCTCTTATTCTCCTTTATCATGATCAGAATGTCGATCGGATTTAATTGAGGTACTTTTTCCCCTTGCATTTAATATGCTCCAATAAGTAGAGCTCTTGCATTTTCTAAGGCAGTGCATTTTGCCAGAATATGTATTGCTTTTTTATCCTGTTTTACAATATCTGTATTCAGCCTTATCTTCTATCCCTAATCTATGTAGGTGTCAGCTCAACTTACAGTGTCCAGTTAGAATTCCTGTATTTTTATATTAGACACCAAGGTCTTTGCCTTTATCCTTGATAAATTCTCCCAAAACTCGATTTTTTCTTCCTTCTTAATGTTGCTAAGTATATTAAGAATGAAATTTCATGCTGAACCACAAAATGATTCATGTCCCATTAGTGGTACATTCGCTGCTCTTCTAGCTTTGTTTTCTAACCCAAGTAGACTAAGAAAATGTATTTTTTTTGTTTTTCGTTTTTTTGTTGGTTTCTTTCGTGTTCTGAGGGCCGGTTTATCAATTGCCAATATTATCCATCAATTAAGTATCCCTCAGATAAAACTAACTAGCAGATAAAGTTCCAGTTTGTTCGAAAGCTGTTTATTAACTAGTTTTTATTCTCTAGTAGTTAACTGATAGATAATGAAAGTTAGCAATGCTGATGGATGAATGTAAGCAATCTCATTAGTTGTTAAAATAACTAGGTCATGTCACATTAATTTTGATAGGTTATTGTTGATTGTTTTTGTTTATGCAAAAGTTTTTGTTTTTACTTTCAGAAGAGTTTTTGATTGTTGATGAACATGCATTTTTTGGATGATTATATTATCATGGATAGCGACGAGGACGAGGATATTGTGCAAGTTTTTGAGTACGAAAGATGGCCGTATACAGTTAAGGAACGAGTAGACAACTTCAAAAAGTGAGGTGATCAGGATTTTCATGCAAGATTTAGGATGACAAAAGAGACTGTTCTGTCAATATTGGAACTCATTGAGGATACACTTGAGTTTTGTACTGATAGGTAGGTGATTTTGGATTTCCAGGTTGACCCATCCGTTTTTTTAGTCTCGATGACATCATTAATGTTAGAAATAGATAATTAGAAATAGTAAATTTTATCATCTCTTTTTGGTTGCATCATCCATCCTGCATGCCTCAGTTTTAAGACTTAAGATTTATAGTGATCTGACTAAATTATTAAACTTTTGCAAAAATATTAATTCTTATTGTTCCACTTAACTTTTTCATATAATTCAATGAAACCCAATATAGGTACTTTTTAATCCTAAAGTTCAAAGACAAACAATAAAAATAAAGATTATATCTACATCATATCAAACAACAAAGAAGTACAGGTATTCTTTTCGACTGCAGTCATGCTACATTACATTATTCTCTTTTTCTTTATTATCTATTTTCTGTGCTCGCGTTCTAGTAGTTTTACATCCATTTTTAAACATTTTCCTTTTATGAGCACTTACAGTAGCAATATAAAGAGTTCTATAAATATATTTTCTGTAAACGTTTTACGAAGAATTCTACAATTACTTTATTAGCCTTTGAATAAATTTTTCGTAACTGCTTTCCTAACAACAGCCATTTACCGTAATTTTACTAAAGGATAACATTAAAAAAAGGACAAATTAGTGGTTGCGGCTTAAACTACCCACGTAATAATATTCATTATAAAATTAACCTTAAACAAGGTAATTTCTGATTTCGGTGCAACATTTTATTAATTATCATAACCCTAAGGCATTCTGCACACGGGGAGTATCGTCATAGCGTCATGCAGCGACGATTACTCTACGCTTTAACATACACAAACGAATAAGTTTTCAAGCGTATGTATTTACTATATTTTCCTATTTAATGATTGTATATCAGGTAATTGAATTTAAAACGTATTTTTGAATAAATAGTGGAAGATTCATTCAACCGTTTAGTTGTTTACTGTTCTTAATAAGATGGACTTTCACATAGTAAGGGTTAGTGCAATAAATTTTAACTAATAAAATGTTAACAAAGAAAGAATCTTGATTTAAACGATATCAATATAATAGTGTTGGAACCAAAAGCCTTTGTTAGAACGGAAAAGGGAAATACTAAACCCACGAAAACCGCAAGAGGAGTTAGACAAGGTTGTATATTATCCCTAGCTAAGGCACAAGTCAACGGGAGGATCTTCAACAACATCCGGTGTGCTGATGATACCGTACTAATGGAACAAGAATTACAAACCTGCTAAACAATGTCATGCAAGAGGGGGAGCAAGATGGTATTAATGTGAATGAAATGAAAGCAAAAACAATGCTAATTTTGAAGAAAATTATTATATAATGTTATTATAAATATACTAGCAAACAAAGAGCCCATACAACAAGTTGAAAAGACTTAGGCTGTTGGGTACTTAAAACCTTAGATCCAGAACCAAAAAATAAATTTAAAAGAGAATGGGCCAGAAAAATCTTTAAAAATGAAATTCGCAACCTAAATCTCAACCTAAGATACCGCATGATAAAATGCTATGTTTGCAGTGTGCTGATGCACAGTATGAAAGCTTAAACATTGACTGTCGGTACGTTATGTCGTTTGGAAAGTTTTAAAATGTGAGTTTTTCGTCACATCCTGAAGATTCCCTGGATTAGGCACTTCAGAAATAAAGAAATTCTGAGACGCATGTATATATACCATGAACTTATTGAAATTGTCAAAAACTTCTTATCTGGGACACTTCTTTAGACATGAAAGATATAATTACCTCCAGCTAATAATGGAGGGAAAAATATAAGGTAAACTAGGTTGTGGCAAAAGACAAATTACTTGGTTGCGCAACTTCAAAGAATGGACAGGATTAGACCTTCAAACTCTAATAGGACAAGCGCAGAATAGAGAAGAATTTGCAGAAGTCATCAGCAACCTCCACCGAGGAGACGGCACCTAAAGAAAAAAATACCAATCTGACTGAAAAAGATAGTATACCCGGTCTGGCTATTAAATAACGAGACTGCTTATGAAAAAGAGTTCTATTTTAAAAATTATTCTACAATCGAATGCTCACCTTCAACATACTCCCTTTTCCTCGCCACACACCGTTCCATTAGTTTTTTCCATTGGTCAATACAAAACTGGAGGTCTTCTTTTGTAAGAACATTTAGGAGCTCCTTCGATTTTCGCTTTACCTCTTCCATCGACTCGAACCGGGTTCCTTTTTAGGCAGATTTGATCTTCGGAAACAGGAAAAAGTTACAAGGTGCTTATGGGTAGGTGCGTTGTCCTGGTGCAAGATCCACGATTTGTTTTTCCACAACTCCGATAGTTTCTTACGAACTCGATCTCGCAGCGTTGCCAAAACTTTCAAATAGTAAGTTTGGTTTACAGTTTGACCCTGTGGAAACCATTCAGTCATCATGATGCCATTGATGTCAAAAAAATCGATTAGGATGGCTTTAAATTTTGATTTCGACATCCTTGCTTTTTTCATTCTCAGCGATACAGGAGTTTTCCAGTGCTTTTGGTCAGGGATCAAATGTTTTGGGACCAACTACGCACAGACTTTCTTCATGTTCAATTCGTCAAGTTTTCTGACAGTTTCTTTATCGGCGTTTACATTCCCAGCAATCATCCGAATGCTCATACGACAATCTCCCCGCACAAATTCATTTATTTTGGTTATTGTTTGCAGAGTTGAAACAGAGACAGGTCGACCTGGACGTTGGTCATCTTCGGTGCTCTCTCGACCTTCAGAAAACCTTTTATACCATTTGAAAACAAGCGCACGAGATAGAGAATTCTCACCATAGGCCTCTTTCAACAACTTATAGCACTCAGTCGGAGTTTTTTTTTATTTAACGAGAAATTTCACATTGATCCGTTGCTCGTGTTATTCATCCCACATTGTTATCGCCACGAGAAAAAAACACTTTCGTTTCTAACATCTACAGAAAAAATACTACTACAGCGACAAAAATAAGTTTTCGTACTGGAATAGTAGACACTTCCAGCTATCTAACGCTGCATTCGTTTCCCACCCTACCCCTCTAGGACGCCTTCTGCACGCACAGTCTCGTTATCTATTAGCAAGACCTCGTATAACCAGTGTATTCTGCCGGTACTGCATTTACAGTTTCCGATTCTAACTCTAACTTAACAGCTAATGGCCAATGGACTAAGAAAATACTTGAATGGAGACAACGCGCTGATAAGCGCAGCAGAGAATAGTCACCAACCCGATGGAGAGGAGTTCTCAGAGAAGCAACGGGAAATTGGATCAGAGAGACACAAAGCAGGAACAGATAGAAGATACTGGAGAAGGTCTTTATCCAGCAGAGAATAACAATTTGACTAACTAATGATTGGATATAAAATTTATTGATTAATATCCTAATATATAAAAATGGTAAAGTCCATTGAAACTTTTTACCAACTAAATAAATACTGATTAAAATTACCAGGTGTCGCGGTAAAAAGACCTTTGCGGTTATGGGTTAATTTATTTATCGAAATGTATAAAAATGTAATTATTCTATTTCAAATGTGTTTTCTTATCAAAACCATAACATGCTTATATGAATTATAACTGTTTAACAATTCAGCATAATTGATAACTACGTAATATCTAGAAGTTACTGCCGTATAATTACTTTCCAACTGTATAATAGTATATTCCCTTTTGCAAATATTTCCCTCTGAATATTCCAAGTATATTTCATATTATACGCATATATGGTCATCAGGAATTCTATTCCGAGCGCTGGAGTAATTGTATTATAGATATTTTGAGAAAGGTAGAGGAATCGAGGCTAATGTGATTGGGGAAAGGTATTATGTACTGTCTAGAAAAGTTAAGTCAACATTTTCCATTTGAGTCCGACGGTGTCTCTTTGTCAGAGATGGACTCTCATTAATTTTAAATACATAAATGTGAGGAAAATAACTTTATTATTATTGTACTAACCCTTACTATGTGAAAGTCCATCTTACGAAGAACTACTAAACGTTTGAAGGAAATTGTCACTTTTTTAATTCAATTGCATATGTTTCGCTAAAAACTAGCAACATCAGATTGACATATTGAAGTTAAATTTTGTTTGTTTGTAGCTAGGTATCTGATGTTGAGATTATGAGATTATGTAGTATTAGGGCTAGACCAAGCATGGAAATAACAATATTAAAGCCTAGATGTTATTAGCCCTAAGGGATTATTCTGGATGTATTTCCCTCCAAGATCAGTATAACTGTTTAATGATTTAGAAAAACGAGGAATAACATATATCATGCTGATCTTTACAACAACTTAATATCTCTGTGTTACAATTACGTCTTATACATGTATTAAATGAAGACTCTATCAAAGTATATAGTTTAACAGTGAAGAAGTTCCAATATTTATTTGTTCATTAACTACTTTAAATTGTTGTTTTTCTAGATTTTATTTCAAGTTCTTCAAGGAAATCTAAATTTTGTTTTTTATCACAACGTTATAGGTGTGTATGGGTAAGTCTGGATGTTCAAGAACGTGTTTTTCATACTTTGTATTATCTGGTTGTCGTAATTTATATTCTCTTAGGTGTTCATTTAATCCTATTTTAAAAATTACTTTGTGTTTGATATATACAGCAATATATTCCGGACACTTAATTTTGTAAACAACAGATTTTTTAATTTATTTAATTTTGTTTTTACACTTAACAATTCCTTACATTATTTTGGATATTGTATTGGGAATATTTACACAAAATGTAATATTTTTATAACTTTTAATTTGTTTAATTTGTTTAGGGAACATTAGTTGTAGTGACATTTTCTGTCCTTCCTTATTAATTAATTTATTTATCAAATATAATGATAATAATAATTGAATTTAAAAACCCATTTTTCAAATAAAAAGTTGTATACTATTCTTAATTTGATATTATTATTATTATTTTATATAAAAAACCGTTAGAGACATCGATATAGAAAATAGCAATAAAATCTTTTTTCTGAAATCGTTTCGGAATACTTATTTTTTCAGACTAATTTTTGACCCCAAATTACGCTATTCTAATAAATTCGTTTGTTGCTGGGCAACGAACGTTCTCGGACAGTACAGGAAAATTTTTCCCGGCCTAGGCCTTAAAATTCAGCCTACGTCAGTTTTTTATGTACAGTAAATTCAATAAATATACTCAAACAAGCAACTCGTATTTATTTAATTATTTTTGAATATTTACAGTTATATTGCAGTTGTGCAAACTATTACAAATAGGATGTAATCCAGTAGAAAAGTTTTCTTTGTTACTTTTCTTTTTATTTGTTATTTCTGAACAGTTAGCAAAGTTATTACTATTGTTACGTTCTAGGGGTTCAAAATAAAATCACTGCTGAACGAAAAGTCTAATTTATTTACACACTACAAACTAAACGAATTATAACTAAATAACTAAACTAACTATAACACACTAATTTATGTACAACAATTAACTTCGATTTATATTCACTATTTATTGGACTTATACCATTATTGTAACTATTCAAATGTGAATAGCATCCTGTATACTCAAAAATAATTATTTTGTAAGGTAAAGTTAATTAATTTTATTAAAGAACATTAAAAAGCTGGATTGTGTTGTTCGGTCCGTTCCTGTGAAAGTTCTGTAAAGGATCTCGGTAATTATTTGGGGTGTTGGGTCTAACTTTGTTAGGGACATCAAAATATTTCGCCGCTAGACAAATTCATTATGTTTTGTTGCCGAGACAGTGGACAAAGCCAGAGAGAGAAAACTGAAAATTAAATAAACTAAAGAGGTTATGCGACTAAACAGTTATCTAATTTTAGAGATATGTGGGTTTTATTAATATTGTGTTTATAACGTCAATGAGGGTGTATTTTGCGTAAATAAACAGATAAATTAAAACAAAGGAAGAAAGCTTCAACAAATTTTAAGTCAATTTAAAAATAAAATAAGGAATTAAATATACATTAATATATTTTTTAAAATAGTTGAATAGTGATATTTTTTTTTTAAATAACCTAATCTATTATAATATTCTGCATCTAATTTGCGTTTTTCGATAGAAAGTAATAATTCATGAAAGTTGTGTATCCCTTAAAACTAAAAATGCACCAACAAATGTGGCAGAAGACGAGTAATATACAAGATGCATTCGAAACTTTCGCCTTTATGAAATACTCAATCGCATCAGATTAATATATATTATATGGTTCACCTTTATATGTCCTAGACGTACTATCTTATAGTCTGACGATTATGTAGAGGCCTAATTGACAAAAAAGAATATATTTTTATAAATCATTGAAATTTATTAATTGAAAAGCTCAGGAAATCAAATTATAAAATTTGTAGGGTAAATCCGTATAGTACTAAAATAATTATTACCAATTGTTTTGGTAAATAATAAGCTATTTCAATATTTTAATGTTAACTTCATCTTCTTCGGATGCATATCCACTAATGGATGTTCACGATCACATGCTCCATTGCTTCTCTGTCTCTTGCTGTGTGTATCAACGTTTGTACATCGCGCAGCCCTGTCCATTGTCTTATGTTTCGAAGCCAGGACATCTGTTTCCTACCTATTCCTCTCTTGCCTTCAACCTTGCCCTCGATAACCAACTGTAAAAACCTATATTTTTTTCCTCGCATTATATGTCCCAAATAAGCTATTTTACTCTTCTTGATGAGATCGAACAGTTCTGGCCCTCTGCCTAAACGTCCGAGTACCTCCTCGTTTGTCATTCTCTCCGTCCACGGTACCTTAAGCATCCTGCGATATATCCACATCTCAAATGCCTGCAATCTGTTGATAATATTCGTCTTCAAGGTCCAACCCTCCACACCATACAGAAGCACCGACCAAACATAGCACTTCATGAACCTTATTTTAAGTTGACATCAAAGTCCGAACAGACAAGCACACTCCTAAACTTCAGAAAGGCCTGTCGAGCCTGCTCTATACTATTGATATTTTATTTATTTGTGAAACATGGTTAACTCCAAATATAACAAATGATTTGATTTACATTGAGGGGTATACTTTATATCGAAATGATTGTGATGGTTTAAGAGGAGGAGGTTTGTGTATTTATATAAATAATATAATACTCAGTGAACAGCTAACTTATCAGGGAATAGAATCAGAACAACTTTGGGTTAAATTAAAAAATCACACTCTTGCTCATTGTGGCTCCTTTGTGGCCTCCTAAAGGAAATAAAAACTTAATTTATTAGTGAATTTGAGGATATTCTAGGTATTATTTATCCTACTGTGAATGAGATAATTTGTGGTGGAGATCTAAATATAAATTTTTTAGATATAGAAGATGTTACAGTTGAAAAGCATTCATCTGTTATGGAATGTTTTGGTCTTAGTCAGATAATGGATACTCCCACAAGAATCACTACTAACACAGCGACATTGTTAAATGGTATTATTGCGTCGCCTGATTTGGTAAAAGAAAAGGGTATTATCCATGTTGCAGGTATTGTTGCGGGTCATGATATGGCAACATGTAAATTAAAATTATTTGTTAAGAAACATGCCTCTAGAGTTGTTACCTACCGATCTTTTAAGTATTTTAATAACGATGATTTTCATAGAGATCTATATAATATGCCGTTTTTTAGAATTTTTGACCAGGAACGGCTTGATGCCAAAATATCTTTTCTGATTAATTGCTTGACGGATTTATTTGACAGACATATATCTTTAGTTAAATCGCGAGTTACTAAGGCAAGAGCTCCCTGGTTAACTGGAGCTATTAATGAAATAATTGAAATTCGAGGTAAAGCATTGAATAGATATAAAAAAACAAAGACAGAAGCTCATTTACAGTTTTATAGGGATTTGAGAAACTATACAAACTCAGCCATTAAACGTGAAAAAAAAGCTTTTTTTACGTTTAAACTAAATATTAAAAAAACTAAAACCTTATGGGTTTTAGTTTAATAGCACACAACATTGTACATACAAAGTCCAACACTATACCAGAACATTTAAAAACCCCTAATGCAATAAATTAATTTTTCATCAACTCGTTTACTGTGAGAGAACCTCCTGAACGATTATTATTGTGATATCGAAATCAAAAATTAGTAAATTCAGAATTTAAATTTGAGGAAGTAAATGACTTATTGTTTTCCAGACAATTAATAATATAACCACAAATGCTGCTGGTGAAGATAGGCTTAATTTACGGATGTCCTCACATAGTTCCTTATATAACTCATATTATTAATTTTTGACTAATTAATAGCATTTTTCCTGAAAAATGAAAAAGAGCCATAGTAAAAGTTTTACCTAAAACATCAAATCCTCTTGAATTTAAGGACTTACGTCCAATTAGTATTTTGCCTACTCTATCTAAAGTTCTAGAAAAAGCTATGGAGGGTCAACTAAAAATATGTGAATAACTACTCCTTTCTTTCCATAACTCAGTCTGGTTTTGGGAAAAATTATAGTTGTACAACAGCTCTTCTCCATATCGTTGATGACCTTGTGAGGGCTGTTGACCAGGGAAAGTGTACAATTTTGGTGTTACTTGACTTTAGCAGAGCATTTTATACAATTAATTATGATCTGATGTTGGAAATTCTGGGGTATTTGGGTCTTTCTAAACCTGCTGTAGCTCTTTTGAAGTCATACCTATGTGGTCGAAAGCAAATGCTTGAATATTAATTGTTCAAAATCTAACGTCTTACTTTTTGGTACTAAAAGCAAATTGGATGAAATTGATAATAATGTACAATATTCTTATAAAAAATGAGACTCTAGAGAAAGTAAATGAAGCTAAAAGTTTAGGAATAATTTTGGATTCTAACTTGAAATTTGAAAAACACATTAATCAGCTTTTAAGAAAGGCGTATGCTACAATTAAATCCCTATATGGTTCCAGGAAGTTTTTACCTATACATATTAAGTCAATGCTTTGTGAATCACTTATTCTTTCCACATTTAATTTCGGTGATGCAATTTATGGCCCCTTTTTATCTAAAGTGTATCAACGGAAGATTCAAAAACTGCAGAATTGTTGTTTATGTTTCATTTATGGAATTCGCAGAAGGGAACATATTTCGCACAAACTGAAAGAAATAAAATGGTTGAATATGACTAATAGAAGATTACTTCATGCTTCCGTACTTTTTCATAAAATAATCATTAATAGAATTCCCTCTTATTAACATAACAAAATAACTTTCCGGACAGATGTGCACAATATTAATGTAAGACGTAAAGGAACACTTTCACCTCCTCCTTTCAGCCCTATACTCGTTTCAAAGCATTTACTCAAGAAGGTGCAGCAAAATATTCACCCCTATCATTGAAATCTGTAGGAAAACGAAAAAAGGAATGTTATGTTCTGCTCTAATTAAACATTTAACAAGTTAGCAAAATAAGCCATTTTTAGGGTTTTTTCAATATTATTCCGGAATATATAATAATATTCTTGAGTGGTAAATAAGTACACTAAAATTCTATAAACTAGGGTCGTTTCTACTGAAATATGTACCTACATATTTGACATTTACATGGTTCCAACAAACAAAAAACTAATATATCACCAAACAAATTTATTCTTTTTTCTTTTTTTATAACTTTATTCCAGAATGAAGAGATCTATTATTTTCCACAGATAGCTAATAATTACTTTCTACAAAAAATGCAATTTTCCTGTCAGTAGTAAAAAAGAAGTGTGGAACAAAGGATTTTTTACTTTTGTCTCAAATACTTTGAAAAAAAACTCATCAATAAAATATCCGTATCGATTCATACCCTTTACAAAGCAAAATATATAATATGCTCGCCCTTATAAAAGAAAATTTGTAAATATATGAGTAATCTATAGGTAATTTGGTAGTATCAAGCTTTTTTCCGGCCATAAAATATAAATGTCTACTTAATAATTCCGATAATCTGTAAATGTAAATCAGTCTAATAGTAGAAACTTGGCGATAAATTGTTTGGGCGGCTTCCACATTGAGTGATAAATATGGTAGATCTACATCCACGATGTACGGTGAATTTTATTGGAGTAGTTATGTCACGTAGGTACAGGAATTGATCAGATATATATCTTTTTTTAACAACCATTTATGGGGTAATTATCGTCCACATGAAAAATAGTTGTTGTTGGATAATTTATTCAATTTAGTAAAGTAGTTTAAACAAGTTATGAAAACAATTGTTGAAACGATAGTTGTTGTTTAAACCAGAAGTTGATACTGTATATGTTGCATCTATTGTTCCATTGTATCGATATGTTAACAGTGTATTGATGCGAGGTAATTGATTATTGTAATTAAACTCAATAGATCTGCAATAATTATAGATAGAATAAAAGTTGATTAGGTACATAAATTGTAGGTTAATAATTCAAAATTAGTAAATTTTATTAATTAATTAAGTAATTGTAGAAATCTGGCAATTTACCATCATTGATTTGGTTACAAGGAAGTGCATTAACTTATAAAGACAAAATAATTTGTTATTAATGGATTTTAAAAAAGTGTAAGCATAAAATAAAAATAAAATTAATTAATGCATAAACTGTCAAAATGATTTTCTTAAAAAATCCCTAAAGGAATCTTCAGTAACATAAAATAGAACAATAAACAACGAAACGTGTAAACAATACTTTCAGGTTTATTTTAAAAAGTTAGCTTTTTTAAATGGTATGACAGTTGTTTCGATAATTTTATTTTTAATTTGATAGTTTAGTTTAAACTTTCAAAGAGTAAGTGATAGTACAATAAATTTGAGATTTAATAGATTTTCCTGATTGAGACTATTAGTCGCTTTTTGGACGCGGGATGCGATACAAAGCAAATTTGTAAAATCCTTTTAAAAATCGTTAAAAATTCATGACAGCTATGGAGCAATTTCCTTCTCTTTTTTTATTCATAGTGTGAGTTAAACCAGTTACGAATTTAGACAAATTCGCCTAAGTGGGCTTTCTCAACACAATAACACACCGTGCGACTTGCTGCCAGAAAGCAGGAAGCATATTGTTTATTTTTAACCTAAATAACGATAAATTCATAGCTTTTTTTCCTTCCCATCTTCCTCCTTGCAATTACAGCCGCAATTAACGCAATATTGTCTTCTTTGGGCGACATCTTCATACATATTTCATTATTTGCCAACGAAGGTATAATAGCAAAAACAGAGCAATGGATTGCACAATGAGAGAGCCTTACGACTGCAATAGGTTTAAATTTAAAACCTTAAAATCTAATACTTTAATTAGTCATCTAAGTTTTCTGAAACAATTCCATAAGCATCCTTGAATCAACCAGTCAGGTTTGACTTTGACACGCTATTTGTAATGTTCATCGAAAACCGCCATTATGAGGCTGGAGAAGTCAATCCGAGTTGAAATGGGGCTCCCTCGTATGACATATAGATGGATCCAAGATGGATAAAAGGGCTGAAGTGGAAATCCCTTGGTAACGCCGCAACCACCTTTAACGCGAGGATACACTATATATAGACTCGGAAGACAAACATCTATATTCTTAGACAGACAGGCAGTTTTAATCGCTCTTAGTTTTTTACTTGTAACATAAACCATCATTTTGTTAAATAATTTGTCCTTTATTAATGTTTATTAATTATGTTTGAAATAGTCCTTCCACTTTTCACTATATGAGTGTTTTTTTATCATTAGTACAAGTTATTCTGTCCAACACTGTAGATATAAGAATTTGTACACTGAATTTAACTTTGTTTGTTACATTTTTTATACTGTTTTGTGGTTTTTTTAGGTACATATCAGGTTGTGATGATTTATTTGAATAGTTATTTAATATCGAAGACTAATATTTGTCTCCTTGTACCCTGGTAAGTACTTCACTTTATAAATAACATTTAAAAAAACTTAACTACTTAAAATTACACATTTATTTGTTAAACATATGAATGAGATTAATAGTTTTTAATTTTGTTCCATTTTTATTTGTTTTAGATTACAACTTTGACTTCAAAAGAAAACTATGTCAATTGTACATTATTATATGAATTGGGACTAGTTATTGGAATTGTACATATTTGGATTGTTATTGATTGACACCATGGATCCTATCCAAGATAAATTTGTCAAGTACATTCTCTATCTATTTGAATGTTTACTATTGAAGATTATTATATTGAAAATTTTAGATGCAATAAAGAAAAAGTTGCTGATGATTAAATAAAAATTATTCAGATATTCTTTTTATTTTTACTTATTGAGGTAAGTTTTACTTATTAATTTTTCTGAGCTTAGTTATTCATCTCAATATATTTCAAGTTTGTTAGATGTTACTGTGAAATCTCTTCTGTATAAATTTAAGCAAATGATTCGGAATATTGCGATTGCGATGATCAATCATTGGCTGTTTGGCTATAGGTATTATGACGAAGCAATTAGGTATTTTATAAACCCTATTAGAAAAAACAAATTCCACTTCCTCAGAATCAAGCTTTTCTTTATTATAAGTCTAGACAAAACAGTGACCTGGAGGAAAACATAAAGGAATTTAAAAGAGCGGAAAGAAGAATATAACGTAAGAACGCGTGAAGAATAAATCTGTTTAGTTGTTATTCTTGTGATGTAATAAAGTCGTTTTGTAAAGCACCTTAGCATAAAAAATGTCGATGCCTAATACCTATTTCTATTCAGTAGAAGCAGAAATTGCAGATTTATATTGGTTAGGGTCTTGAATTTTTCAGTTAATACTACCAACATAAAATTATCGTGGCTGGATGGATTAATTTGCCCAAAGTTCGAACCCAAAGTTTGAACCAAAGTTTGAACGAAACTTTTACTTTTTATTCGAAAAATAGGTTTTTAAATTCAATTGCTGCTGTTTCCCTAAAAACTAGCATCGTCAGACTGACATATTTGAGTTACATTTTTTTTTTATAAAGGTTGGTGTTGACTAAGTAGTGTAAAGACTAGATCAAGTATGGAAGTAATAAGACAAGCATAATAAAGCCTAGATCTTGTTAGCCCTAAGGGATTATCCTCAATGTATTTCCCTCTAAGATTAGTATAACTGTGTAATGATATAGAAAAACCAGGAAAAAACTATCATGCTGATCTTTACAAACTTAATATATTTATGTTACAATTACGTCTTATCTGTGTTTAAAATAAAGATTAAATTAAAGTAAAAAGTTTAATGGTGAGGGGCACTGTAAATTAATATCAAAAATTAACGTGCTTCAGATTTATTTCTTAAAATGGTCGTTTGGCTAAAAATTATTGTTTTGCATACACAATGTAGAATATGCTTCTTGATAGCAACTAAAAAAATTAATATTTAAGCACTTGAGTGCGTGTGATCTCTGAGAAAGTGCTCTAGAGCATGCTTCTCCAGTATTTAAGCCCTAAGAACCTTTGTAAAATGCTCAAAGCGCTTTAAGCGCAGTGTTTAAAGCGCTTTAGGCGCAGTGTTTAAAGCACTTTAAGCACAGAGCTTGCGAGCGCAAATGCGCTTTGAGTGCTTAAGAGAAGCACTAAGCATTTACAGCTTTGTCTTCATGTAATTTATATAGTAAGATTGTGAGATATACTCAATAGTAACAAGTCTCATAATCTTTGATTCATTCACTGTTAATTATAGCCAGAATCTTTATTAATTACAATCACTACTAGAAATAATAAAAGAAATGTTATAAGAAAACTAGTACTTTAATTTTAATTTTAATTTAAATTGTAAGGATTTTTTTTATTTTTATATATTGGAATATAAAAAAAATTCCTTACAACAGTAACAACGCACTTAAAGTATACTTATTCACTTATTTAAACTAAAAAAGGACCTTCCAGATATAAATTATTGGGCAATTGATCATTTCAACTGAATATCATTACCTTCTACACGAATTCATACGCATTATCATATTATAAATGTGTCTCTATAGCACGCATCTGACGAAAAAAAAACGATTTGTATTTTGGATTTTACGTATCCCATAAACCACAGACATTGATACATAAATAATATGAAAAATTATCATACATTTGTGCCTGTGTTAAGCGTATCAATTCCAACAAGCTCCTTCTTTATTGTCTGACAGCGTGTGTATTATTTTTATAAAATCGTTATTTGGGACATTATTTATTTATGCGTTTATTTCTCGACGATAGCAGCTATTCAATATTTACATTACGATATTGTTGGCAAGTAGTTAGAGAGCTAATATTTTATTCTATTTAAAACAGTAGCATTGATAGTTTGCTTGTTTATAATGACTTATCCTAAAAACCATTTTATTGCTAAATAATTATATAAATACTAAAATTTTAATATTTGTATTAAAGGGGTAGAATTAAGTAATGACAAATAAACGAATAAATTAAAAAAAAAGAAATTTAGAACACCCTGTATCAATTAAATTGTAATATACCAATTTTAAATATTTGATTTTTGAATTGTGCAACGATTGTATTTTTTGTTTGTTTTGCTAGAAGCACGGTTGGAAAATATGTATAATAATACTTGGAAAAATGATTGAAATAGCAAAAAATTTTGGGTTTGAAAATTATGCCAAGTCGCTTATTTTGGAAAAATCTTTTCAGAAAAAAAAGTTGGTAGTTATTCACTGAGGCGCAAAGATCCTAATTAAGAAAGGACTACGCCTTATAGGAAGGTGCCCAGGATTTTTATAATGGGAGTTCCAGGCAAGTTGGACAAAAAAGGTAACAGAAGCACAGTGGACCAAGAAACCAATTCCGGATATAAAGCAATGGGTGGCATGCAAGCACATGATGACATGAGGAGAATTTTTACCTCTTTCTACCATTACCACGTTATCTTAAGACATGGAAGCTTTAAGGTCTAAACGCAACGAATACAAAAGTCTGAAACAGGAAACTGCGACTACTGCGGATACAATTTTCACTTGATCTCTTTGAGAAGCTACCAGAAAGGATTTTGAAGTGATTATAGGAGAAAGGGTGACGGCAAAATGTATAATTGCTGGTCTGATGGATCATTTACAAACTGATGGTTAAAACCCAGCATTCTTTTTATAGACTGTTACTAAATAATTTATACCAAAATAGTAAATTGAACTAGCAAGCAGCATTTCAGCTTAAGCCAATTGGTATCGAATAACTGTTTTTTATGGTTGCTTTTACTGGGCACTGCTCCCAAAGTTATTATATATCTTTTTACAATCGCAACGAATACAACATTTTCGAATCTTGTTTCCAGATCGTACTGTTTAGTTATTCAAATGACTTACTAATGTATAATAGACTTTTCTTATGTCTAAATAGGTGGCAAATTTAGGGAGATAATACAATATGCCCTTATTCTTACTTCGAACAAACATATAAGCAAAAACACTGCAGTACTACCATGATAAGCAGCATTTTAAGACCTTTCTAATAAATAATATTTTATTAGTATTAATGTGGCATATTGCCAGTAAAGTGATGATGAATAAAACCGTACCAAAAAAGGTAATATTAATTATTTTTAACAATCTTCAGTGTTTTTTACAAAACTACGGGAACTACGTATATAATTACAATAAAAAAATCCAGATTATAGAGCATGTATATAACTAGTCTATAAAAAAAAACATTTGTGATCAAAATGCTAAAACGAAACAAAAAATGTACAAGATCCCAATAAAACCAATCAGTATCCATTTGAGTATGTAACTTGTTTCAATTGTATTACACGTCGTGACTCACATCTAATGATAATAATCGAATGCCCATTTACGAAATAAGTATGTATTCTGCCCTTGACTTAAGCCGCGTTTACAGAAGGCGCGCAAGTTACTTGGAGCAGGTAACGGGAGGCAAGTAACCTTCTCCGTTTAGACAACCACGCTTGAAAATTACAGGAAAGGTGCCTGCTAGCTTGGCAGGTCGACAGTGCCCTAGTGGATGTTTGTTTATTGTTGAAATTGTAAGAATTTTAAATATGTATACAGTACTGTATTAATTACATGGCTCCATCACGGTGAATCGAAGAGATGGAGTCGAACCACCCCCTGGAGAGGGTCTCTTAGCCGGGATCTCTTTTGGAGGGTTTTGTAGTTACAAATTGGCTCCCTTCCTTTTGGGAACTAATATTGTTACAAACTGTACAAGAACAAGAATGCACGCAAAGCAGCCCTTGGTGAAATATTTTCAAGGTTATTTAGTTATTACATCAGGGAGTTCATTACGTAGATTTGTCAGTAACTGGAAAGATATCCAAGCAGGAGTATCTTTGCTGTTAAGCCACTATCTCAGCCATAGTTTTTTCTTTTCCAGTTCTTCCAATAATATTTCCCTGGATTCACTTACAAATTTCAGTATAAGAAAATCTGTAAGTAAATAGCGATAAAGATTCCCATCTCTTGACTACTTCCTGCTCTGTAACTGAGTTCGGTGGATTGCGAGCCTTGCTAAATATGACCGAAGAGCGTAGAGAAGCAAATGATAGCGACTACTTCAAGGGTCTTTCTGATCAAGACCTATCTTTCTGTTTTAATCTACCCAATGTGTAAGATTTTTGATCTCTGTTCATTCAATTATTTTTATTGAAATTTATTATACTAACCCTTACTATGTGAAAGTCCATTTTATTAAGGATAGTACACAACTAAACGGTTGAACGTAACTTCATTCACCAATAGTGAAAGTTTCGTTCAACTGTTAATCACGATATTAGCATATAGAGTACCGCTAATCAAATATAGCGATTCTTGTTGTTTGCTTATTCTTTATCTACTTAAAATACAAATTACAGAGTGCCAGTCCTGCTCGCCTACTGGTCTTATGTAACCGCGGCCTTAGTGATTAGTCTACTGGTTGATTTTACACTTACGAAAAACTGTTTAATAGGTCATTCTGACAGTTGTGAGTATACCAGCTACCTTGCAAGAAAGAACAATCAACGATATAATTAACAAAAAGAACTGGTTAATAAGCTAGACGTAATGGCACAAGAGGTCTCAAAACATGATCAGATATATAGCAGAATTATAATAAATTTTGCTGACTCTTTTCATATATATAGAAGTGATATTTATTTTTATTCCAATTCAGCAGATTATACTTTTTTTAGTACATTTTTCTCACCAAACAGGACATAAATTTTCAAAAATAGACATGTACTTCAACAAAAAATGTTTGATGGAAAATATAAATGACTTTATCTTCTTAGATAGAAAGTCCGCAATGTCAAAGTAAATTTTATTAAAAGCATCAATAGGATTTACGATTTACATCGAATGGACACACATTTCTTGTTTGGTGGATTCAATACTTATTTCCAACAGGAAAATAAATTGAAACTTTTCGCTTTGGAAACGTTTTCAGTGTGTGACAGTAGCAGACAGATGAATAAGTACAAGACGATTCATTTTCACTAGCACATTACAACTTAATATCAAAATATAAATAATGCACAATATACACACAAATTTATTATTTTAAGTTGTTGAGATATAAAAGTGCAAATTCTTATTTAAATATACATGTTTTCATGTGTATACTTCATTTACCTACCATTAATATTTTGTTTTAAAATAAAATAATTTCTTAATTGTTTTTCAATAGGAAATAAACAACGGTATGCTGTTTTTCCCTATTTTGTTAAAACAAAATAAATGTATTTCCTAATGACAGCTGTTTCAATTAAAAATAAGAGGCGGCATTGTAACTAGCTTAATTTTATTTTTTTTATGCTGGTACACATTTCATATCAACGTACCTATATAAAGCTTCATTTCAATCTGCCTGTCTATTCGTTCTTTGTTAGCAAAATATTCGGTATCGATGTGAGAATGTATTTTACAATGGAAAAATTCAAGTAGATATGCATTGATGGAATTTTTATTTCTAATATTCCAAACGAATATATAAGGACTCTTCATCTCAGATATTGTATGAGGTTTTAAAAATGTACAGTTGCCATCCATAATAGCTTTCGATCAAGGTTAAATCCTAAACATCTAGCTCTTTATAAGAGTTTTATTTCTTTATCTCCTAAAATAGGAAGACGAAAAAGTGGGATTTTATTTTTCCTCGTAAAGAGAACTAGTTCTGTCTTTCCCGAATTTTTTCCTCTAAGGCCAAATGAACCTTATTTCTAGGTCAAATCAAGAAGCTGAAGAGTGGTTCTTTAGTTCCAAAGGACGTTAAAATCAACCAGAAATGCTGGCCTCAGTTTTTTGGGGTAAGAAAGAATTTTTGTTTGTGGACTTGCACACTGGTAAAGCAATAAATTTTTCCACCTACGTTACCGGAAAGAAAATTAAGATAAGTACAAAAGCAAAAGATCTTATATTAACAATAAGTAGTAAGACAAGTATCTGAATACATAAGAGGAATTAAAACAGTGAAATTAAGAAAGTATTTAGACATATTGTAAAAAAAATAATAAACCAAAATTAATTAAATAAATTACAATATTTTAGTACTAATTCAAAGAAAAAAAATCTGTAGCTTCTATATGAAGTGGCGAAATTTCGTTTAATTGTTAAGCCATGTTAAGTAATTCCTAAATTTACAGTTTAAACCAATTCATCTAATTGTTATAAAAAGTAATAGAATTGGGGGAACGTTTAAATTTTCTAAAGGTTATGTAAATTAAGATATGTACAAAAACGAAAGATCTTACATTAACAATAAGTAGTAAAACAAGTATCTTACGGCCAACAATTAAATTATTTCAATGATATATGTTTTTTGGGTTTATTTTTCGATAGACGTCTAACATGGAAGAAACACATTTAACATTTACACCTAATATGTCAAATTCGATTGAATATAATGAAATACCTTGCTAATAGGCATTGGGGATCTGATGAAATGGATGTGTAGCGTACGCATCAGCAAGCAAGACACTCCTTAAAAGTTTAGATGTTCTGCAAAACAACGCACTCAGACTTATCTTAGGTGCCTACAGAACCACACCAGTTAATAGCATGCGCTGAGAGCTGGGAGAATTTTCACTGCACTTCAGAAGGCAAATACTAAGTCTCAAGTATGCAACCAAAATTGCTACTCTTCCAAATATCCCAATCTATAACACGTTATTTGGAAAGAGGTATGAAGACCGTATAAAAAATTCAAAACGATACCCGAGTTTTTACGAAAGAATTTATACCTACCCAAACACCATCAACACCCAGCAATTTCCTTCGACGTTATCTACTTCCTCCTCAATTTCCTCAAGAATTATACTATTACCAACGATTATAACACAGTTAACAATATATCATAAATCATTAACCTGTCCAACTATCATTCAAAAAAAATTCCTGGAAATTATTTCTAAATATCCAGAATCCATCCATCTATATACTGATGCATCAAAATCAAACTTTGGGGTAGGAGCTGCAGTGTTTTCTTCCAGTTGTATTCTCAAATTTAAATTGCGAAGTACATACAGTATTTTATCTGGAGAATTATTTGCTATTTTTCAAGTATTATCACACATAAAATCAAGACAAGATAAACAATTTCTTATTATAACCGACTTTTTCATTGCACTTTCATGCAATCAAATTAAGGCAACTCATTTATGAAATAAAAATCCAATACAAAGACATTATTTTTATATGGACACCATCCCATACTGGTATAATTGGAAATGAAAAGGCTGACAAGGAGGCACAAAAAGCTGTTAAGTCACAAAATATTGCTACCCATAAAAGTTCTGCTAGAAATGTTGCCATCCACTTCTACGAACAAATTAAACAACAGTGGAATATTGAATGGCAACGTTCTACTAACAAATTAAAAGAAATAAAACCAAACCACTTCTTTCTAAATTAAGATTGGGTCACACACGATTAACTCATGAACACCATTTTACAAAATCACCACCACCTCAGTGCAATTTGTGTAATATTACTAGTAACAAACACGTTTTATGTGAGTGTCCAAAATTTACTCAAGAAAGATGAATCCATAGAATTATATCAAACCTAAGCGACGTTTTAGGACCACAATGCAACGTTACTGACTTAATTATTTTTTTTTTAAATTAATTAAATAGATATTTTAGTAATAATTCAAAGAAAACAAAACCTGTAGCTTCTATGAAGCGGCGAAATTTCATTTAATTGTGAAGCCATGTTAAGTAATTCCTAAATTTACAGTTTAAACTAATACATCTCGTTGTTTAAAGAATTTCTAAGAATATTAAATGATGAAACTGTGAACAAAACTATTACTTTCATTATTAAAATTAAATTTTTTTAACTCAATGACAGCTGTGTGGATCGTCAGATTGGCAGCTATGTTCTTTAAGTAGTGTTAAGGCTAAACCAGTTATTGTAATAAGATATTTGAGATATTCTTGATTAAAAGTGTTTGTTGGTGTAGTGGTGGTGTAAATGGTATTTGATATTCTTGTAGAGTTTCCTTGGTTTATTGAACAAAATGTCTACTACTTATCCTTTCATTTAGGACTTGAACCAACAAAACGTTCAAATAATTAATAAATTGTTAGTTTGCCTTCTCAATGCATAATTAATTACTTGGCGTTTTTATTCTTTTATACTAACAATAATTATCATCTACATTTATATTTCTGTGCGTCAATGGCAGACCTTTTAAAAAGAAAAACTTATCGCTAACATCATGGCATATTTTACCTTCAACTTTATGATCTGAAGCATATTTTTCTCGTTTTTCATACCTAATTAATATCAGAATTCGGAGTGTTCTCTTAACGATGCGTCTTTTACGTGATATCAACGGCGTTGTTTGACGACGTTGTAATAAAATATAATAAATTGCAGAAACCAAAGAACTGTTGCGAAAAGATTCCAGACCATAAACGCTTTTGTAGCATACAAAAGAAACCAATTTTCATTTTCATGTCGATACAAAAAATTAATTAGTCTTAGGTAAAGAAGGTTGAGTTTGAAAAGATTTAGAACAACAGTATAATGTAATCGATATTTAAATTTAATAATAGTTATTTTTGCTTTAGTTCTCATTAAAAAATTATTGAGTTCATTTTTAAATTTAGATGCTTTTATTTAGCAATTTTGATTTAATACAGATGCATCTTTGACTTTATTTTAATTTATTTGAATTACATTATAGTTTAAGAAAAAACCGTGTTTCTACAAATGGAAGAAGGTTGTGTTAAAATAAGATAAGTTTAATAATGTACTCCATAAAATAACTATAAATTCAATATTAGGTGAGTGGAAAATTAAGAACAGTAACAACTAAACTGTTGAACGAAACTTCCACTATTTATTCATAGTTTTTTCCTGGTTTTTCTATATCATTGCACAGTTATACTGATCTTAGAGAGAAATACATCCAGGAAAATCCCTCAGGGCTAATAACATCTAGGCTTTAATATTGTTATGGCTTATTAATTCCAAACTTAGTCTAGCCTTAACTACTTAATCAACATCAGGTACCTAGCTACAAACAAACAAAACGCAACTTCAATATGTCAATCTGACGATGCTAGTTTTTAGCGAAACAACTATTCTGTTCAATTATTTTAAGTTTCAACTCACTTATTAATTAATTGATTAGCATAATATAAAATTATCATAATACAAATTAAAAGAAGTATAAATCATGTTGATAATTTCATTCAAGTATCGCAATATTAGTATCGATCTCATCGTCATCACTACTGTCTACATTTATAATCAATTTATTTACATTTAAAAATGCCTGTAAAGGTAGCATTCAGGTAGCATTCGGATTGCAGCAGCCGCGTCCCTGCGGTTGCGACCCGGCAGTCGCGATCCTGGCAGTTCCGCACCGCTTTATAGGGATTTGTATGTAAAGCATTCCGATGCGCGCGACTCTGCAGCTCGGCTGGAGGGCGTGACCTACGCACAACCTCGGCAGCGCCGCCGTGCCGCTCCGATAGCAGTTCGGTCGCGCCGCTCGCTTATTTACTTTAATGAAAATGGCGTTTACTGATGAAAATGACTAGTTTTTTATTTAATTAATAGCTAAAAACCCGGCACTTTACGATTGTCGGCTTAAACTGTATAAAGATAATATTTTTATTCAAAGTAAAAATGCTTATACATAAAATATAAATGAAGGTTGTGGGGTAATTCTCTTAATCGTAGGTTCATACCTACTCTAGTTTATTCTATTTATCCATTGTTCTTGACATGAGACTTTTCCGGCTTCTGAAGTGAAGTAATCTTTGAGAATATCTCTGATTCAAAATCCATCTACTGCACTTGGCAGGCTGCGGCCGCTGGTATCCGAAAGGAGGTGGCAGCGCCACACAGCTGCAGCAGTAGGTCGCGGCAGTCTGTCGCGGCTGTCCGGTCGCCACTGCCTAGATCCGAATGCTACCTTAACGCATTCCGATGCCTGCGACTCTGCAGCTCGGCCGGAGGGCGTGACCTACGCACAACCCCAGCAGCGCCGCCGAGCCGCTCTGATAGCGGTTCGGTCGCGCCGCTCGTTTATTTACTATAAAGGTAGCATTCGGATCTAGGCAGTCGCGACCTACTGCCGCAGCTGTGAGGCGCTGCCACGTCCTTTCGGATACCAGCGGCCGCAGCCTGCACGTGCAGTAAATGAATTTCAAATCAGAGATATTCTCGAAGATTATACTTCACTTCAGAAGCCGGAAAAGTTTCATGAGTTATAACGACGATTCCCACAGAAACCGATGAGTAGCAGTTCTCACAGGATGGTAATCGGATGACGCCTTATCAGCATGAGAACGTTTACTTTTTACTTCTTGTTTCACTTTTTAGTCAGTCAGTAATTATAATTGTAACTATTAACATCAAACGTAAATATAAATTGTAATTTTCAAATTAAATAAAAGTTTTTAAAAATAAAGTTTAAAGTTTGTATTTTAAAAGTCATGGCAAGAACAATGGATAAATAGAATAAACTAAAGTAGGTATGAACCTACGATTAAGAGCTTAATTTATATTATATGTATAAGCATTTGTACGTTGAATAAAAATATTATTATAATAATATTATAATGTCGCGGCTGCTGCAATCCGAATTCGCGTCCCATTTACTGCACGTGGCAGACTGCGGCCGCTGGTATCCGAAAGGACATGACAGCGCCGCACAGCTGCGGCAATCTGTCGCGGCTGCCTGGTCGCGACTGCCTAGATCCGAATGCTACCTTAAATCGGTGCGGAACTGCCAGGGTTGCGACTGCCGGGTCGCGACCGCAGGGAAGCGGCTGCTGCAATCCGAATGCTACCTGAATTAAAATGGCGTTTACTGATGAAAATGACGAGTTTTTAATTGAATTAATAGCTAAAAACCCGCCACTTTACGATTGTCGGCTTAAACTGTATAAAGATAATAATATTTTTATTCAAAGTACAAATGCTTATACATAAAATATAAATTAAGCTCTCAATCGGAGGTTCATACCTACTCTAGTTTATTCTATTTATCCATTGTTCTTGCCATGAGACTTTTTCGGCTTCTGAAGTGAATTAATCTTTGAGAATATCTATGATTTGAAATCCATTTATTGCACGTGGCAGGCTGCGGCTGCTGGTATCCGAAAGGACGTGGCAGCACCGTACAGCTGCGGCAGTAGGTCGCGGCAGTCTGTCGCGGCTGCCTGGTCGCGACTGCCTAGATCGGAATGCTACCTAAAGTATTTTACCTCTACTTGTTTAACATCTTCAATGCAACTTGTCCAGTGTTGATTGTCTATTGCGGCGAATTCAATTTCTATCAACTTTATCACAGATGCACTTAGTTTCGGAGATTGGTTTTTGCTGGCAATGTCCCTTTCCACCCACCCCAAAGTAGCTCTATAGGATTTAGGACGCATTAATAATAGGGAGGTAGCCTTAGTACTTCATGACCTGCTTGTTTTTCCAAATAGTCAATGACATACTCTTTTTTGAACGTTTTGGTATGCAACACTTCTAATTATTATTTTTTTGTGTAGCAGTCTTCATAGTAAAGATCATTCTGTTCAAAATAATTTCATCTCCTCTTTCGTAGAACTTGAATGATAGGGCGCTTTATTCATAACAATAACGCTATTTTTCTTTTGTTTTGGAAGTAAGCTTTCAAAAAACCATTTGTCAAAAAAAGGGCATCCATATCTTGATGATAATTCAGAAAACAATTTTTTATGTTTTTAGCGGAGAGAAGGAGCGCTTCTTAAACCCAACCGTCAGAACTGCCACAATGGGGCATTCTTTAAAAAAAATCATTGCAAAATTCCAAAAGTCAACGGACCCGATAACCCAAATCAATGGATAGCATAAAATAAAATTCTAAAAAAACTCAGAATAGTTCGCATAGTAAAAAATAGCTTGAAAAAAATAAAAAATTGGAAAATGTGCTTATGCGTATGAAAACAAGAAATAATAAAAAAAAACCTTGAACAACTACAATAAATGCGAAAAGTGGTAAGTCTGAATAAATAACAGTAATAAAGAATTTTGTTTTTATTATAAAAATTAGCAATAAATGTCGGACATGTCCAATAATTTACTTTTATATCTAAATTTAAATACTACAGTTTTAATAGCAAAAATAACCAAAATTCTGTTACAACCTCTCAAATATTTTGTAGGGTAGCGATAAGTTAGCTTTACAAGTGTCAAGATATCCATAAAATTTATTATTTAGGCGTGAGACGCATATATTTATAAGTCTAGTGAAACGATTTACCCCAATTTTTATGGTCGTTAAATTAACATAATTCTACATAATTGGTATTGTATTATTTTCAGTAATCCACTAACTGCTAACATGTGGCTTTTCAAATTTATTTAATAATACAAATGAAGTATCTAGAGCCGAAAAATACAAGAGGGCATTAAAAAGTCATTAGAAACATGATATATCCGTATAGTTTATTCAGTAGTTAGGTAACTAGAAATTTTTATTCTTTACAACAAAAATAGAAAATACTTAAACTTAACATAAATATTGATTAATATTCAACTTATTTCTCATGAAAAATTATAGTTTAAAAAACATTAAATTCTTACAAAAACCTTAATACCAAGGATATTTCAATATCCTCTTTACAAATATTAATCAGAGATTAATACAATAAAATTATTAATACATGTTTTAAATTATTGCACAAATGAATTTAAAGCTAAGTTAATCAATCTGTATTTTACTGTCATTGTATTCCCTTTTTAAATGTAAGTTACAGGATTACTTCTGTTAGATAAAATTGTTACTAAATTGCTGAGGCATAGATAAGATTAATAATTAATTGAACATCTATCCAATAGTTGCCCAACCTTAGTATCAACTACTTAGGTACCTCAAGCGTCACGACACCAAGGCAAAAATATTTCATCTCGCTAGAAAAAGAAAGCTCCACACTAGCAAGAGTTTAAGTTAGTTATCGATACAGATACCTTCAATTCAAATATAATACAACTGTCAAACCAGTCACATGATCGACCTTGCTATCCCCACAGCACATGAAATCATTAAAAAGTATAGACATATTACAGGAGACGCAACGTTCAATTCATAGAACTCTGTTTGTTTTGTAGCAAGGATGACAAGAAATAACAATTGATTCTCTTTGTCCCGTCCTCGTGCTGGCAACTCTGTATCATTATTCAGGAGTTATGCTTCAGTGGTAAGCTATTTATTAAAAATGGGAATATAGCTATCTGGTAATATTTAGTTATTTTTATTGAAATATATTTATGAATAGTTCGAGATTGCCAATTAACGGAATAATTACCATACCTGTTTATTTTGTTATTGAAATCGTCATCGCTAACAACAAACAAATATTTTAATTTACTTGTAAAAGGAAACATTGGAGCTTAAAAAGTCCGGTTTTTTCAAACTTGACAAGGACGAACCATTTCTTTCACCAAATTTCACTTAATAATTTGATCAAAAAAACAACAATATAATTCCAAAATCTTGTTTCAATTGCTTCAACAGAAATGCTTGAAATAATTAACGAGGGTGCGTCAAATTTCATATTATAGCCGCTTCTCTGCGTGGTATCATTCAGACAAGCCATGCTGCTTTGTCGCTTATTGAGCAACTATAATCTAATCTAATCGAATGAAATAGTTCAGTGTCAAACATTCCACAACATGAGCTGTATAATTTAGATGGTAAAGTTTGTTCAACAATATAGTGCCTACAATAAAAGGGGACTGATGGTGATAATAAACTTCTTAGGTACTTTTATCTCAGGTATTGGCAAGTTTGGGTAAAGAATGCAGGTCGGGATTAAATTTGCAAAAACAATTTTTAATAGAAATGAGATTAAAAGGATAAAATTAACAAATAAATTAAATAAAATTTAATAAAAATTTAACTATGTTAATATATCAATTCAGTTTCACTATCACAATCGTCGTCTACATTAATTATAAGAGGTTTTATGTTAGTATGAAATACCCTGTATGAATCCTCCTCTTTTATAACATGGTTTATTGTTATTTTCCAACAATCAGCGTCTGGGTCATCTATATTTGGCCGGAGTAATGAAATATTGAAAGACATAATATAGGTATAGTATTTTGGGCCCGCACTTTGTTCTTTAGTTTTCTCCACATATGCTCAATCGGGTTGCATACGCAGTATTACGAAGAAATGTATGTCCTTTGGATGCTGCAATTGAGTCACATACATATGTCTTCTTTATGTTAAATTTCCTTAGAACCTCTAAAAGCTGCGTTTTTTATATTCTTCTTCAAAGTACATGTTGTTTTGGAGCATAAATTCCTGGATTTAAGCTTATGTATTTGAAGAGCCTGGAACTCTTCAATTGGCGACTATGGTAACTGGCATTGTCCATAACTGTGACACTATGTGGGGGAATATTTGGCAGTAAAGTGTTTTCGAACCAATATTCGGCTGTAGTATCTTGGTGGTAATCCAACGAAGAATCTTGAATGTTCTTCATCGAAAGTCCCAAACTGTTTGGAATCTAACCATCTTCTGATCCAGCATGAATAATCGTGATCCGTTTTCCTTTGTTCGATGGAGGCTTTGATTGGCATCGCACTGTTCCATCGGACCATCCTTTTGCCGGCGTATCGTGGGTATCATACCAGGTCCCATCCAAATAAATTATTGGTCTTTGTAAAGAACTGTAATCACTTATGGCAGTCAAATATTCAAAACGCCATTGCCTAATCCGTTGGGATTCCATAATAATGCCTTTTGTCAATTTTGTAGTATTTGAAACCTAGTTTAGATAAAAGTATCCATAGGTTTCCAACTGATATCCTTATCTCAGAGCTCCTTAGTCTAGTTTGCAATGATCTGATAGTGGGCACCAAGTTTTCTTCGTACATAGAGTAGATTGTTCTTCTTATCAAATCTTTATCACCGTCATCAGTGGTTCTGGAAACAACACTATCGTTTTGTTTTCGCCTAGGATAAATTGGCCTCTCACTGATGATTTCGGTATCCCTGTCAAATTGTTGGTTTCTCTTACAGCAGGAGTAGCCCAACCCCTTTGGACCAGCTTCAGATGAACATGTCTGACGATTTTTTTGGCGTCAAGGGATAAAACTCGTCGTCGAACAGGAACAGTAACACAGGGCGCCGCTGATGTAGTTTCCAAAGGACTAAACATTTTTCACAAAAATTATTAAACAGCACAGACTAACTCTGACTACTGGAACACAAATATAAATGATTATACTCAACCCAAATTATACAAATACATGAACCGATCCTGTGTGCAAATTTTGACCATAAACAATAATAAACCGTGACAGACGATCGCAATAAAAGTGGTTCAGTCTCCTTTTATTGTAGGCACTATATTGTTGACCACATTTTAATTAAATATAAAATATTAATAAGAGATAGTATTATGGTCACAATATTTTTGCAAATGTAAACAACATATACTTACTATAGATGAATCAATAACAATCACAAATCTCTTAACTTAAATGAAGAGCAGGCAACTTCACAGGACAACAAATTCCAGTCGGCCGTAAATGGGTAATGTTTGAGCAGGTAAAAAATAAATTGTTCTGCCTTCTCTCATATTAGGTCTATGATGAAAAACAACTAGAAAAGAAGTTTTTAACTGTCCACGAAAGCGAAGTTGCCATTGGATTGAGTGGGTAATCGACAACGGCGAACGAGTTGCACGTACTATTTTGTATCACAAATGCGGTGGCAAACTAGTTTTACAATTTCCACACGATTTCCGTACGTACATTTTACTTTGCGCACGGAATGGGAAAACGGCTCTTAAAGTACTACTTTTGAACTATGAGTGATATAAAACGTATTTGTAGGTTGAGTCGTGAACGAAAGTAGTATCATAGTAAGATCAATCAATGAATAGATATTGTTTACTAAATAAATGTGAAATTTTAAAATTTTTCCAGATATACTGATTATTGGACTGGTTAGATGTGCATAGGCCGGTGCATAGGTCGTACTAAGTCAGTTGATGTTAAATATTATAGATACTATTGTACAAAAGAGACATACCAATAAATATTGTACAAATTATCGAAAACATCTACTCCCATAACCGAATGCAGGCGAAGATAGGAAAACTAACACAGTCTATACCAGTACAAAGGGGAATTAGACAAGGAGACTCGTTAAGCCCACTGCTATTTAATATAATAATGGACGAAATAATACAAGCAGTACGTCAAGGCCATGGTTACAGAATGGGAAATAAAGAAATCCAAATGCAGACGATGCCGTACTAATCGCTGAGACAGAAGACGATCTCCAAAGATTAACGCACATCTTCAATACAGCGGGCAAAAATACAATATGACAATATCAGCAGAAAAAACAAAGTGTATGACAACATCTAAATACCCCCTGCGATGTAAAATAGAAATTGACGGAAAAATAATAAAACGAAGCAAAATTTAGATACTTGGGAATAGAGATAACTGGATATGGAGGTGTTGAAGAAGAAGTACGACAACAAAGCCTAAAAGCAAGCAAAGTGGCGGGATCACTCAATGATTCAATCTGGAAGAGCAAACACCTAAGACAAGACACAAAAGCAAGAATTTATAAAACAGTAATTAAACCTATAATGGCATACACGGCGAGACGAGACCCGACACATCCAAAACGAGACGAATATTGGAAACAACAGAGATGAAAATACTTAGAAGGATATCAGGGAAAAGTTTGCTAGATAGGTAAAGAAGCGAAAACATAAGGAGGGCATGCAATGTGGAAGGCATAAATGAATGGGTGACAAAACGGAAACAGGAAAGGAACGAACACATTAGTCAAATGGCAGAAGATAGGATAGTAATAGTAGCACGAGACAAGTCACCAAATGGACGAAGAAGTGTTGGTAGGCCAAGGAGAAGATGGTGTGATAGTTTAAACTATGCAGGAGGCTGATATTGAAAAAGAAACAGGCTTAAAGCCTCTATACAAGAAGGAAGAAGAAGAAGAAGAAGAAGATAGATACTAATCAAGTTTTATCTATTTACAGAAATAATCTTTGTTTTGACTGGTTACATGTTTATAACCAATTAGAAAAGTTTCTTACACATTACGCATTTTAAATTAAAATTTTTTTGGTTATATTGTGTGAGTTTATTATTTTATCAGTGCGTCCTCGTATATTTATATACAAAAGTATGCCAGCGGCACTTTAAAAGAAGGAAAAAGTAATTTTAAAGTTAATTTTACCAAAAAATGGGTATACGTCTTTTATTTAAACAAGTTTTACTTTGGGACAATTAATTTTTTTTTTAAATCATATCCTAATTGTAAGAAGGTAAAAGGCCCAAAAAAATACGGGAAAAATTTTATTCAGATTTTTTTTTAATTAACTGTCAAGAGTTTTATTACGTATTACCACAACTTCTATAGTGGCGACATGTGGAGAAAAATAGAAATAAAAGTTTAAAAAACTAACAAAGATGAAAATAAATTTTTTTTTGTAAATTTAACTTATTTTTAGACCGTTTTGTTAACAAACCAACTTCGTAAACTTCCTAAACCAGGATATTCTCCTTCGTTAATTTTTTGTTCATTTTTTATACAAAAATTAGTTATTCCTATAAAAAAATGGCACCTCCTAGATTAGTTATTTTAGACTCTGTGGTATATTTTTTGGATGAAAATTTTGAATAAGAATGCTACAAATTTATTTTTAAGTATATCATTAACATTCGTTATGTTTATTATTCATTAAAATTTTATTTACGGAAAAGAAATAAGTACGCTGGACCATTTTTGGTAAACAATGTGCTTAAAAAGGTTATAACTTCGAGTTTTAACTAATTTTGGCGCCGTTTCAAAAGTTTTTGACTATTTTGCATATCAAATTTACATTTATTTAGCAGTAATAATTCGTTTTATGAATGTTGTTCGAAGTTAACTTATTCTAGGATATCCTAAACTACTCTTATGCGATTGAATTTCCGTATATAGTGTTTTAATAAATTTTTCTGTTAAATATGTTAAGTGTCTAACTGACAAAAGAGTGTATTACATAACAAGTGTTGCAATGATCGCTTTCACGGCCGAGTGGCAAGTTTATGGCAAGACCGTACCGAGTACCATAAGAGAAAATTATTTAATTTTAATTTAGATAAATGTGTTTAAATCTGTTTTTTTTAAATAGTTTAGTTTAAATACTCTAGAGTGAATTAATTTATTATAAAATGAAACAAATAAAATAAGTTAATAATAAAATAAGAAATTTCTCAATTGATAAGTCTATCAGAATGTAATATTGCAGATCTATTTTACCAACCCTTACTTTTTGATAGTCCGTCTTACTAAAAATAATAAAAAAAACCTTAATTTTAATGTAACTTCCACGTTTATTTGAAAAATTAGGCTTTGAACTACATTGACAACAGGTGTCATTCGCTAGAATTAGCATAGTCAAATTGACATATTGAAGTTACATTTTGTTTGTTTGTAGCTAGGTACCTACCTGATGTTGATTAGGTAGTATTAAGACTAGACCAAGTATAGAAGATAGAAGATATAACAATATTAAAGCCTAGATGTTATTAGCCCTAAGGAATTATCCTAGATGTACTTCCCTCTAGGAACAGTATAAGTGTGCAATGATATAGAAAACTATATTTAGGCATTAATATTTTTTATTATTATTACTTCCATATTTGGTCTAGCTGTAATTATGTAATCTGAGATAAATTGGTTGACTTAAAAATCTCTAAGGTAAAATGTGACCAATTAGATGCTTCATAGAGTAATTTTTCTATAAGTGAAATGCACCCAAGTGTTAATTTGTCTAGAAAAAATAAAAATTGGTTTTAAATTATTTATAGGCCGAGTAAATACCTGCACTGAAGTTACTATCTTGAATTTTATAATATTAGTGAGTTTTATTCGAAGCTATGGCATTTACTTTGCTAATGACGTCACATAATATAAGACACTCGAGGAGCGGCTACTGAGCACAATATACAGTTATCTTTAGACAAAAATGTCGTAATTTTGCCAAATTGGGAAATAATATTCAATTGACATCAACTACCACTGTCATTTTTGTGCTGCATCACAGAATTATAAATATTGCCATGCCACAGACGAAAAGAAAGTATAGAGTATCATAACATACTTGTTTAAAATTTATGAAATGTTTAAAATTTATATAATTTAAATAGAAGATTTTTTTTTTTAGCTATAAGTTCAATAAACAAAAGAAATTTACATAATTTCAAATAAGTTTTTTTATGTAGCATTAATTTCAAACCATATTTAATTCTGATATGTTATAAAAAAAGCCTTAGTGTTATCAGAAGTTAATAAAAATCATTAGGTTTATTTTTATTAACAGAGATTTAATCCAATTATAAATTTTTTTGGTTTAATATTTCATAGTAAATATAATTTTTTACTATTATTCTATTTTTTCTTTTACCTATTCTTTAATATTAATATTAATATTCTTTAATAAAACATCGAATAAGGCCGCCTCATTATTTATTGATTACTAAATAATTTCTTAATTTATTTAAGTAATAAAATTTAATATTTTCTATTTTGTTGCAGTGAACCTCGCTATGTTCGACATGCAGTGATAGAATTACCAAATATAAAAATAATTAAATAATATATTTAAATTATTGAAAATAAGTATATATTTATCAAAAACTGATTTATTTGGTTGTAAAATTAGTATAACCTAAGAAAATACAATCTAAATCCAATTTTGAATTAAATTTTTTTTAAGTGAACAAAGAACGATATCATCGAGATGATTTACAGGTTAAAAAAAATAATTCCATTGCAAATAACTAAAAGGAAAAAACTGGCACAAGTTAACTGAAATTGAAAATTATTTTATAAACCAAAAAAAAGCATCAACCAACAACTCTCAACATGAATCACTGTAACAAATGGGATAGAAAATAAAAACGAAAACTCCGATATTTCGGCCAGATATTCAAAACAACTGTTAGAAATGAAGCCAATCAAATTCTGAATTGTTTTTGTTGATAGATATGCCAGATATGTAAAATTATAATTGATTTTCAATACATAAAATTGCGTAGGACCATTTAGATGTTGGTTTTACTACGTTGTTGAACATGTCTATATTACCGATTCGACTGGACCATAACGGACAAAAAAACACGGTAGACAAAATTTAAATGGACAAAACACCGCAGGAAGAATATTTTAGTCCAATAAAATAAAATATAAAATATGTGTTTATATTTGCTAACAGTATTAAAATTCTAGTAACTCATGTCGCTATTTCTCTTCCTACAGTTAAAAGTTTAACAAAATAAATTTAAAGAATAGAAAATCAATTGCCAGCACTTTTTTCTAGACACAATACAGTAACTTATTAAAAATTTTTAAGAATATAGTATAATTATTTAATATCCTTTTTGTTCGTAGAAAAAACTAGAATTAGTAGCATATGAAAAAATATGCAAGAGTTCATCTATAAGTAGCTTTTAATTGAGTTTTTGTGGAATCAATTATTTTTCTTACTGTACCCTAGTTTGTGTAAAAGATTATTGATAAACACGTAGTTCTAACATCACACATAGAAGTTTAAAAAGTCTTCTCAAATTTATGTTAATACTTCACATAACTGCAAATGTTGTTTAGAACCTGGTTAAAGTAGACATTACCATTTTATATTGGCTTACATGCAACTCTAACAAAAATGTATTATATTAAATTATTAAAGTACTAAAAATGCTATTTCTTAGCTAACAATTTTCTTTATCTGTTGAATTGGAGTCACTAGATTTTTAGAAAACCTTTCAAAATGAAGGAAAAATTTGATTGCTTAAGTATAATATTATATACAGTGCTTTTCAGATAAAAGTATCCATCTTTATTTAATAACTTTTGTAATACAGGTATTTATGAAAAATCCAAAAAATCGTCAATTTATGTTGGAAGGGGCAAGCATTATGGCTTATTTAAACTTACTTTTTTTTAATTACCTCTCATATTTTTTATGTAAAATTTGGATACTCCTCTTTGAGCTGATTTCGAAAATGTATAATACTTGTAGGTTAAAGTGGTTAGTTTATGAGATAAATAATTTTTCTTTTAATAGCACTAATATTACTTATTTTTTACTTTCACCTTATTTGCCTGTAATAAAATGGGTTGTACAACAGTTCAAACTCTAAAATTTTTAACTGTGCTACTTATTACGAAGTTACAATAAGTGTTCAAAATGAGTACCATTCACTTCCATACAATGGTAATCTATTTTGAAATGCCTCTCTGACGTTGCTTAATATGGCTGGATTTAATTGTCGACATTCATTTTCTATCCTTTCTCGTAAACCATCCAGAGATTCTGGTTGGGTAGCATAAACTTTTATTTTTAAATACCCCCACAAAAAGAAGTTTAGGGGTGTTAAATCCGGTGACCTAGGTGGCCACTCCATCATCTGCCCTCTTCCACCTTTCCAACGAGCGGGGAATGTTTCGTTTAAAAATGGTCGGACAGGCATAGCATAGTGTGGGAGAGCTCTGTCTTGATGAAATACCAGTAAATCTTCGGAAAGGTTATCATGATTTTCTATTATTGTTGTAATACGTGGGTCAACCCCTTCCCTAAATAACTCAAGATATGATTCACCATTTAAATTTTCGTAGATGAAGAAAGGTCCGACAATGTGGTCACCTAGGATACCACACCAAACGTTTAACTTTTGGGGATGTTGTGTATGGAATTCACGCATAATATGTGGATGACTTTCAGCCCAATATCTACAATTATACCTATTTACTAAGCCATTTAATAAAAATGAGGATTCATCAGAAAAGCTGACTTGCTCTAAAATTGTCACTTAGATTGCTTCGTAATTTACGAGTCCCTCTAGCTTATGCACTTTATTGCAAACAGACCGTGTTTAAATTGGTAAATTTCTCCATCAGTTGAATTACATACTTATGAGATGCATGTCTTCCATCATGTAATTCGTTAAATATTCTAGCAGCAGCTCTTGCATAATTATTATTTTGGTAGTATAAACCTACAATTTCAATTCTTTCTTGCAATGAGTAAACCATTTCAGCCAAACAACATAAATAATGTATCAAAGTACACTATCAAAAGTGACTAGAAATTCTAGTTGACTATGTCAAACTTTAATAAAAAGTAGAGTTTTTTGTTGTTTGGATTTTTGAAATAGAATAATTAGCACAGTTAAAAAGATTAAAGAGTTTGAACTGTTGTACAACCCATTTTATTACAGGCAAATAAGGTGAAAGTAAAAAATAAATAAAATTTGTGCTATTAAAAGAAAAATTGTTTATCTTATAAACTAATCACTTTAACCTACAATTATTATTATACATTTTTGAAATCAGCTTAAGGAGGAGTATCCAAATTTTACATAAAAAATATAAGAAGTAATTTAAAAAAAAAGGGATGCTGCTAGGCGTGAGGGGTGGCATTTCCAGTAACTTTAAATAAGCCATAATGCTTGCCCCTTCCAACATAAATTGACGTGATTTTGGATTTTTCCTAAATACCAGTATTACAAAAGTTATTAAAGGTGGATACTTTTATCTGAAAAGCACTGTATATAATATATATATAAGAAAAAAATCTGACTATATTTTAGTAGTACTTACCTATCAATGTAGAAATTATTTAAGAAAAATTTTACTAAAATCAAATAATGCCACATTTTTCTAAATTATGATCAGGCCTAATGATGTGCATGTCCAGCAAATTTCCTAAGTGTTACTGTGAAAGTATATACAGAAAACCTAAGCATAGAGAACGAGAAAAAAAATTGGTCCAAGTTGAGAAGCTTGCACACAATTTGGCTTAATTCTCAGTTATTTAAGCCTACTCTTATGTGTATAGACTATAGAAACATTGACCATCTCGATTAAGTGCAAGAAAATTTCTTTCTCTTTTGCAAATAAAGTTCCAAACGTAAGAATTAATAAACGCACGGATGTCAAAGAGCATGTATTTCAGCTGAAGAGGAACATTGCAACAATTATGGAAGAAACGTCGGATTGTATGGATACCTAGGATTGCTTTGCTCGATAAAGACAAGTATATAGACACCAAATCCAAAACCTTTATTAATTATTTGTTTTTTTAGAAATAATTTTGAATAAGTTGTTTTTAATCATGAATAAAAAACGCCACAAAACTTTATAACTTTCATTAACTACACCATTTGTCGAAAATTGACAGTTTCGTATAAATCTCGACAAGAATAATGTTTTCAAATTGTTTAAAAATGTTGGACATTAATTTTCAGGTTTTAATAGAGCTAGAATAATAATCGCTTTAAATAAAAAAAACTGGTTATATCATAGAATTTCTGTAAGTCTTGGTAATCCTAAGACGTCCGTTATCACAATAGTAAAAATGTTTCAAAAAACTGGAGGTGTGAATAGGAGACCTGGTAGTGGGCGTCGTCATCGTGTTGGACCCGCAAGAAGAGACGATATTTAGTCAATGGTTTGACGCAATCGGAATATCACAATCACAGCGGCAAGAACTTATGTCATAGGAACGTATGGAAGATTCATTTCTAGGCCTACAAGTCGATAAAGGCTACCTGGTGCCAATTTGCCATGAAAAAGACCTTTAAGAGTGTCGAAGCCTTCTAGAGCACATATCATGGAGCCATATTCCCAAGAACTAGCCTATACCTTAATGGAGAAATGTCCCTTTTTCAGATGAGAGGCCACGAGGCCCCATGCCTCGTGGCATGGGGCCGGATTTAGACTGACAAGTGACAGCCGTAGTGCAAGGGTATGGAGAGGGCCATAACGTGCAGCAAGTTTAGCATTTCCGCAAGAAGTGGTTCAGTATCTAGGGGGAACAGCTACATTTTGGTGGGTATTATGCATGGTTAACGCATTCCATTGATTCACAATCAGAGACGCTGATAGGGCACATATACCTAGAAAATGTCAATTTTTTTACATCATAGAGAAGAATTTGAACCAAATTTCATTTTTATGGATGGCAACCCCCGTCCACATTGCACTAGAAGGATGCAAAATGTGTAAGCTAAAGCCAATGTCCAACAAATACACTGGATACCACAATAGCCGGACAGGAGTTCGATCGAGCATATATGGGATATATTTTCATGAGCCATATTAAGGAGACCATAACCCTTCCAGACCTGATTGTGGCTGCACTGGAAAAGTGGAACAATATTCCCCAAGAAGAAATCGATAAATGCCAAAGCGAGTCAATCAATGTACCGAGAACAGAGGCGGTCCCATGGAATATTAATGTTTTTATTTTTTTTTATGTTAACTTTTTGTTAAATTAGGAATTTTTATAAATTGATTTATGGCAATAAATTTGGTTATTATATTTTTTTATTACCAAAAACGTTGGCACATAAGAAATGTATAAATAGGCTGGCAAAATATTAACATACTTTACTTATTTTTTATTCATAAATATACAATATTTTCTCTAAAGATATCTAAGGGGTTATTTAACGCTGTTTATTTATAGGTATATATTTTACATAAAAAAAGATTTTAATCACACATAACTAATAATTTCGGATCCACCATTTTATAAAAAAAAGATTAGTTAAACACACAATTCATTGCGAATTTATCGAAACACAAAACCGTTTGTTGGATAACTAGTCACTTTTAGCATGTTCTATAATACATTTTCAATCGTTACTAAAATTTGTACATTTAATTGCGACAGGTTACACGCATTTCTATTCAATATTTTAAAACAATTCATCCATTTTGCATTTAATCGGCCGTTAGATGTAAATAAAACAGGGATTTAAACGATTTGTAATAAGACAATATCTCTCCCAGAGAAGAGTTCCCGGCTAAGAGACACTCTCTACAGGGGGTGGATCGACTCCATGTTAGTGCCTATAGTAGAAGGAAAAGGAAATATACAAGAAAAGAGGGCGCCACTATCTTTTTATACGTTTGCGATTAAATAACAGACTATATCAAAACTAAGGTGAGAAAGATAGAAACACCTTATAATTAATTTACTGAAACTAAATAAACAGAGAAACTACATTAACAGAAACCGAACACGTTACGCCCTTAAGACTTGCAGTCTAAGGTACACAAATAAAACGGTTATTTAAAAATATTGATATTTATTTAAACTGTAATTACTTTTGTTGAACGGTAGGAATCATAAAAAGGACTTAACTTTGTTTGTTGCGCTTATCCAGATGGTTGGCTTCAGCCTGGGGGTCTTGCAGATGATTGGTGATGTAGTTCGGTCTATGGAATGGGTTCTAACATCAGGGATGGCTTCGGTTTCAGTTCGGCTTGACTACGGTGATGTGGGATGGCTCTAACACAGCATAGGTTCTAGCATCATGGATTGTATTTGATTTATCTCCAGTTTGAAATTTTTATTTAAGCTCTAGCTTAGAGTTTTATTTAAGCTCCAACTTAGAGGGTTGCGTCTTAACTAAAAGTGAAGAAAGGTATGAGACAGGATTAAAAAGGTAGGGCGTTGGCACTGGGTAGACTTAAGATGGACAGTAAATTACTGTTTTAATAAATAAATAAATTATCTTGTCTTCAAGTCTCCCGGTACAACGTCCATGAGTTTTAAAACAAATGAAATGAAAAAATATTCAAATTTATTTATGCACAGGCCGGTGAAGCCGGTCCTGTTCTTAATAATGCAAAAAATTAGCATTTAACTAATGTGTTTCTGAATAAAAACATGTATAATTAATTGTAATAAACTAACAAGAGGTTTAACACTACTTTTAATTACTAGAGTTTTGAAACAATCATACATTTGTCTCTAAATGGATTTATTCTGTTAAAAAAGTGTATTGATTCTGTTAAAAGGTGTTTTTAAAGTGTTTTTGTGTCTCTATAATGTTTTTATTTAATTGTATAACTAAAACTAACGACTGAAGCCACGTGCTAAAGCTTGTGAGCTTGGAATTTAGCAAAAAATGTGTTTTTTGTGTACAGAAAAGATTGCCTATCAATTTAGTGGGTATTTTATCTAAAAATAACATTCTTACCTGGGGTGTGGATTATAAAAAGAATTTGTCCTTGAGACAGGTTGCTACATTACATGAATTTTTAAACGATAGAAATTGTGAAATTATTATACAAAGTACTCCTTTGTGCCAAGTAAATCGTATTAATGAACAGTGAGGCATAATAATTAAAATTTGTACTTACAACGTCAACCAATGTCGAACAAATATGGCCACAGAGCACATGGGCGCTTATGAGGCGTCAAAACGTTGTCTTTTCAACTAGGCGAGTGCAGCAAAAAGGGGCGAAACAAGAATATTCAGCGTATTTATTAACTTTTTTGACAGGGCGGGGGTTGTGCTGTCACAAGGGTACCAATCCATAATTTGACTCGCTAGTCAAGTTTTGGTGTATTGTGCGCAAATATGAGTCGGTAACAAAGGTTTCTATAATATGTAGTTAACTGTAATATATAAGGGTGCATTGGGAGTGGCTATTGGTACGGTGATTGGTATTATATAGTAATGGGTACGTAACAGGCGACAAGCATGTTACACCCCCTCTCCTCCGGAAAAAAATGGTTCGAAGAATCATTTTTTCTGAGTAAAGAAGTGTGGAAGAAATGGCAGCAAAAGAAAAAGATAATGGTCTGATAACTAAAAGAAAGGTGTCGTCTTTATCTATGTATTTAGGGTATTAAAAGGTAAGGTTTGTGACGTTTGTGCTCATGAGTCAGCGTAAAAACATAACGATAGGTTTCGATGGGATGCTGGAACCATGAATACTCCAAGCGAGTAGTTCCAGGCAGTTTCGAAACGGATAAAGCGCACACTGAGATCGACAACAACAACAGTACTAAAAACGAAAATTTCTCAGCGCAAGCCTACGACAGAATAAGAGGGTGTTTCACAGCGACACTGGAATTGTAAATTTGCAGAACGCAGTAATTCCCGAGAGTGTGAAACGAAATGTCTCTGAGAAGAGGCATTAATTTGAAACACGATAAGTGCTGCCAGCCTGAATTTGACAAAGAATGTCCGGCCCAAATGTCTCCCAGTGGAAAGCAAAAAATTTGTCACAAGACATCACCAAAGGTGAATCACCATTCACCGGTCAACAGTTGTTTGGCGAAGCGACAACATTTACAGTGTTCCACACGGAACATACGACAACCTCATGATGGCAAAAACAAAAGTCACAGTGCGGCAACGCAAGAGGTAAGGTCAGGTAAAAACAATACATAGATAGGCTTAAATTTGCAACGGTAAAAGATAACAGTTAAAAAAATTAAATGTAGGTAATATGTTAGTTAAGGCTTGTAAGTACGGAAGTAAGATAGTTAGATATACGGTAAGAAGATAAGAAGTAAAACTAACACTATACCCATGACCCTGTTAAGGAATACGGTACGTCAGCACAGAACTTTATGAATGTTTGGCCAACCTGAAAGATTAAGGCGAAAAAAGTTAAATTATTAAAGATACGGTAAGAAAGGAAAAGATAGTTTTAGGAAAGAGAAATATAAAGGTATTAGATAAGGGAAGTGCGAATAAGAAAAAAAGGACTAAGCAGTCGTTTTTTTTCGGACCAATTGTGTTTATATACTGGGCGCAAGCCGCCACCCAGCAGAGGCCAACCCGATCCAATTGGGGCCTGACGCCTTTCGTGACACGTCAATCGTTGACTCTAAGTTAACAAAATACCATGTTTTTTGTTTGAGAAACGGTAAGAAAACTCGGTGGGGGAATATATAAAACAAAAAATGGGGGCCAAAAATTGAAGGGACAGTAAAATACATTTTTAGCAATGTAGAGCTTCACGGTTGTGTTATCAAATTAGTCGGTATTCTAATGTGGTTCAACAGAATGAAATTTATGCGGGATAAGAAAAGGAGCCGTTTTGTCCGGAGAACGGTATAAACTCCATGTAGCTTGGTCTACTTCCTTTTCTACACGGGGGAAAGTCAATGGGGGAGCCAAGTTGAGTATGGGTATGATTATGTAAACGGTTATATATTGTAGTGTGGCAAAATAAGGGTACAAAAAAATGAAAAATAAAAAAGTAATAAAAAAATAAGAGCAAAAAATTAAAAGTTATATTGAGCAAACAAGAATATGTGGACGAAGACTAATGCAATACTGGTCAAATTGTAAAGGAGTACTCGAAATGATTATTCTGGGAGGTTGCCTGTTAGCGTCCACAGTAGCCATAGGTCATCGCACAGAAGTCACAAATGAGGGGTTCCTACACAATATATCCAGTACAGTGAAGCGTGTTTAAAGTGATGACTAACAAAAGACTAAAACTCAAAGGCAATAGAGACTCTAGACACTACCTGAAATGCGGCTCGATACAGTTCTACACTGTCCAAAGCATAAGAATGTATCACTTGGGTTCCACGCAATAGTTTACTTGACTTCAAATAATTGGCCTGCATTTTGAAACAACAACACGCAAACTAAAAGTACTCCAAATACCCAAAAGGCAAACACAAAAGATAAGGTATCTGAGCACAAAACGACAATATCCAATACTAACAAAAGCAGGGAGGTATCCAAAATCTACATAAACTCTAAATTCCAAAAATAGACACCCAAGATCCAAATTACTAATACCAAATGCACACAAAGACAACTAGTAGGGAACCAAATCTCAAATGAGTCCAAATCTCTATAATCTCTGCTACATCTTTCTAAAAACTATGGGTATTGACTGGAGATGAAAAGCTTCTATTAGCATTTTCCCTAACAAGAAGATCTGTTAAAATTCTACACTTTAGTTCGACAGTATGGTTTCTTATCTCGATTTCATAAGGTAGTTCAAAAGTTTTAAAATGATTAGCCTGCATTTTGCGAATAATACTTAAACTCAAAGTACTCAATACTTAAACGACAAAGACAAAAGGTAAGTATCTGAATACAACAACATCAACAATCGACAGTAAGAAAAGCAGGCAAATATCCAAACTCCAAATGGACTCTAAAATCTAATAATAGAAACCTAAAATCCAAATTAATGATTCCAACTAAGCATAGAGATAACTAACAGATAGCTAAATCTTAAATGGGCCTAAAAGTCAATGAACAGGTACTCAAAACTAAATAAAACAGGATAAGAATCAAAAATCAAAAAGCAAAGATCAGCATGACAGGTATCTGAAATAACAGTAATAATCTAAACCGACAACAGTATTAATCAAAGTCTTAAAAGTGTACAAAAATAAAAAAATAGAAATGCAATACTCAAATAAACATACAAGTCAAATATCAGAACTCCAAAACCAAGACAACACAGGTATCGAACAACAAAATGTATGTGTAATACTGTATTAGCATGTATAAGACTCAAAAATAAAATAGTAAACTAATACTCAAAAGTGTTTCAAAATTACTTCTTAAATTGTCAATAATTGTTATTTAAAAATTCAAACATGTAATTGTTTCAACTCAGAAATATTTTCAAATTTAAAAAAAATGTACTAAATGTTAATAGATAATTAAGGCTAAGTAACTATATTTCTTTAGGCAGTAAAAAGATTCATTTCAATAGAGCTTTGCTTGACAATACTCAAAAAGTGTTCGAAAAAAAATTATCACTCAGCAAGCAAAAAATTATATGGACGTTATCAAAAATCTATAGCAAAAATTAGTAAATCAAAAACTGATAGAACAAAATTTGTATACCTTTCCAGTCCAACTATATAGACTACCAACAAGGGCGCCAGTTTGTAATAAGACAATATCTCTCCCAGAGAAGAGTTCCCGGCTAAGAGACACTCTCTACAGGGGGTGGATCGACTCCATGTTAGTGCCTATAGTAGAAGGAAAAGGAAATATACAAGAAAAGAGGGCGCCACTATCTTTTTATACGTTTGCGATTAAATAACAGACTATATCAAAACTAAGGTGAGAAAGATAGAAACACCTTATAATTAATTTACTGAAACTAAATAAACAGAGAAACTACATTAACAGAAACCGAACACGTTACGCCCTTAAGACTTGCAGTCTAAGGTACACAAATAAAACGGTTATTTAAAAATATTGATATTTATTTAAACTGTAATTACTTTTGTTGAACGGTAGGAATCATAAAAAGGACTTAACTTTGTTTGTTGCGCTTATCCAGATGGTTGGCTTCAGCCTGGGGGTCTTGCAGATGATTGGTGATGTAGTTCGGTCTATGGAATGGGTTCTAACATCAGGGATGGCTTCGGTTTCAGTTCGGCTTGACTACGGTGATGTGGGATGGCTCTAACACAGCATAGGTTCTAGCATCATGGATTGTATTTGATTTATCTCCAGTTTGAAATTTTTATTTAAGCTCTAGCTTAGAGTTTTATTTAAGCTCCAACTTAGAGGGTTGCGTCTTAACTAAAAGTGAAGAAAGGTATGAGACAGGATTAAAAAGGTAGGGCGTTGGCACTGGGTAGACTTAAGATGGACAGTAAATTACTGTTTTAATAAATAAATAAATTATCTTGTCTTCAAGTCTCCCGGTACAACGTCCATGAGTTTTAAAACAAATGAAATGAAAAAATATTCAAATTTATTTATGCACAGGCCGGTGAAGCCGGTCCTGTTCTTAATAATGCAAAAAATTAGCATTTAACTAATGTGTTTCTGAATAAAAACATGTATAATTAATTGTAATAGACTAACAAGAGGTTTAACACTACTTTTAATTACTAGAGTTTTGAAACAATCATACATTTGTCTCTAAATGGATTTATTCTGTTAAAAAGTGTATTGATTCTGTTAAAAGGTGTTTTTAAAGTGTTTTTGTGTCTCTATAATGTTTTTATTTAATTGTATAACTAAAACTAACGACTGAAGCCACGTGCTAAAGCTTGTGAGCTTGGAATTTAGCAAAAAATGTGTTTTTTGTGTACAGAAAAAGATTGCCTATCAATTTAGTGGGTATTTTATCTAAAAATAACATTCTTACCTGGGGTGTGGATTATAAAAGAATTTGTCCTTGAGACAGGTTGCTACATTACATGAATTTTTAAACGATAGAAATTGTGAAATTATTATACAAAGTACTCCTTTGTGCCAAGTAAATCGTATTAATGAACAGTGAGGCATAATAATTAAAATTTGTACTTACAACGTCAACCAATGTCGAACAAATATGGCCACAGAGCACATGGGCGCTTATGAGGCGTCAAAACGTTGTCTTTTCAACTAGGCGAGTGCAGCAAAAAGGGGCGAAACAAGAATATTCAGCGTATTTATTAACTTTTTTGACAGGGCGGGGGTTGTGCTGTCACAAGGGTACCAATCCATAATTTGACTCGCTAGTCAAGTTTTGGTGTATTGTGCGCAAATATGAGTCGGTAACAAAGGTTTCTATAATATGTAGTTAACTGTAATATATAAGGGTGCATTGGGAGTGGCTATTGGTACGGTGATTGGTATTATATAGTAATGGGTACGTAACAGGCGACAAGCATGTTACAGATTATTTAATTACAATTTGGTACACACACAAATAAAGCATAATTCAACTGCTTTGTTACATTCTCCCGCTGTTTAAACGGTTTTTTCTCGGGTCCTATTTAATGTCATACAAAACCTAATCAGAGATAGTCCCCTCTTAATAAGGATTAAGATAAGCACTGATAACAGTGGGTAGAGCCGTGACTTGGACGAAAAAAACCTAAATTTTAAATGAAAATAATTTTACTTTCAAGTGATTAAAACAATAAAAACGCTTTTATTGTTTCAGTTTGTTTACAAAACAGTGGGTAGAGCTTAATGATGGATTGTATTATTGTTAACTATGTATTTCTGACTTTGCAGATAGCGGCAAATCTTATGAAATGTATTTTCCTTTGTAATTTTGTTATTGATATGCTTATATACAACTGTTTTTTGTAGCCTGCTGAAATAATTTAAGAGACTGTCAACTCTCCCCAGGAGAGTCGCTGATCTGCTTAAGCAGGTAACACTGCAATTTAGCAGGGAAGCGGCGAAGCTGGGGGTGTGCACCAAGGGATCATCGGCGGTTATTCCAAGGACGTCTATCAGAAACCAAGTGGAGTTAGTATTTTTCCAAGAACCATGGGTTCGTGATGGTCAGGTGAGAGGACTCGCAAGTAGGGAAGCCAAATTAATACATAAAGTGAGTAATGTAGACATACCCAGAGCATGCATCTTGGTAAGTAACAGCATTGACCACTTTTGTAGGTCAGAGTTCATGACGAGATACCTCATTCCGATTCGAGCAAACCTCGAGTTCGAGAATAGACGTCAAGAAGTCATGATAGCATCATGATACTTTGCAGGGGACGGGACTGCACCGCCTACAGAACTGCACCGCCTACAGAACTGCACCGCCTACAGAACTGCAAAGACTAGTCGAGTTCTGTGAACAGAAGAAGCTGCCGCTTCTTATAGGATGCGACGCTAACGGTCACAATACCGTATGGGGAAGCACAGACACCAACGAAAGAGGTGAGAAAATTTTAGATTTTATATTTAACAAAAATCTTGTTATACACAATATAGGGAATACCCCTACTTTTGTAACCAGAACAAGAAAGGAAGTACTAGATAAAACACTAAGTACACCCAATCTTAAGGATCGGGTGAAAGATTGGAGAGTATCGAACGAACCATCCCTCTCTGATCATAGAAGGATTAGGTTCAGATCAGAGTGTAATCTTCCTGATCCAGCACTCAGGAGAAACCCCAGGAAAACTAACTGGGAAACTTACAACATATAATAAGGAGATTAGAAAAGCTGAAAGAAACTAAATTGATTGCACTAACCCTTACTTTTTGGAAGTCCATCAAATTAAGAATAATAAAAAACTCTTCGTTTTAACAAAACTTCCACTATTTATTTAAAAAACTGCTTTTTTAAACTTATTGACAACCGTTTTGCTAGGCAGCTAGCATCGTCAGATTGACATATTGAAGTTACTATTTGTTTGTTTGTAGCTAGGTACCTGATGTTTATTAGGTATGTGTCTATGTATCCAGTTTATTATTTACACTCTTTTTAATTTCAGTTGGTTTACACTCTGAATTCTGATTTACTGGAAAAATTCTTATTTTATTTTGAAATCGAAACAGAGGTGTTGCATCTCAATAGAGAGAATTCCAGATGTTTAATAAAATTTCACTTCAGAATGAGCAAATTCTGTACTGCTCGTGGAGAAAGTATATTAGTTGGTTCAATTTCAAGATATTAAATTTATTTATTTTTACAAAAAACTACCTTTCATAAGTTTCATAAGTAAGATTATTTAAATAATTATCCAAGCCACAAAAAACACTTTTTAGCCAGTTTTATGACATAAATATAGAATAACGTGTGTTTTAGATGCACTATAATATTTTAAGTCATTTAAGTCTTTAAGTCCATAGTTTACTTACCGAGCATGCACATTGAGAGTCCGATCAGAGGGATTGCGATGCTCGGATCTTTATTATTACACGATATACTTAACTTGGATCTCTCTAATTTCCGCACGCGTTGAAATTTAAATTTTTAAATATCGCAAACCATATTTACCTCTTTTAGGACTAAATGTTTTGCAGATACCTCATATCAACGTATTCACAATAAAACAGCGGTTTTGCTGATATTTTTTTGTGAAAGTGAAATTAACTATAGCATCGACACACCGGTTTACACCTGTCAGTTTATATCTAGCAGTTTGTACAGGTAAATACTGGACACGCCTCTATCGGCACATTCTAAATGTTTCATACTTCAAGGCTAGTGTAAAATTTTCTTACAATTTGAAGGTGCAAAATTTTGTTAATAGTGATTTTCCAAAAAGTAATTAAATCTTATAGATTAATTTATTATAAAATAGGTCTTATTCTATTATCAGGCCGATGAAGGTCGATTTATGTTCGGATCTAAGACTATAATATATTCTAAAGTAAAACCATCGATCTTTTTTCACTTTTCACTATTAAACTGTTTACTTTGATTAAATCATAATTTTATACATAGATAAGGCGTAATTTTAACAGAAATATATTAAGTTATTGTAAAGATAAGCATGATATAGTTTTTTTCTGGTTTTTCTATATCACTGCATAGTTACACTGATCTTAGAGTGAATTACATCCAGGATAATCCCTTAGGGCTAATAACATCTAGGCATTAATATTGTTATGTCTTACTACTTCCATACTTGGTCTAGCCTTATAACTACCTAATAAACATCAGGTACCTAGCTACCAACAAACAAAATGTAACTTCAATATGACAATCTGACGATGCTAGTTTTTAGCAAAACAGCTGTAATTGAATTTAAAGCGTATTTTACGAATAAATAGTGAAATTTTCTTCAACCGTTTGGTTGTTTACTGTTCTTAATAAGATGGAATTTCACACAGTAAGGGTTAGCACAATAAATTTCAGCTTTTATTATAATTGAATACCCCTATATTACAGTTAAAAAACATATTCTATAAATTAAATTTAAAATAAGGTTCTTAAAAATATTCTGTCCCAAATGTAATATATACAAATTAAAGGTAAATAAATAAATTACGAACTATTTGATTAGCAATTTATTGCTAATTAGTAATTTGTTTTTGGATATCATCCATGAATTTACCAACACATTTGGTCTAGATACGGATAAGGAGGTTCAAAATAAAGTAACAGAAATAAATAAAAATCACTGCTAATTCTATGAATTATTTAATTCTTTGGTTATTAAATTACATTTTGTGGTAAGATCAGCATAACCACAAGCTGTGTTATAAGTACCTATAAAGATAAAAAAATCTAAAATAATTATTTGTAAGTGTATTTTTTTTAGAAATCAAATATTACTGCTGTTCCAAACATTGACAAATTTGGTGATTAATTTTTTACCATTTTCCGAAGCAAACACATTTATAAGTTTGCTTGTTAAAAATGTATGGTAACTGAGGTCACGCAACCTTCACTGAAAACGCTTACGTAAAGTAATTTAACTTTGTAAACACCCCCGATAATTTTAAATAAAATATTAATAGAATTTACAAATTACGACAATTTCGCAAAGTCTCCTTGGCTTAAATTTATTATGGTCTTTGGCAACTATTAAGGTCTATTACGAGATTTCCTGATTAAATAATAAATTACCCTCCCTCTATAAATAATTCAACAATTCAAAATATTAATGGAAATCTATCCTTAAAGGGTAAATAATGTTTTTCAATACTAACTACGAATACATCCACATAAAATACTTTGCCGCTGGTATAATCCTCCTGGGACATACTTACCAGTTACAAAGCGAAATTATTATCCTTATTTTGTACGTAGTTCCACCAAAAGTTTTATTCATAATAAATATAATATAAAATTTTAGTATATTTAAAAGTAATTCGACAACCTCAAATAATAAAATAAAATAAAAAATAAATTCCAGTCTTCTCATTTTTTATTTGGATAATAATATAGGTAGTTCTGTATCATAGAAAATAATAGTATATTACATAACAAGTGCGGAAAGTGAGATATTACGCATGAGTAAAGTTTAGCACGAGCCGCGTAGCGGGGACAGCGGAAAATGTAACAAGTGCAAGAAATACACTTTCCAACACGTTGTGTACACGATTTTTCCTATGAATTTTCTAACTTTACTTATAAAATTTGTTTTATGTGTTAGTCATGTTAAAATTTAAACGGGATTAGATATTGCACAGAAATATAATTAATTAAAATCAAATAATCACCTTTCTCAGAAATTAACATCAAAATTCTTTATTGGTTAAATGACCTTTTAATTTTTTTCGTAAAATAAATTGGAATTTGAGAAACGTTATGCGTTATTAATGTACTTTGAACATTTTCATTTACGTATAACTCCTTTTGTATAAGCCAATCACCCCTATGTGCCAATCACTCCTAGTGCTAAATAAGCAAAAAATTTAATTCAAAGTGGAAGAGACTCTAGTAGTAATATAAGTATGAACTATTATACAAAAATGAAGAATAAATTTACCATATTCACAACAAATAGGTACCTAAACAGGGTTTTGTTGCCTAAATCTTCACCTGTAATTCTCAATTTTTTGTTGTTTCTGGTTTACCTACCCATAATATACCAAAATTCCACTTATTGTAATTTTATAGCAAATCTTATAAAACTTATAAGGCATTTACACAATTCTATAAGCAATAAAATAAATACTTAGGACTTTTCTTACTTAGAACCAGTGTATATTTGGTGGCATAGATAATGCAACTATTACAATTTTTTTAAAAGTAAAGTATCAATTCGACATTTATTTGACCAAAATATATTATTTCTTGATCAAATTGAACAAACCAAAATGATTTATTCACAAAAATTAATAGTTTTTTATTCGTAAATGTGGTTTAAATTATTAGGTTCTGTTTAAAACGCGTTTTTTTCTAATTTTTTCGAACGCGTATGATATTACTAATTTTCGAAGTGTCAAAACTGTGTGTTAGATGTCGTTTTCATAGGGGGTCGTAGGAAAAACACTTTACAATTACATAAAACTTAACTTGAATGGGAGTGATCACTGTCAGAATTAAGATGCGTGATTAAAGATTACCTAACGGCTCGGTTTATTGTCGATTCGCAGGGGAGGAAGTACAGAACGAAGTGCCCCAGAGATCGGTACTGGGATCGATGCTCTGGAAATGTGTGTTCGATGGGGTTTGTGGTATAGTATGTGAGGAGGGAAGTAAGATTATAAGGAGAGGCCGAAACAGAAGGAAAGGCAAAGAGGATGTGTTGGAAAATTGTGGGGAAAATAGAGCAATGCGGATTGAAAATAGCGGAAGATAAAAAAAAATTTCGTATGGAGGAGGCGATGAAATACCTAGGTGTGGTTGAATAGCCAACCATCCTTCAAGCACCATCTGGTGAAGGAGCAGAGAAGACGAAAGTAAGGGCAGCATGACTAGGGAAACTGATGTGTAATGTGAAAGAGCCGGGAGAATGGAGAAGGAAAGTTATTGGTAGGACGATTGAGCAGAGTATACTTTATGGAGCAGAGAGGTATACTATTGGTAGTGGTGCAGGGGTACAGGACATCAATGTAAATGATAAAAAAATATAATAAAATAGAAAATTAACCATAACGAATGGGTGGAGGTCTGTTTCGTGGAGGATTTCTTTTCAGAATACATTCGTGAGATAAAAAGGAGTTTCCTGTTTTTCGGGGTTCCTGGCTCTTCCTGGATATAAAAATATCATTCGACAGAGATTCTTCAGATACAATATTCGGTATATGTCGATAGATGTCGCGTAGGACTGTCGGTCCTAGAAATGGTTCTTGATCGGCAAATAGTCCATCCCATTGTTGCTCCACAAGGGGAAGATGCGTGATGCTTCTAGCGCGTTATAATGGCTGGTAAATGCCTAATTTGTAGAGAGTCCATAGATAGAGGAAGACCCGTGAATCGTGTAAATCCTGCTTCAAACCAGTTTGTAATGAACACTCTGTAGATCAAATGTTATGTCAAAAGTGGAAACAATAGAAAATTTGACCTTAAATATAACACTAACTTTTTTTGTTATTATCTATACAATAAACAAATACTAAATACATTTTGAGTTTTAATTTTTTGCTATAAAACATTTATTTGCCTTTAAAAGTGATAGGGTTACCCGGGTACCTACACAAACGGTCATTTGCAGGTGATAATATTTTAAAAAATCACAAAATCACACACCCTAATGAACTTTAACAAATTAAATTCTCTTACCTAAAGGCGGGTGAATACTTGACGCATTTTACCCCAACTACCTGCTAGAAAGAAAAAGGTTCCTAATCCAACATGAATATTCGACACAGGATGTTCAGAAAACGTATTTCCTTAATCCCTTTATTGCCAATAAAATCTGCACTTTCCAATTTGATATTTTTATAATTAACAGGTAAATTTCTTACACTTAGGTACAATTTTCTCAGTTTTGTTAATAATTGTGAGTTTTAATGTTGTTTTTTTAAAATGAGTATAATTGAAAGTTGTCGTAATAGAGATTTGCTATTGTTAGAAAATAATACATTTTCTAAAAGTAGTAGGTAAGGTTAGGTTAGGTTAGGTTAGATACTTATATAAAAATAAATAGTCTTAGCAAAACAGCAAAAATTAAAGACCAAAATGTAAAAAATAAAATTGCGTTTCTAGAACGAATGATTTTATTACCTACTTACCTGTCTGTAGGTACCTAAATTCTTGCGTCGAAAATTCCTTATTTGTTGAGGTAAGAATGTTTATGAACTCTGCAGTGCAAAATATTTTCTTTGTTTTTTAAGTCCCTGATTCCCTTTATTCCTCGCAATTTTTTAACTTTACTGATAAAAGTAAAAGTGAATAGATTTTTGTTTAAAACTTGTATGTTAAAATAAAATACTCGAACGTGATGTAGTCAAAGTATAGTGAAAAAGTCAATAAGAAATTGACGTTGCTGAAGCATTTTCAGGCATTTCACACGCTGTTAAACATTTAAAGGTGATTTCAATTGAAATATATAGAACGGCTAGCATTGATGTAGATTTATTCAGTATAGCAAAGTATTCGAGGCCGAGTTCAATCTAATATTTAATCAAAACGACATTCCTATGCAGTGCATGATATAGGGATTCGAGCCACTTGGAGAAATGCAAGCTCTGTCAGTTATTGTCATGAGAATGAAGAAGATTGCAATAGTCATAAAAGTAAATACGAGGGGTTTGCTAATAGTGTAAGGTAAGTAAAACATTAAATAAAATAAAATATGTATTGTTGACTCTACTTCTCTTAACTATTTGCACCTTTTACCTCTCCAAGTGCTTAAAATACGTCCGCGAATATATGTTGAACCACTACGCGCAATAACTGTGTTGAGTGATTCGTTTCCTGGAATTTCCACAATTGTAAGTGGGGGACTTCAGTACCGCAAATTTTTTGCGAAATGGGTTCCTAAGATGCTGTCTGAAACGAAAGAAACAAAAGACCAATCCAAACAGTGGAGGCATTTGCACTCCCCGAGTAAGCCAAAGAAATTCAAGCGAACATTCTCATTTAGAAAGTGTATGGCTACTGTGTTCTAGGACCGAAAAGGAGTTCTGTTGATGGAATTCATAAAACCTGGTTCCAGCATCACGGCAGCCGCATACTGTGCGAGTATTCTACGTCTACGACGGGCAACTCAGAATAGGCGGAGAGGAATGTTATCATTAGGCATTGTTCTCCTCCATGAAAGTACTGGGCCGTACACTGCAGCTGCCACCATGAACCTCCTGCAGCGTTTACAATGGGATATTTTCGATTATGCAGTAGGTATACAGTCCGGACTTCGCTCCCTTAAGTTTTTAACAAATTTGTTTACCTACTTGAAATTCTGGCTAGGAGCACAGCTTTTTAACACAGACGAGGCGCTGCAGCCCGGTGTACAAAGATGGTTGGTATAGGCGCCAGAGGCGACGTTCTATGAAGAAGGCATTGGTTGATAGCTGTGGTGTGTCGGTAAGTGTAACTAATAAAAAAGTTTTAGATTTGTAGTGTTGTTTCATTTCGTGACCAATCGGAAAAAAATAGACCTCTTATTATAATTATTACTTTTTGTTAGGATCATACAAAGAACCACAATTTCGAACATTAAAGAAAAAAAAACTAATTGTATAAAAACTAATTTCACAGTATTAAACCGCGGAGGTAACATAACACTCGAAGAAATACTGCACAAATACTAGAAAGAATGACAAAGGACTACGTTCAGACCGGCTGACAATAGAACATTTCCATTTTGTGAAAGGTGATTCTGTGAATACTCTAGTTGCCCCCTTTAACTGCAACCATAAAACACTAGAAATTCCAAAGAAGAGGTTTTCAATATAAGACTAATGAAACACATTAAAATTATTCCTCAAACTGATTCATACAAGAATTAATAGAAAAGTAGATATGGATATTTGGTGATAGTTAATTCGGAAGTTGGAAGAACAAAATTTCAATTTGCAACGATATGAACCAAAATATATATAATTGATTGTAATAGAGCATTTGATAAGGTACGTTACGAACATTTAATGGTTAGGTTAGATTAGGTTAGGTTAGGTTAGGTTAGGTTAGGTTAGGTTAGGTTAGGTTAGGTTAGGTTAGGTTAGGTTAGGTTAGGTTAGGTTAGGTTAGGTTAGGTTAGGTTAGGTTATGTTAGGTTAGGTTAGGTAGTTGCCGTGGTGTGCTGGCCACATGTGCGTTGGCTGGTATGCGAAAGGTTCTGTGTTCGATCTCCAGTACAGGTGAAAAATATAGTACGTTGGCTACATTTCGGAAGACAATTCAAACCACCGAAAGCCTCTTACTTTGCCGTTCGGATTCGGCGTAAAACTGTAGGTCCCAATTATCTGTGTCGAGAATTCTTAAGATACGCACAGTACAGATAATGACGAGAGGTATCCAATATTCGAAAAAGAATAGACACCAGAAGAAGAAGATTGTTTTTAAGATCTATTGTAATCAAAGAGCGAAACCAGAACAAATACCTTTGTAACTAAACTTCCACAACGTAAAGATTGGTACAATAATTGCACCACAAAACTTCTCTGACATAACCATAAAAAATATGAGAAGCTAGTAACGAAAATAAAGATAGGTTTGTATAAATCAAGATCGAAGTAAAAAAAGCCTTATACTTTAAAATGGCTTTGTAAGATATTACCTGCTGTAATTTTAATTTTCTACGAAATTGAAGCAAAGCTATTAATAAACAAATAAAAACATAGATACCAAAAGAATAGAAGCATTTGAAGTATGAATGTACGGTAAAATACTGAGTATATCGTAGACAGAGATATAGTAACAAATGTACAGAAAAAATTTGTACTTATTTTATAAAATGAAAATGAAATTAATTGTTGATGACCTTATTTTTTTTGTTCTAAAATATTTGTAATATTTAGTATGAAAATCAAACTCATACCAAATATTTAAATAAATCCATTATTTTTATTATATTCTTATTTATTTTATCTTGAAATATAATTATTATTCATACATATTAAAATATTAACCCTTTTAACATATAATTTATTGTGAGAATTAGTTTAATTACTGTTATTTTTTTTTTGAAATTCATAACAGAAACATTCAATAGTATACCTGTATATTTCGAAACTCGAAACAGCGAAGAAAATTTATTTATTATTCTAATAGGTAGCGTGTTTCAGAGCTACACTATTACAAGGCTCTTATCTGATCTCAACCGTGTTCTTATTACACTGTCACGTGAAATATGCCAATTCCCTTAATACTCTAAGTATACTCTATTATTGTCGTTGTCACATATACCTGCTTGCTGATAAATTGACTTTCTACACAAAAATTTGTATGTCGCAAACTATATCAGTTGCTATGAATTAATTTTCTTTGACCTACCACCAACATGTACGAGGTATCAACAACAGTAACGGTTGATTTCATAAAGAAACATAAAGGACACTTTAATACATATAATTCATTACCAACTGAAAGAATTCTTTAAGGTAAAAGGGTCCTTTAAAGTTAAAGTAAAATTTATGATATTCAGATTAACCAACACTAAAAAATACTTAAAACATACTTTTTGAAAAGGGTACCTACTTTAATATTTATTATGAAACCAAATGACACCAACAGCTACATACATATTTATTATGTTTAACCGATTTTTAAAGAAGTATTATTCAGGTTTTGGTAGACTGAAGCCACTGCATTGGACCAAATTGTTTCAAATGCTTTTGTAAAATACCCAAAACGTTTCTGTTTAGGATAAAGGTAAATGGAGGTTTTCCAAAGAATAATAGCGGGAACAAGATTATTATAAATGTAATATAAGTTCATAAAACAGAGTAAAATTAGGCAATTAGAAACGACTTTAACAAACGAACCACAAAAAAATTAAAAATATTTAAGAGGAAAATCGTAAAAAAGATACATGGATAAGTAAAAGCAAGAGCAGAACAATAAAGATTAATGAAATAGTTGATATACTGAAGAATGAAAACATAGCAAAAATAATTAAAGCATTAAAGATAAGGTGGTTTGGATATATAAAAAGGATGATGGATGGGAATTATGATAGAATGAAACTTGATAAAGACAAGCCAAAAGGAAGGTCAATAATACTGGATAAAAAAGACCACCTAGACGGGGATCTGGGAATCATGAAAGTAAAATACTGGAACGGAAAAGAGCAGGACACAAAGAAATGAAAGAAAGTGGCAGAAATTGCCAGAACCAATAAAAAAATCTACAGAGAACCACATAATATCGTGTGGAGTGACTCACCACTAAATAAAGATGAGTCAAAGAGCACAATAAAGGAGGTTACTGTACCAAAAGAGGGAAGTATAATCTTGTTTATATACTAAGTGACAAAAATTCGAACACCCAGTTTAAATGAATTATTATAATAAAATTTGATGTGAATTTTTTTTTTTAGCCTTATCAGTTGAAGATTCCGGTTTTTATACTGCTTTTTTTGAAATCTACTAACAATCCAAAAATGAATATTGTAGCCGTAGTAAAGATCCAAATTTTGCAGATTTTGATTCTTGACATTCTTTACGATTGGTTACAATGCCTAGGGTACGGAGACCTGTACGATTTCCTCAACTTAGTGAGTTTGATAGGCGTCGTATAGTGGGATTTCGATAAGCTGGTTTTTCTTTCGGGAAATTGCAGTTAGAGTGCAAAGAAGTGTAGACACCGTGGTTAGGTGTTGTCAGGCATGGCTTCGAGAAGGCCGTACGTAAAGAGCAAGGGGCTCTGGACGCCTCCGTAGAACAACAGACCGTGAAGATCGCCGCCTAAGATTATTGGCCTTAGGGGACCGTTTCTCCACTAAAAGATCCATTGGAAATGGATGGTTTGCAGAGCACGGAAGAACTATTAGCATGCGAAGTGTTTACCGACGAATAAGACGTTTTGGCCTGTCTTCATACCGACCACATTGGGTCCTCCCTTTAACTCCAGAACACCGATGTAATCGCCTTGAGTGGTGCAGAGAACGGTCACTCTGGGATCAGGAATGGAACAGTATTGTCTTTAGTGACGTGTCTCGATTTTGTTTAGTCATACACGATGGTCGAGCGAGGGTTAGAAGATGACGTGGTGAAAGGAGAAATCCACGTTTTTTTGTTGAAAGGCATGTTCAGCAAACTGTTGGATTTTTGGTTTGGTGTGCTATAGCTTATGGTTCGGGATCACCTTTAGTCTTCATCAGAGGTAACATGAACGCGCAGCGTTATATTCAAGAAGTTTTAGAATCCCACCTTTTACCCTATCTTGACACCCTGGCAAATCCAACTTTCCAACAAGATAATGCCCGACCACATGTCGCAAGAGTCACTTCTTTCAACAAAATGAAGCCACATTGTTACCTTGGCCACCAAGATATCACGACTTATCTCCAATTGAGCACATGTGGGATATGATGGGTAGGAGGTAGCTCAATTTGCAACGTCCTCAGACTAGAAGAACTTCGTGAGGAGTTGGTGGTTGCCTGGTATGCCTAGGCATGTTGGAGAATGCGTAACACATCGGGGTGCATTCACACATTATTAAAGGTTAAAGGGTTTTGAAGCAATGCAATCATTTTGAATTTTTTATCATTTACTTGTACAAAATTTTATAAAAATAAATTAATTTATTTTTATGTCACTTAGTATATAAGGTAAAGTTGTTCAAGAAATAGTGTTGGGAGCTTAAAGTGTGAATATGACATGTACTTACCATTATGTCTTCATCTAGCTACTGTAGATTTATTAACAAGTGGTTTCTTACAACTATATTGTATATTAGAAGAGATTCTGTTGAGTTTTACCTAAAGGAATTTATACATTAAGTGGATAAAGTTGGACTAAACTCAACTAAACCCAAGAATATACTTAAAGAAGTAAAAATATTGGAAATAAATAAATACAAAAGCTTAAGATATTAGGTTAAGCGGTTCGTCACGCATGTAGTTATATCTACCTCCATAGCAATATTGGAATTTTGCCGACAATCCATCGGTAATTTCAGTTAAGGTTACAAATGTGCAGTTGACCCTTGTATGTTATATATTTTTCATCATTAGGTGATTTTTTTTTCTCCTTAGCTATGCAGTACTGATAAAGTCTAAGGAGAGAGAAACACGTGACTGCGGCTGCATATGCGGACTTTAACCCTCTCTTGTTTTTTATTTAATTGTTTCCTGTATTTCTATTAATACACTTAAAATATTTTAAAATAATTAAACCGTAAACCTTCAGATCTTTGAAATACCCGAAATACTTATTAACTATTTTTAAAAATGAAATTATAAAACAGAAAGCTGTATTTTTTTTATTTTGTAGTGAAGTTTAATTTTTCGAATCGGATTGCGTCTTATTTTTACGACAAACATCGGCTTGTACTTATATATTTCAATTAATAATTTTCTCTGTACTTTTTACTGCTTCCATATTTTATTTTGGATTTTTTCTGTTCCGTACCGAAAGCACACAGGCGAAAAATTACTGAAATTAGGTCAGCGTAAAAATCAACGTAAAAATCAACTTTTACTACAATTTATGAACCCTGTCGGTGAATTTGATAAAAATATCAGAGTATCAGTAAACATAAATCAAAATGGTTTCAATATTGTACTACTGTAATATGTGGATATATGCCAAATGTTAAAATATTGAATTTAAAACCGTATGATTAAATTACCAAAAAATATGAAAAAATCGCGTATATCTTTTACTCATTTCTGCAAGTAATATTCTAGATAAGATTCAATAAAAAACCAAGTCAAACCACAGACTTAAAAAAAAGTAATTACTGCAACTAGTTTCGGTCTGAATCAGACCATCACCAGGCTGTGATGAATAAACTGGATTAGTATACAAGAAATAATTATTTGAACAGTATGCTAGACAAAGTTAATAGTGATAAAGTGCAATACAGTTCAATTATCAAATATAATTAGGTATGTGTCAACAGAACAAAAGTTTTAATAAAGTATGAGAGTTTCAAAAGTTTAAACTATAGTGATAATCCAATCATTTATAAGTCTACAATATTAAAAACATCTCAGGTTAAATAAATTAACAAAGTTGAAGTTAAATTTAAAAGTATTTTTTTACTTAGTAGATGATGAGATTTCATTTAAAAATATTAAACTGTTGAGTAGATACTTAGGGAGTTCTATACTTTATACTAACCTTGTATGATTGGTTTCTATCAAAAAATGGACTGGAAAACACTTGCTAATATAATTTATGGAATTTACACGCTGCAAAAATGTTATACAACTATTCGATATTCCAGCGGTCAAATATATCGCAAAACTCGTGGCATCAAAAAAGTAATCTTGCTGTATCCAGTGCATCCTTAGTGATTCACTAGCAAAGACATAAATCTGTGTACATATTAGTCTTTGATGACACAATTGATAGAAAATAGAAAAGCAGAGATGGCAGCTTCTGAAGTCGTCACGAAAAATATGCAATAAATAAACATTGGAATTCATATATAATGTTTTCTTAAATATTCAACACCCAATTAGGTAAAATGTTGAATCTGGAACCGTTGGCGAAACTGATACCGAAAACCGTTTACACTACAACTACACCACTAAAAATAGATTAAATAAGGACAAAGGACCTATACCAGATAGTCCACTTTATAGTTTATTATAAGAAAACTTATTGTAAAAATGTTTTCGCGCTAAAAATTGGCTTTGCCGCCAAAAGATTTACCGCGAAAACATTTGGCGCTAAAAATGTTATATATATATATAAGGTTAGTTTGTAGACATAGCTTTAGTTTACCTTCGGTCTCTGAAGAAGATAACTTGGTTATCGAAACGCGCGTAAGGCATATAAAAGTGTGTGTTGGTGTAGTGGTAGTGTAAACGGTTTTCGGTACCCAATTAGGTAACATTTTCATCGAGATAAATCAGAAATTTCCATACCAGCGACCTATTAACAAGATATACGGTACGTACTCAAAAGACAGGGGATGATGTTCATGACAATGTGCTCATCCAGGTAAACTTGCTATATAATTACTATCCCCATCTTTCACTTTGAGTGACCGTATGCCTTATGTTTACATGGAACTGTATATCGAAACTATCTTATAAGAAAATTTTTTTATTGAATAATGTGTAATTAGCTATTTAGTTAATTTTTATGAGTCTTTGTATAAATATTCACACGCCACCTATCGGTCGAGTTCTGATATATATAAAAAAAATAAAAGATGTATGTACAGAAAAACGTTTATTGGGCCCGCTAGTTTAGTTATTAAAGACATTTATATTAAAACGGATTCTATAATAAACTCCTGAATAAACTTTCTTCACTTTTATGATTTATGTACCGTAAAAATATTCACAAACTGAGTACGCCAAAGAGATCGAAACAGTGATGAAAATATGGGCCTTAAATTCACTTTAAAATATAAAACAACCTTTCGAAGGAAATTTTGCATTCAGCTCGTTATATCGCTAAATCAAGTTTGGCGTTTCCACAGACTATTAATTTTAAACAAAACCGTAAATTTCAATATAATTGCTATTAAGTTTGCAAGTAAAAAGTTTATGATGGGTAAGAGATTTGAGGGCCATATGATAGTAAAAATATAGAATCATAGGCACATACAAAATATGTAATATACGTTTGGGAAACCCAGTTTTTAAGTCACAAACTTGATAAAAACAACAAACATAATTTATGTTTATCAATCATTTGAAACTAATAATCTTGACTGTAACACTAGAGATGTTTTCATACATTTTTTTTGGTTATCTGTGGATATTAAAATAAACACTTCACTATACTATGTGCTAAAATATTTTCATTATTGAACATTACTAAGAAAAAAATTAATTTTATGTTGTCCATGGCTTCGCTCTTCAGATGTTACTATAAAAACCTCGGTAAATATACTATTCATATTTTCCTGGTTGTAATAGTACTACCTATAAAATAATAAAAATAAAAAGTAAGTATTCGCTACAAAAGAAGATGTACTATAAATCTGTTAGAATTGTTGACATGGTACTTAGGTACTGAAATTGTACTTTAAAGAAGTTTAAAATACTTTTTAAACACCTTTTAAATATATATATGTTTTAAATGAGAGTTTATAATTCTTTAAAGTTTGCAAAACTTCAGTTTTAGTTTTATGTTTATAGTTTAGTTTTAGATTTATGAAATAACACATGAGGCGAAACGTAAAATTAATTGATTGTTGCCAAGAAAATAATTTGATTTTATGATGTAATGGTTCAAGAACTTTTAAATATACAGCGCCATCCCCAAAGTTAGCAACAAATAGATAATTTATTTATTTTCAATAAAAAGTCAAACCTTACAAAAGTTTGTGCAAAAACTAATAATATACCAAGAATATGTCAGGCATAATTTGGAGGAAAATAATAAAGTGCTCTTGTTCCATTAATCATCCAAAAATTTTAATTAAAAAAATTGTTCATGATTAAAAATACATTAATATTTGAATTCTCAATCCAGAAGAAATTTAATTTTTTAAATTTTTTTTTAAATTGGTGGCTCAAATAAAAGATATTTGCTCCTTATTATCATTAAAGAACGTCTTATTTAACAGTTTATTTAAAAGAGCTTGCAATTTACAAACTGCCCCATTATTGTGATAATTATGGTCAATTTTTTTATTCATTAGGAGACATCAACATTTTTGGTGCAAAGTTTATTTTGTTTTTTTTGTTAGCGCCAAAAATTGCTCAAAACCAATCCAGCCTCTGCAAGAAGAGTTGCTGACTTTCGACGCATACAATGACCTGTATATTTCTCAGGATCACTTATACCCAGATATTTCGTTATAATGGACGGGATTTTTCCAAACGTGTTTTTTCCTACAGGTTGTACAGTACATTGACCCTGTCTATAGGTCAGAAAAAGCCTTTTTTCTGAGCAACCACGTGGCCGTAGTGTATAATGTCGTATTAGCTTTATTTGCTCCTTATTATCATTAATGAACGTCTTATTTAACAGTTTATTTAAAAGAGCTTGCAATTTACAAACTGCCCCATTATTGTGATAATTATGGTCAATTTTTTTATTCATTAGGAGACATCAACATTTTTGGTGCAAAGTTTATTTTGTTTTTTTGTTAGCGCCAAAAATTGCTCAAAACCAATCGGTATCTTAACAAGTATATCTTTTGCAATAATATTACTGCACTCAACATCAAAATTTAATTACTATCTCAACACAGATTGATTACATATCGTTGGTGACAATCTTTGTTTCAATAATAATTCTTTTAAGCTGGCTATGGAAAACAAATGAATGTTTGATATATCATGATGATATCAAAACAATAATTAATGTTAAAAATCTTATTACATAGTTATTGTTATTTTTTATTTTATTATCATGTGATAATAAATTTTTTATTAATAACATTAATATGCTTACGAAAGAAGAAAAAGTTGATATTGTTTTGTTGTGTGGGGATAACACTCAAAGCAGACAAGTTGTGAACATCTTCAATGCCAGGCATCCCAACATCCCAACACGTATTTTAACAAAACATATTTTATGTCATAATAGTTGATTATTGTGTTTTTATTGCTTAGTTACCAACTATCTAATGTTGTACTTTATGCCCGTGCGGGCATAAAGTTCACTTTATGGCCCGCACGGGCATAAAAAGAAATAATTTTTTGTTTAACTTATTTAATTACCTTTACTAATTATAATTACAAACGGAATATAGTAATATATGTAAATATTCGATGAACATTATTTTGACAAATTAACATAAAATTGGCAGTTCTGAAAAGATCCGGAGATAGTTATTCATGTTTCATTGTTTGAGTATCAAATTTCATTAAAAACGTCTCGTGCGGTGCCTTATAAATAAATTTTAAAACATCTTCTCTAGACAGAATTTTAGACTTCTTTGCTTTGAAGCCTTTTGAAGTTTGTTTCAAATATTCCATTAACTTATAGTAATTAGCAATGTTAATATTTTTATTTACTATTAAAGTCTTCTTTACCATGGAATATTTGAACTAAAAAGGACTCGGAGCAAATCCAAGCAACACAGTTTCATTAACATCTTTTACGTAGTTTTCTTGCATCCAATTTAATACTTTTTGGTATTCCATATCGTAAACTTCTTTAGACAGATTTTCAGTTGCTTCCTTTGCTTTTTAAATAATTTCGTCAGGAATTCCAAAATCTTCGTCCATTTTGACTTCTTACTTTGAAACATGTAACAATTATTGCGATTTTATGACATTTACGTTTGTCAACATTCACCTAGCAACGATATTGCCTACTATGGCTTGTCCAGTATAAATATAATTGCACGTCGTTCGTTTGCTACTGTCAATCAGCGGAGGGCCTCTGGCCCTCGGGTGCGTAAGACGTCTATTTATACCCTTGATACATAAATAACTATTAAACAAACGGGCAGTATTAATAATAATTCAATAAGCCTCACGCAAACACAAAGGTTTCTACAAAGATAGAAGAGAAAATGTGTTTAACGGCAGTCGAAAATGTTAAGATACCAAATAAACAGATATCAAGATCTCTTGATGTACCTTGTACTACCGTTCAAAAAATCTTAAAGAAAAATAAGTTTAAAGCTTTTAAAATACAAGTTTTGTTAAAACGAAGAGTTTTTTTATTATTCTTAATAAGATGGACTTCCAAAAAGTAAGTGTTAGTACAATCAATTTAATTTTAAAATACAATTTATTAATACTTGAAAGGGATTATTCCGAGGTTTCAGTTTTTGGCATGATATAGGGAGAATAAGGAGAAAATTCACGGTTCCCAATAAATATATAATGAAGTAATAAAGCAATATTTTCTGCTAATGGAGCAGTAAATTTACAGAACTGTAAGTGGTAGGCTACAGAAAATCCTAATTTCACTATAGAGTACAAAAAATAATATTCATATAAGGACGTCATGTAAGGATGTGGCGAGATAAACATCATACTGAGATGCAAATCTTTTTTCTTATAACCTGATTACAAAACAATTAGAGAAAATTAAAATTTCTTCTAGATGGCCGTGACTTTAAATCTTGATCTATTTTTTAGGATGAACCACTTTTTTCAAATAAAATTCTTTGATATTTATTGAATTAAGGGCACTTTCCCCTCTACTCAAAATCAAATTTTGGTATAATAAAATAAAAATAATGAAAGTTCGTATTTTATTTAGAATATATTCATATACAAGACATTCATACGTTGATTTCAATACGTTGTAAATGTTGTATTTTACCTATTTTATTGTTTTACATAATTTTAATATGTGGTAATGTCTCTTCTAACCAGATTTTTATCAATTAGACGAGGTAACTTGCAAGAAGAAACCGCTCAGTTACTGATTTTAATAAACAATTACACACTTACCCTACGGTTTTTTAAAAGTACAATCTTTTATCCTTTTTTATTATTTTACTAAGTGTGTACAAAGCCTGCAGCCTTCAAAATTTGAAATGCACTGCGTATATTACGCGTTTTCGCCACATTTTGTTGGTGCATTTTTAGTTTCAGGTGAAGTAAAAGGTAAAATTTATGGTACTAACCCTTACTGTGTGAAAATTCATGTTATTCAGAACAATAAACAACTAAAAGGTTGTATTAACTTTCACTATTTATTCTATAAATTGCAATTACAGCTGTTTCGCTATAACTAGCATCGTCAGATTGACATATTGAAATTACATGTTTGTTTGTAACTAGGTACTTGATGTTGATAGGTAGTTAAGGCTAGACCAAGTAAGGAAGTAATAAGACATAACAATATTAAAGCCTAGATGTTATTAGCCCTAAGGGATTATCCTGGATGTATTTCCCTCTAAGATCAGTATAACTGTGCAATGATATAGAAAAACCAGGAAAAAACTATATCCTGCTGATCTTTACAATAACTTAATATATTTGTGTTATAATTACGTCTTATCTATGTATAAAATGAAGACTCAATCAAAGTAAACAGTTTAATAGTGGTGAACTTCCAAGATTTATTTGTTCATTAACTACTTTATATTGTTGATCTGCTATATGTCTTTTGATTTCAAGTTCTTCGAGGAAATCTAAATTTTGTTTTTTATCACAGGTGTGTAATATTTGAATGTCATTAGTGTGTATGAGTGATTGTGGATGTTCAAGAACGTGTTTGGCATAGTTTGACTTATCTGGTTGTTGTAATCTATATGCTCTTAAATGTTCATTGAATCTTATTTCAAAATTTCTTTGTGTTTGACCTATATATACAGCATTACATTTTGGACAATTAATTTTGTAAACACCAGATTTTTTTAATTTAGGTAATTTTGTTTTAACATTTAACAATTTTGTACCAACATTATTGTGTGATTTGAATGAAATTATTGCAGATGTTGCCGAAGATATTATTTTTGAAATTGTATTAGAAATATTTCCACAATATGTAATACTTTTATAACTTTTAATTTCTTTTGGTTGTTGAGGGAATATTAGTTGTAGTGACACTTTCTGTTCTTTCTTATTAATTAATTTATTTAAAAAGCTATTAGATGAAAGAAATATCCATCCAGGTATAATATCAGATATAATTGACCTATTTAATGTATGCATTAGCCAAAATTATTTTACTTTTGATCAGAAAGTATATATTCAAAATGAAGGTCTTCCAATGGGAAGTCCCATTTCTCCAATTTTAGCAAATATTTTTATGGATAATTTAGAAAGCAAAATCTTTAATTCTACTTATAAAAACAATATTGTATTTTGGTATAGATATGTTGATGATGTGTTAGCAGGTTTTGTAGGTAGCGAACGGCAGTTAGATATATTTTTTAATTATATTAATACCTTGCATCCTAAAATTAATTTTACTTTAGAAGTTGAAGAAAATAATTCAATTAATTTTCTAGATTTAAGAATTGAAAAAGTTAATAATTCATTAAATTATTCAATATACAGAAAACCTACACAAACAGATGTAACCATACCATATAATTCAAATCATCCTATATCACATAAATTAGCAGCTTATAATTCTATGATACATAGAGCATTTTCAATTCCAATGAACAAAAATAATTTTAATAAAGAAATTGAGATTATAAAACAAATAGCAATATCTAATGGCTATCCAATACATTTGATAAATAAATTAATTAATAAGAAAGAACAGAAAGTGTCACTACAACTAATATTCCCTCAACAACCAAAAGAAATTAAAAGTTATAAAAGTATTACATATTGTGGAAATATTTCTAATACAATTTCAAAAATAATATCTTCGGCAACATCTGCAATAATTTCATTCAAATCACACAATAATGTTGGTACAAAATTGTTAAATGTTAAAACAAAATTACCTAAATTAAAAAAATCTGGTGTTTACAAAATTAATTGTCCAAAATGTAATGCTGTATATATAGGTCAAACACAAAGAAATTTTGAAATAAGATTCGATGAACATTTAAGAGCATATAGATTACAACAACCAGATAAGTCAAACTATGCCAAACACGTTCTTGAACATCCACAATCACTTATACACACTAATGACATTCAAATATTACACACCTGTGATAAAAAACAAAATTTAGATTTCCTCGAAGAACTTGAAATCAAAAGACATCTAGCAGATCAACAATATAAAGTAGTTAATGAACAAATAAATCTTGGAAGTTCACCACTATTAAACTGTTTACTTTGATTGAGTCTTCATTTTATACATAGATAAGACGTAATTATAACACAAATATATTAAGTTATTGTAAAGATCAGCAGGATATAGTTTTTTCCTGGTTTTTCTATATCATTGCACAGTTATACTGATCTTAGAGGGAAATACATCCAGGATAATCCCTTAGGGCTAATAACATCTAGGCTTTAATATTGTTATGTCTTATTACTTCCTTACTTGGTCTAGCCTTAACTACCTATCAACATCAAGTACCTAGTTACAAACAAACATGTAATTTCAATATGTCAATCTGACGATGCTAGTTATAGCGAAACAGCTGTAATTGCAATTTATAGAATAAATAGTGAAAGTTAATACAACCTTTTAGTTGTTTATTTTTCTGAATAACATGAAGTAAAAGGTGGTTATAAAGAATAAATTTATATTCCCCATAACCAATAACAAATAACATTTCCATTTAGTGCTGACTTTAGGAATGATGCTGTATTAAGTTTAGAATAGACCTTGGTATCTGTAACCCTTTCGCTTACTTTCTCTCTCTGTGAAATTAATATGGAAATATGGAGAATTGTTGTTTAAGCTAATAATAAACTAATTGTTATATTTACAAAACTATCCTTGATTAGTAAATAATATAATTATACCTAATAATACCACCATATGCTAAATACAGTTAATGTAGTTATTTATAGTTATTTATGTACTATCGGCTTCAGAATAGCATATACATTTTCAAACTCAAATCGCTTACATTGAATTAATTTTAAGAACGGCCTATTTATTGTGTAAAACCAATCACGGTTTAAATAATAATAAATTTGAAATCAGTTAAACAGTTGTCCACGCCCACATCTTTAATGTTTGTAGCATAAGGTATTTTATTGACAAATTGTCTGTCCCTTTACCTCTCTACTGATTCCTTTTTTACTTCACTTAGTTTGGAACCCTCGATAATAAATGTTTGTTTGGGATTAAAATCTCTTTTTAAAACATTTTTTTTTTAGGTAGGTTGTTAGAAATAATAAATAACATTCCATAAAATGAAAGATAAAATATAAAAATATTTATTTTGGAATCTTCAACAGTTTCTAATAAATCTTGATGGTAACAATTTTAATTGTTTTTATGTTGAATTTAATATTCTAAAAGGATTTTTGTTAACGTTTTTCTGTTACGTTTACATTTATTTATTTTATATTTTATTTAGTAAATAAATAGGGTGGTAAAAATCAAAATGTAGCAATACATTTTAAAAATGAGTCGTCAACGACAGTGTGAAAAATGTAATAAATATCTAATATACATAGATATAATAATCAAATATTTAGGTTGTTTTATAATTGATTTATTGTTCTTTGTGTAAAATAAATTATTTTTTATAAACAACAGACTTGTTTTTTTTTTGATAAATATAATTTATTATGCTTAAAAATGTTTTTGGATTCGCTTTAGTTATACAAGAAAGCACACGTAAAAAAATACGCCAAGGATTCTACCTCTGTGGTGTGAAAATGTGTAGATATTATTATTTTGTGTGAATTTGTAGATTATATATTTCAGTGCAAAAAAAACCTATTTATTCGGGACATGACCGACCCTTGTAAATAAACTTAATTCCAAAAACCATTCAATGTAGGCGTTTTAAAAATTGCAACTTCTATGTTATTGAAGAAGGGCGTTTTTATAACTTAGTTAAACGAAATTTACATTTAACATGTATATGCTATTCTAAAGCCGACTGTACAAGGACAAAAAACTGTCTGTTATAGTCGAGCATGCAGGCGAGACAATAGACAGTTTTTCACCGAGATGCATATTACTTTTTTCGTCGTCTTTTCTGAAAGTAAGAACCCGCTTAAGTCCCACTCCCCTAACTGCAGACTCGATCATAATTTAAATAAATTAATAAAAAATCTATTCTGATTTAAACTGTAACAACTCCCTATCAAAATCATACACTACAAAATACAGTTTGTGAAATAATTATTATGTTTAAAGCCCAGATAATTTCCTAAATACTTCATTTGACAACAGCAAATAAAGAGACCAATTGTTTTTATAGAAGAATTTGAACAAGTGAGTGAATTTAAATAAAATGATTAATATGATGAATTGACAGTTCATGAGATAAAAACCGAACTTAAAAAGGGGGACAGCAAAAACAATTTTTCTCATACAAAGGTAAATTATGAGAAGTAGACCTTCAAATTATTATTTTAAAAACGAACATTAATGGATGAAAATTTTCTTTATATTTTCAGATTAGGAGCATATCACCCCAATAATAATTTTATTATGAAAAAATTTTAATAAAAAACACAGGTTAACAGGTCTACTTTGACAACAGTATCACCATTCGGAACTACGTAAATAATCCTGCCAGTCTCACAAATCTAAGAAAATGGTCCAATCTCCGCTCTCGAACGGCATCATAGCAACCACAGCGGACGAAAGGAGTTTGCGGACGAAAAGTGTTTGCGGACGTAAAGTACTTTTCTTCAAAAATGGCAGATTTTTCATCCGGAAATTAGTACGTAAAATAAAACTTTTCGTAGAGGCCGAAGAAAAAATATTTAACTTACGACCACACCTCTAAACCGTCAATAACACACAATCTACAACCTATGTAATGTATCTCTTTACGCACGTAAAATAGTCGCACGGCGTCCCTAGCAACCACTTAGCAACAATAGACGTCGCTATTGTAAATTTCCTATTTACATAGGTATTTGAAGGTAAATTTAATACTACATATAAATGGCAAATTTGATTCGTTTCCATTAACCCTACTTTCTGTCTGTATAAATGGATCATAATATAAATGTACTTAATTACGTTTCCCAGATTAATTTACGTTATTTTTATGTAATTAAGTTAATTATTTTAACATTTATAAAATTAAATATTACCGAGACAATTTTTAAAAATACTTACAAAGCTGTTTCAACTTGTGGACACAATCATAACATATAAAAGACACTTTTTACTCGTTTTGTACTATAATGAATTTAATGAATTTAACTCCACCCAATATAACTAATGTTAAGTATTTAATTATTATACAATAAAATGATTAAAAACATCTATTGTTGCTCTTGATTAATTATTATTAACAAAAAGATTATTAATGCAGGTACAAGTAGGTCGAAGGTAAAGTATAGTACGTAACTATTGCTGTAAAGCATTTTACGCACTCACGGAATTACGCACTCGCCGCTACGCGGCATCGTGCGCAACTATTCCATTCGTACGTAAAATGCTATTTACCACACACGTTACGTAATATACTATTACATTCTCTTGTCAAATTCGTTTTATTGTCAAGAAATATACAATTTAGTGATGTACAGTTATACCATTTTAATTTTGGTCAAATTTAATATGTTCAGCAATTTAATAGCAGTCGAAATTAATTGCCGTAATTTTTAATCATTGAATTAATGAACAATTTATTATTGAAATGAATAAACCTCATTATTTTACCTCATTATTTATTAATAATTATGAATTATTTCTGTGTAAAACCTTCCAAATGTTGAACTTAATCATATTGTTTTGTAATCATATTTGATTGATAACTTTAATTATATTGCCTATTAAAATTTGATAAAAAAATAGAAGTTTAAATTAATTGCTAGCAATATTTTTAGAAATAAACAATGTCTGTGTTTTATTTTCGTAAATAATATAATAAGCAAATTATCATTTAATTCAAGACTTATTAAAGTAGAACCCAACTGATATGAGTTATCAATTACAAGAGGGAAAGTTTCAAGGAGCAGCCAGAAATTATGGCTACCCTAGATATTAAAAACCTCTTCGATTCGGTTGGAACCTAGGGCTAATTTTTAAATAAATAAATTTCGGCTTACCGAACTATTTAATATAACTTTTGAAGTGCTACTTAATCAACCGCGTGCCTTCATTACCAAGATAGGTAAATTTTGAACAGGGCCAAACAACATCGCGGTAGGAGTCCCTTGTACCGTCGCGCTTCTTTAATTACTGTTTACGTCGGATTTCCCTACAGACAGAAAATTATTTAACTGCGCTGTATGTGGATAACGTAGCAATAGTGCGAAAGCAGTCACATCGGATATTCCACTGCAGTACAGAAACTTGAAGATTGCATCATAACAATAAGATCATCCCATACATGACATTTAATAAAATAAAACAACACTTTGGTCCTGTACTGAAAAATCAAAGCGAGAAGCTCAATATAAAAGGTAAAAAGTGAGAGCATAATATTATGCACAAGCTTCATATCGACAGTGAAATCAGTAAAGCATATTATGCCATTAGATGACTCTATGCTCTATGATTTGCAGAAGTAGAAAATTACCGACGAAGTTGATAATTCTACTTTACAAAATATCTCATAAGAACAATGCAATTATCAAAAAATTACAGCGGTAATTGTACTGCGAAAATTGCAACGTCGCCATAACATCCACACGTTTGAAATAAATGCCATGTAGACTTTAAAAATAGAAAAGGAACGTGGTGTTTTGGTGAAATACATGGCGACAGTTTATGAATTTTCTTTAATTGTAAAATATTTCAATGAATTACCAGATAATTTTGTATTGAAGCGTGATACCTTATACAAATTGCATTTAGTTATTTTTATATTTTATAAAATGAACGGCAATTTTTATCCACTCGAACAATAATAACATGTAAGGGTACGCTCACACTGAAGCCGACTATTTGCGATTATGCACGATTGCGATTACGGACGACTTTTCACACGACTTCGTCGTACGACCAGAGTGCACACATTGAAACATGCTTATCGGACATACTCGGAGATTTCCCTTGGTGTGTGTAGTTACTACATTTAAAGATGGATCCATTATTTTATTTGCCTGAAAACAATCTGCTACGATGTCGAAGGCGTCAGAGGAGGATGGAATGGTTTAACGAAATATATACAGTGTGTAAAAGCCAAATGGAATAAATTCATTATTTCGGTTACTGTACATATTTATAAAAAGTCCCGAAACACGTCAAATTTAAATTATAACTTGACATTCTTTAACGTGAAAATGCAACCCCTACCTTCAACCCCCTTAAAATGACAGGTACAACCCCCAATTTTTTAAATGGGAAGTATAGGCTTGTGATATATCATTTGAAAGGTCTCTTCATTCTCTATTCAAAAATGTTATTGTTTTTAAATTTGATGCAAAAATTAACATAAAAAAATTAAAATCATGTTGTTACCGAAATTCGCTAAAATATACTCGAAACTTATTACAATATACTTAAAACTTATTTCCCGTTTAGGTCTTGATAATGAGAAAGTGAACAAAAACCATAGCAATGAGGTTTTTAGATGGTAACCATTAAAAAACTTTAAAGAATTTCCGTAGCAACGCTATTTTAACAAGCAGTAGTAAATTGTTTTATTTAAGTTGTCATTGTTGTAATTTAAGTATAAAGTTTGTTCAATTCAGTTCTGAAAAATGGTTAGATTAACGGAAATGCATAAAATAACAGTTTTACAAATGATTGGTTACGGAGATAACATCCGAACACAACAGGAAGTAACTCGCCTATTTCATGAGAAATTTTCTAATTTACCGCCTATATCCCAAGGAACAATAAGTAAAATAGAAAAGCAGTTTCGCGAGTTTGGTCATGTAAGGCAGATAAAAAAAGCAGCTGCCAATGCACTGAGTGATGAACTCAAATTAGATGTGTTGCTTGAGTTTCAGGAAAACCCACATACATCGAGTAGACAGGCATCCACTACATTTAATGCTAGCCATACATCGATAGCAAACATATTAAAAGAAAATAAATTGCATCCGTATAAGATGATACCTACTCAGGAGCTCATGGAAGACGATTTTGATAGGAGAATTTTTTTTTTTGTGAGCAAATGATGGACATTTTGGATAACAATATTATACAATTAGAAGACTTTACTTAACGGTCATGCTAATCGGCAAAATTGCCGCTACTAGTCCACGAAAAATCCTCACTGGATGAGAGAAGAACACACTCAATACCCTCAAAAGGTTAATGTTTGGGCAGGGATTGTAGGGAACAATATCATTGGTCCCTTTTTTATTGAGGGCAACTTGAATGGCAACAATTATTTGGCACTACTTAAAAATGATGTCATTCCACCGTTGGCAAATTTATATCCTGATCCAGGTAACCCTCAAGTTCCAGCGAATACGATATGGTTTCAGCAGGATGGAGCACCACCACATTACCAACTTAATGTCCAGCAGTACCTCGATACAATATTTCCCAATCGGTGGATAGGGAGGCGAGGATCGATTGAATGGCCAGCGCGATCACCTGATCTTACATTATTAGATTTCTTTTTATGGGGATATGTGAAGAGCCATGTGTACAAAACTAAACCTTCTGATTTAAATGACTCAAAAGAACGAATAAAGCTTGCGATTAGGTCGATCAGGCCTGATATGTTAAATAATGTTAGAAGACAGTTTTATTTGAGATTAGGATGTTGCCAACACGTTCGCGGAAAACATTTTAAACATCTACTTCATTAACATTCATAGTTCTTTTTCGTGTTCTACATTTTATTACGTTTTGCATTACATTTTAGTTTTTGATTGTATTGTAGCGAATTTCGGTAACAACATCATATTAATTTTTTTTTATGTTAATTTTTGCATTAAATTTAAAAACAAAAACATTTTTAAATAGAGAATGAAGAGACCTTTCAAATGATATATCACAAGCCTATACTTCCCATTTAAAAAATTGGGGGTTGTACCTGTCATTCTAAGGGGATTGAAGGTAGGGGTTGCATTTTCACGTTAAAGAATATCAAGTTATAATTTTAATTTTACGTGTTTCGGGATTTTTTATAAATATGTACAGTAACCGAAATAATGAATTTATTCCATTTGGCTTTTACACACTGTATGAAGAGAAAAGAGTTTGGCTAGTTCCATCACCTAATGGATGATTTAAAGGAAAACCCCACAAAGTTTTTTGAATATTTCCGTATGACTTTAGAAACTTTCAACTATATCTTGGAAAATGTTAAGTCTGACCTGACTAAATACAACAATTTTCGCCGTGTGATATCCCCTGAAAAGCGTTTGACTGTGACACAGAGGTAAGAAGATAAACAGAATATTGAACTATAACTCTTTATTTTTCAACATAAACTTTTTTTAAACAAATATATTTTTCAACAAACGTCTTTTAACAGAAATAGATTTCTCACGGATATAAAAATAAAGAACATCTCTTTGGTTGTTTTAGAGGCATTTTAAGACAGATTAGCTTCTTTTTTCGATTTTTCCTATGCAGAAAGCACGATTATACTGCAAAATCCAAACCCGTTTGGATCAAGTCGCTGGTCGATCCTATACGTGCGTAGTCGTACGAGCAAGTCGTCTGCAGTATGAGAACACATATGAATTTACATAAGTTGAGAACCTTCGTGTGTAATCGGACGACTACACATGACTTCAAGTCGCACATAGTCGGCTCCAGTATGAGCGTACCTTAATGACCTACGGATATCCGTATGTAGGTTGTACAGAATCATTGAGGACATAAGACATAAGAATGTCCTTTTGGAGAAGCTATTATCATTAACTGAGGACTCCAGTAGTCATTTAGTCATTACTTTAGTCAGAGATTAACTTATTAACTGATATGCAGCAAGTAGCACGCCAACATAAACAAATTGTCATTTCTAAAATAATGAGTCTGCGTGGTATTTATTTGCCCATCAGTTTTTAAGCAGGTGCGGATGTTGGTACAGAAATTCTCTGACCATCCGATGAAAGTCAAAACTGTTTTCGCATACATTTCAAGTAAAGAGTTTTTCTGTAACTACACAATAGTTTGAGAGGGACGACACCTATCAGATTCATTAGGATTTTCCAATGAAATCAATGTTTAACTTACAACAAATTAGTTTTGCATTTTTTGTGTATAGTAAAAGAATATATTATAGTATTTTTTCTACATTTGTTAATGATTTAACGATAAATATGAATAAGTTTGAACTAAACGACCTTCATTATTAATCTTCAGCTGTTGATGCTTTAACTACATTACGATAGAATCCGCAAAATTTATTTATTCGGTTAGAATGTGAATTGTTGATGGCGTTTTTATTTATGTAAATAGTGATAGGTATCTATAATTTTTTCTTACATCTATATTTTTAACTGATTAGAATTCACAAGGACAAAATGGTGGCATAAGGAAGGCCCATGACATGAACTTGACGTTAGATTCTCCATGATACTTAACATAATATCCACTTTCACATCATCTTCAACGAAGTGCGGTTTTCTCTTTAATGATTTTACATGTCCAAGTTCTATGAATTGTGCATGAATTTTAGACACAGTACCTTGTGAAATATTAGGCAACTGAGGATACCTCTGATTAAATAAGTTTGCCACTTTAACCCCCGTAACCAATCATCATTAAAATTTCAATCCGGCGAGTCTCAGTTAAATATTTCATTATTACTTCGCAAGATATTAGTTTTTGATTAAGAATTGACAACTACGATATTTAAATGTCAACACATCAACAACTGACAGACATTATTAACCAATTTAGTTTAATTATATTGGCATAGTTATCTATACAGTTTTTACCTATTCGTGACAAAAAAAGTTAACAAAACCCAAAATATATATACATAGTGAAGAAATTTGAGGTCTGCATTTATCTAGTTAAAAATAAAACTATTATTTAAATTGCGAAACATTATTATTTTCAAAATTTTATGTATTTACTATCTTCAACAAAATTATAAATAATTGCAAAATTTCATCCTGTACAATACATAGTTTAGTTCATTGAGATCGTATTGTTAAGGAGCGTAACATTAGGAGCTTTACATTTAAATTCATGTATAAAAATTTGAATTTCAAAGTTGACGGGTTCCAGCGTTTTATCTTCAAAACTAACCTCACAAATAATTTTATTTTATAATTATACACTGTATAAGTATCAGAATAACTGTGTATTTATTCCGCATAAAATTGTAGGTAAATTTATGAGCAATATGGTTTATGAAAACAAACATTTTATTCACTTCAAAAAGGGAACGCAAAACAGCCAAATAACTTTTTAAAAATAAGCTTTATTGGTAATTTTAAAATAATCACGGCAACAAAGATCAATTTAATGGTGGTGGCTTCAATTTCATAAGAAAAACAAGTTTTTAAGTGAGTTTATAAAAACTTTTTTTACAACCATTGAGAACACAACTGCTTTATAATGTTTTTTTTTCGTCCCAGACCAATTCATACTTAGAAGTCGATATAAAGTTATAAATATGACACCCTTGAGAAATATCGTCTGTTTACTGTAAAGAAGCCCCTAAACCCCATCGTATCGTTCGATGATAAACTGAAAATAAACACGTAATCAAAAAAAAGGCCGAAATAAATTTGAGAGCATTCCCGATGGATATAGTGTGGGTGCGTATATTTAAAATCCATTAACTGAAATAGTTAAAAAACGTTTATGTATTTTTTATCGTTTATCAATATGGTTGTACTTAAAAATTTATTAAAAGTTATGTACCTATTCCATCCAACATAAATAAGTCATTCTTTTTTGATGTTTTAAAATTTTTTTTAATTTAAAATTAATGTATCTCAACAACAATGGTTATTTACACAGGCACAAAATTTTATAAATATAGCACAAAATGTTAGACCAAAAAAGTTTACATTTATTTAAATTAAGTAATACAGGCAAGTAGTTTTAAAACAGTTAATTAAATTAATAAACTGGCTTGGTAAACTTAATAGTTCTTCTGTGTTTATGTTGATGTTTTGTTTGGTGCGATCCTCTTTGAGATGGTGAGTGAAACATTAACGCAATACCTGCATTTTGGTGAATCTTCGTTGGACATAAGATGACCATGGGTAAGTTTAGTATTACCTTTTCTCAGTCTTGGTATGATTTTTAGCTCTTTTTTGAAGGGAGAGTGAAAAGAGCTGATGCTATTTACATTAAGATGTAATAACTTTTGTAGATCAAAGTGCTTGCACTTGTTTTAAACAATCTTGAGTTAATAAATTTTCCAGTGACAAGTCAGTTTTTTGCCATTAGGCCAGCCATCTTATTCCCATTCTAATAAGACCGGAAACCCAAATAATTGTAATTGAAATGCTTCTGGATGCTTGATGATGAACTGTTTTTAAGATATCTTGTGCAATAGGATGTTGAGGATAAATGTTTTTAAGGGATTAAATTTGGGATAGGAAATCAGTGCATAAAGCCATTGTTTGAACTCCAGGTAATATAAAGCTCACTTACAGAGATATGTTTTTAGAAATGGAGGTGTTCGTGATCAAGTGTCCGTATTTGGTATTTTCAACATAAATGTTTGAAATATATGAATATAACTATAATATGACTGTAAAATTTGTGAAATTAAAGCAGACCGCTGTAACGAAAAGTACCAAGGCAAACCCTGGGGACTGTATTATGTGCAATATTTTTAAAAAATTAAGCAGGAATAGTTTTATTATTCAATTTTACCATGTGTATGAAAAAATTAATTTTTGCTTTTTCTTTGAAAAATGTGATTTTCCCCCACTTTTTGGATTAATAATCTTTAAAACAAGTAAGTACAACAAAGAATTCCAAAAAAATATCAAAACTCTGAATTAATGGTTTGGTTAATGAACCCTTATTAAAGTTACCACTAAAGTATTATTATACTTACTTTGCTGTTTTAATTTCGAAGCATAAAAGTAGGAAGAACGTTAACAAAAGAACTTTCCAAACAAAACTTTCACTATTTACTTAAAAAACTGGTTTTTTTAACTCTATGATAGCTGTTTCGTAAAAACTAGCATCGTCAGTTTTTAGCGTATTCTACAGTATTCTAGAGGAATATTATTTGTGGAGTATCTGAGCTATTGTACCTCCTATACTCGTAGTTTTACTACAAATTTATAGATGTGTATACTTTGTTCAGTTTAAATACAGGTACACGTCATCAAAGTAAAGAAACCGCTCTGTTTGTTTGACGTCCTTCATTCGTTTGCTACTGTCAATTAGTATCTTTTTTCATTGTAAATTTGGTAAATATTGAAATTCGTAGGCCGCAAATTATTAATAAAATTAATTAAATGATTTAAGAAAGGTTTAATTTTATATCAAATACAACTCGTGGGTTTATAAAATATAAACTTTAAATTAACATAACTTATGCTTAAAGAAGCTGGTTACGAATAAATATTTGGCGATGACCAGGAAGAACCTACGTTTAACAGTGGGATTTCTGACTGAACACTGTCAACTAAGGAAACACCTCTATATTATGGGGCTAGTGCACATACCTCTATGCAGGAGGTGTGAACAGAAAGATGAATCTGTCAGGCATGTCTTATGTGAATGTCCGGAGCTTTCGTCGATAATAGAGTGTGTGTTCGGTGAGTCTTGGCCTACACCTGCCGACATTAAGGAGATGTCCCCTGGTGACCTGTCTTTCTTCCTGGATAAGGCAGGATGGACAATGTTCTAGGAGGGCCACTCCTTGGGAGGATGTACAATGGGCCATATTGTGGCCTAAGTGCTGTGGGTCTATACTCACCCTTCCTACTCTACAGATACAGATACAGAACTTATGCTTAAATATTTTATATGTTGGCAAAATTGCGCTATGTTGTTGCACTCAAACATGGCGTAGTATTGCAGTCAAATAAAAATAAGAATATTAGAGAAACTTCGTTTAATATTTACTAGATTCTAATACTATTTTAAATGCTTGGCAAAATAGGCCCGTTCTGACAGCTGTCACGTGCACCTATATTTATACTCGACAAGGTATACTTACAATGTTAAAACCTTTAATTCTAACGACTTCATTTATTTGGAATCAAACAAACTGTCAAAAATCATGTAACCAAAAATTAAACCCATTTTCAAAAGTGGTCTTGCACGTTGAACTTTGAACCTTCTGAATTTCAGGTCATTTCTTTTGTTGCAGTGCTGTATGTAGCAATAGAGAATTTGTAAGATAAAACAAGAGCACTATGCACTATATTTTTAAAGTATGTTTTAAGATGCTATTATGGTAAATACGTAACTGATATATCCTATATTGAAATTACGTACCTAAAAAATCTAAATCTAAAGCTTTATGCAGCATTTATTCTTCTTTGAATTTGGGTTTTTAAAATCAAAATACTGTTACATAAGCAGAAAAGCAGTAAAATAATGAATTACGACTAAACCACAGAAGCTTATCCGAAATCGTTACTGAGGTGATCCTTTTAGGATGATGTTTCGGCAAGGAGCAACGTATAAGAAAGAATTGATTAAAAAAGAAGCTGAATTATTAATATAAAATGTAATTTTAGTATATTACCAGAGACAACCAAAGAGACGGTCAAGTACATTAGCATTTTTGTTCGATTGTCCAATAAAATAGTCCTGCTAGCTCTATCCTTGTTTAGTTCACAAGTTTATGAAATCTCACATCTCTGTCTTAGTTTTGGAAAGTAAGCGCATATGGTACTAGGAGCATGGAATTTTTGACACAACGGCAAACCTTAGTGTCAACTGCCAAAGTATTCAGTCGCCATTATTGTTTTGACGAGTTGTATTAACTGTGTTTTTTGTGGCGTTTTTAGAATAAGTTCAATAATTTGAGTTCTGATTTATAAACTGTGCAACAGTGGGTTGTAGAACAATTATTTTGGACTTTTATTTGGTGATTAGTTTTTGTGTAACGATAGTTAAAAAACGATGTATTTTTTTATGCACCCTTTTAGTCTATATCTTGTCATTTCTTTGAAAGTTAAGAACCACTTCCATATTCCACGTTCGTTTTTATTGCTCCTGTAATTTGTCCAATAGGCCATATATTATGTCGAGGAACACAATAATGTTTATGTATATGATACTTTTAATATATTGTTAACATCGTTTATGTTTCATATAAAACCACTTTTTGTATTTTTAAATGAAGTATGTTTTTTTTTAGTTTTGTGTTTAATTTTTAATGAGAGAAATAAGAAAATAAAAGAAAAAAGGTTTGCCCCCGCTTTTTTAAATTTCCTGAGAAGCGCGAGCGCCATCTCAACTCATTTTCCGGTTCTGGTGGACCAATTCATTACTATAGAACAAAAATTTAACATGTACTTGGACGTCTCTTGGTTGTCTCTAATATTACTGCTTAACGACTTTGTTAGTTCAAATGTTTATAAATATAACTAAAGATATTAAGTTTGGTATTATAAAAAACTATCTATATAAAAGAAATTAGCAAAATATAACAAACGGTAATTTTTGTTATATGTTAATAAATTTTTATGTATTTCATAACTAAATATAATAATATGCGCATATGAGCAACGCATTCTTTAAAACTATTTTCCTTTTTTTTTGCTTTTTACATTTAATGTTTTTTCTTTCTTCCTGATACTTAAAAAGGGTTGGGTTAAAACAACTCAACAACCAACAATTTAATATCGAACTAATGGAATTTTCTACTTTCGATAAGCTCTGCTTTATTCTGTCTATAATTAGATACCGTTATGTGCTTACAAACCCTCTTGTATTCAGTAAACTTCCGATTACGATTATAAATCAATATCCGAAAAGGTGTTACTTACAGTTAGGGAAAGTGGGTCACAATGATTAATTTAATTAGAGGAGTCTATCAAAGTTTTTTTTCTCGGCCACTTTCATTCATTATTCCCGTCGACATAATTCTATCTATAAACAAATCTGTGTGCTTTGTTGCGTCACTTTAATGACATAATTAATCAAGTTTTTTTCGTCTCTCAATACTTACTTGATGTGATCGAGATTTGTTTATCGCTCAAGTATTATGACAAGTTGTAATTAAGAGAACGGTTTAAAATGCGAGAATTAGTTATTGTAGTTTACAAAGAAAATTAAAAGTGCGAAGGAAGATGCTGAAAATCGATTGTATGTCAGAATATTTGAAAAGGTATTTAAAATAAAAAAAAATTAAATTAATTACTACACTTTAAATGGATGTAAATATAAAATTCTTATTCTTATTTTATTCATCTACTGATAAAACAAAAGAATGCAAATTCAATAGTTTTTTTTAATTTAATCCTTTTGTTCGTTTTTATCCTTTTTTAACTGCCACTACTTACTTTCCTCAGTATTTTGTTTCGATTTACTAAGTTTGTTTACCACTTTCATGTAGTTTTAGGTTTTTCTTCTCTTGGCCTAGTGCTAATGTTGCATTTGATCATTGGAAAAATAATAAATTTTGTATCTTCTTTCCATGTATGACCCCGCTATTTTATTCTTTGCTACTTTTCTGTCTATATGTATTCATGTATACCTTGGTCTTTTAACTTATTTTTAATATTTTACATTCTTGTATTCTAAAATCTTCCTGCCAGTTTTTTCTCATTGTCAATTTTTATGCAGCTAGTAGGTAGTTTATTATAAAAAATAATCTACTATTAAAGAGAGGATTGTATTGTACAGTTTTTAAAGTCTGCATGCCCATTGAGGGTATTAAAATTTGTAGTTTATAAAAAATAAAATAATAGAAGAATTTTAGTATAGTTTAATCTAATTGCTGCAAATCTTGTTTTTTCCATTAAAAGCAGTCTGCTCCAAACAAGTTTTTATGCAAAAATGGATGACTCTAGATTAACTATCCAAGTCTGCTCGAATAAATTTGTCATAATTACTAGGCGTACTTATAATAAAACTATTTCAAATTTTGAATTTAATTTTAAATAGCCGAAGTATAATTGAGAAATTGTACCAGGGAGAACCCAGCAAAATAAATGCAATTTTGTTCATGAGACGAGGTAAATACTTTTTCATAGGGGTAAAATATTTAGAAATATTTGACGCAATGGGTTCATTCTTCTTACTTACTTCTTAATTAAAACTGATTTGCAAATGTCAATAATACTTAAAAAACTGGTCTAAAAATGTTACACCCAATCTTTGGTACGAAACCTTCACAAAGAGCAAATTTATTGCACTAACCCTTACTATGTAAAAGTCCATCTTATTAAGAACAGAAAAGAACTAAACGGTTGAATGAAACTTACCTCACTTAACCTAACCACTATTTATTCAATAATACGATCTAAATTCAATGACAGCCGTTTCGCTCGAATATTTCTGAATAAATAGTGGAAGTTTAATTCAACCGTTTAGTTGTTTACTGTTCTTAACTTCGAAGAAGTGCATGAAAAATTATTAATTACGATACTACTGGATAAATTTTCCAAAATTAAGAAAGCCTAAATGTTTTTAAGGAGCATAGAACCAAAACATAAATTAACCTTATTACTCTTTTCACTGGATATTCTATAGCTAGATTATAACGTATTTCTTTTATTTTGTGCAAGTAATTAATTGATTAAATTTATAAATAATCTAACCTAACTAAATAACAATAATTTCAGCAGTATAATTGATACTCTCTATTGATGCAAATATAAACAAAAGGTAGAGGAATATACCTATATTTTATAATGGTAAAAAATATTAATTTAAAGCAATAAAATATTTGACAGTTAACCAAATACAATGAATACCCCTTGAACAGAAGAAGCTTGAGTAACGAACTAAAAATTTAATAGATTTAATCCACCATTTCTATTTTACTAAAAAGAGCTAGTAGGTAGCTACATTTATTTTAAATTAGAAACAAAATGCGAATGCAGGAACTTGTTTAAATGCAACTTTACCAACCATCTATTAAATTAATCATGCTCATGTACACTTTTAGTATTTAACATTTAACAAGTCACGGCATGCAACACGTTAATATGTTTCTAAAACCATTAAACTATACAGTTAAACTAGGTATATGTTTCAACATAAAATTTAACATGGTAATATAAATATATCGCTTATTATTTAAAACAATGTTTAGTACCATACGGTAAGTAAAGTAGTTAACGTTATCTGCAATTATTCAATTTTTAGCACTTTATCCTCCTTGGAAAAAATAATTTAAATTACTTCTTTGTGGACTAAATAAGAGAATTTCCATGTAAAGTTCAAGTATTTATTAATAAGTGTAAGTTTTGAATTAAATGAATTTGTTATCTTTCTAAAATACATTCAGAAAATAGTTCTTTACTGATAAAATAATAAAGAATTCTTTAGTCTAATTTATGAAGCTGTAAAATTATTGAACATTTTCGAAATATTTCTCCATGAATGAGTGGTTTTAAGCACTCTGTACGCATTCTACTATTTGCGCACCAACAGCCAAGATGGAAAAAGGTAAATAGACATCCTACACGCATATGCATGATTTTGTTTGTTCGCGTTTTTGTAGTTCTTGGAATTTTTGTATTTTATCCAAAATGATAGAATCGTTCATGAAATATAAAAAAAAACATACAACTAAAACAAATGAATTGAACAAGTGTAAACAAACCCACCGAATCTTCTTTTTTTCAGCAGAACTGCCGTAGAACTGCCAGGGCTATCTGACTGATTCTTGTTTCAGTATTAATCCGTCTGATATTAATCAATTAAAACAAATAAATAATACATTTAATTATATTGTAGAGAGAAAGTGTTTTATATATATATATTATAATAAAAATGCAATATAAGTGAGATCATTATATGATTTTATAGTTTTGATGTTAGATTAGGTTAGGTTCAGTGGGGCGCTCAACCATCTCTTCTCTGTGACCACCGTTGGGTCTATTGTGGCTCACCCATAAGGTTATAAATCGCCATACAAGCCAATCCTCCTTGCGAAGTCAATGATTGTCTGCGGCGAGACCTGTTTAAAGTAGTTAGGCTCCAATTTTGGAAAACCCAGAATGCGGTGCCTAGTACTTCCCAGGGCGAAGCAAGAACATAATATGTGTTCTGCAGTCTCGTCTCCCACACTGCAGAAGCGGCAGTCTGAAGTTTGACTCGGACCTATTTTCTTCAAGTGGTATCTTAGACGACAGTGTCCCGTAAGCAGTCCTATAAGAATGCGTAGGTCTTTCCTATCCCACTCCAGAATCTGCTGTTATATTTTTCGAGGGTTTGGAAATGAAAGCCTTCGAATGGATTAGTCCTGAGATATCATTTCAGTACATAAGGATTTTCCTCTCTGTCAAATCAGAGATAATATCTTTGGCATTACTTCTGGTAATGCCAAAGAATGTTTGAGGTCCTATAAATCTAGACTCTGTTCCTTTTTTGGCAAGAGTGTCGGCTTTTTTAAGTTTTGATGTAGAATTAAAGTAAATATTTAATGTGCACTTTTGAAATCACAAAAACTACGCTGTAAAAATCTAAAACCCAAGTTTAATCATCAATTTATGTAAAGGAAATTAAATTAAGAGTTAAGAATTTGTTATTATTTTGGAACCTTCTTTTCGTAACGGTTATTACTGTATTGATATTCGATAAAAGGAGGCTTTTCCATTGTAAGAAGTACTAGTAAAAATACAAATTATGTTTTAAACACCAAATCGGTTGAGTGTAATTATGTTATTATATCGATTTTTTAATAAAAATATTAAAAAAAATCAACAATTGTTTTAAACAAGTCTTTTACGTTGGCCAATAATTTTTCAGACTTTCTTCAAACTTTCTCTTTCATAGAGAATTTAATAGTTATTTTAAAGTCTATTTAAAAGTAAAATTTGACAATAAACTATTATTGTCAAATTAACATTACCATAAATGCCGACTGGTAGAGAGGCACAGTTCAATTCTATTGCATACTTACTAGTTAGAACTGCGAAGCTAAAAGTTAAATCAAGCAAAAAACAAAGATCGCTTAACTAGCAGAAGGAAACGATTATATGGATATACAAATAATAAACATAAATATAGAAAAAGTATATGAGATAAAAAGGCTGTAAAAAAGATAAAATAAATTAAAAAAAAATTGGGAATACAATACGAACTTTTAACAATAAATATATAAAAAATAAGAAAACATATAAAAAATAAAATTTTATTCAGGAAATTAAAATTTAGCACCTATAGAGGTTCTGGAAAGAGATTATTATTAGTAATATTTCATACATTGAACTTTAATACTTAAATAGTTCTTGCATTATAAAATTATATTTCTAATTATTATTAACAACAACAATAACAATAATAAACTTCTGCTTTTATAACAACGGTGTAAATACACTCGTCACAAAAAGTATCGAATAAGTGATTTATGAATAAAGTTTTTATTATTTTCTTGTCATTTTTTTTGGGAAATTATAGGAAATTAATTTGAAATTATGTTTCAAAGTAGTTTACCTAATTTAAATTAAAAATCAAAAAATAATGGGCATAAATAATAGAAAATAAAAATTATTCTAGAAAAATCAAATAAAACAAAGTAACAAAATATAAAATTTAGACGATACATACATACATTTTAGTATCTGGTATTGCCACCTCTGGCTCTAATAACATCTCTCATTCTCCGTGGAAGGCTTCTTGTCAGATCAGGTCATGTAATCCAAATCCAAATGTTCCCATTCTTCTATTAAAACATTTTCCAGCTTATCAAGGTTGTCTGGAGCGATATTACAAGTTCTTATGCGCCTGTCCAGGTAGTCCCAAACATGTTCAATTGGGTTTAGGTCTAGACTAACTGCTGGCCAATCTAAAACTTGGATACCACCCTCTTGAAAGTATTCCATTGTTATTCTGGCAACGTGTAGGCGAGCGTTATAATGCATTAGAATAAAATTCTTTCCAATGATTAAAACACAAGGCACTACATTTTCCTCAAGAACCTCGCTTATATACCGCTCCCCGCCTCCCCATACCACAATCGAACCACCTCAATTCTGGGTCTGATTCCAAAATTCCTTAATCTGTTTCTAACCGTATTGACAGATATTCTAACATTACGGACTCCAGAGAGAACATTTTGCCGTTGCCTGGTTGTAACATGACGAGTTCGCAAAGTCTGAATTCTTAAATAACGGTCATCTGCAGGATTAGTACACCTGGGACATCGTGGAACTGGTCCTTTTTTATAACTTTTAATTTTTCTAAACCTTCTTAAGACTCTATAACCGCTGAATTTTTAAAATTATGCAATACTTTTTGTGACGAGTTTATATTTGTATAAATTATATCCAAAAATTTACAAATTGTACCACCCTGTATAGTTTTTTAAAACATCAACTAAAACACAGTAATCCAAGAGACATATGCCCAACATTAATCAAATTAACGGTTATGTTAATGGTTAAAGATATTAAGGAAGTATCATAATAATTAATTATCTTTCCATATAGGTAGAACTACTTCCTATAAAGGGTGTTATATGAAAATAACAGTTCTTAATTGGGACTCAACTTAAGTTGATAGTCTGCCAACGCTGAAGTATCTTAAATTTGGTTTATTTATTTTTTATATTTAATAAAAAATTAAATTTATGGTACAAACCCTTACTACGTGAAAGTTAATCTTATTAAGAAAATAAACAACCAAAAGGTTGAACAAAAATCACTTTAATAAAGAAATTGAGATTATAAAACAAATAGCTACATCTAATGGCTATCCAATACATTTGATAAATAAATTAATTAATAAAAAAGAAGAGATAATGTCACTACAACTAATATTCCATCAACAAACTAAAGAAATTAAAAGTTATAAAAGTATTACATATTGTGGAAATATTTTTAATACAATTTCAAAAATAATATCTTCGGCAACATCTGCATTAATTCATTCAAATCACACAATAATGTTGGTACAAAATTTTTAAATGTAAAAACAAAATTACCTAAATTAAAAAAATGTGGTGTTGTTTGCAAAATTAATTGTCCAAAATGTAGGTCAAACACAAAGAAATTTTGAAATAAGATTCAATGAACACTTAAGAGCATATAGATTACAACAATCAGATAAGTCAAACTATGCAAAACACGTTCTTGAACATCCAGACTCACTCATAGACACCAATGACATTCAAAAAACAAAGATTATATTTCCTCAAAGAACTTGAAATAAAAAACATCTAGCAATTTAAAGTAGTTAATGAACAAATAAATCTTGGAAGTTCTCCACTATTAAACTGTTTACTTTGATTGAGTATTTATTTTATACATAGATAAGACGTAATCGTGACACAAATATATTAAGTTATTGTAAAGATCAGCATGACCTGGTTTTTTCCTGGTTGCACAGTTATACTGATCTTGGAGGGAAATACATCGAGGGTAATCCCTTAGGGCTAATAACATCTAGACTTTAACATTGTTATGTCTTATTTCTTCCTTACTTGGTCTAGCCTGAACTAATTTTCAACATCAAGTACCTAGTTACAAACAAACAAAATGTAATTTCAATATGTCAATCTGACGATGCTAGTTATTAGCGAAACAGCTGTAATTAAATTTTAAAGCGAATTTTTCGAATAAATAGTAGAAGTTTAGTTTAACCGTTCAGTTATTTATTGTTCTTATATTTGTGTGATACATTTTTTCTTTAAATTTATCAATAAACTCACGTTTGTGATTGACAACGGTAATATAAGGTAATTAAAAACAAACTGATTTGGTTGGAAAATTGGAATCTACAAATATGGCCGTGGGAGCAAGCAAGATCATTTTTTATGACGACTAAAAACTATAACTCGTTAATCACCAACAGTTCCAATACACCTTTTTGAATAAGTGATATTTTTAATTTAATTCGTCAATGGCAGCTGTTTTAAAATTAACTTAATTAATTATAAATTATTTTTAATACCTTGTCAAACCTTTTCGTAGCAGTTTTCAGCAAAAGAAAAAGTGACATTTACTAAAAAAAGTAGGATATATAAAAAATATATATTTATAAATTTAGATTCTTCAAAAAATGGAAATATTTGAGATAGTAATCTACCGCTTTCAGCGTATCCATTCCGGACTTATAATGAAAAAGTCAATATCCTATAGAAGAAATTCGGAAGTCGATCAAAAAGTTAGGTAGGGTATCAGTGTGCAAATTGTAAAATGGAAAAGATGAAAGAGATGTTTCCAACATCAAAAACTTTAGTAAAAATATATAACTATTCAAGGAATAAAGATTTTTCTTTCAAAAAAGCTTTGTTGTGAAATTGGAAATAGTTACCGACAACGGCATAGGTAATGCTCTCTCTACCTCTCTATCCATATATATATATATATATATATGTAGTTACCTCAAGAATTTGTAATATTTCAAGATTTTTTTTAACTTTTTTTAGTTGATATTTCCTTTAACGTTCACCTAGACGGTGGGAATTTATTACGTGAGCCAAATACAGAGTTAGAAAACGGCTATTGAATATTATTTATCGATTGTTCAAAGTGTGAAAACCATTTTTAAGCATTTTGCATTTCTCAAATGTATGCAAATCAAGTTACAATAAAAAAAGTATAGTACGCTTTAATATTTACCCAAAATACATAAATTTACTTGCCTAATAAAGTTTATAGAATTTTAGATAAAGTATATATAATATAATTTTGATTTTACTAAACATTTAAAAAATTATTTATTTTATCTAGTTATAATTAAAACGTTGTTATTTCTCTTACATAATAACAATAATACAGATGTATTGCTCGTAATACTAATTTGTATAAAAAATTTAATCAAAAATGATTTCAAAGTAATTTTAAATAAGACCTTTGTTGCCGTAGGAATAGCCGGTAGCTGACAATTTTTTAAAATTTAAGAAAAGTTGAAGCTTTGGAGCACCAATGAAACTTTGATTATAAATATTAACAAAATTCGTATTGTTTTTCTTCCTATAAAAAGTTAACTTTCCAGAGAAAATATATTAAACTGTTTATTTAGGAATATATGTACAATAAATTTTACTAAAGAATAGTTTTAGAAATAAAAAATAGGAAAGAATTATGCAACATTAAATAAGGATATAGCTACAATAATATTTCTTCGAATTATTTTGGATTTTATCCTGGTTACAGCTGCTCTACTACCTTTGCTAGCATCACCGATAATTGTTGGAATGTGGAACCAGACATCAAGGATTCGTCATTTATATTTATATTTTTTATAATCAATTTATTTTAGTTTTTGATCGTTGTCAAATATAAATATAGTTCATTGTCTATATACAGGGTGTACCAACCTTACGACAAAGTTTGGTATATGGATTGTTTTAGAAGATATCATAAAATGTTATGAACAAAAATAGTAAATGTCTTTAGGGTCAATATTTTGAAATTACCTTAAACTATACAGAGTGTTGTATAACTCCGTTACAAACCAAATATATGATTTTTTAAATGGGATTCCCTGTATATTATATCGAATTCGGACTGCTCACATTTTTGAAGATTTTGATAAGGTTTTGATACGTTATATAGAGTCCTTTAGAAGTTATGGACACGTTTGTGTGAAAATCGTAGGTAAATCAGCGCTCTGTATATTATTGTATGTTGAAGAAAAAAAAACAATACAATATCACCGTATTCTAATAAAAATTAATTATTTTCCCTTTCGTATACAGGGTGTATGATAACTCGAACCTTTAAATAACAATAGCTACCATTATATGCTCATTGAATAATATACTATTGTTATTAAAATTTGTTATTAAATTAATTGAATTAAAATTTTAAATCTCAAAATCTCTCGTTCAGTAAAAAACATTCAAATTAACATAATACAACACGAAACAAGACAAAAAAGAAAATATAAACACTATATATATATGTACTTTCCTACTTAAAAAGGCGCTATTTCGGGCGTGTCGCTGCTGGGCATTGTACCCAGAAGGCTGGCAACATTACCTCTCTGAATGGCCAGGCTAATGCGCTGGCCGAGGTAGCTGCCAGCCTTCCGGTCCCCGGTGGTTTCAATGATGCGGGCCGATAGCTCTTTTATGAATCCTTTGGTAAGCGGACCCCATGCACCCATAGTTTCGAACGCAAGAGGAACGAATGAGTAGCTGCTACCTATGTCTGAATATTTACGACACTTTCTAACTTCAGCTGCTGTGGCAGCTGCGCCTGCTACAAATTTTGTTAATTGGATATTTGAAGGAGCCACAGTATCTACGCAGGTTGCATCCCATACGACGCTTCTCCCTCGGCTCCATAGTTGTGAGTTTTAGGTTAATTTTTTAATAAAAGTTTAGATTATTTATCATATAATAAATTAACTAAATTTTATTAATTTTTCATATTTTTAATCTATTTTTACAATTATGCATTGCTTGTATTTGATCTTTTTGTTGTAATAAAAACGAAATTTTAAAAAGTACTATTTTTGTTTAACTTTTTTTTCTCTTTCGGATCCTTGAATTTTTTTAGGCCTGTTTTACCTTTTTTGTTAATTTTGCTCGAAAGCTACGTGGAATATTGAAAATTTTGATGCAAGATTTGAAATATTTTTAAACTACTTGTGGGTTCATTAGAACCAATTTGGACCTCTTAGCCCCCGGATGTTCGTCCAAGTCCTCCTCATTAAATTTATTGTACTAACCCTTACTTTTTGGAAGTCCATCTTATTAAGAATAACAAAAAATACTCCTTTTTTTGTTTCAACTTCCAAGTAACTTTCAGATTTAAAACCTATTTTTTTTAAATAACACGAAGAGTTTTTTGCCTTCCTCATTAGTAGGTTAGTATGTCTAGTAAATTCATTAAGTTTCTTCAGGTTTCTTAGCCGGATTTGGTGGCTGATGAAGTCATGTCTGATGTTAACATTACGAAGAAACCAAGGAGTTTCAGTAACCAGTCTTACAGCTTTTTAAGCTTATACTCTGTACAGTCTTTAGTTTGCGGAAGTGAGTATTAGCAGTCTGGCCCCAGACTGTCGATGAGTAAGGCATTTGAGGAAGTATACAAGTCTTGTATAGAGTCAGTTTATGTCTTAAATTTAGTTTACTGTCTTTTGATATGAAGGGCAATAGAACACACTTAGAAACGTTCATTTTTCTTACTGTATGTTGTTACCGTAATTTTTTGTTGTTAAACAGGGTCTTTGAATAGTAAACTATTTGTTTAAAAGTATGTTGTTACCTCCTTACTTTCGGGCTAGAGGTAAAAATAATAAGTTTGTTACCTTATGCAATCTGCAAGTTGTGGAAGCTATTCTTACTCAAGCAGGGTAATTTCCCAAAAATGTATTTGATAACTTTATTTTTCCAACTGCATACGTCCACCTAGGGTGATATGAATTCAGTAATTTAAGTGTCTACCCTAAGGAAAGAAATAAAAGAATTATTAAAGTCTCACCACAATAGTTTTAATCTCCCAACTCTGAGTTTAATAAGTTAAACAACAGTACATTTTATTTTAGTACGTTCTAAATTAAATTTTGGTTATTCAATACCTGCATGAAAACAAAACATCAATATCTGAAATTTGAAACTTCAAATTCACTTAACTAATATGGGTACTATAAGTACCTACTACCCCCTATGCAATTGCAGAGAAGTTTACACTCAGTGATAAACATACATAACTTATTGGTCACTAAAACCCATCTAAATAGAAAGAAATATTTATGTTACATTAATTTTTTGAAGTGGAGACTATTATTTTAATACAAGAAAAATATACACAACTTATTGGTCACTAAAACCCATCTAACTGAAAATATTTATGTTACATTAATTTTGAAATGGAGACTATTATTTTAATACAAGAAAAATATACACAACTTATTGGTCACTAAAACCCATCTAAATAGAAAGAAATACTTATTATGCTACCTTAATTTTGATGTGGCGACTATTATCTTAATAAAAAAATAAAAAAATATACATAACTTAAAATTTAATTGTGACACCTCAAGGTTTCCTGTTCACCATTTTTATCGGTCATCTCTACCCCTATCCCTTGCAGAGACACAGAAACGGCAAGCCCCATAAGTTTTTCTTGCTCCACTGAAACACTTCTCCCCATGCCCAGGACAACTACTATGGAAAGCACGGCCAAGATCCGGGAACGAACAGGCACAACAGGAGCCTTAATCGTTAACCGATTCAGGTTCATCAAACCACCTTCCATAAATAGAACCAATATTAGAATAAATATTGACATGACAAATATGCATAAAATCCATAATTTAATTAGTAATATATTTTTCTTTATTACAACGAAATGGTTTCTTACCAACACCACTACGAAATCCTCAATCGAGCTTCCTTCTAAAAAAATATAATTATTTTCGATATCCTCCCCTTACTGAAGAAATATCCAAAAAGAATCTGTGCACGATGACAATATTTTTATAAAATATTTTAAATCAAAGTTTTTGTGTAAATTTACTCCGCCATCCACATGTGTGAGTATTCAACCAAAAGCCCCAGAAGGAAAAAGAATAATAAAAGAGAGAGATCACAGATCGCTTCAATCTTTCACTAGAACCACTGAGGGAATTTTTCACATCAGCATTTATTGACATGACGTCACTACTTACGGTGCGTTCACCTTAAAACCACAGACTTCCACAGTAAGGAACGTGTATTCATAGGTTCGTACAACCTTGAAATTAAAGTGTCACGCACGTATATCTATGTTTATTTTTTTTTTAAATTTACAACATCCACAATAATCCCGCAACCATATTTAAGGTTAAATACAGCCGTAACATACTCCCCTTTGTTCGGAGAAAAAAAAAAAATTTTTTTTTTTTTTTTTTTTTTTTATATAAAACCGTTTCCAAAATTTGTACACCCTAAAACCTACTGTCATATATACAACCCAAAAAAAAAATCAATTTTTTTTTTTCCTTTTTAGGAAAATCTATGATAGCTTACCATTTCTCTGTCTCTTCTAAAGTAGTATCATCCTTTAGATCCTTTATGTGCCAGTTACCCTTTGAATTGCCGTTGCTATCTTCTAATTCATAAACATTTAATCCTACTTTTTTCTTTACTTTATAAGGACCCGAAAATTTTTTCCCTAACTTTTTTGAATAGTTTTTTGATTTATTAGATAATGTATATTCCTTTTTCCAAACATAATCACCCTCTTTGTATTGTACTGGCCTATGCCTGAGATTGTAATTATGTTTAGTTTTCTCGTGAGATTCATTAAGTTTTTCTAGTACGAATTTCCGAACCCTTGACAGCCTATCTATTCGTTTCTCTAACCCACTGCTTGCACCAGGTGATGGTGATAAGTTTAACATTTTACTCCTGTTTCTATTAACTTGATATTGCTTACCATCTGTGATCATTTCCATCCCAAAATTTACAAAATATGGTGAATTTTCTATTACCTCCGATCTAGCAGTTCTTAAAGCACAACCTAACTTTGATAAATTTTTGTCCCATAATTTCTGATTGTCATCTATAAAAGATGATATCATTGTTTTAATTGTACGGTTATACCTTTCTGAAAAATTTGGTTCTGGATGATATAATGGATTCGTATGTAAGGTTATACCATAAGATTTAATGAACTTTTTAAATTCGTTACTAACATATTGAGTTCCGTTATCGGTCTTTAAATATTCCGGGACACCAAATATTAAAAATACATTATCCTCTAAATTCTTAATGACAGTTCTTGTATTAGCTTCTCTCATGGGGAAAAATAAGGTAAATTTACTGAAATAATCACAGACAGTCAGAATATATTTATAACCTTGTGTACTACGCACTAAAGGACCGATAATATCTGTGGAAACATACTGCCAGCAACTGTTTATCTTAGGCTTTGAACCCATTTCACCCGCAATCCTGCGTTGTACTGGTTTCTGTTCCATACAAATTTTACATTTACTAATATATTTATGACAATCTGCCTTTAACTTTGGCCAATAATATTGGTTTAAAATTCTATGATAAGTTTTATACACACCTAAGTGACCTGATTTAGGATCATTATGACACTCTGCTAAAATTTCGGATCGTAACCCTTTTGGAATCACCTGTTTCCAGTTATCAATATCCTCATTAAACATATTATCTTTCAAATGCTTATAAATAATACCTTCCCTATCGACTCTAAAATTAGGATAATTCAATGGTTTTTCACAAATTTTATTTCTCAAAGATATATACCAATCGTCTTTATTGCATATTTTTCTGTTTAATTTTATATTATTTATTACAAAGTCTTTAGAGTCTGTCTGATCCAGAGAATTATGTGGAATTGCTCTAGAAAGACAATCTGCGACAACATTCTGTTTACCAGGTCGGTGTACAATTTTAAAATTGTAAGGCTGTAAACGCAAAACCCATCTACCTAGACGACCACTGGGATTTTTAAGATTGTGTAACCATAATAAACTATGATGGTCTGTAACAATGGTAAAAGAGTGTGGCCCTTCTAAATAACATCTTAATTTTTCACATGCCCAGATTACTGCTAAACATTCACGTTCAGTTACCGTAAATTTTTGTTCTTGTTTAGTTAACGCCCTAGAAATATATGCAATCACATGTTCTTTACCGTCATAAAATTGAATCAACTGAGCTCCCAATCCATATGCAGACGCATCACAATTCAGAGTAAAAGGAAAATCAAAATTTGGACAAGAAAGTATTGGCGAAGATATCAGTGCATTTTTAACATCATTCAGTGCTTTTTCACATTCAGGTGACCACTTAAATTTAACATTTTTACGAGTTAATGCTGTTAATGGCGATATAATAGATGACATATTAGGTATAAATTTTCTGTACCAACTCATCATGCCCAATATCCTCCTAACCTGTTTTGAAGTTTTCGGTGTTGGCATATCAACGATAGCTGAAACCCGTTCTGGATCAGTATTTAATCCTGCCCTATTAACAATATATCCCAAATATTTAATTTCATCCCTACAAAATTTACATTTTTCTTTATTTAACGTAAGTCCTGCTGCTTGAAGTCGTTTAAATACTTCATTTAATATGTGTAAATGTAATTCAAAAGTTGGCGTTACAATGATTATATCATCAAGGTATTTAAAAACATATGGTTCTAATTCTGGACCAAAAATTTTATCTACTAGAGATTCAAACAAACATGGCGCATTTGTCAAACCAAATGGCATCCTTACAAAGTGAAAAAGCCCTCTACCAGGTATTGTAAACGCTGTGTACTTTTACTGTCCTCAGCCATCTTGACTTGCCAATAAGCTGAAGAAATATCTAGACTAGTTAAATATCTACCATTTCCTAATTTATCCAAAACTGATTGAATATAAGGAATTGGATAAGCCATTTTTTCTGTAACGGAATTTAATTTTCTGTAATCAACGCAAAAACGATATTTGCCATTGGGCTTAGGAACCATTAAAATTGGTGAAGACCATCCAGAATCACTTCGTTCAATTACACCCAAATCTAACATTTTTGTTACTTCTGCGTCAATTATTTCTTGCATGTGTCTACTAACTGGATAATATCTGGATTTTATGGGAGGACTGTTGGTTACAATTTTATGTTCAACTAGATCTGTACATCCTAATTTCAAGTGTTTTATAGAGTTAAAATAATTATCAATGACATTTTCTAACCTAACTTTTTGATCATACCCTAAGTCATCAGCTGTTTGTATAACATTTATATCTAAGCGATTATTAAGGTACACCTCTTCTGCGAAATAAAATACCCCTTTCCTTAAATCTGGAATTAAAGACATCTTAACCCAAAAAACAGTACCTAGTACTATGGCATGTTTCAACTTTGGAACCACAACTGCTTCAAAAACATGAACCCTGTCTAAAAGTCTTATAGGAAATGTCATTGTGCCTATGCACTCTACCGAATCATTGTTTGCTACAACACAGCTCATATTTTCTAAAGGTTTTATTGAAATACCCATTTTACGTAAAATTTTTATCCCCTGTTCCCCTAAAAATATTCGATTTGCACCTGAATCTAGTAAACCATATAACTCACAATCATAAATTGAAATTTTTAAATAAGGACAGTCATCTCCTTCCACTCGAGACAAAACATAATCTAATTTTGGTTTATTATTTATATAAAAACTTTGGAGTTCACTTTTTGTACAAATTGAATTTAAATCGAAGTTGTCTTGAAACATTTGGTGTTTGTTAACATGCTTGTTTGTATGTCCTTCATCGTTTTTATTTTTACTAATTAAACAGTTTTTTTGCACCTCAAACTTATTAACTATTTCTGTGAAAGAATGGTTCTTAATATTTACATTATTTGATTGACTACCTCTCGAATTACTACCCCTATTGTAATATATCTCATTTATATCGCTACTATTTACATTGGCCGATTTATTGCAATCCCTCCAAAGATCATCACAGCCGAAATAATCTTTTTTATTTAGTTTTTTGAACCCTTAAATTTGCAATCTTTTGCCATATGATTCTCTCCTTGGCATTTGTAACAAATTATCACTCTACTTTTATTACAAAATCTCTTATCTATATTAGAATTATCCAATCTACCTCTATCTCTAAAATTTTTATGTACATGACTATCCCTAAAATTTTTGTTTACATTCTTATACATTTTGTAACCACCACTTGGTTCCTCTTTAAATCTGTCATATCGACTTCTAAACTCTTGTGGCTGTCTATTATAATTTTCAATTTGATTACTATTGTTCCTACTATACCCTCTCTGATAGTTTCGGTCATGACTATAATCCCTATCTTTACTTAAATTTCGTCTCAAATCTTGCCTACTGCGTTCTCTCGAATAATCTCTATAATTATTACAATTGTTGCTAAAATTCCTATCTCTAGAGAAACTCCTATGTCTATCCGCACTAGGATACCTATCCTTACTATGATGTCTATCCCTACTGGAATAATCATTTCTACTAGAATCTCTATCCCTACTAGGATATCTATCATTCCTAGAATTATTTTTGTATTCATTTTTCCTATCTAAATCTAAAGATTTTACCCTATCTTGTTCACTATTACAACTGCTATCCCTACTTCTGACATTACTAGTTATTTTTGAATTTTCTTTAAAGGAAATTTGTGGTTTTCCAACTTCTATGTTATCTATTTTTTTCTTAGAACCCTTTGAATATGCTAAATCTGACTCTATATTAGATTTTTCTGAAATTGGAGGCACATAATTTACTATGGAGTCCCTAGCTTTATCTATCTTTCTACAAACTTGTATTAAGTGATCGATAGAATTAATTTCTACCAACATAAGATGATTTTGATAAAAAGGCAATAAATTCTTTTGAATCATTTTTAATTTAATTTCCTCTGAAACACCTGTTGTTAACCTTTTAAATAAATTGTTCATATAAGCTGTAAAAATTCCAACACTTTCTTTTTCACCCTGTGTTCTAGATTTAATTTGGTTCCATAGTTTTTCATTATAGTCTGAAGGTAAAAACTCCTCTTTAAAAATTTCACATAAACTTTCCCAATCTGATACCCTATCTTTAATTGATCTAAAAAATACTAAAGCCTTGCCCTCGAAAAGTTCAATTGCACTTTTGAAAAGTTGATCTTTTGTTACACCTCTTGCTTCTGCAAGTTCAGTTACCCTCTCTAAAAATCCATTTAACCCTATGTCTGATTCACCACTAAATTTTAATTTCCATTTACCAACTTCTGATATCTCATTTAAACATAATTTGTCCAATAATTTTGAAAAACAGGCTTTTTCCCCATCATCCTCATCTGAACTTACATTTGTTACTTTATTTAGAGAAGATTCTGGAGTTGAAGCTGTGTGTTTATTTTGAAAAATTAAATCAGTATAACACATAGAAGATGAAGAATTTTTCTTATAATCTGCTTCCACTTTATTATATTGTACTATAAAATTAAGTGCTGTAGTCAAGAAACGAGCTTTTGTCTCCTGATCCCCTGTTTCTGTAGGATCAACCTTTTCAATTCTATTTAAAGTATGAGCAATTTTTGTTTCTAACTTCCTAACTAATGTTCCTGAAATTTGTGATTTAAACAAGTCTCTTATTGAATCTAACTTTGAGGAAATAACCTGCAATTCATTTTTAGGATCTAATTTTACATCAATTTTAAACGATTTACCCTCTTTTTCCATAGTTAGTAATGTTCGTAACGTTACTCGCATATCATCTACTTTACAATTATCATCAGCAAAACCACCCCTTGAATTGATTTCAAAGATGAGTTCATCCTTTACTAATCTGTTTACATCTAATTGCAACATTTTGAGGTTGAAAGATAATACGTTTAAGGACGAATATTAACACCTATGTGATTATTTTTATATATTGTTTTAAGTAGGTATACCGTAATTTAGTTTTCTATAGGTTAATTGGCACACAAAGAAATCAAAGTATTCAACTGATGAAGGTAACAACACAATAATAAAGCAATGCAAACTACAATAAGTAATAGCAATACAAAATAAAAGTATTTTGTTTTGAATTTTTAGTTGGGCGCCATTTGTTACCGTAATTTTTTGTTGTTAAACAGGGTCTTTGAATAGTAAACTATTTGTTTAAAAGTATGTTGTTACCTCCTTACTTTCGGGCTAGAGGTAAAAATAATAAGTTTGTTACCTTATGCAATCTGCAAGTTGTGGAAGCTATTCTTACTCAAGCAGGGTAATTTCCCAAAAATGTATTTGATAACTTTATTTTTCCAACTGCATACGTCCACCTAGGGTGATATGAATTCAGTAATTTAAGTGTCTACCCTAAGGAAAGAAATAAAAGAATTATTAAAGTCTCACCACAATAGTTTTAATCTCCCAACTCTGAGTTTAATAAGTTAAACAACAGTACATTTTATTTTAGTACGTTCTAAATTAAATTTTGGTTATTCAATACCTGCATGAAAACAAAACATCAATATCTGAAATTTGAAACTTCAAATTCACTTAACTAATATGGGTACTATAAGTACCTACTACCCCCTATGCAATTGCAGAGAAGTTTACACTCAGTGATAAACATACATAACTTATTGGTCACTAAAACCCATCTAAATAGAAAGAAATATTTATGTTACATTAATTTTTTGAAGTGGAGACTATTATTTTAATACAAGAAAAATATACACAACTTATTGGTCACTAAAACCCATCTAACTGAAAATATTTATGTTACATTAATTTTGAAATGGAGACTATTATTTTAATACAAGAAAAATATACACAACTTATTGGTCACTAAAACCCATCTAAATAGAAAGAAATACTTATTATGCTACCTTAATTTTGATGTGGCGACTATTATCTTAATAAAAAAATAAAAAAATATACATAACTTAAAATTTAATTGTGACACCTCAAGGTTTCCTGTTCACCATTTTTATCGGTCATCTCTACCCCTATCCCTTGCAGAGACACAGAAACGGCAAGCCCCATAAGTTTTTCTTGCTCCACTGAAACACTTCTCCCCATGCCCAGGACAACTACTATGGAAAGCACGGCCAAGATCCGGGAACGAACAGGCACAACAGGAGCCTTAATCGTTAACCGATTCAGGTTCATCAAACCACCTTCCATAAATAGAACCAATATTAGAATAAATATTGACATGACAAATATGCCTAAAATCCATAATTTAATTAGTAATATATTTTTCTTTATTACAACGAAATGGTTTCTTACCAACACCACTACGAAATCCTCAATCGAGCTTCCTTCTAAAAAAATATAATTATTTTCGATATCCTCCCCTTACTGAAGAAATATCCAAAAAGAATCTGTGCACGATGACAATATTTTTATAAAATATTTTAAATCAAAGTTTTTGTGTAAATTTACTCCGCCATCCACATGTGTGAGTATTCAACCAAAAGCCCCAGAAGGAAAAAGAATAATAAAAGAGAGAGATCACAGATCGCTTCAATCTTTCACTAGAACCACTGAGGGAATTTTTCACATCAGCATTTATTGACATGACGTCACTACTTACGGTGCGTTCACCTTAAAACCACAGACTTCCACAGTAAGGAACGTGTATTCATAGGTTCGTACAACCTTGAAATTAAAGTGTCACGCACGTATATCTATGTTTATTTTTTTTTTAAATTTACAACATCCACAATAATCCCGCAACCATATTTAAGGTTAAATACAGCCGTAACAATGTTCAATATGTGAGTGCCATGTCAACTTTCTCTCAAACATATCCAAATATTTAACTTCATTTTCCATTGTAAAATCAAATCGTTCAACATAAAGCCGACAATTGGCCAAAAATTGATAATGATATAGAGCATATAGTCAAAAGTTGTATACCTTGTCAGTTGGTGCAAAATAATGAGAGCAAGAACAATTCCCATCACTGGGAATCACCCAGTGGTTCATGGCAACGTATTCATGTTGATTTTGCAGGACCGTTCATGAACTATTAATTCTTGATAATAGTCGATGCATTTTCTAAATGACCAGAAATTTTCATAACTAAATCAACGACAGCATTATCAACAATTTGGCATTTAAGAAGTACTTTTGCACGATTTGGACTTCCTGTAACTCTAGTTTCCGATAATGCATCGTATTTCGCATGTAAAGAATTTGAAATGTTTTTAAAGGAAAATGGTGTGAAACACAAATTTTCGGCGCCTTATCACCCGGCTACTAATGGTCAAGTTGAGAGATATGTCCAATCAATGGAAAAGGGGCTTAAAAGATTGGCTTTGGAGGGGAAAAATAGTGATATCGAATTGAAATTGCAAAATTTTTTAATACATCACCGTAAGACAGTTCATTCAACCACTGGATTATCCCCACCAGTACTTCATCTTAAAAGAGATATTAGAACAAGAATAGATTTAATTAGGCCGATCCCCAAGCAAGAAATCGACAGTGGGGAAACGATTGCAAAGAAAATATTTTCTGTAGGTGAAACAGTACGTTTTCGAAATTACGATAAAACAGCTATGTGGAAATTTGGGAAAATTATTAGAAGAGAAGGAACTTTACATTATTGGATTTTTTCGGAAGGGACAGAGGTTAGAAGACATACAGATCAAATAGCCAAAACTAAAGTTGACTGGACAGATACCAACTTATACTATGCGGAACCAGACAATCAGCCAGAAAACGTAATAAATACAGACATTGATGAGAGCCAAAACAAATCAGATGATATTGGAAATATAGAAATTATGAACGAAAACAAGAATCAAGCCAAAATAGACGATACTGGCGATTTGAATTTAAATGAACAGAACGAATCAGATGGTGAAAGCACTATTGGGCCCAGAAGAAGTTCAAGAATTAAGAAGCCTGTCGATAGATGGCAATATATTTGACAAGGGAGAATTATTAGATATTTACTAGTTGTCCTGTTATGTTTAGTTATTATAGTTATATACAGAATGATAGATGTCACTTTTGAGACTCGTCTGTAATTTATGAACAAATAAAATATCTACCGAAATCGAGATATTTATTAGTCATTCACGCCGAACTTTGTCAAAGGCCTTTTCTCGGTCTAGAATAACGCGATGTATGTTCGATTAGATGTCCAGCGATCAAAGATGTTTTCAGTCAAACTTAGAGCCCGCTGCTCACAGGACTGGTAGTCCGGGATGATGTGTCTTTCGTCATTCTTATCTAAGTATGATTCTATCGAGAACAATTCTCTTGATAACTTTAGAAATTGAATATAGAAGACTGATAGGTCTATGATTTTAAGGAAAAAGCGGATTTTTCCCGGATTTTTCTATTAAAATAACAATGGCGTTCTTCCATCTGTTGGAAAATTATTGTAAGTTTAAAATTGTGTTAGTCAAAAATTAACTTTTTTTTTTAAATATGAAATTTATTTGAAACAGAACGATATAGGCGTTGGCGCATATGTTCTGAAATAAAATATTAAAACAATAACAGTAATAATAAAATATTTCTAGTAAAAAAAATAAACAAGTTTATTTGAAACAGATCGATACAGGCGTTGGCGCATATGTCCTGAAATAAAATATTAAAACACTAACAGTAATAAAAAAATGTCTCTAGTATAATATAAATTAACATTTTAAAGCAACTTAATTTTCTGGAAGTAAAAATCAACACAAAACAAAAATGTATAATGAAACAGTGCTCCGCACCGAAGAAAGCTGCTTTCTGGAATAATAATACCTCCGGTTTTCAAAGGATTTCCTCTAAATGTCAATTACTCTCCTCGATAAATTATTAATTTAAAAAGATGTTGTTGAATACTCTATCCGATTATAAGACAATGTATTTTAAAATATTCTAGAGGAAACAAGATTTCTTGGTGGTATTTTTTAAATAAAATATATATGACATCTTCGGATTGTAATTGGAAAAATTTTATTAAATTTATTTTACCAGTTAATTACTTTGTACAAGTCCATCACATTGAAATAAAAATTTAAGTTGGTAAAAATATATAAACATAAGTTAATAAATATTTAAATAACGGATCTGAAAGCTCTATTATGTGACCAAATTATTACCCAATATTAGATTATTTCCAGTTCTTAATGTTTGTTTTGTAAGGAATTTTTTTGTAGATACAAATAGATAAAAATGTCGCCAAGTGTGACTTACTTTACCTTACGAAATGGTTAAATTAGGTTTATTTTTAGTGAACCGGAATTTTTTACTACATATACAAATAACATTATTGGCAAACGTATTTTTATATAGTCCTTTAATGTAAATCATTTGGTAGTCGCTATCTACGTTAGGGATTATTATATTTTTAGTTTAGAGATTGTAAGTTTTATCATTATATATAGAGATAGAGTAGGTCAAATTCATAAGATAGAATCACCTAAATAGAGCAAAATTAAATATTCAAATTACAAGTTTATGTTGAATTAACCAGTTGAATAAAATAAACAATACTTTCAAAAGTAGCAATGGTTAGTTTCATTCATCGTTAAAAAATCAATAAAGTAGAATTAATATTAGTATAGATTGAATAAATAGTCATACAGTATGATGCAAATGTATAGAATAAATTCAATATTTCAGAAACAGACGACTTTAAAAAAAATATTAAAACACATCAATTTTAATTTTTGAATGGCCATCAACTGCTATAGATGTGTTGGACATTACGTCATTAGTGATGGCGTAATGACGTCATCGACGATTTTTTAAATACAAAGCGAGGTCACGTGACGTGAGGTCATTTGAATATTTATTTCTACAGGTTTAACCAAAACTGTTGGTATATTAACACAATTAACTTACAATAAATGTTTACTTAAATACAATTAAATTACAACCAATGTTTAAATTGCCGACCTTCAGCAATGATACAATGAGAAAGGCGAGCAGCAAATTCTTTCTTAACGTTTTCGAGGACTTCAGGTGTTATTTGTGCAATTTCCGTTCGGATTCGCTCCTTCAACTCTTTTACATTATTCGGTCGATTTTGATATACTCTGCTCTTTAAATATCCCCACAAAAAAAAGGTTTAACGGAGTCAAATTTGGAGATCTTGGTGGCCATTCGATAGGCCCCCTTCTACCTATCCACCTTCCTGGCAAAACGTTATTAAAGTAATTTCGTACCTCAACGCCATAGTGTGGGGGAGCCCCATCCTGTTGGTACCATAAATCATTTCTATTTGGAAATATCTGTAGCAACAGATAATTTTGAAGAAATTCCAGATAAGTAGCAGCCGTTAGGTTTTCCTAAAAAAATATGGCCCTACAATTTGATTGTTTATAATGCCGGCCCAAACATTCACCTTCTCGGGATATTGTGTCCCATACTCTTCCATCCAATGTGGATTTTCATTTGCCCAATATCGAAATGTCTGGCGATTTACGTGACCGTTCAGCATAAAACACGCTTCATCTGAAAAAAGTACCTTTTGTATGAAACCCGGATCTCTGTTACATTGTTCAATAACGATTTCGCAGAATTCGATTCTTCTATCAAAGTCATCTTCTAATAGCTTCTACCACTTCTGAGAAGATCTTTAACATGGCCCGTTTCACTAATTTTTTTTTTTAATTTTACTTACTGTTGATTGAGTAATTGGATCGCGATTGGGGTATTTAGCATTAAATAAATTACGAACTTCTGCTTGAGTCCTCACTCTATCTCCATAACCAATCATGGTTAAAATCTCGATTCGTTCTCTTTCTGTTAGTTTCATTTTTGTAAATGTTGTTATTAATGTCAGCAAACAACTCGAAGAGTAAAAATTTGACGTCTATTATTTGACAGATTCACAGATTATTGACGAATAAAGACGAGTCAATGACAATATTGATTTAAATATTTTTGTAAAAATAATGTCGAGTACTAATTAATTTCAAATTATAATGTATCATTGTTTTTATCAATGTATTTTTTTTTTCGGAACCAACAATAAACACTATTTTGTTTTATTCTCAGTGGCGGTCCTTAGTGTATTTTAGTTCAGTGAATGAATATTTATTGTAATTCCATGTTAGTTAACAAAGTTCATTATTTTGGTTATACAAAAATTGGAATTTTCCTGACCGTACATTAAATAACAATTTAAAGTTTTTTCTTGGGTATCGGTCAAAGAAAAAAAAATAATAAATAAATATATTGTTTTTATATTAAAATTGGCATAACAACGTTTCGGCCATGGGCCATCATCAGGTGTATATAGATAAAACTAAAAAATTCTTAATTAAATCACACACAATAATATTCTTTTTAAAAACTTACAAAATCACAACTAAGTCTACATTTAAAATAATATTGGTTTAAAATATTTGAAGAAATGGAATAAAATTGTAAAAACATACAAAACAGTAAAAAAGTAAAAAAAAAATTTAATAAAAAATGTAAAACTATCACATAGGCGGGTAATAAATATTATATATAAATCTAAATCGAAATGCAGACAGGTGTAACAGACAAGACCACACAAATTACTTTATTAAAGAAAAATAAATTGGTGATAAACACTCCAAATCAGTGTGACAGTTAACACTATGTAAATCTCTCTTTATTTCCACCATTTCTAGAGTTTCGTTTTCGCCATCAGTAAAATCACTTTCCTTAGAGACTATTTTAACATTTTCGAAATCAAAGTGGTGAAAATTATTGATGGAATGTTTGGATAAGGCAGTTGCATTTTCGTTTTTTGTCTTAACATCATATTTATGTCTGTAAATACGTTTGCCCAAATATTGCTTGGTTTGTCCTGTATAGGTAGATGGACAGTCTTTGCAAGATATTTTATATACTACATTGGTTTGATTTAAGGTGTCGATTTTTGGTTTGAGATTGGTAAAGAATCGTTTATTTAAATTGTTTATTGATTTATATGCAACATTTATATTATATTTTTTGAGAAATTTAGAAATATTTTCAGATACACCTTGTACATAAGGAAGTGTTATATAGTGTTTGGGTTGGTTTATTTTGGATGACCTTGACTTATTGTAGTAATTGTGAATTCTTTTTTTAATAATAGGATTAAAGAATGTGTTGGGATATTTATTATTTCTTAGAACGTCTTTAATTTTTTTAATATTGTCAGGTATGTTTTTGGGATAGGAAAGTTTAATTGCCCTGTCGGTATTTACTATACTAAAATTCCATAATAGTAGGCACTAAATTCTCAGAAATATTATTGAATTAAAACGTAAACATTGTTGTCAGGTTGGGTTTCTATATATTTTATCATCTTCTATTTAAATCATACACACGCAACTAAATGGTCATAGAATAACGGACAACGTGTTTTATTCATTAAATACTAAATACTAAAAAATATTAAATATTAAAGAAACTTCCTGCTAATGAAATATATTCAACAACATCAATGTTTATTAAATATAAAAAAATTTGAATTATATTCTGGGACTAAAATTTATAAATGGCAACGTTGCGTACACAGAGACGTTTGTGGGGCGGAAAAAAGAGAGGTAGATTAAATTTGCCGTAAGATAGAGAGAGATATAAATATTGCTTCATCAGCTGAGCACGGTTAGGTTAACATTCATGAGCGTAACATTCGTTGAATAATACGTAATGTAAATATTATTTTTTTTTTCTTTGATCTGTTATTATAATACAGTTATAACGAATTAGGTCTGTTTCAACACTGATGACAGTTTTGGAATTTCTGTTGTAAAAATTCTAAAATTGGAAATACCCTTTTCAATAATATAATAAACAGAATTCTTAAAACATTTAAAGAAAATGAAGGTAAATGTGATAATGTATCTAAAGACATTGAAACTAGAGGAAGAAAACAAATTCAGCTTGATGATTGCACCAAATATGCTATTCGTAGGAAATTCCATTCGTTCTTTTTCCGAAATGAAATCCCAACTTTAAAAAAAGTCGCAGCCGAAATAAGTTCCGATGAATCGATGCCCAAAATATCACGACGTGTTTTATTGCGCACATTAAAGCAAATGAACATTAAATTTATGAAAAGAGGTAGGAAAAGTGCTCTTATTACTTTGAATAGTAGCGATCGCGATAGTTGCTCATCATCCGACGAGTTTTCTTCAGATGATAATGAATAATACAATACTGTAAGTAATTTTAAACTTTTTGTGGTGGTAGTGGTTTTAGTCCAATAAACGTAGGTCTGAAATCGAAATCTCATGCACACGGCTGCATTAATAATAATAATGGTGCCTACTTTTCTCATGAAACATTTTCACGTTTTATTACTTTGCTAACACCCTGTACATCCGATCTCAGATTTTTTATGTCAATCTTATTTCCAAAGGATGCAAATTTTTTATAACAATAACTTTGTCATAAAATTAATAATAAAGGTTTTTCTCCTCTTAGCAACTCCATCCGTGGACACAGTGTATATTTTTTTTATATAATTAATATAATGTAATTTAATTCTTATTTGTGGATATAGTTTTTAAATAATTAATTTTTCCACATCTGTTTAGTATAATTTCCGTACGCCACTGCAAGAGGCAGATTAAGGCAAAAACGTCACAGTCATTTCTGAGAATTTAGTGCCTACTATTTTGGAATTTTAGTATAAGCTACGTTTGTAGGTGGTGGGAATATTTGAATTAAAATTTAGGCATCTTTCAGACCAAATTTCTTTGGTAAACCAATTAGTTTCAATTTTACCACTATTATCATATTTTAACGATATATCAAGGAAATTAATTGACTTTCATATTATTTTAAATGTAGACTTAATTGTGATTTTGTAAGTTTTTAAAAAGAATATGATTGTGTGTGATTTAATTAAGAATTTTTTAGTTTTATCTTTATACACCTGATGATGGCCCATGACCGAAACGTTGTTATGCCAATTTTAATATAAAAAAAATATTTATTTATTATTTTTTTTTCTTTGACCGATACCCAGGAAAAAACTTTAAATTATAATTTTGGTTAAGGAGAAGGCGATAAGGAGATCTGCTGTAACGTGACCTCGGTTTGTATTTAAAAAAAACGTTGATGACGTCATTACGCCATCAGTTGATGGCCATTCAAAAATTAAAATTGACGTGTTTTAAGACATTTTTAAAAGTCGTCTGTTTCTGAAATAATGAATTTATTCCATACATTTGCATCATACTGAATGTACGTTAAAATAAATATTAGCAAGAGCTATGTATTCGTACTTAAATGTAGGAAAATTAATTCCAAACCCTACTTCGAGTTAAAATAAATCGAAAACAGTGATACTTATCGAATTATTACAAGAGCACCTTTTTTGCATAGAAAAATGTAAGAAAAGAATTTTTAAAATATTTTTTTTAAATAATTACAAATTTAAAAAAATATTACGCAATCACCTTCAGTAACCCCCCAAAACTACCCTGTATTCATATGGAATGTGATAGGTGGTGACATGAAACCAATTATCCCATTGTCTTATAATCCCTTCCGAAATATGAACTTTATAGTCCAAGCCGTTTGGAAGATATTAGAAAAAATGAGAATTTCAATTCGCCCGTTTAAAGGGTTGTATCTCCCTTATTATTCGGTTTTATAAAAAAGTACCCTTATTTTTTGACGTACTATGACCTCTTAAAATTAATGTACATCATTCTGGACCACCCGGAATATAAACATAGTTTTCTTATAAGAATGAAACTATCTGCAATAAAAAGTTTTTAAATTTAACATCTGTAGAATTAAATATCTGTTTTCTTTGAACCTCTTTAGATTCTACACATACAAAGATATGAATAACTTACATATTGTGCTTTTGTACAATTTTTATTAAGTAATCTTTAACATTCTCCATATGTTATGAACTGCAATTCATACAATGATGAGAAGCATAATACTTAATATATTAGCTAAGTTTTTTATATCCTTTAATTATCCCGTTTCTTGCTAACTTCTCTTTGAAATTTGCCGCTCCACAAGAAATATAACAGAAGCCAAATTTCCATCTATAAAGTAAACCACAAAGACCTACATAATAACGGTGAATTCGGAACAAACAATTTTCGATAGGGGGGAAAATGTTGTTCGAGATTGCAATGAAAAGTAATTCTACGAATCGGACACTTTGTTTAATGAGTTTTCTGGAAAATTGTCGGAACCCCAACACTCTCTTTCTCTTTCCTAACATCGTGATTACGATTATAATGAAAATATTGACTTTTCAATCATGATACAAATAGAACAGGCTTTTAATCAATGTTTTCATATAAGAAACGGGACGTTATTATACTTCTTTACTGATTGACTTCATCTTAAACTACTGCATCTGACTTTTTGTTATTAAGACATTTTTTTAATATATCGACTTACCAAAAAAAATCAATTTATTATTAATCTACAGAGCTGAAAGTTTTGTTTATTATTTTGGAAATATAAAATTATTTAAAAAATAATAATATAATGTAATATTGCCATTTGACAATTATTATTTCTGGCAAATCTATTAAATTTAATATGTAATAAACATTGAGAGATTATCTAAGGATAATATTTTAACTGAAATAACTTTACCATTTTAAAATTATTATAATTATTCAATAAAAATTATCAATAAGTATAGTTGTTGGTTAGGTAAGGTTGGGAGGGTATTTTTTCATCCAGTAAAATTTTGTTGAACAAAAATTTCAAATGCATGATCCATTCTAATGGTAAGTTTTTGTAAAATTTGTTACTGATGTTATCTTCTCTGTTTTGTTGTTTTTGGCAAAAATCACAGCTTGAATTATTTCGTATTTTGTAATGGGACAACCGGTATAACGCCTTTTCTATAATTAAAAATACTCTTAGAAAATTAAGAATGTTTATTATGCACGTTCTTACCTTGTATTAACACGACCTGACCTCGACAATTCAATATCACATATTAGGTCATGAGCGGGCGTGCATTGACTGGTATGAGGTCAGTGTAACGAGAGTACCATTTATTGTTTAATGTTATGAATACATACATAGGAATATAAATACTGTACAATGTAAACAAAGCATTCACTTTTGATTCTATATAGTAAAACTGATGACTCGTTATTAGTGTAATTTTGAAATCCCTACCGTAACTAGGAATTTCTTTCCAAAGGGGAAAGGTGTAATGGGACAACCGGTATAACGCCTTTTCTATTATTAAAAATACTCTAAGAAAATTAAGAATGTTTATTATGCACGTTCTTACCTTGTATTAACACGACCTGACCTCGGCAATTCAATATCACATATAAGGTCATGAGCGGGCGTGCATTGACTGGTATGAGGTCAGTGTAACGAGAGTACCATTTATTGTTTAATGTTATGAATACATACATAGGAATATAAATACTGTACAATGTAAACAAAGCATTCACTTTTGATTCTATATAGTAAAACTGATGACTCGTTATTAGTATAATTTTATGTATCATCTAAATAAGTAATTAAAAGTGACTTAAATTAAATGTGGTGTTTAACATAAAACTGCTCCTGATCAACCCTCAGCACAATGGCTAGAAAAATCTGTGCCTAAATAAGGATGAAGAGCATCTGTATATTGCAATGTTGCTTGAATAGTTAAAATATAAAACTATCTATAGTAAGCAATCTTTTTTTCCATTTCTATGCAGTTATTTCTGCTTTTATTTTTAAGTATATGCGATTCCAAAATTCCTTTGGGCTACTTATCTTGGAAAGTTCCATTATAGTGGGATTTTCATTGCACGTTTTTTGCCCTTTAACTGTTTATACTCTTTCTTAGCTGTTCTATAAGTAGTTAGATAAGTTTTTTTTGCTTTATTTAATTACTTTTTTGCACGATTGATTCTTATCAATACCTAAATAATTTATAGCGATTGCCTCGTTTAATTGCCTACCCAAATTTTAGGTTTAGATTTTAGTTGAAGCCTGATATTATGTTTTTATATGATTGCTAGTAGGGTCCCATCTAATAAGAGATTCATGTATTTGTAAGTAAACTTTAACCTAGAAATAATAATTATTGTGCAATTTTTATAATATTATATTATTATATAAATATGTTACCAATTTATAAACTTATTGGAATGTTTTAGCAATTAATTATATAAATTATATTGTAAATGCTTTTATGTTTTAGATCTTATATTTTTGGTATGATAAAAAAAGGGAGAAAAAAAATTTAAGGGGACAATTATTAATGCTACAGTCAAGATAACACAAATGAAGCTTATTAACTGATTATGTTGTGCACCAAAATACATTATTTTTTAGTTGGATCATTCTTGACTATATCCCATTTGAAATATTTAAATTTCGACGCAAAATTAATCAAAAAAAAATTTTATTGGAAGATAACTAGAGAACACCATTTAACGCAATGAGTTAAGCAAGGATTTGAAAACTACTTTACTGCTGGTTGCCTATCTATGAATTTGCTTCAGTATTTAAACGTTGCGCGGCCATTCCAGTTACGTATGTATAGTATGGAGTTCATTGTAAACAATTTTTGAACGCGGCAACAGAGCGCAATTCTGATAAAATATTTAGCATCAGTAGTGCTCGTTTAAATTTTATATTTAGTTAGTTATTTATATTTAAATTATTATCAAATTATTTTAGTCAGATATATTTATATTTAATTAGATGAGGTATAAAAAGGTTATGTTTACTACTGTTCGCTGTTAGTGACGTCAGGGTCCATTTTTTCTACAGTAGGTATACTTTTGTTTTAGTTTTTGATTTCAAAATAACGTAAAAACTTGAACCATTGACTTTTTCCCTTTTCCTTTTATAGTTAAATTTTAATGTTCTTTTACATTTAATCAAATTTGTTAAATTTTTGAACGAAAATCACTTTAAGCTGTCAATAAGTTTTAACCGGTTAAATTCAATTAGCAATTTTCTATGATCGATCAAACGGTTCAAAAGCTATTGTGTGATGCGTGTTGCATATATTTGCGCTGATAACAAAGAACTGACGTATTTATAAGTTTTGTTTGGTATAATGGTATCAAACATCTGTTAAAACCCTTATGGGGTTATGTTTTATTGATCATTCATTTTGCTGTTACTATAGAAAATCCATAGGTTTCTAATTTATTTACCTTTGAGAAAAGTGAGTCATGCTAGCAAGTTATTAGATAAAATTGTGTTGTGTAATAGCGTTGAATGAATAAATAGAAAGAAGCGCGACCTTACGGAACTATTTGTAGCCGAAAATCCCTCTTATAATGGGATGGCGTTGTTGATTGCCTATCTAAAATCCCTCTTATTTTTATTAGTCGACTTCTAGATCTTGTTCTTGTTACTTCGCTTTTGATTTTTTGTGCTTTTGTGTATACCGTTGTGCTTATTACCGTTGATTGAGAGGGTATTTATTCAATCAAAGATTTTATTTTACTAGTTTTTCACTGACAATTTGTATTTTATTTTGTTTACTTATTGACATTTATCATTCATTGAACTTTATTAGAATAATGTCCGGAAAATATTCGGTCAAATGCAGTTATATTAACTGTAGAAATGTAAAGGAAAAGAAATAAACTCAGTGATCTGTGTCATTTTTTAAATTCCCTATAAACTATAGTAACCGATTAAAAAAATGGGTAAAGCGCTCTGAAAATATCAAATTTGATTATAACTATCCTGAAGAATTAAAAAATAAGAAAATTTGTGTAAAACATTTTGCCACTAGTGACTATCGTGGTCAGAGAAAAAACGAAAACAGTTGCATAAATATGCACTTCCTGTGCATTAGTAATAAGTAAGTATATTGTTATTATTTTATTTTTAAGTTTAATTTTGTTTTCATTTTCGGTAACAATAATTCGATTTGAGTAGACCTTTTGGATCCAGGTTATAGTTGTAATTTTAGGTCGTTTACTCAATCAACGGTTAGGTGCAATAAAAAATATGATATGAATCAAAACGGACGCAATTTAAAAAAAAAATTGAATTGAATTAAAATAAACATTGCTTAAAGAGAATATTATGGCGTAAAAAATAAAGTTTATCCTTAAACCTAGTTTAACTTATCATGTTTGACGTTTTTAGGTTTAGTATTCAGAAACGGTACAATTGTCAAAAATGTTCAAGTATTATTATAAATTCGAATGAGTCATTTTGTAATTTTGAATTACAAATTTTCCATAAAGACTTTGGTAAAGAACAAATTAGCTATTTAAAGAAAACTACTCCAAAATTTAATGCAGTGAATAATAAATATTAATATTGTACAAGCTGAAAATCTTAAAATGGAGCAAATTAGAATTAAGTCTAAAGAAAGTAAAAGAACAAAAATTTTGCTTTCTGTATAAATAAAGTATATATTAACTATAGTAAAATCACGATCGGTGCGGACACTAATAAATCAAAATTTCTTCTTACTTCCTCAGCACAAGTGGACCAAACAAAATAAATATGTAAGTTTACACTACTCGCTGTAATTTTTAAGTGTGGTTTAAAATGTTGACCGTTAAATTTTGGCTCGAATTCTAAATAATACAATATTATGATAGGTACTAATTGTAAATTAATGGAACATGTCGTTTATATGTTGATAGAAAAAATAAAATATTATTAAAAATAAAATAAAATAAAATAAAATAAAATAAAATAAAATAAAATAAAATAAAATAAAATAAAATAAAATAAAATAAAATAAAATAAAATAAAATAAAATAAAATAAAATAAAATAAAATAAAATAAAATAAAATAAAATAAAATAAAATAAAATAAAATAAAATAAAATAAAATAAAATAAAATAAAATAAAATAAAATAATAGTAGCAATAAAACTCGAAGTCAAACCCACAATATATATATAATTTAATGGAAAAAATTTACATCAATTCAGCGACATGTTTCGGTCTACTGACCATCATCAGGCTATAAGAGAAACACAAAGTTAGAGCGAAGTATTAACATGAGTCACAAGATATTGAACAAGTTAAAAAAAGGTTAATTAACATATTGTAGAATATGGTACATAAGTAGATTATTGATAAATTAATACTAACTAAACAATGGAAGTAAACAAAAAGCAAGTTAATGTTAATAAAAATATATATAGTATTGAAACTCACCTATATATGCAGACAGCAAGGTTTAAAGAATCATAATAATAAAATTATTTGAAATTTAGAGAAAAATTAGTAAATTTAAATGATGTACAAGTGGGGTTGAAAAAAGAAATATGAAAATTGAAAATATGTAGATTAAAAATTTTTTATATATGGTTAAAGAAGGGTATGAAATATGAAAAATTGGCAAATAAGAGTAAATACATGAGTAATAAAGAGAGGGTTGAATTAACAAGTAAGAAGAGAGATCCTCCTAAACGGGGGTTCAATCTCTTGCAAACTTTATTGTATACACCACATTCATCGGGTGGTTTGAGAATATCTCCCTTGAAAAGAGGTTTAAACCTCCTAATAAAGAAGGGAAAGAACAATATAATAATCGTCAAGATTAACATTGTTACCCATAATTGAAGTTACAAGTAATTAGTAAAAAGACTTTAAACAATCTATAAATCACCACTAAATGACCATCACATGTATGGATGGACTGTAACGGAAATGTTGAAACAGGAAAAACAAAAATTGTCAATCAATTACAATGTAGCCAACTAATAATTAGTCTTGGTGGAAACATAAAAAAAAGGAGAGTCTAAGGACGTATGTGAGAAAATGAAATTGAGGAAAAAGGAAATGTTAAATTTAAAACATTTTTTTAAGTTAAAAAATTCAAAGGATCTACCGTCTGCAAACATAGCGTGATATAACATGAATAACATACATTAGCAAATACGTGAAGGTCTATTCAAAAAAGAAGAACCCGAAACGTCAAAGTGAATTAACATATATGAAAAACAATAACAAAGTATTATAAATTTTCAAATGATATGTTTAGAAACAAATAATTCTCATTAGGTTGAATCTGTTCATTTAAGCAATTGAGAGATCTATCCAAAATAGCGGATCTAATTTCCAAGGACTCCAACAAATTCAATCTGACGCCTTTATTACAATTATGAAGTAATTTAACATTATTAAAATCACAAGAATGATTTTCTTCCAAAATATGATTAGCAAAGGATGATGGTGAGTTCTTAACTTCTGAATCGGAATATTTCTTAACAAAATTTATGTGTTCTAGAATACGATATTCAAGTCTTCTTCCACACTGGCCAATGTAAACCGCATTACAATCTGAACAAGATAATTTGTATACTCCTGATTTGTGTAAAAGTGGAACTATATCTTTAGTGTTAATCAACTTGGATAAAGTGTTCTCAGTTCTAAAAGCTAAATCTACATTATACTTTTTAAAAACATTTTTAATTTTATATGAGAAAATACCAGTGTAAAGTAAGGATCCAAAATAGGATCTTTGAATTGTGTTGTTGTCACAAGTGACCAAATTGAAAGAAAACCTGAATTTACAAAAATGTTTAGAATAGCATTTGTGAATTAAATCTAATGGATAGTTATTATTTACAGCTAATTGTTTTATTAAATTGACCTCACTTTCAAAAGCATCCCGAGACAAAGGTAAAGAGAAACATCTATAGAACAAAGCATTAAAGGCAGCGAGTTTGTGAGACATAGGATGACAAGAATTATAGTCAATAAGGCAATCTGTAGTGGTAGGTTTTCTGTAGATATCAAATGTGAAAGAATTATGTTGAATGTCTTTGGTGATTAGTAAATCTAGGAATGGAATTTGGTTATTAACCTCACCTTCAAAGGAAAATTTAATATTCACATGTAAAGAGTTAATGTATGTAAGAAAATCATCTACATCAGACCAAGTACCCATAAACAAAACAAAGCAATCGTCTACATACCTAGAATAAAATAGCAACTTATGTCCAAAATGAGAATTAAGATATCTCTTCTCTAAATTAGCCATAAATACCTCAGCTAGAAACGGGGATAAATTAGAACCCATTGCTAAACCTGAAGTTTGTTTATAAAAACAGTTATTAAATTTAAAAAAAATTTTGTTCAAGTGTGAGACCTAAGAGGGAAATTAAATCCAAAATAATGTGAGTAGGAACATTGTTAGCAAATAATAAGTCTCTAACCAAGGAAATACACTCTGATGGAGGGATACTAGGGAATAGATTGTTAACATCAAGCGAGAACATAATTGAACCTTTAGGGACTTTGAAATGTGAAAGTTTATTAGCTAAAGTCAAAGAATTCTTTATTGAATAATCATTAGAAAAATTAGTTAAATCTCTGAGAATGGAATTAAGAAAGTTAGCAAGTTTAGAAACAGGTGAATTGGTAAAGCTAACAACAGGTCTAATAGGGATATCTATCTTGTGGATCTTAGGTAATCCATATAATAAGGGGGTAACCGCAGCCATAGGACATAATTTAAAAGTTTATTACGGTCAGTTGCAGATTCTAAAACTGTAAAGCCTCAATTTTCAAAATTCCAATTTTATAATAGAGTTCTTAACTTAAGTAATTACACTTTTTCTGATAATCTTGTTAAAATTTTAAGTAGTGGTCTTAAATTCAACTATCATAATAATTTTAAAAATAATATTAAAACAATTGCTATTGATTGTGAAAACATTTTATCCAATACTGATTTGTTAAATAAAGATCTTGTCAGATCTGATATTTTGCATGAGTTACAGAAGGAATCTGTAAGATGTAATTCTGTTATCCATCATCACAAACAATTTACTAAATATAGTGGTTTTAATGATTTGACTTCTCTTTCTAGGACTCTCAAAACTAATGATTTGATTTTGACTAAGGCGGATAAAGGTAATTGTGTGGTAGTATTAAATAAAAACCAATATATTTCTAAGGTTGAGTCATTTCTTCAGTCTGATACTTCTTTTGTTACTTTACCATTAGACCCTACAGTCAAATTTTATAACAATTTTAAAAAATGTCTTAGAATTAATTACAACAATATCCTTTCCTTTTTCAATACACATTATCTTAAATTATGTCCTATGGCTGCGGTTACCCCCTTATTATATGGATTACCTAAGATCCACAAGATAGATATCCCTATTAGACCTGTTGTTAGCTTTACCAATTCACCTGTTTCTAAACTTGCTAACTTTCTTAATTCCATTCTCAGAGATTTAACTAATTTTTCTAATGATTATTCAATAAAGAATTCTTTGACTTTAGCTAATAAACTTTCACATTTCAAAGTCCCTAAAGGTTCAATTATGTTCTCGCTTGATGTTAACAATCTATTCCCTAGTATCCCTCCATCAGAGTGTATTTCCTTGGTTAGAGACTTATTATTTGCTAACAATGTTCCTACTCACATTATTTTGGATTTAATTTCCCTCTTAGGTCTCACACTTGAACAAAATTTTTTAAATTTAATAACTGTTTTTATAAACAAACTTCAGGTTTAGCAATGGGTTCTAATTTATCCCCGTTTCTAGCTGAGGTATTTATGGCTAATTTAGAGAAGAGATATCTTAATTCTCATTTTGGACATAAGTTGCTATTTTATTCTAGGTATGTAGACGATTGCTTTGTTTTGTTTATGGGTACTTGGTCTGATGTAGATGATTTTCTTACATACATTAACTCTTTACATGTGAATATTAAATTTTCCTTTGAAGGTGAGGTTAATAACCAAATTCCATTCCTAGATTTACTAATCACCAAAGACATTCAACATAATTCTTTCACATTTGATATCTACAGAAAACCTACCACTACAGATTGCCTTATTGACTATAATTCTTGTCATCCTATGTCTCACAAACTCGCTGCCTTTAATGCTTTGTTCTATAGATGTTTCTCTTTACCTTTGTCTCGGGATGCTTTTGAAAGTGAGGTCAATTTAATAAAACAATTAGCTGTAAATAATAACTATCCATTAGATTTAATTCACAAATGCTATTCTAAACATTTTTGTAAATTCAGGTTTTCTTTCAATTTGGTCACTTGTGACAACAACACAATTCAAAGATCCTATTTTGGATCCTTACTTTACACTGGTATTTTCTCATATAAAATTAAAAATGTTTTTAAAAAGTATAATGTAGATTTAGCTTTTAGAACTGAGAACACTTTATCCAAGTTGATTAACACTAAAGATATAGTTCCACTTTTACACAAATCAGGAGTATACAAATTATCTTGTTCAGATTGTAATGCGGTTTACATTGGCCAGTGTGGAAGAAGACTTGAATATCGTATTCTAGAACACATAAATTTTGTTAAGAAATATTCCGATTCAGAAGTTAAGAACTCACCATCATCCTTTGCTAATCATATTTTGGAAGAAAATCATTCTTGTGATTTTAATAATGTTAAATTACTTCATAATTGTAATAAAGGCGTCAGATTGAATTTGTTGGAGTCCTTGGAAATTAGATCCGCTATTTTGGATAGATCTCTCAATTGCTTAAATGAACAGATTCAACCTAATGAGAATTATTTGTTTCTAAACATATCATTTGAAAATTTATAATACTTTGTTATTGTTTTTCATATATGTTAATTCACTTTGACGTTTCGGGTTCTTCTTTTTTGAATAGACCTTCACGTATTTGCTAATGTATGTTATTCATGTTATATCACGCTATGTTTGCAGACGGTAGATCCTTTGAATTTTTTAACTTAAAAAAATGTTTTAAATTTAACATTTCCTTTTTCCTCAATTTCATTTTCTCACATACGTCCTTAGACTCTCTTTTTTTTATGTTTCCACCAAGACTAATTATTAGTTGGCTACATTGTAATTGATTGACAATTTTTGTTTTTCCTGTTTCAACATTTCCGTTACAGTCCATCCATACATGTGATGGTCATTTAGTGGTGATTTATAGATTGTTTAAAGTCTTTTTACTAATTACTTGTAACTTCAATTATGGGTAACAATGTTAATCTTGACGATTATTATATTGTTCTTTCCCTTCTTTATTAGGAGGTTTAAACCTCTTTTCAAGGGAGATATTCTCAAACCACCCGATGAATGTGGTGTATACAATAAAGTTTGCAAGAGATTGAACCCCCGTTTAGGAGGATCTCTCTTCTTACTTGTTAATTCAACCCTCTCTTTATTACTCATGTATTTACTCTTATTTGCCAATTTTTCATATTTCATACCCTTCTTTAACCATATATAAAAAATTTTTAATCTACATATTTTCAATTTTCATATTTCTTTTTTCAACCCCACTTGTACATCATTTAAATTTACTAATTTTTCTCTAAATTTCAAATAATTTTATTATTATGATTCTTTAAACCTTGCTGTCTGCATATATAGGTGAGTTTCAATACTATATATATTTTTATTAACATTAACTTGCTTTTTGTTTACTTCCATTGTTTAGTTAGTATTAATTTATCAATAATCTACTTATGTACCATATTCTACAATATGTTAATTAACCTTTTTTAACTTGTTCAATATCTTGTGACTCATGTTAATACTTCGCTCTAACTTTGTGTTTCTCTTATAGCCTGATGATGGTCAGTAGACCGAAACATGTCGCTGAATTGATGTAAATTTTTTCCATTAAATTATATATATATTGTGGGTTTGACTTCGAGTTTTATTGCTACTATTCGTACCACCCACATTCGAGTCATGGATAACCTCTACGATTTAAAATAAAATAAAATAAAATAAAATAAAATAAAATAAAATAAAATAAAATAAAATAAAATAAAATAAAATAACCAATAATAATAAGTACCCACCCCTGAAATGACTTGTTCGGACAGTTTTATTACCCGCACCGATTGCCTTTATACTATAATCCAAACTATAGTACTAATTTTTTTAAGTCTACTTTTAATTGTTAATTTAATTCTTTGAAATTGTAAATGTTTATAATAAAATATTTTAAAAAATTTAAGTTATTAACAAAACCCTACTAAATTATAATTTTTAAAAAATCGTATCGTTTACTCAACGCCAAATGTCACAATTTGCACTAAATATTTTTAATTTTATTTTGGTTCTTTTTTTTATTTCAGGGTGAGGTTGCAAAAAAAAAGTTAGAAACTTATAACATACCCTGTATATCTGAATAAAACAAACTTTTCCTTTTTACCTGTAAGCTTATACAGGGTGTCCATCTATAAACTGACACATTTTAACTGCTTATAAGTCGAGAACGAAAAATGACAACAATGTGCGGTTTTCACAGAACTTCATCAATATCTTTAAAGTTTTTTTTGACAGTGTTGCCAAGTTTCAAAATTTACCTGAAATAGGAGAGAAAAAATTGATGATTTTCAAAGGCCGATTTCTCAAAAATTTTCAAAAAGGTGTCATTTACTAAGACAATTTATACATTTTCGGAAAGGGGATTTAACAGGCTTTCATGTGCAATTAAAACGTACAGGGTGTTACATTTAAAATTTTTGAGAAATTGGCCTTTGAAAATCATCAATTTTTTTCTCTCCTATTTCAGGTAAATTTTGAAACTTGGCAACACTGTCAAAAAAAACTTTAAAGATATTGATGAAGTTCTGTGAAAACCGCACATTGTTGTCATTTTTCGTTCTCGACTTATAAGCAGTTAAAATGTGTCAGTTTATAGATGGACACATTGTATAATGTAAATGTGTAGTGAGGAACTTATTTATTTTTTGTTGAAACTAATTAAAAATTTGCAATAGAATGCCTATAAAACTATTGTTGGAAATTTATAATAATTAAATAAAACAAAAATAAAGAATTTTAAAAATCAGTACAAGTCATATTTTATTTTTGGCCGTACAAAATAAACCCCACTAGTGGGTAGAAGAATTTTCTGAATATTCTAAATGGGTATAATCTCAAACCGTACCGATGCCGATTACAATTTTGCTGTTGTTTTCCCATCAAAACGATGCGAAAAGTGGCTAGTTTTCGTTTTTCGCGCTAGGAGCGCATTATTACGGCAACTCATTTTTACAAAAATAGTGGGGGAACATGAACATTTTAAAGCATAGGATCCGCGTATCTATACTCATTCAACGGTAATAGTCTAATAATAATAATATTTGCATGTGCCCTTCACAGTCTGACCATATTCAAATTATTTTCCTCATTATTAATGTATAATTTAATACAAATACTTTAGGCTTATTAACACATGCCACTGTACTATAAAAATGAAATGCTCATGAATCACTAGAATTCAATAATGTGGGAAAAGTCATTACTGTTAACAATTTTTCAACAATACTTATACATTACTAGGCTAGTTTCAATTAAAATCCATTTCTATTATTACCCCTTTCAATCCGTGTATAATACAGAGAGAAATCTGATACAGATCTGTGCGGTCGCCAAATAGTCTCCTCTAAAAGAGCACAGCCAACTCTTTCTCTCTATTAAAGTGGAACAATATGCGAGCAGTATCAGAATTTTATGAGGCCGTTTGGCTCAAATTGCAATGCGTTGTTCTAACTTTGACTTCCAGCTTATTAGAAGCGCCTTTTTGCAATTTCAAATCCGGCATAATAGATTTTTTTTATTTAGTAACGAACAAGGGATATGAAATTTTATTTTTGTTGGAAAATGGAATAAAAAGAGCCCACTGTAAAGATTTTTTTTTCAAATATGTACTTTTCTTTAAAGAAAAAATACATAACTGTAGTAGTTTGTATATTTAATAATAGTAGTATTAATTTACTAATGAAATTCATATTTTATCCACTTTATATTCAAATTTCTGTTTTTCAGATAAAAAGAAATGTATTTATTTATTAAAAGCTTTGTAGTGCAATTTAAATAGTTGATCAACTTTTTAAATTAGGTTGATTTTAAATGTAATAAATAAAACACTGAATTTTATGAAATTTGTTCTAAATGGTGAATACACAATTTGTTGATTGGAATTTGTAATTTTATAGGATAGCAGATTTGACGCAATAAATAAATTTAATAAAATATATGAATATTCATTCGTTCATACAAGATCGATATTAATATCGATATTGTCTAAAGAATATTTGGATATTACATAATATGATATCTAAATTTAAGGTAAGTTAAATTATAATGTCCCAAAAGACACTAAGGCAGTATAACAAACACCGGAATAATGACTTTCTTAAATTTTAAAATACTGCTTTAGTTTTATTTAAATAATTCTAGTTATTAAGTTTTCTGATAAGATAAAATATTAAATATTGCTTTAATTGGCACAGAATTAATGTGGTGAGCGAATTCCTCACAACTAATTAAGAATTTTGCTCATCTGAGTTTAAAAAACTTGTATGATGACTTTATTAGTTATTCTTGGTAATGTATTTTACACTGCACATGACGACAAATAAACTTCATTTTATCACATTAAATAAATTAATGTTCTGTCCATATGAGACCTGCGCTGCGATCTGTTAGGTATTAGAAAAATGGCTCTTATATTTCCTAAATAGAGTTATTTTCTCAAATTTGCACCTACGTTCGGGGAAAACTATTTTAAAATCTTTCTTAATGTTTATGTATTAAGATTTTTTTGGAAAAGTGTAAGAAAAAAGTTGAAATTATTCATTAAATAGCTTAATTTTTTTCCAAAAACCCAACTAAAATATAATTTGTTTTTAATATTAAAATTATAGAAGAATACTTGTTATTATATTTAAACAATAATTAACCACCCCATACTTTGTTTTCCAGATAATTAAAGATTTAGGATAATTATGCAATACATATTTTATATCAATTTTTTTTTAATATTATTGTAAGTCAAATGCAAGCAACTAAAACGCTTTTTTAAGGATTTTCACTATACCGACTGTTTAGAAGTTAATTTGACACAAATAAACAAACATTTTCTGATTGTTAAAATCATTTAAAAATAAAACGAAAATGTATATTTCTTTATAGCACATACGGCCACAGATTTGTTAAAGGAAATATTTTTCAACTACTTTGGTCTAGTAAAGATATACCTATATGTTTTTTATTAGAATTTTATTACTGTCATGTTATCAATTTCCAAACAACAAGGTCAGTATATAAAAAAATGCAATAATATATTTCGATCACATCTAAATATAAAAAAAAACTTCATAATATGTTTAGCGTTCTACTTACCAAAACGTTTTCTTCGTTAAATTTATTGCTAGGGATTTTACTCACCTGAAACAAAAGTACAAAAATTAATCACGTTTACATAATTGTGTTGCTTTAAACAAGTTAGAAATAGTTTTATATTTTTAATGATCCATAAGAAAAATAACAATTTTAATAGACATTGAAATGTTTTCCTATATTTTATTGGCGTAACATTGAACAATAGTTTTAAAAGAAAATTTCAAAAGTACCATAGCGAATTTATTTAAAAAGATACAAGACATTCGACACGTTTTATTAAATCGTAGGTAAAAGATAGAAAGTATTTATTTTGTCATGAGTGCGTATTTGTTTATTCCAAAATACAAAGGGCGTTAGCCAATGTCAAAATTTTAAGCAAAAAAATGTTAAGAACATTCAAAATATATCTTTTTAAATGAAACTTCCACTGTTTATTTAAAAAATTGCTCTTTTAAACTCAATGACAGCGGTTTCGCTAAAAACTATTTACAACTTGTTTTTTAGGTAGCTACCTGATGTTGATTAAGTAGTATTAAGGCTAGACCAAGTATGGAAGTAATAGACATAACAATATTAAAAACCCAGATGGTATTAGGGATTATCCTGGATGTATTTCCTGGATCGTGCATACTGGATCAGTATGCAATAATATAGAAAAACCAGGAAAAAACTATATCATGCTGATCTTTAATATAACTTAATATATTTATGTTACAATTACGTCTTATCTATGTATAAAATGAAGACTCGATTAAAGTAAAAAGTTTAATAGTTCGTTAACTACTTTAAATTGTAGATCTGTTAGATGTCTTTTTATTTAAAATTTTTCAAGAAAATCTAAATTTGTTTTTTTTGTTACAAATGTGTACTATTTGAATGTCACTGGTTTGTATGAATTTGGATGTTCAAGTAGGTGTTTTGCATAGTTTGACTTATCTGGTTGTTGTATTGAATCTTACTTCCTAAATTACTTTGTGTTTTGTTTCAAGAGTTCTATTTTTAATATTCTTAGTAAGACGGATTTTCACAAAGAAAATTTTAGTAAAATGTGTTACTTAATAGAATATTAACAGACATAAAGTTGATGATACCTCGAAATTTTCCACTAAGGGAGAAAACTAAATCTGTAAGAAAATAAAATTAAAATTAAAATTCAATTTAACAACAATGCAATATTATTAAAGTAAAAAATAAGGACAAAATCAATCAGTATGTTGTTATTTATATAATAAAGTTAATAAATTATTCACAGCGAAAAAATACAGTCCATATTTCCTACTAAAGCTATAAGTATTTGCGTTGTATATGAAAAAAATACACAACAAGGGTTATTAGGCAATAACGAACCATTGATGCTATTCACGATAGACAATAAATTTTTTAATGATTAAAATATTTGTAAAAATACCGAAAAAATCCTGAATATCTGAATAACTTCAATTGATGTTTCAAATATCCTCTCTACTGCTTTAATGTGAAAAATAATACTACTTTTTAAAATACATCATCAAACCGTAACACATTACATAGCTGATGTAAAGGAAAATGCATATCAGACAAATTAATGAAGTCATTATTACGGTACTTGTATTTCTTAATTTATAGATAAAAAAAGTTAGCTCACATTAACGCACATTCCGAAAAAAAAAACAAACGATAAGATCACCATTCATATTTGGTCCATAAGAAAAATCTTACCGTATTTTGTTTAATGCTTCAAATTACTTTTAAGCCTTGATTGACGCTAACAGTATTATATTTTCTCAATTTGAATGTAAGTGAATAGGTAGATATTAAATTATAACTTTTGGCAAGCATAAAATTATCTTTTAAAATAAATTATACTCATCTGTATTGAAGTGTATCCTTTCAAATAAATACATTATTATATTGGCAACAGAGTTAGGAAATGAGATTATTAAACTGGGTATAACCAAAAAGGTAGCTCATAAATTAAATAAAAACAGATCGATCAAAAATTTCTTAAAAATAACTTTTATATTTGAAGTCATTCATCGGAAGGTTATAATAGCATGGAAACTTTATAAACACTTTATAAATGAAATTGCAATATACAGAGACACTAAGATATTAGCTTAATGGTGATAACTTTATCAATAGAATTTAATTTAACTAACTAACTAAAGTTATCTCAATACAAATTATCTTATTATACAATTCACATAAAGAATTCAACCATTTAATCATAAAGTATACGGTCACTAAATAGTACCAGTTATCATGAAGGTATACTTAATGTGGAATTGGTTTCTAAACAAAACTAATTAATTTAAATAATAGATGATAAACAGAAATCAATTTCAATATTAAACTTATTCTACCTTAATAGACATGTTGAAGTATAATTTAAGTAGTATGTTATCATTCTTTTATAAGTAAAAGATTTGTTAAATAATTTAAACATCCGCCAAAATAAACAATACCGAAAATAAAAATAAAAATTAATTTTTAATTTCTGTAATGTAAGTGTTCAAAATGTTCACCATTTCGACGTAAACAAGCTTCATATCGATTTTGTAAGTCAATAGACATAATTATAAAAAGTGGTTGATGGAACTGCCTAAAAATAATATGGAATTCTTTCCCGTAGTTCGGCAATATTCGCCGGCGGATTTTCCGAATAAAATATTTTTTCCTTCATTATGCCCCAAATGTATGCGTCAGGTGGCGTCAGATCAGGTGAATGAGAAGGATATTCGAAGCCTGTTCCCCGAGAAATTATTATATTATCGAAATGCTGACGGAGTAATTCTAAGGTGCGCACAGCTGTATGGCTCGTTGCACCACCTTGTTGGAACCGTTGTGTGCGAAACTGTAGATTTCGTGCACGGCAAAAGTTATTTAGATCTCTCATAAAAGGTATAATAATTTTGTCTCTATAACGTTCTTGGTTGACAGTAAATGGATTCTGATTATCATCTTCAACGAAATAAGGACCAATCATTCCATTACCAGATTCCGCGCACCAAACGGTAACTCGAAGACTGTGGAGTGGTTTCTCTACAATAACATCAGGACGTTCAAATTCAAGGAATCTGGTTGTTTGTCGGTTAATATAGCCACTAAGATGAACGTAACTCTCGTCTGAAAACCATATGTTTTTCAAAAATTCGGGATCTTCGTAAATTAAACTCAACATGCGACCACAGTAAATTTCTCTTGCACGTTTGTCCGCAGCATCTAGTCGTTGTCCAACTTGAATACGGTATGGATAACCACCAATTGATTTTAACATGCGACGTTTCACTAATGTTGAGTTTACATGTAGTTCTTACAAGACTTGTTTGAGTTGATTGCACAACTTGGTTAAAAACACGTCCTTCATTTTCGTTAGTGCATACTGTTTTTCGACGACCTGAAGAACCTTTACGTTGACACAATACACTACCAGTGCGACGAAATTTTTCAACAACAGCTAACATCACACTTTTACTAGGAGCTGCCTTATTAAATTTTTGTTGATATTTTATTGGCACCTGTTCTAAGCTTGGACCATCATTACGACCTTTTCCCTATGAACGAAAATAATGCTCTACCGTTGTTAGAACCATTTTTAAATCAAATTTAACTGCAGCGTACTATTAATATATCAACTAATGACAATTAAGTCAAATATGACAAAAATATTTATGTAAATTGATTTATTAACAATACTCATAAATAATTAACTTAATTTATAGAAAAAATATTAGTTTATAAGTTTTTTTATTTGTAATCTTATTGTATATGTTTCAATAAAACTCTCATCGTCAGATTGACACATTGCCATTTTGTTTCACAAGGTAGCTATCTCATGTTGATTTAGTAGTGTTAAAACCAGACCAAGAAAAATAGGTATTTTTTTTAATCCTATCATTACGTATTTGACAGCGGGTAGCTACGGCTCCTGTAATATTTACTCCTGTAAATATGTTCTTATCAATACATTTAGTTGTCCAAAAATCAAAATTAATGGATGATTTTCTTATGTATCTCTCTGTAAAATGAAGATGCAAATTATATTTTCAGTAAATTTATTGTGGGTTTGTAGGTCGGTAATGAATCCAGTTATATTCTTAAATCAATAACCTCTTGTTTTAATTATAAGTTGTCATTGAGTAAATTATAAATTACTGTAATAATTTAATTATAAATGTATATAAAGATAACAAAAATAATTCTTGATAAAATAATTTGTCGCAAATAATATCACCAATTATTAAATTTTTCTATTCAGTTCTGACTGACTGAATGAGTACGCACTCCGAGGATAAGGCCAATTAAATACACTCCGCTAACGCATCGAGTTAAAAATTTTTCGCTCATGGATTAGGTTGGATTAGATTTGTAGTAAGTGGGTCTATAAAGGCAAGAGTATTGTGGCTCAGACCAGTTCAGATATCAATAAAAAGATTCATCTTCTTAACAAAGCCGATTAGTTTGTTTGGTGAATGATATTTCAGGTCCGAAGGCGAGAGAGAGAGACCCTGCCAAATATCAGACACCTGATTTGAGCCGCGGTGGGGTAGGCATAGATTATATACTCTGTGGTTTCATCATCTTGCAGACAAAGATTCAGATGACATTGACCTGTAAAAAGACCTGTTAGACAACGTACCTCATGCCAGCTATAGTTTAATACTTGTTTGTAGAAAATCTTCGAAAGATGTATAAAAGCCTTTAAGTAAATCAATACCAGAATTCGAATACTCTTTTGCTGTATATAGTATATAGTGTTTGGCAAAGCTCATTGCGATGCCAATTGTAGGTTCTGGTCCGATAGAAGTACTTGCAGCACTCTCCCTTACAAAAGAATCTGCCTTGTTATTTCCCTCCACGATAGAATGGCTAGGAATCGGGACCAGCAGTACTTTATTGAGTTCTCCTATGGAAAAGAGTATTTTTTGGCAGTCTAAAACCAATTCTAACGGTACACAGTGAAACTGCTTTCAAAGCTGCTTGGCTGCCCAAAAAAAATTTTTATTTTCTTATGTACGACATTTGTTTGCACCAATCTCTTCACATATAAGTCATCAGTAGCGTACATTTCAGTCTGAATTACGGTTGCATGGGATCCTAGAGATATTGGAATTGCTGTGCTAGGTCTGCGACCGTATACCAGTACCAGTGCCTAATGGTGTTTAAGAACCATCTGTGTACCAACAGCTGTCCGCTCTTACTAGTTTATCCTTACGGAGAACCCATTCATCTTTATTTGGAAATAGAACTGTAAAAGGCAGATCGTAGTTTACTGGTGGAGTCATTATGTCAGAGTTTTATCCCAGAATACTGTGACAAGTGTTCACTAGCATTCTGCTTCGCTCGGTAGAAGCCTGATTTTTGCATTTAGAGATATGCGCACTTCTGTTTATTGTCTATCGGGCCTAACAAAGTGTATAAAGATGATTTCCATGGCTGCTTACTGTGTGGTACTAATGACATCTGCAATTTCCCGACAAGCCTGCGATCTGTCCACAAAGATAGTTTGGCCCTGTGGATAACTTTTTTCTAGCTCGTGTGTAATTGCCTCCTTATTCTACATAGTAAGTAGTATACTATCAAATTACATAATAGAACTAAATTTTAAATATTAATATATAAACAGAACAAAAATAACCTTTTTAAATGATTAAAACGACATCCGAGGAGATCAGAAAAACATGGAGAAGCATGTAAAATTTTAATGTCAGTTAAAGTACCAATTCATTTTAATTATATAATAAAGTTATATAATACTAATATTTAAAAATATGTACTTATACATTTACTAAATTAAATATTATCCTTTCATTTCATGGATTTAAGTTTGGTTTTCTTTAGTCTATATTATTACGAATAACATCAAAGTAAGTTATGAAACAAGTATTCATTTGTATGTTAAAGTTAAACAGTTAAATAATAACAAGCAAATATTTTATTCTGTATTTTATTCTGTATACAGAGAGGGTATAAGACGAGATTTAGACATGGACTATTTATCTAGATGTTCTGTATCGACGTGTAATTTCCCCAGATATATTGAACTAGTCCTTTTTGCTATAGGTACAGAATCTTGTACAATTTGGTTGTTTCTCAAAAGACTCAATAATATGTCCAATTGTTCAGCACAACTAGCTGTAGGTTTTTTTGTCTTGATAGACCATCACATAACTTTTGATTAAATGTTTTTTCTACATCTTTACAAATTTTACATAAAAAGCTTAGTCTTAGTTGTAGCACACTCATAGTCTTGTTGAGTAATTTTCTTATATAGTATCTTTTTCGCTTTAACTGACACTGTAATTTTTGACTTTGGACCCGTTCATAATTTCTTGGCCTGTCCCAATTCTGGCAATCTTATTCACTTCAAGCCTATGAAAAGCTTTGGATAAATCTTTTGAATTTTATCGTTGACAGATTTAGCTATGCGCTGGGTAACCAAATTGGTCACAGTTTGCACAATCTTTTGATAGTTGCTTTTTTTTATTATTCTTTTTTAAATTATTCTTTTTTGGTACTTTTGCACAATTCTGTGTAGTTAAAACATTCAAGCAGAATGATTAAAAGCAAGATTAGCAAATGCGCTCACGACTTGCTATTTTAGTCTGCTATTTTATTGTTCAATTTGCTTGACTTTATCTTTCTCCGATCAATTAAGTAAGTCAAAAAGTAATCCAACGTTTTCAACACTTTTTATTTTGGTAAGCTGAATATTTTTAAAAACAGGGCCGATGTTTTGCATTGTATCTTGTCAAATTACTATTTTTGGCTTGATAATTAGGTATATTTACTAGGGGCAATCTGTTTGTATTTGTTTTCCTCTTTAGATAGCCTGGGTTAAGAGCAGTATATCACAAGATTGGGAAAAGAGAGACTGGAGTGTGTGGAAGGTGTGAAGTGGAGGATGATGTAGAATACGCGTTTAGATGCTGAAAGAATTAAGAAGTGTTAAAGAAAAACTCGGGGAGGCCGTGAATTGGGAAAATATCGTATAGATAATGTTAAGAGAGGAAGGGGAATGGATAAAGCTAAGTAGGACAGTAAAGGGTATGGTTAGGAGAAGTGACAGTTAATGGAGAGTGTGTAAGGTATCGCCATTCGTCTTGAAGTATGCTAGGGTAGTGGTTCTGAGACGGGGACAACGGCGAGTTTTGGAGGGGTTTTAATTCGTTGGCATCATCCTAGCGTTGATGAGTCCAACACTGATCGGGTCCTGAGGAGGATCCGTGCGACCATGAGTTTTTCCATCTCATCCCCCCAAAAAAAACTCTGTAGATGGCCAATACTCGGATCCTTTTTAGAGGTACTCTAGGTTATCTAAAGTGCTTGCTTTCATGTATCGTTTTCTTACACTTTTTGGGTTTATTCGCACATTTGATGATTACTCAGCAATCTTAATAAATCGGCTTTTATCGTCCTATATTTTTTTCATTTAAACAGAAATAAATTCAACAGTTTAAATACACAATTTGAGAGTATTAAAAATGTTTCATTTAGACCTTTAGTTATTAAAATTACGCACACGTTAAGCACTGCTGAATGAGGGAATAACCTCAGTAATTTCTAAAGATTTCAGTAGTATGTTGAGATCAAAGGTATAAATAACGATGTCAGCATTTACTTGAAACCGATGTTTACAAAAATATTCGTAACTCAATCTCTTTCTACTCAAATTTCAACGAGAAAAGTTAACATTTTCCCTCATTTCGTGTATAAAAATTGATGAAATTTATTATTAAACAGACCCTTTGGAGTACAAAAATTCGAAAGCGTGCCACATAAATAATTCAACTGACATTTTGTAAAAGAAAAATAAGTTACTTAATACAAATTATGTGACTTCACTCCAATAAATGGAAATATATTACAGATAGTAAATTTTTTCTCTCAAGTGTTTTTATAAGAAATGGCAAGCAACAATATTTTTTTACATCTGCGTAATAGTGTTTGTAAATTCGATGTTGTGTTTGAGGTTAGGTTTACAAAACATGTCTGCAATCAAAAATGTATATTAACTTTAAAAAATTAAAGAAAATTTATTATATAAGGTCCAAAAGTTTTTATAAAGAATGAACCTAAATAAGTATTGCCAAATAATTAAGTCATTTTCAAACAAATTAGATTTTATTTAGCAAATCTTTATTTATTAAATATTTAAAAGGAATTAAGTGTAAAATACTATAAATTTCTTTTCTATTTATTAAATTATGAGTAAATTTACCTAAGTAAATGAAATACGATTATTTTTCTGAGTTGACAGACGATAGTTTTGTGTTAAAAATCCAGTGTTAGCTCACGGTCTGTAGAATACAATAAGGTTGCCTAACTTTGCTGCCAACATGACGGTCAATACCTCACAAGCTACGTCACTAGAATGCCAGAGTCTGCTGAGTATGGGAGTCTATAATCAAAATATTCACGTTTACCCTGACGTTAGTAACAGCGAACAGTAGTAAGCACAAACTTCATATACCTCAACCTTTTCTACATTAAGTAGACTTTGACTTCTTATGACCATTTTAGTAGTAACAGCAGCCATTTTTGACTCATTCATTCATTTCGCGAGGATTGTAGATAAGACGTCAGGGTTAAGGTCCATTTTTCTTACTTAACGTAGTTTCTGGTAGTTTTTTTGGTGATGAGCATGCCGCTAAGTCGCCTGTTTTGTAATCCTTACTTTTATAATATATAACTTTAATATTGCAACATATTTTCAAATATTGAGAAGATAGTAAATTGTAACTAATCAGAATGTAGCACAGTTGCGGACGGCAGCCTTTCGTCAGTGGCAAAAATCGTGGGTGTTGTTACTTACTTTTAATATTTAAAATAAAAAAACTAACAATGTGAATAATTAACAATGGGCGCCACTTTATTTTATTCTATCATGTACAAACATTTTAACTTAAGTAGTATTTTAAAAAACTAACTTAATATTTTTGGACTAGGTTACACAGATTTATATATGTAGACCTTGAAAATACCTTGTCACCGGGTTATAGACATAACGGGTTTACATAAAGGTAAATGTAGATAAACACTTTGGCCTACCTAATCAAACTGCTAAATAAATTAGAGAAATATTTTTACCGATAAAGTGAATCAGAAGAACAAAAATAAATTGCAATTGTTATTACAACAATATATAGGCAATAAATAATACTAATTATTAATAATGAGTATATAGGTGGTTTCTAATAATACCTCTAATTACAAAAAGTAATATCAAGTTTCTTTCTTTTTAAACCCAGTTTAAATTTTTAATATCCCAACTATAAAAATTAATATGAAGTTTTAAAGTTAAACCTGTTTAAATGTTCAATATCATCTAATTATAAAAAAATTAAAATCAACCTGCCAATACAAAATAACTGAAAAGGAACCTCTTCGGCTTCTCTTTAAACTAGGGGTGTCTATTGGGGCCAAGACTGGCTATACTTGATGGCCTGGGGACATTCCGGGCGACATCGTACATTTCATTGGTGATGGATGAAGAAGTTCTTTACTGGTTTCGCTTCTTAAAGCCGCTACCAAAAGAAACACGATGGCGGCAGTCCAACACGCGGCCTTCCGACTCTGGGTTGAGACAGGGACCAAAGATATATGATTTCCAGAACCTAGATTCAGGGAACAGCTCGACTGGGGCACGACTAGGTATGCTACAGTCTCGCGTTGGGTTGAATCAGTGGCCTCTCGGGCATGGACCCTCTCTAAAATGGTACCGAGTGTACCAACCCCGAACGTGGACCCTAATATAAAGTTATCTATCAGCACTTTATTCCTAATCAAAAAATCAGAAGGATAAACTTACCTTCGCCAATCGAAGGGTAACCCACAAAAATAAAACACCAAATAAAAATAGTTGAGCACCACATTTTGCCCAATCATTTAAGCACCTGCTCGACGACAAAAACTACAATACGGAAATGGATAATGATGGACCTATCTAGATCAGATACCAACAAAACTTCAGCTAGAACTACCAACTTATATCAAGAACACTAAACCGAGCATCATTTCATACCTAAAATTAGGCTTTCCAACGACCTGTCAAAAATTAGTCAATATGGCGGCTGTAGGCAAACAATAGTATTGTTTTGTATTGTTGTCATAGTGCTTTCTTTATTTAAGTTGGTGTAGAAGTTTTTATTGTTTTGAGAAAATAGTTTTTGTGACTTTATAAAATAGATTTTATATATTAGAGAGTTTGCGGTAAGGTGTTTTACGTTATAAAAATTTCCGTTATAATGTATAACGTAAAAATGTAGTAAAAATTATACCGTATAAAGCTTATTTATACGCTATTTTTGAAAATAACGTTAACCAATCAGATTTTAATGGTTATACTTTACTTTCATGGTACAACAAATGTACATTGTAAATTGATGTATCATGACTGTTTATCATTAGTTTCAATCCTGTTAGGTGCAAAAATTGATAGTTCAATAATGTCTCGTTTTTCAAAACGAAACAAGAAGCTACAATTATTGCTCTGCACTGATTATAAATTAAATTTAATTTGTAGAATCAAGTATTTTTCTTTCTTCGACTGCTTTTTGTTAAGCAGTAAATAGAAGGAAATCTTCAATAACCAATGTTACTAGGCAAATATTAATAATAGCCGTTCCTCCCTCCGCACAAGTCTGTGACTTCTGGAGGTCCACTCTTAAAGGGTTGGAATGTAGGGGTACTATTATTATTATTATTATTATTATTATTATTATTATTATTATTATTATTATTATTATTATTATTATTATTATTATTATTATTATTATTATTATTATTATTATTATTATTATTATTATTATTATTATTATTATTATTATTATTATTATTATTATTATTATCATATACAATCAGGTTTACCAAGGTTTTGTTAATGATTCTTATGGTTATTGTTTTTCTTAATTTTGTTAATTATTTTTAGCGATCATTTTTAAACTTGCACTAGTGACATATCATATGTCATCTGTAACCTTGATTTTTAAGGTACGATAACCGCTAGCTACGTTTACAGATTTTACGACACACTACAGTATAACGTAAAATAGGAGTCTAACGTAACGTAAAACGATTAACCGCAAACTCTCTATTATTTGGACTTGTTAAAGTTATAGGTTGAAAAATGCCTGTTACATGCCTTGTGATTGGTTAGAATGGTTCATCAACTTTGATTATATGTGGTCTGTGACTTTGACAGTGTTATGTTCTAAGGTTTGCCCACAGACGCCATCTTTATGTCATTAGATATTTTAAAAGCAAAATATGTTCTTGATCATAGAGGAAACAAGTGAATGAAATTTATTAAACACTGTTAAATCCTATTGATTGATTATTGGATGGTTTGTGACTCGATTAATAGAAATATTAAAAAAGTTGATAACCTATTGTATTGCAAATACATTATTATCGAGGTAAGTAAATCGACAATTATTATTGTTTTCACTAAAACAATAGACAAAGATTTTTTAACTGCTACAATATTTAAAACTACTTAACCTCAATTAAAGTAATAATAGGTATATAATATTACAATACGAACTTTATAAACTGTGTGAATCTGTATAAATGTAAAAAAGAAAACGATGTCAATGGACATTAAAACTTTCGTTTGGTTTTTACTATACCAAATTTTATCCTATCCGTTAAAAGTTTATTAAATAAACAATATGTGATGATAATTTTTATATTCTTAATTATCGTTCTTAAATATCGTTCGGTTTTTCCTCTTTATTCTGTATAAAATTTAAATATTTTTTTAAATTTAAATACACTTTTAATTAGTTTATTATTCCAAATAATAATGTCATTTGAAAACATAGTTTAATCCAAAGTTGATCTATTAGAAACAACAACAGTTTTCAATTTTCTTGCCAAATTATTTTGGAAAATGGGTGTTTTGTGCGATGGCAGCTCCGTAAACATTGCCACTTAATAATCTTGGAAATTTTCTGGAGCAGAACCACTTTTCGCGAGTTTACATCAACATCAGAGAGAATTATGATGGTATGGGAAGTAATTATCATACAAGTCAATTTAAACTATTACCATGAAAGGAAACAAAATACAACAAGACCTCGATTTAGCACTCTGCATCAAGTGACTTCCTGAATAAATGATACTCCCCTATAGACTCGCAAGCAAGGATCTACCCATAAGGAAACTTACTTGTGAAAAGAGAGATTCCCGAATTATCTACACCAAAGGAAATTCCTTTGTACGACTGAAATATAATTATTGCTCAGCAAATCGAAACAAAGCTTTGAGGCGAAACTATAGAATAATTGCCACCAAATACCAATTAAAAAAGATAATTAAGTCTTGAAATACTTTGTTTATTTTTAAATTCCACATCAATATAATGTTTAATAAAAATGTATATAAAAAATAAAATAAAAAAATAGAGAATTTTTAATTAAGAAATCACAATGATGAATGTTATTTCAAGGAAAATAATAATTCTTATTTGGGCACAATAAAACTTTGAAAGCATTATATTACTCTGATTTTAATTTAAAAGATACTTAAAGCTATGGGTACGTTCAAATGCGTTAAATAATTATTCTTTTTTCAAATGTTCTTTTATCCAGAACTTTTTCAGCAAATGTGTATGTCCTAGGAAATGTAGCATAACATACAATTCCGATAAGCTTTTATGTATTGCTCATCAAGAAAAAATGAATGAAAAAACATTACATAATAGCGATTTTTAGAATTTTATTAAATCGATGTGCTCATTTATCATTATTACAAAGCGTGAAAATAATAAATTTTAAAAATAATACATAAATGAACCAGTTCTAAGAATAATTTAGAGAAATATAAAAACCTAGTTACGGTCTAATTTTGGTAACAAATTAAACACAAACCCAATTTATAATAATTTTAACGTTTGCACGCAAATTAGTTTGAGATGAAATCTGATTACAGTTCTTGTTAAGCAAAAATATTCTCAGAAATCGGCTAATTTCACCTAACCATATTCAAAATTCGTCACAACTAATTATCGTATATTGCTTCTCGGTTATGCTAAAAGAAAAGCCGAAGATTTGTTTCGGTTTGACACATTGTAACCAAACTGTCCCAATGGCAATGAACTATTTATTAAAAAAAAGTTTTTGTTTAAATATTTTGTACTTTTATAAATGAATACATATAAATAATAAAATTTACTGTAATTACTCTTATTTTGTGGAAGTCCATTTTACTAAGAAAATTAAGCAATAAAACTTCCACTTTTATGTAAAAAATACCTTTTTTAACTCGATGACAGCTGGTTTGATAAACTTTCCTGATCGTGTTTTTGAAATTGATCAAGTAGTATTAAGGCTAGACCAACTATGGATGTAATAAGACATTACAATATTAAAGGCTAGATGTTAATAGCGTCTTATCTATGGGCTATAAAAAAAAGTAGACTTAATCAAAGTAAATAGTTGGAGACAGTAAAAAGTTGGAGAACTTCCAATATTCACTCACTAAACTTATTTTTCTTTAGAAGAGAATATTCAACACTAGATAAAGTTCTTTCCTTAACTCGAGATGTAGGATTACCCTAAAATGAGTCAAAGTAGGCATCAGTTAGGCGATCCTTGCGGGAGGGAAACTATTTTTATTCAGGTTATTCTGACGAGGTTTGCATTACTTCCTCATCGGGATAACCTTCTGAAACAATCATTATTGTTTATCTGGTTGACCCGACGTTGTCCATGCAAGGAACATATCAGGCGATCCTTGCGGAAGAGGAACTATTTTTAATCATGTTATTCTGACGAAGTCCGCAATAGAATGATTCAAAAAATCAAAGGAAGCTGGCATTACAACTCGCAAATGTTTTGAATGGATTTCTTTTTTCTTTTTATGACAGTTTTCTATCTCATTCTTTATTGACGTAATCCCCTCCTATTGATTTAACCTGAATACTAGATAGTATTGACAGTTGTCAATTATCATAAGCTCCTTAAAAACACAGTTATAATTCGAATCAATATTTATTTTTATACCTATTTACAAAATTATATTAAAAGTTAGTTTTAAAGTACATACCTACCCTATTTGATTTTTCATTGTAAGCTTTTTAAACATAAATTTAAATGTACAGGTTGATACACGCAAGGCTAGCATCGTCCAAGATCTATATTTTTTATGAAACATAAAAACATACAGGGTGATTCTTTGAAAATATAGATCATGGACGATTCCAGACTTGCATGTATCACCCTGTACATTTAAATTTATGTTTAAAAAGATAACATTTGAATTTCAAAGTTGGCAGGTCCCAGCGTTTTTTATAATCTTCTTAACTTACTAAGTCTTATAAAAATAAAAGGACAGGTCATTTAAATATAAAAAATAATTAGAACTTAACTTTGTGGTACGCCATAGACCAGCTGAGAAATCAAAGAGAAAATCATAGAAAAAATGTTTTCATCGGAAAGATCTAAAAAATCATATCAAAATTAAAAAAAATATAAATATCTGAAGATCATATTCGTACAGCAAATTATTTTTGGAAAAAGAACGCCCATACGATTTACGAATATTACATTGCAAAAATCGATTCTCGATTCAGACAGTCTTCATCTTTAACGAGATTACTTGTACCTGGTTATTGCGCTACTGATTTCTGTCCCCGCCGTCCTAAGCCCCTTTTCATAATCCTCCTAGACACATAATCATGCCCGGGAGAGATAATTTTCTTCAGCAGTAACAAGACAACATTGCTAATTGAGAGACTATATTAAGTTATCACCATGTTACCGACTACAATGTTCTTGGTAAACACCTAAGTTGACACACTCATTATTTCGGAGTTAAACCGTATTTGCAAATTGATTACTATGCATGTTCCTCGCTATGTTACGGTTATGAAAGTTATAACCGTTGCGGAATAAATTTGACCCGGTTTAAATAGCCGGTGCAAATAGTTCTTCGTAAATATTCCTTTTTCGTAATACTTGTTGCAATCCGTGAGAATTGACTCCCAACGAGGCGAAATTGTTTAATCGGTTTCTTTTTGTGAATAGAGAACATAATTTTGTTTATTTCTAAGAGTTTTTTTATGAAAATTTAATTAAAATATAATAAAATACAGCTAAAAAAATACAAACGTATCTTTCCTGATCAGTAACAAACTTGTGATTTTATTCCTATTGCAGTTGTTTTGTATGCTTTGCTTTTTGAGATTGATTGTAAAAATAAATATTTTATAATAAGCAAATATCAAATACTTTATCATTATTACTATTACTATTTTTTATAACTTAATCTTAATGAAATTAAAGAATAAAGTTTATCCTTCTACATCTCTTGGCCTAGAAATAATATTTTAAGAAACAAAATTCACTTAACACTACCATTAGTAGCACAAAATGCAATAATATAAATAAATAAAAAAAATTAATATAAAAATAAATAAAATCATTTTTTTCCAAGTTGTTGAATAAACCTATAAGCATAATAATTGATTGCTAAATTAACCCTAAAGATAATTAAGGATAATAAAAAACTCTTCGTTTAATAAGATGGACTTCCAAAAAGTAAGGGTTAGTAAAATCAATTTACCTAAAGATAATACTTAAAATTCTTTTTAGTTATTCAATTATGTTCCAGTATATGTCAGTTCGCAAAATAAAACTTCAATTGCGTTAGCAATCACTTTCCAATTTAGTTATATGTTATATTTAAATATAATGGTAGGATTTGACGATCAGGTAACCCTTTCATAAAGCTACAATTATAATTGTACAGTTTGACAAGTAAAAGTACCTGTAGCTAGTTATACAAGTCCAGGCGTTCCCAAAAAATATTGTAGAATTGTAAATGACAAGTCCAATACTTGTAAATTAGTCTAAAAATTGTGGATGTTTAATCAGCTGATTTGAATTCAGCATTGTTATTGTTATAGCTAAGGTTATGTTGATTCTGTAGAGTTTCTTGTTAGCAAATAGTTCCTATTTTGAATTAAGAGATTATTATTAAAAGGTGTTAAAGGTTATAAGAAGTACACTTAGTAGATTTACTTATCTCATGCATGTCTTCAACACCATAGTACTTACCTTTATTTCCCAGTCAATGTAGCACTATGAGGCCAATATAAGATCAATGCTTTTTATTTTTTAATATATTAAACTTATTGGCTTATGTTAAGGGGGTGTTTAAGGGTTTTAAAAAATCATTAAAAATAAACGAATAAACCAACAGTAATAAAATTTTATATACAGGGTGTAACTCTAAGGTCTGCAAGTTAGTTTATTACAACATAAAGAAAAAAAAATTATAATAAAATCGATCATGAAAAATTGCTGGAAATTTTTGTCAAGTTTGAAAGTCGACGGCTACGAACACTCAAAAACATAATATTGTGATTATCTTCGAAAGAGATATACTAAAGATATACTAAAAATACAATTTTTGAAATCTTGATGAGATTATGAAAAATGTTGGTTGGGGACTTTTTGCCAATACTCTTCAAATAGGGGGGTGGGGGAAGGTTCAAACTTGTTATAAACAAATATCATATAACTTTTGTTTGTTTTTTAACCGATTTCAATGATTTTAGAGTTATTTAAAAAAGTTTTTTCTGTTTAATCAGATGTGTAACAAAAATACCAAAATTAAATAATTTTGTCTCCGCTAGGGAGTTCTACGTAAAAAAGTCGATTATTTTTTTTACTTTTCTCGGAAATTTTAAATGTAATGATGCTTTCTTTTTTAATTTAGGTGAAAAGAGGATAAAACATAAAGAAATTAGTGAAAAGCGCAAGTCTAAATCTTAATATTTTATTTGATATTTTAAAATTAAAATACCACAATAGTTAAATAGAAAACCAAAATCCGTGCCAATGTCGTCGTAGAATAAGAAAATCCAGTAAATAGTCACAATCAAAAAACAAAATTCTAAATCCGTGTAAATAGCCAACGTTGTCACAGAAAAGGAATCAGTAAAGAGGTTGCAATAAAACACAAATAAAACCGTACTGTACAATACACAGGCAGCTTCCCCCTGTCTTAGAGTTTTCCATTTATGAACATTGATCAGCCATAAACATATTTGATTTATTCGTCTGCCTTTTGCTCATTCCTGACAATAGAACGGTAAATGGATTCAGGAAGTAAGGTTGCATTACAAATTTATTTAAAATATCTAACCAAACTACATAGTTTTCTATAACAATAAATTTTAACTACATCAATTGAATCGGTCATTTGAGAAACAACACAAGTCAATGTCAGTTGATTTTTCAGGAAATGAGAAAAAACTGCAAATAATAAATCTACGACGAAATAATATATTTTTTCGTCGACCTCTACGAAAAGTTACATTTTACGTACTGATTTCCGGACGAAAAATCAACTATTATTGGAGGCAAGTACTTTTCGTCCACAAACACTTTTCGTCCGCAAACACTTTTCGTCCGCTGCGGTTGCTACGGTACGGCACTGTTCGAGAGCGGCGATTGAATAATTTTCGTTTAATAAAAACGTAGGCGCCTGTGACAATTACTGTCATTTGCCGTTGTCAAATGAAGTAATTACGAAATTCGCTAGATTTTACGTGTGAATAAGACCGCGGTGTGTGTTCAAAGTAATCAAAAATGAATAGTGATAGCGATGTGGATGTAAGTAATACTCCTCCGGAGCTACGGGAATTGGCAAATACGGCCACGTTGGATTTACTCCCACAGAAATCACGAATTTTATACGAAAAACAATACAACAAATTCAAGAACTGGCGTCAGGAACATAAGGTCGAGAATCTCTCAGAAAATGTTCTTCTGGCCTATTTTTCTAGTAAAGCTGATGAGAATAATTATAAGTCCTCGACGCTATGGTCAATATACTCTATGCTAAAGTCTACACTAGCCATCAAGGAAAACGTTAACATATCCAAATTTCCGAAACTTATTGCATTTTTGAAAAAACAAAGCGTTGGGTACAAAGCGAAAAAATCTAGAGTATTCAGTCGAGATGAAATAAACAGATTTCTTGGTGATGCCCCTGATGACACTTATCTTTTGCACAAGGTAAAATGTTTTTAGTTATTTTGCTGATGCATTTATTGTTATATTATATTTCAGCTCTGTTTGATTATTGGAATTGCTGGGGCTTGTCGAAGAGACGAACTACGTAAAATAACGACCAAGGATATAGTTTATCAAAGCAACATGCTTGTAATAACCATTCCAGACTCAAAAAATGGTAAAAGGCGTGTTTTTACAGTTACAGACAAACTTTGCGACGGAGTGAATCCTTTAGAAATATTTCGACAAAACGCCAACTTAAGACCGAAGCATTGTAATCATAATATATTTTTTGTCAATTATAAATCAGGAAAGTGTACAGTGCAAGTGGTTGGTGTGCATACATTTGCAAAGATACCTAGCTTAATGGCAAAATACTTAAAATTGCCGAACGAACTAGAGTACACCGGGCATTGTTATCGGCGCACATCTGCAACACTTTTAGTCAATGCCGGCGCAGATATGCTGTCACTAAAACAGCACGGAGGATGGAAATCCTCAACAGTCGCCGAGGGTTACATTGAGGATTCCATTCCCAATAAAATAAATGTATCAAAAAGTATTTTTACTGGTCAAGCACTCCGAGAGGGAAGTTTTAGAAATAGTGATGCCGGAGCATCTGCATCTGAAGTTGCATCAACAAGTACCCAAAATCAAAACTTGTCTCTGGCATCTTCTTCGACAGCAGGAATTAATATTAATAATTGCACAAACTGTTCTTTCAATATCCATCTTCGAGATTGATAATTTTGTAGTAATATGATTTAAATAGAGAGTTGTTATACTTCAAATCAGAATACATTTTTTATAATTTTATTTGAATTATGATCGAGTCTGCAGTTGGGAGAGTGGGACGTAGCCGGGGGTAGCAAATAGGTGAGTTCTTACTTTCATAAAAGCGTAGGGGGGGACGACGAAAAAATGTAATATGCACCTCGGCGAAAACTGTCTATTGTCTCGCCTGCTTGCTAGCCTCGGCTGCGCCTCAGCTAGCAATTTGCATGCTCGACTATAATAGACAGTTTTTCGTCCTTGGTACATAAATAACTATTTAACAATTCGCCTGTAAAATTTGGTTTATTTAGAATACTGTGAAATATACATTCAAGAAAAAAAAATATTAGAAAAAAAATGCTAGTACTTTAAAAACTCAGGACATGTGATGTTTATGAAATGAACAATAAAATCTTATAAAAAACAATTGGGTTTACCAAATAACTTTATTTAAGAAAAGAAGGAGGGTCACGAAATAAACTTTTACAAAAAATTAGGCATTATCTTCGATATTTTCAGTTGTTGACAACTTAAAAATTCATTATAAAAATCATGGTGTTCTTCAGGAATGTATGTAACAAGTTGTTTAATATTTTCAAGCTTCTTGGAATTGATCGGTGCAAAAGCAGGTTTTTGTGCAGCTTCAGGTATTTGCACCAAATTAGATGTAGCAAGTCTAAATTTATGACTGGTAAATCCCTCTATAAATTCAAAAGCTTCAACAATGCCAAGAGACTGGATCGACAAGGTATTTTTTTTGTATAATCTAGGCCATCAAGACTTAAAATCAGCAATATCTTGACCTTTAACGAGTTTTACTCAAAAGTATAATTGCTTAGATAAATTTACAATCATTTCAACATATTCCATTATTGAGTAGATTCTGTCCTATTTATAATAGCGGCAAAATTACGATCGTTTGGTAAAAAGGAATGCCCTCTTTTGTTTCAAATCTATTTGTCTGAACCAATGCCATAAGAAATCTTATTATTGTATGGTTGCGATTCTGACCACCGCAGCTTAAAAAAAATATTGAGATACTTAATACTAGCTAGGATTTCCTGTTCTATGAAGTCCAAGACAAATGAAGCGACTTCTTTCGGGCCTTTTTTTGCGACACCTTCATGGTAAACATAAAACTTAGCTTGTTGCTTTCCAAGTAAATTTATACCAAACATGTTAACAGTCAACTGCCTTAAGTAAAAGGTTTCTTGTACTGGAATCAGAGGCAGTTGGAGATTTTGCATATAATCAAAAGTGATTACGACAGTATCATTATTAGTATGATTTTGGGAAAACTCAGTTAAATGTTTTAGTTTATTGTAAAATTTCCGAGCCATTCGTTTATGCACCATCCATTCAGCGACAGCTACTTGTTTGGCGTTTCCATTAAGTGAAGGACTGTTAATTTTAACATTTAATTCTTCACATCTGCAACAGGTGTCTACTTGCGGGCGTCCAAATCCAAGTGAAAACCTTTCCTTAAAAATTTTTAAGTAAAAGTTGTACTTATTTTAGAGCCAAGGTATTTTGTTTTAAACAATTCATACATAATTTTTACATTAAGCTTTTCATCCAAATATTTTTTTTCTGTGCTAGTATAATGCGAAATTTTACTAGGGAAACTTCTTATATGTTCTTTAATTTGGGCAACTATATCTCCTGGAATGGCATTTCCAGAAATGTTCTTGCCTCTTTTGTCAAAGAGTTGTTTACCTTCTGCAAGAGTCAAACGTCTAACTCTTGCCACAGTGATTGCGTGAATTTTAATAAATGCTTTTTTGCACACAGTAAAACGCCCAGAAGAAGTATTTAAAAGAATAATACTTCGGTTTAGGTCGTCCCAAATTTCTCGGCCTTTTAACATTGTTACATCCCATTAATGCTTGTAAATACACATCTTGCGCATCTTTTGTCGTCATGAGTCTAAATTTGTTAATAATTTCCTGCCGATCCCACTGAGAACATTGCTCATAGCATTTTAATTTACACCTAAAAACAATGCAGTGCTTAGAAACACTGTGTTTCCCTAAAAAAGTAAATAACTTACCTGCATTTTTCTCCTTGCTCTTTAGCTTGAACTAAGACACCTTTGTAATTATTATATTCTTCCCCTTTTAATCTCGCATTTTTTATTAGTTCAAATTTATATTGCTTCCTTTTTCCTTTTCGTTTTTCAAAACATCAGGAGCACCATCAGACTCATCTTCACTACTAGACGCAATAATTAAATATAAGTGTCCAATACAAGATACAGCACGTTGCGTTTAGAAAGAACACGTATCAGTGACTTGTGTTCTTTCTCAATGCAACAAGAAATCAGTGAAAATTTACCGGACAACTGCTGTTTCTATATGTACCGATGTGTTTACCCTTAAAGAGCATGTAAAAGTCATAAAGTCAAAATGACCGAAATGTTGACATGTGCTCTTTCTCAAATGACCGATTCAATTACAGTCTCTAGTAGATAAATAGAGTATCACAAAAGAGTACAGCTCTAATTGTATTTTCTTTCTCCAAATTAAACTGTATAAAATACACTAAGAATCCGGTTTTGTATTAAAACTGCTCGATTCCGCGAACTAAAGAACATTGAAAGGTCTTCCTTTGCGAATATTAAATTACATATACAAATTATTCGCTGCCCACTATTTTTTTACTATTATTGGCGATGTGTGTGTTCGTGCGGACTACATCAGTGGACCTTCGAAACTCTACTATGGTATCATTTTATTTGACAATTAGTAATGGTACACCCTTTGGCAGTTGTAAAGCTACACTTCGTGCCGTATGAAGGGAGGACAATGTTACACACACTAATCAGTACGACACTATAATCCAGACTCGGTCATCTAGGGATAATGTTAGCAGATGGATTTTGTTACAGAGAAAAAAAGTCGACTGTCACGTACGATGAATTAATTGAGCGATAGCCGGTACATATTTTAAACAATTTCATACTGGGTTTCTAATTTAAATTAAACACCGTCGTTTATAAACTCTTTTGCGTCGTTAATTTATTCCGGTTAATCATGTGGGTGGTCTGAAAGTATGCATTTCCTATTTTTATTATTTGGCATGGGTTACTAGTATTTATTTCGTTTCAAAAAGATCAAAGTGTTAAGATATATCGCTCACATTATGGAGTTAAAGTTCATGCATTTTTAATTTTTGATTCTCTTATGTCATTCGAATGACTTGATAATGCATATTAGTGGGGTTTTTACATGGTAAATTATTGGGAATTTTTAAGTTACGTTTTTTTTTTCAAAAAAGGCGACATTTGTAAGATGTGTCATTATTGTCGAAACCAAGTGAAACGTTTTTATACGAACACTTATGCAAACTGCAGTCAAAACTATTAACACATTTTGAATAAAACGGAAAAGAAGATACTTTTATTTTATTGAAAAAATTCTGTTATATAAGAAAATACCAAATAACAGATAATTATTCTACGTTAAAAATAATACTAAATTATTTGAACAATCAGTGTTAATGGTCGTCTCAATGTTATACAACGTTTTTATTCATGTTTTAAACGGTTATAAAAATAAGTGTGAGAGCTTTTGATAGCGTTTATTCTTAAAAAGAACATATTTTGTCTTAGCAATCGGTATAGGATAATTGTAAGATTTCAGTTCAAAATCCGAAAAACTAGGTAGGGATTGCCTTGAACGTCTTCCTTTAGTTACTTGGTTTAAAATGTGTATCCTTAAAAGACTTTTTGTAAAAAAAGGAATCCAATTGACTTTTCTCGATTCTAATCATTGGCTGTTTGTACCTTAGCTGTATACTGAGATGGCATATAAATAGGGCCGGATTTTAGAGCCCTTTTAATACTTTTCTCAATTAAGGAATGGGCAGTATAGTTTTAATTCTGTGTATAGCCAGTAATAAGGTATTTATGAGTTATTGCCTTAATTTTATAAGTTGTCACAGCATAGAGGTATGCTGCAATAATAAATTTGTTTTCCTGTTGTCCTGTACTGAATAGAGTACTATTTCAAGATCATCGGTATTACAAACTGGACTTTTCCTTTAAATAATGCAATAAACAAGTGCCTATTTCAACGGCCCCTCGTTTACCCTGAACCTCGTGTCACATTTAACAATTTACAGTTCCTTGCCCCTTTGGCGTAAGGCCGGACACTGTAAAACTGTAGGTAGACAGTTTGGATCTATAATAGAAAGACGATACTTGCCCATTTGGTGTTGGTAAAGTCGCTTGTAAGTCAAAACACGCTACTTTATATGAAGAAGAAATACTTTTTTTATTCTTTTTCTTCTCTTCTCTGCTCTTTTTTCCTTAATGTGGGTGTTATGTTCCTCCTCTAAATTTTCCTTGTCTTCTAGTTGTGCATTTTCATACGAGACAAAAGTTTGGCATTGATCCTTCTTAGGAACGAAGAAGGCTATGTTAAATTCATGGTTGAAGATCTTTCTGTATATAGTTAGATTAGCAAAAGGTTTTGCTTCGGCTTCGCATTCGGCTTTATAATCACGATGTAACTGCGCAATAATTGTCTTACTTTCGTCTATGTAGAGTTTTTCGGAATGTGCTCGTGTATAATGGCTCTCAATAGTTGTCGAACACCGTCTTTTATGTCTTTGGGAATTTACTTCACAAAATTTAAAATTGATCAATGTATTTAAAAATATTTCAACATTTTTTTAGATGTGCAACTATTGTCGCCGGTGAGCGATATATTTTTGTTAAATAATTTTTAAACTAAAATTGGATTTTTATTTTTTTTATTTATGCATTTTTTCACTTTTTATTTATTTATGCATTTATAGTACTGCCTACGTCACAAATGTTGGAGTGCTCGAGAGAATGAATACAGATGAAGAGATCATAAAGATGGTCAAGTCTAGGAAGCTTGATTACCTAGGTCATATAATGCGTAATGAACACGTGATGAAATTCCACAGCTGGTTCTCCTGGAATATGAAAACTTGGTTTGGTACTACAACGACCGAATTTTCAAGACAGCTGCTTCAAAGGTTAAAATTGTCATAATAATTAGCTAATATCCGTTAACGGATGAGCACCCAAAGAAGAAGATTTGTATTGTTATCGTTTTTCTTACAATACGATCTCCTTGCAGAGATTGGCGATAAAATTAACTATAATTGAGCACAAAACGTTTGCTTTGACGATTTCTGTTGTCATTCTACAAAAATATTTTTAATACCAATTCTGTATCCGACCGTATACCGTTCAATAAAAACAATTTTGTCCGACAGTATCTTTGAAATGAAGAAAATGCTACTTATGAAAATTTGTATGGAAATACAATCACGCATATCGCGTATTATGCCATATTATTTTCTACTTCCAGTTTCATAAAAAATAATAATTTTGTAAAAAATAAATTAACTTATTTGTTAATTGTAAATAGATTTATTTGACGCGTTTATAAAATAAATCAGCTTGCATTTTTTTATGTCCCCGCATATACATCTAACAGAAAACCATTCAAAAATTGGGATATAGAAAATCCTTTAAAATTATCAAACTAAAAATTCCATAACAGTCACACAGTAGCACAGTGTGAAACTACTTATGGAAGAAAATTATTTGTAGGGTTAGTTTACAAGATTATAAAAAAAAGCTGGGACCCGTCAACTTTGAAATTCAAATGTGAGCTGTTTAAACATAAATGTACAGGGTGATACACTCATGTCTGGTATCGTCTATATCTTTAATGAAACACCCTCTATGTTTTTATGATTTTAAAAGCTCCTTAACAATACAATCTCAACGAACTATACCATGTAGGGTCTATTATAAATTGTACAAGGTGAAATTTTGAAATTATTTATAATTTTGTTCAGGAGAGTAAATACATAAAAACAAATTGTTCTCTACTTTGTTGTTGGCAATAACACAGTCTCCTAAAAAACTTTGTTGTTTGAGGTGAAGTAGCCCGTATTTCTGTAGTTATTTCTTTGAGGTTTGCAATGCTAGTTGGCTGTGTTGCTTATATTTTGTTCTTGAGATAACCCCACAGAAAAAATCCAAGGGCATAAGATCCGGCGATCTAGCTGGCCACTCGATAATACCTCTTCGTCCAATCCATTTATTGGGGAAAATTTCATTCAAGTATTTCTTGCAATTAAAGCATAATGGGGTGTTGCTCCTTTCTGCTGGCACAAGATATTTTCATCCGGTAGGTTCGGACCTATTACGTTGGGATATAAGTGGGCCAACTCAGGAACAACTTCGTCTCTAATCATGCTTAAATATTTTTCGGCTATCAAATTTCCATCTACAAAAATAGTGCCAATAATATGATCACCTACGATACCAGCCCAAATGTTCAACTTTTGAGGATACTGATTATGTATCTCACGCATCCAATAAGGATTTTCCTCAGACCAATATCTACAGTTTTGTTTGTTTACTTCCCCGTTCAATGTGAATGTTGATTTATCGGAAAAAAGAATTGTACTAACACAGCTACTTAATTTCTGTTCAATTTATTAATAATTCTTTTTCAGAAATCCATTCTACGATCTGGATCGTCTTCTATTAGTTTTTGAATAAAAGTAGATTTATATGGATGAAATTTTTTCTTTATGGAAACGCCTAAGGACAGTTGTGTGACTCACATAATTTTGACGAGAAATTTGACATGAACTTGACGTTGGATTCTCCACGATACTTAACATAATATCCACTTTCACATCATCTTCAACGAAGTGCGGTTTTCTCTTTAATGGTTTGACTTGCCCAAGTTCTCTGAATTGTGCATACATTTTAGACACAGTATCTTGTGAAATGTTGGGCAACTGAGGATACCTCTGATTAAATAAGTTTGCCACTTTAACAATTCTGCAATTATCTTCGTAACCAATCATCATTAAAATTTCAATGCCGTGAGTCTGAGTCAAATATTTCATTATTACTTCGCAAGATATTAGTTTTTGATTAAGAATTGACAACTACGATATTTAAATGTCAATGTTATTTATACAGTGTTTACCTATTCGTGACAAAAAATGTTAAAAAACCCAAAATATTGATACTTAATGAAGAAATTTGAGGTCTTCATTTAGCTAATAAAACCATTGTTTAAATTGTGAAATATTGTTTTCACAATTTTATGTATTTACTATCTTGATCAAAATTATATATATATAATTTCAAAATTTCTTCCTATACAATTCATAATAGACCCTACATGGTATGAGCTAAAAATCATAATTCATAATATCTCACAGTACACAACAAAGTTAAGACAACATGGTGATAAAATAAGAGGGAGCAGTAAATAAATTAGAACTAAAAAGCACTATTTTTTATGTAGAAATTTCACTTAGATCACTGAAAAGCGGCTGTTGTGAACGAAATACCAACGGAATTTTACTCAAAGCTTTGGTAGAATAGGGAAGTAGTCAATTATTCAAACTAATTAAGATTATTTGCGAATTCAAAGAGATGCCTAGCGACTTTAAATAGGGTTTAATTTCACACTACCCACAAAATATAAAGCAAATACGTGCTCTTAAAATTTTAACGAGAATGTAAAGGAAGGCGGTTAATTTGAAAAGAATAAAAGAAAAGAAAATAAGAAAAATAACGATGTTTTTATACTGATGAAAGACATAAAGTACACGGTAATGGGTAGAATTAAATCATAAAAACATTCTATTATAGCTAAACCATATTTCTTAGATACTCATCAATACTAAGCCCAGCAGGGTGATATTATTCGAGGTTCGTAATTCGCAAAATGGGGAAAAAAATAAACCCATAAATTTAGAGTCCAGGTATGACTTCAAAGTAAGTAATATTTTAATTGTTCACTGGCTTATATTTTTTCCGATAAGTTCAATTAAATGTGCAAATTTCACAGGATAGCCTGTAAATCCAAATTATCAATGAGTTACAGCAATTAATATTTATTTATTGTTCTTAATAGTGAGAGTATTTACCTAGTGCATCTGTCTTACTACTTCAGAAATTATGATTCTCCCTCACATCCACGGAAAGACTCTCATTAGGTCCTCTTTTGTGTTTGTCATGGGGTTCTTCCCTGAAAAATTGTGTGACCTTTATCTAATATTTAAGAGAGAGGGAGATGCATATTACATAGAAATTGTTGTATTTTTATTTTTGATTTGGAATGTATCTTATCTCTTAGAATTTTGGAAAATTTTGGTTGCATACCTTACAGGTAATTAATGTTGTTAAAGATCATTATACAGTAGCTAAATATTTTTCTAATAAAACACCAACTCTATACGAAGAGGAGGAACTGGATTTGTTTTAAAAAAAACTAGTTTTGATTTTAACGTTTCATTTAGTTATAATGTTTTAACTATATTTTTCTCGTGCAATGGTTTCTTTTGTGAATTTTATTAAGGATTAACGTCATTTATTAATATGATTTTATAATTTGTTAGCCATAATTTTCATAGTTTTTTTGTTGTTTTTTCATAGTTTGACTGAAGAGGAAATAAAATATTTCGAAAGCTCTCAAAATTAAATAACAAGACTTTTACTCTAATCCTAACACCACTCATTCCTGATAACTGATTAAGAATATAAATATTGTAATGTATACAAATTTTTAAAATGTATAATAGTAGTTAGTGTTTGATTAATTAAATTTATTAATTTTGTGATATATAAATTTTTTTTGTTATAATAAGTTTTCATTTTATTAAATCTATTTTTTATGATTTTTATCATTAAATTTTAATATTTGTGGGGCTATGATTATTTGATTATATGTTTTCAATTTAATTTTACCTCTTTTGATTATTAATTACTTTATGACCAACTTAATATAAATTTGTAAGAGAGAACTCTATATTTTTAGTAGTCGGATCAATTTATGTTATAATTAATATTAAATCAGCTTATTTATTAAATTCACTACTATTCACATATCATACAGATCTGTGATTTCGATACTTTAAATGAAATTGTTAATCGATTCGTACTTCTGTTCTCTAATAACTCGATTCTCTATAAATAGGATTCTAAATATATCATTAGAAAAACATTCAATTTATTTTACAAAAAAAACAACATTAAAACATGTGATTAAAATTTATAATCGAAAGATAATAATGTTTACTGTATTCATCATCCATTTCTGTGGATGATGACAGCAGCGCTTTTTCTCAGCGTTCTGTGTTCCAAGCATCACTTGTAGACAATGATGGCGTCGTCTGCTTCTCTCGGTGTACAATGATCGAATGGCTTTTTAAAATTTTGTTGGTTTAGTGTCCAGGAACGTAATAAAATTCAGATAGGTGATTACTTATACCATTACCATTTATTATATTTATTTGATTTGTTCCAATATCTCCAATTTTAATTATATAAACATAAATTTTCCCAATTGACAGTTATATGGTGGGGGTAGCAATTTCTTATAACTTACCACTAGGCCGCCATTAAATTTTGATTAAATGCTTTTGTTTTCCGGCATAGATTCGCCTTTGGATAAAATGTAACTGGCCAAACAAAAAGAATTCTGCGGTATTTATACCCTTTCTTCCGAAATGACATAAATGACATACATTACTTGAATTCAATTGTTTATATAGGCAATTTTTCGTAATTTTCTAATAAGTCTATTTAATTAATATTACTTAATTAATTCTTTAATTGGTTGATAAATAAACTTTTACTTTTATAGTAGACAATAAATTAACTTGCATTAATTAAATTTTACTTTTTCCATGTTAAATTTTAATTTGCAACGGAGCGATGTTATGGCTACCTACTGTAAAATTAGAATGAAATTTAAAAAAATTATGAGCAAATACACTTTACATCTAATAAATTTTTACATAATCATACTCCTTAATACTTTAAATATTGATGGATATTGTTTTCTATGACTAATATTCCATTAATTTTTTTTACAAATTGCTTTTTTAAATTAATTAAATTTCGCCATTTTTTATCCAAATTTAAACTAAAATTATATAATTAACAAAACTTTTCCACTCTACATATATATAAATTTGGTACAAAACATATTATTAACATATACAAATAATAATAACAACAAATTATATGTTGTTCTTGTATTTCATGACCAGAGTCTCAAGTGACCTTATACTTTTTATACATTATAACTAATACATATTGTCTTGTTTCTTAATGACTCGTTTACCGTATTTTTTATTCCCTATAGTTCAATTTCTAATGAACACTTAAGAGCATATAGATTACAACAACCAGATAAGTCGAACTATGCAAAACACCTACTGGAACATCCAAACTCACTTATACACACCAATGACATTCATATACTACACATTTGTGATAAAAAACAAAATTTAGATTTTCTAGAAGAACTTGAAATTAAAAGACATCTAGCAGATCAACAGTTTAAAGTAGTTAATGAACAAATAAATCTTGGAAGTTCTCCACTATTAAACTATTTACTTTGATTAAGTCTTTATTTTATACATAGATAAGACATTATTGTAACATAAATATATTAAGTTATTGTAAAGATCCTGGTTTTTCTATATCATTGCACAGTTATACTGATCTTAGAGGGAAATACATCCAGGATAATCCCTTAGGGCTAATAACATCTAGGCTTTAATATTGTTATGTCTTATTACTTCTTTACTTGGTCTAGCCTTAACTCCTTATCAACATCAAGTACCTAGTTACAAAACAAACAACATGTAATTTCAATATGTCAATCTGACGATGCTAGTTATAGCGAAACAGCTGTAATTGAATTTTAAAGCGAATTTTTCGAATAAATAGTGGAAGTTTAGTTTAACAGTGCAGTTATTTATTGTTCTTAGTCAATTTCTAACGTCTTTTCACTTTATAGGTTCGGGTATATTGTCACTGTTCTTTAATGGGTTTCACCATATCAATCACGGTTTATTAAATTCAATGTTTTCAGATATATTCAAATACTTGGATTTTCAATGTTACAATGTTCTTTTTGGTATTGATTGTTTATTTAAAATATTAACACTAAATCATAGTTTGTAACCTACAATACTTTATAACAATAATACTTCTTGTTTTGTTGATATTAATTTGCTATTTTCATTTCATATTTCTAAATAAAAACTTATTCTAATATTGATATATAAACATTACTTATTGCAACTAATATGTTTTAATTTTTTTATTGAGTTTTTTAGGTAATTTAAACTTGATGCAAGATTCGACATCGAAGAAAAAGATAATCCAACCATACTACTGAGATATAGTAATTTTTAACTCAAAATTATTGTTGGACTCAAATTTATTCAGTGTTCCTAGTTAAATGTGTATAATTTCAAATATTTGAAGACTTTATAATTATTATATATCCTTTTTCTTTATAAAACATGGACTGTTCTGGCAAATAAGGTAGGAAATAGATATACGATTCATCAAGTAGAGATACTTTTACCTTTTAGCAAAAGTGATCATAAATTTAAAAACATCCTTTATAGAAACAATATTAAATTTCTAAGATTACATACTGCGCCATAGCACAATATATAGAGCAACAATTATAGTGTTTGTTATTCTCCGAACACTTTTGAGTGGTTTATGTAGGTAGAATTGCATTAAATGAAAACGGTGCTATTAAATTTTCTCTTTTATATTGAAAATATGTTTCTCCGGGATATTGCTTTTCCTCGTAGACGATTTATATATAATTTCTTATGCGTCCCAACTGTAAAGGAAGCACTTTTAAATAAATCGAAAAACTCGGCTAACTAAAGAAACATACTTGGATGTTGACATCCAAATTTTTATTTAAAGAAAGTGTTTATTTTCACATAACAAAATCCAAACATATTTTTATCATAAACCTATAATAGTCTGAACCTACCCAAAATATATAGAATTGCTATAATTTATTCTAAATTTATAAACATATTTTGGATGGTAGCCGGTAAATTCTTCGAAAACAATTATTCGAAAAAAATTATCCGAAAATGGTATTGGTGAGTTTGGGTTAGGTTTGGTTGGTACGAAAAAGGCATTTTGCCTATAATCCAAGCTTTAATAATAATATATGAACTCTCGAAACATGTTTTAATAAAATACAATTTTTGACTGAAATATAACATAACAATGATAAATTAATACACAATTTAAAATTTGTTTTTGAATTCGAGTGATTGCTTTCGAATAATTGTTATCTTCGAAGAATTGTTTTTCGAATAATTGTATTCTGATAATTGTTATTCGAAAAACTGTATTCGAATAATTTACCTAGACCAATTTTGGATATATTCTAAAATAATACTTTACTAAAGCTTTTTATAAATCACCATTGTAAATATTTTTTTATATTTTGCACTTATAAAAACATTCATTATAAAACGTATTTGCGTATCGTAATGTAACTTTTACGCACGAAATTTTTGTTTTAAATGGTTGGTAACATGAGTGAAGTATCTAATGACGAAACTATTGACAGTGACCTTTGTGGCTAATAACAATTTATTAATTTTAAATTGTTCTTTAAGAAAGTATTTGTGAATATGAATAATATCATCTTTTACATATATAATATATTATTATTGGTGTATTATTCCTAATAAAATGTTTTAAAATATTAGCATTTCATAATTTAAATGTCAAAACTGTCAAATGTTATAAAATACACAGTGCTACCGACATACTTTTTAAAATCAAAATTTTCGTAATTTACATAAAAATAATAAATTAATTAAAAAAATAATAAAATGGCAAAACATAAAAAATATTATTGTAACGTTTATTTATTTTTACTAGTCTTTAATTTATTTTTATACTATTTAAATCACTAACACTGTTTAATTTATATAACACAATTTATTTACAATACTTTAATTTATGTAAGACAATATTTCTATTCGAATTTATCTAACAACATACTAGGTACTAACTAACTAAAATATTCAAATCGGTCCTTTATATATAGGTAAGTATTGTTCCAGCATACCCCAGTCTATTCTCGATCGTATCGAGTCTAGATGCTTCGCTCATCGGGCGCCGTATATTCTCGAAGGCTCTCGCATCATCTGTTTCCTTCGCGTCTGGTCATAGCGCCAGGGGCGTACTCGCACAACATTGCCCCCTCCTTAAGAGATAGTTCCTCCTGGAACTTTTACGGAATTGAGACTGGATGGAGATACTTGCAACTGAATCCTCGTCTACAATTTCCAGTTGCATGGAAATAACATGGAATGGTCTTTGATGTCAGCTGGACACGGGGCGAATGGCTGCATACCAACACTTGGACTTCGGTATCTTGAAAGATTACTTCCACCATATTTCGGATGACCCTCCAATCCAATGAGTTGCACTCTATTTTCGGCATGGCTAGCTTCTGTATGTTGGACTCCAATACGTGCTCTCTTAAGTTAAGTAATGATTCCCATATATTTCGATAAGTGGGCTGGTCTTGGTAGGTATTCTTGGTAATCAGATAGAAGAGGCAACGGGAGTCATCTCGAAGTATCAAAGCCTTCCAGTGGCTGGTAACTGATTTCGAAGTTCTGACAATCGACCAAACTTTCTTCGAAAGACAGACGCTAATCCTCGGCCGTCGCTGATAGTGGCGGAAACGCTATGGGCTAATGAGTAGTCATCAGGAAGTGTGAACAGGTCTTGCTGTCTCTCAATAGTCACGCCGTATCTAGCTTTCCCAGTACCTCCATATGCACCCATAAATTCTTCGAAAGCAAGGTCGGGTGTATCTTGGACTTGATTTACGACTTCTTCTTCCTGGTCATGATCTCCTTCAAATTTCGCCAGTCGGTTTCGGTGTACTACCTTAGGTTTTCCATTCGGGGTCTTTATTATACGGTATATGACGTCATTGATTTTTTTCTTGATGATGTATGGACCCTCCCAAGATTGTTGTAACTTTGGTGAGTACCCCTTCCGTCTTTTCGGGTTATGGAGCCAGACTTTGTCACCTTCTTGGAAACATCCTTCTATAGCTTGGGTATCATACCGTTTCTTCATCCTGTCACTGGCAACTTGGAGATGGGAGCGAACCAAATCATGCATGTCGTCCATTTTTCTACGTAACTGGATTACATAGTCTTCTCCAGCTATATCCTCTCCAGGTCGACATCCAAACTCGAGGTCGCATGGTAACCTCATCTCGCGTCCAAACAAGACTTTTGCTGGTGTTTGACCTGTTGATTCATTGACGGCGGATCGATAAGCCATTGCAAAGAGCGAAATATACTGGTCCCAGTCTCTTTGGTGATTGGATACTACTTTTGATAGATATTTGCCAATGGTTTTATTCATGCGTTCTACCATTCCATCTGATTGTGGGTGCAATGCTGTAGTTCTTGTTTTCTTCATTCCTAAATTGTCGCAAATTCCTTGAAAGAGTTGACTTTCGAAGTTCCTTCCTTGGTCACTGTGAATCTCCAAGGGCACTCCGTATCGGCAAATAAACTCCTTCACTAGCACGTCTGCGACAGTTGCTGCCTCTTGATTTGGAATGGCGTAGACTTCAACCCACTTCGTAAAATAATCCATTACCACCAACATGTATTTGTTCTTATTCTCAGTAGTGGGGAACGGTCCAGCAATATCTAAAGCAATTCTCTCAAATGGGCTACCAACGTTATATTGTTTCATGGGAGCCTTTCCTCTTTTCTGAGGTCCATTACTAGCAGCACAGATGGTACACTTCTTACACCAGTCCTTAACATCATCGGAACTATTCATCCAATAAAACCTTTCACGAACTCTCTGCAGGGTTTTCTTGACACCAAGATGACCTCCTGATGGACTGTCGTGTAACTGTCGTAGTACTTCGGCTACTCTACTCTTTGGTATAACTAATTGCTTTCTGTTAACGGAACCGTCATCATTTTCAATTATTCTCTTTAATAAATCGCCTTCCAAAATGAAAGACTCCCACTGAGCCCAATATGATTTAAGGACTGTAGAGAATTTTGACACTTCTTGCCAAGTAGGTCGACGATCTTCTATCTTCCATTCTCTCATTTTCTTTAAAACAGGATCATTATCTTGTTCTTCTTTAATTCTAGTAGGTGCCCAGTCGTCGTTAACTACAGTTGTTCGTAGTATTGCAGTTTCTTTTAATTCTGTCTTACTGCAGTGAGAACACTCGTCTGGGCACGGCCTTCTGGAAAGGGAGTCTGCATTTCTGTGACTTATCCCAGCTCGATGTTCGATCCTAAAGTCGTACTCTTGGAGTCGTTCGATCCACCTGGCAATTTGACCTTCAGGGTTCTTAAACTGCATTAGCCATTTTAGGGCTGCATGGTCCGTCCGGATTAAGAATTTTCTTCCATAAAGATATTGGTAGAAGTGTTCCACCGATTTCACAACTGCCAGAAGTTCTCTTCTCGTAACGCAGTAATTCCGTTCAGGTTTGGAGAGCACTTTACTAAAATAACCCAGGACTCTCTCTTGTCCATCTTGAATCTGTGAAAGGACTCCTCCAATTCCGACATTACTGGCATCTGTATCCAAAATAAATTCTCCTTCCGGTTGTGGGTAGCCTAATATCGGTGCTGCGGTTAAATGCTTCTTCAGAGTTTCAAAAGCGGTTTGACAGTTTTCATCCCAGCAGAACTCTCTCGTTTCCTCTGTAAGGCGTGTTAATGGCTTAGCAATGTCTGAAAACTTTCTGATAAATCTGCGATAATATGTACATAGACCAAGAAAACTTCTTATTTGATGTTTATCAGTTGGTTGTGGCCATTGTTTGATCGAAGCGACCTCGTCCTTATCTACAGACACGCCCTCTTTGCTGACAATATGACCCAGATAATTAACTTTGTCTTGGAATAACTGACATTTCTTTGGATTCAGCATCAGTTGGGCAGCTTGAAGTCTTTTTTAAACATCTTCTAAGTTTTTTAGATGTTCTTCAAATGTCTCCCCCAAGACTATGATGTCGTCTAAGTAGACCAGGCACGTTTTCCAAGACAACCCCCTCAATACGTTCTCCATCAGCCTTTCAAATGTCGCAGGAGCATTACATAGTCCAAATGGCATGACATTGAACTGAAATAATCCAGAACCGGTGGTAAAGGCTGTCTTTTCATTGTCTCTTGGGTCCATTTCTACCTGCCAATAACCAGACTTCAAGTCTAAGGTAGAAAATAATTTGCTTCCAGCTAGAGTGTCCCGGGTATCGTCGATTCGAGGCAGAGGATAACTGTCCTTCTTGGTAACATTGTTCAACTGACGGTAGTCTACACAGAACCTCGTAGTTCCATCCTTTTTCTTGACCAAGACTACCGGAGAGACCCATGGACTGGTAGAAGGTTCTATCACTCCATCTTCTTCCATTTCTCGGACAATCCTTTCAGCTTCTTGCCTCTTTGCCTGTGGTAATCTTCTAGCTGATTGACGAATTGGCTTGGCATCACCCGTGTCGATTTTATGTTTTACAGCAGAGGTACGTCCTGTCTTACCTCCCTTTGGTACAAAAATGTTGCGATACCGATGAAGAAAATCTTTCATTTTTCTTTTCTCTTCTCGGTTTAAAGATGTACCAGCAACCGCCACCATTTGTTCAAACTTATCGTTGGAATTATCGGGAATAGTTGTCTGTCGAATTATAGATGTTACTGGTACGGAGGTTCCAACTTTGGTCTCTTTCTTGATCGTAATTGGGTGATCATTGACATTTATAACTCGTACTGGAATTTCTTTAGCAGAAGTGACCAATCCTTTTCCTATCAAAATTCCTCGACCGACCTCCTCATCATGGTTCCATGGTTCCATCATCACAGGTATTCCTTCGTCAATAGTTCCTTGCAGTCTGGCCACTATGATCGTTTCGCTTCTACCAGGTACCACAGTATCCTCCTGGACAACGGCTGGCACAGTTTTGTCCTCATATGGATGAAGGAATATTTCTTCAGAACCGACTTTGATAACTCTGTTCTTGAAATCCAGTTGGAAACCATGTAAGTTCATCACATCCATTCCTAATATAACATCTTCCTCAATATCAGCGACAATAACAGTATGCGAGAACTTTTCTGAGCCAATTCCTATTTGAACCTGGACTTCTCCAAGGATGTTAGCTCTATCACCTGTGGCAGTTCGCAGTCGTAGCCTTGTTGGTAAAAGCTTCTTACGGCTATTTATAGTTGTTGGCCGTATAATCGTTCTGGTCGCTCCAGTATCCACCAATAGTGTATACTTTTTACCGTTGACTTCACCGTCTACATATTCACTGTCGTCGCGGCATTTCAAAGAGGCTATTAATATGAGAGGGTCTTTGGAAACGTTCCGGGTCGAAGCTGCCCCCTCTAGGCCGACCCGTTTTAGTTTTCCTGTGGAGTAGTTTCTTGATTCGTAGTGACCCCAGGGCGTTTACATGAATTGCGAACATGTCCTATTTCACCACAATTTCAGCACCTGATGGTCTTCTTCTTTTTCTTATCAGTAAAGTTCTTCATCATGTTTACTAATTGGTCTAACTTATTTTCATCTTCCTCTTCCGTTACGGACCTTACTTTACTGTATCCTCCACAAGCTTTCGAAGCCGCTTCATACTCAAGCGCGGCAGACAAGATGTCCACTAATGTTTTGTGGTGGGCTAAACGAAGTGTCTTTGCCATTTCGTGGTCACGAAGTCCATCAAGAAATGCTTCAACAGCTAAACATTCCATCATTTGTTCTGGAGCTGAAGGGTAAGCAAATCTTACCAATCTGGCAATATCTACTTCGTACTCTTGAAGTGTCTCCTCTCGCTTCTGTTTTCGAGTCTTCAACTGCGATCGGTGCAAGTTCTCCAGGTGTTCGTGACCATATCGCATGTTTAAGCTTTTCTTCAGTTGCTCAAAATCATCTGTGTCCTCCACTGGTATGGTCTGAAGAACATCCAAAGCGTCTCCTCTCAGGGCGATGGTGAGGTTTATTGCCTTCTCTTTTTGGGACCATCCGTTCGCTCTTGCAGCTGTTTCGAACTGTTTGAGATAATTTTCCCAAGACATCTTTCCGTCAAAGGTTGGGGCCTTAACACGAACAGAACTTTCGCTGCCTTCCAATTTCGGTTTCCGCTCCACTTTGAAGCTTCTCATTTCGTCCTCGTTTTCCTCTCTTAAATCTTCCATATCTTCTTTACCTCCTTTTTCCATCTCTTCCATTTGTTTTTCCATTTCTCTAATTTTCTCTTCAATTTTTTTTTTCAAATGAAGACATTTTATTTTCCATAGAAGAAATATCCAAAGAAACTTTGTTTTCCAAAGAAGAAATGTCAGAAGAAACTTTATTTTCCAAAGAAGAAATATCAGAAGAAACTTTATTTTCCAAAGAAGAAATATCAGAAGAAACTTTATTTTCCAAAGAAGAAATATCATTTTTTAAAGAAGACATATCAGTAGAAACTTTGTTTTCCAAAGACGAAATATCATTTTTTAAAGAAGACATATCAGTAGAAACCTTTTTTTCCAAAGAAGAAATGTCAGAAGAAACTTTATTTTCCAAAGAAGAAATATCACTCTTCAAAGAAGACATGTCGGAAGAGATATCACTCTTCAAAGAAGACATATCGGAAGAAACTTTATTTAAGGAAGAAATAATTGTAGCAGAAAAGTCGTCTACAAAAATATGATTTTCTGGATCTAAACCATCATTTTCCAATGCTTGCTTAAGTCGCTCCAACAACTCAGTCTTCCTTCCTGTTGTTTCCAATTCACGATCCTCCAGCTCTTGACGTAATTCTGTCACTTTCAAGTCTTCAAGTTTTTTCGACATATTTATTTATTTATTTTTTTTTTACCTTATTTATTTACAATATCCCTCTTCTGACACCAATGTAACGTTTATTTATTTTTACTAGTCTTTAATTTATTTTTATACTATTTAAATCACTAACACTGTTTAATTTATATAACACAATTTATTTACAATACTTTAATTTATGTAAGACAATATTTCTATTCGAATTTATCTAACAACATACTAGGTACTAACTAACTAAAATATTCAAATCGGTCCTTTATATATAGGTAAGTATTGTTCCAGCATACCCCAGTCTATTCTCGATCGTATCGAGTCTAGATGCTTCGCTCATCGGGCGCCGTATATTCTCGAAGGCTCTCGCATCATCTGTTTCCTTCGCGTCTGGTCATAGCGCCAGGGGCGTACTCGCACAACATTATAAACAACCTATTTCATATGGCTGTTATGACACGAGTTCAAAAATGAAAACAATTGGACTGGTACAAAAGGTAGATTCTGTCAGGTTGGAGAAGAAATTTTATTTTGTTCAGAACCTAAATTTGATCTTCATTATTCTCCATTAACTCGATCACACGAACTTTATGGAAGTATCGCCAACGATTAAGCTTCACTGGAAGAAATACTTAACGTTCATAATATTATTGAAGAAAAAAATCAAACAACAATATATTTTTTTACCAACGCGGCTAGTAAGGTAAGTAAAACAACAAAAAAATAGGAAGCACACTCCATCGTGAAGCAATGAAATTAAAGTACTGGTAAAAGAAAAAAAGGTCAGTTGGAAACAATATCTTGAATCGAATAAAAGAGAAAACACGAAAACACGCAATCATGGAAGCAATAAGACATACGTGGGAAAACTTTGGGCAAAGAATAGAGACACAAGGCAAAGGAAATTCCAAACTGTTGTATTAAAAGCAAAATACTTTTTAAAAAAGTCAAAATTCTAGTTATAGCTTCATTAAAGATAAAAATAAAATGCTACTTACGACAGAAGATGAGAAGATGAAAGAGGATGAAATTTGTGATATTTATTTTCAAGTCAAAGCTGCACAAGGTAAAAAATTATCAGTGAGCTTTCAAGTAAATTTATTTGTTTTGAGATTTAAGCGTCAACTAAAAAGGCTCATTGATATTTATCTAAAACATTAAATATTATTTAATTCATATTTGAATTTGCTTTAAACAAACCTTTTATTAAGTTAATTTTGGTATCTATTTTAAGAAATACCGCATAAGACCGCAACATTAGTGTACTAACACAAATCATTAATGTCATATTTTTTTTATTTCACTCATTGTTATTGTGATTAGTTTTGTAAATGCATACATACAGGACAAGCAAGTAAAACAAATAAACTTTTTAAAAATGAAGCATTATTCTGAAATTCGTAAAAATGTAAAAAAAGACTACTAGTAAAGTTTACATTTTGCACAAGATGTAAACGATAACAAAGTTTTGTATTTGTAAACAAAAATGCATTGTTCTCTCTGCATTAATTTGCCGTTGAAATAATGAAATAAATATTTTACTACCCTTATACCGGATTTACGTTTCTTTTAGTATAAACAAACACTAACATTTTTTAAATAACTCAAACTCGGAAGAAAAGGTATTTAGATATTTATTTGGTGCATATTCAATTGGTAGATGTAAGCTAAAAATTAAAGACAAAATAATAAGAAAAACGGGGTATAAACAAACAATAAAACCAAAAAACACAGAAAGAAACAAAAAAATATTTACTGTTTATAAATGTATAATTTATGCTTTTAGTAGATATTTTTCTGTTTTCTGCAGTATACATCTTCATAATATCTTAATAAAAAGTAGGTCAAGTCAAATCTTAAGCTTAAATACATTTATCTAAGAAGAACACTACCTATTAAACTAGAACTTTGTTATCAGAAATCAGAAATCTATTTGGCTAATACATATTCAAGTAGGTTAATTATAGATAATATATGATATTATTCCTGGATGGATATTTCTTTTTTGTAATAGCTTTTAACATAGAATATTTTTAAGAAATTTTGAAGACAATATTTAAATAAAATGGACTTATTTTAGACATTATATTTCGCTGTTGGGCGTGAAAAAGGGGACAAGTCAAGTTCTCTTATTATTCACTAATAGAAATACTGTTATAGACAGTGCCAAAAGGAATATATACTATTTTGTAAGTGCCTCTTTTGGAACAATCAACCTAACATACATATTCAACTACATTGACTAGTCTCCTTTTACACACAACTAAAACACTTTTTTTAACCCATATTTGACAATCCCGTTTTCATCAAAAATTGACTTGTCCCCTTTTTCACGCCCAACAGCGATTTATTAAATTTATTTGTTAGATTAATTAAATTTTTATTTCAGTATTTAGTGAAATAAATACTTATACTGTAATTTTATATGTAGGTACCTAAATAAATAAATAAAATTTTGCATAACCTTTTTATTAATTATTTTATTTATTAACATACCATTCATAAATACATGTTAATAAAATCATATTAATTGTCAGAATAATTAGTAATACAATGTAAGCAAATTTGCCTAAACGTTTGGAAATATTCAACAAAGTGCATCACAATGTCAGTGTGGTGTAACGTGTCACATTTTTTAAATTGTGGCGATTACTGTCAGTCAATGTGTGTTAAAACAATGTGATTCACTGAAATCGTGTCATAATTTGTACTTCAAATGGGAGTAAAATTGAATACATAGCTCCAGTTTGTGTGTGTGCAAAATCCCAATATTGGCGTTGAAACAATATCCGTCATCAAGCGAACTATGTTGTTATTTATTAGAAAGATTTGTGGGTGTCTATTTGTCTATAATGAAATCATTAAACTTTAAAGAGTAACTTATTAAAAAAAATACAATTGAATATGAAATTTTTATTTCAATTACGTCAAAAGGAGTAATAAACAAGCAGTGTGTATATTAGGTATTAGCAAAATAGGCATCCGAGCAAAATTCCGTAATTAAAAAGCCATAAAATTACAGGGACTCCACAATAATCTAATGGAAATTGGGTTTTTGTCAAATTGTCTGAATTTTGATATAATTGTTGATTTTGTCATCCTAAACAAAAGTATCCAAAAACACAAAGTGCCAAAATCAATATTTTGGTAGCTAAAGTGAATTGACAGCTGCCAATGTCAATTTGTCCAATGTAAAATGAGGGTTTAATCCAGTGACCTTAAAACCATTACCCTATATAAAACAATAATAAAAAAATTCTATTGACATATTTAAAAAGTATTAAAATTAATACTTTTGCAATGGATTTGGGTAGCTTTGGCAGCTACATAGCTGCCAACATGTTCATTTTGGCATTTTGTGTCCAGGGAGACTTTTGTTCAAGATGAGCAAATCTACATTATATCAAAAATTCAGATAATTTGACGTAAGATTAATGCGGGTTCATTTAGATTAAGCATACAAAAGAGATAAAGGGATTATACACTTAAAATCGAGCTTAAAATCATTATACAAGAGCAGCTTGCTGTTGCGAATTATTAGCACAATCTCTTCAACAACTCTCCAAATCATATTATTGTCTCATTTATAGAGTTCTTCAAATATAAGACAGATAAACGTACTATTTAGAGTATCAAATGCATAGTAAATTTATACGACTTTACATAGAAGCATTAACTTTTTATTTTGATGGCAACTTTTACAATATCGTTCAGGATGAAATTTGTACTAATAATGTGTAATTCACTAAAGTCCGAATCATTGGATTACATCTTTATGTACATATAGTTCTAAGTACAATAGATTGTTATAGAAAACTTAAAGACTATAAATACATGGAGTCAGAGAAATTATTTAGTTTCATCAGCCAGTCAATCAGTAAAAACTGTAATGACAGTAAGATATAAATTATAATAAAAGTTATATGTATGTGTAAAGAATCATTAACGTGCACGTTTTAAATAAGAAAAATGCTTTTCTCTCCAAATTACATTAAAAGCGGCCTTTTATTGATACTTGGCAGGCTTAGAAGTTGTACTTTTAATGCCTAGGCAGAAAAAGTTCGTTGCTACCAAGTAATAATTTAAATAAAACTGGTTATTAAAATTGACAATGACATTAAAAAAACTCAAAATGATGCTGATGATAATAAACTGGTTTAATTGCATTAAAACTACAAACTACAACAAGAAATTTTTATTTATTAGATATATTTATGGTGAATTGTGAACAATTACATATTACAATTGAACTCTATCCACTTCCGTCCTTTCCAGTAAAATTAACAACTTTAGTATCCACACTTGATACTCCGGAAACGCCAGAAAATATTTTATTGCCTATGTTCGACAATTGGCTAGCGAGTCCTCAATATAGCCCTTCGCGACAGCGAAAAACTTCAGGCGCAAAAAGTTGGCACAACCTTTTTGTCAAAATATAAAATTTATTTTTGCAGTAATTGTAGCTTTTTTGCAGTTTTTTTTTGTAGTGCAAAGCAAAAATTGCAGCTCTTTTAGTTTTTTTTTTATTAACGGTTTTGGTAAATTGACTTAAAGTTAGCACGACACACCTCGTATCTCTACTTCTAGTAGTCATATCGTCAAACAAAAACATTCAAAAATTGTAGCTTTTATGCAGTGAATAAATTACGTTTGCAGCTCTTTTAGTTTGTTTTTATTTTTTCATTAGTGGTTTTGATAAATTAATATTTCATTAGCATGATGTATATGTTTTTTCGTAGTTAATATTACTTTAATATATCAATCTGACGATGCTAGTTATTAGCGAAACAGCTGTAATTGCATTTTAAAACGTATTAAAACGAATAAATAGTGGGAGTTTAGTTCAACCGTTCAGTTATTTATTGTTCTTAATTAGTTCAAATGAAAAGTAGAAAATTGTTTCTACCTGCACCCAAGGTAAAAAAACTTAGAATAGATTCTATACCAAGCTTGACCGTTTTCTATGAAATAACAACTACTTCCTGGGCTATATGCCCCAACGGACATTGAATTACATTCCAATAGAAAACGTGATGGCGACCGACTTCGTCGATACTTAAAACAAATCAACGGGAAGAACACTACTCGCAGACCGGTTTCGACATTAATATGTCTCATCAGTACGAAGTAAGTAGTTCTTCTCATCCCGCACTACTTAAGTTCCTTTACCATGGCTGCAGGTAGAAACAATTTTCTACTTTTCATTTTTACCATTGACCTGAAATTATTTTCAGTATTTGTTTATCTTAATTAGTTCTTTAATCCATAATAGATCATTTTCAATATATTCCTACCTTCGTAACCAAATACAGTTCATCTGGGGCATCTGATAAAAATTTCTCGATTTCATCTCTTTGAAAATTTTTTTACATGGAAAAATGTAGACTTTACTAATAGGAGGATAGAATATATACCAATATATATGGATGGACAACAAATTCCATATGCGAACACTGCCAAATATCTTGGCTTAACACTAGACGCTAAGCTCCGATGGAAAGCTCATGTGAAAAAGAAACGTGAAGAACTAGGCTATAGATATAAAAAAATGTATTGGCTTCTGGGTAAATATTCGGCAATGTCAACACATAATAAGCTTCTCCTTTACAAGCAAACTCTAAAACCGATCTGGACGTATGGAATACGTCCAGATAATACAAACTTTTCAAAATAAAGTGTTAAGGGGCATTGTCAATGCACCCTGGTATATTCGTAACGAAGATCTCCATAGGGACCTAAGGGTGGAGTATGAAGATAAAGAAGCCCAAAAAGCTGCAAAAAACCATGAAGGAAGACTTCACCAACATAAGAACATCAGAAAAGAAGACTGAAGAGGACCAAACAGTAAGAGTTAGTGTAGTGCAGTGCAGTGCAAAAGAAAAGTAAAGTGACAGTGCGCAAGGATAATGTGCCCTATGTAAAACAGTAGAAAATAAGAAGACATCAAAGGGTGACTCTTATATTTAGCTGATTAGTATATTAAGAAAATATATAAGAAAAAAGCTACTCATTGGTCTTAGACCAGATTGTAGAAAATTTTAATATAAAAAAAAACATGAAAACCGTCTGACTGGCATTTTAAAAAAGCCCTTACTTCAGGTATTTTGCCAAATCAATGTTATTTTTTATGTTCAGGTAGCTTTTAACATCGAATAGGTAGACCACAACGTCAAAGGCTTTATTTTCTTTGAAAGATCGGAAAAATAGACAATCAGCACATCTTCAGAGAAAGATCCTATATTTTTCTTCTGTATATATTCCATGAATCTGCTGTATGGGAGTTCATATACTGTTCTTGATTTTTCCGGTAAAAGGTTAAATTCCACATTTCGCGCCTGGTCTCTTATCTCAGGTGTTAATTGCATCAATTCATCCTCACTTTGCAGTAAATCGATTTCTTACATGACCACTTTTCAAAAGTAATAATGACAAAGTAAACAGTTAACAAACATATTCAACAAAAAACGTCATTAGCGGTAAACAATAGCTTTATTCGGGTTTCGTTTTTCGGACGGTTTGAGAACGATTTGCTGACTGCGCACAACTGGATGTGCAGTAGACTAAATCCAAGGACTATTTATGTACGGTTTGAAAACTATCAACAAATGAAAAAACCCGAACGCCTTATTTTTTAATATCTGATACAAAAAGTAAATTATTTTGTCCACAAACCTAAAATGTTAAATAAACTGTTCATCACTATATAGGGGTACTGTTTCTTCGGCATAATTCTCATTTTTTACTTTTTTCTGTAATAATTCGGGTAATAAAAGATTTGCTACCATCTCCAATCCATCATCACTTGATGATGAAAAAGATGAGGATGACTCTGACGAGAATTCTGCCAATAAATCCATAATAATATACTCAATAAATTAAAATACCAAGAATAATTTGAATTTAAAGTGCACACTACAAACAATGACTGACAAATGACCAAGCGCATGCTTCAATTATTAGTCCACGAAAAATTCTTACTTTTAACCTTGGACTGATTTGACAGTTTTCAAATCGTCCGAAAACAGTCAGAAATAAAACCCGAACACCAAACTAAAATTATAGAACGGTTCGAAAACCGTACAAGAAAAACCCGAAGTATTTTTTAGTGCGCAGAATCCTGACAGTTTGAAAACAGTAATGAAGTAAACCCGAACAAAGCTATAGTAACGCAGGGCCCAGTTATTTTTAATAAAATAATTTAGTTATTTGGATATTGATAATGGAACGCAATTTAAATATGAAAAAGTCGATTTTGCGTGGAATTCAAACAAATTTGAAGAAAATATTATATGTTTCACACGGCATTAAAGCAGATTTAATGCATTGGCTGGTTTCATGAAACACCAGTGGCGGCATTAAATGTGCTTTTATGCTTAGTAAAACAAATAACTATTCTAGCTGAATGACAGCTGTTTGGCTAAAAACTAGCATCGTCAGAAACGGCTGTCATTGATTTAAAAAAGCAATTTTTTAATAAAAAAAAGTTTTGTTAAAAAGTTTTATTTTTAAATGTTCTTAGTAAGATGGATCTCCACAAAGTAAAGGTTATTACAATAAGTTTTAAATTAAGTCCAGAAATATAAAAAAAAACAGTTAAATTATTAAACTTAACTGGAATTTAAAAATATATTTGGAGGAACACAGAATTTTGAAACATAACCAAGCTTATAGAGCATGCTTCAACGTCAAATATTAATTTAACGAGTTCCATTATGTTCATAGAGCAACTACGATTTGTACCGATCAACATGAGTAGAAATAATAATTATTCACAGAGTAATTAGGTTAGATAAGCATAAATTATAATTTGTATCTATTTTATTAGGTAGTTTTAGTTTTAATTAAGTTAGCAATTAAGAAATGTATTAAGGCCTATTTATTAAAATCTTTCTTATTTAAATTTCTGATATTTTTCTATTTTCATAACAAATACATTGTTAACAATCTATTTTCTTTAATGTTCCTATAAATTTAACAAAAACGACCAAACTGGCCTCATTTTAAGTAAAAATATTTCTTAATACAACTCAATTTATTTATATAATATTAATACAAATTTTAATTAACAAAAAAAATTAATTTTATCTCATTCAAATAATCAGAATTATTATAAACCTTTACTTGGTAAATTACTAAACAATTATTTTTTTTTTTATTAGCATATATTTTTTTCCTTACTACAGTTATAAACGGATTGTTGTAATACAGTATTTTTTCTCATTCTTGTAACCAAGCAATTTCATTGAATTTAATTTCAGCAATAAATAATTATTATTATTATAAGTAGTGTTTTAGATCCATCCATGAAAATGTTGGTTATGCTTTTAAACTATTAAATAAAAAGCCATGTCCGACTTTTTAAGAGTTTTCTGCAATTTGTATTTTATTTTTTACTTATTAACAACCAATAAATATATAATGTAATAATTTGTTATCTTTTAAAACAATAAAAGCCCTGCATTTATTTTTATTTTTACTACTATGCTTGTGTAACGAAAAAAACTCATATATATATACATTTCGAATGAAGAATTACTTTTTCTTGTCGCTATAAATGTTGAGTATTATTAACAGAAAGCTGGAATATCTAAATAATTAATGACTTAATGGATTTAACCGCCCCTAAAGTACTTTTACGATAAAATATTAAAAAAAACTTTTTTTTCCTCATAACTTTTCACCCCAATCCTTCCAGTTTATATTTTTATATGCGTATATATATTTTTTATTTTAAAGCTGGCATTTTTTTGTGTAGAATAACATAAAAATTTCATATTCCTGTTACCATAAAAGCAGTAGGACCATATGAATAAATAAAAAAAGTTTACTTCTTCCCTTCCCCAAAAAAAACGCACAACTTAAATGAATGAAGACTGCGACATAAATAAGTCGCAGTAGAGTATAGCATAAGGAAAGAGATCGTAAAGATATACCCAAATATCTTGACAGGATGCCCGCATTCTGTAGCATTTAGGGGTGACAAATTACCTTATGCATTTTAACAGATCTCTGAAAACCACGTTACAGCCCAACGTAGATCTGTCATCTTGATGCTCCTACTCCGCCCTTACCACACACAATTTGTTGGTACAAGAAACAGGATCGGATTACCAAGTGAGAAAGATTAATAAATTTTGTTCCAACCACCCTATAAAGATACATTGCAAATGATAAGAATTTTGAATCTATTTATAGGAGTTAAAATTTAATTTGTGAGTTGGTAAATATTTGTAATTATTTAAAATTTAAGTTGAATTAATAAATGTTTCTACTTAGCATGAGCTCTTTTATCTCATGCGGCTTTAATAGATTGTTTCTGTTGGTAAATAGGTAAATTAAAGAAGGTCGATTACTCATTTGTAATCTCGATCTTTCAATTTTGGAGTGTTCCGCAACACTTCCAGTTTCAATAAAACCATTGACTAACGAAAAACCATTGTTTGAAATACATTAAAAAGTTCACTTACAATTTTTGCCTAGCCACAGTCTGGATCATACCAATTGACATATTTGCCTTTACATTATTAACTTGCTTTTTTTGATACCTCTACACTTTAAAATGCTAAGCATTGTTTAAAATTCTGTATAGGTCAGAAACAGACTGAACACTTGGTAAAGGCTTCTAACTTATTGTATGTACTAATTATTGATGTGCAAAAAAATATGAAATATAACTGACATTTCATGTTTTCGATGAGAAATGTTTTAATTTTATATTAAATATAGGTATCCTTAATTTTTTTTATATTCCTAATTTAAACAATCTATGTTTATAATTTAATAAGAAAAAATAGCTTTATTCTGCAATGAAATAGAGAAATCAGGAAAGGTGTTAAAGGAATATTTATAGGTACGAAATAAAGAATCAATATCGAACTAGATAAATCTTAGAACTAAAAGAAACAGGAAGGAGTCTGTTATATATTAACTCTAAGGAAAATTTGAGACGGAAGTCAGCCATCTTAAAGCTCCTTGTATGACGCATTGTTTATGCTTCCAGTATACTGTCAAAGCAATATTTGCAAATAAATGTCAAAAATGAGCGCATAGGCGTATCTTTCAGTTTTTATTAACTCAAAATAATTTAAAATACTAATTGTATTCACACACTTGATTGAATGAATTTTATTCAAAATGAGAACCCTAATATACATTTTATTTTTTTATTTCATACGGCATCGTAACAGCCATGTTTAAGTCAACTATTTGAGTCCTGTAAATGAGACTACGGTATCGAGCCCGGAAAAATTTTTACCGGACTGTAAGGAAATGAGGCAAGAATCAAACAATTTTTGTGAAAGCAATACAAAATTAATAAACATGTAATTAAAGACAATCTAAACATTAAAAGTAACATGTATTTATAAATAAATTGGGGGTAATAAGTACTCTGCGACCTATAGGATCTATTGTGTCCCCCTTTACTTGCCATGTTCTGATGTTTTCTCAGATTTATAGCAGCTCTTCGAGTCCTATTTTTCTGAGGAAGTTTAGGACATCGTCCGGCTTCAAATCAGGTAGGTCCCCTTTCTTCTATTTCATGTGCTCCTAGGTATCTAACCCTAGAATTCTGATAGGCAGGGCATTCTGAGAGTATGTGTATTGAGGTTTCATCCTCTTCCTCACAGAATCTGCACTTTGCTTCATCTGCTAACCCTAGTTTCTTCATGTGGCTTCTTAACCGGCAATGCCCGGTTAATATTCCCGTTAGGATTCGGAGCCTTTTTTTACTGAGGTAAGAGATCTCCTTTGGTCATAGTTCCCCAGTAGTATCTTAGATTGCCTCAGTCCTTCCAGCTGATTCCTGTACTTGGATTTTTCCTTCTCCATTTCTTCCCTTAGTTTTTCTAATATTACTCTACTGCTGATCCCACAAGATGGTTTGGTCCCAAATGTGGGGTTTTAGCTCCTTTTTTTGCCAGCTTATCTGCTGTTTCGTTCCCCTCTATTCCTATGTGTCCCGGGACCCATAGGAGAGTGACAGTGTTCTTCTGGCCTAGTTTATTTAGTTTTCCTAGGCATTCCCAAACCATCTTTGAAATCATTATATTTGAGCTCAGCGCCCAAGCTTTCCGATTATTTGGCTCTCGGTCCAAAAACTCCTATACCAGTTCCCTCGTCTAGCTTGGAACCGTCCGTATACCACTTTATGGCATTCTGGTTTAAATTCTGTATGGTGTCTTCATCCCATTCAGATTTATTACTCACACCATGAGGGCCTTGGTTGCTTTGTGTATTTTTTCGTCTTCGTGTTTATTCCAGAGTAACCTGCTATCTAGAAAAAAGTAACATGAATTGTGCAATCTTTATTCCCAGTTATCTCAACTTTCTGTAAACCATCGTGGAGAGTGGAACTCGAGCAACATTTGTACTAATAATTTCTTTAGATTTCTTAGAAGTTGAGACGAATTAAGAGTTAAGATGAAAGTTAAGACTTGCACAAAACTTTCTTCTTCCTGGATCATTTTAGCTACTTTGTTCTTTCCTTCCAACGAATCCTCAAAATACTTTCTTCGACTAGAAAATCAGCAGTAAAAAAATCACCTTCAAAAGAATATTAAGTGCAACTTACCAGATTAAACAAATACGCTAGCATTATTTTCTCATTGATTTCACTGACTGCGTTTACCCTTTTCCAGTCGCAAAACTGTTTATATTCGCTATAGTAACTTTCTGATGATTTTGTGGGAATCAGAGATCCGGCAGCTTTATTATATTTGCGCAAAACATCTTCGGGATATTATTGTTAGTCGACATTTTGTCTGTTGACATTTCGTTTCATAAAAGTCAACAAAACAAACACCAGAAACAGTAACTTTAGAAACTAGCGTTTCCATCATGGATAATGATATTTTTAATTTTTGTTTTATTAATGTAAGATTTAGTGTATGCACTATGAAATAAAACGGGTCTGCAGTATGAAATAAAACACATTACGACATACGACCGGGAAACTTTTATAGTAACTCGTCTCAAAACATTTCGAATCGTACTGTAAAAATGCATTTCTCGGACTTATGAGGTAAATTACTATTACGATACTACAATGAAAACGGAAATTAAAATTGACAATTGGCTGCCATATGTAAGCTCCTTTCTGGACACAAGGTCATTTGGCATATACTCTTTCCTGTTTCTTTTTGTTCTAAGAGATAAATTGAAGAAGACAATTGAATTGGCAGAGAAGGCAGAGTCAATTTTGTCAGTCCATTTCACGTAAAAATGGGAATATATTTACCACATACTAGAAAACTAACCTCAACTAGAAAGTATAATGAAATAGTTGTTGTGATAATTACAACATTGCCCCAATGATATTAAATATAGATATTTAAGCTGAGTATTTTTTATGTAACCTTACCTCAGGGAGAATTCAAGTATGCAATCATTTGTAAAAAAAATTTAACTAACATTAAATATTTAAGAGAGACATTTGTTTAGGAAAAATAAAAATAAATAAATTATTTAGATGACATCTGTAAAAGTATCAATGAAATAAAATTACTTTTAAATCCACCTTTCTGTCCGATTTAAATAAGGCAATTTGTTTTGAAAAGATTATTTAGTTTAAATTGACAGTTCCTTTACTGACATACAATATAAGTTCAATACAAATAAATATAAGAAAAAAATGTTTATAAACCAATATCTTTATTAATATTCAAAAACCAAAAAGTTCCGTAAAAAAAATTAAAAATTTCAGTTACAGAACGATGTGATTACCTCGACAGCTAGTAAGTATATGAGAAAGATTGTAAAATTTTCTTGCTATTTAATTTCATATTTTCAACTCCAAATTCCTTTCTTATTTAAATAATTTTGAATAAATTTCCACAATTCATTAAAATACTGAATTTTTATCTTTATTTTGACCCACTTCAAAGTACCCAAAACCATGTATTATCATATGAAAATAATCGGAGAAAATTAGGGTACCGCCCATGTACTTTATTAAAATAATTTTTTTAATAAAGATTAAGTTTCATTTAGTTAAAATATCGTTTTTTGACTTTTTGAAATTTATTTTGTTTTTGGAGTGCAGCTTTTAATAAAAGCTTATTTAATATCTGCCTCTTTCGCTGAAAAATAGATCCTCTAAAGGCAAAGTTTATGCAAATATATGGTTATTTTACCACTTTTATACCACATTTTCCCGTTCATGATATTTTACGAGTTGCCACTGATTGCATATACTCCGCACTGACGGTAGAGCTTCTTACTCGCGTGAGAATAAGGATATCAGTTTTCCCCTTTATTTACTCAGTTTGCCTGTTGAAGACATTTACTAAGGGCGACAAAAGATAATTCTAAAGGATAAAGATGTTTCGAAGTGGAGACAAATTAGTAGAGTCAACTGCATTATGCCACTATTTACGAGTACAAGAGTGCGAAAAAGTTTATAGAGAAAATATATTTTAAGTTATTTTTAAAATATGAAATAAGGACCAGGCCAAAATTTTAATATATTTTTAAATTTATGAATAAAACTAACAATTTATTGACCAAGATATTAAAAAACATTAGTGTGACATAAAAATGAAATGTGTAAATATTTTAAAATTATCTTACAACAAACTACAAATTAAATTACAGCTAATTACATTAAAAAACAATAAGTTTCAGTTTGATGTAGGCCAAAGTTCCTTTGGTCAGCTAAAGCAGTTCTTCCCACAATTATACTAAATAATACATAAACAACTAGGTATATCTAAAAAAGGAATACATAACTATAGTATATTGTCAAAAAAGTGAAAAAAGTGCTTTTCCCAAGTGTTATACACTATAATTTTTCTACGACTGCAACTAAAAATTAAAATAATGTGTTAATACTTTATTTATTTATTTAATAAATTATAAGTTTTAGATAAATGTTCAAAATAAACTTAAGACTGAAGGAACGTTTTTAAAAAAGGATTTCATTTTACAAGTTTTTCTCCAATCCATAAACTTAAGTCCAGAGTGACATTTGCTGATTTTTCCAGAATTTCTGGCGGTATATTATCAAAGTCACTTTCATCTATATCTATAATAACAAATTTTATAAAATTTATAATCTATTTTCTGCAGCTTAATCAAAAGCAAATTACAATTTATAAAAACTTTGACGTTTATAACAGTAAATAGAAATCTTAAGAACCTAGACTGCAAGCCACCTATGTTATGACTAAAAAAATGTAAATTTTTCATTTAAAGGTAAATATCGTGGGATAAATTATTATACTCGTGGGATAGATTCATTTATTCTACGGCTTTGTAGCACTGGTCTTTAAAAATTAATTTGAATAGGTTACTTTTAAATAAGGTGAAGGATATTTTAAAATATTTCAAACTGTTTGGGATATTGTTATACTCTTTTGCATTTTGGTAAGCGTAAAAGTTCATAAAGAGATGCGAGTTTTGTTTAGGAATATGTATAGCATATTTTTTTCTTGTATTAATACTATGAAGATCCTTTCAGTAAATAATTTTGTTTTAGATATACTTTAGGCTGTGATTTTTTTATAATTTTATTATGGTCAGAGTGTGTAACTTTCTACGATTCTTCATATTTAACGAATTCGATTTTTTTAGTGTATGTTATATTATATTAATTTTTTTATTTTAAAAACAAACCGTAAACAAGAGTTTTGATGTTTCTGCAGTCTTCGGGAATTAAATTCTGATAAACATGGGACATAGACATAGTCGCAGTAGTTTACATGACTTAGAATCAAGGTGTTACATAATTGAATTTTTAATTTTTTATCGAACAAATGTCGACTTTGATACAAGATTTTTAAAAGAATGTTTGTAAAATATGTGATACATGATCTGTGAACTTAAGTTAATTATTAATAATAACCCTCAAATTTTTAAAAATGAAAAGTAGAAAATTGTTTCTACCTGCACCCGAGGTAATGAAACTTAATAGTTTCTAAACCAAGCTTGACCGTTTTCTATGAAACAACAACTACTTCCTGGGCTATATGCCCCAACGGACATTGAATTACATTCCAATAGAAAACGTGATAGCGACCGGCTTCGTCGATACTTAAAACCATACTTTGCTTTAAATCCTTTGACGGTTGGAAACTGATAAACATGGCCGATGACTTCTCTAAATTTATAATTAAGTTATGTTTGAAATATTGAATAATGCATTTAAGTCTTCATTTTATTTGATACATAAATTGTTATAGTAACCACATTGTTAAATATGTTAAACAATACCAATATGGTAGTTTAAATTCGTATTCCGTTTGGACCATGATAGCAAAATTTGTTATTATTTTGATTTACAACAATATTTCTAATTTAAAAGCTGGAATTATTATTGTTTCGTGTCATTTTGTAATAAAAAAATGTGAGGTTAGTTTTTACATGGTAACCTAAAAAATGAGTAGTAACATATAAACAAAAAATAAGCAAACTTAAAAAACAAATGGAGTTAGCAAACTGTTGTAGTGCAACACTTGTAAATAAAAAAGAATTGTATTCATTCTTGTTGCCAGAAATAGATATAACTCTTGTATTAAGCCAAAACATACTCTTTTGTTTAGCTTTGTATATCAATATTTAGGGAGTTTCAAAGGATAACTGGTGACTGCTATATGTCTAAACTATAATCTAAAAATGGAAATATGGAAGTAATAAGACAAATTTTCAAGATTTTTATATATCATAGGGTTAAATTAAATAAATATTAAAAAATGTGTAACCAGAAATGTCCGGCGTAGCTTTATATAATTTTTTACCCCTTCTCACTCTTCTAGGGCAGTACACAATAATTCATCTTTTATTTTTATTATCAGTTAATCTTTAGCAAATATTTATATATCCTATAAGGCTAGTAAAGGACGGCGTTTTATATAGGAAGTAAAATTAGGTTGATAGGCTGAAGAGTTACGATTTCATAATGAACCTTCAACAAATTGATTTAATCTACCCCTTCCAATGATTTTGAAATGGGTAGCTTCGGAATAATTACTCATGTATGTATAAAACTGTCGAAATGAAGAATGGTAAGGATTATGTGGGCAACGCCCTTTTTCACCTTGACCTTTACAGATCTTTTGTGGTAGTTTTTTTACTCTTCACGATTTTGTACAGTCTCATATTTTCTAATGGACTCATTAAACTGTACAGTGACTTCACGTCAAAGCTTTTAGCTGAATACTCTGTACTAATAACTATTTATGTTTCAGCGCTTGCAGCCTGTTAAAAGACAGATACTCTATTACTTTTGACACCGGTTCTTATATCAATTTCTTTGCCTATCTAAATCCTGGTGATCTTGCCCATCATTTTTAAAACTCATTTATTACGTATTTATTCATGCTCTATGGTTGATGCTGTTAAGTAACAGAAGAATTCTGGTCCATTAAGAGACTTGTAACTTTTCGGGCTAGTAGGCCGCCTTTTTATTCTTTTTTTACCCACGTGTCCATTTTCTATGTATCTCCACTGTAACTGGGAACTCAGGCAATTGTAAGCTTACTTTTGCTACCCACTTCTAATAAGTATTCTCTGTAGCCTCAAACTAGCCTTAAATTAGCGTCTGTTGCATTTAATAAAAGAATGGTTGGGTCTGGTTGGGGAATGATTAGGTAGTTCATACTTCTGACAAAAAAATCTCTAAGGAGATTTGAGATTACATATTGCATACAAGACGTTTGAGTGGATTCTTCGATCTTATAATTTTCTGATCTATTAAGCAATAATTCAATTATTTAGCATGGTATAGAGACGTAAATATTCTTAAAGGACTAATAATTAAACCTTTACGACCTATAAATGCTTTTCTCATGTATTAAGTGATGTATCTTTGTGTGGCTATTGCTAAATTAAATACTTTCTACTTCAGAATTGTCTTTAATTGTATAAGTTATTTATTAAATTAAGCTATTACATCAATTGGTTAAGGAAGTTTAGGTATAATTATTATTGTACTTCATACTTTTTCAAATTATTGAAAAAATAAGTTGATTTTAAACCGTCCCCGTACAGTACTTTTCTAAAGTTTATTAAATTGTAATCTCGATTTAAAAATGTCATCCATCAACAAGGAAATTCAATACGTAATAGACTTGATGATCTCCATTGTTCGACTTTATCGGTAAAATTTTCTATTGTCAATATTTTCAAATAAGCTCAGATTTTTCTCAAACGGGTTCGATTGCATTTTATTAGTTGTTTGTTCACTGAGGAATACAAATATTTATGAAAGACCAATCAATCATTAAAGTTGACATTTCAAAAATTTGTATTGGATTTTCTTTTCGGACACAAATTAAAGTTTTTTTATTAATTCTATAAAGGTATATACAGGATTTGTTTATTTTAGATTTTTAAATAAATCTACAGCTTCATAAGCGTGGTAACAACAAATAAAGACTGTTTATATATTATAAAATCGCTTATTATTAGGATCGGTATTGATAAGTAACGATCGGTTTCATTATTAAACAATTTGGCCAAAACTTTTGATAAAGTGATGTTAAAAGTAGAATCGCTAGAATGGAAAAAAATACCTCAGGGGTCTGAATACTAGCCACACATCATTTCTTCGAAGCAACAGAAGTGCCCTATCTTCAGACTTGACGAGCTTGGGAACATATAGCCGTAAATGAAGACAAGACATAGATAAGACGTAATTTTACCAAAAATATATTAAGTTATTGTAAAGATCAGCATGATATAGTTTTTTTCTGGTTTTTCTATATCATTGCACAGTTATACTGATCTTAAAGGGAATTACATCCAGGATAATCCCTTAGGGCTAATAACATCTGGGCTTTACTATTATTATGTCTTATTACTTCCATATTTGGTCTAGCCTTAACTACTTAATCAACATCAGGTACCTAGCTACAAACAAACAAAATGTAACTTCAATATGTCAATCTGACGATGCTAGTTTTTAGCGAAACAGCTTTAATTGAATTTAAAACGTATTTTACGAATAAATAGTGGAAGTTTCATTCAACCGTTTAGTTGTTTATTGTTCTTTATAAGAACATATTTTCCACAGAGCAGCGAATGGATAGCTACAGGTCTACTTTGAGGATACCTTACTACTCTACATTACACACCCGAAGTTCTTGGCGTTACTCTAAACAAGACAGGAACCTATACGAGACACCTGTAGAATACGGCTGACAAACTGCGAACTAACGTCTTTCCAACATTAAGCGGCAATTCTTTGAGCTCTACCTCTGACGTATTACTAAACTAAGCACTTGGGCTGATTTACTCAACGGCAAAGTACACCGTACCAATCTGTCGCAAAAGTGCTCACACTATAGTAGTGCAGGTAAAACTGAATGAGATCATGAGGACAGTCAGCGGAACGGTAAGGTCGACCTCCACTGTATGACTACCAATATTGAGCAATATACCCTGCGTAAAATTGGGATACATTAATTTTAGAATCATTCCAGATATACTAGATAACAAATTAAAACTTTACATTTGTTAAACAAAATTCATTGTCCTGTTTGGAAAATTTAGAGCGAAAACATATGTTTTATTGTACTAACCCTTACTTTTTGAAAGTCCATCTTATTAACATCCACAATTTAAAATTGTTAATGAACAAATAAATCTTGGAAGTTCTTCACTATTAAACTGTTTACTTTGATTGAGTCCACATTTTATACATAGATAAGACTTAATTGTAAAACAAATATATTAAGTTATTGTAAAATCAGCATGATATAGTTTTTTCCTGGTTTTTCTATATAATTGCACAGTTATACCGATCTTAGAGGGAAGTACATCCAAGATAATCGCTTAGGGCTATTAACATCTAGGTTTTAATATTGTAATGCCTTATTACTTCCATACATGGTCTAGCCTTAATACTACCTAATCAATATTAGGTACCTAGCTACAAACAAACAAAATGTAATTTAAATATGTCAATCTGACGATGCTAATTCTAGCGAAACGGCTGTTATTGTGATTTAAAACCTATTTTTTTTAATTGATCTTGGAAGTTACGTTAAAACGAAGAGTTTTTTATTATTCTTAATACAATAAAAAAATTTAAAATTAAGAGAAAGCATGAAATTCTTAGAATATCTTATCCAACTCAATAGTTTGCACAAATTTCATACTAGCGATACAATAACATTCAAATGTAAGGATTTTTATATAAGCAAATTATTCAGCTCATTCATTTTTGCAAAATAATTATTTTAGTAGAAGGGACAGGGCTAATACAAGGAACGACTGGCTACACCAATTAGCAGACGTTCCGAATTGAACAATGCATATATAAACTCACATGCTGCTTTTATAATAAATGACTAATACATAGTTTATCTTGAAGAATTTAAAAACAAGCAGAGTAACAGCTAGAATATGCCTGCACTACAACATCAAAATAAAATTCCTGCACAACTTATCAAATCCCATCACAGGGATGGTATATCCTAACCAGTATGAATGATGGATGAATGCATAAATATAGGTGTGAATGTATATGAATATATGTTTTTTATTTTAGTTGTTTTATCTAGAGTCAGTACAGACAACAAAGGGAATACCGGTAAAAATAGTTAATAGATAAACATTTTGTAACACCGTTATTTTTAAGTTTATTTGCACGTATACTTCTAATTATTATTTTTAGGAAATTAAAACCTATAAGTCAATTTTACTTTTACGCACTTACACCAAATGGAGGATTAAGGCCATAATAAAGAGCTGCATTGGTATGAACTCTTGGATCAGCCATACGATCTTCAGACAATGAAGAAGACATTTTAAATTTCCTAGCCATTTAATTTAGGAATTGTATTTGATATTAAAAAATGTTTTAACTAAAAATTAAAAAAAATCATACAATTTATTACAAATAAATAAGATTAATGTTGTCTATCATGGTTGTAGAATAAAAATTTTCTGTGAACATGTCCGCATAGAGCTATTATTAGCTCTATAACCATGTCCCTATTTCGTACAGCCACAGAGGGTGGTCCAAAATTATAAACATTAATTTCTAGAGCTGATAGAACATCAAAAAATAAGGGTACTTCGTGGCGTAAAATCCCTCACCAACCCCCCAAAACTACCCTACATGAAAGTTGGGTGGGGTGGATTATATTATAAAATAAATTATTTTTATGCCTTATAATTAATTCCCAAGTTTGAGCTTTGTAATCAAAACTGCTTGGTTGTTATTTAAAATAATATGATTTTTAATTAACCCCTTTAAAGGGCTAAATCTCCCTTATTATTCGGTTTTGAAAAAAAGTATACATGAAAAAGTACCCTTATTTTGTGATGTTCTATCAGGTCTAGAAATTAATGTACATAATTCTGGACCACCCTGTATAATAAAAATCAGAGTATCAACTCGCTGTCGGCTCCTTTGATGTTCATACACAAGAGCAGCCATTTTAACCACAAAACAGAATATTTGTTAGTCTGTTTTGTGCTAACCAATATTCTGTTTTGTGGTATAAGCTCAGGGTGGTACTAAAAAAATTGTTATTATAAATAAAACCCGTCCTTTCTTTATTGTTGAGATAATTGTTATTATCAGAAAGTTTAGAAAAACAGAATTTGTTTTCAACAAGATTAATAATATTAACTACACGTTGATTTGCTTGTTTTTAAAAAAAGTAAAATGGTTTTTTAGGTTAAATAATTACATATAAATAGAATTCCTACGCAAAATAAATGACCGAATATGTATGTCTTGCACGCAATTTTCCTCGTTAGTAAGGTAGGATATCAATAATCAAAAAAATCACATCAGCAGCTTTAACACTTATTTATTTCTCCAAATTAACTTATCTTTATTTTCATTACTTTTGAAATTTCAGTTGATACAATGGTTGTGTATAATAGTCTTAACCTAAAATATAATTTTTTCATATACAGTAATGGAAAATGTGTACAAGGATGTATAAAAGTTTCATTACTGCTAATATTTTTTATAGTTTGAAGAACATGATTTTTTATTGCCAATTCTTCAAATAGTTTTTCAAAATTGTTATTTAGTTTAGCAATATATATAAGTAATAAAACTATTACCAGGCAATAAAAGATTTCCATAGACACTATTATCTTTATTTCTATATGCTTTGAATAGACAGAATAAAGCTGAATCATCTAAATTTTCAGTGGATTTAAAATAATGCTCACATTTAGGACATGCATGTTGTTGTAAACATTTTTTTATTAAATATCCACATACATAAGGTTCAGAATTTTGTTTTAAAGTATTATTACGATAATCCGTTTCGTTAAGTGTCTCTTTATCAGATACAGAATACTGAGAAGGAGTACATGCGTCAGTAGTATTTATTTTAATGTAAGTAACATTTGTTCCGCATCTCCTTCGCAGTTGTCTGTACCTGAATTAAATCGTTTAATGCATTATTCAACACAATACAAACGCTACCACTGATTTATTCACATACACCAACTGCCTACCTTAACCAAAACTAACGGCGACGATACTCCCAGAGTGTCATGGCGATACCTGAAAATGGATGCTTACCCCCTCCATATAGAGTCGATACTCTGATTTGTATTAGTACTTTGTAGTACAGCCGCCAGTGTCATATTCTTTAATACCACTAAATCAGTGCGTCCATAATAACATATGCCTCCCTACACGCAAACTGAGCCACCACCAGAAAGGCGCAACACCATTATTGGACCACACATATTCAGCTGAAATCTGGATTGTGTTCTCTAGCCCACCACTATCTGCATGCACGCTGATCCGCAGTCAACTGTGAATGTGAACTACGCCTTCTGGATCTTAAATTACATGCACGCAACCTTCTTCTAGCAGTTTCACTAGATATCACTCTTCCGGCAACATGTCTAAAGAAGCTTTTAGTTCTCGAAGCAGTAAATGTTCGGTTTCTTCTTGCAGTTACAGCTATAAAGCGGTCTTGAGCAGGAGTTGTAGCTCGTTTTCGTCCTCCTCCATGCCTGTACGCTGCAGACCCAGTGTCCAAATATCATTACCATGCACGACTGACAACACTTGTATGTACCAACTTCTTCTTGACGCAAGCCTTGTATATAACGTGTATATAACGTAATATTTGATCAAGTTACACTGTTTCTAATCACCGTAGCGCCATTTTTTTCGGGTAAACAGATTTATGTACTACAGTAACAATGTTAAAGTCACTGCAATCACTTCTACGTGACTAAAATGTTAGTATTTTGAAATCGAATTACTACAATTCTGGTTAAAGAGATAACAGCGTATAAAAAAACGACATAAACAATTTGCTATAAACAAGGTTTATTCATAGCATGAAAAGTATATTTAAAATATTATTTTTGTTTGCAATTTTCTGAAATTTTAAAAATATTCACTTCAATTATTGAGCAGTGTGCATGTATACCGGGTGTCCCAGACTAATTAATCCAGTCAATATTTCTTAAATGAATAAAGATTCTCGAATTGGACGAAAACTGATCTTTTCCATTTCCAATACACTTTAATATAATTTCAGGAGTTCCTCAAGGCTCTAACTTGGGTCCTTTGTTATTCTCATTATTCATTAATGATCTTCCATCAGTTTTAAATTATTCAATTTTTGGAGACGATTTTAGAGTTTTTAAAGACGTAAAAACAGTTAGGGATTGTGTAATTTTACAGAAAGATATAAATAGTATAGTGAAATGGAGTCATGACAATCAATTTAATTTACATTAAATAGATGTCACATTTTAACTATGTATAGAATAAAACATCCCGTAATTTTTACTTACCCTATGGATAATGAGGTTTTAGACCGAATAGAGGAGGTTAAAGATTTGGGTGTAACATACAATTCTGCCTTTTCTTTTGCCAGCCATATTCACAATATTGTTAAATCTGCTAATCGAGTATTAGGATATATAATTAGAGAAACCAAGCAATTTAACGACCCAAACTTGAGTATGCAAATAGCGTAGAAAAAATTATCCCCTAAATATTCATCCCTTAGTTACAACCTCTAACTTTGAATTTCTTAATAGGACCCTGTAGATTTTTTTATAATTTGGATTTGTTCTTCCACCGTCTATTCAACAAATTTTTCAAAAATAAAATGGCTTCCTAGGTAATCAAGAAAATATCAGTTTATATTTTTTATTAACAATTAACTAATTATTATTATTTATATTAGATGTTCGAATTGTAGTCCACCTGCTGCAACACACATTTCGAATCTTGCCAGAAGATTTCTGGTATGTAGGGACACCACCCCGTATATATATTGCTAGACTGAAATATTCCGAAGAGCTATTTTAATGTATACATATATCGCTATTAATATAATCTGTCAGTTAACGATAAAGTCCCTCTCGAAACAATTCTAGCGGTTCTCTTTGTCCCCTTTCATGTTTTTGGGAAACAGCAAGAGAAATTTTGGTTTAATTGCAGCTCGTTTTATTCATCTTTTCATCACCCGATATAACTTTGAATATGTTTATTTTCTAACAATAGAAGGGTTAATGAAGACTTTGTTGTAACAAATTTCGTTATGGCTAGGTCTGTAGGAGGTAGACAGAAGCGGTTTAATTTCATTGAATGTTTTATTGTCAATATCACTTGACCGTACCATTTTAAACGTTGTTATCAAAAATTGGGTCGAGAAATTTTAAATTACCATAAATAAATTTAATTTAACCAACTGCAATTTAAACCCTTTATTTGAATGAAATAAAACAACGGTGGTTATATTGTAATAATGTTAAACTAAGAAAACTTGACAAATACGAATTTTTTTTTTTAATTCTTTTTAGTTTAAATGACAGTTGTTGCAGGTACGGAGAACGGTAAGGGTTTTTGTACCGATCGAGGACAATTGATAGGAGGAGGAGCGGAGCGACGACTCCAATTATTGTCTGAGATCGGTTACCCTTAATGTTCGACATGCTTATAACGTTTTTTGCACGATTGATACCATTATATATTATAAAATTAAACATTTTCGTCATATTGACTAGTCTCATTCATTTTATCAAGATAGATGCTTTGGTTGTTAGGTAGTAACTAAGGTGCATAACAACAATGGAAAATTGAGTTTTTATTTAGTTGTCAATAATTTTAAGTACAATTTCGATTATTATAAATTAAAACATAAGAGAAAGTGAATTTAAAGAAATTGAACGGGCTTGGGAAGAAGGGTGTTCCGCAATAATTCCGAAAAATCCAAAATCCGTTATCAAAATACCTACCAAAGTTTTAAAAATTGGTACGAAGGCAAGAATTTAAGATTCGATGAAAAGACTCTATTGGCATATTTCGTTCAAAGACATATGCAGTTAAAAGCTCCTGGTAGCCTCTGGGCAGAATATTCAATGATTAAATCCACCGTTTTTCTTTATGATGGCATTGATATTTCCAAGTTTTCTACTTTGATCGCGTATTTGAAGAGAAAAAATGTTGGCTATAGACCTAAGAAAGCGAGCATTTTTAGAAAAATTTCTGATGGAAGCACCGGATGAAGAATTTCTAATTCACAAGGTAATGTAAGTTAGTTTAGCAAAAGAAATACTCCAATGAAAAATTTTTCTGTTGGTCGCAATAATATTCAAACATCTAGCGTAATTTTCAGTCCTTAATAAACCAGTCTATAAAATTCCATATTTAGAAATTCATTTGTTCTTAAGATACGCCAAAGGTAAATGTTGTGCTCAAGTAATAGGGAAAAGGACAATCGGGGGCTGGCCTTCTAAAATTGCCAAATTCTTAAATTTGCCTTATCCCGAGAATGATACTGGCCATTTGTTCAGGAGGACATCAGTAACGCTTTTGGCTAATAAAGGTGTAGATGTCCTCGGACAAAAAGGTCTGGAGATTGGCGTTCATCGACAGTGGCAGAAAGCTATGTAGAAGATTCTCTTCAAAATCAAATAGACTTTGCCAGAAAAATATTCTGCAATACTAGTAATACTACTCATGTATGTGATTCTGCAGGGGTTTCTGTTAGAAGTGAAACCAGAGCCCAAACAAGTGGGATTTCATTAAATAATTTAACAAATTGTACCATAAGTTTCAATATTAACTTTCCTTATTAATTTAAAATATAAATTAAAATTAAGAGATTTTTTAACTCGACGGTAAGTGAATTACTTACCGTCAAGTTGGATTACTTACCGTCAAATTGCTCGTAAATGTCACCTACTGACGTAAAATCTGTCACGGTAAAATGATCAATCGTGCTTTTTAGGTACAAACATTGTATTTTGTTAGTTGCAACATGACTCCCCGTCTCCTTGCTACGGGCTTTTTCGCCATCGCCCGCTTGATGTTAATGAGCTTAGCGCAAGAGCAGATAGTACGATATTTTAATTTTTGCTAGATACAAATCCAGATTTTTGACGTTAGAATTATCGACGTTCGTTGGTACTTAAAGCCTAAGAAGAAACTAAATTTCAAAGATGATGCTTTAAATTTCCCGAATATTGCTACATTATTACGCAGTTCTATGGAAACAAATATTTTCATGCAAATAGCCCTAGGTCATTAAAGGATAAGATATTAAAGGTTTGATACCTGTCCTGGCAATCATAAAGAAATTTTTAAAAATATAACTTAATTAGATAGGTGATTTACTAAAGTTTCATAAATTAATTTTATTATTAATTCATTTTAAATATGAATATAAAGAGTTGGTCCAAACATATTTATATGTTTTTGTATAATTGTAACTAACAATTTATCTATAAAAAGGGCACACAATAAATATCGCGAGCTTTCTTTGTCTTCAAAGTGTAGTTAGGTTATTGTTGTTAGCCACACTTTTTGTCCAATTAGGTCTTCTCTTGTGTACTCTATTTATTCGTCAGATGCTAGTCCTTTGATTATTAATTTGCCGTTTCTCTCCGTTAGGTCCATTAATGTATACTAGTTTATGGCTTGTCCGTTCAGTTCTTCTAGGTACTTTGTCAGTTTCCTATATTATTTTCTGGTTTGTAGATTTTCACTCCTAATTTTTCATTGAATTTTTATTTTCATGTAATAAAAGCTGGCCTATATGCTATTCTTGGTTCTATATTTACTTTCTTGTTGTTATTTTTGTTCTTTTCGTTCCTTTGTTATTTTTGGATTGTTTGGAAGTCTTCTATTTTCATTACTTCGTTTGCCTGCGTCGTTTTCGAGTTGGTCGGTGTTTCTCTTCTTCTTATTGGACTTCTAGAGCTCCTTGGTCTGGTTTCTTCGTCCGCTTTTTCCTTTGATTTGCTTCGTCTCCTCTCGGTTCTTTCCTAACGTTTTGAATTATTTTCTTGTTGTCTTTATTTTTTTTTTCGTTGGTTTTCTTAGTTTATTTCAATAGTTGTTTTGTTTATTCCATTTGTTTTTTTTTGTATGTCCTTCTCGAATTCGGCCAAAAATCCTTTAAGTCTTTGAACTCTTTTAGTTGTCTATTAAGGACGTTATCTGTTTTCGATCCTGAGTAATGATTAAAACAGGAAATAAATAATAATTTGACAATTTTAATTTAAATAATTTCACAGGAAGCAACTGATTTATGATATTTGATTTAAATCGGTTCGAAAACGATTCGTTACAGTTTTGTCCAAAAGGAAAATAAAAATATTTCAGCAAAAAAGTACCTACTTCGATCAATTATAAACATCATTAAAATGTTGGTAGACTCCAAAAATTATTTTATCTCAATGTAATTCGATTTTGCTAAAATATTTGTAATATTTAAATTAGTTTTTTACAGTGTAGTGCGAAATCGTAGACACTCAAACTTATTTAGTCCCGTCGGTTATCAATAACGCAGCTGACTCTGCCCACAATTTTTTAGGTTCATTCAATTCTCGTTCTTTATCGGGTTACTTTCGTTGACGATAGTACACAAAAGTATTTAATATAATTTAAAGAACCGACTGTTACTTACACAGCAAATACTTCGACTTCAAGTAAAAATTTGGTATTTGCTTGACGTTACCGAAGTTGCTATAACAGCAGGTTCACTGAGTGCTACGGTAACAGAATATTTGGTGGTATCTTTATATCCTGTAATGGTTTTATTAATTGAGATCAAAGTTCATTTCTTCCAATTTCTTAGACTATTGTGCAAATCCTTAAACTATCTTTGATTCATAAGTAAATAAATTATTTTGGTTTATAATGTCATTTACAGATTTACTTCCTTGAGTAAAATTATATCTATAAATAGAGATATATTCGGCCACTCTTAGGTTCAATGTGAGCGGGGCGTTTCCCACCCCTCCACTGCGACCAAACTAGGGCTATTGTGGCTCACCCCTAAGGGTCACAATTCGCCACCCAGTCTGCATTTCTTAACAAAGTCCAAGATCGTGAGATTGGCGAGACTTGTCTGAAGTCGGTAGGCTCTAGCTGTATGAGACCAAACGAGCCTAGCCTGTTCATTTCTAACGCGGGGCAATAGCAAAGAATGTGCTCTGCCGATTCATCTGCCACACTGCAGTAGCGACAGTCCGACGTATTACTCAGACAAAGCTTCCTCAGCTGGTTTCTCAGACGACAGTGTCCAGTCAACAGTCCAGTAAGAATGCGTAGGTTACTTCTACTCAATTCCAGAAGCTGTGCTGTTTTTCTACTCGAAGGTTGAGATATAAACGCTTTCGAGAGGGTAAGCCCCGGTATATTCTCCCAGTGCAGAAGGGTTTCCCTCGCTGCCCAGCTGGAGATAATGTCCTTGGCAGTGCTTTTTGCTATGCCAAGAAATGGTTCCGGTCCAATAAACGCGGACTCCATTTCCTTTTTTGCCTGAGTGTCGGCTCTTTCATTGCCCTCCACTCCCGCATGCCCTGGCCCAGCAAACACAAAAACGTATTGAATATATATATGTTACGTAATTTTTAAAATATAAAGGTCACAGTTATATAAAACTAAAGTCAAAACTAGATAATATTTATGTATTGAATACTGGCAAAGGCCGGCACAGCTAGAGAACAATAGTAATATAATATGTACGTATTTATATTACATATTTATTATGTCCAAATTACTATGTAACATATATGTAAAATAATGTAATATCTAGAAAATATTTATTTGTTAAATATTACATAATATAAATGTAACAAAATTTATATTTTTGATATTTAGTAGCTGGTGGATGAACTAAAAAAACAGCAAATAAATGCATATAAGTACATTTATTTTAATAATATATCAAAGAAACAAACGAAACAGGATACTAATGTAACAAGAACAGGGAAAACAAAAAATAAAAGTATTCAAAAAATTAAATGAAACATAACAAAAATATAGAAAATTAATTAATAATCGAAAACAAATAATCTTGAAAAATACACACTAAGGAGGCTTGTAATTTGAACTAGCTTAAACCCACATTATTATTGGCCAAGTGAGATATCTCTGAATTATTTATTTCTGATCTCGTTTCTGATGATGGTTCACCATAACCACTGTAAAATTATAAAACTGAGCTACTTATCCATTTCTTTTTCTTCCTCATTGACAAATCACAATTCAATTCAATTCAATTCAATTTTTTTCTTTTTAAAGAATTACTTTGCCTAAAATTTATAATTAAGTTATTTTAATGTAAATCAATTATACTTGAAAATAACTTTTTTATATTTTGCACTTATAAAACGCATTTGCGTATCGTAATGTAACTTTTACGCACGCAAATTTTTGTTTTAAATGGTTGGCGACATGAGTGAAGTATCTAATGACAAGACTATTGACAATGACATTTGTGGCTAATAGCAATTTATTAATTTTATATTATTCTTTAAGAAAGTATTTGTCAATATGAATATCATCTTTTACTTATATAATATATTATTATTGGTGTATTAGTCATTTTAAAATATTTTAAAACATTAACATTTCATAATTAACATGTCAAAACTGTCAAATGTTATAAACTACACAGTGCTACCGACATACTTTTTAAAATCAAAATTTTTGTAATAACAAAAAAATAATAAATTAATTTAAAAAATGATGTAATGTCAAAATATAAAATTTTTTATAAAGAACTTATTTCATATGGCTGTTGTGACACTCGTTCTTTAAAAAACTCATCGCTTCGCGATTAGTTTTTTAAACTTGAACTCGCGTCATAACAGAATTCCATATGAAATGCGTTGTTTAATATACTATAGTGTGATACGTATATAAATAATAATAATTAGTACTTACATAATGTTTTCTCCAATACTCAACACAAAGACACCCAGAAAAAAATTTATTATAAGCATATACTTTGTTCTTAATAATTTGCACGGGTATTTGTAGCACTCGAACGACTCGTGGCAGTTTATAATAGGTTATAGTTTTCTTCTTTTTTTGTAAGACGTATATTAGACGAGGCGAAATATATAAAATATTTTATAATGTCAATATTGAGAATATATAACAAATTTTATAAGGATTATGTTACATAAATACTACGTAAAAAATATATAAATGTTTTATATAAAAATCTTTCTTTCTCTGTTATATATTTTTATGTAACATATACATTTGTGTTTGCTGGGGGAACCCAGAGTAGCGTTACTCTGTTATTTGCTCCAAGGTTATTAAGGGATTCGACACAGCTCCACACCAGCTTTGAATCAATATTAAACTCTTAAAAATGTATCTATTATAACATTATTTGATTCATGTGCCCTTGATGAATGAACCCTTTTTGTTGAGTTCCAGAGTTGTGCAAAGAAATATGCTCGTTTTTGAAATTATTTTCAGTACTTGTTGTCTTAGTTAGCTTAATAGTTAAAAAAAATCAAAAAATTTGCAGTGAGAAAAAATTGTGCAACAGCAATAAATTTAAATAGTTTCATCATTAAAGCAGCATTAATTAAACAACTGGTTGATTTGTTTATGTTTTAACGTCTAACTAATTTTTGTAGCATAATTAGACCGAGTGACTCTTTCCTAAATTAACTATCTTTATATTATATACTGTGAAATATTATGCTTAATGTTTCAAAGGAATTAACTCACTACTTTCCAACGGTAAACATTTTACAGGTGATTAGACCTGACTAGCATAGAATAATGGAGCACATTTGTAATTGGTTACAAAATACATCGTTAGGGTAAAACTTTGTAATTATGTGGACGTGCACGAATAAACGATTACGAAAAAAAATTCTATTGATATTTTTTCATTTATTGTAACCAGATTGATGGTAGAAATGAGGCGTTTGTAAAAAGCTTATTTTTGATCGGATGTAATGCAAAAGTTTTCTAAGCATTGCGTGATCGAACTTAGATATCACCATAATTAATACCGAAGGTAATGAATGATTTAACAATTTAAATATTCTTTAAATAAGACACGATCATTAGGAAAAAAATACAATATAATTATTGTCCTACATTGTCCCACAATTAATTTTTTTTTATTTTTAAAGAAAATAGTAATAATATTACTATAAGAACCCGTGAAACATAAACATAAGCCATTATTTTCAACGTTTCAACTGTCTTTTTGAAAAATATATACAGAGTGAGTTTTATGTATGGAACGCCTCAATTATCTTGCAAATTGCTAGCACGATTTTTATACATTTTTATATTTGACGATTTTGTCATACAGTCGAGCTAATAGTAGTGTTTACATTATTGTCGGATTTTCCGTTTTTCTAGAAATCTAATGAACTTTGTTTATTTAGACGGTTCACCTTGTATTTTTTTTAATCCTTAAAACATGCTGAATATTTTTCATGTAATATTTTCCATACCTAAATGTCATAATTTATTTATAGCAAACTTTTCAATTATCCGATCAAGTTAAAATACTATAATAAGATGGCCATTACTGCAACATTAATCACTTTAAAAATTTAATACGCTTTTATTGCACTTACCCTTACTATGTGAAAGTCCATCTTATTAAGAACTGTAATTAACTAAACGGTTGAATAAAAGTCCACTATTAATTCAAAAATACGTTTTAAAGTCTGGAAAGTATGGAAGTAATAAGACATAACAGGCCTAGATGTCATTAACCCTAAGGGATTATTCTGGATGTATTTCCCTCTAAGATCAGTATGCAATATTATAGAAAAACCAAGGAGAAGCTATATCATGCTGATCTTTACAATAACTTAATATTCATTCAACTGTTTAGTTGCTTACTGTTCTTAATTTAAAAAGTTTGTTATATAATACCAGACTTTGCGAGAATATATAAAGACATATTAAATTGCACTCTGTTAAAGATTACTTCTTAGAATGAATGTAAACATTGCAACTTGCACTTTTATAGCTATTGTTTTCTTTTTAACAAACAATTGTATTTTAATCAGTTCTTTATTTTCTTTTAGTAAACTTAAAGTTTAAGGATCTCAATATTTTAATACCTTTTTCGAAATAAAATTTTTAAAAATTCATTTACAGATTCGCATAAAATAATGGGCGCAGTCAGTAGGATTGTCCGACGGAAAACAACAAAAATCGTGAATTTCAGGTTGATTTTAATCATTAACGGACACGCAAAGTGAATTAAGATAATAATTGATCGATAAAGTGTGTTACCAGTTGTGAAGGAGAACCACATCGCCGAATTCTCAACTAACCGTCCGATCCGGGACAAACAACTCCAAGGAAGAAGGACCAACATTGCCAAAATCTATTTGGAACCGAGATAGTAGAATGAAGAAAGAAATATTGAAGATATGACTGTAAGTTATTTAATTTGCTTATACTTTTATTATTGTTCGTATTTTACCGAGTTTTCACTGTTCCCTTACATTATCAAAAATACTGATAAATTAAATAAATAAAATATATAAAATTTATAAATAATTCAAACGTCGAAGATTAAATAAAGAGTTTAGATAAAATAGTGATAGAAGACAGAAAATACAAATATGTGGACGCTATGTCCCAGTATGATGAAAATACTCATAGATTAGGAATTTTTATATATAGCTGTGAAAGTTTAATTATTAATTTTCAAAAAAGACTTAATTACATAGTTATTTATTAAGAGCAATAATTGGCAAACTGGTAGGGCTTTAACGATTATAGGTTCTAAAATTAAGAAGTTGGACTTTAATAAGAGAATCTTTACAGTTATGCTTTGGTAATCAACGAAATTTAGATTGTTTAATTTAAGATTTAATAACACTTTGTCCATATAAAACGAAGCTCCATACAATTTTCGTATGAGCTGACAAGATGCGCGTAATTTAAAATGTATCAAAAGTTAATTGTCTTAATATTTCGTCAGAAGAAGAGATTATTCGTTTAAAACAATTTAGCTTTAAAAGCTTTTATACTTGGTTTAACAGGTTATTTATTTACAAAATAATATTAGATTAAGAAACCCTGACAGCCTAGAAAAGGCAATGTCTCTAGTTAGTCTCTAGAAGAAGAAAACTTCCAATATGTATAGTCAAAATCGTAGTAATATCTTAATTTTCAAAATAATTTTAAACCTTCTAAAAGAATTGTTCCTTCTATGAACCATAAACCCGCAAAAATTTACAAAGTACGTCCACAATCTGATCCTAATTAAGAATAATTCAATGCGTTGAAACAGCACCATTTCCAGACGTTCATACAGGCCAGAACCAATGGACACTTCTTCCATTAATAGTCCGGTGTGTCCACAAAATAGATTTATGTCAACAGAACTCCATAATCATTAACAGAATTTGAAAATCCGTTCGAGCAATATCCAATTCCTTTTAATTTTAATTCGGATTCGAAACCATATTTTAGTGTAATAACGAAACTATATTAGATACTAAAGAAAATTTTCAGATAACTTTGTCTCACCCATATCCAACATAATTTAGGTGAATTAATTAAAATCTAATTCCTCAATTTTATAAACCATAATAGTCCAAGAGCCAGCGCCTAAAAAACTGTTTGGAATCACTAAGGCTAATTTTTGTACAGCTTTTTATATTCGATGTGTACACAAACATACTGCGGTCAGTCAAGCGAATCGTAGAACAGGTGGCTCAGGTAGGCAATCAAAGGTGTTATATTTGCCGAGGTATTCCAATACGTTTACTAAGGCTGAAATTTGTTACACATCTTTTAAATTGCATATTAATTAAAGTTATCTTTGTCAGTCAGCTGGATATGGGGACGGAGCTGGTCAGTCAGCTGATATATGTGCGCAAAAAAATTAGTCTTGTGCAATTCATTTACTATACTTGAAATTTTTTTTGGGATTATTAAATATTATTTTAAATATAAAAAAACCTGTCAGTCATCGATTTGACAGAACAATACCCGTCAGTCAGTAAGTAAACGAATAAAAATATCACTCGCGCGCTCAGTATCGCAGGTGCAGGCTTGCTTATCATCGAACTTTAACACGTAATTTATTAAGGATAATAGAATATTAAAATGATTTATTTTTTATAAACAATGGACAATGTAAAAATACGATCACTTAATTAGTTATTCATTTTCGAATTCGTCCTCGGACTCATCGAATTCGTTGAAGTCGCTTTGTTCAGATATGTCGCCGTCGGTGGTTTCTGATAGTGAATCTGAAAAATGATTGTAATTGCTATAAATAATGATAATAATAATAATTATTTTTTAGTTTTTCACCCATTATTGACATACCTGAATTTTCGCATTGAGGTTGAATTACGACATCGTTCACCAATCGAGGTAATTGATCGCCTTGAAACCAATCGAACTCGTACTTCTCCTCGACTACTTTCCAGCCATAATCGATTGGAGAAAGTTCAGTTGTTATTTTTGCATGTGCATTGCGCCAAATATTTGATATGTAAGCAGCTCTTAAAAATTGTTGTAATAATTCTGACTGGCTTGGTGGCATACTAGATCCATCAACATTTTTTATTTTAATCTTGAACGAATCAGTGACGTCACTGGAGCATTTGTATGTTTTCAAAAATAAAACAAACCGTGCCTCATTTACAGATTTAATTTTTTTCATGCCGTATAAGTGGCACACAAATTCTTCAATTTTCTCGAAGACCTCACTCCTCATATCGTCGTTCAGAAACCCCAGATCGGCGAAAGCTTTTTGAAAATCTTCCCGTTGACGAAGCAGTTGCAGAGGTCTTTTTTTACCCTTTTTATAGAAGGCAGGGTTAAAATCGCATCCGGTAAAAGCGTGCAGTCCTGGCATAGCATTACACAAAGAGTTTCCGAGCTCTTTGTACAATTCATTTACGTCAATAATTCTTTGCCGGTTTCCAGTTCCAACTTCAATCCAAATCTTCGATGCATTAGATAACTTTTCCATGTTTCCTAGCATTATGACAAGAATATCAGTGTCTGAACACCGGATCATAATGTTTGAGTCTTGTACGATATTACATGCATGGAAAATTATTTTAGTATCTGTTTCCTCGTGGGATGGACACGAAAAATGTCTTCAATCCTGCTATTTACTTTGCCATCGTTTACCGTATACTGATAGCACTGATCATAATTTAATTGAATGGTTTTAATACCAAAGTATGGTGCTAATTCATCGTTGGCCCAATGATCAATTAGGAATTTTACGAAAGCTTCTTTGAAATTAATATTTTTCAATTCTTTCGAAAAATCTGCGCTACATTTTTGATCTGGACCAGATATGTTATAAGCGCGCTTTTTCGAGGTACTACGTAATATATGCTCGCAATCTTTAATCGATGGCGAAAAATATCTGTTAAAAATTACATTCTTAAAGTTTCATCAGTTTCAAGCGCGCGGGACCTATATTTTATTTCTTTTTTGACTGACTGACGATCATTGTTCCGTCAAATCGATGACTGACAGGTTTTTTTATATTTAAAATAATATTTAATAATCCCAAAAAAAATTTCAAGTATAGTAAATGAATTGCACAAGACTAATTTTTTTGCGCACATATATCAGCTGACTGACCAGCTCCGTCCCCATATCCAGCTGACTGACAAAGATAAATTTACTTAGTATGCAATTTAAAAGATGTGTAGCAAATTTCAGCCTTAGTAAACGTATTGTAATACCTCGGCAAATATAACACCTTTGATTGCCTACCTGAGCCACCTGTTCTACGATACGCTTGACTGACCGCAGTATGTTTGTGTACACATCGAATATAAAAAGCTGTACAAAAATTAGCCTTAGTGATTTCAAACAGTTTTTTAGGCGCTGGCTCTCCGTCTATAATTTAGCTTTTAATTTTTTTAACAAATTTATATATGATGAAAATTTTATTGTCCAAACGGCTCACAATACTTCTTATCATAATAAAGTATATATTTATATACCAGTTTTCGATGATTTTAATGTTAAAGAAATTCACAAATTTCATTTATTTGATGTTAGTAAGAAATATGATGATTTAATAGGAATTGACTAATTTAAACCACTAAAAGCTACCCAAAAATTCATCAGTTCGTAAAAAAATCATAGAATAAATAATTTTGTAATTTTTATTTCAGCAAGAACTTCGCAAATTGTTAATTTACCAGAGTTTTATGAATGAAACGTTGCGTCTCATCTAAAAATAGATCTATGCTGAATCTACATTTTAAATCTATCAAAACAAGTTTGAGAATTATTATTAAATCACAAAGTTGTTACCACAATAACCAAACATTTTCTTTTCCTAGAAGAATAAAACCTTTAATAAGTATATACTTATTGATAATCTCATTTTATAACCTTAAATTATTTTTTATTATCTGACCTCTTTAACTAAAGTAACCCAATTATTTGAATTAATCCTGTTTATCCATTAATACAACATTGTCTACTTTATGCACTTTTTAGTAAAAGTATATCTTACTTGTAATATTTTAATAAAGGAAACATAAAAAACAATCAAATGTAATAAAAGATTTGTCAATTAAATTAAATCACAATATTCTGCATTTCAACCTTATTTGCATTCTATTAATTTCACGTTCATTATCACACGAAACTGTTACTTTTACCGACCATTTTATAACACGATTATGGTTGATGGAAAATGATTCAATTTCCACAACTGATGATAAGTAATTTATTTAGTCGTGACTTTGATCCGTAATCGTCACGTTTACACTAGTGGAACTATCTGTTGGGCTCATGTTTGACGACAATTTATGGATTTGCGACAAATACCGTATAATCGGACTTGTGTTCTCTCCACTGTTCTCGATACAATTAAATTTTGTAATAAACGTGATGAAGGTTTGAATTTGAATTTACAAAGATGTAAATAAAATCTAATTAAAGTGTTCATATGTTGGTTTTTAAATATATTTCCGAATTCCATTTTTTTTTGTATTCCGCAAACGTTTAAATCCTCAAATTAATTAAAAAAATTGTACTAAATGAAAACGCTACGTGGTTACCTAGACTTCACACTGCATATGAGATGCCTAAAGTTTGAAACCCGCGCAGCAGTGACTTGAGAGTTTTTATTTATGGCATAATTCGTAAGAAAAAAAGTGGTGAACAAATATTGTTATTTTCCAAAAATGCCTTGGAAAAATAGTTCATTAATGTACTTTCTGATATAAAAATTTTAAAGTTTGGCAAAAAGCAATGTGTCGAGATTTTTAGTTTCTAACAAATCACATATAAGCTCCCTAACAGAAAAAAGGAGAATATAGGATCAGATACAGACACCTATAAAAGTGTACCTTATGAAGAAGAAGACAACGAAGTTAGTGAGGCAGATGATGCTGAATATACTGAATGCTGAGAAAACTATAAAAACACTAAAAGGGGTGATGACTGCAAAAAATAAAGTCATGAAGGTTGTTCTAAATTGAAAACCTTTGCGATTTATATGGTACAGTACTTGCCTTAAGGAGAAAATAATAGTGACTACTTAATTATGTTTAGTTAAAAGGTTCTGCTAAGTTATCTCTTAGTATCATAAGTATTTTTTATACCGTGGCATCTTTCCTTATCTAATGGGTCATCTTTGACTGACACTCCGGGGCTTCTAGCTTTTTTTATGCAGGACATTAAGGTCTATTATTTTGTTATCTTTTGTGTTTAGATGAAAGAACATATATTGAGATGTCATCTTAACTAGTTTCTGCTCATCAATTTAAAACTTTTATACGTAAATTATGACAATGAAAAAAAGTGGGGCATCTATCTCGGACTTACCCTATATTAACCAAATATACATCGTTTTATAATTAGCTCTAACGTTTAACACTATTGGTTTAAAAAAATTATTGATTTTTTTATGTATTTAAAAATTTCATTTGTAATAATATTGATATTTATTGCAAATATTTTTTTTCAAATTAATAAGAACAATTATACATTTACAAAATTTAAATAAAAATCAGGTGACTATAAACGAGCCATGATTGGTCGCCATAGTTGTGATGTCGTAAAAATATAGCTATTTAATAACTGCACAGAGTTTACGGCTATTACTCCTTCTAGACAATAATATATTGAAAAAGTATTGATTAACAACGACTTGTTAGTTTGTATAAGTATTGCTTGGATTATGGAAAAAACTACGCTTGGTTAAGAAAATAGTTACACAACAGATCCGTAATAAGGATGCAATAATAATTATGTATATATTACGTATCCTTTAATGATAATATTCATAAAATTAGCATCACCTGTCAAACTTCTAAGCGGTAGTGGATCAGTAATAGAGCGTTCGCCTTGTTAGCGATAGGGCGTGGGTTCGATTCCCACGTACGACAAACTAATTTTCCAAACATGTAATACGATTTTATTTTAATTTAGTACCTGTAAATTAAAAAAAATTGGGGATTGTAACTGTCACTCAAATGGGGTTCATGGTAGGGATAAAATTTTGACTAAAGAATGTCAATTTATAGTATGTTCCATACTGTATACATTAGTTTATATGTTTACATCAAAAGTATTCATAAAAATGAATTATTCATTTTTTTATGTTCTGGTTTTAACTACTTAAATAAATTATTTTTAAATTCTATAAATAATTCATATAATGACTATTTTTATTGTCGATATTTATTTGTAAAGCCAGGAAACAAGTTTAGAGAGCAATCAACTGTTCTACGCTAGGAAATCGGAACATAGAGCATTAATACATTGACATTGGTTGGAGCAAGAATTAGGGTAGGTAAATATCGATATTATAATAAAATTTCCATGAATATTTTAAATATGCTAACGGAGAAGTTACTACTATGTCATTAAATTGAATGCAATCATAATTGTGCCTTGTGTACCTACTTAATGAACATAAAAAGTACAAGAACATTATATAAGATATTGTAATGAATATTATGATTCTAAAGATAATTTATTGATTTATTTATTTATGAATTTGACTGATTAATATTTGATATTATTATTAGCAACAAGATCTTTTCCTCTGGGGTGTTTGGTTACGCCAGTTTCCAGTTGGATTATTAGGTATGTGAATGAAAAATTTGATTCAATTATAATTATAAATTTATTACAAAATAGTTAAATTAAAACAGTAATATTGAAGTTTAATAAGGAAAAAGAAAGGCCTTTTAGTAATTATAAAAGAACTTACTTGATGTGAATTAAGTTAAATTAACCAATGTTGTTTATGTAATGGCAAATAAGATTATCAAATACACTAATTATTAAATATCAAGTAAATTCCTTTGTTTTTTTTTAAATTATAAAATTCAACTAACTACTACAAAAATTTTTAAAAGTTTACAATTTTATCTGACCTTGAAATAAAGTGCTTCCTGATTGGTGGAAAAATCTGTAGTTGATCTATGAAAAACGGAGACGAACGAAGCGATACTTAGAACCTCCGACCTTGGCAAAATGTCGCCTTATTAGACGTTTGGACTCTCGTGTAATATTATTGTGTTTTGTTTGTTCCTCAAATTTGATACAGTTTAGTGTTTGTTGGATTACTGTTCGTTTTATTGTATTAATAATGGTAAGTACACTTATATTCTTCTTTTTTATCGACCAAAAACGTTTTAATTTCACTTTTGGATTCAATCTTAGTAATGTCACTTTTTTGTCACTTTATTTTACTTTTTGATTGTTTTACTTTATTCTTAACGTCACTATTTAACACTTTATTATGATAACTACTTTAAAAACTGTTTGTTCAAATTGACTGTTCACACTCAGATCTTCACTGTTTGACTTCCAATAATAAACTCCCCTTTTAACGACCTCTGTTCAGTCTTTTATAGGTTTGAAACTTCTAGATTATTCGTTTTTGTTCTATGGTTTATACATTTCTGGAAAGAATATGTGTATCTCTTTCTTTCATATATATGACTAGACATACTAACTTCGTCTACTGTCCGATCATTCGAGAATAAAATATTGTACAAATATATCTGTCTCCTTTTTACACATTATCTGTCCTTTTTTTACACATTATATAATCAATTTTCGCGAAGTTTCTACTAAGTACTAGATATAATATCGATACGTTATGTAATAAAATAATTTCCAACTTAAAATTTTCTTACAAATACACAAAATATACAATATAATAATACAATATGATTAAAATTATTGGATTTAGTTAAATTAAACAACTTCTGTTGATATTTTAATCATTATACTATTGTCAAATATTTAAACATTACAATATATTTTATTTTAATTACGACGGTTAAAAGAAATATTATCGGCTATAAATGTCTGAGACCCAATGCGTCTTTATGGTTTAATCTTCCAAAAGACGATGAAGAAATTTCTTTACATCAATTGATTGCAAATGTGACTCACAAGTATCTGAAATAAGAAAGATATGCAAAAAACTATAATGGATTATTAAGAATAATAAAAAAACTCTTCGATTAAACGTAACCAAGTTTATTTGAAAAAATTATGTTTTAAATTGCAATGACGGCCGTTTCGCTGATTAGAATCGTTAGATTGACATTTAAGTTACATTTTGTTTTTTTGTAGCTAGGTACTTGATGTTGTTTAGGTAGTATCAAGGCCAGACCAAGTATGGAAGTAATAAGACATAACAATATTAAAGATAACAATGTTAATAGCCCTAAGGGATTATCCTGAATGTACTTCCCTCTAAGATCAGTATAACTGTGCAATGATATAGAAAAACCAGGAAAAAACTATATCATGCTGATCTTTACAATAACTTAATATATTTGTGTTTTACAATTAAGTCTTATCTATGTATAAAATGTAAACTCAACCAAAGTAAACAGTTTAATAGTGGAGAACTTCCAAGATTTATTTGTTCATTACCAACTTTAAATTGTGAATCTACTAGATGTATTTTTATTTCAAGTTCTTCAACACATTTTAAAATTAGTTAAAATCCTACAGGGTGTTCCATAAGATAGAGGCACACCAAACCTATGTTTTTTTTTAATTGAAACACCCTGTATTTTATTTTAAATTTGAAATCTGCTTAACTTCCATATTACAACAATGTAAAGTTTTATTATGTTATACCGGGTATTTAAAAATTTATAACCAATATTTCCTGAAAATCGTATCAAGTTTAACCCCCTGTATAATTAAAAAGGAGAAGACGAACATTGATCCATTGCAACCATAATTTTTTAATTCTCGTTAAAAATTATAAAACATATTTGTTTTCATAATATTCGTTAAATCAAATACAGGGTAAATCAAAATGTAAGTACATTATTTTTTTTGTAATTTTAAAAAGAACACCCTGTATTTTATATCACTATCGAAAAGTACTAATGTTATACTTCAAATTTTATTAAGAACTTCCTATACCTAGAGTTATCAGTTTTCTGGATTTTTTATTTTTTCATCAGAGTATTCGTTTGGTAGATATTCTAAAGATTACCAATAATTATTGTGAGTTGGCCCTGATTGATTTGTCAGAAACTGACAATTTGACATTATTGTTTATTAATTCAGTAATTGCGTCACAGAAAAGAAAACAATTTAATTTCAAATAAAATTTATAAAAAATAACCGATGAAAATTAAAAAAAAATAATAACTAAACATAGAACATTAAAAAAGCAAAAGTAATTTTAACTTATCTCACTTAAGTAAGGTATTCAAAATGACCTCCCAAATAATAATAATAAATTTTTATTGCATTCCTCTAAAATCCAGATAATATCTACCATTTCATCGATAGTAAAATTCATTATTGCTAATTTAAATTGAATTAACTACTGAATTACTAAACAATACCTAATTATTGCTAATTTACAGTGTACCACAATATTGAATTAATAAACAATAATTTCAAACTGTGAGTATCTGAAAAACCAATTAGGACCAACTCACAATAATTAATACTTTGATGAAAAAATAAAAATATCTAGAAAACTGATAGAGAAAACATTATAAAATTTGAAGTATGACATTAGTACTTTTTAATAGTAATATAAAATACAAGGTGTTCTATTTAAAATTACCAAGAAAATAATGTACTAGCATTTTGACTTACCCTGTATTTGATTTAACGAATATTATAAACACGAAGATGTTTTATAATTTTTAACAATTGTTAAAAACTATGATTGCAATAGATTAATGTTCCTATTCTCCTTTTTAATTATACAGGGGGTTAATCTTGATACGATTTTCAGTTAATATTGGTTATAACTTTTTAAATACCCGGTATAACATGACAAAACTTTACATTGTTGTGGTGTGGAAGTTAAGCAGATTTTAAATTTAAAATAAAATACAGGGTGTTTTATTTAAAAAAACATAAGTTTGGTGTGCCACCATATTATGGAACACCCTGTAAGATTTCAAATAATTTTAATATGTGGTGTTTAAAGCTGCCTACAATTTTTGTCAATAATTTTTTTTTGTAAATTTTACTATAACAGATCTACTAAGCTTCCTCATATTAATCAATCACCCTCTTATAAATTAAAATCAAAATAATAGAAAATATTTAACTCTATTCAAGAGGCTTCTTGTTTTATCGAGCAGTTTACAACATAATTAATAAAGCTATATCAAAAACTTTTATCTTGGGTGTCATATTATTTTTGTTCAAAATACATCGCTATTTGTATAAACACGGTTTTCAGTAACTTTGGATATTCTTATTTATTTCCAAAATTCGTCCTACTAAAAATTTAATTAAATTACTCCAAAACTACGTGTCATCGTTCAGCGTTCAACCGCCTCCGACTTGAATGTTTTTCAACAGTGAAGACATGAAAAGAACACTTCTACTTAAATGTCATAACTGCCAAGAAGACACATTGTCAACACTTTTCGTTGCGAAACTTTTAAATTAACTTTAGCGTTGATGTGTAAGCGCGACAGTCGGTTCCGTATTTAACAATTAAAACATAACGCGAGGTGGTTTTTCCCGTCATTAATTAATACGAAACATCTCCAGCTACAAAGAGTTGACATCTCTTATTGTTGTAGCTAAGGAATAAAAAACGGTTAGTCATACTTAGCAAATTGTCTTTTATACAAAATTCATGAAGAATAATAATGCATCGTGTGGTATACGTCGTGTATTTAGTGTTTGGAAAAAGTGATGGCATAGCTATCGTGCATGCAGAGAACCATCCGTTTAATGAAAATAAGGTGGTTTTATGCAAGTAAAGCAGTGTAGTTAACCAGTTTTTGCTTTTATCTTTAAATGTGATTATTCTTTCTAGTATAAGTAGTTTTAAAATAATGTAACATTCTTGTCAGGCATCCGAACGTAAAATATTTAAGTTGGAACAGTATTATGACCTTTCTCTGTTATATTGTGTAGAAGTATAACAAAGACAGAAGTTTATTATCATAAATGGTTATAAAAGTATGTTCTCCATGACTTATTTTCGAAGTAATACAAAATTAATTCCATTAAATATAAAAATAAAGTAGTAATATTAATAGGAGCCAAAGGTTACTACAAGGTGGTTCAACAAAAAGTCAACACCTCAATTTTCCGATTTTAAATAAAAATGTGGAAAATCGTTTGGACCTGTCAATTCTGATTAGAGGGGAAACTAATTTTCCGCTCTTAGCCTACTAGTTACTTCAACCCCCTGCTGGGGGTGAGCACAACCCTTTGATTTTGAATAGGGATAAGTGGTGTTGCGATAGCACAATTTAAATATCTTATCGAGTACTGTGTGATCCCCAAATTTAACTTATAAAATTTTTATCGATTACTGAATAGTAGCAGGGTACTTACGTTTGTGATTAGTTTGTTAATCGCTGTAAATTCACTTCCATACCCTAATATAAGTTTTGCTAAAATCGTTGACGAATTCTAATTGAGTAAGCGGTGCCAAATGGTTGCATTTTTTGGAAAGGCGCCACGCCCTGGAAATATCCAGCAGCCAGGTAAAAATTACCCAACACCACTTTTTTCTTCTGACTGAAACCCTGTTCCTCGATAACTGCTGATCCATAATGTGTTCCACTCATACAGCGATTGTACTCAGCACCTGGCTGAATAGTTGGGTTAATACCATGACATGTAGATGCCACCGTCACTATGTACGATGTGCAATTCAAGATAGCTCGAAACACTTGTACATATCGTTTTGAACTGCATCCTATACGGTGAAGTCAGTCCTCGCGAACTTTATAGTTTGGAAAATTTTGACCAGTTTGTGAAATTACTAGATAATCCTAAACATAAAAATGTGTTGTTATTTTTTTATCAGAGTTTTAAAACTTCGTTCTTTTGCATTGAACGAATAATGATTGTAAAACAACTGTGTGTATATAATTATTTTATTTCATTCTTTTTTTCTTAATCTTGTTCTATTTTATGCAAACTTTTTTATTATGCTTTATTACATTTAAAATTGTGAACTCTTGCTATTTGACATTTTCTGTTCAATTGAAGCAATAAATATTATTATTATTTTTCAAAATGCTTTTCATCAGCCGTGTTATCTCTTGGATGTTTCCCCTGGTACATATCGAAATCAAGTAACCGGTGGCAGAATTGAGGCACCACATTTTGTAGCCGAACCTTATTATGGGCTTACCTTTAATGAACTTTTTGCACGAATGCTTTCCAAAATATTTAATCATGTATTCGTCGTAGTTCAGGTCTTGTTCAGGAATCCAATTCTCAATAAATTTAGATTTTAGCAAATCCATTAGTGGCCATTTTGTCCTGAAAGTTAGGCTGCAAGTTATCAGCACAGTTGCAAGTTATCAGCACAGTGCAAATATCTTATGAATTGGCAAAATCTGTCCCTTCTCATAGACTCACTGACCATAGAGTTTTTCATGTCCAGCTTGGAATTTCAGTAGAAAATTCTTCCTGGTAACTCATTATAGCCTGTAACAATTAAAATTCCGATTGCACGTTTCATTTCTTCTTTGGATATATTTGGATCTGGCTGGTTACAAAAAAAACATATTTATTGGACTGTTCGACAAGCAATCCAATTACTTTGTCACCTAAAAATAAGAACAATAAATAACTGAACTGTTGAACCAAACTTCCACTAGCACTAGCATAGTTATTAGCGAAACAGCTGTAATTGCATTTTAAAAGGTATTTTTCGAATAAATAGTGGAAGTTTGGTTCAAATATTCAGTTATTTATTGTTCTAAGTAGGATGAACTTTCACAAAGTAGAGGTTACCACAATCAATTACCTAAAAATAATATAAATGTGTCCAAATAACTCATATTTGCTGTAATCTTGTGCAGAAAATGATCTTGTTTTCTCTTTACAGTCTCCCTGGATAGATGTTATCTTTTCCAGACCTGGACGCATCATTTGGCTTGGATCCATTAGCGGGACGCACTAAAATATCTTCTTGTTTAGCTTCATTAGCAGTAACTGCGCTTCCAACCACTAACTCAGCTGTTGATAATAATTGTCGACCACTAAGATTATCGAGAAATTCGCCTCCATCTTCCTCACCTGAATCTTCGTCAGTCAATATATTTGCGTCGGGAGGCTAAATATATTATATTTCGTTCAAATCAATATTGCCATCGTATGCTATTTGAATCGCTTCTTCTAAAGTTAATCCACGTCCAAAATAAAAAAACACTGATAATAATTTGCAATATTTTGTACATCATAGCCGGCTAGAGTTACCTAAAGGTAACAGTTTAGAGCTTTTTATGAAAAAAGGTACATTACATTTTTTAAAAACTATACTTTCATATGCAAAGTAGACTATATTACTAGTATAATTTATTAATATATCTTATCAAAACCCAGAAGGAGAATGTAGAAATTAATTACTCTAATCAAATGTCCATTTTTCACGGCACTAAACTTTACTCTTGATTTTATCACCTAATTTATAAAATCTGCTTGCACTGATTAGTAAACTTAAATGACCGTGTTGTTTTGTCAACTTTTAATAACACACTGATGAAACTAGTGCATCAGCAATAACAATAATGCGCTGTTGTCACTCTTCGTGTTGCTGTTTTAGTGTGACATATAAGTAACGTTAGTCTTTGAAGGGTTAAGATCTGACGAAATCCAGGTGAAACAATTTTTATACCGTTCACCAGGAGACGCAGACACTTTCTAACTGCAAACATGAACAATATCGCACTAAAATTTTCCAAGAAGTTACAATATCTAAGAGTGATCCTGGATCAAAAGTTAACTTGTAACAATCATTTGGAAAAAATCTTATCAAAAGCCTTTGTGGCGAGCTGGACTTGCCACAATTTGGGAAAACTTGGGGCTTGAAACCGAAAATTATATTCTGGGCATAGCTAGTCTGGGAATGTAAACCATCCCTTAAAAAACTAATAAGAAACAAGGTCACCTTGATGTGGGTGCCAGGTCACAGAGGGATAGTAGGTAATGAGGAAGCTGATATATATATACTCGCAAAAGAAGGGGCTAATATCCCTTTCGTTGTGTGGTCTTACAAAAAGCAACATCAAAAAGAAACTCCATTCCTGAGAAGCAAAATGCCTTCTCACTGAACACTGACCTTTTGAGGTATCACTTTTGTGCACACTTTTTTTGTATCCGACTAAATCAGTATCGTCAAATTTGGCAACCAGTTGCACAGCGTAAGCAGCGAATACAGCGGCTGAGAAACTGGATTTAATGGCAAATGAAACCAAAAAGGTACCTTGAAGCAAATACACGATTTAGAGATGTTATTTCCTATTTAAGTTAATCGTGGTTTTATAAAAATGATTTTTTCGTGCAATCGCACGCGAAGTCAGTATTTCGCGTTCTCAGCACAGTCCGCGAAATTCACTTCCAAATTTGACATTTCTAAAATACTACAAAGACAAGGATTATTTTTTATTGAATACCAACAAATACATAAGTTATATTATTTAGGATGAATATTTACATTAATTGTACAGTTTGTATTATTACTTATATTTACTCCAGAAGTTGAAACAACTACATCTAGTGTTTCTGAATAATGGTTATTGCCTACATTCAAACCAGATACCAGATATCGCTATCAGTATCAGACATTTTGCGTTTTGACAAGAACTGTCAAAATATATATTGAAACATATCATTTCCATAGCACACGGTGATATTGTTAAATGAATTGAAATGCTGTTGATTTTAGAGCAATAATATATTTATTTACAACTATCTATTTTAATAATTTTAACGATTGCACGAAAAATAGTGTGTATGCCATGGCCGCGAAACTTTTTAACGACCTCAAGATTATCTTGCCTCGGCCGCAAGCGGCCTCGGCGATAACTGTTCTTTCGGTACGTTAAAGAGGTATTTCGCGGCCTTAGCATACAAATAACTATTAAAGAAACATTTAGTCCCTATTTACTGAAAAGATATGTTAAATAATATTAACATGATTTAAAGACAATCAATAATTAGATCTACATTGGAATTTTATAAAATATTTATATATAATTATCCGCAGAGTTTTTTTGCTCCGAACTGCTTTTAATTTACTAAAAGCTACTTTTTTACAATAAGATTTTTCCGTTGTTTTCCAGCAAAAGAGGCGCTACAATGGCGGAACTAATGTAATTAAAGAATAAGAATTGTTCCGACGTTCATGCTGAGCTGTGAATTAATTAAGGAAGCTTGTGTACTCTGCGTTCTCCTACGTTTTATGAATAATCTGAAAAGGAAACTTGTCTAAAATCACCTTTGTCAAATAATAATTCCTAATTTCAACTTAAGCGAATTACAAATTAATTAAACAAATAACGGATCGCCCGAATTTAGACTAAAGCTTTAGAATTGCTATTGATATATAACAAAATAGAATGCAATCGGTGGCAGCATACATTGAGACAAAATTCACTAGCAAATATAAATGTGTGAAAAATTCAGGAAATGAAGCCTTTATTGGAATTGTATTAAATATTAAAAAATAACTAGTATGACATGTTAAGAATGTGATTTGGAAGTACAGTTGGCTTTAGAATAGTATATACGAGGGTCGTTCTTTTTTCAACCTCCGTTTGTCCATAAAAAATTCCCGTGAAGCGTTTCGCCATTGCGGTGCGCAGTGGGCGACAGCGCATCTCCCCCGCTACACTCTACATAAATCCCGACTTTCAGGCATCAGTCTGATGTACTGTGCTACACACGAAACAACATGGCCGCGACAATTATTTCTCTCGCCAAATGTGAATTACCCAAAACCTTCTTAGGTAGTTTGATTGGGATGTTTTCGATCACCCGCCGTACAGTCCTGATTTAGCGCCGAGCGATTTCTACCTCTTCCCAGAATTGAAAAAATGGCTTGGAGGACAGCGCTTCGAGACTCACGAAGAACTTGAAACTGCCATTAATGAACATTTTAAGTCACTGACGGCAGAGTTCTCTGAAGAGGGCATTGCAAAGCTGGTACACAGATACGATAAATGTCTCAATCTTCAAGGCAATTATGTAGAAAAATAGGTTAAGAAATTTCCTTTATTTTGATAAAAAACGAATTTTTAATATCTATTGGTTTTTTTTTACGACCCTCGTACATGTTAAATGTGAATTTCCTTTACCTACCGAAAACACCCTGCTACAACAACATAGGAGTAGCAATTTTTAAAACGCCTACAATTATTTACTTCACTAAGGAATAAAAAATAATAATAAGAAAAAACACTTGGAAGAGGTGGTGGCGTAACCAGTTCTTTGGTGTTGTTCCAAAATAATTGTTTTTAAAAAAAGAAGTAGATATCAGATTTAAACAAAAATTGACAAAAACATTTATAAGATCAATGCTTTTTATTTTTTAATATATTAAACTTATTGGCTTATGTTAAGGGGGTGTTTAAGGGTTTTAAAAAATCATTAAAAAAACGAATAAACTAATTTTAATAAAATTTTATATTTTACTGAGAAAATTGTACCTTAGTGTAAAAAATTTAACTGTTAATTTTAAAAATATCAAATTGAAAGGGGCAGATTTTATTGGCAATAAAGGGATTAGAGAAATACGTTTTCTGAACATTCTGTGTCGAATATTCATGTTGAATTATAAACCTTTGTCTTTCTAGTAGGTAGTTGGGGTAAAATGCGTCGACTATTCACCCGCCGGTAAAGAGGTTGCAATAAAAAACAAATAAAACCGTACTGTATAATACAATATCATCCCTCTTTGTGTAACATTAAAGATGTGGGCGTGGACAACTGTTTGACTGATTTTAAATTTATTATTATTTAAACCGTGATTGGTTATACACAATAAATAGGCCATCCTTAAAATGAATTCAATGCAAGCAATTTAAATTTAAAAATGTATATGCTATTCTGAAGCCAATAGTACTCTATGATATGTTTCATATCTACTGGTATACTACAATATATTGAAATTTATTGTACTAACCCTCACTATGTGAAACATATAAATAAAATATACCTATCAATATTACTAATTTATAAGCACTCATAATAACTGACATTTTTTTTTTAAGATAGGCCTAAATTTTCCTATGAAGAACATACCTACCTTCCTTTGCTACAATAAGTTTAATACGTATTGTCAGTAAATTTTTGTTAATAAAACCTGTTTTCGTTTTACAGAGTTGGGTAGTTGTTATGCATTTAATTTGAAAAATAATGTTATTGTTTTCAAATTTTTGGAGGCGCCCAAAGCGAGCTTTAGGTATTCCAAAAGCATTTTCAATTACCATTCCTGTTGAAAAGTATTTGGAATTAAAAGCTTTTTGATACAGGGTTAAATTTCCATTATCTTTAAAAGGTGGAACTAATCAATTTAAAGATGGGTATGCAGAATCTCCCAATAGAAACATATCACCTAAGAAATTTTCTTCCACTGCTTTTCGATATAATGGAGAACTCCTTAGCATTCGAACATCTTGTAAGGAACCAGGTTCTCGACAATAAATATTAATAAAAGTTTTATATGATCACAAAGTCCTGTGATATCATTTTCTATTTATATTCACCTCATTATCTTCCAGAGGTCGTTTTATTTTAAAATGGCACCCACAAATTGCACCAATAATGCCGCCAATGCTTCCAGAATTAAGAGTTGTACTTTTTTGTTTTGAACTATTTGGCCAGTGAATTAAATCAGAGGTTCTATCAACAAAAAAACTTGTCATTTTTGATATAATGACATGGCAAGTACTCATTGACTCTAAAACTTTCTTGGTTAGCCCAATATCAAATTGTAAGAAGAACAGGGGTAGTTTTTTTCTTCCAAAATTATGTATGAGCAGCACATTATTACTTGCAAATAAACGACACTTCACTGAAATTGTTTATTTCAAATGGCCTAAGCTATCAGTACACGAAATTTCTTATCAAAATCAAAATAATATAATAACATCTTCCATTCAGTTTGATTTTGAGGTAATGGAGGGAGAAAAAATTTAAGAGTTCATTTTTGGTATTGAATTTAATCTGAATTGAACTGTTAGTACTATAAATAAAAACCTTATTACCTAACCAATAATAGATTTTTACAAGAATATAATGAAATATATGGTTTTGCTACATTTTCAATCTAAATGTAAACTTTTACAACTAATTAAGTCAGAATAATCTCTTCGCAGTTAAAAATAAGACATTTTATAAAAATTCATTAATAATTACCTTTGATGTAGGATATAAAATCAATTAATAGTTAACCATGTGAAAGATGCTGGTACCTACATTAATTATTCATAATATGCCTATTGAATGCATGATCCAAAAATTCTTTTCTTGATTGTACAAGTTCTAAAACTATAAATAAGTAAATGTTGACAATGAACAGCTTATTCCCGTAATTTTATATACTCGTATATGATGGCACAATTATGCAAGGAAATTGTAATATTAGAACATTTTTAAATCAATATACTCATCTAAAGTAAGATCAATAAACAAAGAAACTTTTGGAAAAACTTTTATTTCAAAAAATCTTACGTTAATCTGACTATCATCGTCAGATTGACGTTTTGAAGTTACATTTTTTTTCAAGGTAGCTGCCTGATATTGATTGAGTAGTGTTAGGACTATACCAAGTATGGGAGTTAAAAGACATAACAATATTAAAACCTAGATGTTACTAGATCTAAGAGTTGTGGCGTTCTGAACAGTCTATAGCTGTTCGGGTATCCACGACTAGCTAGTGGAGTAGGGTTGGGTCCACAAAACAAAAAAAACGTGTACTTATAGTTTACTAATAATGGGCGCCAGGCAAATTGTATCCTGGGATACCCTAAATAAAAATATGCTTCAAAAATGTCTCCAAAATGCCAAAAGACTTTTATATATAAATATATAATTAATTGACTTGCAACAAGTGGGCCGGTTGACAACAAAACTATATTATTAAATGGAAAAAAAAAACTTTAATGCGAAGGATTGAATTAATCAATAAAGGTAGAATACGATAATATAAATAAATGATAATAATAATAATAAAAACAACGTGTGATTACGATACGCTTCGCGTGAGCTCAGGCGCAACGGTTAACAATATGCTATTACAAAAATATATATTTATAATAAAGAATCACAGGCAAACAAGTGAATTTAACCAGTTTAATTAAAATGTAAAAAAAAAATGAAATAAAAATGAGCAAAAAAAACTTGCGGTTGGTCCAGCGACGGCTTCCTATATTTGTTATCCTTGACAACCAAACCGGTCCTTTTTAATCCAAAGATAAAACCTCTGTTGGCTTTGTACAATACAATATTTCTGTTTGGGAAACTTGTGTAGTTAATGTATTAACAAAGAAGAGATACAAAAAGAAACCCTAAAACCATAGAAAAATATTATATTCTTTTCGTTACTAAAAAACATGATTGTTCAATTTTTCTTTCATTAGGCCCAATTATTAATAATTTACAACCGTTAAACTAATATACAATGTTAAAATTAAAATTTATTTAATAGCAAAATGCTTCAAAAATTCGTAATTACAGAAATTTCACTTGACAACGTAAAGAAAGTAATATAAAACTACTCATTAACGAGAAATACAAAAAAAACCAAAAAAGTAAGCAATTTAAATAAGATTGAAAGAAATTTACTGGTTTTGCAATAAAAAAGTATTAAGTGTAAGTACTCACCCTCAATATAGGGGTTTTTTTATGATTTGGGTAGTTCTCAAATTAGTTATTTGTAGAGGTCTTGTTTAATTTGCGTAATCCCTTCTCTAAAGGAAATATTTTCGGAAGAAAACCAATATCGATCAATACCAAACTCCACCGAAAATTAAAAGTAACTTGCTTTTCAAAATAATCCTCCTAAGAGTAGTAAGATAGAAATCCACTTATGAAAATAACGTCACTATAGCAAAATTATATTCAACTCGACCTTCCAATTACCTTGTCGAAGAATGCCCCCTTTGGCTTCCTCTTCCCCTACCCATCTTGTTCAAGATTCCAAAAAGATAATAGCCAACATAATAAAATAGTACCGAGTACTATTCTAGGGTACTCTAAGTACACTTGTAGTTAGCAAAGAGTTATAAGATTATATTATTATTATTTTAATTTATTTTAGAGTAATACTAATATTTATATATTGCCAAAATAATTCAACGCTTCTTTATCAGTTTAAAAAGAATATTTTGCTAATACCGCAATAGGTACCTGTAGTTTCTAAAAATCCTGCTAATTAGGCCTCATTAGTGGTACTACTGATTTAAAAACAATATTTCTTGACAGAAAGCAGCAAACTGGTATATCAACGAACATAAACAAATGAAGATTTATTTATTTTATGTGATTTGCGTTATTGGACTATAGAAAAGAATTTTTAATATCTGGTAAGTAATTTTTTTTTTATTATTTAGCGACTTTATTGTGTTTTCCTATATAAACTAATTATAGTATTTATTTATTTAAAAATTAAGAAATGAGTATTAACTTATTACTCGACGTTATTTTGATATTTTAAAAGTTGTTTTTCTTTTGTTTTAGGTAAATTTAGTAAGAGAATGGAGAATGTGTAAGCCAGATCAATGATTTAACTATAAAGGCCTTAGGAAAAATACCAATATTGGAAATTAATTTATTTGGATCAAATAATATAAGATTTAGTACCAGATGCTAAAAGTGTTGCCTAAATTAGAAAAATATTGAGAAACCACAGCTTTTAATGTTATTTGTAGTGGAATTATAGTTAAAATATCGATGTAAATCTACTTGTTTTAATTCTTTCTTTCTTATCTAACCTAATCGAAAATCGAACTGTAACAACTCCCCCTCTCCTTAAAAAAAAAGTACTAAACTAAATAATAAGCTCATGTTCAAAGTACCTACTAAAAAAAAATCTCCAAAACCACATCAGCAGAGACTTAAACAAACTTTCTTTGAACATATACATTCTTCATGAACAAAGCCGTAAACTACGAATACATCATGAAGAATAAGATAATTCCTTAAATCTAATCCTAATAACACCTAATCAAAACAAAAAAACTAGTTATATTTCGGTTTCTTCCATTTGGGGATCCTGTTTTAAATCCTTGCAATGCCAATTACCACAAACGATTCCGTTTTCATCTTTAAGCTGATAAGTCCACGGGCTAAGCTTTTTATGAACTATCAGAGGTCCTCGATATTTTGGAGCAAGAGATGATGTAAAGTAATTTGCAGCATTAGATTGAACATAATTTTTAAGCCAGACTTTATCTCCTTCAGAGTATTGTACGTCGCGATGTCGTAAATTGTATTGTTTTTGACTTCTGGCGAAGGCTTTATCTAACCGAGACCGTATATCATCGAACAGTTTTGATAGTGCTTCAGATTTTGGAGTACTGGATGGTTGATTCAAATTTTGCTTACCAGAACTATTAGATGTTTTAGGATGCTCGTTACCATCTAATATAATTTCCCTACCAAAAGTTGCCAAAAATGGTGTTACATTAGTAGACTCACTTTTAGCTGTACGAATAGCACAAGCTACTTTTTGCAAGTATAGATCCCAATGACGGTGATTTTCTGCAACATACGAACGAAGCATAGTCTTTAGCGTCCTATGTTGGCGTTCGCAGGCATTAGCTTGTGGGTGAAAGTTTGCGACATGCAACAGCTGTACACTATATGAATCAGTAAATTTTTTAAATTCATTACTAATGAACTGCTTCCCATTATCTGTCAATATCATCCTTGGAACTCCAAAAAGAAGAAATACCTGTTCCTCGAGTAGTTTACAAATTGTTTTAGAATTAGCAACTCTCATCGGATGAAAAATACAAAATTTAGTGAAATAATCTTGAACACTAAAGATATAAATAAACCCATTTGTGGATTTTGGCAAAGGACCGACAATATCTATTGATAATAGTTCAAAAGGACGACTAACATCTGGGCGACCACAGAGAAGTCCGGTAGGCGCTTTTTGTTCAGGTTTTGAAGCAATGCAAATTTTACAAGATTTGATATATTTCGTAACGTCAGCTTTAAGCTTTGGCCAGTAATATTTAGCAGCAATGCGATGGAACGTTTTAAATATACCTGCATGACCAGAGGTAGGTTTATCATGACACTGACTAATTATTCCCTTCCGGTGTTCTTTTGGAACTACTTCTTTCCAATCAAATTCCGGACCCGTAAGTTCTGAATAAGAACTCTTAATATACTTATATAATTTATTCGAGTCTACACGCCATTGTGGATAGTTAAGAGGATGTTTAGACACTACATCAAGTTGTCTGGAATACCATTTATCTTTAATGTGTGTTTCGCCTAAGGATTTATCATCATCGGCTTTAATAACGTTTACTTCCGGGACAGCTCTGGACAAGAGATCAGGCACTACATTATCTCGACCCTTGCGATGGATAATTCGAAAGTCAAATTGTTGTAACCTAAGTATCCAACGTGCAAGCCTACCTTTAGGTTCTTGTAACTTGTACAGCCAAGTTAGCGAATGATGATCAGTGACAACAATAAAGTTATAGCCCTCTAAATAAGCTCTTAACTTTTCTATTGACCAAACGATAGCTAAACACTCTCTTTCAACTGTAGAATAATTTCTTTCGGTGCGACTTAGAGATCTACTTACATAAGCTATTACGTGTTCATTACCATCATCAGACATCTGAGTTAGAACTCCTCCGATACCATAGGCGGAAGCGTCAGTTTGTAATTGAAATTGTTTTGAAAAATCGGGACAACTTAGTATTGGAGTTGTGACTAGATGATTCTTAATCGCCCTGAAAGAATTCTCACAAGCATCGGTCCATTCCCACTTTGTATGTTTATGAAGTAAATTAGTCATTGGTGCGATAACGGAAGAAAAATTCGGAATAAATCTTCTGTACCACGATGCTGTGCCTATGAGACTACGTATTTGAGATGCGTTTTTAGGTACAGGAATTTCAAGAATTGACTTTACCTTGTCGGGATCGACATGAAGACCCTGTTTATCAACTATGTATCCCAGATATTTTAACTCAGATAAGCAAAATTTACATTTTTCACGGGATAATGTAAGTCCAGCTTTAAACAAACGTTCAAAAATAATTGCTAATATTGAAAGATGTTTTTCAAAGCTTTCTGTAACTATGACAACATCGTCCAAATAAACAAATGCATAAGGTTCAAGTTCAGGACCTAGAACCTTATCCATTAAGCGTTGGAAAGTTGCAGGACTATTGGATAAGCCAAACGGCATCCTTTTAAAATGGTAATGACCCCTACCAGGAACTGAAAATGCGGTGTACTCCCTAGATCCCTTTGCTACAGGCACTTGAAAAAAAGCTGACTTTACGTCAACAGAACTAATATATTGAGCATTCCTCAGTTTATCTAGAATTGCAGCTATAAATGGAATAGGATAAGCATCCTTTTTTGTAACATTATTTAATTGCCTATAATCCACACAAAATCGGTATTTACCTTTTTCCCGTTTTGGAACCATAACAACAGGAAAGGAAAATGGGGATTGGGATGGTTCTATAATGTCATTTTCCAACATATACTTGACTTCTTTATCAATCATTTCTTGGATTGCAGGAGATACTCTGTATGGTCGAATTTTAATTGGATCAGGATTGTTTAGGATAATTTTATGTTCAACCAAATTTGTCTTACCTATAGATTCCCCTATCAAATTAAAATATTTATCTAATAGAGATGCTAGCTTAAGTTTTTGGTTGTTATCCAGACTACTTTGATCGGTTATACTATTAACAGCAAAAATATCACCATGGTTATTAAAAGACCAAGAATTATCTTTAAAATTAGGAATAATTTCCATCGATAACCAAAAATCCATACCTAATATAATGGTACATTCTAATTGCGGAACTACTAAAACAGATAATGTTTTAACCCTATTCTCTAGACAGAAAGGTACTTCTAGAATTCCTATTACAGCACAAGATTCATTATTGGCTACTTTACAAGAAGAAATTGTAGATGGCGACAATTTTAAATTATAATTACGTAAGATCTCCCATCCTTCTCTACCTAATACTGTATGATTGGCCCCAGAATCTAATAAACCTTTAAATTTTATTCCTAAAATATCAACAACTAAATAAGGACGGTTATCACCCTCAAAACTTGCAAAAATAAATGATAATACTGGTTGTATCCTGTCTAATATATTAGTAACTTCACTTCCCTTACATTCCGTGTTTGCCCTGATGGTCATGCTTCCCTTGCCCGAATTCACCTTATGACCATTTAGTGAATCGGTGCGAAGTTTTCCGAACACTTAGGACAAGTACGGATAGTTACATTCGGCTGTTTACAACGAAAGCAATATTTCCGTAAAGGTTGAGTACATGATTTCCGAAAATGGCCGGACTCTCCACAGTTGAAACAAGTTAAAGAAGAATTGAGTGTACCCTCGTTCGCAGGTTTTATCATTGATTCTTGTTTTACTGTAGTATTCTTGGTTGGTTCTTGATCATTTAAACTATTAGTTACACAATATGTTCGAGAGTTGGATCGATGGTATTCTAGCCCTGGTTCTACTGAGTTTCTAGGTTTAAAAGGAGGTGCGTGATACTCCTGAGCAGACATATGAGCTTCCTCAATCTCACGACCTATAGAAATAAGAGAATCAATGGATGTCACTAATTTACCAGCAAGAGCCAACTGGATATGTGGTAGCATTCGACATTTAATGTAACTAACCCTAGACGTCTCTTCAGGCGATCTACTCAATTTGCCAAAAAGCCCCTCCATGTAAGCAACGTATATGACTACAGATTCGTTAGACCCTTGAGTACGATGCATTAAGATATTCCAGATCTTCTCTTCATAATTTTTGGGGATAAATGTTGACCTTAATGTTTCACGAAAGTGTTGGTAAGACCTAATTTTATTTTTAGCGAACCGGTACCATACAGAGACATCGTCATGTAATAATTCAGAGACTGAATTAAGCATACGTTCTTCGGAGATATTTCTAGAAATACGCATATCTTCTAGCCTATCTAGAAAATCTGTTACACTTGTATTACCGTCATATTTCAAATTCCATTTAGAAACGTCTACAAATTTGTAAGTTTGCTCTGTGTTATAAGAATTCAAATTACTCGGTATTTGAGAATTATTGCCAATCGGAGTAAATTCAACTGTACGCTTTGCTGTTGGAAAATCATTAAAAGGAATATGACTAATCTCCGTATTAGGAACATTGCTTGAGCCTTTTTTGATAGGAAAAGATTGTTCGATATTATAACTTGGTATATTCTTACTAAAATCATGACCGACATTACGTGCAGTATTTGACTGAGATAAATCCGGTATATTATATAGATTTTCGTTAAAATGTATATTATTAGCACAAGAAACTAACCCGAAAGGTTCAGAAAGATTATCGATTGGCAATTGGGGTTTACAAATTGGTTTATCCCTACTCATTGCGTTTTCTTGATTAATTGAAGTAGTATCTAAAAATTCGGACAATTCGTCAATAGGTAAATCCAGTATTGAAGAATTAGTTTTGTTATTTTTGGCATGTGGAATAGAAGGACTACTACTACCAGGTAATTCATCAGAATTATTTGTGTTAGTTTTTTCCAGAGCAAATACCAAGTCTTTACATAAGTCTAATAACTTTTCTTTTTCGTCATTCAAACTATCTGGAGGAGAAATGAATTCTACTCGTCTGTGTACATGAATCAATCTAGAATTAATTTTTTGATACTCATTCTTATTATTAAAATCAAACTGTTCTATATTTCCTAACAACTCCTCAAGTTTGGCTTTACATATACTAAGTTCTTGCCTAGGATCAAAATTAAAAACACAAGCTCGTCTTAACCCTCGCGATTCATTACGGATGGCTAGCTTAAGAATTTCACGTTTATTATTTACAGAACCATTACCTAAATCATAACCTCTACTAAGCAATTCAAAAGTTAATTCATCGCTTCTTAGTCTATAAATATCCATGTTAAGATAACTCTGACCTGATAAATGTTCAATACTACAATTAAAATAAGATACCTATAATTAAGAAAACTCGCTAAAACCCGTGCAATCAATCGACAGAATAAATCACCCCCTCTCAAAAAAGAATAGTCGCTAAAACAACAAGGACCAAATAATAAAAAAAAATGTATATAATATAAAATATAAATATGATAGTAATTGGTAATTTACAATTCAAAAATTTATAAATGTTTCAAAAATAGATATTAAAAAAAAAACTTGTTTGCTTGTACAAAAAAAATATTAAACAATGTTTTTATATCCGGTTGGGCGCCACTGTGGCGTTCTGAACAGTCTATAGCTGTTCGGGTATCCACGACTAGCTAGTGGAGTAGGGTTGGGTCCACAAAACAAAAAAAACGTGTACTTATAGTTTACTAATAATGGGCGCCAGGCAAATTGTATCCTGGGATACCCTAAATAAAAATATGCTTCAAAAATGTCTCCAAAATGCCAAAAGACTTTTATATATAAATATATAATTAATTGACTTGCAACAAGTGGGCCGGTTGACAACAAAACTATATTATTAAATGGAAAAAAAAAACTTTAATGCGAAGGATTGAATTAATCAATAAAGGTAGAATACGATAATATAAATAAATGATAATAATAATAATAAAAACAACGTGTGATTACGATACGCTTCGCGTGAGCTCAGGCGCAACGGTTAACAATATGCTATTACAAAAATATATATTTATAATAAAGAATCACAGGCAAACAAGTGAATTTAACCAGTTTAATTAAAATGTAAAAAAAAATGAAATAAAAATGAGCAAAAAAAACTTGCGGTTGGTCCAGCGACGGCTTCCTATATTTGTTATCCTTGACAACCAAACCGGTCCTTTTTAATCCAAAGATAAAACCTCTGTTGGCTTTGTACAATACAATATTTCTGTTTGGGAAACTTGTGTAGTTAATGTATTAACAAAGAAGAGATACAAAAAAAAACCCTAAAACCATAGAAAAATATTATATTCTTTTCGTTACTAAAAAAACATGATTGTTCAATTTTTCTTTCATTAGGCCCAATTATTAATAATTTACAACCGTTAAACTAATATACAATGTTAAAATTAAAATTTATTTAATAGAAAAATGCTTCAAAGATTCGTAATTACAGAAATTTAACTTGACAACGTAAAGAAAGTGATATAAAACTACTCATTAACGAGAAATACAAAAAAACCAAAAAAGTAAGCAATTTAAATAAGATTGAAAGAAATTTACTGGTTTTACAATAAAAAAGTATTAAGTGTAAGTACTCACCCTCAATATAGGGGTTTTTTTATGATTTGGGTAGTTCTCAAATTAGTTATTTGTAGAGGTCTTGTTTAATTTGCGTAATCCCTTCTCTAAAGGAAATATTTTCGGAAGAAAACCAATATCGATCAATACCAAACTCCACCGAAAATTAAAAGTAACTTGCTTTTCAAAATAATCCTCCTAAGAGTAGTAAGATAGAAATCCACTTATGAAAATAACGTCACTATAGCAAAATTATATTCAACTCGACCTTCCAATTACCTTGTCGAAGAATGCCCCCTTTGGCTTCCTCTTCCCCTACCCATCTTGTTCAAGATTCCAAAAAGATAATAGCCAACATAATAAAATAGTACCGAGTACTATTCTAGGGTACTCTAAGTACACTTGTAGTTAGCAAAGAGTTATAAGATTATATTATTATTATTTTAATTTATTTTAGAGTAATACTAATATTTATATATTGCCAAAATAATTCAACGCTTCTTTATCAGTTTAAAAAGAATATTTTGCTAATACCGCAATAGGTACCTGTGGTTTCTAAAAATCCTGCTAATTAGGCCTCATTAGTGGTACTACTGATTTAAAAACAATATTTCTTGACAGAAAGCAGCAAACTGGTATATCAACGAACATAAACAAATGAAGATTTATTTATTTTATGTGATTTGCGTTATTGGACTATAGAAAAGAATTTTTAATATCTGGTAAGTAATTTTTTTTTATTATTTAGCGACTTTATTGTGTTTTCCTATATAAACTAATTATAGTATTTATTTATTTAAAAATTAAGAAATGAGTATTAACTTATTACTCGACGTTATTTTGATATTTTAAAAGTTGTTTTTCTTTTGTTTTAGGTAAATTTAGTAAGAGAATGGAGAATGTGTAAGCCAGATCAATGATTTAACTATAAAGGCCTTAGGAAAAATACCAATATTGGAAATTAATTTATTTGGATCAAATAATATAAGATTTAGTACCAGATGCTAAAAGTGTTGCCTAAATTAGAAAAATATTGAGAAACCACAGCTTTTAATGTTATTTGTAGTGGAATTATAGTTAAAATATCGATGTAAATCTACTTGTTTTAATTCTTTCTTTCTTATCTAACCTAATCGAAAATCGAACTGTAACAGAGTTTATCCTTGATCTATTTCTCTCTAAAATCAGTATAATTATGCAATGATAGAAAAATCAGAAAATAAACTATATCGTACGGATCTTAACAATAACTTAATAAATTTACGTCTTATCTGTAGTGTAGTATAACTGAATCTGTTTGCAGTTATTCGTTTTAAATATACAGTTAAAAGTGGTCACTAATAATTATAATGGGAAATAAAATACAACAACAAAAATACAGTTATAATAATTGTTCTCATAGCAACATTCGAATAACAAAAATGTATATAACTCAAAAAACTATGATGGCTTGATAAATTAATGTTCTTTGAAACTTTAGTAACATGGATAGGGTTTTTACATAATACTGACCACCAGATTACTGAATCATCTCATAAACAAGCACTTTAGTTATAAAATATTATGGCAAAAGTTTTTAAAGTACTGACTGTAAATATATTCCATTTTTATGACACACTCTGATCAAACAAAACTGAAAGTTAGTTAGCCGACATAATCAGAATGTACTGAGGTCCTATACAGGAAGCTATCCAGCTATAGTTGTAAGGGCGGAAAGAATCTAATGCTTTTCATTTATTTCCTTTTTTTATGGTGGCAGATTTCTCTCCTCAAGGTTAGAAGATGTTAGACATACATCAAGGACCTTAGACTTACCTCAATATGCAAATATAAAAGGATATTAAAATAATTTTCATTAAAATATCAGCTACTTTATTTCATTTGTAAGTATTCGGTATAATAATCTTAAATGTGAAAAATTCAAATAGATGGAAAATGTATTTGATAACTTTGTCTTGGATAGGATCCTGTAGTATTATTCAATAACAATCAAACAAGTCCCAATGCATATAGCAAGTCCCAATTCATGTAACAAGTCTCAGTTCATATAGCTTTCTCTGGAAGATAAAGTTAGAATCTAAAACAAAAATAATATAATTAAAAATATTAATTTAATTCGTATTTTTAATAAACAATTGTGTTATTTAAGTAGTTAAATGTTTAAATATTAGTTATAAGTTGAAGGTACTTACATTGTGACAGGTAGACACTTTGTAGTCTTCGATAAGAGATATGTAATCAGGCAAAACCTCAAAACCTGAGAAATACCTAAAAACGTAAAAACTGTGTATATAAATGTTATCAGACAAAGGTAAAATCAATGTATAAACTATAAATGTTACAGTGATAGACAGAGTAACCTTATTTCATAATAAAAACTCAGATCGTGAATGCTTAAAATACTATTTCAACAACAGTTAATAAAAGTTGATATGAGACAATTTAGTTAGAAAATATGTATGTAAATTAGTAATTTAAGTTTGTATATTAGTTATAGGTTGTTAATCTTTGATAATATCAAAAGATCTCATTTAAACAAGTACTTATAATAGTTAATATCTAGTTCATATAATAGATTAAAATAAAAAGCTTAATTTTCATTTGTTTTAAATCAAATTAGTATTTGAAAGTTATAATAGGACTATCTTAAGAGATTTATGCAAAGATTTAGATTCAATTTATGTTATTAGCTCAAATTTATATAAAGTTTCAAACATCAATTTTATAAAAAAAAACTTATAAAAAAATAATTTAAATAGCTTTTTCATGAATGTAAGAATACAGATTTTCTTCATATTATCAAAGAAACAGTTAGGTATGTAAAAAGATTTTATCACACGTAAATTTAGGTAAAATTTTGCAAATCACAATAATTGATTTCCTAATTATAAATCATTAATGTCATAATATGGAAAAAGGTATAAAAAGGCCGTGAAATTCAATTTTCTCTTTCTGATGTCTCTCTGATTCGTGCCTACGTCAGTTGGTAGTTAATTGGCATCATAAACTCATTATTAATCAAAAATTGTGTAAATCAAATTATTTAACAAAAATATTATTAACAAAGTATTTTAATAGTATAAAAGTAATTACCAACCAATTCGGTTTATCAAAAACAATCCAGATTCTAGTAAGATTTATAAGATTCATTTCATCGTTTCTGGATATTCAGTCGAGCGGACATCTTGAAAAGCCGGTGACGACTATTTATTTGTGTACGCATGATTTTATAAACGTACATCCAGGTTAAAGAATAGCATTTGTCAAGGTATTTCTATTGTGTTTAGTAAATTCTTGGATGTGATAAACAGTTGAATAATATTAATAGTTTTATGTAGTGTCAAACAATTTCTTAATTATAATTGAATGTTTTATGGAGTATTCAAATTAAGTTTTCTTGAATCCTACCCAAGGTAAAGAGTCGGGTTTTAAATTAAATAAAATAAAATTTTCACTGAGCTAGCAAAAATTTTATAGGGCGTTCAATAAAAAATTTTATAATTATACAACAATTAATAATTCAAACATCTCAATATTAAAACAATATAAAAACTACATAAATAATAAACCAAAAAAATTAAACCATCACAATATATTTATATATATTTTATAAATATTAATTTTACTAATAACATAATGCCAAAAATTTGTCAGAATTATTATGGGAAAAACTTCTGAATTAGGGAATAATAAAACTCGAATAATTGATTATCAATTTTTATATAAAAAGTCTCAAACAACAAAATATACATGAGTACATAAAAGAAAGTGGCGAACATGTATATTATTAATCAACAAGTAAATATAAGTAAATACATTAAAATGAAAACAGGACAACAGACATTGAATGCTCAAATATCAGACAATAATAATAAAAATATTGAATTTACCTGAAATACAGGAACCATGATTTTGTTTTATTAACAAAGTTTTAAGCGTCTTATCATATTCATCGACAGATATTCCAACCCCTAATAATCGATCAACATCATTCATTATTTTTTTACCACCCAGCCCCTACTACTATCCCATCTCGTTACCAAGTATAAAACTTTTTAACTTCTTTCCAACCAACTATTCTGTTTTCGTATGTAATTGAATTGTTTATTGCGCATGCGCGAGTGACATTAGTTTTGGATATCTTCTATCAAACGGTTGGAACGTATTTTGTACTAGTTTAATATGACATAAATATGCGCCCATGCTTAATATAACCTCAAAAACAACTTTTTAAATATGGATGAAAATCTAATAAATTATATATATGAAGATTATAAGGATTTAGACAGAAGTAGGAACAAGAAAAGAATATTACCTAGGTTTTTTTTAGTATTATTAAAATCGGTAATAAACTGTGAACGTTTTCAAAACAGTTCAAATACTCAAAAATAAAAAGACCCTTACATAATCTAATTACACTTTACATTAAAAAGAAATATGATTGTTTAAAAAGCACATGTTCATTAATTTCAGAACTTTCGGTAATTTTACTGGTCCGCAAACAAGATGGAACGGAGAACTATTAGTAATCGAGAGTTCTGAACCAGTAATTTCAGGTGGTTGGAACGATTTTTTTCAACTGCGCATGTGTATTAGTAACGTTACTGTAATTTAGTGGTGGTTGGAGCGAACCTATTTTGTACTGTATGCGGACTTTTATAATAAATAACGGTTTTAAAAATAAATAGTGGTATATTTAAATTCAGTACCGAGAAGAAATGGGGCGTTAAGAAAATAAATAAATTATATACTACTACAATATACAAAAAATGAATACTCAATCAAAACAAACAGTTTAATAGTGAAAAACTTCCAATATATATTTGGTCATTAAAAACTTTAAATTGTTGTTCTGCTAGATGTCTTTTTATTTCGAGTTCTTCAAGAAAATGTTACTTCAGTTTTTTCCGCAAAAGTGTAATATTTGAATGTAATCGGTGTGTGCAAGTTTATTCAAGTAGGTGCTTTGCATAGTATCATATGCATATCAATAATAAAATATTGTACCCTTGCACCTTTGTGTACTAAAAGGGTTTTCGATTATATGTAAAAATTAATTTAAATAAAGTTAATCTAGTTCTTAATAATTTTAGTTTACCTATGTTTTCCTAGCATATTCTTGATGCTTTCAAAGCTGTTGACTAATTTATAAAGTACTTCCTTCTAAAGGCATCATTTATATTTCCTCTTCCGATGCGAGGTGAAATCTACATTTATCATTTAAGACTGTCAGTAGAAATTTTATCGAATTAATTTAAGTATTAGTTTATTCAGCAGCTTCATTGTTCTTTTAATGTGTTTAAATTAAGTGACCCGCCTTTTTATTAATTTCTTTTACTAATACAAAAGACTAACAAACGGGTAACGGTAATTTCCATGCTATTGTAAAACACCAAATCTAATCAATTAAAGTAATTGGCACAGAAAGGACGTTTTCACTCGGATGAAATTGGTTGTTAATCAACAAAAGAATTTGTAACATAAAATTAAGAACGAAAATCAATAGATGATTAAATATAGATTAAAACAATAAAAAACACGCACTTAAAACACATCAAATTATTTTTTTAGCGTGAAAAGTATTATAACCCACGACCGGTAAATCTACGCTGACGAAGACCCACGCATTAATCCGCTCGGCCAACGAACGCACTTAATAGTACAGGAAATGAAGCTCCCAAAAAAGGTTGAACCTCGCAATTCTTTGGTCCTGTATGGATTAACTGTGGTTAGGACTAGTTCCTACTTCTCAATTAGTGTACGCATATAGTTGTGTATTTTTGTATGGAAACGATTCTGATTAGAATTGTCATTTAATTGTCAATAATAAAGAAAGATATTTTCACGAAGTCTTACAAGTTTATTCTAAAAAGATGTAGATCCTCGTTGGGTAAACGAAGAATACGCTACATTTTGGCAACCGTGACAGGACTAACTGGGACACCGTATTTTAAAGCATTATATTTTCTAGTACCACAGTCTCTGAATCAAGATGGATAAACTTGTGAAAGCTCTAGATTCCCATCGCACATCTTTCCATAGAATTTATGACAAAATATGCAGCCTATTTAATGAAGCTGAAAGAGATTTATTCGAGATTCGAGGTAGTTTCCATGTTCTCGAGCAGAAGGCGCAATGCTTGAACAAGATAAATCAGCGAATATTCGATTCTATGTTAGACGATGATTCTGTAGTTATAGATATGGATTCCGAAATCAAAAAAGCTGATTGCTACTTAAATGTAAGGTTGAACAACTGATACGAAAAGAGTCTACCGATGAAGTATCCAGTCAAATTAGAAATCTTAAACTTCCAAAGATTGAACTTACAAAGTTTAACGGAGATATTAGAGATTGGTTGAACTTATCCATGAAGATGAAGATATTGAAAGAGAAGACAAATTCCAATATTTAATACAATCAATTGTACCAAAATCTCCAGCTCGTTTTATTGTAGAGAGTTACCCACCCACTGGTGAAAACTATACTAAAGCTCTCGGAAGTTTGAAATCACGTTGTGGTCGAGATGATTTACTGGTAGAAGTTTACGTAAGAGAATTCATCAAGGTGATTCAAAATTTAAATAACAAGTACAACTTAAGTAAACTCTATGACAAACTCGAAACACAATTGCGTGCTTTGGAAAGCTTAGGTGTAACTTCCTTTGATCGAGTCATGTTTACCAGAAGAAATCCTACGTGTTTGGCAGAGAGACAGAGAATTTTCATCAGAAGATCATCTTAAAATTAGACTTAATGAATTAATGATATTTCTAAAACGAGAAGTTGAAAATTAAGTTAAGATATCCATAGCTACAGCTGCTTTATTTACAGAAAATGAAGAAACCCAAAATTGTGAAAGAAAGTGTCCTTATACCTACTGCATCTGGATTATTTAATAAATTAGTTCCAAAATGCGTTTTTTGTAACAAAAATCATCTTAGTCAAAATTGTGAAGAGGCTTCAAAATTAACAAGAGCAGGGCGCAAAGAAAAGTTGTCCAAAAAATGATTGTTACATACACATAGCCCGTAAATGTCGTACCGCTGATAAACTAGAATGCAAATATTGTAAAGGAAAACACTGTTCTTTAATGTGTCCTAAATCTGATGAACCTTCCAACAATAACTCAGTTCCAGTGGAGAGCTGTCGAATGCAGTCAGAGAAACCAACTATTCTTTAATCGAAAATTTTTCAAACCAAACCTGTAAAAAAGTCTTTTTACAAACATTAGTAATTCAGGTAAAAAATCAGAACAAAGTGAAGAAAATAAGAGCTATTATAGATACCGGATCAGAAAGATCATTTATCAGTAAGAAGAGTTGGAACTTAAAGAATTACGATCAGAAAGTCTTAGTCATGGGTTATTTGGAGGCTACCAATCAGAAATTATTAGTAATTCCTGTTACAGAATAATTGCACAGAATTTAGATGAATCTTATGACTGTTCCTTTGAAGTATTAGATCAGTCTATAATCTGTTCTAATATCCTTTGTATTCAACAAGGACCTTGGACCAATGAATTAAATGATTTGGAAATCAAATATACTGATGTTACTTATGGACCAATAGAAATTTTCATATGTGCAGATATCGCAGGACGACTCTTTACTGGTCAAAAGCAAGTTCTAGCATGCGGATTGGTGGCAATGGAAACTTTATTAGGTTGGACACTAATGGGTAAATTAAGAAATTACAATTCCACCAATAATGACGGCTACTTTTTTGTTTTTTCGAGACAATTTTATCACAGATCTGTGGAATCTTGACGTTCTGGGAATAAAAGATCCTGTGGTACAGAAAACAGAAAAGGAAAAAGAAGAAGAAATTATGAGTAATTTTTTAAAATTTGTGACAAAAGACTCATTTGTAGATATGAAGTATCTTTGCCTTGGATTAATGGACTACTGTGTTAAAAGGTAAGTGACAGCCCAACGATCAAAATCTACATCGAACTGAAGGGCGCCAAAGCCTTGTGGGTGGTTCCGCCCCATCTAGTGTTTACATTTTAACCACAAGAATTGATTGAAAAAGTGATTTTCATCAAAACATGTTTCATACATTTTTTTTTGTAAAAGCAATATTTTTTAAGTTATTCGTGATTGAAAGTAACGATTTTAAAATAAAAAATGCTTCGAAGTGTAAAAGATATGATTGATTTCTTAACTTATTTCCTTCATTTTAAACGATTTAGTGTTTTTTCACAAACGATTTTGTAGCGTTTTTTAAGACCTACAAGGATCTGTAAATTAAATATAGTCCGTACACAATTTGTTGATAGTTCACTGCAAGTTTGACCCTCATTAGAGAACTGAAATAAAGAGAGGACAGGTAATATGATATAATAACAAAAATCAACCTAAAACTGGCAGTTTAAGATGTTTTCGACTAACCCACCTTGTATCTGAAGAAATACAATACAGCTATAGAAGTTTTAATCCGATTATGTAGGTATTTTGAGTGGAAATGACTGACCAGTGTCGTAGAGTATATGATTAAAACATCAGTTACTTTAAATAAATAAATATATTAATATTATTAAACTGTAGGTACTGTAACCTCCACCAATTATTTTACTTTTACGACCGTTTTATGACTTGGACGCACATTTTGTACTATCGACTATTTATGAACGGACTATAGTCAATTTATTCACTAAAAAATCTACAATTTAGTACTTATTCATTTTTTCGCATCTTCAGTATTTTCAGAGATATTTTGAAAAAAAGAGTGAAAAAACTAAAATTGTTAAAGATAGTTTTTCACTGTTCCATTTTTTGTGAAATTAGACATGTTAAATTGGTCAAACATCTTTGACGTATTAACAACACACGTATAAAGAGAATTACAGAAGGGTAAAGATTAATTATTATTAGGGGGGTAGTTAGAAGTTTATCGATTTTTTCTTAAAATTCTTAGATTTTTATTATAACTCTCACCATTTTTATGCTAGAGACTTAAAAAAGGAAGGTCTGATTAAGTTCTTAAAAGAGAAGAAGAAGAAGGGGAAGAAGAAAAGAAAATATTTTCTGGAACGGTTTGTATTGGTGGTAGAAAAATTATAAAAAATAATTGTGTCTGTCTTTTTAAAAACCAGAATTCTGCTCCTATTGCTATAATATGCACCTGAGGCGGTCACTCTAGAAGAATAATAGACGCTTTTGAATGCATGTCAATTCTTAAAAAATTAAAAATGACTACAAGGTCATCAACCAGAATAAACCAATCATATATCGATATTTTGTATAAATTTCAAGAACAAATGTCCTCAAAAAGCTTATTATGGAGGGAAAGATTCTTGGTAAAAGACCAAGGGGGAGGTCTTCGATTCGTTGGGTGGATCAAATCCAAGAACTAATTAGTCGCAGTCTGCAAGAAGCTTTTCTTGCAGCTCAAAACAGAGAAGGATAGAGAACTATAATCCGGCTAATTGATACATGATGTGACATAATGTGATGATTTCGACTGGAGGAAATTAAGATGTTCCTCTATTACATATCTGGCTGGAAAGTAAAGCAATAACGAGTACATACAGAAGGCTGATTAAATGGCAAGATGCAGGGCAGAGTTGTGCCAGAATCAGAGATAATAAAAAGTCATCGGGTACTGGAAATTCGCACCAGATGCAACTACAAAAAGCCATTCACCATCACATTCCCAGGAAGGCGAATAGGGCAGTGATAGTAGAACTCGTGCATGTTTTAAGTTTTCTTCCTAATACTCTTTAAATTGTTTGTGTTCCATTCATCTGTCACATAAACTTAAACTCATAGAGAGCTGGGGACAAACAAAGGGCAAACATTTGTCACTAGCTATTTGAGCCCGTGTTGAGGTAATGCAAAACAAAAATGTCTGATAGTAAGGATAAAAAAACATTAAATATACCAACAATTATCTTCTTGGAGTAGTAAAGAAATTTTGAATATGTTGGAAAAGTCCTAAAAATAACCCATGGTGTCCATAGCTTTGCACCTAATTTAAATTTTCACCTAGGTTTTGTGGTCATTCTAAATGGCAAGAGAAAATTATTTACTATCCACATTTTAAAAGCGTTGAGCCTGTTCATGGTATTCACTTTTAATGTCTATCTTCTATACGTGATCTGTCAGGGTCTACATTTTCCGTTATGTAGCTGCCAAGATATTTAAATTTCTTCACTTTCTCTATTGCGGTATCCTAGATGTTCATGTTGAGTTGTGGGTGTGGAATTCTTGTTATTATTGTTAAAAGTATAAAACTATTGTAATTAGTTTCGGTCTATGGCGACCACCATCAGGCATTGAAGAACCAACATAATTTATAAAAAGAAAAGAGACCCAAAGAATAAAGTTATTTTACCAATAATCTACAAAAAGTTCATAAGATTTGTTATAAACGTGTGAAAAAGCGACATAACAGAACGTTTTAAAGACATAATTTTAAAATGTTACTATAAATGAAGTGAAAAATCTTATTTCCAGTTAAAATATATATTGTTATGTTTTGCTTGTTCAATTATAGAGTTTTTGTAGGTTGGATAAATGGCCAATTGCTATATTCACTCGGTATATGAGTTCTAGTTTATTCAGCACTATTTATATATGGACTTTTTTTACCGTTCGCTTGCTTTTCGCGCACTGTTCACTGTTCGTTAATAACTGACTGCCTGCCGCGTGTGCCGCTTATATATACCGTCCTAACAAATAATGTTGGAGACCGAACGTTCGAGAAATACTATTTCCGAGAAATAGAATAATAGTAGTTAGTTAAATTTTGGACAGGGCTGACTTCCCAACTTGACGACTTCGTAACATTATTAAGGTAATTAAGCTCTTTAAATAGTATTACAATAATTTAAACATAATTTATTTTTATTATAATACTGAACACTTACCGGAGTCATAACTCGCTAAATAGGAGATAGACATGACAGTATGCACTAACAAAAATGAAGGACGTGTTTTTAACCAAGTTGTGCAATCACCTCAAAGAAGTCTTGTAAGAACTGCATGTAAACTCAACATTAGTGAAACGTCTTAACGTCGCATGTTCAAATCAATTGGTGGTTATCCATACGGTATTCAAGTTGGACAACAACTAAATGCTGTGGACAAACGTGCAAGAGAAATTTATTGTGGTCGCATGTTGAGTTTAATTTACGAAGATCCCGAATTTTTCAGACGAGAGTCACGTTCATCTTAGCGGCTATATTAATCGACAAACAACCAGATTCCTTGGATTTGAACGTCCTGATCCCATTGTAGAGAAACCACTCCACATTTTTCGAGTTACCGTTTGGTGCGCGGTATCTAGTAATGGAATGATTGGTCCTTATTTCGTTGAAGATGATAATCAGAATCCATTTACTGTCAACCAAGAACGTTATAGAGAGAAAATCATTATACCTTTTGTGAGAGATCTAAATAACTTTTGCCGTGCAGGAAATCTACAGTTTCGCACACAATGGTTCCAACAAGAGCCATACAGCTGTGCGCACCTTAGACTTACTTCGCCAGCATTTCGGTAATAGAATAATTTCTCGGGGAACAGACTTCGAATATCCTTTTTATTCACCTGATCTGACGCCACCTGACGCATACAATTGGAGCATAATAAAGGGGCAAATATTTAATTAGGAAAATCCGCCGGCGAATATTGCCGAACTACGGGAAAGAATACAAAATATTTTTCGGTAGTTTCATCAACCACTTTTTATAAATATGTTTATTGACTTACAAAATTGATATGAAGCTTGTTTGCGTTTGAAGACTTACATTTCAGAAATTAAAAATTAATTTTTATTTTTATTTTCGGTACTGTTTGTTTTGGCGGATACTGTATTTTTGTGTGTGCTGTAATGAGCGAATTGAATTGAATTTTAACTTTGTCTGAGTTCTTTTTGCCTCGAATTTGAAGTACCTACATTAGCAAACACAAATTACCAAAAAATAATTTTCTAGTTTTAATATAAGAATAATTAGGATTTTTAAAATAATGTTACCGTAAAGAGATTAACGACCTGCATCAATTTAAGCAAACATTAAAATTAAAATTTAATTTGACTCTTTTGCTCCAAACCGACCACCACGGAGAAAAGAACTACGAACAATGAATAAATTACTGGCAAAGTTCTGGACGACTTTGCAATGTACTCGCTCTATAATAAATGTTAAACAATATTAATTAACTGGACCAATATCCCTAAGGTTATTCATAGAGCTTGTTAATTAAGATATTCTCAAACTATTCGCCGTTGATAAATTTAGTACGATAATAAATGTACATACTTAAAAGTTTATTAACATTGCACTTGAAAATCCAACGTGTCAACTTCAAACAAAACATATCACGCAAATAGATTTAAGAGGTCACACTCGAGCAAACAGACAAACTGTGCGAAATGCCGTAAACTAAAATATTTTATGTAACGAGTTTGTCTCTCGTTTGATGTCACAAGGCGTGTTTGCAATGGCATCTTTTGAATAATTATAATTTACCTCCTTTAAAATTGAGTTATAATCTGCAAAAACGTGTATTCAATTGTATTTTAATAGCAATACCAACAGAATAAATGTATGATAAGTAAATTATATCTGTAGATTGACTTTATTGAGTTTTAGAGTTTGACATTGTTTTTTCCTTTTTAATCGTAAATTTGAGTTTGTGGCGACTTGTTTTTGTTATAATTCGGACAACCGTCACCTAGGAGAAAAAAAAAATTAATAAATGTCACTGTCAGATAGATTTGTAGAGATTTGTAAAAGGTTGTGATATGATATCAAGAATATTAAAGTAAAATTGTTATATATTTTATTGACCTTCTGGGATAACCTCGAGGAGGTTACCCCAGAAGCACATTGGCATAAAAGGGGACTGCCTTACAGATTATCCCCAAATTGGTGCTTTACTACAACACCAACCAACGTCCTTAAGCAAGCACCGGCGTCGAACACAATCGCATCCTGTCCTGTTCCCTGCCCCCGAATCGATCTGCAGCGACCTTCAATTAGCTGACATTTAAAAACTTCAAATTTTCTACATTTCGTGAGAAATCTACGGACATCTCTACCCACCCAGAAATCATCAACTCGTTTTAGTGCCTAGTTTAATTTATAGATATAAGAGGGGCGTCCAAAATGTGACAGCTGAAAACGGGTGGCAAGCCTGAATTGTACCCAAAATTTCAATCATTTTGTAAACAACAAATCTAAAGAACGCTTTTAAATTACGTATTCAAATTTTAACAGGATATAGTTTAGACTTTTCTCTAGAAGATAAGGTTTTTTAGTTGAAATAAAAAAAAATTGGCGTTTAAGTGATGGTATTTGCTTGTTTAACCTAACCTAACCTAAATTGCAGGTAGCTTCCCTGTCTAATACTCAGCATCGTGGCCGCTCTCGCAGTCGCACCAGAAGCAAACTGTCACGCGAAGATAAACCCGGTAAAATGTGCTGGTATCATAAAAAATTTGATTCCAAAGCAACTAAGTGTACATCACCTTGCAGCTGAAAGCCGGAAAACAGCAAAGACAGTCAGTAGTGGCAGCAGCTAATTGTCCCTTATATTAAATGTTCAAAATTACGCCCTTCTGCTATTTGTCAATATCCTAAACGGTCTTTAAATTCTCGTAAAGAAATTTGCAAAAATTCGTTCGGCACTTGCAGCAATAAGTTTCGTATGCGTAACTCTAAGTCATTTAAATTTGTGGGTCTATTTATGTATACTTTATTTTTTAGATAACCCCACAGAAAAAAATCGAGAGAAGTTAGATCAGGACTACGAGGTGGCCATTCGATAGCACCCCTACGCCCTATCCATCGACCTGGAAAAACTTGATCTAAATACTGGCGCACAACTCTAGAATAATGTGCAGGTGCGCCATCTTGCTGAAACCATATGTCTTCAGCAGGAATTGCTGGGTTATTTGGATGAGTATAAAGTCTTGCAATAGCGGGTACAATATAATTTGTTAATAAATCTAAATAATGATGTCCAGACAGATTACCTTCAATAAAGAAAGGTCCAATAATATTATCGTCTATCATTCCTGTCCACACATTTATTTTTTGCGGATACTGCGTATGTACTTGCCTCATCCAACGGGGATTATTTCTAGACCAGATACGATAGTTATGTCTATTCACTTTACCACTTAAGCAAAATGTTGCTTCATCTGAGAACACAATTTTTTTGATAAAATTTGGGTTTGCTATACATCTGTTCTGAATGTTTTCGCATAATTCTGTTCTGCGATCTGGATCATCTTCAGTTAATTCGTGACAGAAGTGAAATTTATATGGTTTCAATTTCTCGGAATTCATTATGTTCATGACGGAAGTCTGGCTTATGTCAAAATCAAGAGCTAACTGGGTAGTTGATGTTTGTAGATTTTCTTCAAGTGATAGTAACACATCCAACTTTACATTGTCATTTGTGGCGGATTTTGGTCTTCCTGACTTGGGTTCATTTACTACGTGATGTGTTCGTAAATAACGCCTTACAGTTTTCACAACTGTTGATTTTGTGATTTGGTGATCTGGATTAACTTCATTGAATAGGTTTAAAACTTCCTTATTAGAACGCTGTTTGTCTCCATATCCTCGCATAATTAAAATTTCGATACGTTTTCCTTCACTTAGATACACCATAATAGAAAAAACAATAGTAACAAATAACAGAGAGAAATATTATTGCACAACTTATACTACACTGATGGATAGATTACTCAATAATTAATTTATTTGACAATTAAAGGTTTGACATTTCATCCATGGCTAACTAAGTCAAAAACGATAAATTATTGATTAAAGCCTCAATTATTCAATAACAATATGAATGGAAAGTTTTACTATATGCAGAATTTCACAAGGAATTCAAAAATGGAAAAATATACAGGGTGTTCTATTTAAAATAAAAAAGTTGATATGCATTTCCGGTTTAACCGCAAATGTTACATTAAATTTGATAGCATTTTTGAATTCCTTGGATCTTCTTAGAAGGGGATAAGTAATTTCATTTAAAAATATCAAACCGTTGAGGAGATACTTAGGGGGTTCCATACTTTATACTAACCCTGTATAAAAAGTATTTAATATGTATTCTCCTATGTTGAGGATTTAAAAACACATTTTAGCCCTGACTATGTACTTGTAAGCCGAAAGCTTAGTTTTCAATTTATTAATAAAAATAACTCATTTGCCTCCCTGTTTTCAAAATACAAATTTGCCAATTTCAAATACATTAAATTAACCATCAAAAAATAAAAAAAATATAAACCCAACAAAGTACATAACGAATTCCCAATACAGTTGATTTACTCAAAGTAATTTACAATGTCCAAATTTCTTCGAAAACAACTTCAAAACTTTTGGCCACAATTTTTTCTCAATAACTTACGTCAAACCTTTAAATATCACCTTAAATCATCTTGAAAGGGTCCAAATTTAACGGCAAGCCACTTTAATATACCTAAACTTTTTGCATAACGCCTTAACAATATTACGATTTTATTTTATAACTCAATTATCGAAAGGTTTGGAATGTTTTTAGTCCTTCGTGTATTGAGGAAACACGCGTATTATTTCAAAAGTTATTTGTTGAGTGTTTTTAAATAAATTATGAAAAATACATGAAGTTATACTAAAAATAACTTAGCTTTAATAACTGGGAAAATAAATTTACTTAGACAAATACTAGAAATAATACTATCTGTATATAAAATATAGGAAAAGCAGTTACGAGCCACCTACAAGCACTTTCATGTATTGTTTATGCCCTCACTTTGTAGAATAGACTTTTTAAATATTCATGTTGTAGGTACAGAATCTGACATTTTATGTTGATATATAGTTTTTAAGATACATAATATTGTCGGTAATGTGTGTACGTGGGTTTATAAAACATCAAAGCACTTTTTAGAATAATGTTGCAAAGGTTTTCATTCAAAGTTGCCATTGATATGGTTTAAATTTATTTAATATGCTAGTATTTGTATTTGTTATTATTATTTTCAACTTAGCCCGGTATATTTTGATTTTATGTTAAATAAAGAAATTCTGCACAATGTAACCACATAACATTAATGGTACATCGACATTCTAAGAATATGCCCATGAATTACGTTTTCGAACATTCTGAAAGGTACATGCTAAACAACTCCATTTCACGTTCCTTTTCTTGTAAATTTGTATGTTCTTTATAGTACATTCTTAACATGTTCGTATCATGTAATTTTTAAATGCCCAACAATCATTCCACTGAACGTGATGTGATGATATGATAAGAATATGTTGTACAAACGATGAAAGGAATATTCTTTTGGGGACGTGAATATAATGTGCGATATTAATTCCTTTTGTTTGGATGAGCAAGTTACAAGATTACTTTTGATATTTGAAGAATATAACTTGGTTATCGAAACTCGCGATAGACAGAACATTCTTTTGAGGTGACTATCACATTCTGATCATGTACTGAACGGTATTTACGCATGTTAATGGAACATCCTTGTTCCAAAAAGAATGTTCTTATTATGTGCAAAGAATGTAAAATTGTTGTCTGGGTACTCACTTTTTTTAATAAAACTCAGCTTCTCAGGGTTTTGGCTTCTACGTTTGTATGGGTTATGGGTGTTATTGGAAAATAAGTATTTTTTATTAACTTTTCTTTTAAATTCCGACAAATCATTATCTTAAATAAAACAAATTTTGAATCTTATTTTATTTTGTTAAAATTAATATTTCGAGTACGGTCCTGTTGTACTTGCTTCTCAATATTTAAAAAGGTACAAAATAGCTGTCTGAAAAGAGCCACCAACCAGAAGTAATAAAATTGGCCTTGTTTTTTTATTCCCAAATTTTCAATTTAATCACAAATTTTCAATTTATTCAACAAGCAGCAATTTAAATTTTATGTTTAAAAACATCAAAAAATACATTATTTCTGATAAATTATGGAAAATAACTCAACTAAAGTCAATTTTACGTTTAAAACACATTAATATTATTGAAATTTGAGTCTAATACAGATATACCTATATGCAACTTGTTACTGCCCTGTAAATTAATTTGGACGTATCTGCAAGAATATTATTTTTAAATTTTGTGGCTTCAAATGCTTTTTTTTGTGTGCCATCCTGTTCATGTCGCTAGGGATCTGAAATATTAGTATGATATTTGCAGATGAATAAATTAGTATGAGGGAAATATTAGCAAACAAAAAGGCCGTGTCTGTAACGATTATTCTTAAAATACATACAAAATTTTGAAAAATAGTAAAATCCTCATCATGTTCTTCATCTTCCTCCGATGAAGCCACGGGTTGTGACCAATAATCCCAAAATAAGGGATACTTTAAATGAATATCAGTTTTTAATTTTTTTTTTAGGTTTTAAGTTGGTTCTATTCTGGAACTTTGAATTATGAAGTCTTAGTTTTAAATTTGCTTCTTATTGGAAATCATTTATAACTTGTTTGAAATGATTTACACTTAAATATATGTTAGTTAAATTTGTATAAAGGCTTTGTTTCATTACTTAAGATATTGAATATTTTTATGACTCATAGATGAAAGGTAAGTATTACTATTCACAATATTTAAATTCTACTTTTTTAAATATTAAAACAAATTCAATTCTAAAACTGAAAAAGTAGAAAATTGTTTCTACCTGAACCCAAAGTAAAGAAACTTAACAGTTTCTGTACCAAGCTTGACCGTTTTCTATGAAAAAACAACTACTAATAAACAGGAATCTGCCTTCCATTCTTAAATTTAATTTACTATTAATAATTAATTAATAATTAATACTTATTGTTATAGTTATTTATAATTTAATGTTATAATAACTTATATACATAATGAAGTAGAGGCAGTTGAAAATCTCATGGGCTATGGCCTTGAAAATATATGCGCCGAACTTAATGGCAACAATGGTCAAAATGATTAAAATGCGATCTGAAAACTTTGACTCGATTGCACGTTAAATTCAATAGCCCAGTCGAAGTTGATTGATTATAGAATTTTTTATTTAATAAAAATTGTACATTTAATTGTATAGAGAAATAAATTTATTTAATCACATTACAAATAAATATAACATAGTTTGTGACAAGTTAAAATACACAAAAATAAAAGTCACAACAATGGTTGACAACCCAAATCATCTTCATTGTCTTTATATTCCGATTCGCTCTCGCTACTTTCGTTTCCTATATTTATTACTAAATTGTGCACATCATCCATAATATGCTCTCTTTCCATGTATTCGTTTTCAACTTTACCAGCATGGGCGCAAATATTACCCCAATGTTCTAATTTTAAATTGGTAAATTTTTCTTCCGTTAACACATCGTCTATCTTGAAAGTGACGTTACAGGAAGCTACGTCACTCTTTACCAGTGCCCAATTTTTTTTTTATTGGATTCAGTTCCGGATGGTAAGGTGGCAAACGCAATGTTAGCATGTCATTCTCTGCTAATATTTCGTCGATTACATATCTTTTATTTAGAAGTTTGTGCATTAGAATTAAATTGTATAATTCTGTTTTAGTGTGAGTAATATAAAAAATGTTTCTTTCACTTAGTCACTTTTGCATCGCATCTTTCTTCCATGATAAATTGGGCAGTGGTTCAACGAAAGTATTATGATAAGATGCATTATTTAATACTAGTATACATTTCTTCGGAGCTTTAGGAATAAACTTTTCCTTTAACCATTTGCAAAAATTGTTGGTATTCATTTCGTCGAACTATACACATTTTTTATAATGATTTTCGCGTCACAAGATAAGTGATTCTTCTTTAACGAACCACTGGAAGAAGCACTATTACTTTTTATCCACGGACGCCACATACTGCCTATTCTGTAAGTTGGGTTATAAAATATTTGCTATTAATTTCTGTAATAACAAATCAATGCCGTAACACAAGTGAACACTTCCAATGAAATACAAAGACTAAAATGAACAAGAAGTGTAATATGTAATTTACCTGAATCAGGTCCTTTTACATTTATGATGTGCATCTCGGATTTTACAACTTAAGGGTCTAATTGATTTTATTATAAACCTTTAATCAATACCATTTATTGTAAAAACTACTACATATAGTAGGTTTGTGGTGAACATAGTGCACTAGAATTCCGCTCAAGCAGTATTTATTTAAGGAACTTTTAAGGCAATTTTCAATCTGCACTCCACTGAACCATAACACTATTTCTAATAAAAATAATTATTCTCGATATAAACGTCTGCGTATTTTCCTTTTTCAAATCAAACAACCGAAACAAAAATTATCCACGACCAGTAAGTGATAATTCGCAGGTAATTCTTCAAGCAACATAATTACTTTGAACTTGACTTGAATATCAACAAAGCATCAGGTACAAAACCCGATACACCTCCAGCATGTAAAATAATCCATCTTTTACCTTTGGCTACTGGTGATTTCAAACACATATTTTGTCCATCGTCCCACATTTTAGCTACAGTATGTGAGCAGTGAATGTACGTTTCGTCACAATATATTATTGCTTGTCCTTCTTTATTTTTTTTAAATTTTTCAAGTATTAAATCCGTTTTGATTTGATGTCGTGTTTCTCCGTTAAAATTTTTCTATTATCTTCAGTTTTATTTCATCTTTCCAAATTATTTAGAATACCTGCATTAAACTAGAGCAGGGCTTCTTAAACTAAGGGTCGCGAGAGATAAAAATACAATTTAACAGAAAATGTTTTTTAACTTGTAAAATTATTGTCAAAAAGATAAAATAACAATTATCGGTGATAAATATATCATAAAATCTTCTAGTTCGGAAAGATTTTTTGTACCTGCAGTTCTATTAGGTGTATTATAATAACTTGAATAACATTTACTATGAATTATGAAATGTTATTGGAATTAATAAGAAATATAAATTTGTTTTTGTCAATCTCTAAAAGCCGAAATAATCCCGAGAAATAATTATTTTCAACCAGCACTTAACACTAAAATTCACTTGAGTCTTTACTAAAAATACAAAACCACAAAGAAAAACTAACTATTAAAATACTAAAACTTCGCCTGTACTAATACTCCGTATGCGACATGATTTTCAATCACTGGCAATTTAGTTTATACTAAAATTACCTACTGATGTTTTCACAATAGTTAATAGGGTTTATTAGAAACCGAATCGTGTAGACTACGCAAGGGTGACTCATAGCCCATAAGATTTTCAACTGCCTCTGTCTTTTTCATAACATTGTATACCCTTTTTCCGATCCCACCATTTTTGTACATCTACGCAAAAACTTTATTTATCAGTAAAATTGATTTAGCTGCAGTTTTCTCATGATGAAAACAACACATTTATAAAGTTTATTATTATTTTTAATACAACCCCCCAATACTTTATAATTTTTATACCACCTTATGTAAATCATTAAAAGCTTTTGGGATGATCTCTAACAGCAAGAATTTTTATCAGTTTTCTTCAGTTTAATTTATATATCGTTTTTATTTGATAATTTGATTCAGCGTACTGTGAAATTAATCTGGTTTCCATGCAATTTGATAGTTCATTAATGAAATTGTTGTTTCCAAATTGTGGTGTGTTGTAACATCAAACGAAATGAACTGAGACTACCATTGTTGTTGCTAGGACAAGTCGACTAGAGCTATGCCAACTATGTCGTGAAACTGAACTAAAATTACCAAAAACCAAACGAACCAGTCATTATTAATACCGTTTAAACGTTGCCAAAATCTTGCATAGATATTTCACAAAACATTAAGGTAAAAATTATATAATAGTGGACATTTTTTTTAATATTCCTTGTACTGTGACCAATTAATTAACGACTACAAAGAACTTAGTGTTAAATTCTCAATTGTGAAGATAAAAAATATAGAGTGATAGAACAGATTAAATTTTAATAACTTTTTAAAAACTGTTTATGTGTTTCTTTTCAGTAAAGATGTCTCTACAAACTAACCTGACATATATTATAAAATTTACAGCACTAAAAATGATATATTGATATTGATATACAGTGCGTCCATAAAGTAACGCATAAATTCATCATTGGCTAAATGAACAATAAAATTAGAAATTCCCAAAAATTGTCGATTTTTGATTTCAATTTACTATTGTTTCAAATCATAATCTAATATACAGGGTGAACCACCTACAGGGTGACGTCATCACCATTTTTTTCAAATTGAACCCCCCCTTTTTTTTCAATTTACAAATTGCCTTTGCTGAGCTGATTCCAAAAATGTATAATATGTTGCTTCAAACTTGTACAGGGAGGGCAAAAATGCAAAAATTTATTTACAAAGTTGTGAAAATAACGAATAAACGTAATAACACATTAAATGAAATTACGTATTGTTATACAACTACTTTAATAAACTATCAATATGTTGTATCTTACAGCTTTTATTAGTGATCCAGACCCCTGGACTATAAAAATCTTTTTGTTTAGCATTATTTTTTACCATTCTTTTTATTTGACAAAAATGTCAAAAGCACAGTTTTGTATTGTTAACGTTCGTGAACTTCTTTTACAAAATGCCTTTAACCGAAAGTGACATGATTGAAATATTAATGATAATTGGTATTGACGATAAGATGCGGACTCAATTAGAGGTATGCCCATTATTCCATTAAATGCACCCAGATCGTGAACCTATTTCACAATCTACGGTAAGTGGAATAGACCGAAAATATAGAGAATTAGGACATGTGAGGGATGCAGCAAAGCAAGTTAGACCATTCGCAAAGACCACAAAAAACTAACGTATGGGCTGGTATTGTAAGAAATACAATTATTGGTCCATATTTTTTTGATGAAAACTTAACAGAAGTATTATACTTAGATTTCCTACAAAACACATTAATTCCTGATCTGATTCAGCTTTTTCCTGATATTCAAATTCCCACTAATGTAGACCGCAGAATCTGCTTTCACGTGGCGCACCGCCACATTTCGCAGTAGCTGTGCACGATTTTTAAAACACAATTTTTCCACAAACCTGGATAGGAAGAAGGGGAGCAGGAATGGCCTGCTAGATCACCTGATCTCGGCTCCTTAGACTTCCTTTTATGGAAAATCTTAAGTCTACTTAAACAGATCTGGAAATATCCCTCAACTACAAGACCGAATCAGAGAAGAAATACAGTGCATAACACCCGCTATGCTACAAAATGTTAGAGACGAAAGTAATACCCGGTTCAGTCATTGTCTAACTGTCAATGGAGAACAATTTTAACATTTATTGCAAAATTTTCGTTTGTTTGTTTGTTTTTAAATTAATTGCATAACTACCTAATTCCAATCAATTTGTTTATTACATTCAGTAACGTATTACTTTCCATAAACAATTTTCATATTTTTTCGGCATTTTTGCCCACCCTGTACCAATTTAAAGCAAAACAAATTATACATTTTTGGAATCAGCTTAGCAAAGGCAATTTGGAAATTGAAAAAAAAAGGGGGGGTTCCATTTGAAAAAAATGGTGATGACGTCATTACACGAAAGTGGTTCACCCTGTATATTAGATTATGATTATGATTTAAGATATTATAATTGAATAGTCAATTGTCATTTTGAGTCCTTTGAGCCAAACCGGCACCGTTATTGGTTGCCAAAGATATGCTTTGTGAAAAAAGCATATACTTATAGTATGATTTTTATACATTATGGTCTTTTTAATTGTATATTTCTTTTAACGTTATTAAAATTAATTAAAAACAATTAAATATATCTGTATAACTATCACAATTAGAAATGGTGCTTATAAAATATTTGACCTATGATGGTAAATTGAAGAAAATATCATGCAAATTTGACCACTCTGTTAAAATATTTCGTGAAACAGCCCTAATGAAGTTGACATACGTCGATGGACATTTATATGGACATGACCACCCATCCCTCTCGCTTTTTACGGTTCTCTGTCAAGCTTTCGTATCTGTATGAATCTATTCTGTGGTGTAACGGTCTTTATACCGTGTACTGTAATATTATATAATATAACCCTTTATTTATTAAATTTCGAATGCAAGGAAATATTTGTAAGATTTTTGATCATTCAATATAGCGGGTAACTAATAAGTGCAATTACACTTGTTTTGGTAAATGTAAATAATTTGATTATCTATTAAAATAGATTTAAATTTAGAAGCTTATACAAAAAACTAATCAATATAATAAGTTATACATTTTTAAATAGGTAGGTACAATTAATAATATACATCTGGAGTGCCAAATATACAGAAAATTGAAGACGTAAATTAGAGTTTTTTTAAAGGCTTCATATAGACGCATATTTGCTACACACTGAGAGAGTTTAAGGGACTAAGGGATTATCCTGGATGTATTTCCCTTTAAGATCAGTATAACTGTGCAATGATAGGGAAAAACCAGGAAAAACTATATCATGCTGTTTTTTATAATAACTTAATATCTTTCTGTTACAATTACTCCTTATCTGTGTATAAAATGTAGACTCAATCAAAGTTTAATAGTGAAGAACTTCCAAAATTTATTTGTTCATAAAATACTTTAAATTTTTGATCAGCTAGATTTATTTTTATTTCAAGTTCTATGAGGAAAATTTTGTTTTTTATTACAAATGTTTTGTATTTGAATATCATTAGTGTGTATGAGTGAGTTTGGATGTTCAAGTAGGTGTTTTGCATAGTTCGACTTATCTGGTTGTTGTAATCTATATGCTCTTAAGTGCTAATTGAATCTTATTTCAAAATTTCGTTGTGTTTGAACTACAGCATTACATTTTGGACAATTAATTTTGTAAACACCAGATTTTTTTAAATTAGGTAATTTTATTTTTACATTTAACAATAATGCACCAACATTATTGTGTGAATTAATGCATATGTTGCCGAAGTTATTGTTTTTGAAGTTGTATTAGAAATATTTCCACAATATATTTAATACTTTTATAACTTTTATTTTCTTTAGTTTATTGAGAAAATATTAGGTGTAGTGACATTTTCTGTTCTTTCTTATTAATTAATTTATTTATCAAATGTAATGGATAGCCATTACATGTAGCTATTTGTTTTATAATTTCAATTTCTTTATTAAAATTATTTTTGTTCATTGGAATTGAAAATGTTGTAAGTATCATAGATTATAAGCTGCTAATTTTAGTTATATAGGATGATTTAAATTAAATGGTATGGTTATATCTGTTTGTGTTGGTTTTCTGTATATTGAATAATTTAATGAATCATTAACTTTTTTAATTCTCAAATCTAGAAAAGTTATTTGAATTATTATTAATATAATTAAAATATATATCTAATTGTCGTTCGCTACCTACAAAACCTACACATCATCAACATATCTATACCTAAATACAATATTGTTTTCATAACTAGAATTAAAGATTTAGTTTTCTACATTATCCATAAAGATGTTCGCTAAAATTGGAGAAATACGACCTTCATTTTGAATATATACTTTGTTATAAAAAGTAAAATAATTTTGGCTAATGCAATTATATCTGATATTATACCTGGATGGATATTTCTTTCATCTAATACAATAAATTTTAGGAATAATTGTAATTTATTTTTAAAAATTTGGTTTTTAAATTTTTTTAATAGGTATATAATATGATGTGTTTATGTATATTCCCAACGTTAAGTTTTAATTTTATTCACCAAATTCTTCAACATACTTTTAAAAATAAATCTCTATTTTTCCTTAAGCAAATATTATATTAATATATATCGCGAAACGGCTGTCATTACATTTAAAGTATTTAAAGAATAAATAGTGAAAGTTAATTCAACCTTTTAGTTGTTTATTGTTCTGAACTTTAAATGTGTTTTGTCATATTTATCTCTGGTAATGTATTCTCATTTTTACTCCTACAATGGTTTTCTCTTAGTTTGGACTAGTACAAATCGTAATTCCAGAGGGAGTACAATTTCTATCGTAAACTAGTAGAATTTGTTTTAAGAATACAATATTTTTAATTTTAGGGAGCCACGCCTACTTTTACGTCACTTTCTCATACAATTTCTACACCCCCAAATTCAAGAATACGGGCCCTGTCATCAAGATAGAAAGTTACGCTTTCGTACAGGGGAAAATGAAAATTACATATTATGGCTTGTTAAAGAGATGAATAAAAATGAAATTGTAAAAAAAAATTTTTGTCGATTTCTAAGATGATTGGAAACAGAATATTTGTCCTTCCAGAACCTAGGTAAGTATTTTCTGTTCCTTCATGAATTGTGGTAATCCTCAGAAACTGATTGACGGAATTCACAACTGTAACAAATTAGGTTCCCTCAAGAACAGGTTAATATTAGGTTCACTTAAAAATTAGGTAGTATTAGGTACGAATATTCTGTACACAATTATAATTTTTACATCAGATAATGGAAAAATATTACAAAAGGTTCATATTTTGATAACTGCCCAGATAAACATATAAAAAATATGATTTTACAAGTATATTTTTATATTTTTAATAATGCCTTTTCTTAAAATACAGTTAAAGAGCCCTGATATTATTTACATATTGTCATTTTTATTACGTAATATAGAGATGAAAATATGTTTATGTTGGGTAGTTACTTGCTGCATATTTTTCAATGGGTAATTGGGTAGAGACCGGGTTTAAAGTGTAGTAATTTAAAGCAATTTATTGTACCATCTTTACTCTGTGAAACTCCATCATATTAAAACATTTTAAAAAGCCATTAAAATGTAGTAGTTTACTTTATGTTCGTTATTGATTCCATGCGGTTAAGAAAAAAATCCAATAGCTGACCAACACCAAAATAATATATGTACTTAAAATAGTTCGGTTGCAAATATAATTGCGTAAAATTTATCCACCCATTGCAAGAATATAAATGATGTAGGCAACACACTCCAAGCAGATATGAATAGATATATTTAATTAACTTTCATAGAATGTTTATTTCCTATGCATACATTTATATATAGAAAACCCGTTGTATCCCATATACAGCGAACTGCTCGGCTGTTCTACACCGCTAGAGCGGAAAGTCTATCAGTAGAGCGTGAATCTGTCATAAAGTACAAGTAAATATACTCACATAATATGCCGGGGGACCTGCCATATCTGATTTATTTATTTCAAATTCAAAAATTTATACGATATACCTTTAGTTAACTGATGGTTTTATAAAATATTTATTACGTTACTGTTACGAGGGAGAGTTTTATGAAAAATATTAATAAAAAAAAAAGTTTTTAAACAGATTTATTCTTTTAGCTTATAATGGTGTATTACAACAACGTAATATTAATTGTTAAGTGAATATAGTAGTGTGATGTTTATATTTTTTCAATATTATACTATTATAATATTGTACAAATAAGTATAAATGTGTATAAAACAAACACGCACATCCACACACATGCATTCCGGGAAAAACTACCGTTCACCCCCCTACCTCATCCAATGGGAGCCTCGTCCTCGGACTCTTGTTGGTCCTTTCCAGTGGTTTAGGTATATCTTCTAGGTGTCCTCTTTTTGGTTGAATTCTCTGGTTTTCGTACTGGTACTCGTGTTTCTCGCTGCCTCAAGAAGGTTGTCTCAGCCGACGAACTTAGACTAAAGATGACCTTAAAGAGAAGATCCACCTGCTAAAGTTATCCTTACTAGGATCATTCCCATCTATTTATTGATGAGAGGGATCATTGATAAGTGGGCACTCTTCTCTTGTTCGTACTGCTGAAGATTTTCATTAAATTTTTGTCTTTTTTTTCTTGTTTTCTTTTGTTTTTGTTACGTTCGCGTAACCATGGCTGGTATTGGTTTATTTTTTGGATCTTCGGGACATCCTTTGTAGCTAGCAGGGTGATCTCCTTGGGTTAAAAATTAAAAAATCCATGCTTGTCAATAAAGTGAACAGCACAAACACATCTGTGCGGATTATTTTAGGATTTTAAACCCCTGTCGTAATGGCGATACAGACTAATTTTAGGTTCTTCCATGGGTAAAAGTATAGATGGTACCCAAGAGCATTTAAATCTCTTTAGAGCAAGTAGTCTCATTTATCAATTATATATTGAATGAAAGTGTTTACTATTTTACGAGATCAAAATAAAGCGAATGCTAAGTGAGCGAGGAAAAATATTAATATGTTTTGAGGAATAGGTTATGTTAGGTTAGGTTAGGCTAATTAACAATATTATAAAAAAATTATAAAAAAATTATATAAAATATCTCTGTGTATTTTTGCCGTAACCCAATTACGAAATTACCTTAATTTGCATAAAGTTTAGTGGAACCTCAGTTGCGACACCGGCTTAAGGATTCTGGGAATTGGTACCGCAGTTCGGTGCGCCCCTAATTTTGTATTATATTTTATCAGGTAGGCTCTGTTATTTTCTATTATATACCTTGGTTAATATTGAACAACTTTACTACTTACAAAGGATTTTTCAGCACAGCTAGTACCTAGTGAAAATGACAAGATAATGACAAGACAATCAATATCAAAACCAATAATTTTGGTTTTGATCTGATAATAAAAAGGGCTAAGAAAATACATGGATATTTTTTGAATAAGTAGGTAGACTATTAAATAAGTAAGGAAAAATATTTCATTTTCTCTTTGCATCAGTTAACCTCACATTTTGCCAAATGGATTGAGATGTGGTTCCAATCAAGTAGTCCCTATATTTTTCTACATTGGTTTATAATGAAAAGTCAATAAAGTTAGGTATTTAGGTAAGTAGTGAAAAAAAGTATACTATTTTCTTTAGATTTCTCAGAAAAACCTAGACAATGATGGCTGTGTTTCGATTTCGCCAGTTACAGTATTCAAACCGTCCTCAAACCGTCAGAAGCCTGCGCACTAAAAAACTCTGCGCAGGCTTCTGACAGTTTAAAACTGTAACTGGCGAAACCAAAACAAAGCTAATAACCACTCACAATCACTATTTTGTCTTTAATTTGCTGGATATAAAGAATATAGAAAACACGTTTCTGGAAAAAAAAAATAATATTTATATTACAAGAAACTGAAATACTTCTTTTCATATTTGACATAAAAGTCGTCCATTAAATTGAATAAAGAAAGTGGAATAATTAGTAAGTTGAGTGAGTTTTGCAAGACCTTTTTGCGACGCGAGTATAATTAGAACATGGTCTATAAATTTTGCTAAGAAGCTGGGGAATTACAATCGGAACATGTACAGAATTCTGTCAGTCTGATAGCAAACGAAGAAACAGGGTTGTAATTAAAAAGGATTTTTAGTGGTTTTAATAAGAAAGGAAAGAAATTCCTCGCTAAATTCGGCGTATTAAGATAAAAAATCTTTTTTTAACATTTTTAACCTAGATTAGTTCATTCAAATAAATAATGCGAATAATTATACATTTTAAATTAATCCAAAAATATTTTTTTTATATTTAACTTTAAAACTTTTCTAAAGAGCTAAATTTATTTAAGAAACACATCAAATTTGGCAACGGCCATAGAATTCTTGACGCAGGAGATCGACAGGTTTTTTGTTCGATCGGTAAATACAAAAAGAAATACTGAAAAGTAAGGAGGTGCATATAAATAAAAAGGTTACACACATAAAACCAATTACAGGAGAAAGTGAAAGGAGGTGAACTTAATCCTGTGATAAGGAGGCGTGATATACTATTATGATTTTCAATTTGGGTATACTGATTTAGATTTATTTTAGTCTTTATTTTTAAATATCCCACGTTGGTATTGTCAATTTATAATGTTTTAAATTTTGTCTATACTGATTTAAATTTGGCTATAGTTTATTTTACCTAACAGCTAAAGAAGTTTATTATTTAGATATGTTTTTATTTGTTTGATTATGATAATCAAAATTTTTGTTTGTTTTATTGGTTTTTTCAAATATTTTAATTGAATTTGATGATTTAATATTATTTAATTTTATATACAGTTTACTTTTTCCTTTTTTTTTTTTTTAAGTTTGGGCGCCTTGTCAGAAGTTCAAACTAGCTCAGTTTACTTAATTTTAAAGTTGAAATTTAAAGTCTGACTCTCATCTTGGGTAGGATTCAAATTAAATATTGTTTAATAACTAATACACAATAAATTTAATGTCAAGTACTTCAAAAAAAAAATTATTAATTGGTTTTCACACGTTCAGTACAAATAAATAACAAATATTCGGATATGAAAAAATGGAGATGATATACAAAATATTAATTTACAATTGCAAATAATTAAAAACAAAAATACAAATCCTTAATTATCGGACGTACCTTGTATAACAGAGTTTTTCAAATATTGTCCTTGTCATGCGCAACGTAACAAAACTGAGATCGGCTTCTGCTTCGTTTACTCCCGCAAATGGAACAGCGTATTCAAATTTACAAGATGGCTACTATGGTTCTGTTTTGGAATCGTCTCTCGAATTTAATCTTTAAAATTCTATGGAATCTGCACTTGCTTTATGCAGTTTATTACTTTGGTAAGTAATTTAATAATAGCTGATTACTTTTCTGTATGTATTTTTAATATTACATGTATAACTTTAATATAAACAGCTTTTAATTAATTAAAAAATTTCTTCTAGTTGATAATCAATTAATACATACGATGTTAATTGCTCTGCGACCAGGAACATAAGAGAGTGAATAGATCTTAACTGCTCTACTACCAAAAACATAAGAGAGAGTAATCATGGATTCTCCGGCCTTTTATAGCTTCTTGGAAAAAAACAAAAAAATGACGTCATCGGATTTCAACTGTTCGAATTTCAGAAAAAAATAACCTACATTTCCGAAAATCCAGGTAATAAATTCACAATTCTGATAATACCTTTGATAACGTACAGATAGATCTCATCCTTATATTTGCTTAAATTCTGTTTGTATAATTTTCTAAGTACTTTTTCCTAGGAAATTTTAGATTCAAAATACACAACTTCCTTGAGCTGTCAACTTATTTTAGACTTTCAAATTTTGAATTAACACTAGCTATTATATTTAAAATTACTCTAAATCCACTTAACTAGTACTATTTTAACTGATAACTTACTATTTTAACCCTAACAACTACAATTTAAACTTTTAAAAGATTTTGTTATTTGTATTACTTATACCTTATATAAGCTGATATTTTCTGTGTTATCAAAGGTTAACATTTTAAAATTTATATAAAAAACTTCCTCAATTATCCTACATACTTTTTGTTACATAAATTGTCATTTGTTAATGTTTATAAACTAAGTTTTTCAATATCTATTTCACTATATATTCTTAAAATGTTCAATCAAAAGTTTATGTGATTATGTTCAACACTGTCGATATGGGAATTAGTTTAATGTATTTCACCACACCTGCTACATGTTTATAATTAATCTTGTGTCTTTTTTAGGTACTCACAATCTATTGGTATATTTGTTTGTACAATATCGAAGACTTTGATTTTGTAAGTACTTCCTTTTTACAATATTAATTTAAATATTTTACTAACTAAAATTACATGTTGATTTCTTAAACATGTGGAAACCATTAACACTTTTTGATTTTTATTTTCTTTTTATTGTTTCAGATTAAACTGAGAATTTTGAAAAAAAAACTAGGTGAAAAGTGAATTGTTATAATGAAAATGCATTCATTATGGATTGGAAAATTTTGATTGTGATACAATAATTGAATATGGATCCTATACAAGATAAGATGTCAAATACACTCTTTATTTATTTGAATGTTTGTAATTGAAGAGTAAATATTGAAAATTTAAGATGTACTAAAGAAAAAGTAACTGCAGATTCAATTAAACTTATTAAGATATCCCTTTTTTGTAAATTATTGTGGTAAGTAACTTTAATTCTATTTTGTTCATTTACTAATGTGTATTGTTTATTTTTACATGTTGACTTTCCAATATGACTACCTACCCTATATTGGCTTTTATCTTATAATGTTTGTTTATTATTATCAGATATGTAAGTTATACTACTTTGTTTTAGTGTAACTGTAGAGATACTGTTTGTTTATACAAATTCATACTAATTATATTATTTTTAGGTCAGAAGATTCATCTCATTTTCTAACAAGATGTATCTACTAAGTCCAAATGAAAACCTGTTGTGACCAGAGAATATTGTTTATTTTGTGGCTTTTACTGTGATATTATGACCAAATTTATGATGTAATCAAGTTTATACTGTACTCAAGACAATACTTCTTGTAGTGACTTCATTTTCGTTATGAGTTTTTATCTTTTATTTGATTTCTGTCATTCATTAAATGTCAATTTTGATGGATCAGAAATATTGCAATAATATGCCTGAATTCTTATGGCCTTGGCGGAGAAGGGAGTAGAACACAGAACCAACCGGCCTCAGTTTGTTTGAACACGTCAGCCAAGTTTTAAGAATCACGTCTAGTAAATTTTGTTTAGAGATGTTGGGTTCCCCGGAAGACGGTTGCCAAGAGAAATTTATTTATATAATATAATAAATTATACTTTTTCAAAAATAAAATTTTATATTATATCTTTATAAAATAAACGTTAATTTTGGTCTGCAGAAGCTTGAGATATAAAATTGTTTTGCATTTGATGTTTTGACATTTAACTGAAACAGCTCCACATTTTTGGTGACCCCGACGTAAGCTGAGCATCATTTCATCCATTCGTAAATCTATTAGAAGACTGTGTGAAGAGAAGAGCAGAACGTGCCACGTCTGAAATCATCTAAAGATCGCCGATTTTTCGAGGTGTTTTCTCTGTAAGCTGATTTCGCTGTGCTTGTAGAGCACCACCCTGTAAATTATTTTTGGGTAAGCAATTTTTTCTGATTTGTCATTTTTGTCATTTTTTAGGTGACAGATTTTTCAAACTTGATAAAATGAACGAAAATACGAATATTGATGATATTAAACACGTGAGGTTGACTCCTTTTCATAATACTAACCCAGATTTATGGTTTCTACAGGCAGAAAGTCAATTTTTCATTAATAAAATTAATTCTGATAAAAGCAAATTCCTGGTTTTATCAAATTTACCAATGGATATTTTTAGCAATATTACCGATCTAGCTAATGATCCCCCAGTTATTAATATGTATGATACCTTAAAGAAAACTATTATTGAGAGGTTGAGCTTAAGCAATGAAAAACGTCTAGAAAAATTAATTTCTAACTCAGAAATTGCCGATAGAAAGCCTTCAGACTTCTATCGAGAACTTGAAAGGTTAGCGGGAGATAATCAAATTATTAACCAAGACTTGTTGTTGAGGCTTTGGAAGAGACGTCTTCCAAAATATGTTATGATTGCTATCACTGTTTCTGGTAAGAGTCACAAAAAAGAAATTTTAGAACTAGCGGACAATATTTGGGAAAGTTCACAAACCTCTAATAACGGTAATATTTATGGTATCAATTTGAATGAAGGTAGTTCATCTTTTAATACAATTTTTCAGAATTTACAGACAATTTTCAGAAAATGTTTGACAAAATGTTTGATAAGCAAAATAAATTAGAGGCAGAAATTAATTTGTTAAAAAATGAGGGTTTACATAGAAATCACGAAGAAACTCGATGTAATTCTTGTAGAACTAGGTCCAAAAGTAGAGATAGATTAAATAATCGAACACCAAATAGACCTTTGTGTAATGATCATTATAAATTTGGTAAGAAAGCAAAGAAATGTGCTGGGCCTTCTTGTCTCATGTATGAGTATTTTAACGTTGACGGATCAAAAAACGAGTAAATTTTTCAACAGTAAATAATTTAGGTGAAGATGTTTCAAAAAGATTGTTTATTTATGATAAAACGAATAATTTGGAATATCTTTGTGATTCCGGAGCTGATATAAGTTGTGTCCCTTATAAACTTTTCTGTGGAGCGAAAAAAGACGATGTAGTTCTTACATCTGCGTCCGGACATCATATTTCAACGTATGGAAAAAAACTGATCAAAGTTGATTTGGGTTTAAGGAGGTTTTTCCCTTTTACTTTTATGATTGCTGATGTTTCCCGTCCTATTATTGGCGCGGATTTTCTTTTTCGTTATGGTATTTTGATTGATATTAAAAATAAATGCCTAATTGATAATGAAACTTCAGTTAAATCTATTGGTCGTATTATAGAAACTATAGATATTTCACCTAGATTATTCGCTGTTGAAAACAAATATACCGAACTTTTTAAGAAATATTCCCAAATTTTTTCATCTCCTGATTTCTTTAAGCCTGTGGTGCACAATGTTAAGCATTATATTGTTACTGAAGGTCATCTTCCTTATAACAAACCCCGTCGTTTAGATTCTGCAAGATTGAAAATTGCAAAAAAGAGTTTGACAATATGATTGAGTTAGGGATTTGTCGACCCTCCTCGTCCCCAGTTACATCACCATTGCATATGGTTCCAAAGAAGGATTGCGACGACTGGAGACCTTGTGGAGACTACCGGCAACTTAATTCAATTACAGTTCCTGATAGATATCCTTTAACTCTTCTTTCAGATGTTAATAACAAAATGCAGAATTGTAAGATTTTCTCGAAAGTTGATCTTGTTAGGGCTTATCACCAAATTCCAGTTGCTGAAGAAGATGTTTTTAAAACTGCAATCACAACACCTTTTGGTAGTTTCGAGTTTACCAGGATGCCTTTTGGTTTAAGGAATGCAGGTCAAACTTTCCAAAGGTTTATCAACGAGGTTACTAGAGGGTTAGATTTTATTTTTGTTTACCTTGATGACGTGGTCATTTTTAGTGAAAATGAAAAAATGCATTTACATCATTTAGACGAATTATTTAAAAGGTTAAATTCATATGGCGTAAATGTCAAACATTCAAAATGTATTTTTGGAGTTGAAAAGATAACTTTTCTTGGTTACACCATTTCTTCAGAAGGTATTTTGCCGTCTGAAGAGAAAGTTAAAGATATTATTAATTTTGCTAGACCCAGCACATTAAAGAAATTACAAAGGTTTATTGGTATGGTCAATTTTTACCACAAATTTATACGTAATTTTGCTGAAACATTAAGCCCTTTACATGATTTTGTAGCTTATTTGGACAGAAATAAGATCAAATCTTTCGATTCATGGCCGGAAGCTTGTGATCGGAGTTTCAATGAGGCGAAAGATCTTTTAGTTAAAGCATCTCTTTTATCGCATCCTTCGGAAGGAGCGAAGTTGTCTTTAACAACAGATGCTTCAAGCATTGCAATAGGTAGTGTCTTAGAGCAGACTGTCGATGGTGTGACAAAGCCGATAGCTTTTTACTCTAAAAAATTAACTAAGTCTCAATTAAAATATTCGGTTTTTGATAAGGAATTATTTGCAATTTATGTTTCCATCCGTCATTTTAGACATTATTTAGAACATAACCCAAATTTTGCAGTATTTACTGATCATCGTCCGATTGAGAAGGCTATTTTTTCAAAATCCGAGAAAAGTCCTAGACAGTTTAGGTATATAGAGTACATTTTGCAGTTCACAAGCAACATTAAGTTTGTAGGGGGTAAGAACGTAGTTGTAGCAGATTTTTTAAGTAGATTAGAAGTGGATACCGTACAGCAAAATCCCGTTTATAATAGCAATGATATCAGTTCAGAATTATTTAATATTTCTGATATAGATTTACAGTTAGGTTTAGATTTAGAAGAGCTCGCGAATGCTCAAGCAACGGACAATGAGTTAAATTCATTACTTTGCCAAGCGAATGGAAATAATAAAAGTAAGAGAGCAGTTTTACGTAAAATAGCAACTAATATTCCAAACGTGAGCATTTGGTGTGAATTTTCCCATAAAGGAAAACGGCCTTATATACCTAAAGATTTACGCTATCACATCTTTAAAAAGATGCATGGTTTGTCTCATCCGGGTATAAGAGCTTCGCAAAAATTGATTAATTCTCGTTTCTTTTGGCCAAGAATGAATAAAGAGATTTGTCTTTGGGCCAGAACTTGTTTTAATTGTCAGAAAAGTAAAGTTTGTAGACATACTAAATCTGAAGTTGGAAATTTTGAAATCCCTAGAGGACGATTTCTTAATATTCATATCGATATCGTAGGTCCGTTAAAAGTTTCGGGTAATTGTAGCTATATTCTAACTGTTATTGATCGCTGTACAAGATGGGTAGAGGCATATCCAATGAAAAGTGTTACAGCTGATGATGTTATTAAGGTTTTAATAAATCAATTCATTTCCAGATTTGGGGTGCCTTTTTCTATCACTCATGATCAGGGTAGGCAATTTGAATCCCATATTTTTAAAGTTTTTAGCAGTAGATTAGTAATTAAGAGTGTTAGAACAACTCCGTATCATCCAGAAGCTAACGGAATAATTGAAAGATTTCACCGTACCCTTAAGTCAGCAATATTGGCTAGAAATAACAGAAATTGGAAAGATGAACTTCCTTTAATCTTATTAGGTATAAGAGCGGCAGTAAAAGAGGATCTTAAATGTTCTTCAGCGGAATTAGTGTATGGACAACCTTTAAGACTTCCTGGTGAATTCTTTTTAGATTCTTGTGAGGATGTGGACTCATATCCTATCCTTTGTAGATTACGCGAAACATTTGGGAATTTGAAAGTTTCTCAGGTTGTCCGTCACGGTTCAGCTAAGACTTTTGTTTCTCCAGAGCTTGAGAAAGCGGAATTTGTTTTTGTTAAAGTTCCCGGTATTAAACCTTCTTTAACGCCTCCTTATGAGGGCCCCTTTAAAGTAGTTAAAAGAAGTGATAAACTTTTTACTATCTTGAAGGAGAATAAAGAAGTTATTATAAATATTGATAAAGTTAAACCTGCCTTTTTGTTAGTAGATGATATGGAGCATAAATCCGTAGATGTTTCAAAGAAAGTTTCATTTATATTAAATTGACCCCTTGTTTAATTTTTTTTTTTTGGGGGGGAAGATGTGTAGTGACTTCATTTTCGTTATGAGTTTTTATCTTTTATTTGATTTCTGTCATTCATTAAATGTCAATTTTGATGGATCAGAAATATTGCAATAATATGCCTGAATTCTTATGGCCTTGGCGGAGAAGGGAGTAGAACACAGAACCAACCGGCCTCAGTTTGTTTGAACACGTCAGCCAAGTTTTAAGAATCACGTCTAGTAAATTTTGTTTAGAGATGTTGGGTTCCCCGGAAGACGGTTGCCAAGAGAAATTTATTTATATAATATAATAAATTATACTTTTTCAAAAATAAAATTTTATATTATATCTTTATAAAATAAACGTTAATTTTGGTCTGCAGAAGCTTGAGATATAAAATTGTTTTGCATTTGATGTTTTGACATTTAACTGAAACAGCTCCACACTTCTTTTTGGGTAATTACATGGTTTAAGAAGAAAAGTGTATTTCATTATGCATATCCTTTTTTTTTTTATTAATCCATTAGTGTAATGGCTATGATGGATGCTTAAAAGGTAAGTTTTGTTTTTATTAGTAATAATGATCCATTACAATTTCCCCCAATTTAATTTTAATAAATTATTTTACACTAATAATTTTTTTAAAATTTAATTAATTTGAAATTTTTACTTATGTTTCTCTATCGACAAGTTCCTTATTATAGGAAATTGTTTTCAAACTACTTCTTAGTTCTATTTCCATCTTTTATTGCCTTAATCTGAAATTTAATTTATCTAGATTGTCATTTTAGATTTAATTTTGTTTATCTACCAATTTCTATTCGATAAATCACTACCTATACTATAATTGTTATTTTTTAACTTGACTTAATTTCATCTAATCACTATATACCTATCTCAAAAAAAAATTAAATGTTATAAGTCCTATTCTATTTGTTTAATCTTAATATCTAAAAATATCATACACATCAGTGTGGGATGTGGAATGTGTGTCATAATGCCATTTTTCAAAATGTTTAATTACTATACAAATTCTATCTCTATGCAAAACAAACTATAACTTATACTTCTATGTAATAAAAAAAAAATTGTTATTCAACATGTTTATTTTAATTTTATGTGTGTTTTAATGTTTCCTAAATTAATCTACAACTAACCCTACTTTTTGTGTTTTTAAATTTCTTTCTTTTTTTGAAATTTTTCCCCCTATTATAATTAAATTCTCTTAAATGTATTGTCACTTGATAGTGGATTTGTTTCACTTCCCCCAAAAATATTTAATGAATTGCTCCTCAAAATCTTTAATGTTATTAATAGATTGTTCTTTATTACAGAACCATAGCAACGGATGTCCAACTAGCATGCTTCTAATTATTAGTTTTTGATCATTTATATTCCTTATATTATTTAATTTATTTTTAATTATATTAATAAAGTTTTTCGGGTGTATATTATTAACATTCCCATCAAACTTGATTCCTAAATCCTGGACATTGTTTCCATAAATGATGGTATTACCTTCTCCTATTTTTCTTCTGAACTCTTCTAATTCTATTCCTATTTCTCCTTTTAATTTTTCAAAACTTTCTTCTTGTTTTTCCCCATGAACTTTTAAATCTTCAATTTCCTTTTCTATTATCTCTTCCACTACTTGTATGTTTCTGCTTGTCTTCGTTACTTCATTTTCCAAATTTGTTATTTTATCATTGTTTGCTTTAATTTTCTTTTTGTTTTCTTTTACTTCCAATCCTAATTCATTTTCTTTCTTCTTCAGACTTTCTATTTGTATGTCTTGTCTATTTTCCACTTCCATTATTCTTCCAATCATTTCATTTCTGATTTCTTCTTTTGTGTCCTTCATTTTTTGTTCAGCCACTTTTAGTTCTTGTCGAATTCTTTTAATTTCATTTAAACTTTCTTTTCTTCCTTCATCTATCTTCTTTTCCATATTCTTTAGCTCTTGTTTCATTTCCATTTTAATTTCTTCTTTGTTTGCATTTAAATCCTTTTTTAATTCTTTTATTTCTTCTCTATTTTCATCACATTTTTTGTTCATCTCCATTAGAAACTTTATAATTGCATCATCATTTCTTTCTGCACTCTTGGTTTCCTGTACCTTTTGTTGTCCTGGTTCTTGTTGTTCTTTTTCTTTTCCTGTTTCCTCTTGTTCATGTTGATTTCCTTCTTTTTCTTGTCCTTGCTCTGTTACAAAATCTCCAGCACCTCTGTTTCTTTCTTCATACACTGGTGTTTCCATCTCAGCTTTATCTCTCTGATCTATTACTTCTTCTTCTTTTGCTTCTCCTAGCTGTTTTCCGTCTCTAAGAACCATTTTCTTATCCGCCATGTTGTCGTTGTTTAATTTTTAAGTTATTATTTAATTTATTTTATTTATAAGAATACGATTTTTGCGAGCCCCACGTTGGTTGCGACAATTTATTATGATTTTCAATTTGGGTATACTGATTTAGATTTATTTTAGTCTTTATTTTTAAATATCCCACGTTGGTATTGTCAATTTATAATGTTTTAAATTTTGTCTATACTGATTTAAATTTGGCTATAGTTTATTTTACCTAACAGCTAAAGAAGTTTATTATTTAGATATGTTTTTATTTGTTTGATTATGATAATCAAAATTTTTGTTTGTTTTATTGGTTTTTTCAAATATTTTAATTGAATTTGATGATTTAATATTATTTAATTTTATATACAGTTTACTTTTTCCTTTTTTTTTTAAGTTTGGGCGCCTTGTCAGAAGTTCAAACTAGCTCAGTTTACTTAATTTTAAAGTTGAAATTTAAAGTCTGACTCTCATCTTGGGTAGGATTCAAATTAAATATTGTTTAATAACTAATACACAATAAATTTAATGTCAAGTACTTCAAAAAAAAAAATTATTAATTGGTTTTCACACGTTCAGTACAAATAAATAACAAATATTCGGATATGAAAAAATGGAGATGATATACAAAATATTAATTTACAATTGCAAATAATTAAAAACAAAAATACAAATCCTTAATTATCGGACGTACCTTGTATAACAGAGTTTTTCAAATATTGTCCTTGTCATGCGCAACGTAACAAAACTGAGATCGGCTTCTGCTTCGTTTACTCCCGCAAATGGAACAGCGTATTTAAATTTACAAGATGGCTACTATGGTTCTGTTTTGGAAGCGTCTCTCGAATTTAATCTTTAAAATTCTATGGAATCTGCACTTGCTTTATGCAGTTTATTACTTTGGTAAGTAATTTAATAATAGCTGATTACTTTTCTGTATGTATTTTTAATATTACATGTATAACTTTAATATAAACAGCTTTTAATTAATTAAAAAAATTTCTTCTAGTTGATAATCAATTAATACATACGATGTTAATTGCTCTGCGACCAGGAACATAAGAGAGTGAATAGATCTTAACTGCTCTACTACCAAAAACATAAGAGAGAGTAATCATGGATTCTCCGGCCTTTTATAGCTTCTTGGAAAAAAACAAAAAAATGACGTCATCGGATTTCAACTGTTCGAATTTCAGAAAAAAATAACCTACATTTCCGAAAATCCAGGTAATAAATTCACAATTCTGATAATACCTTTGATAACGTACAGATAGATCTCATCCTTATATTTGCTTAAATTCTGTTTGTATAATTTTCTAAGTACTTTTTCCTAGGAAATTTTAGATTCAAAATACACAACTTCCTTGAGCTGTCAACTTATTTTAGACTTTCAAATTTTGAATTAACACTAGCTATTATATTTAAAATTACTCTAAATCCACTTAACTAGTACTATTTTAACTGATAACTTACTATTTTAACCCTAACAACTACAATTTAAACTTTTAAAAGATTTTGTTATTTGTATTACTTATACCTTATATAAGCTGATATTTTCTGTGTTATCAAAGGTTAACATTTTAAAATTTATATAAAAAACTTCCTCAATTATCCTACATACTTTTTGTTACATAAATTGTCATTTGTTAATGTTTATAAACTAAGTTTTTCAATATCTATTTCACTATATATTCTTAAAATGTTCAATCAAAAGTTTATGTGATTATGTTCAACACTGTCGATATGGGAATTAGTTTAATGTATTTCACCACACCTGCTACATGTTTATAATTAATCTTGTGTCTTTTTTAGGTACTCACAATCTATTGGTATATTTGTTTGTACAATATCGAAGACTTTGATTTTGTAAGTACTTCCTTTTTACAATATTAATTTAAATATTTTACTAACTAAAATTACATGTTGATTTCTTAAACATGTGGAAACCATTAACACTTTTTGATTTTTATTTTCTTTTTATTGTTTCAGATTAAACTGAGAATTTTGAAAAAAAACTAGGTGAAAAGTGAATTGTTATAATGAAAATGCATTCATTATGGATTGGAAAATTTTGATTGTGATACAATAATTGAATATGGATCCTATACAAGATAAGATGTCAAATACACTCTTTATTTATTTGAATGTTTGTAATTGAAGAGTAAATATTGAAAATTTAAGATGTACTAAAGAAAAAGTAACTGCAGATTCAATTAAACTTATTAAGATATCCCTTTTTTGTAAATTATTGTGGTAAGTAACTTTAATTCTATTTTGTTCATTTACTAATGTGTATTGTTTATTTTTACATGTTGACTTTCCAATATGACTACCTACCCTATATTGGCTTTTATCTTATAATGTTTGTTTATTATTATCAGATATGTAAGTTATACTACTTTGTTTTAGTGTAACTGTAGAGATACTGTTTGTTTATACAAATTCATACTAATTATATTATTTTTAGGTCAGAAGATTCATCTCATTTTCTAACAAGATGTATCTACTAAGTCCAAATGAAAACCTGTTGTGACCAGAGAATATTGTTTATTTTGTGGCTTTTACTGTGATATTATGACCAAATTTATGATATAATCAAGTTTATACTGTACTCAAGACAATACTTCTTTTTGGGTAATTACATGGTTTAAGAAGAAAAGTGTATTTCATTATGCATATCCTTTTTTTTTTTTATTAATCCATTAGTGTAATGGCTATGATGGATGCTTAAAAGGTAAGTTTTGTTTTTATTAGTAATAATGATCCATTACAATTTCCCCCAATTTAATTTTAATAAATTATTTTACACTAATAATTTTTTAAAATTTAATTAATTTGAAATTTTTACTTATGTTTCTCTATCGACAAGTTCCTTATTATAGGAAATTGTTTTCAAACTACTTCTTAGTTCTATTTCCATCTTTTATTGCCTTAATCTGAAATTTAATTTATCTAGATTGTCATTTTAGATTTAATTTTGTTTATCTACCAATTTCTATTCGATAAATCACTACCTATACTATAATTGTTATTTTTTTAACTTGACTTAATTTCATCTAATCACTATATACCTATCTCAAAAAAAAATTAAATGTTATAAGTCCTATTCTATTTGTTTAATCTTAATATCTAAAAATATCATACACATCAGTGTGGGATGTGGAATGTGTGTCATAATGCCATTTTTCAAAATGTTTAATTACTATACAAATTCTATCTCTATGCAAAACAAACTATAACTTATACTTCTATGTAATAAAAAAAAAATTGTTATTCAACATGTTTATTTTAATTTTATGTGTGTTTTAATGTTTCCTAAATTAATCTACAACTAACCCTACTTTTTGTGTTTTTAAATTTCTTTCTTTTTTTGAAATTTTTCCCCCTATTATAATTAAATTCTCTTAAATGTATTGTCACTTGATAGTGGATTTGTTTCACTTCCCCCCAAAAATATTTAATGAATTGCTCCTCAAAATCTTTAATGTTATTAATAGATTGTTCTTTATTACAGAACCATAGCAACGGATGTCCAACTAGCATGCTTCTAATTATTAGTTTTTGATCATTTATATTCCTTATATTATTTAATTTATTTTTAATTATATTAATAAAGTTTTTCGGGTGTATATTATTAACATTCCCATCAAACTTGATTCCTAAATCCTGGACATTGTTTCCATAAATGATGGTATTACCTTCTCCTATTTTTCTTCTGAACTCTTCTAATTCTATTCCTATTTCTCCTTTTAATTTTTCAAAACTTTCTTCTTGTTTTTCCCCATGAACTTTTAAATCTTCAATTTCCTTTTCTATTATCTCTTCCACTACTTGTATGTTTCTGCTTGTCTTCGTTACTTCATTTTCCAAATTTGTTATTTTATCATTGTTTGCTTTAATTTTCTTTTTGTTTTCTTTTACTTCCAATCCTAATTCATTTTCTTTCTTCTTTAGACTTTCTATTTGTATGTCTTGTCTATTTTCCACTTCCATTATTCTTCCAATCATTTCATTTCTGATTTCTTCTTTTGTGTCCTTCATTTTTTGTTCAGCCACTTTTAGTTCTTGTCGAATTCTTTTAATTTCATTTAAACTTTCTTTTCTTCCTTCATCTATCTTCTTTTCCATATTCTTTAGCTCTTGTTTCATTTCCATTTTAATTTCTTCTTTGTTTGCATTTAAATCCTTTTTTAATTCTTTTATTTCTTCTCTATTTTCATCACATTTTTTGTTCATCTCCATTAGAAACTTCATAATTGCATCATCATTTCTTTCTGCACTCTTGGTTTCCTGTACCTTTTGTTGTCCTGGTTCTTGTTGTTCTTTTTCTTTTCCTGTTTCCTCTTGTTCATGTTGATTTCCTTCTTTTTCTTGTCCTTGCTCTATTACAAAATCTCCAGCACCTCTGTTTCTTTCTTCATACACTGGTGTTTCCATCTCAGCTTTATCTCTCTGATCTATTACTTCTTCTTCTTTTGCTTCTCCTAGCTGTTTTCCGTCTCTAAGAACCATTTTCTTATCCGCCATGTTGTCGTTGTTTAATTTTTAAGTTATTATTTAATTTATTTTATTTATGAGAATACGATTTTTGCGAGCCCCACGTTGGTTGCGACAATTTATTATGATTTTCAATTTGGGTATACTGATTTAGATTTATTTTAGTCTTTATTTTTAAATATCCCACGTTGGTATTGTCAATTTATAATGTTTTAAATTTTGTCTATACTGATTTAAATTTGGCTATAGTTTATTTTACCTAACAGCTAAAGAAGTTTATTATTTAGATATGTTTTTATTTGTTTGATTATGATAATCAAAATTTTTGTTTGTTTTATTGGTTTTTTCAAATATTTTAATTGAATTTGATGATTTAATATTATTTAATTTTATATACAGTTTACTTTTTCCTTTTTTTTTTTAAGTTTGGGCGCCTTGTCAGAAGTTCAAACTAGCTCAGTTTACTTAATTTTAAAGTTGAAATTTAAAGTCTGACTCTTATCTTGGGTAGGATTCAAATTAAATATTGTTTAATAACTAATACACAATAAATTTAATGTCAAGTACTTCAAAAAAAAAATTATTAATTGGTTTTCACACGTTCAGTACAAATAAATAACAAATATTCGGATATGAAAAAATGGAGATGATATACAAAATATTAATTTACAATTGCAAATAATTAAAAACAAAAATACAAATCCTTAATTATCGGACGTACCTTGTATAACAGAGTTTTTCAAATATTGTCCTTGTCATGCGCAACGTAACAAAACTGAGATCGGCTTCTGCTTCGTTTACTCCCGCAAATGGAACAGCGTATTCAAATTTACAAGATGGCTACTATGGTTCTGTTTTGGAAGCGTCTCTCGAATTTAATCTTTAAAATTCTATGGAATCTGCACTTGCTTTATGCAGTTTATTACTTTGGTAAGTAATTTAATAATAGCTGATTACTTTTCTGTATGTATTTTTAATATTACATGTATAACTTTAATATAAACAGCTTTTAATTAATTAAAAAAATTTCTTCTAGTTGATAATCAATTAATACATACGATGTTAATTGCTCTGCGACCAGGAACATAAGAGAGTGAATAGATCTTAACTGCTCTACTACCAAAAACATAAGAGAGAGTAATCATGGATTCTCCGGCCTTTTATAGCTTCTTGGAAAAAAACAAAAAAATGACGTCATCGGATTTCAACTGTTCGAATTTCAGAAAAAAATAACCTACATTTCCGAAAATCCAGGTAATAAATTCACAATTCTGATAATACCTTTGATAACGTACAGATAGATCTCATCCTTATATTTGCTTAAATTCTGTTTGAATAATTTTCTAAGTACTTTTTCCTAGGAAATTTTAGATTCAAAATACACAACTTCCTTGAGCTGTCAACTTATTTTAGACTTTCAAATTTTGAATTAACACTAGCTATTATATTTAAAATTACTCTAAATCCACTTAACTAGTACTATTTTAACTGATAACTTACTATTTTAACCCTAACAACTACAATTTAAACTTTTAAAAGATTTTGTTATTTGTATTACTTATACCTTATATAAGCTGATATTTTCTGTGTTATCAAAGGTTAACATTTTAAAATTTATATAAAAAACTTCCTCAATTATCCTACATACTTTTTGTTACATAAATTGTCATTTGTTAATGTTTATAAACTAAGTTTTTCAATATCTATTTCACTATATATTCTTAAAATGTTCAATCAAAAGTTTATGTGATTATGTTCAACACTGTCGATATGGGAATTAGTTTAATGTATTTCACCACACCTGCTACATGTTTATAATTAATCTTGTGTCTTTTTTAGGTACTCACAATCTATTGGTATATTTGTTTGTACAATATCGAAGACTTTGATTTTGTAAGTACTTCCTTTTTACAATATTAATTTAAATATTTTAGTAACTAAAATTACATGTTGATTTCTTAAACATGTGGAAACCATTAACACTTTTTGATTTTTATTTTCTTTTTATTGTTTCAGATTAAACTGAGAATTTTGAAAAAAAACTAGGTGAAAAGTGAATTGTTATAATGAAAATGCATTCATTATGGATTGGAAAATTTTGATTGTGATACAATAATTGAATATGGATCCTATACAAGATAAGATGTCAAATACACTCTTTATTTATTTGAATGTTTGTAATTGAAGAGTAAATATTGAAAATTTAAGATGTACTAAAGAAAAAGTAACTGCAGATTCAATTAAACTTATTAAGATATCCCTTTTTTGTAAATTATTGTGGTAAGTAACTTTAATTCTATTTTGTTCATTTACTAATGTGTATTGTTTATTTTTACATGTTGACTTTCCAATATGACTACCTACCCTATATTGGCTTTTATCTTATAATGTTTGTTTATTATTATCAGATATGTAAGTTATACTACTTTGTTTTAGTGTAACTGTAGAGATACTGTTTGTTTATACAAATTCATACTAATTATATTATTTTTTAGGTCAGAAGATTCATCTCATTTTCTAACAAGATGTATCTACTAAGTCCAAATGAAAACCTGTTGTGACCAGAGAATATTGTTTATTTTGTGGCTTTTACTGTGATATTATGACCAAATTTATGATATAATCAAGTTTATACTGTACTCAAGACAATACTTCTTTTTGGGTAATTACATGGTTTAAGAAGAAAAGTGTATTTCATTATGCATATCCTTTTTTTTTATTAATCCATTAGTGTAATGGCTATGATGGATGCTTAAAAGGTAAGTTTTGTTTTTATTAGTAATAATGATCCATTACAATTTCCCCCAATTTAATTTTAATAAATTATTTTACACTAATAATTTTTTAAAATTTAATTAATTTGAAATTTTTACTTATGTTTCTCTATCGACAAGTTCCTTATTATAGGAAATTGTTTTCAAACTACTTCTTAGTTCTATTTCCATCTTTTATTGCCTTAATCTGAAATTTAATTTATCTAGATTGTCATTTTAGATTTAATTTTGTTTATCTACCAATTTCTATTCGATAAATCACTACCTATACTATAATTGTTATTTTTTTAACTTGACTTAATTTCATCTAATCACTATATACCTATCTCAAAAAAAATTAAATGTTATAAGTCCTATTCTATTTGTTTAATCTTAATATCTAAAAATATCATACACATCAGTGTGGGATGTGGAATGTGTGTCATAATGCCATCTATTTTTCAAAATGTTTAATTACTATACAAATTCTATCTCTATGCAAAACAAACTATAACTTATACTTCTATGTAATAAAAAAAATTGTTATTCAACATGTTTATTTTAATTTTATGTGTGTTTTAATGTTTCCTAAATTAATCTACAACTAACCCTACTTTTTGTGTTTTTAAATTTCTTTCTTTTTTTGAAATTTTTCCCCCTATTATAATTAAATTCTCTTAAATGTATTGTCACTTGATAGTGGATTTGTTTCACTTCCCCCCAAAAATATTTAATAAATTGCTCCTCAAAATCTTTAATGTTATTAATAGATTGTTCTTTATTACAGAACCATAGCAACGGATGTCCAACTAGCATGCTTCTAATTATTAGTTTTTGATCATTTATATTCCTTATATTATTTAATTTATTTTTAATTATATTAATAAAGTTTTTCGGGTGTATATTATTAACATTCCCATCAAACTTGATTCCTAAATCCTGGACATTGTTTCCATAAATGATGGTATTACCTTCTCCTATTTTTCTTCTGAACTCTTCTAATTCTATTCCTATTTCTCCTTTTAATTTTTCAAAACTTTCTTCTTGTTTTTCCCCATGAACTTTTAAATCTTCAATTTCCTTTTCTATTATCTCTTCCACTACTTGTATGTTTCTGCTTGTCTTCGTTACTTCATTTTCCAAATTTGTTATTTTATCATTGTTTGCTTTAATTTTCTTTTTGTTTTCTTTTACTTCCAATCCTAATTCATTTTCTTTCTTCTTCAGACTTTCTATTTGTATGTCTTGTCTATTTTCCACTTCCATTATTCTTCCAATCATTTCATTTCTGATTTCTTCTTTTGTGTCCTTCATTTTTTGTTCAGCCACTTTTAGTTCTTGTCGAATTCTTTTAATTTCATTTAAACTTTCTTTTCTTCCTTCATCTATCTTCTTTTCCATATTCTTTAGCTCTTGTTTCATTTCCATTTTAATTTCTTCTTTGTTTGCATTTAAATCCTTTTTTAATTCTTTTTATTTCTTCTCTATTTTCATCACATTTTTTGTTCATCTCCATTAGAAACTTCATAATTGCATCATCATTTCTTTCTGCACTCTTGGTTTCCTGTACCTTTTGTTGTCCTGGTTCTTGTTGTTCTTTTTCTTTTCCTGTTTCCTCTTGTTCATGTTGATTTCCTTCTTTTTCTTGTCCTTGCTCTGTTACAAAATCTCCAGCACCTCTGTTTCTTTCTTCATACACTGGTGTTTCCATCTCAGCTTTATCTCTCTGATCTATTACTTCTTCTTCTTTTGCTTCTCCTAGCTGTTTTCCGTCTCTAAGAACCATTTTCTTATCCGCCATGTTGTCGTTGTTTAATTTTTAAGTTATTATTTAATTTATTTTATTTATGAGAATACGATTTTTGCGAGCCCCACGTTGGTTGCGACAATTTATTATGATTTTCAATTTGGGTATACTGATTTAGATTTATTTTAGTCTTTATTTTTAAATATCCCACGTTGGTATTGTCAATTTATAATGTTTTAAATTTTGTCTATACTGATTTAAATTTGGCTATAGTTTATTTTACCTAACAGCTAAAGAAGTTTATTATTTAGATATGTTTTTATTTGTTTGATTATGATAATCAAAATTTTTGTTTGTTTTATTGGTTTTTTCAAATATTTTAATTGAATTTGATGATTTAATATTATTTAATTTTATATACAGTTTACTTTTTCCTTTTTTTTTTTAAGTTTGGGCCCCTTGTCAGAAGTTCAAACTAGCTCAGTTTACTTAATTTTAAAGTTGAAATTTAAAGTCTGACTCTCATCTTGGGTAGGATTCAAATTAAATATTGTTTAATAACTAATACACAATAAATTTAATGTCAAGTACTTCAAAAAAAAAATTATTAATTGGTTTTCACACGTTCAGTACAAATAAATAACAAATATTCGGATATGAAAAAATGGAGATGATATACAAAATATTAATTTACAATTGCAAATAATTAAAAACAAAAATACAAATCCTTAATTATCGGACGTACCTTGTATAACAGAGTTTTTCAAATATTGTCCTTGTCATGCGCAACGTAACAAAACTGAGATCGGCTTCTGCTTCGTTTACTCCCGCAAATGGAACAGCGTATTCAAATTTACAAGATGGCTACTATGGTTCTGTTTTGGAAGCGTCTCTCGAATTTAATCTTTAAAATTCTATGGAATCTGCACTTGCTTTATGCAGTTTATTACTTTGGTAAGTAATTTAATAATAGCTGATTACTTTTCTGTATGTATTTTTAATATTACATGTATAACTTTAATATAAACAGCTTTTAATTAATTAAAAAAAATTTCTTCTAGTTGATAATCAATTAATACATACGATGTTAATTGCTCTGCGACCAGGAACATAAGAGAGTGAATAGATCTTAACTGCTCTACTACCAAAAACATAAGAGAGAGTAATCATGGATTCTCCGGCCTTTTATAGCTTCTTGGAAAAAAACAAAAAAATGACGTCATCGGATTTCAACTGTTCGAATTTCAGAAAAAAATAACCTACATTTCCGAAAATCCAGGTAATAAATTCACAATTCTGATAATACCTTTGATAACGTACAGATAGATCTCATCCTTATATTTGCTTAAATTCTGTTTGTATAATTTTCTAAGTACTTTTTCCTAGGAAATTTTAGATTCAAAATACACAACTTCCTTGAGCTGTCAACTTATTTTAGACTTTCAAATTTTGAATTAACACTAGCTATTATATTTAAAATTACTCTAAATCCACTTAACTAGTACTATTTTAACTGATAACTTACTATTTTAACCCTAACAACTACAATTTAAACTTTTAAAAGATTTTGTTATTTGTATTACTTATACCTTATATAAGCTGATATTTTCTGTGTTATCAAAGGTTAACATTTTAAAATTTATATAAAAAACTTCCTCAATTATCCTACATACTTTTTGTTACATAAATTGTCATTTGTTAATGTTTATAAACTAAGTTTTTCAATATCTATTTCACTATATATTCTTAAAATGTTCAATCAAAAGTTTATGTGATTATGTTCAACACTGTCGATATGGGAATTAGTTTAATGTATTTCACCACACCTGCTACATGTTTATAATTAATCTTGTGTCTTTTTTAGGTACTCACAATCTATTGGTATATTTGTTTGTACAATATCGAAGACTTTGATTTTGTAAGTACTTCCTTTTACAATATTAATTTAAATATTTTACTAACTAAAATTACATGTTGATTTCTTAAACATGTGGAAACCATTAACACTTTTTGATTTTTATTTTCTTTTTATTGTTTCAGATTAAACTGAGAATTTTGAAAAAACTAGGTGAAAAGTGAATTGTTATAATGAAAATGCATTCATTATGGATTGGAAAATTTTGATTGTGATACAATAATTGAATATGGATCCTATACAAGATAAGATGTCAAATACACTCTTTATTTATTTGAATGTTTGTAATTGAAGAGTAAATATTGAAAATTTAAGATGTACTAAAGAAAAAGTAACTGCAGATTCAATTAAACTTATTAAGATATCCCTTTTTTGTAAATTATTGTGGTAAGTAACTTTAATTCTATTTTGTTCATTTACTAATGTGTATTGTTTATTTTTACATGTTGACTTTCCAATATGACTACCTACCCTATATTGGCTTTTATCTTATAATGTTTGTTTATTATTATCAGATATGTAAGTTATACTACTTTGTTTTAGTGTAACTGTAGAGATACTGTTTGTTTATACAAATTCATACTAATTATATTATTTTTAGGTCAGAAGATTCATCTCATTTTCTAACAAGATGTATCTACTAAGTCCAAATGAAAACCTGTTGTGACCAGAGAATATTGTTTATTTTGTGGCTTTTACTGTGATATTATGACCAAATTTATGATATAATCAAGTTTATACTGTACTCAAGACAATACTTCTTTTTGGGTAATTACATGGTTTAAGAAGAAAAGTGTATTTCATTATGCATATCCTTTTTTTTATTAATCCATTAGTGTAATGGCTATGATGGATGCTTAAAAGGTAAGTTTTGTTTTTATTAGTAATAATGATCCATTACAATACATATATAAAGATTAAAAATTTTAAACCAAGTGACTAATGGCAAAAAACCAATGAAAAAACCTAAACTCAATGTCAGATATTTAAAAAAAAGTTTCATGACGAATCCAGTATAATAAATGCGAAGACAGTACTATGATAAAAAGCAGCAAGGTAGAAAATCTTGGAGAAAACTGCTTAAAAGAAGACAACTATAAAACTATCGGATGAAAATATATGCTAGAGAATTTGCAAAATAGACCAGGGTAGATAGTTTTTGAAACCAACAAAAATCACTGTTGAATGAAACCCATTATAAATGGAGGAAAATATAATAAAAATAAGGAAAAATAAATTACAAGTTGGGAAAGTTATTATTATTTTATTGTGTAAAATTTTGAGCTGTTTATTAAAATTTACATTATTTAAAAACGTAAAAAATTCAAATCAAAACATACCACTATAATTGACAAACCAATAAGTTAATAAAGTCAATATGTAAAAAAAATCTACAATATTTTTAAAAAGTTGTAGAATCTACCTTAAATAATATTTGTATGTGACTATTTGCTGCTGGGAAATTATCAATTGCGCCCAAACCCGCAATAATCTGCCTTTTCGAATTTATTGCAATGTATTCGTATAATAACTAGATAATTGATTTTTAAAAATTGAATTTTAGAGTAAATTAAATTTATTGTACTAACTCTTACTTTTTGGAAGTCCATCTTATTAAGAATAATAAAAAACTTTTCGTTTTAACGTAACTTCCAAGTTACGTTAAAACGGAGAGTTTTTTATTATTCTGAATTTTAGAGAATATCTATTCTTTTCGGGTTTTCGAAGATTTGATTTTGTAAAAGCACTGAGCATTCACTATAAAAAATAGTATAGGTATAAGTATGTAATGTTGTGCAATTTATGTTATTGTTTTATTTCATATTCTATAAACTCTTTTTTAATAAATGTGTTGTGTTCTAGGTACTAATTTTTTGAATGTTTTATTTATTTAACTTAGGTTAGGTTAGGTTATGTACAATTAATAAAATTGTCACATTTAATATGTTCAATATAAAATTATCATAAATTTGAAAATAACAGTACGTTTTCAAATTCTAATATTCTAATGTGCGCAATCGATATGTGCCCTGGCTGCTATTTCAAGATAATTTATGTACCTGAATGACCTACGGTAAATTTTCGCCCTTTGTAAGGTATTTCATAGAGAAGTGGAGACGGTTTAGTGTCCTACCACATACCTGTTATTTCGTAGCAGCTGTTGAAACCGTTAGCCAGTATTGGACAATTAGTATTTACATTATGTTTACATTGGGCTAAAATTTTTAGCGTGGGTCACTCAAGTATATAAATTACCTTAAAACAGCAATAAATATGCATCTACAAATATTATTTAAAGACAACTAGTAAACATATTATGGATGTCTTATTTATTATAATATTATATTATTATAATAAATTAAAACAGTAATCTATTAAATGACTGATAAAATAATAAGTAGGAAAATATTAAAAAGAAAGGCCTTTTAGTTACTATAATAAAGAACTTACTTGATGTTGAATTAAGTTAAATCAACCAATGTTATTTATGCAATGGCAAGTAAGATTATCGAAATACACTAATTATTGAATATCAAGTAAATTCCTTTGTTTTTAAATTATAAAACTTAATTCACTACTACAAAAATTTTCAAAATTTCACAATTTTATCTGACCTTGATGATAAGTCCTGCTTCCTGATTGGTGGAAAAAATCTCTAGTCGCTCTATGAAAAACGGAAACGAACGAAATGATACGTGGAATTTCCGACTTTGGTAAAATGTCGTGTTGTTAGACGATTGGTTTCTTGTGTAATATTATTGTTCTTTGTTCCTCCAAATTGATATAGTTTAGTGTTTGTTGAATTACAGTTCATTTAATTGTATTAATAGTAAGCACTCTTATATTCTTCTTTTTTATCAACCCAAAAATGTTTTCATTTCACTTTTTGATTAGATCTTAATGTCACTTTTGGCACTTTATTTTACTTTTTTTATTACTTTAACGTCACTATTTAACACCTGAATTTAACTACTTTAAAAACTGTTTTTTTACTTTGTTCTAATTGACTGTTCACACTGACTGATCTTCTATGTTTGACTACTAATAATATACTACCCATTTACGACCTCTGTTCAAGTCTTTTTATAGGTTTCAAACTTTCTAGAAACTTCGTGAATGACCATTTTCTAAGAACACTATATGCATCTCTCTCTTTTTTATGTATGAGTAGACATACTCACTTCGTCTATTGTCGTTCATTCCAGAACAAAAATATATTAAAATATATCTGTCTTCTTTTTACACATAATCTGTCTTTATTTACACATAATATAATCAATTTTCTAGTAGGTTTTAAATAACATATTTATGTACAAGATATAATATTGATACATTACATAATATAATTATTTCTAACTTAAAATTCTCTTACAAATACACAAAATATATAATAAAATAATATAATATAATAAAAATTATTTGATTAAGTTATATTAAACAACTTCTGTTGATATTATAATCATTATACTATTGTAGAATATTTAAATATTACAGTATATATATTTTTCTGCCAATGAAAACAACTGATATTTTGACACGTGAATTTTTGATTGATAATTTGGGTGTACATGTCAAAATAAGGGGATAAAATGAATATTTTAAATTAAATAAATTACAGAATATTGGTCATTGGTCATGTAATAAGGTTTTTTGTATAAACTTTTTTTTGAAAGAGATAAAAAAAAATTGGTTATTTAAATTTTTCACATATATTTTGAGGTTATAAAAAAATAAAAAAAGATGTAGATCTTTTTATTGCCTACAACTTTGCGGACGTACAGTTTTACTGCAAATAAAGATAAACTAATTTTTACCCTTAAAAATTCACTCCCTCCCACTTTCCGAAGTCGGCTCGCCCGTAATTTATTTTTCCATTCATTTTTATAACTTTCCCCTCCTTTTCTAATGGGATTAATTCTACTGTGATTTTTGTTCACATTTTATTATTTTTAAAGGCTTCGGCACTGGTTCAAAATAAGTAAATTGTAGATATGTTCGGACAATTAAATCGTTACCGATTGGTAAATTTTGGAATGACTGACTGTGGTGACCAGCGACCCTACACCTTTTGGAATTTACTCTTCCCAAAATCTACAATTCAGAAGTACCATACTGGGAAATCAAAGTTGAGAATAACGAGTTGTCTATCAGCCCCCAAAGTATGGGCATATGATAAATGCAAAAACCCTCTCAGATCCCGGTCTAATAGTCATTAAACTATTACACAATACCTGTTGTCAAATAAAAATATTTCATAAATTGTCTTTATTTGTTTCGTATATATCGTATAATAAGTAAATAATATAAATACGGGCCTGAACAAAGGCCTTATTCCAAAGCTGATGAATTTATTAATGATGCGGTAAGCCTATATCTCAATGTTTAATTTCGTCCTTTATGCCAACTGTTCCACCTACTTTATGTCGGCGCAAGGAACCTCTTAAGGAATGAGAATCACAATTCGGTATAAAGATTAATTGGAGAGCTTATTTGGATTACAAAAAAGAGATTACAAAGTTATGATTAAGAGGTGACGCTTTTATCTGGAACATTTAAGATCATCACTACAAATTTAACTGTATTGATTAAAATAACGAAAATTTGACGGAATTATGTTTAATTCGTCTTATTAAAATCATTCCTATAAAATTAGTTCTAAAATGCTTTTTTTTAATAAATTATAACAAACAAAACTTTATTTATCTAAAAGAGCATTCTTTTCTTTACTACTCTATTTAATTCCCATCATTATTAAGGCACTTGTCGTATCTTGGGAGCAGTTTTTGTATGCCTTCATCAAAGAAGCTTGCCGCCAGACTGGAAAACCACCGCAACACAGACGATTTTACTTCTTTATTTTTCTCCGCTAAATGCGCTTCAAGTGTAGAAACAAATGGTAGTCGCTAGATCAGGAATGTATGGTGGATGGTCCAATTGTTTCCAACCAAATAAAAGACTGAGCTCCTGTTTTAGATTTGCTGAATGTTGACGAGCATTATCGTACAGCATAAAACGACACCTGCACTCAGCATGCTACCCTTTTTTTTAAAGGACTAGTTTAGTAGGATCATATTAATCAAAATGATAGCAATATATATTTAGGATAAGATACCTACTTACTTATATTGGTATTCATTTTGCAAGTAATTTTTCTCATTTTGTAAAATTTAGCAATAAATAATTAGTAAGTTTTAAACGTAGCGCCAACTAATAACCAATAATGAAGTGTGTTTAAAAGTCAACGTTGTCACATTTTAGCTACGTTCGTTTCAAGTATTCTCAAAGAACTGGCGGCACAAAACACCGTGTTCTGTGACTAACTGATTGTACCGGTTGACAAGATATATGACAGGAGAGAAAATCGTGTTTATCTGTAATAAACTTAGAACAAAAAGAAACAGGAAGGAGTATGTCATATATTAACTTTAAGGAAAATTTGCGACGGAAGTCGGCCATCTTGAAGCTCCTTGTATGACTCATTTTTTATGTTTACAGTATACTGTCAAAGCAATATTTGCATATAAATGTCAAAAATGAGCGCATAGGCGTATCATTCGGTTCTTATAAATACTAAATTATTTAGAATACTAATTGTATTCACACACTTGATTGGTTGAAATTTATTAAAAATAAAACCCTTGATGTTTTTTTTTATTTTTTTTTTCGGTACGTCAATGGAAACGGAAATTAAAATTGACAATTGGCCGCCATATGCAAGCTCCTTTCTGGACTCAAGGTCATTTTGCGTATACTCCTTCCTGTATCTTTTTGTTCTAAGGTAATAAACAAACAAGACCCCTATTCTTGACGGTGATAGAATAGAACAGCCAATAGAAAGTGGGCGTGGTTCTATTGAAAATGCCAAAACCGTATTCTTGAAATTCGTTCTCTCACTGTACCGATAGAAGGGTTGCTCCCCGAGAGAACAATTACTTCTATTGGTTATTTTTGAAGGAACCGCTATAACACCAAGAGAACGTGTTAGGGATTTTTATTTTCGAACCAAAAATAGTATAGAAGTAATTTCTTTCATACACCAAACAAGTTTTACTCCTTATTTGATAAATCAATCAGAGAACAAAAATATCGATATATTTATCTCTTTTAATGACAACAAATAAGAGAGAGAGAGATAAGTTTCTTGGTTAATATTAAAGCATATCGACAACATCGCAAATTTTTTACCAATCTTATTGAAACACGTCACTTACCACTTATGACGTATGTAACCATTAAATTTAAATTTCAAAAGCCGATTATGGCTAGAGGATTAATTTTATAAAAATTTTATTTGTACAGTTGAACCACTAAAAACCTATTTTATAAGATGCAAATAAAAAAAAATTAATCAAACTAGTCCATTATTGCGCGGCGCAGTTTTTTTAGTTTCACACTACGCGGCTGCATTGATCGTTTCACCGCGATGCAGAAAATCAACCAACCGTGCCTGTCCTAAAAGACAGTGCAAATAATTTTTTCCTTGAATTTCAATTTCCTAGGGGATGTTGAATACCTTCATTCCATTAACTGTTTTGATTCTGGTGTAACGTTGACTACCCATGTTTTATCGCCTGTAACGATATGGCTTAAAAAATCATTGCCTTCGTTATTGTAACTCTCGAGAAATCTCGATGCACTGTCCAATCGATTGGTTTTGTACTCATCATTTAACATTTTCGATACCCACCGAAAACACAGTTTCCGCTATTTTAAACGTTCGTACACAATTTCGTAGAAAACACTTCTTTGACACAGCAGAACATTTTTCAGGTAAGGAAGAAATTGAGAATCGACTGTTCTCTATTACTTTACACTTCACTTTTTAAATGAGATCATCGGTAATGACTGAAGGACGCCCACTTCGTCCATCATGAATGTTTGTGCGGCCATCTTTGAAAGACCTAACCCATATTCGCACCATTCCTTAATTCATAATGTTTTCACTAGGCGTTTTGCCGCGAGGTACCAGATGACAACCGATTCAGTGTGAACGGTCCTATCGATATCCTTTTCTAATATGTGATTTTCTCTTTTTGTATCGATTTGTCACCAAAACGCATTGGTCTGTTTACTGGTGTATCTTTTCAAACTGGTGGTCCGTTTTTCATGGTTTTTTACTGAGGTTTTTTATTTTTATTTTTGCTGGTTTTGGTTTCTGTATTGTGTATTCAATTCAAGTTGTATATCCAATATTTTTTATAAAATGGATAATTTGATAACTATTGAAGACCAAATGCTAACAGACTTTTCTTTTTGAAAATTTTATACAAAATGAATGTACGTATTTTTGTATTGAAGAGGAGGAAACTGGTGTTCAGAAAATAGTAATTTTTATAGATAAGTGTATTCACCTTATCATATGTTTAGAGATTTTGAAGAACCACCATGGTTGGACAGATATAACGAATAAATGCTGTTTTTTCCAATATTTCGTATGGAAAAAGAAACATTTAAAAAATTATTAAATGTAATTTTAGAAAATAACCCTCATAGTTTAATAAAAAGGTGTGAATTTTCCTATTGCCCCTGAAAAAGGATTACTAATATTTATATGGTTTATATCAAAACCTAATTGTCTTAGTACAATAGCAGAAATATTTCGTGTTCTGCCATCTTCTGTAATGAGACTAACAAATGTTTTTTTATATGTCATAAAATAAACTTAAGATCATAAGATCGTTTTAGCTATTTTTTTTTTTTTTTTAAGCGACAAAGAGCAAGAGCAAAATTATATTTTTAAGATTAATTCGTTAATTGACAAATGACAACTGAGAGCTTCATCAACCGCTCCTAGAAACCACCATCCTCATCACGGTCCTTAATTTTACGAACCGTTGAAAGTATACTCACCGGCAAAAGTTGGAACCAACCTGTCGCGAAAACGTTAGGGTTTTGCAAAATTGTGTACCGTTGAGTCAACATTACCTCGCGGCAAAATGGCTACTATAAACTTCACTGATTTGACGATGAATATCAATTGCTTAAAAATCTTTAGCAACGAATAACTGCGCGCAGTTCATAATCGGTGGGATTCTCGATAGACGGCGGCATTTTAAAATCACGTAAACAAACGAAGACTGGATCAAACGGCGTCGTAATGGCTTCTCAACCGATGTAAAAATATTAATTTTTTTGTTGAAACAGCCACCTCACAAATTGTTTAACAAAAATACTATCATTATGCTAATAAGGAACATGAACCCAAAAGGATTAGTAAATAAAACAAGATTACATGTAACTCACTCAGGAGAGTTTATCAATAATGCTAAAATCATTAACTTTACTTTTTCCTGAATTATTCCATACCTCCGGCCAGCCTAAGGCCAGACGCTTTAAAGGGCGGTATTATATTTACAAGGATGTATATTTTCCATGGACAATTATATTTGTGGCTTTTTTATGAGTTCGCAAATTTAGTAATATTGATGTTTGTATTATAGAAACAATTGGTCAAAAAAACAATAATAATCACATAATAACTGCTAATATTATTTTTAAGGAAGTTTTGCAAAATAAAACGGTTAAAATAAATTCGTTTCTGTTGAAGATAATTACTTTTTAAATAATTTGCAGTTATTAATGTATTCATAAACAAATTTATTTATTTTCATATTATAATATTTACAGTTGCAATCTTAAATACGATATTGTGCAAAATTTTTGCACGGGTCCGATAGTATTCCTACTAAAGAAAATAAAAATATTCGAAATGTGTTAAATTTACTTACTACAACAGTCGACATAATAAAGTTGTTTCAAACATACCTGAAACAAAAATAAAATATTTAAGTAAAAACTATTAAAAAACGTTTATTTTACTAAGAAAAATATACTATTCGTTGGAATACAACATCCACGTTTAATTAAAAAATTAACTTTTAAATTACAATAACAGCTGCTTAGCATCAATGAGCATAGTCAGATTGATATATTTAAGTTAGAGCCATTACACATGGGACGGATGGTCGTCCGTCCTGATGATCAGTCTTGATGGTACGCAACGCAAAACGGATGCCTTTCACATGTTGCGTATGAAACAGTTTGAAATATGTATCTGAAGCAAGCAGAACGACGCGCTGTTGCCACTTTGTGCATTAAGCGATTATTAGAGCGAAGAACAAAAAGGAAAAAAAGGAACTTTTTATATCTACTTACCGGCTTCCCATTGTTTGACTTCTGTCATATTATCATAGTTCTGTACTACCACAGCGGCCACAGCCGCAAATGCCTTATTTTTCTTGTCCCGTTCTTTGTAGTGCTCATTTTTTTTCTTCTATAAGACTTATAAGCAGTTCTGTATCTATCTCGGTTTTCGCCATCGTGCTTTAAACAATAGTGAAAGTACAACGGTGTATTCAATTGTGATTTTGTAAGCAACGGACCATCAGGATACGTGTGTAAAATCCTATATGAACAATAGCTCGTCCTGATGCGTACCATACGCTGTGCGCACGGGCTCGACGTAGGCTCCGGCGTACGAAACTACGAACTGACGGTACGCTGTACATGTGAAATGTCGTATTTAATATAATGGCCCTCGCGGATGATCAGGACGGACCATCCGTCCCATGTGTAACGGCTCTTATATTTTGTTTGTTGTACCTGATGTTGACTATATTTCATTTGTTTGGCAGCTAAGAAAAGTCATTAAATCGTAAAATGTTGTAAACAAGACCCTAAATCAGTAGTGCACGTAATTTATTTATATTGGTATTAAGAAATTTCTTTTAATAATCAAATATTATTTTAATCTTTTTAGGTAATGGATAAGTAGTCATAATACGATACCCATTTAAAATAATATTTTGTTTTTCGATTTTAACGAGAACAATTGTCGTCATTAGGGGTGTTAAGGGATTAACCCTATTTGTATAATTGCAAAAACAGGTACGTTATTAGTCTATAAATTGAGGATTTGTTTATATCATAATACATAAGAATATATGTTCATCTTTACTGTTGGTAGTTTATATTGTGATCAATATTTTTATTATTTTACTCCAAGAACATTTTCGGTAGTGATAATGGCGTCAAGTTCGAGTTTTTTTCCAGTACAAGTGGCTCATTTAAAACAAAGTGCGTTTTCTCAAAGAGAAAAAACTATTATTTGGAATATATTATCATATCAAGATGCATCAGCAACTGTTCGAGATGTGTGTCACTATGTACTCCAATATGACCGGTGTTAGTGAACGAAGTATCTATCGATTTTTAAGTGAGAGAAAACAGGGAAATGTTAGTGAACCAAAAAAACTCGTATAGGAAAAAAGTACATTAGGGTCGATAACTTTAATAGAGATAACATTAAAAAACAAGTTGTAACAAGCTGCTATCTTAAATATTAAATTAAATTGTTGCCGCGAGCTCCATCTTTCCGAAAGAATTCTTAATAAATAAATAATGAATACGGTCTCTATAATTATAATTGAAAGTTCAAAGTAGTTACGCTACGAGGTGTACTAATGAGTTGCCATTATCGGGTTCAGGAGGTTTTAATAATTATTCCCAGTCTCATTTCTTGTATTGGCTTACTGTCATATACAGGTATGTTTTTTCCAATTTTATAATTCCTTTTTGTTAAAATATTTATAAAACATCGAAAGTTATATTCTATTTTATTATATCAGATGAGAATTTCAACATATATTTCAATATTATTCAAAGAATCTTTTGATAATTAAAAGTATTAATGATAATTTTTTATAAAAAGGCTAGTAAAAGTACATTTCTGGAATTTTGATTAGTGTGTAAGGTTGTTACAAAATAAATTTAATGTAAGAATGTATCTTTTGTAATCTATTAAAATACGTCAGCATCTAACTGTAGATTTCGGACTATGCTGATTTGTACTTTTTGTACCAGAAAAGTAAATGTAACACGTGTTTGACACAGGTAATTTTCAGAAAGTTGGAATATAATACAGTAAACTAGAAGCATCTCTTTAATTTGAGGATTCAGTAAACTTGAACAGCTTGTAAACTTTAAGCTCTCGTATGCACGAACATTTTTAACTACAACTTGAGCATATCATCCCTCCCCTCGTGATCTTTCATAGTCATTTGGAACCACCTAGACAGGGCCGTAGCGACCCCAAGGTGCGGCGAAGGATCGTCCACTATTGTTAACAGATAAGTTTGTTGTGGTATATCAAGTTTACTGTTCCCATATTTTTTTTCTCTTTTATATCCGTTTATATCTATCTATATCGTCAATTGTATTAGAATAAGTATTTTGAAGAACTGTTTGTGGATTATTTTTTTGTAACGTATTCTCAACTTCATTCATTTTAGCACCAAGGAAATCTATTTATCTTTTATCTGTTGGTACATTTTCATTTTTTTTTTACTTCATAGACAGTTTTTTCTGACATCATTCTGTCATCTTATGATACTTATTTAAGTAACTCAGCTTAAAACAACTTTCTTCAGTAGTATCATAAAAAATAAAAAGATTTCAGTGGCGCCCTTATAATTTCTTAAAGAAACAAATATTGTACTATAGTCAGAGCTAATGAACTTACTCACCCCTAGCCGAGGTATTTAACTATCATAATTTTTGCTGTGATCAATATTTATAAATTTTCTTAATTGTTGAAATATCTATTACAACTAATTAAAGACGAAATTAAGATTAATGGTTGTTTTATTGTAAATTACATTTTTTCTTTTGGTATATTGTTATTTTTTAAAAGTTAACTAAATATTTTTATAAATTCTCTCTCAACATTTAAATCATATCACGAATTTTGAATGAGACAGAGGAAATTATTTGCTGGAGATCATGATACTTAAGAAGTATTACAAAGTTTCGGAGCGAGGAACAACTATTTTTTATTTAGATGAAACATGGTTGAATGAAGAACACACTGTTTCTAAAGCATGGATGGACACCAGTATTTCAAATTCCCTTCGGAAATTTTTGGAGGGATATTCATCAGGATTAAATGCTTCACAAAGAAAAAGGTCGCAGACTAATAATCGCACACATTGGCAGTGAACATGGTTTTGTAGAAAATGGGTTGTTAGACTTTGCATCAATCAAAGTCAACCAAAGATTACCACGAGGAAGTCACCTCTGATATTTTTGAAGATAATTTTACCCAGCTATTGGACTTTTTGCCAAGTGCTGCAGTAGTTGACTTAGATAACGCCAGTTATCAGTCAAAACCAGTAGAAAAGCTACCAACGACGTCATGGAAAAAAAGAAACGTAACACGGGAAAAATGGACCTATGTGAAGAAGGAAGAAAGACAATTGTGAGTGTTGATATAAATATTGATAAACTGTTCGAACTTATTGTAATTCCTATCGGACCAGCAACGAATCTGACTCATCGTCGGATAGATACGACGAAATGGAAGCAGGCAAATAAAGCAGAAAGTGCTTTTTGCATTAATTTATATTTAATTCTTACTTTTTTATATGTAGCATCTATTTTACTATTAATTTTAATTTTAATTTTGCTTTAATCATGCTATGGTGATGGGATCTGTTGTTATCTAGGGTTTCTATTGTGTTTGGGTTAGTTAATCCCTAACTACAGGATGGGCTATTTGAAAAATAACAACTATGCCTATGTTTCAATAGAAATGTTTGAAGGAAAGCAGTTAAATAATGCATTTTTATAGTTTGTGTGTACAAGACAATATTGTCTACAAGTAATGGTCTATCTGTTATAACTGCCTGTGTTTGTTAAACGTGTTGTATAACTTCCTACCGGCCAAATCATACAACAATAACTATAATAATAAAGAAATAGCAGTAAGGAACCTTTGATTTGGCACGATTTCATTACTTTTTAGAGATAAAGAAGCAGCTCTATTCAGACAGAATATTTTTGGTGGGATCTATGCTATCAGAATGTCTTTAATCAAATAAAAAATCTAAATAAAACTACTACTAAATAACAATGTCAAATAATGTTTAATACATATTAATATAAATTTCTTGATTACACGATTACACACGCAAATATCAACAAGCCATGGTGTATATAAATATTGTTTTTATCAAAATAAAATCACGTTAATCCCTACTTAACAAAAAATGAAGGCGGTATAAAGTAACTAATTAAAAATGTCCAGAAATACACCTGGAATTTTAAGCAGAAAAAATAATAAAAAACATCAGGTTGATAGCCCGTAAAATTATAACTAAGAACTTGAAAGTAAAATAAATTGAAGTTTTCAAGCATGCACACCGCAAAGCAGCGAAATGAAGAGTAATGCCAAAAGATTAAGGCGTTTCACAACGAAAAATATCCTCCAAGATTCTGAGAGTTTTGTTTTATAGTCTAATAGGATTAAATTATTAAAAAACGCGATAAAGGTTTAATAGAAATAAATAACACTTTAATTGCTTGGAAATTCATTTAGGTAACTCAAAATTATTATTCCGAAAAACATAAACCCTGGACAATATGAACATTAATAAGATAATAATTATTCAAGCATCTTAATTTTTGTAAAATTTACTACCACTGTCACCGATCAATAATTAATTAAAATAATAATAGAAAAAATTAATACTATGTCGTACCATCAGTTGTAATTTAACTGTTGCAATTAAATTGATTTATTTTCATTACAAAAGTTAATTATTGTGTCACCGTCAGTTGTCAAAATTTCAATAACTAGGTTTAATAGTTTTCATATTACTTTAATAAATAATTAACGTTTATGATTTTGTCTGCACTTATTTTAAACATCCTGATAATCTGGATAATCTTGCACTAGTGCAAAATTATCTTTTAATTGCATACCCAATAACTAAACATTGGCAAAATAGACGGACCATTGAAATTTCACAAGTTTTTTTTAGGTATAAAAATACCCTTATTATTTGGTCTAGTCATTACGTCGGAAAAATGGTGTTAGAAATGCAGATGAACCGAGAAAGCCAATTTTTTGATAATACGTAGGGGTGCCTAGAAAAACTTAAGCTCAAATTGTCGTCCAAAGTAACTTTGTGGGTTTGCTGCCATCTTGTAAAACGCATACAATAATCTTTATGCAATATTTTTTTGTTGCTGTTTGTATGATCTATAATTAATATCCCATACATTTTTCATGTATCGAAATTATTTACAAAAAAATAATTAAAAGTTTCTTGATAGCCAACAAAAAACTTTTTTTTTAGTTATGTGCCATTTCGTGGACGGGGTTTTGGGGGGTTCGTCCCAATTTTTTCTTGACTTATTTTTTTGTTTGAATTGCTATCAAAAAGCTTTTATATATTTTTTTCTAAATAATTTTTAAGACATTGAATATTTCAAAACTTGTTTTGCGATATAAACTAAAGCCAAAATGTCAAAATTTCGAAAAAAAATTTTTTTAAATGTATGTGGATATCTTGATGACGATGATCGATAAGAAAAAATGTATATATGACCTTAATTGTAGATCATAAAAAGAGCAACAAAAAAGTATTGCATAAACATTTTCTTATCTCAACGGGGATCCGAGTTATTATGAAAAAACTGAATTTAACCCTTTTTTCAAGATGGCGGAAAACCCACAAGGTTATTTTTGTTTTTTTGGCAGCGGGACTATGTCCATATAGCCAGTAACTAGTATTAATACTAGTATTTATTTATTTTTGGATAGGATAAGGGTAAACGTTTCACACCCAGGGGTCTGTCAGGGTGGCTAACTTACAGAAAGGGTAGACCACGGTAACGTAGGAAATACTGACTTAGGGTTAAAAACGGAAGAATTACATTTACTACTACAGTTTAAATTGCACCCCTTGATAAATCCTAGTAATAAGTTGTATACAGGCAGCTTTTTCAATGCTAGCAGGTGCATTAAGTTGAAAGGAGGGAGAATATTGTTTTTTATTAGTTCTAGATACGTTTTCTCTTTATTGAGTATATTTTGTACACGCAAAGAAAATGTGATCTAAGTCACATATACAATTGCAACTACATTGATTTTACTGAGATGTTTATTGGGAATTTCTAGACATAGAAGCGTGTATCTTGTAGGCTTGTTTATGCAATATTCATACCATAATTGTTTCCATCTTTCTTTCAAATGAATTTTGTTTTGATTTATGCATTCATCAATGGTAATCTTGTTATTCTTATACTGTCCCTTCTCAGCTGCTATTTTTGCTACTGTCCACATGTTCATTATGTCGATGAGTTTTTATCCAAAATAATTTTATGTTAAATCCTCTTTGGGCTAGTCTATTTATAATCAGTTTGATTTTTGGAATAATATAATTTTTAAACGCAGCATTAATATCGAAAGGTTGACTTATACTTGTAAGTACTGATAAAGAATCTGATATTATTATTGAATTTTTATGTTGATGTCGTTCAATAAATTCGAGAGCTTCAACAATTGCAATTGCTTCAGCAGAGAGTATAGAAGTAAGGTCATGTAGTTTAAATTGCATATGCAGATTGATAGACGTTGTTAGTTGGGTTATAAGTATTTAACTCTGAGATGTTTGAAATTATTATCGACTGCTTGTAATGGGATTTTATAATCATTTTTTCTGCAAGTAGTCTTCTGCGGAGATCTAGAGGTGGTTCTAATGCTTCAAAAATGTGGAACGCTTCACGATTTTGCGTGTCATCCTTGCGCAGGGCCCATGCTAATCTTCTCTGTATCGTTCCAATTTTAGTATATGTACTGCCGAAGCAAGTACAACCCACAAGGTTATTTTGGTCAACAATTTGAACTTAAGCTTGTCTAGCCCTTCCCCACACAAAACTCAAAAATTGGCTTTCTCTGTTCATTTGCTTTTCCAAATGTATATAATAACTGGACAAATTTCCAAATCAAAGTTTATGGGAAATGGATAAAACTAGATAAATGAAATTTGGTAAACAAGATTATTCGATACTTCTGAATTCAACTAAAATCGAGACTAAAATATTTTCTGGTCATGCCAGAAATTGACACCAACTTCACTATTTTAAAACGGAATACCACATTTTTTTTTCCTTTCTTTTGGTTAGACGATTAAATTTAAGGGCCACTTTAAGTAAGGTACCAGGTACCTTAATTTTACAGTTTTTGACGAATTTTAGTTATTAAAAATGTCAAAAATATGCTTATTAATATGTTAACTATTTCAGTTAATTAATTATTTAAAAAACATGACATCGTTTTGCACTAAAATGTCTACAGTTAATTTCATGGAAACACGAAGTTCAATAAAAAATTTTGGGGTGTTTTAACAATGAAAATGTATCTAAAACTGTTAATAAATCTCACTAGATCTGTGAGGTAATACAGTAAAATAAATATAATTACCCTTTTACCCATGGAAAAACCTAAAATTAGTCTGTACCGCAATTACGACATGGGATTAAAATCCTTTGGGTCAGGTATGCAATGGTAAGTGGACCGTACCGTAATTATATGCACCCCAATTTAAAAATATTTTAGTTGAATTCAGAAGTATCGAAAACCCCTGTATACCAAATTTCATTTATCTGTTCCCCATAAACCTTTAGGTGAAGGTCGATATGGGACAGCTGTATTTATAATGCCTTATTAACTTCCTTTTCTCCATAATCTCCTAGCGGACTGGAAATACCCCCTGGAAATGCCCTTGTCGGCTTATTTGTTTCTTTTTTCTGACAGCTAACATTGACGTCTTACTGGTTACTTTTTTCGGATAGGTTAAAAGACCACACCTCCATTCTCCAAGATTTCTCTCTGGAGTCCAAGTTTTGAATATATAATATAAAGTCGAGACGATTCTTTTGAGAATCCAAATTCCAGCAAACATATCAAGATGTACTCCTGCTACGAGGAAAAATAAAGTTATGCGAATAAGAGAAATCAATAAGAGGTCAGGGATTTCACCCGAAATCAGTCGATTGGAAAGAAATCTGAAGAAAACGTGGACTATTTTGAATAGACTTGGGGAATATCATTTTTTAAAGTTTTTTATCTTATTTTAGCGTTAGATTTCTTATCCGTTCAATGCACTCAAAATATTTATTTCCCTTGACTACACTCCATATTCTTTATTTAATAAACTGTAAAAGAGACACAAAATTCTTCAAATATAAAATTTATTGTGGAGCGAATTTTTAAGTAAAAGTTATTTATTTTGAAGTTCAACTTAGTATTTTTACCACTGCAATGGTTTACTGTGGAGATAAAGTTTGTGCTTTAGCAATTAAAGAAAAGAACTTAAATTAGATTATATTCGTTAGATTTATCTGCATTTGGACCTACGTTTGTGCTTATCTTAATTTACTTGAACTTTAGAACACCAATACTTCCAGCGATGTTAAGCACGTTTCTAGAGAGCATATTTCCAATTTTATAGAGCAGATCCTTCTAGGAATCGATTTGCAAATCAACGGGAAGAACACTACTTGTAGACCAGTTTCGATATTATTATGTCTCATCAGTACGAGGTAAGTAGTTCTTCTCATCCCGCAGAGCAGGATGCAGAATGATTCTTTTACGCCAATACATAAAACGTGAATCCAAGATTCAATGATAAAGTCGCACGTTTTCTATTGGAATGTAATTCAATGTCCGTTGGGGCATATAGCCCAGGAAGTAGTTGTTTTCTTATAGAAAATGGTCAAGCTTGGTATAGAAACTGTTAAGTTTCTTTACCCCGGGTACAGGTGGAAACAATTTCCTACTTTTTAAGTTTTTTATTGACTGCACCTTACAGAAATTATTTCTTGTTTTAGTTTCTTAAGCTCACCCTGTAGCTCTATTTTTTATTTTAACTTCCCGAAGAACCTTAAAATTCCACATAAAGCTTTCTATAACTAAAAAAAACATTCCAAACCTTTTTTATTCTCACCTTAAATACTATATAATAAACTCTTTAACCCACCTTGTATCTTTATTTTGCACTTTTACTATCCCGAGAATCTTATAATTTAATGAAATTTATTGTACTAACCCTTACTATGTGAAAGTCCATCGTATTAAGAACAGTAAACAACTAAACGGTTGAATTAAACTTTCACTATTTATTCGCACAATAGGTTTTTAAATGCAATGACGGCCGTTTCGCTAGAATTAACACGTCAGATTGATATATTGAAGTTACATTACAACATCGATATGAAGCTTGTTTGCGTCAAAATGGTGAACATTTTGAACACTTACATTACAGAAATTAAAAATTAATTTTTATTTTCGGTACTGTTTCGGATCATCTTTGTAGTGAGTGGCCTTCCACTGCAACTGGCAAGAGTCTATTGTGGCTCTTGTTTAGGAGCTCCAAGAAATCTTATTGGACTTTTGATCTTTTAGAGGAGAAAATAAAAATACGAGGCTTAACTTCTGCGGTAGTTATAAAAGGGTTTGTTAATTTAGGGGCGTACAGTGGACGAAAGCAAAAGATGAAGCATTAGCAAAATGCAAAATGCCATGAGTCCCGGGAATAGAAAAGGTAGGACGCTTGCTGGGTATTGTACAAAGCGCCATAATGTATGCAGCTCCTGTGAGGAAGTATTTGCAAATAATTGGACTTCGTACCAAAATATACACTATTTGTAGAAGCATCCATCGTTCGTGTAATGCCGGCTATACAAAGAATGGCTAAAAGAAAAACACTAAATAAAGAACAACTTTTCCTTATAGCTGAAAAAGTTTTAGCATTCGCTTTGGTGATCGCCAATCTAGTATGAATCTGATATGGTACAGTTATTAAAAAAAATAGTTATAAAGATTTCGGAATGCATTATGGTATATCAAGAATAAAATATTTAAGATATAAGTCTTTTAAAAAAATATGTTTGTATAGAATAATTATTATTGTATGGTTTTATTAAGAAAGTAGTGATATTTGTATTATTTTAATGAAATTGATTGTGTTAACTTTTACATTTTGGAAGTTCATCTTTTACACACCAATGACATTCATATACTACACATTTGTGATAAAAAACAAAATTTACATTTTCTAGAAGAACTTGAAATTAAAAGACATCTAGCAGATAAACAGTTTTAAGTAGTTAATGAACAAATAAATCTTGGAAGTTCTCCACTATTAAACTGTTTACTTTGATCGAGTCTTCATTTTATACATAGATAAGACATTATTGTAACTTAAATATATTAAGTTATTGTAAAGATCAGCATGATATAGTTTTTTCCTGGTTTTTCTATATCATTGCACAGTTATACTGATCTTAGAGGGAAATACATCCAGGATAATCCCTTAGGGCTAATAACATCTAGGCTTTAATATTGTTATGTCTTATTAGTTCCTTACTTGGTCTAGCCTTAACTCCTTATCAACATCAAGTACCTATAGAGCGGGTCACAGTTATTATGAAGCGTGGCCGGCATAGGCCAATGTAAATCTTATGGGCGAATATTCAACACTGTTGCCCATTTGGTTACGGCTTGAACCACAATTAACTCAGCCAATTTATTTTCGTAGAAACGTTTTATTATGAATTTTGCAAAACAGATGTATTCTATATAATAAATATTATTAAAAAATGGAATTCAAATCTATTATTTATGTAGATTGTAATCAGTATATACCTGATCACTTGATGGATTATTTAGGTCTCTACTAAATCTTTCAGACAAATCCTAATCTTATTGCCAGTGAAAATATTATTTAAGGAGGATTCCTTGATCCTCGTAAACCGTTATGTAATATTCCTGGAATGTAGAGATAAGTAAATGTACAGGTAAGTAATAACATAGGCAGGTACCTATCTGTTTCTGCTGATAAACGAAAGGGCATTATTGAAACAACAGCCATGCAGTTAGCAGCACCGTTTGAAAAATTTAAACAAGGTGAAAATCTTCATCGTCAAACCAAGAGGCTTTTATTGAATATTTTAACGTATACGTTGAATACAAAAGATGACAAAAGTGTGACAGCGAAAATAGAACTGATTTCTGAAATGACCGGCCTTAGTGTGAGAACAGTGTATAATCTGAAAAGCGAAGCCGCTACTGGACTTTTGACATCGCCAAAAAAAACGAAGACGGAACAGCAGCCAGTCGAATTCAAGACTGATCACCTACGATGAAGGTATCCAATCGCAAATACGAAAAGCTGAGCATGAATTCTACTCCGAAAATATTCCACCAACACTTGCAAAAGTTCTTGCTAAAATAAATTCAGACGAAAATGTACCAAATTTTTCTAAAAGTACGCTAAGACGCTTGCTTAACGATATGGGGTTTGTTTATGGATAGAGAGGAAGAGACTCGATTCTAATAGAATTGCCTGGAGAAACAACTATTTAAGATCAGTGAAGAAGTTCCGCGAAGAAGGATATAACGTAATATATCTGGACGAGTCATGGATTAATGTGGGCCACAGTGTAAATTTTGAATGGAAAGACACTACCATAAAAAATGCCCGAGATGCATTTGTCAAAGGACTGACAACAGGACTGAAGGCTCCAAGTCAACGAGGACCGAGATTTGTTCTTCTTCATGCAGGCTGGAAAGACGGTTTTCTTGAGGGTGCAGAAAAAACTTTTCTGACAAAGAAAGGTGCAGACGATTACCACGACGAAATGGACGCAAAAGGCTTTGAGGCCTGGTTTAAAGATCAATTGATCCCTAATTTGCCGAAAAACGGATCAAAGAATGTTGTAGTGTTGGACAATGCGTCATACCATTCAACGAAGTTACCTTTTCCAAAGACAACTTGGAATAAGGAACAAATAAAGTACTGGCTACTGGAAAAAGAGATTTACTTCGAGGAAGATTATTTAAAAACAGAATTATTGGCTACTGCAAACGCGTTTAGAGAGCAGTACGACCTAAGAAAAATAGACGACATTGCCACGGAACATAATATAACAGTCCTACGATTACCACCTTATCATTGCGAATTAAATCCTATTGAAATGGTGTGGAGCCAAGTGAAAGGATATGTGGCTCGTAATAATAGTACTATTAAAAAAGAGGATGTGGAAAACAGCGTATTCGCAAGTAATCCCAATGCAGTGGTCTAATTATGAAAAAAAGGTAGAGAAGACAGAGGAAAAGATGTGGCAAACAGATCATTTAATGGAAGACATTGAGCCAATAATAATAAATCTAAATGAAGACGATGAAGATGAAGACTTGTATGACGATGAAAATCAGTAATATATTTCTTAACCCTCAAATGTTCCATTCAATTTTCATTTATTTTAGTTATTACCTGCTAATCATTGTCATTTTTAAAACTTAATTTTAATTCAAGTTAATATACGTAATTATTAATTCATTTACTTATTCTATATTTTGTTTGTTACAACAACCCGCCAGAAGAAGAAAAATCCTCGGAAAAATCATCGAAACGTCGGTAAGATTTCATTAGCTTTTCTCTGTTAATTATTCTCCCTTAAAATTTAGATGACAGCTGACTTTTTTACCACTCGTCTTGTAATTTATGTATATATTATTATTATTATTGACATATTTTTATTATTAATTATATTATTATATTATTATTTCATAATTTGACAAAGGTCTTTTGTAAGGCCGCTGTATTTATTTATTTCTTTATACGTGATAATTAAACGTATAAAATTTGAATATTTTAGCGGATTTACAATATTTTCCTTTAAACGCGTAAAATTTATCTAAAAGCATAATTATAAATATTCTTAATTACTCACTAAACGATTTTCAAATGAATAATTTAGTCAACATTTAAATCATAATAGTAACACAATGGCAAGTTATATTCCCCTGCCAGTTGGAACCAAATTCGAAGAACATGCCGATATGGCAACGCCGTCGTCCATAAACGCAATGCTGCATAATAACTGTGACCCGCTCTATAGTTACAAACAAACAAAATGTAATTTCAATATGTCAATCTGACGATGCTAGTTATTAGTGAAACAGCTGTAATTGAATTTTAAAGTGAATTTTTCGAATAAATAGTGGAAGTTTAGTTTAACTGTTCAGTTGTTTATTGTTCTTAGTATTATTTTAAATTTTATTGAGCCACCATTATCTATCTAAAAAGCAATAAATTTTACTGGCTAGTACATTCGAAATAAAAGTCATACCGTTGGGTTTAATCTGATGTAAAGTCAGTAAAGGAGAAGTATTAATTTAAAATAGATGAATTTAGTTAACTCGAACGACCAGAACACAAAAAGAACACCACGTTATCGACCATTTTCGGTTAACGTGCAAAGATTAATTAGTCCCTTTAACATGCAAACTCGATTTTTTCATTCCTTTTCAGTTTTAGTGTGCGGTCCGACTCTGTTTCGATATTTTGGTGGTATTTTATGGCTTAAACGAAGCATGTCATGACGACATTTCCATATAAAAGGCGCCCGACCGCCAAGAAAAGTTCGAAAAGATGGGGCTGAATGTGTCGTTTAGTAACTGTCGCCTTGCAATTTTAACGAAATTATTCTTCAGTATTACAGAAGAATTAAATACCGAGTAGCAGTTCTCCATGACTTAATAAGAAGCTGCCACTGATTTATAGGTGGATGAAAAACAGCGAGGCCGCTCCAAAATTGAAATGTTTCACATTTCTCCTTTCTAACCGGTTTGGTTTAATTTGTTATTACCTAAAATATTACTTGTTTTTTTCTTTTTTTGCTTTAAATGCAAATAATTAAATTTATTTGTCTAGTCTTTTTAATATGATAGACTTTCACACAGTGAGGTGTAGATATCTTTATATTACCTATAAATTACAATTCTAAATAAAAATGCGAGGTGTAGGTATAAGGAAATAATTGTTTACATAAAAAAGAATATATAACATTATTTCTTATGTCGGTGTTCTGGCTGGTACCCGTCTTGCATCCGTTGTTTTGATCCCAGCTGTCTCCTTAATCTTCTTATACAGCATTCTGCTTTATTCTCAATCAACACGTGTCCGTTAAAAGTGTTTATCTGAAATATCCCTGAAAATTGACTAAAAAGCAGGGTTGCAAATATACTTTTTTTACTTAATCTCTGGCGTAATGTATATTTTGGTTTTTTGTTTTTTAAAATAAAACCTATTTACATCCATACAAGTTTCTTACATACCTATTTACATCCATTCATGCAGCATTCATACTTATATGGGGTAAAAACCCTAAGTGTTTGGATTTATTTTTTTAATGGTAACGAAAGGCTCTTAATGGTAAAGAGAGGCGGGAGCTATATCTGCAGGCTACCGTGCAGCGGTCTGATTCCCCTCTGGGGTTCGGCTGCTGCGCGTTTTGCTTCCTTTTTAAGTTTATGCGCTACACTGTATTTATATAACAGTTCTGTTAAAGAAATAACGACGCAGCCAGTCATTCCTGAGGTACCTACCATGTCTTTTCCATAGCGCTATCCTTAAACACTTCACAAAGTAAGGTTTAGTACAAATAATTCCAGATTTTTGGCTCTGGGCAGTTCTATTTGGACAACCTATCCGACCTTCAGTCGGTTGGCGTAAAAAGCCTTATACTGTTCATCAACGGCAGCCACTGTTTCTCACGGTAGTTGTGGAGGTGATGACCTCCCCATACAGCATCACAACGGGCCTCTGGCCTACGTGTGTTGCATCCCGAACCATTGTGTTAAACTAACCTAACCTACTTGGTTCTGAGCATCCTTTGTTATTTCTAAATCCACATTAGGACCTGCTAAATTAAGATGGGAATAACTTTTATTTGCTCCTATAACAAAATTCTGTATATTGGAAAACAGTGATCTGATGATACAGAATTTTCGTCATTTATTTATCCGCTTGTTGCAGCAGTGTTGTTTTAAACATTGACGATATTGGATAATGATATCTATGCTTGTTCTTCTCTGAATATCTTCCAATTCAGTTTTTGTCCATCGTAGAATTACAAACGAATAAGAACACAGTACGGCATATGTATTATTTGTCCGGTTATTTCCTGCATTCAATGCAGATTTTATTAAAAATACTTTCTAATGCGAATAAAAAATTTAATAAAATTAACTTTGACGTACAAAATATATATAAATCTTACAGTTATAAATCTCAATAACAACAATAATTATTATATAAATAACATAGATACCTAAATCTTAAGGTATCTTCAACACTTTCCCTTGTTAATTATATAAATAATTATAAAACTCCAATCTGACTGCGTAATATCTGTAGACGCGTCTTAGTCAATGGTTTCGTTAATATATCAGCCAATTGCCTTTCAGTAGAAACTTGTTGTACAGCCATGGAACCTTCTGAAACCTTTTCTCTGATAAAAAAATATTTTATGCTAATGTGTTTGGTTCTACGATGCATTTCAGGATTTTGAGTCAATTTGATAGCTGCCAAATTATCCACTTGCAAAACTGTGATATGTTTAAGATTCCAAATTTCTCTAAATAATTTGCTGAGCCAAATTAACTCCTTTGCTGCTTCACTAGCTGCGATTATTTCCGCTTCCGTTGTAGAGGCTGCCACCGCTCCTTGTTGTTGACTGAACCATGAGATTGCTCCGAAATCTGCATCACTATAACATTGCATTTCAAATTTTGTTGTTTTTCTAAAAAGTATGTAAATTAAAGCGTAGTTTATACGGACTTAAACAAGCTCCAAGATGTTGAAACAAACGCTTTAATGAATTTCTGCTTAAATTGGGATTTAAAGTTAGTGAAGCTGATCCATGTTTATTCATAAGAGATAATGACAAGGATAAAATATTTATTACTTTGTATGTGGACGATGGATTGGTTGCAGAAGAATTAAGAAAAGAATTTAAGATAACTACTAAATTAGCAACTTTTTATTTAGGACTAGAAATTGAAAGATCAAATAATTTAATCAAATTATTTAAAAAGGTTACATAGAGAGAGTTTTAGATAAATTCAATTTTCGCGATTGTAAACCAGTCTCCACACCAATGTTAAAACAGCCCTAGATCATACAATTAGCTTACTCTGTGGGATATTTGTCAAGATTTTTATAAAATCCTTCCAAAGAAAATATAGTTCAGATAAAAAGAGTATTTCGATATCTTAGTGGCACCAGAAATTTAGGCATAGTCTATAGAAAAACAACAAAATTATTATATAAATAACATAGATACCTAAATCTTAAGGTACCTTCAACAGATTTTAGTAATGAACTAACCCTCTGTGTATACTAATCCCTGATTTTGGACTAGGACTGTTTTTGGTCTAACAATCTGGCTTGTTGGAATCCCAGGTATTTGTATGTTTCTCAGTTATGCTTGGCAGCGATTATATCTCCATTAGGCAGCTCCACATCTCCATCTTCCCTCTCTTGATGTTTAAATTTCTGCACTTATCTAATCCAAATTCCATACGTACATCTGGTATTTCTATTTATCTTAAGATCGAAGACAAGTTTAGTGTTGTTGCAAAACAAAACCACAGTGGACTAAGGGAGTCACCTTAGAATATTCCCGAGTAAATTATAGTTATTATTTAAACACTCAGAGTAATAAGTAAACATAGAATAGGCATATTCCCTACTACTTGTCATCGAGACAGATTTGTTGACCACCAGAGCATTGCCAGACGTTGTGTTTTGTAAGTACAAAGTAGGAAACAAAAACGTAATAGTATAATTTACAACAATTTTATTTTACTTTTAAGAGGAGACTTTTAGTCAGAGAAAATATTCTTTAATACATTTTAATATTCACTTTCTTACCTTTCGATAATACTGATAAAAAAGCTCTGCACCAATTATATCAAATACCCACACCAAAAATTTGGCATCAATGCCTTTGTTTGTTATTGTCTAGAGGTGATTAGCGCTGTGTTCGATTTTTCCTGTATTTTTGTGTATTTAAGTGAACTTTATAAAGTGTTTTTATTTATTTTCAATATTGAAAACTGTAAAAACTCGAAAAGCGTGTATAATTTGTGGTACTTCGCAAAATTATAATCTAACCTATCACCGAAAAGTTTTTCACTTTATTGGCGTAGAATAAGCAAATTCAATTAAAATTTATTACAGATAAGAAAATCAAATTAATAATGAAATACATATTATATATAAACTAGGAGCTAAAAGTGAAAAGTTTCTTTTAAATAGTTTTCTTTTTGTTTTTTGTTTTCATTTAATTAAAAGAATTATTTTTAATATGTGTAAACTATTTAACTGACGGTGATACTCTAACCAATGACACGCCAGTGTACGGCTGCGTTTACCTACACCTCTAGATGTCAATTTTATTTTCCATCTCTCTTAATTATATGTTCATTGCTATTGACTACAAACTGTATGTTATTATGTTGTTGTGGCATCTCTATTTTTACTTATTACTCTGAGTTTAATCAGCTGTAAAATAAGCTAAAAAGTAATATGTTTTAAATAAACCCTTTAAGTTTCGTTAAAAAGTTCTTTCTTTAACGTCCCTAATACCAAAATAAACAATAATATATTTCAAAACGATTATTAAATTATCTCCTGCAGTGCCCAAAAACATTGATTATTATTTTAAAACATCAAGTGTATGAGTCCTATATATTTAGACCAAACAGCAAAAGACCTATGCAGTTTTAAGGGCCACTATCATGACTGAAAAAACCTCATCGTAAGGGCCAGGTGCTTTTAAATACAAGGGTCAATACAATATATCAGACAATTGAGCCTTTAAAGAAGCCCAAATTTGTAAATTTGTAAAGGATGGAACATGAAAGCATAACTCGATGGTACTTTAAATTCGAAGCTTGTAGAGTACAAATTTTTGTTATTGATATTAATAATACTCTAAATGGGTAGATAGTTAAACGACCATAATATGAACTAAAATTCACGCATAAATAACCAACCTTCATACCAACTATTTTAACCCTACCAAATAATGGTACATTAAACCTCGTTATTTTATACAAATGTAGTAACAATTATAAATATATATTGTTTCTCGTTAAAAAGTCATAATTTACTTTGAAAACACCAAACAACAAGTCATAAAAGTTGGTAGTAATTACCGCGATTTGCATAACTTTGAATGTATACAGGTTTAAATACCGAAACAATACTTTTTCATGTTTTTTTCTTCGTGTCATTTAGGAAAAAGTTGATGTAAGTGATTTATTGAGTCACGCGAAACGATCATATTTCTATCAGTTAAGAACAATTTGTGAAACTGTTAGGGTATAGTTGAAAAATTTAGGTAATTAAGGAGTAATGAACGAATAGCGAACTTACATATTACTAGAAATTACCCGAAATGGGGTGGAAAAGGCACGGGCTATGTCCAGACACGGAGTAAGGTTAGGCTGTCCACTATCACTTTTAATTTTTAATATTTTTATAGAATGTGCTATAAAAAACATAGTTTCAGTTAATTAGATATGCAAATGATAACAGAATTACAAGAATTAATGCAGAATATGAAAATAGAAACAAAGAATTTGGATTCACACTCATTTATATCATTTAACAATAGAACAGGTAAAACTTAAATATTTAGGTAGTTTAATTACACAAGAAGAGTAATTATTAAAAAAAATTCAATACCAAAAAAGCTTTTTATTTCTAAAAGCTGAAAAGGTTCCAGAAACACATTATTAAAACTTATATTTGGAGCATAGCTTTGTACTATCGTCAAGGAAATAGGGCGAGTTGTCGTTGAAACTGTAAATTCTATATTACCGCCCACATCACGAGGTCTGCCCAACACAACAGTAAACGTTACATATGTATCGGTTATTTCCATTTGACCAGTTGTATCATTCTTACTGCTGTGCTACGTTACGTTGCTATGGCAGGTGAATACTCGACGCATTTTACCACCCCAACTACCTGCTAGAAAGAAAAAGGTTCATAATCCAACATGAATATTCGACACAGAATGTTCCTTAATCCCTATATTGCCAATAAAATCTGCACCTTCCAATTTGATATTTCTATAATTAACAGGTAAATTTCTTACACTTAGGTACAATTTTCTCAGTTTTGTTAATAATTGTGAGTTTTAATGTTGTTTTGTTAAAATGAGTATAATTAAAAGTTGTCGTAATAGAGATTTGCTATTGTTAGAAAATTATACATTTTCTAAAAGTAGTAGGTTAGGTTAGGTTAGGTTAGGTTAGGTTAGATACTTAAAATTAAAGACAAAAATGTAAAAAATAAAATTGCGCTTCTAGGACGAATGATTTTATTACCTACTTACCTGTCTGAAAGTACCTAAATTGTTGCGTCCAAAATTCCTGTAATAAAAACGCGTCGAAAGTTCCTGTCCCAAAAATTTACCTGTTTTCTTGCGTCGAGAATTCATACCCCCGTTGCTATTGAATAATTAAAGCGATAAATGTAGGGTTTTCTGTTGTATTAGAACATATCTACGATTATCAATACAAGCCTATTTTATAAACTGTAAACAAAATATTTACTTATTTTGTAATTTATTTATCTATTAAGTTAGTTATCCAACGAAGAATAGTAAGATGAACTTCCAAAAAGTAAGGGTTAGTAGAATAAATATAGTTATCCAAGTTTGAGACTTAAAAACAAAGTATTTGCCTATGGAGATTGTAAATTCAGCAGCTTAAAGCTATGAGTCTTTGATTAATTAGTCTTTGAGAATTAGCCAAAAGTTGCAGAAAAATAAAGTTCCAAATCGCAAATGCCTCGTCGCGCACTCTTTATTTGGGAGGCTTTAAGTCGTTTTTGCAGCTTGGGTAGAACAAAGATGTGAGTTATGTTACCAGATATTATTTATTGAGTTGAAATAAACATTAAATCTCTGAAATATATATATATATATATACCGAGTTATTTTTTTAAGACATTTAAAAACGAGGGTTTCTCCTGGCGACGGTAAAAATGGCCTCTTAACGAAACCTGTATTAAACAGAAATCGTTAGCGAAGAAAAATACGTCTTATAGCGAAGTCGACGTGATTATGGGTAGGATGCTGTCCCACCAGATCAACACTCCGGGGAGTAAAATAAAATAAGCTAGATGGAAATGTGAATATTAAATCGTTAGATACTTACTACATTCTCCAAGTTATATTTCCATTTATAAATTGTAGAATCTCTTTGTACGTTATTGTATTACTTTTTTAATATTCAGTTCCCAGTTCCAGATCTTGGCAAAATATATTAATAAAATGTGTGTTTTTTTATTTTTTTGGATATGATTTATACTTAATTTTTTTTCTGATTTCTGTAAATTAACTTTAACCTACTTTTAATACTTTTTTCTCATAGTTAATAATTTCTTCTTTGATTCTATTTAAATTTCTTATTTAAGGTCTACATTTTTTTTTCACTAATTTCTCTGAACTTAGTCAATAATAGTAAAGTCAATAATAGCGGAAAGTATAACGTACCATATATGCAACCAAAAACACGAGCAAATAGAATTTAATTAATTCGAATTGCACATTTCTGCTTTTCTATGAAAGTCGTTTAGTAGAATTGAATTTTTTACAAATTTCTTAACCAATCCAACAAACCAAATTACTTATTATAAATTTAAAAAAAAAACTTTTTCAAAATTATTTAAATTTTGAGAGATTCCAGCCTTCACTAAATCTACTCCTTCTGCACTAATAATTAAAATAGGGGCCAGTAGTCTTCCTTCCAAGTCAAATGTTTAACTGAACCACCTCCTCCTGTGCCTTGGAGACTATATTTGATGTCCCTTGTCCATTACAAGTCTGTTAGGATTAAAGATTGAAAGATTGGATCGATATTCTGAGGTAAATCTTCGCTGGAGAGCATTGAAGTTATCTTTACCGGGGAAGAGAATTTGGCCTATATTAGGCTTGTATATAACTTATCGCAAAAGGCTTTATTTTCATTACACTTGAATAGTTCGTGTTCCAGGTTTTCCATTGCTCCACAGTAGTCGTATAAGTCACTTTTGTTTTATATTACCTTTCTTTCCGAGGACTAGTCTTGTATGCCTAAATAAAAATGCCCTGATGGGCCCCTGGGCGAGAAGTATGTGTAAAATACATTCATACTTATACCGTTCTGACTTAAGGACTTCGATTATATTGCCTCCAATAAATCTTTCTACCGGCCGGCAGGGCCGGAGTGGACTTTTTACTTTTACATTGAGAAGCAACTGAAATATTGATAGATAGATATAAATTGTCTAAAAATATGTACCAATGTGCAAACATAAAACTATAAAAAAAGTAATTTCCACCCTGTTCCGTTCAAATTTTATAGCAGGTAAAACCTGCCTAAGGGGCCGACCAACAATACGGGACAAAAGGGTCGTTTATTGGCCTTAAGAAGTAAGAACGGAATAAGTATGAATGTACTGTACACGTCCCACCTTTTGCAACTACCTTTAGATATATTGAGTCTGGCTGAATGACAAATGTCTATGCCAAGAAAGAAGAAAGATAAATAAGGACCTTTTTTAAAAAGAATTAAAAAGGAAACTTGTATCCTCACGATTTGTAGAGAATAACTATATTGTTTTAAGCTAGATGTAAAGATGTATTTTTATGGAGATAAACATATATGTATATTAAAAGTGTGTTATTTTAATATTCACATGACTAAATTTTTACCTATAATATCACAAGAGCTAAAACTATTTCCGGAAAGTTTTTTAAGTGTACGAATATTTTTAAAATTTTCCCGAGTGCCGAAGCGACGAGATTTCCCGAAAGAAAATTTCCTGAAATAATTTAAGCTAGCGTGGTATTTGGTAAGAAAATTTCACACCATGATTTCGAAAATAATAATCATGGCTAGGAATCTTATATGTAAATAAAAGTTTATTGTTATTAGTTGAGGTTCCAACCGCAAATTTCATTGCCATTTTGTGTTTATTGTAAGTCAAGTCCGGTTATTCTTTACAGTAATTTATAGTGTATAAGAAGTGTTTGTTACAATTCGTTATTAATTAGAGATAAAAATGGGTTTCCGTAAAACAGGATATCAAATGCATCGAATTCCTAAAGATGAACAAGTAAGTTAAACTAAAATATATAAAATAATAAAAGCCTTAAAATAATAACTTTTTAATATTTCACAGTTATTCAATTTTTAATTTAAATTAACCGTGAAATTTAATTTTTTAAATAAACCTTGAAAGTTTTATTAAACAGTTCTTTATTTAATGTTTGTGTTGTGTCTAAAATACTTTAACTGTGAGAACTTTGGGATTAATTAATAATTTTAAGAAAGAAACATCTTATAAATATTAATTGAACATTTAATTTCAGCTATGCAATCTATGGTTGTCATTAATTGGATGGTTAGATTTAAAAGAAAAACCATTGTCTACAATTCATGTATTACATAGAGTTTGTCATGCACATGTAAATAATTTATTGAATGTAATAAATATTTCATAAAGATGTATATTTGTGTATTATTGAAGAGACCTGGAGATTTTTCCCATCAAAATATTAATCAAAACCTATTAATATTTAAATACATTTAAATTTCCCGCTTTATCTTATAGTTCTTGGTTCCAGACGCGAGGTGCCGCGAATATCGTTTTGGTGTCGAGGTTCTAATGGCAGTTTCCGATCTATCTCAGTATATATTTCTATGATTTAATTTTTACTTTAATTTTTATATTTGATTTATTATAGTTTTGTTTGTTAATATCCCACGTTGGTATTGTCAATTTATAATGATTTAATTTTTAATGATTATAATTTTATAATTTTGTTTTGTTTTATTGGTTTTGTCAAATGTTTTGATTGATTTTAATGATTGAATACTATTTAATTTTTTATAAATTTTACTTGTTCTTCTGTAATTCTATTGTTGGGCGCCTTATCAAAATTTTAACTAGCTCAGACTATTTGTTTTGAAATTTAAATCTTATCAGGGTAGGATTCAAATTAAAATATTATTTAATAATTAACACACAATAAATTTAATGTCAAGTATTTCAAAGAAATTTTACAAAAAACTGTTAATTGGTTTTTATATGTTTAGTACAAATAAATAAATGAATAGCCTTATATAAAAAGAATGGAGATGATACATACAAATAAAATTACTTTACAGTCACAAAATAACAAATACACAAATACTAAATCTTAACTATGACACGTACCTTTTATTATAAAGTTCGTTCACTAAAAATTGCTATTGTCTAAATGGAACAGCACAAAACTCGGATCGGCTTCTCCTCGTCCCCTGTCAGAAATGTAATACCAACAATATGGCGGCTAAGGACCAGTTGCAGAAAGAATGCTCAAATTTAATCTTTCAAATTCTCTTGGAATCAGTCTCGGATTTGACAAATTTATTACTTTGGTAAGTAATTTAATAATGGTTGATTATTTTACTGCATGTATTTTTAATATTACATGTATTACTTTAACATAAACAGCTTTTAATTAATGCAAAAGATTTTCTTCTAGTTAGTAATCAATTAATACATACGATGTTAATTGCTCTGCTACCAAAATCAAAAGAGAGATGAATCATCAATTTTCCGGCCTTTTTATAGGCTTCCAGGAAAAATGACAAGTATGACATCGAAAACCTAAATTTCATTGTTTAAATGCAAAATTCTAACCAAAATTCTTGAATATGAAGGTAATGAAATTACAAAACTAATAGTATCTTTGTTAACTTACAGTGAAATCTTATCCTTATATTTACTAAAATTTTGTTTGTATAATTTTCTAAGTGACTTTTCCTAAGAAAATTTTAGATTCAAAATGCACAACTTTCTTGAGCTGTCAACTTATTTTAGACCTTCAAAATTTTAAATAAAACCATCATTTGTATTAAAATTACTATGAATCTGTTAAACTAATACTATTTTAGCTGATAACTACTATTTTAAACTCTAACAACTAAAATTTAAACTTTTAAAAGATTCTGTTATTTGTAGGTATCACTTATGCATTATATAAGATAAGATTCTCTGTGTTACAAAAGACTCACAACTTAAAATTTATATAAAACATTTACTTAACTATCCTACATACATTTTGTTACATAAAATGTCTTTGTTAGTGTTTGTACACTAAGTTTTTCAATATTTATTTCACTATGCACTATTAAAGTGTTCTATCAAAAACTTATGTGATTATGTCCAACATTATTGATATGGGAATTAGTTTACTGTATTTCACCACACGTTTTTAATTGTTCTTATGTCTTTTTAAGGTACTCATGAGCTATTGGAATATTTGTTTGTACAATATCGAAGACTATAATTTGTCTTTTTATAATTTTGTAAGTACTTCCTTTTTATAATATTAATTTAAATACTTTACTAACTAAAATTACATGTTGATTTCTTAAACATGTGAAAACCATTAATACTTTTGATTTTTATTTTCTTTTTATTGTTTCAGATTAAACTTAGAATTTAAAAGAGAACTAGGACAAAAAAAAAATATTATGTAAAAGTGTACTCATTATGGATTGGAAATATTTAATTGTTATAAAATAGGCAAAATATGGATTCTATTCAATATAAAATGCCCATTACATTCTTTGTTTATATTAAATGTATGTCTTGTGAAAATTATGAACTTGGAAACTTTATATGTACAAAAGAAAAAGTAAATGCTGATTCTATAAAACTTAATAATATATCCTTGTATTGTAAATTATAAGTTCTACTTATTAAATTTTTAACTATTAGATATCTATCTCAATATATATATCTCTTATCTATGAATAATAATTAATCCAATCTGATATCTGTCACAAAGCCTGATATTAATTAGTGTAATCGTCTGCACGATACAAAAATATAACACGCGTTCTATGTCATTTTAGCTGTCAAAAATGTCCACTAAAACATCATGACGCACGAAAAAATTTCCGGAAATTAAGTCAAAATGGAGACATTTTATTGGTTAAAAAAAGAGCTCTAAAATTTTCTGTTAAATATTGTATACACATTATAAATTTTATTATTTGTGTTGACTAGTGAAAGCATAAATAATTAAATAAAAGAATAAATAACGCAGGTGTCTTTAATAGTTTAGAAAAGCAAATTAATAAATTAATTTTAAACTAAAGAACACAATAATATTTAGGTAAAGGAATACGGTAAACTAAAATAATTATTTGTTGTCAATGTATAACCGTGGGCAGCACTGCATTGCCAATTCGTCGCTCATATTAAAGCATACATAAACATAATGAGTACAATACGGACACATCTAAAAGCCTTCATTGAATAAATGCCATTCACCCGCTTATTGACCGTTATCGTCCATGTGAAACGGCACTAAAGTTATAATTATTTAATAATATCAACACATCTAAATGACGCAGTTGTGTTCCTGCATACAAAACAATTAATTGTAGAGTACTATTCCCAAATCATGACTCTACGAGCATATTTTTTATTTTAATAGGTTAACCAAATAAAAATAATAGTTTTTATTAAAGTAATCACTAGGAATATGGACATAGAATATGTTGAAATTTTTAAAAGTTTTTTGTATTTTATGACCAGACCAGACCAGCCTATGAGGCCTTGGATTGCACAAAAATGGACATAAAGGTGAATGGAGTATGGGTCAGTAATATTCGATATGCCGATGATACTGTCCTGATTCCCGACAGTATTCATGAGAAGCAATGGGGCATGTGATCGCGAACATCCATTAGTGGATATGCATCCGAAGAAGAAGATGACCAAGTATTTATTACAATTGTAACTTTTTGTCCATTTGAATTTTAAGAATATAAAAATTACAGTTAAAATTGTTAATAAACCGAACTAAAAGTTACATATTGAAAAATTAACTACTTAATGTAATAAATACATAAATATCTTAAAAGCAATGACAAAAGTATGAAAAAGTAAAAATGAGGTATTGCTAAGATTAAACAAATCATATTTATTGTACTACCCATTACTCTGCAGAAGTGCAAGAATGATAAACAAACAAACGTTTGAACTAAACTTTCACATTTAATTAAAAAATTAGCTCTTAGAATACAGTCACAGCTTTTTCGCTAAAACGAGCATCGTTAGATTGACATTTAAGTTATATTCTGTTTTTTCAATAATAATGATGATTAAGTAGTGTTAAGACTAGATCAAGTATGAAAGTAATAAGACATAACAATATCTAAGATCAGCATAACTGTGCAATGATATAGATAAACCAGGAAAAACCTATATCATGCTGATCTTTACAATAACTTAATATATTTGTGTTACATTTACGTCTTATTTATATATAAAATGAAGACTCAATCAAAGTAAACAGTTGAATGGTGGAGAACTTCCAAGATTTATTTTATCGTCAACTTTATCACAAATGTGTAGTATTTGGATATCATTGGATATGCTCCATATATAAATGTTGATTGAATCTTATTTCAAAATTTTCTTTTTATTTAACCTATATTTATATATACCGAATTACATTTTGGACATTTAATTTTGATTTTTTTAATTTGGGTCATTTTGTTTTGACATTTAAAAATTTTGTACCAACATTATTTTGTGTTTTAAATGAAATTAATGCTGATGCCGAAGATATTATTTTTCATATTGTAATGTAAATGTCTCTACAATATGTAATATTTTTATAACTTTTAATTTCTTTAGTTTGTTTGAGAAATATTAGTTGTAGTAAAACTTTTTGTTCCTTCTTATTACTTAATTTATTTACCAAATTTATTGGATAGCCATTGTTATATGATATCAATTCCTTTACCAAGGTATTCATCTTCATTGTCATCTTCATTAGTTTGAGTTGGTTTTCTGGTTTTAGGGAATTATTAACATTTTCAATTCTTAAATCTAGATAATTAATTGGAATATGCAAGGTATTAATATAATTAAATAATATATGTAAGTGTCGTTCGCTACCTACAAAAACTTCTTACACATCTATAAAATATCTATAATTCTAGTTATAAAAGGAATATTGTATTTTGATATCGCCTGAACACTTCCATTTTCATGGTTTTAGGTTTTCACGAACTAAAGGACCAAATTTAATAACTCTAGAATGAGCAAGTAATATAATATGGATGAATATCAGAATTCGAAAAAAAAAAACAATAATATAGACAATAAGAAAGATATTGAAAAACTTTGGTAAAAAGAATAAAAACAACTATAGCTACAAAGGTCTTTTGTAGACGTAAGAGAAAGAGGGCAAAACATTGTATGAGGAGAAATGCCAACATCAGCTAGAAAAAGATATTCGGTTAGACGGAGATGGATCCAATTACATACGAATGAAAGTAAAAGATGAGTGCCAGAAAAAAAGGAACAATAAAAACAAAAAAATATTACAACCAGCAGAAGTATGAAGCTATGGAAAGAAATACCCAAGCCAGGATCCAGAAAAGTCTATAAAGCTATCTCCTCGGAAAAAAGGGGTCAAAATCCACACAAATGCTAAAAAATAACCTAGGCCAATTGATAGTCAACGACGAAGAACTAGTTGAAGAGTGAAAAAATAAATAGCTGAAGATTATAAACAAGAGGAATGAACATATATTACAGCAGATTTTCCGGTCGACGCATCTTCCTTCCGAAGAGACTCAAAAATCCATAAACAAGCCAAGGAATCATAAAGCAGTAGGGACGGTTACAATAACTGCTGAATTTATCAAGCCTGGGCACGAGATTTTGCAACGCCAGCTACACAAATTAATAAGGCGTACTCGTATAATGCAAAATAAGAAGATACCAAAAATATGGAAGGAAAACATTACTGTGCTCATCCATAAGAAAGGGAATAAAATGAAATGAACCAATTATAGAGAAATTTCCATAACAAACACCGCATACAAAATCCTGTCAAACTGCTCAGCAGCTTAACCTCCTATGTTGAAAATGTCAGGAAAATATCAAGCTTGATTTAGAGCAAGCAGATCTACAATAGACCAGCTATTTACATTGCATTCAACAACCACTTTTTTAATTATAAGCTCTCATTTAACAACTATAATATTGTAATAAATATAAATGTAGATAAATTTTACAGAAATAAACCCTTATAAAATATTTTGTAGCAAATAATCTTAGCAGTTATTAAATCAATGAATGGACTTCTTACATCATATACATCATCTGTGATATAAGAATGATATAATGGATACCAATGTTGTAAATGAAACTTAACTAAAATTAGACTAAAATAAATATTAGTATTAATTATGAATAACTAGGTATAATATAACCTAATATTTTAGACAATGATAAATATGTAATTATATTTATTAACAAAACACAGAAAGAATACACTTAATTTAATTTTGTATAATATAAATTAAAATTTTCTCGAATTTACTGGTAAAGGTGGTTAGATATATCTTTCTTATTTCAAATTAATGTATAAATATTTACATAATTTGTATTGGATAACTTTTTTAGAGTTTATGCTATGTTTTTGATATTATGCTTTTTGAGTAAGGGAATTTAAATGGATGTACCCCATTACTAAAGATAGTAACCCATATCATAAATTTTATTACGAACTTTTTGTATTGTACTTTTTTAACATAGAAGCTCAATAAATACCAAATTGCAGTTGTTAGTGTTTTTTCTGTTCTCTGTTTAATCTATTGTCTTCCAGTACGTCTATCTTTAATATATAAATTATTGAATTTGATTCTACAAATATAACTTTCCAAAGGGATATTCAATAATATATTTTTGCAATTTTTGAGATTAATACTAAAATTTAAATACTTCCCAGTAGCTCACTCGGCAGGAGTATACCAGTCGCGAAATTTTGGAGCCGAGCCAGTTCCTTCAAGATAAAACTGTGTCTAAAATATATGATTTCGCTTAGATTACACGCCTTTTACTAAATGCGGGAAAATGTGACAAATAAACTCTATCCTTAGATTTATGCAGCGGAATTATCTTTAGAAAGCAGCGCCAAAATAGATTGAATACTTTACCATACAACCCATTACATAATTTTGGTCTGGGATAAAAGACCAAAATTTTTAATTGTTTAATAAATTACTGCTTGTCTAAACTATTTATCATAGCGATAATGTTTTATTTTTCAATTATAATAAATAGGTACTTAAGTTAAATTCTAAGTTCCAAGTATGCAGTTGCAACCTCAAGAAAAATTTGTATAAAAGATTGCAAATACACAATTAAACTATAAAGATTGATCTGCACATGTATATAAAAAAGAAAATAAAGCTGAAAAAAAATGCAAGGGTTTTAACAAGTAAGCAGATGAACAATAAAAGCTAAACTCTTCCTTCTGGATCGTAGGATGAGAATATTTCTCCAGGTTTTACTGACAATTTAATTAAGTAAGTCTTCGTTTTAACGCAACTTCCATTTTAATTAAAAAATTAGTTTTATAACTATTTTTTATCCAACTTTTAAGTATTTCTTTTCATAAACATCTTATAACAGACAAAGGATTTTTTTATTCGAGTCCGTAATGTCAGAAATAGTAAAAATACTGGTTAAACAATGCAATTTACAATCTCACATTTCTCAGCTTTTTTCATTCAACTAAAATCTGTTTTTTTATATAGAAATACATTTTTCCAAGAGAAATGTTTTCCGTTTTATTTTGTATTTTCACATCAGAGCAAAAGCATTATAATATTCGAAAAAAGTCAACCCAGCTTTTTATTTTATTTTCAAGTTGTATCAATTTGAAACATAATATGGTTTATTAAGTGCATCAAAGACCACGTGATATTACCTTTTTGACTGGGAATATTGACAGAAGCTTAACATCGACAGACATATATAAAGTTTTCTCAATTTCTTCAGTAATGGAAAACTTTTTTTCTCTAGTTTTCTTTGTTCTCTGGTTTATTTATACATAGTTTTATTTTAATAAAGTACAAAATTAATTATTTAAAATGGTAAGGATATTTCTGTTGTGGTCTATTGTGTAAACAATATTTTTAACTATAAATAAAAACCAATATTTTTTTTAAAATAAACGTTTAGCCAATAACTGTTTTGATTAAACAATCATTGTTAGATAAAAACAAAAGGAATTTGCTTATTATGGCCAATAAATGAAAAGGAAGAGATATCGTTGGATATCTTTTTACAATTTCAATTAAGATAAAAGGAATACAATTGGGATATTGCGCGGATTTTCCCTATCCCAATAGCGACAATTTTGATGGTTAGCATGAACCTGCACTCATCAGAAAACATGTTCTAATTGCATTACGTTTTTATTATTATCATTATTAATTAATAATAAAAGCAATAATTATTTTATTGACACACTAAAAATAAATTTAATTACAATGTTATGACATATAAAATAGGAGAAAAACATAATATATGGCCCCAAAAATGCAGAGTTCATTTTCTAATATGATATGAAAAAAATTAATTTACCATTACACAATAAAATAAAGTAAAAACTGTTTATATTAAATAAAAATAAAAAAAATATACAAAACAAATATCAAGGAAATAACATTTATTGGAAGCAACCGACAGAACAACAAAAATTTTACATATCAGGAAATTTTTTTCCATTTATTCTGTCCTGCGTCATCACCTTCCTTAATTTTGAATTATTAAAAGTAAAATATCGATCGGGTAACCATTTCAATAGCCATCGAAAATCAATTTATTGTTTTTAAAAATATTCCCCATGAAGATCTATACCCTTTTACATGCGTTTGAACCAATTGTCGAAGCACTGATTGAGGTATCTCCAAAACATGCATTCTGAATGCAGCAACCGCTTCTTCAGGTGTCGAACAACGTTGATCTCTCCGTTTGTTTTTTACGTAAGGGAATAAAAAGAAGTCAATCGGTGCCAAGTCAGGACTATACGGTGGATGACTAATCAAATCGATGTTCTGGGTGCTCAAAAATGCAGTTGTTTGAGCCGATGTGTGGGAGCTCGCATTGTCGTGGTGAAGAGTGAAATCAGTTAAACAGTTTTCCACGCCCACATCTTTAATGTTTGCAGCATAAGGTATTTTATTGACAAATTGCCTGTCCCTCTGTCCCTTGTAAATAAACTTAATCCCCAAAAACCATTTAATGTAGGCGTTTAAAGGGCGGTTTTATAACTTCGGTAGGTAAACGAAATTCACATTTAACATGTATGTGCTATTCTAAAGCCGACTGTACATAATATGTCCAGAATGTTCTAAATATTCCAAAAATTAAAAAATACACAGAGTATTATGTATAAATTATGTGTTGGCCGCGGTCAGATGACCTTGTATGAAAAACTAATTATAAAATATTTCTACTAGTAATACTCATCGGGGAGTGCAAGCTTTTTCTCAAACATTTCCCCATTTACTTGTATCTGTTTTTGAATTTATTTCAGGTGGCTGTTTCCCACTGTATAATATTTTCTGCTAAATTATAACAAAATAATAGTTAATTAGTTGAAAATATAAATGCTGTTAAAACTTTTTTATAAGCTAAAATTATTCTTATATTACATAGAAAAAGATGAAGAAGTGGGTTCCGCTAATAATCACACTGTCGCGTAAAATGAAAAAGGAAAAAGCATAAAACAAACAGATATAAATGCATGAATGAGCTTAAGCTTCACTTCAGAAGAAAATTGAAATTCAGATGTTTCCGCGCGTGAGTAAAGAAAATAAAATTTATCGTATTTCATTCTTATTTAGAATATATACAGAGTGAGTTTTATATATGGAACGCCTCAATTATCTTGGAAGCGGGTTATACGATTTTTATAAATATTGATATTTGACATTTTGTAATACAGCCGAGCTTAACGTATTTACATTGTTGTCAAATTTCCAACTATCCGGAAATCTAATGAACGGATAACCCACTTTTTTGGTTTTAAAATCCATAATTTCGGAATTATAGCTAACTTTAAAATATTAATAACTTTGACATTTTAGTAAGTTACTTTTGTTGATGTTTATTGAAAGTTACAATGGATCGTTTATCTGAAAGAAACGAATTGAGATTGGTGATATTCGTAGAAGTCAACAAGATACGGAAATATCCTAACCGAAGTCCCATAGGTAACAAAATCTACTGAGTAAGTTATTAAAAAAATTTAACCAAACAATACAGTAATAGATTTACCTAAATAAGGACGAAGAAAAACTGCATCAACTCAAGACAAATCTTTAAATGTTTGTGTCATGTTAGAAGGTTCTCACTAGACAAATATCCAGGGAAAATGATATTTCGCAAAAAAAAAGAAAGATACAATTTTAGAGGCCGTGTATTCTGAGTAGACGTCGTAAATAGTTGCGCACAACTGAATGGCAGCGGTGCATTAGATCCTTCAAATGTATGAGTATAGTTAAAAGGACAATTTTCAAACACAAATTTGTGTACTGCGCCGGTTGACGTCACAGGTCTACTCAGAATCCACAGCCTCTACTTAATACGAGTAATACATACCATCCATTCAAAGTGAGGTTACAGACGTGAAAAATTTGCAGACATAACAATGGAAAACTGTTACCACCCAAACAATTTAAATTTTTAAATAATATTATGTTTAGCAATCAGAACACTTTTGTTATAAATTGAAATGTAAATCGTCATTATTGTAGATACTGGAGACGTATGAATCCTGGTTGGATGCGTGAACACCTCACCTAGTATTCATAAAAACTTAATATGTGCACAGAAATATTAGGCAACAAAATAATTGGACCCTTCGTTATTGAAGGAATCTTAAATGATCAGAATTATTGAAATTTATTAGAAAACCAAAGTTGGTTCGGTTACTTTCAAATCCAAGTATTTTCAATTGCCTTTTAATTTAGAAATTTTATTATTTTAAATTTTTAGACATTGTAAACACTACCATAAGATCGGTGGTATTACAAAATCGTCAAATATAAACATTTATAAAAAATATGCAAGCCGTTTTCGAGATAATTGAGGCTTATTTTCCAAAAACAGCCCTTGTTAAAATTTGATTTTTTAATACAAGATGGAATTTTCCACAAAACTTGCCCATGTATAAAATAAAAGCAATTTAAAACTCTAGTGGTTTCACAAAACAGCCCATGTCCAGCAGATTTTGGGCAAAAACAGTCAGTGAAACGCTGTTTTTGCTAAAAATATGATACGCAGTGTCCAGCTAACGAGATATTACCGGATTATTTTGATTTACTCATTTCTGACCCATGACCAGAACTTTTCCATTGAAAGGGTGGTTCCACAAGACACACTTTTGTTTGCACAAACTTAAAGTCTGAGTAAAATACATGTTAATATATATCTATGTATAATGAAATATATTTGCTACTTATGCGCAGACTATAGAAGTACCTTAAGCAAAACACAAGCAAATGCTACAGTTGAGTCGTTCTAAGCCATCAAAAGGCAGTTTTACCATATTTTCCATTAGTTTTATTGCCCTTATCAAACAAACTTTGTTTTATCTTTGAAACTGCAAAAAAATTCAATTCATTTATTATAATTAAAAACACTTATTTTCATTACGAATTTATTAATGCTTAAGACATAAGAGTTCTAATTTATTATACACCTATTTCGTTTTTTTTAGGTTCCCAAAAAATCAAAATACTGACAAGGGCTGTTTTTGGAAAAAGCGCTTCAATTAAGACGTTCCACATATAAAACTCACTTTGTTTAAATGAATGTAGCACCGCTGCTGTTGCTACAAGTTTGTTGTAGTTTTATTGTTCATGGTACCATTAATAGTGGGTAAATAAAATTTTCATTAGGTTGAGAGCATTACAATAAACAGGAGAGCTATCATTTAAATACCACATTCGTATGTTATAGACGACATCTTCCAACACAGGAAGCTGGTTTTTAAGAAATTCCAGATCACAGTTTCTTTAAAAGAGTATGAACCAAGGATCTAATTCCCTAGAATAACACCCTAAACATTTAATGTTTCGTAAAAATAATGTACGAATTCTAGGCGAATAGTAATTCAAGTTTCGTATGTTTACCCAACCATTTTTAAGAAATCCATAAAGAGAACATAATTGATAAAATCTCTTTTCTCATTAATTTTTTGCTGCTCTCAATCAGAAAACGCAACCCATTTTAATTCACTTAAAATATTTGTCCAATAATATTTTAGTTTCTGTTATTCTCATGTTCTTATTTTATTTAAAACATTATTTTTAAAAACTATTTGTTACACTTTAAATGAAAAGTTTGTGGGGCAGACTTTGGATTACTCACAAGATATAATATTTTGATTGCTACTAATATTTTAATCATTAAAACGAATTTAATTATTGTAATATGGTTCAAATGAAACATGACCCTGTATAGTTCAATCAACCTTTAAAATGCAGTAGAGAAAGCACGTTACATAAAAATTGAAATTAAAGCAAAAACCTCAAATTCAAACTAAAATAAAGAAATAACACAATAAGATACTCAATCTAGCATAACATTCAAAACACTGTGATATAACGTCTAGGAAATGTCGAATACTATAAATACTAATACCATAATTATCGTAGATCAGTTAGACAACTCGTTTCAACAAAATAAGATACTCATCAGACTATGCGTCTGATAACTGTGTGTACCGCAGGACTCTGCCTGTTGATATGTTTCGTGTCAAATACTGGATTCGCTAGCGTTATTAAAGATGATGATAAGGCTATCGTTGTAGCAGATTTGGAAGTTTTAGAAACGAAGCATGTCGGAGGCGGTGGACATGGTCATCACCACGAAGAAGGTGGTGGACACGAAAAGCACGCGCATCATCATGAAAGTCACGGAGAAAAGGGAGATAAAGGATATAAGAGCGATCATCATCACGATAAAGGAGAGCATGGAAAGCACGGGAAGCATCATTCTGCTGGACACCATGAAGAAAAAGGAGGTAACGTGCACAATTTTATTAACTAACTTTACTAGTTTGTCTTATCTTTCTATCAAATTCAAATAAACCTATTTAAGCCATAGGCAAAAATCATGGTACATTGGTTCTTTATTTTCATACAAATGAGTTCCACTATTAAAAAAAAAATGAAAACCGCACTATTATAACTTAGTACCTAGTAGTAATGTCAATAGTTTTCTTCTATAACATTTCTCCAAAAATATCTATAAAAAGTAAAATAAGATTTTCTATCTTAAAAATGCTACGCAGTCACTATACCTAGATATTTTTAATTTCTTAACACTTTGAATTTGAATAGAATTAGTAAAGAGAAAACACAATACTTATGTACAACAACAGTTTAACATTGTATACTAATTTAGCCCATTTTTTACATTTCTTGTTCTTTTTCTTACTTCTGTCCAAATATTGCTTCGTTTGGTTAATATAGTAGTATCTAATTTATGTCAAGTGGTTTTTGGTTCTTATATTTCTTTAATTATTACGGTTTTTGCGTCTTCTCTGGTCCTGTGTCTTTCATTCTTTGTAGCTGTCCTTACTAACCAAATTATTTTTACTCAATGAACTCGATGAGTGCTATTATTTCTTATCGTGTTTTATTTAGATAATTATTAATCTATCAAATTTTGTTAAGAAAATTAAATCTTCAGAAGTTGGAAAACAGCCAAGTGTATAATTTTAATTAACAAATTAGTAACTGAGAGCTTACGATTTACAAGGCCTTCGGAGTTACCTCCTAAAATATTTATAAGGAAAATAAGTTAACCTAAAAAAACTATAGTTAATTAAAAACCAGAAGAATGTACATGAATGTAAATTAAAAAGGAAGTAGAATAATGAAAAATAGAAGTAAAATGGAAGTAAATGTGACAATTAAACAAATGTAAATAGGCAAATTAAAATTGACTTCAGCTTTACACCTAAAAAGGTGGAAAGGTAGAGAAATAAGTATAAGTAAATAGACATACGTATCAGGACATTTGGTAGGGTGCCAGAATCTTTTCATATAGCAATTTACTAGAATAGTACTGGTTTTGTTTTTACATTACAAGACTTATTCAATCCTAAATCTGAATATCTAAAGTCCTGTAGTTTTCTATACGTATATAATTGGACAGTTTTTGCTACATAATTTGTAAGTACCCATCCTGGAGAGTGTAATAAATTAGCACAGAAGGGACTTAATTGTAATTTGACATTTGAAGGAAATCGTAAGTTTGGTAACGTTTTTCATGAGAATAAAGAAATTTTGGAAGACATTTAACTGAAAAAAACGACATGCTCATCACTTAAATTTTCATATCTTTCTTAAAAGAAAACCAGACGTGAGAGCAATTATTTTTAATTTTTTTCTTTTTGCAGGCTTTCTATAGTAAAACCTGTTGTAAAACCTTGATATTTATTTTTATTCTATCTTAGGATAGGTTGGGTTACAAATGCCTTTGAGTGCCTTAAACCCTCTAGCTCGAACCAGTAAGAACGTCTCCTCCGATCTTCGAGGTTCGGTATTGTTCCTCTGGCTACGCTATTCGCTATACCTAGGAATGGCTCCGGGCATATAAATATTTCTTCAGCACCTTCCCTGGCTAGAAGGTCCGCTTTTTCGTTACCTTCATTGCCGGTATGCCCAGGTGCCGAAAGTAGGGTTACTTTGTTATTTTCCCCTAGAAGTATTAGATCCTGAAGGCACTTCGTCCCTTCCTGGGAATAGGACGGTAAATGGCTTATGGTAGTTGTATTTAGATTGCATTGCATTTGGTACCATCTCCAGTATCGGATGATTTTTTATTATCTCTCCGACCTTATCCTATCTTATCCGGATATTTCTAATATTTTAAAACAATTCGAAAGCTATTTTATTTGTCTGTATTAAACTCTATCCCATTATATTACATAGTATTTCTAAGGAGGTATAAATTCTAGGCCTAAATAAATAAAAGATATTTGAATCTGATATACAGCTATATCTCTTCTTCATTGTGTAGAAAGGAAATTTAATCTGGAGACGACACTATAACGTAAATTATAATTTTTATTAAAAATTAGGTGTAGGTTTATAGGGTTATTCTGTACAAATATTCGTAACAGCTGCAAATTTAACATCGATATTACTAACATCACGATGTTAAATCAAATTTAACAGCGCTGTTAAAAATCGTATTCTGAACAATATTACAATGCACCTAACTTCACTTTTATTGTGTTGGTTAATATAAATTGCCGACTTTTTAGGTTATCGTTATATGTATTAGTTTTATATTATATTTTTATTATTATTATTATTGAATGATATTGTTCATTTTGATTGAAAATTTACACATACTTTGACAGTTTCAACACTCCTAACGTCGAATGTTTTGGTCGGCGTTACTTTAACAGCGAAAATGTTAAAATACATCGATGTAAATTACAGTAAGAGCGTACAGAATAGCATTTTCATAACATCTCTCGACCTTGAAAGTTTACAGCGCTGTTAGCGCTAACATTTTTGTACAGAATGAGCCCATTACTCCTAATTTGTAATAGGTATAGAAAAAACCAAAGCGATAGGGGATTTAACTTTGATTTAAGACAACAAGATTAAATAAAATCAGTTCAATTGATTTGGAATCTAAAGTTGCTATGTAAACCAATACAGAGCAATAAAACATAAAAACAAATCAAAAAATGTATTTGGAATCATCTAGTGATAATATATTTCCCATTTGTTCGTAAAATTATTTTTTCTACGCCCATGTATGTAAAAGTCAAAAATCGTACTGTTGGCATTCGGTAACATTAAACAATAACATGTAATGAGATGTCATAACAAAGGTACACGTGCGTTTTGGTAAAAAACTTAAATTTCTTTATTTAATCTAATTGCAATGAAAGATATGATTTGGTATATTTACATACATACAAATGTCGTCAACACATTATACAATAGATTGGTGTGAGAAATGTGTAAGTTACACGAGTTGTAATTTCATTACGCACTCGTGAAATTTACGTATTAGCTCCTCTAATATAGGTCGGTACGCTTCGGTGCTTCATGGATATTTTTCACTTCGTGGGTTAAGGAATAGACAAAGAAATTGTAATCCACAAGACAGTACTGGTATATTTAGATTACTTCTTTTATTTGCACTTAAATTAACAAGATTAGTATATTTGCTTAATTTGTAAACTTATTGATTTCTGTATCAAACCATTACTTTAGGCAAAATTAGTTTACCAAAATTTGTAATTCTTTTTTCTATAAATAATTCACATTATACAATAAATCAAATCAAAAACATTTCAAAAAAACCCATGATTTCCTAATATAAGTAAAATACGTTTTATATCTTTTATTTTCCAATATCTCTTGGATAAATTCCCTAAAACTATGGAACCGCTGATTCAACTGATACACTCCAGATACGACTAATCCCTTTATATAACAAATGCAGGAAGACATTAGATTGAACTTTTCGTAAAAAATGAAACTTTAGCGCTAAATCACAGTAAACCTATGAAAGCAGATTTCTTAAGAATTATTTCACAAAAGAATTTATTTTTTTAGCGAGATTACAACTTTTTTTTAGCTGTTTAACCTTACAATTCGGCTTCCTTTCTAAATCTAGAGGTTTATATGACAGCGACATGTTTAGGCTCATTTATCATTTATAAAACACTTCTTTTTTTCTCCTCTTTCGCGTCAATGTCGTCTCTAAGGGAGCAACTAAGGGTAGATAATTGTTTTTTTTTGCACATATAAAAACTCCCTTTTATACTCTAGTGTAGTAAAACCTGCATTAAACATAACTGTTTTTTATTACTTGATGATGGCTTCCCTGTTAGGCCGAAACTAGTAGCAAAAAATGTTCCTGTCTATCATAATCTACTAAAATTCGCTAACAATGTTTTTGGATTTTGGTTTTCTCCATCAGTCACATTTGAGATATGGATGGTTTACTTCAATTATATAAATGTGTAAATTTAAATCCTTGTAAATAAAACATTCTTTATTTTTAACGGGTATAAAACAATTTTTTATTGTCGATGGTCCTTTTGTTTAATTAAAATTACCCTGGTTGTGTTTGTGTAGCCAAACATAAAATTAGTAATTAATTTTTTATTATAACTCGACTGAGTTTATTGTTTAGTTAATCCTTTGTCATTTATTTGTCAAAAACTGGCTACTGTATATACGCAATTACATTTCTAAGTTATTTCCTTTTAATTACCAAGGAAATTAAGGTTTCGGTAAAATTTTAGAAATAAAAGTCGTTAATTTTAATCCTACAACATTTTAAAATTCCAATTACTAGCTAAGAGCTAAAACTGACACTCAACAAGTAGGTATTAAAATAATCTTCAATATTTAATGTACTTTCTGAATAATTTAATTTCATTAAACGTCTACGGTAATGATAAAAATAGTGATATACAGTTTTCGTGGAATATTTTCCCAACGGACATGCCCTTTTTGATAGTTTAAGGTCAGCCGGCAATTATTTTTAGAATACAGTCGATCCATAACTTATAATTTTGCTGTTAGGGTTTTTACTACAATAATTTTATCTTTATTTGGTTTTACCAAGAACAAAGAACAAAACAAAGAATTTTAGTAAGGGTTGGAACAATACATTTTATTTGATTTGCCGCCAACAAATAACATAAACATTATTAATTCGAAGTAACATAGTAAGTTATATAAGATGCAATTTTAGTTCAACATTTTTAAGTGTCACAAACTGATACATTCTTTATCTTTATTATACAATGGAATTTAGTAATTAAAAGTGATAAAAACCTTGTAGGTCATCATAAAAAGCACCATGACGAAGGAGGCCATTCCAGTGAACACCATGCTCATGGAAAGAGCCATAAAGGTGGAAAATTCGGCGAGAAAAAAGGACACAAGAAAGGTCAAAAAACGACAGGTTACCATCACAAATCGCACAAAGACGACTATCACAAGGAACACAAATTCTATGATGACTACCACAAAGGTAACATTTCACTCACCACTATTAACTACTAAATAATACCTATGGATTTTTTTAAATTGTTATTTACTTAAAGGTGGACATCACGAAAAACACGGCGATTTTCATGGACATCACGGAGGTAAATCTGGTCATCACAAGAAGGGGGGATCTCACAAGAGCGGTCATCATGACGATCACCACGGAAAGAAGGGTCACTCCGATAAAGGACACTACGATGAAGACCACAAAGGACACAAAGGTCACGGTGGACACGAGAGTCACCATTCCCATCATTCCAGTTATGGAAAGAAGGAAGCTCACAAGGGAGGAAAAGAACATGGTTTCTCCAAGGGCAAACATTAAGTCTTTTCACTCCTACTATAAAGTGATTTCTCATAATGATGAAATTTGTTATGGGAATAGACTCAAATATTGGGTTTATTTATATTTGTTTGTTGGACTGATATGTAAAGACTTTTGTTAAGTCGAAAATATTTGTTACGAATTTATCGATTATGTTGTTAAAAAAATGTAAATATAAATATTGCTACAAAAACAATGTTCTATTTTTATTATGTTGGATATATCAAGTAATAATAGTCCTTCTAGTTGAATCAAGGAAAGAGAAATGTCATTTCCTGCCTTAAAGTACAGTAAGATATGTATTATATTGCATCCACAAAAGAAAAGTTTTTTAGTATTTTAAGTTCGGTAAAAAATACAAAATCCGTTTAAGAGTTTAATATGACCCAAAACTTGAAACGTAGATTAAAACTTTTTTAACCTTATATATTCTATTCTATTCTATTCTATTCTTCTGGGGTGCGTTTCATGCATGTACTGGAGCTCTAGGCTCATTGTACCCCCCTGAAGTAATCATACCAGGTTCGTTTCCTTCATGTATTCTAGAATGTCCCTGATATTCGCTTTCACGATTTCCTCTGGCTCAGGAAACTGAATGCCAAAGTGTCTCTGTCTAAGTGAAAAGGAGTTTCGTCTTCCTCACCACATTTTCTGCATAATGGGTCCTCAGCGAGTCCTATTATGTTCATGTGTTTTCGGAGATGGCAGTGTCCTGTGAGCAGTCCCACTGCCTTTCTCAATTGGGTTCTACTTAGGCTGAGTAGTTCTGTAGTTTTCTCCCTGGATGGACCTGTTATGAATAATCTGGATTGCCTGAGTCCAGACAGTTCCATCCAGAGTTTCTTATGTTGTTCCCTTAGTCGTTCCTCTATTGTTTCCCTTACATGTTGGTATGAGACCCCACATGTGGGAAGAGGTCCGATCAGGGTTCCCTCTGAAGCTTCCCTGGCTAGGAGGTCAGCTTTTTCATTTCCAAGAATCCCTGTGTGTCCTGGTACCCATTCAAGGATAACCTTGTGGCGTTGCGCCAGTTCAGCTACAGTTCCTTGGCAGTGCTTCACTGTTCGTGACGCAGTGTGTAGGCTCTCTATTGCTTTGAGAGCTGCTTGGCTATCACTTCTGATCCTGACAGTCCTGTTAGGGACTGTCTCGTTCAGGATGATTTCCGAGCATGTGTTGATGGCAACCACTTCAGCTTGCAGGATAGTTTCTACTGAACCCAGGTTGAGACTATACGTCTTCCCTGTATTTTCATTGTAGATTCCAATCCCAGTGCTGGTGCTTGTTTTGGATCCGTCTGTGTACCAAACGGATTCATGTTGTTTCCTAGTCTTGGTACGAGCTTCGTCCCTATCCGGAATATGAACCGTATATGGTTTGGAAAGGTCGTAGCAGATAGGTATTCTATCTGAGGGCATGCTCAGTAATTGATTATGTTCAATCTCTTTCGAGATTGTGGAATGGTACCTAGGGATCGCCCTGCCCCATTCGTTGTTTATTTTCAGCCTGTAAGCAGCTGCCAGTGCTTCCCTTTCCACAATAAGATGTAGTGGAGGTAGTCCCAGCATAGCTTCCAGGGCCACCGTGGGCGTTGTTCGCATCGCCCCGGTTATGGCTAGACAGGCTACTCTCTGTACCCTGCCTAGCTGTCTAGATGCTACTGAGCACCTCGCTTTATGCCACCACACAACAGAACAATAGGTTATGATGGGTGCCACCACCCTTGTATAAAGCCAGTGCATCATACTGGGTTTAAGCCCCCACGTATTGCCCACAGCTCTTCTGCATGCCCAGAGAGCTCTTAGGCCTTTATCTGTTGTGTTTCTAATGTGGTTGGAAAGGGTTAGTTTGCTATCTAGGGTTACCCCTAGGTATTTGACTTCCTTTTTAAACTTTAGCGTTTGGCCCCACATACGAAGTTCCCTCAAGTCAAGGTTCCTTCTGAGGGTGAACGCTATCACGGAGGTCTTTGCCGGATTAGTTGACAATCCCTCTTGTCTGCACCATTTTTCGGTAATCCTCAGTGCCAGCTGCATTCTCTCGGACACAGTGGCCCCGAATCTACCGTTTACGACTATGCTGACGTCATCAGCAAAGGCTTGGGCATAGATACCCTCGTCATTGAGTCTACAAAGGAGCTCGTCAACCACCAGGTTCCACAGAAGAGGAGATAACACCCCTCCTTGCGGACACCCCTTAGTGGCTGAGACCATCCTCGTCTCCCCAAAGAGCGTACCTATTATTGTTCTTTCCCGTAACATATTACCAGTCCATCTTACAATGTCCTGTTCTATGCCACGGTTCTGCATGGACCTAAGTATGGAATCGAAGGAGGCAACATTAAATGCCCCTTCAATATCCAGAAACGTACCTAGGGCTATCTCTTTATTTAAGAGTGCCTGCTCCGCTTTCAGGAGCAGCTTGTGTACCGCGACTTCGCAGGACACCCCACTCTTATACCCAAACTGGTTTCGATGCAGAGGTTTTACCCTCAAAGCACCGTCCCGTAGGTACCTGTCCACCAGTTTTTCTAAAGTTTTAAGAAAAAAGGAGGTCAGGCTGATAGGTCTGAAGGAGCCCGTCTCAGCATACGTGGCCTTACCAGGCTTCGGTATGAAGACTACTCTTCCAGACCTCCAGTTCATAGGGATATAGCTCAGTGCCAAGCTAGCCCTGAGTAGTCGGCACATTGGTCCCTCGATGATTTCCCTGCCCTGTTGCAACAGTGCTGGGAAGATACCGTCTGGTCCCGCAGCTTTGTATGGGTGAAAGGATTTTATCGCCCATGCTAGTCTGGTTCTGTTCACGATTTTGTTGGCAAGGGCCCAGCTGTCCCTGGATGCCCTCCTACGGAGTGCCCCTGAACAGATGTGCCCCTGCTCCGTGACAGGTTCACATCCCGGGAAGTGTGATTTTAGAAGAAGATCTAAAGTCTCCTCACCGGTCGTTGTGTATTCCCCTTTTTCATTCTTCAGAGATCCTACCCTACCCATGGTGTCCCTCTGGAGAGTTTTTCTCAGCTTGGAGCATTCTGGAAGACTGTCAATGTCCTCACAGAATTTTCTCCAAGAGTTTTCTTTTGCTTTGCGAATCGCATAGCCATATTCTCTCCTTTTAGCCTTATAGGCTTCCCAGCCATTAGTTCTTTTGGCCAGGTTGAAGAGTCTTCTCACTTCTGTCCTGAGACTCGAGAGGTCTTTGGTCCACCATACAGTGTCCCTATTAGCCCTCTTCCTTTTCTCTGGGCAGTTTCTGTTATAGGAATCCATAAGACCTCCAGTCAGTTGTTCTGAGAGGAGGTCTATTTCAGCCACATTCTTTGGGGCTGGGAGGTATTCGCTTAGACCCTGCTCAAGGTGCTCCCTGAAGGAGTCCCAATCACAAGTTCTAGGGTTGCGATATGTGACCTCCTCCTTCTCCGTTTCACAGGTTAGGTTGTAGAGGACATGCCTATGGTCGGACATAGACATCTCCCTAGAGACATGCCATCCGTCCACCCACCTGCACACCTCCCTTGTACCTACTGTGATATCAATGACCTCCTCCCGCGATTCGATCACAAAAGTGGGGTCATTCCCAACGTTAGCCACTTCTAGATTATTGCAAGCAATGTATTCCAGAAGTGACTCCCCTCTTGAGTTAATGTCTGTGCTCCCCCATATGATATGGTGAGCATTGGCGTCGCACCCCAGAAGGAGTTCGATCCCTTTGTCCCTACAATGTGTAACCAGTTCTCTCACCTCTTTGGAAGGAGGGGGACCTGATTGGTCGTAAGGTAGGTATGCCGAGCCAATAACAATCTGCCTCGACATGTTATTTCTTTTAATCTTGACTGTAATTGCCACTAGGTCTCCTGTGCACAGGTCCCATTGTGGAAAAACATCAAGATTTCTTTTGGCTACTATGCATGCCCGAGGGTGGCCATTCGTCAAATAGATCAAGTCATAGCCTCCCGCGCATGGTAACCCTTTGACCGCTCTCCCAACGACATAGGGTTCCTGCACAAGAGCAAGATCTATGTCTTGTTTGAGTAGACATCTCTGTAATACAGCCGTGGCTGCCTTACAGTGATGTATATTTGCTTGTAGTATTTTTATTTTTTTTTTCCTACCTAGAGGTATTCCGGTTCCTTGCCCGGTACCTCTTCCGTTTCTCCCTGCACCTCGGCGGTCTCCATAGCCTGTGTCGCTGGGATTGCTGCCTTCGCAGGCAGGTCATCCGTGGCCACACGGCTCGGTCCCTCCTTACTGCAGGGAGTCTCCTCCAACTCCATACCCTCGGAGGACGGCCCAGGCAACTCTCCAGCCCTCACCACGGGTGGTTGGGCTGTCGGTTCCCCAGTCGTTCCTCCAGTGTCCGGAGTTTCCCCTTCGGGTTTTTTCCCCAACTCTTTCAGCGTTATGCTTCCCAAGTTGAGGTATAGTTTTTTCTGATGTTTTCCTGACACGAAGTCCCAGGAAGCCCTGTCCATTGCCAGGAAGAGTTGGCGGCCTCTAGAGTCCGCCTTCTCCTTCTGGACTCTCCAGTGCTCCGTTCGGAGCCCCGGATTTTGGACCCTAACCTTATATAAGTTTGTTACAAAATATGAATTTTACTTAACAGTAGAATGATATAAAGTATTGTTTTGATTTAAATTTTTATAAAAATGTATAATTACATTATACAAGAAATCTTTTTTATATTCCCAGACTAAGTAGGCAATTTATTTTACTGTAATTTTTTATTACGTGTTTTTTAATTATATAATTACATGTCATTTAAATTAAAAAAAAAAACCCCATTATTAACTTAACTATTGCTGATACTATCATTATGAAAATCGAATATCGAGCAGTTATAATTTTTCTTGAAACCTAGAAATAACATACTTAAAAAAAAAAATTTTACCGTATATACCAAGCGCAAAACAAACAGTGTTGAACGTCATTTGATTTTTTTTTTAATTAAAAATTTAAAATCAGAAAAAATAACATTAAATAGAAATTGATTGTGGTAACCTTTACTTTGTGGAAGTCCATCTTACTAAGAACAATAAATAACTGAACGGTTGAAGTAAACTTCCACTATTTATTCGAAAAATACGTTTTAAAATGCAATTACAGCTGTTTCGCTAATAACTAGCATCGTCAGATTGACATATTGAAGTTGCATTTTGTTTGTTTGTAGCTAGGTACTCGAGGTTGATAAGTAGTTAAGGCTAGACCAAGTAAGGAAGTAATAAGACATAACAATATTATCCTGGAAGTATTTCCCTCTAAGATCAGTATAACTGTGCAATGATATAGAAAAACCAGGAAAAAACTATATCATGCTGATCTTTACAATAACTTATTATATTTATGTTACAATAATGTCTTCATTTTATACATTAAATAGGTTACAACCTGCGAATGACTATTTTCGATACCTATAGTTGTCTTTGTTTAATATTTGAAAATGCTATTAAATTTTATCTAGATCTTTTTTATCAACATCTCCTTCTTACAAAAACGACGACGATATTGAATGCTATAAAATGCTGACATGTTTTGCTATTATTGTCCTTCGAATTTAACGATTTCCAAAGACTTTGGATGTTATTAAAAGAAACAAGTATAAAAAATATTAAACAATGAGACTTAAACAAAACTGCCAATTTCATTAAAAAATTAGCTTTTTTAACTCGTTTACAGCTTATTGGTTTATTAACAAATTTAAATTGTAGATCTGCTATTTTTGTTTAAATAAAACTGAGAGTTTTGTTTAAAAGTTTCTTAATATTCTTAATAAAATGGATTTCCAGAGAGTAAATTTTGTTACAAATTCATTAAAACCAAATATATTTCGTAAAGAATTAAAGAATAAATGGATTCCAACCAAACATACTAAAAAAGTGTTGGTAAGAAAGTTTTAGCTCTTTTAGATGCATATATTAGTATAGACATGTAAATCATTTTTGATGCTCTGTGATGAACCAGACTTATTTATCAATGGAACTAGAGATGAATTTTGGGTTTATCACTTTAATCCCGAATCGTTTATCGACTATTTATTTGGTAAATATGTAGATTTTCATAAAAATTTTATGAGGGGTCTAGGACATTGTAATGAATACGAAAATCAAGTTTTTTTCCTTAGAAATATTAAAAAGTGCTAATAATGTAGGTTCAAAGTAATCATAACGTATCACTTACCTATTGTAAATGCGACAATTATATTAATCTTGAGAATATTTTCGAGTTAAATAAACATTTTTAAAATAATCTAAACACAAAAAAAGTAATATTACGATTTGGAAACTCGTTTTCTAATTAATTTTATCTTTAAATTTATTGTTAATTTTAACAAACTGTCAATTTTGGTAAAACCTCTTATTGGCCAATCTGGTTACAATGTTTCCAAAATTTACTATAATTGTATCCAATATTTAAAAATTAAACAGGTATACTTTTAGTCAATTTTAATTTGTCCAAATTTTAAGCTTTGTTTTTTGTAGTTTTGAATAACTAGTTTTGTTATAAAAACAACATATATCTGGAAATATTTTTAAAACTATCAGGTAAACTGTACTATCGAAATACGCTTCAAACTCCGGAAATTTGTCCTTCTGATGATGAAGGCTTATTTTAAAAATTAAATTTTTTATTTCTATCACAGAATCTGCACTTTGCTTCATTTGCTAACTCTAGTTTCTTCATGTGGCTTCTTAACCGGCAATGCCCGGTTAATATTCCCGTTAGAATTCGGAGCCTTTTTTTACTGAGGTTGTGGCAGCTAAGAGATCTCTTCTGGTCATAGTTCCCCAGTAGTATCTTAGATTGCCTCAGTCCTTCCAGCTGATTCCAGTACTTGGATTTTTCCGTCTCCATTTCTTCCCTTATTTTTCCTAAGATTACTCTACTGCTGATTCCACAAGATGGTTCTGGTCCCAAATGTGGGATTTCAGCTCCTTTTTTTGCCAGCTTATCTGCTGTTTCGTTCCCCTCTATTCCTATGTGTCCCGGGATCCATAGGAGGGTGACCGTGTTCTTCTGGCCTAGTTCATTTAGTTTGCCTAGGCATTCCCAAACCATCTTCGAACTGATTATATTTGAGCTCAGCGCTTTGATGGGTGCTTGACTATCCGACATGATCACAATCTCTTGTCTGCGGTAGTTTCTTCCAATATTGAACTCAACACATCTTTCGATGGCGCGGACTTCTGCTTGAAATATGCTCGGATATGTGCCCAAGCTTTCTGAGTATTAGGCTCTCGGTCCAAAAACTCCTATCCCAGTTCCCTCGTCTAGCTTGGAACCGTCCGTATACCACATTATGGCATTCTGGTTTAAATTCTGTATGGTGTCTTTATCCCATTCAGATTTATTACTTAACTTTGTGATGAACTTTCTTGGGTTACATCCCAAGTTCTTCCCTGCAATGTTCCTGCACACCATGTGGGTGTGTTAAATTTTTAATATCTATCAAATATGCTGTAATACTATGAAAGTTAATTTTTAATTTATTTTCCTACTTATTTTTTGTTTATGTTTATTTTATCTATTGTTGTTGTTAGGATAAAACTAAGTATTGGAAAGGTTAGGTTGTTGTTGTTAGGATAAAACTAAGTTTTTCATTTGGGTTTTTTACTATTTTATTTCAGATATTAAGATAAGCGACAGTAATTTATAATATACTTTGACTGTGTCCGTTGGTCGGGAAGAGGTTTTAAATATTTTTGTTTCCTTTAAATTTTATGTCTATTGTAGAATTTTTTTTGAGAGTTGTTTGTTTATTTATTTTATTTTTGCATTAAATTTGGTATTGTAGGATAGGTTAATATTTCCTACATATTTCAAGCATATATTTTATATTTTCTATATAATAAGGTACATTTTTTAATATTTAGATATAATATACAAGAATAGCTATATTTTTTTGGTTGATGTGATATTTTTACTATTTTGACATATGTCCGAAATGAAGTCAATAATTATGGAATTTATTTATTTAAAACTATATAAATATTAAGTTTTGGAAATTTTATTGACCTTAAAAATGATATAATTATAAAAAACAATGTTTTTGGAAACCATTTGATGCTGCTAAATATAAATTATTTCTCGTATTTACAACAGGTAAGCGTTAGGTTATTTTTATTTTAGGTTGAAATTTTTAGCATTTTTTACTGTTTCTATTTATTTCCGCGGAAAAAAAATTCATTTTCGTAATTATTATGGTGACCCCTCATAAAATTTTTATGAAAATCGGAGAGTTCACCAAATTCTCCATTTTTTCCATTTATTTTAGTAAAAAATAAAAAAATATTGGAATAATGAGAAAATTACAGCTTTTGATGACTATCACCTTGTCGATAAGATGGAGGAATATAAAAATGGCACCTCGTAAATTATTTGTACTTACACATTTCATCAACGGTTATTGTTTTATCTACTAAATACAAGACAACCTTTTAGTTGTTAAAATAAATTAAAACATAAATACAAAAACTATTTATGGAAGGAACATTTACATAATATAGTAGTTGTTAAGCGGCGTTTACATTAGATCAGTAAATGGGTTAGTTACTGGTACCAGTAACTTGCAAGCCAGCTACTAATCTAATGTAAACTCCGCAGACTAGTACGGGTACCAGTACTTGTACCAGTGGATTGGCGAGGATAGTGAATAGCTTTCCAGGCTATTTACTAGTCTGCTAGCCTTCCTCCACTCTAAAAAATTTACTGGTCGCGCTACTACTCGCCGAATGTAAACACACGGATGCCATTGGAAGTGGTAGGACAATTGGTTTTAGGTTATGTTTACGTTTGCTTGTGTGTACACTGAGCACGTGGAACGGTAAACTAAAATTTTAAAATGAAGTGGTCAGAAGCAGAAACTTCTGGTATGAATTTTGATATTGTAGGTTTCGGAATACGAAACAAATGTTGGAATGGTTTTATAACTATTTCCCGTAGCTAAAAAATAAAGAGTTATTTTGTCCGAGCAGGTATGGCATCTCTCATTTGAGTATCAGAACGTTAAATTACTGGTGATACCATAGTTAGCAAAGTTTCTAATTGCTTAGGAGTTAACCGACTACACAATATATATTCCTCAGGATCCTCTGTTGACAGTTCTTTTAAAAGTAATCCAGATGCTTCTCTAGTATTTCTTCTCCTTATCCACTGTCTTCTCCACATTGTTTTTCTGGTACCTTCTTCCACTTCATCCTTATATAGGTCATTGATTTCTTCAATTACATACAGGGACACATTTAAAATACATTTTCTTATTCGAATGTATTGTGAACGCGAAATTCTACGACGAAGAGTCATGTTTATCGCTGTTTACTAGCTACTTGTGATACTAGTATCGAAATTTTATGTAGACACCTACTTAACCTTAGACTTGAGGTAGCTCACTAGCAGGCCAGTTACTTGTACTAGTGACTGGTACAAGTAAACGCCGCTTTATCCTATGGTCGGTGTTTTTGTTATAGAATAAAACTAACCTAATCTCACCTCTATTTGTTGTCGATTATTTAATATAGTTTTTACACAAACCGGTTAGTTTACAACAAATACCTATCGACACACAATGTCTGAAAGACCGATTAGAACTGAACGGTAATTTTAGTGTAATCAAAATTAATATTTTATAACCCAATAAAATTAACCAAGAAGTTTTTGTATAATTATCACTCTATAAAAAGTAAAAAAAAAAACCTTTATTAATATCAACTGTTACAAGGAACCGACCCTGTCGGTAAGTAATGTGCGACCAGCAAAAACACAGCAAACCGGTGTAGAAACGATGACAAAAAAAGGACATTCATGACGAATAGATAGATAGTGAGCGGTTGGCTATGTTAAAAATATTATATTATTAGAAACACTTTTATTAAATCTGTAAGAAATTAGCTGAGTATTAATTAATTTCAATTTTAAAACTAAAATTAACTTAATACAACATAAACATTTTTCTTTGTAGTTATTCTTTGGCACCAATTTACATTTTATTTATCGATAAATATATTTTTAAAACTTATTTTCTATGACATATAAAGTAATCATAGACAATATAAACTAGTTTAATAAATATATTTAGTTCTTTATACCATTAAATGATACTATTATCTGCTGTTTTTTATTCTGTAAACAGATAATAATGTGTGGTGCTCTTCGGAATTTAGTCGATAGAAACATATTAAAAATAAATAAAGTATATAAGAATGAATAATTGTTTACAGGATGTTAACCTTGATGTGTAAATGAACTTTAAATTAATGACAATTTTGTTACTTTTAAAAACTGAATATTTATACATTTTCAGTCAAGGAATGTTAGTAAAAGTTTTTGGTGCTGATTGGAAAGAATGCTCGATATATTTCTAAAAATCTCTCTCTCTCTCTTAAAAGCACAGAACATCTTAAGGCTTCCATAACTGAACATACTAGTACATAAGAATGGGTAATATTTAAGACGTCTTGTATAATCTACTAAGAACAATAAACTTAACTTAACGTGTAAACGAAACTTCCACGTTTATTTAAAAAATTATTATTTTTAAATGAATGACAGCTGTTTCGCTAAAACTATCATCGTCATATCGACACATTAATTTTGTTTCTTCAAAGTAGTTACTTGGTGTTAATTAAGTAGTGATAGGAATAAATTAAGTATGCAAGTAATAAGACATAAAACCTAGGCTTTAATACTGTTTTAATGTAGATTCTGTATGACAAAATTTAGATATTCCTACAAAACACGGATAGGCCTACTCATGACCACAGCACCGAAGATGGATTTTGGTTGTCCCCCTTTCAGCCATAAAACAATTTAAAATTTTCTCCTGGATATCGACCAAAATATATATTTATTTACATTAAAATTGGCATCACAATGTTTCGGCCATGGGCGATCATCAGGGGTATAAAGACAAAACTAAAAAGTTCTTAATTAAAGCACATGCAATAACATTCTTTCAAAAACTTACAAAATCAACCACTAAGTCTACATCTAAAATTATATTAGTTTAGAATATTTGAAGAAATCGAAGTGGAATAAAACTGTAGAAACATACAAAACAGTAAAAAAGTAAAAAATGTAGGCGGATAATAAATATCATAGCTTTCCTTTTACAATAATTCGCAACTTTAATTTATTTCAGTAAAGAAGTTGTTCACATTTCCTCAGTTCGTGCGAACTGAGTTTTTAACTTCTTTCCATCTTTCCGATAAATAATCGAAATAACCTTAAACTGGACTATTCTAAGTGACATAGAAATCCGAACACCCAGTAAAAATAATTTTATTTTTATAAAATCTTGTATAAGTAAATGACAAAAATTTCAAAATTATTGCATTGTTTTACAGCCCTTTTACCTTTATTAATGTGTGGATGCACTACGACGTGGTACGCATTCTCCAACCCGCCTAGGCATGCTTCTGGTCAGGTGGTCAATGTCCTACTGTGGTATCTCATTTCAGGCAACCACCAACTCTTCTAGAAGTTTTTCTAGAGTCTGTGGAGGATGGGAGATCCAACATGCCTTTCAACAAAAAACCGTGGATTTCTCCTTTCACCACGTCGTCTTCTAACCCTCGCTCGACCATCGTGCATGCTTAAACAAAATCGAGACTCGTCACTAAAAACAATACTGTTCCATTCCTGATCCCAGAGTGTCCGTTCTCTGCACCATTCAAGGCGATTACGTCGGTCTTCTGGAGTTAAAGGGAGGACCCAGTGTGGTCGGTATGCATTTCATATGTAAAAAGTATTTTAAAACTATTTCCTTGAAATTTATTTCTATTAATATTACAGCTTTCAGGTAATAAATGTTTAACTAAATCACATATGATAACATAAATTAATTGTACATACATTTTGAAAATTGTTTTCATTCAGTTTTAAAACATACATTTAAAATAGATAAAATAGATTAAAATTGTAATATTTATTAAATAAATATGTTTTAAAATGATTGTTATTTTTTTTGGAGCAGTATTTCTATAAAGACTTTTTTAAATTAGATTTGTAATACATAATGATGAAAATGATTATTTAATAATCGTATAAGAAAAATCGTATGATACGCCTATGTCAATATTGTCCGCCATTAGTTTGGTGGTAAGTGGGTTACATAAACTGATTCCAGTGCGCAGTCCTCTCTCTTTCCTAGTCTAAGGATCTAGCACAATGGCCTTTTTGCTCTCACTTGCTCTTCTGTGATCCTCATTTTGAACTGAGTCGACTAGAACCTTAGAACAAAAAGAAACAAGGAGTCTGTCATTAATTTTAGGAAAAATTTGCTACGGAAATCTGCCATTTTGAAGTTCTTTTCATGACGCACTGTTTATGTTTATAGTATAATGTCAAAAATATATATATATATACCGAAAATGAGCGCATCGGAATATCATTCGGTTCCAATAAACACAAATTGTATTCACACACTTGATTGGTTAATTTTGTTTCAAAATAAAAACCCCATTATAATTCTTATTCTTTGGGTATGTCAATGCCAGTCAATGGAGACGGAAATTAAAATTGATAATTGGCCGCCATATGCAAGCTCCTTTCTGGACTCAAGGTCAATTTGCATAAACTCCTTTCTGTTTTTTTTTTATTCTAAGATTAGAACGGTTTATTTATGACTAGTATTGACAGTTTGAAATGCAAAATTTTTTTATTAGTTAATTAATTTATCTATAATATGAAAATAAAACTTTCACTGTTATGAGTTACATGTTGCATAATAATTTTCCTATGTATTATTACATGTCACCGATTTCATTGTTTTGAAATAAAAACGTTCTTTTTAATTGCAATGATCCTTGTGAGATGAGCTGAAAGTTTCTTCTCAGTTGCAGTAACAGTTATTAAAGCACCTTATTAGTATGTAGGGTAAGTAACTTTTCTATTTTCCTATCTGTTGGCATTAAAATAATGCGTGTTAAAATAGCATGTCAGTCCTAATCTCGTTTAGATAAAAATGTTGATAGTCACGATTCTGCTCTCGAATCAAATGAGTTGTGCTCCTCAATCTTAACAAAAAATCAACAAAGGTCACATGACCATTTTGAGGGAAGAAATATCTGAGGAAATGAAAAGTGCAAAAGTAATTGGGGAATATATTTCAAATAAAAAATTGAATAATTTAAAAATGAGTTAAAAAATACCCATTTTTGCATTAGAATAAATTTAATGAAACAGGCCAGTTTTTTCCAAGGAGCACAGCTATGCAAATTAGGGAGTAACTAACAACCATAACTTTGTAAAAATATCTCTTGCGTAAGTAACATTGCAATGTAAATACATTTACTGGGTATCTTAATGATTGTCGTTAAAGAATATCTTATAAGAATAGTATTATACTTTACAAGGTCAGTAAGTGACTTATTACAGTACGAGATCGTTTACGAGTACTGTAATAGCACCTAACGACCATGTACCGTATTATATTTTATTTCATCCTGTTTTTATAAATTCATAAAAATCTTAAAAATAGTTCGGAACTTGACTAGTTGGGTACCTACGTCAAATTACTAACAGTAACTGTCAGTTACTGTCAAATCTTTTAAAATTTTGAAATATACTATTAACTGATAATACGCTTTTTTAAATAAAAATAAAGTAAAATGGATATGATTACAAACAAAGCAGCAGAGTATTTTAAAATGTCAAAAATGAAAAGCTTCCCTTAAGCAATGCTAGGCTACACATTACAGTACCTGATACCGTAATGTTCTACTTACCGGCGCCAAATTGATTATAGGGAAGTGTATTTACTAGCCAGGATGAAATAAAGAGTTTTTTAGTTTTTATTTTGAGGACTACACACTCTATACTAGGAGATTGTTCCTTACCAAAAGTTTTACGAAATTACCACCAGAACAAAAAGGTCCTTACATTTGGCTACATATTTTTGTAGAAAGTTTACCATTTTCCAAAAAGGATTAAACATTAGAGTTAAAGTTATCATAGTTTAAGTACCTAAAGTAACTAACTACACCACACTTTGGTAAAAGTAAATTACAGCTGGATTAACGAGGGAAGTGAATGTCAGATTAATGAAAACTGGTGTGGGAATCAACATGTTAAAAGGATAATGCACTAATCAACACCGAAAAAGGACCTAAAGCGACAGATATTATAAAGCAGAAGTAATTTATAGTATTGTGGTATGAGTATTATATTGGACTTATTCTACAAGATGTCGGCTTTTTAAATTCTGAATTATTTTTATTTTCAAATTTAAACCAAAGAATTTTGTTAACTTTAACCTAGAAGTATTTATTATTGTGCAATTTTAATATTATATATTAATATGTAAACTATTTATATACTTACTGAAATATTCTGAGAATTAAATATATAAATCCTTTTATAAACGTTGTTATGTTATATAACTTATATTTGTTGTATGATAGGAAAAAAAACATATATTTAGACTAAATTTGTTCTTGTAAATTCTAAAAATTAGAAAATGTTAGAATTAGTAGTTATATGTATATAGCTAAGACAGAGATAGAAATATTTTTTAAAAGAATGTTTTGGAAACAGTTTTGATGTGTTCAGTTAGCATTGCTCTAGAAACATCTGGACATTGCTAGAGGGAGTAAAGATGTATTTAAAGACCTGAGGAGAGGTCGCAAGGATCAGTCAATTGTAGGATCAGTAAATGATAGTCGATCAAACAATTTAGATAAAGAAGTCAGTGATTAAGTTTAATTCATCAGTGATACAATAGAGGACAATCAATATAAAGTGAGTAAATAAAAATAATTTCTAGTAAGAATTTAAATTTATTGTACTAACTCTTACTTTTTGGAAGTCCATCTTATTAAGAATAATAAAAAACTCTTCGTTTCAACGTAACTTCCAAGTTTATTTAAAAAATTGTTTTAAATCACAATGATTTAAAATATTTTTTCAAATAAACTTGGAAGTTACGTTGAAACGAACAGTTTTTTATTATTCTTAGTAAGAATTTAAGTAAAAAACAGTGACATTAAAATACTAAGTGATCAAAGTGCGCTATTAAAAACATTTTCGGGGGTGTAACTAAATATTAAGTGTTCTAACTCACCACTGATAATTAAATTAAACAATAACCACCAAACACTGAACTATATGGTTAAATCGGTTGTAAAAATCAATGGTATCACCTTATAACTTATGATAGCAAACATTTATTAACAACGACGTTGTCATGCAAGAGTCATAATATAACCTCACAAATGCACTACAATTTCTTCCGACCAACCCGGAAAAAGGATTCTACGTGTTAAGGTTAGACAATTTTTTTTATGAAATATTGTAGTTTTTTGTATTAGTTAGTATTATTTAAATAATTGACAAAATAGAATTTTTTTTAATTTACAGTGATTCATTAAAGTTTTCATTGTACATTTAATAATTATTTTATTCATTATAATTTTTTGATCAAATAAGAACCTTTTTGTTCAATAAAAGGCCTTTTATTTTCTTATTTTTCTTAATTAGTTACTGAACATATTAAATAATCAAATTTATTTATTTTTGAATCTTACTTTAATAAATTACTTTGTATATTATAATAAGTGTATTATTATTATCAATCATAAAATGAAAAGTAGAAAATTGTTTCTACCTTAATAGTTTCTATACCAAGCTTAACCGTTTTCTATGAAACAACAACTACTTCCTGGGCTTTATGCCCCAACGGACATTGAATTACATTTCAATAGAAAACGTGATGGCGACCGACTTAGTCGATACTTAAAACCATCTGATGAGACACAATAATGTCGAAACCGGTATACGAGTAGTGTTCTTCCTGTTAATTTGCAAATCGATAGAGATGGTTGCAAGTATCGACTAAGTCGGTCGCCATCACGTTTTCTTTGAAATGTAATTCAATGTCCGTTGGGGCATATAGCCCAGGAAGTAGTTGTTTTTTCATGGAAAACGGTCAAGCTTTGGTATAGGAACTATTTAGTTTCTTTACCCTGGGTGCAGGTGGAAACGATTTTTCCACTTTTTCAGTTTTATATTGACTGCACCTTATAGAAATTATTTCTTGATTGTTATCTGTCGATTACAGTTACCTTTGATCTGTTGGTTTGCAAATGAACAGTAGGATGGCGCTTTTGCGACTTTATCATTAAATCGTGGATTCACGGTTAATGTATTGGCGTAAAAGAATCATTCTGCATCCTGCTCTGCGGGATGAGAAGAACTACTTACCTCGTACTGATGAGACACAATAATGTCGAAACCGGTATACGAGTAGTGTTCTTCCTGTTAATTTGCAAATCGATAGAGATGGTTGCAAGTATCGACTAAGTCGGTCGCCATCACGTTTTCTTTGAAATGTAATTCAATGTCCGTTGGGGCATATAGCCCAGGAAGTAGTTGTTTTTTCATGGAAAACGGTCAAGCTTTGGTATAGGAACTATTTAGTTTCTTTACCCTGGGTGCAGGTGGAAACGATTTTTCCACTTTTTCAGTTTTATATTGACTGCACCTTATAGAAATTATTTCTTGATTGTTATCTGTCGATTACAGTTACCTTTGATCTGTTGGTTTGCAAATGAACAGTAGGATGGCGCTTTTGCGACTTTATCATTGAATCGTGGATTCACGGTTTATGTATTGGCGTAAAAGAATCATTCTGCATCCTGCTCTGCGGGATGAGAAGAACTACTTACCTCGTACTGATGAGACACAATAATGTCGAAACCGGTATACGAGTAGTGTTCTTCCTGTTAATTTGCAAATCGATAGAGATGGTTGCAAGTATCGACTAAGTCGGTCGCCATCACGTTTTCTTTGAAATGTAATTCAATGTCCGCCCAGGAAGTAGTTGTTTTTTCATGGAAAACGGTCAAGCTTTGGTATAGGAACTATTTAGTTTCTTTACCCTGGGTGCAGGTGGAAACGATTTTTCCACTTTTTCAGTTTTATATTGACTGCACCTTATAGAAATTATTTCTTGATTAATATATTTGTGTTACAATTACGTCTTATCTATGTATAAAATGAAGACTCAATCAAAGCAAACACTTTAAAAGTGGAGAACTTCCCAGATTTATTTGATGTCTTTTTATTTCAAGTTCTTCAAGGAAATCTAAATTTTGTTTTTTATTACAAGTGTGTAGTATTTGGATGTCATTGATGTGTATGAGTGAGGTTGGATGTTTAAAGTTGTTAATGAACAAATAAATCTGGGAAGTTCTCCACTTTTAAAGTGTTTGCTTTGATTGAGTCTTCATTTTATACATAGATAAGACGTAATTGTAACACAAATATATTAAGTTATTGTAAAGATCAGCATGATATAGTTTTTTCCTGGTTTTTTTATATCATTGCACAGTTATACTGATCTTAGAGGGAAGTACATCCAGGATAATCCCTTAGTGCTCATAACATCTAGGCTTTAGATTGTTATGTCTTATTACTTCCATACTTGGTCTAGCCTTATAACTACCTAATAAACATCAGGTACCTAGCTACAAACAAACAAAATGTAACTTCAATATGTCAATCTGACGATGCTAAGTCTAGCGAAACGGCTGTCATTAAAGTTAAAAAAGCAATTTTTTAAATAAATATTGGAAGTTTTGTTAAAACGAAGAGTTTTTTATTATTCTTAATAAGACGGACTTCCAAAAAGTAAGGGTTAGTACAATCAATTTGTTTATTTAATAGACAATTTTTAAATATTTAATAAATTTTTAACTTAAATTAAAATAATTTGTTTATTATTTTAACAGGATAAATTATAATTAATTTATTTATTGTAATCAAAAAAGTTAATTTACCTTGTATGTATTAATTGAAAAGTGTAACATTATTATTTATTTATTTAACATTTCCTGCTGAATCGTGTTCCAAAACAATCGTAATATTCTAGATGCTTAATTTTCTTAATGGTGTAGTATTTCAGTTGTTATGATTATACCGAAAATTGCCAAGTCATTTGATCTCTTAACGCTCGGTTGACATTTTTCATTTTTAACAATGAATGTAATATCGGTTTCATCGTAAAACAATATTATATCTATTAAAACAAAATTTTTATTATGTTTGGCAATAAAGTCCAAACTATTCAGTATATTAGTTTAAATATTACAATCTGTGTCGTTGAACTTTTTACAGTGACAAAACAATGGCGTCGCTGTGTTGTATTTGCTTGAAAATACTTTTGGTTTTACAACTATTACGTAAAAAGTAATTATAGACGTTACGGTAAGTTGACGACAAATTGGTTTCAAAGAAGATTGTGAGGTTTAAACAAAATGTAAATATACAGAGTGGTTGGATCTTTACCCCCAAAATTCACAAACAATTCCTGTTAGTAATATGAGATCTTTTTTATAAAATAAAATGTGGCAAAACTTGTCGTATATTAACATTAAGTTTAGTAAACATTGAAAACCTGATCTTACAAAGTTATTAAATAGAGGATAAACGCAAGAGGCTCAAATAATACCTACACTGTAACGTTCTATGACTTAAGCAATCCTTCATCAGTATTACTTAACAAGTAATAACAACCCCAAATAAAATAACTATTAAAAAAATAGAAAATATCTGTAAGAAAACTCATTGCTCACATGCAATAATTAATAGTAACAATATAAAAGCTGTTTTAGAAATACTCATTAGCTAGATAAAATTATAAATAGAAAAAATATTGAAGATCTCTTACATTATCCTTTAAATATAAATAAAGAGTAGTATAACAATATTAGTCCCAAAAGGCAGGGAGTCAATTTGTAACTACAAAAGAGATCCCGGCTAAGAGATCCTCTCCATAGGATTGGGATGTATAAGTAATAAGGGCGCCACTATCTTTTGGTACGCTTTCGATTAAGCAAACAAACTACACAAAAACACAAAAAAAGGTGAGAAAGATAGAAACACCTTATAGTTTAATTAAACAACAAATAAAGAAGCTACTTGAAACAAAAGACCGACCACGCTACCCCTTTAGACTTATAGTCTAAGGTAAATAACTGAAACGGTTTTTAAAAAATATTGATTATTTATTGAAACTGTACTTGCCGATAATGAACAGAAAGGAATTGTAAAAAGTGGACTTAACTTCAGGTTTCTGTACTGTCTAGAAGGGCGGCTTCAGCTTTTTCGTAGAGAATTAGGGATGAAAGTTTCTGGATGTTTATTTAATGGTTCTGGCAGCTTGAGATGTAGTGGTTTTCTTAACGACTCAGAAGTGGTTATTCTGTGACCTCAACATCAGTTTAAAATGGTTTGATGGTTTAAAGGACTATCTCCACATAGGGTCCTTCCAAAAGATGCTTTCGGCTTAGCGGTAACTTAAGGGTAACTTAACGGTAGCTTGGCTCTAACTTAGCGGGTTGTGTCTTCCAACAACCAAAGGGGAAAATTCTCAAGATGAAAATACTAGAACGCTTTTCCAACTCTTCAAATGAGCGTAGGTATTAGTTGAAAAGGGATATAAAATTATAGATATGTTACAGTAGGTTAAGTTTTTCATTTTCAAATGTAAATTTAAAACAACTATTTTATAATGGCCGTACAAAGAGATATTTTTAAGCCTCATAAAAATCCAATACCTTATTACTATTAAAAGGGTTTTTAAAACTGAATGGGAACGTTTTTTTTGGAAAAATTAGTAAATCATAGAATCAAAAGAAAAGTATATAAAAAATGGTAGAATTTATCGTATTATTCGACTATATCACTGATATCAAAATTTTGAGTTTTCTAGGACGTATCTAACTAACAATGATCGTAAAGCAAAGTTTGGTGTCAGTGAAAAAAATAATGTATGGATCAATAGCCTTCTTTGTTCGTGACATGGTTCATAAAATACTACACAGTTTCATTAAAAAAAAATCCACAGACTTATCGCGAAAATTCGATCACTACTGGTGGTAATATTTATAATCTATTTTAGGGATACATATATAATTTTAATTAGAATTTGTAATTCTTCTTATGTCTAAGAATAAAGCTCAATACATTTTCGGCTCATTTACTTCAAATTATTGTAAAAAAAATATGTTTATATTATAGATACTTATAGACGAGGCAGTGAAGCATTTTGTTAAGAAATATTTTAGAATACAACGGATCGGATTGCGCTTTTTTGCATTAGCTTTCAAAAATTTTTCAAATCATGCAGGCAAAATTCCATTTTGCCTTTCGGCAAGTTTAATAGCTTTGTTAATAAGAGTCAGAATTGTCCAAAATCGGGAACCCAGGGATTTTTAAGATCGCTGATCAATATTATGATGTTCATAATCCACCTGGAGCTCAGGAACGCTAACGGACATCATCTCCATGGGGTTATCTCGAATTTTATTAGAGGAAAGAGAGACACCTGATGTGCCCTAACCTGGTCGCGGATGTAATTTTCGAGAACTTTCCAGGAAATATTAACAAAACTAACCGAAAATCGTTATAGGTGTGTGTGCTAAATACACATTTAATGTTAAAAACGACCCCCCAGAATACCTGGTACGGTCTAAACTCTTCCTGAACATCATCCCCTAGGATTTTCCAGACACCATTGAAAAAGACGAACAGAAAATTTTTACTGGGGTATTTTGGGTTGCTGCGGCAAACACCCCAAGGACACCTGGTGTGCCCTAATCTAGCTGTGAACGACATCTTCGAGGGTTTTTCAGACACAATAGAAAAATATGAACCCCCTATAATTGAATGTAGTATGACAAATATTACAAAATATTAAAAGATATTGTAAAAAAATGTACAGGGTGCTATTAGGAAATTTAAAGTTAGGGGTTGTAACTAAGGGATGAAAATTTAGGGGATAATTTTTTCCACGCCATATTAAAGTGTGTTGGAAATGGAATAGCTCACTTTTTGTCCCATTCGAAAATCTCTATTCGTTTTAGAGATATAGTCTGGATAAATTAGTCTGGGACACTCTGTATATTGCGTACTATCAGGAAAAATTCCATTTTCGTGCAATCGCACGCGAAGTCAGTATTTCGCGTTCTCAGCACAGTCCGCGAAATTTAATTTCGCGGCCGTTACCCATAGCAACGGCCGCGAAACCAAACGTCACTTCCAAATTTGACATTTCTAAAATACTACAAAGACAAGGATTATTTTTTATTGAATACCAACAAATACATAAGTTATATTATTTAGGATGAATATTTACATTAATTGTACAGTTTGTATTATTACTTATATTTACTCCAGAAGTTGAAGCAACTACATCTAGTGTTTCTGAATAATGGTTATTGCCTACATTTAAACCAGATACCATATCGCCAGAAATTGAGTTGGAAATTTGCTTCTTATTTTCGATAGAGTCTTCTACATATCCTTCCGCTACTGTTGTGGACTTCCATCCACCGTGACGTTTAAGAATTGACATATCAGCCCCAGTATTGGCAAGCAGCGTGGCAGAACTTCTCCGAAAACAGTGACCCGTGTATGTTTCAGGATTTGGTAATCTGAGATACTTAGCAATCATACTAGGCATTTTCGCAATGGTATGCACTCCAACAACTTGTGCGGTGCACTTTCCGTTTACGTATCTCAAGAATATACGACGATTATTAACAATATGTTTTGGTCGAAGAGCTGCATATTTACGATTAATTTTTATGAAATCAATATTAGTAACAGTGAAAACACGCTTCTTATCCGTCTTGGTATCAGAAACGGTTACTATTAATACAGCATTCTCTTCCTGAATATCTTCAATGGCCATTTTTACTAACTCATCTCGTCGCAAGGCACCAGATATTCCCATTATCAAAACTACCTACAAAAATCAGTACAATAAATAAAACAATTGTAAATAACATCTCTTAACACTTACCTTCAACAATAAGTATTTTTCATCATTAGCTTCTTTCAGGAATGTATCAATTTGCTCACGCGTTAATACTTTAGACTTTTTTGCTCGATAACCTACTGCTTTTCTTTTCAGAAATGGTACTAATTTTGAAAACTGCTTGATGTCGATATTGTCTCGTATGTTCAGCATACACTTCAGCATGGAATAAATGCTCCATAAAGTTGAACTTTTTACAACATTTGATTTCTGCATCAAATAAGCCAATAAAATGTTTTCAGACATCGTCTTAACATTCTGTTTGTCACACCAATCTTTAAACTCGCCGTAACATTTTTCGTACTGCCGTTTAGATTTTTCGGGTATTAAAACGGAAAGCGCCGAATTTACAACGCTTTTGAGTTCCGGAGGAGTGGAAGGTACTGAAATATCGCTATCAGTATCAGACATTTTGCGTTTTGACAAGAACTGTCAAAATATATATTGAAACATATCATTTCCATAGCACACGGTGATATTGTTAAATGAATTGAAATGCTGTTGATTTTAGAGCAATAATATATTTATTTACAACTATCTATTTTAATAATTTTAACGATTGCACGAAAAATAGTGTGTATGCCATGGCCGCGAAACTTTTTAACGACCTCAAGATTATCTTGCCTCGGCCGCAAGCGGCCTCGGCGATAACTGTTCTTTCGGTACGTTAAAGAGGTATTTCGCGGCCTTAGCATACAAATAACTATTTCTGGATTGAAATAAAGTACGTAAAGCTGCGTTATAGGGTAGGTGAAGTATAAAATAAATAATATTAATTGTATTTTATGTCTACTCTTATGTACGGTATATGGCAAAAAAAGTACCGACATGAAATTGCACACGTAAGTTGGTTGATAACTTGACATTACAATACGGTTATAATATTCTTTCTACCGAAGAAAAAGTTTTTTTTACTAAATCATTATTTCTGCTCCTCATACGTAGTTTGACGCTATAATGACAAGGCGCTCTCAGTGAAGCTATAAAGCTAGCGCTGGTTAAAAAAATGTCTTCGCACTGGTAGTATTATATCATTATAAACGCTCTTCAGGTCGCTTCAGTTTGTGCCAATGCTAATGAGCTACGGGTGTTAAACCAAATCATCCAATCTTCACAAATAAGTCTTGTAAGGACATCACGTAAACTGAATATAAATGATTACATTGTTGCAAAGGCGATAAGGAGACCTTTCAAATGAGCTATCTATCACGTGACCTCGGTTTGTATTTAAAAAAATCGTCGATGACGTAATTACGCCATAACTAATGACGTAATATCCAACACATCTATAGCAGTTGATGGGCATTCAAAAATGAAAATTTACGTGTTTTAAGATTGTTTTTAAAAGTCGTCTGTTTCTGAAATAGGTAATTAATTTATTCCATACATTTGCATCATACTATATATGTAAAAGTAGATATTCATATTAACAAATACTTTCTTAAAGAACAGTATAAAATTATTAAATTGCTATTAGCCACAAATGTCATTGTCAATAGCCTTGTCATTAGATACTTTTTTGCGTGCGTAAATGCGTAAATGCGCAAATACGCAAATGCTTTTTAAAATGAAGATTTTTATATGTGCAAAATATAAAAATTTATTTAATGATTTTTAGAAAGCTTATTTTCAATGTCATATTGCACATTTTAAACATATGTGTTAAAATTAATTCTCTGTAGTAATATCACAAGAGAGTGAGAATAAATTGAAAATAATTCGACAGATTTTAGAAAACTTGTTGCCAGACAATAGGATATTGCCAGATGGCAACAAGTTTGAGAAAATGCCTGGAGAATTATTATCTAATTTATCGAACTCTCGTGTGGTATTCGTTAGATTATTTTTTGACGTTACAATCAAAATCACTTTTAGAAAATAATTTGACAGATTTTGTTCAAACCTGTTGCCAAATAATTGGAATTGTTTCCAAATCGACGCGCTGCTTATCATGGTATTCTTACATGCACTTTCAATGACTATATTATTTATTTCATCGACTGATGATTCACTGAAACGTCTGGGATTCATTTTATGAATTTCTTGAAAATTTATGACAGACGCGTCAGATCAAGAAAATACGTTGTCATTTGGTTGTCATTCAATAAAAACAATGTACATTGAAATATTCTCGCTGGAATAATGTTAGTAGATTATTCCCACTATACTAATGTTTTGATTTGCTAGAACGTATATATGAATTACTAAAATTGAAAATGTCTATTGGTTTCGAGAAACGTCAAAAAATAATCATATATATATTGTTTTATATTCGTTACTGTTTATTCTGCGGGATACTGTAGTTATATTCTCAAACAATTTTCATTTGTGGGATAGTGATAATATTGTTATATAATTTGTTAAACAGTTTAAGCATTATAATGCCATTTAAGGACAGTTGTATAATTTACCATCATATGATTAAAAAATTACATACTTTTAAGTAAGCAACTCATTATTAAATTAATAATAAAGCAATTACATTACAGTAAATTTAATTGACTTTAAGTCCAAAAAATGAATTTTCTAAATGGAATATGAAATAAAATAGTAGAACAAAAAACATGTTTCTTTATTGGTAATAAATAGTCAATTATAAATACATTAAATAATTATAACAATGTTTTTTATTTTCTTTATAAAAATAGGTACACATATTACTTCAATATATTATCATCCGTGGTGCTATTATATTGTTCAGCTCATATAGGCAACAATAATTTTCCAAAGTGAAAAAACTCGAAGATACAGAGATAATATCTACTAATATCATAACAAATAGCTTAAGCTAATAGTAATAAGAACATAATTTAAAGATAAAAATAAAAATCGTGCAAAATGGAGATTTGAAGTCTTATTAAAGAAAAACGTATTCCTGTAAAGTTAAGAACGCCAAAAAAGTTAAATAAAATTAACAATATAACGATAACAGTAATAAATAGATTTTTTTCTACATTTTTACGGTATTTTATTATGTGCTTAATTAATACGAAATGATTGGTTTCGAATAAAAGAGCGTTGTTAGAATTCCGCAGTTCCATGGCTTCCTCATTGATTTGTGTACGGGTCGCGGAAACAATTGCTGCAGAAATATTTATGTTTCTCCATTAGTTAGTTTGAAAAGTTGCAGGTCTTCGAGGACGTGTTGATTTTCCAATTTGTTACCATGATGAATGTGTACAAACCTCGATACATTCTCACACGAGCTTTTTGTTAAGAAGTTGATTTCGAAAAGGAACTTTTTAAGAGAATTTTTACTATTCGAAAGTCGTTTCAGTCAAATGAGAAAACCGTTTTTGTTGTACAATAACCGTATTCCATTTCTAGAAACATACTAAAGTTTTGTCCTACTTTTCAAATTATTTTTAATATATACAGAGTGTACGGAACGCCTCAATTATTTCGGAAAGGGATTGTACGATTTTTATAAATTTTGATAATTGACGATTTGATAATACGACCGAGCTTTTAAATTGTTGTGAAGTTTTTTGTTTTTCTGGAAATGAACTTTAGTTATTTCAAAACATTACCTTCTTTTTTTGATTTTAAAATGCTTGAAAAATACTAAATATTTTTCATGAAATATACTCTATATTTAAATGTCATAATTTCGGAGTTACAACTAACTTGTAATTATCCGCTCAATTTAAAATAATACATTAAGATGGCCATTACTGCAACATTAATAACTTTGACATTTTAACAAGCTTTTATTGTATTGATAAAAGTGATAAGTTTGCAGACATAATAATGGAAGAATGTTACTACCCAAACGACCCAAATTTTTTAATTTTTAGCGATAGGGCCACTTTTGTTATGCACGGAAACGTAAATCGCCATAATTGTAGATACTGGGTTACGTAACCGTCCTTGTTGGATGCGGCAACACCACACCTAGCATCCAGAAAAACCTAATGTATGGGCTAGAATAGTAGGCAACATAATAATTGCATCCTTCTTCATTGAAAGAAACTTAAATGGTGCGAATTATTTAAATATATTTAAAAAAAAACACTGATATACCAGAGTTGGTTAGGGTATCTTTAAATCCAAGTAATGATTTTTAATTGCGTTTTAATTTAGAAATTTTATTATTTAAAACTACGCGTGAGGTAAGGCAATACCTAAATAATGTGTTTCCTAAAAGATTGATTTGAAGGCATGGATTTATCGAATGGTCCCCGCAATCACCCTATATTACTCAAGACTATTTCCTGTGGGGTCACTTAAAAAACACTTTTTTTAAGACAAAACCTGACAGTATTCATAATTTAAAAGACATGTACTCGATTTAGGTCTTTTTTATAATATTATTCAGTCCTGTCCAAAAATTACGACCAAGGTGTTAATCGATTCGTATTTTCACTTAGAAAGTTTAAGGAAAAGTTCGAAAAGGCGCCGATAAAAATTACAAAAGTAATAAACAAATAAGTGAAAAAAAATGGGGCTTTAGTTTTTTTTGAATATCTCGGAAAATTTTCAAAATTTTGGAAATTTGAAAAAAGATTTGAAAAGATCAATGAATTTGCGTAAAAAACATCCCGACTCCCTAAACTCTATCTCAATTATTTATAATTTTTGCAAAACTCTGAAAATAGAGCTAAAAACAAGTAGTCTGGCTTCCGCGCGCCTTTCGTCACTATGATAAAAAAAATTTATTTAATCATATTAAATGTGATTATAAAGAAATGAAAAAATTCCTGTAATGTTGGGATACATCAATAAACAATAAAACGCAGTCAAAAAATGTTTATCCCAATTTTAACGTTAATTATTAATTTATTAATTAACAACTGTTTCTTAAATGAAATTTTATTTAAAAACCCTGATAATTATAAAACTCAACCCTGGAATTTTTCTCCTTTGGTGGTTATTATTAATAGGCAAAAAATAGATCACCGTTGCAAAAATAAAAAAATTGTCATTTTCTATTTTTTTATTAACAATTGAAAATTATAATTTAAAAAAAATACATATCAATTTTTTTTTTTTATTTTTATTGTCTCAACGTCTCATGGCTAAGAACTATTTAATAATATTTCTAATTTTAATTTTTTACTACTATTGTTAATAAATTTTTTATAAACAAATACATTGTTTATAAGCAATTTGAATTTTTTTTGCATTATGTTATTTAAAAAAATTACGAATTTTAGAAAAAAAATATGGTTTCTTAAAAAAATTTCTTTGTTGCTAAAAAATGCGTTTGTTAACTAACAATCGTTTTTTGCAACTAAACATTAAAATTAAGAAACCGTTTTTTTTTAAAAATCATAATTTCTATTGTTCTTTAATATTTTCAGAAAATTTTTGTTTTTATTCTTTTCTTAATTGTTTATTTAAAAAAAATGTTGTTATAAACAAATTAATTTTTTTTGCAATACTTAATTCTATAATAATAGTAGCTATGTGATTTTTTTTATGTTGAAAAGACTTAAGTTTCTCTTTTTTTAATAAATAACAATCAATAATTAAATAAATAATAGAGCTACAACTTCAGGAAAAGGCTTAAATTGTTAATAAATTTATAATAAACAAAAAAGACTTGAAGCATATTTGTCATATCTGCAATAGTTTAAAAGTTATTATAATTATAAAAGGGGAGGAGCGAATGAAAAAGACAAGTATCAAGGCATCAGAATATTAATAATTTAATAAAAAATAGAATAATTTAATAATAAGAACTATTTAATAATATTTCCAATTTTAATTTTTTACTACTATTGTTGATAATTTTTTTATAAACAAATACATTGTTTATAAGCAATTTGAATTTTTTTTGCATTATGTTAATTAAAAAAAAATCACGATTTTTTGGAAAAAAAATGGTTTCTTAAAAAAATTTCTTTGTAGCTATAAAATGCGTTTTTATGATTTTTTTATTTGTTTTATGATATCTTTATCAAAGTTAATTTTGTTCATTAGAATTGAAAATGCTCTATGTATTATAGAATTATAAGCTGCTAATTTATGTGTTATAGGATGATTTGAATTATACGGTATGGTTACATCTGTTTGTGTTGGTTTTCTGTATATTGAATAATTTAGTAAATTATTAACTTTTTCAATTTTTAAATCTAGAAAATTAATTGAATTATTTTCTTCAACTTCTAAAGTAAAATTAATTTTAGGATGCAAGGTATTAATATAATTAAAAAATATATCTAACTGTCGTTCGCTACCTACAAATCCTGCTAACACATCATCAACATATCTATACCAAAATACAATATTATTTCTATAACTAGAATTAAAGATTATGTTTTCTAAATTATCCATAAAAATATTTGCTAAAATTGGAGAAATGGGACTTCCCATTGGAAGACCCTCATTTTGAATATATACTTTGTTATCAAAAGTAAAATAATTTTGACTAATGCATACATTAAATAAGTCAATTATATCTGATATTATTCCTGGATGGATATTTCTTTCATCTAATACAATAAATTTTAGGAATAACTGTAATTTATTTTTAAAAATTTGGTTGTTATATTTTTTTAATATATAATATGATGTGTTTATGTATATTCCCAACGTTAAGTTTTAATTTTATTCACCAAATTCTTCAATATACTTTTATTGTATTATTTATAGTTTTTTTTTTCCTACTTCCCCCTTTACCTGAGCCCATATTAATTTTATGGAATTAAGTTCACAATGATAAGGGGGAAGTCGAAAAACTGATGTACTACGAAAAGAAGCCATTTCTTCTACAATGTAGGTTTTGTATTTATTCTTGTTCATTTTTGCAATTCTGTAAAGTTCTTTCCTTAGTGGATCATTTGGAAACTTAATATTTTTCGAAATAAGCCACTCCAAAAGCTCTGCTTTACGCCAACGACTTGTGGGCAATGCTTCTCGTAACCGTGAATGGTAACTTGCGTTGTCCATAACAATAACAGCCCCTTTTGGAATCAGATCCAACATTTGAACAAACCATTCCTCGAAGACATCCCCATTCATATCTTCGTGATAGTCCCCCGTGCGTTTTGAAATAAAAGTTAATAATCCACCATCAACAAAACCTTCAGAACTTCCAACATGGACAATGATAAGTCTTTTTCCTTTTCCAGATGGTGGCTGCAAATCTAACGACAAACCTTCCACGAATGCCTGCCTTCCGCTTTTAATGTTTTCATCTTGCCAAGATTTGGAAACTGTATATCCAGCATTTATCCATGTTTCGTCTAAGTAGAATATTTTCAAATTTTGTTCTCTGGCTTGTCGAATGCTTCTTAAATAGTTTTTTTTCCAAAAAACTATTTCCGGTTTATCTATCAAGAGAGATTTTCTATTATGTTTTGTATATCTGAAACCCACATCTTTTAAAAGTTTGCATAACGTCATTCTGGAGAATTTTGTATAGTCCGTATCTTCTTGCACTGATGTCATAATTTTGTCAAGTGTTGGAATTTTCTTTCGTAAGTAAAATTTATGGACTTTACGCCTTAGTCCTTGTTTTAATGACTCATCGATCTCAATTGTTTTTCGGCCTGAAGGAGTTTTAGGGGGTTGAAGAGTTCCATTCTTGCTTTCTTTTAGTAATCTATAAATTGTTGATTTAGCAACACACAACATAGCAGCCGTTAATTCCACAATATCATCAACACTTGCACTTGGATCCTTGTTTTTCAATGATATATAACAATTCAATATTAGAGTTTTTTCATTTAAAGATAATGGACCTGTATTTGGTCGTTTAGATGGTCCTTGGCTTATCGACATTGTTTAGTACTTGCACAATTAACATTCAACAAATGTTTTAAATATATTCCAACTGTCTACAATATTATGAAAACCATACAACTTCATACAACTCTACTCAAAGAACTAATACTAAGTACTGATTAAATATACCTACTTTCTTTTAAAATAATATTCCCGATAATGTTTTTAAGAAAACTGGGTTGTTTGGAAAATCCTTCTGAATAATCGAATAATCTGTAAATAGGTGTAATCGTATTAAGCCGATTACAGTAGGCCACTTGCCATTTAAAATTTCTGAGAAAAATTCCCCAAACACTACATATAGGAGTAATACAAATAAAAATATTCATTTTGCTTCTTTGAATTTAATAAAAATTGTAACGATATCTTGCTATCTTGACTTTTAATTTAATTTTAATTTTTAATTTTTTAAAAATATATTTCATTGTAATTTATTTTTGACAATATTCAAAGTCTGAATTAATCTTCTTACAAAAAGAACAAAAATATATAAAATAATTATTGTTACAGATTGGTTTTTTTTCTATTATGAATAAACTGTGTTGCCTTGCTTTATCAAACTTACTAATATTTATGTACGTTTATCACTTTTTCACTTTTTTTTTATTAAAATTAGTACATCCCGTTACCTCTGACCTAAATCGTATATTCTTTAGCATAGCTGCAACTCATTCGTTCAATACAAAATGTACCTTACGGTATACCCTCTTAAAATATATTTTGGTACGTCTATGAAATCTACTTAAATGAATGATTAATTACTCCTTGTCCTTTCTATATAGACTATAGCTAAGAAATTTTAAATACTTATTACACTTATTAAAAAAAAACAAGTTTCTCTCTTTTTCTCCACTCCAAAGAAAAAATGCTCTAAATCTATCTTACTTTCGATTGCTTTAATCATAATATTCTAATTAACAAGCTACAGTATTATGGATACCTATCAAGTTTAAATCGTTTATTAGCGAAATAATGCAGATATAAATTGTTGAGATAATATTATTATGCAAGCCAATCGAGTATGAGCATTCGCAGAGTTCGGTAGAACCTTATTTTTGTGGTCTATCAATGCTTATTTTGGTACCAGCTGTAATATAGAATCGTATCTAACATTTTTATAACTAAAGGGATGTCATATACACCTGCACTCAAAACTTTGGTGCTCAATAATTTAACTATATAGGTAGTGGACTTTGTGCATTTTTGGGACTAATCATGGATAACTCTCTAAGATCGGAAATGCACAATATCTGTTATACGTCAAGATTAGTCTTTGGATGTCAGCCTTTAAAATAGTCTATTTTGCTTCTTCAAATCACGTATCCGATATTCATTTCCTTTTTGAAGTACATGTGAGAGGGATTAATTAAAAATATGTACACAATTAGCTCTAAGATCAAAAATCAATATTAGCTTTTCACCATGGATTTTAAATATGTTACCGAATCTTTTAATTGCTGAGCGTAGATTCAGTGCAGACCTACAATAACGTCAACTTTTCCCATAAGGGTAATCTTCTTATAGTGGCCAGAGTTGGCTGGTACTCGTTACGATAGGATTTTTTATTAAGTTAAAAGAGTCGAGCAGTTACATAGAAAATTGTCGAAGGTATTTTCTTCTACATTGCGATGTATTACTATAGAGTTTTGTTGTAATTTTCATAAATCGTTTAGTTGTATTCTTGTTGGGATAGCTTGGTAGCTATATAGTCTACAACTAGTCTACTTATATAGTCCCATAATAAAAAAAATGGTGTAAGATGTGTTTCATTTTAGTGTGTAAATATGACTACTTATCTTTGGATGCATAAGTCTATAAAAAATGATTGTAAACGTTATCTGTCGAAATGCATAAAAATACATACTTTAAAACTGAAAATGTATGTCCCCAATAATATTAACAAATTAGGAAATTAGTTTCGATGACATTCAATGAATCGGAACTCAAAATAAAAGTAAATCAAACGGTTGATCGATTCAAACAAGTAACACAAATTTGTCTCACATATATATTTGGCTAGTTGTTATTTGTAAATATATTTTTTAATGATGAATTAATAGAATATGTTTTCTAAGAAATATCAAACAAAAAACATGGCAACAAAACTTTCACAGTTTATTTTAAGATTGTATCAGATCTCATCAGATTGACATATCAAAGCATTATTTTATCTTACAACACAACTTTTGATTTGGATTAACTAGTATTTAGACCAGACAGAAAGTCCAGATATTATAGCCCTAAGAGATTATCCCTCTAACATTAATATATCTGCAATAATATAGAAAAATCAGGAAAAAACTATATGGTACTGATATTTACCACAATTTAATGTATGTGTTATACATGTAGGTATGTCTAATCTATGAATAAAGTGAAGACTCAAATAAAGCGAACAGATTAAAAGTGAAGACCTTTCAATAAAAATTTGATCTACTAGATGTCTTTTCATTTAATTTTAAGTTCATCGAGAAAATCTAAATTTTGTTTTTTTAGCACAATTGTGTAGTATTTATATTTATTTAGGGTTAGTGAGTACCTATGTGTGTCAAACTGTTGTTTAATTTGACTTAAATTGTTGTTGCACTCTATATTGCGTTCATTGTATCTTGCATCCAAATATTGAATTTTGAATATTTAATTATGATAATACCATATTTTTAAATCCAAGTTTTTATTAATGCAGATGTAACTAAAGATATTAATGTTGAAATTTAAATAGCAACATTTTTATAATTTTCATTATTTTAGTATGTTTAGGAAAAGTTAGTTGTAATGAAATTTTCCCTTCTGTCTCAGTTAATAAATTTATTAAAATCATTAGATTAGCAGCTATTTAACCAGGAATAAACTATATCATGCTGATCTTTACATTAACTTAATATATAGATTACAACAACCAGATAAGTCAAACTATGCAAAACACGTTCTTGAACATCCACACTCACTCATACACACCAATGACATTCAAATATTACATATTTGTGATAAAAAACAAAATATAGATTTCCTCGAAGAACATGAAATTAATAGACATCTAGCAGATCCACAATTTAAAGTTGTTAATGAACAAATAAATCTAGGAAGTTCTCCACTTTTAAAGTGTTTGCTTTGATTGAGTCTTCATTTTATACATAGATAAGACGTAATTGTAACACAAATATATTAAGTTATTGTAAATATTAGCATGATATAGTTTTTTCCTGGTTTTTCTATATCATTGCACAGTTATACTGATCTTAGAGGTAAATACATCCAGGATAATCCCTTAGGGCTAATAACATCTAGGCTTTAATATTGTTATGTGTTATTACTTCCATACTCGGTCTAGTCTACTACCTAATCAACATCAGGTACCTAGCTGCAAACAAACAAAATGTAACTTCAATATGTCAATCTGACGATGCTAATTCTATAGCGAAACGGCCGTCATTGCATTTCATATTTTGCGTATAAATAGTGAAAGTTTAATTCAACCTTTTGTTTACCGTTCTTAATAAAATGGACTTTCACGTCGTAAGGGTTAGTACAATAAATTTCATAGCAGCTATTTGTGTTATATGATACCAATTTTTTTAATTTGGTTTTCAAAGGAATTTAAAGAAGATTCTTCGACATTCCTCTAATATGTCGCCTAACTTAGAACAGCTGTAATTATTTAATTTTGAGTTATTTTTAAAGAAATTGTAGTTATTTGTTGAGTGGTGGTAATATAATAGATTTTTCAAAATAAGAGTTGGTACAATAAGAAACTGTATTGTTTGTATCTGGCTTAATAATTTATTTTTTATTTAGATATAATTATATTTCATATCTTACATGTCATAACAAGTTACTGTGTTACTACGAAAATTTCTTTATGCATCATAAAGTCATAAGTAATAATGATATACACTTGAAACGCTAAAAGATTACCCGTGCGTCATTGTATGTAATCATACGAATAGGATAGAGAAGACAACAGTTTATAATTTAATATTATCGTTTGATATTTATAGAAAAGGACAGCACATAAAAAAGGTGTCGGTAATATGATCGTTGAATCGTGACGCACGGGTAATCTTTCAGCGATTCAAATATAGTACCTAGTACTTATGGACCAAGAAAAAATAAACAAAAATTAATATGGCAAACACATACTAATTAACATTTTATTTATAAAATAAAATATTTAATTTAAAAATAATGCAATTTGATATTTTTGCAGGAAAAGTGTCAGGGTAATACTATTTTATGTCCTAATGGATAAGATCATCGAAGTAGTAAAAAATGGGTATGGATGAATTTAAAATAAAATGCTTCGCTGACGACGCTGTGATAATATCGGAAGATGAGGATAATTTACTGGTCTAGAAAAAGAAGAGGAGCGTGGATAGACCATGTCGACAGAATCCCAGATATTCGGCTAGCCAAAATCGCAGACACCGCAGACCATCAGAAACGTAGTGGAGATAAAAGCTCGACGTCACAACTTAAGCTACAACTTTGAAACAACAAGACATTGTCTTAAAATGAGAAGAAACAAAGAAAACTAATTTTATAAATATTTAGAGAAAATATTTAGGAGTGAGCTATTCAAAATAAATCCCATAATTATAAATAGGATATTTTAGACTTTCAGTTAATAATCAACTATGAGATGTGTTGATTTGCATTAACATTACTGAAATATTCATGACTTCTTTGAACCAAAAAATTTACCTAACCAAATGTTATTTACGATTTATTTATCGCAGATATTAGCGACACAACATTAAACGTTACACCAGCTATTTAAATTGAAAAATTCTAATTGATTATAATTGTTTAATCATAAACAGTTTTTTTATTTTTTTAGAATCTTACTTAACTTAAATACTGATCCAATTTAAACAAATAGGGAAGCGAAACTTTTAGCGAAAGACCAAAAAAAGTTATAATAAAAATTATTAATCTGTTTTTTATCACTACCTACATTGAACCGTACAATTGACAAATGAAAATATGATCCGATTAAAAAATTGACAAATGAAACTTTAACTATTCCATACTATATCTAAAATTTTTCCTACACTATAGGGTATTTCGTACGTATACTAAGACTCCCTTCACTGCCTGAAAGGGAAAAAAGTATTTATTTAATTTTTTTATTGACTTTAAATATTTTTGTTTTATGTTTATGATCATAGGAGTAGACATAGGTCTGCTGTAAAAAAATAAAACTTCGATACTTAAAACTATTATTTTTTAAAGTAGCTTCAAAATGAAGGTAATTACCACCCTTACTGGTGATTATGATTCACATTTATGTAGTTTGCCAATAATTATGTGGAGACTTAAGTAAAACGTAAACTAGCTTCTAAAATTTAGCTGTAGGTTAGCTGTTTATCAGAAATATTCATAACATAATGTTTAGTGGTGGGACCAGTAAAGAACAGCCAAGTATGTCATCAGAAACAAGAAAAAAGATTGTAAGTAGCAATTACAAAAATGATCAGTTATTGAAATTAATTAAATTAGTTCATATTTCAAAAGATTTTCTTTATGTCATATTATTTCTGCAAGCGAAGTCTAAGAAAAGTACAAAGGAATATTTTTTTTCACTATAATAAATATATTGATATCAATTTTTTTTAGTCAAATAAAAAACGTTGTGTAAACCTCTACAAAAAGGACTTTTCTAAAAGTCTCAATAAGACAGCTATTACAGTATATTAAAATTAATTCGACTTTATTATTAATTCTTTATATGATAGATAACGCCTAAAAAAATATTAATTTATTATCAACCAAAAATAAGCACATCATTTTGAATATAAATGTGAAAGCGTGTTGACACAACATTTAATTGCATGTAAGAGACCGATTTTAAATGATTTTTTAACTTAATTATTTTAGTATTACACGCCTATGTCGTTCCTGTTTGCTAAAGTCGATATCTAATTATATAAAGTAGGTGAGTTAAATTGCACAAATCTAAGTAAATTAAGTAAAAAAAAAACTATGTAAAAGATTGCATTTCTGTCGTTTTCCAACCAATGGTCCGAAACAATTTCAATACGTGAAGTAAGACTATCTACAATATAAATACGATTGGAAGCTGAAGTAAAATCAGTGCAGTTGGTGACAACCATTCAAATAACAATGCTAAAAACAGTTTTAGTATTAGTAGGAATAGCATTCCTAGCGGTGTTGGTGCAAGGCCATGCCTTAAAAGGAGAGGAAGAAGAATTAGATCAAGCGGTGGCTGCTTCTCACCACGGACATCATCACGAATCCGGAGGTGGTCATGAGGGTCACGAACATCATCATGAAAGTCATGGAGGAAAAGGCGATAAGGGATATCATAGCCATCACCACCACGACAAGGGTCATCACGGTAAGCACGGAAAGCATCATTCAGCAGGACATCACGCCGAAAAAGGCGGTCACCATCACTCACATCACGATGAAGGCGGTCATCATTCTTCCCATCACGCTCACGGAGGTCACCACAAAGGAGGTAAATTCGGCGAAAAGCACGGTCACAAAAAAGGACAAAAAACCAAAGGTTACCACGTCAAAGCTCACAAAGACGAGTACCACAAAAACCACAAATTCTACGATGACGCTCACAAAGGAGGACACCACGAGAAACACGGATCTCATCACGGACATCACGGTTCTGAAGCCGGTCACCACAAGAAAGGAGGTTCCCACAAATCTGGACACCACGAAGATCATCACGGTAAGAAAGGTTTCGCCCATAAAGGACATTACGATGAAGATCATCACGGATACAAAGGACATGGTGGTCACGAAAAACATCATTCTCACCATTCTAAATACGGAAAGAAAGAAGATCACGAAGGACACAAAGAACATGGCTTCGAATCGAAGCATTAGATTAATCGATTTCGAATATTGTTTTTACGTGTTAAAGTTGTTGATTTTATTGTTATTGTTTAACTGCAACATGTTTGCTAATAAAATATTAAAATAACCTTGTTTTCAATTTTTGGGGAACAATTTTATAATTAGTAAAATACAACTATAAATTTAAATTACATACATATTATGTTCTTTACATAGGTACACGTGTTATTTAAATTACTAAGCTTTCATTTTTATATCGAGGTACTTTTCTTAAATACTCTATTTTCATATGTCCCTAAATATTCTCTGGGGCTTAAGTTAGAAAAAATCGTTGAGTTGACCATACAATAGTTTCAATTCTAATATCTTCCCATAACTAGGTATTGGCCATTTCAACGAGAGAACCATATCGAGATACGATATTTTTGGGGAAAGGAACTGGTGGAAGTAACTTCAATATTATGTCAATCTGACGATGCTAGTTTTTAGCGAAACAGCTGTCATTGAATTTAAAAAACGTATTTTGCGGATAAATAGTGGAAGTTTCGTTCAACCGTTTATTTGTTTACTGCTCTAATAATATTAATAAATAAATAAACTTTATACTTATGCTTTTTAATATATTGAAATAAAAAATGTTTACTGTTTCTAATCTTTTAAAATTAAAATCACTAAGCTAATAAAATATTTTTCTTAATTATTGGATTTTGTAATATACTTCTTTGCTTGAAGTACGGCTTGATACGGTTAGATAAAATATTGCTTATTATTATACTATTAATATTTATTTACTGATTATGATGCATTAACTGACATTAAATATTTATCTAATACAGTACATTATTATCGCGCAGTTACTTTAAGTCAATTTCAAATTTTAATTTTTATTGAAATTGTAATAAAAATTAAAATTATTGTTCAAAAATCGAATTTTAGAATTTTAAAATTTTTAATTCTCTTATCAATTAGATAACTACCTATTAATTTAATCTTTGCATTCCGCGGTGCAAATTTTAAAAAACCAGACATTAGCAACACTCACGCGCTCTAGAAGTAGAGTGCGGAAGGATGATCTATCCTCCATATTTCGGACGCTTGCAATACATGGCATTCATACTACTTCTTAAGAACGGTAACGGCCGTCATTGCATTTCATATTTTGCGAATAAGTAGTAAAAGTTTAAATAAACCTTTTAGTTGTTTAGCATTCTTAATAAGATGGACTTTCACGTAGTAAGGGTTAGTACAATAAATTTCATCCTACTTCTATCTAGCTCCCGTGATCTACGCTATTTTTGTTGATTGTTGGAGTAAGGAAGTAAGTCATTATTACATTTTTTTAGGGCTAAATACCAACATAAAGTAACGCATAAATTCATTATTGGCTGAATGAACAATAAAATTAGAAATTCCCGAAACAGGTCGATTTTTGATTGCAATTTACTATTGTTTCAAATCAAAATCTAATATACAGGGTGAACCACTTTCGTGTAATGATGTCATCACCATTCATTTCAAATGGAACCCCCCGGTTTTTTTTTCAATTTCCAAATTGCTTTTGCTGATCTGATTCCAAAAATGTATAATATGTTGTTTCAAATTGGTACAGGGTGGGCAAAAATGCAAAAAAAAGGAAAATTGTTTATGGAAAGTAATACGTTACTGAATGTAATAAACGAATTAAATAGAATTATGTAGTTATGCAATTAATGTCATACACTTCCGAAAACAAACAAACAAGCGAAAATTTACAATAAATGTTCAAATTGTTCTTCATTGACCGTTAGACAATGACTGAACCGAGCATTACTTTCGTCTCTAACATTCTGTAGCATAGCGGGTATTATGCTCTGTATTTCTTGTCTGATATGGTCTTGTAGTTGAGGGATATTTCCAGGTCTGTTTAAGAAGACTTTAGATTTTAAATAACCCTATAAAAGGAAGTTTAATGGGCTCAGATCAGGTGATCTAGCAGGCTATTCCAGTGATCCCCTTTTTCCTGTCCACCTTTGTGGAAAAGTTGTATTTAAAAAATCGCGCACAGCTATTGCGAAATGTGGCGGTGCGCCATCCTGTTAAAACCAGATTCTGCGGTCTACATTAGTGCGTATTTGAATATCAGGAAAAAGCTGGATCAGATCAGAAATTAATGTATTTTGTAGGAAATTCAGATATAATGCTCCTGTTAAGTTTTCATCAAAAAAATATGGACCAATAATTGTATTTCTTACAATACCAGCCCATACGTTAGTTTTTTGTGGTCTTTGCGTATGGTACTCTTGCATCCAGTGTGGATTTTCATTAGATCAATAACGGGTGTTTTGCCGGTTAACATGACCGTTCAAATAAAACGTTGCCTCGTCCAAAAATAAAACGTTATCAATGAAATTGGTTTTTTGGTTCATCATATATATATATTGAGACGAAGTGTTATTATTATAAAAAAATTATTCATTAAAGAAAAGCTTAATTTTAATAAGAATATGTATTATGATGATTAAATCAAAAACAAAATCTTTAAGTCAATTAAAAACAAAAATAAATAATAAAAAAAGTAATCACATTACATAAAAATAATCAAAATCACCATTAAAAAAATAAATAATAATGAAAATATAATTCTAAATGTAAAATAAAACAAACGAACAAATTATAAATTTTTGTAAAATATTTTTCTGTTAAATATATAAAAGGATTTTCAAAGATCTACAAAAGTGTATAAAAAGTTCTTCTACGAATAACACCTGTGCATATGTGTGACGTAAAATTATCAGAACTACGACTTCTAACATCGCGTGTTTGAAATGTTTAGTTTCCTCGAACTCCAAGAGCTTAGAATAGCAGGTGCACGTTGTGACCTATGAGTTACTCGGAAGTATATCGGTCGAATTTATGACTTTCAAGCCTCAGTGATAACATCATTTGAGAGCTTTTCCGACCATAATAAATTATAAAAAAAATATTGAACATTAAAAATGATTATTGTATATATTATGTAAAAAAATTGTTTGTAAAATATAAGTAGTTAGTTAGAAATAAGCAAATTAAGAAATAGTTCCTTCTGATTGGTTCTCGTGGAGTTTTTAAATAAAGCATTTTTATTGGTCAGAGAATAATGAGAGAGGGATCTCAGTCTTTACGTAAAAGAACCAGTCAGAAAGAATAAAAAGAGATTCAAGCCAAATTTTAAGAGAGTCAAGACCCTTTATACAAACATTAAAGCTTCGTTTAAAAAAATTTTCAACAAACATTTAAGATTTAATTTTAAAAAACTTTCACGACTCAATACTCAAGTTTAATTTTAAAAAAGATTCAAGACTCATTTTCAAAACATTCAACAACAGTTATTATAATATTCAACTCGTAATCTACATTTTTAAAAAAGACTTTGATTAGTCATAAATTTTATTAACTTTATAAGTTAACAGTATTCGACTTTGAATCGAAAATAGGTTTGTTGAATCGAGCAGAGTAATCTTATAATATAACAGTTTCAACTGTAATTTTAATGATACAAAAGATAGTATTAAATTAATATAAGAAGCTTGACTTACCTTATATCAGAAATAATCCTAGTATAAAACTTTGTAACACACCACTTGTAAAAAGGGAGTCTTATCAACCAGTAAATTGTATAAACAAATCCACAAGTAAACAATAATAAATTCTACATCGTAAGAGTTTCTGTCTTTAATTAAACCATTGGAAGTTCTACATCCCACGTGTCTACCAGAAGAGAAGATAGACCACCAGTTCCAGCGACACCTACATGTGAATGGCGAACACTCGAGAGACAAAGTTAAAAAAAAAGGTACCGTTAGTTAATTTGTATTAAGTGTGCGTATAAACTGTTTTAAAGCGATAATAGTTATTAGCCGCTAGAGAACATTATACTACCTTATTGTAAAGATTTTTGAATTTCATTTTGATAGAAAATTTATAATTTGTTTGAGCGTAAATCTGTGGTGAAACCTGTACGACCTGAGATATAATTTTTCGATTAACGATAGTGTCTATTTTCAAGAAACATTTAATTTTATTTGAGCTAGTCATCATTATACAACATATTATTTAAGGGGCTAAAAAACATTATTATTGTAGTAAAAAAACTTCAACAATTACGTCAAATCAAATAAAAACAAACCACTAATAATATCATGTCACAATTAACGTGAATTTACTAAAATAACATTCAATCATCAGAAAAAATTAAAATAATAAAACAAAAAAGAAAACATAAGAACCCAACAACAAATAAATTAATAAAATCATAATAATATATAATTCAGTTCTTTGGTCAAAGTCGTCTTTAGCCAATTCATGTATGAGACGTACAGTCGGCTTTAGAATAGCATATACATGTTTAATGTGAATTTCGTTTACCTACCGAAGATATAAAAACGCCCTTTAAACGCCTACATTAAATGGTTTTTGGGGATTAAGTTTATTTACAAGGGACAGAGGGACAGGCAATTTGTCAATAAAATACCTTATGGTGCAAACATTTAAGATGTGGGCGTGGACAACTGTTTAACTGATTTCAAATTTAAATTTTAAACCGTGATTGGTTATGCACAATAAATAGGCCGTCCTTAAAATTAATGCCGTCTTTAAAATTAATTCATTGTAAGCGATTTGAGTTTAAAAATGTATATGTTATTCTGAAGCCGATAGTACTTTATAAGGATGTCAATAGCCAGTTTAAGCAACAATAGGTCTTTAATGAAATACGACTTTTAAAGATCACAAAAAAATACACAAAAAGACATGAAAATGTTAATTTTTCTAATACTAAAATTTTTGATGCCACTACTTTACAACACTATATTGTTGGCGTGTCGTGCCTATTGTTAGATACTTATAAGGGTGAATACAAGAAATAATATGTGTAGATACATTGCTTTAACTTATATTTGGTTTTAAATGAGATAAGAGACAATAAATAACTTTGTAATGGAATTACTTGTAATTTGAAAAAGAGAAATGTATACCGTAGTATTGGTGTTAATTTTGAGAATAAACACACATTGGCTTGAATACCTGAATACGCGAACTTCACAAAATTGAACTGTTTAACTTGTTTATTTGTACGTCAGTATACACACAGTGACAGTTTTTCCTAGGCCTAGTAACTGCCACTTATGTGGTTTCTGTGATACTGGTGCTACTGGTGATACTGTCGCTACTGGAGAGGCAATCGGGCGCGCCAATTTTTGTTATTGGTAGGGAATGTATGTATGTATGCATAAATTAGGGGTGATAAGTACACTGCGACCTATAGGATCTATTGTGTCCCTCCTTACTTGCCAAGTTCTGATGTTTTCTCAGATTTATAGCAGCTCTTCGAGTCCTATTTTCCTGAGGAAGTTTAGGACATCGTCGGGCTTCAAATCAGGTAGATCCCCCTCTTCTCTTTCATGTGCTCCTAGGTATTTGGCCCTAGAATTCTGCAAGGCAGGGCATTCTGAGAGTATGTGTATTGAGGATTCATCCTCTTACTCACAGAATCTGCACTTTGCTTCATCTGCTAACCCTAGTTTCTTCATGTGGCTTTTTAACCGGCAATGCCCGGTTAGTATTCCCGTTAAAATTTGGAGCCTTTTTTAATTGAGGTTGAGGCAGCTAAGGGATCTCTTCTGGTCATAGTTCCCCAGTAGATTGCCTCAGTCCTTTCAGCTGATTCCAGTACTTGGATTTTTCCTTCTTAATTTCTTCCCTTAGTTTTCCAAAGATTACTCTACTGCCGATCCCACAGGATATTATAAACTTGACAAAGTTATTTTTTCTACTCCTTTACGCAGTTATCAATTAAATGACAGCAAAAAGCAATCTTACTGTTAGAAGAATAAGTCTAAACCATTCTGATGTAATGGTTATCATTTGCATATTACATCCTGGTACTAATATTGTTGTTACAATAGTTATAATTAATTCCTTTATCTATAATGTTCTTAATATAGCAAATATTAACAACAGCACCTACAATAAAACTAAAAATTAGTAATTTTTTTAAGAAAGATGCATTGCTTTAGAACACTCCATCTCGACAAAGGTAATTAGGAACTTGGAAAACGTTTACAATGATATTTTAACTATTCTTTGAGGGGTATTTGTTTCCTTTCTGTCCATTCCTAAGCTGAAGTATTAACGCTCAATAAACATTTCAAAAGATGAGTTTTTTCAGTTCTTTATAGAGATAGCGGATTAAAAAGAGATATTTATCCATTACAAAAATCCTTTGAGTAGTTACAGAATAATGATTGACAAACCTTTGAAGAAAACATGAATCTGAATAGACTTATTTACATCTCATAAAGCATTTTTTTAAACGAAATTAAAATCTGAAGATTTTACGAAGACTCGGTTATAATTATCAATCGAGTGAAACTAGCTTTTTAATGAAAATTATTGTATTAACCCCTTTTTTTAAATCATCATATGCAGAACACTTAACAAATAACTTTAAAACAAAACTTCTAATATATCATTAGAAATCTTAACTTTTAGTCAATGGCAACTTTTTCGAAAGATAATTACATTGAAAAATGTGTTTGGTGTCCTTGATTTAGTTTTTTAATACCTTTACTAGTAATGGTAATTTCGTTAAAGATAATTTGAAATTTGTCTAATTCAGTTAGTTTTCCTTTACTTATTGAGTATTAAGTTTATCAAGCGATTTTCCAGACAGGTCTATTAAATGCGATGAATACTTTTTTGCTTTTTTGGTTACTTCTTTAAACTCCGACGACGAATAATAAATCTCATTATATCACACTCTGACAAATCTATTCAAGATGATTTTCGTATCGTTTTAAATATGTCTTCGCTGATCGTTAATTAAAATTTATAGGGCACCACTTCATTTCGAATTAAATTATATCAATCTGTAGCTGGCAGTTGTAATTAGTTTAAGTCAAAAATGAGAATTGTAAAGGATTAAACATTTAGTCGCCAATGAATAAGATTTTAATTCATTTTGTATGTGTACCTACAAGGAGATTAATTAAATTATCTCCTAATTTAAGCTTTAGAAAACTTCTTAAAAGGTTCAAATTTCAATATTAATAATCAATTCTACCTTTTTAACTAAAATTCATGTAAAATTAAAATAAATTAAATATTAAATTTATTGTATTAACCCTTACTATTTGGAAGTCCATCTTATTAAGAATAATAAAAAATTCTTCCTTTGAACGCAATTTCCAAGTTTATTTGAAAAAATATGTTTTAAATCACAATGACGGCCGTTTCGCTAAGGAGCATCGTCAAATTGACATTTTGTTTATTTGTAGCTAGGTACAGTCGGCTTTAGAATAGCATATACATGTTAAATGTGAATTTCGTTTACCTACCGAAGTTATAAAAACGCCCTTCTTAAACAACAAAGAAATGGCAATTTTTAAAACGCCTACATTAATGGTTTTGGGGTATTAAGTTTATTTACAAGGGTAGGTCATGTCCCGAATAAATAAGTTATTTCGCATTTTTGCACTGATATAATAAAAAAAAAGGAATTTTAATCCCAAACAAACATTTATTATCGAGGGTTCCAAACTAAGTGAAGATGTGGGCGTGGACAACTGTTTAACTGATTTCAAATTTATTATTATTTAAACCGTGATTGGTTACACAAAATAAAAAGGCTGTCTATTCAATGTAAGCGATTTGAGTTTGAAAATGTATATGCAATTCTGAAGCCGATAGTACCTGATGTTGTTTAGGTAGTATTAAGGCTAGACCAAGTATGGAAGTAATAAGTCATAACAATATTAAAGCTTAGATGTTAATAGCCCTAAGGGATTATCCTGGATGTACTTCCCTCTAAGATTAGTATAACTGTGCAATGATATAGAAAAACCAGAAAAAAACTATATCACGCTGATCTTTACAATAACTTAATATATTTGTGTTTTACAATTACGTCTTATCTATGTATAAAATGTAAACTCAATCAAAGTAAACAGTTTAATAGTGGAGAACTTCTCAGATTTATTTGTTCATTAACAACTTTAAATTGTGGATCTGCTAGATGTCTTTTTATTTCAAGTTCTTTAAGGAAATCTAAATTTTGTTTTTTATCACGTGTGTAGTATTTGGATGTTATTGGTGTGTAAGAGTAAGGTTGGATGTTTAAGTAGGTGTTTTTCATAATTTGACTAATCTGGTTGTTTTAACCTATATGCTTTTAAGTGTTCATTGAATCTTATTTCAAAATTTCTTTGTGTTTGACCTATGTATACCGCATTACATTTTGGACAATTAATTTTGTTAACACCAGATTTTTTTAATTTGGGTAATTTTGTTTTTACATTTAACAATTTTGTACCAATATTATTTTGTGTTTTAAATGATATTAATTATGATGTTGCGAAGATATTATTTTTGAAATTGTATTGGAAATATTTCCACAATATGTAATATTTCTATAACTTTTAATTTCTTTAGTTTGTTTAGGAAATATTAGTTGTAGTGACACTTTCTTATTCTTTCTTATTAATTAATTTATTTATTTAATTAATTGGATAGCCATTAGACGTAGCTATTTGTTTTATGATACTAATTTCTTTATCAAAGTTAATTTTGAAATTAAAAATGCCCTATGTATCATAGAATTATAAGCTGCTAATTTATGCGTTATAGGATGATTTGAATTATATGTGTTTATGAACATATGCGCTTTCCCCCGTATAAAAAGGGTAGTAACGATGCGTCGCCGGTATCAACAGCCGAGCAGGTGTTATAATGTCGATGAGTTCAGTCATGTTTAAATTACGTTAATATTTGTATGTTATTACGAAGAATAAAGATTTGTTTATTGGATGTTTAATTTAAAAGTTGGTAAATAATTTTATTAAAATACTGGGAGAATTCCCAACAATATGGTATGGTTACATCTGTTTCTGTTGGTTTTCTGTATATTGAATAATTTAGTAAATTATTAACTTTTTTAATTTTTAAGTCTAGAAAATTAATTGAATTATTTTCTTCAACTTCTAAAGTAAAATTAATTTTAGGATGCAAGGTATTTATATAATTAAAAATATATCTAAATGTCGTTCGCTACCTACAAATCCTGCTAACACATCATTAACATATCTATACCAAAATACAATATTGTTTTTATAACTAGAATTGAAGATTATGTTTTCTAAGTTATCCATAAAAATATTGTGGAATATTTCCAATACAATTTCAAAATAATATCTTCGCAACATCATAATTAATATCATTTAAAACACAAAATAATGTTGGTACAAAATTGTTAAATGTAAAAACAAAATTACCCAAATTAAAAAAAAATTGGTGTTTACAAATTAATTGTCCAAAATGTAATGCGGTATATATAGGTCAAACACAAAGAAATTTTGAAATAAGATTCAATGAACACTTAAGAGCATATAGATTAAAACAACCAGATAAGTCAAATTATGCAAAACACCTACTTGAACATCCAACCTCACTCTTACACACCAATGACATCCAAATACTACACACTTGTGATAAAAAACAAAATTTAGATTTCCTTGAAGAACTTGAAATAAAAAGACATCTAGCTGATCCACAATTTAAAGTTGTTAATGAACAAATAAATCTTGGAAGTTCTCCACTATTAAACTGTTTACTTTGATTAAGTTTACATTTTATACATAGATAAGACGTAATTGTAAAACACAAATACATCAAGTAATTGTAAAGATTAGCATGATATAGTTTTTTCCTGATTTTTCTATATCATTGCACAGTTACACTGATCTTAGAGGGAAGTACATCCAGGATAATCCCTTAGGGCTATTAACGTCTAGGCTTTAATATTGTTATGACTTATTACTTCCATACTTGGTCTAGCCTTAATACTACCTAAACAACATCAGGTACCTAGCTACAAACAAACAAAATGTAACTTAAATGTCAATCTGACGATACTAATCGGCGACACGGCCGTCATTGTAATTTAAAACATAATTTTTCAAATAAACTTGGAAGTTGCGTTCAAACGCAATACTTTCTTTCTTTGATCTCTTACTTCTAGATATTCCATAATTTTCTTAATTTCTGCAATGCTTTTTAACTCTAAATAATTATAGAAAGTTGCACATAATTTAAAACTCTGTTCCCTTCTTTTTTCGGTCGCCTAAATAGTTGATGATGAACAAAAACTAACGATATTTGTACAACGAGCATCATCATATTGACATATTTTTTAATTATCCACGTTTAGTTAATTTCAAATAAATAGATGTTTATTATTCTTGGTAAGGTAGACTTCCAAAAAGTAAGAGTTGTTACAATATATTTTTTAAAAGGTTCGATTTGCTAAAAGACAAATTAAAATGATAAAATAAGAATAGTTTTAACTACAAAATGAATTGCATTGTAAAAAAAGCGTGGGATGCTTTTTAAATTATTTATTGACACAATAAACCCCTGCTTTGAAATGTTTTGAAAACCGCCGTTTTTTGCTATTTTTAAACTTAACTGAAAGTACTGTAAAAGAATGACAGTATGATCTCTTGATTAACTTTGACACGTAATAACTCGATTTGGAATAAATAAAATTGATCATTAAATTTATTGTACTAACCCTTACTTTTTGGAAGTCCATCTTACCCAGAATAATAAAAACTCTTATTTTAACAGCTGTAATTGTGAGTTTAAACCTAATTTTTTCAGTTAAACTTGAGTTAAAGCAAAAGTTTTTTATTATTCTTTGTAAAATTGATCATATTTTATAACGCATTAAAACAATGCTTTTTCCAAGAGGGTAAAAGCATAAAGAAAAAAAGGAGTCAAAATAAAAGGGACAATATTAACAGAAAAAAATAACATTAGTTATTTTGACACATATTGCGTAAGGAAAAAGTGTCAATTATCATAGTTCTTGGGAATTGGAAAATGTCTAAGTATAGATCTGTATCTATACATGCAACGATAATATCGCAAGTTTCTTTTATTCTCTGTTCTGATTAAATGTGTAAACTTGTTAATTAAATAATTGCAAATTGGTTTTGTCTGAATGCATGTTTTTGCAAAAAAGTATAAGCGTATCTAATAATTCGAATAATGTAACCAGTTACCGTGTAACTCTAGCAAACCATTCAATATGTTTGCTTTTGTTTAGCATTGCGAAGTAGTCTATTTACAAACCTAACTATACTGAACTAGTTAAATTTCTCAATTCATTGAAAATTCTATACTCCTCTCGTACCTTTCTTGAAGGTAAGCACATTTTCTTACCTCAGATCTGACACTATGTAGTTAACTTTAATATATGCGTGTGTAATCTTATAAGATTCGGTATACATAATTAGGTAAGCTGGAATTTAAATGTAAGACTGCGACAAGTTGAAAGATTAATAGCGGAAAATCAACTTGAATACAAGAAGAGCAAATCTGGTTGTGTGAAGTCGATTTACAGATTTTCGTTTCCCTTAGTTTAATTAAACTGTTTAAAATTAGATACATTTAGGTAGTAACAAGTAACAAATCAACAAACAATTGTAACGGTAGACATAAATAATGAATGAAAAATAAATGATTTCCAGCAGATTGTTTTTTCATTCATTTAACCAAAAAACTTTAGTAAATTTGTTTAAATAATGCAATGGATTTTTTGTGTTAGAACTGTTAAAACAGTTCTTTTTAATATTTTTATGGTAAAATATTGTAATGTTTAAATATTTGACAATAGTATAATGATTAAAATATCAACAGAAGTTGTTTAATTTAACTAAATCCAATAATTTTAATCATATTGTATTATTTTATTGTATATTTTGTGTATTTGTAAGAAAATTTTAAGTTGGAAATTATTTTATTATATAATGTATCGATATTATATCTAGTACTTAGTAGAAATTACGCGAAAATTGATTATATAATGTGTAAAAAAAGGACAGATAATGTGTAAAAAGGAGACAGATATATTTTAATATATTTTATTCTGGAATTATCGATGATAGACAAAGCGAGTATGTCTAGTCATATATATGAAAGAAAGAGATAAACATACTTCTTTCCAGAAATGTCTAAACCCTAGAACAAAAACGAATAATCTAGAAGTTTCAAACCTATAAAAGACTGAACAGAGGTCGTTAAAAGGGAGTTTTATTATTGGAAGTCAAACAGTGAAGATCTGAGTGTGAACAGTCAATTTGAACAAACAGTTTTTAAAGTAGTTATAATAATAAAGTGTTAAATAGTGACGTTAAGAATAAAGTAAAACAATCAAAAAGTAAAATAAAGTGACAAAAAAGTGACATTACTAAGATTGAATCCAAAAGTGAAATTAAAACGTTTTTGGTCGATAAAAAAGAAGAATATAAGTGTACTTACCATTATTAATACAATAAATCGAACAGTAATCCAACAAACACTAAACTGTATTAAATTTGAGGAACAAACAGAACACAATAATATTACACGAGAGTCCAAACGTCTAATAAGGCGACATTTTGCCAAGGTCGGAGGTTCCAAGTATCGCTTCGTTCGTCTCCGTTTTTCATAGATCAACTACAGATTTTTCCACCAATCAGGAAGCAGGACTTTATTTCAAGGTCAGATAAAATTGTAAATTTATTAAAAATTTTTGTAGTAGTTAGTTGAATTTTATAATTTAAAAAAACAAAGGAATTTACTTGATATTTAATAACTAGTGTATTTGATAATCTTATTTGCCATCACATATACAACATTGGTTAGTTTAACTTAATTCACATCAAGTAAGTTCTTTTATAATTACTAAAGGCCTTTCTTTTTCCTTATTAAACTTCAATATTACTGTTTTAATTTAACTATTTTGTAATAAATTTATAATTATAATAGAATCAAATTTTTCATTCACATACCTAATAATCCAACTGGAAACTGGCGTAACCAAACACCCCTGAGAAAAAGATCTTGTTGCTAATAATAATATCAAATATTAATCAGTCAAATTCATAAATAAATAAATCAATAAATTATCTTTAGAATCATAATATTCATTACAAGGGGCGTCCCAACTATAGGGCTCGTTTCTGTTGGAAAATTAGGTTTTAGATAAACAATTTCTGTTGAAAAATAGTAGACAATTTAATATTAAACTATAGGAAGGTTTTTTCTTATTAAAAGACAACATAATATAATATTTTATTCAGATAAACATACCTTTTGCATTTTTTTGTAACATAAGTACAATTTTCTTATAATGTAATAACACAATCAAATCTAATAAAATAAATTATTATACTAAATACTTAAACAATAAATAATCAAAATGGAATCCAGAAAGACATTAAAAGACCTAAGTCTATTAGAACTTAAAAATGAGTTAGAAATCAGAAATCTAAATACTGAAGGATCAAGAGAAACATTAATAGAAAGACTTCAGGAAGTACTAGAAGAAGAGGGAATAAATCCTGAAGAATACATTTTTCAAACTGAAGAACAGTCAACTAGTACTCAAACACAACAAACCATGGAAAGAGGTGGTTTTGTCTGCGTGAGATATGATAGTGTCGAAGAAACAAAAAAAGATAGCAAGGAGGAGGAACCAACATGGCTAAGGCAACTGATGACAGCAATAAAAGATATAAAAAGTGAAAATAAAGAAATGAACTCAAAATTGAAAAATGAAATAAAAAGTCAAATTAAAGAATTACAGGATAAGATGGACATTCAAAATCAACAGCACAAGAAGAGTGTAGAAGAATTAGGAAATAAAATTGAAAATACACAAAAACAAATAAAAGAGGATATGGAACAACTTAATCAAACTATGATAGAAGAAATAAAGGAAGACATAAAAAACCAATTCCAAAATGAAGAGGAAACTTTAAAAGATGATATTGTAGAAATACAGATAAACATTAATAATAAGCAAGATAGAATACTAGAAGACAAATGGATATTAGATGAAAAAGATGTAAATAATAATGATGAAAACATTGACTCGAAGAAAGCATTAGAAGATGATAAAAATGAAACTGTAGTAGAAAAAGAAATTATCTCCAATAAACTTACTGAACAAAACAAAAATAATGAAATTGAAACAAAAACAGAAACTAATATAATTGAGACAAAAGATAGTAATATGAAAGTTATAAGGAACATAAACCTACTTGAAAAAGTTCTACGAAACATAAATACTAAGGATATACATAAAAATAGTTTAATCAAGGAATTCCTATACAAGAAAAATATAATATATAAAGAATATTTAAAACTTAACTTAATAAAGGATAAGACAAAAGAAAATACACAAGAAGAAATATGGTCTAAGAAACTTCAATATAACTTAAACAATGACAATAAGATAATGGTACTATCCACATATAACCCAATTTTAGACTACTATAATGAAATAAAAACACAAAAGGATTTAAAAACATGGACAAATAAACAAAAATATAAAATGAGACTAGATAATGAAAACACAATAAAAGTACATTCAAAATATGAAACAAAACTTAACTACTATAACTTAATGAATATAACAGGGGAAACACAAATGAGAAGAAGTAAAAAAAAATATAATTCAAGAACTAACAATAATAATAGACTTATAGGATTTTTACAATACAACACAACTTCAAATATCTATAACAATAAAAACTATAATATAATAAATAAGAATAAGGTATACCAAAATATAATTACCACATCAATTAAAGATAATAAACAAAATTGGAAAGTAAGAAAGAAAAGAAACTAGATAAAGAGTCTTCACATGTGTACATAGTAGTATAGGAAATAGAAATAAGATATAGAATTAAGATTATTAGTATAGTATCTATGATAATAAACAATATTAAGATGAGATCTACAACATTAAAATAAGCAAAAAACTACATTAACAATAAGATTAAAAATTAAAACAATAATAAAACTAATAAGGCAACAACTTTGACATCATGATTTTGAGAAAAATGCTGCATCAGTGACAAAACATCTTTCATATATGGTACAAGTAAGTTTATGGATTTATCTAAAACATTACCTGAAAAAAGGAAAATAAAACTAATTAATAAATCACTCTAAATCAAACTAAGTAAAAGAACAACTAATGATCTATTGGATATATGAAAACATAAATATTCAACAAACACTAATATAATAATTGTTCAAGTAATAGAAATTAACAATAATTATAGAACTAATTTGATCAATACAAAACTAATTTAAAACAATGAAACTATAGCATTAATTCTATAAATAAAGCAAATTGAGTACATTAAGAAATATAAAGTTTAATATTAATTGGCACCAAGATACAAACAAATATAAAATATTTGAAGAGAAATACTTGGAGAACAGTGTAAATAAGAGTTATAAAGGAACTAGAGGTATAAATGGAAATGAATATGATTTATTTGTGGAAGATACACAAGCGTGTATAAGATGAAATTATATGAAATATGTATTGATGATTTAAGAAGGTATAAAGATTATATGATGAATATGAAATGATAAGTATAAGATTATGATAATTGTATGTATAGTAGAAGAAAGATGATGTGATAAGAAGTTGATAGTTGAGGGAAATATATTATAATCTATTTACAAAGTACTCCAAGAAATATAATGAAACAAAATGATGATAATTTTAAACTTCATTGCTATTATTGCCTATATATATGGAACCAATTAATTTAAACATAATATAAACAATTGAAAGAAATAATAATATTATACAATTTAACAAGAATAAACTATATAATCCAATAAATAGTTTCATTGAGGAAAAACATACTTAATAAATTTAAATTGTAAACAACAGATACAAGTGAGTAAAAGAAGTTAAGATCTAACAACACTTGGACAAGATGATAAAATATCTATTAAGATGAATACTTACTTAGAGTGATTCAGTTAAGAAAAGAAAAACAATCTTATTTATATGCAGTTCAAAACCATATCAAATATAATGTTAAAATGTTGCTGTTTATTCAAGAAAATGAATAATTTTAAAACAATCCTCAGATGCAGATATTTTCAAAATCCTAAAACATATAAAGATGATATTTAGATCAATTTAACATGACATATTAATTAAAGCATACACAAATTTAATTTGCAGTTAATAAAGAAACAGATGATTTTAAAATTTGACATATTTGATTTGATCACAGAACTGAGAATCAGGTCAGACACCGAGACTTAAAATCATAGAACAGTAAGAATACTTCTTCGTTTTTATTAAATGTTCACGAAACAAATTTTTGTACCATGGTTAGTATAAAAAAATATCGTATGACATACTTAGAATTTCAAAATGTTTAACAGATTATTTAAAAAAATTTCTATATGACTATACAAATATTTTTAAATAATCGGGGGCTGATTGTAATGTTTAAATATTTGACAATAGTATAATGATTAAAATATCAACAGAAGTTGTTTAATTTAACTAAATCCAATAATTTTAATCATATTGTATTATTTTATTGTATATTTTGTGTATTTGTAAGAAAATTTTAAGTTGGAAATTATTTTATTATATAATGTATCGATATTATATCTAGTACTTAGTAGAAATTACGCGAAAATTGATTATATAATGTGTAAAAAAAGGACAGATAATGTGTAAAAAGGAGACAGATATATTTTAATATATTTTATTCTGGAATTATCGATGATAGACAAAGCGAGTATGTCTAGTCATATATATGAAAGAAAGAGATACACATACTTCTTTCCAGAAATGTCTAAACCCTAGAACAAAAAACGAATAATCTAGAAGTTTCAAACCTATAAAAGACTGAACAGAGGTCGTTAAAAGGGAGTTTTATTATTGGAAGTCAAACAGTGAAGATCTGAGTGTGAACAGTCAATTTGAACAAACAGTTTTTAAAGTAGTTATAATAATAAAGTGTTAAATAGTGACGTTAAGAATAAAGTAAAACAATCAAAAAGTAAAATAAAGTGACAAAAAAGTGACATTACTAAGATTGAATCCAAAAGTGAAATTAAAACGTTTTTGGTCGATAAAAAAGAAGAATATAAGTGTACTTACCATTATTAATACAATAAATCGAACAGTAATCCAACAAACACTAAACTGTATTAAATTTGAGGAACAAACAGAACACAATAATATTACACGAGAGTCCAAACGTCTAATAAGGCGACATTTTGCCAAGGTCGGAGGTTCCAAGTATCGCTTCGTTCGTCTCCGTTTTTCATAGATCAACTACAGATTTTTCCACCAATCAGGAAGCAGGACTTTATTTCAAGGTCAGATAAAATTGTAAATTTATTAAAAATTTTTGTAGTAGTTAGTTGAATTTTATAATTTAAAAAAACAAAGGAATTTACTTGATATTTAATAACTAGTGTATTTGATAATCTTATTTGCCATCACATATACAACATTGGTTAGTTTAACTTAATTCACATCAAGTAAGTTCTTTTATAATTACTAAAGGCCTTTCTTTTTCCTTATTAAACTTCAATATTACTGTTTTAATTTAACTATTTTGTAATAAATTTATAATTATAATAGAATCAAATTTTTCATTCACATACCTAATAATCCAACTGGAAACTGGCGTAACCAAACACCCCTGAGAAAAAGATCTTGTTGCTAATAATAATATCAAATATTAATCAGTCAAATTCATAAATAAATAAATCAATAAATTATCTTTAGAATCATAATATTCATTAAATATTTGACAATAGTATAATGATTAAAATATCAACAGAAGTTGTTTAATTTAACTAAATCCAATAATTTTAATCATATTGTATTATTTTATTGTATATTTTGTGTATTTGTAAGAAAATTTTAAGTTGGAAATTATTTTATTATATAATGTATCGATATTATATCTAGTACTTAGTAGAAATTACGCGAAAATTGATTATATAATGTGTAAAAAAAGGACAGATAATGTGTAAAAAGGAGACAGATATATTTTAATATATTTTATTCTGGAATTATCGATGATAGACAAAGCGAGTATGTCTAGTCATATATATGAAAGAAAGAGATACACATACTTCTTTCCAGAAATGTCTAAACCCTAGAACAAAAAACGAATAATCTAGAAGTTTCAAACCTATAAAAGACTGAACAGAGGTCGTTAAAAGGGAGTTTTATTATTGGAAGTCAAACAGTGAAGATCTGAGTGTGAACAGTCAATTTGAACAAACAGTTTTTAAAGTAGTTATAATAATAAAGTGTTAAATAGTGACGTTAAGAATAAAGTAAAACAATCAAAAAGTAAAATAAAGTGACAAAAAAGTGACATTACTAAGATTGAATCCAAAAGTGAAATTAAAACGTTTTTGGTCGATAAAAAGAAGAATATAAGTGTACTTACCATTATTAATACAATAAATCGAACAGTAATCCAACAAACACTAAACTGTATTAAATTTGAGGAACAAACAGAACACAATAATATTACACGAGAGTCCAAACGTCTAATAAGGCGACATTTTGCCAAGGTCGGAGGTTCCAAGTATCGCTTCGTTCGTCTCCGTTTTTCATAGATCAACTACAGATTTTTCCACCAATCAGGAAGCAGGACTTTATTTCAAGGTCAGATAAAATTGTAAATTTATTAAAAATTTTTGTAGTAGTTAGTTGAATTTTATAATTTAAAAAACAAAGGAATTTACTTGATATTTAATAACTAGTGTATTTGATAATCTTATTTGCCATCACATATACAACATTGGTTAGTTTAACTTAATTCACATCAAGTAAGTTCTTTTATAATTACTAAAGGCCTTTCTTTTTCCTTATTAAACTTCAATATTACTGTTTTAATTTAACTATTTTGTAATAAATTTATAATTATAATAGAATCAAATTTTTCATTCACATACCTAATAATCCAACTGGAAACTGGCGTAACCAAACACCCCTGAGAAAAAGATCTTGTTGCTAATAATAATATCAAATATTAATCAGTCAAATTCATAAATAAATAAATCAATAAATTATCTTTAGAATCATAATATTCATTACAATATATTTCTAAAACATGATTATAGATAATTGGACCCCAGATTTTTTGAAATCCATACACTTCAACATTTTATTCAGTAAACTAACAGTGTTTGAATAATACCGAACTGGCCATAAAAACATGTCTACCAAAAATAAGAAGAAATGAGCATAAACTCGACGAAATCCGAAGTCAATTAATTAAAAACGAAAATAAAATATATCTATATTTGATTAATAAGTTTTCTGGAAAAACCCATTGGAGCTCCCTTCACTTGCCGGTAAAAATTGTTTTGGAATGAAAAGTATGTATTGGACAAACAATGCTTAATTAGATAAAGTGTGTCTTCAAGAATTTTGTGGGTCGATTCAAGAATTGCTGGTGTTTCCGGAATAGGTATGTTGGTGAAAAAAGAAATTATATCAAAACTGACAACTCACAAAAAAATCTCCCAATTAGTCCAGTCTGTAAAATACAAATTTCCAAATGAAAGCTATGGTGTATATGAGATCCCCTGTAATGATTGTCCTCAACTTACATAGGTCAAACCAACCGTCGAATCCAAACCAGAATTTTCCCTATAAATTCATTATTTCGGTTACTGTACATATTTATAAAAAATCCCGAAACACGTCAAATTTAAATTATAACTTGTCATTCTTTAACGTGAAAATGCAACCCCTACCTTCAACCCCTTTAGAATGACAGGTACAACCCTCAATTTTTTAAATGGGAATTATAGGCTTGTGATATATGTTCTCCGCGAACGTCTTGGCAACATCCTAATATCAAATAAAACTGTCTTCTAACATTATTTAACATATCAGGCGTGATCGACCTAAACGCAAGCGTTATTCGTTCTTTTAAGTCATTTAAATCAGAAGGTTAAGTTTTGTACACATGGCTCTTCACATCTCCCCATAAAAAGAAATCTAATAATGTAAGATCAGGTGATCGCGCTGGCCATTCAATCGATCCTCGCCTCCCTATCCACCGATTGGGAAATATTGTATTGAGGTACTGCCGGACATTAAGTTGGTAATGTGGTGGTGCTCTATCCTGCTGAAACCATATCGTATTCGCTGGAACTTGAGGGTTACCTGGATCAGAATATAAATTTGCCAACGTTGGAATGACATCATTTTGAAGTAGTGCCAAATAATTGTTGCCATTCAAGTTGCCCTCAATAAAAAAGGGACCAATGATATTGATCCCTACAATCACTGCCCAAACATTAACCTTTTGAGGGTATTGAGTGTGTTCTTCTCTCATCCAGTGAGGATTTTCCGTGGACCAGTAGCGGCAATTTTGCCGATTAGCATGACCGTTAAGTAAAAAAGTACACTCATCAGAAAACATAACGTCTTCTAATTGGATAATATTAGTAGGATGCAATTTATTTTCTTTTAATATTTTTGCTATCGATATATGGCTAGCATTGAATGTAGTGGATGCCTGTCTACTCGATGTATGTGGGTTTTCCTGAAACTCAAGCAACACATCTAATTTGAGTTCATCACTCAGTGCATTGGCAGCTGCTTTTTTTATCTGCCTTACTTGACCAAACTCGCGAAACTGCTTTTCTATTTTACTTATTGTTCCTTGGGATATAAGCGGTAAATTAGGAAATTTCTCATGAAATAGGCGAGTTACTTCCTGTTGTGTTCGGATGTTATCTCCGTAACCAATCAATTGTAAAACTGTTATTTTATGCATTTCCGTTAATCTAACCATTTTTCAGAATTGAATTGAACAAACTTTATACTTAAATTACAACAATGACAACTTAAATAAAACAATTTACTACTGCTTGTTAAAATAGCGTTGCCACGGAAATTCTTTAAAGTTTTTTAATGGTTACCATCTAAAAACCACATTGCTATGGTTTTTGTTCACTTTCTCATTATCAAGACCTAAACGGGAAATAAGTTTAAGTATATTGTAATAAGTTTCGAGTATATTTTAGCGAATTTCGGTAACAACATGATATTAATTTTTTTTATGTTAATTTTTGCATTAAATTTAAAAACAATAACATTTTTGAATAGAGAATGAAGAGACCTTTCAAATAATATATCACAAGCCTATACTTCCCATTTAAAAAATAGGGGGTTGAACCTGTCATTCTAAGGGGGTTAAAGGTAGGGGTTGCATTTTCACGTTAAAGAATGTCAAGTTATAATTTAAATTTGACGTGTTTCGGGATTTTTAATAAATATGTACAGTAACTGAAATAATGAATTTATTTCATTTGGCTTTTACACACTGTATATTTACAGATACAACTGATAAGGTGGTCTTTTTTAAAAATTAAATTCTATATAACATTTTATAAGTATAAAATTTAAATTTAAAAGGCGTGGCATTTCTAACAGATAAATAGAGATATGGAAGAAGAAATACGTAAAAAAGGAGTATAGACAGAACAAGTACAATAAACTGTGTAAAAAATTTTAATTTGTTACATTTAGTAATTTATATTTTATTCTAATCTAATACTGTATTATTATCGAGCTCTGAAATTTGACAAAGGTGGCGGATATTACAGGGTCATCAATATTTCAAATAAATTTATTGTATCAACTCATATTATGTGAGAGTCCATCTAACTAAAAACATTAAAAAATAAAACTAATTTAATAAAAGTAAAAGCTCTGTTAAAAAAGCCTTTGATTTAATGTTGTAAGTAATGATGACTTCTTTATTTCGACAATAATTTCTTAGCTAGCACACAATATTTGCCATGATAGAACAAATTAAGTGCACAAGTAGTAATAAATTGATGATGGCGGATCTAACAATCACAAAGACTAAAATCTGCTGTTTTTAAAGTATCTAATTAAAGCACTAAACAAATTTTGCAAACCCAGGATTATTTAGAAGGGTGCAACTGATGTTGTGGATAAATTTATGCCCTGTCTTTAGCAAAGTGTAAATGTAAATGTTTCACTGGAAGTGGGCACATATTGCGATGTTCCGGAGCCTATTAGAGGACCGAGAGACAGAAGAATAAGTTCTAAGTATAGAGATATGGTATTTTTTTATACAGAATTACTAATTTTCCTAACTGCTGATTGAATAGACAAATTGTATCTGTAAAAAGCTGTAGCAGCTGTTTTTTGTAAATATTAGTTTAAAAAAAGTTTAAAGTATGTAGTAAATTTATTGATCAATTATTCAATGAGTGGCATTCAGACTTTATATTAAATCATGAATATTATGATATAGTTCCCATTAAAGTAACCAAATATATTCCACAGCGATTTTAAGGTTTATATCACGCTATCTAACCATTCTCTTTCGACTTTAGTAATTCCTTATTGGATTTAAAATTGTAACCTATTAAGATTCGCTGTATACGAACTAAATTACTTGAAACTACCGAAGTGTTTAGTTAATTACCAGAGACAAACTTTATATCAGTTATAGCAGTAATTCATCGACACATTAAACTCCATCGCAACAATAAAGGTTACTGTTCACTTCAAATGTACTCTCTCTTTCTGTTTCTCTATCCACCGAATAGTCTCCAACTTAGTAATTAATTGTTCCGAATTTGGCGAACAACTTCTACAGAAGTAACTAGACGCGCCTCTCTAACAAGTTACGTCCTACCTACAAGTGTTCCAGTGTTAATTTGTAGTTATTGATATCGACCGTAATGGGGACAGAAGCAAAATCGGCAGTAAGAGAAGAGGAAGGAGGGTAACGTCTCAAAATAGCGACGACGGCGACGGGAACGGCAACAGATGGAACGGACAATTCCAGGATGAATTATTGTCTTGTTTGCGTTTGAGGTTTACCGAAATCAAAATTTACTATTGAGAAAGGAAATAAGATGTTAGGGTAAGGTTTGGATTATTGTTTCGTGATAACATTATATGTCTAAGCGAAAGTTTGGAATACGGTATAAATAGCGAGAATAAAAATCTATAGATTAGAATTCTAATTCTAAATTTAAAAACAATATTTTTTTTTATGGATCTGCAATTACAAACTGGATAAAGGACTAATTGCTCGGCATCCACTTTGACTTGCACCAAGAAAATGTCTGGAAACGAAATCTACTTCTCTCAGAGACGACTTACTTTACTTCTCTAGTACATAGAGAAATGTGGTGATAATAATAATAATTATCCATTTATTTCACAATAATCCTGATAAGCAACAAAAATATAGTCGGCAACACAAAACCAAATGATATTTTTACGAAGAAATATGCTTATGCTCTTAATGTAATTCTTAAATTATTCAATTATTCATTTAAGCTAGGTTTGTAGCAATTAACTATATATTTGATTTTTTTTTTTTTTTTAATTTCTCTGTATGTAAAAATTATTTTAATTTTATTGGAAAATTTATAAAATGATTTTATATATTTATTTAGTAAAATTTTGTATTCCGAAACTATTCCTCTTAGTTGGCCAGAAACAATTCTTGCGATGCTACAAGAAAATGTCCCATGGAGGATTCCAATATTTATCGTAAGATATCTAATCAATTTCCATGCCAAAGTACTTACACTATTTCTACTGAATCACTTATCTGGTTAGAGTAAAAATAATTGTATTCTTTCTGAAACACAATTAGGTTTTGGAAAGAAAATGTTTAGATTACACTTTTGTCTTTACTTCTATATTGCAAATAAAAATCTAAGGCTACCGCGCGGAAAAGTTTATGCTATTGTTATAAATTTTTGAAACGTATTTCACCGTGTAGAACATACTTTTCTTTAAATAAAACTGTATAAACCAGGAATCAGAACGAAGTACATAATAATAATAGTAAACTTCCTATTTTGCAGGGAGTTCTTCAAGGAAAGCCACTCAGTCCATTACTTGAAGATCACTTAGACTGTCCAAATAAGGCTATACCAGAGCAGAATTTTTTTTCCGGATAGGGAAGGACCGTGTCTCTGTATCCTCTTCGTCCAGAAAGCTTTTACAGAAGTCGTTCTGTTGTAGGATCCGCTTACATGCAGCATGGCATCCTCCAAGCCAGTGTCCAGTGATGGCGGCAATCGCATTTCCAATAGAGTTCCTGGATAAGGATAAATGTCTTTGGATTGTTGCAGGTTAAGCACTGGCCATACCTTTCTTGAAGAAGACTCCTCTTGCCAACCACGGTGACGAGTACTAACTATATTTTAAAGCAAGTAATGAGTTTAAAAGAAACTCAAAACAGCAAAACTATGAAATGAACAAGAAAAAAATTTGGATTAATGAAATTTATATTAGTGACGAAATTTATTATATTTATTTGACGAACCATTACTCCGAGCATTACTATATTGAAATCCATCCTATTAAAAAAAAACAAATTTTTAAAATATCTTTCACGTGGTTTCTTTAAAAGTTTCGGTGTTAACGTTCTTAATATTTTATTAATATTTGATTTTTAAATAAAATATTAAGATCTCCAAATTAATTCAGTCAGTAATACTGGAGTATAAAGTATTTAAAAGAAATGAAAATAGATGTGTAATTACTTAAAAAAAAAGAAAAGAAAATAAAAATATGTAAATTTATATATAAATATTGTAACATTTAAATATTCAATAAAAGTATAATATCAACAAAAGTTGTTTTGTACTATTATACTTATTATATATTTTGTGTATAAGTAAATTTTAACCTACAAATAATTTTTATTATGTGATGTATCAATATTACACTTTGTACAGTCGGCTTTAGAATAGCATATACATGTTAAATGTGAATTTCGTTTGCCTACCGAAGTTATAAAAACGCCCTTTAAACGCCCACATTAAATGGTTTTTGGGGATTAAGTTTATTTACAAGAGACAGAGGGACTTGCAATTTGTCAATAAAATGCCTTATGCTGCAAACTTTAAAGGTATGGGCGTGGACAACTGTTTAACTCATTTCAAATTTATTATTATTTAAACCGTGATTGATTATACACAATAAATAGGCCGTCCTTAAAATTAATTGATTGTAAGCGATTTGAGTTTGAAAATGTATATGCTATTCTGAAGCCGATAGTACATAAACATTATTTAAACCAACCAGAATTATCTAGAAAACAATAATATAATATAAAAAAGAAGACAGATATATTTGTAATATATGTGCCCTAGAAAAATCCACAGTAGACGGAGTATGTCTGGTGATAAAAGAAAACTATTTGGAATTTTAAATATTAATATTTACATTGGAATTATGATTACTATTAACGGTTAAAGTAAAATAAACATAATTTGATTATGTGTACAAATAATGGCGTAGTGTATTGCTTAAATGTCAGATTCAACAAACTTGTTTTTTCCTTACCTAGCAACGATCTCACAGGTTACTTAAAATAATTCATCTTATCACATAATGAAAATGGATACAGATATTTGAAACGAAATTATTATTGGTAGATTGTGAGTATTAGAAATCCATAAACCACTAACCAATTGTGAGTAAAATAGTATAAAAACCTCGCGGGAACTCATTCTAGCCTCGCGTCTGTCTATCCCGCTAGGTATGTAATATACTATTAAATTTTTGTAGCAGTTAGTTTATGTTATGTAATTTAAAAAAAAAATTTAATACTTAATAATTAATGAATTTCGATAATAACTTATTTACCATTGCATAAACAACAATAATTTATTTGACACAATTTCAACATGAAGTAAGTTTTTTTCTAGTTCATAAAGGGCCTTATTTTTCCTACTTATTATTTTATTTGTCATTTGATATATTACTGTTTAAAATTAGCCTTTCATAATAAATTTGTAATTATAACTTATCAATTTTTCTTTTATATACCTACCTAATAGTCCAACTGGAAGCTTGCAGAACATAACCCCCCTAAGAGAAAGAAGATCATGCTATATTAGAAACATTTAAATAATATCGATATCAAACTTATAAACAAATTAATTAAAATCTTGTAAGTTATCCATATCTCAAATGTGGGTTTTTTTTTTTCCTTAAATTTATGGCCTTGGGATAACCAATTGGCCAGACTATTTTCTGTGGGTTGTGGTTGTGGGTTGAAACACAAAAGGTTCAAAGGAAACTCAAAGTCTATCCCACAACTGTTTAATTTAATGTTGCAACTAGTTTCGGTCCTATAGGACCATCATCAGGCTGAAATAATTACAATATAATAGAAAGAGGATCTTAAAAGTATTATATCAAGTTAAAAATTCAATACAATTCCTTACAAATTGTTAACAAAATTGAACCAATAATACAAATAATATGGAAAGTTACAATCAAATGTCAAAATATATCAAAACAATAAACAAGAATAATACTATGAAACTACAAGTTATTTTTCACATAATTAAGCAAAATGAAATAATATAGCAAAGTTAACATTGTTAAATTTGAGTTTACACTAAAAATACTTTAAGAGTCAAAAGATGATAAACTTTCAAAAATATCTATAAATTTATTTATATTTAAATTTAATACTGACAAGTAGAGACTAAGTCAAAAAACAATTCAAAAAATATATCGACTAATACCAAAATGCCATTCAAGATAAATTGATGAGGAAATTTTTAATCAAATCTAATATTATAATGAAAAACAACTTACCGTAAAAAGTCATGAGACAAAAATCACAGTAGATTAAATTTAAAGGGATAATAGTTAATAGTTAAAACATCTCAAAAGTAGAGACCGATATGGAAATAGTGGGAAAATGTAACATAGTTTTTTAAAAAACTTATTAAACCCCCAATAGAACAAATGGGGAATATAATGAAAAGTGTCAAAGGTTAAATTTTGAAAAAATATAATTTGAAAATATAGTAATTCCCAATAGTGGGAGTATTTATACAATTCAACTATTATAGGAAGAAGTTTAAGAAAAGGATTGGAGGAGAAAAGTGTTAAAAGTTTTATAAAATAAGAAACTTTAGGGGATGAACAAATCTCATAGTGAAGAAACTCATCTTTTCCATGTGGATGGAATTTCTGGTTAAGAACCTCCAAACAGGAAAATATCCCACTAAAGATAATAAGGATGAAATTAAGTATAAAAATTAAAAACTAAAAAACTTTTAACACTTTTCTCCTCCAATCCTTTTCTTAAACTTTTTCCTATAATAGTTGAATTGTATAAATACTCCCACTATTGGGAATTACTATATTTTCAAATTATATTTTTTCAAAATTTAACCTTTGACACTTTTCATTATATTTCCCATTTGTTCTATTAGGGGTTTAATAAGTTTTTTTAAAAATTATGTTACATTTTCCCACTATTTCCATATCGGTCTCTACTTTTGAGATGTTTTAACTATTAACTATTATCCCTTTAAATTTAATCTACTGTGATTTTTGTCTCATGACTTTTTACGGTAAGTTGTTTTTCATTATTATATTAGATTTGATTAAACATTTCCTCATCAATTTATCTTGAATGGCATTTTGGTATTAGTTGATATATTTTTTGAATTGTTTTTTGACTAAGTCTCTACTTGTCAGTATTAAATTTAAATATAAATAAATTTATAGATATTTTTGAAAGTTTATCATCTTTTGACTCTTAAAGTATTTTTAGTGTAAACTCAAATTTAACAATGTTAACTTTGCTATATTATTTCATTTTGCTTAATTATGTGAACAATAACTTGTAGTTTCATAGTATTATTCTTGTTTATTGTTTTGATATATTTTGACATTTGATTGTAACTTTCCATATTATTTGTATTATTGGTTCAATTTTGTTAACAATTTGTAAGGAATTGTATTGAATTTTTAACTTGATATAATACTTTTAAGATCCTCTTTCTATTATATTGTAATTATTTCAGCCTGATGATGGTCCTATAGGACCGAAACTAGTTGCAACATTAAATTAAACAGTTGTGGGATAGACTTTGAGTTTCCTTTGAACAAATTAATTAAACTATAAATTACCATTCAAATTATACAATTCATTACAATGTATATCGGTGGTAAATAAAAGTAAAAGGCCTTTCGGTATATTTCCCAAAATAAATAAAAGGAAAACATGACCAAAACAAAATATTTTAATTAACATACGCTAAAAGTCCAATTATGTGAGGCTATATTGTCGGTTTTAATTGAGGTTTTTGGAATAAAATGAACACAGAGCTATATCGTTAGTTCTTTGTGGTGCCAATTTTAGTACGGGGTTGAAAAAATAAAGAATGCTGATTTTTTTGTTTTAATTATCCCTTTTTATCTGGTTGATGACCAAAATCCTTAAAATCTGAAATCAAAATAAGTTCATAAATTATTAATAAAATAATCAGATTTTTAATACTACATTTGGATTTATTGCAGTTGGTGAGAAAAGAATAATTTAGTCCAATAATTTTTTTCAGGAGATAGTTAAAATTAGATAATTACTAAGACATTAATTAGTTTTGATGGATATGGCAAAAACATGAAAATCTGTCATTTTAAAATAGTGATATTAAAAACTTAAGCATTTTATACTGTGAACTAGAAGAATCATTTAAATTTGGGAAGTGCAAGATTCTAGCGTGGTAGAAACATAGAGGAGGATAAGGTCGGTAGATAATTGAGTGGTAAGAAGGTTTTGGGGGGTTAAGATATGATAAAAAGGTTGATGAAGGACAATGGTGAGTATTTCTGTGAACTATTTAACAAGGTATTAGGGTAAGACGAATTCCTTAGAGTACAGGAAAACAAGCAGGGACTGTAGACTTTTCAACCTGCTGTAAGGTATGAGTAAATTGTTGGAAGGGATAAAAAAGTTAGGACTAAGGAGGATGTTAGTAGTAGGGAGCTTTAGGGTAAACCAGCACGGCGAAAGGGATGTCATGTACTTCTGCGCTGGACAGAGTTATGAAATTATTGGAAGGGATAATAAACTATTGGACTAAGGAGGATGTCAGTAGAACTGGGGGATTTAGGGAAAACCAGCACGGGTTTGACAAAGGGATATTATGGCAGAGTAATGTAATTGGTGAAAAAGGCCGAGTTAACAGGAAGGAAGTATAGGATGGAGGTGGGGGAGCCCCTAGTATATACAGCAACTACCTACCACTACACCTAGGGGTGTGGTTGGATAGCTATCTAACCTTTAAAGTACAAACGCTGAAGGAGGTACTACAGGTAAAAGTAAGCGCAGAATTTCTATAATCCTACTCATAGGATATGATGATCAAAGCGAAGAGGAATCGGTGGATGGAAATAGGAATGTATGGAGTAGCAACTGGAGATAAATTGGGAGGGTGTGCTAAAGAGGTTAATTGGCACTAGGAGAGATTGGATTGATCGGAATTTCGGCGCGGTGAACTACTTTTTAACACTGGGTGAGGTATTTCCACAATATTGGGAAAAAGAGACTGGGGTAGGCGAGAGATGTAAAGTGAAGAATGATGTGGAGCAATTGTTTATATGTTGGAAAATAAACTCGGAGAATCGGTGTTTTGGGGGAACATGGAGGGGATAATGTTGAGAGAGGAGGAGAAATGGATAGAAAGTATACTAGTACAAATCATGTTTAGGGTTAGGAGAGGTGTTTGATAGAGAGAATAATAGAAGAGAGAGACGATAATATTCTACTCATTTTGAAGTAAGCTAGGCTAGTAATTCCTTGACGGAAGTATCGGCGAGTTTTAAGGTAGGTTTGGTTGATAGACACTGCTTTTGGGGGAAAAGGTCCAACACTTTGTGGGTTTCACATCTCGGTCCAAACAAATAATAATGGTTGCGTTTTAACGAATACGGATTCTGCTCCTCTTTTCCCAAAATAGTCGGCTTTATCGTACAGGAAGTCAGAAAAGATTATTTTGTTTTTAGGAGCAATATGATCTGGAGAATCAATACAATTTACATCGGCTTAGAGTCCAACGAATAGGAGATCGGTGCCTTAACTTGGATGTCTGACAAAATATACATACATATTTTTGTTTTCGTAATATTTGTGCTTCTCACCAGACTATAAGGTAATAATGTAAGGTTGTATTTGTTAAAATATGCAAGTTAAGGTTTGGAAGCAACACTAACCCACATGTAACCTAGCCTAACCAAAGAATTTAACATCTGCTTCCTTTATTATATATTTATTTAAAAAAATAATATGAAAATATTATCGACTATTGATTTTTAACAATGTTTTAATTTTGTTAACTAAAATGTTATTTTTTCTTTTCAAAGGAAGTTCGTATCTTATCCCTATTAAATTAATCTATATAAAGCTTTCTTTGTTTTAATAATATACATGTATATATGTTTATAAAATCATAACCTGATAATATTACCATTAGTAACAATAAATATTAATATTACTGCTGATTAATTATTAATGTAAAATGTTCAGCTTATGATTATTAATGGTCGTTAAGCCTGTACTACTGCAGAAGTAATTTATCAAATTAAAAGTTCATATATATTAAATTGTAATTGCACGGTGACCGGTGGTCTAAATGTAATTTTCAATCATTCTCCTGCACATATATACGTATGACTAATTGTTTAACGCATCCATCGCATTTTATTATTTTGAGATGCGAGGGTTTTATTCAGTAATTTGCTTCCATTTCCACGACATTATCACATACTTTAGTAACAATAAAACACTTTTAACATCCTATTAAAAAGGACTAAATTATTTTCAATTAAAAGGCATTTGGCTAGAAAGTCTATAGAAGATTTATAATGGCCCCCTTTATTAGTGCTTTTACTATTTTCAAATTTTTCTAAAAAATTGAATACGATAATTTTAAAATATCTTAATAAAGGGTTCTCAGAGATAAACATAGACAGAAATTTGTTTTAGGCGAAAAAAGTGCAAAAAGTTGTTAATTAAAACTTTTAAAATACTTAAACCGAATCAGTTTAATAAATATACAACAAACCACCAAGTTATTATAAATAATCTAAACAGCATTGTAAGTGGATATAGTGATTTTACCACAATTTACACGGATGCATTAAAATCAGAAGAAGGAGTAGGAGCAGCCATTGTATGCCCAAATATACAGAAAAAATTTAAGCTAACATCAGTATATAGTGTATATACAGTCGAGCTTTACGCGTTATACTGTGCCATCACTGAAATAAATGATGCCGAAATAGGAAAAGCGATCATATTAACAGACTCCCTTAGCTCACTTCAAACCATAAGCCACATATACCCACCAAGACCGTAGCCTCTAAAATAAAGAAAGCACTACTAGAAAGGCAACAACAAAATAAGGAAATTATTTTTATTTGGGTTCCGTCCCATATTGGAATTTCTGGTAACGATGAAGCAGACAAATGTGCTCGTGATGCAATAAATGATACGAACCCTATAGGAGTAACTGACATTGTCATAAGTGACGCAAAAAATCACATAAAGTCGATTATGCAATCTTCTTGGGATGAGCGCTGGAACTCTCATACTTCATATCTTAAAGCAACCAAAACATCAGTGAAACCATGGATAGACCTTCCAACAGATCGCAGAACTCAAGTGATAGTGACTCGGCTCAGACTCGGACATACAATATTTACACATTCCTACTTACTTAGTAAAGACCGCGAACCGATTTGTGACAGGTGTAAAGTGAAACAAACGGTGAAACATTTTATGATTAATTGTCCCAAATTTAACGTACAAAGAAGCAAACATTGCATTCCTACAACTTTAAAGCAAGCTCTAGGACCAAGCTGTTCTTATATATTATTTAAAGGACATTAACATTGTTAATCTAAATTAAGATATTTAATATGTCAAACTATGCCTCTCGCTAATGACCTATCGGGTTGATGCGAAATACAAAATAAAAAAAATAAAAAAAAAGTTCAACTTAATATTTACTGTTATACACCAGTCTTTATGTGCTTTAACTGTATCTTCCTATTTTTAGCCTGATGATTGTCCAAGACCGAAACTAGTAGCGCTTTTTATAATAATTGTTATATTAAATTGTTTTGGTTTGATTTGGTGTATTATTGATATTTTTAAAATACTGCCTACATCAAATAAATTATATAAAAGAAAGCAGCTGTAGTAGCAGTTCATGTACTAGAGTGTGAATGTATTCTTTATTATTAACAAAACATAAGCAAAAAATAATACTCAGAGTTAGCATAAAATAGTATTCATAGTTTCTGAGTATTCAGAGTTTTTGTATGTATCCAAGTTTAATAATAATTCATTTTCATTTTTTTGTAAAAAACTACCAAGGCTATCAGAATTAACAGCGCAACATGGAAATTATCTTGCATTGTTAAAAATTGTTGAAAATACCTACGCACTTTTCCTCTATTATAGTTAGAAAGGGGTTTAATGTAATGGGGATGATTACGGAAACTCATCAGAAAGAGTGCTCTTTCTGAGTATTTGTCATTAGCTGTCATAGTTCCCATCGTAATTTGTTGATTTATTACGTTTTTTATTTAAACTGCTTTTAATTTAAGATGGATTCTACCTGGAGTGTCAGTTGAAGGAAAAGTTAATGAAAAGAGAAAGCTGATCTAGTGAGAAGGTTAATATTTCTGCATATTTGAACAACTCTCTTATTATAACAAAAGTTTTTGCATCTTATTTGGCCCATAAAATATATAAATTAAATAACTTAATCAAAATAAAGCAGGGAAGTGGAAAGCCTATAAAATTTCATGAAATTAATAACACATACAAGCAGCAGTCTTAAAATAAGAATCATTAAAATGTTTAGAATATAACCTAGAATGATCAGTTGCACGTCACAGCTGTCAGAATGGGACTATGTTGCCAAGCATCTAAAATAGGATTTGAATTTTGTAAATGTCAAACGAAGTTCCTTTATTATTCTTCTCTTTATTTGACCACAATAATACGCTAGGCTTGAACGCGGCTACAAAGCGCAATTTTGCCAACGTATAAAATATTTAGAATGAGTTGGCTTTCTGTTATGACACGAGTTCAAGTTTAACTAGTGTCACAACAGCCATATAAAATAATTGAAAAGTTAGTTATATCATTTTATAAATTAATTTATTATTTGTATGTAAATTACAAAAATTTAGATTTTAAAAAGTATGTTGGTAGCACTGAGTAATTTATAACATTTGACAGTTTTGATATTTAAATTATCAAATGATAATGTTTTAAAATGTTTTAAAATAAATAATACACCAATAATAATATATAAGTAAAAGATTATATTCATATTCATAAATACTTAGATACTTCACTTGCCAGCGTGCGTAAAAGTTACATTACGATACGCAAATGCGTTTTATAATGAAGATTTTTATAAGTGCAAAATATAAAAAATTAATTACCGTATTTATTGATCTTTTGTAATAACGAAATTTATTATTTACCAAGTTTACAGTAATACTGATTGACAGTAGCAAACAAACGAAGTAAGTCAAACGAACATCGCGATTTGTTCACTTTGATGACATACAACCAGATTTATATTGGACAAGGTATAAGTAGCTTGGTGCCCCCTATATAAAACAAATTAAGTTATCTTCTCAATTAAAAATATTTTAATAAAGCAAAGAAGTCAAATGTAAATTAATGAACTGAGGAATTTAAAGGAGCAGCTCACCAATATTCTTTTTTTTTATTTAAATGTGCTATTATAAACTTAATTAAAATGTTGAATATTTGTGAATTCTACAACTTTGCTTCTGTCGTTTTAAAGAATTAATTACTACAACAACTTTCAATAGAATAACTCTTACTTAGAGCTGGGCAAATTTATCGATAAATCGATAACTTATCGATAATTATCGATAAATCAGTTATCGATAAAAGGAAAATATTTATCGAATTATCGATAACTTGATAATTATCGATAACTTTTATCTATCGATAACTTTTTTTTATCGATAACTTTTATTTATCGATAACTTTTACTTATCGATAACTTTTACTTATCGATAACTTATATTATTAACAACTCATATAATATGGTTTTTCACTTCCTAGGTCGATTTTGTTTGTGGATAAGAATAAAAAGGTAGGTAATCTCAGTCTTTCCTCGTCGCAACTCGTTAACTATCGCCGGCTGATAACTTATTAACTTATAGATAACTATCGATAGAAATCGATAGTTATCGATAGTTAACGATAAGTTATTTATCGATAACTAATATTATTAACAACTCATATAATATGGTTTTCACTTCTTTTTATAAGATGAAATACAGTAAATACAGTATAATCAATATTTGGATTTTACAGAATAAAAGGCGGAGTTCAACCAACATTGAGTACTAGCAAGAAAAAAAAATAGATGAGTGAAAAAGTATCGTTGTTCTTCCACTCAACCAGATATTGAAACAACTAAAATAAGTCACTGAGTACTAGGTACTACAACACAATAAATGTACATATTCCAAGTTGTAAGTAATAGACAAAACATGAGGCTGGGCACTATTTTGATCGCGAAGCAAAGTTGATTTTATTTTATATTTGAATAGATGGCCATTCAAAGCTTTCCTAGGTCGATTTTGTTTGTGGATCAGAATAAAAATGTAGGTAATCTCAAAAAAACAGCGATTCGTCTTTCCTCGTCGCAATTCGTTAACTATCGACAGCTATTAACTTATAGATAATTATCGATAGTTATCGATAGTGATCGATAAGCTTATCGATAGTTAATGATAAGTTTATTGATAATTATCGATAGTTAACGATAAGTTTATCGATAATTATCGATAGTTAACGATAAGTTTATCGATAATTATCGATAGTTAACGATAAGTTTATCGATAATTATCGATAAATCGATAATTTATCGATAAATTTCAGTTATCGATAAACGATAACAATTCCATTTATCGCCCAGGTCTACCCTTACTACAATAAAACCATGTCTTTGTTAACTTGATCATGTTGATCATGGAACTTTTACTATTTGGTTTAAAAGTACAACTTTTTAGTCAATTACAGCTATTTCAAAATATCGTATAGGTACTATTATATGTCATTTAATTTAATCAAAATAAAATACCGAAGTTTCATTACAAAAGTTATATGTTTTGTATTCTTATTTACTTGTTTTGTATTTATTGAGTGCACGCCTTAAGTTTGCAGTTTTTATAATTGCTATTTTTATCACTGAATTGGGACCAAAAAAAAAAAAAATTCAAAACGGTTAAGCAAAACCTTTCCTTTTTGAAAAATTTGGTTACTTATTGATGTTACTCAGCTCTTTTGAACGTACACAGCGGTAGCTTATGAAATAATACTTAAATACTCTTCTTTGTAGAAATTTATTGTGTTATAGTAAGAATACGAATTAAATAAGTTTGCTTTCAGTACTGTTTATTTTAGCGGATACCTTCTCCTTCAAATTTTCTCTCTTATCGCAGGTTGGTTATTATAGCTATCTGTATCTTATTTGCAGCCGCTCTGAATAAATCTGCTGAGATGAATTTATACCAATCTCTTAATGGATGAATTAATGTAGTGCGCGGGGTGGCTTTAACCTTCGGGCCCTTTTTGCAATATCCCAGGTTCTACCCTTTTGTTTGTCACTAGTTCGGCGCCCTCCTGAAACGCCTTGACCTTCGTATGAAGGCTATGACGTCCCTTGGAGGGTGTGAAAGTCTTCTTCTTCGATTCTTCGCACCGCAAAGAATTATTGCCTGAGTTGTACGTAAACCTCACAGTTGCCCAGGAAGTGGTAAGAAGTTTCCTCCTCGCCACAATATGGGCAGTCTGGGTCTTCGACTACACCCAAAAGGTGTAGATGTCTTTTAAATCCACAGTGGTCATTAAGGACTCCGACAAGCAGGCGCAGCTGTTATCTGGATTTATCCAGTGACCACTTTGTCCTAACTTTGTCAGGGTAGGTGATTGTTTCGCATGCCTAAGGCTACTGCAGTTAGTCCGCTTTTCTAATAATCCTCTCTCCGTCCATTCCTTGAGTGGAGTTCAGGTTTATTAGTTCGGGTCCGTATCAACATTTGTTTTCTACCACTCTCTGAAGTTTCTCATCCAGAAAATTAGTCGTCTACCTAAGAATCTTTTGCCCTTTGTTTGACCTTGCATTATGAGTTTTAAAATCTCATATCTCGCACCTCTGGAAATGTGTCCTAAATATTCCATCTTTCTTATTTTGGTGTTTATATGACTTAGCAATCCTTTTAAAATCTTCTTAAAAGTTCTGCATTTGTAACTAGTTGTCCATGATATTTCCAAAATTCGTCTGTTTCAAATGCTTCCCGCTTCATAACAACCTAAGACTCTTGTCCTTAACTCCAGAGGAAGGTCCCTTTGACAAGCAGCACTTTCATTTTTGTAAATGCTTGTCTTGCAATTTCAATGCTTGTGCTGATTTCTCTACCTTGGTCATAGTTTTAATTTGCCGAGTTACCTAGATATTTGTAGTTATCTACTCTTTGTACTTGTTTTGCCTCAGTATCTATCGTTTTGAATTAATCATGAACTAAGTTTTTTGCTAAACCAATCTACCTGGATATGATCGTCATTTAAAAAATGTGCAATTCAATGTTTTTTAAGTTTGTACGCTCTTCTTGTAGGAATATTGCTTTTATTCCATGATTTATAAGTTTAAATTCCAGTTGCATCTTATTCTTATCCCAACTTTTTTATATTGCAATTTGCATTGTTCTATTTGTTTTACAGTTTTAATTTCAGCTCAGCAATAATACCTCGACATGGGTAAAACGATCACACAAAGCGCGGACAATACCATCATTATTCTTCTACTCTTTAACTAAAAATTTTATCTTTTAGATTGTGACACCACTGGCGTATAACGAAAATAAATAAAAATTCCACTGTTATTCCGGAGAAGAAATATATTATGTTGGTATGTTACAATGCACTGGAATTACTTGCCGCTGTCGTTTATTAGACCCGGGATATTAATGTGGACATTATCGGGATTCGAGAATTATGGTCCTTTTGGGTCATAGATAGGGATTCTAAATCCGAAATATTATTTACAATGACGAAAGCTTGCTTTAAAAATGGCAAAAGGTTACGAGCAAATAAGATTTTGTTTTATTTATAAATAAAATTTAATTAAAAAAAACGTTGTCCTTTTTTTAAAATTAATATAAACTAATAACTGAATTTCTACAATAAAATATGTATATACAGACAAATTTACCAGCTTATCGGCTATTAAGACTCTCAACTTTAAATCATTTCATTTTTTTAAGGATTTCATTAAAACAAATAAACAATCCACAGTCGAATGGGTCGATAGCCATCGCGTTTTCTACTGAAATGTTATCCAATGTTCGGTAGGGCGTTTAGCATAGGAAATAGTTTTTTCTTTTAACCTGGTGTGAAAACGATTCTAAACTAGAAATCCTCTACTGCAAGACAGCCAAAAAGGGAAACCGCACCATCGGCATTTCCAGATATATACAATATCATCTAGTCTTTTTAAAATAGAGTGCCATCAAGTATAGTACAATAGGGCGTGTATCTCCTCCTACGAATGTTCTAAATAAAAAAAAAACAGGATGAAGTATTGCTTATAAGCAGTGTACAAGTGAATATATTCTTTTACGTTTCACTAATGATCCACTAGATATTTTCTGATTTCTGTACCTTCCTGAAAATAACTCTTCTTCTCAATGTCTCACCATAAATACAGTAATGGGCAAATGTGTGGAACCAAGTAAATAACTCTGGAAAGGTTAAAGATATCAGATTGAAATTTATAAGGTAAGTATTACAGTAAATTGCCTATTTGTTTTTAATTTTCTCAACTAATTTGAATTTCCGGTTTAACCGGAAATGATGTCGATTTTGAATTTTTTAATGAAGGGTTCGATATTTTTTATTTCAATACCAAGATATTAACACAAAAGTATCTAAAGAAAGGAAAAAGCTAATATCTAGTAGTCCATGAAAATCTTTGTAGCATTGACATTAGTTGTCAAAATTAGTAAGTAATAAATTTTACCCAAAAATGGCCGAACTAAATGAAAAAGAAAGAATAGAAATATTAATGATGACAGGGTATGGAGAGATGAGAAGAACGCATCAAGAAGTTTGTGATCTTTTCAACAATGTTCATCCAAATCGACAGATATCACGTTCGGTAGTGACAAAAACTGTGCAAAGATATAACGCAAATGGAACAGTAAGTAATTTATCAAAAGTGTCCGGTTAAAAACAGCAACAAATGAAAATGTAGCTCAAAATATTGCTATATCTTTAGAAGAGAATCCTCATTGATCCACTACTGAACTCGCCAATACGTACGAAATTAGCCGTCGTTCAGTAGGAAGGCGAGAAAAATATCATCCATACAAAATTCGCCTTGTTCAAGAACTCAAGGAAGATGATTTTAACAGACGTCTAGAATTTTGAGACGATTATGGATATTTGCAACCGTGATAATAATTTTGCCAGAAATGTGGTGTTTTCAGACGAGGCTACATTTTGTTTAATTGGTACGGTTAATCGACACAACTGCCGCTACTGGTCGCAAACTAATCCGCATTGGATACGAGAGGCTCATACACAACATCCCCAAAAATTGAACGTTTGGACGGGTATTTACAATAACAGAATTGTGGGACCTTTCTTTATTCAAGAAACTTTAAACGGAGAAAGGTATTTACAGCTTTCAGACACTCAAGTGATTCGGGTGCTGCAAGTAAATGGGCAATTGCCAAATAATCTCTGGTTCAGCCGGACGGGGCACCACCTCATTACGCTTGCAATGTTCGAAATCGTTTAGATATGACATTTCCTAACAGAGGGTACTTATGAATGGCCTGCGCGAAGTTCCGATCTCAATTCACTGAACTTGTTTCTATGGGGTTATTTGAAGTCAAGATTTATATTAGCAAACCAAACAATTTGCAAGAATTATCTGAAAGGATAACCCAAGAGATTCAGAAAATGTCACCAGTAATTATAGCCAATGACACAAAAGAATTTACAAACAGACTTGCCTATTGTCAAGAAGTAAACGGCGCTCATTTTGAACATTTAACACATTAAAATTACAGGATACTCCTATTTTATTTCACTATAATTTATTTAGTTTAAGTTAATAATATGATTATTTAGTAGGCTATTAAATATCATTAGATATCATTAGCGTTTCCCTTTTAGATACTTTTCTGATATTATCTCGGTTGTCATTGAAATAAAAAAATATCGAACCCTATATTTTGGTAATCGTAATAAAATGTTTTATTCGAAAATAAAATAATATACAGAGTGTTTCATCAAAAAAATTAAAATCGACATCACTTTCGGTTAAACCGGAAAATCGTTAAATAATTTACAAACAAATACGCAATACGCTGTAACACCTACGTGCCAAATTTCTTTTCGATATCTTTAACAATTCCAGATATATTTCACTTGGTTCCATACATATGCCCATCACGGTATATTTTGTACATTTAAGTTCGAATAATCCCGATTTTTTCATTTAAGGTATTTTTATTTTTCTACATTTCCTACTAAAAGTATTTTGAACATAATTCTTAATAACTCGATTATTTATTTAGTAAAGTTTATAGCATAAAATAATTAAACACTATAAAATTTATTGTAATTTCTTTTTCATCCTACTAACTTTTATTGCACGAAACATAACACTTTTATATTCATGAGGTAGTAAAGTAAATGCTGTCCGGAAATTAATCATCTTCTTTGGATAACCCCTAATTAAAATAAAAGACCAGTGCTGGTAATACATTTATAAAGCAGAAAATGTAGGTGACTCATTAAAAAAGGATTAGTAATATATAGAAATAAATTAAAACCTGTTTTTTAATAATGTTTGCAGCCTACAAGTGAATATATAAAATTACTATTAAATTAATTTTTATCGATGTTTTAAAGTAAACGCAAAAAAAAACATTGCACGTCAAAGAATTCAATCACGTCATTCTTCAATGATACCAACACAATATTTAAAAAATTTAACTTTCTTTTATTTATAATTTTAGAGGCATATTGTTTTGCAAGAAAAACTGTTCAGAAAACAAAAAATAAACAATACCTGTTACTATTCTCTTCTCTTTTCCAAATATTAAGTAAAGAAAAGGATTAGTATCGAAAACTGCCATTATTAAATTGTAAACAAATACTTAATAGTATAAAACAACGCGTTTCATATGGCTTTCTGTTATGACACGAGTTTAAGTTTAAAAAAAGGAGCCATATGAAATAAGTTGTTTATAATATTTCTTATATTTTGCCATTTTATCATGTTTTAAATTAATTTATACTTTGTATGTAAATTACGAAAATTTTGTTTTTAAATAGTATGTTACAGCACTCTGTAATTTTTAACATTTGACACTTTTGACATTTAAATTATCAAATGTTAATGTTTTAAGATAATTTAAAATGATTAACACACCAATAATAATATATTATAAAAGTAAAAGATGATATTCATATTCACAAATACTTTTTTAAAAAACAATATAAAATTAATAAATTGCTATTAGCCAAAAATGTCTTGGTCAATAGTCATTAGATACTTCACACTGTTGCCAACCATTTAAAACAAAAATTTGCTTGCGTAAAAGTTACATTACGATACGCAAATGCGTTTTATAATGAAGACTTTTATAAGTGCAAAATATAAAAAGTTATTTATTCTGATATTGTGTAGTTAATAAAACTAGAATCGGTTGCTGTGCAACCACTACAGATTCAACCATCTCTATGCACCTTCTTTCACCCCACTCCAGTGTGCACACAGGGGAACTTTTTGCCATCTACCAAGCCTTTAAATCTCTAAGCCCACAAAATAAAAATGTAGCAATGTATTCATTCTATTCGAGTAATATATACCCAGCATCCTATGGCGCAAAGAATTCAAGAGATCCACAACCAGATTGCATCACTAGGAGTTTCGGTATCGCTGATTTGGACCCCTTCTCATATTGGTATCCAGAGAAACGAGATGACTGACCGTTTGGCAAAGGAAGCATCACAACCTGGCTTAGCTTTAGAAAAAATTCAATTAGCCAAAGACCTATTTCAAGCGCTCCATCTACAACTCATGGCAGCAACGTTCGACCAGTTGCAATTTCAAGTTATGGAAAATTTGGCCCACCATAAATCCTGTGTACTTGCCACGGATGACCATAAAAGATAAAATTATAATAAGACGGCTACGAATAGGTCATACTAATTTATCGCACAAACACCTTACGACCGGGGAAGATCCCACATTGTGCTGGTGCTGCGGTAGTGCCCTTAGTGTAAAACATGTCTTAATCAAGTGTCCAGTATATCATCTTGAGAGGTTATCACATAAAGTGCAAAATGAACTACCAGACATTCTCAACACGACAACACTACGAGAGTATTATGGGTTACCTATGGGACACTGGGTGATATAATAGACTGTGAACATTTTTATTTTGCATAGTTTATTAATGTTGTATATTTGTAATTAGTACTTTATTGTGTTTATTCTGTATCTGTGACAATGACCTTAGAAGTCGAGACACATTAATTCTAAAAAGCAAGTATGATAGTATACAAAATTATAATTTTTGAAAATGACTAAAAAAATGGTTATGGGAAATCTATAAATCTCTGGTGCCTCGTTCATAAGAGCTACAGTGCTGTAGAGCCCTCAGAAAACTACAGCACTCCAACAAAAGAATTCGCAACAGCTATTCGGCTAAATTTCAACAATCGACGATTAAAATAACCCAAAGGCTTATACTATCGTTACATTTTTGTTTTATGTGGGCCACATCACGAAGCTTTGTGAGTCCTTGGGATACTCGCTCAACACTCCGCTCCTACCATCCTATCATAGACCAATTAAAAGAAAGCCTGGAGAATTATATGCAGTTGGACTAGCCTTCATGTTTTTATAGTGTGCCAAGAGTTGTATTCAAAAACAATTACAATGTGCGATTCTGTGAGATGAGGGGAGCATTTAATTATTTTTCGCTTTCAACTAACAAACTAACAATTAAAATTTATATCTGAAAATAAGTTTAAGTTTTAAAATAATAACTTTACAGCTTTTCGTGGCTTAAATTTATGTTTTATGAGCTATTTACTAAAAATAAAGCGAACATCGGATTTTAAATGTTTAGAATGGTTTATAAAGCCAAAAAATGACTTTTTTTAAAGAATCGTACGTAATTCTATAGATAGTTATTAATATTATTTAATGTTAAAAATTGAAAAAATTCTGTAGCATACTTTTTGAACTAGAAGCAAAATGGTTTTGCATTGTAAAGCATAGGCAGAAAAAAAGTATCGAAGACCCTTAAACTAAGGCTTTTAAGCTATAAAAGCATCCTTTAGCTCTCTATGTGAACTACTATTATGCCCACTATTTCAATTTGATTATGACCAAAACTGCTTCTGTAAATGTGAAGACACGTGTATTTTTTGGGAATAGATATTTCTTGCTGTTTTAATAATTTGCCCTTAAGAATAGAGATGTTGAGCAAAATTGTAAATAGAAGAATAACCCATAAAATAAACTAGTTTTTCAACAAAAGATTCTGTAGTGTAGCCGCTTCTTTTTGGCTTACCTACATTAATTAATTCAATTTTGTATAAACAAAAACAATCAACCATAACCTAACAAAACGGTCATGACATCTCAATGAATGTGACATGACCTTGTTCTTGTAACAACCAATAAGAATGCTTACATTCATACATCAGCATTGCCAACTTTCATTATTTATCAGTTAACTAACCAGAGGATAAAAACAAGTCAATAAACCACTTCCAAACAAACTGGAAATTTACCTGAAAGTTAGTTTTATCTGGCGGATACCTAACTGATGGATAATATTGACAATTGACAAACCGGCCCTTAAAGATTTTTAATGTTTAGCAGAACATGAAGCACTTATTAAATGGTGGTTCCAGAGAGAAAAAGTTAATTGTGATATTAGAGTGGAATCACCAACAACTGTAGGTAACAGTTCCTCTTAAGAGTCTTGTGATAATTTTTGATATAAGTACTTAATATATTTGTATTGTAAATTTCGGAACGATAATAAATGAATAACTAGTAAACATTAATTGCAAACTCTCATTAGACACCAATGACTTAATATTTTTCTACTATGCTAGCCAATTAATTTCGTTAATACCAGGGTAAATTTATTTTTTTTCACTTAGTATAGTGTTTTTAAGGAAAAATGCTTTGCTGCAGTAAAGATACCTGAGGCAAACCTACGTTGCTATTACGCTCTATTAGCAAAGGTTAGCACCTGTTTTACTTCAAATCATATTAAATTACATAAATTTAATACACAAATATCTCAAATCCTACACTTAATGCTTCCATGTTTATTGACAAGCTCTTTCCTACACAATGAAATTAAAGCAGGTAGTATAACTAGCCTTTTCTTAAAAATCTCTTTACCATAACAATGCTTTGTATAATGCATCACGTAGATATTCTCTTATCGATCCCACTCAAGTTTCTATGGATAATTTTTAAATCTCGTATAGTGATTGCTAATAGAAATAAAAATTTTTTTAATGTATTCAAAATATATTAAAAAAATTTGCTTCGTTGTCATCTAGAAACTACGATAAACTAGCGTTATTGGAAATCTTTTACGCTTATTTGCTTAAAGAGGCGGAAGAACCGGAACAGGAAGTGAAATATGGCGATTGTGCAAAAACCCTCTCCGTTGTGATATTCATGTAGCTTTACTACGGCTTTTAAGAGTACAAAGGGGCTGGTCGCATTGAAGAGATCGGACCGTTGAAGGACCCTCACAGGAACGTGTCAATGTATGAGACACTTACACATCATATTGTTCTAGTGGTTCGGTTATAAATACTTGTTACATGACGACGTCGAGCTCTATACACGAAAGATATATAATAAAAAGGAAAAGAAAAAATGAAAAAGGGATGATGACGATAACCGTACAAAAGATAAAGAGCGCTTGACTACGTTCGCGTTTCAATTAAGATTATTGTATAAAAAAAAATGCATGGGGAGTTTACGCTGAATACGTCTAACTTAAGTGGATACCAATGATGTTTAGTTAGCTGGAGATGTTCATTCTGGTTATAATAAAGTTAATTTCCTTAAAATTAAAAATATTTTAGAGGAACATTACATAAGTATGAGTAATTAAAAAGCATGTTTTAATGATAATTTGTTAACTGAAACTGAAATAAAATCGTTTTTATTCTAGCAAGTGCGGACCCACACGTCAAGTTAGTTTCCGCAAAGGGATCAAAATTTTTTCTATAAGCATAAAAGAAATACTTTATACATTTTTTAAATTTTCTATTAAACTCCTGACAATATAATAAAATTTTAATTTATTTATTGTTAACATGAATACTAACAGTACAATTTTTGGGTTTTGTAGGCTAACTGCTGAATTGGGTTGCTCCACAGTTTCTACCTTCACTAAATTACATAGCAGGAGTAACCTCCGTTTCCTGCGCTTGTAGTTGATTAGTTGTAGTCGATTTATGAATAAAATTTTATTGCATAGGTTATTTTCCTTTATTTCGGAATCTTCTACGTATCCCTCTGCAATGGTGGTGGATCTTCAGCCGCCCATTCTCTTCATATTTGTAATTTCTTTTCCAGAATCAGCCAAAAATATGGAACAAAAGCATCTGAAATTATGACCTAAGGAGCCTTTGTCAGTCTGCAATTTAATAAGGCATATTTCCAAATGAGTTGATTCCCTCACATTGATTGGTGCATTTGTCTTGTTTAAATTGTACAAAAAACGACTACGAGATGTGATTTAAGGTCTCAATTATGCTTACTTATAATATCCATCCTTGTTTACTTCTTCCGAGATTACAAAAACTGTGTGGTGTGTGATTTTTCAAATCAGTTATTTTTATTTTAATGTAGTTTTCTATAACCCCGACGTTTTAAAGGTTATATTTGTTTAAATTTTTTGTACTAGCCCTTACTTTTTGGAAGTCCATCTTATTAGGAATAATAAAAAACTCTTCGTATGACCGCAACTTCCAAGTTTATTTGAAAAATTATTATTTGTTTGTTAGTCTGCAAGCTCCTGCTAAACCGAAGATAGTGGCAACTTTGATTAATAAATAAACATCATCTGGTATTTCGACCATACATTTGGAAATTTTTTTTTTATTAAAAACCTTGGGTTTTTTGGGATAAAGTCTCTACATATTGTTTTTTTGAAAATGTAATAAATTTATAGAATTGTTCAATAACGAAAATTTCTCTTTGATTCATAACATAACATAACCAAAACTTATCATTGAGATTTGGAACCAAAAATATTATAACTGTGCTTAGTTCCAAAAAATAAGCCAGCAAAACTTCTCCTTTGTAGTTCCCTTTTGACAAGCCGACTTGAAGATGTGATTGTGACATTTCAATCCTTGATAGTGTCAATAAATAGACGACTGTAGCTATAGCAACCCTACATAGGGTTGAAAAATCTCTATTTTTATGTGAAATATTTTTAATTTTTTTTTACTAGTATAACAAGATAAAGGTTAGGTTCGGTTAGGTTAGGTTAGGTTACAATAATTTGCCAAAAAGGTTATCGAATGACATATTAATTTAATGCGTGTGGAAAAGTTTTTTTTTTAAGGATACTTGTAAAAAAAGTAGTGTGAGAAATTATTAGGAATTTTGAAATTTCGACTGCATTTTCATATTCTACATGGTCAATTTAGTAATTTTCCAGTATTTTAATCAAAAATAACACAGACAAAAAACAGGTAATATAATATATGGATATGAAGTATGAATGACCAACTCAATATAGACAGGTTTCACAATGGGACCATTTGAATTTTTCCAGGAATTTTCCACCGCCGTTAACAAATAAAATTTCTACTTCTTCTTATATTTTTCACTTGTTATTTTACGTGTAATTATTTTTTATTTATTAAAACCTTAGTTATCAGTTTAAAAATCCTTTTGAAAATGTTCATTATGGAACGAAACAAAGTGTTGATAATGTCTAGTAAAAATACAAAAAAACAATTTAAAACTTGCTGATTTTCTATAGTGCAACTTTGTTTTCAAAGGTATTGGATAATAAAAATAAAAATAAAATAAAATTATATGCGACAGAATATTGGAAAATGGAAAGAATACATCTACGCTGTGTTGTGTTGATAATATCATTATCGTAATGGTAACAAAAGTACATACTACGACAAAAGAAAGTCGATGTTATTATTATTCATTCTTCGGAAAAAATGATAATAAAATAGATTAAATTGTACCATCTACATTAATATGACTAAAAAAATAACATACCTCTAAGTGTGGATGGTTTTTCAACTGACTAAAAATATTCCACCTCACCTCAGAAGAATTAGTTGGGAAATTCAAAAATAAGCTTTTGCTAATATAGTTTAATCCAAACCCTTCTAACTCTTTAAGTTGTGACAGAAAATGTATCTGCGTGATTATTAAACATAGAACATAGCGTAATATAAAACGTATATAGCAAGTTCTACTGCACAGGTATAGCGAAAAAGAACAAAGACTGATGTTAAAAAATTATTATTATTAAACACTATTGATTTTTTTATTACAAGAGGTAAGCATTTTATATTTTGTTGATTACGATTCTGACAGCTGTGATGCAATGATTTACGACATTCTCTATTAAGTCAAAATTAGTGAAGCTGTAATAGAAGGGTTGCAGAATCCCTACTATATTTCATAGTCTTACTTTACTATATTATACTACATTCCTTTGTTTTGCTCCTCCTTATCTTTCATAATACTGCCTATTATATGGAAAAGTTCATCCCACAAAACACAAAAGTCACTACCAGAAAGTTACTACCAGTTGTCGATTAGATGGAGCAAAAAAAACAAAATTACCTTACTTTACTATATTATACTACATTCCTTTGTTTTGCTCCTCCTTATCTTTCATAATACTGCCTATTATATGGAAAAGTTCATCCCACAAAACACAAAAGTCACTACCAGAAAGTTACTACCAGTTGTCGATTAGATGGAGCAAAAAAAACAAAATTACCTTTTACCATCTTCAAGTTTCCGTTTTTTTAGTAAACCGTATAAGTTATAGTGAAATTTATTAAAAAATAAAGATTCAGTAACCTACATTAAAATGGAGTCAAAACATTTGGCAACGTTGCATAAACGCGCGAGCTATATATTCAATGTAAACTCGAATGCATTCAAATATACCGATATTGATAAATTATAAATAAATATAAAAAATATAATTAAATAATTAGAAAACTAATATCTATTATTATGTAAATGATAATTGTGATAATTTAAACAAGTTTTATCAAAACATTTCTTGATGTAAAGATTTAATAACAATGTAGTTTCTCTTCTTAGTCCCAGCATATTTGTCGATGTATAATGATTGATATGATTGTCACCCGGGGTTGTCGTCTAAACTTTTCAGGACCTGCAGGACAGTTTTTCTTTAGCGATTCCGGTCATTTGCTTGCCATGCTGCAGACGCAGAACTCCATAAGCTTTTAGACCACTTCACTCCAATGGATCGGTGATCGCCCGATCTTCCTGTTCCATTCAGGTCGCTCTTGAAACATTAGTTTTTCCATAGTATAGTAGCTTGGGTTATGTAGGAAATACTTAAGTATTCTACGAGGGTCTCTGGACAGGCTTAACTTCGTTTAGGATCGTCTGCCCAAGATGTCCTCGAAACGTAAGAAAAAATTGGAAAAAATCAGCTTATTCACCAATTTAATTTCTGTGGCTTAAGCTATGTTACTTTTTATACTTTGAATAATCCGAACTATCGAAATATAGAAAAGTGGCGAAAGCACAGTAAATACTTAAAAGAAGTAACAACAGTTTTAAAACACATTTAAAACTGATTGACTTTTGATTCTTTGTCAGAATTAACAATAAAAAATTTTGAAATTGTTAACTAGTTAAAATATGAAACCGGTCTATCGACACTAGAACTGATCCATGGTCCTTCAGTCAATTGATAAACTTTTGATTCTGTATCAGACATAGCAATAATTTTATTGGATTTTTCGACCCAGACCAGCCATAACTTGAAACCGCCCTGGTGGGCAGTAGACAGTAGATCCGACCTATGATCCTTTAGTAAAATATGATCAGCATTTGATTCTGTTTTCAATAATCAATACCATAGTGTCAAAGCTCGGCCGAGTTCAATTATCAGATTCATTGGTTGTCGGTAACCACTTTTAATAACCGGTAAATCAAGCGCAGTTAAGCATAGCATAATAAGGCAGCCTTACCAATGTATGGCTGTCGTCCATTTGCTCCGCGTGACGTATTCATAATCATTCTACTCAAATCCAACCACATCGTTCATAACTTTAACAGTTTTAGTGGTACGCCAACGAAATTCTCTGGGTAAGCAATCTATGTCATTCTCTATTGAATGACACATGGACTACTGATAAAACTTTCGGGGAACACTTTTAAATATTCCATTTTTTCCTAAGTCACCCGGCTAAAATCTATTTAAATTGTGGATAAATTTTACGATTTTCTGGTACCCGAATGAAACTTTCTGAGTAAATACTCTTTGACATTCTCTATTGAATGACATATAGATTACTGATAGTATTTTTGCGAAAGACTTTCTGAGTAATTGCTCCTTGACATACTCTATTGAATGACATATAGATTACTGATAATATTTTTGCGGAACACTTTAAAATTTTACATTTTTTCCAAAGTCGCTCGTCGCTCCACTAAGATATAATTAAATTGTAGATAATTGCAGATAGGTACTCATGAAACTTCACAAAAAGTATTCAAAACTTGATAAACATCACACAACATGAAAGTTCCTGAAATAACATAAAAGTACTTAAAACAACATGGAATTACTTCAAAGAACATGAAACTTCTTAAAACGACATGTTATGTTACGCAAATCTATGAAATGTATAATGTTTAAGAAATAAACTATCTTGTCGCCATCACGTTTTCTATTGAAATGTAATTCAATGCCCGTTGGGGCATATAGCCCAGGAAGTAGTTGTTGTTTCATGGAAAACGGTCAAGCTTGGTATAGAAATTATTAAGTTTCTTTACCTTGGGTGCAGGTAGAAACGATTTTCTACTTTTCATTTTTACCATTGACTGCACCTTGTATCTAAAATTATTTTCAGTATTTGATTAACTATCCTGTGTTATGTTATTTATCAAATTACACATTTTAATCTAAAAACCCAAACTGTAAATACATGTCAACAGCTTCAGTACAAATGGTTGCTTGAGTGATATGAATTCTCATGAAATTAAAAAAATTAAAATTAAAAAATCAATGCACTACACAGGAAGAATGTAGACTGCTGCCGCACATTTGTAAGGCAGCCTTATAAAGTATGCAATTGTGTTATATTTGTTCAATGTCAAAATCAGCAATAGTTTTTGAATTTTCGTGTCAGAGCGTTCAAAACTTGTGACCGCATTAGAGGGCAATAGACAGTAGATTCGACCTATGGTCCTTGAGTAAAAAATGATCAGCATTTGATTCTGTATCAGAAACAGCAATAACATTTTTTTGGAATTTTTGACCCAGACCAATCAAAACTTGCAACCGCCCTGGCGGGCAGTAGACACTAGAACAGACCCATGGTCCTTAAGTAAAAAATGATCAGCATTTGATTCTGTAACAGAAACAGCAATAAAATTTTTTTGGAATTTTTGACACAGACCAATCAAAACTTGCAACCGCCCTGGCGGGTAGTAGACACTAGAACAGACCCATGGTCCTTGAGTAAAAAATGATCAGCATTTGATTCTGTATAAGAATCAGCAATAAAATTTTTTGGAATTTCTGACCCGAAATCGGTTTTTGACCTGCCATTCCGGGACGGATTGTCAGATTGGGCTGAAAAGTTGATACGAGGGAGAGGTTGTCTCTAGGTATCGATTGGTGAAAACAGATTTCAGAAATTCTAAAGCGTATTTGAGTTATCGTGTCCACAGATGGACGGACGGACAGACAGACGGACAGACGGACAGACGGACAGACAGACGGACAGACAGACGGACGGACGGACAGACACAGGCATTCGCATAAAGTAGCTTTCGCTACTTAATAATTGCCTCATAGCATTCCTAGCAATTTCTACGCATCGTCTAATTTTATATTCGCATAAGAAGCAAATAATGCAACATCGATCGTAGCTAAATGAATGTATAGACTACTTCGAACCGCCCTATACTTCTCGGCTGATTCTGATGGTCATTATCGCAGTGAAAGATTATAACTTTGGTCTTATTGATGAATATTTTTAGACCAATGTTTAAACTTATAATTTAAAGCTTTGGAATCAATTACAAAAGCTCTCACACTGCTCGGAATCAAGGTTGTATCATCTGCGAATAGGAGGTGGCGGAACCTCTTTCCGGCCATTTTAATTCCACCATTTCACTGTTCCAAAACTTGTTTCATTATAATCTCACTATATACCTTACACAGCAATGGTGAGAGCACGCCATTCCGAATATTGCATTTATCAGATAAAGTAATTTCTATCTTGACCACTGCTTTTTAGGCTTCGTATAGATTTTTAATAAGGGATATCAGATTGATTGGTAAGCCAATTTTAATTAAAGTGCTCTAAAGTTTCGGCCACCTGACATGAAAGTCCTTCTCATAGTAAACGAAACAAAGATACATTAGTACGCCGTACTTGCGTTCTTTTTCTATAAACTGTCTTGCATTACAAATGTGCTTAAGAGTGTCCCTTGACAAATCAAGAATATATAATACCTACATTTAACTGTATAAACATCGAATTTATTTATTTGTTAACTACAAGGCTTTTGTAAGTTTATTTCTCGTATAAATTAAAAAAAAGCTACAAAGCCCCAAACAAAGGATACATATTTTTGCGTTTTAGTTCTACCCAAAAAAAGAATATAATGCCGCTAACAAATGCCTCGTGGAAGACCCTGCTATATGTATTTTTTTAATATAACACACACTGTTGTTAAGGTTATGGCATACACTATGACCTTGTTAATATTTTATGTTGTTGAAGTTGACGCAGGATGGAATTAGGCCAATCTAGATAAAATAAAAGCAAATAATAATATACTAAGTGACATAAAAATCCGAACACCCAGTTTAAATGATTTTATTTTAATAAAATATGGTGAATTTATTTATTTTACTGTAAAAACAATTGAGAAAATTTTCAGCCTTATCAGTTGAAGATTCTGGTTTTTATACTGTTTTTTTTTAATCCACTAACAATCCAAAAATGAATATTGTAGCCGTAGTAAAGATCCAAATTATGCGGTTCTTGACATTCTTTACGATTGGTTACGATGCCTAGGGTACGGTGACCTGTACGATTTCGTCAACTTAATGAGTTTTTTAGGGGTCGTATAGTGGGACTTCGGGAAGCTGGATTTTCTTTTTGGGAAATTGCAGTAAGAGTGCAAAGAAGTGTAGACACTGTGGTTAGGTGTTGTCAGGCATGGATTCGAGAAGGCCGTACGTAAAGAGCAAAGGACTCTGGACGCACCCATAGAACAAGAGACCATGAAGATCGCCGCCTAAGATTATTGGCCTTAGGGGACCGTTTCTCCACTACCATTGCAAATGAATGGTTTGTAGAACACGGAAGACCTATTGGCATGCGAAGTGTTTACCGACGAATAAGACGTTTGGACCTGGGTCCTCTCTTTAACTCCAGAACACCGACGTAATCGCCTTGAGTGGTGCAGAGAACGGTCACTCTGGGGTCAGGAATGGAACAGTATTGTCTTTAGTGACGAATATGGTTTAAGATCACCTTTAATCTTCATCAGAGGTAACATGAACGCGCAGCGTTATATCCAAGAAGATTTAGAACCCCATCTTTTACCCTATCTTGACACCCTGGCAAATCCAACTTTCCAACAAGATAATGCCCGACCACATGTCGCAAGAGTCACAATAGACTTCTTTCAACTTAATGATGTTACATTGTTTCCTTGGCCACCAAGATCTCTCGACTTAGACTCGACTCGACTTAGGTAGAAGATTGCTCAATTTGCAACGTCCTAAAACTCTAGAAGAACTTCGAGAGGAGTTGGTGGTTGCCTGGAATGAGATACCACAGGAGGACATTGACCACCTGGTCAAAAGCATGCTTAGGCGCGTTGGAGAATGCGTATCACATCGGGGTGCATCCACACATTATTAAAGGTAAAAGGGCTTTAAAGCAATGCAATCATTTTTAAATGTTTATCATTTACTTATTATACTTCAGTAAGTACTTAGTATATGATAATGTCACTTAGTATATGATATTGATAAAAATGTATTGTAGGGGTGACGGTGATATGAGATTTGAGTTTAAGAAATTACTGAATTTTGTTTTCAGATCCTTTCAAAATTCACTACTCCGTACAATGTAAGAAACATTGTTTGAATGTTGATAAAATGAAAAGGAAAATCAGTTTCTTAAATACAACTATATTTATGTTGAATACTTTATTGAAGTAGCTATACTCAGAGCCGGTTGTATGAAGAAATTTTGATCTTAGGTTCAACGAAACCCTTATTAAGTTGTGAACTGCATTCATTTGTTATTATGTTTTACACTCTTAGCTCAATCTTAGATCAGCTGAACTAAGATTAGTTTATGTTGGTTATTGGTTAATTTTCGGTTTTTTCGATTTCTGATAGAATCTCATCCTAAATTTTTTACTTTTGCTTATACAGGGATTTGATGTTATGGTGTATCATTTGTAAATTATTTAAATTTGTTGATTTTCTAAATATCTAAAAATATAATTAAATAAAATATACTTTTTTTCCACTTATTTGCTAGAGTACATAAACAGAATGCAATACCAAAGCTTGTGCAACGTACAATTTTTTAACCAGTTAAATTAAAATTGAATTAATAAAGTGTACGTATACGCGAGTAGAATACTATACTTTATCCACGACTACTAAATATTTTTGTTGTAAAAATTTTGATTAAATTGCATACATATATATTTAGAAACACTATTACTTTATTGTAACAAATATTTGATACAATACGTTATGATTCATTTATGCAGAGTAACTTTGAAAAAATAATATAATTGAAACAAAAACATATTTATTCGGACCAAAAATTATCACAGGATGCTGATTTATCTTCACTTATTGACAATTTTAATATTATATGCTCGTAGCTTATAACCGCGGGTACTTCTCAACACCCGGTTGAACCACAGGTAAAGCAATATTTTTCACTTCAATTGCCGCCTCAACTTCTTCATCTACAGTATCCCTCAATATGCAGGCAATATTATGAAGCACTGCACATGAAACAGAATTGCTTTTACTTTTTGCACATTAAATTTAATTCCTAATGCGTATATTGGGAATCGGCGTTTTATTACAACAAAACATCTTATTTGTGATTCACTAAATAAATGTTCTGCAGGAGTTATTGGACTAGAAAGTGATGTAATGAGGAATGGTTTATAACCATACCCATTGTCATCCATCAATAATTTTTCATAAAATTTTCTATTTTTAATACGGGCTAACTATTAAATTTGTAAATTCCTAAATATATTTTCATAATGAGCATATCCCGACCATCGACAGACAATATTCCAAATTTTTACTTCAGATTCGCCTATTGCTTGTACATTGAAAAAAAAACCTAACATTTTCACAATTTTCATATAAGTACAATCCAAAGCTCCAATGCATCTAGAAAATTTACTTATATTAAAATCTCTGTCGAATATTATTTACTACCTTATCAGGCAATATTATAAGTTTCATGCATTTTTGCAATTTCTGAAGTTGGCATCCTAGTCTTATTCGGTACAACATTCACAAGACCCAAAAATATTAATCAGTGATATTTTCAATTTCATACTACCAAAAAAATAACAAACAAGATAAACAACGTAAAAAGAATTGTAAGGTTAGAAAGTTTGAACTAAGATTTGAACCAAAATCAGTGTAAAATACTGTTGGTACAAGTCAAAACGTTTATACAACCGGCCCTTAGTCGTTATTTCTATATGCAATCTTTCTTTCTTCTTTTTTAACTGTTGTTATATTTTTTTTTGGGAAACTACTAACACTACTCGATAAATCTGATTTCGATTTTCGACATACTTACTAAAAATTATCGGTGGATTATCGTATATTGAAATATTGCTATATTTATTGCAATCAATTAATTAAGGCTAACTTTTAAAATTAATAAAGGAAGAAAAATTAAAATTTTTTGTATATTAAAAACCGTAGGTTAAGTGTGTAAAGTTTTATTAATTCGGTAATTGAGCGCTTTCGGCTTATAAGGCCATCATCAGAGTTACTTCCTAAAAGGTGTTAAACATAAAACTTAGAAATAAGAAAAAAGTGTAACTTACGTTAAAAGATAAAACCTCTTCAGAAGAGACATTACAACACATTAAAATATAAATCATATAAATTAGGTAAATTTTAAAAATAAAACAGTTTTAACATTAAAACATCTTGAGGACAATAATATTATGGATGTGAATTAAAAACAAATTACTATTATAATGGACATGTGAAAATTTTACAATGTAAAATCATCAAATAAATAAAACAAAACAAAAAACAACAAAAAGAAGGTTTATTTAACAATTCCAGAAGAATTTAAATAAGGGGGTGAACTTTGTATTCAAATTGATTAGCGTATTAACGCAATAGGTAGGATTAACCTTGAGTTTCCCCAAACTTTCCAAATCTTCAAGTAGGTTCATTTTTAAATAGCAATTCCCTGGAATATCATGGAGAATATTGCTGTTTTTATTAGGAGAAAAACTGTGATTATTAAAGTTTAAGTGATGGCCAAAGTTGGACTTATCTGGACAGTTGTTACAACAGAGTTTATATAAAAATAGAAAAGTTTAAAATGTTGTCGGCATTCCTATGTATAGTCAAGTCCAAGAAATTAATGGAATTATTGAGTTCCAATTCACAGGTAAATTTAATAGATGGATGAATATTATTGATTTCAGACAATATCAGATGTATATCTTCGACCGAGCCATCATTGAATGCCAATACGTAGTCAACATAATATCTAGACCAGTGAAGGAATTTGTTGAAAGAATGGGTGCTGGAAAATGAGCTATTAAAATATGGGTAGTTTCAAAAATGTTAAAATGTTATGTCTGTTAATAAAACAGTTTGACTGCTGCTGGATTGTCAACTTGCAGAATTTACAAGATGTGTAGAGTATGAATCTGTGTAGAAGATAGAAAGTACCCCATTTATCTTGAAAAATAACTATATCTGGACACGTATGTATTAAAGATAAAGTTCATTTTTTCATTTTAGTTTCAGTGGCTTATAGCCCAATGCACTCACTATGCACTACCCTTTCTGTTGCTAAGATGACATTGTTTGTTTTTTTTCCTTAAACATAACGGATAAATTGTACTAGTGTCAGTAAAACTATGTTTCTGATTTCTGATTCTGATATAATATGTAGAATAAAAAACATAAGCATAAAATATTTTCCAAAAATGCTGTAATTGTACAAAAAATATTGAATATAATGGAGTTAAGTTTGTTTGAATATTTTCAATATATGTCGTCAAAGTTTTGATCAGATAATGTGGGGAACAAAAAATGTACAGCGAATTTTCAGTGATTGGTTAGTCAAGCTATAAGAACAATTCATAGATTTTGATCGAAAGCTTTATTGTACGGTCCTGGTCTAGCTGGTGAACGAGAGGGTTACAAAAGGGTCGTATTTCTGCTATAGAATTGCGTACTTTAGTAATATTTCATCAGTTTTTATTCTTTCATTTCGCATACGGAAAAATTCGAAATACAAGAGCGGAGCCCCGAGAACGATTGTTCAATTCTATTCGTATAAACAGAACAAAAATTTGACAATTAAGTATCATCAAAAAATCATTATTGCTATACGAGTACAAATCGGGATTTGTTGGTTTTACGGTAAGTGAAGTTTAATACCCGGTGGAGGAAGTTTTTAAAATTCCGTAATATTTTTGGTTAATAATTGTATTTCTACCGCAAGAGACAAAAATCGTCTCAAAATCGTTAAAAATATCCTTCGAAAAACTAAATTTTTATAATAAAATTATTTAAAACCCGGGTTACATTCAATTTAAATAAATATCTATAAAATTAAATGTGTAATTAAGGAACACTTTACAAATGGCTATGTTAGTAAAAATTTTCCCTAGAAAGAAAAAAAAAACTTCTAAAGCTATTACTAAACAGCATTAAAAAAAATATTTATGGATATTTTATTTTTAATAAATAAAATAAAGAAAATCCATTCCTATTGATCGTTTTATTTAATGTGTGTGTTTTTTAATCAGCTATCAAATAAAGTATTTTGTTTTTTTCTAGAGTAAATAATGGCGGGGTTATTCTAAATGTTTATAAGGTAAAAAAGCGTACTCTTTTAATTAACAATCATTTGTCTATAAATAAATATATTTTTTGTTAATTTGACACCTATAGGCGAAACAAAGAGAATGAAACTAAAATGGACCATATGTAGTCAATGTAAGCCAGCTGTACAGCTATTTGAAAATGGCCTTTATTTATAAAAATAGGATTAACAATAAGAATTTGGCAAAAACTACTGCATTGATGTAACCCATTGTTTGCACACTTTTAAGTACCAAAATATCCATATCAGAAAAAATTTTTAATTAATTTTATAAATATTTTTAAAGTTATTAACAATTGAAAAAAGGATCTTTTTTTCCTTATTTTGCAATAACTTTTTTGTTTATTAACCAATTTTAATTTACAAAGTCCCAAATTAAACCTCATTCCATAAGCAACAAATTATCTGTTGACCAATTTTCTCTGGAATGCTTAGTTTTTTCACAATATCATGAAAAGCAAAAATTGACGGATTTTCAGCCTATACAGTGTGTAAAAGCCAAATGGAATAAATTCATTATTTCGGTTACTGTACATATTTATAAAAAATACCGAAACACGTCAAATTTAAATTATAAATTGACATTCTTTAACGTGAAAATGCAACCCCTACCTTCAACCCCCTTAGAATGACAGGTACAACACCCAATTTTTTAAATGGGAAGTATAGGCTTGTGATATATCATTTGAAAGGTCTCTTCATTCTATATTCAAAAATGTTATTGTTTTTAAATTTAATGCAAAAATTAACATAAAAAAAATTAATATCATGTTGTTACCGAAATTCGCTAAAATATACTCGAAACTTATTACAATATACTTAAAACTTATTTCCCCTTTGGGTCTTGATAATGAGAAAGTGAACAAAAACCAGAGCAATGTGGTTTTTAGATGGTAACCATTAAAAAACTTTGAGGAATTTCCGTGGCAACGCTATTTTAACAAGCAGTAGTAAATTGTTTTATTTAAGTTGTCATTGTTGTAATTTAAGTATAAAGTTTGTTCAATTCAATTCTGAAAAATAGTTAGATTAACGGAAATGCATAAAATAACAGTTTTACAAATGATTGGTTACGGAGATAACATCCGAACACAACAGGAAGTAACTAGCCTATTTCAGGAGAAATTTCCTAATTTACCGCCTATATCCCAAGGAACAAAAAGTAAAATAAAAAACCCACATACATCGAGTAAACAGGCATCCACTACATTCAATGCTAGCCATACATCGATAGCAAACATATTAAAAGAAAATAAATTGCATCCGTATAAGGAGCTCATGGAAGACCATTTTGATAGGAGAACTTTTTTTTGTGAGCAAATGATGGAAATGCTGGATATATGAAGAGCCATGTGTACAAAACTAAACCTTCTGATTTAAATGACTAAAAATAACGAATAACGCTTGCGATTAGGTCGATCACGCCCGATATGTTAAATAATGTTAGAAGACAGTTTTATTTGGGATTAGGATGTTGCCAAGACGTTCGCGGAGAACATTTTGAACATCTACTTCATTAACATTCATAGTTCTTTTTCGTATTCTACATTTTATTACATTTTGCATTACATTTTAGTTTTTGATTGTATTGTAGCGAATTTCGGTAACAACATGATATTAATTTTTTTTGTTAATTTTTGCATCAAATTTAAAAACAATAAAATTTTTGAATAGAGAATAAAGAGACCTTTCAAATGATATATCACAAGCCTATACTTCCCATTTAAAAAATTGGGGGTTGTACCTGCCATTCTAAGGGGGTTGAAGGTAGGGGTTGCATTTTTACGTTAAAGAATGTCAAGTTATAATTTAAATTTGACGTATTTCGGGATTTTTTATAAATATGTACAGTAACCGAAATAATAAATTTATTCCATTTGGCTTTTACACACTTACACTGTTACTAATAAAAATCTCTTATTCTTACGTTATTCCTTATTTAAACTTAGAATAGTTATCCTAAGTATAAGGTTGGTATAAATTGTTTACAAATAAACTCGGAATAAATTCAGTATAACTATTCCCTCTTTATTCCAAAATATTGATTTGACAACGTAGCAGACGTTGACACAAGTACATGGAACAGTGTTAAATTCTTAGAACTTTTTGTTCTAAGGTTAAATTAAATGAAATATGACAGTACGACTATTAAAAAAAATAAAAAAAGTTGTTGCCGTCGGGAATCGAACCCGCATCATCTGCGTTAGAGCCTATTGCGTTAACCAATACACCACGAGGGATCATACAATATTTTAGATTTTTTTGGTTTATAATTTGTAAAATTTTGTTTAAGAAAAGTTCTAACTTTGTGGAATTGGTCGAGATTTTCTTTACCTTGCAGATTTTATTATAAAAATGTCTTTAACTGATCACTTTTTACTTATTTCTGGCAAAACATAAATTAAAAATATCTTTTAATACCTGGATTTGTTTGGAAAAATTGTGATATCAGTCCATATTATGTAAAGAATGCAGACAAATCAATCTTTACTTACTTGTTTCCGACCCCAATATCTTAAAGTTGTCAGTATCTATAAAGTGGAGGATAAACCGCCTCCTCGTCTGTACGTATTTAAAGAATTCTCTATTTAGTTCATTTAAAAGCCTAACTCCTTGTTTTGAAAATCTATATTATACTATTTGTCAGAATATATTGTAAATGGGTCTATTCTTTCTTTAAAAGCATTTCTATTTCTTGTATTTTCCATATCTATGTCCATATTTATTAAATTAATAACCTCCTCAACAGATTCTACACCTCTTATCGCAAACATATTTATAGGTTATTCTGCACTTAAACAAGGCTTAGGGTAGGTATAACTTTATACCGAGTTTTTATTCCGAGTATAAGTTATTCCATATTTATTGGTAGACATTTTGCCTATTCTGAATTTATTCTCGGTATAAATATTTATACTCCGTTTATTAGTAAGGCTGATGTTTAAATAACCTATAACGCAATTATATTTTTTTGTCGATTCACGAGGTGAGACGCCTTTTGTATATACTTCCTCTACACATTCCAACAATAAAGTAGCAAAATATTAATTTGCTTGGTCCAGACTTCTTTGTTTACTTACTTTGATGGAAATAACATTTTTAATACTTATACTTATATTTATTTATTGATTTTTTCTTACATTAATATTATAATCAATACTATAATTAATAGCTATACTTATGGGTGTGGAATTAAACGTAACTTAAATAAAAAAACACTGGGTATTACGAAGCACCTATCACTTTTTTATCTTACATTAATATTATAATCAATACTATAATTAATAGCTATTCTTATGAATGTGGAATTAAATGTAATTTAAATAAAAAACCACTGCATTACCAAGCACCTATCACTTTTTTATTAAACAAATCTATTAATTCAACTTGTGTACTACAATATTGTGATAAACTAATAACCTACAGTTGGGTCACAGTGTTTAATAAATATGTTCTATTATTTCATCAAATTTTCACTGTTTCCACTTCGCAAACACGGGTAGAAAAAATGCATTTATGTGAAACACGACCGTGTGTTACATCAGTTTTAATTATTTTAGTTTTCGCCGACATATTTTTATTTATTTTATGTGCGTTAACAAAAAGAAATGAGGGAGGTTTTAATTTTTACTTGTTCCGTTATCAAACGTGTCATTTATTAAGAGAAATGGCTATTTGCCGTGAAAACAAAAAAACTGTTGATATCCAGTAATTAAAAAAAAACTACATTTTGCTACAAAAATGAATGAAAAGCAAAATACAGCCATTAGAAATGCGGCGAATGTTTAATTAATTTATCCTACCCCTTTTTATTTTGGTTAACAGTTGAATTTTTTATGTTAGATAGAAAAAAAAAACACATTTCTTAAACAATTGGTTAAAAATATCTATAGATTAAAATATAATTGTAAATAAATTAAAATTATTCTTAATCGACCAGATTAAGGCATTGAAATAAAACCATAAAAGAAATAAAACTCTTAATCAATTATTATAACAATTATTGTAAATTAGATCAGGATATTCTCGTTTCTATCAGTTTAGTGCGAAAAGCTGACTACAAAATAAAAAAATAAAGAGAAATTAGAATATTCAAATGTGAACCTCTCCTTAACTATTTTTAAAATTGTTACGCTACCTTGATTGATTTTGGTTAAATAACTTGACTCTAAACTAAGTCTCCTTCATTGGGATGGTGATAAAAGTATCCTGTAAAAACAAAATTTGGTATAAATTGGTTTACAATAGCTGTATTGCTGACTGTTAGTGGGTGGCTTAAGAAGCAGTTCACCTAAGCGCTTTCCCCTTTTCCTATGACACCGAAGTCTTCTTACAAATAATGTAATTCTTCCACTGGCCACATTGGTGGATTATTATATCTTTAACATTTCATGACAATCAATATAAAAATGACACTCAATAGCTCGCCATATTTTTATTAAAACCAATTTTTTTGAGCACTACTTTCCCCTTGTAAATAGCATCTCTAGGTTATTGTTATGTTTGGTAAACTTTAGTCTCTACAAAGCTCCAACTTTATAAATTATCGTTCTGTGTCAATTGTCAGAGCACGAGTCTCACTCGGACTCACACATCACTTGTCATTCATGTATCGGCATGGTAGACTTTCAAGCAAATCATATTGTTTGGGGTTATAAAATATATATATATATATTTTTTTTTATACCTTAGGGTACATTTTTACTTTACAGTACACTTCAATTCTTCCAATGTTGTTTGAAATAATAAGTGAATCAACATAAACTAAAATTTTATTCTAGTTTTTGAAGATTGACATTAATTGTACAACTGCTATTGTCAGCAATATGTATTAATGTAGTTGTTGATAGATTTATAGTTTTTTGTGTAATTGCAGAAGACGTATGGCTGTGATGTAGCACTTCAAAAAACGTTTCCCCCTTTGGATCATCCTTGCAATCTTGTTTTTGCCTTTAATCGATTCTTCTATATACTTCTCTGCAACTGAAGAACTCTTCCTTCCATCAACCGTGCTGTTTTAGACCTTTAAGTTTAGCCCCAGCATTGACCAACAACGTTGAGGATGTCCTCCTGAAGCAATGATCTGTATACTTTTCTGGTTGGTCCAGTTTTAGGAACTCAGCTATTTTCTTAGGTGCTCCGCCAAAAGTATGTATACCAGCTCTTTCAGACAGACATTTTCCTTGTCTATAACCCACCAAAAGAGCTTTCAGGGAGACGTGTTGTCGTAAATTCATATATTTTCTAAACACATCCAAATAGTAAACCTCATCACTGTTAACCACAGTGAAAGCTCGTCGAATATGCGTTTTTGTCTGGTTAATCTAAACTACTAGCTGAGTACCCGTATCCTCCACATCACTAACTTCTAAATTATAGATCTCTTTCCTTCGGCAACCTCCAGCAACTCCAAGTAATGGCACTTTTCATGAAGCTTTCAATTTGTTCCTTTGTCAGCACCTTCGACTGGTTTGGCTGATGGTCTACATTTTGATTTTTCAAAAAAGCTGTGGGAAATTTGATATGTTGACATTCTCATTAACCATAATCATTGATTTTATCATGGAGTATTTGGACCATAATGTAGAAGAGTTGAATGTTTTTGAGTGAAAATTTAAACTGAGGAAAAAAATATTTAAAAAAAAAACTGTTCTTACCACACAAAAAGTAAGCCATCAGCACTACTTTTCAAATTTTGTTGTTCACGCCAGTTGCAAAACAGCACATATTCTTTTTCATATATTTTCGCAGACTTAACTGGAATGGTTTGCCCTATCGCTTTCGCAGTTTTCTCAGCAATTTCATCTAATTTCAGATCCATTTTCTCCGCAGATATTTCGTGTGTGCAGAAAAATTTAATATGTCTGCCTTTTTTTACATTGTTACTTGGCAACCGCTATTCATCTTTTATTTATAAAGCAAATCAACCATGTTAAGAATAAATCAAGTAACATAATTTTTTTACATCAGTCTACATGACTTCCTAATAAAATGATCAAATATGTCATTTCAGTTTCATATTTCATTGAGTTTAAAATCAAAGGAAGAAAAAAAATATAGTACGATACAAGTGATTATTACGGTACTCGATTAGATATTCTTGACTCGACTCCTTCGTCGCCTTGTCCATAAACATATATCTCGTACCGTAATAAGTCAATTCCCGGACTTGTAACGTAAATAACTATTTCTATATCTAAATTACCGGCACCCAATTCATTACAGATATCACGGTCAATTTTGACAAATGAAATAACGAAAATGTCCGTAAAGGATTTAGTAAATTTTGGGCTTTTTGGATTTTTATCGAAAAAATACTTAAAAATAAGCTTGTAAATCTCAAAATTCCCTTTAAAAATATGTCTTACAGTGTATATACTATAAAACCAACAATTTCCCGGATATTGTAATTGTGGGGATCACGTTCTACTTAAAATGATCAACCAAACACTGAGGGCTGGGGTTGGGAATTAATAAATAATAAATTGTAGGAGTTATTCACAACTCAAATGTGGGTGGTACAAATAGTAGCAATAAAATTCGAAGTCAACCCACAGTGTATAATTAATTCAATGGTAAAAGTTACATCAGTGTTGTGACATGTTTCGGTCAACAAACCATAAGTTTTAATGTTACTTATCTGAAATTTATTGGATTGTATTTTGCTGACATTGTTAATTAAAAATGTTCTTATCTTTAAATTTTAATCATGTTAGTATTATATAGATTGTGATCTTTATTTACTTTATTCACACTATACGTTCTCTTCATAGAGCCTGATGATGGTCTGTTGATCGAAACCTGCGGCAGCACTTATGTAACTTTTACCATTGAATAAATTATACACTGTGGGTTGACTTCGAGTTTTATTGCTACTAATAACTAATACTTTGGAACCGATTTAAACTTCGTAACACTATTTTTTATTACAAATGTAAAAACAGCTTTAGTGTTAAATGGAGCTGTAGAATAGTAGGGCTACCGTGTTCTTCAGCGGGTACCAATTGCCAAGTTCTTTGTCTTATTCAAATGTACAATTAAACACAAATAAGTAACATTAATGTGATTTTGATAGATATTAAAAATTTCGCCTCTGCATGGTTCCGCCAAGGGTTCCGCGTAGTGTGCGATACTTTACGACCACTTGCGAATTTTGCAAAGCTCGAAATACCTCGAATGACACTGAACTGTAAACCACGTGCTGCAAAGCAAACCATACAAATCAGAATCCACCTGAGGGTACGGCCACGCTTGCGAGCGATTTATCGCGAGCGATTTATCGTGAGCGAGAATGCATCGGGCGACAAGCGTAAATCTGTCCACCGATAAGCGATTTTATGTTAGTTTTCATCGTGCCTCTCTCACGTTCGTGTCGAATTGCTCTCCTTTTGGAAGATGATTTGTCTTTAATGTTTCTAAAGCGCAAAAGGCTTTATGGTGTACATCCTGTCAACAGATATAGACAATCCTTCGGCGAATTCCATCATTTGTATAAACAGTTGCGAAAATATCCAGACAGGTTTTTCGAATATCTAAGAATGAGAATAGAAACATTTGATTTATTATTAAGCAAAGTTAAGCCAGCCATTAAAAAGAAGACAACAAATTTTGGAAAACCCATTTCAACTGAAGAGAGACTCATGGTAACAATACGGTAAGTAAGCAAAGCAGAAAAAATATATACCAATTTTTTTTAATTACCTATGTATTTGGAAAACATGAAGTATTACATAATGTTTATAAGTAGTTGCTTAATTTCTTCAATCATACATCGACTTAGAAATTGTTGAAGGTGTAGTTATTTCAACACCAGTAGAAGAAAATGGCATTCTGTATGTAGACCTGTTTTCGGTTAATGGTGATGTCTGCAAGGACCTGGGTGGTAGCAGTTTAATAAATCTGTTCGAGGACTGCTGGAATTGGGTTTTTTCAAATGAATCCTCTCCAATTACCCGCTGCTGTTCATTTACTGTGTGTCCTGAATTTTGCGATTGTGCAAACATGAACATTTGCGATGGATGTGGCTGTGGATGGACCTCCCTCGTCAAATACAACTGTTAATTTGACTGTACTGATGGTGGCCTCTGCTCATTAATCGCTTTTTTAAATTTTTCCAAAACCAATCCTTGTATACTACTTCTCAATTCTAATTTATCAAAAAGCGTTAAATGGTCCATATACGGAACTAAACTTCTAAAAAACTGCAAATCTGAACTCTCAACTTCTTTGCTACTATTAACTTCTGGCTTCCTGGGTTTCTTCGTCTTGACTGCGCACGTTTAAATTACCTTCAGTTGGTGCAGGTGCGGACCACGTGTTGCGCGATACTGATAAAAATCGCTCCAGAAACAAACTAAATTGAATTCAAAGCGACTCGCTCTACCGTTAAGCGACTTCTCGCTAAGCGCGTAGTGTTAATATGGCCACTTTAATACAATTTAACGGGTTTGAATCATTTTTGTGTCGCTCACGATTTTTCGCTCGCGATAAATCGCTTGCAAGCGTGGCCGTACCCTGAGGCGTCGCTGATTGCGAATAAAAATGAGTGTAAAAATTTATTTTACTTATTCAGAAATACAGTAATATGAGTAATAAAAGTTACAGTAACTTAGAATACTACCTGAAGAGAAATTAAACGCTGCATCTCCCAATGCATAAAATGTTTTAAAACTCAACCGACACCATTTCAAGTGCCTAGGGGTAATTTGCCTGCAAGCTCGTATTAACCAAGCAAAACCTTTGGAATTTGTAGGCATTAATTTTGCTGGAGTACACTAATGACAGATGTAGTGACCATATATGCGCATAAAAACCATTTTGATAGAGAATTTTAAGATCTAGAACAATGGTCCAAAGTGCTTTATAGTAAAACTTGTCATTTTTTAGAAACATGTTGACCTTTGATCCCGAATAAATCTCAGCAAACATATTATCAAATAGTATTAATCAATATCACATATTATTAATGGGAAGTTTTGGTACATTCTTTTTAATGGTAAACCTAATAAGTTCTTTACTCTGGCTCTGTCAAGATTATTTTATTATTTATTACAATATTTATGTCCAAACTTACCGGACTGTTAGTAACAATGGTAGGTATTAATATTTCAATTTATAAATATTTTATATTGATGATTGTACTTTGCTTTTTACATTATGTTACTTACTTTAGTAGCTCTATTCAAAATTAGAACAAACATTCAAAAAAAAGAAAACCATGTAATTAAATAAATTTTAGGAGAACGCTACTTATTTAAACAATGTCTTATGTATTTTTCAAAAATTAAGCGTGGTATTGAATCATATATTATTTTATCTGTATTTGTATAACTGTTTCAACTAACCATGACTACCTAAATAAATATATTGATTCTCTTTGATTCTCTTTTAATGAAATTGATGCAGATATTGCTGAGCTATTTATCTTTTGTATTACCACAAATTTTTTCATTATTATTTAATTTTTTTACTTAATTTTTCTATATTTGGATACTTTTAGGTATCATCTGACATTAAAAAAACCAGCAACAAATAAAACCGTTCCTAAATACATTGCAACTCTCTGACCGGATAAATCCCAAATCACGTAAGTAAATAACTTCCGTAATAAACGCATCCATCAGGATTTCGAATTTTTAAGCACAGTAATTAAAAATTCGATTATTTTGGCTGTAATAATTACTATTGGTATAAAAGCCCTTCCAATTTTATCTTTTGAAAAGCAATTCTGAGCTTTGCCATTTTATTGCTTGATATAAAATGGAGTAGCCAGATGTATTTAATTGTTTATTTAAACATAAAGCCCATAAAAAGTATTATTTAAATACATAAAATAAAATTAACAATTGTCAATGTGATTAATTTTAATTCAATTGTTTTTATACACTAGGGCCTTCAAAATTACAGAAACACATATTATTTCTGTATAAATGGAAAATGTATCTAATCTAAAATAATAAAAAGATTAATTTCATTTTCGGGAATATTAAGCCTTTTAAAATTTTGAAACATCTGTCAGGGAAAAACTTAATATTTCTAATAAAATAGTGAAAGCAGAGACAACCAAAGAGACGGTCAAGAACATGAGCATTTTTGTTCGAATTTCCAATAAAATAGTCCTGCTAGCTCTATCCTTGTTTAGTTCACAAGTGTATAAAATGTCACATCTGTCATATTTTTGGAAAGTTAGCGCAGATGGCACTAGAAGCATGGAATTTTTGACAAAACGGCAAACCTTAGAACATAAAGTTTATTTCATATTCTGTGGTAAATGTGAAATGTGACGTGTCAACTGCCAAAGTATTTAGTCGCCATTATTGTTTTGACGAGTTGTATTAACTGTGTTTTTTGTGGCGTTTTTAGAATAAATTCAATATTCTTATTTATAAACTGTGTAACAGTGGGTTGTAGAACAATCATTTTAGACTTTTGTTTAGTTATTAGTTTGTGTGTAACGATAGTTAAAAAACGATGTGTTGTTTTATGCATCCTTTTAGTCTATATCTTGTCATTTCTTTGAAAAGTTAAGAACCACTTCCATATTTCACGTTCGGTATATTTTCATTGCTCCTGTAATTTGTCCAATAGGCCATATATTGTTTCGAGGACCACAATGTTAACTAATGATAATTATAATATATTGTTTACATCATTTATGTTTCATATTAAACTACTTTTTGTATTTTTCAATAAACTATGTTTTATTAATTTTGTATTTAATTTTTAATGAAAGTAATAAGAAAATAAACGAAAAAGGGTTTGCCCGCGCTTTTTTAAATTTCCTGAGAAGCGCGAGCGCCATCTTAACTCACTTTCCGGTTCTGGTGGACCAATTCATTACTGTAGAACAAAAATTTAACATGTACTTGGGCGTCTCTTGGTTGTCTCTGGTGAAAGTTTAGTTGCAAATTTAATTGTTTAGTGTCCTTAATGTGACGTACTTCCACAAAGTAAGGGTGAATCAAATAAATTTTTTTAAAGACATGTTACATCCCCATATTACATCAAAAGTAATAAATCTTTTTATTTCATACTGCATCGTAACAGCCATGTTTAAGTCAACGATTTGAGTCCGGCAAATGAGACGATATCGAGTCCAGTAAAATATTTACCGGACTCTAATAAAATGAGGCAAGAATTAAACAATTTATTTTGAAAACAATACAAAATTAATAAACATGTAATTAAAGAATATTAAGTGCAACTTACCAGATCAAACAAATACGACAGCATTATTTCCTCATTTTGATTTCACTGACTGCATTTACCCTTTTCCAATCGCAAAGCTGTTTATATTCGCTATGGTACCTTTCTGATGATTTTGTGGGAATCAGAGATCCGGCAGCTTCATTATATTTACGCAAAACATCTTCGGGAATGTTATTGTTTGTCGACATTTTGTCTGTTGACATTTCGTTTCACAAAAGTCAACAAAACAAACACCAAAAACAGTAACCTTAAAAACTAGCGTTTCCATCATGGATGATCATATTTTTAATTTTTGTTTTATTAATGTAAGATTTAGTGTCTGCAGTATGAAATAAAACGCATTACGACATACGGCCGGGAAACTTTTACAGTAACTCATCTCAAACATTTCTACTCGTATTGTAAAAATGCCTTTTCCGGCCTTATGACGTGAATTTCTATTGCTCTACAGTTCACTTAAAAATTGGACTACGTTTATAAAACTTTTACAGACAACTTTTTCTAGATTATTTAATTTTTCTCCAAAATCTGTATCCTTTATCAGTTTCCTTTTTTGTGGGTCAACAGATATATCCTCTTTAATTTATGTCTCCTATAAAATATTTCTTTTAGACATAAAAATTCACTATTAAGCACGGCCTTATCAAAAGCATAAAGTGCTACTTTGTGACAGTGGTTTAGGATCTTTTTTTGCCGAGCAATCGGACGTACAGTCGGCTTTGGAATAGCATATACATGTTAAATGTGAACTTTGTTTACCTACCGAAGTTATAAAAACGCCCTTCTTCAACAACATAGGAGTGGCAATTTTTAAACACCTACATCAAATGGTTTTTGGGGAGTTTATTTACAAGGGTCGGTCATGTCCCGAATAAATAGGTCTATCTAAAAATTCACACAAAATAATAATATCTACACATTTTCACACCACAGAGGTAGAATCCTAGGCGTATTTTTTTACGTGTCCTTTCTTGTATAACTAGAGCAAATCCAAAAACATTTTTAAGCATAATAAATTATATTTATCAAAAAAAAACAAGTGTGTTGTATATAAAAAATAATTTATTTTACACAAAGAACAATAAATCAACAATAAAACAACCTAAATATTTGATTATTATATCTGTTTATTAGATATTCATTACATTTTTCACACTGTCGTTGACGGCTCATTTTTAAAATGTATTGCTACATTTTGATTTTTACCACCCTATTTATTTACTAAAAAAAATATAAAATAAATAAATGTAGGATCATTCTATCCGAACGTAAGAGAAAAACGTTAACAAAAATTCTTTTAGAATATTAAATTCAACATAAAAACAATTAAAATTAGTACTATCAAGATTGATTAGAAACTGTTGGAGATTCAAAAATAATTATTTTTATATTTTATCTTTCATTTTATGGAATGTTATTCATTATTTCTAACAACCTACCTAAAAGAAGGAAAAAAAATGTTTTGAAAAGGGATTTTAATCCCAAACAAACATTTATTATCGAGGGTTCCAAAGTTAGTGAAGTAAAAAAGGAATCAGTAGAGAGGTTGCAATAAAAAACAAATAAAACCGTACTGTATAATACACAGGCAATTTGTCAATAAAATACCTTATGCTGCAAACATTAAAGATGTGGGCGTGGACAACTGTTAAACTGATTTCAAATTTATTATTATTTAAACCGTGATTGGTTATACACAATGAATAGGCCATCCTTAAAATTAATTCAATGCAAGTGATTTGAGTTTGAAAATGTATATGCTATTCTGAAGCCAATAGTACCTACTGTTACTGTTTACAGTTTAGAACAAAAAAAAAATAGGAAGGAGTATATGCAAAATGACCAAAAATACCTTATGACGTCATTTGCCACAAGGTCAAACGAGTATTCAAATTAAAGGCCCATTCGTGTTGTTAATTGTTTTTTGTCTATAAGAACCGAATGATATGTTTTTGGGCTCATTTTTGACATTTATATTTAAATATTGCTTTCACAGTATACTGTAACCATAAACAATGAGTCATAAAAGGGGCTTCAAGATGGCCGATTTCCGTCGCATATATATCTTAAAGTTAATATGACAGACTTATTCCTGTTACTTTTTTTTTCCAAAGTTTATATAGACAAAAGTTATGTGATATTTGATTGACAAGCAATATTCGGAATTTTAGTTAATTCTTATGTTAATTCTAAAGAGAAGACAAAATAAATTCAGGAACATCAATTCATTACGCAAACTGCACTCTTCAACAGAAACCTTTTTTGTGACACTAGTTTTACAATATATTTGTATAGCGATTTACAAACGTCCAAGTTCTTATTGGAGGAAACCTTGTAATAGTCATTTCATACATGTTTAACTTGTTTAACTACATATATGAGCCCAACGACTTCATGCAAGTGTCGTCAACGACCCTGATGAGCTTCATTAGAGGTATAGGGCTGATAGAACGACTATAACCTAGGGTTGACCCCCAATAGATCTTTCAGGTCGCAGTGGAAGGGACGTTAAACGACCACTCACATAGAACCTAATCTAACCTAACCCAACCCAACCTAACCTAACCTAACCTAACCTAACCTAACCTAACCTAACCTAACCTAACCTAACCTAACCTAACCTAACCTAACCTAACCTAACCTAACCTAACCTAACCTAACCTAACCTAACCTAACCTAACCTAACCTAACCTAACCTAACCTAACCTAACCTAACCTAACCTAACCTAACCTAACCTCAACTAACCTAACCTAACCTAACCTAACCTAACTTTTTAGTAAAGTCGCAGCTGTCATGATAAATCATCATTATATGATTGATATTTTAAAGCATTTGATACAATTTATTGTACTAACCCTTACTATGTATAAGTTCATTTTATTCAGAACAATAAACAACTAAAAGGTTGAATTAACTTCCACTATTTATTCTTTAAATACTTTAAATGTAATGACAGCCGTTTCGCTATTTCGATAGTATAAGTACAAATTTATGGCACCTTATTTGCAGTTTATACAAGAATATGTTGTTTTTCTCGAATGTGAGACCTGTAAATTAGCAGCCATAAATAGGCGACTCGTTTAATAAGAATAAAATCTAACAAGCAAGATGAAAAATACCATGTCAATATTTTTCCGAATACCAAACAACTTCTAAATTTTATTGTTTAACGTCTACGGGAAGGAAAATTCGATTTTCCTAAACTTTTATCGTTCGTTTTATGTTTAAAATACCGTTTACAAAAGGATAAAGCCTTATCGAGAATAGCGTAAGCAAAGCGTTCTCCCTCGAGGATCTAACTAATTGAATAGCCCAACCAAAATGTAATTTTGGTGTTCTGGAAAACAAATTAAGAACACGAATTAGATCGAGTTCCTTTTCCTATAAATCTTTTTAAACAATTCACCAAACTAATAATCGATTTAAAAGTTTTTAAAGAAATTATTGACTTCGACTTTAAAATAGGTTTCAACAATATTAGAGAATTTAAGTAAAAGACAAAATGTATTTCACCTTTTTTATACAATTTTTAAATCTTATTTCATTTAAAACATTATAGAAACTGTACATACTCTTATAAAGGCCCCATGGATGAATAATGATGACCAATACAAAGTGCCCAGCTATAAGGCATCAAGGTATTGAGATGGATTGCAGACTATTATTCACATGATTATATTAAAACTAAACTTACATACTCCAAAAAATAATTAACCATTTTAAATAAAATAAAACCAATAAACCGAAAACCTTAGATATAGTTCTTCTTAATTTTAAATAAAATAAGTAAGAATTACTTCCATTTACAGTTATATAATCGATAGATAACAATTAATATTATTTTATATTGAATAATTAGTTATATTTATAATAAAAGTAGAGATAAGGTAAAATTCCTTATTAGTAATTAATAATTTCAAAGTCAGAACTGGGAGTATTTACAATTCCTTGGTAGATATATGAAATTTTGGTATAAAACAAGAAATGCTTGAATGATTGTAAACACTAAGTATTAAAACCAAAAATATATGATTTGGTAAATGTAAAAGCAAAAATCTTAATAAAAAATCATAATGGTAATATTTAAGTATGGAGTTGGAGCATAAAATATAAATTAACAAATGGAGAATACGAGGTCTGGCTATGACATAAAGAAAACTAGCAACTTCAGATTGACATTGGAAAATCCCTTAGGGCTAATAACATTTAGGCTTTAATATTATTAATGTCAATCTGACAATGCTAGTTTTTAGTGAAACAGCTGCAATTGAGTTTACGAAGTCTGGCTATTAAATAACAAGACTTCTTATGAAAAAGAGTTTTATTTTAAAAATTATTCAACAATCGAATACTCCCCTTCAATATACTCCCCTTCCCTTGCCACACACAATTCCATTCGTTTTTTCCATTGGTCAAAGCAATGCAGTCTTCTTTTGTAAGAGCATTTAGAAGCTCCGCCGATTTTCGCTTCCATCGACTCGAACCGGGTTCCTTTTAAGGCAGATTTGATCTTCGGAAACAGGAAAAAGTCACATGGGTGCTAAATCAAGCGAGTACGGCGCATGTTCGAGCACTGGAATGCCTTTAGCGGCTAAATAAAGCTTCACAGACAGCGCGTTATGGGCAGGTGCGTTGTCCTGGTGCAAGATCCACGATTTGTTTTTCCGCAACTCCGGCCATTTCTTACGAACTCGCTCTCGCAGCGTTGCCAAAACTTTCAAATAGTAAGTTTGGTTTACAGTCTGTCCCTCTGGAACCCATTCAGTCATCACGTTGCCGTTTATGTCGAAAAAAAATGGATTTGCATGGCTTTAAGTTTTATGAAAACTTTCACTATTTATTCGTAAAATATGAAATGCAATGACGGCATCCTTGCTTTTTTCATTCTCGGCGATGCAGGAGTTTTTCAGTGCATGAATTGCCGCTTAGTTTCAACATTGTATTGGAATATCCAGGTTTCATCGCAAGTGATGATGTTTTCCATCAATTCAGGCTCTTTATCTAACCTCTGAAGAAAATCTGAGCAGATCTGTTGACGGACGAGCTTTTGGGCAGGGGTCAAATGTTTTGGGACCAACTTCGCACAGACTTTCTTCATGTTCAATTCGTCATGTAAAATTTTTATGACATATTCTTTATCGGCGTTTACAGTCTCAGCAATCATCCGAATGCTCATACGACGATCTTCACGAACAATTTCATTTATATTGGTAACTACTGAGTTAAAACAGAGACAGGTAGACCTGGACGTTGGTCATCTTCGGTGCTCTCTCGACCCTCTTTCAACAACTCGGAGTTTTTTTTAAATTAACGATAAATTTCACATTGATCCGTTGCTCGTGTTTTTCGTCGCACATTGTTACCGGCACGAGAAAAAAACACGTTCGTTTCTAGCCTCTACAGAAAAAATACTACTACAACTACAAAAACGTGTTTTCGTACTGAAATAGTTGACACTTCCAGCTATCTAACGCTGCATTCGTTTCCCACCCTACCCCTCTAGGACGTTTTCTGCGTGTGTAGTCTCGTTATTTAATAGCCATACCTCGTAAACTATCAAAATAAATTATTTTAGAAACTCAAAATTTAAAGATTTACTTTAATATTATCAAATTTGGTTCAAAATTTACCAAGAAAATTTTTTAACGTTATAGAAAGATATCTCGTCTGGAAATAATTGGAAATTAAATTAAGAACAATAAATAACTGCACAGTTAAACTAAACTTCCAAAAAGTAGAGGTTAACACAATCAATTTCATGGAATTTAAATTACTAGTATTTGCTCACAAATTAGATTTAAAAACTAGTCAAAAATGTCAGAACTGACTTAAAGACTTGTATTTTCTCCGATCATTTTCGAATGAAAATATAAAAAGATTTCTGTTGATCTCTTTCAGTCCAAACCAGCCCATCGTTTAGTTTAGTTTTTAAGTCGAAATTTTAATTGTTAAAGGCAGTGTGTGTGTTTTAAGGTTACTCCGTAAGGAAGATAATTTTAATTTGAAAATCAATTACGTTGAATTAAATTCTAATAATTAATAAATTGTTTATGAAATTGCCAAAATATTTTAAATTGTTGAAATATTTCTATTTAAATTAGTTAAATCGATAACTTTTGGGTTTTATATCATTTAATTAATTTTTATAAAAGCATTATATTAATAAGCAAACCGCTCAATTTTAAGCAAACCAATTGAATTTTCTTTTGTTGTTATATTTATTTCTGCTTCCTGGCAGCGAGTCGCACATTGAATGCTACTTTGGTGTGAAAGCCCACTACCACAAAACATCGACCTGACACTGTGTATTTTTAAACATCTGCCAATAGCTACACAAGTTAATTTTTTAATATAGGAAATTGTTAGACTGTTTTTTATTCTGCACAATTTAGGAGCCAGTACAACAATTTTCATAGTAGGTTTCGCTATTCCAAAAATGCCAATTTTATGTATCATTAACATCGAAAGATGCTTTAAAAATAGCAAAGAATAATAAGATTGGTGCGTTTATTTAAAAGTAATTTTCGTTATTGGAATTCCAAAGAAAAGTAAATTGGAAGAGGTACTGAAACTTTTAATTCAAGATTTGCCTTTCACTTTAGCGTAATTAAAAGTCCTAAAGACTTTTCCTTAACTACCTGAAATCTAAAATTAATTTAGCTCCATCTTAACTGTAATTTAATCGGGAGTATGCGATTGGGGCCTTTACATAAAACTTGGCTACGCCTAAGGTTAAATCGACGGGAAATTTTATCGCAGGTTTTCAACTTGCCAAACTTACATTTTCCTAATAGGCCGTAGAAAGTGGCATTAACCAACCGTGACAAATTCTTCATGTAACAAACAAATTCGAAACAAAACCGCGGGATAAATAGATTATTAAAGAATTTTGTCCTTCCAAAAACTTAAAACAAAAAGATTTTGTTTAAACTTTTCCAAATTCTTGGAAATAAAATAGAAATGAAACAACATAACATAAAAATCATTACTTAGAGGTACAGTTCCACATTATTAAATAACAAAGTGCCTTTCACTATATAATGTGTGTTAGAAATATTTTAAAAATAGGAAGGAATTTTAATGTAGAAACTGTTTTTTTAACATAAAAATACTTCAAGATAAATAACTAAAAGTGATATACAGTTTGGAACAAATGAAAGGAATACATTCATTGTAATGGAATTGCTTGGTTTTTCGAAAAAAACGCTCAATTTCAGGTCAATTTTGTTTACTGAAAGAGCAATTTTTCAAAAATAATTTAAGTTTCCTTCACTTATCATTCTTGGGCAGTGACGTCATTGACGATTTTTTAAATGGTAATCCCAATTTTGTTTCTTGATTTTCATACATCTTGCAATTTCCTACCCGAAAAATTTTATTTGCAATATCTTGCATAACCAGTTTTTTTAATGACAGTCATTTAAAAACAGATACATAAACTTCACCAATTTCACAAACCATTGTGAGTAAAATTTAAAAAAAAATCAGAGAAACGGTGAAAGACACCCCTAAAAGGTTGTGCAAAATCAATTTCCGAAACCAAAAAAATTGATGTTCTGTTAGCAATTGAAGATAATCCTGACCACTCAGAATTTTTGTTTATTTTTTCTTTCAATATTAAGCAATTTTTATTAAATATGTACAAAAGTAATAACAGCAACTATAGTATTAATTATCTTAATTATTATAACTAGGAATGTTAAAATTTAGTTTTTAAATATTATTAAAATTTTCATTTGCAGTGTGACCTTATTAAACTGTACTGTATCTGAAGGTCGGAATTATATCCGTTTAAACCGGGATTTTCCCTGAATCCTAAAGCTTTAAAGTATATTAAAGTTTATTATTTTAGAGTTTAGGAATTATGTGAGCAGATCTTAGCAGGAAGGTTGTTGACTTCGCCTTAAAATCTTTTTTTGATTGTTCCCAAGACTCCAACCACAACAGGTTTAATTTTTGTCCGTGTACTTCACATGCGCGAGATCTCTATGTTCACATTTCTGTCTCTTATAACTGCTTTTTCATACAGAATAGTGACCCGTTTCGTTTTTGTCACCCTTTCAGGTTGATGATCATACCAATGTTCAGGAGTCAGTAAGTTATTGTATTTTAGCATTGACCAATACAAGTAGCTGGCTATTTTGCTGTGACTTTTGACCTATAATCCTTTTTTTGATGGTATCTAATGTGTAAAGCCTGATCTTGGGTGGCAATTATAGTTTTTCTGTTTCCGCTTTTAGTTCAGCATGTTTCATCTATTTCAGCATCATCTCCGAGCCCATGAGATTTTGGTTAGGGTTTTTAAGAAATGAAATGGTGATCTTTTCATTAATCAATGCTTTCCTTATTTTCATCTTCGAGTTGCACCTGTTTAATCCTTTTAGTCTGTTTGCAGATATCCTATTTTTAGTTCCTTTCCAATTGTTGTAATTGAGTACTTGACTTTATTTTTTCATATATTACTACGAGTTTATCCTTGGGTTCTTTTTTGTATTCCTATAATCCGACCATTGCTCTAACTGTACCAAGCCGTGACCTCCAACGGAGCTTTTGGGTAGTGAAATTTATATAGTTTTTCTATCAATCTGCTGCATTTCTTGTTATTTCCAATTAATTATCCCAAAGCTATACTGGACCACCGGCACTACCAAGCATGAGCTTTATTTTTCAATTTGTATTTGTCCTTAAAATTTGTCTAAGTTGCCTGTAATATATTTTTATTATTAATTTGGTAATTTGTATAAAAATCAATGAGGTTACTATTTTAAGTTTATCCACACCTTCAAATAACTAATGATCTCTTTCAAGTTTCCTAAAGAATTTTGTTACCTCATCTTACACAATAATTTCTACCGTTAAAATTACTGTGACTTTTATTGACAACTTTAGTTGTAAACACACAAACTTATACGTTTCCATAAATATTTTGTTCAACTTATGAGACTATCATCGTTTGTTTGGGAAAAACCGCCCTAAATATATTTTTAAACCATATTTATGGCGGTACGGTACCTAAATGTCGATGGAAACCAACTTTAGCAGCGACACGAAATGTTAATATCGAAAGGAAATAACTTCTGAGTAGCCGAGACCAAGTTTTAAATACTTTGTTGACCTTTATTTTGCCCTCTGCCTCAATAAGTTTGTTTCATAATATGCTATTTAGCTTCACCTTTATAGTTCCAACAATTTATGTTGAGAGAGTCAACTTGGAAGTTTTATGGGTAAGTTTAAGTTGAAGTTAACGGCGGTTCGAAAAGGAATTAAAAGTTCTAACGAGGTGCATTGATTTTAATTGTAATTTATTGTTAGTGTTGCCGTTAGTGGCATCGTAAACTAGTATAATTACGTTCGTAATTGTTATCGAAGACGCAGAAAAACATTTAAGGGATATTTTTAAAAGGAAAGGATATCGGGTTAATTAAACTTTTAATGAAAATTAACAAAAGGTGAGAAAGTTTTATTTTTCGTAAAAATTTCCTATGACAATATTTACAACTGATACAAGGATAACTAGTATTTATAATAACAGGTTACTTTACAGGTTAGTTCCAAAATACAGATGGTATATTATAAGACTGAATCAATGTTTATTAACTGTACAAATAAACAACTCAAAAATTGTAGTACAGTAAAATTAAAACGTTGTACGTCATAATTGTGATGTTGCCATATATCAAAAATAGTAAAAAAAGTAGGGATTAATCAAATTTAATATTCAGAGATTTCATAATTATTGGCAAAAACGAGCAAAGGGTGTGCCCTCTATCTGAACTACTAGAATGGGGAAAACAAATCCATTATCCATTTGTTTTTATGCTATTTGTTAGCAGTGTTTTAGAATAAGTTAAATACCACATGTACCATCATTCACTAACGATCTTTACAACACAAAATTCAAAATAGAAAAGGTTGAATTAACATTGAATCAAATATCTGATCTTATTGTTTTCCCCATTTCACTGAAAAATACTGCACCGCCAACTATCGGAAAAATTTTCGCGAATACCATAGAACAGAAATATTTACATACCGGTGCGGGATTCGATTGATACGGTGTCAGTGATGATTAAATATTTGTATCAGTTCAATTAGTTGTCATGTTATTTTACAAACCTTAACTATTTGGTTATTTTTTATTCAGTTAAAAATAAAAATACTTTTAAACAACAATTCAACAATTTCAAATGAATAAATACTAACTGGCTAATTTTATCAACAATTTTCTTAAACCAACATTTTAAGATTACTTTTAAAATAGAAGTATGTTCTGGAAATGCAAAAATATTTATTTTAAACATAAATGAATATCAGATTATTAGAAGAAATAACCTTAAATAGTTGTTTATAACTGACAAGTACAATTTCCGATACTAATAGTTTTCTTCGTATAATATTTGGATAAGAAGAGAAAAGTATATCTAATATTTTATTTCGATATTTTTTGCTTGGCAACATTACTTTCTTGTAAAATAATACCGCTCTAAAGTAACTACATTTTAAATGGGAGGTAATTTAATTTTTTTAAATATTGTGTTGTTATCACTGACTCTAGCAATGAAAACCATATTAGAAATTTATAAAGAATATTTTTTTTCACCTGTCAAAATATCACAGTTTTGTGATTTCGTCCAATGAAAACGCTTAATTTCAATGATTTGTGCTAGATGCTAGGCAATAATTCCGTTTTATACTCATAAAACCACTAGTCATTTTATCAGTATTAATAAAATAATAGAACTGTCAAAAATTCAATAACGATATTGAATAATTCATTTTCTTGCGTAGATACAAGTAACTATAATTTAACATTCATTTAAATTATCTAAATATTCTAAAATATATCGTGATGGTTTGTTTAATTGTTTTTTTTATTTTATTTAGTTTTATTTTGGTTTTATTATATTGTTGAGATGAGTGTATTATTAATTCTTGTATAATTTAAAAAAAAATTATTGTTGAACGCCCTATACAAATTTTGCTAGCTCAGTGAAATTATTATTTTATTTAAATTAAAACCCGACTCTCTACCTTGGGTAGGATTCAAGAAAACTCAATTTGAATACTCTATAAAATACTAAATTATAATTAAAAAATTGTTTGATACAAGCTCTACATAAAACTATTAATATTATTCAATTGTTTATCACATGCAAAAATTAGTTAAACACAAAAGAAATGCCTTGACAAATTATATTATCCAACCTGGATTCACATTTACAAAATAAAGTTTTTTTTTGCACAGAACTCGTATAACAGTCTATTCAATTGGTAACAATATCAACGCTGTGGGTCCCTGCTAGTTAGATGAAACCTGAAATAGTCGTCACCGGCTTTCCAAGATGTCCGCTCGGCTGTACCTTCAGAAACGATAAAATGTATCTTATAAATTCTGCAATCTGGATTGTTTGATAAAATGAATTTATTAGTAAGTACTGTTATACTATTAAAATGCTTTGTTGAATAATTAGATTTAGTCAAATTTTGATTAATAATAAGTTTATGGTGTTAATTAATTACCAATCGACGTAGTCAGCATGAATCAGAGAGAAACAAAAGACCGAAAATTGAATTTCCTGGGCTTTTTATACTTTTTTCCCAATTATGACATATAATTAGGAACTCATTTGTTTATATTTGCAAAATTGAACCTAAATTTACGACATATGATAAAATCTCAATTATCTCAATATATTATCACAATTCAATTCATCTAAATGAGAATAAAAACTAAGTATGTACTTTAAAACTAACTTGGTCCTGTATGCATTTAAAACATTTAGATAGGTACGTACAGAAATGTGGCCTTCAATGTGGTAAACTTCAAATAATTATGCCTACTAATTTTTATTTTGACAATGTGCGCATGGAACTAATCTTCGAACTATATCTTGCGCACGTTGCAAACGGTTTGAAACTAGGTTTAACTGCGGCTCCAACAAACCTAATACCGATATACTCCAAAATATTAGGGTCGTCGTAAATTTTACGACATATTAGTATTCTAGGATTAAAGGTATTAAATAAGTAAACCCAGTATTTTTAGAGGCATCTTTTTAAAAGCAATTTTCTTTTGTTAAAAAATTTGACCACACAAAAAAACGAAATTTATTATTAATACATTTTTCCGAGCATTTTCCTATATTAAATTAAAATTCGATTCTACCAACAAATAACGCTATAAAAATAATATGTATAACACATATTTAGGTGCATGCCAATACTGGAATTTATTTAATCAAAGTGTAAATAATACGTTAATAAATTAAATCTGTACCTAAAGAGTAATAATGTTAATAAAATTGTTCAAATATAATATTTCATCACAGTATTGGTATCAATTTTGAACCAAATAGTGTATACACACAAAACATCAACAGCTATTGATAATTGTTCATTGGAAATTTTGGATATTAAATCAACTTGTTGATTATCGAAGAATATACATAGATAATTCAACATTTAAAGTCGTATAACAAATAGTTAAACATGTCTGGTTTCATTGGAAATAAAGGTCTTGTTATTTACTTATTAAAGTTTCATTTTAATAGTTTTGTTCAAGAAAGTTTATTATTTTAATAGAAAAGTATAACTTTGTTGTTATTCTTATGGTGTATAATCGACAGTAAACTTACTGAACGTATTAGCGTTTTAATTTATCGAAGTTTGCTAAATACATTTTTCCAATATGTATTCAACAAACGAATATTAAACTTAATCATTGTGTGCTTAAGAAATTTACATATACATTATATAATGGTACAAGAATAATACACCAGTCGAATTGTACTATTTTTAAGTAAAAAAAATGCATTGTAATTTTTGACAGTTGGAATTTGTAAGTTGTAGAGGGGTTCATACTAACTAACATATTTGCTTAATTCTTAAACCTTGTCTACCCTTACGGGTGGTTGTGGAAGTTGAGTTCTCTCTGGTTTCGATTTTCCACACCTTCTTCCATTCCTTTTGATTCTTTGCACATCATTCTAGTGCATCCCTCTTTTCACCACGGCACCTCGCACATCTTATAACCACGTTCTCCTTGGCCGTACTCTTCCTCCTTTCTAACTGTTCTTGCTGACTTTCCCTTATCTTGTCTTCTATTGCTTTTACCCCTAGTCTCTGTCTGTGTATTCGTTATTCTATCCATTCTTGTCTTATTTTCTATTTTTCTGTTGAATCTTATTTCTCTTGCTGTAAATTTCTTCTTTTGTCTCTCTGTTAGTATCCATGTCTCCGCTCCGTGTATAAGTATTGGTGTAGCTACCTTCTCGCATACCGGCACTTTTATATCTTATTCTATCTCAAGAATGCTTAATCCCATTATACAACTTGCCTTTTGATGTTTTTCTTTGTTTTATCTCTTCTTCGATTTTTCCATTTTCTGATATTATAGCTCCCAGGTACTTAATCTTTGCACTTGTTGCAACTCTTTATTGTTTATTTTTACTTTATGCTTCTGTTCTTTCCTTTCAATAGCCATAATCTTCGTCTTCTCTATGCTAATGTTCATATTTATTTCTTTTAAGGCTTCTTTATATACCTTTTTTCAGTTATTAGCCTCTGACGCTCCTCTCTCTTCTAGTATTGTTCAAATCTATTCTCGGTTTATTTGGTCAAATGCCATTTCCAGATCTATGAAGCATACATGAATGTTACGATTCTCTTTTAAGCATTTTTATTCTATTTACCTTAGTATAAAAATGGCATTATTCACTCGTCTGTTTGCCCTGAAACTAAACTGTTTTTCTTCCAGTGTGTCCTCTATTTTTTTCTTGGTCTGTTTTCCAGGATACTTTAATACACTTTTGCCCCTGTACCTCGATTGGTCTCGACTACATTCAATCAAAAACGCCTTGCTCCTAAAAGTTAGCGTTTGGATCTTATAATGTGGATGACTATTATACTCATCGTCCTTCTAATTTTTTCAACCCATGTTTTCTATGGTCTTTATATTTTGTGTCTTGCTGGTGCTATCCATTCTAGAGCTTTATTTGGAAGTCTATGGTTCTCCATTCACTGGAAGTGACAATACCACATCAGTTGTTTTTGTTTGTATACATCAGTTTCTTGTGCCTTTTATACTGATGCATGCTCATAAAAAATAAAGTAGTACCTAATTAAATTAAAAGTCTAATAATGAACAATTTTTTAGATTTTAAAGAAGATGAGAATTATATTTTCGGTCCGAACTTTGCAGCACTTTCTTCATTGGATTTTTTGATATTATTTGGTCTAATCTAAACGCTGCTTATTCGACATTAAATAAGTTGAAGATTGGGTTAGGACATTACACTAGAAATATGCCTAAAATTTTCTAAAAAACAAAGAAAAAAAAATACACAGTAGTAGTATTTAAAATAACCTAGTTGGTAGAAAGTTGCTGTCACAATATACTTGTAGTAAAAACAAGTTAATTCTAAATACTGAAAGTTATTTTTATCTGATTCACACTATATGTCTAATACTACTGCCATATTCAATAATTTTGTGTAAGCATATTTGAAAATAGTTTTAATTATTTAAAGATTTATTTAATATTTATGCCAATATTTTAATAAATAAAATGTTATTTAAAGATAATGTGACATATTATTCATTTAATGTTTTGTGGTTTTAGTATTTTAAAGGCATATTTGACCAGTTTTAGATCTTTCTTTTGAAATATATTTATATATATATATATATATTTTATTTTGAGTTAAAAATACACAACCTTAATTTTTTATGAATACTTTAGACCAACATTTAAGTCCAGTTATTTGTCTATTCTGCCGAAATTCCTGACAATTTCAGAAAATGGGATTATCACGTTGTAAGGTGTGATTTAACTGAATGTCTGACTTATTTATAGTATTTAGTAAACACAATAATGTTACTTGTGGTGTCGAACGTGCATTAAACTCAACTTAAATATTTATACTGTGATAAAATCCAAGAAAGAGATCGGCTAACAGTAAGAAATCTAGAGGTTGAACACTTTGTAAACTGGCTATAACTGTAAATGAATGATCTAGAACAAACAACAAAAAAGGTTTAATATTTATCAATAAGCTGGATATTGAGAGAAGTCTTTATCTCAAAAAGGAAATATCAAATAATTAAAATGATTTTCATTAACCAAATTTTATCCTTTTGAAGTACTACTAATTTTATTTTAATAAGTTTCTTTTACACAATTAATAAATAAAGAGACAATTGTAATGTTATTATGAGCAATTATGGCTTTAATATCTCAAATTTATTCAATTATCATGGGAATGTTGGTTACGGCAATCCGTACATTTGTTTGAATTTAGTTTCCTATTTGCAAACAAAAGCAAATAACAGTGAATATACTCCATTTCATATTACTCTCCTTCAAATACAACATTCTGCATTTAGATTCAAGGGGCTTTCATCCATAAATTTTACGGTTCCGCTGTAGGTAGATTACATATTGTATATGTATGATGGGATGATTTCTTTTGTCGCTGCGATTTTATTTAGGATTTATCCACTTATCTGCTAACATTTTTTTATTTTGAAAAATATCATCATTAGTATTTCTATTATTATTTTCGGTTCAACATAAAGACTTTTATGCGGTATGGGAGTAAGCAGATTTTTTGCTACAACTTATACAACTTAGTCTAAGCCCCCAAAGAATTGTCTTAAGATGGGATTGTATACATTCTTTGTTAGTAAATTGTTTTTAGGTATATTAATTATTTTATTTTTTAAAGCGTTGACAGCCTCTTTTTTTATTATAATGGCACTACAGACCCAGTTAACGTCTGTGATAGTAAAATTAACTTTTAGTGCTAGGCATAAGTTTAAAAACCATTAAAATCGTATGTTTTAACAATTTTTAATTATTAATAAGTAAGCTTATGGACAAAATTAAAGCATCGCTTAATATTTAAACTTTTAAACGACATTTATGATTAAGGTTTCAATAGAATGAGAAGAAGAAAGTTGCAATTTTTTTAAAAAATCAGGATGGTTATTAATTAGCATGTTACAAATAATTTGGCCATTGCTCCCAATGTTCTGATATCTTGAAATGTTATTTATATGAAGCTAATAAATATAATATTGTAGCATGCAAAAAATTTGTGCTTATTTAATTAAATGACTCGTCAGTTTTGTCTACGAGTTTATACATAATAAATAGGTACACGGTTTATATATTTTTTTAATTGTGTTTCTATATTACCTATATTTTAAAATATCTGAATTCAAGAAAACTTATGCTATTAAGCGATCCGACAATTTTTTACATAAATATTATTAATAGTTATATTACGGAATTTCTTAAATGTGTAAAATATCTAAGTAATATTGTTCAGTAATATGAATCAAAATTGTAGTACTTTGGATAGTTTCTAATATAATATACAATAGATACTACAATAAACCAGAGATAAATTTTTTTAAGCAATTATAACTCTTATAAAACTATTATTACTTTGTTAAATCTTTTTTATAATTAAAATATTTTCATAAGAAGTGCTTACTTTCGTTGAGCTAAGCGTCTACTTTTTCTCTTTTCACTATCATATTTTTTATTAACACGACCCATATTTAACACAAAAATTACTAGTCTTTAAACTTTACAATATAAACTATAAAAATGAAAGCACCTTTACGATCGTTTACTAAAACATACAAAAAGATCCGATTCCGACTCTGTAGGAAAGGCATACCCCACTTTTCTTACAATTTAAAATAGACTTCACGTAGTTATGCCGTGGAGCGTTTAAAAATTGGGATATGGTACATATCTCAACTCTGACGGTTAAAATTTTGCACCTACACTCTTAATCCTTATTTGTTAGAATGGCTCTTTTTGTAACATATCTTCTTTTGTTTTTGCAATATCATAAATTTAAATGTCCTAATTATTTATTATTCTAATAGGAAAAATTATAAAATTTATTGTACTAGCCCTTACTCTATGAATGTCCAGCTTATTATAATAATAAACAACACAGTTGACAGTTTTAAAATTTAAATTAACAAATATTAATGTTATAAAATATTTTACCTACGACCACCCCTCTAAACCGTCAATAACACACAATCTACAACCTATATGTAATGTATTTCTTTACGCACGGTAAAATAAACGCACGGCTTCCCTAGCAACCACTTAGCAACAATAGACGTCACTATTTTATTCAAAATTTCCTATTTACATATTTGAAGGTGAATTTTATACTACATACAAATGGCAGATAACATTTATTAGATATAAGATTGCATTTAATATGTATATTTAGAGTTATTTGAAACTATAATTTCACTTCAGTTTCTATATGAAACCGTTTTAATTATTAAGAATGCAGTAAATGTTAATATTACGTGAGAAATCGATAGGTAACACTAAATTAATCACTCAAAAAAGACGAAAATGAGTTTTACCACAATAAGTACATTAAACCGACATATTTAAAATCTTTTACACATTGAGCGTCTGCGCATGCGCATGCACACACGTTATTATTTATTAAAAAACTATTATCAAAAAACATCCCATTTTTTATTGTTCTTCTATAACTTATTTGTATGCGTGAAGTTTTATACAATTATTAAAAAGTGTCAAGTGATAGTGAAATGAATTTAACTCCACCCAATATAACTAAAGTTAAGTATTTAACCATTATACAATAAAATGATTAAAAAAATCTATTGTTGCTCTTGTTTAATTATTATTAACAAAAAGATTATGAATGTAATGATTATTAATGCTATAATAGTATATTAAACAACGCATTTCATATGGAATTCTGTTATGACACGAGTTCAAGTTTAAGAACGAGTGTCACAACAGCCATATGAAATAAGTTGTTTATAATATTTTTTATATTTTGCCCTTTTTACCATTTATAAATTAATTTTTTATTTTTATGTAATTACGAAAATTTTTATTTTAAGAAGTATGTCGGTAGCACTGTGTAATTTATAAAATTTGACAGTTGTGACATTTAAATTATCAAATGTTAATGTTTTAAAATATTTTAAAATGAATAATATACCAATAATAATATATTATATAAGTAAAATATTATATTCATATTCACAGATACTTTCTTAAAGAACAATATAAAATTAATAAATTGCTATTAGCCACAAATGTCATTGTCAATAGTCTTGCCTTTAGATACTTCACTCATGTCGCCAACCATTTAAAACAAAAATTTGCGTGCGTAAAAGTTACATTACGATACGCATATGCGTTTTATAATGAAGATTTTTATAAGTGCAAAATATAAAAAGCATTTTACGAACTCACGGAATTACGCACTCGCCGCTACGCGGCATCGTTCGCAACTATTCCATTCGTGCGTAAAATGCTATTTACCACACACGTTACGTAATATACTATTACAATGAACAATACACCAATAATGTTGTGCGAGTACGCCCCTGGCGCTATGACCAGACGCGAAGGAAACAGAGTCTTCGAGAATATACGGCGCCCGATGAGCGAAGCATCTAGACTCGATACGATCGAGAATAGACTGGAGTTCTGGAGTATGCTGGAACAATACTTACCTATATATTAAGGACCGATTTGAATATTTTAGTTAGTTAGTAGTATGTTGTTAGGTAAATGCGAATAGAAATATTGTATTACATAAATTAAAGTATTGTAAATAAATTGTGTTATATAAATTAAACAGTGTTAGTGATTTAAATAGTATAAAAATAAATTAAAAAGACTAGTAAAAATAAATAAACGTTACATTGGTGTCAGAAGTGGGATATTGTAAATAAATAAGGTAAAAAAATAAATAAATAAATATGTCGAAAAAACTTTCTGACTTGAAAGTGACAGAATTGCGTCAAGAGCTGGAGGATCGTGAATTGGAAACAACAGGAAGGAAGACCGAGTTGTTGGAGCGACTTAAGCAAGCATTGGAAAATGATGGTTTAGATCCAGAAAATCATATTTTTGTAGACGACTCTTCTGCTACAATTATTTCTTCATTAAATAAAGTTTCTACTGAAATTTCTTCTCTGGAAAATAAAGTTTCTTCCGATATGTCTTCTTTGAAGAGTGATATCTCTTCCGACATGTCTTCTTTGAAGAGTGATATTTCTTCCGAAATGTCTTGTTTAAAAAATGATATTTCTTGCGATATGTCTTCCTTGAAAAATGATATTTCTTCTTTAGAAAACAAAGTTTCTACTGATATGTCTTCTTTAAAAAATGATATTTCGTCTTTGGAAAATAAAGTTTCTTCTGACATTTCTTCTTTGGAAAATAAAGTTTCTTCTGACATTTCTTCTTTGGAAAACAAAGTTTCTTTGGATATTTCCTCTATGGAAAATAAAATGTCTTCATTTGAAAAAAAAATTGAAGAGAAAATAAGAGAAATGGAAAAGCAAATGGAAGAGATGGAAAAAGGAGGTAAAGAAGATATGGAAGATTTAGGAGAGGAAAACGAGAACGAAATAAGAAGCTACAAAGTGGAGTGGAAACCGAAATTGGAAGGCAGCGAAAGTTCCGTTCGTGTTAAGGCCCCAACCTTTGACGGAAAGATGTCTTGGGAAAATTATCTCAAACAGTTCGAAACAGCTGCAAGAGCGAACGGATGGTCTCAAAAAGAGAAGGCAATAAACCTCACCATCGCTCTGAGAGGAGACGCTTTGGATGTTCTTCAGACCATACCAGTAGAGGACACAGACGATTTTGAGCAACTGAAGAAAAGCTTGAACATGCGATATGGTCACGAACACTTGGAGAACTTGCACCGATCGCAGTTAAAGACTCGAAAACAGAAGCGAGAGGAGACACTTCAAGAGTACGAAGTAGATATTGCCAGATTGGTAAGATTTGCTTACCCTTCAGCTCCAGAACAAATGATGGAATGTTTAGCTGTTGAAGCATTTCTTGATGGACTTCGTGACCACGAAATGGCAAAGACACTCCGTTTAGCCCACCACAAAACATTAGTGGACATCTTGTCTGCCGCGCTTGAGTATGAAGCGGCTTCGAAAGCTTGTGGAGGATACAGTAAAGTAAGGTCCGTAACGGAAGAGGAAGATGAAAATAAGTTAGACCAATTAGTAAACATGATGAAGAACTTTACTGATAAGAAAAAGAAGAAGACCATCAGGTGCTGGAATTGTGGTGAAATAGGACATGTTCGCAATTCATGTAAACGCCCTGAGGTCACTACGAATCAAGAAACTACTCCACAGGAAAACTAAAACGGGTCGGCCTAGAGGGGGCAGCTTCGACCCGGAACGTTTCCAAAGACCCTCTCATATTAATAGCCTCTTTGAAATGCCGCGACGACAGTGTATATGTAGACGGTGAAGTCAACGGTAAAAAGTATACACTATTGGTGGATACTGGAGCGACCAGAACGATTATACGGCCAACAACTATAAATAGCCGTAAGAAGCTTTTACCAACAAGGCTACGACTGCGAACTGCCACAGGTGATAGAGCTAACATCCTTGGAGAAGTCCAGGTTCAAATAGGAATTGGCTCAGAAAAGTTCTCGCATACTGTTATTGTCGCTGATATTGAGGAAGATGTTATATTAGGAATGGATGTGATGAACTTACATGGTTTCCAACTGGATTTCAAGAACAGAGTTATCAAAGTCGGTTCTGAAGAAATATTCCTTCATCCATATGAGGACAAAACTGTGCCAGCCGTTGTCCAGGAGGATACTGTGGTACCTGGTAGAAGCGAAACGATCATAGTGGCCAGACTGCAAGGAACTATTGACGAAGGAATACCTGTGATGATGGAACCATGGAACCATGATGAGGAGGTCGGTCGAGGAATTTTGATAGGAAAAGGATTGGTCACTTCTGCTAAAGAAATTCCAGTACGAGTTATAAATGTCAATGATCACCCAATTACGATCAAGAAAGAGACCAAAGTTGGAACCTCCGTACCAGTAACATCTATAATTCGACAGACAACTATTCCCGATAATTCCAACGATAATTTTGAACAAATGGTGGCCGTTGCTGGTACATCTTTAAACCGAGAAGAGAAAAGAAAAATGAAAGATTTTCTTCATCGGTATCGCAACATTTTTGTACCAAAGGGAGGTAAGACAGGACGTACCTCTGCTGTAAAACATAAAATCGACACGGGTGATGCCAAGCCAATTCGTCAATCAGCTAGAAGATTACCACAGGCGAAGAGGCAAGAAGCTGAAAGGATTGTCCGAGAAATGGAAGAAGATGGAGTGATAGAACCTTCTACCAGTCCATGGGTCTCTCCGGTAGTCTTGGTCAAGAAAAAGGATGGAACTACGAGGTTCTGTGTAGACTACCGTCAGTTGAACAATGTTACCAAGAAGGACAGTTATCCTCTGCCTCGAATCGACGATACCTTGGACACTCTAGCTGGAAGTAAATTATTTTCTACCTTAGATTTGAAGTCTGGTTATTGGCAGGTAGAAATGGACCCAAGAGACAAAGAAAAGACAGCCTTTACCACCGGTTCTGGATTATTTCAGTTCAATGTCATGCCATTCGGACTATGTAATGCTCCTGCGACATTTGAAAGGCTGATGGAGAACGTATTAAGAGGGTTGTCTTGGAAAACGTGCCTGGTCTACTTAGACGACATCATAGTCTTGGGGGAGACATTCGAAGAACATCTGAAAAACTTAGAAGATGTTTTTAAAAGACTTCAAGCTGCCCAACTGATGCTGAATCCAAAGAAATGTCAGTTATTCCAAGACAAAGTTAATTATCTGGGTCATATTGTCAGCAAGGAAGGCGTGTCTGTAGATAAGGACAAGGTTTCTTCTATCAAACAATGGCCACAACCAACTGATAAACATCAAATAAGAAGTTTTCTTGGTCTATGTACATACTATCGCAGATTTATCAGAAAGTTTTCAGACATTGCTAAGCCATTAACACGCCTTACAGAGGAAACGAGAGAGTTCTGCTGGGATGAAAACTGTCAAACGGCTTTTGAAGCTCTGAAGAAGCATTTAACCGCAGCACCGATATTAGGCTACCCACAACCGGAAGGAGAATTTATTTTGGATACAGATGCCAGTAATGTCGGAATTGGAGGAGTCCTTTCACAGATTCAAGATGGACAAGAGAGAGTCCTGGGTTATTTTAGTAAAGTGCTCTCCAAACCTGAACGGAATTACTGCGTTACGAGAAGAGAACTTCTGGCAGTTGTGAAATCGGTGGAACACTTCTACCAATATCTTTATGGAAGAAAATTCTTAATCCGGACGGACCATGCAGCCCTAAAATGGCTAATGCAGTTTAAGAACCCTGAAGGTCAAATTGCCAGGTGGATCGAACGACTCCAAGAGTACGACTTTAGGATCGAACATCGAGCTGGGATAAGTCACAGAAATGCAGACTCCCTTTCCAGAAGGCCGTGCCCAGACGAGTGTTCTCACTGCAGTAAGACAGAATTAAAAGAAACTGCAATACTACGAACAACTGTAGTTAACGACGACTGGGCACCTACTAGAATTAAAGAAGAACAAGATAATGATCCTGTTTTAAAGAAAATGAGAGAATGGAAGATAGAAGATCGTCGACCTACTTGGCAAGAAGTGTCAAAATTCTCTACAGTCCTTAAATCATATTGGGCTCAGTGGGAGTCTTTCATTTTGGAAGGCGATTTATTAAAGAGAATAATTGAAAATGATGACGGTTCCGTTAACAGAAAGCAATTAGTTATACCAAAGAGTAGAGTAGCCGAAGTACTACGACAGTTACACGACAGTCCATCAGGAGGTCATCTTGGTGTCAAGAAAACCCTGCAGAGAGTTCGTGAAAGGTTTTATTGGATGAATAGTTCCGATGATGTTAAGGACTGGTGTAAGAAGTGTACCATCTGTGCTGCTAGTAATGGACCTCAGAAAGAGGAAAGGCTCCCATGAAACAATATAACGTTGGTAGCCCATTTGAGAGAATTGCTTTAGATATTGCTGGACCGTTCCCCACTACTGAGAATAAGAACAAATACATGTTGGTGGTAATGGATTATTTTACGAAGTGGGTTGAAGTCTACGCCATTCCAAATCAAGAGGCAGCAACTGTCGCAGACGTGCTAGTGAAGGAGTTTATTTGCCGATATGGAGTGCCCTTGGAGATTCACAGTGACCAAGGAAGGAACTTCGAAAGTCAACTCTTTCAAGGAATTTGCGACAATTTAGGAATGAAGAAAACAAGAACTACAGCATTGCACCCACAATCAGATGGAATGGTAGAACGCATGAATAAAACCATTGGCAAATATCTATCAAAAGTAGTATCCAATCACCAAAGAGACTGGGACCAGTATATTTCGCTCTTTGCAATGGCTTATCGATCCGCCGTCAATGAATCAACAGGTCAAACACCAGCAAAAGTCTTGTTTGGACGCGAGATGAGGTTACCATGCGACCTCGAGTTTGGATGCCGACCTGGAGAGGATATAGCTGGAGAAGACTATGTAATCCAGTTACGTAGAAAAATGGACGACATGCATGATTTGGTTCGCTCCCATCTCCAAGTTGCCAGTGACAGGATGAAGAAACGGTATGATACCCAAGCTATAGAAGGATGTTTCCAAGAAGATGACAAAGTCTGGCTCCATAACCCGAAAAGACGGAAGGGGTACTCACCAAAGTTACAACAATCTTGGGAGGGTCCATACATCATCAAGAAAAGAATCAATGACGTCATATACCGTATAATAAAGACCCCGAATGGAAAACCTAAGGTAGTACACCGAAACCGACTGGCGAAATTTGAAGGAGATCATGACCAGGAAGAAGAAGTCGTAAATCAAGTCCAAGATACACCCGACCTTGCTTTCGAAGAATTTATGGGTGCATATGGAGGTACTGGGAAAGCTAGATACGGCGTGACTATTGAGAGACAGCAAGACCTGTTCACACTTCCTGATGACTACTCATTGGCCCATAGCGTTTCCGCCACTATTAGCGACGGCCGAGGATTAGCGTCTGTCTTTCGAAGGAAGTTTGGTCGATTGTCAGAACTTCGAAATCAGTTACCAGCCACTGGGAAGGCTTTGATACTTAGAGATGACTCCCGTTGCCTCTTCTATCTGATTACCAAGAATACCTACCAAGACCAGCCCACTTATCGAAATATATGGGAATCATTACTTAACTTGAGAGAGCACATATTGGAGTCCAACATACAGAAGCTAGCCATGCCAAAAATAGAGTGCAACTCATTGGATTGGAGGGTCATCCGAAATATGGTGGAAGTAATCTTTCAAGATACCGAAGTCCAAGTGTTGGTATGCAGCCATTCGCCCCGTGTCCAGCTGACATCAAAGACCATTCCATGTTATTTCCATGCAACTGGAAATTGTAGACGAGGATTCAGTTGCAAGTATCTCCATCCAGTCTCATTTCCGTAAAAGTTCCAGGAGGAACTATCTCTTAAGGAGGGGGCAATGTTGTGCGAGTACGCCCCTGGCGCTATGACCAGACGCGAAGGAAACAGAGTCTTCGAGAATATACGGCGCCCGATGAGCGAAGCATCTAGACTCGATACGATCGAGAATAGACTGGAGTTCTGGAGTATGCTGGAACAATACTTACCTATATATTAAGGACCGATTTGAATATTTTAGTTAGTTAGTAGTATGTTGTTAGGTAAATGCGAATAGAAATATTGTATTACATAAATTAAAGTATTGTAAATAAATTGTGTTATATAAATTAAACAGTGTTAGTGATTTAAATAGTATAAAAATAAATTAAAAAGACTAGTAAAAATAAATAAACGTTACAATAATAATATATTATATAAGAAGAAGATGATATTCATATTCACAAATACTTTTTTAAAGAACAATATGAAATTAATAAATTGCTATTAGCCACAAATGTCATTGTCAATAGTCTTGTCATTAGATACTTCACTAATGTTCCCAACCATTTAAAACAAAAATATGCGTACGTAAAAGTTACATTACGTTGCAAAATATAAAAACATCATATATATTATTAAAATATTTCTATACAATATAAAGAATAATATCTAGTAAACATCTGCAAATCTCAATTTCAGATAAAAACACAATATAATCTTAGTAGAATATTGATATGACTAAAAATAAAAATAAAAAATATAAAAGATTATGGTATATTCAAACTCAAATGTTCAAATTGTAATACTGTATACGTAGGTCAAACGATGAGATATTTTGAGGTTATGTAAAATAAATACTGTACATGTGTGCCAGATAGCAAGAATTAGATTTCCTTGAAGAACTGGAAATTTAGTGTTCTATTAGATCAGCAATTAGTTGTCAATGACCAGAAAAGTGTTGAAATTTCTTAATTTTAAAACGGTTTACTTTGATTGCGGTTTTAAACAGTGGCGAATCATGTAAATAGAATTTGGGTAGACATAGACCCATTGATCATCAAGACCCCATAATAGTCTACCGCCATTATAAAAAAACTTTGGTCTTTTTTGACTAACCTATCCTAACCTAACCTAACTTTGGTCTTTTTTGACTATTTTTAATAGAAAGCGTCTAATTTAACACCATGACGATTGACATGGAATTAACAGAATGTGTGCTGCTTATATTATCATAAAGGATGTAAAAACACTAAATGCTTCGATCGGAGTTATTTAATTGATAACACATAAATGTAAAATAATTAATTTATTATTTCCCACAAAAGAAATGTAAGAAAATTAAATTTTTTAGTGTACATCACGGTTAGTTCAGAGATATTACGCCTAATATTAATTAATTTATTTAATTATTATTTAATTATTAATTAATTAATTTAATATGAAGTTTTGGTAAGTTTGGATAGACTAAAATAAACGTTAATAACATAACAAGTGGTATACTCGGTTAAAAAGAAGAATACAAGATTTTTCTTTAATTTACAGTTGAATTTTTGTTTTGCAAAATGCCAGCAATTAGACGTAGGCAGTTTTATGTCTCCTGTCGAAATACCAACAAAACTATTTATATATGAGCAAGTAAAAAACCAAGAATATTGTATATCAAAAAGCTTTAAAATTATAGACACACTTTTTTATTAATTATACCAATTCGAATTCAATATTCAAGGTTAAGTCAGGACCTCGGTCAGGACAACGTCTGTTGAGTCAGTTATTACCTAATAACTCACAACGGCGTTTACTTAAGGAAAAACCCAAAACTCTAATATAAATAATTATTACTAATACAGTACAAGTACAAGGCACAAAAAATGTCTCTTTATACGAGTACCGAAAACCGTTTAAACTACCACTACACCAGCACACACTTTTATCTGCCTGACGCGCATTTCGTTAACCAAGTTATCTTCTTCAGAGACCGAAGGTAAACTGTACTAAACGAGTACTAAACAGAGTTCCGCGAAAAAGGCGTGAAAAAGCAAATCACTTTGTAGACACAATAATATAATAAACCAACCAAAAAGAATAGTAAACAACTAAACGGTTGAATGAAACTTCCAATATTTATTCAAAATTACGTTTTAAATTCAATGACAGCTGCTTCGCTAAAAACTAGCATCGTCAGATTGACATATTAACATAATAGTGGAAGTTTTATTCAACCGTTTAGTTGTTTACTGTTCTTAATAAAATGGACTTTCACATAGTAAGGGTTAGTACAATAAATTTTATTAAACCAAACTAATACTGCCGACCTACCCGCCCAATGCATAACGATATTATTAATATGGTCTCATTGCCTAGACAAATCAGCACTCGTCTTTCGCTTAGATATATTTCAAAATATTTTTTATGCCGGAACGGAGAAACTTGTTTATTCAGTAGATTTTCCTTCCAGTTTTCGCCAAATTAATTGTTTGTTATTTTGTGTTATTAAATCTTAATTTTAAAGATTCGCAGTAATTTATTGTAAGAAAATTGTATAATCCATGAGTGTTTGTTTTATTTTTAGAAATTTTTGGGTAGACATTGTCTACCTTGTCTATGCTCTCAAGCTTAGCCACTGCATATTTGCTTGGATAAATTTAAATGTGTCACAAATAAATCACGTAACTATAAAGATCAACAAGTTACAGTCTTTTTCTGGTTTTTCTAGATAATTGTACAGTTATGTTAATCCTAGAGAAAAATGTATATCTAGGATAACTCTTGGTGCTAATATTACCTAGGATTCAATATTGTTATGTATAATTCTTTCAATATTCGAGCTAGTCTACGTACTACTAATTCAAAATCACATGGTTGCCTCATAAAATAAATTTAACTTATATTTGTCAATATATTAAAATAGTAGATTATATCACTAGGAGTAGAAGTGACTATTTTTGTGTTGAGTCCTTAGTTTGCAGTCGAAGCAAGGCTGCAATCAGGACGAAACACAAAAAGAACGTTCTACTGCGTGTAATATATACTATTTTTTCTTCAAGCGTGTAAAATAAATAAAAATTAAACAAATATCTTTACCTATCTTAAACAACAAACTTTAGTTCTCACTGAAATAGTTGTCGCCATCTTACTTTTTTTTACAGTTGTCAAAGTAGTTGGTATTCGCGTATTGGAAAATAATATGCAATAACAATAACGTAACTATTGTTTAATGCATATTTTTTTTAATTTGGATAATTGAAAAATATTAATTAAATATTTTGTATAAATATTGATCAATAAATCAGTATTATTTAAAAAATTTAAATGAACCTTACTTTGTGACGTCATAGACTCCGCCCATAATTTACTTAATCTCCCATGGCCTTTTAAAGACTTTATCTCCCAGTAATCAATAAAGACGTACTTTTACTACGTATATACATGCACATAAAGATGCATTTATTCACCGCTTGAAGAAAAAAGTTATTTTATTAAACTATCTGTTTATTCTGCATTCCTACTGTTTTTTCTCTTTTTCTCTGATAATAAAACTATTTTTTTATAATTTTTATAAATGAGTTTCTGACTACCTACTGTTTAATTATTATTACTATCATGACCACATTCACAAAAATTAAACTATTATGGAAGAAAAATAGATAGTTTTAAACATTTATCTTGATGGCGTACTTCAATAAATCAAATTTCAAAAACTTTTCTGCTTTTCTCGCTTGTAACTAAAAGCCGTATAATTCTTGATCCACCAGTTGGTGCGCTAGTCTTTTATATTAATTTGTTCGGAATACACCGGTAAACATGACACCTGGTTAATGGTCACGTGGCAGCACTCTAAAGCACACGCCTAAAGCCAGTTTGTCTCGCGTTGTTCCTATTCATCGAGTATAATCAGCAACTGCCTCTTTATGGCATTTTGTTTTCTGACCCGACAATCTATCGTTTCCCGCCGGCTGTTCCTCTTCGTTCTCTTTTCAGAGGCGTAAATAAAAAGTCTAAAAAAGGGAATTCTACTGTACAATAAATTAAGTGTACCTACTAACAATCAGTAGTAGTTAATAATTAACTTTTTGACTTACTAAAAATATACATATTTATTTTTTTGTTTGTTTTCTAATAATTAGTACAAAAATATTATAAGGTAAGGTTTTTTTTTATTTGTACCACTGCCTATACAGATTTCAAGAATAGAAATTGGGCTGACATGACACTGTAACCTTTGCAGACCAATTGAGCTGCCTTTTTGAATTATAAAGCATCTTGTCTAGCTCTACCCTTTCTGCCTTCTATATATCATATATTCTTCTTACTTCATGTTTATCCTCTCCCAGTTTTAGGAGTAGTTCTGCAGTGAAGTTTGCTGCATGTCCCTGTCTATGCCTAAGTGTACCTTTCCACCATTCAAAAGACTTTTTTTGCACCCATTTGCTGATGGCTGCTTTTGTGTGTGTCACTGTCTCAATCGTACCGCAGCAATATCTAGGCAATATGTACCATCTAGACGCGTTCATCTATACTATACTGTTGAGCCAGCAACCGAAAAGTTTTAATATATTTAATTGATTAAGCAATAGTTTGGGCAGCTTATAACCATAAATTCTTTTTAGGTTAGGTCTTACGATTTGGTTTAAAACTTGTCCAGGAGTCTATGTGAAGCAGAACATTCCACCAACTCCTGTCATTCTGACTGGACCTCATCGCTATTTCGCGTTACAAGCTGTTCTCCCTTTCTCCCCTTTAATTCTGCGGGGAACCTCTTTCTTCTATCCAATGGAACTTTTCTGTCTTTATTGCCGTGTCTTTGGCGGTTGTGATTTTGTCGGCGAAGCTCATGCAAAAACCATCCTACCGCATGTGGTAAGAAGAGCTTTACTTACTTTGGAGCTGTCCCCAATAGAATTCCGGCTTTTATAAAAATTTGGATTGTCCGACACTTTTTTGTGTTTTTTATTATTTTTTAAAGCTCCTCGGCCATCCGTGTACTTGCCAAGGTCATGTTCGGTCTTAAATAGGCTACTTTTATGTCACCATAAGTTGTTTTCACAAGTAATGTTGCTTTCATAGTAAGGAGCCCGTCCGGGATATTTTTCAAGCAATGGTCCAGCTCCTTTTTAACTAGGTTCGTTGTACATTTGGATCTTCCATTTAGATCGTTTCTATAGATATCGTAGCCTGGCCGTGTGAACCGATAGTTGGCATCTGGCAATCTCGTTTCCTGGAGTGCAAATATATCAAAATCTTTTTCCAGGATTTTAGCCATAGTATTCTGATTTTTTCTTAGTCCTTCAGTGTTCCATATTTATTTGATCGGGATTAAGGTGTGTTGTCATCTATCTTTTCGAGGAGAATTGGAAAATCTCTTTTAAAACTTTTCATTGAATTCAGTCATCATTTTCATAATTGTTTCGATGTCGAGGGTTTGTCCTACTGGATATCCTTTGGGTACCTTGCTTAGCCTTGGTTTTGTTTTTGTTGATCCTTGGGTTGTTGTTGCTGGTCCTCTGGTTGTTGGTTTCTGCTGTTTTTGCGCCCTCGTTAGTTTGCGGGGTGATTCCATCCACAGTTTTTGCAGTTAACGGGCTTATTTTTCCCCCAACAGGTTATCGTTTGCTCTGTGTGCTCATGCACACTTTACGCAGCTCAGTTCCATGTGGCATGTACTTTACCCATGGTTGAAGCCCTAGCTGTTTACATCGACTTTTCTGTTATGGATTTATTGCTACCATGAACAGGGGTAGGGGGTTCTTCTCCGCCGTTTTTTCTTTTAGCTGCCACACTCTTATTGGAGGGGTGCAGCTTCTTTCAACTCAGCTATTATTTTTTCTTGGTCTGAGTTAACTGTATGTCTTTCGATGAGTGGCTTTGTTTCTTATACTTAGTCGAAGGTGTGGACATATACACCGTTGCATAAAGCGTATCTGTGCATAATTCCTTACTCGTACCGTTACAAAATAGATAGTAAAAAAATTCAATAACTTGCCTACATTATTTATAATTAATTACAAAACCGAATAGCAGGTAACAAAAATGGGGAACAGAAGTTCTAAGAAGATTTGGAAAAGGATTGGAAAAACAAAGAAATGAATAAAACTTGTTAAAGTTTCTGAACATTTCTTGCTACCACACCGTTTTAATAAAGCAAAAAAAGACACCTGGTATAAGATAGTTTAATTGATTTATGAAATAAATATCGCCCGCAGAATATACGCACCTTGATTAGCTGGAACTTAAGACATCTTCACAGAACAAGAAATCAATCAATCTGGACGGTGTTGATGGATTCGGTTCCGGCAGGTGATAGATTAAAATGTGTAAATTTTAATCCCTTTATCTATAGGCGTATTGGGTTCCAATGGTACTTAACTACCTGATGAATTTAAACATTTTAAAAATGAATATAAATATTATTTTAAGTAAAAAAGGAGCACAAATGTTAGTGATAAATAACTTTAAATATAGTTTTCAAAAGTGGAGGAAGGCGTTGGATATGTACAAATAAAAAGTGTAAATCATATATACTTAGTTTGGGTGAATCGAGAGATATAACTTTGACAAAACATATTGAAGAGCATTGTCATAGCGCAAATATAAAAACATTGAATCGCCAAATTGTAAGCTCTTCTTGCAAACGCAAGGCAGTTGAAGACTTGTCCGAAAAGCCTGCAAAAATTATTCGTCGTGTACTTCAAGAGAATCTGCCATCAACCATTACAAAAAATGAGGTAGCAAATATTTTTTAGGTTAGGTTAGGAATTTTTAAATCCTAAAATGTATACCTACAATAATATTTCAATGTAATAAATTTATCAAATTGTTAAATTAGTTTTATTACCTGTTTTTCATTTGGTTTAACAACAGGTGGCTGGGACCGAATCCGTATATTATTATTCAGGTAGGACAAAAGTTCGGGACCCAATAAGCACGTTATTTTTGAATTACCTGCTACTTGGGACCCAATAAGCATATGCCCAATCTGGATGTTGGACAGTGGAAGCAGGTCACACCAGAGTCAGTCTTCATATCGAATAAAACCTTTCTGTATGTTTCAAACAAACAAAGGATAACCGGATAACCGCGAAAAGACGAAAAAAACCTGTCACAGATGTTATTATTGTCTGATAAACGATTAACAAAATTTTTATTCTGGCTCGGGGTTTAGAGGTTGTCTTTACGTCAAACATTTAACTTTTTGCATTTAATAATAATAATAAGCTTTATTGTCGATTTTTTTTTTAATTTGTGGAAAACTCTGTTTTAAAAAAAAGCAAATCACATAGAACAAACAGTAATACAATAGTATCTACAAGTAATAAAACATAAAACATACAAACAAACAAAACTTCACAATATAAACATTGCGAAAGGTCAGTTAATAAAATAAATGTATACTTTATGTATACATTATACAATGAGAAAAATAAATAATATAAAACAATTTAAGATTTTAATTTAGTCAAAGTAACAACAAAATAAATAAATATCATAAACCTTCCAGTGCGTGAGATGGTCCCGAATATTTTATGTAAAAAAGTAGTCAACTGCATACCTCTCTACCAAGTATAATTTTAAAGCGTTACGAAAGGCGTTTATTGATGAAATGGGCTTTATTTCAAAGGGTAGATTGTTGTGCATTTTCTTAGCGTTATAAAAAATAGAGCTTTTGATTAGTTTCGTGCGTGGTTTTGGTAAATAAAGGTCATACTCTCCACTTCTAAGAGAGTAGTTATGAGGTGGTCTGTCTGAGACTCGGTCTGAGACTTCAGTTAAATGTTTCCGAATTTAGAAAATGGATTCAAAGATAAATAGGGATGGAAGTGTTAATATTTTATGTTTTTTAAAGAATTCCCTATAGTGAGTTTTTATTATACATTAGTAGAAAAGAAAGATAACTTCCTTCAATAAGATTTCTTTCAAATAATAATATTTGTGATTAAAAAAAAATACATCGGCACCATTGGTACAACCTTGGACATCTAGTGCGTAAGACATATATTTTTTTAAATGCCCCCTTTTTATTACGTGGTATTGAAATAAATTTTATAATGTATTTAAATGGTCTCAAAATGCCATAATAGTTTAATTATTATTGGTCATTTGTTTTAGTCACGTAATTTTTAGTGTTTAAAGAAAATAGTACATGGAAATTTTACTAAATATACGGACGTTTTACAATATATGTCATTAAACAGTAATTTTCTCTGCAGGAAGAAAATTTATGATTCCTAGGTGTATATAGCGTTTCGAGAAGCATTTTAAATTTGCATTTTCAAGCGAATTCGCCATAGAATGAAGTCTTTGTAAAGATCTATATCTAATTTACATGTAGTGCTGATAAATGCAGGTACGTCTTATTTTATCGAAAGCGACTTCATAAATACTTTGACGTGTTAACGTACTTTTAATCTCAACTTACTCCAAATTAAGTTTTTAGAATTTTCTGTAAACAACATAAAAGATAAAAGAATAGGAAATACTAACAAAATTCAAAATAAGTACTAAAAAGGTCTGTTTACCCTGATTTTTTTAATTATTAAAAACTAAAAATAATCAAATGTACCATTTCCAAACAATAGCAAAGCAAAAAAGCTCAATCTACTAATTTCAAATCTTAAGTCAGTAATTCTATTCAATAATAATGTTTTTTTTTCATTTTTTAACTTTCTGCAGGTATTTGTTTAATAATTTTTTTTTAATATTTCGTTTTCTTTCATATAGTACTGGATGGTCCTCCAACTTACATAGGTCAAACCAACCGTCGAATCCAAATCAAAATTTCTGAACATTCACTATCCGTAAAACATTTAGACTGAAACACTGCTCTAGCCCAATATAAAATTCAAACAGTCATACTATTGACTTCCCTAATACCCGAACCTTAGCCAATATTCGTTCCTAAAAACCTCGATTAATTAGAGAAGCAATAGAAATCGAAAAGCGCCCATACTCTAGCAACAAACGGGATGACGGACAACGATTACCACCAACATGAAAACCTCCAATTACCCGCCAACAATCATTCCCGCCTTCGGTTTCCCCTCCCTCCAACGCTCCTAAGCAAATAATTATTTGGAAGAAAACAATACAAGAAATAAATTTCGACATTATTGTGTCTCATCAGTACGAGGTAAGTAGTTCTTCTCGTCCCGTAGAGAAGGATGCAGAATGATTCTTTTACGCCAATATATAAACCGTGAACCGACGATTCCATGATAAAGTCGTAAAAGCGCCATCCTACCATTAATTTGCAAACCAACAGATCAAAGGTAACTGTAATCAGAAGAAAACAATACAAGAAATAAATTTCTATAAGGTGCAGCCAATAAAAAAACTGAAAAAGTGGAAAATTGTTTCCACCTGCACCCAGGGTAAGGAAACTTAACAGTTTCTATACCAAGCTTGACCGTTTTCTATCAAAAAAACAACTACTTCCTGGGCTATATGCCCCAACGGACATTGAATTACATTCCAATAGAAAACGTGATGGCGATAGAGACGGTTGCAAGTATCGACGAAGTCGGTCGCCATCACGATAGAGACGGTTGCAAGTATCGACGAAGTCGGTCGCCATCACATTTTCTATTGGAATGTACTTCAATGTCCGTTGGGGCATATAGCACAGGAAGTAGTTGTTTTTTTGATAGAAAACGGTCAAGCATGGTATAGAAACTGTTAAGTTTCCTTACCCTGGGTGCAGGTGGAAACAATTTTTCACTTTTTAAGTTTTTTTAAATAATTATTTTTTTAATTAGCCCATTCGCGTCAGTATGGCGAGCTGTAGGTTACACCAGAGAAGTATGGCATGACACTACCGCCTCTTTTTTTATTGTACTATCTAAAAATACTAGGATTTTTGTGAAACAAATAGTTTGATACTCGTAATTGATATGACTTATGCCCACGCGAATGGGCCGCAGGTGCCAGCGCCATGGCCATTATTTTTCTTTTTTAATTGTGTAATAAGACCACTGACGAACCCCCATATTGGAACAAAGGACTATAAAAGACAAAAGATTTTAAAGCTTCTAGATTACTTATTTCACTCAAAAATACCTGTATGTACGTACTACTTTGAAAAATATCTTTAAAATGTAACTTATATTATTTCACTAAGTTAATTATTGGATGTGAAATTTGAAATTCAATTACATTTTTTTACCACCATTATTTCAACTTATAAATGATTTTCCTAGATCATTATTTGAAAAACAATATGCAGTTATCAACCTTTATAAAGAGGTCGACGATTATATCCATTAAATACGCTTGTCATGAAATTCTTCCATATAATTTACCTTTTTTAATTTTACGTTGCGGACAATAATTAAGTGATAAGAAATGGATAAAAAATTAGATATTGCGTGTCTATTATTTGGTAAATCCATTAGGTAATATTATTTCCATTATTTACGTTCATTGACATGGTAGTAGGTACTGAAAATATGTTTTCATTATCTCGTTACACACTTTTCAGTCCTAACAAAAGTAGTAGATTTACATTTTTGTACTTTTGACTTCAACATTAGTAAAGGGTAGGCCATGCTTTCCATAATTTAAGGTGATATTATATTATTTCAATTTACCTAACTGTTTAAACAATAATTTGTATTTTCATATTATTATTCATGTTTATTATTTTAATATGGTTTGACATTTGATTGTAACCTGTTCTATTCTCTGTATTATCAGTTTGTTATTGTAATCAATTTGTAAGGAAGTGTATTGAATGTTTAACTTGATATTGTACTTTTAAAATCCTCTGTCTATTCTTTTGTAATTCTTTCAGCCTGATGATGGTCCTATAGGACCGAAACTAGTTGTAAAACAGTTGTGGGATAGACTTGGAGTTTCCTTTGAACCCTTTAAAATTAATTAATCCATGAAACATATTTGCAATTTCTTCTATAAATTGACGCCGGTCAAATGGATTTGATGACCATTTAGAAATTCAGATGCTTGAATAAATTACGATTAAGTATTAAACAGCAATTTTTATACGACCTCCACAACAATTTGCTACGCAATCGTATACCCATAAAAGTTCAAAAGAAACACCTGGTTTCTAGTGAACGATACAATCTCGTATATAAGAAATAGCTAGCAATTTTTTAAAATGTCAGACGTGATCATAAAATATTCGTGACCATAAAGTTAACCGCGTTCAAACAAATTAGTCGAAATGAATCATATAACCAACAGCGATCCATGTGAATTCAGGAAGGAAATTGTATGCACCTCCGGTTTTGATTCCATCAATTTTATTAATTGCAAAATAATTGGTTGACAGATGCGGATCGAAATTTTAAATTATTATCATACAAAAAAAAATCGGTCCTGGCAAGTGAACAATGGGCAGTTAGTTAATATAACTCTGATCTAAATTCAAATATAAGCAGTATAAACCAACATAAATATATAAATTTATGCTAATAGTAAAAATCAAAGTGCAAGGTATGAGGGTATATAATAGCTACCAAGGAACTGTAAGTCATTGTGTGCTTTTATGGTATTTTAACATATAGTCCTTAAAAACTGGTCAAGGAAACTGATAACACCGATTAGAATATTTTGACATATTTGGAAAAAGTAAGAAAACCTACAAAAAAATTGATGAAAAGTTTGATGTATTACTACAATTTATGCAGCAAATGAAAACCGAATTAAGGATAAGATGCAACAAATTAAATTGGATGCAAATGAAATAAAAAAGTTAATGCAGGATAATGAAGACCTTAAGAATGGGAATAGAAAGCTAAATGAAGAATTGTCACAAATAAAAAACAATATAGAAATGGTTGGAAAAAGAACAAAAGAAGAATAATGTGGTACTAAGTGGTCTAAAAATGGATACCCATAATCAGGAAACGCTCAAAAGTGTTGTTGAGAATCTTTTCCAAACATCCTACAGCTAAAAATAAATGTCAAAAATGCAACTAAATTAGAAGGGAGATACTGCTTGATACAGTTAAACAGTAAAGAAGAGAAACAGTCAGTTAATGAAAATAAAAATAATTATAGATAAATCAATAATGAAAAATTGTTCCTATATACAACGACATAACTAAACAAGAGTGGATAATACACAAAGAACTAAGAAAATTTGGAAAGTCACTGTAAATGGGGAAGTGTAGAGATGGAAGAGAACTAAAAATGAAATGGAAAAAATTGATCCAAAAAACTAAGGGAAAACCAAACAAAATACGGTAAAACAACTACGGCAAGGACCAGGGGTTAAGATAAGGAAAATATGAAAAAGGTAAACAAAAAAAAAAATTAAAATCTGCACATAGAATGTGAGGACTTTGTTGAGTGTAGGTAAAATGCATGAATTAAGTCAAGAATAAATTTAGTATATAATTGATACAACAGCACTACAGGAAACTAGATGTGGAGGAAAGGGAAGGACAGATAAAAATAAATACACCATAATATACACTCAGGATAAAGGACATATATAAAAACATTTATGAACTAAATTATGATGCTAATCAAGCTAGCACCCCCACACTGACTAAATTAAAAAAAAGTAGCCCATAATTAAGAGCTAATTAAAGGCTAATTTGTGCCACAAAAATTAAAATTTGTACCACCGCGATAATCGAGAAAAATCGCCTTGAAAATGGGGGGTGCTAGGTTGAGATCAAGGCAGCACCCCCACTTTGATTGAATTCCAATTCAATTACATCAAAATAAAGGGCATATTGTACCACAAAAAGTTAATCTATATTATTATTTATAATGTCAATAAATAAATATCGCTGCTCTATAATTTTAGCACCCCCACTTTTGTCTATTCAAAAAGTGAACACACAATATTATAAAACTAATTAAAGGCAAATTTGTACTACCACACAAGAAATTTTTATACTTTTCAATATAAAGCCGCCAGTTGAATTTAACTCTGCGGTCGTATTAAATGGTGGCGGATGCGCTGAATTTTTTTATTTTTGTCAATATTATAAAACCAGTTAAAAATAGTGTTTCCCGTCACTGTCCCCTTTTAAAAATCCCTACATCCGCCTTTTCCCGTTATTATAAATATCGAGTGTTTATACTATCGGAGAAGTTGGAGTGGCAGTGGCGTACATCTTTTTCTGGTACAAATTAGCCTTTAATTAGCTCTTAATTATGGGCTACTTTTTTTCATTTAGTCAGTGTGGGGGTGCTAGCTTAATTGACATTAAATGATGATCAATTAAAGAAGCGTTACATAGTAAAGATTGAAGAAATATTGAATAATAATGAATTTTAAATAGAGAAAAGCTGGATGAAAATAAACAGTAAAATAGAGCAAGCAGCTGAAGAATTAGTTGGTAAGAAAACAAACCAAAGAAACAACGAATGATTTAATAATTATTGCAATCAATGAAGAAAAAAATAGAGCAAGACTAGTATCAATTGAAAAAAACAGAAAAGATAAAAGGACGCAGAACTTAGAAAGCATAGCTAAATAATTTTAAGACTGAGTAAGAGAAATTGGAAAGAATAAAAGTTAAGGAAAACAGAAAATAAGGGTAAAAGCAACAACTCCGAGATAAGTTATTTAAAAATAAAAGAGCAAAACAAATACAAGATAAGCCGCATTAATAATAAGGAGGGAAAAATTATAGAAGATGAAGAGCAATACAGGAAGATATGGGAGGAATATTTTCAGAAATTATTAAATGAAGAACAAGCTTAACCGAAGTTAATAGTGGATGACACTGATAATATCCATACAGATGAACCTATCCTAAACGAAGTGAAGGAAATTGCAAAGCGAGGCCCAAATGCCACAGCACCAGGAACAGTTGGAACTAATGCAGAACTATTAAAATATGGAGGGGAAAAACTAATAGTAAATGTTCAGTAACTAATTTTTAAAACATAGAAAGAAGCAAGAATACCCAGAAAAGAAGACCAAAGGGAGTGTAGTAACTATAGGGGTATAGTCCTTCTCCAATAGCTTTTAAAATATTGTCTACAATTATACAAAAAAAATAGGAGAAACATCAGGGGGAGTTATAGGTAAATGATTCGGTAAGGGAAAGTCAATAACCAATGCAATTCATATAATTAAACAAATAGTTAAAAACAAATAGATAAAAAAGTCTTCAATTTAATAAATAGATCCACCTTGGTAAAAGTAATAAAAAACAGGGTATGGCATCTAATCTGAGGAGAATCATATGTTTCGCAATAAAATTAACATCTATGAGTGTCCAAACACCTAAAGGCGAAACAGGCGAAGTTTTATGTAACAAAGGAGTTATAGGCACTATCCAAAACATTATTTAATACTGCATTGCAATATATAACAAGAAATATTAGCTAAATAACTGTGGGATTTGGTGCTGCACAAGTATGGCTTGTGCTGACGGCTTAGTAATTGCGGCAAAGAGAAGAGACGTAATGGCAGAAACAAAATCTGCACAGAAGAAGAAAAAGTAGGACTACAAAGCAACCGAAAGAAAACAAAGACAAAGAATCGCAAGGAGCCAGTAAATAGAACAATAAGGGTAGAGAATATGGAATTTGAAGATGTCGACAACTTTAAATACCTAAGAGTAGCGTAGTCATTAAAAGATATAAATGAAAGAATTATGGCTGGAAACAGAGCCTGTCAAGCAAATAAAAAATCCTCTATTCATAAATACTTATACAACAATGATAAAGGTATATAAGATATTAATTATACCTGTAATGATGTATGGTGCTGAAACTGCTACAATGTCCAAAACAGATGAAGAAAAACTAAGAAACGCAGATAGAAAAATAATGGAGCTTGTCAGAATGGGGGAAAATTAATTCAGAAGTATACGAAATCAAGAGATATTGGAGGCTCTGAAAGGTACAGATGTAGTAAGCAAATTTAAGCAGCAAAGAGCGAGTTGGCTGGGACATGTATTGCGAACAGATTAAGAAGACATAACAAATATGAAAACTAGTTTAATACCGGCGGGAAGAAGAAAAAGGGAAAGACCGAAATCAACATGGATACTGGAAGTTAAAAAGTGACTTAAAATGAACAGAAATGATTGGTGAGGAGTAAGAGATAGTGAGGGCCGAGGAAAATGGAAGAAACTATCCAATAAAATAAAATTAAGCCAGCATTGGGGCTAGCCTACCCAAAATAGGGGCCTAGAAAGCTCTCAGTGCGACGTTACTCCACTCGAAGTGTTAAGTCACTTTAACCTCTGGGTTAAATAAATATTTATTTTTCTTAAGTAACTCAACGAGGGTTTATGGAGAGGATCGCCTACGCCTACGTAATAAGTAATGCGGGGTGGCGAAAATCAAGTTGTACTCTTGTCATACTTTTTTTATGGAAAAACTTTTAAATATTTTAAAATATCCGCGATCTTTTGAACCACATATATGCTGTCGTTGATTGTAAATAAAGTTTAAAAGTTAATATTGTAAATCATCCAAAGGGTTAAAAACGCGATGTCCCCCAAATTATGATTAATCTAGATCTAATACATCCACGCTATATTGTCAACCAAGTCAGCTACAAAAACAAAGGATTTTTAATAGGTCACTGGTTGTTTCTTAAAAATTTAGTAATTTTAGTTAGAAAGTTTATTTACTTAAGGTTGAATGCTTTGCTATAGAAGAAAAAAGACTGTCGCATAATAGATTATCACAGGGAGATGAAATAGTAAAACATTGTCTCAAAGTTCATACAAAATTAAAGACTTAAGACAAAGAAATGAGCAGTGATGAGGCCCACAACAAGGTTCAACTAGACCCTCCAAATAAACAGTATCTGAACAATGTTTTGAGTAATGTAAAATGGGGTACTGTAGTTATACGTAATACAGAGAAAGAGACAGTACAGAATCTTAAAATACATCGAATATTATGGTTCTGCATCTATATATTTTAACCTAAATTCGTTTTATTATATTATTTACTTTTGTTTACCAAAACTACTATTATCTATCTCCTTATAAAGCATGGAAGAATGTCAATTAACAAAAACGAAACCAATTTAATCAACAGACTCGTGCTTTAAAATAATTAAAATCATTAGCACGTAAGTTGTGTTGTATTCAAGTAGTTTGTTTGTCATTTTCATCTAATTTTAATTATTCTAACCAAGTTATCTATTAAATAGTTGTATAGTGCTATGCCAATGTTCTGAAACTCATTAATTTATCGGTTCTATAGATGAATATTAGACATGATATTAGACGGTTTTCCAATTAATATCGTTAAATACCAAGAAACCGGAAACTTTCTTGAAGTGCTATTACAGAAATATAGAACTTTAATATTTTAGGATTATTATATGAAGTCTTTTATTTTATTGGGTTTATTTTGTTCTGTTTACATACAATTATTAATATCGTTAAATTATGATTGGGTATTTAAATTTCCATTTATATGATGGTTTATTAAAATAGTCTATTTTTATATTTCTTTAATAAACTTTTAATTAATTTAGAATTGGTTAGTAGTTAAACTAAAAATTATTCATATTTTAATTTCAATCCACCAGTAAATCTATCCATAAATGAATTAAATTGTCTGAAGTTGTAAAATCCAATTATAATTTTCTACACTTATTGGGATACTTAAAATCTTGAACGCAGTTTTTAAAGAACATTTGTATACTATATTTTTTCACCTCAAAGGATAGTGTTAGGTGCAAAGATAGGTTAATTTTATGTTTTTTTTTTTTTGCTTATCCAGATGATATATTTACAAACCTTTTAGCTTGCCTTAATCGTAGTCTATCCTGTTCTCAGTAAGAAAGTTCCTTTTCGGTGTGGCAAAAGGGATATGGATCAATAAAAGGTGTATTTTTTCATTTTTTGCAGTTCTGTTATCTTTCTCATTTCCAATTATCATTTCATATTATCAACCGGCACTCACATCAAGGTAACCTTGTTGTTTTTTGCTAATTCCTTTAGGGATTAGCTGTTTCCAGGATCCTTGGATCTACCAAATTAATATAATTTAAGTCTTTTGCCTTTGTTGTGCAGTCATAAGGGACCAGCTGCAGCCTCTCTCATTCTGCAATATTGCAGCAGGGGGGATCGCCTCTAGGCCTACTGTGGGGTAATAACTTAGCACATGCCGTTGATAACTGAATTTTAGGAGAATTGAAACATACGTGACCATGAACCTGATGGTATGAGCAAATCATTTTCGGTTTCAAGCTCTATGTTTTCCCAAATATCCTCTTACAAGTCCTTTTAGCTGCTAAGGCATTAGAAAAGATTTTACAAATATGATAGTTCCTAGTCAGGTTTCCAGGATTACTAGATATTTTACCTTGTCTACAGTGAGTAACAAAGTTTTATAGTTATTGTTTGACAATTTTTCATGACTTTAACGTGAATAACGTTAACAAGAACTTAGTACATCATTGGTATAGTAAATTTAATCGTGGTTGTATTTCGATTACCGACAAATTCACCCAAGGTCATCGAAAATTGGTATTAGCCATGGGACATATCGTTAAAAAGAGACATACTTGTACATTAGTTTCGTTTCTATATATACTATCTGTTTAATATCAGCAAATTTCTTTATGGAATTTGAAATTAAAAAAAGTATCGAATATTACAAACAAATTAAAAGCGATTATTGTTTATACTGGTTATAAATAAACTCGCATAAAGACAGATAACTAAGAAAAAATGAAATTAGTAGTTAAATCCAATAACATGCCTAATCAGGTTTATTGCTTCACAGTTTTTCATTGATATAAAATGTTTTTGAATGATATCTATAAACAGGCTATCAACACAAATGGTCGGTGATGAATAATTGCATTATCAAATATTTAATGTACCCCTTATATAAAGGATTATTATAGATCTTATAATACTGGAGCGGTTGCTCCTATCAATAACAATATTTAATAATAAATGATTTGCTCGTAACGAACAGTAAAAAAGACGAGACAAAATAATCAATAAAACTAATAAAACGAATGGTTTGTATTGCATAAATTATTCATAACAATAACAATGTGTCACGATTTTCAAATAAAATAGAAAAACAAACCATCCTAATCTGCTTTGTATAAAACATGAATGGAAGTATGGTATTTCGTTTTATTAAATAAATGGTAACAATTACAAAAAATATTTATTTTTTATTTACTACTACTATTCATTTACAGGAGTCATGCATAATTATATACATAGAGTTAAATATACATCTTAAAATAGGTAATAAAGAAAATCTCATGTCTTAGATCCAAACTTTATTATAATTCGGTATATGAGTCTGCCTTCAAAACACTTTTAAAGGAGTTAAAAAGCATAAAAAACTGCTTAAAGGATCACAAGCCCCAATTTGTTTAGAGGCAACATAACCTATATTAAGTACTCTCGCCACCAATGTTTCAGCTCATATAGAAAACCCACTTAGAAGTCACATATATGTCTTACCAGTTTTTGGTCAATAATCGACCAAAAGGCTACATTTTTTTTTTAGTTGATGTAAAAAAAATATATAAAAACGGATTTGGTGTGTTAATTCTGTGACGTGTTTTCCGGACGTCACCGGTTTTCTGTTCTGGATCTGTATCGGACTTTATTTATTTATCCAAGAAAGGTCTGAATTAAGGAAACGCAAACGGTCGGTAAAAATAAATATTTATTCCTGGACTATATACATCGCTAAAACTTATCTAATGAAAACAACTATTTACAATATGTACAAATACTTTACAGTGACAGAAAGGAACGTAACGAACCTTCGACGGTATACTAATTGACATGCTCCGCGGTATCGGAGTGCAATTACAACGGATCCCGGACTCTGTGGACTACGGTCCTAGTCGGAGATAAAACAGGACAGGAAGGGACGGGTCGGTATCGGAGGACGGCGGTCAGTCAATCCTCGATCTAGAACACCGTCGTTTCGTTTAGCTCAACACGCTAGAAACGAAACGTTCGTGCTTCCACGATGCGGCGGAACTGACGCAGGACTTTTTATCTTCGCTTGTTGCCCAGCTCAGCACGCTGTAGGCGAAGCGTTCGTAGTACGGATACGTTCTTGCCTTGAACGTCTCACCCAGCTCAACACGCTGGAGGTAAGTCGTTCCTAAGGAAGAAGCCAGTCAAGTGTTATACGGCTCTCGGAGAGTGGGGCGATCACGCTTACTGGAGATAGGTATGGGGGAAACAAATGCATGGGTGCGCCGACGAGGCAGCGCGTACGGTTCGTTACAATTCTTCAATGCTTTTTGATGGAAACAAATACTGTGCAAATTAAACACTTTCTTGATTACCCGAACTGTGCGCTAACACAATCTAATGTAAGGCAATGCTGTATATACAGTCTGTTCGGTGTAACTTTTCTCATGCTTCTCGATGCATTTGTACATGAAGTAAACCAAAAGAATAATGGCGTTTTCAAATAAAATGATGTGAAATCGCTCCCAGATTGATCGAAAATTTATGTCGCTCGGAAAAAGATTGACACAGTTCTGTGACAGAACATTATTCGCCCGAACAAAAGTTGATCCGACTATTCTAACTTATATATTAAATTGTTTATTTACTTTTGAATAACTGTGTGTGGGAGAACCGCTCAGAAATGACCAAAATCTAGTTTAACAGAATATAAAATGTAGGTACCTAGTATCGCCTATAAAATTATCTAATTTTTTCTATTTTCCTCCATTCCTTAAAAATAAGAAAACCCAACTCATTATCACTATCTTTTGAAGACGATAAAAAATGCATAAGAATCAAAAACTCTTGAACACTACCTGTCACATTTGCTTTGCATCTGTTAATCTGACCCTCGATCTCAGGGGCGCTATTCTTGACCGTTCGCAATTTTCAAGGTCCTTGGCAAGTTTGAAATGTTTGAATATTGCGAACAAACCGAGAGTTTTGCTATTCTTGACCGTTCCTACAATTTGCTATCATTCTCAATTTACTACGAGTGGTCTTTGATGTTCGTAAATCAGTTGCGAACGAATTTTGAAATGATACTCCATTAAGAATAATAAAAAACTCTTCGTTTGAACGACACTTCCAAGTTTATTTGAAAAATTATGTTTTATAATATAATGACGGCCGTTTCGCTGAATAGCATCGTCAGATTGACATTTGTTACATTTTGTTTGTTTGTAGCTAGGACCTGATGTTGTTTAGGTATTATTAAGGCTAGACCAAGTATGGAAACCTTAGGGCTATTAACATTTAGGCTTTAATATTGTTATAATTTATTACTTCCATACTTGGTCTAGCCTTAATACTACCTAAACAACATCAGGTACCTAGCTACAAACAAACAAAATGTAACTCTGACGATGCTATTCAGCGAAATGGCCGTCATTATAATTTAAAACATAATTTTTCAAATAAACTTGGAAGTGTCGTTCAAACGAAGAGTTTTTTATTATTCTTAATAAGATGACCTTCCAAAAAGTAAGGGTTAGTATAATAAATTTGATACTCCATTAGATTTACATATTATTTGGCATTAAATTGATTGTACTAACCCTTACTTTTTGGAAGTCCATCTTATTAAGAATAATAAAAAACTCTTCGTTTTAACAAAACTTCCACTATTTATTAAAAAAACTGCTTTTTTAAACAAACAAATAGTAACTTCAATATAATCTGACGATGCTAGTTGTCTAGCGGAACGGCTGTCATTGAGTTTAAAAAAGCAGTTTTTTAAATAAATAGTGGAAGTTTTGTTAAAACGAAGAGTTTTTTATTATTCTTATTATTTGGCAGTTGGTATTTTTTGTTGTTGTTTGTCTTTGTTGTAAGTTTGGAATGGGATGGATGAAATAAGGTGGATTTATGCAGGCAAATATTAAAACTAAGTTTATTTTAAAAGTAAAACAAAGAGAACATAAAATTATGTAAGGTAATGCAGATGTTTATGTAAGAAACTGAGAAATGGCATATTTATTAGTTTTAGTTTAAATATTAGTTTCTGGCATAAACATCTACATTATATTACCTACATGGTTTTATGTTCTTTTAGTTTTACAGTATTTAGCAAATTAAGAAGACTTGGAAACGGCAGAGGAACCTATACATCGACATAATCGGTTTAATAATATCGATCCTTTTAATATTGTAAGTGATCATTAGTTTATGCAAACCTTTAGAATGACTAAAGAGCTCTTTAATTGATCTCATTTGGGTCAAAAACAAATAAACTAGATATTCAAAAATTATTAAATTGACACAATTTGCACAACGGGCACATAATAGAAATAAGCTGAGTTTTTACCGCAGAACAGGAATAGTTTTTACCATAGAACAAATATTTAATTTAGATTTTTACCATAAAATGTGGTCCCCAAGGTACGTACAAAAAAAAAAGTTTTTGTCTCATGCAAATCTATACAAGTGCAGTTAATCTTAATAGACGAAAATGACATTGATGTCGAGTTAGAGTTGGACTTTAAGAGAAAAAGAACGTTAAAGAAAAAATTGATGCACGGTGAAAAACCAAAAGATAAAGCTGACTCTAACCGAAGAAGCAAAAAAATACTGACATTCACTTCTCTCAAAGTAGACAATGTTTCCAGTGCTTGACATGTGTTTTTTCTGTTTTGTTCTGTTTAAACTTACTTAATCTGGACTGTTTACCATATAAATTTGTTCTGACCATACCTTGTACCCAAGTCAAATATGAACGAGTTTTTTCTAAACTTAAATAGTCAAAAATCTTTAGGTCAAGACCTTATGTTCAATCTGCTTTTTATTAATGTTAAGAGGGATTTATTTTGTGATTTGGACAAAAATAAAATAATAGATGAAGTAGCTTTAACAAGTGAGTTACTTAAAAAGAAGCTGTTAATCTAGCGCTAGGGGAGTTAAATGTAAGTAAGTTAAGCCCCTTCTATTCTAGTACAACAACATTATAAACTGTTAAATACACAAGATTTTTTAAAAAATGTTAGTTTTATTTTTCTAATCCCTAAAATCCGTTTGTCATTATTTTTATTTCACAAAGAGTTTTGTCATAATTCATTAATACTTTGGTGTGAATAATATACTACACTTTATTTTGAACTCCGTTGTAATTATTGACAGTGCTACTAGCATGTGTTTTGTAATGTTGTGTTGTGATATCCTAAAAATACTATGAATTTCTTATTTTAATAAATAATAAAGTCAACAAAGATGGAAAATCATAATATTCGTGTAAAAACCCAGCTGAATTTCTTCTTCTTTATTAGTGCCAAAATAGCGTATTATTCTGGGGATATTACATACCCCCAGATCCCCTGTTAGAGGGACCCTTTACAGGTTTTAGCTGAGGGCCCCAAATTATCCCAGTCCGGGCCTGATTAAACTGTTAATGGTGGCTTTATCTTCTATGTATAGATAAGACGTAAATGTAACACAAATATAATAATAATAATAAGTTTGTTAAATTATTGCACAGTCATACTGATCTAAAAGGAAGACAAATACAGGATAATACCTTGTGGATAATAACAGATTATACTCTTTGTTATGTTTTATTACTTCCATACTTGGTCTAGTCAACACTATTAAAATCAGGTAGGGAGTCAGGTAGCTACCTTTAAAAATAAAATGTAGCTTCAATATGTCAATCTGACAATGGTACATTATCGAAACATCTGTCATTGAATTTAAAAAGCTAGTTTTTTAAAATAAACGTGAAAGTTTATTTGTTTAATGTTCTGACTCGTGTTCTGAGTAAGCTTCATAACGCTTCTAAAGATAATTAAAGATATTTTATGGAAGTTGTTGCAAAATAAGTCATTATTCTCTGTCGTAGTTTTCCAACATATTCTGGCGGATTTTCCTAGCGAAATAACGAATCCTTCATCATTTATCCCAAATGTAGACATCAGTTGGTTTTAAAACCGGTGAGAGGTATACTCGAAATCTAAGCGACGAGAAATTATTCTGTTACCACAATGTTCACAGAACAAATTTATGGAACTTTCGGCTGTATGGCTTATTGCGACATTCACTTGAAGCACTTGGACGATTTGGTTAATCACGCGCCCTTCATTAGCATCGGTACAAAATGTTCTTCGACGACCTGAAGAGCCGTTAACTAAATATACTATCAGTGCGACGAAATTTCTCAAGAACCACTAGCATTACAGTTTTACTGGGGGACGCCTTGTTAAAATATTGTTAATATATTTCTGATACTTGTTTTAAAAAGGGGCTATTGTTCTGTCCAACTTCGTATGAGCAGAAATAATGTTCTACTAAAAAATCTTTTTCTTCGGCAACCATGATGACAAATAGTTTAACCGTAATGTAGGGTCAAGTTGACAGGTACACCAAATATAATAAATGCAACTTGCATGCTCAATTTCACTGCTTGCCGCATACGGTTCAGTTACAATTTCCTCCGAATAATAATTAAAAATGGGATTTTAATAGAAAGTTATTATGTAAATTAAAATGCTGGCAGTTAATTTATTGGAAGTAATGTATAGGTATATCGAATTGTTTATTTTTGAATAGAGAATTAAACTAAATTACAATCTTACGTGTGCTATATTGTTTTATTTTCACGATAAGGATAAATAATGGAACTGAGCTAGGTTAATTTTATTATAATTAATGATTGTTAAGTAGTTTCAAGTAGCACGCCTGAAAAATCATACATTCTTAACATTATTGATTAGAATGGTGTGTAAAAAAATAATTTTTAATTAAAATGTAGCTTAAAATAAAAAAAATTCCCTTAGATGTTTTTAAAAAACAATATTTCCTGTTTTTATGATTACGATAAAAATATTCATTCTGGAATATAATAAACAGTCTACTATTTTTCCAATATCTAACTAAAATTTAAATAAACTTAAAAGGTAAAATGCGAAAATTAACACATAAATCTCGGATTTTAATTTTCTCTAGTGTAGTTACGTAGCAAAGACCTTGTTTATTTGTTTAGAATATTCCAATAATATAAATGGAAATCACAACAAAGAGAGTAAATAATTAACAGTGACAGTAGTTAATAAATATAAATGTTAAATTATTATAGATAATACATTAAGAAAATTGATTGTACTAACCCTTACTTTTTGGAAGTCCATCTTTTTAAGAATAATTAAAAACTTCCAATATTTATTTAAAAAATCTAGCAGATCCACAATTTAAAGTTGTTAATAAACAAATAAATCTGGGAAGTTCTCCACTTTTAAAGTGTTTGCTTTGATTGAGTCTTCATTTTATACATAGATAAGACGTAATTGTAACACAAATATATTAAGTTATTGTAAAGATCAGCATGATATAGTTTTTTTCTGGTTTTTCTATATCATTGCACAGTTATACTGATCTTAGAGGGAAGTACATCCAGGATAATCCCTTAGGGCTCATAACATCTAGGCTTTAATATTGTTATGTCTTATTATTTCCATACTTGGTCTAGTCTACTTAATAAACATCAGGTACCTAGCTACCAACAAACAAAATGTAACTTCAATATGTCAATCTGACGATGCTAAGTCTAGCGAAACGGCTGTCATTAAGGTTAAAAAAGCAATTTTTTAAATAAATATTGGAAGTTTTGTTGAAACGAAGAGTTTTTAATTATTCTTAAAAATAAGAATAATTAAGAACTTAATAATTAAGAACTGTACAATGATTTGTTATGTTAGAAAAAGTTTGAAAGTAAATTTTCCTAAGCAGTTAACGTATTTAAAAATAATACTCTAATTAATAGTAGTGTGGTGTATATTTTGTATACTTAATCAAATTGTTTATTAGAAAATACCGATGGCCTAGACCACCGTATTTTATTTATAGTATGGTACGTTCAATGCCACATCGTGTCTTTAACAAAGGTTGAATAAACAAAAGATAAACATAAATACACAGCAATGCGTAGATGACGGGTTCAATATATGATATTCACGATCAAGTTCACCATGTTGCTGATACAGCATTAATTTAATTTATTTATAGTTATTAAGTGTTGTACTCTAATTCATTTATAGAAAATATAGTTTAATATCTTTAGTGTGAAAAGTGTTTATTCCATACAACCCCCAATATTAAATATTACAGTAGGACTACTAAAAAAGTAATAAATGAGTGAATAAGGATAAAGGACTAAAACCAATCCTCAACAATAACAGATATTAGAGTAAATTCGGGATTAGCAAATGCAAAAATAACAAACTTTTATAGGGCATATTTCTAATTTGATAGGGATTCGAGCACCTCTAGGAATTTAAGCTGTTTGCAGAATGCATTCGCAAATTATGTGTTTCGTCATTTCTTCAGCGCTTTCGCAGGAACGACAGTTCTCATTTTTAAATTTGTCCAGAAGACCAATAATTATAAATCATCTTTGCTAATTTATAGAAGGAATTTTTTTATTTCAGGTTTATTTAAGATCATTTTGTGGTAAATTATGAGAAACTATAGATGCTCGTGTGAATAATTCGCAGTAAATAAGTACCAAAATAATAATTCTTTGTGGACACAGAGTACGAAAAATTTGCGTTCTGTAGTTCTATGTATGTCAGGTGACTGCAAAACATGTAAGTAAAAGGCTACAAATACGTAGAGGTAAAACATAAAAGGACAAGTATCAAAAACTTTCAGCTAAAGCGTCAATGCATAAAAAGTATTCATATATACGTGAGTTGATTTTAAATTAAACAAAAAATTAACCGAATGTCAATCATGTTAACGTTGTCAAAGCCGTCAGATGGCAGCATTGCTGACTAAAAAATATCAAAAATATTCTAAAAAAAACTCAAAAGGAAACAGGTTCCAGATCAAGCTTTCGAATTTTTTTTTATATTCTTCAGGATACTGAGAAACGAGAAGTGAATAGTTGTAATAAATTATGGTAATACTAAGTTTAAACGAAAACGAAAGTTTGTGTAATCTTTAAACAGAGATCCAATTGTTTGAATATGATTCTTTGTGTGTTAACCAAATTAGTAAACCCTAATTGAAAGGGACATCAATTATTTTAAAAGAAATTAAATTTCTTGATAAAATTTGTAAAAAGAGATTAGGTAATCTAGCCTTACAAGTTGTAGAACAAGATAAATTTGTATATACAAAATTTTATAAATTTTTTTAGTTGTTAATGCCGGTAGAGCAAGCAATTATTTAAAAAACGATGTCAAATGTATATGGAGTAATTGTGTCAATTTTTTAAGGAAAGCTAACACCTTTAACCTTAAAATATTGAATATATTGTAATAAATTACAATTAAAAAAAAATTAAATGATTGTATAAATATAGTTTAAATTGATGTTGTTATCAAATTATTGTTTTTATAATTTTAAATTTTTATTTTTAAAGTTTTGTGGGGCTATAATTTATGTTTATTTGTTTTTCAATTTTATTCAGTCTTTATTTACCTTAAAACACCTTAAAATTTCTTTATTTCGTTACCATTATATTGTTAAAAAAATTATTCTCAAACTCTGAATATGAAATTTTATTATTATAGTTCTAGATTTGATCTACTTAAATCAATTTTCAAAATATAAAAGACTCTTATCAACAGAAGTCGGTTCAAAAAAAAATAAAATCCAACGATGAAACTATTTATTTTACTTATTTTACCAAAATTTTAATATACCCTATACCTACTGAATGATGCGACTATGGTCTTTTCGTGCGCATTTGCCCACGCATAAAAGAACACGTGATATTTTACTGTTATTTTCAAAGAGCAAACTGAGAGGTAGGAGATAGCGTGCATTAGTATTAACAAGATGTTTAAGCAGTTTCTTTATTCAAAATCGTAATTATATCAAAATAGTGGTTTAAAGATATTGAAATCTATTTTTACAAACTTTATAGGTATTGTGAAAGTGAATGTAATAAGTGATATCAAAAAAACATACCGTATTTCACTTGCTGATTGTGTATAATGCTGAGCTACTCCATTTCCGGCTCCTCACACGGGATATTCTAGACAAGTGGGACCATCAATGAGCGGATGCTTGGATTTCGAGTACTTCCAGTAAAATTATCTCGTCCTCACCATGTTAAAATTGTTAGAAAATTTAATTGCTTCTCCAGACGTCCAATGTTTTAGATCACAAGGTTAGTAGAATAAAATTTTTATTTTAATTCATGTATATAGTTTTTATTATTATAAAAATCCCATTTCCAGTTATTAGTAGTTTACAAATTCGTTCTAACTTATACATAGGTTATTATGCGGCCATCTTTATTTTTAACAAAAGTCGGCCATTGATTTTATGATAATTTTAAAATAGACTGGCGTGGATTGGCCTTTTGATGAATTTAGAATGCCCCCGAATTTTCTTTTCCAAGGGCTTATATACCCTCGTACGAAAAATCCGATAATGGCCGCCTTTTCGAGCGTATTTTGTTTTTCATAACCCCACTTACATCAAATTTTTAAAAAATTGACTTTTTAATTAGACACTTTATGACCTTATAATTGTTACAAATCAAATCTGTGTAACTTATTTCATTACAAATTAACATTTTTAGAATTTTAAAATCAATTTTTCCTTATTAAAACAGCTGACTTTACGGAGTAAACAATGTCGGCCATTTTGACAATTATCAATATTAAATTTAACAATTATGAGCTAATATCTCTTTTTGGCCATTAATTTTAACAAAAACTGAAAATTTACATATTCTAATATGATCAGATAACTAAGCTTTAATTAAACAGTCTTAGCTTGTAAACAAAAACATCACTTTCTTACATTTTTATTCTTTTATGTAATATATTTCAATATCTTTATTTTTAGATTTTGACTCAAGTATTGTATTTTATCAAATCTGAAATGTACCAGAAAATAGGAAGTACTGGACTTGTACTGTCATCCGATACATCAAAATACAGGACTCATCACTTGATGCTTAATTGAATTTGAAAATATTGTTTGGGGTAAGTAAAATTTATTTATCAAATTATAATCATTGTCTATGATTTATTTATTTTGCTCTAACATCTAAAATTAGTTTGTTGAGGTTTAAATTTTGTACCTTATATTACTAACTGAATACAGTTGAATAATCTCTATTTTATATAATAATTTTAAATAACCTAAACCTACTTGTTCTCATTTTATAACTACCTATTAAAAAAAAACATTATTGAACTTATTATTTTTAACATTAATTATAACTTATTTGGATTTTAATCTACTAATAATCTTTAATACTTTAATACTACTTTAATCTTACTAATATTGTATTCTTATGATTCATTATTAACATATTCTAATACTTATTTTTTTTTTTATTTTTAGCTTAAACAAAATAGTATCTTGGACTTTGATTCTTGGATCGACTACTGGTGTTAGTGCTCATTCTTATGAACTCATTTTATCAAGATATTTTTGTGTTCTTGTGTGAATTAAGATTTTCTGGATTGGTTCTAATAAAGAAATTTTTGGTGTATTGATCATTTAATGAAAAGATTTGAAAATAACATCCCTGTTTAATAGTTTATTTCAATTCAAGTTATATTTTGGGTAAGTTATATTTATTATTATTTTAAAACATTACAATATATAATCATTATTGTATCCAAATTTAATATGTAAACAAAATAATTACTTAAAAATAATACAAATGTGTTAAGATTTAATATTATCACTGAAAAAGCCTGGCTAATGCCTGTGAGGCTAATTTAATTCGGTTTTTTTGCAACATCCATTTCCATTAGTCTCGAGCTTATTGCATCTGTATTTAGAGTTCTTTGAGGACTCAGGTGGTATTTTTATTCTAATCTATAATTTTTACCACATAAATGCATTATATACCATATTGGTAATTCCAAGTGCTTAACTAGAACTGAATCTAATAACTTTTTTTTTGTTAAAGTGCTTAAAGATTTTTTTCTTCAGGAAACATGAAAGAAACATTCAATTAAATTAAAATAATATTTTATAATATTATACAATTACAACTACATTGCACTAATACAATGCAGATACATTGCTTTAGGTTTAATTTGAAATAGGACAATTTAATCCCCCACCTTTTAGTCCTAATCTTGCAGCCAAATATTTGTTTATACAACTTTTTCACAATTACACAACCCATGGTTTTTGACAAAAGGATTAGTGACAGTTTACGACAAATGCTTAAAAAATTTTAGTAGTTTTATTTTATCAGTAGAAACAAATAAAACTGCTGCAAAAGTTAAATTGGGAATATTCAAATACAACCTTTATTATTAAAAACATTTGGAAACTTTTATATTAAATGGAAGTAAACGGTCCCATTAAATCTTTCTTTTATTTGCCAAAAAAACAGTACAGGCTGTTTCTGAACTATACAAAATTCTAAACAATTCTTAGAATTAGAGTTAGTCACCTCTGATACTAAATACCTATGATATGGTAGTGTCTGGCCAGTGTGGCTGCTCGATCGTTGACCTGTGGACCAGGACCGTCCATAGGCCTAACAAAAACAACGATAACTAACAAAATTAAATCTTATAGTTAAATCAAATTCAGCAACTGCTAATCTGTCGTAGCAAGTAGAAAGTTACAATGAGCGACACTCGAAGCGACACTCATTACAACTTCATTTAAAGCTAGACCAAGTACTACTTAATCAACATCAGGTACTAGCTACAAACAAACAAAATGTAACTTCAATATGTCAATCTGACGGTGCTAGTTTTTAGCGAAACAGCTGTCATTGAATTTATAACGTATTTTTGAATAAATGGTGGAAGTTTTGTTCAACCCTTTATTTGTTTACTGTTCATAATAAAATGAACTTTCACATAGTAAGGGTTAGTACAATAAATTTCTTTTTTTATTTAATTCGTAATTTGATCATAGTAAGGGAGGCTCGTGAAAAATTTTTTTCTATGGATGTAGAGGTTAAATAGATGAACCAAAAATATTTTACCGTTTTGGGAAAATTTGGGAAAACATTCTCATATCATCCCCAAAAATTAAGAATTTCTTCGGAAGCCTCAATCCTTGTTGTCTCTAGATATTTTTATCGATTTCATGCCGCCAAGCTATAATATTGTTTTTAGTTGGCGGTATTTTGTATAAACCTAATAAATCGATTCACCGTTTTTACGCTAAGAAATTATTTAGATAAATTTTTATATTCATGTTCATTTTACAAGTTTAGAGTTTCGTTAAAAGTTGTGTTATGTTGAAGAAAATAAGTACTTATATTTTATTTCCGTTGCTGAATTCTGAAAACAGAATAATGCTTTTATTTTTAATTTACTGTAAATAACTCATTCAAAAGCTTAATAGCCTGAAAAAGCTTGAAAACTTGACTTCAAAAAATTCGGTACCTCAAGTTCCTTTAAAGAAACTTGGTTTGGACTGAAAATAAATAGCTAGGCTTGGCTTGGTATTCTTAAAAGCTTGGCTGGATTTTAAACCCCGCTCAGCCAAGTTTTTAATCCAAACCTGTGAATTTCTGATAAAATTAAAAAAAAATACGTCAGTTATCTGAAAAATAATAATTAAAAACGTAATAATTGAGAAAAACATGCTAAATAACATATTTCAATTGCGTCAAAACAAAAACAACCCAAAAATAATCTGCCTACACATTATTAAATAATCAAGAGTGAAATACATACTACATTTTACCTTACTCTTTAATTCAATATATCAAGGTTTCCAATATAGAAAAAAATAATACACGAAAGTATATATTATGTTTAATTAAAAATTTTTTTAACCAAGCTTTTGACTATTCAATGAGAGTAAAGTTGTGTAAGTTATAATAAAAAAATAAAGTAACATGTTCTTTGTTTAAACTAAATAGGAGTATTTTATTTAGGTAGGTATTCGAGAATTGTTTTTACAAGTGTACAAAGTCTACACGCAATTTTTTACGAGCATGTATTGTTTCTATACGCAAACTTTTTCTGAAAGCCGTCTGTAATAAACTACGTTTACAGAATATGTATTAACTATTTAGATCTACAACAATTAAATGTGTTTCCTCTTTCGGGTTTACTGCTTTTAAATTTAATTATTTATGGGAAATGCAAATCACAATGAAATATTAAAAAGCAAATTTGGTTTGGTGGCTTACAAATGGATTTTTATTATTAAAGCAGTATGCAGTTGAAATATGATAAATATTTCATAGCATTACTAAACATTTTTACACATACAATATCTATTGTTTTAGTACAAATTTAATTAATAATATTCACAAAATTAGAAAAACAAAATTCAATTATATTTTACCTCTATAGCATGTGATAGTTAAACTTATCGGAGTCAAACAAGTTTACTAATTTTCTGCGCTGATGAATTCTGAACAAGATTCAGTTTTTTTAGCTATAGTGTAATCCATAAAGCGTAGGCGACGGGGTGGACTCCAAACAAGTTTGCCATGTTTTTGCTGCTACGGATTTACCATTAACGAAAAATTATATCTATTAAAAACATTGATTTGGTACCGTGTTTTTTAAGAGGTAAAAATAATCGGTTTTCGACAAAATTAATCCGGATATATAACCATAATTTTCCTTTAATGTTTTTCCAGATTAACATCAGCATCACCCATATCAGCCCAGTAGAATTACTTTGGAAATTTTAATATCCGATGGTGTAATGATTTATCACAAATTAATTACCGAAAAAAAGTTGACGCTTGCATTTAAGGTTTTTTCTAAAAATAGATTATCGCTCAATTGTGTACCTACTCAACAGATCAATTTCATCAAAAGTGGTATTTTGTGGACCAAATCACAAACAGAGTGATTGGTCAATACAGCTACAATAATTTTTTTGACAGTCAAACTTTCCTTTGTGATCGGTATTGGCAATCTCGTTAAAAACACCGAACTTGACCTTAGAACAAAAAGATACAGGAAGGAGTATATGTAAAATGAGTCCGGAAAGGAGCTTGCATATTGTGGCCAATTTAATATTATACTGTAAATTGTATACACATGTTGAAAACCATATAGCTTCTCAACAACATGGATTTGTGTCAAAAAAATTGTCTAATACAAATCTGTTTCTTTTTAGTAATCATGTGTTTGAGGCAATGAAGTGTAAATCTCAGCTTGACGTTATATATACAGATTTCAGCGAGGTATTCGATAAAGTCGATCATGACATATATTACTTCAGAAATTGTATTGTTACGGACTATCAAATGATCTACTTCGTCTACTTAGAAGTTACTTAGAAAACAGATTTATAATAACTAAACATAACGGGAATACATCAGGGAAATATGAGGCAAATTCTGGAGTGCCTCAAGGTTCCAATCTTGGCCCACTACTTTTCATACTTTTTATTATTATTATTTTTATTATTTGCAGATGATTTCAAAATTTTTAAAAAGATAGATAGGTACAGTTAGAGATTCTGTTATGTTACAAAAAGACGTCAATAGAGTATATGAATGGAGTTGCAAAAATAAATTAAATTTTAATCTAAATAAATGTTCTGTCTTAACTATTACGCGAATTAAACAACCTTATCTTTTTGATTATTCAATGGGAGGTCAAATCGTAAAACGTTGCAGTGAAATAAAAAACTTAGGCATTCTCGGCATTACCTATAACAGTACATTCTCATTTGCCACACACATTGAAAAAATAGTAAAATCAGCTAATAAAATAATAGATAAGACAATCACGCGTTTTTAAAAATATAAATAAACTTAAACTGTTATACTAACAGATCGGCTGAAAAGTCCCCGGTCTACCATAGTAAAACACAATATTTTGACAAAATTCATTTTTTTTATTCAACATAGTTACCTTCAAGGGCGATACAGCGATTATAGCGACCTTCCAACTTTTCGATACCATTTTTGTAGTACTCCTTCGGTTTGTCCTCAAAATAGGCTTCAGTTTCGGCGATTACCTCAGTATCAGAGCCAAATTTTTTTCCAGCGAGCATTCTCTTCAGGTCAGAGAAAAGGAAAAAGTCGCTGGGGGCTAGATCTGGAGAATACGGTGGGTGAGGAAGCAATTCGAAGCCCAATTCATGCAATTTTGCCATCGTTTTCGATGATTTGTGACACGGTGCATTGTCTTGATGAAACAACACTTTTTTCTTCTTCATATGGGGCCGTTTTTCGCGATTTCGGTCTTCAATCGCTCCAATAATGCACAGTAATAGTCGCTGTTGATTGTTTTTCCCTTTTCCAAATAGTCGATGAACAATATACCGTGTGTATCCCAAAAAACTGAGGCCATAACTTTGCCAGCTGACTGTTGAGTCTTTCCACGCTTTGGTGGCGGTTCACCGGCCGCAGTCCACTCAGCTGACTGTCGATTGGACTCAGGCGTGTAGTGATGGAGCCAAGTTTCATCCATAGTCACATATCGACGCAAAAAATCGGGTTTATTACGACTTAACAGCTGCAAACACTGCTCAGAATCATCAATTCGTTGCTGTTTTTGGTCGATTGTGAGCACGCGCGGCACTCATTTCGCACAGAGCTTCCGCATACCCAAATATTCGTGAACGATATGTACAACACGTTCCTTAGATATCCTTAGAGTGTCAGGTATCTCGATCATATTCACTTTACGGTCACTCAAAATAATTTTGTGGATTTTTTTGATATTTTCGTCGGTAACCACCTCTTTTAGGCGTCCACTGCGTTCACCGTCTTCGGTGCTCATTTCACCACGCTTGAATTTTGCGTACCAGTCAATGATTGTTGATTTTCCTGGCGCAGAGTCCGGAAACTCATTATCAAGCCAAGCTTTTGCTTCAACTGTATTTTTTCCTTTCAAATAACAATATTTAATAAGCACACGAAATTCTTTTTTTTCCATCTTTTTGAAAATAACAAAAGTTGCTTCACTAAATATGCAATATCTCACAAACTAATAGTCCAACAGCTGTCAAATTTTTACACGAATCTTTTGAAGGTTGACACTATCTAAAAATGAAATGGATTTAATTCTAGTGTCGTCATCTATAGGTCAGACCGGGGACTTTTCAGCCGACCTGTTATATCTTAGTCAGAAGCAAATTAGAATTTGGATCACTAATTTGGTTTACTGAATCCCAAAGTAACTTAAGCAAACTAGAAAAAATTTAAATTAAATTTTTAAGGTTATTATACTTCAAAAAACATCGCGTATATCCTGACTACCAGTTAACGAGAAGTACAACCCTTAGAAATAAATTTCTATATTATGCTTAGAAAATAGAAGACAACTTTTAGTATTAGTATTTTTATATAATATTATTAATAATAGAATTACTCCTCCGAACTGTTATCATTAATCAAATTTAATGTTCCACCAAGTAGATTGCGCCCGGTTCCAATGTTTAATATTCCTTCATCATTTAACATCTAGAGATAACCGTGTGTAAGCATGCTTCGACTTGCACACCAAGTAAATATATTGATTGATCTGGAATGGTCAGTTTCTCCTAGAATTTTCCGAGATTCAATTACACAATATTTAATTCAATTTGATGAGTGTGAAGGTTGTGTCAATCCTCGTGCAATTTTAATGTAAAATATAGTTACAATACGATTATATTAAGCTGTTATGCGTCCACCATATTTCATACCATGTTAAACATGTTGTATTTAGGTATACATTTATTCATGTAATTAAACCGTAAGGTTTGTTTAAATAATAAATAAATAAATAAAAAAAATAAATTTCAACCAATCAAGTATGTGAATACAATTCTCTAAATAATTTAGTATTTATAAGAACCGAATGATACGTAAATATTGCTTCGACAGTATACTGTAAACATAAACAATGAGTCATACTAGGAGCTTTAAGATGACCAACTTCCGTCGCAAATTTTCCTTAAAGTTAATATATAACAGACTCCTTCCTGCTTCTTTTTGTTCTAAGAACTTGACAGAAAGGAAAATTAAAATAAAGCTGGCGAGAGAGCTGGTATTATAAAGATAGATAATACCAGCTGTTTTTGGCTTCTGATTGGTCAGATTAAGTGAAAATTTGATATGAGCGATATGGTCAAAAAAACTTGATAATCTGATAATCTTAACAATTCTGCCCTTTGCATGATAACGAGAGCTTTAAAAATAAATAAAACAAATACGGGGTCGATCTACCTGGTTTTTAGATTTACGGAAGAAATGTAATTTAAAGTAAAAGATTTATCAAAAATTTCATTGTGCTCCCTGTAAAGGTTTTGCATACTTAATTAGGGTTTATTACTCCTCGTACTTTTTGTACATGCTGCTACGTTCCGTATGCAGAAGGCCTTATGGCTGCGGTAGGATGGTGCTCCTCCATACTTTGCTGTTTTGGTGTGCAGCTTAAATACATTTTTTCCACATCAGTGAATAAATCCAAGAGGAACAATAAAGTTGACCGCCTTGGTAACCTAAATTTAATATTTTTTTCTGGTTTTTCTACATAATTGTTATTCTGATCTAAATGATAAATATATTCAAGATAAGTCCATTGATAATATTATTAACGCTTTCGTATTTTTTAAAAAAAATTTCTTTAATACTTGGTATTTCAAATCAAAAAAATTTAGTATTTAAATTGCCGTAATTTAATTATAAATGCCGTTCTAATGTCAAAGATTAAATAAATATTTGTCCGTGTATTTATCTAAAGCATATAATAAATATTTAAAAACAGATTAAGGAACCATAAAAAATGGGATCATAGGTTGATTATCACTTTTAAATTATTGAATACAAAAAATATACATAAATCTCGATTTTAGTGATAGTTTCAGGTAATTTATGTTATTATCAATTAGTGAGTTATATACTTGAATGCTTATTTTGATATTTTTAAAAAAGATGAATGTATTTTTTAAATCATTAATAAATATTCTAGGACCTATGACAATTAATTATCTGTTGATTATTTAAGTGGTAGATTGTGGGGCAAACTGATATTGCATGATCTTTAGATGGAATGTAATGCAATTAGTTTTAGTGGAAAATTTAAATTATGACTTACGCATAATGTATCCTAAGGTTGAAAAAAATTTGAAAACCATACTTTCTCATTACTAAATTTTATTATCATAAAACCATATCAAACTGGTTTTATTAACAATAGGAAAATTTTATATTTTTACTTTCATTTAAATTAGTTTTATGTAGAACAGACCACGACTATTTTTTAATATTATTATTATTATTCATTATTATTATTACTATTTTTTACTGTCTAAAATGGATAAATTGACAATGTTATTTTTACTAAAAACATTAAAACAATTAAACTTTTTAATAAAATGTTCACATTCAAAAAGTTTCACTGTTTAGTCTTAGAAATAATATGTATATCCCCAAAGGACTACAATCAATTCCAATATAACTTTTCTCTCTTAAATGTATTTATAGCTCCTGTGAGAATATCAAAATCAAGAAAATGTGAAGAATATAAAATGTACAATCCATCAAAATCACTTAGTAATAACCAAAAGAATACACGTTGATTCATATTTTGTGCAAATGTGTTCATGGACTTCAAGAAAATGTTCAGATTGTTATTCTATGTTGTGATTGTTAATAGTGTTAATATTGTGTTAATAGAAAGGCCAGCAAGATTACCTGATCTTACCCCATTGGACTTTTTATGGGGCTATGTCAAATATATTGTTTACAAAACTAAACCACATGATTTAGATGACTTAATCATGCTTGCGATTAGATAGGTTGCTCTTTATATATTAACATTAAAAGACATTTTTTTATTTAACCGAAATAATTAATTTATTCCATTTAGCTTTTCCACACTGTATAGACCAATTTTATGGCCAGCGCTACTTTATGAATACCCCGTATATATAACTGTAATAAAAAAATCAATACGGTATAGATTGATTATGAGCTAGTTGGAATCAACATACTTTATGTTCTGATGTTAATAGGACTAGAGAAGACAAGATATAATTTATCAACTTTGCTACTGTTTTTCTGTATATAAATATTATAAACCTTATTTAAAAAACAAAAAGCAACAATTTAACAAGTTTTAAAAACTATTTTATATAAGTATTTAAAATTCAATACAATACATTTTTGGAGGAGTGTTAACATAACGATTAGCGGTTTTCCACATTAATTGAAGTCAGCTTACTGACCAAAAAATTAAACGGATGCGTCATTTGTCATACAACCCTAATTTGACTCCAAAATATTAATGTTTACTTTAGCACAACAGGAATAACGAAGCTGTGGATTGATCCAGGATGTTTGTTTCTGACATATTATATAATGGGTTTTAGATAATGTATTCAAGCACACCCTAAAGTGTCACTATAAGTAATTAAAAAATAAGCTATAGCAATTAAGTTATTGGTTATAAAAATATTACGTATAGTGGAAATATTTTTTATGAAATTCTGCTTTAATATCATCGAGAATATCATATAATACAAACAATTGTGACGGATGATTGTGACAGATGCGAGAGGAATGCATGTATTTTGATGTAGCTGCTTGCCACTAGAATTTCCAGTCAACGAGAAGAACTGGTCCATCAAATGCGTGAAGAGTTGTCAAGTTATGTTTTACAGCAAATATCGACTCTACGTTGTGAACAATCCCAGCAAGTAACCGAACTAGTAGCCGAACTACGCAATGAAGATACCAAAATGAATGCGATGATTCAACAACTTCAGAATAAAATAGAGGTCCTTCGGCAAGATCGCTACGTCCACCGCGGCGAAAGAGATGCGGAGAGAATGGAAACCTTCAGCGTGGATGTCGAACGACGGGGAAGCGGGACACTGCATAGATGCGATCAACAATGAAACCTCCTATCTTCGATGGAACAATTTCGTGGTCCAACTACGTCAAGCAATTTGACGTGGCGGCCAGGGCGAACGGATGGTCATCCAGGGAGAAGGCAATATCGCTAACCATAGCGTTGCGAGGCGATGCTTTGAATGTCTTGCATTCCCTTAAGCCCGACGAAGCTGACAACTTCGAGCTACTAGTACATCGCCTGGAGATGAGGTATGGTCAGACCCACCTACAACCAGTGTACCGAACACAGCTGAAGAACCGTAAACAGAAGAGTGGAGAATCTATCCAGGAGTTCGAGACAGAGGTAGCTAGAATGGTTCGATTTGCTTATCCGACAGCAGCAGAAGAGTTCCTGGAGTGTCTAGCAGTCCAAACCTTTACCGATGGCCTTAGGGACCCGGAGTTACAAAGAGCTGTGCGGATGGCCCGACCAAAAGACCTTGTCGACGCATTAACCATTGAACTTGAATTCGAAGCGGCAACGGAAGCATCACGGGAAGTTGCTGGAATAAGGAAGATTACTGCTGATGACAACAACGTGATAGCACCCGCCAGCGACGTCGATGGATTAGTGGAAAGGCTAATGAAATTATTACCCACAAGGAGACGGCGACCTATACGATATTGGAATTGTGGAGAACTAGGGCACGTGAAAAACTCATGTCCACGCAAGGAGACGTCTTCTGCGACAATGACCCCACACCTGACACCAATTTGAAACAATTGTAAGGACTTTAAACACAATTTATTTAAAAATTGTAAGAATACAAGAATTCAGGTTTACAAATTCAGGTTGCAAATTACTAACTGTCACTTTTTACTTTTAAACTACACAAAAGCTGAACGAACACTAACTTACTACCGCGAATGACACGCTTTATATATCAGAATACTTGACATCTCGATTTTTATCGAAATAACTATTTACTAAAATCTCAATATTACTATACTCGGAATTTTACAGTCGTGTAATGACGTCATTTTTGTGGGAAAAAACGTATGTCCTATTAAATTTATTTGTTGCTAAGTAACTGACTACTGGTGTCTAATTACCTGTATGACTCGTTGCTTGTGCAGTTCGCTGTATAACATTGTTGATGTCTAGTGGTACGCCATTCCGAAATTGTTCCTGTTCAATTTGAAAGAAAGCCAACACATTTAGAATTATTAACTGTGTTTGTTCGTTAAATCGATAAGGGTTTTTTGGCGGTATGTTTTGAAGCTTTGGCGTTTTCAAAACTTCAAAACTGACAAACTGACAATCACTTGACAAGCATTTCAGGTAAAATTTAGCCACGACAACAACATTTCGGCAAAATTTTTTGTCACTGTTATTTTACATTAGTTAAACAAGGATAGACAAAAATGACGTCATTACAAGACTGTAAAATTCCGAGTATGGAATGTTTGCGAATAACTACCAACCTAAAATAATTATAAATCATGTCAAGTTCCTGTCAAATTTTCTTCCTCATTCACGGACACTACCCTTTATGGCAAGCAGCTACATCAAAATACATGCATTCCTCTCGCATCTGTCACAATCATCCGTCACATCATAGATAAGAGATATTGAGTCACATTCATCCGTCACACATCTGTCACCCGTTACAGTATTAATATAAAATTTTTAATGTACAAACAAAAAACCTAGTAGATACACCTTTTAATTGCTAAAATTTAGGATTGTATAAACAGAGAGGGTCTTAGTTATTTAATATATATTAATTTTTGAAAAAAGTATTTTTTATAGGCTAATCCTAAAACAGGTTATTTTTTTATTCTATATTACTGACATGTATATTAAGAGCCATAAAAATAAACTAAATAACCAATTACATACCTATAATTCAACAGAAACTGTGACATAGGATAGTTTGCAAAAAGAATTATGTATAAAAAGAATCCTTTGACAAAGGATATTCATTCAGTTTTAGTCAGTCATAGTTAAAGATTTTCAGTTTCAATGAGACACAATGGAGTTAAACAATATTTTTCGAGTCCATAATAGACTATTTCAAATTAAGTTAAAAACAATAACACACAAAATAACCAAACTACATTGTGTTTAAAAACATATTTGGAGGAACACTTGTGGCACATAACTCAACTTATAACGAATCGTGAACCGAAAACCTGCGAATAAATCTATTTCGTAAAGCGTGTGCATTTCCTTATGGAACTCAGAACGGAAATACAGCCAATCAGAAATAAGAACTATCTATACTGCATAATCAGGTTTGAATAATAATTGTAGTTACTGTATTAGATAGGTTTAGTTTAAATCAATTAACAAATAGAGAATTTCATTGGCTTTAACTGTTATCTAAAATAAAAATAATTATAACAGATAATCATTTATCAATAATTTTAATTTGTCAAAATTGATTTTATTGTTAATAATCAAATTTCTTTAATTAACCTATTTACCAACAGAAACATTCGATCTAGCCGCCTATTTTTTAATAAATTTCAAAGATCCATTAACAAAAAACTACAATTTTAACTAATTTAAATAATTAAAAATTTATCTTGTCCTTTTCAATATGACGTTATCCACCTGGGCGTGATAACATAACCGAATCTTTTTTAAATGAGAATAGGGAGTGATAGCTCATTTTAAAGGTTATTAAATTTTACATTTATTGATTTAAAACATTTACATTATTTATATAGGATGAAAAAAAGATTTATTTTTAAATTAAATACAATTTACCATCCACAATATTTATTTTAAAATAAATTAAATCTCGAATTAAATTAAATGTTTCAATTGTCACCCATCAACTTCTTAGCAGTAATTGAACTGATTTGGAGCTATATTTAAAATTTCCAATCTAATTTTCTTTTTTAAATGTTTTAAACTGTGTGTCCTGCCAATGTAAACTTTTGATTATAAGTTACTTCATAGGAAATTCAAATGGCGTAAGATTTGGAGATGCCTATTTCTTGCCATCCAATAATTCATCTCCTGCGAAAACACGAACTAATAATACTAATTATGTGTTTATGTCTCGGTTTATGTGCATTAGTAACACTAGCATACTTTTGTTGGAACCATAAATATTGGTCTGTGATTCAACGGAAATATGTAATTATCGTATTTCCGACCTTCCAAAGGTAATGGAACAAAACGACGTGTTTACGGTGAGGCATTTTTCCATGAATTCGATCACATTATAATTATTTATGTATAATGACCTCGGAATTAATAAGACCTTCGGAAAATGTCACGATATAAAAAAAATATGGTTAAGATAAAAGGTTTATAACTTACTTCAAAACAATCACGGTAAATTATTAAAACGTCAGTTTTTGCACCTAAATACGTCAGTTATTTTAATTTTGTTTATAATTATGTTGTAATCATCACGGTTAGTTTTGTTGTTTGACAAACAGATACGACTCACGCGAAGAGAAACTCCTAAGAATTGAGGAATTTCTTAGATCCATATCTTTTATAAAAGTACTTTATGGTGAAATAAAATAAAGTTACCAAAGTATACAAAATATTCAAAAACTGTTTAAGTACTTCTTTGGTTGAAACGATAACGACTTTGATAAAATTTGTATTGCATTATACTAAATTGGATATAAATATTGGGTAATACCTCGGGTAATGCGCTACTCTTGATATTTTTATCAAAAATTGTTATTTATGAATAAATATCTAAGAGAAACGTTTATAGTAATTAGCTGACGGCACTCTTTGTGTCGTAGGTTAACCACACTGAACTAGTTATTTTTATCTAAATATGAATATTATTATGCATTCATAAGGATGGCTTTTTACAAAATAAAAAATAGCTATAAATAATCAATTATTGTAAATTAAATATAAAATTTAATCTATTTGACTGGTGGTTTAGCATAGCATAGATGATGTTATTTTAAAATTTCTATATAAGACCATTTGTTCAAAATCGAGTATGACAAATTTAGGTAGTAACAAACCCCCTGGAATGGTATCAAGTTAGAACACAAGAACATCTCTGGGATCTTCTACCTCGAAGAGTGAGTCCCAAGATGCTGACAGACTCAGTTTTGTGGTGCTGAGGACCCAGTTGGCTAATTTAACCACAATCTGAATGGCCAGTTGTTCCGTTAGAGGAAACAATAATACCAATTCCCGAAATGAAAAAACCCAAATTACTCTAGAATATTTCAACTATTCAGTTTTCCTTTCCCATGAACCAGTTTGCAAAACTGACTCGTCTTCATACATCATAATATCAGGCGTTTTATAGGCAATTGCAAAATAATTATTAAAGAACGAAAATTTGGTGCTTTTTAAGTAGTGGAATTACGTGCATCTCTGTAATGTCTGGTTGGTGTTTCACAGAAGAAAAGTTTCGGAAGAAAATTGCAGCAATCTCAAAGGAAAAATCTATTAAGTGAAGGGTACTTAGTCTCAATCCATTCATGGATGAAAATGGAATCCTGAGTCTGTGGTAAGTTGCAACGGTTACGTTTGAAGCAACGATATATAATGTGCAATAGGAAAATAAAAGCAATTTAAATCGACAACGCAGTTATTTCCTATCAACTTGAAAAAGTATCAACCTATAAAAAACAGGATTACACTATATTTTGGTCACAGTTGCAGTAATGAGCATACGAAAAAAATTTGACTGACTGCAGATTCTGTCAGGCTAAGGATGCAACAGCGGAGCATATTTTTTGCAGATGTAAATAGCTCGAGATACTATAGGGATCAAAGGTTAGGTTTAGATAAAATATGTCTGACAAAAATTGTATATCGTAAAATTATTTACGAAAATTGTCCAACAATATTACTAACCATTTTTGATAAAAACAATTACAAAATGGTCTTACTTTGTATTGTTTATAATATGTACACGTTTCCATACCACCTATGAGGTAGTGTACCTAGCGCTTTTTTTATATGGTTTCCCCGGTAGGCCTATTCCACGATTTATTATAGTAAAATTTAATGATTTTTTGTTATTGTAATTCTTTTTATCAGTCGTTGCACTTTTGTCAGAGTGCTCGCTGCTCGGCTCGCTGTCAATCAGGTCATCCTGTTATACTTGGTTATTAACATATTTTATTCATAATCATCGTCATTAATTATTTCCTTATTTTTCCCCCATCTTCCTTTCTTTTTCCACTTTCTTCTTCTGCATCTCCTTGAGTTGACGTAAATTGTACTAACAGCGATACATCAGTTATTTCGTCGTTGACGTTAAAATCTTAGTCTGTTGGATATTCCACATTTGAGCACTATTCACCTGACACCTGGCATCAAAAATAGAATTAAGAAGATTTTCTGGTGCAGGTAGAAGAAGCTTGTGAATTGGTTCCAATACATTATTAACATGCTTCAAATCCCATTTTTGGGTCTAGTTGATTACCAAGCTACACCTGAATCTAGTGTCACAGAGACTTAAAGTTTTAAATTATAAGTCCAATAATATCGTAGACAGCTTAGTAATCCTTATTATGCATATTGCAGCTTAAGAAAATTCTGTAATTGTTTTTTCTCAAAAATAAAATAAAGGCTAGGGACAATAATAATTGCATGATCTACAACATATTTTAACATAAAACTTACCCCTATTTTTGGGGTAAATTTACCGGACTTAAAATTTGGTTTGCATCAACACGAACGTAGTTAGTAACTTCATGGAAGTGTCTCCACGGACCCTGATGAGCCTTATTGGAGGCATAGGGCAAATAGGAGGCATAGAGCTAATATAACCTAGGAGTGAGCCACAACTGATCTTTTAGTTTCCAGTGGAAGGGTCGTCGATCCACCACTTGTATAGAACCTAACCTAAACTAACCTAAATTACACCTCAATTAAAAATGTAGGTGCTTTTGTACCTATGAAAATGTTTTATATAAATAAATTGAAGTATAATAAACTCAGGTAAGAATTCTGTTTTCAAGAGTATCTGCTTAAATAAAATTCCAAAGACAAATTAAATAATAGACTTATTATTGTCGCATTCGAACTTTAAATACAATATTAGCACTGGTTGACTTTCCTCAAAAACAACTTTAAACTTAAGCCAAATAAAGATATAGGTAGTACATCTAAAATGTAACAACACAGTTTTGTTTAAATCGTCAGACCAGCTATCAACAAATAGAAATACCTACTAATGAAATTAGTATTTGGGTAAAAACAATAAAAACAAAACGAAAGATCCCAGCACCGATCTTTGGGAAACCAACATATAATTTATAAATATCTATTATTTGATCTTTAAATTGAACATAACATTTTTATCTCGATTTTCATTAAGATAAGATGACAGTAAATTCAAACAAAACAATAAAGCTCATTTACATACATATTTTTAAATTTATTTGCGAAAAAAATTTCTTAGTCCTAGTGCGTGCTGCAGTAAGAGTTTTTGCAATTGAAATTGCTTATCATTTAATAGTTATCTCGATAGTTGTTGTAACAACGCAAGAAAAATAGAAGAAACTAGTTTGGGCTAGAAATTGGATAATGCGCAGAAGTACTCTGGGTTTTTTCAAATGCTTTTTCACGTTTTAATTTATTAATGAGTTTTTTTATTTTTATAATCCACAAAGTTTGTCTTTTTCTCGTATATGTTCAAAAATAAAATTATCTGATTACCTTCCCACATATCTATTGTTAATAATTTTGATAGTACTTTATGCTCCTTTCGACTTGTTTACCAACAACAAGTCGGCGAGCGGCAAGTAAATTTGCCGTTCCGTCAACTTCTGGCAAGCGCTTGCCAGCAACTAGCAAGTGCATGTTCTCTCAGTTTACATATAACAAGTTTGGAGAACGCAAATACTTTCTGCCACTAAATGAACCTTTAACTACCTAGCAAATAAATAAAATATGTAAACACAGGACCACAAGCGAGTTTAATGGCTGCAAGTACTTTCTGCCACTAAACTTTCCACATGTAAATAACAAGCAAGTGCGACTACAATCAGAAAGAGAAAGCTGAGAAAGCTCCAACTTAAACAAGGTGTTCGCTTCAGATGTTTAACCACTCTTCTACTCATAACGAATTATAGGAATAGCTGGTATTTTCATGATTAGTGATCGTGCCGAAAACAAAGAAAACCTGCAAAATTGTAAACTAATTTATTACTGACCAAAATTACCAATAGCATAAACAACATTAGTCATGTATTTTATTTATAATTATTTACTGTCAATTAAAATCCCATTAAGTTTTGTAAATCAAATCGCATGCTAAATAAATACCAGCAATAATCGAATACAAAATTGTAAACCGACATTGGACAGAACATTAATGAAAACCCATTTTAAAAATTCTTCGTTTGTTTAAATCAAAAACCAAATCAAACCACTTGAATGTTATTGTTGTATTATTATGAATTCAATAAAATGCGGTTAATCGAAATTTTAGCTTTACTACTCGCTTTACTAGTCAAGAAATTGTGAGTTGATTCAGATTATTATTTGCTGTAATTGTAATTGTAATTATTTTTTATCAGACTAAATATAGGTTCATTGTGTATTCCTTAATGACTGGTTGATTAGATATGTCTAAAAAAAGCACCACTAATTTAAAAATTAGAAAAAATGCGTTTTAATATTTGCTTTTTAAAATAAATAGGGGAAGTTTTGTTAAAACCAAGATTTTTTTATTATTATTAGTAAGATGAACTTTTAAAAAGTAAGGGTTAGTACAATAAATTTAATTAACAATTTTCTGTTTTCTGTTATTTTTCAGTACGTTAAAATGGACATGGAAATTGACAAAATTATTGTAGAAAAAGTGAATTTTTGGGCAGGATTGTTGAAAATCCATCTGTAAGACCAATTATCCTTGACGAAACTCTCAATGTACAACACTTGAAATGTTCCCAACTCGGTTCCCAAGAACTTACGACAACTTAACAACCCCTTTTAATAATAATAATAATAATCTTTATTGCATTTAAAAACAGCGTTTGTAGCAAGAATACAAGTGAGAATGATAATAGTAAACATATAAAGTAAAAGTAAAAGATTTGTATATAAATATTTTAATCATTAATTACAAATGAGCGAAGTTTAAGGATATTCCATATATAAGCGGCAATTGTCTTAGCATCAGTTATTGTAACCCCTTTTCTACTCTAATTTTTGGTATACCCAGTAAAACATTTAGTTTGAGAAACTGAATATGCTAATACACATAATATGTCCAAAAGTTTGGAATAATGGAATATTTCATATTTTTATTAATTATAAATAATTTTTTTGATATAAGTAAACATCATTTTGCTACAACTCTAGCCAATCCTAAGTAAGTCAGATAAACATACAAAAAATTATTTATCCTTTTGAGGTGAAAAATGTACAATGTATTACAAATTTTTTAAAATAAATTAATGAGCAAAAAAAGGTTTTTAAATAAAATTAATCAGTATTTCCTCCATGGGCCTGTAGAAGTGACTGTAAGTAGGCGATGTGGCATGCTATCGATTAAATGCTTGAGCTGGGCTTGCGGAATTCTCTCCCATTCTTCACGAGCAGCATCTTTCAGTTCTCGTAGAGTAATTGGGGAAGGGTTTCGCTTCTTAATGCGTGTTTTAAGAATGTCCCAGGCATGTTCAATGACGTTCGTGTCAGGGGAAATTGATGGCCATCTTAATGTGGATATTCCTTCTACTTCCAAAAAATTTTGTAATGCAGCTGTTCGACAAATCCATCACCTACCGCCCCCCGGAATAGACGCACAACAGGATTTAAAACTTCCTCGATGTACACAGCACCAGTGATTCTTCTCTCCAAAATCAGGAGAGGCATCCGTGTACCCCTCATAATACCACTCGAAACCATAATACTCCCACCTTCAAGTGGAATAAGTGGTTGGGATGTTTCTAATAGGGCTTGTCGTCCTAGGGCCCTCCAAATTAGCGTTCTTCGCAAATCAGAAACCAAGCCAATTCTTGATTCATCAGAGAACATCACGTAATTCCAGTTAGGACCATTTCTTGAGCCCATTGCAACCTTACAATTTTTTGTTGATAGGTTAGTTTGGGAACACGTAGAGGTCTTCTGCGATACAAATTTACCACATTTAATCTTCGTGTAATTGTTTGCCTTGAGATATTCAGTCCTTCAAGTCTAGTAATTTCCCTGGATATGCCACTCGTAGATTCCTGTCGATTTCTCCGAGCTATCAATGTTATCTGCCGGTTTTGTGCTGCTGTTGTACATCGACTTCTGCCACTTTTAGGACGATCCTTCACATCATTTGTGTCTTGGATTTTTTTTTAATTTTTGATACAGCACCCTGAGTAACATCAACAATATTCGCGATATCACTTTGACTAAAGCCCTGTTGTAACAAAGCATTTACTCTAGACCTATTAAAATATGATATCATGTCCCTGGGCATTTTTAAACAGCTTAAATTTAGAATTGGAATAATGTGAAAGCACCCAAATCCATTAAATATGACCAAATTAATACAAAAACTAATCAAATTTAGTATTATTTTTATTTAAAAACGCTTTAAAATAAATATCAACAAGAGTTTTAAAAAAAAACATAGGCGTAGATATATTATTTCTAACTATTCCAAACTTTTGGCTTGTCCAGTATAAATTGCACGTTACAGCTGTGAGAACGGGACTATGTTGCCAAGCATTTAAAATAGTATTAGATGTCAAACGAAGTTTCTCTAATATTCTTCTTTGTGTTTGACTACAATACTACACCATTTTTGAACGCGGCAAAAGAGCTCAATTTTGCCAACATCTAAAACATTTTAGCACGAGGTATGTTCGTTTGAAGTTTATATTTTATTAGTCCAGGAGTTGTAGTTGAAATAAAATTAATCTTAAGTAATCTCGAGAGTAATCTTTCTTAAAGCATTTATTTATTATTTGTAATAACTTGCGGCCTACGAATTTAAATATTTAGCAAATTTACAGTGAAAAAAGATATTGGATGACAGTAGCAAACGAACGAAGGAAGTCAAACGAACAGAGCGATTTGTTCACTTTGATGACGTGCACTTATATTTATACTGGACAAGCCATATATAGGCACGTACAACAATTTATAATTTATTTATATAACAAAAACAGTAAAATAAATTGTTTATACTCATAAATACACTTACAATGAATATGTTATTAGATATTTTTTATATAGTTGTTTAAAAAGCTTTCTGGTGCATAATTGCTAAGAAATATCAAATTAAAAAATTCAATATTCAAGTATCATATCAAAACACTATTTTTACAATATGTCACTGGTATAGGCTATGTGACGTCACTAGCTTGCATTCTGATCTGCGATACATATCACCCACATACATTTTTGGCAAACAAAAAACTAAAGTGATGTTAGATTTACATTTTACCAGTAACTTACGTAACAGAATTGGTTACAAATAGTCAGTTCCAAAATGTACATATTCGTCCGTAAAAACTCCGGAAAAACTATTTAAAAGTGTTCCAAAGAATGCACAGTGCATCGAAAGTAGTTGCAACTTTCTTGGAGGACTCCTAATGATATATCAAATAGTACAAATATGAAAACTTATAAAAGTTCTTGCCTTCTGTTCACTTTCTTATTAGATAATTTAAGTTACCACTAAAGTAAAATAATATGTCCTTACTTTGCTGTTTTACATTATATATACACTTGAAACGCTGAAAGATTACCCGTGCTTCATTGTATGTAAGCATACGAATGGGATAAAGAAGACAACAGTTTATAATTTAATATTAGCGTTTGATATTTATAGAAAAGGACAGCTCATAGAAAAGGTGTCTGTGATATGATCGTTGAATCGTGACGCACGGGTAATCTTTCAGCGATTCAAGTGTAGCCTAAAGTGCTAGCCTAAAGTTTCCTCCTCCCTCCGAGCCTCCCCCTTTTGATTGGTACCTAATACTTATAATAATAAAATCTAAAGGGAGGATATAAACGGACGTAGGTTTCTCAACTAGTAACCAGTCACAACAGGTGACGTATTAGTCGTAGGCGAGGTCGTAGGTGACGTCACACAGCCTCTGTGATCAATTATTTTGAATGAGACGTTATGGCCAGTGATGTCTCGTTTGACAGGTATTGAAAATGCCTTTTCAATTATACTAATTTTGTTGGGGCTGATTTCGATAAATAAATTTAATAAATACTAAAACTATAGTTTTGCATTTAAATAAAGATTTCATTATAAAGTTTTAAGAACCGGTGACCGAGCTGGCCATTCTAGAGAACTGCATCATCAAATCCATTCCTCATCTAGGTAACATCTTACTGGACCATAATAGTATACATGACACATTATTTTTAAATTGTACATAAGAATAATATTAATCTCTTCGTTTTAACAAAACACTATTTATTTAAAAAATTGCCTTTTTAAACTCAATGCCGTTTTGCTAGAATTAGCATCGTCAGATTGACATTGACATTGAAATTAAATAAATAGTAAAAGTTTTATTAAAACGAAGAGTTTTATATTATTATTAGTAAAATGGACGTCCACATAAGGGTTAGTACATTAAATTTAATCAAATTGTACATGTTGGTATAATGTTCAAAATAATGAATTTCAAAAAATGAGGAGCTAAATCTGTTTTTTTGATTATCTTTTGAATTTTTTTTAATACGTCAGTAATTTGTGGACAAACTGGTACAGGAAAGCGAATTTCCAAAAATGGGCTGCTAACTTTATACACATTATTCTCTACAAAGAGGGGGAGTCGAGAGTGCTTTTGCATTTATCATCGGCCACACTACAAGACTTTGGGGGCTGACCTCGGGGCTAATAGATAACATTATTTCCCACTTTGAATTCCCGGTATGGCATCTCTCAAGTATAACTTTAAAGTGGCGAATTATTAAATATATCAAAAGTCCCACTTTTTTGTTTTATGTCTTTAAGGAGGTCGCCAAAGTCTGCAAACACAATATGGCCCCATTAAAAATTGTTCAACCAATCGGTTATTTTATTAACAAACAAGTCTTGGATTTAAAATAATCAATGTGCTAATATCTAATCTAAGAGTAGGCCTCTTAGATTTATCGTTTTTATGATCCTGACAACATTCTTGTCTGATTACTTACAGCGTTAAATATAAAAGTCAACATTTCTATGCCTTTTCTCGGGCGACCGTTTAAGTATTTGACCTGAATAAATCAAAACCCCGTGAGTTGAGATTTAATATTATCTCTTCCGCTACTAAAGAGAAAACGAAATAATTACAACTTACCCCTTACATTGTATAATGTATACATAAAGTATACATTTATTTTATTTTATTTTTTATTATTTTTTTTTTAATTGACCTTTCGCAATGTTTTATATTGTGAAGTTTTATATGTTTGTATGTTTTATGTTTTATTTACTTGTAAATACTCTTGTATTACTGTTTTGTTCTGTGTGATTTGCTTTTTTTTTTTTTTTAAACAGCTTTGTCCACAAATTTAAAAAATTTTTTCGACAATAAAGCTTATTCCCGAAAAGTTTTTATAAGACCATGTATAAGTTAAAACTATAGGGGCGCCGGCGAATAAAAGATACGAGAAAAGATAAAACCTTTTCTAGTTATTGGATATTATGTAATATTGTTATTTTACCTGTAGGGGTCGGATAATGCAGGTCGAGTTATTACACAGGGTGTGTATAAATGATTGGCTTAGTTTTAAAATTTTGTTTAAATTTTATTTAAAATAGAATTAGTACTTCTTTTGCACTTTCTTTAAATTAAAAGTGCTTTAGAGAATAATTGAAAAAAAGTTAATCACAAATGCTAATAAAAATTATAAAATTTTAAACTGATTAAAATTTGAGTGGAGTACATCTTTGGTAAAAAGATCAAACAGCTGTGGCCCTAAATTATAGTACTTCTGATAAAATGTTATTTAAATAGGCCTGCCAAACGTTACTATGAAGGTTCACAGGTGTTAAGTATTGATTGGTAAATTAGTGCGAGTTGATATGCTTCGATAGAGACCATATTGCTTATGAATTATTCAAAATTTTGGTAATTGCTATTAGAATATGGACTTTATTGAAACAAAGTGAACTTAATGCTAATTTTTTGTGTTTTTAAGAGAAGAAAATAAAAGTATCGACTAGATATGGCGGTAAACTTAAACGATGGGGTCAGACATTATCAATAGATTACCATTTACATTCATGTATTTATTAAGCGGAAGTGATTAAATTAAAACAAAAAATATCATAAAATGATTATTGTTCAATGGTAGGTAGTAGGGTTGTTCATTAATAATTTTTTAAAAACAAAAACCGGAACTGGATGATTGTATAAGATTCGACTTCTATATTAAATTTTGTATATTGATCGATTGGAATAAATGTTTACCAATAGAAATATAATTGTTTTAGTATTAGTTCCATTTTGGATTTTATCCCTCCTTAAGTTATACCTATTTAAACAATTAATAAAATACACCCACAAATATTTTCCTTAAATTTGTTTTCTAAAGAGTAATCATTTATTTAAATAAAATATATATTTGTTTAATTCTTGAGTAGTTAATATGTAAATAAACTTATTTACCTAATTTAAATTTTTTAAATTTATTTCAATATTCTTAGTTTGTCAAATTATTTGGCAGATCATTGGAGTTAACTAACATGAATTACAGTTATATTAAAAAATTACAGACAATCTATTTTCCTCACCCTTACTTTGTGAAGTATATAAATATTAGGGTTATACCTTAAAGAAACTTTCATTTATTTACATCACGTTTGTTTGTTTTACAAGCATAATATATTATATTCCAAAATCATGCAGATCAGTGAACATGCAAAGCTCCTTCTTAAACACAAATACTCACAGGAAACAAATCATTAGATTTGTTACACATTTGTGACGAAACAAGATTTTATTTTCTTTAAAGAGCTAGAAATTAGAATGCATCTTGGGAATCAGTAATTATAAGCTGTCAATGAACCCTGAAATCTATGGAATTCTCCCTGTTGGAATTTTTACTTTGATAAATGGTTCATCTTGTATTACCAAAGATACGACAAATATTTACTGTTATTGTAAATATCAGTATGGTATAGTTTTTATTCTGGCATTTATCCAGCACGATCCTTTAGATCTCGTAATTTAGAGGATTTACATTATTAATTCCATATTTGGCCTAGTCTAAACCGAGGTCTAAACACAACTTATTTAAATCAAATAATTATATTGTACTCTCGATTGTACTACAAAATGTTCTATCTATAAATTTGATAATAATTTGTAACCAAAAACAGCTGCAAATAAATAAATTTTTAAATGAAGCAAATCCCATCTCTCGAATGTGACTCTTCTTAAATGAAGAAAGGAAAAAACCAATGTCAATGTCACAAAATATTTATTTATTGTTATATGAATTTGTTGTAAACAAAAGCGACTAGTTTCGGCTTACAATACGGCCATCATCAGGCTATTAAAGTCAAATAAAATATAATGTTAAAGAACCATTCCAAAACGATTGCAAGCATTGCAGTTAAAGGTATGAAATTAAATTTAATTTTAATTCTATTTATAAGCACTTATACCAAATATGGTGACCACCGATAATCAAAACCAAGTTAAAGAACTGTAGATGAAGTTGGAAAATGTAATGGGAGTCAAAACATCGTTTTGGACATTGAAAAACAAAAAAGAAAGGAGAAAATGGAGAATAAAGATTGAAAGAGCAAAGGGAGAAGCTTAGAGCTCAATGTAGATATTTATGTAGTAAGTTTGGAAACTTGAAGAAGGGTTGAAGAACTCCTGATATAGATTTATCCAAAAAAAAGGTTTTTAACCCGTATAAAACAGGTTTTTATTACACAAAGTACACGTTTACAGGAACAGCGACTAGTTTCGGTCTATAAGCAAGCCATCATCAGGCTATAAAAAACAAAGGTGAGAGGTAAAAATTATGCAGATTACAAGTTTTTAACAGTAGACCTACCTTAAAAATTAGTTACATGTAATGTTAAATCATATGATCGATCGAACCAACAAACTTATATATTAAATATTAAATTTTAATTATTGAATCATTGAGGAATAAATTAAGAAATTTAAATATTTGTTAAAATGTATGTGGTAACATTGAGTGAATAAGGAAATGAGTACCACTACATGGATGGATATATTAATGACTGTAATTATTGTGTGAAAGAAACATAAGGGTGGCAAATTATCAAAAGGAAGCCCTAAAGTGAGCTTAAAAGGAGATACCAGTGACCCCGGTATCAGAGCAGAATGCCCTTCACTCGGCCCTTCATGATCTTCAAAGTACATCAAAATAGCTTCTAATATGTAGGTATAAATATTTTACTAAAAATACTTATCTTCACGTCGATAAAATTCGATGAAACTAATCAGCACAAGTCTATGAACTCATTTTTTTAATGATTTTAACGAATATAACAAACTGCCATATGCGAGGCCATATGAAATTAAGTCGAGTTCATCATTTAGCAGTGTTTAAAGAAAATTGGCAAAACATAAAGAGTACTAAGTAATGTAATTAGTGATGTATTAAAAAATTTTGAACATATATGTTCTGTTAAAATATAATTCTTGATTCTTCAGGATCTCCAAAAATATATCGGATTTTAATAGTAAAAAACAGATATGTTCACCTGGTTTATTTTGTCTTTTCTTCGAAAATGATATGTTCCATATTCCATCCAGATTTATAAATATTCTGATGCCAATCTGGATCAGAAATTCCTTTGATGAAACGTTAATGATAAATAAGGTATCACAAATAGAGCGGTTTCAGCATAGCATCTTTAAAGAGTTGAAGGTGACATTCTTTCAAACATATAAGCTGTCGAAAGAAATATTTTAAAAATATCCTACGCTGTGAAAAATTTTTTTGCCTTATGTTTCCGTTGTTACACCTTATTAAAAAACTATTGTTTATTATTAAAATTATTATTATTTTTCATAAAATGGAACCTAAATATTAATGTTGCGCTGCTACTTCAACTACTGAAGGTGAAATTCAAAGAACTCCTTCAAACATATAAGCTGTTGAAAGAAATATTTTAAAAATATCCTAGGCTGTGAAAAATTTTTTTGCCTTATGTTTTCGTTGTTACACCTTATTAAAAAACTATTGTTTATTATTAAAATTATTATTATTTTTCATAAAATGGAACCTAAATATTAATGTTGCGCTGCTACTTCAACTACTGAAGGTGAAATTCAAAGAACTCCTTCAAACATATAAGCTGTTGAAAGAAATATTTTAAAAATATCCTAGGCTGTGAAAAATTTTTTTGCCTTATGTTTCCGTTGTTACACCTTATTAAAAAACTATTGTATATTACTAAAAATTATTATTATTTCTCATAAAATGGAACCTAAATATTAATGTTGTGCTGCTACTTCAATATGTAATTAATGTGTTTATTAAAATGATCACTTCGTTTAAATTGCTGTTTTATATTATTAAAAATTCTGTTTAGTTTAACAAAAAGAAGAGATTTACTTTGGATTTACTATGTCTCTTCACCAACCTAAAACGAAACATGAACCTTTTGCTGCATTAAAATATTTTAGTTATCTATAAAGTCTGTAAATAAAATACAAAACATAAAATATACTATTTTATAGCAGTGGTGTCCGAAAATGTATATTTTTTTATTCAAACATAAAATTGTTAAAAAATCATTTTTTTTCGCTGTTAATATATAAAAATAAATACGGATTCCAGAACTGTTGTTCTGGAATCCGTTTTGGAATCCTACTAATTTTTTTTAATCAAATAATATGGAAACAAAAAACTAACACATTTTTTAAACTTAATTTTAATAAAACATAATAATATATGATGTTTTAATATTCAATGTTCATATTTGGCTCTAAAAAATTTCAAATCCGTTGTAAGGAAAATGGGGTTTTTAATAAATTTTATGGTTTCTATTTTTTACATATTTGGATACCTACCTACCTACCTACAATAAAAATTACTTAATACAAAGCAATAATTCATGAAATAAATAACAAATGCTGCCTTAATTGAAGTATTTTTTTAAATATGTAAAAAATTATTTTAAAAATTTTTCTTTTCTATGTTAATTTCATTTTTATATATTCCTATTTCAAATCAAACTGAACCAATACTTAAAAAATATATAGCTGTATTGTATTTACAACAAAAATTAAATTTCAGATTTTCTTTGAAAAAAATCTAAAAATTTAATGAATAAGTTAAGAGATTACCTTATTTATTATTTATGATACAAGATGTAACCGAGGATGTAACTCCCAAATATCACAAAATGATATAAAGATTGACAGACCTAAATATTTTATGCTTTTAAAATGATTTTAAGAGTAACAATATTTTTAAAATTTATTTAAGATTTGTTATACAAAAAATATTCTACATTTATAGCTTTATCTATTATTAAATATTTTTCATTTTATTATTAATCAAATAAACCTATTTGGTTATAAATTACAATATTTTTTTTATTAATAATAACTTTCATTTAAGGAAATTTTAATTACATTTTTTTAATTATAAAACTTGACAGTATGGCAGGATTTACATGTTTTATCAATTTTTAAACATTCAATCAAATAAAAAAAACTAGGAAATTAATACCTCTTCCCTATATTCTTATTTTATTACTAATTATACCTTCTATATTTTGAATTTTGATAACTTAATTATGCCCGCGGACATGCTATAAACATAATATTTAAAAAATAAATACCTTGAATGACGATCACAATTATACAAGACAATACTTTAAGTTCCATGGCAAACGGGAAATATTTCACTAAATATCAAAATAAAAAATGTATCACTTTCTATTTTGGCACACAATCAATTTGGCATTGACCACAACACTAGAATCGCACACATCTCTCAGTATAATAACAATAAACAAAATCCATTATTTTTTTTTCTTTCTACCAGTACCTTAAGCGGTAAATAATTCAAAAGTAATCCAAAAAACTAAAGCACACTTTTTTATAATATCCAGAATTTAATTGTGTCGACAATAAATTCGAAAATACTTGCGGTACATCACCGAAGTAATCACGTATAAATTTTTCGTATTTTCGCGCACAAATTTGAAATAACTTAGCGAGTAAGAACGTCACGACGTTTCAAAATACACTGGCGTCGAATTGTTCGACTCCCACTCTTTTCGATCTCCTTCGGGGTACGTCGGGGTGGATCGGTCCTTCTGCACCCTACTGCATGCTTTGCAATTAATATTTTTATCGTTAAAGTGTTTAATTAGGGTATAAATGTAGATATGGTAAGGTCAGTGACTCATCTTGTTATTTTTTTTACCGTTTGCGGCAAATTGACCGCCCAGCAGATGTTCGAAGACGATTGTTGGTTTACATGCCGACATTAATTTTATAGGGGCGATGGGAATTTAATCATTTAAAATAATTGTAAATATTAGAAGAAAATTAACCGCCCTCAAAATAAAAAAAAGAAAGCTGTTACTGTTAATGAAAAAGATGGTAAAAAATTAAGGCTTTATTACCATATTTTATTACAGAAAAATAAATAATAACTCAGTAAGATTTTAAATGTATAAATATACATTTATTGAAATTCAACAGCCAAACAATAAACACAAATAACTTATAGCCTTTATTAATATTAAAGGTTATATTTTTGTTCCCAGGAATGGATTAATTGATAATATTATATTGCATATTTCAAAATAATGTTATGTTTCTATGGTTACCAAATACAGCCCAGAAACCTGGACATTTAATGCAAATTTCAAAATAAGCAAACGCCGATAAATATATTAATAGTTTATTTTTTCACTGTATCGCCTCGTCGGTAAACATCTACCTCGTACTGTAACTTTAAATCCATTTTTCAGTCCTTTTCATCCCATTTCTTCTATCTTCTTTACTCCACGTATTGTAATATTGTAATATTAATAGCACTGAACAAATAACTTTTTAATAAAACTTTTTACAGACAGTACAAATAGATATTTTTGACAAATAAAATAATAAATCAACTATTTATGTAAAAAGAAAAAGGTAACTTCACATACTTGTTGAAGCACGCTGGTGTCTAATGCAGACATATACTGCTCAACTTAAACTGGGCTTTAACTTGCATAATATTTAATTTGGAATTTATTATCCAAAAAGATGGCAATTTAGTAATGATTTCACAACATTGTCTCCGTCAGCCATACTTTTAGGTTTAGGATTTATATCGTGGTCACCAAATGTACAGACAATACAAATAGGAATAATATATTTTTTTCTTTTCAAAAATGTGACAGGACAATATTAAATAAACTATTTATCTCAAAATAAAAATGTAGACTAAAAACCAATATAAACAGGAAACCCACAAATAGAAATGAGTTAAGTATAGTAGATAATATTTTGCTTTGGAATGATTAAAATTGTTATTCCAGAAGTTTTGAAAAAGCTATTCGCTATGCCTAGGAACGACTGCGGGCCTATAAATATTCCTTCAGCACCTTTTCTGACTAGAAGGTCCGCTTTTTCATTCCCTTCAAACCGGGATCCCCAGGTGCCTAAAGTAAGGTTTTTAAAGAGAATAAACTTAACTATTTTTATCTATAACTACGTTAGGTTAGGTTAGGTTCTATGTGAGTGGTCGTTCCACGTCCCTTCCACTGCGACCTGAAAGATCTATTGTGGCTCACCCCTAGATTATTGTCGTTCTATTAGCCCTATGCCTCTAATGAAGCTCATCAGGGTCGTTAGCGACACTTCTATGAAGTCATTGGGCTCGAGTTGATGCAGACCAAATTTATTGATCCTTATTCTCTCGAGATCTCTGCAGTTACACAAGATATGCTCCACCGTTTTATCCTCAGCCTGACGGAATCTGCAGTCCGCACTATCTGCCAGTCCAATTGTTTTCATATGCCTACTAAGACGACTGTGTCCAGTCAGTATTCTTATTATCATTCGTAGGTCTTGTCTGCTCATGTTCAGCAGCTCTTGAGACCTCTTTTTAGAGAGATCTACAAATGCCTTTGAGTGCCTTAAACTTCGCTATGCCTATGAATGGCTCCGGGCCTATAAATATTCCTTCAGCACCTTTCCTGGCTAGAAGGTCCGCTTTTTCGTTACCTTCAATGCCGGTATGCCCAGGTGCCCAAAGTAAGGTTACTTTGTTATTTTCCCCTAGACGTATTTGATCCTGAAGTCGATCCGATTTGATTCCAGTGCCGCCTGGCTATCGGAAATGATTTTTATAGTTTTGTTCCTGCAGTCGCGCCTAAGCATCTCCTGCAGGCGCATCTCCATTGCGAAAACCTCCGCTTGGAAAATTGTGGATAGGTTACCCAAGTTCTGGCTCAGGTCCACCTTTGGTTTCCCTTTGGTTTTCCCAGCAGCATTAATAAATGCTCCTTCTATATCAAGGAAGGTAGCCAGAGCAATCTCTCCATTAATTACGGAGTGATTGATCTTGTGGACTACTTCATCCAGCGCCGTTTCTGTTGATTTTCCTTCCTCATATGCATGCTGGTGGGTACTGAGAGGATGTTCCCTCTATGGTCCCTCCTTAATATGCCTATCAAGAATTTTCTCAAGTGCTTTCAACAGAAATGAAGTGAGATTTAGGTAGGATTTAGGTAGGGCGCTATCCTTTCGTCGTACCTTGTTAATATAAACGACCCTAACAGTGCACCAAGCCTCAGGTATGTAACCCAGAGCTAAGCTTGTTCTAAAGAGCTTAGTCAGAATGGGCAGCAGAATGTCCAGTCCTTTTTGTAGTAGAGCAGGAAAAAGTCCATCCTCCCCTGGAGATTTGTATGGATCGGAGTGGTTTATAGCCCACTTCCCATTCTCCGGTTTGATAGTTTTCGCAGATATTTTCCAACAGTTCGCCTCTGCGTCTCAATAATTGTTGAAACTGGGAAATGGTTTTGTAACAAGAGCTCTACTGTTTCCCTCTTGGATTCGGTATAGGTTCCATCTTGTCTTTTGAGAAGACACGGCCACTGGTTCGGATCCTTGGAGAGAATCTTGTGAATTCTTGCACTGGCAGGTATGTCAGATATACTCTGGCAGAACTTTCTCCAAGATTCCAGCTTGGCTCTTCTTATCTCTTTGTTAAATTCTGTAAGAGCACTTCTATATTTCTATAACTAATAAAATTAAAGCCTTTTCAAAAATAATAATTTGGTAGGAAGAAATAATTGTATAATAATATTATTGTCAAAATATATATCTACAACTGCTAAATATTATTTTAATTTAATTAATTATGAAACTACATAAATTCCTTATATAAATAAATTATGTATTGTTATATAACTATATTATCTATTTAAAAGAAGTACAAATATTATTTTCTTGTCCAACCTGATTTTACACAGTTAACAGTTCTTCTGTTTAGGTTTGTAGTTGATAATATTTGTTTTGTGAGCAAGGACAGTTGTGGAAAATCATAGACGAAGATTGTTTAAAGTTGACACTACCTAAGGCGTTGGTTTTGTATTTAAAATCCATTGACCTCAAATATATTAACAAATTCTGGTGTTGGGAAGGGATTGTATGTCTTTTGAAAATGTTCATTCAGTTTTTATTGGTAAGTGGGCTTTTATATTTTATTAAACACTTTAAACCTGTTTTACTTTTATTTCAATTGTTTAGACACAGTTTACACTTAAAACTAACAACTTAATAATTTACCTACTTTCTGAAACTGTCACCAGAACTTTACTGACCTTTAAATTTAAACTTAAATAAGCTAAAACTGACTGCCCCATATTTATAGTTTATTTAAATCTTCCAGATTCGAAAATCGAAAACATTCTGTTTTGCACATTACAATAATATACAAATAACTTTTGTTTAAGATTAAGATTAAGTTTTAAATTTAAAATACTATAAATCATGTTTTAACAAATAAGATTACAGCTAAGTAGATTTATAAACTTATATTTCCTTTAAAAATGAAGTTTATTCTGTATGTATGTTGTCAATAAATCTATCTAAATGTAAAATATTTTAATATCTCAAAATGATAAGTTATATTATACCTATTTATAGCAATTCATTTAAAATTATTACTATTTTTATGTTTATTTAGTATACTAATCTTAATTTAGTTTAAAACATAATAATAATAAATTTATTTATTATCGTTTAAATGCCTACATAACACAGTTAATGCAAAAACTAATCAAAACACCATCGACTATCTAATTCCTATATGTATAGGTGGCACTCCAATTTGGGCATCTTTTTGTACCCTTCAAAAAAGGTTTCTAAAAATTTGTATTTTGAAGAGTAGAATTTTAAAAAATTTTTTAAAAAAATTTGAAGTTTACAAACAATCTTGAAATTCTTGTTTTAACTTTGGAATGAAAAAAAAAACAATCAAATTTATGATGAATAATTTTTTGCATAAATTTTTCAAAAAGTTCATCAAAAAACACGAAATTTAAAAAAAAATCCCAAATCGGACAATTTTTCACCAAGTTATGGCTATTTAAAAAGAAATACCGGAAATTTTCGAAAATTCATATCTCTCTATTGGCTGAATGAAAAAATTTGAAAAATTTATAAAAACCTTTGTCAAAGGGTACAAAAAGATGCCCAAATTTCAGCGAAATCGGAGATGCAAATCCAATCGGTAGGATGAGTTGGCATAGAATACCCCATAGGTACTTGATTGATGTTAGTTTTGCATCTTGGTTTAAAGTATAATATTAAAATTAATTTAAAAACTAATTATATAGTTATATTTATATATTATCATCATATGTAATAAAAAATATTACTGGTAACATAGTAATATCATATACTTTATACTGAAATTATACTTTAATATTATTATTATAGTAGATGATATAAAAATTATTTTCTGTTTATTTCTATAATTAAAATTATTTGCTTGTTTTTAGAAAATAATATTAGGATAATTTAAAAAAAGTATTACATTAACTGATATAACTAGTATTCATATACATTATATCTTCTGTATGTTCCTAATGGTTTATTAATTCTTTTTGGGAAAATTAAAAATTTCGACGTTTCGTTTCTTCCCGTTTGGGAAGAAAAACCATTCCTGAAGCGTGCACTTCACTGGATCTCATCTATAGTGGACTATGACATTGTTAGACTCATACAATAAAATATTTTATTAATTTCACATTTTACCAAGTACATGGTCTACTTTGAATGGACCTTTAAAATTTGACAACAATAATTTTGTAGTCTTAAACTTACAAATATTATTAAGTGAATGTCTAGTTGTCAAATTTATCCGAAGTGTCCATTTCACAAAATATTAACGAGCTAGAATTGAATCTTAATCGGCCAAGGTCTTATTGTTTTTCAGTTCGCCGGCCGAGTCAATAGATGGCGCTACAAGAAAATGATAATCTCACTTCTTAAATTTTGACAGATGACATAAAAAGAAATATTTTGAATTTGAATTTGTATGATCATTTATTGTTTATATTCATTGGCAAAGTATCATCGTATTTTTATAAGTTGTTTAGTGTAGGTATGTTTTTTGGATTTATTGTAGTTACCACGTAGTTAATAGCTTTATTCGGGTTTCGTTTTTCGGACGGTTTGAGAACGATTTGCTGACTGCGCACAACTGGATGTGCAGTAGACTAAATCCAAGGACTATTTATGTACGGTTTGAAAACTATCAACAAATGAAAAAACCCGAACGCCTTATTTTTTAATGTCTGATACAAAAAGTAAATTATTTTGTCCACAAACCTAAAATGTTGGATAAACTGTTCATCACTATATAGGGGTAATGTTTCTTCGGCATAATTCTCATTTTTTACTTTTTTCTGTAATTATTCGGGTAAAAAAAGATTTGCTACCATCTCCAATCCATCATCACTTGCTAATGAAAAAGATGAGGATGAATCTGACGAGAATTCTGCCAATAAATCCATAATAATATAATCAATAAATTAAAATACCAAGAATAATTTGAATTTAAAATGCACACTACAAACAACAATGACTGACAAATTACCAAGCGCATGCGTCAATTAGTCCACGAAAAATTCTTACTTTTAACCTTGGACTGATTTGACAGTTTTTAAATCGTCCGAAAACAGTCAGAAATAAAACCCGAACAAAACTAAAATTATAGAACGGTTCGAAAACCGTACAAAAAAACCCGAACACAGGATTTTTTAGTGCGCAGAATCCTGACAGTTTGAAAACAGTAATCAAGTAAACCCGAACAAAGCTACTGTTTGTTTATTGTTTAGTTAGTTATTGTTAGTTTAATATTTATTACAAATGTATTTTGTTAAGCAGAAAAATTGGTAAATCATATGTAATATTGAAAAAGTACAAATCTTCATGCACTAATTTTGTTGAGAAAATACATTTAATCTTTAATGTACATTATAAGTCCAAAAAAAGTGTTGTGTGCCTGGTTGTGGTGGTTCAAACACAATGCATTGTTTCCTAAAAAATCCAGAAAATTTAAAAGTGTGGGTTGACAAAATCAATAGTGACGAAATCAAGAATATTGCTCCACAGATACCGTATAAGAATCGAAGGGTTTGTCGTATCCATTTTAATGACTATGTTAGAAGCTGTAGCAGACCATAACATTTAAAAAATCACGTACAAAGTGTGCTTATACCAACTAGCTTACCCATTATAAAACAAAGTAAGTTTTAAAAAGCTTGTATTTTGATGAAATGTTATGATTTATTTTAGACTGCCTGGCATAAAGTTTATACCTTGGTAGCAGAACTAATAAAATGTATTGTTTAAAAAAATAATGTTAATTGTAAAACTGCAAACTACTTATATTTATATAATAATTGTGTGTCTCTTCCAAAATAATACACAATTGGAATAGTATACCCAAAAATTCGGCCCTTCTCGGATACAGCGACATCTAACGGTTCGGCCGGTTACTAGAATTTCATTTTTACTTTTAGTATTGCAGTTTCCATTCTAAATCGTTAGTTAATATTTTGTGGTCAATTTGTATTTCTAACATTACCAAGTAGTAAGTATTAAGTGTGGTTTGTTAATGATTCTTTCATAATATATGTAATATTTTGACTGAAGAGAAAAACAAAAACATTCAGACTCTTCCGATAAGTAACATTTTAAAATCATTGTCACTTGTAGAACACAACTAGTGTATCAACAATTTAGGAAAGTTTTAAATCATTATGTGTCCAAATTTACTTTTCCCTTAACCAAGAAGGCTAAAAGACCATAATTAGGTGTTATATCCGCAATAATATTGATATAATCTACTCTGCTTTTGTCGGGTTAGCTGTTTGTTTAAAACATTATTTCAAATTCTTGTTTGTCTGTACAAAATAACCTTTGTGTAATTAAACCAAAAACTACGTTTTTTAAATGTCTAATCAATTATAGGGAAAAAAATATCTCAGTAAATATTAACCGTATATTATAGAAAAAGTCTTAATTTTTCTTTGCTACTACCTACACAGGGGAAAATTACATTACACCCGCAACATCGTTATCACCATTACGGATTGCTGTTAGGGATTGTGGCGTTAGTCATTTGTACGTACAACTAGTAGCGTGTTAGCATCTGTAACCTTTTCTAATAAAAACAAACCCACACAACTAATGTTTATTTGGATGTAGAATAGAAAAAATAATTATCTTTTTCCACTTAAAATTAACTGATATGTTTAAAAACTCTTTGCCAAGTATGAACAAAAAATAATAGGTGTCAAAAATATGGACTAAAGTCATTTGGAGCAGTTAAAATAAAACAACTCATAACTTCTTTAGGAGGAATATTTTATTTAAATGGTTGGGCATAAATTTTCCTATTTCTCCAGTTACTATACGGATAATTCTTAATGAAACACTCTGTATAACAAAAAGATATTAATATTTCTCCTTCACAGGTCATGCTGTAATATTGAGGAATGGGTTTAAAAATATTAAATATTCCATCCCTATCACTAAAGGTACGGTTGAAAAAGAAAAAAATTGTCATATAAAACATATTGAAGAATATGTTGCTCACAAAATCACATATTTTAGTGAACTTCATATTTCCAACTTTCGACGCATTGCTCTCATAAACCTGTAATCAAGAAATTTATGTTTCTTAAGAGCACACTAATATAATATACATAATATACACAATTAATGGATATACAAATTATTGTGCTTTTAATTGTACTGTTTTAGTATTCTTTTGCTTTTGGTAGTATTTTTTGTTAAGATATCCAGAGCTGTGAAATACTCCTATTTTTCACCTTTCACAAAATGTTGGCTGCATATTCGTTATGTTAAACTTGGTTCCCAATTACTTTTTGTCATCAATGCAGAAATATACACTTTTTTTAACTTAACATTCATAATTTTTAAATTAACCATTTAGAACAAACGTTTCTTACTTTATTTTTTTTAACGCTTTAATCCTTTTTGCTATTTCCCAGGTTATAACTATGTATAGAGAATCTATAGAATTATATTATATTGATACCATTTTTAAACAACAATATTTCTAGCTCGCTAAGTTTTGGCCAAAGCTTCTTTGTACTTAAAAATTTTATAAAATACTTATTTTTTAATTTTAAATACCACTAATGGCCCAATAGTTTTAGTAGCACTCTGCGAACGTTCGCATCAATAATTTTCCTAATTTCTCCCCACTGCGCATTATGCGCATTGCTTAACATGTACAGTGATTTCCAATCAATTGGAAGCGAGTTTACTTCTTTATTTACAATGCTAAAAAATTATTTAAGTCCGAAGAAGGTAGTATCAGTTGGTCATCAAAATCCATATTTTTTGTAGAATATCCATGTAATGTAATGTAGGGGTTGTCCACTGCGACCTGTGAGATCTATTGTGCCCCCTTACTTGTTTAGATGGTGGGTTTTCCCGTATTTAAAGCACCGCCTCCAATCCTATCTTCTTTATGAAGGTTACGATGTCGATCGGCATCAATTTAGGTATGTCATCGTCTTCTATTTTGTGTGCTCCAAGCTCTTGTATTTCCTAGGGCTATGAGTATGTGTATTGAGTTTTCCTCCTCCATTTTACAATACTTGCATTCTGCCTTTTCTTCAATCCCCAGTCTATGTAAATGACCTCTTTGTTTACAGCGTTCCGTTAATATACCTGTAAGAATTTTTAGGTTATTTTTGCTCAGCCCAAGACATTGTATGGACTTTTTGTGATTGTAACTACCTATCCCTGGTAGGTTCTCCCAATGTTCGATCTTTTCCATATTCTCAATGCCTCTGAGTTCATTGAGGATGGAACTGTAGGCTATGCCACAGAATGGTTCAGGTCCCATTAGTGATATAATTGCTGCCCTTCTGGCAAGCGTATCTGCCATTTCATTAGGATATCAATGATTCCATAAGAAATATTGCTAAAAGAGTTAAAATTTTGTACGATTAAAAAGAAGTTTTGCAATGGACTCTACTAGCTAATCCACATAACGAATAGCATTTTTATAGGTTGATATAATATGATATATTCAAAGCAATAAAAACTTTAAAGATTTAAAGATAAATACATTAAAAATGTCGTTTAATATACAGGGTGCGGCAGATGAACGGTCAATTAGAGATATCTCGAGAACTAAAGGTATCTGAAATATGAAAATTGGCATGAAGGGGTTTTGAATAATGAGCTATTCAATGAAAATATTGCCGTCACCATTCTACTTCCGGTTATACCGGAAGTCGCACATAACTTTGTTATTTTTAATGGAAAACCCTGTATATTTTTAAATTTTAGGAATATTTACGTTATTCTGAACATTTTTTGTTGATATTTCCCTATACCTATCTTGAACCGTTTTTGAGTTGTAATGTTTTTTATATGAAAATGACACTTTTTTACCATGTACATAAAATTCAATATCCTCTAATGTAATTTGAATAAAAGTTTAAATTTCTCAGGAACTATTTACCACATACCGCTTTATCGTTTACACTGTCAAGTTACCTTTTTTATTATACAGGGTGCTGTCAAAATTGGAATAAAACGGAATCCACAATCTTCGCGTAATTCCTTTTTTCAAATGGGACACCCTGTATGTGATTATTTATTTTAGAAGAATACGCTGTCCACTATCGATATGTATTACTATTCCCTATACCTATCTCCTGCAGTTTTCAAATAAATCAGCTTTATACATTTTTGTCACAAAAAATTAATTTTCTTATAGGCTATGTGGTAATAATTTATTGAGTTAAACATTGAACAATTATACAAATACTATCAAAGATAATAAGGCACTAGCTCGTTAATGCAACAAATGTTCAAAGTGTTGCCCATCAACTTCCAAACATTTATGGACTCTTTTAAGCAGATTCTCATTAGTAGCTCTTGATAGTGATTCTCCATCTATTTCGTTAAAAACGTGAAGGACTTTGCTTATCATATTTTCCTTAGTAGTGACAGGTTCAGAGAATACCTTATTTTTAACATATCCCCAAATATAGTAATCTAATGGTGACAATTGTGGGGATCTTGGTGGCCAGAGAAACGGACCTTTGTTAGCTATCCATCTATCATTGAATATTCCATCAAGCAATGTGCCTACTCCTCGAAGATTGTGAGCCGGTGCACCATCTTGTTGAAACCAAGCTTCGTTAGCCTCATTATTAGGTAAAGCGTGCATTGCTGGTACAATTACTTGCCGTAAGATGTTGCAGTAACACTCTCCGTTTAAATTTTCGTCATAAATCATGAGAGCGAATATCTTATTATTTTTTACAGCACAAAAAACATTAAACGAAAAGGATACTTGAAATTTACTATCCCATGTGACTTGAGGATTTTCGTCACTCCAGAAGTGACTGTTATGGCGGTTAAACAAACCATTTTTAGTAAACTTCGATTCATCACACCAAATAATTTTTTTTGTAAAATCTTCATCTTCTTGGCATTTCATTAAAATCCATTCACAAAATTCTACACGTCTTACATAATCTCCAGGATGTAAATGCTGAGCTAGTGGTAGAGGTAGAGGTCCAATGATGTTTTTTTAAAATTCTGTGAATTGTTCTAGTCGACACCTCTAACAGTTTCTCACATTCCCTTAAGGATGAATTTGGATGAGCTGCAAAATATCCCAGGATGTCTATTTGTAAATCCTCATTATCGACATGGGTCTTGGGCTTATTTGTTTTACTTTTAAACTGACCAAACTGGGAACAGTTGTGTAGCAAACGTTTAACAGTTTTATGATTTGGTCGAGGCTTTTCAGGATATCTCTCAGCAAACACACGGCAAGTTCTGGATACTATTCTGTTATACTCACCGTGAATCATAATTAAATTTAAAAAATCATCATTTGTATATCCTAAATGTGCCATTATTATTAGGTTAAGGAAATTAAAGGCAAACTATTATTACACCTTTCACACAACGGCATACAACAAGGTGACTATTAAACAATAACAATAACTGACATGTGTCAGAATATTCCATAGGCGACTTGATAAATTAATTTTTTGTGACAAAAATGTATAAAGCTGATTTATTTGAAAACTGCAGGAGATAGGTATAGGGAATAGTAATACATATCGATAGTGGACAGCGTATTCTTCTAAAATAAATAATCACATACATACATGAAAAAAAGGAATTACGCGAAGATTGTGGATTCCGTTTTTATTCCAATTTTGACAGCACCCTGTATAATAAAAAAGGTAACTTGACAGTGTAAACGATAAAGCGGTATGTGGTAAATAGTTCCTGAAAAATTTAAACTTTTATTCAAATTACATTAGAGGATATTGAATTTTATGTACATGGTAAAAAAGTGTCATTTTCATATAAAAAACATTACAACTCAAAAACGGTTCAAGATAGGTATAGGGAAATATCAACAAAAAATGTTCAGAATAACGTAAATATTCCTAAAATTTAAAAATATACAGGGTCTTCCATTAAAAATAACAAAGTTATGTGCGACTTCCGGTATAACCGGAAGTAGATTGGTGACGGCAATATTTTCATTGAATAGCTCATAATTCAAAACCCCTTCATGCCAATTTTCATATTTCAGATTCCTTTAGTTCTCGAGATATCTCTAATTGACCGTTCATCTGCCGCACCCTGTATAAGTTCCTTCGAACCATATTACCGCTTTCAGACCATTTAAGGACCTCATAGTTTTTTGTGACTGTTACTGAAGAAAATGTCGACAGAAGAGAACGATATGTCCTGTACACTACCTGACATTCGCAATATTGCAACGAGTGCAATAGAAAATCTTCTACCACAAAAATCACGGCACAAGTACGAATATGTTTATAAAAACTCGCAAGCAACGGTTTTTATCCACTCAAATGATTACAACTTTCATTTTCGTGGATAAAAACCTTCTTTACTTGCTCGTGTAATAATATACTATTATTACTCTATGCTAGGAAATTTAAATAAAAAATAAAGAGCAAGAACTGTTGCTTGTTTCATAATTGCTTTCTTTGCCGTGGCAGTGTTAATGAATATTATTTCCTTTGTTGTTAGGAGAACGAAAATGTTTGCCAATAGGCAACTAAAACGACAAATAAATTGACAAAATAGCCTATGTTTTAATAAATAAGAGGGTGCTAGATTGTTTTAACAATTAAATATATAAAATATTCTATACCATCCACAAGTTTATTGATTAAAATTGACCGTATTTATTACAAAATGAACTTCTAGAGTTACTCCAGTAATTTTATAATTATAAATAAGAATTTAACGACAATATACAAATTGTAACATAAACCTAGAAGGTGAAATACACAATCCACTGAAACGGCACTAGTGCGGTTTGTATCTGCTCGCAGCTAGTGTCAGTTTTGCCCCCAGTGTCAAACTTTTTTTTCCAATGGAATACTTTATTAATTTATTGTTAAATTTTCACCGATTTATTGATGAGCACAAGTTTTTAAAATTCTTTTGTAGGATAGAGCAATTGTGTCCACATTAAGTATATTAGAACCCGACCACACATTTATCTTTATCTCCAGATCTATCTGGAGAAGTATTCTGCCGTGCTTTGCTTAAAAGTGGTATCTGCCAGAACTATAAAACTGAGAAAAAGGGGTTTAAAGTTGTAAGCTCCGACCCCTTTTAAATTTATATTGTGTGATATTATGATGCAATTTATTTAGTTATAGGTAGATTTAAACTTGCTAAATAAAAAAAAGTAGTTATCTTTGGTTTTTATTTAAAAAATGGTAGATACCACGTTTAAGTTAAGAAAAATCTTAATTGTTATAATTATATAGAGGAGGAGAAAAAAATGTAAACGAGTACATATAAATTGTTTATTCATGTTCATTAAAGAAAAAGAAACATTTAGGTAACGTCAGTATACTAAAGAAATCAACTTGAAAATAAAATTAAATAATTATTTTTCAAATAACCACAACTGATATTTTTTAGTCTTCTAAGTTGCTTAGCAAATTAGTGGCCTTGTTATCTTGCAAATTTTCCCAAAATGTATGCCTATTTGCTGGCATTAAGGAAGATAAGGTTTTAATAATATTGGCCTTTCTTTCTTTAGTGATACCTCATATTGGTTTATTTTTTTTTGGTAAAAAGCCCTCCATTTTTCAACTTGTCATTTTTCAAAAAATTTAGCTCAAGTTCTTCAACTTCGGTAAATTTTTTCTTGTAAGCCAAAGTTTTTTTTCCTCTTATTACTCGAATTTGCACAATATCCTTTAGATAAATGCGCGGTTGTTGTTTCTTTAATTTATCAATTGAAGAATGATCATCCCACTCATAAAAATTTTCAGGTTTAATAACTTTTACTTTGCTGGAATTAGCTTTTTGGACAACATCAACAAAATCTTTAAAATATATCTTTGGATTTTTTTTCATAGAAACTTCTACTTGATGATGAAAATGGTCGGCCGACATAAACGTGTGCCCAGGTTCAAAATATTTAATAACAATCTCGTTAATAGAGCAATTGTTTTTGGCCACTATGAAGGATATTACCTGAATAAGTTGCATAACACGGTGGTCACGGTGCATCCAAAATAATCAATTTTTCTTTGGATTTTTCACAATATTACTTTTTGAGTAATCACTAGCTTTGGTTACCCTTTTAAGAATTTTTTTAGCTCTACTATTGCTACTTCCAAACATTATTCATATAAAAAAGAAGAGCCTGAAATTAATATAGATTGGCACCATTTTTTTTTTCTTTAAAAGCGAAGTAAGGCTAATTATCAAAATTCCAATAAAAGTTTTGTGACATTGCAGCTTGAAAAATAGTATAAAGGTCTCCACAAAATACGTTAAAGCAACATAAATTTTTTGTACTTTGAGCAGTTTGGTGATTAACTCAATCATAAGCATAAGGTGGATGCTGTAAAACAAAAAACCATCGATACCACCAAAAGTCTTGTGGACTCTGACAATAGTTTTAGTTATTTTCTCTTTAATAACTGATCTGTAACTATTAGGGATTTTCCTAAGAGCATAAAGACTCTCACCAATATTAGGTTTATGTTTTATCTGCGGCTCTTATTTGAATTCTAAATGTCGCCACATTGAATAAAACTTCCTAACTAACTAATCTTTACTAGTGAGTGATCCCCAGATCCCCATTTCCCCCCATTCCAAACTGTTTAATATTATTAATGTTGGCATGTCTTCTATTATTTAACTAATTCCTTCACTATTTGTTTTTCTTCAATTCATTGATTTTTCTAGCGTTAATGTATTACTATATGTTTCATTTTTTAAATGTACTCTACATTGCGAGGAAATTCTTGCTACAAATACGATTTTTGTTAGTCCCTTTTTGCAATCTTGATAACTTAACGGTATGCTTTTCAATAGTAATTTACGTATTTTAATATAAAATGATTTTTTGAGAATTATTTATAACAACAAAAGTGAATTAATGTTTAAAAATGGTTAGGCAGAAATATAGTTTCCAAAGTTTTGCAAAACACCATACGAATTCCGAAGTTGTAGCTAGACCGAAAACTAGAAGAAGAGGCCGATCTAATTTACCATAACCTAACCTACCATAGCGAGGTTGGCAACAAGAAAAAAACCGAAAAACAGAGTTTGTTCAGACCGGGTTAATCTTAATGTTGTTGGCTGAGGCTCATATTCATAAATACTCAATGTGTTTTATTTTCCTTTACAAAAAAGAAAAAGCTTTATTAAAACATTTTATTTAAACAGGGTAAAAACCTGGAATCTCTGGACATAAAACTAAAGGATCCAATTGTAATAGCTTCTTTAACTTAAATTCATTCAACCATCAAAGAAACAATCAGACTAACCAATTGGAAAAAAATAGTATCCAAAGTTGGTTATTTAGGGCCGGTTTTTCAATCTCCAGCTAAGCAATCAGTTAACCCTTAACAAGGAGTCAAAGTGTTTCTTCAACTAACTGTTAAGGTTGACTACAAGCTAACGTTTCTGTTATATTAGCAAACACTTCAAAGTCTCTGTTTGGATTTGTAACTAGTAGTTAGCAAGTTGTTTAACGAAAAAATGAGATATTTGATTTTTGTTTGAGTGATGATGATGAAGAAATATTGGAATACCTTGAATATGAAAGGAGACCATATATTGTTAAAGAAAGGTCGAACCCTTTTGAAGAGTTTGATGATTTAGATTTTCGCGTAAGATTTCGACTTTCAAAGCAAACTGTTATGTTATTATTAGAACAAATCGAAAATCAAATTGAAACACCCACAGACAGGTAAACTTTTATTTCAATTCTCTTTTAAAACTAAAAATATTTTTCTCTCCAAGTAACGGCATCCGTCTTTTTGCATTCAACAGTTGTTTTAAAATGATTTGTTAATTTTAATAACAAGGATTTATCAGATAGTGAAAAATTAGATATCCTGTTTTTCTTTGGTGTTTCCATTTGAAAATATAAAATTTTTAAAATAATACTCAACAAAAAAATAATACTAATAAAAACAAAGATCTTCTTTTTCTATTTAAAACCATAAAAACTTAGGTTAACTCAACTAAATTGAACACAAAACAATATCTTTATTTACCATTCTAAGAAATTAACAAACCAAACCAAAAAATCAATTTTACCAACCAAGCAAATTTAATGATAGCTGGCAGTTTCGTAGCTAAAAGTTAGATAGTGCATTGAAAAACGCCATAACCTTTAACAGAAACTTTAGCTGTTGGTCACGGTTAACTTTTGGTCAAGTAACAGAAGCTTTTAACAAGCGATTGAAAAACCGGCCCTTAGTCTATTTGAATAATCAAACATTATAGCTCGCAAAAATAAATTAGGTAATACTTATATGACTTTTGACCATTACTTAGTAATTATTTACTACAACTATTATACTAAATTGGCCGTTAACGTATGATTTTATGTTTTTATGTGTTTCGATTAAATTTTAACTGTCCACACAGTACGTGTAATTATAATTTTCTAATTATGCACATTTTCCGGTACAAGCAATCATCGTATATTTATTCTAGTAAATTTCAACGAACAATAAAATAATATCCAGTTTGCCGGGGTGTGTCTGACAGCTGAATAGAATTACAGAACGTCACTTTCAAAAGTCGCGTCTGGTTTAATTTCCTAGAAATTTTAGTTTTTACGTTTACATCTAAGCGTTATTAAATAAGAAAGAAGTGAGTATTAAAGCATTTTTAGCACCAATTAAAATTGAAGAAATAAATTTATAAATAATTATAGCACTAGCTAATAAAATCAACAACTAACTAGTTAAATAGGTGTTTTGATGATTATAAAATAATTTAAATCAACTTATAAAATAAAATGTTCAAAAATAAAACTGAATACTTTTATTATTTTTATTTTCAAACACATTTCTAAGGAAATTTTATGAAATACTGCACAAAAACAAATTAATAAAAATAGTTTTTGTTTTTCTTTATGAAATTACCTTCAGTCTCTGAAGAAAATAACTTGGTTATAGATATGAGTTATATGTATGTTGATATGGGGAAAATGTAAATTAAAGTTAAACAACTTTTAACTTTTTGCGAAAATCAGAGGAAATTGAAATATCGGAAATAATTTCCCGCCTTGTTTCATTTTAAATTGCTTAACCAATCACAATATTCTCGGATTATGGAATTTCGGATGCATGGAAACGTGATTCTCTACTTTATTACACCAAAATACACTTTATTTTGTATTTACTAAACATTCTTAGTATATCCTGGAACACAATTCTTTAATATGGATATCTTTTTAAAATGAAGCAATGAAGCTTAACTTGATAAAAATGACAAATGGAATTTTACAGGAAACCTTTTTAATGAAACATACTAATTATATAGTTAAGTAGATGGCGATCAAAACAGTGATGACCTGCCCTTGGTTGAGTTTTAAAAAAACGCCCAGACAGATCATTCACTCAACTCCAAAATGTGACATTTATACGATTCGATTTATTTAATTAATTTTTCATGTATTTCTGGAAAGAAGCATAAGTATAAGTTTTTATACTGAAATAATTTTATTCCCAATAGGACACAGACATGACTATATTACGAAATAGGAACAATATATTTATATTCTAAACAATTCTTATTTTTCTATCTACTAACCTAAGTTATCGTTAAAGAAAAATGCATACAGTTTACTTCAGATGCTAATTTCCATGATACAGTCAAACAGTTCATTTTTAAAAATAGTTTAACATAGATAATTAATGTTTAGCTGCCGTCAAACAAATATCATTTCATTTGCTATTTGTACGATAAGCTATCCACTAAGAAAATCCAAACTTTAAAGTATTATTTGTTGTTAAGACACGTGTGTGTGTGTGTGTAATAAGGAAGGGCAGACGGTCTTGTGGGAATTTCTTAAGGTCCACAATTCAAACACTTTTAAAAATAATACAAATGTTATATAAATTTACATAGATTTGACGTTTGTAAATTATACATAAACATCTATCTAACCTTTCGTTTAATTTTTTTTAAAGTTATTGGAATAGTATAGCGTGTGACAAAACAAATGATTAAAGATGAATCGTATGAATGATTACCTCGATAAAAGCTAACAATATATAATAGTATAAAATGTACAATTCGAGCAATGTTTTCCAAAACGCCTGCTGGCAAAGTGATATACATGCTTGTCTCTCACGCGGAGGACTGGGGTTCAATTCGCAACTAGAACGATTTTTAATTTTTTTTTAATAATCATAAAGGTAGTTGTGTGTTACAAATACATAAATGTATTAACACCCCTTAGCTGGAAATGGATAAAGGGTGGGGTCTCTACACAATATTGGGAAGAAAGAGACTGAAATGTGTGAGAGTTGTGAGGTGAAGGATAATAAGGGACACGTGTATAGATGTCGGAAGAACGAGGAAGTTTTAAAACAGCTGGAAAGGCAGTGTATTGGAAGAACATGTTGGAGATAATATTGAGAGGGAAGAAAGAATGGGTGAGGGTAAGCAAAGGAATGGAGAGTATGATTAGAGTATGATTACACTTCGTTCGGCGTGTAATATCGGGCACGACAAGAAAGTCATGCTTCTCCACCTCATAAAGTAACATACTATTTCTTATGGTTTAAAAAATTTTTCGCCTAACCAAGACGTTAATAAAGTGCAAAGACCTTTTATCAATTTCTCCTAAAAACGATATCTAGAGAACTTACTTAAATGTTAGTCGACCTAATTACTTCATAACTATATAGTTATACTGGAGGATTCAAATTGGCTTTTGTCGTATAAACATGAAAGTATTTTTCGGTTTATAACGAAGGTGTGGTCAGTGCTTAACATTAATTACTAAAAACGTCTGGGTATGTTTTGTCTCGCCATTTCGAACGAAACATAAACGATTGTTTGTTTCTTGATGAGTCTAATGAGATAATTGTAACTAAAATATAAAATATATTGGAGAATTAGGCGAGCCATCTGATAATTAATCAATTAAGCTTCCTCTTAATATAGAATTAAAGACTTTTCAAGTTTCTCTAGACGTTCTTAATCGTCGTTAAGTTACAGGACCGAACAATGGAAAAAAGTTTCCAAAACCCAAGTAACATTTTTGTTACTATGCACGTGTAGAGAAAGTTAAACGTAGGGTTCATTTTATTATTGAATAATTGTGTGTGAAATCTATTTAGTAAAAAGAAATATATAATTTATTATACTACTCTCACCTTCTGTAGTTTATAATTATAAATGAAATTTTAAAAACATTATACCTACTCCATTACAAACAATATTATATCCAAATCTTTATTTTTTCGTATACTACTTAAATTGAAGTATGTAGATTATAATATAAAAATATCTTTACTGTAAGCTACAGTTCATGCTCAAAGAAGACCCTGATGAGAACACGGAGAACAAGGTAGAAGTTGAAAAGTGCCACTTTATATTCGAAAAACAGTATTAAGTATATCTTTACGTTTTTGTTTCCAATAATTAAATGGGGAACACCCAGTCATATTATATGTTTAACCAACTATTTAAATTGCCATGGTTTTATGATTAGATTTGCCAATACTGCAAATCACAATCTGTTAATAAAAAAAAGACAATAATCAGGCGATAATTTATATAGGTAAATATTAACATAAATGTTTGCGATAAATTTAAATATCACATATGAGATATTTTGAAGAATAGGGTTACAAGGAATCCTTAGGTAAAAAGAATTAAAGAAATATCCTTTTACTGTGACCAATGCGCACGTTAAAAAAATGATCCCTATTATGGCTGTATTATTGATGAAAGTGTAATATTTAAATAGATATTGTTAAAAAACTATATAAATTAAGATTGAAAAAATACTGAAAAGCTTTAATTTCAAAAAAACAAAGACTTCCTATATGTCTCAAAATAGATTTGCTTTGTATGTTTTATTCAATTATCAGACTTTTGGTTATCTGATAACTTAATATAACTTTTCTTTAACCTATTAGTGAGATTAGCGGTAAAAAAAGACACCTTCGATTAGATTTCTGTATATTTGAAAGGATTCATCAGTTTATTTACCAGGACCTGTATGCTTTTCTATTTATTATTACGATAAATTTTTTATTTAATTTCCATAGCCGATGAATATTTACATACACATTTACATTACAAACAATTTCTTTAGGGTTCATAATTAGAAATTGTCGAACATTTATGAATTTTGCTGCATTGAAATCATTATATTTTATGCTGGTTAGATCCAAATTAGAATATGCATCTATAGTTTGGAGCCCACACTACCAAATTTACGTTGATTCTCTTGAAAAAGTTCAACGTAGGTTTCTTAAATTTGTAATTGGTGTTCAATATTATTAGTATTCCATGTTTCAAAAGGTATACCTATTTCCATTTACTGTTAAATTACAAAGAACATAAATCAAAATTAAACTAATGTCAAAAAACATCAAGAATTTGCTTGTTGATTCGTTGCAATGTTGTTAAATAGATAGAGTTAGGAATGAATCCATATGATAAAAAACTTGATGTAAAGGAGCACGTAGTAACTAAATTGGAAATTGGCTGGACATACCATTCGTCAGTCTGACGTTAGATACAATAAACAAATTCAAGAATAAAAACCACCGACAGAAACACCACAAAAGCGATGGAAAGATAAGCTTAAAAGAACAGTCGACTTAGAAGCGTACCTAAGAAAATCCCAAAATTTAAAAAACTGGAGAAATGAAGTAATTAGGTTAGTTTTGGTTAGATTAGGTTAGGTTAGGTTAGGTTAGGTTAGGTTAGGTTAGGTTAGGTTAGGTTAGGTTAGGTTAGGTTAGGTTAGGTTAGGTTAGGTTAGGTTAGGTTAGGTTAGGTTACGAGAAATGAAGTGGATGCCTATGCCCAACCATTGATGGACAAAGTCTCAAATGAATTAATCAAAGCATTCATAGGACAGCTTTCTAAAAAAGAGCTGCTGAAAATGAGCAAGCAGGACCTACCAATTTTAATAAGACTAGTGGCTGGACACAGTCACTGAAAAATTATTATTATTTTATAATTCTTATACGTAATTTAAAATACTTAATAATTTATCTACGAAACATGGTAAACGACCGAATTAATTTTAAATCACCTAAAAGTGAGTTGTACAATTTCCTAGCATTGTAGATGAATTAATTTTTAATTGAGTAAACATCCAAATACATATTTATTGTCGGATATCTATGAATTTGTCTTTTAGTTGCGTTTTCATTAGATTTACGAAGCAAGCAAACAGATTATAATACAAATAGAGCTGGAAAAGTTAAAATCTTGTAAGGTACGTTGTAAAATATGATTTGCAATGGGTCCTACTAGCTCATCCAAATGAATAAAGAATAACCTGCTTTTGTAGTTTAAAAATGGATTCAAAATTATGTAAAGTATAGCAACCCCACATTTGGGACCAGAACCATCCTGTGGGATCAGCAGTAGAGTAATCTTAGGAAAACTAAGGGAAGAAATGGAGAAAAAAAAATCCAAGTACTGGAATCAGCTGAAAGAACTGAGGCAATCTAAGATACTACTGGGAAACTATGACCAGAAGAGATCTCTTAGCTGCCTCAACCTCAGTAAAAAAAGGCTCCGAATTTTAACGGGAATATTAACCGGGCATTGCCGGTTAAGAAGCCATATGAAGAAACTAGGGTTAGCAGATGAAGCAAAGTGCAGATTCTGTGAGGAAGAGGATGAAACCTCAATACACATACTCGCAGAATGCCCTGCCCTGCAAAATTCTAGGGCTAGATACCTAGGAGCACATGGAATAGAGGAAGGGGATCTACCTGACTTGAAGTCCGACGATGTCCTAAACTTCCTCAGGAAAATAGGACTCGAAGAGCTGCTATAAGTCTGAGAAAATATCAGAACATGTCAAGTAAGGGGGGACACAATAGATCCTATAGGTCGCAGTGTAATTATCACCCCTAACTTATACATACACATACATACACAACCCCAAAAACACAGACAAAAGCGATGGCAAGATTCTAATAAAGAGGAAGAATGAAGTGTGACCAAAGATTCTGATAAGCATTATTAAAGGCATATAGCTGATAGAACTACTATAAATTGGGGGTAAGCGATCTCAGGTACCATTTAAAACCTAACCCATCAAAATCCACCTCCAAATGATACATTTTTTTTAAATACCCCACCTCACAGGTATCCACCATTGTACACCATATTAGTAATGTTTTACTTATAAACCTTGTTTGAAATAGTTGTGGAAAAACTGTTAAAAAAAGGTTACTTACTCGCTTAGTATACAGGTTGATTAATAAAAATGAAAGGGCTAGAGTATGAATAATTTGTCCGATTTTGTGTATGATTAAATCGAGTGATACACACTAATACACCACTAAAAACTGGAAAATACTGGAACAAACTATCTTCATGAGAATACCACATCACAGATGGACTATAATAAGCTGACAAAGCTTTCTCTTTGGGTCTAACAATGTCAGCGATGACTAACCTAATTAAGTTATACTACAATTTATTATTCAGATAGAAATGGGACGGTAGAGGAGTGTCAAAGAAGTTACTTCTGCTACCAAAACGAGTAAGCAGGCAAAATAATTTTGAAATAAGCAAAAAAACAACTAAGACTCGTAAGTACTCTAATCAGTCACTAGGATATCAAAACACCTATATAGAATAAAATTAAAAAAACACCCTGATGCAGGGGATGTGAGAAAGAAGAGAATACTGTTAAGCACATATGTGTGACCGCACGGCTCTGAACAACACAACAATTCATTATCAGAGAGACTCCTCTCAAAGGTCGTTGTCGAATTGTTCAAAGCTGAGCTGCGAAGTAGTCTCATGAGGTTTAAATGCGGAAGCTTTTTCTCTTTACACTCATCAAGTTACAAATACAGATACAGAGCTATTGTCTTCTTTTTATATAACCTAAACGCTATATTATATTTCTGGATCATCAGAGTTACATCTGGTCTTAAATATCCAGCCTAGTTAGTCAGTGAATGTACGTCTATGAAGAAGAGTCTTGTAGAAGAGAGGGACGTATTGGTTCAGCAGATAAAGCGATAATTTATATAGGTAAATATTAACATAAATGTTTGCGATAAATTTAAAAATCACATATGAGATATTTTGAAGAATAGGGTTACAAGGAATCCTTAGGTAAAAAGAATTAAAGAAATATCCTTTTACTGTGACCAATGCGCACGTTAAAAAAATGATCCCTATTATGGCTGTATTATTGATGAAAGTGTAATATTTAAATAGATATTGTTAAAAAACTATATAAATTAAGATTGAAAAAATACTGAAAAGCTTTAATTTCAAAAAAACAAAGACTTCCTATATGTCTCAAAATAGATTTGCTTTGTATGTTTTATTCAATTATCAGACTTTTGGTTATCTGATAACTTAATATAACTTTTCTTTAACCTATTAGTGAGATTAGCGGTAAAAAAAGACACCTTCGATTAGATTTCTGTATATTTGAAAGGATTCATCAGTTTATTTACCAGGACCTGTATGCTTTTCTATTTATTATTACGATAAATTTTTTATTTAATTTCCATAGCCGATGAATATTTACATACACATTTACATTACAAACAATTTCTTTAGGGTTCATAATTAGAAATTGTCGAACATTTATGAATTTTGCTGCATTGAAATCATTATATTTTATGCTGGTTAGATCCAAATTAGAATATGCATCTATAGTTTGGAGCCCACACTACCAAATTTACGTTGATTCTCTTGAAAAAGTTCAACGTAGGTTTCTTAAATTTGTAATTGGTGTTCAATATTATTAGTATTCCATGTTTCAAAAGGTATACCTATTTCCATTTACTGTTAAATTACAAAGAACATAAATCAAAATTAAACTAATGTCAAAAAACATCAAGAATTTGCTTGTTGATTCGTTGCAATGTTGTTAAATAGATAGAGTTAGGAATGAATCCATATGATAAAAAACTTGATGTAAAGGAGCACGTAGTAACTAAATTGGAAATTGGCTGGACATACCATTCGTCAGTCTGACGTTAGATACAATAAACAAATTCAAGAATGAAAACCACCGACAGAAACACCACAAAAGCGATGGAAAGATAAGCTTAAAAGAACAGTCGACTTAGAAGCGTACCTAAGAAAATCCCAAAATTTAAAAAACTGGAGAAATGAAGTAATTAGGTTAGTTTTGGTTAGATTAGGTTAGGTTAGGTTAGGTTAGGTTAGGTTAGGTTAGGTTAGGTTAGGTTAGGTTAGGTTAGGTTAGGTTAGGTTAGGTTAGGTTAGGTTAGGTTAGGTTAGGTTAGGTTAGGTTAGGTTAGGTTAGGTTAGGTTAGGTTAGGTTAGGTTAGGTTAGGTTAGGTTAGGTTAGGTTAGGTTAGGTTAGGTTAGGTTAGGTTAGGTTAGGTTAGGTTAGGTTAGGTTAGGTTAGGTTAGGTTAGGTTAGGTTACGAGAAATGAAGTGGATGCCCAAGCCCAACCATTGATGGACAAAGGCTCAAATGAATTAATCAAAGCATTCATAGGACAGCTTTCTAAAAAAGAGCTGCTGAAAATGAGCAAGCAGGACCTACCAATTTTAATAAGACTAGTGGCTGGACACAGTCACTGAAAAATTATTATTATTTTATAATTCTTATACGTAATTTAAAATACTTAATAATTTATCTACGAAACATGGTAAACGACCGAATTAATTTTAAATCACCTAAAAGGGAGTTGTACAATTTCCTAGCATTGTAGATGAATTAATTTTGTTTGAAATAGTTGTGGAAAAACTGTTAAAAAAAGGTTACTTACTCGCTTAGTATACAGGTTGATTAATAAAAATGAAAGGGCTAGAGTATGAATAATTTGTCCGATTTTGTGTATGATTAAATCGAGTGATACACACTAATACACCACTAAAAACTGGAAAATACTGGAACAAACTATCTTCATGAGAATACCACATCACAGATGGACTATAATAAGCTGACAAAGCTTTCTCTTTGGGTCTAACAATGTCAGCGATGACTAACCTAATTAAGTTATACTACAATTTATTATTCAGATAGAAATGGGACGGTAGAGGAGTGTCAAAGAAGTTACTTCTGCTACCAAAACGAGTAAGCAGGCAAAATAATTTTGAAATAAGCAAAAAAACAACTCAGACTCGTAAGTACTCTAATCAGTCACTAGGATATCAAAACACCTATATAGAATAAAATTAAAAAAACACCCTGATGCAGGGGATGTGAGAAAGAAGAGAATACTGTTAAGCACATATGTGTGACCGCACGGCTCTGAACAACACAACAATTCATTATCAGAGAGACTCCTCTCAAAGGTCGTTGTCGAATTGTTCAAAGCTGAGCTGCGAAGTAGTCTCATGAGGTTTAAATGCGGAAGCTTTTTCTCTTTACACTCATCAAGTTACAAATACAGATACAGAGCTATTGTCTTCTTTTTATATAACCTAAACGCTATATTATATTTCTGGATCATCAGAGTTACATCTGGTCTTAAATATCCAGCCTAGTTAGTCAGTGAATGTACGTCTATGAAGAAGAGTCTTGTAGAAGAGAGGGACGTATTGGTTCAGCAGATAAAGCGCGTAAATTAAAATGTTAATTAATGGTTTAAAGTTATTATATAGTTTAAAATTTCAAAGCGATACGGTCCTGTCTACGTAGTCTGTAAATAATGAAATGCTACGATTAGAGCGAAAACGCCTTTCATTATGATTAATGCAATTCCGCGAATAATTTCGAATTTGAACTTGAAAAGAGTGAAATTAAACATTGTAAGTATGTTTTTGATGATTGATAAATAAAACCTTGAACGTAGTAACATTTTATTTAACTTATTTATTTGATTGGCAAGGAAAAAAGATAAAAAGAAAAAACTTGTATTTCTATGCCGTTGCACAAAAAAAGAATACCGCGAAAAGTAAATTATTATGTAAATTAGGTCATTGTTAGAATTTTTGTATAAAACACGCGCATTCATATTTAAAATGAGAGTATATTTATACCCAGCCATTTTATTTTATGCAAATGTTATAAATTTTATTAATATTGATTTTACGTAACAAAAACTGCTACTGCCATTATATGCATTCGAATATTTTATACTAAGAAACTTTAACAAATGGTGCAAGTGTGTTTTTTAAAAACCAGTTCATTTCTTAAAGTATCACTATAATCTGAATTAGTTTTTTTTCGTTTTTTTGTTCACTAAACATTACTCTTTAAAAGCTTTTGAAATTCATTGCAATTCATTTTAGTTTAATCATTTTCGTAGCGTAAGAAACATTTTAAATTAAAAAAGTGAATATATTTGAAATATAATTGGAAAAGTAGTAAGAATAATAAACAACTCTTCGTTTTGATGCAACTTCAACGTTTAATTAAAAAATTAGACCTGTAGTTTAGTATGTCAACACTCCTAATACTAAAGCTGAAAAATGTAATACTATTCTAAATAATTATGGTTACACATCTAAATATTCAGTAAAAAATTTATTAGATTTTTTAATAAATGTAAATTACAAAATAATACTAAATTAGTATCGTTTGATGTAACTAATATGTTACCTCCTAAAGCAACTCCAAAAGCTCTGCTTTACGCCAACGACTTGTGGGCAATGCCCAACTTGCGTTGTCCATAACAATAACAGCCCCTTTTATAATCAGATCCAACATTTGAACAAACCATTCCTCGAAGACATCCCCATTCATATCTTCGTGATAGTCCCCCATGCGTTTTGAAATAATAATCCACCATCAACAAAACCTTCAGAACTTTCAACATGGACAATGACAAGTCTTTTTCCTTTTCCAGATGGTGGCTGCAAACCTAACGACAAACCTTCCACGAATGCCTGCCTTTGGCATTTAATGTTTTCATCTTGCCAAGATTTGGAAACTGTATATCCAGCATTTATCCATGTTTCGTCTAAGTAAAAGATTTTCAAATTTTGTTCTCTGGCATGTCGAATGCTTCTTAAATAGTCTCTTCTTCAAAAAAACTATTTCCGGTTTATCTATCAAGAGAGATTTTCCATTATGTTTTGTATATCTGAAACCCAGATCTTTCAAAAGTTTGCATAATGTCATTCTGGAGAATTTTGTATAGTCCGTATCTTTTTGCACTGATGTCATAGTGTTGGAATTTCCTTTCGCAAGTAAAATCCATGGACTTTACGCCTTAGTCTTTGTTTTAATAACTCATCGATTTCAATTGGTTTTCGGCCTGAAGGAGTTTTAGGGGGTTGAAGAGTTCCATTCTTGACAATTACATATATTTTTTAATTAAAAATATATGCATCCTAAAAATAATGTTACTTTAGAAGTTGAAAATAATAATTCAATTTATTTTCTAGATTTAAGAGTTAAAAAAGTTAATAATTAACTAAAATATTCAATATACAGAAAACCAAAACAGACAGATGTAAGCATTCCATATAGTTCAAATCATCCTATAACACCCTTATAATTCTATGGTACATAAAGCATTTTCAATTCCAATGGACAAAACCAACTTTGATAAAGAAATTGATATCATAAAACAAATAGCTACATCTAATGGCTATCCAATTCATTTGATAAATAAATTAATTACTAAGAAAAACAAAAATGTCACTACAACTAATATTCCCTCAACAAACTAAAGAAATTAAAAGTTATAAACATATTAATTATGGACATATTTTCAATATAATATCAAAAATAATATTTTCAGCACCATAATATCGTATAAAACACAAAATAATGTTTTTGACAAAATTTTAAATGTAAAAACAAAATTACCCAAATTAAAAAAATCTGTTATTTACAAAAATTATTTTCCAAAATGTAATGGTGTATATATAGGTCAAACATAAAGAAATTTTGAAGTAAGATTCAATTAACATTTAAGAGCATATAGATTAACACAACCAGTCAAATTATGCAAAAAATCTACTTGAACATCCAACCTCACTCATACACACCACAAATGACATCCAAATACTACACATTTGTGATTAAAAACAAAATTTAGATTTTCTTTGCAGAACTTGAAATAAAAAGACATTTAACAGATCAAAACTTTAAATCTTGGAAGTACTGCACTATTAAACTATTTATTTTGATTGAGTATTCATTTTATACATAGAAAAGACAAATGTAATACAAATATATAAGTTATTGCAAAGTTAAACTGATCTTTAAGGGAAATACATCGAGAATAATCCCTTAGGGCTAATAACGTCTAAGTTTTAATATTGCTACGTAAAAATTATATAATAAAATTCACCCAGACTCTATTGATACAAAATATTTTTTTACTAATTTTAAAATAAGAAAGAAATATCACCCAAAAAAATATTTCTGTGCGAAAATATAAAACGTACCTCCAGTGATAAAAAGTTTTATAGATTTATCAAACAGTGTAATATTTCTTTAATAAAACGTTATTATACTTATTTTGTAATAATTAATATAAAAAACAAATATCCTTCATAAAAGAAATTACAGTGCCACACAAAGACCCAAGAATACCAATTATTTACCCTCATTAAATTAGTTTTATTGTCACTCTATAATTTGATCACTATTTCTACACCTATACATTAATGTGTTAATTGTATTTTGTACATGAAATCTTGTGAACTTTGATATTGCTTCGAATTTAATTGACCATTTATTTTATTTCCTGTCAAATAATTCTTATTTGAAGTTTACTAAATAGTAAAACTAGCAATAACCATTTTTATTTCAGTGCTCTTGTTGATATCTTCTTTAAAAGTAGCTTTGAAATATCCAACAATTTATATTTCAATAAACTAATTATTTAGTCCTTATATTGTTTGCACTTTAAAAAAAAATTGTTAAATTGCTTAATAATTTTTTTACTAATTTTATTTGGATTACCTTAAATAATAGAAAGAAAATAATTAAAGACAGGTTTTTTAAGGTTTAAAATGTCTTAAAGATTTTTTTAAATCAGAACAAATCACGTAATAGGAAAGAACTAAGAGAATACTGTAGAAAAATTAAAACTCAACTCAATTTTAACCCTACGCTTTAGGAATTGCCCACTTGCTATCTTACTGCATCTGATTGTTAGCCCATTTTTTTATTTGTTAAATAACTTACTTCCCAGTAATGATACCAATAATGATTGAATTTTCGCGATAAGTCGATTTACTTATAAACGATGATATCGCGATAATAATAATAATAATAAACATAATAATAATAATAATAATAATAATAATAATAATAATAATAATAATAATAATAATAATAATAATAATAATAATAATAATAATAATAATATTAATGATAATAATGATAATAATAATAATATAATTATAATAATTATTTAAATTAATACTCTAGCACCATCTATAATACGAAGTTAATATCAGTAGATTATAATTAATAATTCCTACAGTTAGTTCTATACTTATAATCGACTGCGGTAGTATCGCTCTATCGAATATTCTACATTTACGAATATTTTAATTTACAACACGCATTATTTAATGGTAACTTATCGTTATAATTTTTTATTGGAAATGCAAAATAGTGAATTTGATAAAGTACATTACCTATTTCTTGAATTTCTGAATATTAAATGTCACTTTGTTACAGTAGTGTATCATTTTTAGTTGATAAAATACATGTAGATTTAGACATCGGCATACGCTATTTTGGTATTTTCGAGAATGTGAACACATATTGATGCTACGCATCTCTGATATTAAGATTAAATAAAACACAGCTAAAACGTGGTTATCAGCCAACACAAAATCGTTTTACCAATTACTGTGCCATAGCTGTTTTGGTGAACAAATCTGAACTTTTGTAAACCAATATCGCTTAGAACATAAAATAGTAAGGAAGTATTGCTTGTTCAAGGACAGTTGACCGGGATGGTTATCCAAGATGGCTACCGGAAATTACCTTTTAACAGTGGCGTCCTATATTTTTATTTATAGAAAAAAAATGTCCTTATTGAAACATACCTATTATTATTCAGTATGGACACTAATCGTTATGTTGTGCGAGTATGCCCCTGGCGCTATGACCCAGACGCGAAGCAGACAGATAACGCGAGAATATTCCAGAATATACGTTTCTTTCAACGGCGCTTGATGAGCGAAGCGATCGAATGATCGAGACGATTCCCAGAATAGACTGGAGTATGGTCAAACAATATTTACCTATATAAAGGACCGATTTGAATATTTTAAGTTAGTTAGGTAGTTAGTAGTATGTTGTTAGATAAATGCGAATAGAAATATTGTCTTACATAAATTAAAGTATTGTAAATAAATTGTGTTATATAAATTAAACAGTGTTAGTGATTTAAATAGTATAAAAATAAATTAAAAAGACTAGTAAAAATAAATAAACGTTACAGTTATATATTAAAATAACTATTTTAATAAGGAAAGTAGAGGAAAAAAAATAGTATAACATTGCATAAAATGGGGGTACTAGATTTAAGGATATAAAACCAGTTATATACTACACAATTATTATTACAATTTTTCATTCTACTACTATTGGCTCTTAAATTGATTTTTGTGTAAACATGGATTTGAGAAAAATTATTTGGTCAATGTTATTAAAGCAATTTGTGGATGTAATAATTACTTACATATTTCATTCTTGCGATTTTAATTGTAGGTATAGCATTTGGTACTAGTAAAACAATTACTGAAGAAATTCTATCAAATGATTGTTCTGTAAAATGTTGTGAGCCTAAAAAGCTATTCTTGCCTGGACTCCAGTTATCTTTATCCATAATGTTTAACCATTTCCGTCTTATATTTTCATCCTATGGGAAACTGTGAATGTAATAATGTGTTAATTAATACACAAATACAATTATCGTACAACGTGCTTTAGAATACTCCATAGACATAAAAGTAATTGACATATACAGTTATGAGATTAACCAAAAAATTGTAAATAAATGATAATTAAAATAAAATATTTTCTTTCCATTATTGATACGCCTATGTCACTTTAAGTAGATAGGTTAGGGATCAATACAAAGTATTAATTTAATTTTAACATAAAAATATAGTTTACGTATAGATAATGTATATTTATTATAATAATTGCTACTTACCAATAAATAATTAATCCAAATTTTTAACAGAAAACTAAATTTTTATAACTTGTAAGTAAACTATGAGTCATAAATGGTTATCCAATATGGCTGACTTCCGTCGCCAGAATTTAACATTGTAGATATAACACAAACTCCTTCCTTACTATTTTATGTTCTAAGAGCTGTATTGACCTATCACATATTGTTAACTGTTATAATAATTATTTAAATTAATACTCTAGCACCATCTATAATAGGAAGTTAATATCAGTATATTATAATTAATAATTCCTACAGTTAGTTCTATACTTATAATCGACTGCGGTAGTATCGCTCTATCGAATATTCTACATTTACGAATATTTTAATTTACAATACGCATTTAATGGTAACTTATCGTTATAATTTTTTATTGGAAATGCAAAATAGTGAATTTGACAAAGTATCTACATTTCTTGAATTTTTTAATATTAAATGCCACTTTGTTACAATATTGTATCATTTTTAGTTGATAAATACATGTAGATTTGGATATCGGCATACGCTATTTTGGTATTTTCGAGAATGTGAACACATATTGATGCTACGCATCTCTGATATTTAGATTAAATAAAACACAGCTAAAACGTGGTTATCAGCCACCACAAAATGGTTTTACCAATTACTGTGCCATAGCTGTTTTGGTGAACAAATCTGAACTTTATGTAAACCAATATCGACATTGTCTTACCAAGAGACGCTTTTTTTTCGCAACCCAGAAGATTTTTTGATTTTTAACTAAATAAAAGCGTCGCTAGAGATTGCAAACTTCACCTGTCGCATAAGGGATTCTCCCTGTGGGATAATGTAAATATCTTTTCTATCGAATTAAATAAAAAAGTAAGTACAAATACTTGTTTTATTGATCATGTGATTTAATAGCTTTAATGAATAAATTATTTTTTTATTAAGAATAATAAAAAACTCTTCGTTTTATAACAAAACTTCCACTATTTATTTAAAAAATTGCTCTTTTAAACTCAATGACAGCCGTTTTGCTATACAGCTAGCATCGTCAGAATGACATATTGAAGTTAAATTTTGTTTGTTTGTAGCTAGGTACCTGATGTTTATTAGGTAGTTATAAGGCTAGACCAAGTATGGAAGTAATAAGACATAACAATATTAAAGCCTAGATGTTATTAGATTATCCTGAATGTATTTCCCTCTAAGATCAGTTTAACTGTGCAATGATATAGAAAAACCAGGATAAAACTATATCATGCTGATCTTTACAATAACTTATTATATTTGTGTTACAATTACGACTTATCTATGTATAAAATGAAGACTCAATCAAAGCAAACACTTTAAAAGTGGAGAACTTCCCAGATTTATTTGCTCATTAACAACTTTAAATTGTGAATCTGCTAGATGTCTTTTTATTTCAAGTTCTTCAAGGAAATCCAAATTTTGTTTTTTATTATAAGTGTGTAGTATTTGGATATCATTGGTGTGTTAAATGTAAAAACAAAATTACCTAAATCAAAAAAATCTGGTGTTTACAAAATTAATTGTCCAAAGTGTAATGCTGTATATATAGGTCAAACACAAAGAAATATGAAGTAAGATTTAACGAACATTTAAAAGCATATAGATTAATACAACCAGATAAGTTAAATTATGCAAAACACCTACTTGAACATCCAACCTCACTCTTACACTTTTTAATACTGTTATGTTTTATTACTTCCATACTTGGTCTAGCCTTATAACTACCTAATAAATATCAGGTACCTAACTACAAACAAACAAAATGTAACTTCAATATGTCAATCTGACGATGCTAGTTGTATAGCGAAACGGCTCTCATTGAGTTTAAAAAATCAATTTTTTAAATAAATAGTGGAAGTTTTGTTAAAACGAAGAGTTTTTTATTATTCTTAATAAAATGGACTTCCAAAAAGTAAGGGTTAGTACAAACAATTTATTTTTTTTTATTACAAATTTGGTGCATAAAGCTTTTATTATTTCAACTTCTAAACTCTACTGACTTGCTTAAAGAAAAAAAGCAACTCAGTTTCATCTAGAAGTAAATCGACAGACTTAACGCGAAAATTTGCTCACTAGGGGTATTTCTATTGAAAACACATGAGCCCATAGGACTCAACTCAGTTGAGTTTAGAAGTAAAAGATAGACATAATTACGATTGATATTTTGGGGACTAGGTATATCACGAACAAAGTGATAGGTATACAGCTACAATAATTGTGTAAAAATGCAATAATAACTTTATGATAATTAAGAATATAGTTTCAGAAATTAATCGGTGTACGCCATTTGTAAAATATTTTTACGACGCAACTTACAATATTTGGTTTATTAAAGAACATCTTTTCGATTCACGGATACTTTTCCATCTTCGAGTTAGCAGCATCCGCAGCATCGCGTCGTCCGTCAACATACGCGCAGACACAACAATAACCAATCATTTTTACAAAAAATCCGCAATATACAAATCTTTTAGAGCACAAAGATTGACTTGAAAAATATTTCTGTGGCCCTCAAAATATATATTTATCGGGAATATTCAATTCCAAACATTTTTTATGCTTTTTTAATAGACATTGACGTCGAAAGTAATGTATATATTTGTAAGTTATATTTAACAATTGTAATTGTTACTATTCCCTGATAAGGTAAATAGTTGTAACATAATTTTTGGTACTTCTTTTTAAAATGAAAAAGCAAAAATGTTTGAAACAGACCTAAGAATATTTTGAAACGGTTTTTTAAGTTTTTTATGCCCTAAAGAATAAATATCCTTATTGATTACCGGTAACCAAGTCATGGGAGACAAAAGCCATAAAAATGTTCTCGCGATATTTGACAGTAATAGGACCTATGATTACGATTCGTGCTTTGACCTGGTGAGCTAAAAGTCAGAATAATAAAGCAGAATACCCTTTAACGGTAAGCAAGTTTATTCATAACGGGATCTATGTCTACTATTTCCAACACTACCATTAATGTTTTGATAGACCTTCCTCCACTTTACATGTGATTGGAAAGAAAGGCACTAGCGGGTTCGTACAGAAGGTGGTGGTGAAATTACAAAATACACATCAAGGTAGTACTGTAACCACATATAATGGTGCCCTATGTAATTTTGTAGCTCGATTTGTTGCTGAAATTGATCTTGCAAAATTTATTTTTTGATAACTTCCTATTGGGTGCCATTTAAAGCAACCAAAGAGCATCTAATGATGCCATTCTAGATTTTGTAGCTCGATTGGTCACTAATATTGATCAATGCGATTGCAAACTTGGTTTTGGTGATAACTTCTATAAGGCGGAGATTAAAAATAAAAATGATGTGCCATTTTAAAGTTACCAAGGAGCCGCATCTAATGGTGTCAGCCCCGATTTTGTAGATTTTGTTTTAAGACACTCAAAGGGTTAATAAATTTAGTAGGTATTAACTTGGATTCACTGACTTGTGGGCCACCTATTAAAGTTTAAGGTACCCCCTGGCTAACAGCTTCTTTCCCAGTATTGGCTTATCATATATAACAGCATTTGTATAGTATCTGTTTCCTGTTACGTTTCTTCTTAGGGTAGATCGATACGACACAGACTTTTATTTGCACAAAAGTCTGATAAAAATGCATGTAAATATACTATATTTATATATAATAACGAAATTCATGTGCAGACTATTGCGCACACAAAATTCTATAGTCTGTGTAAAAGTCCGTGTAAAAATTTATTATGGCCTGCTTCTTTTCATCCAGTTAGACTTGATACAAAATGGTTTCCTCCTGTCACTTACAACCTCAAGAACACTCCCTTCCCCTAACCATGCTCTTAATTACTCCTTTCATTCTTCTTCCCCTCTCAACTTTCGTCTTCTCTTAGACCATCTTCCACTACTCTCCTGTATTGTCCACTATCCTTCTTTGCTTCTCCACATATCCAGCATTCACCACAGATTCACACACCAAATTCAACTTCCGCCTAAAAACGAGCTCCTTTTTTCCTAGTTAATCAGTGGCCTTTTCTCATTCTGCTCTGCTCTGCATCCTGACATTTCACTTTTATTCTGTATGCTCTAGCCATCGTCTTCCTTTCCATCCCAATGTGGAGTGAATATAGATCTATTAAAATTTCGATGGCAGCGCTAGGAGTGGTAAACATAGCTCCCGTTATAATTAAGCATGCTTAATTATGTCCGACACCTTTCTTTCGTCTCTACCATCACCTTTCATCCGATAGATTTTCTCCACCTTAATGCTATCTTCACCTGTTACTGGATTGCCCCTTTCACATCGATTTCCTTCCCACATTTACCGCCCTACTCCCTATCTCTAGCCTTTCTCCATCCTTACCAATTCCTTAGTCGCACCTCACATCTGAATTATAGCATTTCTAATCTCTCCCAATTCTTTGACCCTCGCCTCTGCAGCCAACTTCTGCTTATCTAGCTTGTTCACCCCTCTCCCTTTTCCTTAGATCCTGAACATCAAAATCTCTACATCCATCCTTCTCTTCTCTTTTTGCTTTCGCTTTTGTAGCCTACCCTCCAGTGGCAATACCTTCTTTCTCTTCATCATCCACTTCTCTACCTTTTCTGATTTCTCCGACGTTCTTCTTACTCTCCTCGATATTCCGAACACTCCATTCTTTCGCTTTTCCACCTCTGTCACTTCTTGTTTAATCTCATCATCCTTCATAACACATGCCACTAGTAGCTGGAAATTAAAAGAATGACTTACCCGCAGCCATTTATCCATTGCCACTGTAGCAAAAAGCGTGAACTACGTATTCTTTATAGGAGTTTACTCTTCTAGATTTTTGGCGCGGTAACCTCCGGACGCAGCAACTTCCGCTGCTCTACTCACACAACATAGCTGCCTCCCCGTACTGCTGTTTTTTATGAAGATTGACTCCTTCATTCCATTTGATTTGCGAGCAACTGTTGTCGAAACCGGAACATTATTAATTTTTTATCCCGAGAGTTGATCGGTCATGAGGGTCTTACATCTCAAACAGCACGAGACCGTTGGTAGACCACGCTCCATGGAGACTCTCTGTAAGCCATCGGGACGTGCCCGGTCGGATGAAAAGCTCCTTCCCCAGAGACATGTATGAGAGATTAGGGAGACTACCGACCCACGGTAGATTCCAAGATAAAGTGTGTAACAGCCTGATAGTCAACTACTTTTACTCATTGACAAATATGCAGTAAGTAGCACGCCAACATATAAATATATTGTCATTTCCAGGCGTAATAAAAAGGACGATATTAACTGGAGGAACTTAACTATAGGATATTTTATTGCTCCAGTGGTCGCTTAGACTGTGAATAGTTAAGAATAATAAAAAACTCTTCGTTTTAACAAAACTTCCAATATTTATTTAAAAACTGCTTTTTTAAAAGACTCAATGACAGCCGTTTCGCTAGACAACTAGCATCGTCAGATTGACAGGTAAGGGTTAGTACAATCAATTCTGTGAATAGTTGTTGGCGTTTTTATTTATAGAAAGATTCATATTTTTCTTTTTTGTATACGAGGGTTGTCTGAAAAATTTCCCTCAACATGAAGATGGCAGCACTCGTAAACAAAAGTTGGGGAATGTGTTTGCGTATGCTTTGAAAGGTACCCACTAAAATTTCAGCCATTTTGGACGCGCAGTTGTTGTTTGACAATCATTTGAGTGAGTCGATGTGAGTGTTTTTATGAAAATGTAAAAAATCGAGTATCGAGCTTTCATTAGATATTTGTTTTTGAAAGGCAATACGCCTACGCAAATCAAAGAGGATTTGGACGCTGTGTACGGGGACTCTGCACCATCATTTACCACCGTGGAATTTTGGGCTGCTGAATTTAAACGTGGCCGTACCAGCTTGGGTGACGATGAACGTTCGGGACGTCCAAAAACTGCAACCACTGATAATATCGCTCAAGTTTACCAAATGGTGCTAGACAACCGTCGAATTGAAATTAGAGAGATAGCAGAGGCTATAAACATGTCCAAAGAAAGTGTTTGTCACATATTTAATCAAGATTTAGGCATGAGAAAGCTGTCCGTGCGTTGGGTGCCGCGTATGCTCACTTTGGACCAAAAACGTGTTCGAATGAACATTTCCAACTCTCTGTTGGCGCAGTTTAGGCACAATAAATCAGAGTTTTAGCGCCGATTAATTACTATAGATGAAACTTGGATACACCATTACACTCCAGAAACAAAAACACAGTCAAAACAATGGACTGCGAAGGGGGAATCGGCTACAAAAAAAGCAAAGGTTGTTCCTTCGACTGGGAAAGTGATGGCAACTGTTTCATGGACTTATCTTAATCGATTATCTTCAAAAAGGAAAAAAACATTAAAGGAGTATACTATGCATTATTACTTGACAAGCTAAAGGCAGAAATTGCGGAAAAACAGCCACATTTTCAGAAAAAAAGAATTTTGTTTCACCAATACAATGCGCTTTCTCACACCTCAGCGGTTGCCATGGCGAAAATCCACGAATTACGGTTTGAACTGCTTGACCACCCTCCTTACTCACCAGATCTAGCCCCAAGCGACTTTTTTTGTTCCCCAAGCTAAAAGTTGCGCTCGAAGGACAGAGATTTTCGTCGAATAAGGAGGCCATTACCTTCGTAAACAACTATTTTGCAGAGAAAGACACCGAGTACTATTTGGACGGGTTGAAGAGATGGGAGTATCGCTGGGAGAAGTGTATAGACTTACAAGGAGACTATGTAGAAAAATAAAAATTAATTTTAAGAAAAAATGTCTAATATCTTTGTTAGGTCGTAAACTTTTCAGACAACCCTCGTATCTATGGTAAAAGCCTAATCTAACCGTTCATTTGCAAACCACCAGGCGAAGTTAACTGCTAATCGAAGTGGAAAAAATAATGAAAATAAAGTTTAAGATACGAGGAGCAGTCAAGAATTAAGATTTAAATAATTTTTCTACTCGCACCCTCTGACGTTTAAAAAAAAATTTTCAATCAGGACTTGATTGTTAAGCTTAAATAATATAATTTAATTATATCATTAATTATATCATTCTTATACATTATTTAATATTTAGAGTGACACCCATGTGCCTCTTTAATTTCATTATTTATTGCTTAAATTTGGTGTTACGCCAATGACATTCCAGCTTTCGATCTGCTATTAGTAAATATATCACTACAAAGCAATATATTATAATGTACAGCTTAGATGGCGTTGGGTGAGTGTTCCAGATATGGCGCATATCAATCATTATTTTTCTTTCCCTTTTTACTGAACCAATGACAAAACATTTTAACGGCATCACGTTACATTATTATTTCGATTATTAAAGGAAATTGATATTTTGCTACGGTTTGTAACTTTTATTGTTTGCACGATAATATAATATTATCGTAATATTATGATCCAGTTTCCAAAAGAAACAATATAAATGAATAAGTCCTACCATTTTTAAAATAGAACGCTAGACAAATAACTGTTAAAAATTTGTTTAGGTTTTAGTTAAAAATTAAATTGTTAAAGTTTTGTTCAACATTAATTTGTTTTGGCATCTCAATTTCACAAAGTAAGGGGTGGTATAATAAATTTCTTATAAGTTAATATTTTAATAAAAGATTTTGTTACAATTGGGTAAATCATTAACATTTCTAAGGCATAACGAAAGGAAATAACCAAAGTTTTCACAAAATTTTTGTTACTTAATACGGAAGATACAAATTGAAACTACTAGTTTCGGTCTAATTTAGAAATCATCAAGAGGTTAAAGGTTTGTCAAAATTACAAATTAAAGAATTAAAGTGTAAGTAAATATAAAGTATTGGAAAATTATACACTTGGCAGAAATATCTGATAATATCAATTCCTAAACCAGGAAAAAACAGAAAAACAGCAGAATCATATAGACCCATCTCTCTTGGTTCGTGTGTAATGAAAACATATGAGAGACTAATAAAAAACAGATTTGAAAACTGGCTAGAAAAAAACCAACTACTACCAACAATTCAATATGGTTTCAGAAAAGGACGGTCGACTCAAGAAGCAACAGCTTTATTGGTTACAGACGTACAATTGGCATTTACTGTAAACAACTCCATCTCAGCGCTATTTCTGGATATAAAAGGAGCTTATGACGGAGTCAACCTACAAATCTTAGCACGAAAGCTGCAAGGTATAGGAATCCCAGGAGCGATAATAAACAACATTAGTAGACTTTATACAAACAGAAGACTATATCTTAAGATAAACGGGGATATTAGTTCACCACGTACAACATCATTAGGTCTTCCTCAAGGCAGTATTCTGAGCCCAATCCTCTTCATTTTATATACAGCAGATATTGGCTACAATATCCCACCAGACATTAGAATATTGCAATTCGCAGACGATATTTGTTTATATTCAGAAAATAAATCCATTGAAAACACAAAAATGAAATTAAAAGGTGCAGTAAATGGAATTATTAAATGGACAACAAATCAAAATGGATTTGAGATCTCTCAAGAAAAATCTGTCATGTGTTGCTTTACAAGACACCGTTTTCCAACCTCCAAAAGAGGTAAAGTTAGGCTTACTAACAATCCCATGTAAATCATCAGTTAAATATTTGGGTATGATACTTAACCAAAAATTATCCTGGAAAGACCACATAAAACACCTGACCAGAAAATGTGAAAATGCTTTAAATGTGCTAAGAGCTTTCTGCAATACCAAGTGGGGAGCAGATCCAAATATAGCACTTATTTTCTACAAAGCACTAATACGCTCAATATTGGATTATGGTAGTATACTATATGGGAACTCGAATTTGAACCAATTACAACCTATAGAAACAATAAAAAATAAATGTCTACGATTATGTTTAGGAGCCTTAAAAAGTACACCCATCAATGTATTAGAAGCAGAAGCAGTAGAGCTAGAAACTAGGAGGTTTTACCTCAGCAATATCTTTATAACCAAACTGGTGGCACAAAATCGAACACAAAAAATCCAGCAATTATATAACAAAATAGAAAGAAAATACTGGAGAAATAAACAACCACCACTCTTAGTAAAAAGCTTGCAACATGTCCAAAAATTCGGGAATGTAATATATAGGAATGATAAAATTCCATATTTTAATGCTGACTATGAATTGTGTAAACTGCAGATACCATATCACTTTATCAGAATAGAAGAAGGACTCAACAAAAAGTCTAAAAACATTTGGTTCAAACAAGAGATATCAATTAGATGGCCAAACTCAGAATATGTTTATACTGATGGGTCAAAAATAAAGAATAATGTTGGCTGTGCATTTTTTCACTCAAATGAGAATGTTTGGGGGATGTTTAAACTACCAGATAACATGTCGATCTATACTGCGGAGCTGGTCGCTATTTTGCGAGCCCTATACTATATAAACGACCATATTAAATCAAATTTTGTCATTATGACTGATAGCAAGAGCTCCATAGAAGCTATCAATAAAGGATTATCAAGTAAAATGCCTCATGTAATTGTTAAGATACTAGAACTTATTGAAACGTTAAATAAGAGAGGAAAAATGGTTACATTGGTCTGGTTAAAGGGACATAACGGCATTGAAGGCAATGAAAGAGTCGACGAGTTAGCCAAAGCATCCACAACGCAAGGGGAACAAATGGAAGAACACCTTATGCCAACATCAGATCTACGACAAACCTTTAAGGAAGAACAGTTTCAAAGATGGCAAGAACAATACTCGGCCTATACAAAGGGTATCCAATTTCTAGGTATACAACCGATAATATATAAAAACCCTGGTTCACTGATATATCAAATCGCCATATCATTAAAAGCATGAATAGGTTAAGAAGTAAGCATGGATTATTTCCAGAATACCAGTTTAGAATAGGATTGGCAGAATCTCCAAATTGTACCTGCGGCGAATTGGGTACTTTGCAGCACAACATCTTTAATTGTGTAACTCATAAACAGCTGAATGCAGAACTGTATAGCAATATCCAGAGAGCAGGAGCGGCACTCCCCACCAATCTTAATACACTTTTGGCCACACGGCCAAAAGTATAAGTATTTATAATAATTTGAAAAAATTAAAAATAGAGATATAAAAAAAAATTTAAATAAAAAAAAATTAAATAAAAATAAAAAAAAATAAAAAAAAAAAATAAAATAAAAAAAATAAATAAAAAATAAATAAAAAAAATTAAATAAATAAAAAAAAAGAATCTCAATAGACGCTTTAGTACTAACACTAATACTAACTACATATTTAGATAAAAGATAAAATTGTAATACTAAACCAAAAATAAAGATAAACAATGAGCTGGCCAATTGATCTGAGATCAAGGCCACTAGACCAACACACACACACACACACACACACACACACACACACACACACACACACACACACACACACACACACACACACACACACACACACACACACACACACACACACACCCTATTTATTGCTTTTGTTTAAGAATTGGAGTAAATAAATCAAGATCAATAAAGTAATAGTCATAAAGAACTTGTAAAAGGTATCAACGACTTAAAAAAAAGACGAACGTCATAGCCGAAATTGAGTATTTTTTTTTCAAAGAATGATAGTTTAAAAAGTCCCCAACAGTAGAGTTATCTTAATAGATCTAGCAAAAGAAAAAAATATTATGATGTTATAAATTGCTTTACAGATAAAATAAAAATACAATTATATGCAAATTTCAATAATAAATATAAATATTGTATGTTTATAATGAGGATTATAACCTTACCTGACTATCTAATTGGAGGTAAACATTACATATTTAATTAATAAATAAATAAGATTCAACAATGTATTTTTTTAAGTGGTAATCACTAATATTAATACAATAACAATATAATTCGTAGAGATGAAATTAAATTATTCTGAAGAAAACAAAAAAAAAGAAAAGAAAATGAGTGGCATTTTCCATCGATATCTTGATAACAAATATATTGGAAATAAATTGTTAAAATAAAAAAAAGTATGGCTTACAACACATTCTTTTGGTGGGAATTTTGAATGTAAGCTTTTCTAGCCCTCCTCAAGTTATTTTTAAAAATTTGGTTTTCTCAGTTCATTTGCAATTCTCACTCGATTTTTCCGACGTAATGTCTGGACTACAATAAAAGATATTGACTTGTACCGTAAAATATACAGGTGTTCCTACAAAATCTTGACGTATTACAATTCGGAAACAATGAGGTAAATTCAAATTTAAAAATAAATTACAAATTTTATTTACAGTTTTTTTTTTATTTTTGGTAGGTAATCAAAAAAACAAAATAATCTGTAATACTCCAGTCTTCGTACATTTTTATTTTGGATTCAAGTTATTTATTTGTTGCATATTAGAAAAAATACAATTCCACTATATTAACCAAAAAAAGGGTCTTAATAATCTTAGGTAACATTAATGACAGTAATCAACAAGCCAGTGGGTTGATGATTGTTTCAATTGCTCTTTTTTATGAACTGTTTTCAAAAAGATTATGCAGTCTTATTTCTTTTATTTGTAATGAGCTTCAACTACAAGGTTATTTTGCTCTTTAATCATAGGTACAGTGCTAAAGTTTAAAGAACACTCCTATGTAACGGAGATAGCTTAAAAGTTTTGATATTCCTCGTTTCCTAAGGCTATTTCTAAATTTGGTCGTAAAAGTATATTTTGTCTTTGGGTTTCGAATTGTTGACACTGTAAAATATGTTGGATAGTAAGATATACTTTACAGACTTCTTATTTTGGTCTTACCACCCATGACCAGAGATATAAGTGAGTTAAATTTGTGTGGCCTATTCCCATACGGCATATTTTTATCCCTTTGGGTATGTCCCTTTTTAATTATTTTGTTTTATTTTGCTTAGTTGGCCTTCATAGGAGTTCTATTGATTATGCCACACTTCATGGAATTTTTTTATTGACACCTTCATATCGGATAGAGGGGTCGGTATTCCTTCGTCTACTGCTCTACTTGTCGCATTTCTTGCTTTAAAATTAGCTATTTAATTTCCTTTGATGTTACAATGTCCTGGGATCCACATAACTGTGGATCCTGGGATCGTAAATAGGTGCCAAGTTCTAGTGCCTCACCACCCAAACATTTGTCGAAAACCAATCTTTTAATGCTATGATCGCTCTTTGCGAATCCGAATATATTGGACATTGGTCTTCCTTTTTGAAGACAAAGAGCAGAAGTGCTTGCCATATCGCATATAATTCAGCACTAAATATACTGCTATCGTAAGTCATTGTCCATTAATAGGTTTTCCCTTTAACAACGATTACGGCTCCTGACGGTTTTAGAGCTATCTGTATAAATGGTTAAATGTTGTTTGTACTTAGCCAGTTGTTATATAAAAAGTAAGCGGTAAACTGAATGAGGAGTATTTTTCTTCTCATATTTACTGAGGGCAATATTTATACGAGGATATGGTCTCCTCCAAGTGGGATAATGTTGTGCCATCTGGCTAACTTTTTTCATTGTTGAAAGGGAATAAAGTTCCACCAGTTGTGAATATCTTATTATTTTATTTTTAAGTGATATTTTGGTAAATGACTATTTTATTATTTAAACCATCTTCTGTAAAACTATACTTTTCCTTTCCAATATGTGTACATAAAAAAAGCAATTTCCGGTAAAAAGTAAAATCTTTTAGTCTTAGGAACATAAATAAGTATCTAATTATAAAATAATGCCTAATTTTGCTTACAATCTATAATATATTGAAATACTTATGAAATACTTAACACGATTTATTTATAAACTGTCACAATTTTAAAGAATTGAGTTGGAAACCATTTGCTAACTGTCAACTTTACAACTGCTCGATTCGATAACAGAATTGAAACTGAACCTCAACCACAGATTAAATTTATACAGATACGAAAGCTTGACAGAGAACCGTTAAAAGCAATAAATATGGGTGGACATACATATTAAATGTCCATCAACGTATATGTCAACTTCATTCAGGCTGCTTCGCAAAATATTTTTTCAATTTTGCGTAATATTTCCTTCAATTAACGATCATAGGTCAAATACTTAGATTAGTTAAAAGAGGGGATACATTACGCCAACCTATCCGTATGGATCGAAATTGATGCATATTTTCCAGTGGCCGCCATTTTATTGGTGCACAAGATTGGTTTTGGTACTGGATCGATTTTGTGCAATTATTAAGAGAATTTTGAACTATTTTGTGTGTAAATGCTGTATAAACCTGGCAAAGTGCTCATCTTACATTTCTGGTAGTTATAACGGGAAAAGGGAAATCGGCATTTCAATTCACTGGTAAAAAGAGATGAGTATGTTTTGGAATAGTCGAACAAACAGTTATTTTGTAAAAACTATGTATGCAAATGTAAATATTTTCAAATATGTAACTCGGTGGTGTGTATCCTATGATTAAAGAAGATTTCAGTACTTAATTTGAAAATTTTTCTTCATAATTTTATGATGGATTTCAGATTAACCTTGAAATTTCCATGATTGAAAATTTGTAATATACTAAAAAAAACTATAATATTAGTACTGCGTTGTGGACCCTAGACAAATTAAATATGTCTTATTTATTTCATTAAAAATTAAATATTGAATAAAAGATTTGGTTGATATATAAATAGAATTATGTCTTAAGCCATTTTCATAGATACACCACTGGTGTTACATTTGCTTCAAATTACCTGTCTTTTTTGTATTACTCTCCCAAATCGGTGCCCATACCACTTTGATGTCGATGCTTCAAAGTAAAGCCGCTATCGTACGAAAACAAGCACGTGTCTCCTATTTACGTACATAAGCTGTGAGCCCGACAGTCTTCGAAATCGGCGACGGGGTAAGGAAGGAACGTTTATGGGCGTGCCCTAGAGTTGGAATTCTAGTCTTTGTTGTTCGGTGTCCATACTCCCAATAAAAAGTCCTCTCGACACTTCCCAGTCCTCCAACATTTATCATCGGCCCTTCGGGCTCTTTTTGCAATACCCCAGGTTCTCCTCCTCTGTATTTCACTCGTTCAGCGCCCTATCGAAACGCCTCGACCTTCGTATGAAAGCCATGACGTCCCTTGGAGGGAGGGTGTACAAGTCTACTTCCTCGACTCTTCGCACCCCAAAGATGTCTTGTCTGAGTTGTGCGTACACCTCACAGGTGCCAAAGAAGTGGTAAGAAGTTTCCTCCTCGCCACAGTTTGGGCAGTCTGGGTCTTCGACTATGTCCCGGTACCCATAATAGGGTTACATCCGGCCTTAAGGCCAGTCTGTCTAGGGTATTTTCGCATTCCTGGACTAGTGCCGTGCTGGTACTGCAGCTACAAATTGCCTTTAGAGCGGCCTGGATATCTGAGCAAATGCTGACGGGGCTTCCTGAGTTGTCTCGTTTTTCTATTAGTTCTACTGCTTTGAGGATTGAAAATATTTCTGACTGGAAGACTGTGGAGTATTTACCAAGAAATCCCCACGTCCTCTATCAGAACACCTGTTTCTGACGTTTCTTCTATGTGAGAGCCATCTTTATAACATACTGTGCTCCCTGCGGAAAATTCTGCTTGTTCGTTGCCCCACTGCCCCCTTGGTGGGATTACGACCATGTACTTGTTTTCCGTTCTTACTTTATCTGCTTTTGGGACAGCTCTGTGAGGCAGGCGCGGAAGCTCTGTTTCTGTCCTTTGTGCTATTCTTGTGTTGTGGCCTTCGCCACGCCCTTTAGAGTGATCATTGTCACTAAGACTTATGAAAGCCGCTATTGCGCTCATAATGCTCCATATGGACAAAGGTGGCAATCCCAGGAGGACATCAGGCGCCTCTGTGGGTGTTGTTCTTAGCGCTCCAGTGACTCCTATGCCTGCAAACCTCTGTACAGCTTGCGGGTCACCCATTGCCTCTCCACCACTGGCCACCAGACCACGGACCCGTATTGGATCCTCGGTCTAACGATTCCAATGGAGAACCTTGGGATTTACTCCCCAATTCTTCCTTACAACTTGGCGCAGTTACCACATCTTAGGAGTGGGCCTGTTTTATTTATAAACAGTGAAGTTGACAAAGAAAAGAAAAGAAAGCCGATTACTGACAAATCTGTTGAGTCCGTTACAAATTCCGTTAATTAAGAATATCCTTTATTTACTGGAGAATGATATATTTATAGATTTCAAATTTCCATTTAAGCATTTCCATTGTTCATTACACTTTACTTTTCCATATCATTAATCCGGATAAACCAAATTTCAATCAACAGATTAAATGAAATAGTCAACATCCCGCATAACACCGATAATATCATCCAGTTATATTGTATTTAATTAAACTCATTCGTATTCCTTTATATACATAGCTTATTTACAAAATTCCTCATTAATTGTCTTTATATATACATATATAGAACATAAACGTATTGTTGCATAATTGCATTATCCCGTACTTTAATACAATGCAACTTTAACTTATATTGAGATCCGACACTCTGATTTCATTGTTAGATTACACGCAATATTATCTATCGTTATCGGTCAATCTGGATTTTCTGCAAACATATCATATTCCTCTTATTGTTGGCTTTCACCTTGATATGGCAAAAAGGGAATCGCAAAGAGATGATTGATCGACTATTCAATAGATTACTTTTTTCTTATCGAACAGTGGTGGATAATATCCTTGATGTTCTATACTCAAACTTTAAAATCATTGCAAATTTCCAAATAAAATATTTTTAAGGTTCACAATACAATAAAAAACAACAGTAACAAAAAACTCTTATTTATTCTGCTTATTGGAAATGAGCTAGACATAAATTTTAAGACTAATTTCACCATTCATCCTTGATTATAAAAAAGTCTTTCATCTTATAATCGATCTGCTATTATATCTAAGCTATAAGCGGGCTTTATCTTTTGTATTAGCCCTTTGTATTTTAAAGCAGCCCATTTAAGCCCTGTTCTTCTGTCATTAGCCATAATAGTCATCATTTGATATAAAGCCTACTGGTTCCAGTTTGTCCTTTACAAGTTATAGAAACCGCACTTTTGCCAAGCATTTACAGTGGTATACGATGTAAATTGCTCGTTATTAATACCACCTTGTCTTACTATGATTTTTACTGTTAAGTCTATTTAGCTTTATAGCTCCCTCTGCTGATATTTACCAAACACTGGCTCGGCGATGCCCACGTACTGGAAATAACTTCACTCTCATATAATAACACTCACGCCTCCGCTCTCGTGACAATGACAGTGACAGTTGTATTTTCCGCTAATACAGGGACACACGAGATAGCGTATGTATGCTGTTTGAGCTACTTGCATGCACTACATCCCTCCCTTGATGTTGAATAAGATAAATAACAACAAATAAAGTATAAACCAATCATTCTATTTTGAATATTTCTGTCTTCAGTTCCATCACTGAGAAAGTTGTAACACCAGAATTATGTAACTAATTAATTGCGATCTCTAAGTAGTTATATAAGAGTCGTTAAAATAAAAGGAACCGAATTGACATTAAAATAGGCAATAATAAGATTAAGTTAAGTAAATGGCACAATCAATCACAGCCTGATTTACTTGCTATTAATATCACCATATAGTATATCATTATCATTTCTTTCTTCCTCCATGTTCTCTTCCTGATCACCTTCCTGTACGGTCTGCCATTTCCCTTCTACTCTTTTCAGTTGAACCACATTCCTTCTCAGCATTTGTCCTGTTAAATCATTCTTTACTGTGACATCACCTCGGCGGGCATTCTGTACAGTGTATGGTACTGGGTTATAGTTTGAACTGAGTTTATTAGCTTTATCCATTTTTTTGACATACACTTTATCTCCTTCTGTTAAATTCGATTCACTAGCCCCTCTCCTTCTTTCTCCATACTCTCTTCCCTTTTCCTTTTGAATTTTGTCTCGATCACGAACGTCAAGGTCTATTTCAGTATTTTCCAGTCTATCAATTGATGGTATCTTGTCTCTGTTCTGCCGTCTAAAGAACAGTTCTGATAGTGACTTGCCTGTAGTTGTATGAGGTGTGCTATTGTACATTAATAGATACTCCATCCAGCTTTCCTTTAAGTCCTTTTTTTCAAGATGACTGATTTTCAGACGTTTCATTATATCTCTGTTTTGACTCTCGACTTCTCCATTCATTTGCGGCCAATATGGCACGGTATTATGAATCAAGATGTTGCATTCTTCACAAAATGTGCGAAACTCTTCGCTAACAAACTGCCTACCGTTATCTACGGTAATTGAGATCGGGTAGCCCAGTCTCCTAAAAATTTCTTTGAGTAATTTTATAATCTGGCAACTGATTACTACTCTAGTGAACTTGACTTCTTTATAACGACTATAATAGTCAACTACCACCACGAGCAAGTAATCAGTGTTAGGTAAAGGCCCCAGCAGATCCATTGCTACGTCAACCCACGGAGCTATAGGAAGTTATCGTCTTTTCATGGGTGTTGGGGGATTTGGCAATTCCACTAGAGTGCAACTCTTGCAGGACTTGACAAGATTTTCTGCATCTTTGTCAATCTTTGGCCACCACACCTTTGATCTAAGCCTGCCTTTCATCGCTACGATCCCAGGGTGACCCTCATGTGCGGCATCTAGTACTCCTTTTCGCAATTTTTTCGGGTATCACAATTCGGTTTCTTCGGAATAAAATGTTTCCATAGAAATATAGCTTATTCTCGAATACCTTATAGCCTTTGACCATCTCATTCCATTCATTTTCATAGACTCCCTTCTTGACATTGTTTATTTATGGGTCACTTTCCTGGTTTGTAGATCACATGGTAAGCATATGATTAGAGTCTAAGCACCCATCGTTCAATTCGAGCGCAGGGCCTAGATTTTGGTACAAACAATATTTCCAGTGGCTTATTATAATATCAGTAATGAGGTCAAAGTATTTGCCGAAAAGGAAAATATTCAAATGCTCGACTGACCAAACTAAGGCAAGGGCCTCTTTTTCAGTTTGGCTGTACTTCCTCTCGCATTCTGTTAGGGTCCTGTTTCCGTATGCGATTATTCGCGGACCATTCGAGTCAGTCTGTATTAACACAGCACCAAGGCGTTCAGAGCTGGCATCAGCGATAACCTGTGTTTTGTCCTTAATATCAGAGTACCCCAGAGATTATATTGTAGTCAATGCTCCTTTTTGTTCCGCGAACGCATTGTCTTGTTCTGTTGTCCAATATGATTTAATATCAGCCTTTTTCCCTAACTTTTTCCCCAACAATTCCCTCAAAGGTTCAGTTTGGGTAGCTAAATTTGGTAACCATTTATTAACATAATTTACAAGCCCCAAGAAACTTTGCAGTTCCTCTGTAGTAGCAGGAATTCTGAAGTTTGCGATGCTCTCTATATACTTTGATAGTGGCTTTACTCCGGTTAATGTCAGTTCGTGTCCCAAAAAGTTTACTTTTTCTACCATGTAGATACACTTTTGTTCATTTAGTCGTACATTACTGTCTTTGAGGATCTGCAACACCTTCTCAAGCACAATCTGAAATGTTGATTGTATTGATAACCATAGGCTAATTAAAGATATTATTTGAAATACCTGACATTTCCGAATTAAATGGAGGTTATGCCGACCATTTCTAATTGAATGAAGGCATTCATTTGAACTACCAGACAAGTTAATAGAGGTTATGTCAATCACTTCCAAGTAAATGGAGGCATTCATTTGAACTGCCAGACAATTTCCAATTTAATGGAGGTTATGTCGACCCTTTCCAATTTAATGGAGGCATTAATTTGAACTGCCAGAAAATTTCCAATTTAATGGAGGTTATGTTGACCATTTCTTCTTGTGGCTTGAATCTTTGCAGGAGTAATTTGGCGATATGGTTGTCTTGTGTTTTCTTTTAATTCTTCTACATTTTGCAGTTTTGATTGATAAACAATTTCTTTTATCGCTCCCCAAAAGAAATAGTCAAGAGGTGACAAGTCAGGTGAGCGTGCCGCCTTCATAATTTCTGGAAAGTTGTTTGCTATCCAGTAGTTATCGAAACAGTTTTGTAGGTGGTCGCTAATGATTCTCGCATTGTGTCTTGTTGCCACCACATGTCTTGGCGTTCATTAAGAGGAATATCTTCTAGCAAATCGGGAAGTATGTTTATATAATAGTATAATAAAAACATTTTTCTTATTGAAATTTTTTCTTCAATCAATACATTGAAAAGGTGAAAAACCGAAAAATTATAAATCGAGCACGATTTACCTACATACCAGAAATCTTCTGGCAAGATTCGAAATGTGTGTTGCAGCAGGTGGACCACAATTCGAACCTCTAATATAAATAATATGAACTATTTAACTGTTATTTTTAATACATTTATTTTTATTGTTCCTTTTTAGCTTTAAGGCTTCTTGATTAATGTAACAAAAATACAAAATAAACTGATATTTTCTTGATTACCTAGGAACCCATTTTATTTTTGAAAAAAATTTTGAATAAACGATGGAAAACCAAATCCAAAATTATAAAAAAATGTATAGGGTGCTATTAAGAAATTTAAAGTTAGGGGTAGTAACTAAGGGATGAATTTTTTTGGGATAATTTTTTCTACGCCATATTAAAGTGTATTGGAAATAAAATACATCAGTTTTTGTCCCATTCGAGAATCTTTATTCGTTTAAGAGTTATAGCCTGGATAAATTAGTCTGGGACACCCGGTATTTCATTTCATATATATCATGAAATAATTTGCATATTTGGTATAAAAAAGATCTCTCTAAAAGTCTTGTAGGGTATTTTGGAGGAGATATTAATTCACGGATTCTCTCTTGAATATTGTGAATATCACTTCTGTAAGAAATTTTTTGATGCATGTAAGGTGATGTTTTAAAAATAATTATTTTGTGATAGAGAGTAGCTGCATGAATTAAACGCCTTGTTTTCATATTTAGTAGTAGTAGTAGCTGATTGCATTTTATATAAAATTCTGTAAAATTTTCTTCTTCCATAAGTATATCTTAAGCAAGCATTTTGTACTTTCTGTACTCTTGTTTGATCAATAGAGTCCAGGCAAAGACCATAGACTGTGTCTCCATAGTTAAATTAACTCGAGACTAAAGCGTCCGTAAGGAGGATTTTAATATTTTCTGGTAAAATATGACGGAATTCGAAGATTTAAATAAGCAGTTTTAAAACACTTTTCATCTGATTTTTAAAATCTAAATCGTTATCAATTTCCACACTTAAATTTTTGGCATTTCGAACAAAAGAAATATTACTTGCTTCGATTGTAATAATCAGCCTTTCCTCAATTTGATGACGATACTTACCAAGTAAGAGTAGCCTTGACTACCATGGATTAATAGGCAATTCATGTCTTGTTGATTCCTTTACCAGGGACCCATAATGTTTTGCGCCTTATCAAACCAAAGTGATCGAAAGCAAACTCTATTTGTGTATCATGAGAATTAAGATAACCTTTGCAGTGTACAAGGCAGTTAATTATATTACTCGAATAGAGTAAAAATAGTAAGGGGCCACGAACAGAACCTTGAGGAACACCCTTGGAAATTAAACCAATATTCAAAAAACCAATACATGTTTCTGTATACTGCTTCCTGTTATATAAATATTTTTTAAGAAAGTTAATAGCAGCTTTTGAAAATCTAGAATCATGTTAAACAGCAAACAAAATTTCATGGTTGATAGTATTGAAAGCTTTGGAATAACCTAATAAAATTAGAGCAATCGTTTTTCCTTTATCAATATTTCTAAACAAATTATCTGTAATGTCCAATAGAGCCGTTGTGCATTCTAAAACCTGAGATTGTAAGTGGTAACAAATAATACTTTTTAATTAATTATAGAATGGAGTAGCTACCCTGTCTATGAAGATATTTCTATACAACGTTGTTTTAAATGCCAGCATTTTCATAAGAACACCCAGTGTAAAAACAAGAATGAAGTATGTGCATACTGTGCCGAACAACATAATTCTTAAAATTGTAATAGATCTAATGATAACAAATGCATTGACTGTGTCAGAGCAAATGCCAAATATCACCAAAATAATGATATTAACTACGAAGCTAGCAATCCTAACTGTCCAACATATAAATATCACCTGCAAATCTTGAGAAGCAAAATATACTATGGAAATTCTAATGGATAGTAAAGTATCAGAGGTGAAGATCGGAGAACAACTAAATGTGTTGGATGAGGAACTGCAAAGTGCAACTGACTGTGATATTGTGAAATCTTTAGTTAATTTAAATACAAAAGTAGTGAATATACTTCACCTTAACATACGCAGTATACATAAAAACTTTAATAATTTACTTATATTTCTTGAATCCTATAATTTCAAAAAATGCGATATCATAATATTAACTGAAAGTTTTCTAGTTGAGAACACTACACTTTATAATATCGATAATTTCAAAATGTATTGTAATGGTGCTAATTATAATAGAAATGATGGAACATTCGTTTATATAAAAAAATCTATAAATGCTAATGTTACCAATTTAACTTTTGAAAGTTCAAAGGTTTCTGTATGTCAATTTAATTTTAGTATTAATAACATTAAATATGAGATAATTTGTGGTTATAGACCAAATCCAACCAATGAGCAACTGTTTATCATCGATTTAGATGCATTTAATAGTAACAGAAATAAACAACAGGTTGAGTTTTAAAAGTAGCATAAACGGTCCAACACGTGTCTCGACAAGCAAAAGCTCATGTATAGATCACATTTTTGTAAGAAACACATTAAAAACAATATCATTACAAGATACCTTATTTATATTACATAATGGTTTAACTGACCATTACCCGGTAATGATTGAATTTACATGTCAAAAAGTACAGATTAAGAAAACAGAGGAATCTAAAATAATGACAACATTTAACCACGTTTTGTTTGAAAGCCTAATAAATAATGAACATTGGGAGAGAGTTTTTAATTCAGATACCTCAGAAGCTGCAACTAACTATTTTATTAATAAAATAAAGTTTTATATGGAAAAGGCGGAAACCAAGAAAACTATTTATATTACTGAGCATCGGAAACTTAAACCATGGATTACTAATGGTCTTATATTAGCTATTAAGGAACGTGATAAATTAAAAAAAAATACTTCTAAGTAATAATAATTTGATAAACAGACAAAATTATACGAATTATAGAAATAGTTTACATAAAATAATAAATAAACAAAAATTTAACTACTACAAAAATGAAATTAATTAAAACCAACATGACTTCAAAATAATTTATAGAATAATATCTGATGCAGGCAACGAAAACACCAAACACTCTGAAAAATTGTTGATTAAAGATGATAATTCAATACAATTTATAAATGATAAGCAAATGGCACAATACTGCAATAATTTTTTTATAAATATTGAAAATAAAATGGCTACTAAAATTAAATCTCCTAGGAATGCTTTTAAAATAAAATATAATTCTTTGACATCAATGTTTTTAAAACCAGTCACATCAAATGAAATACTAAAGCATATACATTCGCTGAAGAATAATTGCTCACCTGGCATTGATGGTGTATCTTCTAAACTCATAAAGCAGTTTTATAAATGTACACTCAAACCTTTATCACACATAATTAACTTAATTTTTAGAACAGGATCTGTGCCTATGTGCTTTAAAATTTCTGTTGTAACCCCCATCCATAAAGCTGGAGATAGAACCAAAATAACAAACTTCCGTCCAGTCTAATAACTAATTTTACTAAAATATTTGAGATGTTTGAAAGAACGGCTGTCAAATTATTTGTCAGTAAATAAAATTATGTCCGATAATCAATTTGGTTTCCGCAATAGTATCAGTACTACAGACGCTGTACTTCAACTCACTCAAACCATTACGAAATATCTGGATAAGGGTCAAAAATGCCTGGCAGTTTTTCTTGATCTAGCAAAGGCTTTTGATCTATGGTGTCAGGGGCATTGTGATGAAGGTTTTTGAAAGTTACTTAACTTCGAGAAGACAACTCACAAAAATTGGTAATTGCTATAGTGACCCTTTTGAGGTAATTATTGGCATACCACAAGGTACCGTTTTGGGTCCTTTACTCTTTACGATATTCATAAATTCTTTAACTAATATTATTATTGAAAATGGCATGGTAATTTCTTATGCTGATGACACAGTCATTATAATTAATGGCAAAACGTGGGAAGAAGTAAAAGAAACAACATATACAGGACTGACTAAAATAAAAAACTGTCTCAATTCTTTTAAACTCACTTTAAATGTGGATAAAACTAACTACATAGCCTTCTCCTTAACATCTGCTAATCGTCCTATTTTTAATAAAATAAAAATAGAGGGTTTTCAAAAAGAAATAAATGAGGTACCTTTTACGAAATATTTAGGAGTCATTATTGACAAAAATGTTAACTGGAAACAACATGTAATTAGACTTTCTAATAATATTAAAAAATTAATACGTAAATTTTATATGATTAGAGAAATATTAAATGAGCATTTATTGATTTGTGTCTATAAAACTCTTGTGGAATCTTTATTAAGGTATGCGATATTGGCTTGGGGAAGTCTATATGAAAATGCACTAAAACCCCTAAAAACAATTCAAAACTATATCTTAAAAATAATTTTTAGAAGGAAAAAAAGATATCCTACTAGTCAACTTTATAATGAAAAAATTCTCTCAGTCAGATCTTTATATATTTTAAGTGTTTGTTCATACATGCATATGAAACATTCATTTAGTGTACATGTAAATCATTCCTACTTTACCAGGAATGTTAATAACAATGTTAATAACAATTTTCAAATCCCTAACAGTTTTACAAATTTAAATCTCCAATCAATTGACTATCTTGGTGCCAAAATATATAACATTTTACCTGGATCAGTGCGAGTGATAACTAACCCAAAGACATTCAACTATAAATGTAGAACATACATTACTGCAAACTATGCAAAGTTTGCAGTACTGCTTTAATTTTGTATTTTATTATTTTGTTATTTGAGTCTATCGTGTTGGTAACAATAACTTACTGTATCTTAAACTAATTCTATGTTATTAATTCCAAAATTGTTACTATTCTGAATTACTTTATGATATTTTCTATTTCTTACTGGTGCATACAAAAATTTAGTTTTTTAGGCAAGTTTTTGACATCTTACAGTTAAGTAATATTTCGATAGGACAGTTAATATAGACAATATTGAATAATATGATTAATCTCTCCTGATTAAATTGTTGTATTATTCCCAAAAATATGTATAAGTAGTCCATATTATTAAGACTACTAAACAAATAACTTTGCAACAGAGCTTTTTATCTCCCTGACAGATGTTTCGAAATTACTTTCATCGTCAGTACTTTTGTAATCTACAAAAAAATGTATGTTGGAGAAAAATACCGCAAGATAAGACACTGCCGCTCATAACCCTTCAAAGTGGACATTATTAAACCTTCCGTTAATAAAAAAAAACCGCACACGACTGGAATATGCTACCCTTATTAGAGAATAAATGCGAAAACGTGAGCATACAAATAACACTGTGAATGAAATGGCTCGTACAAATAATAAAAAGGGTGAAAAGTTAATCCAGGACACCGTACAATATTATTATGAATATCTTAAAAATGATCGTTACTTTTTTTAATACGGATGAAGTAAAACATTTAATTCAATGGAAAACAATGGTAAATCATTATTATTAATATGAAGGACTTTCAGTAAGGGTTAGTACAATAATTTTTAAAAACTATAGAAACACTTTGTCCAAATCCATAATACAACTTTATTTATTTGGGAAAAATAAATTGCCCTTAATAGAGAGTTTGCGGTAAGGTGTTTTACGTTATAAAAATTTCCGTTATATCCTATAACGTAAAAATGTAGTAAAAATTATACCGTATAAAGCTTATTTATACGCTATTTTTGAAAATAACGTTAACCAATCAGATTTTAATGCTTATAATTTACTTTCATGGTACAACAAATGTACATTGTAAATTGTTGTATCATGACTATCATTAGTTTCAATCCTGTTAGGTATATGCAAAAATTTATAGTTCAGTAATGTCTTGTTTTTCAAAACGAAACAAGAAGCTACAATTATTGCTCTGGACTAATTATAAATTAAATATAATTTGTAGAATCAAGTATTTTTCTTTCTTTGACTGCCTTTTGTTAATCAGTAAATAGAAGGAAATCTTCAATAATCAATGTTACTAGAGGTATATACAATCAGGTTTACCAAGGCTTTGTTCATGATTCTTATGGTTATTATTTTTCTTAGTTTTGTTAATTTTTTTTACCGATCTTTTTTAAACTTGCACTAGTGACATATCATATGTCATCTGTAACCTTGATTTTTAAGGTTCGATAACCGCAAGCTATGTTTACAAATTTTACGATACACTACAGTATAACGTAAAATAGGAGTCTAACGTAACGTAAAACGACTGACCGCAAACTCTCTAATAACTGTTGCTGGAACGCTACCGAAACGGTAAAATAAAAACTTAAAAAAAGGATTGTGGTATAAATTTTTCAAGTAAATAAACAAAACAAAATGAATACACCACAAGGAACATGCAGAAAAATTTTATTATAGGTAGACAGAGGTATGTGAGGTGGCCATAAGCCCATTCCATCGTTACTTTTTTAGATCTTTGTGCTCCTTTGAAATTTAGATTGTATTCCTCAGGCAAATTCTACTTACGAAGTCTACCAGTTTAGAGACCGCATCTTTTAGCCGGCTCTTTGTCGACTTCCTGTCCTATTGCCAATAACTACACTTTTGCTATTCTTTCTGTGCTTCTTCTTTTACACATGCCTTTGTCTGTCAATTCCATAATTTTAAGTAGCCTCTTCAGCTTACAATGCACCCATTTTTATCACTGTTTTTAATGTGTTTTTTTTGCAATGCTGCAGAGAGGTTCTGGTCTAATGAATAGAATTGATAAGCCACACTCAGGACTATCTGTATTCTACCATAAACTACTCCAGCAAATATATCGTAAATAATTTTTTCTATGAGAATGACATTTGCCGTCAGTGTCAAACAAATTAATTTGTCAATCTTTCCATTATTTTAACTACAACTAATAAGTAAGTCCAAGCCGAGATTTTTTTAAAAACAATCGAAAACATTGAAGCAGAAGACAATGAGGAAATACCGGTTCATATTTTAGACAAATCCGCTGGTACCTGCAATAGTCTAATACCCCAAAGGTCGTCCCAAAAATATGAAAAGCAATATGCAGAATTTAGCAAATGGTGTGATATAAATAAAGTGAAGCCATTTAGAAAAGAAGTATTCTTATCCTATTTTTTGGAACAGCCGGAAAAATATAAGCCCCCAATGCTATGGTCCAAGTATTCGTTTCAGAAAACTATGTGTAAAATCAAGTTAAATTTGAAAATATTTTAAACTGACCGCCTTTTTAAAGAGAGAAAATTTAGGGTATAGGCCTAAAAAATATAAATTGTGTACTCAAGAAAAGATAACCAAATTCATGGAAGAAGCTCCCAACGAAACTTTTCTTACGGTAAAAGTTGCTACAGTCTTCGGCTTAGCAGGTGCTTGTCGCCGTGAAGAGTTGACAAAAATAACTTTAGACGATATAGAAGATAAACAGAATTTAATTCTAGTTAAAATTAGAGACTCAAAAAAATCATACTGCCAGAAATTTTGTCATTACATCTGAAGCCAATAATGGAATATACCTGCAATTATATCGTAAATATTTAAATAATCCGCCTCATATTACTACACGTTTCTTTGTGTATTATAAAAAGTATACATGTCAGTATATTGGAATAAACACATTCACCAATTCTGAAAGAGCGGCTTTTCTGGGCTTAACCAACCCAGAGCTATACTTTTCGCCGCAGTTCGGCGACAATATTAGGTGATAACGGAGAAAAAATTACTAATATCAAACGTCTCGGTGGTTGGAAATCTACAGCTGTGGCGGAAGAATATTTGGAGGAGCCACTAAAAAATAAGAAAGATATGTCAACAAAATTTTGCAGATGTCATATAGTACCACCACTACTAGCAGTGTTTCTACAAGCGTCGAGACCCACCATAACAATGTTTTAAATTCACCAGATATTGCTGAAAATCGTTTGCAAAAAAAAATATTATTTCAACTCCAACTGGCACCGACGGAACCTACAAAAACCATACAAAACAAGTAATTTCCTCCATTGAAGGAACCGCATCTTTAGCATTAACCTTGCATAATACTTCACATTGTTCATTTACTTCTAATATACCGTAGAATGGGGATACTTTAAATCACGGGTATACTTTGATTATAACTTCGCCTTAATACAAATTAACTTATCCTTCCGTTAGTTTTCGAAAGTAATTCATTTCTAATACTCAGGTTTACATTAAAATGGTTTTGAAAACGAAATTTTGTGAGTGCTCGATTAAGTTGACTACAGAACCCAGAACAAGGGTGATACAAGGTCAACTATCATTTATCGATATTTTTCCAACTAAAATAACTTTCTCGCTGCAAATAATTTAAATAATTTAAATAATTTTTAATGTCATCGCTTTTATGTTTTTCTTTAAGTATAAGTGCAATAGTTTACATAATTAAACCAGACAAATATACAGAGACAGTGGTGTAATAATTATATTTGATGACTGGGGTAACTTGGATAGGGGGTATAGGGCCGCATGCGGGTGAGTTCTTAATGATATTTCAGAAATTAATAAAGAAGAGATTTTAGAGTTATTGCCGAACACAACTGAAGAACTAGATAAAGATGAAAATATAATTTACACTTTCAACAAAAGCATTAACGTGATCGAATTGGCTGTGTTAAGTAAAACTAGCTAATTTATACCTACTCATTTTTCCTACTTATACCAAGGTATTTTTATAAGAAATTTTTCGTTTCAAACTCCTTTTAATTGTAATTTTTTAAGATATATGAAGTTTATTTTTTAAATTTTCAGTTGATCATTGTTACCCCCTTCCCCTCCCTTTCTCTATTTGGCTGGAAAAATTGAAATAAAATTAATAAATATGTTTTTAAAAACTCAGATATTTAAAGCGCTGGGGATACTTAAGTATTTTAAGAAAATAACATAGATAATCAAAGTATCCCCACTTTAAGTATAACATTCCCGTGGGTTGGGCTACCTATCGGGCGCGTCTCCAGGTGGCGGATAGGGGAACGGCCAGGAGAATGGAGGCCCTGTTCGGAAGGCCAATATGGCCTCACGGTTATGATCACCAGACTCTTGGTCAGTGGCAAAATTAGTAGGGTGAGGGGAACTAAACCTCCCCAAAAGCCTTTGCTGAATATGCCACCGCGGACCAGCCTACCCAAGCTAAGGTGTATGGTATCGTGTCGAGAGCTGAGTGGCCGCAGGGTGATATGCGGTTGTGAACGATCCCCTTGAGGAACAGGGCGAAACCTCATTGTAACTAGCCTTCCTCTGGTAATGCGGGGCTCTGCCAGAGGTGACCAATCCTTTCCCCTGCTACTCGTGGGAACACATATGGAAAAAAAAAAACAAAAACAATCCTGAGGATGGACAGAAATGCTCACCTCAATCTAAAGCGGTGACTGGGGATGGTCAGAAATGCCCACCCCAACACACTGCTCAGAACGAGGCTGGAAATCGAAGATCACCTCAGGATGAAACACAAAAACCAAGGCGAAAACGCATCTGCGGCGCCGAGGCCAAAAGGAGGAAAAGGACAAAGGAGGCAGAGAAGGCTGCAACTACAAATGCACCTTCTTCCGCCTCCACTCCTCCGAAGGCCAAAGGTTCCGCCTTGCATAAAGGCAATAAACCGGCGGCTAACCCTGCAGGAAAGCGCCGCCACCTGAGTACCTCCACGGAGGGGACACCGAGAAGGTTGAAGAAGCTGCGCAGCGATAGAAATGTCGCTGCACCTTCCCAAACCTTTGCGGAAGCGGCCTTGAGACACCTCAAGGTGGCTATTATAGATGAGACAAACCCGTACGGTAAAATTACCGCAGAATGGGAGAGCCTCGTTAAAACTCAACTGCTGGAGGAACTGGACAAGTTTATCTTCTCCGCCTCCAGCAGCAACACCAAAGCGCCCACGTTTAAATCGTGGACACACTCCGGTGAAATCATCAGAGTGGTCTGTCATGATGACGCGACGCTACAGTGGCTGAAAAAGGCCACAAAAGACCTCAAGCCGTGGGAGGAAGCATCGCTGGCTGTCATCGGTCTGGATGAGCTCCCAAAGCTTACCAAAGCCTCGCTCTGGATCCCGGAGGACGTCCACAAGACGACATCCGGTGAAAAGGAGAAGGTGCTGGGAAGGCTGAAGGCGCAGAATCCGGACTTGAGGATAGCGAGGTGGTGCACCATCCACTAAGAGGTGAAGGTTAACCCTTCAGGACACCTCTTCGTCTTCGGAATCGGAGACGAGGATATGGCGGTCCTCACGAAAAAGGCAATGAGGATAAGCTACGCGTTTACCACATTGGTCATAAAGGTTAAAAAGGAGGGTACCTCTGAAGACCTAAGGTCCTCGGAAGTCGAGCCACCTAGAGTGGATACTGACACTGAGATCACCAAGGGTCTCGAAAAGGACGTCGAAACATCTGTAAAGATGACAGACGACGACCTGACGGAAGAGACCCCTGAGAACAAAGAGGCCGTCGCTCCGATACCGGAGGACCAGATGGACCTAGAATAGAGTCTCAACCCGAACGACCTCGCAATGGGCAAGGACGTCGGAAAAAAGATAAATATAATACAATGCAACCTCCAACACAGCAGGACGGCTACGGCAACACTATGTCGCCGCCTTGATGTGTTGGAGGATGCAATAGCTTTGATCCAGTAACCTTGGATAATTAAGACCAGAATTACTGGTTTCGGTAACTTGACTGGTAAGATTTTTAGCTCACCAAGCAATCAGCAACCCAGGACAGCCGTTTCCGCTCCCAGGAAATACAGAGCCTTTCTGATGGCACAATTCTGCACCTCAGACCTCACTGCGGTTAAAGTGGAATGTCCAGACGGAAAGGGCAAATATACGGCGTTGATACTCGCATCGGTGTACCTCCCCTCAGATGCAGCCACTCTACCACCCACAAGAGAGATGGAAGTGCTAGTGGACCACTGCCTAAACCAGAGAATGGAGCTGATTTTGGGCTGTGACTCAAACTCTCACCACCTGGGCTGGGGCAGCAAGGATACCAACGCCCGAGGTAAGTCTCTTTACGAATACATAATTAAGAAAGACCTAATAATCTTAAATAGAGGCACGGAGCCGACATTCATTAACGCCCGTAGCCAAACATTAATACATCTTACGCTGGCGACAGCCAAAACATCAAATAAAATTCAAGACTGGCAAGTGTCTGATCATACTTCTATGTCAGACCATCGCTGGTTGACTTATACGATAAACCAGGATCTCAGGACCACTGTGAAATCCCGCGATCCGAAGAGGACGGATGTAGCTCTATACAATCGACTCTTAAAAGTAGCTCTGCGGGATACAGAGGCCCTGACTCCTGGCAATAGTGAAGAATTGGAAAGGTACACGTTATCTATCCAAAACAAAATAGACATTGCCTATACGGAATCCTGTCCGATGAGGATGGTACAGACAGAAGGGACAACCAATAAATGGTGGTTCCCTGAACTGGAACACCTCAGAAAGACAGCGAGAACAACCTTTAATAAAGCAAAACAAACAAAACTTGAAGAGGACTGGGAAATATATAAAGCCAACCTCAGAGAGTACAAAAAAGTCTGCAGACAAAAGCAAAGAGAAGCCTGGAGAGCCTATTGCGAGGTAATTGAAGACCTTCCGCAAGTCTCAAGGCTACAGAAGGCACTCTCAAGCGACCACCATAGGAGTATCGGCATCCTGACGAGGGAGAATGGCGACAAAGCCGCCAACCTCCAAGAGAGCGCCGAAATCCTTATGGAAACTCACTTCCCAGGTTCTGTCTTCCCGGGAACGACGAACCAGACGGAAGTACCAATAACACCCTCACAATACGACTGGCAACTTGCTAGCACCATAATTGATAAGGACAAGATAAGGTGGGCCATATCGGGCTTTTCCCCCTTCAAAGCACCAGGACCTGACGGTATAAGACCAGCCCTACTACAGTGGGGATTGGATATTCTTGCCGCACTTGGTCGGAATATTCAGAGCCTCATTAGCTCTGAGGTATGTTCCCGGTAAGTGGTGTTTATACCTAAACCAGGAAGGATGGACTACACCTTACCAAAAGCATTCCGACCAATTAGCCTCACATCATTCTTTCTGAAAACAATGAAGAGGCTGTGCGAGCGGTATATAAGAGATGAACTCTTAGTTAAAAATCCACTTAATCCAAATCAGCATGCATATACTCCGGGAAAGTCCACCGATTCGGCCCTACACCAAGTGGTTGGCAGAATCGAGAGATCACTGGATAATAAAGAATCCACCCTGGGTATATTTATAGATATCGAAGGAGCGTTTGATAAAACGACTTTCCCAACAATCACCCAGCAACTTAACTCCAGGAATATACCCCTGGTGGTAGGAGAATGGATACTCAAGATGCTCTCTAGTAGAGCAATAAGTATAAACGTAGAATACATTATTGTGAGGGGACTGGTCATGAGGGGATGTCCGCAGGGAGGGGTCTTATCACCCCTTCTTTGAAACATAGTCCTGGATACCCTGATTAGTCACCTCAACAGTAATGGTTTCTACACAATTGCATATGCAGATGACATAGTTATCTTGCAGACCGGCAAATTTGTGAACACACTGTGCGATAGAGCGCAGGATGGCCTCAAATTAATAGAAACATGGTGTAAGGAACACTCACTGTCGATCAATCCCAAGAAGACAGAGATGGTCCTTTTCACTAGGAAAAGAAGCTTATCGGGCTTGAAACTCCCCGAAATCTTCAAAGGCAAACTAAACTTCGCTGAAGAGGTGAAATACCTCGGTATTACCCTCGACAGGAAGTTAACATGGAACTCGCACATTCAGAACAGAGCAAAAAGAGCATATGTGGCCCATGAGCAGTGTCGAAGGACAGTGGGACGCACATGAGGTCTCTCGCCCCGTGTAGTCACCTGGATCTACACAGCAATAATAAGACCTATGCTAACGTACGGAGCTATTGCATGGGGACCTAAAACTCTACAAGCAACGGCTATCCAAAAACTGTATCAAATACAATGAATGGCTTGTCTGAACATCACAGGAGCCATAAGAACAACACCAACCGCGGCAATGGAATTGGTTACTGGTCTGACACCTCTCGACCTGCACGTCAAGGAGGTTGCGCTAATGGCCATGCTACGATTCCGCACGGCTGGTGTAAACCCCGAGGTAGGAATGGGTCAACTGAGGCTGGGCCTGTGGAGGGAGGCACTCACCGCGATGCCTCTGCTACAGGCGGCCGGTAACGCAATTGAACCCAGGTTTGTGTTTAATAAACCCTACAAAATACAAATAAAACAGAACACTGAGGCGGATGCTGCAAATGCAATACGCATATACACAGACGGCTCAAAAACCAAGGAAGGATTAGGGTGTGGAGTCTACTCCAGATCACTTAGCCTAAGGATTAAATGGGGAATGGGAAAAAATACCTAACCTAACCAGAAAAGAAATTTCTGGCAAAAACATAATAATCTGCACTGATAGTAGACAAGCCCTATTAACCTTGAATAGACAACGTTTTATCTCAGGGTTAGCACTAGAGTGCCACCAAGATTTAGCTAACGCCTCGGTAGATAATAATATCGTACTAAGGTGGGTGAAAGGGCACGACAGGAGCAAAGGTAACCGTATTGTTGACTCTCTGGCCAGGATGGCGGCTGGACTAAAAATTTTGGGACCAGGCGACACCCATGGTTTGACGTCTTCGACAATTGCGGAACTAGCCAAACGTTACACCCGTACTCAATCCCTTAAGAGATGGGATGAAACCAAAGGATGCAGTTTTGCCAGGATTACTCTGGGCGACCCTGAGAAGCTGGATACGAATAAATATTTGGCGATGACCAGGAAGAACCTACGTTTAACAGTGGAATTTCTGACTGGACACTGTCAACTAAGGAAACACCTCCATATTATGGGGCTAGTGGACATACCTCTATGCAGCAGGTGTGAACAGGACGATGAAACTGTCAGGCGTGTCTTATGTGAATGTCCGGAGCTATCGTCGATAAGAGAGTGTGTGTTCGGTGAGTCTTGGCCTACACCTGCCGACATTAAGGAGATGTCCCCTGGTGACCTGTCTTCCTTCCTGGATAAGGCAGGATGGACAATGTCCTAGGAGGGCGGCTCCTTGGGAGGATGTACAATGGGCCATATTGTGGCCTAAGTGCTGTGGGTCTATACTCACCCTTCCTACTCTACAGATACAGATACAGAAGTATAACATTGATCAACCAGTTTTTTATTTTTGACTAGAAAAGCATACCAAAAACCGATGCTACAGCTTTTTTTGTTAATTTTTATCTCTAATAACAATAAAAATATTTAACTGTAAAGAAAAAAAATGATCAAAGTATCCCCATTCTACGGTAGTTAATAATAATCAAATGAAATAATTAGTTTTTGTTATATAGTTGTTGCTTAGTATTTTGTTATGAATATAATTTTTTAAATTGTTGGTCTAATTTTTTATTTTTATAAATGTTCCCGCTCGTAAAAAAAATACTGTTCCTAACTCTCGCGCTAAGTGTACTTTACGCACTAGTTAGGAAATATATTAATTTATTAAGCTTACACCAAATCTTGAATATATTTGTTTTTAAACTGAATATATCAGGCTTTGAAGGTTTGATTTGGAGTCCGATAGTATAATCGACTACCTTTAATAATGAAGAGCTGTCTTTGACTTTAAAAAAGCTAATTGTTAAAAATAAAAGTGAAAGGTGTCTTCAAAAGTTTTTTTTGTTCAATGTTGCTGGTACTAATAAAAAACCAAGACTTATTTTAGAAATTAGATTTATCCTTGTTGTATGTTGTTAATAAGTGTATCTAAAATTATAATTATCTTAAAATTATATAGTACCTATACCAATTTATTAATAATTATTGTTACTATTTATTATGTGAATTTAGAATTCTAAGCTTTTAGATAAAAATTTAATATAAATGTCCATTATAAAATTTATTTATTATTATTCATATACTTACATAAAAGAATTAATATGAAACTAAATGAAAAACTACATAGTATACTTGGTTGGTGTTAATTTTGTACCTTGAAAAATAATAGTAATCAGTTTTAAAACTTTCACTGTCTATACATCCTCTTTATTATATTTGATGTACATATTACCCGTTACATAGTAGGTAAACATCGTGCACTATACAATGCGGTCCATATGTGTGGAATAAATTAATTTTTAGCGTTATTATATAGGTAATATGTGAAAAAAACATGCGTCGGGTCGATTTTTATTATTAAATTGATAATTTACATTTTAAAAATATTATACGTCTTGCTTCGTTCTTTTTTATATATTGAATTTTAAGGGAAAGCACCAGAGGTGAAGCACGAGCAAAATGCTCGGCTAAACTCAGTATGGGCGTAGGTACGCTTATATTTAATTTTTTTTAACGGGCGCCACTGACTTTGAATCCACAGGCTCAAGTCAGAAAGCCTCCGGCTGTTATAGGTTTTGGTTTTTTCCCGACCCAAAAGAAACAAGAAAAGTTTAGCTAAAATAAAACGCAAATTTACCCCAGTACTTATATAATTAAATATATTTAACACTAACAAACAAAACCTCAAGAACCAGTTATAATTATTGACCTATGCAAGAAGCTTTAACCTCAACGTGTACACGTGGAGTTTACATTTAATGCTCCACAAAATTATAGTAACCAATAAGAGTAAATTAATTTGTTTATAATGTCGTAACGATATACATTATATAAAATTGAATATCAGTAGGTATCAGGATAAAATTTAATAGTTATACAATAATAATATGATCTTTTTGTAATGTTTATCAGGCAAATTTCACCATAATAGATATAACCAAGTAGAAATCAAATAACAGTGACAGAATAAAATATAATAAAATAATAGAAATGCTTATCTGGTAGTCCCAAGACTGAACAGGAAACTCCAGAACCATCCAATTACTTGAAGCCGGACTCCAATGTTGTAAGAGTAGTCTAAACCAGAATAAATTAGCCAAATGGTACTCAGCGCTCCATAAATAAAGACAACCAAATCCCAGTACGGAAAAGTTCAGTAAAAACACCCTATAAGTAAAGAGAAACGAGAGATTGTAACATTTGAAATTTTAAAGTAAATTTATAAATCTTACCTCTAAAAAAAAGAGAGTTTTTTGTTTTAAACGAAACCAAGATGGACTTCTCTAATAGCTGAATCCTCTAGAGTATAATTAGGGTGCAGTGCAAGGCCTAAATTATTTAACATAAAAAACTATTAGCATGGCTTTAAATTTTGATTTCGACATCTTTGCTTTTTTTATTCTCGGCGATGCAGGAGTTTTCCAGTGCATGGATTGCCGCATAGTTTCAACATCGTATTGGAATATCCAGGTTTCATCGCAAGTAATAATGTTTTCCATCAATTCAGACTCTTCATCTAACCTCTAAAGAAAATCTGAGCAGATCTGTTGACGGACGAGCTTTTGGTCAGGGGTCAAATGACTTGGGACCAACTTCGCACAGACAGTTTTTTTATTGGCGTTTACAGTCTCAGCAACCATCCGAATGTTCATACGACGATCTCTGCGCACAATTTCATTTAATTTGGTCACTGTTTGCAGAGTTAAAACAGAGACAGATCGACCTGGACGTTGTTCATCTTCGGTGCTCTCTCGACCTTCAGAAAACCTTTTATACCATTCGAAAACACGCGCACGAGATAGAGAATTCTCACCATAGGCCTCTTTCAACAACTTATACAGAAAAATTACTACTACAGCGACAAAAACGTGTTTTCGTACTGGAATGCAGCTATCTAACGCTGCATTCGTTTCCCACCCTACCCCTCTAGAACGCCTTCTGCCCGCGCAGTCTCGTTATTTAATAGCAAGACCATTGAGAGGATAAAAGCAAAAATTTAACGACTTAACGTTTATTCATTTGACAAGAGACAGTGTTACGTATATTTTACTCATGTCATGTATTGACTAATGTGAAATAAAACTTAACTTACGTTATATTTTTATTTTAGGTCAATGTCGGAGGTAAACATTTGTTTGGGGGTTCTAAATTTCTGTTCTATACAAAGAAAAGTCTAAATTGATTCATTTACTGAATGACTGATTGATTATTGGCATACTAGAGCCCAAAGGGCTGAAAATAGATACTTTTTTGGAGGGTAAATACCTTATATAGTATAGGTGTGCTTTAAGAAAGGATTTTTCAAAATTCTATCCCAAAGTGGGTTAAATAGGGGATAAAATTTTGTATGAAACCCTTTCAGAATTCAGATGCACCGCCATCGTTCAACTACATTCCGGACGAAGTGGCGGGTCAAAGCTAGTATTTTATACAAAAATGTTGTTTATAATATTAAAACACTTGTGAGGACTTTAAACACAATTTATTTACAAATTGTAAGAATACAAGAATTCAGCTGGTTACAAATTACTCACTGTCACTTATTCCTATTAAACTTCACAAAAGCCGAACGAATACTACTACTACCGCGAATGACCCGCTTTATATATCAAAATACTTGACATCTCGATTTTTCTAGAAATAACTATTTACTAAAATCCAAATATTACTAGAATGTTTGCGAATAACTACCAACCTAAAATAATTATAAATCATGTCAAGTTCCTGTCAAAACCTTCTTCCTCATTCACGGACTCTACCCTTTATGGCAAGCAGCTACATCAAAATACATGCATTCCTCTCGCATCTGTCACAATCATCCGTCACATTCATCCGTCACACATCTGTCACACATCTGTCACACATCTGTCACCCGTTACACTGCCCCCTCCTTAGGTTCATTTCTCCCGGAATGTGATAACTCTCCGGAGTAGACTTCAGGGTCATCTTCGGAACTGATCGAACCCTCTACCCGAAGTTGCTGTACCTCCTACTGTGGTCACCCTGATATAACGCCAACCTATCATGATGGACTACGACGGGTTTTCCTTTGGGGACTCTAACAATCCGATAGATCACATCATTGATTCTCTTTTTAATCAAATATGGACCTTCCCACTTCTTTTGAAGTTTCGGACACACACCCCGTTTCCGTCGAGGATTATAGAGCCAGACCAATTCCCTAGGTTCATAAGTGTTTCCTGTTGCTCGTGAGTCGTAGTACCTTTTCATCCGGTCACTGGAGAGTTGTAGTTTGTGGCGCACCAGTTCATGGATATTTTCGATCTTCTTCTGAAGATCTCCGACGTATCCTTCACCGGTTGCTATTTCACCAGGCTTGCTCCCATATATCAAATCGCAAGGTAATCTAGTTTCCCTACCAAAGAGGACTTTCGCAGGTGTCTGACCCGTAGATTCGTTGACAGCCGATCGGATAGCCATTAAATATAGCGGAATATGTTTATCCCAATCTTTCTGATGTTCTTAGACCACTTTCGATAAATAATTTGCAATGGTTCGGTTCATTCGTTCAACCATTCCATCAGACTGTGGATGCATCGCTGTAGTTATAGTTTTATGGATACCTAATCGTTTGCAGACTTCTTGAAATAGCTTGCTTTCAAAATTTTTTCTCTGATCTGTGTGCAGCTCCAACGGTACCCCAAAACGGCTAATGAATTCGTTGACCAGAATATCGGCCAAGGTAGGGGCTTCTTGGTTCTTGGTTCTTTGGAGCAATTAACCCAATAAAATCTATCCCGGACTTTTTGCAGCGTCTTTGTAATACCTAGGTGTCCTCCAGATATGTCATCATGAAGTTGTTTTAAAATTTCCAGCACCGTACTTCTTGGGACCACAATTTGTTTCTTGATTTCTGAGCCATAAGGGTTTTCAACTATCCTTTTAAGGAGCCCTCCGTCTAAAGTCAAAGAATTCCATTGGGCCCAATAGGATTTTAAGACCGGAGAGGACGATGATACCTCTCGCCATGGGTGATCGTTGTTTTGTTCCTCCTCTATTCTGGAGCACAAGTCGTCTGGCACCACTTTTATTAGAGCGAGCTTCTCGTTTTGTTCGAGTCGGCTGCAATTTGAGCAATTAGGTGGGCATGGCCTTCGAGAAAGTGCATCGGCTTTACGGTGCTTAGTTCCAGGTCTATGTTCGATTTCAAAATCGTATCTCTGGACTTTTTCTAACCATCTTGCTCTCTGCCCCTCTGGATTTCTAAAGCTCAGTAGCCACTTTAAACTGGCATGGTCTGTTTTAATTAGGAATCTTTTGCCATATAATAATTTGTAGAAATGTTCCACAGACTTCACAACTGCGAGGAGTTCACGTCTCGTTACACAATAGTTTCTTTCGGATTTTGATAATGTCTTGCTAAAAAATCCTAGAACTCTTTCTTTTCCGTCTTGAAGTTGTGAAAGTATAGCTCCGATTCCCACATTGCTAGCATCGGTATCCAGAATAAGTCTGCCGTCAGGACGAGGATAAGCGAGAACAGGGGCCGAAGTCAATTCTTTCTTTAAAAATTCAAAGGCCTTTTGGCATTCTTCACTCCAAAAAAAGTCTTATCTTGCTCAGTTAGTCTCGTTAAGGGCTTGGCGATGTCTCCAAAATTTCTAACAAATCGTCGGTAATATGAGCAAAGACCCAGGAAGCTGCGAAGTTGATGCTTATCAGAAGGGACCGGCCACTCTTGAACGGCTTGAATCTTGGCGGGGTCTACAGTAACGCCATTCTTGCTTACAACATGTCCCAAATAACTGACCTGTCTCTGGAGCAAGTTACATTTCTTAACATTCAATGTTAGATTGGCCTTTTTCAGTCGTCGAAAAACTTCTTCTAGGTTAGCCAAATGTTCCTTAAAATCCTCATTATAATGATGTCATCTAAGTAGACCAAACAATATTCCCAGGATAAACCTCGAAGAATAGTTTCCATCAACCTTTCAAAGGTAGCAGGAGCATTGCATAAGCCAAATGGAAGGACGGTAAATTGCCACAAACCTGATCCACTAGTAAAGGCGGTCTTCTCTTTATCAGAAGGATCCATTTCAACCTGCCAGTGTCCGCTCTTTAAGTCTAACGTAGAGAAAAGGGTAGATCCACCTAAGGCGTCGAGGGCATCGTCAATCCTCGGAAGGGGATAACTATCCTTCTTCGTAACCTCATTCAACTTCCTATAGTCAACGCAGAACCGCATTGATCCGTCTCTTTTCCTTACCAATACAACGGGAGAAGCCCACGGACTATTGGAGGGTTCAACTATTCCATCCCGAATCATTTCTTGGAGGGCTTTGTCCGCTTCTTCCTTTTTAGCTTGAGGCAATCGTCGGGGTACCTGACGAATCGGACGTGCATCGCCAGTCTCAATCTTGTGCTTTACTATGTCGGTCCTTTCCAGTTTACTTCCAGAACCGAAGACAGGTTTATAGCGGTAGATTAAATCTCTTACCTGCTTCTTTTCTATTGACAAAGATGGGTCTAACCTAGTCATTAATTGTTCTATGTCGTTGGTTTTGTCTGATTCAAAGGCTCCTACCTGGTGAATCACGGCCGCTACCGGTTCCAAGGTTCCGATTTTGGTGTTCTTTCGCAGAAGAAATGGATGATCATTCATGTTAATGGTTCGGATTGGTACCTCTTTGGCTGATGTAACAAGAGCTTTTCCGACCAGAAGTCCTCTTCCCAATATCTGATCATGATTCTTGGGTTCTACCATAGCTGGGGTTCCATCCGGCTCTACTTCCTCTAGTCGTGCTGTTACAACACATTCGCACGTCGCTGGAAGCTCGATGTCGTCAGATAGTTTCAACGGGGCGATAGCTTCATGTTTTCGATGTAGAAGCAATTCTTCCTTTTCCGTATGTAGTATCCGTCGTCCCAAATCCAAGCGAAAACAACAGTTGTGCATTACGTCCATACCCAGGATAGCATCTTCATCGATATCAGCCACCAATATCGAATGAGAAAGACAAGTTGAACCAAACTGTAGAGACACGTTAACCTCTCCGTAGACTTTGGCAGGTTCCCCAGTAGCGGTGCGCAGTCTCCAACTTAGCCACGACAACTGTCGGCCGTACCACAGTTTTTGTAGCTCCAGTATCCACCAGCATGTTGTATTTCTTTCTGTCAATCAGGGCTTCGACGTATAAGCTGCCTGCTTGGTGTTTTAATATTGCTACCTTGACCGTAGGAGGGGCTTTGCAATGGTTTTCCTGCTGTTGGGAGACAGTAGTAGAAGACGTCTCCTTGCGTGGACATGAGTTTTTCACGTGCCCTAGTTCTCCACAATTCCAACATCGTATAGGTCGCCGTCTCCTCGTGGGTATTAATTTCATTAGCCTTTCCACTAATCCATCGACGTCGCTGACGGGTGCTATCACGTAGTTGTCATCAGCAGTCATCTCCCTTATTCGTGCAACTCCCCGTGATGCTTCCGTTGCCGCTGCGAATTCAAGTGCAATGGTTAACGCGTCGACAAGGTCTTTTGGTCGGGCCAACCGCACAGCTCTCTGTAACTCCGGGTCCCTAAGGCCATCGGTAAAGGTTTGGACTGCTAGACACGCCAGGAACTCTTCTGCTGCTGTCGGATAAGCAAATCGAACCATTCTAGCTACCTCTGCCTCGAACTCCTGGATAGATTCTCCACTCTTCTGTTTACGGTTCTTCAGTTGTGTTCGGTACACGGATTGTAGGTGGGTCTGACCATACCTCATCTCCAGGCGATGTACTAGTAGCTCGAAGTTGTCAGCTTCGTCGGGCTTAAGGGACTGCAAGACATTCAAAGCATCGCCTCGCAACGCTATGGTTAGCGATATTGCCTTCTCCCTGGATGACCATCCGTTCGCCCTGGCCGCCGCGTCGAATTGCTTGACGTAGTTGGACCACGAAGTTGTTCCATCGAAGATAGGAGGTTTCATTGTTGGCCGCATCTGTGTAGTGTCTCCGCTTCCCCGTCGTTCGACATCCACGCTGAAGGTTTCCATTCTTTCTGCATCTCCCTCGCCGCGGTGGACGTAGCGATCTTGCCGAAGGACCTCTATTTCTTTCTGAAGTTGTTGAATCATCGCATTCATTTTGGTATCTTCATTGCGTAGTTCGGCTACTTGCTGGGATTGCTCATTTCTTAAGGTGGATATTTGTTGTGAAACATAGCTTGACAACTCTTCTTGTTCTCTTCTTGTTGACTGGAAATTCTAGTGGTAAGCTCTTCTTGTTGACTGGAAATTCTAGTGGCAAGCTCGGCTAATTGTTGTGCTTGGTCTTCTTGCTGGTTTTTTATTTGATCTTTCAGCTCTTCTTGTTGACCCTTTATCTGACTGGACAGCTCGGACATTGCTTTGTGCATAGGATCTTCGAATTCCACCGAGTCAGGTTCAATATTTATACTTAAATAGTACTCACGTAATCTATTGATTAAAATAGTTTTTCCTCCGGTGGTATCCAAATCCAATTCTTCCAACTCTCTTCTGAGCTCAGCCACCAACAGTTCACGTAACTTCTTTCCAGGCATTCTTGCTTCTTCACCCCACAGCTGACACCAATTTGAAACACTTGTGAGGACTTTAAACACAATTTATTTACAAATTGTAAGAATACAAGAATTCAGCTGGTTACAAATTACTAACTGTCACTTATTCCTATTAAACTTCACAAAAGCTGAACGAATACTACTACTACCGCGAATGACCCGCTTTATATATCAAAATACTTGACATCTCGATTTTTCTAGAAATAACTATTTACTAAAATTCAAATATTACTAGAATGTTCGCGAATAACTACCAGCCTAAAATAATTATAAATCATGTCAAGTTCCTGTCAAAACCTTCTTCCTCATTCACGGACTCTACCCTTTATGACAAGCAGCTACATCAAAATACATGCATTCCTCTCGCATCTGTCACAATCATCCGTCACATTCATCCGTCACACATCTGTCACCCGTTACAATATGAAAATCATCACCGTTAGTTATTATTTTATTAAGAGGGGCGTCAAAAATGTGACAGCTGAAAACGGGTGGCATGCCTGAATTGTACCCAAAATTTCAATCATTTTGTAAACAACAAATCTAAAGAACGCCTTTAAATTACGTATTCAAATTTTAACAGGATATAGCTTAGACCTTTCTCTAGGAGATAAGGTTTTTTAGTTAAGTTTTATATTGTAATAAAAGAGATATTGGTGTTTAAGTGATGGTATGTTTTTAAAAAGTTTGACAATTTGTGATCACGAATTTTAACGCCAGAAGCTTAACTCCTAAAGAATGCATAGAGAATGCGACTAGCAAAATATGAAGTTAAAGAAAGGTATATTTTTTGAGATTTGTTGCACGCAAAATTTGAACATTGCACTAATCTGTCAATTTAGTTCAACAGTTTTGGTGGCGCTTTTTTCAAAAACGTATGTCTATTCTAATTCTCCAAATCCAAACACAAACTTCACTTAACATAACCTAACCTTATTTCTCGTTTATAACGTCAAAATATATTCATTTTAGTGTTTTGCTTTTAAATATATAATTGTCTATATTTATAATTTACCAGAAGTCAATTAAATTAATTTTAAAGTATATTTTCACAATTTGCGTTGGTTTTTACATCGGTTTATGCATTATCCAAGGAATTTAGTGTTATGAACCATTGCTATTTCCTAAATTACTTTTTACTTAAACACAGTTGTCTTATTTTAGTCGAATTGGTAAAAATGTGAGTTTTCAAAGACCTGATTTTTCTTTATAGGTACTTTTTTAATCTTTAAGTTACCTTATATCTTTATTTGTTAAATAACATAAACCCAACCTAAGGGATTTACATTTATAAATTAAAACTACATATGTAAATATTAACAGCTAAGTGTTAAACTGTTTTTCTAAATAGGCAGGATAATGTCCACAAAGTAAGGGTTTCTACAATATTTATTTACATGTTTAATATGCATAAATATAATAGCTTTCTCTTTAGATAATGTGATGAATAAAAATTTACAGTCAAATATGTAATATTTTTATTAAAACAGTTTTACAAATTTGGGTTGGATACTGAATATGTCTGTTATCTTTATATATATCCCCCTCACCATTGAAAGTTTGTTGGTAAATGATAAAACAGACCAAAGGGTTCCATATTCATGTCAGAATGAAGTTCATGTATGGTGAACTGGGTACATATACCTAATTGAGAAAATGAGTCCTAAAAAAGAAAAACATAAAACATTTACTTGTTATTTACTAATAAATATGCAGATGTAATTTGGTAATGTTTAAAATTTAATTGAACCCTAAAATAAACATTTGTATTTTAAAACACATAGTAGCCCACAATAGGTTTCATATTGATGTAGTTCTATAAGGGTCCAGATTCAATGTTTTTGAAGAAAGAGTTCTAAAAAATAAAAGATTAGAATTAACAGTAAAAATTATTAATTATTTACTATAAATAGAATAAAGCCTGTGTTACTTCAGGTCCAAAGTTTTTGAGGAAACAGTTCTAAAAAATTAAAGATTAGAAATAAAATATAAAATAATTCATAACATTACTCAGTTACAAATTTTGTCAGTCTTCTTACTATCAACAGAATACAACCAGTGTAGGCAGTTATACTTGAGGTCCAAAGATTTTGAGGAAACAGTAGCATATATTTTGAAAACCATTGATTTATTTCTCCAACAATTTAATTATCTAAACATAAATGAAATAACATATATGGTTGCCAGAAAAAGTACTTTAGAAAAGTAGTAACCTATTTTGAATCTTGTAGAAATATTTTGTTTTCTACTCCACCTAATAAAATAATCAAAAATTAATCAAATAGTTTTGATTTAGAAAATAACACTAATATTCTTCCTGGTCTATCCTAGTATTTAAAGTACACAAAGGATGGCTCAAAGGACGAGTAGCATTAACACTTCTCTGAAATGCCCTAGTAAAGACTCTTATATGAAACCAAAGAAATATGCTATCCAGATAATGCTGATTATTTAGTATCAAGAGGCAAATTCACAGGGGAATAAGCACACAGTATCAGTAGTACACAAAATACCACTGATTTAAATTTTCCAAAGAAAATACTTTAACATGGGCAAATACTATTGGTAGGTACCTACTCAAAAAGAAGAAAATTCATATATCTAATATGCAAAATATTTTTTATAACTAAATTTGATATTTAGATCTGAATCATAGATAATAAAATAAATAATACCTACCTATTAATTGTAAAAAAATTAAACCAGTAAATAAACAAATTAAAACTTACCTTTTATCACTTCTGATTACTAGATGGAGAGTGCTTTCAAATGTAAATAAAATAAATAAAATTTTTTAATTTGTGTGAAAGATACCAGTTAAAAAATTCAGTTACAATCATTAGATACATTTTAATTTCAATTGATTCTAAAAAGTATGGGGTTGACATTTTTGGAATATAATTAATAGCCATAATTTAATGATACAATTAGTTTTATTAAGATATACACATAACATTAACAATTATGTTTAGTACTTGTAAGAATATTGTTGGCCAATCGCTGATAGTCAGCTTATCCCACTTCTTTAGGTATCTTGAAAACAGGTGCACAAAGTGTATTTCTATAGATACTAGATTTGGTTAGTTATTATCGTAGGTTATTCAAAACATTATTTTTTTCTTGCTCCACATTCTCAAAATATAAATAAACTATAGGTAAGCTTTATGTAGGGTGTGCTTTACTTTGTACTCCATTTTTCATTAAATCATGAATCTGGGTGGTAATTTAGGAATGTCCAATACTCTCTAAAAAATAAATGATATTTATTTATTTAGGCAGTAAATAATTAGCAAGGTACCTACTTACTTGAAGTCATATTGAAGACAGACTAACCTGTTAATGTTTACAAACATTATAGTAACACTTTTGCAATAATCATCAAACGTTTTGGAAAAGTATTTAAATTTTTTCCCAACAAAATATATTCTAAAAATTTACATCTACTAACCTAACCTAACACCTTCAAATAATACATCTCTGAGTTATTTTTTGGCGTTGAACCGTATTCAATAATGTTTTAAAAACATATTCAATTTTACGTCATAGATAACAACTAACCTCGTTTAACTTTGCATTGTTGCCAATAGATTTCAATCTCAATTTTAAAAAAGGTATAATTACATACTTTCCACTTTATTTCAATTTTTCTTTAGACCATGTTGATGTGTGTATATTCAGAAACCGTATTATGTTTTTATTATAATTAATATATTTATTCTAATAAATACCTTAATTAGTAAGGGTTAGTACCAGAGCTGGGTAGTATCCGGATACTTCTGTATACGGATACAATATCTGGATACTTTTTATGTATCCGAAAGCTCTTTTAAATTTTGTACCCGGTATCCGTATCCGTGACCAAATTTTAAAGTATTCGGTATCCGGATACTGTTTTTGATATTCGGATACTTTTAAATATTATTTATCGCCCTCCGATAATGCACCTAACGTAGGCACAATACTGCCCTTCTTTTAATTCAGATGTGTCTAACATGTTAAATCCCATTTTTCGTACTGGTTACCGTTATAATATATATATTATTATATTCTAATGGAGCTTTGTTTTTACCTATAAATCAGTTATAAAGTTTCATAAGTAAATTATTTATTTTTTATATTTTCTATATCTCTATTATTTTCAAGAACCCCTTTGTACCCTGTATTTATAATTATTAGAAGAAATTATTTTTCGGATATTATAATAAAGGACATCCTAATATTTATATTTTTATTTTAGTGTACCTACAAGTTCAAATAAGTACACCCCCTAAAAAGTTTGAAAACTCGGCTGGTCCGACGCTGGCCAAATTCAATATCAAAAGTTCAGGCAGTGACACGAAAAATTTTTCGTTAAATGTATTTTTATTATTATATATTACATTAAAAATACAGGCACATCACATAGTTTTAATACTAATAATTTATGTCCTTTTTAAAAAAAGTATCCTAGGAAGTATTCCTTAGAACAAAAAGATACAGGAAGGAGTATATGCAAAATGACCTTGAGTCCAGAAAGGAGCTTGCATATGGCTGCCAATTGTCAAATTTTAATTTCCGTTTCCATTGACGTACTAAAAAAAATTAAAAATTATATCAAGGTTTTTATTTTTAATAAATTTCAACCAAACAAGTGTGTGAATACAATTAGTGTTCTAAATAATTTAGTATTTATAAGAACCGAATAATACGCCTATGCGCTCATTTTTGACATTTATATGCAAATATTGCTTTGACAGTATACTGTAAACATAAACAATGGGTACATTCAGGAGGTCCCAGCGGCTAGATCTAGCCACTCAGCATGCTGTGGCCGCTGTTAATAAGCGCCTTCGTTTCGCCTGAATGCGTGGCTCACTGACAGCGGAACAAAAGTCAAAACATTTGAAAACATAACCCAATATTTATTTTGGTTTTTATATGTCTATTGTGTTCATGTACAAAACTACAATAATTATCTTCAATTATCAATTGGATAAATCTTATCCCAACAATCAACACCTTAGAATATAATTAAGATCAACACAAACCTACATAACCCAATTTCGATATGTCATTATAATGTCAAAGTCGCGATGCGCTTTTTAGAAAGCGACAAATTTCTACGCTGAGCAAAACAGTCAGCCGCTGTTGAATAGCTTTCAAGCAGCGCTACATTCAGAGAGACTCCTTACTAAGCGATCTCAGCCGCTGGGACCTCCTGAATGTACCCAATGAGTCATACTAGGAGCTTCAAGATGGCCGACTTCCGTCGCAAATTTTCCTTTAAGTTAATATATGACAGACTCCTTCCTGTTTCTTTTTGTTCTAAGAAGTATTCGGATACTTGTATCCGAATACATTTTTAAATGAAAGTATTCGAACTTTTTAAAAAAGTATCCGGATACATTTTGAATATCCGTATCCGGTATCCGGATACTTTTTTTCAATATCCGACCCAACTCTGGTTAGTACAATAAATTTCATTAATTAATTATTTGTTAGGAATGCCGAAATCTTATTTTATTTTTTTCATATATCGATATTTTAAATCGTAAAAACAATTAATTTGTTACGCCTATGACACAACAATAACACACAACAAACTTCCAAAATGTATCCAAATAGGATATTTAATAAAAATTATACAAGTATTCTTCATCTGTTTATGGTCTCAAGGTCAAATGTTTGTGTATGTCGTGAAAATATTCAAAGATTTACGAAGCAAAATTCATATTTTCATCTCTGTCTTAGACAAAGAAAGTCAACAAGCTCTAAAAATATTTAAATTTATAACAAAAATACTAATTTGAAACCACTATCGCCATCTACTCTACATTCTTGTAATTTAAAAATAACCAGATTTTTCACTAAATTCAGGCAGTCTTACCAAATTAGAAACGCCCCTCTTAAAGTGATATTAAAAATCAGATTATGTAAAGTATACAGTTAACAAAATAAATTCTCTGCTTGGATAAATTTGATAACTATATTTATTTACTATTATTTCTGCTACACTATGGCCTGGAGTGCAGACCACACGGATTCAGCCATTCCACCCGTTGGACCAATATATAAATAATCAACTAAGCAAGGAAGTGAAGTAGAATACTAAATCTCATATGTGTATATCAATATAAGAATGTTTTATATAAGATAAAATTACGTGGACTTATCGGTATACGTTAAATTTTACTCCGCCCGATCATTCTGGTTAAGTCATGTTGACGTAGATACGTTATTTAAAAATAGGGCAGAACGTAATTAGCGTATCCCACTATTCGTGTTTGTCCGATCTCTCTATTGTGAAACCGGCACTTGGTGATATACACTTAAACTCAAACTAAAGGAAATAAATGAATATTCTTGATTGACATAAATAATAGAGCTTAATAATATTTGCTTATAGACTACGGGCCCATGTTGAAAAAGTTATGGGTCATTTGAACCACCAGGTGACCTATCTAGAACGATATAAGAGCAAAAAATAATAAGATTCAGCACTCTGCCGTCACTTGTAAGCTGTCCAACTGAGTGCAGGTGAGAATTCGAAAGTACAGGTAGAGTGAGTACATTTTGGTCACACATTTATGTACGGTATTCTTACCACCCTTTTTTATTGAGGGCAACTTGAATGGCAACAATTATTTGGCACTACTTCAAAATGATGTTATTCCAACGTTGGCAAATTTATATCCTGATCCAGGTAACCCTCAAGTTCCAGCGAATACGATATGGTTTCAGCAGGATGGAGCACCACCACATTACCAACTTAATGTCCGGCAGTACCTCGATACAATATTTCCCAATCGGTGGATAGGGAGGCGAGGATCGATTTAATGGCCAGCGCGATCACCTGATCTTACGTTATTAGATTTCTTTTTATGGGGATATGTGAAGAGCCATGTGTACAAAACTAAACCTTCTGATTTAAATGACTTAAAAGAACGAATAACGCTTGCGATTAGGTCGATCACGCCTAATATGTTAAATAATGTTAGAAGTTAGTTTTATTTGAGATTAGGATGTTGCCAAGACGTTCGCGGAGGACATTTTGAATATCTACTTCATTAACATTCATAGTTCTTTTTCGTGTTCTACATTTTATTACGTTTTGCATTACATTTTAGTTTTTGATTGTATTAAGCGAATTTTGGTAACAACTTGATATTAATTTTTTTTATGTTAATTTTTGCATTAAATTTAAAAACAATAACATTTTTGAATAGAGAATGAAGAGACCTTTCAAATGATATATCACAAGCCTATACCTCCCATTTAAAAAATTGGGGGTTGTACCTGTCATTCTAAGGGGGTTGAAGGTAGGGGTTGCATTTTCACGTTAAAGAATGTCAAGTTATAATTTAAATTTTACGTGTTTCGGGATTTTTTATAAATATGTACAGTAACCGAAATAATGAATTTATTCCATTTGGCTTTTACACACTGTATACTTCAAACATTATTGATACATACAGTCGACAGAAGCAAACATGGTCCGCGGAAAATATGCCAACTAATTTCAAGGTTATCACAATCAGCCAATCACGAGCCAATGTTAACGATAATATCAATTTTAGTGGCCACATAAGTGAGATGAAAATACAACTACAGCGACAAGGACACGCCCACCCAGGGTTCATGTTTGCTTCTGTCAACTGTACATATAATTGATTTATTTCATTGTAATGATGTGAATTAATAAAAGAATCATTTTTTAGAAAAATTCGATAAATTTAATAATGATAATAAAAAATATGGTTTTTCTTTCAATTATTCAGTATCGTAATCAATTGCTGAGTTGTTATCGGAATCAACGTCTTCATCGACGTCCGAATTATCTTCTCTATTATTTTCTGAAACACAACATAAATATGTCTTTGTCAAAATGAAAGTCTTACGTACAAATTAAAGATATAAAGATTTATTTATTTACCAATGACGTCATCGCCTTCTTCGCCTGATTCCTCATCCGGTTCTGTTATGTCACAGACTTTTTGGGAGCATTCCTCGCCGTGAAACCAATCGAAATCGTACCGATCGTCATTAACAACCCATTCATAGTTTATTGGAAACAAGGTTGACGGTACTTGTTTGTAGGCATTACACCAAATTTGTGCCATGTAGGTAATTCTCTTCAGATGTTGCTCCAACTCCTGGAAACAAGGGGGAAACGACGTTGCTTCCATTTCATAGCTGTCTTTTTGAAAGCTTTATTACTACTTTTCGGCGTAAAAATCCTTTCAAATATGATACACCTTGCTTCGTTGACTGTTTTTCTTGCTTTTACGTTGTATAAAACGCATACATATTCTTGCAGAACATTGAAAGTTGGTTCCATGAGTAGTGGATCTCCAACAAACATATTATGTCCCATTTTAATGAATGCGTCTTGGAACTTCCCTGATTTCTCCAATACTTTGAATGGTCTGTTTTTACCCTTCCTATAAAATGCGGGATTGAAGTCGCATCCCGTAAAAGCATGGAATGCAGCCAACGAAGAACAGAGATTTTCGCCCAAGTTTCTGTACACAGCACAAACGTCAATGTTTTTCACGTGGTTACCGGTTCCGAGTTGCATCCATATTTTGCGATCGACATTGAACTGATTCTCGCATTTACATGGATTTGTTTTATACTAGATAATAATATTACGAGAATATCTGTATCGGAACACGATCAAAATGTTCGTATGCTAACCGTCGTAACAGAACGTCGCTACAAAAATATACGAGTACTTATGATACTGAAAGAGAGGGGATTGCAAACGTCTATTTTTTTTCCCTTTTCGCATGATTTTTGTACGGCGTTGCGGAATAATGGATTAGAAGCAATATTGAAATAGTATGACGCAGATGCCGTACAAAATCAAAAAAATCCGACTTTGTGGCGCACCATTTTTTTACGGCACTGCGCGTTTTCTTATTATTTTAAATGGATCTATCGGTGGTAAAAATGCCGTACAAAAATATGTGACCAAAATGTAATCATTCTACCTGTACTTTCGACTTCTCGCCTGCACTCAGTTGGACAGCTTACAAGTGACGGCATAGTGCTGGATCTTATTATTTTATGCTCTTATATCGTTCTAGATAGGTCACCTGGTGTTTCAAATGACCTATAACTTTTTCAACATGGGCCTGTAGTCTATTATGTTGAAGCCACGTCTCAAATAACTTTGTTTTCGTTGTCTAATCTATTTTTTCTTGTTTAACTATTAAGATAGTTACCTTACAAGTAAAGGTATGTAATTATTTGTCTTTGTAGTTTTGTCTAATGTCTCGTAACTCACGTGAATATAAAATCCCGGCTGTTTTTACATAAACATTTACCAACTGCACAAAATTATCACATATTTACACTACTAGTTTGAACAGTAACAGTAAATAATTATACAGTAATAATTATACCGTAAAGTTATTGTTAGAACATAACTTATTAAAAACAGTTAATTAAAATTGAGGATTTATTTAGCTGTAAAGGAATATAATTCAATGTAAAAAACCTATTTGTATAAAGTAGCTTACTTTATTATAAAAGTACATTAATGTACTTGAACAGATGACACTTTGCACTTTAAAGCGTTTAATATTGAGAAACTGTCCCAAATCCCCCATAGATATGACACTGATATCGATTATTATGTACCTAGAGTATTCTATAGATGCTGACTAAGCATTTATTACAGCTTCTTTCACTTGAGCTGTCGTTTAGGGACCAGAAGTAGAGAGTTTTTATGTCACCGAATACCTACCAATCATTGAAAGGACTACGGTGTCACTTAGATAAATTTATCATCAAATAAATGAATTCTTCAAAGTGATATATATCAAGAAAATGGGTAGGAATATTATTCCTCCATATCGTAATAAAAATCGAGAGTAGATATTTCAGATTTTCATATTTTTTCTCTTCGATATTTTACACTCAAATTTTTTTAAGGTTTCATATATTTTATACAAGGTGTATAAAATAAACATAAAGGGTTAGTTTGAACAGTTATTAATGTAATGCACAGCTGATAAAATTATTATTTATTTCCTCTTTTCAATTTAATACTTATAGGTACTTAAGAACCTGGTAAATTAAGTTATACAACCACTTTTAAATGAAAAAATAGTTAACTTGATTTTAATGAATCATTTTAAACATTTTAAAAAGCCAAATATTTACAGCGAAAGATACATAACAAAATACTTTAAAATCACAAAAATTTGTTGGCTTTAATGAAGCGTAGGAAACAAGCTCTAAATATTCTTATTTCACAATGTAATCTAGACAGAATATTAGCAAAATTATGTTAAACGTTTGAAAACTTCTGTATGCGAATTAGGTTGCTTAGAGTACGTGTATTCATGCTGTTAATTAATATCATTGTTAGTTTTAGTTAGTCGAAAAATGTCAATCTTTAAATATAGTTGTGTTAGTGTAAGTTTTTGTAGTCGCTGTGGTGTGCTGGTCAAGTGCGTTGGCTGGTATGCAAAAGGTTCTAGGTTCGATCCCCAGTACCGGTATAAAAATATAGTACCGCAGCTACTTTTCGGAAGGCAATGGCAAACCACCGAAAGTATTCTGCCTAGGAAAGCCTCTCACTTTGCCGTTCGGATCTGGCGTAAAACCCGGTCCCAATTCTCCCAATTATCTGTGTCGAGAATTCTTAAGATATGCACAGCACAGATAATTGCGAGAGGTCGCCTACGCTCTGCAAGTTTGTGCCTATTCGTCGGTATTTCTTTGTATCGTCGTTCTAACAAATTTTGCATATCACTTTCTCTTGATACTGTTAATAAATGAAGGAAACCAATATCAATGACACGAAATTTTATGTGTAAGTAAATAAGTAATAAAATTTTGTAATCTTTATTAAAATATCACATTAATTTAATACGTAGTATTGCAAATAAATTAGCATATGTTTGTGATTTGTATACGAAGTGAGATTAAAAGATTCTGTGATTGTCCCTGATTTCTGTGTTTTCTTTTATAATAATATTTTATTCAGAACAATAAACAACTAAAAGGTTGTATTAACTTTCACTATTTATTCTATAAATAATACAATAATACAACCTTTTAGTTGTTTATTGTTCTGAATAACATGAATTTTCACACAGTAAGGGTTAGTACCATAAATTTCAATAATATTTTACTTTAGTTATTTTAGATCTCTCTTTTATTTTACTAATTTTAAATAAATTTTTCGTCGTACAAAATAACTGATTTGATTACAAACCCGTTTTAGTAGGTATGGAAAAGATCCCCCTATCATCCGAAAAAAGTATTTCAGTCAATTCTGACATTTTTCGACATATTTTGAGAAAAATATTTTTAGCAAATATTCTTTGCAAATAGTCTTTAGATACTTTGAGTGGTTTTTATGTATTTACTTATTTTTATAAGCATATATCTTATGAAATTGATTGTGTTAACCTCTACTTTTTGGAAGTTCATCTTACTAAGAACAATAAATAACTGAACAGTTAAACTAAACTTTCACTATTTATTCGAAAAATTCGCTTTAAAATTCAATTACAGCTGTTTCGCTATAACTAGCATCGTCAGAATGACATATTGAAATTAAATTTTGTTTGTTTGTAACTAGGTACTTGATGTTGATAAGGAGTTAAGGCTAGACCAAGTAAGGAAGTAATAAGACATAACAATATTAAAGCCTAGATGTTATTAGCCTTAAGGGATTATCCTGGATGTATTTCCCTCTAAGATCAGTATAACTGTGCAATGATATAGAAAAACCAGGAAAAAACTATATCATGCTGATCTTTACAATAACTTAATATATTTATGTCTTATCTATGTATAAAAAGACTCAATCAAAGTAAACAGTTTAATAGTGGAGAACTTCCAAGATTTATTTGTTCATTAACTACTTGATCTGCTAGATGTCTTTTAATTTCAAGTTCTTCTAGAAAATCTCAATTTTGTTTTTTATCACAAATGTGTAGTATATGAATGTCATTGGTGTGTATAAGTGAGTTTGGATGTTCCAGTAGGTGTTTCGCATAGTTCGACTTATCTGGTTGTTGTAATCTATATGCTCTTAAGTGTTCATTAAATCTTACTTTAAAATTTCTTTGTGTTTGACCGATATATACTGCATTACATTTTGGACAATTAATTTTGTAAACACCAGTTTTTTTTTTTAATTTTGGTAATTTTGTTTTCACATTTAACAATTTTGTTCCAATACTATTTTGTGTTTTTAAATGATATTAATGATGATGTTGCCGAAGATATCATTTTTGAAATTGCATTGGAAATATTTCCACAATATGTAATACTTTTATAGCTGTAATTGAATTTTAAAGCGAATTTTTCGAATAAATAGTGGAAGTTTAGTTTAACTGTTCAGGTATTTATTGTTCTTCATATATCTTATGTTTGTCTTTATAAATACATTGTTAATCTGGATTTAATAAAATAGATATTATTATTATTATTTTTTTTTTTTTTTTTTTTTTTTTTTTTTTTTTGTCGCCGGTATAGCCGGGTATTCCAGTTACAGTCGGTCAGACGGACAAGACTGTTGTGGATGTCTACTCTAAAAATGTTCGGACAATATTTGTTGCGTCCAGGATGACAGATTTCTGCATCAATCGGTATGTCGAGTCAGGAATACCTATATCTTTTAGTGCATCTTTTAGATTTTTGGGAATCAACCCCATACAGGACAAGATGACAGGAACAACTTTTACTTTTTGTAGCTTCCATAATTCTTTTATTTCTCTTCTTAGGTCATCATATTTATTGATTTTTTCATGATATTTAATATTTATATTTAAGTTATTTGGGATAGATATGTCAATAAGAAGGGCTTCTTTAGTCTGCTTGTTTATAACTGTAATATCTGGTCTATTATGGCGCATCGTAGTGTCTGTCATAATAGTTTTATCCCAGTATATTTTGACCATTTCGTTTTCACTTACTGGTGGAGGTTTGTATTTATAATATGGCTCGTTGTTCTCAGGGGCAAGTTTATATTTTTTAATTATTTCCAAGTAGACTTTTGCGGCAACTTTATTGTGACGTTCCATGTATTTACTTTCTGCTAAATTTTGACAATTGGAAAGGATGTGTTCTACTGTCTCTTGGTTTTTTCCGCACTTTCTACACTTATCGGTCTGTATTTCTTCTTTTAGGATGTATTTTTGATAGTTCCTTGTTTTTATAACTTGATCTTGTATACCTATCATAAAGCCTTCCGTTTCTGGAAAAAGCGTTCCTGATTTAAGCCATTGATTGGATTTTGCTTGGTCTATTGTGTCCTGTTTAAGTTGGTTGATGAATCGCCCATGCAGTTGTTTGGACCTCCAGTATTCTATTTTGTTTTCATCTGGTTCAATTACAAATGGTTTAAAGTTTTCTTCACTTAAATTGAGGGGTGTATATCCTATATCTGCCTTTACTATGGTTTGGTGGTTTTCGTGTTGTTGGAAAAATTTTCTTAGTCCTTCTATTTGTTGACTGCATGCTACAACGACGTCCTTTATTCCACGACCTCCTTTTTCTCTGGGTAGGGTTATTCTTTCCACAGACGCTTTCGGATGATGTTTTCTATGCTTCGTAAGTTCTGTTCTAATTTTTCTGTTTATTGCTTCCAATTCAGTTTGTGACCATTTAACTATACCAAAGGAGTATTGAAGAGCGGGGATGGCATAACTATTTATAGCTGTGGTCAAGTTCCTTGAATTCAGATAAGATTTTAAAAGTTTTTGAAGACGTGTTTCGAATTCGTTGGTTAACATAGTTTTTATCTGTTTGTGTTCAATTTTATTGGTTTGAAGGATTCCCAGATACTTATATGGTTTATTGGTCATGGCTTCAATAAATTTTCCTGGTTCTAACTCTAACTCTTATTATTATTATTATTATTATTATTATTATTATTATTATTATTATTATTATTATTATTATTATTATTATTATTATTATTATTATTATTATTATTATTATTATTATTATTATTATTATTATTATTATTATTATTATTATTATTATTAATAACTTTCACAACTTTATCTACTATTCATTTTTACTGCATTGTTGTGTAAAAGATTAACTGTTGTGCAATAAAGCTTATTATTAGCTATACAGGGTGATTGATTAGTGTGAGGAAGCTTAGTAGATCTGTTATAGTAAAAAATACAAAAGAATATTATTAACAAAAATTGTGGGCAACTTTAAACTCCAAATTTTAAAATTAGTTAAAATGTTACAGGGTGTTCCATAAGATGGTGGCACACCAAACATATGTTTTTTTAAATGTAACACCCTGTATTTTATTTCAAATTCGAAATCTACATCACTTCCACATCACAACAATGTAAAGTTTTATTATGTTATAGCGGGTATTTAAAAAGTTATAACCAATATTACCTGAAAATCGTATCAAGTTTAACTCCCTGTATAATTCAAAAGGAGTATAGAAGAATTGATCTATTACAACCATAGTTTTTTAATAATTGTCAAAAATAATAAAACATATTGGTTTTCATAAAATTCGTTAAATGAAATACAGGGTAAGTCAAAATGCAAGTACATTATTTTCTTGGTAATTTTAAATAGAACACTTCTTAATTTCTTCTTAATTTGCATCCATAAAGGATCTCCTCAAGTTTGTAAAACAGTAGAAAGTATTTAAATAAAATGCCTGTTACATACTTTTTTGTTAATTTGAGTTAAATTGAACATATAAATAAAAGTTTATATTTATATCATACATATCGTACTTATATTTTTGAAATTTTTGTAATAACTTTATAACCCTATTTTATATCCATTTTAATTTTTAGCTGGCTCAGTTTTAATTTCGAGAAATGAGATGACCACTAGAAAAATGTTCACCAAGACCACCGCCAAAGAGATGGGCTCAGAGCTGGTCTTTTTTCCCAACAGAATAGAATGGGTACAAGCAAGAGAAACAGGGTTATCTTTAAAATAAATACATTTTTAAAAATTAATTACCCACTCAAACTTTTGCTTTATGTATTAGTATTTTACTTCCTATCGAAATGTTTAAAAATGTATTCATATTTTAATCCATATCATCATATGAGATTATCCCCCCTCTCTAGGGGGTCGCACCTTGTTGAAAAGGGTTTTTAGTCCTCTGTTCAGCAATACATTTTTCTTAAATTGGTAATAATAACTGACCATAACAATTATTCACACCTTGACAAAAACCTAATCATTTAAAATATTCTTTGGAAAAAATCATGTATTTTCGTATCTGTTCTGCTAAACATCTGGAAAAATCTTTGAGAATACTAAAATATTAGTCTAAAAGCCAAATAAACAGCAGATATGAATCTAGTTGGCTTAAAATCAACCCCGACTCACCGTATATTAGATATTCCCTTTCCACCGCTACCGAACCTATCACTTACAATAGAACGCACCTGAAAACAAAACCCTTAAATGAACGCAAGCCAACCGGAAACCATTGTCAAACCTCACCTATAAATTACGATACCCCCCAATACATTGCCCTTTTTCTTACCGATAACTCGACGAAGACAGTCGCACCTATTCTGCAATTTATCGTATCCCTTTGGCTGTATACAGTAAGTAGAAAATTCATTATTTTTTTTATTTTTTCTTCTTTTCATCTTATAATTATTTTAAACTTTTTTAGAAGTAATTGTACATACTAATTTTTATTTTTTGAGTCCAAAAATGACCAATATTAAACTTTAAGGCGTCGTCCCTGTAAAAATATTCCAGCATAATCATATAATATAGCTAATAAATAAAAAATGCATATCATTTCTTATAAAAATATCATTTTCAAAAAATTCATAAACTTATTATTTTTATTTCATTTTTTTTATTCAATATGGGACATTAAAGTTCAAAATCTTTTAATATATTGTAATAATTTAATTTATAGGATTTTTATAATTTATAATTTTAATTTAGTTACTATTTATTTATTTTATTAATTGATTTAGTATGATTTATTATTATTATTATTATAGGTTTTATAGTTGTTTAATGATATAATAATTAATTATTCTTATGTTGTTGTTGGGCGCCTTATAAAAAATTTAATTAGCTCAGTCAAATTATTATCTGTTTGAATTTGAAATCCGACTCTTTATCTTGGGTAGGATTCAAGAAAAACTTAATATTTTAAATTTTTTATATAATACACTAAAATTTAATTGTTATAATCGTTCACTAAAGAAAATGTATAAAAAAAAATATTAATAATTTTTCATATGCTTATTACATTTACCGTTACAAATTTATAATTATTGATAAAAATGAAAATGATACTCTTACAAAAAAATTTATACCGCACAGAATTCTAGTCCACACTGTTATACACAATCACAAAAGACAATATAAGTTTTTAGTTGTTCAACATACCTCGTATATCAAAGTCCTGCCGAAACAAAGAGATCGGCTCCAACGATGATGCCAAAACGGAATCTTATTCAAGATGTCTGCCGGCTCTCCTCGGAGTGATGGCGATGAAATATAATCTATCAAATTCAGCAGTAATCTGGATATATTATTTTGAATTTACTTCTTTGGTACGTGCTTTTATGTTTTTATTATACTTTTATATGAATATTTTTGGTGTAAATGTTTTAATTTACCATAAAACTTTCGATTAATTATATATTTTTCTAGTTACCATTTGACATCTTCTGTGTGAAGGGCACAGGGCACAGAGAACAAGAGACCGATTTCAATTTTTTTGGCCTTTTTATAGTCTTGCCAGATTATGACTATTTAGACATATAAATCAGCATTCAACTGTTTACCTTTTCAAAAAATAACCTAAATTTCCAAAAAATGTAATGATTTTACATTTTTGATCATATCTTTAATAATATAAAGATAGTTTATTTTCTTATATTTACTAAAAATCTATTTAAATTATTTTTATATCACTTTTTCCCTATAAAATTTTGATTTGAAATAGGCTGTTTTTAGTCCTGTCAAATACATTATACACTTTTAAAATTTGAGTTAAAACTATAAATTACTCTTAAAATTACTCATAAATCCATTAAACCAATCCTATTTCAACTTTTAAATATTATTTTAACCTCTAAGAACTAAAATTTAAACTTTTTAAATTACTTCATTGTTTGAGCTATGTACTCACTGTTATAAGCAATGATTTACTTAATATCTCTTGATATTATCAAAAACTAACATCTTATATCTAATAAATAAACTTATTAAATTAATTTACATATAAATTTCCTAACTAAAAAATCTTCTATAAACGTTTATAAATTATAGTTTGATATTGTTCTTTTACTGAAAACTATAGGAGTGGTCTTTATCACTAGTACAAGATGTTTGTCCAAAATTCAGATATAAGATTTTGTACACTGAATTTAACTTTGTTTATAAAAAATTTTTATACTGTTTTTTGTGGTTTTCAGGTACATATCATATTGTGATGGTGTATTTAAAAACTTGTTGAGCTTTCGAAGAATCACATTGATCGACTTGTACCTTGGAAAGTCCTTTCATTTTATACATAATATTAATAAACTTAACTACTTAAAATTACATATTTATTTACTAAACATATGAAAGAGATTAATAGTTTTTAATTTTGTTCCTTTTTATATTTGTTTTAGGTTTCACTTTAACTTCAACATAAAACTGTGTCAATTGTACATTAATACATGAATTGGGAATAGTTATTGTAGATGTTTAGATTGTTATTGATTGATCACCATGGATCCTATCCAAGATAAATTTGTCAAGTACATCCTCTATCTGTTTGAATGTTTACTATAAGAAATTATTATATTGAATACTTTTGAGAGAATATAGAAAAAGTAGCTTATGATTAATTTTTCGGAGCTTAGTTATTCATCTCAATATATTAACTTTTTTATATAAAACATTAACCAACATCAACACTCATAACATTTTGACTCCTTCTGATCCACTTTAAAACTTATAGAAAGTTACAGCCCGAACGGAAGGACACGGCAAAACTACCGCAAAGGTACCAGGACTTAGTAACTTAATTGATGTTAAAATGTTGACCGAAGGTAAACTGTTTAGGTAAACTGTTTACCTTCGGTCTCTGAAGAAGATAACTTGGTTATCGAAACGCGCGTCAGGCATATAAAAGTGTGTGTTGGTGTAGTGGTAGTGTAAACGGTTTTCGGTTTAATTGATGTTAGCTATTAGATGCAACTACCGTAACAGTCCAGGCCTTTCTGGCCTTAAAAGGGAAACATCCATCGATATTTTTCCTTGATTATCACTAATAGTGCTGTTGTACTATGTGTTCAGGATAGTTTTTATTCAACCTCCACCGGGATTGGCCACCTCTGTATAAACTCTTTATGAGCTCGTTGCTGTGTCCTAGCAGACGACTCTGCTATTGAGTGGAAAGCTTGTTTACATCTTCGTCGGTAAACTAAATTTGAAGATCTCGGTGTAGTGTTAAATTGCTAAGATTCCAAGGAGTATCCACAATTTCCGCAGTGTTTTGGATTAGAATCTTTAAAACATTTTTAGTCTGCTTTGTTCTCCAGAGATGGATTTCGTATGACCAAATAGGTTTCAGCATTGTTTTGCATAACAGGACTTTATTTTTAAGTGATAACTTAGATATTCTCCCTAAGGGCTAATGCATCTGCCTTGTTTTGAGGTCTAGTTGCCTTCGCTGATCGAGGTGCTTCACATGTGTTTTTCCAGAAATTACAATATCATCTATTGTTACGGGAGGACCAGTATGTCTAAGGGTAGTAAATTTAACTTGTACAGACTTGGACTGATTTATTCTAATTCGTCACTTTTTATTCCATATATGGTTTCAGATAGTTTTGCATGTTTGCAGAGGATGTAATTGGATTTTCATGTTTTGAAAAGATGGCTACATTATCTGCAAATGCAGCAATGCCCTGTGGAACTCGATATTTAATTGGATAATGTATGAAAAAAAGTTAGATGTACTTATAGAAAATATCCGCATAAGACAACTCGGGAACTTGCGGCCGACAATAATATAAGTAAATCATCTATTTTGACAGTTTCTGCTAAAGAAAATTACCATACTTACAAAGTACAATTTGTTTAGTTTGAATAAAAACATATTATAGTATTTTTCACAGTAAATGGCTTATTAACTGCAATAAATTACCCGATTTAATCTCATTGTGTAGAAAATCATCAGGTAAAAGATGCAAATGTGCTATAAAGTCGAACTTAAGAAATTTGAATTTTGCATAATATAGGAGATATACAAGTAATGTATTTAAATGTTACAATTCTAATCTATATTAAGTTCAGTGTCGCTATTGCTATCTTCATCTAAATTAATTATAATTAGCGGAATTGATTTTACAGAAAGGTACGAGTTTTCAACATTTATAACATGACTAACCGAACTTTTCCAACTCTCGGAAGGAATTTCATTCATACAGTTCCTAATTAATTCTACCACACTACCAGTTAAAGTCGGAGAAGTATTTTTTCCGCGCACACTCGATTTGAATTGGTGGCTCTATGGGATTGAACACGCAGTAGTAGGGAGGTAGTTGTAACACTGTATGTCTCAATTCTTCTGCAATTGTATCACAAACATACGTTTTTTTAAAGAAAATGACTGCAGCACTAAAAGTTCTTTTTTTGTATATTTTCCTCAAAATATATGTAATTTGGAGAAGTTTTGGATCACCAATTTCGTATTCTTTGAGCCAGGAATTTCTTGCAATTGTCGACTATGATGGCTTGCGTTGTCCATTACTATAACGCTGTTTGGCGGAATGTTGGATAACAGACAATTTTTAAACCAATCTTCAATAAGCTCTGCTGTCGTATCTTTTTCTGATCCTGCGTGGAATATTGTGATTCTCTTCCCTTTATTTGATGGTGCTTTTGTTTTACACTTATCAGAGGAATCAGACTATTCTTTGGAGTATGTCAAACCACGTCTCGTCGAGGTAGAGTATTGGCCAATTATCAGACTAGTATTTTCTTATTGACATATGTTTAGAACGCCAGTTTATTTAACGTTTGGATTCCATTATTACTTGTCTCTTGTCAATTTTGCGATATTTAAAGTCCATCGCAGACAGAGCTCGCCAAAGGGTAGTGAGGCCACAATTGATGTGAGTTTCGTAATTGACAAGCCGTTGTTCCAGACTTTTGATAGAAGGGACACGCTGCTCATCGTACATAGTGTAGATTTTTCGCCTTATCAGTCGTCTAGACTTTTTGTGATACCGAAATCTTTACGCTTTTTTGTTGATTCCATGGAATTTTCAAGAATTCGTCTAACTGAAATAAGAGGCACCTTCGTCAAACTACTGGTTACTCTTGCTGCAGCACCCGCGTTATATCCTTGCTGAAGTAAGGAACTATACACCTTTTTTATAATGATTTTCGCGTCACAAGATAAGTGATTCTTCTTTAACGAACCACTCGAAAAAGCACTATTACTTTTTATCCACGGACGCTACATAATGCCTATTCTGTACGTTGGGGTATAAAATCTTTGCTATTAATGTCTGTAATAACAAATAAATGTTATATTATTATTGCACGCCGTTACACAAGTGAACACTTCCAATGAAATACAAAGACTACAATGAACAAGAAGTGTAAGCTATAATCCTCTACAATCCCTCTCTTAGAAAAAAAATTACCTGAATCAGGTCCTTTTACATTTATGATGTGCATCTCGGATTTTACAACTTAAGGATCTAATTTGTTTAATTATAATACCTTTTATTGTGAAAACTACTATACAAATAAGTTTTTTCTCTAGATATTTGAGCAGAGAAAATATTGGCATTGTGTGAGGCTCAGAATTTTGATCCTAAAAAAGTGAACGTTTAGGCTGGTATCATTTACAATAAAATTATTGGACCTTATGAGGACACCGTTAGTGTTGAGGTATAACTAAATTTTTTTTGGTAACTTTTTAGTGCCTACATTACAAAAACTTTTACCGATATTATTTACACAAATGCTATAGATCAAATCTATTTACGTCAACATGACGGAGCTTCACTGCATTTTTTAGGTACAGTAAATTACTTGTACAAGGTTTTTTTAAATTGGTGTATAGGTAGACGTGAAAATATTAAATATCCAGCTAGATTTCTCCGTTTGACTACTCTTTATTACTTCTTACGGGGTTAAATTTATTGCACTAACCCTTACCATTGGCAATTTTATTCGGAGCAATCGGATTACGATCTTTTAACTCCGAGTATTTTGACCGAGCAAATAAATTAATCTGAGTTTGTGAGGTTAGGTGTTATGTTTAAGAACTTGTATTTTTTTATAATGGATAAACTTGATCTTTTTGATGTTGAAGAACAAAAACAAATTTCTATAATGGTCACAAAAGAGCAATATCAGGGTATTCTGGAGAATGAAAGTAGTTAGAAATGGTTAAGTTGGTACCTAACTTTTAAATATTTATCATGATTTTATTTTAGATTTAACCTCTTCATCGTCTTCAACTAATGCATTATAGCCTCCTTCAGTTATGGCCAATAAAATAGGGGAAATACTCATTTTTTTATTAAATTGCAAAATGCAAAAATCACAAATTAGTTTGATTGTTTTTTAACTTAGTGTACTGTCAAAGCAATATGTGCCTGTCGCCTACAAGTAGAATGCTCTACCTCTGACCCACTACCGCTTTGAAGTTTGACAGGTTATGCTAATTTCATTAACCACAAATTATTGCACACTCCAACAAAAATAAATAGATATGACATTTGACACTTTTGAATTTGACTAATAGTGATCTGTAGCGTTCGTTTAATTCAATGAATCCCCCTGATCTGTAGTCACATGACAAAATAATTCATCGCATCTGGGATATAATTACCGAACTCGCTTAATTATTCGTTTAAACTTAACTTCCACGTTTTATTCAAAAATTCGCTTTTAAATCACAATTACAGCTGATTCGCTAGAATTAGCATCGTCAGATTGACATATTGAAATTACATTTTGTTTGTTTGTTATGTCTTATTACTTCCATACTAAGTCTAGCTTAATACCATTGTATAAACAGACATAGCAGGACAATCCTTATGGTAGATAATTTTGAAGCTCTGTACGCCCGTAACGTGGTGGTACCTGGCGATGAATAGAGTAAATATACAAAATAAATTACAGTTATGATCGCAAAGAAAATAGGGGTTGTTTGATAAATTTATTACTTAGCCGAATTTCTTCATGGAGATGTAGGCGTAAAACTTTTAGCCAATGCACAAATGGAATGATCTTTTTTAATACTGAAAAAATGATTTTCACTAATAACAGGGTTGTAAAGATAAAGTGTTATTATTCTCGGTACTATTATGACCTTTCTTTGTACGTTTGAATTTTTCAAAAATTTTACCGTTTTTTTGGGTTTTGAAAAAAGTGATTATCCTGGAAATGTTTTCATCTAAGATCGGCATCGATGTGCAATGATATAGGAAAAACAGTTGAAAATTATATCACTGATGTTTAGAATAGCTTAAATTATTATTGTATTATTTATTCATAAAATTAAGCTTAATCAAAGCAAACAGTTTATATATTGATAAAACATAAAGTGATAGTAAAAATCAGAATCAGGATTATTTCTTAGGGCTAATAATATATAGGCTTTAAAATTGTTGTCTTACAAAATGTAACTTCGTTATGACGATCTTTCATTTAGTCGAAAAAGCTGTCATTGTACTATAAAAAGAATTGTTAGAATAATGAGAATTTTTGATAAAAATGTATTTGTTTAATTTTCATATTACGGATTTCCAAAAAGTAAGGATTTCTACAATAAATAAAAAAAAGACTACAAAAAATATTTACTCATAAATAATTACATCATCATAAATACCAAAAAAAATAAATGTTTAAAGAATATTTCAACGATGTATTAAAAAAATCAATAATTCAATGAGAGCTGTTTGGATAATAATTATTATCGTCAGATTCTAATTAACTGTCATTGATTTATAAAAAGAAATTTTTTAATAAATCGTGGAAATATTCCTCAAACATTTTTGTGTTTGGTTTATAATAACATGGATTTTTACAAAGAGTTTCTACAATAAATCTAATTACATTTTTCATTCTGAGAAACTTAAAAACATTTATTAAAATAAAAATCATACATAAACATGAATGTAAATTAAAAAAAATAGTTGCAGTTTGTATAACTTAACAATGCAGAAATATGTTAGTAATTGTTGTCCGTTATAGCAGTTATAAATCATAACACACTTTATTGTTTAAAACCTCTTTTCTACCTGCGGTTTATCGCCTTAAAATTATGATAGGAATGAGATAATATTCAGTTGAAATTAAATACAAAAAGATTTTATATAAACATTTAATATCACTTAAAATATATTTTACGATGGATAAATTCATAACAATATTTGTTTTGTAGTACGCTAGTGCATAGTGAAAATAGTATGGAGTTACAGTTCTGAGAATTGAAAATTTTTGCTAAAATTTACCGCACTTTCAGAATTCTTTTTATTATTTAAACCATCAGGTATACTTATATGTAACTATAGGTACAAACAAACAAAATGTAATTTCAATATGTCAATCTGACGATGCTAGTTATAGCGAAATAGCTGTAATTGAATTTTAAAGCCAATTTTTCGAATAAATATTGGAAGTTTAGTTTAACTGTTCAGTTATTTATTGTTCTTATTGGGTACCTAGCTACAAACAAACAAAATGTAACTTCAATTTGTTTATCTGACGATGCTAATTCTAGCTAATTATAATTCAGAAGGAGTGCTGGAGGGGATAATATTTTTTAAATTGTCAATTTAGCAAGCTAAAAATAAATTTGTACCATACATATGGACCCCATTGTATACTTGCGATCAAAACCACTTACATAAATATTATAGTTTTCAATCATAAAAAGTATATTTCTTAAAAATTAAAACGATAGTTATCGAGGAATTTTCGGTTGATTCATGACATGACATGACACCGTATGATATCGCGCCATTATTTCAAAGCCACCTCCAAAACGAATAACTCTTTTTTTCGCGTTGCCTTCACACAAAAGTCCAAACTAATGAGCCTTGATGATGGCAGTGTCGCAAGTTCTATCTGTCACGTCACGTCCTATTTAACGATCGTTCTCTCGTTACTAAATGACACCTAAAAGAACCGATGGTAGAAGAACTAGTAGAATATTTGTCTTTATTACTTTTAATTGTGTCCCTTTATTTTATCATTATTTTAAGGACACTGAAGTTACATTTAGATCAAGGACAGGGTAAAGGAAAATTACCATTTTACTTATTAAACCGCCAAGTATATAGAAAGTCTTATATAGAAATTATATAGAAAAAGGACTTTCAGGTAATGAATTGATAACATGTAGTGAAAATTTGACTGAATCAAGAAGAAATTAAATGGGGGAGAGTTTATAGGATAGCTCGAGATCATTTTTAATTAATTAAGGTTTAGAGAAATTATTAAAATTTTTTGAATAATAGTAGATTATACCACTAGGAGTAGAAGTGACTCTTTTTGAGTTGAGTCCTTAGTTCGGGACTTCAAGCGTGTAAAATAAATAAAAATTAAACAAATATATTTACCTACCTTAAACAACAAACTTTAGTTCTCACTGAAATAGTTGTCGCCATCTTACTTTTTTTGAAAGTTGTCAAAGTAGTTGGTATTCTCGTATTGGAAAATAATATTCAATAACAATAACGTAACTGTTGTTTAATATATATTTTTTTTTAATTTGGATAATTGACAAATATTAATTAAATATTTTGTATAAATATTGATCAATAAATCGGTATTATTATTAAAGAAATTTTAAAATTTTAAACCTTATTTCATGGCGTCATGGGCTCCGCCCATAATTTACTTTATCTTCCATGGCCTTTTAAAGACTTTATCCACGAACGTGCTATAAAACCTTAATTATACATGTACTTGCTCAAGTATAATGTTACCCATTATTCACTAGTGAATAATGAACCATTATACACTGTATGACGTCAAAACAGCACGTATGTCTAAAGTTGGTATGAAAATATTCTTTGTTCATAACACGGTAGCATACACGCCAATACAAACACGCGTAATAAGTGTTGCCTATACAGAATGTACTTTGGTATATGGTATACTTTATACACAGATACACACGAACATTATTTAATACGAGTATTTTATATGAACTTTTATTTACATGCTATTCTGCAATTTTCTTTGTCTTTGCAGTCTTTTTGATTTGTAATTTTGCTAAATAGTGCTAAATAAGAAGTATTTAACAAAATAAAATCCAAATTTATAGGACACAGTTGATGATGGCGGATTATATGATATTTTTGATGTTAAGGTTAGAATTTATTTTAATACATTTTTATTAGATTAAATAAATTTAGCACTATAATAATAAATATAATTTTGTCCTAAAATATGTGTTAGTTACATAAAAACTTAAAAATCAAACAATATTGTGTAAAAAAAGTTTAAAAGCAATATTTACATCAAAATCAAATATTGGCTTTTTGATAGTTCTGACTTAAATAAGGAGTAATTTAAGTATAAACTCAAATGTTAATTCTGCTACGACATTGTGCTTTACTTCATAAAATAAAGATTTTTTATAATTACTAGTAAATTTTATTTGAAAGTCGTGAACAAAGTATAGTATTCTACTCGCATGTAATGGCTATTATTATATGCTTATTGAATAATATACTATTATCTCCCAGTAATCAATAAATACGTACTTTTACTACGTATATACATGCACAAAAAGATGCATTTATTGACCGCTTGAAGAAAAAAGTTTATATCATTACTTGCTTACTTAATCTTCTTTCACAATTAGATTTATGAAAATTATTTTTTAGAATTATTCTCTCCTTACTAGGATTACTTTTGTTCATATTCCTGGCAACTGCAGATATGTTTAATTTATTGTTTATTGGTTGACTTTTTAATTGTAAAAAATCAAGTTTATTGTAATATAGAAGTCCATCTTACTAAGATCATTAAACAATTAAACTTTTTAAGAAAACTGACAGCTAGTTAGATGTTAGTTAATGAAACAGCTGTCATTGAGTTTAAAAAGCTTATTTCTTAAGAAAATTTGTTTTGTTAAAAAGTTTCCTTGTTTAATCTTCTGCAGAATTCTGGGGCTAGATACCTAGGAGAACATGAAATAGAAGAAGGGGATCTACCTGATTTGAAGCCCGACGATGTCCTAAACTTCCTCAGGAAAATAGGACTCGAGGAGCTGCTTTAAATCTGAGAAAACATCAGAACATGGCAAGTAAGGGGGGACACAATAGATCCTATAGGTCGCAGTGTACTTATCACCTCTAATTTATACATACATACATAGATGTTAGTTAATGAAACAGCTGTCATTGAGTTTAAAAAGCTTATTTCTTAAGAAAATTTGTTTTGTTAAAAAGTTTCCTTGTTTAATCTTCTTGTTAATATTCCAACAGGATTTTTAAATATATTACATAATCTTTTTTCCCTTTATTTCCTGGAAGAATACTAATATCGGTTTGGGGGAAAGACACACCGTTATTATTCCGACACCATTAGAGAATACCGGATTCTTATTGCTAAGAAACTTATATGAAACATTTGGCCTCCTATATAATTTTATTATCTTATATGTTTTTAATATTTTAATGTAATTTCTTCAAGAATAATAAAAAACTCTTTGTTTTAACAAAACTTTCACTATTTTTGTTAAAACAAAGAGTTTTTTATTATTCTTAATAAGATGGACTTCCAAAAAGTAAGGGTTAGTACAATCAATTTAAGTAATTTCTTCAACTCCATCCATTCAACTTTGATATATAGACATTTATATATTGTGATTCAGACCTGTATATTTTCATTTTAGCCTTATAGTAGCCTAAGGCAAAGCGCACATTGAGACACAAGCGACGCAACCCACGCAGGGTAGCACAAGTGATGAAGTCCTCGAAATTTGTGCGTTGTGTCGTTTGAACGCATATTGCCACAAAAGCTGTGTTGTTTCATGCGCTAATAGTAATTAAACATAATTTTTCTACGATCACTATGAAAAGAATATAAATAGACACGGCTTACTTCAATGCAAATTTATTAATTTACACTGTGTGGAATTCTCTGTACCGCATTCTGAACATGCGCATACCTATTACCTATTAGATCTCCCACGCATCTATCGTAGGAGGCCCTGTAGAAGGCTGAAAGTTCGTGATTTGTAATACATATTTTGACGTTAGCCACATTTAAATAGTTTTAATTATTTTTATAGAAAAATAATACATAAGAATTTATATAAACTTTTAATCTAAATATTTGACAACGCGACGAATCATTATATAATTGTTTTAAAGTATAATGGAAGTAGTTGATAATAATTCATAATCATAAGATGAATATATGGAAAACACACCACCAAAAATTTTGGAGATTGCTTTGAATGCAACTCTAAACCTTTTGCCAGAAAAATCAAGAGAAAAGTATGAACACGCTTATTGAAAATTTATGGAATGGAAAAAAAATATAGAAATACTATCATTTTCTGAAAATGTAATGCTTGCTTATTTTCAAGAACAAACAAAATCTTATAAAGCTTCGACACTAAAAAGTACAAGTTATTATCGTCGAAATAAACTGTTTGCTACAAATTTGAACAATCAATATAGTTAAGCAAATAAATAAATAAATATATCTATCAATGTTGTACATAAGGGATAATATAGGTATTAAAAACACAATAGGAAAAATCAAAGGAAATTGAACTGTTTATACAAATATTTAAGTTAGTTAAAAAATTAATTACGAAATATTAATATTGAAGATATTTAAAAAAATGATTTATGAAAAAATAATATGTAGATATATGCACCAAGTACTTTTCTCGAATAGAAAAACTATTTCCCAAAGAAAAAAATTATTGTACAGTCAGAGAAAAAATGAAACCAGCGTTTGGGCGCCAATTTGTAATATTAGTTGGTCGTTGGGCGTCAATTTGTAACCAAATTATTACGTTTAGCGTCAATTTGTGATACGAAAATAATCCGCAAACAGTTCTTTACAAAAACTTATTCTAATACAGTTGACGATACTAAAATGATTTTTATATTACGTTTAAGAAATAAAGAAAAACGAGACAGCTGTATAATATTATAAATGCATTTACGTTGGTCGACTTATCTTGTTTTAAATATGATCCATTGGTTGATCCAGGAGAGGGCTGGTCCAGTGAAGGGTTGGTCTGATGAACAGTCCACCAATGTAGAACCACTCAGTGTAATGTCTTTGAAATTTGTAGTGTCTTTGGAATTTGTCACGTCTTTTGACTCGAAATTTGTAACGTCTTTTAACTTGAAATTTGTAACGTCTTTTGTATTGTATATTCCAATGCTGTGTATAACACCAATGACAATAAAAGAATGAGTCGTGGTTTAAGGTATTGGACTAAGCCACATTAAAGATCGTGTATAAAGTTGGAATTACTGACAGGAATCGTTTATAATAATTAACATGTTAAGAACTCTATACAATAGATGGTGTTAGTGTTAGCCATATAATTAATTTAAAAATACTACGTTTTTAGTTAACATATCATGTTACAATATTCAATGTTGCGAAGTACATTAAGTATTAAAAACAATGTGGATATTTCAAAATATGTAAAATTAAAAGCATTTCTGAAAAGACAAAATGACAATTACAAGCCTAAAAAATCAAAAACGGTAACATCTGAAGAAATCCATAAATTTTCGAAAGAAGCACCTGATTATAAATATTTATTAACAAAGGTAAATAAACGTTTCATTATTTATAATATAAGTTATTTAAAAATAATTATTTTAACTTCTAGACAGTCCTTGCTATCGGTTAAACTCGTGCCTGTCGAAGAGAATAATTGTGGAATTTAAAACTAGATGACTTGGAAGATTTAGGGACTGCCTATTGGTTAGGCTTCGAAGTACGAAAACTAAAACTGAAAGATCCTTTACGGTAACTGAACAATTTTTAATATCTACAAAAAGTACGCTTGTATGCGACCTGATAATGTCATTGACAGACGCCTGTTTGTGAATTTATCAAGGGGGTAAATACACAAGGCAAATTGTTGAAATTAACAAAATTGGCAATATGCCTAAACAAGTGGCAGAATTTTTACAATTGCCGAAACTTAATCTTTATACTGCTCATTCTTTTTGACGCTCCTCTGCAACTATTTTATAGTAAACGCAGGCGGAGATTTATTAACTCTTAAACGCCATGGTGGATGACGCCATCGCCAATAAAATAGAGATAGCCAATAAAATTGTAAACACAGTAGACTCCCCAATTAATCAAAAAGAAAAACCTTCCACATCATCGGCAAATATTTTAAGACTTACCCAGAATTTGGTAAAAATTAGAGAGACTCTTGGATTAACACTTCAAAAATGCTCAAATTTTATCATAAATAATAATTTCAAATAAAAATGTTTGTTTTTGTCTTCGTCTTAAATAATTATTATTTTGCATTCCTGTAAATACATAATAATTATTCCATATTCACATTCAAATGTTTAATGTGAAGTTTTTCGTTTAAAACTGTCACTTGGTGAGGTGTCAGTTTTCTTTGTAAATGTCATTCAATAAAGTCCCTTGTTCTTGATTAATTTTTTGAATTCACATATTTAACAGTGGTGTCAGAAGTGATTTAAAGAACCTGAATTCGATTCAAAATGGCATTGCCCCGAGAATTGCTTGATGCGTTTACGAATTTGTTGACCGATGCAGTCAAAAATTCTGTAGCTGCGATCGCCGAACAAAGGCATGAGAATGGAAACATCGGAAACGAAGCGATTGAACGACGGCCACCAAATTTCACGATCGGAGAGTATCGCGCGTCGGATGAAACATCAGTGGCGGACTATTTCAAGCGTTTTGATTGGGCCTTGGATTTGAGCCGTATCCCTGTGGAGCAGCACGCAACCTACGCGCGTGTGTACATCGGAACGGAGTTGATAAGTACATTAAAATTTTTGATCAGCCCTCGACAAATTGAAGAGCTCACCTATGATGAGATTAAAAATACTCTCGTTGCTCATTTGGATCGGAAGAGAAATAAATTCGCTGAAAGTTGCAAATTCAGAAAAATCAAACAAGACGCTGGTGAGTCAATTGCAAATTTCGCTTTAAAATTACGAAAAGGAGCTGTCCATTGCAGTTACGAACAATTTCTTGACCGAATGCTAATCGAACAATTTTTACATGGCCTGCTTTCACGTGATATATGCGACGAGATTATCTCCAGGGATCCAGCTACGTTTAAAGACGCTTACGAAATTGCGCAATCGATGGAAGCAACTCAGAAGACAGCAGACACGATGGGTGTCTCAGAAATGCCAGCATCATCGGGAGAATATACAAATAAGCTTGGATATTCAGTTCCATTGGTGAAAAAAGGAAATTATCGGATAAATTCACCCCCAGTTCATGGAAGAAAAGGATTCGATCGGAAGGATCAAGGGCAGAAGTCACTTTGCTTCTCTTGTGGAGGTCCTCATTTGCGCCAAGATTGTCGTTTGCGAAACGCGATTTGCAATTTCTGTGGAAAAAAGGTCATATAGCGAAGATTTGTCGGAGTAAGTCTACAAAACAAGATTCAACCCACTTGATGGAAGAGTTTGAAGAACCAGCGCAGTACGTCGAAGTTCTCGAAGACTTGAGGGATATTGAAGATGTGCACGTGATTAAGTCAACGAGAAAACATATGATTGATGTTGAAATCAACAACCATCCTTTGAAAATGGAGTTGGACACCGGAGCACCGTGTGGGATCGTCAATCAGAAACTCTTGTCGTCTTTTGCACCAAACATTCCATTGCAACCAACAAACCGACGATTTGCTAGCTACACTGGACATCCTATTGGATGTGTTGGTTTTGTTCCGGTACTTGTTTCGGTTGGAAATACGTCACGCAAACTCAACTTGTTCGTGGTGGACGGCGATTACGATCCCTTGTTCGGACGAGAATGGATTCAGGAGTTTGTCGATGAGATTGATTTTCGCAAACTGTTTTCAGGTATTCCTGCCATGCATGTGTCCACTGTTTCTCAGTTCTCCGGTTTGAATGAAGATGAAAAGAAGAATCTGGAGCAATTGTTAGCCAAGTACGATGACCTGTTCAGCGCAGTCCCTGGAAAAATGAGTGGGCCTCCAGCTACGGTACATTTCAAACCAGATGTAACACCTGTGTTCTGCAAAGCGCGTGAGATCCCTTTAGCTTTGCGAGAGAAGTATGCCAAGGTAATTGATGAAAAAATTGCTTCAGGATTTTACAGAAGAGTCGAGCATTCAGAGTGGGCTTCAACGACTCATGTAGTGGTTAAAGAAAGTGGTGCTTTACGAATTACAGGAAACTACAAACCAACACTGAATCCAAGGATGGTCATTGACGAATATCCAATTCCGAGAGCAGATCACTTGTTTAACCGTATGAAAGATGCAAAGATCTTCGGTCACGTAGATATTACAGATGCCTATACACACCTTCCTGTTGATGAGAAGTTCGCGGAAGCATTGACACTCAACACTCCGACACATGGATTAATACGACCTGCAAGAGCGGTTTACGGTGCAGCAAGCATTCCAGCTATCTGGCAAAGAAGAATGGAGGAATTATTACGAGGAATACCAAACGTGGTGAATTTTTTCGATGACATTTTGATTTTTGCTGACACGGTTGCGAAATTTTTAATAACATTGAAGGCAGTTTTGGAACGAATCAAGTCTCACGGATTGAAGCTGAACAGGAAGAAGTGTGTCTTTGGAATCACATCGGTCGAATTTTTGGGTCACAGAATAGATGAGAAGGGGATTCACAAGTCTGAGAAACATGTTGAAGCTATCCGTAAAGCACCAAAACCAACGTCACCAGAAGAGTTGCAATTATTTCTCGGCAAAGCAACGTATTACAGTTCTTTCATTCCAGATTTGTCCTCCAGAGATAGACCTCTGCGAAGCATGCTAAAGAAGGAAACTTTCGAGTGGACGGTAGAAGCTAATAAAGCCTACGATGACATCAAAGGAATTCTGACTTCACCGCAGGTCTTGATGCCGTATGATCCTGATCTTCCTCTCCTGTTGGCTACGGATGCGAGTAAAACGGGACTTGGCGCAGTGCTATCACATCGTCTTCCAGACGGGCGAGAACGTCCAATCGCGTACGCGAGTCGTACTATGAAAGCTCCAGAACAACGTTACCCGCAGATTGACAAAGAAGCGCTCGCTATAGTTTGGGCAGTACAGAAGTTTTTCCACTACTTGTATGCAAGACATTTCATTCTGATCACGGATCATAAACCTCTCACTCAAATACTTCATCCCGAAAAGTCTTTACCAGTGTTGTGCATCAGCAGAATGGCCAACTATGCAGACTACTTGGCGCATTTTAACTTCGACATTGAATACCGATCCTCAAAAGCAAACGCGAATGCTGATTACTGCTCCCGTGCTCCTTTGGAAACGACAAACCATGTGGACGAAATGAGAACTGTCCAAGAGAAAAGAGATAGAGAGTTAGACGATTTCGACTTCTTCGTTTTGCATCAAGTGGCACAGCTCCCGGTGCGAGCTGAAGACATAGCCCGGGAAACTCGAAACGACCATCATCTACAAAAGATCGTGAGATTGCTGGAAGATGGACAGGATCTCAGTAAGCACGGGTACAAACCTCCAGAATCAAGATACACGTTGGCAGCAAGTTGTCTACTTCTAGAACACCGTGTTGTGATTCCTTCATCTCTAAGATCATCGATTCTGAAAGATCTACATGCAGCTCATCTGGGAATTGTGAAGATGAAAGGGTTAGCTCGATCATTCGTTTTTTGGCCAGGTATTGATGACAACATTGAAGAGTTGGCAAGGTCATGTAGTGAGTGCGCCAAACATGGCCATGCTCCTCCGAAGTTTCGAAAACATCACTGGGAGTACCCCAGTGGTCCTTGGGAAAGAATTCACATCGATTATGCTGGTCCGGTTGCTGGTTCGATGTTGCTAATCATTGTGGATGCGTACAGTAAATGGGTAGAAGTTAAAGTAACTTCGTCGACAACTTCAGCAGCTACTGCGAGGATTCTAGATGATCTATTTGCAGCTTATGGGGTCCCAATCACTCTGGTTTCTGATAACGCTCCTCAGTTTACCTCGTCTGAATTCAAGAAATTTCTTCAAATGAAAGGAGTCAAGTTTCACAAGTTTATTGCACCTTATCACCCTTCAACTAATGGCCAGGCTGAACGATACGTCCAGACAGTGAAGGATGCGCTTCATGCTATGGATACGAGACCAGGAACGCTAACAGAAAATCTGAACGAGTTTCTTCGTCAGTTTCGAGGAGCTCCTCATGCAACAACGGGATGTTCACCAGCTCAGCTCTTCCTGGGTCGAGATCTGAGGAGCCGACTAGACTTGACCAGACCATCCCAAGCCATGATTAAAGGTCATTCTGTTTGTAATTCTGATCCGATTGTTGGCTTTCGAACATTTGAACTTGGGGAGTCTGTTTATTTCATTTCAGGGAATCCTCGAATGGATAAGTGGATTCCAGGCACGATCGTGCGGCGACTAGGGGATCTGCACTACCTGATTGAATACTGCCGGAAGGACTTTAAGCGACACGTGGATCAAATTAGAAGTCACTCAGGTGTCCCAAACGTTATGAACAAGGGAGAAAATCTACAAAATGCAAGTTCGAAGCAAGCGCGTTCAGGTCGGCGAATACGGGTATACGAGTCTGTAAGAAGACCAGGTTTGGTGTTAGCAAGAAGTCCACACAATCAGGCAAATCATTCTGCTTCAAGTAGTTCTTCTTCTGAGTGGTTTTCGCACAATGCATCCTCGTCATCTGATCCTCAAGGAAATGTGTCTTCAGCACCAAGCGAGAGACCGCTGTTGTCTCCACGAGCGGCATCAACACCATTGGTACCTCACGAGCAGCAACTTCGACGACTTCCATCACCTAGTCCTCGATCTCCGGCAGAAGAACCAAGTCAAAGAAATCCTGTAACAACTCCGGCAGTTTCAGTGGCAGAAAGATCCCCTATGCTACAAGCTACCCCAAGGCCCCAGAGGACCCGGAAACCACCGATGAGACTCCGTTTCTAAAATAAGAAGGCTGTAGGATTGAAGAAGACATGTACTTTATTTTGTTGTGTTGCAAGGGAAGAAATATTCCATATTCACATTCAAATGTTTAATGTGAAGTTTTTCGTTTAAAACTGTCACTTGGTGAGGTGTCAGTTTTCTTTGTAAATGTCATTCAATAAAGTCCCTTGTTCTTGATTAATTTTTTGAATTCACATATTTAACAATAATAATAAAAATGGTTACAGATTTCAAATAAGTTTCTTATTCTAAATATTATAAATCGTGAAGAAAAAGTATTGTGTGCAACATGTGCGCAAAGTATTACTTATTACTATTCGCACATTTAATTTAAATACATGGTAAATTTTTGGTTTGATTTTGTGTTTCATTTAATAAACATCGGTTACTTCAAAAATTAACTTTAGCTATTTTCATAACTAATACATAATATTTTCATGCATTTAAATTATATTTATCATTTATTTATCCATAAAATGCTACATTTTTTTAAACATATTTTATATTATAGTATTTGATAGGGTATATGGTGGAAGATACTTGATTTCGATATAGTAATTTAAATTAATTAATGTTAAGTAATCAAAGAAAAATACGTTAATTAGTTCTACTTTAGTAGTATAATGGACATTAGTATAGTGTTTAAAACTAAATTAAATTTTTAAAACCAAATAAACGTGTCAATTGGTATTATTTATAAAAATAATTGTCATAGGTATAATATTTTTAACCTGGGACATTCATAGTTCCTTAGTATTATTTTTCATTGCTGGTCTTCCTCAATAATTACACCATGTAGTATCGTTTATTTCACCTTTATCGGTACAAATTTAAAGCTCTGTCAAAAGTTGATTCACTGGACTGGTTTGTCTTATCTAAATACCCACTAGTTTTTAGAAATCACTTCGGTTATTGTACAGTGTTTTAAAAATAAAAATTTGTAAAAATGGCAAAAACAAGGGAAAGAAATGCGGAAAAAAGTGAAGAAAACATGGGAAAAAGGGGAAGATATGAAAAAATTGTAGAGGAACGAAACCAACTTAAAAAACGATTAAGATATGACTCTTCATCCAGTGAAAGAAGAAGCTCAAATTGTAAGTACTATATTAAAACTAAAATAAAAAAGATTATATAAGCCGCTATGTTTAAAATAAATATAAAAAAGATCTTATAAACAGCTTTACCTAAAATTAAAAACGATCTTATAAGCCGCTATGCTTAAAATTTACTTTAAAATCAATCTTATAACGCTATGCTAAAAATTAATTAAAAACACATTAAAAGCCGTTATGCATAATTTTATGTTAACGCCGTTATGCTTCTCGGTTAAACAGTTGTACTATCGGCTTCAGAATAGCATATACATTTTCAAACTCAAAACCCTTTTTTTAAACCCTTAAACACCCCCTTAACATAAGCCAATAAGTTTAATATATTAAAAAATAAAAAGCATTGATCTTATAAATGTTTTTGCCAATTCTTGTTAAAATCTGATATCTATTAAAAAAAAGCAATTATTTCAGAACAACACCACAGAACTGGTTACGCCACCACCTCTTCCAAGTGTTTTTCCTTATTATTATTTTTTGTTCCTTAGTGAAGTAAGTAATTGTAGGCGTTTTAAAAATTGCCACTCCTATCTTGTTAAAGCAGGGTGTTTTTATAACTTCGGTAGGTAAACGAACATGTATATGCTATTCTAAAGCCGACTGTACACAAAAAGTTTCTCTCTAAAGATTAAATATTTATAGTCGTAGATGACAGTGAGCGAAGTAAAAGTGAACCTGAATATAATTTAATGGAGTGGAAGAAACTTTACAAGTTTCCGAAACCAAAACTTTTTTTGACCTCTTAGGTCAAGATCCTATCGAGCATAATAAGAACGAAATATTGCTTCAAGAAGAAATTAATAATAGATGGAAAAAATACCTAATACGAGGTCTTACAAAAGACCAAAGAGAAAGTATTCTAAACATCAACCCAACTCGAAGAAGAAAACATTCAACAATCAAACACACAAACAAAGTATCCCAGCTACCAGCACCAACGCAAGCTCTATAATCAACGGAAATAATACAGGTAAACCTTGTGGGTGGACGGCTAAAGGATTTTTAATGGGAATGGGGTAATATTACTCTTAATAAAAAAAAGTTTAAATTGGATTAAATATAAAAATCTCTTTTGACCAATTACCTAATCAAAAACTAAAGCCCAAAGTAAATATTCCTAAATCAATGCAAAATAAGTATAAAAAAGCAATTAATGAACTATTAGAGAAATATGTTATCTTAGATTAAAAGGTAAATTTATATATAGCAATCTTTTAAGACAAAAGGCCAGCAGAGATTAAAGATTTATTTTAAATCTTAAAAACATAAATAAATTTATTAGTTTTAGTGTTATTTGTTGCTTTCAGTATGGTTTTAAATTTAAAATATTTGAAATAGACAGAGCAGGTAAAATTCTAAACTTTTTTAATTATATTTGTCAGCTTTTTTTTTCTCGAAACCTTCAATTATATTTAATACCTAAAACGTTGCTATTACGCTCTATCGGCCCAGGTTGGCACCTGCTGTACCTAAAATCATATTAAATTACATAAATTTAATACCTAAATATTTAAAATCCGGCCCTTAAGACTATCCATGTTTATTAATAAGCTCTTTCCTACACAAAAGGATTAAAGCAAGTAGGTTAAAAGCGGTCAACCATTCTTCTTGAAAATCACTACACTTGAAATTTTTTTTTAAATATCCTTGTTCATTTTATATGTATATCCTTGAGTTTAGATCCATTGTCCTTCCGGTTTGTGATGCGATTTTTTTTGTTAGATTCACCGATTACGATTATATATTTTTTTGCTTTGGATGTTAGGAGGGCCATGTCATGTGCTGTTTTGCTAGTGCCGAGATTGGTTTGCAGAATTTTTAACTTTTGTTTTGGTTTTGTAGTTACAAGCGGTTTGGAATCGGTTATGTCTGTTTGGTCTTCGTTTATAGTTGCTTGGCTTTCGAATTTATTTTCTGATGTTTCCCATATCGTAGTGTCCTTTGTTTGCCCTGCGTGCTTTTTGTAGGTCATATTTAATTGTATTAGTTTTATCTCTTTGATATAAAGGACATGAATCCTCTCCAACAATGCAGATATGGGACCTGTCAGGATTTTTCATTTTTTTAATAAAAAAAAATCATTATAAACAAATAAGAAAACATTCGTAATTTTTTAACTGCGGAATCTTGTTAACTGTGTAAATAAGAATAGGCTACCAGAGAAAAACATTTTACGTACATTATTTAAACTATAATAACAGATTTTATTTTAGGTTAGACAAGAAAATAATTAGTTAGTTAACAATTGAATAATAATTGAAATATTAGAGCTGCAACTCGTGAAATTTTTTCCTCTTTTAGTACCTTTTTTATATAGTCGCTATATTTAATACTTTAAAAGTTATTGCCAAAAAACGAACACCATCTTTTATTGTTTTCTTTTTTGTTTAATAATAATTAAAATTTTTAATGCAGAATAATTTTAAAAAATTCCTTATTAATTAATTAATATTTATTTTTAAATTCAATCTTTTTTTTGCGGAAACTCATTTCTCGACTACACCAAAATAATTTATTTGGTTTTTTTTAGTCTGTGGCGGTCCAAATATTATGTTACTATAGTTTTGATAAAAACTGTCAGTAGTTTTAGTTTTGATTAATTGGTTTTGTCAAAAATAAATAAAAAAACCTTAAAAGTTTCATAAAAAACGTATTTATTTGTAGTTAATACTACAATTTGGTAACCCCGAGGTTAAATTGAGTAAGATGTACTTGCAACAACTTAGCAAAAGACAAGTTATGCAAATTTTAAGATGTTTTGGATTAAGTAATGTAGGAACTTTGGAAGATCCTAAGCTTATATTAGAAGAAACGATTAGAAAGAATTATTCTCATGTTACCAATATAAATGATTTTGATTTTTCCAATTTACTTACCCAAAATGAAGAGTTAAATGATATTAATTGCCAAGATGAATGTCAAAAAAACAATATTTTATTAAGTTGGCCTTTTCGGCTCTTACTTTAACAGATATAACAACTCTCCGCCACTTAAAGATTCATTCGTAAAACGGGTTTTCTTATCCTAGTAGAGCGTCTAAGGGATTCACTTACGTTGACCTTTGGAGAACAACCTGGTGTAGACACGTTATTTTCATTCGTAGATGTTATAGGACTTTGTAGAATAGAATTTTTATTTTCATCGCTACCCAGACTCAACGATAACTCTCTTGGTTGATTCCTTACCACGTTACTATTAACATTCCCTGTAGTCGGTAGAGAAGGTGGTACGCTTTCAACATTTTCTGTTAGACCCTTATTATTCTGTGAAAAAAGGTTATCATAATAATGTTTTGATGAATTTTGTTGCCTTTCTGTTTCACATCTTCTTAATTGGTCAACATGTCGTTTGATGACATATCCATGATCTAGTTCTACCAGATAATGAATTTTTCCCAAACGTTCTACAATAGTGCCAAATTTCCATAAATCAGATCCCACGTAATTTCTAGACTGTACTCTCTCACCAATATTAAAAAATTTATTACTTCTTGTCGTATCTTTATCTTGATTTCTCACTTTTGGTAGTATCAAGTCCAGAGTGGTTTTAATTTTTCTTCCAAGATGCATTTCAGCAGGAGTTTTTCCATTTTCTAAAGGTGTGGTTCGATATTTATATAGCAATTGATACATCTTATCCTGTATAGTGCCACTTTCTTTCTTCATACACTTAAGTTTTTGTTTAACGGTTTGAACTGCTCTCTCAGCGGATCCATTGGTAGCTGGATGATTTGGAGCTATTACCTTATGCTGTATTCCTAGTTGCGAGCAGTATAGTTCAAACTCATTTGATTTAAAAATTTGAGCATTATCACTGACAATATTATCAGGAATTCCATTTCTCGAAAAAATTTCATTTAGAAATGTTATGGTACTTTTCGAAGTGGGACATTTTTGTGTAACTTTTACTTCTATCCATTTTGTTAAGGCATCTATTACAATAAAAAAGTGATGACCTTGGAAAGGTCCAGCATAATCTACATGGATTCTTTCCCAAGGAGTTTTAGGGATTTCCCACGTATGAAGTGGTACCTTTGTGGGATTTTTCTTTACCTCGCAACAAGGTAGACAACTCTTTACCATTCCTTCAATATCTCGATCAATGCCATCCCAGTAGCAATAAGATCTTGCAATCATTTTCATCTTAGTTATGCCACAATGTGTTGAATGTAATTCTCTCAGAAGCGATGGTTGTAAAATTTCTGGTATTACTACACGATTTCCTCTCATTATAATTCCATTATGTAAACTGTAATCTGTGGACAGTATTTCCCCGTTTAATAATTGCTGTTTCATGTGACCAAGTTTGGGACAGGCATCTGTTGCCTTTTTAATTTGTTCTGCGGTAATTGGAGTATATTGGGTAAGGTTGGCTATCAATTCTTCATTAGTTAAGTAATCGTCAGATTTAAATTCAAAGTTTATTTGATTTAGTTGTAGCGGATGACGAGACAAATAATCAACATTCCCGTGAGAATTTGAGGAACGTTGACGAATTTTGTAATCAAATCCGCTTAAAAAATGAGCATATCTTAAAAGTCTGGCTGTTGCTATAGTTGGTAAAGCTTTGTCTGGAGCAAAAATGCGTTCTATGGGTTTATTGTCTACAATCAAAGTAAATGGTCTTCCATATAAAAATTGTATTAGTTTTTGAAACTCCAATATACAGCTGTAGCCTCTTTGTCAAGTTGACTATATCCCTTTTCTGCATTAGTTAGTGATCTTGAAATAAACGCGATAGGATGCTCTTGACCATCGATCAAATGTGACATTACGGCTGATAGGCCATATGGGCTGGCATCAGTTGCTAATATCAATGGCTTGAATGGGTCGAACGATGTCAACACACGATCGCTAGCTATTTCTGTTTTTATTGCTTGAAAGGCATTTTCACAGGCTTTGGACCAATAAAACTTGACTTCTTTTAAAAGATGATGTAAGGGGTGCATAAGTTGTGCTGCATCGGGAATAAATTTTATATAATAATTGGTAAGGCCTAAAAATGATCGTAGTTCATCTAAACTTTTAGGCCTGTTTGCTTTCAACACTGCTTGAACTTTGTCATCTGATTTTTGAAGTCCACGTTCAGAAATGATATGTCCTAGATATTTAACCTTCCGCGTAAATAGTTTACATTTATTTTTATTTAGATGTATATTATATTTTTGAAGTTTTTGCAGGCACAACTCTAGTCTTCTTTTACACTCTTCCTTTGTGGCCCCTTGGACGATAACATCGTCAAAATACGTAGCCACTCCAGGAAGATCTTGAATGATTTGATCGAAAATACGATGAAATTCATTAGGAGCATTCTTTAGTCCAAAAAATAAGCGTTTTACAGCGTATGTACCTCTATGCGTAGATATAGCAGAAATTTTAGAACTACTCTCATCCACATTGATGTGAAGGTATGCCTTGTATAAATCCAAAGTACAAAAGAAATTTCCATGTTTTAATTTAGAAAAGATATCTCCAATTTTAGGAATTGGATATCTGGTATCATGTAGATAAGGATTTACAGTTACTTTATAATCTGCACAAATCCGAACTCCACCGTCTGGTTTTGGAATTACCACTAGTGGTGTTCCCCATTCGCAAATATCAAGTTTTTGTATTATTCCTTGAGCTTCTAGAGAATCAAGTTCTTCATTTACCTTAGGTAGTAAGGCATAGGGTACAGGACGTGGTTTCATGAATATAGGCTTTGTATTCTCCTTTAATATTAATGATGTTTTATAATCTGGAATTTCTCCTATGGTTTGTTCAAAAATGCTGGCGTACTTTTCAAAAATGTCTTCGTTTATGTTAATTACTTTCACCTCTTTTTGTTCTCTTTGATCGTCTAGATCATTTAGATCAATTTTTAAATGTCGAATCCACGATCGGCCCAAGATCGGTGAATATTTTTCTGGAACAATATAGAGTATCTCAGAACTTTTACATGATCCATATTCTACAGGAACTTTTACTTTCCCCAAAGGTTCAAAAATTTCACCTGTATAGGATCTAAATTTAACATGAGGTGGATCTAGTGTTTCACGAACTCCAAGCTTCATAAATTTATTTTCTGGTAACAAAGTAACTGGGCTTCCTGAATCTACTTCAAATTCTTGTAAAGTTTTATGAATTTTAACAGTTATATAAAATTTATGGCTATCTAGGGAATGTAGAATCAACTATATTTGACAATCAATTTTTATGACAATTCACAAATGTCAAAAAAACAATATTTTATTAAGTTGGCCTTTTCGGCTCTTACTTTAACAGATATAACAATGAACAACAAAATACAAGGTTTCAAGAACTTAATAAGCGTGTAAATCAACTAGAACAACTGTCCCTTAACATACTTCAAAAAATTGAAGAAAATAACAAACAACTACAGAAATTTAATACTTACACATCAAGAATCCAAAAATCTTTCCAACAATTTATCGATTCGAAATATTGAAGGTTTAAACTTAATACCTGGTGAAAATATATCCTCTTTGTCTGAAAATATTCAGCTTCAATCTGCTTTAAATGCAAAATTCTCGTCTATTCCATTACCTTCAAACTCAACATATAATTTTGAAGATCAACAACGGAAATCCAATGTAGTTAACCTACCTCAATTTTGGAAAAGTGAACCAGAGCTTTGGTTTAACTTAGTTGAAACCATTTTTGAAGTCAACAATATAACCTTTTGCAAAATAAAATTTAGCAAATAAATAACTTTGTTAAATTTTGAAATTTTAAAAGAGAATGCAAACCTACTTTCTCTGGAACCAACTGATGACAATTATATGCAGCTGAAAATGCAACTGATTAAGATATATCAGATTTCAGACCAAGAAAAATTGTGGAGGCTTTTCTCTGAATGTGAGTTGGGAGACCGAAAACCTAGTCAATTATACCATGAAATGAAAAACTTATCATCAGGTCAGATTTCAAATAGATACTTAACACTAGTATGACTTCAAAAACTTCCTACTATGATAGAGCCCATTATTCAAGCTTTCCTGAATAAACTTTCAGAGTCAGAACTATTGGATATGGCAGATAACATGGTCAGATCAAATCGAAATGGTGATATATCCGAAATTAAGCAGAATAAGATATCAGCTGAAGATAAATTGGAAAATTTGTGTCTGTTAGTAATTATAATTTTAAATACAAAAATGACTTTTTCCTTCTCACCAAATTTTATTTTATAAATGCATTTATTTTTTGGATGATTTTAATTACTTTGCAGGAAGTTTCGTTAACAAAATTAAGAAAAGAACTATATTATTAAAATTCTATATACGTTTTAATGATTCGTCTATTCAAAAAGAGCGGTCGGAGCGTGTTTTGTTGATTGTATTACCGGCCAGTTGACGATAAATTTCGATCTAATTAAAAGTTAACCAAGCTCTCAGTGCAAAACGTAACGCAAAACTACAGTTACAATCAGGACCGGACCATCGCCCTTAGTTGTAAACCTATCGAAACTATTAACATACTAAATGACTTGGTTATCTTTACTGCAAGTACAATAGAACCGGGTTATTGATTAATAGAATAAAGTAAAGTGCAGCAGACACACACATTTGACTGAAATTAAATAAAAAAATATTAGAAAAGAGTATCATGTTTTGACACAACGAATCTGTTGGACCCTGTACCATGTAACCAATTATACATTAAAGCATATAATATTGCCCTGCTGTTAGTATCTAACCTCATATTTTACTTCTTATTTAATTAATCTTACAACACAAGTTCTTCTTTTTTTTGGGCTGTACCCTCGGGAACAAAAGACGTCTTTGAATAAATGCATTTTTTTTTACTTCACCGAAAACATACATTGTTTTCGGTTCCACTTTTAATACTTTTTTTGTAACTATTCCTCCTAGCTTAATTTTAAAATGAAGCCATGAAAACAAAACATGAAAATTATAATTCAAAGTTTAAAACCAGTATCTAGATGAAAAATTATAATAAAATAAATAATCCATATGCAAATTGCTAGACTCATGTGAAATTTGTTTTTGGCCAGGCCGATCCTATACAAAATCCCTCAAGTCATCATCCACCGCTGGAGTTCACTTTCTAGTTACATAACATGAATAAAAAGTTTAGTACAAGCCAAATATAAATGTAAATATTTTAAAACTTACTTAAATTTCGTGTATACACAAGTTATGATTAATAGAAGCAGAGTTTTTTCCACCATATTACTTTCAAATAGTTAGGCAATTATTATTATTTGGCATACTTACCTAGTCAAATAGCAAAGGATTATGTTCTAATCAATGAAATTTTTTTGTTAAGCCATAAGATGATGCCAATGACAACCCATGTGTCTATTATTGCTAATTATTATTATCAGTTTCCTTATTTATAAAAGTTTTATTATAATTAAAAAAAAAGAAATACCGACAGAAATAAACTCAAGTCACTTATAGCTCAAACAACGTGTAACTACTGTTACATATTGGAATAATATTATAATGACAGCATCTTAGGAGTCAGGTCGCACTTGACTCATGATTTTGTGAAAGATGTCATCAGTACTTATTTTTGAATCATAAAATAAGCATCTCATTTATTAAAAATAATTATAAACAAACATCAAATGAAACATGGTGTCAGGTCGGAAGAACCAAGTTAAGCAATAATTGTTAAGAAGAAGATAATCTTTGTCTGTTTTGCCTTAAAAAGTGAACATGGAAACCTCCAGATGTGCTGGTTTTTGATCAGAACATAAGCAAAAACTACGAGAAGTTTAAACAAAAATTTGATATATACCTAAAAGCCTCTAATTTGGAATCTGAGGATGATGAACGTAAGATCGCTATGTTTTTAAATGTAGCTGGTGAAGAAGCTATTGATGTGTTTAATACTTTCAATTTAACAAGCGCAGAAAAGAAAAAATATGCCATTGTGGTTGAGGTTTTTGACAAGTATTGTAAGCCCAGAAGCAATGAGATTTTTCACAGGTTTGTTTCTTTCCAGAAGTCAACAGGAAGGGGAAAGTTTTGATAATTTTGTTAAAGATTTAAAAATTCTAGTTAAGCCGTGCACTTTTGGAAATCAAGAAGAGTCTTTGATAAGATATCGAATAGTATTGGGAATAAACGATACTAGGCTTCAAGAGAAATTGTTATCCACAGATAATCTTAAACTTCTTACAGCTGAAAATATGTGTAGAGCGGCTGAAGCCTTTAAGATACAATTACAAAGCTTGCAAGGTCAGGAAGTTAATGTAGTGAGTAGAGATGGGACGTCACGAAGAAACTACAGTACTAAATGTGATGATAAAAATAAAATTCAAGCATTATCTAAGATGTTTGACTGTTTAAAGTGTGGATACCGTCACGATTATGGGAATTGTTATGCTTATGGTAAACCTTGCAGTTACTGTAAGAAATTTTAAGATTGGTTGTAAGAAAATGAAAAACATAGAAAATATGAATCAAAATAAGGGGTGGGGGACTAAGAAAGTAACATATAGTAATAGCAAGAAAAGGTTTGTTAATGAGTTGGAAGAAAACGAAGTGGAATCTGAAGAAGAAGTATTTATTGACCCTTTAGGGTTTGAGGTATCAAATAATAATGTAATAAATAATGATATAAAGATTAATAGCATTGATAAAGATAAAAGTAGAGTTTGGCTTAAAAAATTAAGAGTTTATAATAAAACTATAGAATTCAAACTGGTGCTGAATGCAATGTTTTGCCATTTAAGTTTGTAAAATTGTTAAAAATGGAACATAATTTAACAAAATGCCCTGTACATATTGTAGGGTTTGTTAAAAAAAATATAAATGTTTTAGGTAGTGTTATAATACAAGTAACAACCTTGTACAATGAGAAGAAGTATAGAATAAGTTGTTTGAGGGTACAGGCAAAGTACCTTTTGAATATAAAATAACCTTAAAGAGTGAGTAAATTCCAGCAAACAGTACATGTAGGCGATTCCCTGATGTTATAAAAGGTAAACTTAAACAAACTTTGGATAATTTAGAAAATAAAGGAATAATTGCTAAGGTTGATGGTCCCACTGAATGGGTTAACAATATTGTAGTGGTGGAAAAACCTAATGGGAGTATTCGCTTGTGTTTAGACCCATCACAACTTAACAAATACATATGTCTTGAGAATTATCAGATTTCCACCATAGAAGATATTGCTCTTAAATTGCAGGGTAAAAAGTTGTTCTCGGTACTAGATATGAGGGAAGGTTTTTATCATATACCGTTAGACAAGGACAGTAGTGATTTATGTACGTTCATAACCCCTTTTTCTAAGTATACATTTTTAAGACTTCCATTTGGTGTATCTTGTAGCCCCGAATTTTTTCAGAAAACAAATGAAAAAATATTCGAAGGATTGGCAGTTGGCATATATTTTGACGATCTAATAGTAGCAGGGGTTAATGAGGTCGAACATGATACTCTAATGAAGGCTGTCCTGGAAAGAGCTAAAAAATTTAATGTTTGTTTTAACCCTGACAAATTACAATATAAAGTTAGACAGGTGAATTATTTGGGACAAGTGTTCGACGGTGACGGTGTTAAACCTGATCCTTCCTATATTCAGGCTATAATGGCCTTAGATTGCAGAAAATAAAAAACAGTTACAAAGAGTGCTTGGTATGACTAATTATCTAATAAAATATATTCCTAATTTATCTAGTTTGGCTTCACCTATCCGTAATTTAATAAAAAGCAATACTGAGTATGTTTGAACTCCAGATCACACAAGAGTCTTTGAAAATTTAAAGTCTGTAATTGCTTCGTTGCCTAAATTAAAAATTTTTAATCCCAATTTAGCTATAACGTTGCTATGTGATGCTAGTCAAGGTGGGTTGGGGGCATGCTTAATGCAGAATGGGTGCCCTGTTACATTTTGTTCGAGGAGGTTGTCGGAGGCTGAAGAACGTTACGCACAAATAGAAAAGGAATTTCTAGCTGTTTATTTTGCGTTAACACGGTTTCATCAATTTGTATATGGGCGCTTTGTAACAGTTCAGTCGGACCATAAACCATTGGTTTCAAATCACTTAAAAGATTTTCATAAACTTACATCTAGATTGCAACGTTTTAAACTTATTTTTAAAAGTATTAAAATATAAATTTTGAATTGAATATCTGCCGGGATCAAAGATGTATATTGCCGATTTGTTGTCACGTTGTTTTATAAAAGATAAAGTTATTGATGATCCGGAAATGTGTGAAATTGTACATTGTAGATAGATAGATAGATAGATAGATAGATTTATTGTATATAAGTATAACACTTTTTACAAGAGTTCGGTACAGTATTTAGCGTTAAATACATACACATATACATGTACATATGTATATATCCATATACGCACATACACTTACATATTATCAATATATACAACTAGTCAACTACACATAAAGATGCAGAAATAAAACAACCGCTAAACGTGAACGTTAACTCACTCGTGTGTTTATATATTCACAAATCCATATATAAATACTCCTACGTACATGCTATTCACACAGCGCGAAGGATCGTAATTTTAAGATGCTTATAATAATATGAGCCAAAATGGAGAGCTGAGGGAAATTTGTGACATTCGCATTTAAAAAACTTATCAGATCTTTGACATTTCTGACATTATTAAAAAAAAACTATTCTCTCTAAGACAATTGTAGAACGGACAATCGAACAAGAGATGTTGTAAGGTCTCTAAGCTACACATATTACAGATAGTACAAGTTTGTCGACAGTCAATTGTATAGTAATTTCCTTTAAAAGCAAATGTTAGTATTACTGTACCACAAGTTCTAAGTTGAGCAATTATTCTTGTTAAATAAATAGCCACAGGTCTATGTAAATAATCAGAGTGCCTTTCACTTATAATTAAACACAGATATAATAAACAAAAATTAGAGATATTTTTTCTATTCAAGTCATCTTCTTGGAGACTCTGCTTGAATATTTCCAGAATTTGCCGATCCAACTGCCCTAAGTAGGTGTTCAGAAATTTTTGCCAGAGATTCTCACATCTCGCAGATTTAAACAAATCTCTTACTTGGTTAACCCAGTTATATTTACTGTCTTCAGAGCTTAGTTGCACTAGGCGTGTGAAGCAAATTTTAGAAAGTCTTGTAAAATCCATTAATTTAATTTTATTAATCCAAGACATTGCATTTTTTAAAATAGTAAATGATAAGTGAAAAGATCCTGTCTCTAACCGCACTATGAAGTCTGGCGTGTTGGTTGGCAGAGTTAAAAGTCTTTTAAAAAAGTTCAGCTGAACGCGCTCAATAACTTCAGTATATCGCAATCCCCATATACCAACTCCATAGGAGAGAGAGGATAAAATTATGGATTCATACAATTTAATTCGAGAGGACCAATTATTCATTTTAGAACGGCACATAATGTTCATTACGGCCCCAATTGCTCGACAAACTTTTATTTTTGTACTTTTGGCCATGTTGCAAAATAAGGATGTTGACGAAAAATCGACCCCTAGGTAAGTATACTGCTTCACAGTTTCCAAGCAACAATTATTGTAATAAAATGAATTTTTTATAATTGTGCCAAAAACCACCTCTCGCAAACACCATCACCTTTGTTTTGGTTGTGTTAACTGTAAGTTTATTATTAGAATAGTATCTTTCAAGTACTCCTAGTTTGCGTTGAATGTCGATATGTGAATCACCAAGAATAACAATATCGTCGGCATACTGCAGAGTCAAAACATCATATTTGCCATCAATATTTATTCCTCTTAGGTTTTTTTGAACGAAAATGGTCTTCTAAATCGGAGATAAATATAGAGAAGAGTAGAGGGCTTAATGATTCTCCTTGCAGGACTCCTTCAGAAATTGGATAACTTTTGCTAAATGTATCGTTTCGTTTAATTGCAAATGCTGCATTGTCATACAAACTTTTTAAAATCCTAATATATTTGGCGCTCATACCCTGTTCATATAGCTTTTGCCAAAGTAATCTATGATTAACACTGTCAAATGCTCTACGAAAGTCGACAAATACAGCAAATACTTTCCGGCGACGTAACCTAAGTGTGATTTGCAAAACAGATGTTAAAATAAATATGTTATCCAAACATCCTCTGTTTTTTCCTAAATCCATATTGAGTTTCTGGTAGGATAGAGTTCATACTACACCAATTAGTCAAACGGTTTAGCAAAATCAGTGTAAAAACCTTAACACTACAGTTTATTGTACATTGTATTGAAGTTGACTTACCAATTTCGGAAAAAAGGTTAAAAGAAATTTCAATAGAGACTGAAAATGATACAAATTTAAAGAAAATTAAAGAGTACTGTAATGAAGGTTGGCCTGAGTCAAATAAAATTACTGATAACGAGTTAAAACAATATTATAAATTACGTAATGATATATATACCAAAAATGGTATTATCTTTTTTAATGATAGAGTTGTAATTCCTGTTAATATGAGACTAACTATTTTAAATCAACTGCACAAAGCTCATTTTGGAATGGAAAAAACTAAGTCTCGGGCTCGCAAAATAGTATTTTGGCCCGGACTTTCGTCATGTAGGGTGTGTGAAAAATTTTCGCCTAAAAATGTTAAAGAATCTTTAATACCGCATCCTGTTGCGGAGTTTCCATTTCAAAATGTAGCGCCAGATATTTTACAATTTGGTTCTGAGTCATGGCTGGTAGTTGGCGATTTCTATAGTAACTGGTTAGAATTAAAACTTTTAAAAAATAAGACGATTCTCGAGGTCATTAAGCATTTACAAGATATTTTTTCTACATTTGGCTATCCACAAAAGTTTGTTTGTGATAATGTTCCATATAATAGCTACAAATTTCATGAATTTTGTAATAAATATGACATAGAACCTGCATTTTCGAGTCCCAGATATCCTAAATCTAATGGTTTTGCTGAGAAAATGGTTCATATTGCAAAGCAATTGTTAAGAAAGTGTGATGAAATTGGTGAGAACCTTAATGACTGTTTGCTTGAATATAGAGTGACACCCATTTGTGTTTTAAACGTTTCTCGCTTATTAGTAGACTCTTAAGAACTCCGATTATAATAAAGAAATCTTTGTTAAAACCCCATGTAACCAACGTGAGAAATAAAAGAATTGAAAAGCAACAATTAGTTTAAAATCATTATAATAAATCAGCTAAATTAAGAAAGGACTTTGTAAAGGGAAAAAATATAATCATTAGGAAGGACAAGCATTGGGTTCCTGGTCAAGTTGTTGACGTTGACAAACATCCAAGATCGTATTTAGTAAAAGAGGATGGCACTATTACTAGACGCAATTCGTCGTTTCTAAAAACTTCAAAAAATCAAATGCAACCCTCTATAACTTTAGATGCTGATATGGAGAATATTAGTGAAGGCCCTAGTGTTAGTAGAGAGATTCCAGGTGAAGATCTTGTATGTCCGTCAACTAATTTAACAGAACCCCCAAAATATAGTTCATATGGTAGGTTAATTAGGAAACCAGTTAAATTTAAAGATTATGAACTTTAATGTGCTATGCTGTAATTTTTAGCTAAGTGCTTAGGAAGTGTTAAGAAAAATTGTTTTTTTTTATTTTTAACAGAGGGGAGATGTTACATATTGTAATAATATTATAATGACAGCATCTTAGGAGTCAGGTCGCACTTGACTTATGATTTTGTGAAAGATGTCATCAGTACTTATTTTTGAATAAAGTGAATTATAAAATAAGCATCTCATTTATTAAAAATAATTATAAACAAACATCAAATGAAACAACTACCTTCATCTATGCTTATCTGAAGATATCTAACATATACTAAAATACAACTTTGACAAAAACTCAGCTGCGACCTTATCTAGGTAAAAATACAATCTTTGTAGGTTTAGAGCACACCTTGTCAAGATTCTTGTTTATTCAATATTATTTTGATATGTGACAATAATCGTATTATTTTTGAGTGCTCCAAAAAGTAAGGGTTAGTACAATAAATTTGACTAATTAAATGTTACCAACGATACTGCATTAAATAAATACCTTTAACAATTCTCAGATTTTAGTAGTAACCAATGGAATGTTGATAAAGGGACTGTATTCAATAAACTAACGTTAAGTAAGATAGCGCTTTTTGGTATGCTGCTAGAGCCGTTACATCTCTGGGCTTTGCTAGTTTTAGGATGCTGTTTTACAGTATGAAAGATAATAAGTATAAGGGTATTTGTAAATACCACCAACGATTGTGGTCATTGTGGTGGTTGCTGAACGAATTTGTGTTTTTTAATATCACGGGTGCATTGTAGAACTGGAAAGTGGAAACCGCTATTCGTATCTGGAGACTAACAATTTGGTAGGACGAAATGACTATTTCTCGTTCCGGATGATTATAATTACTTTACTAATTGCACTTCGTTTGACGCAAAATGGCACTGGAGTTGATTTAGTTCCATACAATCGTTGTTCAAGCCGTTGATATTACTTTTTTGGACGCGTCGTATTACCGTTAAGAATAATTATCACATATAATATCAGAATAGCTTAAATTATTTCCGGAAATTTTTTTTGAGGGCAGGCTTCACGACTCGGGATATTTTTCTTGATATATTTTTTCCCGAAAGAAAATTTTTTGGAATAATTTAAGCTTGAGTGGTATTCGTTAAGAAAATTTCAGACCATAATTTGGAAAAAAAATATTAATCCAGTCTGACATCTGTTACAAAGCTTAATAATTACTAGTTTAAACGTATGTACCATAGAAAAATATGATATATTTTTATTTGTCTACGACCTGTACGTTGATGTTTCAGCGTCCTCTACGGTTTTAGCTGTCAAAAAATTTCCACTTAAATATCGTGGCGCCACGAAAACGTTTCCGGAAATTTTTTAAGTTGCCTGGGTAATTAGACAAAATTAAGGCATCTTATTGGTTAAAAAGTAGAGGTGTGAAATTTTCACGTTTATTTTGTATATACGAGGCAAATTTAATAATAATAATGTTTCAATACAAGAAATAAATTTCAATAAGGTGCAGTCAATAAAAAAACTGAAAAAGTGGAAAATTGTTTCCACCTGCACCCAGGGTAAGGAAATTTAACAGTTTCTATACCACCGTTTTCTATCAAAAAAACAACTACTTTCTGGGCTATATGCCCCAACGGACATTGAATTACATTCCAATAGAAAACGTGATGGCGACCGACTTCGTCGATACTTGCAACCATCTCTATCGATTTGCAAATTAACAGAAAGAACCTACTCGTAGACCGGTTTCGACATTATTGTGTCTCATCAGTACGAGGTAAGTAGTTCTTCTCATCCCGCAGATCAGGATGCAGAATGATTCTTTTACGCCAATACATAAACCGTGAACCGTGCACCCTGGGTGCAGGTGGAAACAATTTTCCACCTTTTCAGTTTTTTTATAATAATGTTTATTTGAACAAAGAAAATTTTTACAATAATTAAAATACAAAGGTAAATATACAAAAGTGAATTAATATACCCCGCTGGTGCATTGAATATATACCTGTGCGCGGGGGTCTATTTCATGAAAGTGTGCGTGAGCTATTATTCATATTAAAAAGTTGCTATACCATACAACAAAAAGAAAACAAAAATGTAAGATACAAATACTAATAGAATAGAATAATAATAGAACAATAGAACATTAATAGAACATTATAAGGATACACAGAATGCAAAATTTTCGTATCTTATAAATTATATAGACAAGAGACAAAAACTAACGTGGATAAAAGATCATTTTTAATAGTGTATTTTTCGTAAATTGCATAGTAATTATTTAGTAATAATTTAAATTTAATAGTAATAATTTAAACCAATTGTTATTAAAAATACATCTTCCATTTTCAGAAATACAGTTTCTAATAGTACGTTTATATCGCTAAAAATTCTGTATATTTCTAACAACGTCCGGCAGCATATTATGTAATCTTGGGCCGAAATAATTTGAGCAGCGTTGACCAATTGTTTTGGTACTTATTGGTACAGAAGAAATTATTCTTCTCGTACAATAGCTGTGTTTTGTGGAAGCAATATCTATTTTGCTCTTAAAAACGTTTTAAAAAATATTTTGGCGACACAGCTGTCAAATATTAAAAAGTTTATCCTAGATTTTCTATATATAATTTTTATTAACCATTTCTGAATTGTATTCAGGCTTTTTAAGTGACAGTCTGCAACGCCGCCCTATCCAATGTTTCCATAGGTAAGATGCGATTGTACGAGAGAAAAGTATACTGTTTTCAGCTGTTTTTGTTCAAGAAATCAAGTAAGTAATTGAATTTATAAAGTAATCCCCTAAACTTATTAATAATATTTTTAATTTGCAGATCCCACTTTAGGTATCAGTCTATAATAATACCCAAATACTTATTATCGTCTATATTTAAAGGACCAAAATCAGGTAAATTATTTATATACGAAGTAAATGGTAAGTATTTAGTATCAGCTTATTTATTTGGAACCATTTTTTAACCAATTTAAAATCTTCTTCAATCACTGTTTTTAACATATTCCAGTTTTCTGACGTATACGTTATTACCATGTCATCGGCCAAACTAATAATATTTCCCCTTGAGTTTAATTTCATTAAGCTATTTATATACAGAGTGAATAGAAGAGGTCAAAGTACTGTTCCTTGCGAAACCCCATAAGTAATTGCTCTTGGACCACTACGTACTCCATTTATTTCCACGTATTGTTTTCTGTTACCAAGGTAACTTTTTATACATTTTCCCGCGCATGCCATAGCATTTTATTTTCTTAAGTAGTCGCTTACAACACACTCTATCGACGGCTTTAGAAAGATCGACAAAGATGCCTATAATAGGTGTTTTTGAATCTAAGGCATCGTATAATTTTGAAGTTAACGCGTGTATTGTATCCTCTGTCGACCATTTTTCTCTAAAATCATACTGGTTATCAGATAAGATATTAAATTTGTTTAAAAACTTAGTTATTTTTATATTAAGGACTTTTTCATAAATTTTTAAAAATACAGAATGTAAAGATATAGGATAATAATTCGAGTTTTATCGCCGCTTTTGTGTTTGATTATGTCAATTTTTAAATAATCTGAAAACTATTCGTCATTGAAACTTTTGTTTATAAGGTGAATAAGGGGTTGAATAATTTTGGTTTTTATTTTCATTGCAGTTTCCGTTCTTATGTTGTCCCACCCTGGTGATTTTTTATTTTTGACCGTATTTATGATTCACATTATTTCATCTTTATTTGTATTGGTTAAATACATTTTATTTTCCACAATGTCTATATGTTCTTCAAAATCAACTGGCAGTACTTCTTTATCTGCGTAATTTTGCTCCAGGTCACTATAGTAATCATTGAATTTATTTGCAATTTCATGATTATCTGAAAGTTTCTGCCCGCTTTCTATTATTAATTTTTCAATATTTGTTTTTGGTTTTCTCGTACCACAAACATTATTGATGCATTCCTGTAAAGCTGTAGATGAATTTTTGTTTTTATCTGTTTAACTGTTCACATAATTTCAATGAGATATTTTTATTAAAGATTTAATTTTTTTTTATACTTATTATACCCAGAATTAATACTGTTATTTTCAGGATTTTTTAACATAAGTACATACAAATTATTTTTTTCTATGATTGATGTGACCAGAACGCTAGTAATCCAAGGTTTTCTTACGGTTTGATTATTATTCTTTATTTTAACTAGTTTTGTATTTTTAGATATATAATAATTTAGCTTATTTATGAATGCCTCAAAACATTCAGTTACATTGTTTGAACAGTATATATCTTCCCACTTCTCGTTTTATAAATCTTTTTTTAGATTAGAATAATTAATATCTTTTCTTATTTAATCTTTTTTCAGTTTGATCTTCCAGCTTCATGTTAATAGCTAACACAATTGGTGAGTAATCTGTAATATCATTAGTGAAAATAAAACCTTCATGACCACGGGGGGGTGTTACTTATTTTTAGAAAGAAATTATCTAAGCCCATGTTTTGCTTGCAGTTCTTGTAATTTTATTTACATATGAAGTAAAATTGTATGAATTGAAGTAGTTTTTATATTTTTCAACATGTTCATCATTACTTAAAAGATTAATGTTCATATCTTCTACTATAATATGCATATATTGTTTCTTTGTTTTCTCTAAATATCTTGTAACTCTGTATTACATTCTTCATAGCTCAGAGCAGAATTTGGAGATCTGTAAAGTGGAGTTGAAATAGGTTTTTTAATGTTATATTTATTTCACCAATAAATTTCGTTTCAAATGTATAATTTAATGACAATTTCATATAAAGACAAACACAGCTATTCTCGGATATTAATTTATTAAAAATTCTATATTTCTCATTAATCCGTTCTAAATTAGATTTTGCTTCAGTTATCTGGCTTGGGGAATATCAAACTATCACTCAAGAGTTAGAGAAAGTTCAAAATATATTCTTAAGGTATCTTTACTTTAAGAAGTATCACATCAGACCCGATTACAACGTCGTTAGAACAGCACATTTAAGAACAGAGTTTAAAATATTCTCTCTTGAAACTAGACGCAGGATCACATGTACCTTATTTCTATACAAGATAATAAACAACCAAATATGCTCGTCTAATCTCTTAGCACTAGTACCATTTTGCGTTCCATCGCGTCCAATGCGGAACCCGAATATGTTCACTGTGCCTTATGCCACTATTACATCAAGGGCTCCCCTCTTGATCATGCTTCGTTTAGCTAATAACATTAACCATTTGAGTGAGATAGACTGGTATACAAAGTATGAAACATTTAAAAAAATAATCATTGAACAATTTTTAAATACATCCCTTTAAGTAAAACAGTGAGTGTTTAACATTCGGAGTCTCTGGTATTAGTATTAGCATTATATTATATTAATGTTATATATTATGCACGTAGAGTATTGTAATATTTTTATGATTTATTCTTGTAATTAGGCCAGTAGGCCTGTTAGGATAAATAAATAAATAAAAAATCATGCCGTCATTTCTATTTAATGTCCCATCATTGTATAAAATTTCATATCCATCTAATGAGAATATTTTTAACGAATCAAACAGCTGAAATGTTTCAGTCAGAACGATTATTTGAAACTCGAATTTAATACGTTTTAAAAATATACATAAATGATCAAAATTCTTATTTAAAGTATGTATATTAAGATGAATTATTTTAAACTTCTTTTGTATATTTTTTAAATGCAATGTATTCAAAACAGATGTATTTTCAAAAACCTTACTTTCCACTATTGTATGCTCATAGTTGATGGTGAATTATTTTAAACTTCTTTTGTATATTTTTTAAACGCAATGTACCTATTAAAAACAGATGTATTTTCAATAACATTACTGTCCACTATTGTATGCTCATAGTTTCGAATATATGCATTCATATTTTAAATAAAAACCGAATAAAAATACTATTAATGTAAACAGTTTATTAATTTTTACTTTTTGAGAATTTGAGGATCCAAAACGTGTTCTTGGTTTTTCTGTGGTACTCTTGGATATTTCTGCTGTCGGAGTGGTAACCGCCTAAGTCTGATTAGTAATTTTTTTTCTTCGTGTTTATCTCTAGTAGAAATTGTGGATTCTCGTTTCCTGTTGGAGTATCTGAAATGCTACGTATTGCCTTTCGATTTTTAGCTTCTTCAATTTCAAGTATATCTTCACCAGTAAGTTCTGTATTATCCACGATCAATTTTTCACCCTTAATGTTATACGTATTTGTCCAAGTTTTTATTTTTTTTAAATGTCTTTATAATATTATATTTACTTCTCGTTGAGCTGTTGTTATGTCGTGTGCTACTGCGATGTTAGTACCTTTTAGTTTTGAGCAGCTTTTTAAAATTTTAGCTTTACTAACTGTTGATAAAAATTCTACTTTAACAGGTGCTAGTGATGAATGGCCCAGACTGTATGTATTATTGATGTGATATACTTTTAAATTAAAGTTTAACTTATCGCAAATATGTTCGACTGATATTTCTGTTTAATACCAAATATTATTATGTTATTCTTTTTGCTTTGCCGTTGTAGCAATTCTACTTTTTCATGCAATAGTAAATTTTCTTTTCTAACGTTTTGATTTTTTCATTAAATTTTGATTCTATTTCTAACAATATCTTAACTTCTAAATTTTTTAATCTCTTCTGAAAGTTGTACATTAGTTGGCTGTAACATTGTCAGTATATGGTCACCTTTATTTTATTTGTTTACTATCGTTTTATCACCTACAACATTCTGCTGCTGATAATAACTCTTTGGGAAAATAAAATTTAAAATATGATTTCTGCTTTTATAGGCGCTTCTACTTCAAGTTTGTGGTTTATTCTAAGAATTTTTTACGGATACACACATCTAAACATTATATGACCAGTTTATGAAATTTTGTAATTGTTTGTGTTTTCTTACTCTCGGTTTATTTCAATGTATTCAGAGCTCACAATTTTAACGCACTACCTAGTAAAGCTACACATACAGTGTGTAAAAGCCAAATGGAATAAATTCATTATTTCGATTACTGTACATATTTATAAAAAATCCCGAAACACGTCAAATTTAAATTATAACTTGACATTCTTTAACGTGAAAATGCAACCCCTACCTTCAACCCCCTTAGAATGACAGGTACAACCCCCAATTTTTTAAATGTATAGGCTTGTGATATATCATTTGAAAGGTCTGTTCATTCTCTATTCAAAAATGTTATTGTTTTTAAATTTAATGCAAAAATTAACATAAAAAAAATTAATATCATGTTGTTACCGAAATTCGCTAAAATATACTCGAAACTTATTACAATATACTTAAAACTTATTTCCCGTTTAGGTCTTGATAATGAGAAAGTGAACAAAAACCATAGCAATGTGGTTTTTAGATGGTAATCATTAAAAAACTTTAAAGAATTTCCGTGGCAACGCTATTTTAACAAGCAGTAGTAAATTGTTTTATTTAAGTTGTCATTGTTGTAATTTAAGTATAAAGTTTGTTCAATTCAATTCTGAAAAATGGTTAGATTAACGGAAATGCATAAAATAATAGTTTTACAAATGATTGGTTACGGAGATAACATCCGAACACAACAGGAAGTAACTCGCCTATTTTATGAGAAATTTCCTAATTTACCGCCTATATCCCAAGGAACAATAAGTAAAATAGAAAAGTAGTTTCGCGAGTTTGGTCATGTAAGGCAGATAAAAAAAGCAGCTGCCAATGCACTGAGTGATGAACTCAAATTAGATGTGTTGCTTGAGTTTCATAATAATCCACATACATCGAGTAGACAGGCATCCACTACATTCAATGCTAACCATACATCGATAGCAAACATATTAAAAGAAAATAAATTGCATCCGTATAAGATGATACCTACTTAGGAGCTCATGGAAGACGATTTAGATAGGAGAACTTTTTTTGTGAGCAAATCATTGACATGTTGGATAACAATATTATCCAATTAGAAGACGTTATATTTTCTGATGAGTGTAATTTTTAACTTAACGGTCATGATAATCGGCAAAATTGCCGCTACTGGTCCACGGAAAATCCTCACTGGATGAGAGAAGAACACACTCAATACCCTCAAAAGGTTAATGTTTGGGCAGGGATTGTAGGGAACAATATCATTGGTCCCTTTTTTATTGAGGGCAACTTGAATGGCAACAATTATTTGGCACTACTTCAAAATGATGTCATTCCAACGTTGGCAAATTTATATCCTGATCCAGGTAACCCTCAAGTTCCAGTGAATACGATATCGTTTTAGCAGGATGGAGCACCACCATATTACCAACTTAATGTCCGGCAGTACCTCGGTACAATATTTCCCAATCAGGAGACGAATTTTAAAGTTTACGTGCTTCTAAATCAATTATTACAAGAGGAAGCTGGTACAACTATAGCTTAAAATTTAATTAGATATTTTGACAATACTTTCCTACAATATTATAACATCACAAATGCAGGTATTGTTTTAGTATTTTTGTTAAATTACCTCAAATTTACTTGGAACCTTCTGGCACTGTAAGCAGCGTACTTAGAACCTTATGGTTCTCTAAAAGAGAACGAAGCCATGGAAAAATTGGAGAATATGATTATAAATATCTTATTAGAGTCTCCAAATTCAAATAAGGTAAAAAAGTTAAAAAAAAAAGTTGGTACATTTAAAAAAAATTATTTTTAGAAAAATACCAAATAAAATGAAATAACGAAAGGAATATCACTTTTCGGTAGTTTTACCTTTCTTTTTCTTTTGGGTTTGATATCAGGTTTGATGTTCACTGTTACACATGGGAATGAATATTGTCTACAACTTGTATACAGGAATGTCCGGGAATATAGTATTTCATAGTAATGCATGAAATACCAGGATGTCTTTTTAAAAAGTCAGCGACAGCCACTGAAATTAATGAATTTCGATTCTGTGGCACACAACTGTCACTCCAAGTTATTATTTCAGTTATATTAGGATGGATTTAAACTACCTTTTCCAAAATTTGTTTGAAAGCACTCGATATGTCATTGCTACAGATGATCTCAGACCACATTGCACAGAAAACATCTTTACTAAGAGAACAATGAACAGTTAAATTATATACTGTTTATTTTTGTTTATAAAATAAAACTGACACTTCCAATTTTGGTAAATTTATAAGATTTTCCAGATCAAAGCAAATTACCGCACGATTAGGATTTTTATTGTCTGTCTTATCATTCTCACGTTCCTGACGCACCCAATTTTTTGTCAATATCACAAACCTTTTATTTCCACGATCATTTTCATGAACATATTCAGATCCAGAACTGTGAAAATTATCCTAAGAATCACTTAAATCACTCATAATTATATATTCTGACAAAACCAAATATCTTAACACAATAAATTACTTGAAACCCTATGGTTATTACCTGACGTAAGTCACCGGTATTTGAAACCTTATTTTTTTATTAACCCTAGCGACATCTTTAACAATATAGCAAAAATTTCAATAACCAACTATGCAAAATACTTTTTAGAACAAATTTCCACACAAAAGTAAAATTTAAACAAAATTTCGTTTGGACCCTATGGTTTTAGCCCAGGAAATAACATAGAGAAATTTTAATACACAGTATTTTTGAAGCCCTGCACTCAATTAAGACTAGACATAAGGATTCCAGCTATTTGCACCGACTCTATACCTTCTATTCATTTAATTAACAATAGATATTCTATCACCCACTGGTCCTCCAGATACATGACACTGTCAATTACCTTGCTTCTCAAGGAATTTTGTTCACTCTTATTAATGGATTCACACGTGGGTATATTTGGCAACAAGGCAGCTGACCGCCCAGCTAAAGACGTAATAGCCTCAAATTCGGCTACTAATAATGTTCAGTTGGGCATTGATCTAAAAACCTTTTTTAAAGCTATGATACAATACACCTGGAAAGCTCTTTGGGTAGAATAACTTCCAAACTGCACGATGTTCGACAATCCAGGGATGCTTTCATCCTTCCTCACACCACAAGAAGGCAAAATATAGTTATAAAACGATCTGCGGATAGGACACCCGTTGAACACACGGCCACTTAATATCATCTGGATATCTTCCTATATGCAATAATTGCTATTTCCGTTCACTGTTAGGCTTATTTTTAAATTGATTATGGCCTAACAGGTAATTTAAAAAACATTATTGGCCAACCTACTAAATTCTTAAAGGAAACTGGACTGTATTCTCGCCTATAATTTTCGTTATTTCCAAACTGTTTGGTACTATGTTGTATAGTTTGTAGGTTTAATAACATATATCGAATGTAATATGACTGCACCATGAGTCAATGATCTTTGTCGTCTAGACACAATAATTAAAGAAAAATATAAGAACTTATACAAACTTAAATGTCAATGCTGTATACATAGGCACAGAATAATAAAATCATACAGAAGCATTTACTTTTGACTTTAATCTGGATTAAATTTATTGTACCAACTCTTACTTTTTGAAAACGAAGAGTTTTTTATTATTCTTTAATCTGGATGTTTATCAATCAGAGTTCTTAATGAAATGACACCCACTCTGGTTTTTTAAAATGTTCTATTATTAAACTACAATAAATTTATATTACTATTCAAAGGATATCCCACGCCAATTTTCCACAATAATCTCACATTCCCGCCAGCGAAGTGTAATTAGATAAACACCAAACTCAGAGGCACTCCATTATTCAAGTTCGACATCAGTTAAATGGATTCCAGAACTAATTAAAGGTATAATGATTAACAATTAATATTTAATTATTAATACTTATTTTTTAAGAAAAACAACAAAAATATGGAACAGCTGGAGAGTATAGTAAAAGATAAATTGGACTTAAAATTAAGTTTTTTATCAAAAACAATAATCTGACCCAAAGACCCAAGACTACACTGTTAAAATTTTAAGCATTGAGAGAATATGAAAAAAAATATGCACCAAGAATAATAAATATAAATGTTCTTACAAAATATATAAAATATCATAAACATAAACATATTATTAAACTTTTAAATTTAGTCAACTATCTACATACTTATGAAATACTTCATATAGTCCATCACAATATATTTCGTCTTGACTTACTACATTAGCTATGACGATTGTTAATAAAAGTTGTATATTTTTTATTGTAAAGTAAACTTTAGCAGGACCGTAATTACATATTTATAGTATGTACAAAAATTACGAGGAGTAATAAACCCTAATTAAGTATGCAAAACCTTTACAGGGAGCACTATGAAATTTTTGATAAATCTCTTACTTTAAATTACATTTCTTCCGTAAATCTAAAAACCAGGTAGATCGACCCCGTAATTGTTTCAGTTGTAACAAAGTTTAGGGTTTCTTCATTGTTAAAGGATTAGCAGTATAAGCAATAACGCAATGCAGTGGTGTGTATTTTGGGAAAAAATACGTTTTAAATTATAATATAATCAAAAATGAAAAAAAATAATTATTAGAATACATTTATTACTTACATTTTATTCTATGTCCGAATCGGAAGAAGAAGAATCGTTGTTGACATTAATAATAATAGGGTCGATTAAATCATCACAAATATTGTCAATTTTCCACATATTTGCCTCTACTTTGATAACATGCTCTATACAGTTTGTCCAATTTTCCTTACTAACATGACTTACAGCACTCTCAAACAATTTCACAACATCGTTTATTTTAAAAGTAGTATTTTTTTTCCAACTTCCCCCTTTACTTTCACAATGATAAGGGGGAAGTCGAAGAACTGATATACCACGAGAAGAAGCCATTTCTTCTACAATGTAGGTTTTTTTATTTATTCTTGTTCATTTTTGCAATTCTGTAAAGTTCTTTCCTTAGTGGATCTTTTGGAAACTTAATATTTTTCGAAATAAGCCACTCCAAAAGCTTTGCTTTACGCCAACGACTTGTGGGCAATGCTTCTCGTAACCGTGAATGGTAACTTGCGTTGTCCATAACAATAACAGCCCCTTTTGGAATCAGATCCAACATTTGAACAAACCATTCCTCGAAGACATCCCCATTCATATCTTCGTGATAGTCCCCCGTGCGTTTTGAAATAAAAGTTAATAATTCACCATCAACAAAACCTTCAGAACTTCCAACATGGACAATGGACATGGACAAAGTCTTTTTCCTTTTCCAGATGGTGGCTGCAAGCCTAACGACAAACCTTCCACGAATGCCTGCCTTCCGCTTTTAATGTTTTCATCTTGCCAAGATTTGGAAACTGTATATCCAGCATTTATCCATGTTTCGTCTAAGTGGATGATTTTCAAATTTTGTTCTCTGGCATGTCGAATGCTTCTTAAATAGTCTCTTCTCCAAAAAACTATTTCCGGTTTATCTATCAAGAGAGATTTTCTATTATGTTTTGTATATCTGAAACCCACATCTTTCAAAAGTTTGCATAATGTCATTCTGGAGAATTTTGTATAGTCCGTATCTTTTTGCAATGATGTCATAATTTTGTCAAGTGTTGGAATTTCCTTTCGTATGTAAAATCCATGGACTTTACGCCTTAGTCTTTGTTTTAATGACTCATCGATCTCAATTGGTTTTCGGCCTGAAGGAGTTTTAGGGGTTAAAGAGTTCCATTCTTGCTTTCTTTTAGTAATCTATATATTGTTGATTTAGCAACACACAACATAGCAGCAGTTTATTCCACAATATCATCAACACTTGCACTTGGATCCTTGTTTTTCAATGATATATAACAATTCAATATCAGAGTTTTTTTATTTAAAGATAATGGACCTGTTTTTGGTCGTTTAGATGGTCCTTGGCTTATCGACATTGTTTGGTACTTGCACAATTAACATTCAACAAATGTTTTAAATATATTCCAACTGTTTACAATATTATGAAGACCATACAACTTCATACAACTTTACTCAAAGAACTAATACTAAGTACTGATTTAATGTACCTACTTTCTTTTAAAATAATATTCCCGATAATGTTTCTAAGAAAACTGGGTTGTTTGGAAAATCCTCTCAATAATCGAATAATCTGTAAATAGGTGTAATCGTATTAAGCCGATTACAGTAGGCCACTTGCCATTTAAAATTTCTGAGAAAAATTCCCCATTCTTACAAAAAGAACAAAAATATATAAAATAATTATTGTTGCAGATTGGTTTGTTTTCTATTATGAATAAACTGTGTTGCCTTTATCAAACTTACTAAAATTTATGTACCTCTATCACCTTTTTTTATTAAAATTAGTACATCCCGTTACCTCTGACCTAAATCGTATATTCTTTAGCATAGCTGCAACTCATTCGTTCAATACAAAATGTACCTTACGGTATACCCTCTTAAAATATATTTTGGTACGTCTATGAAATCTACTTAAATGAATAAGTTATTACTCCTTGTCCTTTCTATATAGACTATAGGTATATACTTCGAATAATATCTTTTCCAGTATCGTCAACAAATTTAATTATCTTGGCACATATCGTTTCGTTCGTTTGCAAATGTGAGATTTAACAATATATTTTATTGCAGACGGTGATGTTTTTGTTTAATTTGAAACTTTTTTTCGCTGAATTTATACCTAAGCCACTATTCTTTAAAGATACATAAACCATTTTGCAATAACCCATAATTCGCCGGAGAGAATGAAAGCATCGTTGGTATGTATATTCGTATGTGTAAAAACAAAAATCGTCGGCATATTGTTGAGTTTTCCATGCCTTTCCTACAGTATATAAATCTATCGTATAAATGTTAAACATTAACGCTTTAAGGACGGATCCCTGGAGCAAGCATCATTCACTACTCTATCTCCCATTAGTTGCAAAGTCATTTAGAGTAATTTTGATTGGTAAATGATCATATTCGTAAATTTCTTGTAAAACCGACCAGTTCGAGGAAGAAATTAATTTACCAGGGCATAAAAGCCACAAAGGCACTGAAAAGGTTGATGGAAATGTTAAACTAGGCTATTGATTGGACCAGAACCTTCTGCGTCATTGCAAAACAAATGCAGGCACAAAAACGTGCGGACAAAGAAGTTACTGGAAATGTGGAAAAACTCAATCAGGACAGAAGCATGCTAAACAGTTTTTAATAGAACATTGGCAAAAGTTTGCTAGATGATCAAATAACCGGTCAAAACTAGTAACTCTAATAAAGGAACATGGTAAGCTGAATAAGTATCTTATGCTAATGGGATTGACAGACACAGACATGGGAAGAATCTGTTACCTATGTTACACTTCGTTCTGATTTTTATTAACTTACCTTGTTTTTGAAATTATCTCTGTCAACAATTTAGTCATTTAAATTAGTCTCTATTTTGTATGAGGTTTGCAATAGTTTCCATCTGAAATATAATATTGTCAGCTGTTTGAGGATAGTAGTTTTATTGGTTATAAACTTGGTCAAGCGTATGATTACTTTCAATTCAAGCTAACAATACAATACCCGCTATTCTAATAATTAAAATCACTGTTTATTTAATTTGTATTCACAATATTAGTAACTTAAACTTCTACTTTTAGTTAATGTCGTACGAGACCATAGGTTAAAATTTGAATTACTGGGTAAGTTGTTGTTTTGTTGTGACCACATGTTCTATGGTTCTATGTTTGGGTGACTGATTGTTCGATCGGTCAGAGGCGGAGTAACGGTGTTAAACCTCCGAACGGTTCCGGGAAAAGGAAGTTTGGGTTGTATGTCATCAACGGTTCTCGCTCTCTTTCCGGCCTTACCTCGTGCTTACCGCTAGGTAAAATATTTCATCGTAAAAATGGTTAACGGATTTTCTAGTGGCATAGCACTTTTAAGGAACTAAATGTGTTGGATTTAGTAGTTGGGACAAGGAAATCCTCTTTGGTAGTAAAATTTAGTTCTATCTTCGTAAGAAGGATTTTTGGTAAGAGACCGAATACAGAGTCAGCCCATCTAACATCTCAGGGTATGTATAACAGTCTGGTTATAAGGGACTGAATATTCATTAGAACCTTCTTGTAGGCTGTACCGTTTTGGGGAGAGCTGGATCTCTCAGGGGCCCTATTCTTGAAAATCATACGATCCGATGTTTCTCTCGATCGATGGGATCTATCCCGTGCGATCTATCGGATCCCACGGTCGAAATCGACTAATTCTTGAACCTTCATGTGAACGTTCAAAATTATTGCGTTGTTGCCAGCATTATTTGATACAAAAGATCTACTTTTTAGTTATTTTTGGCATATATTTTTTGTACGGCTGTCATAATTTTATGTCAATAATTATTTCCTGTATTTTTTATGTCATATTACCAATAATAAAAAAGGTAGTCTGTTTAGTAAATTCGTTAGCATTGAAATTATATAAATATGAGTCAGTCGCGTGTCACTCCTTCCAAAAGAAGTTACTCGATAATTTTTCTTAATCTGCTTATCGGAGAGCCGCCATGCTTCCAAGCGATGGTCGTATAAAAACCTGGAACCCCTATCTTCTTTAATTAGAACTTCCTCTTCTGCCTCCCGTAAATCCTCCATCATTACGTGCCAAAAATAATAGTTCTCCATGTCCATCCGATTAAAAACACCGAAAAAACCACTCAAACTCACTTATTATAATTTCTCTATGACAGTGTAATGACAGTATTAAAAAAAATTTCAATAAATAAACATGAGCCAATTCATTCGACTTTGCTCACCTATGTCGGACCATGCGATCCGGGGCGTATGATTTTCATGCGATTGATAATATCGGATCACGGGTCAAGAATATAACGACGATCGCCCATGTGATCATTCGTCATAAATCTATGCCGCTCATTGTTCAAGAATAGACGTCCAGGTGGGATAATTTGTTGGTTCCGAATACTAGGAGTTATACTTTGGCGTTGGCACAATCCAGTTTTTTTTGGTAATCACTAGTTTTTATGGAGAGATGGTTTGTACAACAAGATGGAAGACTTCACCTTGAATTTCTCAAGTTATGTTATTTTATTCTTTATTAATTTCCTACAAGGTTAGACCAACCTTACTAGAGATAATATTCTAGGACCAATAATTAATTAATTAAAGTATTGTATTTCAGCATTGTAATAGGGATATTAGTGTAAATCTACAGGACTGGGGTAGGGGTTAAATAAGATTGTACATGTAAATTATTCTTTTTTTTTATGGCTTATAACTTGTAACTGGGGTAGGTAGGATTTAAATAAGATTGTACATGTAAATTATTCTTTTTTTATGGCTTATAACTTGTAACTGGGGTAGGATTTAAATAAGATTGTAAATGTAAATTATACTTTTTTTATGGCTTATAACTTGTCACTGGGGTAGGGGTTAAATAAGATTTTACATGTAAATTATTCTTTTATGGTTTATAACTTGGAACTGGGGTGGGATTTCTTTTTTTAATCACAGATTGTGTTATTCAAATAGGGTAATCACATTCTTTACTCGGTCTCCCTTCAGGAGCCAAGCAGTAAATTGTTGGATCATTTTCTTTACTTGGTTTCCCTTCAGGAACCAAGCAGTGATATATCACAATGTATTAATAACGTATTAATCACAACTTATGTACTTTTTGGAGAAAGTTTTGTGAACCGTCCCTTTCCCTTTGATCGATCAAATGGAGCGGATTGGATAAGGAATACTGTGGAAGCCTAAATAAATCTGCAACCTTATATATTGTTTTCTTTCCTTTTATCAGCGTCCAAGCTAATTGGACCCCAGAAGGTGAGTACCATATTTCATTCTATTCAGTGGGTACTGTTCTCGTAACATCGAGGGACTTTGGGATTTGGGTCAGCTTTTCCAAATTCCTGGCGCGGTATAAATCTACCAGAACCCTTCGGCTGAGCTAGCGGTGTTCTGCTGTCGTGCTGAAAGCAACAGTAACCCCTGTTGGTTGTAAATCATTTTCAATTAATTGGTCCTCAAGAAAAGAACGTAGCACCTAGAACATATTTTCTGTCAGTGCGGTAGCCTGGAAAATGCGCTTTTCTTGGCATGAGGAAAGGAAAACCCAGACGCAAGTTACTTTACGAAATATACAATCTCTAAGCTGGTAGGAAACTAGGATTAGGGATGTAATCTAAATTTTGCAAAGAAATAGGTAAGCTTACAGCTACCTCATAAATATCTTGTTACAAAAGTCGTCAAATTGAGAAGCAGGCCCTGTTCAAAACTTTAAATAATGGCGGATGAGGCTCTTTCTAGAAAAACACCCGTTGTTCTATTTCCCGAAAATAATGTCGACTAGAATGTTCGACCTGAAAAATTCGAGGAGGCTTTAGTGTAATATAAAAAGGGAAGCACGGGCGAAGAAGTTAGTTATCAGCTAGAGCAGTCTTGGGCAGCAGTGAACAATTAGTACGCGGAAAGTAAGCGAACAGTGAACCTAATAGTGTTATATCAAAGGGGTATAAATAATCTGGTGAATAAAGTCATTTAAGTGTGTATTTAATAAAATAAATATACCATATTTAACCATAGTGTTTATAATGTATCACACCCACATAAACATAACATAAATAAATAAATATAAACATTAAATTACATTTATCTATTTTGATGTTGCAATCTATATGATCTTAAGTGTTTATTGTATCTAACACCAAAATGTCTCTCACGTTAACCGATATACTATTAAATTTTGGACATTTAATTTTATATAAGACAGATTTTTTTTAATAGATGTTTTTTGGTTTTGTATTTAACAATATTTATATTGTGGTTTGAATGAGATTAATGCAGATGTTGCTGACTTCATTACTTATATCGAAATTTTAAATTTTTACCTAGTCTAATCAATTACAAGCCAAATACAGTCGGTATTATCGAGAGACTTATCGTAAAAATTAAATCACTAGTGGTATTACTATTGCAAATATTATTTATATGTAGATAAATACAAGTACATTCCTTTAATACTTTTAGAATTTTGTACACCCGTTAAAATGTTTTGTTCATAATATTATAATTTCTTTTTAACAACAAATGCTGATATAAAAAAAATTAGTAACAATTATTGTATTATGATGTATCATTCATGTGTTAGGATATTTTTTTGATAATTAGCATATAAATATAACCAAATATGTTACTAATAAATTTTTTTGTTTGGTTGTTTATTTATAAAGAATAAATGGTTGTGTATATATTTAAATAAGCTGTTTCTTAATTTTTCCAAGAATAGGTAATAGTTTTAGGGTTAAAGTGGAAATAAATGTATCTAACTGAACTGTTTGGCGTGTACGCGAGAACATTAGGTTTGATATATTATTAGTCATAGAAACTGGCTTGACAACTCGAAATAAATCATATCTCACCTGCGATTAACTTGAAGAGTAAGTATTTGAATGCCCCTTTCACGAATATTAATATGTTGCGGGGCAGGTTGGAAGCTTGTAATTTTAGTTTTAGGAGTTTTCATTTTACTAATCTGTATACATAGAAATATTAATTCTTAGCGGATGTAAAAATAAAAAAAAGAACACAGAACGAGGTATGCAATTTATTCAACGCAAAATATCCAGACAGACCCATCAGCCAATCAACAGTAAGTAAAATAGTCCGAAAATTTGGAGAAACTGAGCACGTTAAACATATTCCAAACGCTGCTGGGCGTCCTAAAATTAAAGACAATGTGAAACTTGATGTTTTATTAAATGTCCATGACAATCCTCACAGTAGTTCAACACAAATGGGTGAATATGCTGGAGTTTCCCAACGATCGGTATTACGTATTTTAAAAAAAGAAAAATACCATCCCTACAAAATTCAACTACAACAGGAATTAAACGACGACGATCCCGATCGCCTGCTTCAATTTTCTGAAATTATGCAGGATTTATGTATCGGCAATCCACGTTTCATCAATCAAATCCTCTTTTCCGATGAAGCCACATTTTTTTTACATGGTACCGTTAATCGTCAAAATTGCAGGTATTGGAATTAAGAAAACCGACCTTGAATGACTGGGGCACACACGCAATATCCTCAGAAAGTGGATGTATGGGCAGGGATCATCGATGACAGAATCATTTGCCCTTTTTTCTTTGAAGAAAATCTAACAGGAGAACGTTATTTAACTTTTTTGAGAAATCAACTTATACCTGTCCTTGCTAACATGTATCCAAATGCCAATAATGCACATTTACCTAGTGACAATATCTGGTTTCAACAAGATGGAGCCCCTCCGCATTACGCACGTGAAGTACGTCAATTTTTAAATAATTGCTTTCCCAAGAGATGGATCGGAAGACGAGGTTTTATAGAGTGGCCAGTAAGGTCGCCAGATCTAACACCTCTAGACTTTTTCCTGTGGGGTTACATAAAATCAAAAGTTTATGTCAATAGACCCCAAAATTTACAGAACTTAAAAGATAGAATTAGGCATGAAATGAGTCTTATTACTCCAGAAGTCATCCGCAATGTACTTGATGAATGTGTCCGTAGATTCGCATATTGTCAAGAAACTGATGGAGGGCATTTCGAACATTTAATTTAAAATATTTATTATACATAATTTGGTTACTTTAAGGTACGTTATGAATTAAATCATTAGTTGTAATTTGGTTGAATTTAAATAAAAAATAAATGTTTTGTATCCTTAAAAAATATTTTAGTTACAGATGTAATGTCGTTAAATAAAGAATTAAATTCTCCTTTAAATGAGGTGTCGCATTATACCGATTTCTATTTACAAAAATTAACGATTACGTCACTACACCCACACCGGTGACGTCATCCTTACTCCATGTACGTTATAACATGGGTATTTTATAACAAAAATCGACCTGTTTCGGGATTACCCTCAAAACTCGACGGTTCTCGAAATAATGATAATATTCCATAAATTAGCCATCCGCTGTATGGGATTTTTATATTTTAACCTTTAAGTTCCTCAATCCAGCAAAAATCCAAGAAAGCATTTATTTATTAATGTACAACAATAATTATTAAGGCTTTCAAATTGTGAGAAAATTTAACACTACCTAATTTTATTTATTATTTACATTTTCATTAATGGTGCAGCCAGTGCACGAACCAATATTTATTCCCAAACCAGATAAGTCAGATTCAGCCCGTGATATCCTAATTTTGGGAGTTGGAAGACTATCCACTGCCGTAGAGGTGACAGCACTTAATCCTGAAATTTCACAGTCTAAAATTTTATTTGATATCTGAATTTTTTTGTTGATAGAATCTTCCACGTATCCTTCGACCACAGTGGAAGATTTCCAACCTCCATGTCGCTTCAGAACACATATATCGGCCCCCGTATTGGCAAGGAGTGTGGCTGATGTTCTCCGAAAACAATGGCCCGTGTAGGCATCAGGTTTTGGTAATTTTAGGTGTTTTGCTATTAATCTGGCATCTTTCCAATACTATTTATTCCAACAACTTGGTTAAAACATCTCTTATTTTGATACTTCAAAAACTATCGGCGACTGGTAGCATAACGAAGAGCCGCATATTTTCGGTAAATGTCAATATAATCTAAATTTGAAACTGTAAAAATCCGTTGTGTATGCCTTTTCTATCGGGTACTTTAACAATCAAAATGGAATTTGTATCTTCTATGTCATCGACCGTCATTTTAATGAGTTCCTCACGGCGGTAAGCACTCAAAATACCCAGTATTAAAACAACCTAAAAGGAGATCAGTTATTTAAAAAACACATAAAACAATCATCAAAAATCTACCTTAACCAACAATCATCTGCCTCTTTTATGAATTCTTCAACTTTCTTTCTATTTTTTATTCAGACTTCTCTTCAGTAAAAGAGTATATGAAAAAATTAGTGAAAAAATGTTTACTGCAAACACGATCAACAAAAACCGTTGTGATTCGGATTAAAATTCCTTTTTTTAATTTAAGAATGGTTAGGGTTAACAAGTTTCTCGTTTTTATAGATAGGTCCATAGATAGCAAAACGGGAAGACGCAAGAGGCCAATCGCAGATTTCTGTATTTCGTAGAAGCTCTAATTTGGGCGGCCAACTATCACTACTATTGACAATATTAACACATATGAATACCTGGGAGTTAATTTTTCATTTAATAGTGTATTTTCAAACATCTCAAACAACGTGAACAAAAAGTAAGACTGGCTCAAGGTGTTTTTTTGAAAACCATAAGATGCTCAAAAATCTCGTTACTATAATATAGTAATAGAGAGTTTTCGCATTCCATACGTAAAGCAACCGTTAAATTTGACGTACGCAACATTTTACGTTGTCGTAACAAATGTCAGCAGAGATTTCGCAGCCATAACTTGTCGTGGACGTTAAAAAAAGGTAAACAACAACAAAACATAATCTACACCCATACTTTAATTAGTGCAATATTATAGACGATGGAAGAAATTATTCAGCTTGCTTCTTTTCCTTCAATTTGGCCTTAATTTTATGGTCTAATAGTCATTTAACGGACGTCATTTACATCCGTCATTTCGTCGTCTTTGTCGTGACACGCTAAATATTTGACGTACGCAAAGCAATAGACGTACGTAAAATATTAAAGACGTGTACGTTAAAATTGTCGTTGTAGCTGCGAAAACTCTCTATTATAATAATAAAGTACGTTTCACAATAATTCGTTGACTCCGGTACCTGACCTTAGGGGATTAGTAATGAAAGGTTATAAATTTCTCACTGTACAGTAAACATTAACAGATCCGTAATCCGGTTTTCAAAATAGATTTAAATAAAACTCAGTAACATTTACTAAAACTTAAATTTATTTTGTAAAAAAAATCACGAAATTTTTTAAAAACAAACAAACAAATTTTAAGTTTATTTATTAATTGAAATTAAACAAAACTGTTGAAACTTACGATTACGTATTCGTATATATCTTACTGGACAAAAATAAATAATACCTTTCTGTAAATGTTCGAAGAAATATTAACCACCTTTTATTAGTAATCCCTTAAGAGCAGTTAAGAGCAGGTACCAAGTCAACGATTTATTGTGAAACGTACTTTACCAACACTTACAAGTGGTATATGGGGTCTTAGATGTCTTGAACGGGTAGAAAATATACAAAACAGTTTTCGGAACCATATAATCCTTACAAAGGACTACAGCTGCGCACATAATTAGAATGAAAACTAGAACATCTAAAGTAGGATACTACATAATTAAACAGGCATTAGAAATGTTAATTACATTAAAAAATAAAAATCTTAATGGATACGCTCACTGGGCCTATGTACGCTCAATAAAAATATAAGATGCTACTAAAAATAAGTCAAGTCTACAAATATTGTGATTTGCAAATAGATATTAACCAAATCAACGAATATACTAAAAATACATTAGGCCAACATTACATGAATAATAATTTCGTGCATGATATCAATAGAATCCATTTAAGTACGTAGAGCATATACTATCGTAGAGACAGCATGCAGTAGTGATTGTTTTGTATTACAGGGGAAACCGTCAGACACTACAGCAAGTGTCGGTATCATTTTTAGGGGGTTGGAAATAAATACTTTTATAATACCTTTTGAAACATGTAACAAAATATTACTTGAATTTAAGTAGTAATAGTAATTAATTATTTACATGGAATCATAAGATATTTTATAAAATAAAAAGTAGAATTTATTGCATACATTTATAGATTTTCAGTATTCTTAATAATATATATTTGCTTTATGCGTTTTCCTATTTTTAAACAAGTGTCAGAGACGCTAATGCATATTTACTTGTAAAAGACCTTTATGATTCATTTTCATATTTATATTTACAAATCACACCAACTCTCACCATATAATATATACTCAAATTAATTTAGAAAAGGGCTTTAAAAGTAATAACCAAACTATATTAAATTGTAAAAATAACTCTAGATGCAAAAGAAATTGACAATAATGGCGTATGTGACAATTCGACTTGACACGCAAATTTAAAACGGACCAATGAGATTGCTGGACACTATATGACATTTAGTATATATGAAATTATTTGTGGTAACCTTTACTTTGTGGAAGTCCATCTTATTAAAAACAATAAATAACTAGCATCGTCAGATTGTCAATCTGACGATGCAAGTTATTAGCGAAACAGCTGTACTTGCATTTTAAAACGTATTTTTCGAATAAATAGTGGAAGTTTAGTTCAACCGTTCAGTTATTTATTGTTCTTAGTTAGTATATATGCTCAAAGTTTAAGTACACATCACCCGTCCTACAAATACCTGTTGCAAGACGTTTACACTGAAAAAAATTACTTACATGGTAGATCTCCTTGGTATGTTAAAAAGGCTTATTGCCCAACTCCGTACAACAAACTCTGAAAAACTTTACATCTTTGATAATCAAAATTTTTATAATGTGAATATTAATGACACTGTTACTTGTTCCATTTGTAATCTTTTAGTACCGGAAAGCGTGGAACATAATTATATTGCTAGTCTGTCCAATGTATAAAAGTTTAAGAAACCATTTTATTAAGCCTTTAGGCACCGTACATAAACAAGACTAGTAGAACAACTCACCCTTCGGCACTTTGATGTCAATGCTTCAAAGTAAAGCCGCTATCGTTCGAAAACAAGCACGTGTCTCCTATTTACGTACATAAGCTGTGGGCCCGACAAATCCCGAAATCGGCGACGGGGTAAGGAAGGAACGTTTATGGGCGTGTCCTAGAGTTGGAATTCTAGTCTTTGTTAATGTTCGGTGCTTTAGGCTTTCAGATGTCAGATTCAGTATTGTCAACCACATATTTGTTAAAGCTAACAAAAATATATTACATTATAAGCAACGCAATTAATTAAGGTCATTTATTATTAATGAATAATTTTTCGGAAAATATGTTTGTTCATCCAACCCATGGTATATAAATTTAGTTTTGGGTGTGTGTATGGGAGTTTATGCAACTATATCCATATGTATTATATACCTCTGTAATTTATAATGTAATTAAGCTTTCTTATATTTTATTCTTTTCTGTGTATTTTTGTAACTTTGTTAAAACAGCCACTCACTTGTTCATAAACTTATAACTACGTGTGAACAATAAACTATTCTTATTATTACTAAACGTAGGTATTAAGTACTTTGTATGTAAAAGAAATTATTTTCAAAGTAAAATTAATTTGGATTACTTCTGATAACTTCTGATACCAGTATTTTCTAATCCAATACTTTTTTAAAAATTTTCTAAGAAGCGGTCTAAGTCTGTTTTGCATTAAATATTAAAAAGGATGAATTATCGTTAGTTAATTTAAAAGTTGTTATCTCCACTTTCCAGATTGTGTCTCTATAACCGATTGAAAATTTAAAGTTACATTGCCAATAGCTTATCTTTTTTTCACTCTATTATTTTTTACTCAACAACTTCATTAAGGTCCTCTCGTCTTTTGCGTCTTTCTTTTTTTTGTTTTTCGATGGCCAATTCAAACTCTTTTACTAAAACAGTAAAAAGTTAATTAAATTTTTCACGGCAGTTCGTGTTGACTTTTAATTAATGCTGAGGTAAATATCTTACGACCTGCTAAGAAATTCCGTCGAAACAAAATAAAACAAGCTGGTAAACTGCAAAATGAGCCATTTTATGGTCTAATCTCGCCGCTAATATAACAAAAGTTTTATCATAAATCGTTAACACACGTGTGCTACACTATAAGACTGCACGTGAGTTAGCATAATATTTGGGAAGTGCCTAACAATCCGAAATAGGGACTACCGATGCGATGAGCGATGCCGATTTGCATTATTTACTCACATATGAATATTGCGTCAATGCGTAGTTGAAAAATATGTTATATAATGCATTTTTACTCATGAAATAACTGAAATCTGTTAATGATAATTTGTTGATTCATACTAGTTATACGAATAAATTTAAACACAAATTAAAACTAGAAAATTAGATATTACCTATAACCTATGTTATGTTATTAAACAATTGTTACAAAGACGGAATTTGTAGTACGAGTGCAGATTGGGTAACTAACCACGAAGTAGTGGGTTACGCCACGCTGCGCTCTTTACAAAGCGTAGGCAGAATTTAAGTGAAGCAAATTCAAAGGTTTCAAGTTTCACAATCCGACAATAGTTCTTATTTGGGTTCTCTTAGTTATTTTGGTCCAGTTTCTTATAAGTTTGGTCATATCCTGAATAAATATAATATTAAGTTCGGTTTTAAAAACAATAATAGTTTGGGCTCTTTCTTGATTAATACTAAAGATACAGTTTCTTGTTTACATACACCTGGAATATACAAATTGTGTTGTAATGATTGTAATGCAGTTCACGTTGGCCAGTCAGGCCGTCTCCTGAGTTCTAGAATTAATGAACATCGTATTCAAGTTAAGAAATATAAAGATTTTGAAACACCTACCTCACCTTCAGCTTTCGCTAACCACATTATCTCTGAATATCATAGTTTTTCTGACTCTAATTTTTCTAGATTACATAAATGCTTTAAAGGACCTAGAATGAATCTCTTAGAAATGATGGAAATTAATGAAGCTGCTAATCGAGATGATCTTTTGTGTTTGAATGAACAGCTTAAACCTAAAGACCCATACATTTTTTTTAAATCTTCCTTTTTAATTTTTCATACATTTTGTCATGTCTTTTCTCCTCCACATGGTATTTATACTTATTTTCAATTTTAGTGTACTTATTCTTTGGATTTATATAATTTATCATTGTGTATTATTGTATACTTTTAATTGTTAACCTTGTTCTTCTTCTAACCTAACCAATAGTTGACGGTAACTGTATTTTCGAATTTGTTGGCTAGTCAACATTTTAATTTAATATGTTACTCTTATTACTTAATTCCATAGTTGTAGTGACTTAATTGCTGTTACATGTGTCGATGGACCTTCACTTATTTTGATTCTAATTCATTATTAATTAGTTTCTTCATTTCATCCATAGATTTTATCCTTCCGTAATGTATGCTTTTCTATACAGTTTTGTTCCATGATTTTCTTATAGGCTTTTTATGTTCTGTTTGTCGCCATTTCATTCATAGTGTGCGTTTAGATTTTGCTAGTGCTTAATTATAAAAGTTTTTATTGTTTTTCAGTGTGATGGACAATTTGTACACTGTTACACAATGTTTACTCACCATTGGCTAATAATTTTGATCATACTCATGATCGGTCTACCCTTTGACTTTGAAGATCATGAAGGGCCTTCTTCTCTGATACCGGGGTCACTGGTATCTCCTCCTAAGCTCACTTTGGGGCTTCCTTTTGATGATTTGCCATCCTTAGGTTTCTTTCACATAATAATTACAGTCATTAATATATCTATCCATATAGTGGTACTCATTTCCTTATTTACTCAATGTTACCACATACATTTTAACAAATATTTAAATTTCTTAATTTTTTCCCCAATAATTCAAGTTTCAATGAATCATTCATACCGTTATTTAATACCTATAACCTTTTTTCTTATTTTTAATTTTATAATCTTTATGTCAAAATTTTTCTCTGTGTCACCGGTTTTACCTTATACCCCATTCAATAATTAAAATTTAATATTTAATATATAAGTTTGTTGGTTCGATCGATCATATGATCTAGTTAACATTACATGTAACTAATTTTAAGGTAGGTCTACTGTTAAAAACTGGTAATCTGAATGATTTTTACCTCTCACCTTTGTTTTTTATAGCCTGATGATGGCCTGCTTATAGGCCGAAACTAGTACTTTTTGTAATAAAAACCTGTGACACTGATTTTGGTATTTTCCTTTATTTAAATTCAAAGGTGTTTTCCTTGCCATTTTCTTAAGTCAAAAAATTTGTCGTTTGAAACACTTGAAAATATGGAAAATAGTGTTTTAAAGACTCTTAGTCGACTGGTGCAGTCAGTTTTTTGATGTAGATGTGTAGAACATTGATCAATCCGGGTGGGGTATTGAGATTGAAGAACTACTGCGAAACTTAAAATTAGTCAGTAGGGTTTCACGACTCCACTTCCTGCTGAATGCAGATTTAACATGGTTCTAGACTTTTGAAAAACTGACTGCAGCAGTCGATTCAGCGACCTAAAAAACCCTACTATTTTCCATATTTTCAAGAATTTCAAAAAAAAAAGAATTTTCACTTAAGAAACTGGCAAGGCTAATACTTTTGAATTTGGTGTCTTCAAAATTTAGTCAGAATCTAAATTATGTTGTTTTTGCTGAAAATTGTCTAGAACCATTAATTTAACCTCGTGGAATACGAAAATGGCGTTAAAATGGCAGAATTGCTTATAGTTTTCAGCAAAAATGGCATCAATAGGGTTTTACGGCGGTACATCCTACCGAATGCAGTTTTAACATGGTTCTAGACTTGCTATCAAAAAACTGACTGAAGCAGTCGATTCAACGACTAAAAAAACCTTATTTTCAAGATTTTCAAGCATTTCAATGAAAATTCAAAATTTACAAATTCAAAATTCACGTTTGAACTAGAAAATAATGAACAGTTGCTATTTTTGGACACATTAGGAATAAGAAATAATAACAAGTTAGAGTTTGTTATTTTTAGGAAAGACGTATAGATATATTCCGGTAGATTCTTTTCACTGTAGTCAACACAAAATGGCAAGTTTTCATTTTTTGGTTCATCGATTAATTAATTTTCCCTTAAACAAAACAAGATATAACAGAGAAAAGAATTTAATTGAGGATTTAGCTGTACTTAATGGATATGATAAAAAACTAATTCATGAGCTAATCAATCGCCATAGAAATCCCTTTGTGAAACCACCTTTTTTCAGCGAGAACATAACGATATGAAATTCATTTCATTACCATTTATCCCTCAGTATACCAAAGGATTGAATACAATTTTCGGTACGGTTGGATTAGGTTTAGTTCATAAAACTAGTACCACCCTGAGACAATTGTTAGGAAAGTCAAAGGATAAGAGAGAAAATCTGGAAAAAAGCGGTATATATGAAATAAGTTGTAATGATTGTGATAAAAAGTATGTTGGGCAAACAAAAAGATCGGTTAAAACTAAATCTAGTATTGCCGAACATGCTTTTACCAAAAACCATTCCCTAGTTGTAGATTTAAAATTGGTAAAGAATGTATTAAACAATAGATTGTTGGATGCATTTAAAAGTATAGAAATTATTTAGTTTAAAAATAAATTAAATAAGGACAAAGGACCTATACCAGATAGTCCACTTTATAGTTTATTATAAGAAAACTTATTGTAAAAATGTTTTCGCGCTTAAAATTGGCTTTGCCGCCAAAATATTTACCGAGAAAACATTTTGTTATATGTGTTATATGTTATATACAAAGTGGCGCACCGAAAATGAAACAGAGGCATTTACTGGTAGATGATTCCTTTTTTGAAAAAACGTTCGGACCCGTCGATTATTGCATGGAAAGTAATGGTGGTCATTTTCAACATTTACTCGGCTGACAGGTCAGTTCATTCTTTATTTTTTAACAACTTTGCTGCTATGTATTGATCTCCTCTTACGATGATGTATTTAAACTTTAAATCAATAAATCTCCAAAACTACTGAATTGAAGTACATGAATTTTACATCATTGTAGAGGGAGTTGAAAGACCTTTTAAATGGTGGTGCCACCCCCGCTTATGTTAATGTTAATGTGATTTTATGCCAATTTTGTGTCCCCCTCGATAACAAAATCGACGGGTCCGAGCGTTTTTTTGTTTTAAAAGGAACCATCTGCCAGTAAATGCATCTGTTTCGTTTTCGGTGCGCCACTTTGTGTATAAGGTTAGTTTGTAGGCATAGCTTTAGTTTACTTTCGGTCTCTGAAGAAGATAACTTGGTTATCGAAACGCGCGTCAGACGGATAAAAGTGTGTGTTGGTGTAGTGGTAGTATAAACGGTTTTCGATGTTGTATTTATCTGCATAGTAATAATATTGTTAACAGGTGGTAGGAATAAAACATTTAGGCTACTTAATTATAAATGTATATTATAAATAGGCAATTATAAATGATTGACTAAGTTACTCTGTTACTCTGCCTATAATAACAAATCTATCTGTTGTACATTAAAATGTTTTGTAACATTTTAATGATACAAATAAATAGAAACTTACAGACAGAAAGTATTTCCCAATCTAGAATTGGGTTGATTCAGAAAATAATATATAAAACATATATAAACTATATAATATGTCAAATAACAAGATTTAATTGAGTCATATTTTGTTCTTTAATGTGGTTGACTTCCATCGTAATTATTTGCTAGATTAAAATATGACAACGTTTCGTTTTTCTATTCTTTATTCCTAGGTTTCTACGTTTTGTGGCTTCCTCAAAGATTTATCGTCGCATTATATAAAAGCAGTACAACAATTAATCGCAGGAAAGCAAATACATAGACATTGTATACACATATACGCATCAGAGGATCGGTCCTGAAACCTACCTTTGATTCCCTCGCTGATATATTAGGAGACAAAAGGCCATAATCTGGCACACGGACGTCCGTAGGTGCACACAACCGGTACAATTAATTATCTATAGTAACGCTGTTTATAATCTGAGTAACCAATCCCATTACAAGCGTATTCATGATTGATAATTACGTGTATACACGGCCAATTATTGTGTTTGCATTGGATTAGTGCTAGGACACCACAGATACTGCGTTCCAGACCGGCTATCAAAATTAGGTATTAATGTTGCATTTACCAGCTGCAAGGAAAAATAATTGGTGTCAAAGCGGGAAAAATTGGAAGTGATACGAAAAAAATAAGTCGACAAGTAAAATGAAATGGTAAGGATGTTATTAAAATAATGATGTATTGAATTGGGTTGAGTTTTTGAATAGGGCGATACTGTTAATACCTTAGCCTTAGAACATAAAATAGTAAGGAAGGAGTTTATGTTATATCTACAATGTTAAAATCTGGTGACGGAAGTCGGCCATCTTGGATAACCACTCATAGTTTGTTTACAAGTTATAAAAATTTAGTTTTCTTTTAAAAATTTGGATTAATTATTTAAGTTTAGAACATCTTTCGTTTATAATAGGTTTGTTTAAATATAAGTAAGTTTTTATTTCAAAGTTTTAGTGGTATATATATATTGTAAATACTTTTAAAGACAATGGTTAGTTGTAGTGTTTGTGGGTGCTCAAAGACTAATAAAAATGACCATAAGAAAATTGCTTTTCATCGGTAAGTAGCTATTATTATAATAAATATTGAGATAAATAACTAAGATGTAAAATTTTTATAAATAAAACTTACCTCAATTATTTATAATAAAAAGATTTCTTAATAAGTTTCATCGAATCATCAGTTACTTTTTTTTATTACATCTAAAGTTTTCAATATTATAATTTTCAATTATAAACATTCAAATAAACAGAGAATGTACTTGACAAACTTATCTTGGACAGGATCCATGGGTTGTTATTTTATCACAATCAAATATTTCCAATTCATGATAAGTCCAAATTCATATAACAATTCACCATTGACCTAGTTTTCTTTTCAAAATTAAATTTATAATCTGAAACAATAAAAAAGGAAATAAAAATTAAAACTATTAATAGTATTCATATGTTTAATAAATAAACATGTAATTTTATGTAGTTAAGTATTTAAATTTGTGTCATAAAAAGGAAGTACTTACAAAGGTATAAGGAGACCAATTGTAGTCTTCGAGATTGAACAAATAGGTATTCCAATAAATCATGCATACCTAAAAAAACCACAAGAACAATTAAAAACATGTAACAAATATAGTGAAATATAGTGAACTAATAGTTATATCCAAAGTGTTGGACTTAATAAACCAAACTTATGATAGAACACTTAGATAGTGAGAACAATTAATAACTGCACAGTTAAACTAAACTTCCACTATTTATTTGAAAAATTCGCTTTAAAATCAATTACAGCTGTTTCGCTATCACTAGCATTGTCAGATTGACATATTGAAATTACATGTTGTTTGTTTGTAATTTCAATATGTCAATCTGACGATGCTAGTGATAGCGAAATAGCTGTAATTGATTTTAAAGCGAATTTTTCAAATAAATAGTGGAAGTTTAGTTTAACTGTGCAGTTATTAATTGTTCTAAGTAAGATGAACTTCCAAAAAGTAGAGGTTAACACAATCAATTTACTTAGATAGTGAATAGTGAAATGACTATTGAAAAGCTTAGTTTATAAACATTAATAAAAGACATTTTATGTAACAAAAATGTATGTAGGATAATTAAGTAAGTTTTTTTTTTATATTAATTGTAAGCTGTGAGTCTTTGATAAAGCTCGCCTAAAATTGTCGGCCTCACTAACGTTCGGACATCAAACATTCAGACTCTCCACAAAAAGTTATACTTTTACTCCTAATAAAACAATATACTATTCTTTGCAATCGTTTCCCCACTGTCGATTTCTTGCTTGGGGATCGGCCTAATTAAATCTATTCTTGTTGGACCAACAATTCTCGTACCTTTAAAGATAACTCCTTCAGCTAACGAAAATTCAGTATCTTTATGTTGAAATCCAGGTTCCGTAACCTTTTCTTCTGAGAGTAAAAGTTGATATACTTTATGTAATACAGGATCTTTAGTAGTCTCTTCGACAATATTTCTATGGATAACTGGTAAAATTAAGATTTGTTCTAATTGGTACATTGTGACATCACCTCTGTTTTCTACGCCTACATAATTTTTTTTTAAATTCTGGATAAAGCATCAGCATTACCATGGTTTTCAGTGTACAGTACAGTACACTACTTCATAATATAATTCCTGTGAAAACTATGCGTAATGCAATAACCTAGTAGCAGTATTATTCGATAAATATTTTTGAGGATGGAAAATTGACACCAACGGCTTGTGGTCAGTAATCAACGTAAATTTCCTACCATAGATAAATTAAAAGAACTTGTGAGATCCCCAAAATATAGTGGTTGCTTCTTTATCAATCTGGCTATAGTTTTTTCCGATTTGGATAACATTCTCGAAGTATAAGCAATGGGTCTTTCTGACCCATCTGGCATGATGTGTGAAATAACCGCTCCTAACGCATACGAACTCGAATCTGTGGCTAAAACTAACGGCAATTTTGGATCATAAGGGACCAAAACTTTGTCAGAAGTGATTTCTTGTTTTATTGTGAAAAAACTCTTGTTGCAATTTTCGTTCCAAAGGAAGGGCATATCTTTCTGCAGTAATCTATACATTGGTTCTAATTTATTTGCCAAATTATCTAAAAATCTTCCGTAATAATTTACTATACCTAGCCAACTCTTCAATTGCGTAACATTGGTTGGTCTTTCAGCATTATCAATAGCTTTAATTTTTTCTAAAGTTTTCTCTAACCCACGTGAAGTAATTTTATGTCCCAAATAAACGATAGAAGATTTAAAAAAATGACATTTGTCTTCTTTGACATGAAGACCCACAATTTCTTCAAAACTTGCTCCAGTCTATCCAAATATTCATACAACTTACTAACATGTATTTTAATATCTTCTAAAAATGTCACAAACTCCAGGAATATTTGACAATGTTTTAAAAATATATCGTTGCCAAATAGCAGGTGCTACCTTGGTTCCGAACATGAGTAGATTTACTTTGTAGTCTTTCGTAGTTATGATCGCCTGAAGCTTCGCACTTTTAGCATCCATTGGCATATTTAGATATGCCTCTCTAATATCTAAAGTAGTGAACATTTTGCCCCCCAACATCGTTTTTGCGAAAATATCTTCTAAATTTGGTATTGGAACATGGTCATCTTTTAAAACATTCTTAATCGTGACTTTATAATCTGCACAAAGACGAATAGATATGTCTTTTTTTACAATTGGCACAACACTCCACTAATAAATATCTCGATTTCGGTAATTATTTTTATTCTCAAAAATACGATTGTCAAAAAAGTGACATCCATCATTCTATATATAACTATAACAACTAAACCTAACAGGACAACTAGTAAATAGCAGTGTATATGAAATCTCAAAAATCGAATTCTGTGACACTGACTGGGTTTTCATTTGATTTTCCCATCAGTTACATTTGAGATATGAATGGTTTATTTTTTAGAATTATTGATAATGTATAAGAAGATTTTATCTCTTTTTGTAAATTTTTTAAGCAATAAATATTATTAATATATTTGTAAATGTCAAGTGTTTCGAAATTACGATCATCATCAGATTAATAGATTATAGTTACGTTTTGTTTTATGAGATAGATTTTTTAAGTTGATTGAAAATAATTATAATAGACTAGGTAGCTATAAGAGATTATAAAAAAATAGGAGATAACAATATTGAGCTGATCTTTGCAATTACATATATTGTAACATTTGATGTTAACCACTATAATAATTATTTACAATTATTAAATTAGTGCCGCTAGCACCATCTATTATAAAGAGTTCTTAACAATAGATTATCGTTGATAGTTTCTATATTTTAGTTCGACGTTTGTCTCGTATATAGCCTTCCGGTAAAATGTGAGCCATTTTGGTTCCCACGCTGCTGTAATACAGAGGTAGACTAAAAAATTTTAAAATCCTCTTCGTTAAAAATTTAAATAATAGTAGTTTGTAATATTTATAATGTATATGATATTAAATATCAATAATAACCAATGTTATCAGTAAAAAAATTAAATCCTTAATTAAATCAATACAATTTGGAAATAATAGTTATAAAAAATGGTCCAAAATAAAATATGTTTATTGAAGCATCCACATAAAATAATCTTGAACGAAAATCCTGTATATTCCTAATAACTAAAACATAAGTAATAATTTAGAACCAAACATATCATCAAATTCACCAGAAAATCTTACCAAAGACGTAGTGAAAAGAATAATTACATAAGAATTAAATACAATTAATAGTAGGTTATACTTACATTTAGTAGAAAATTTCATAGTATAAGTGTAGTTTTAGTTCCAAAAATTACATAGATAGAAATTTTCAATATTATTTCTTAATAGTAGTTCTAAGTATTTGAAAAGTTCCTAAAAACAATCTATGAAAGTTATAGATAAATTAAGTAATACTTACATAAAACAAACCCAAATAAACAAAATCTAGTGAACTTCTATAAACAGAAAGGGACTGTATAGTGTAGTGATTTGAAAACATTTCAAATAAACAATTTCAGATGAGATTTGGATGAAAAACCATTTGTAATCAGTTATATTATGTTTAAAATTAAGAAAATCTGAACTATATTGCGTAAAAGACAATAAATTTGTATAATTCATATTTTTTCATAGAACCATTATAAAAATTTGAATAAGTGTTTAAAAGTTAAAAAATGTATTTGAAGGTAAACTGTGTAGTCAAAGATATCGAAATCGAAAAGGCAGTTGAAGAGTTCCAAACCAGTATTTGAGGGGTATTTTAACAGAAATAAAAAAATTCTAACCACAAATAGTTTTAACAAATGTAAACGTTTATTAATAACTAAAAGGAATATTTTTAAAAACAATAAAGTCGTATACAATTCAGCATGTTTGTTATTATTTCCCATTTCCGGTTTAGCAGACAACTCTTTATAAAGTTTAGATCCTAAAACGGCAGAATATGCACGTTTATTATATATATTATAGTATTTTACATATTTCATGAGTGACAAAAGTGAAATAAACAAATAAAGTTAGGGCGTCTGAGTTACCTTCATAATTAATTTGTCTCTAGAAGCTACGAAATAAAAGCAGCCATGAAGTAAATGCGACTGTGAGGTAAATACGGCCAAAATGTTACATTTTATGGACGCTATTAAACCCATAAAACTTCATGTTTTGCAACTCTTGTCCAAAAAAATACATATTTATTTAAGTGGCTTTAAAATTTGTAGAACTATATTATAATATAACCACTTTTATTTGAGGTCCTTTTAAATTATTTTGTGGTTTAGAGTAAAATAACCAATTTAGAAGTCATATATAAAATATAATTTTTATTGTTCCTAAAAAAATTATTGAAACTGGATATGTTTATAGGAATGAGAAATAATCAATTGAAAAATTCACATGCTAAACAACAGTTTGGAATACAGAATAGACAGCAATTTATTAATATTGTGTATTTATTAGTAAATAAATATATTATTTATCCACGACAGTAAGAAAACTTATCATTTTTTTTATTTTATTTATTTTGTATGTTTGATAAATAATATAAAGTGTTTGTATTGTAACGAAGTTACTAAAATTTCGTGCCTTTCCGTATATTCCCTCAAATCCGCACGGTATTATTAAGTTTCGACCGTTCATTTGTTTATATTTTTAAAAGTTTTTGTAACACCGATAAGACTTCGCTAATTAGTCACTTGCTGAAATGATGATACCGTATATAATTGTAAAATTTAAAATATTTTTAATGTATCTCCGTTATTAATGGACCGATTTTTATAATTCTTTTTGGTATCGACTCAGAAAATTACGAGGAAAATCATGCTGTTAATCATTTTCGCGCGGAAACCAGATTTTCAGTAAAATTATTTTTTTTCCGCCCAGTTCCAACCGAAACAGCAGCTGTAATTGTCTGAGTCGTATGATCACGCAGTACCTGTCCCCACTTTAAGTAGGTGGAAGGGCATACCGGTAGGATTTTGTGTCCCCCCCGCAATCCGTCCCTTACCTATCAAAAATTGTATAAATTAGACGATTTTGGCAATTTTAGAGGAGTACCAGTTACAGTGATAGTAGTGCCTAAACTAGTGAACCAGTGAGGACCCCGAGACCGACCGGAATCAAGGTAAGCACACCAAACTATCTAACTAATGTTTGCCAGAGCAACTTGTTAAGATTTCTCTCTATATGCGCCGCTTACCTGTTATCCTTTTCCTCGCTCAACACCATCATGGGTGGTATACTGGTGGTGCCCCTTTTCCTAAGTTCCCCTCATCATGGGTGGAACCCTGATGAGACTTCCTTTTTCCTCACTCAACACCATCATGGGTGGTATACTGGTGGTGCACCTTTCCTAAGTTTCCCCCCGTTAAGTGTAGGACACTGACGGGCTCTACCCCTCTACGCGATAGCGGTCGCGAGTTGTGTTATTATTCCGTTACATTTTTTTTTAACTTGGTAAGATTTTTCTCTCTATATGCGCCGCTTACCTGTTATCCTTTTCCTCGCTCAACACCATCATGGGTGGTATACTGGTGGTGCCCCTCTTCCTAAGTTCCCCTCATCATGGGTGGAACCCTGATGAGACTTTCCTTTTTCCTCACTCAACACCATCATGGGTGGTATACTGGTGGTGCACCTTTCCGAAGTTTCCCCCCGTTATGTGTAGGACACTGACGGGCTCTACCCCTCTACGCAATAGCGGTCGCGCTTTGTTGCGATTTACCGTTACATTTTTGATATTTTAATTGGATCATCTAAAAAATAATTTGGTTGCTCTGGAGATCTCCGTTTTAAATGATATACTTGTGTGTTGGTGTGCTGAAGCTTGAGTTTTACCGCTTTTACCGCTTTTTACCGCTTTTTTTACCGCTTTTACTGCTTTTCACCGCTTTTATAACCGTAGCTAGTTCACAGTTTTCCGCTTTCCGTAGTAGACGGCTAAATACCGTCGATTTATATCGCATTTTCATGTAAGGCATAGTAAACGTAATAATTTTGATTTTCTTTTAGCATTTGCCGAAACCGTTTAACTGCATGCCTAAACAGCCTGCACTTAGTTGTGATTTACCGTAAAATATATAGTTTTGTTTGTTTTCATTTATTTTCCTGTACTCCTGAATATGTGTTGCTGGCAAGTTAGCCTTGTAATAAAAAGTAAGTACAAGATCCTAAACCGAAAATGTATTAACCGTAATTTATTATGAAAAATTATTTTTGTAGTTACCGAAATTATGTACATTTATAAGTCATTTGTGACGATACGATTAGATCTAGAAATCATTGATTTCTCTTAGTATTTTGTTGCTAGTTAAACTATTATAATCAGCTTTTGTTTTGTTTCTGAAAATGTTCTTTTTTTTGTACCAGCAGCTAATTGCTTTTATATTGTACCAGTCCAAATCTACACAAATCCGAATGAGATATTTATTAAATATAACGATATATTAAAAGTGGTATTGTACATCATGATATATACCGGATGTCTGTAAATTTTAATTTATTTCGTTTATTGATATATTTGATTGTTTTATATGATTACCGTATCTCTTTTTGTTTAACTGAAATTGTTTCTTTGTGGAAATTGGTACACTGTCCAAAATATTTTTTTTTTTTTTTTATTTATTCAAACTGTATTCTGACCGCTTTTTCGACTGTTAACAAATTATATTTTGTGATACACGGCAGTGGTTGGTTAATATATTGTTTTGTTAAGTACCGTCCGTGTTTTATTTATTTCTGGGCTGAACACAATTACCCATTTTGTCTCCACTGTCTAAAGGCTACCGGTCGCATGTGGGCCCTCAACCACTGAAATCCTGAGGGTGGCGCCCGAGATGATATAAACTTTACTAGTTGGAAGACCGTCCCGATCAAAGTTCCGTCCGAACAAGGTAAGTTTGGATCTATCTAGGAAAGCGCCATTACAGTATAGAAGTTAAAAACAATTAATTTAAAGCAAACAGAAAAACTTCTTCTTTTTTCTTAAAGACTGGTTATTTTTTTTATTATTATTATATTATTTCTAATCAAGTAGTCCCTGTATTTTTATAACCTGGGTTGAAAACAAACAACTTTACTACCTCCGCAAAAGTTCGGTTCAGATGCTAGTAGTAAAAAAAAACATTGAATCATTTAATATCCTTGTTTTCATTAATCAAAAAATATATAATAAATAAAAATAAAAGTAAAAATAAACGAAATAGTGATTTCAAGTGCTTTCCTGTTCATAAAAGAGAACATATGCTTCACCACTCACTAGTGATTCGTATGAAATTGGTGAGACGCGGAATCGTTGTATTCATACCATTTTCGTGAATAAGGATGTCGGCAATAAGCTGTGTAGTGTCCGTCATTCAAAGTACCTCTGTGATTTGTGATGGCATACAGATTATAACGACAGGGGGCGACATTCGATGTTGAATAATCACTCATATCTAGAGCTTCCAACGGAAATTCTACGGTGACATTCAGTTTTCCTCTGAAACTTTCCGTTGAAGAAAATAGTTTAAGGTGAATTACTAGTATCTTGGGTAACTTTTCGAACGATAAATTTTTTGTGCAGGAAATAAAAATCAAAAGTATTAATGGTTTTCACATGTTTAAGAAATCAACATGTAGTTTTAGCTAGTTAAGTATTTAAATTAGTATTATAAAAAGGAAGTACTTACAAAAGTATAAGGAGACAAGTTGTAGTCTTCGATATTGTACAAATAAGTATTCCAATAGATCATGAGTACCTTAAAACACCACAAGAACAATTAAAAACATGTAACAAAAAATGTAATAAAATACAGTAAACTAATTCTCATATCGAAAGTTATTAATCAAATCAAATAAACTTATGAAAGAACACTTAAATAGTGCATAGTGAAATAACTATTGAAAAACTTAGTTTATAAACATTAACAAAGACATTTTATGCAACAAAATGTATGTAAGATAATTAAGTAAGTTTTTAATATAAATTTTAAAATGTTAATCTTTAATAACACAGAGAATCTCACCTTATATAAGGTGTAAGTAATACAAATAACAGAATCTCTTAAAAGTTTAAATTTTAGTTGTTAGAGTTTAAAATAGTAATTTTCAGTTAAAATAGGATTAATTTAATGGATATATAGTAATTTTAAATACAATTGATAGTTTTAATTCAAATTTTGAAAGTCTAGAAAATATGACAGCTCAAGAAATTTGTCTATTTCAAATCTAAATTTTCATAGAAAAATTGCATTTAAAAATTATATTAATAGATTTTTAGTAAATATAAGGATAAGATTTCCCTGTACGTTAACAAAGGTACTATTAGATTTGTAATTTTATTACCTTGATATTCAAGAATTTTGGTTGAATTTTGTATTTAAAAACAATGGAATTCCGTTTCTTACGTCATATTTGTCATTTTCCTGGAAGCCTATAAAAAGGCGAGAAAATCTATGATTCACTCTCTTATGATCCTGATACCAGAGCCATTAACATCGTATGTATTAATTAATTACTAAAAGAAAAAAATTTGCATTAATCAAAATCAGTTTATGTTAAATTAATACATGTAATATAAAAAAAATACATGCATTAAAGTATTCAACCATTATTAAATTACTTACCAAAGTAATAAATTGGACAAAACCGAGGCAGATTCCAGTAGAATTTATGAGATTAAATTCGAGCGTCGTTTCCAAAATGGGACCTTAGCAGCCATCTTGTAATTTCACATTTCCGAGAGCAGACGAGGAGAAGCCGATCTCAGTGTTCGTCACTTTCCGTTTTGACAATAGCAATTATTCGAAAAGAACTTTATAATACAAGGTACGTTTAATAATTAAGAATTTATATTTTTGTATTTATTTTGTTGTGACTGTAAATTAATTTATTTTTGTATATCATCTCCATTTCTTCATATCATGTTATTCATCAATTTAATTGTAATAAGCATATGAAAACCAATTAATAGTGTTTTTTATTTTATTTGTATAATTTCTTTTAAAAACATTTGATATTAAATTCATTGTATTGTAATAATTAAATAAATTTTTTAATTTGAATCCTACCCAGATAAGAGTCAGATTTTAAATTTCAATTTCAAAAGAAGTAGACTGAGCTAGTTAAAATTTTGATAAGGCGCCCAACTATAGAGTTACAAAAGAAAAAGTAAACTTTATATAAAACTAAATAATATTTAATCATAAAACTCATTTAAAACATTAGACAAAACACATAAGAATTGTGAATAATATTATAAAAACCATAAAACAAAAACAAATTTATAAATTATTATAATCAAACTAAGTAAATCATTATAAATTGATAGAACCTACGAGGGCTATTGATAAAATAAACCAAGCAAATCAAATATTAAATACAGAGTTAATTAAATCATTTCAATATATATAATATATTGAGATAGATCGCAATTGTCGGTCCTAAGATCAACTAATCCAGGTGACCAGGATTTTTTTAAAGAAAATTTGATTGTCAATATATGATTAGGGATGTCAGATTATTAATATTTGGCAGATTGTTATTTTAAAAAGTTTAACTCTTTAATTAAATATTTATGATATGGAGTAAGGAGCATTATTTCTCAAAGAAAGAAAAGTAATTGTTAATAACAAGAGAAAAATATAAATAATTCTAGAAGTTTTAAAAGTAAACACAGCAAAATATTTCATAGGGTAATTCCGAAATTAAAATTCTGTTTGGCGACAACAAATTAGAAAACCCATTAGAAATTCTAAATTAAATACCAGAGAGGAAACAGTAGTCCAAGCCAAGTACAAAAGAATCCCCAAAGGAAGGAAATAAAGTGAAGATAGAAGGAAGCGACCGCTAGTACAGAAGCATTCCAATAAACAGAAGAAGATAAATAATAGTGAATTTTGTATATTCAATTTGTTTTAGGTAACCTTCAACTGAGTCCACCCTGAGATTGTATTTAGTTTGATAGTAGGGTCGACGAGTGCGCATCTTCGACGGCCCATATCAATATATTGTTATATTTTAATTTATATATTATTTATAATTTGTTTAATTATTTTATTATTTATTCTAATTTATTATAGCCTCTCGTTGGGCCTGTCTATTTGTAATGTTTTAATCTATAGGATTTTTATATTAATTTTTATAATTTATTTATTTTAGTTACTATTTATTTATTTTATTAATTGATTTAGTATGATTTATTATTATTATAGGTTTTATTTGTTTTATAATTTTATTTGTTTTATTTTTAATAGTTTTTACTAATATAATAACTAATTTTTCTTATGTTTGATGTAGTTGGGCGCCTTATAAAAGATTTTAACTAGCTCAGTCTAATTATTATCTGTTTGAATTTGAAATCCCACTCTTTATCTTGGGTAGGATTCAAGAGAAACTAAATATTTAAAAATTTTTTATATAATACACTAAAATTTAATTGTTATATTTGATCACTACAAAAATTGTATAAATCTATTAATGGTTTTCATATGCTTATTACATTTAAAATTACAAATTTCTAGTTATTGACAAAAATGAAAATGATATACACACTATTACACAATCAAAGAAAATATAAGTTTTTAATTGTTAAACATACCTCGTATATCAAAGTCCCCTTTTTGAATTTCATCCACGTCAGGCTGAAAATGCCGAAACAAAGAGATCGGCTCCAACGGTCGTCTATACTCGGGAACAAGAACAGCTTGTAGTTCAAAATGTCTGCCGGTTGTCCTATGTGTGGTGATGGTGGAATGGAATCTTATAAATTTTATGGTAATCTGGATCTATTATTTCAAATGTACTTCTTTGGTAAGTGATTTAATATTATTACAATATTTTTATACAAATATTTTTGGTGTTAAATGTTTTAATTTAACATAAATGAACTTTTGATTAATGATTTTTTTCTTTTAGTTATCAATCGGCATGTTCAGCTTCAATCGGGCCGGAACAAGAGAGCGATTTCAAATTTTTTGGCCTTTTTATAGTCTCGCCAGATTATGACAATTTAGACATATAAATTAGCATTCAACTGTACCTTTTCAAAAAATAACCTAAAATTCCAATAATTGAGGTAATGATTTTACATTTTTGATTATATCTTTGATAATATAAAGATAGCTTATCTTTTTACATTTTCAAAAAATCTGTTTAAATTATTTTTATCTCACTTTTCCCTAGAAAAATTTGATTCGAAATAGGCTGTTTTTAGTCCTGTCAAACACTGTATACACTTTTAAATTTAAGTTAAAAACATAAATTAAACCTAAATTTATGTATAAATCCATTAAACTAATCCTATTACAACTTTTAAATACTAATTTAACCTCTTAGAACTAAAATTTAAACTTTTTAAATGACTTCGTTGTTTAAGCTCTGTATTCACTGTTATAAGCAATGATTTACTTAATATCTCTTGATATTATCAAAGACTAACATCTAATATCTAATAAACAAACTTATTTAATTAATTTACATATAAATTTCCTAACAAAAAAGTCTTTTATAAATGTTTATTAATTATAGTTTGATATTGTCTTTTCACTCTACACGATAGGAGTGTTCTTTATCACTAGTACATACAAGTTATTTATCCATAAATGCAAATATAAGATTGTACACTGAATTTATCTTTGTTTATAACAAATTTTTATAATGTTTTTTGTAGTTTTTTCAGGTACATATCATATTGTGGTGGTTTATTTAAAAGTCTGTTGAGCTTTCGAAGAATCACATTGATCAACTTGTACCTTGGTAAGTCCTTTCATTTTATAGATAATATTAATAAACTTTACTTAAAATTACATATTTATTTACTAAACATATGAAAGAGATTAATAGTTTTTAATTTTGTTCCTTTTTATATTTGTTTTAGGTTTCACTTTAACTTCAACATAAAACTATGTCAATTGTACATTAATACATGAATTGGGAATAGTTATTGGAATTGTACATGTTTAGATTATTATTGATTGATTACCATGGATCCTATCCAGGATAAATTTGTCAAGTACATTCTCTATCTATTTGAATGTTTACTATAAGAAATTATTATATTGAATACTTTTGATAGATTATAGAAAAAGTAGCTGATGATTAAATGAAAATTATTAAGATATACTTTTTATTATAACTTATTGAGGTAAGTTTTATTTACTAATTTTTCTGAGCTTAGTTATTCATCTCAATATATATATTTTTTTTTCTGACAAATACAAAATTGTTTTGTTAAAGTGAAAGTATGTACGAGTACACGAATGTTCCTATAAATTTTCAGTAGGTAGCCAACATAAATATCGATAATTCACCGAGAGACACGAATTTCGTAAATACTGTCCCATTCGGTGGGTCGGGGCTGTCACAGACAAGCGTACGTCAAAATTTAAACAAATATAGATGGTATTGTAGCGCGCGACCATATATCACAAGCGGTTTTTGCCACGATAACGTAAAATAGAACGGTTTAAACTTAAAATACAAACTCATGGATGATAGTCGAACAAAAAACAAAACATTCTACCGATGCGACGTGTGTTGTTCATGTCGTGATTCAACAAATCTACTATTCTGGAAATTGATATTTCTCTGGAGCGCGACACGATTCGTGTTATGCGAATTTCGCCAAATTTTGGTACATACAGTTGTTTTTTTTAATAGTTTTTGTTTGTATTAACCGAACTTGAAAAAAAGCATAAATTGCTGCTCTAAATAATATTGTAATGGCACAGTAATATTAAAACCCAATTAACCGCAGTCTACGCTCCTACGCTCTACGTTCTTAATAATGAAGATGCTGTAGAGTTTACAAGAGGTTCAGCAACCTTATAGGTATATCAGACAAGATATTAATGTAAGATCACCGTTGATTAATATTTAAGATTTATAAAAAATACAGCAGAAAAAATCGTTTGTATACATAAGAAATTATTTTGACCTCTTATGACATTATTTTGATACATTGATTTATGTTCAAAGCGTTTTATCATTTGCCTTTAAGAGGGGCGTTTCTAATTTGGTAAGACTGCCTGAATTTAGTGAAAAATCCGGTTATTTCTAAATTACAAGAATGTGGAGTAGATGGTGAGAGTGGTTTCAAATTAGTATTTTTATTATAAATAAATATTTTTAGAGCCTCTTGACTTTATTTATCTAAGACAGAGATAAAAATATGAATTTTGCTTCGTATATCTTTAAATATTTTCACGACATACACATAAATTTGACCTTGAGACCATAAACAGATGAAAATACTTGTGTATATTTTTTGTTAAATATCACTTTGGAAGTTTGTTGTGTTTCGTGCGCAGGTGAACAAATTTATTTTTTTAAGGATTAAAAATATTAATAACCCAATTAACCGCAGTCTACGCTCTTACGCTCTACGTTCTTAATAATGAAGATGCTGTAGAGTTTACAAGAGGTTCAGCAACTTTATAGGTATATCAGACAAGATATTAATGTAAGATCACCGTTGATTAATATTTAAGATTTATAAAAAATACAGCAGAAAAAATCGTTTGTATACATAAGAAATTATTTTGACCTCTTATGACATTATTTTGATACATTGATTTATGTTCAAAACGTTTTATCATTTGCCTTTAAGAGGGGCGTTTCTAATTTGGTAAGACTGCCTGAATTTAGTGAAAAATCCGGTTATTTCTAAATTACAAGAATGTGGAGTAGATGGTGATAGTGGTTTCAAATTAGTATTTTTATTATAAATAAATATTTTTAGAGCCTCTTGACTTTATTTATCTAAGACAGAGATAAAAATATGAATTTTGCTTCGTATATCTTTAAATATTTTCACGACATACACATAAATTTGACCTTGAGACCATAAACAGATGAAAATACTTGTGTATATTTTTTGTTAAATATCACTTTGGAAGTTTGTTGTGTTTCGTGCGCAGGTGAACAAATTTATTTTTTTAAGGATTAAAAATATTAATAACCCAATTAACCGCAGTCTACGCTCTTACGCTCTACGTTCTTAATAATGAAGATGCTGTAGAGTTTACCAGAGGTTCAGCAACTTTATAGGTATATCAGACAAGATATTAATGTAAGATCACCGTTGATTAATATTTAAGATTTATAAAAAATACAGCAGAAAAAATCGTTTGTATACATGAGAAATTATTTTGACCTCTTATGACATTATTTTGATACATTGATTTATGTTCAAAGCGTTTTATCATTTGCCTTTAAGAGGGGCGTTTCTAATTTGGTAAGACTGCCTGAATTTAGTGAAAAATCCGGTTATTTCTAAATTACAAGAATGTGGAGTAGATGGTGATAGTGGTTTCAAATTAGTATTTTTATTATAAATAAATATTTTTAGAGCCTCTTGACTTTATTTATCTAAGACAGAGATAAAAATATGAATTTTGCTTCGTACATCTTTAAATATTTTCACGACATACACATAAATTTGACCTTGAGACCATAAACAGATGAAAATACTTGTGTATATTTTTTGTTAAATATCACTTTGGAAGTTTGTTGTGTTTCGTGCGCAGGTGAACAAATTTATTTTTTTTAGGATTAAAAATATTAATAACTATATAAAAAAAATTTTCTGAATTACAAATAATTGAAAAATACGATATTTATTATACATACTAAAAATATAACCTAATTATAGTAAAAGCATTACGGTGACTATAAATATATTATATTCCACAAAGACAATATGTTTTAAAATTTTATACAATTGCAGTATGTATTTTGTTTTATACATATGAAAATGAAAATATTGTAAAAGTAAATACATGCAATAACATTTACTATTATTTTCCACAAAAGAACTCAAGAATTATAAGCTCTTCAATCGTCTACAATTGAAATAAAGTGAAACGGTCAATGAATTTTTTATTTAAGACTTTGCTAATTATTTACAACCTAAATAAATAAATATCATTTATTTTTAAGAGTATTGGACATACTTACGTAAATTACCACCAAATCCATGATGTAATGAAAAATGTGGTACAAAGTAAAGTAGACCCTACAATAAAGCTTATAGCATATTTTTATTTTGAGAATGTGGCGCAGGAAAAAAAATTTCATGTTATTAAGAATAATAAAAAACTCTTCGTTTAAACGTAACTCCCAAGTTTATTTGAAAAATTATGACGGCCATTTCGCTAAGATTAGCATCGTCAGATTGACATTTTTTTATTATGAGTATATCTTAATAAAATTAATTGTAAGAACAATAAATAACTGATCGTTTAAACTAAACTTCCACTATTTATTCGAAGAATACGTTTTAAAATTCAATTACAGCTGTTTCGCTAATAACTAGCATCGTCAGATTGACATATTGAAGTTACATTTTGTTCTTCATTTCCTAGATTTGCAAAGCTGATATTAAGATCATTAGTTACAATTCTTCTGTATAATTCGTATGAAAAGTCTGTATTTGGATATTTTAGTAAAAAATCTTTGTGCATGTGTTATGTTTATATCACTAGGTAAGTATTTCGTATTAGGAGCGTGCTCTCTTCTATAATGGGATATCATAGGGTTAAATAAATTAACATGTTCAATTATTGTGTTTCTGTATACTTTGCGTGGGTAGGAACGACTTCTTCTATCTTTTTTAGGTACTATTAATGTCGGATTTGTATTATGTATATTTTTTAACATTCTGTCATTTTCTTTTTTATACCCTAATGTCGCTAAAAAAAAGTTCTTACAAACGAGTACCTCTCCGACTTTCTCAGATGTTAAATAGTATTTATAGGAATACACTATTGATGATGTTTGATCTTTGGTTGTACTTCTTTTTTTATTACTCTGTTTTATCCTCTCCAAAACAAACTGTTTTTGTTGTTTCTTTGGTAATAGTCAGTACTGTTTATTAATGTCTCTTTGTCTAGTATACGAAATTTTTTGGGTGCAATTGAGTTTGCATTAACAAGATTTTTTAACTTGATGAGCCCTTATGTAACTCATAATATTTTGTTTCTTCCTTTCACCTAGTGGTTCCTCAAATCTTTTTCTTTTTCTAATTTCTCCAGTTTTTGTGTACAGTTTCTTTACTGCTTTTTCAACAGAATTCTCTATAATATCTTTTAAAATATTTTCTCGAATGAAGACCTCGATTTCTTCTGGTTCTATCATTATATTAGATAAATTTTCCCGAGGATTCTCTTTGCAGTCTTCTTGTTTAATATTCGCATAATTTGAATTATTTAAGGCTACCTGATCATCATTTTTAGGGACTAATATTACATTGGACAAGATCTGTATTTGTTTACTAGGTGGAGTAATTTGGTTACATTCGTAACTAGAATCCGACTCATTTCCACTTATATTGCCTAATTCATTGGGCAGCCCTGGTACATAATCTGGATCTTTATTACTTTTGACTTTATTAGTTTGCTTAGAGCTTCTTCTAATAATGTTTAGTTTTTCTTTGAGTTGTAGATTTAGAGCAATAGATACCATACATTTGCTTCGGCTACTACTGTGCCGGCTGGCTGATGCACTACAAGATATAAATTACAATCAGATTGTTTAATAATAAGGAAATATTATTAAACTTACCCTGGATCCATTACTCACAATATTTATTCACTTGAAAATGCAAAAAAACACCGGATAACTAACAATAACAAAACACGCTTCATATTACTTATTGAGGTTATGTGACACATTACCGTTCTGTCATGCTACGCTTAATTGTCCCAACTGATGCTGCTCAGCAGAAAATGCTAGGTTAAATTGTCCTAATTCCATTTTTGAAAGCAGAACGGACTATTTATCTTAGTAATATTTTATTGGACAAGTTAGGTTAGCAAACGTGGCTTTTTTTACTTAGGACAAACATTTAGGTATAAAATATAGCACTTAAGACGCAGGTAGGACGTTGTAACTTTGTAAAGATGTAGATAAAATGTTCACGACTTCTATGAGACAAAAATCTCAATTTACCAAATTTTGCAGATAGGACCTTTCTTGTTAGCACGGCAGTATTGATATAGCTATTTTGCATATTAGTTATATGACATTTTTTCTTGTTAATAAAATTAGCCTATGTACTACCATACCAGCAGTAATTTCTTTGTAAAATTGACATTTTTGGTGTCTATTCCCCTTTAAATTTGTTTTTGAAACTAAATCATAAGCATTACCTGGACAGTAAATGAAGTCTTTGGATTAATATAAAAGGCTGTAACTAGGACATCTCAGAGAAGTGTTAGTGCTTTATTTTTTCCTTTGTCTACTTTAAAAGCTAGGATAAATTTTGAACCTGGAGTAATAGCCCAAACAGGTTATATTCAATTTATAGTAAGTATCTAGTGTTCATGTAAAATTATAAATCAACACGGAAACCATTTTGCTGTTGCCTACTGTTTTAAATTATAAATGTTCAATTTCATTTTAGTCCCCAGTACAAGGACCTCTAATTTTTTTGACACATACAAATTTCATACTTTGTGAGTGCTTTCTTCGCGTCGAATCCGACAAACTTTTCCTCTGCGAAAACTTTATTAAAATTATATTAAAAATTGTGGTCAACTTGTCCGACAAAAATCATGCAGCGTATAGAGTGTCCACCACTCCGAATATGTCGATATGACGTCATTACATCTCCCCGTACATATAATAATAACAGACATATCCAGTATCTGACCCAAATTGGTAACACCATTTTTTATAAAAATATTCATTTTTTAATGTAAATTTTAAAACTGATTATTTTCTAAAGAGAAAGATATTATATTTATACATATACAAATGAAACATTGTAGGAACAATAAGGGCCTATTTAGAAAAACACTTTTAACAATTAGCTGTTTATACATACATATGTGGTTTTAATTTATAAACGTAAATCTGTTAGATATTGGATTTATGTTATACATCAAATAAAGATATAATTATTAAAAGTTTAAAATAAAAGTATATAGAAAAATTAGGTCTCTCAAAACTCACAATTTTACCAATTCGACTAAAATAAGAAAACTATGTTTAAGTAAAAAGTAATTTAGGAAATAACACTAACAATAATAACACTAAATTCCAACAAAACACCTTGCACATATCACAGTTGGAAAAATGCTGTGTAAATGTTATGTAAAAACTAATGCAATTTGTGTATATACTTCAAAATTAATTTTTATATTACTTCTGGTAAATTATAAACGAATATTACTATAGACAATTATATATCTAAAAGCAAAACACAAAAATTAATATATTTTGACGTTATAAACGAGAAATAAGGTTAGGTTATGTTAAGTGAAGTTTGTGTTTGGATTTGGAGAATTAGTAGACATCCGTCTCGGAAAAAAGCGCCACCAAAACTGTTGAACTAAATTGACAGATTGGTGCAATGTTCAAATTTTACAAATTTCAAAAAATATACCTTTTTTAACTTGATATTTTACTAGTCGCATTCTTTATGCTTTCTTAAGGAGTTAAGCTTCTGGCGTTAAAATTCGTGACCACAAAACATAACAACACTTAAACGCCAATATAGGTATCTTTTATTACCATATAAAACATTTAAAAAACTTTATCTCCTAGAGATAATGATAATAATTGAAATTTTCTAACAAGTCCGGCGTGCCAGACTTGGTCCAAAGCCTAGCAGGTATGCTGGTCCTACGTTCTTCACCCCACTCCCTTTCCGGCATTGGCGACAAACAATAAGTAATGTAGTACCCTTGCCTGGAATTTTTACGGGTGCGAATTTTTTACGGAGCGCGCACAAAACGTTCACTTCACTGTTGTGTGATTGTTGTATGTGCAATTTACACAGATACCTTTCGCCGTTTTTGATCGATCTTTGTACCTAGTTCCGCATACATTGTGACTCCATTAATTTTGTCAGATATACTAACATGGTACATTCTGCATAGTAGATTTTTGAGTCTTTACAAACTATAAACTGGATTATAATTCCAGTTTCTCACACCTTGTAGTCGGTACGCTGTCATCCCGGCCTCTCGCTTGAAAATATTCATATTAGCTCTCCTAATATGAATATTTTCAAGCGAGGCAGAATCAAGTTGACCTCCAGAGCAGAGATTGACAGTTTTTTTAGATTCATGCTTGCTTTGTACCTACGGTACCATACAACAGAATAGTGAACTAACATCGGTCATGACTCTGGTTAACATTCAATGTACCATCTGGAGACTTGGTCCCAGGTGCATTTAAACTAGTAGTTATTTTGTATTGTTTATTAGTCTGAATATTTTGGCCAATCATTGCAGGTGCCCTATAACAAAATATTAGTCTCCATGCATAGTCTTGTATTATCTAGTATTGTCGTCTTGGTGTCGGTTATAACGAAGTTATAACGAATTTAAAATAGTATATTAAACAACGCATATCATATGGTTTTCTATTATGACACGAGTTCTAGTTTAAAAAACGAGTGTTACAACAGCCATGTGAAATATGAAATCTTGATTTTAAAAAGTATGTCGGTAGCACTGTGTAATTAATAACATTTGACAGTTTTGAAATTTAAATTATCAAATGTTTTAATGTTTTAAAATATTTTAAAATGAATAATACATCAATAATATATATTATATAAATATACATATTCACAAATACTTTCTTAACCAACAATATAAAATTAATAAATTGCTTTTAGCCACAAATGTAATTGTCAATAGTCTTGTTACTAGATACTTCACTCATGTTGCCCACAATTTACAAAAAAAATTGGGTGCGTAAACTTACATTACGATACACAAATGCATTTTATAATGAAGATTTTTATAAGTGCAAAATATAAAAAAAATATATTTTTCGTGCAATCGCACGCGAAGTCAGTATTTCGCGTTCTCAGCACAGTCCGCGAAATTTAATTTCGCGGCCGTTACCCATAGCAACGGCCGCGAAACCAAACGTCACTTCCAAATTTGACATTTCTAAAATACTACAAAGACAAGGATTATTTTTTATTGAATACCAACAAATACATAAGTTATATTATTTAGGATGAATATTTACATTAATTGTACAGTTTGTATTATTACTTATATTTACTCCAGAAGTTGAAGCAACTACATCTAGTGTTTCTGAATAATGGTTATTGCCTACATTCAAACCAGATACCATATCGCTATCAGTATCAGACATTTTGCGTTTTGACAAGAACTGTCAAAATATATATTGAAACATATCATTTCCATAGCACACGGTGATATTGTTAAATGAATTGAAATGCTGTTGATTTTAGAGCAATAATATATTTATTTACAACTATCTATTTTAATAATTTTAACGATTGCACGAAAAATAGTGTGTATGCCATGGCCGCGAAACTTTTTAACGACCTCAAGATTATCTTGCCTCGGCCGCAAGCGGCCTCGGCGATAACTGTTCTTTCGGTACGTTAAAGAGGTATTTCGCGGCCTTAGCATACAAATAACTATTGACATACCATTCCTTATCCAGTTAGGTAAACGGGAAGTAAATAACCACTTTATTCTTTTAAATGGAACATTTCTATATTATTGAATTTTTAGAATTTAAGTAATATAGAACAAAACTTATATTTTCAGTTTGGTTTAGTCTAAATTATATAAGCAAATTTATTTAGATTTTGATACTGCTAACTAAATCTATTAACAAACTTCTGAAATAAACGCTATAGCAGCTCCTACAGAGACCAGGCCAAATAACAAATGAGGGAAATGGTTTGTTTCTGCATCCGAATAAGAGATGTCGCTCGCAGGCCACTTAATCACAAAAATATATTTCTGTACAGTTAATGATATAGGTTTATAGTCAATTATATTAAATATTAAAGAGATTAGACAAAAGATATACCTTAAATAAAATCTCGATAAGTTGCTGATAAATCCACAGTGTTTCCAGATTTTTTTGTTTAATACAGGGACACGAAAATGTAAAAAAAATTAAATTTTTTTTGGTTTTTGGGGAAAACACCGAATTCCGCCAATATTTAAAGGTAACATTCGCCATTTTTTTAAGTGATATAAAAAGCCAGTAAACATAAGGAATTTTAAGGATAATATTGATTAAATTATACAACATTAATGTATATTTAACTTGTAATACAATTGCAGTCTATAATTTGTGAATATGCAAACAGACCCTAAGAAAAGTTTGTCTTCTCTGAGCTAGCGATTAAAAGGAAATATAAAGAAGTAAATCCTATTTCTATCAATAACTACTCTAATTCCATTTCATAAAAATTAAGTATTAAGTATTAAAAATTGACACAACTTTAACATATTTATATATTTATATTTGAAGATATATATTTGAAGATAAACCAAATGAAGTTCTGGAAGCCCACCCTAATGTAGCGCCTGAAGACAGTCTCCCTCCAACTGTAGAAGAGATAGCAGAGATTATTCATGACCTCAAAAATAATAAAGCAGCTGGAGAGGATGGAATCGTTGCAGAACTCTGGAAATTTGCTGACCTAGACACACTAAATAAACTACACCAAATCATTAAGAATATATGGGTGACCGAAATCTTGCCCGAGGATTGGACGTCAGCTATTATCCATCCATTGCATAAGAAAGGAGATAGAAGTAATCTCAATAATTATAGAGGTATATCTCTCTTGTCAGTGACTTACAAAATATTTTCCAGAGCATTATTGAATAGAGCACAAGTACAACTAGATCATCAACTAGGCGAGTATCAAGCAGGTTTCCGGAAATCGAGATCATGCCCGGAACAAATTCACAACCTGAAAACTGTTATTATGTACGTCAAAAATAGATCAAAGAAATTTGTCATAACATTTGTTGACTTCAAAAAAGCGTACGACAGTATTGACCGGAATACCTTGATTAAAACTCTCCACGAACTTGGCTTGGACCATAAAACAACTGCCTTGATTAACGCAACCCTAAACAACACAAGTTCCAAAGTAAAATTCAGAGGGGAAATGTCTGACTCTTTCAATATAAAAACTGGTGTAAGGCAAGGAGACCTTATTTCTCCCTTACTATTCAATTGTGTTCTGGAAAAGATAGTCAGGGAATGGTCTGCTTCATTACCCTCCACATGTGGGATTCAGATTGGTTATAAAAGGAGAACCTTGACATAAAGTGTTTAGCCTTTGCAGATGATATTGCCCTCTTATCAAATAACATTGAAGAAGCAACATTACAACTTTCTACACTTCAGACCATTGCAGCTAAAACGGGCCTTCAAATTGCCTACAACAAAACTGAATTCATCACCAATATGAAAAATGCCCCAAACCATATTAAAATTGGCTCGGAAAAGGTTAAAAGAACCAGTAAATTTAAATACCTTGGTGAATGGATTACTCCCAACAACTCTGAAAAGCTAGCAATTGAAAGTCGCTGTGCCAAACTTGAGCGTGCCTATCACATTTGTAAAGACCTATATAAAAGTAGAAGCCTATCTCGTAACCTAAAACTGTGCCATTACAATACTGTTGTTAAACCAGCTGCCTTATATGCTTCAGAGTGCTTACATCTAACAATGAAGGGACCGTTACGAAAACTAGAAATCAAAGAGAGAAAAATTTTGAGAAGAATCCTAGGTCCAGTAAAGGAAAATGAAGAATATAGAAGACGACATAACAACGAACTATATTTAAACAATGAAGATATCATCACATGTATGAGGAAGAGAAGAATGACATTCTTCGCTCATTTGGAACGAATGGATCATCAACGACTGTCCCACAGAATCCATTCCTCCATCGCTCACAAGTCTTCCTACTCCAAATGGGCAAACATAGTAAAGAAAGACCTACAGGAAGCACATATCGACTATGATTCCATCTACGATAGGACAAACTTTAGAGATCTAGTAAAATCTGCCACAACATTACATCCCTTAACAACTGCCACAGCTCGACCCGCTGCGAAATGGACTGAGGAACGGAAAGCAGCCCATTCAGAGAAAATGAAGGCATACTGGATCCAAAAAAAAAAAAAAAAAAATCTATGAGAGTTGAAACATCGTGGCCCTAGCTGGCCGAAACGACGAAAAAAAAAAAATATATATTTGAAGATATGTATCTACTTCAAACAGATTTAATGTTATTTTAACAATGGTGTAAATTAAATGGATTAATAATAAACATTAGCAAATGTCATCATATCAGATTTGGCCATTCTAATAATATTCATATTTTGCCATACTCATTAAATGATAATATTATTTCCCTTTGTTACTCTATCAAAGATTTTGGAGTGATTTTTGATTTCAAATTTTCTTTTAAACTGCATATAGAATACATCTACATTGCAGCATCTAAAATTATCTACTTCATCAATAGATTCTCTTCTTTATTCAGTAGAGTATTTACCTTTAGATCATTATATTTCTCTTTCATATTTTCCAAAGTTATGTATGCTTCAATAGTTTGGAGAAGCAAGGAAATTGGATTAAAAAATAAAATTGAATCTCTGAATAGAAAATTCTTAAGATTTTCGGCATTTAAAACTGGAAATTTTGTTCCATACTTTGATCATGACTTGAGTCATCTTTACAACCTCTTCATGTTAGCTACCTTTGAATCAGCCATGGATAGAGCTGGTATTATTTTTATATTCAAACTGATACCAAATTATGAAATGTGCCTGAACTGAGTAAATTAAAATTATATGTTCCACCAAAATATTTACATCATAATCAAACATTTTTTATCGACACAATAAGACCAGGTCAATTTGAATCTAATATTAACAGACTATCAAAAAATTGTAATGATACTGCATTATGGTTTGATCCAAATATGACTTAAATATATTTTGTTAAACATAAATCAAAAATATTATTTAAATATGGATAATTTTTATAAATTACTTTACTAAATGTACAAGCGTTTTCTTATTTTATTTTTGTTATATAATAACTTTTTATGGTATGGGGTTCTTCCCTGTTAATTAAGTAAATAAATATTTGTAACAAATTCATAAACGAACAAATTTTAAGTATTTTTTAATAGACAAACTAGCAAATATATGAACAAAAATTATCATGCAGACTTTATATTAAATTAAATATCAATAATTTTTTAAATCAGACAATTACATTTAAATTATATAAATAACATAAAAACAGTAAAATATAGTGTAATAAAAAGGTGAAGTAAAAATCAATAAAAAATAAATTAAGTATAATATCAATTAATTAAACCTGTCTGACAAAAAAATATTAATATAAGAAAGACTATTCATCCTGAGAGCTCCAAAGAAACTTAAACATGCAGGGGTAAATTTGCAATTAAGGTGTACTTTGAGTATTAAAACAGTTATTGTTCGGTAGTCTATGAAAAAAATAGTATATTGTTTTATTAGGAGTAAAAGTATAACTTTTTATGGCCAGTCTGAATGTTTGATGGCCGAACGTTAGTGAGGCCGACAATTTCAGACGAGCCACAAAAAGTGCTTTTGCTCCTAATGAAACATGCTATTTTTTCCGCAAACGGCATCCAGACTATAGAACTAATTAATATTTAAATAAAAATTCAAAACGATCGCAACGAAGTTGATAAATTCAGAGAATAATAATTATAAAACTGCGCACTACATTTCTGTGGTTACTGGTTTTGTGATTGCCAAGTCAAAAACAAATTTAACAGTTCAATAATATTTTACAATGTCAGAAATATTGTAAGTTATTTAAAGCAACAATTGGACTGTGCATTTTTGGTAAGTACTTGAGCATCAAAATTTCGTTTGTTGTAGTAAGGTGTACTGAAATTTTCTTTTAGATTATATTATGTCGGATTCAGAACCCAACTGTACACCGCCCGACGTTGTTGACTTTGCTAAGGCAGCTACGAATGATTTAATTCCAACTAAGTCAAGTAGAGTTTATAATCATGCTTACGAAAGATTTCTCACATGGTGCAATGATAAAAATATTTCAAACTATTCGGAAAATGTGCTACTAGCTTATTTTTTTGAAATGACAACTAAATTAAAAATGAAAAGTTCAACAATGTGGTCTCAGTATTCCATGATAAAATCATTACTGAGTATTAAACATGGATTAGATATTAGCAAATATATGAAACCACGTGCTTATCTGAAGAAGCAGAATGAAGGGTATACTCCCAAAAAGTAAAGGGTATTCACAAAAGACCAGTTTGAAGATTTTTAAATAATGCACCTGATGAGCAATATCTAGGAATTAAGGTTAGTTATAATATTCTAACCTGCATAAATACAATCAAGTTTTTAAATACATACTACTTTTAGGTTGTTCTAATAGTGGGCGTATCTGGAGCATGTAGATGCGATGAAATGGTAAACATGATAATAGGATCTGTTATTCATATAAAGATTCCTGATAGTAAATCTAAAAAGCCACGATCGTTCACAATTATTGGAGAAAAATATATAAATCTTTACAGAAAATATACTTCTTTACGTCCACAAGCTATGGAAAGCCGACGATTTTTTTTGAAATTTCAAAAGGGAAAATGTTATCGCATGGTCATGGGAATTCATACAATTAGTAACGTACCCAAAACAGTAGCAACTTATTTAAAACTTCCGAATTCAAAAGATTACACCAGCCATACGTTAAGAAGAAGATTATTATCTTTAATTTTAGGAAAAAGTGATTTAATGTTATTTTGACCTTTAAATGAAATTATAAAATTAGAAACATTAGCAGTAAGAATTATATGTTATCAGATATCTTAACTAGATAAGGAACAGATCTGTAAATTTTAACAGGAAAGGAGGGTTGTTGATTAAAGGCTAATTGTCCTCCAATTTTATATTTAATTTTCTTAATAATATTTAATAATATGCGGAGAATAACCATTATTAATAGGTAAGGTTTTTAGGGTGTTAACTTGTTAAAATAAAGATCAGACATAGGTATTTTTAAAAGTTTGTATACATAATATATAATGGCTGCCATTGTGTGTCTGTAAGAGTGGTAAGTGGTAAGGAGTCAAATGATCGGACTGGGTAGGTAGTTTTAACTTTGAGTATGGCCTTTTTATGATTGAATGGGCTTAGCAAATTAATTTAAATTTTTAATATACACTTATTGAAAACAAGTTTTCTCTCTTTTTCTCCATTCTTTGATTAATTTTTTTAAAACAAAGTATATTAATCATAAAAAAACTACCCACAGTAGATTATTTCATGTTTAACAATTTATTTAGAAAAGTGAAAAAATAGAAACTACTGAAAGAATACCAAATAGGAAAATATATGTTTTTGATTAAAAAGATGAGCGTGATCTACATTGCGAATGCATTAGCATTCTAATTAACGTTAATACCACGACAATGTGTCTCTATAAGTCGAAATAATTTAATTTGGGGACCTGCGTAAGATCTAAACCCAGACAATTTCTTTTTTCATTCGTTAAGCAACTGGTGTTTTAAACTGTTAGATAATAAGAAAGAATCATGAAAATAATTTTGTTTTTTCTTATTTTAGTTGAGTGGGTTTTTGTTACTGAAGGAAATCAGATCGGAGAATATTGGTTAAAAATGGAAAAAGTCAGAAAATTGTAAGTTTCTATTTTAAGTTTAACATGTTCTTACATCGCAAACTGACGAATTATTTGCATAAAGATAACAATTTTTAATTTTTAACATGCACCAAGGATAAAGTTTACCACTATTATAAGAGAAATTTTAATTTGTTTTAACTATTGTTATTCAAGACTTTTTTAATTTTTATCTTGAGAAAAACTATTAAGAAATATAAAAATTTCCTTTTTTTCTAATTCAGAAAACAAGTCATGTATTACCATTTTAAGAAAAATCATTAACAGCAGGAAATATTTCTATTTTAGAGTGCAATTTTGGTCAGAAAAAATGGGTGAAAAGTTAAATGAATTAAGCAAAAAAATATCAAATATTGATCAACTTCATTTGGTAAGTACCAATAACATTTAATGAGTATTATTATCGTAAGTTAGTGAGATTACATTACAGTTTTGGAGATTAATTTGTCTATTGCATGTCTTTTCTCTATCAACTCTTTTTGGTAAATAAATATTTTTGTCCACAACAGTCCTATAAAACCTTAATTAAATGTGGGCTTCTCCAAGTATAATGTTACCTATTATTTATTCACTAGTAAATAATAAACCAATATAACCTTAAAAACATACGCAGCTATAATTATGTGAGGTGAGATCAAACTTATCAATACAAAAAATATATCATATGTTCTGCATAGCAATACATATTATGAATGTAATGGTGACAATAAGTCCCAGAAGTTTTTTACCCATTTTAACTGAAAATATATCGGAAATTAAAAAACAATGAGGGGTGCGGTTTTCGAGGAACAATTTCTTTTTATATAAAGTTTTTTTCAGTATACATGTGGTATGAGTTTAGATATTATTAAATCAAACATTTTATGCATAGAATTAATGGTACGCTTTTTAAATCAGTTGATACATTCACATTCATTTTGTAGGGATCAAAAATAAAGAAAATATTAGATTTATATGTATAGTATTTTTATAGATAACAGATCTCCAATCTATTTTATTTGTACTAAATGAGTATAGTATAAGATAATTTGAGATAAATATATGTATTTCCGTTATGTTTTTTAAATAAAACCAGAACATTTTCAAAAACGTCTTTAAAACCCTGCACATCGGCGTGAGGGTAGAACAGTTTTTAATTTTACTTACATCATAATCTTAAACCAATATCATCACGTAAATTAAATATTTTTTTTTTATTTTTAATGATTAAATATAAAAATACTCTATTAATAACATACTAAAAATTAACATAAATTAACATGACATTCTATTTGATTATTTTTATATCCTTCCACATCGATGCAAGGTTAAACTTTTTAAATTTGTGTCTATTTTAGTCAACGTCAGAAACCTTCATTATTATATAAAACTACAAATTTTTCGGTTGTTTCAAAAGGTTGAGTCCAACTAATTAAGTATATATCGAATAAAACATGTAAACCAAAACATTTTGTAAGATTTTTTAAATCCATCGTTATCGTTGCAGGGGTTGAACTTTTAAAATTTTTTTAGCCCAAATCAACCTCACAAACCCTTATTATTACTTTAAAATATATATTTATGGGGTTGTCTTAATGGTTAAGTACTTATACGAAAGACCTACTAATTACGTTTTTGAAAATGTACTGGTTTTATTTAAAAAACATAACGGAAATACATATATCTATCTCAAATTATCTTATACTATACTCATTTAGTACAAATAAAATAGATTAGAGATCTATTATCTATAAAAATACTATACATATAAATCTAACATTTTCTTTATTTTTGATCCCTACAAAATGAATGTGAATGTATCAACTGATTTAAAAAGCGTACCATTAATTCTATGTATAAAAGGTTTGATTTAATAATATCTAAACTCATACTACCAAAATGCAATAAAAAACTAATGATAACGCTTCATGCATACAAACTCGTTATAAGTTTTATTTCTAGAAATCCGAGTTAGCTTAAAAACTCCCATATCTATCAATCCAATCCATCTCAGCCTGCTATGAAGTCATAACGAACGCTTCACGAACCCACCATGAAGGAAGAATGTGCGCGCGCACCTGCCAGCCTGCCGCGATGATCACTCACGAGTGTGACCTTGAAATGAGTCAAAAATGACGTTTTTAGACCTTAGCTTTTTTGATGATTTTCTTATTGAGATTCCCATGTTAGCGCATCCGCCATGTCGTCGTATGAACATAGCCTATATACTCAATTTTATTCAGTAGGTATATATTGTTTTGTAGAAAGTAGATATATAAATTTATTCTACTCACTAGTTGCTTTTTTAATTCTGCTATTTTTATAGTTTGTTCCCCTTTCTGCATATTTATCAACATAAATATAACAATATTATATTTGTTGGAATTAATAGCAACAATTATTGGATACGATATGCTAGCATTCATTAGATCCCAATGATTTTAAGTAAAACATTCTAATTGCAAATTAGACTTTAATCAGTTGTCATGAAAATTTTATGTTAAATTCAAATTTCTGGTGCACAACAGGTGTAGTTTTAATGAGACAAATATACCGCTAAGTGGCATGCGACAAATTGATGTAGCTAAGTGCATAGGGTAAAGTCGTGTAAGTTTTCGTGAAACTGGTAGTCCACCTGAACAACATCCAGAGAGTGGGCTCATTATAATTGCAACTCAAGATCGACCACTTTTTTTTGGTAGGTACCCTGAGAGAAGTTTGAGACTCTTTCGTCCAGAGGCCTACTCAAAACTGGGAAACAGACTGTCTTAAATTTATCGGCAACTTGTAATACTCTGGGGTGTGTCACCATTTTAGTTGCATATTTTTTAATAAGCACTTCATTACTAAAAAGTTTCTTTGTTTTGACAACTTCCAGTTCTTCTTCTAGAGGAGCTGTAATACTGCACTTGTTATTAGTATCAACTTATTTGTTGCATACATTTTTTCTTGTATTTCGTTTTGATAGGCCTTCTTTAACTCTCTTGTATAATACTGCTGAAAAGTTTTCTCGTAATAGTGTAGTGACGTTTAAATTTATAGTCTTTAAAAACCCAAATTACAAACAAAACCATGGCATACGGTTATAAGATAGATTTGAAATCATAACTAGTGAAACTGTATGCATTACTTTATTATTTTTTAGAGTTTTTCGGGATTAAAACCAAAATTGGCCAAAGACGATGGAGTTATATTGGTGCAAGATATAGCATTTAAAATTAGAGCTATGATGGACACCAAGGCACGTGCCGTACAAGTAAGTAATCTGGCCGGTGTATCTTTTCAAATGCGTCACGATGAACAATTTAAATCAGCTGCTAATAACACTGTTCAAATAACATCAATTTTTATTGTAATATTTGATGAGATATTTATTTAATAACGTAAATCGAGGTGTAGGTATTCGTTCTGTACCTTATTGCCAAAGTTATGACAAGAAAAGTGTTATTTACATAAATATCACAAAAATTTAAAATTTTCTAAGCAATGGGTTTATATAGAGGTCTCGCTATTAAATAACGAGACTGCTTATGAAAAAAAGTTTTATTTTTAAAATTATTCTGCAATCAAATGCTTCGGAAACATTCGGAAACATGAAAAAGTCACAGGGTGCTAAATCAGGCGAGTACGGCGCGTGTTCGAGCACTGGAATGCCTCCAGCAGCTCAATAACGCTTCACAGACAGCGCGTTATGGGTAGGTGCGCTGTCCTGTTGCAAGATCCACTATTTGTTTTTCCACAACTCCGGCCGTTTCTTACGAACTCGCTTTCGCAGCGTTGCCAAAACTTTCAAATAGTAAGATTGGTTTACAATTCGACCCTCTGGAACACATTCAGTCATCGGCGATGCAGGAGTTTTCAAGTGCATGGATTGCGCTTAGTTTCAACATAGTATTGGAATATCCAGGTTTCATCGCAAATGATGATGTTTTCCATCAATTCAGGCTCTTCATCTAACCTCTAAAGAAAATCTGAGCAGATCTGTTGACGGACAAGCTTTTGGTCAGGGATCAAATGTTTTGGGACCAACTTCGCACAAACTTTTTTCATGTTCAATTCGTCATGTAACATTTTTCTGACAGTTTCTTTACCGGCGTTTACAGTCTCAGCAATCATCCGAATGCTCATACGACGATCTCCGTGCACAATTTCATTTATTTTGGTCACTGTTTACAGAGTTGAAACAGAGAAAGGTCGACCTGGACGTTGGTCATCTTCGGTGCTCTCTCGACCTTCAGAAAACCTTTTATACTATTCAAAAACACGCGCATGAGATAGAGAATTCTCACCATAGGCCTCTTTCAACAATTGATAGCACTCAGTCGGAGTTTTTTTTTAATTTAACGAGAAATTTCACATTGATCAGTTTAATTTTAGCAAAAAAAACTAAAATTTATAATTGTACATGTTCCTTTCACTAAAATAACATTTTATAATTGTTCCTAACGAAGCGTCCGTAGCGCAGGGCGACAACGGTTGACAAATTTTGTGTATAAATTGAAGGTACCCTGGTTCGAATCCCATAATTTACTATCTTTTTTTTAATAATAATATTTTATTAAACTCAATTATTACATAAAGTTGTTAAAAAGAAAATAAATTCACTTTATTAATTTATGATATTTATTTAATTAAATGTTCAAATTGTTTTCCATCATTTGCTAAACAGTACCCTAACCGATGGTAAAAATTTTGCCTAACATTATTTATTATTCTTCTTTCCATATTCCTGCATTCATTATTAATAATATTCTTTGCTTCGTCATCTGTTCCTGTTTCGTATTCCTGCAACTTATTTTGTAGGAAACCCCATAAAAAAAATTGGGAGGTGCTAAATCTGGAGATCTTGCTGGCCAGTTTATTGGACCTCCACGACCTATCCATGCACCCGGAAAAATATTGTTCAAATACTCCCTTATTACTCTACTGGAGTGAGCCAGGCAGCCATTATGCTGGTACCATATTTTTAAATTATTTGGTGCAGAATTTAATAATTCGGTTCCAATTTCATTTTGCAGCAAATCCAAATATTCTTGGGCATTAAAACGTTGGCTTATAAAGAAAGGACCAATTATTTTATTGCAAAATATGCCGGCCCATACGTTTAATTTTTTCTTATATTGAGTGTGGGACACGTTAATTTTATAAGGATTAACTGTGTCCCAGTATCTTTGATTTTGTTTATTTGATTTTTTGTTCAAAACAAAACTACATTCGTCAGTAAAACAGATGTATCTCAAAAAATTTCTATTCTGGTTGGCCTTATCCAGCATTATTTCACAAAATTGTTGTCTCTTAAAATAATCGTCTTCAAAAAGTTCTTGTGCATCGTGGAATTTGTATGCCTTGAAACCGTTTTTCTTAAGGACACCGTGAACCTTAAAACTGCTAATGTTTAAATCCCGAGCTACGCGTCTTATTGTGGTGCTTGGGTTTTCAATAAAAGCAAGTATGATGAATAGATCCATTTCCATGATTGTGGTTCGATTTCTTCGCCTGTGTTCAGGTTTTAAACACAAAGTAATTTCAAATTATTTAATAATTTGGTGTATTCTTTGATGCGGAAAATCAGTTTCTCCATTGGACATGTTGAACAAGAATTGCTTGATATCACGACTACTGTGGCCACCATAATACAACTTGTACGATTTCTTCACGAGTAAGCATTTTTAATGGCTCAAATAAAAAATAAATAAAAATTTAACAATTTAAAATACTAATTACTAATTAAACTATTAAATCAAATATGAAAAATATTAAATAAACGAAAACAAAGTAACAATATCAAAGAACAAAGTAACAATATTAAAATACTAATAAATAATAACTAATTAAAAAAAATATATAAATTTAAAGCAACGCACGAAAAACTAATAAATAAATTAAGGAAAAAAACGAAAAATAACTTACAAACACACTAAATTTACTGTTCTAATCTATTCAAAAAATACTTAATCGCTCCAAAATCACAATTTGTCAAAAATGACAATGACATTACTAGGTAGGCCTACAAGATTTTTATTAAATTTAATTTTTAAAATATTTAATTAATTAAATAAATATCATAAATTAATAAAGTGAATTTATTTTCTTTTTAACAACTTTATGTAATAGTTGAGTTTAATAAAATATTATTATTAAAAAAAAAGATAGTAAATTATGGGTTTCGAACCAGGGTACCTTCAATTTATACACAAAATTTGTCAACCGTTGTCGCCCTGCGCTACGGACGCTTCGTTATGGACAATTATAAAATGTAATTTTAGTGAAAGGAACATGTACAATTATAAATTTTAGTGTTTTTTGCTTAAATTAAACTTTATTATTTATTTATTTTTAAAAAATCATAATGCTTTTTGCTTATTTTTTAACGCTCTTTTCAATTATGTTCTTAGTTTTCTTAAATTCAACTTGCTAAAAAAGATAGCATGTCGGCCTGAATTTAACACGTATTTCCCTATGTCACATTTTAAAAATAACACAGTGTATAATATAATAAATTGTATAGTATTGAATAAATAATAGTATTGTATAGATACAATAGATACTATAGTATTTCATAAGCATTCACAGGAGATTAACCAATGTACCAATAGGCTCTATGCATTAAAGACAGATCATGTCCTCATCGCGATTTTTGTTGACATAGAAGTGCACCATCTACCACAGTATTTACGAAAATGACACGCACATTATGAACCAAAAAAAGAAAGAAATTTGTATATTTAGGCTGTATTAATAAAAGTAATTTCTTATTTTCCGTCCTTTTCCAACTTTTCCTTTTGTTTAAGGAAAAACTTCAGTGTCGGCGTTTTTATTTTTATAAATTAGAATTTAATTAAATATAAAAAGTAATTCATAATTAGTACGAACAGAGTTTATTTAATTATAAATCTACTAGTACCTAACTAAGAAACTGTTTGATGTGATTATTAGCCTAATGTTAATTTAAATATTGTTTTTAATTAAATCAAATATTTCTCTCCACCATCATTGCAGAACCTGTCAATTTTGAAAATAAAACTCAATAAAGAATGCTGAAATTTTCTCTCTTGAAATAAAAAAATATTCTGCAACACCTCTGCTTCCATGCAATTCAAATGTATTTTCATTCTCCATCGTGATAGAATAGCAATAATAGCATTAGTCTGGCAAGGTTCTAGAGCAAGATTTGAGTATTTATCAAATTATTGTTGTCACGTTACGATTCTAACCTATAGATATGGTCATGAATGTTTCCAGTGATTCACCTGAAATTGCAAAGAGTAAAAATAATATAATGGAAAATTGACGACTACCAAAAAAATCAAAGAATGAATATGAAAAAAGTCTTGATCATGGAGAAAGTATTGTCCGCTACTCAGTTAGAATAAATTTGTGATGCTCGTAGTTCCTCACACTCTTCTTCGGCTTGTGCTCGGAACTGTCCACTCGCACCAAATTTTTATTCTAACCTTGTTACAGAATATAATATAATAATACATTTCTATTTTTAGAACATTGCTGATTACGCTGAATTTTTGTCTTACCACCGAAAAAATGTACCGTTGTTTGAAAATTCATCTTATTATTTTTACAATGCAGATAACTTGACAGATGTTAAATATTCGTTTGCCGCAGAAGAACAACTCAAAGATGAAATCATTAATGTAAGTTTTCTAAATATAGGTATTAATATAATTAAATAGGTTTTATAGAAGAATTAAATCATGAATGTGAATATTAATTACAAATGTTTTTCTTTAGAAAAACTTTACAGTCGAAAGAATTAAAATAATAGATATTTACATTACTAGTCCGGTAAGTACCTACACTTTTACAAGACGAGTACTATAAAGTACGAGTACTGTAAAAAAAAACAGTGAAAAAATAAAATATAATTATATTTATTGGCGTTTCCTATTTTTAAAATTTGCATTAAATGCCAAGATAACTGGAATGTAGTTTTTTTTTTATTTAGAAAATCGCATCCACATCAAGGTGATTAGCGATATATTAGGTACATTTTACTCTATATATTGTACAGTATATTAATATCTTTTAAATAGTCTGTTAAAGCCGTAATGGAATGTGGTTGATAACCAAAGAAACATATTATATTGTTTTTAAATATGTAATATGATACTGTCATTGATTGTCATAATCCAATTTTCACGGAAAGAAAATATAATCGTTAATATTAATAAGTAAGTTCTTTTGCTGTTGAATTTCAAAAACTGTATATTTACCCGTTTGAAACCTAACTGAGTGTACAAGTTTTTAATATGTAGAAGACTGTCAAGGTCAAATTTCATTATAGGATAGTAGCACGTATTGAAATATAGTACGTGCTACTATCCGGAAATTCTATTTTCTGGATTGGAATCAAGTACGTAAAAGTACATTTTAGGGTAGAGTAAAATAATGTACTATAAAAGAATTTAAAATTTATAGCTCTTGGGAAAATTAATAAAAGTCAGAAACATATTTTTTGTTAGTTTCGCTCGAGATGTGCTTACCATGTCACCATGTCCATTCTCCTAGTTCTCATCAAGGTATGTAACAGTACCTGTTAATATTTTAAGCACCTGGTATCCTAAATATTAAATTAAATTAGTACCGCGAGCTCCATCTTTCCGAAAGAATTCTTAATAATAAAATAATGAATACGGTCTCTATAATTATAATTGGAAGTTCAAAGTAGCTACGCTACGAGGTGTACTAATGAGTTGCCATTATCGGGTTCAAGAGGTTTTAATAATTATTCCCAGTCTCATTTCTTCTATTGGTTTACTGTCATATACAGAAAGTTGAAATATAATACTGTTTACATCTTGTAAACTCGAAGAATCTTGTAAACTAGAAGCATCTCTTTAATTTGAAGATTCGGTAAACTTGAACAGATTGTAAACTTTAAGCTCTCGTATGTACGAACATTTTTAACTGGATCATCTCTACAACTTGGGCAGATCATCCCTCCACTCGTGATCTTCCATAGTCATTTGGAACCACCTAAACAGTGCCGTAGCGACCCCAAGGTGCGGCGAAGGATCGTCCACTATTGTTAACAGATAAGTTTATTGTGGTATATCAAGTTTACTGTTCCCATATTTTTTTCTCTTTTATCTCCGTTTATATCTATCTATATCGTCAACTGTATTAGAATAAGTAGTTGTAAAGAACTGTTTGCGGTTAATTTTTTTTGTAACGTATTCTTAACTTCATTCATTTTAGCACCAAGGAAATCTATTTATCTTTTATCTGATGGTACATTTTCATTTTTTTTTACTTCAAAGACAGCTTTTTCTTACATCTTTCTGTCATCTTAATTTTTTCTACGCCATAAACTGTATTGGAAATGGAAAAGATCAGTTTTTGTCCCATTCGAAAATTTTCATTCGTTTAAGAGATATAGCCTGGATAAATTAGTCTGGGACACCCTTTATAAAATTATTTGCATTTGTAATCAAGAAAATTGAAATAATAGATATTAGAATTTTATGTTCCTCTCAAATTTGTTTTACACCTTACATTAAATAAAACAGAGAAACAAACTTACTGCCAATCAGTTATGGTAAAATTAGACAGCTTTAACTATATAATGAAAAGTGGGCGTCGAGTCGACGTTTCACATTTCGGTTGTGGGCGACAAAAGGCTTTTTCTGTACTGTACAGCCAGTAGGAAGAACACGTTGAACAAAATCCCGTCCATTATAGCGAAATATCTGGGTTTAACTCATCCTGAAAAATATGTAGGTCATTGTATGCGTCGAACGTCAACAACTCTTCTTGCAGATACTGAAGCCAGTATGACCACGTTAAAGCATCATGGCGGATGGAAGAGTAAGTCGGTTGCTAAAGGATATTAAGAGGATAGTTTACTTTCCAAAAATATAGTTTCAAGAATGCTGGCAGGTGTACTTTCCGGGTCGGGCTGTTCGATTCAGAAATTTGATAATCAAACAATGAAACATGAACCGTTTGCGCTGGCAAATTAACTATTACCGGATCTTTTCAGGGCTGCCAATTTTATCTTAATTCGTCAAAATAATTAATGTTCATCGAATATTTACATATTATAGTGTTTTAAATTATCTTTGATTTTTCTATTTTATTATTTATAGTAGTTAATTAGTTAGATTTTATTATAACCTTACTTGATTCTAATAATTTATAATGATTTGATGTTCTATATGGTTTTATATTTATTAAATTGGCTTATTTTATTGATTTAATAAAATGCTTTACAATTCTTATATGTTTTATCTGATAATTTTAGTTGAGTTTAATGATTTAATATTGTTATTGACGTAAATTTTACTTTTTCTTTTGTGTTTATATAGTTGGGCGCTTTTAAACTAGCTCAGTTAAATTGATTTAGGATTTAATTTTAAAATCCGACTCTTATCTTGGGCAGGATTCAAGAGAAAATAAATATTTAAAAATTATAATACACTGAATTTAATTATAAATGTTTCTCAAATAAATCGTACAAAAAATAAAAACTATCAATTGCTTTCCATATGCTTATTACAGAAAAAATTTACAAATATCCTGATATGATAAAAATGGAAACGATATACAAAAATTAATTCACATTAAAAAAAATATATAAATCCTTAACTATCGGACGTACCTTGTATTACACAGTTCTTTCAAAAATCGTAATTGTCAGGCGAAACGTAACGAACACTGAGATCGGCTCCTACTTCGTCTTCTCTCGGAAATAGAACAGCATACCAAAAAGACAAGATGTCTGCCAAGCTTTCGATGTCGAAATGACGCTTGAATTTAATCTTATAAATTCTATTGGAATCTGGATTTGTTTTGTCCAATTTATTACTTTGGTAAGTAATTTAATATTGTTAAAATACTTTTATGCATGTATTTTTGATATTACATGTATTAATTTAACATGAATTGATTATTGATTAATGCAAAATTTTTTTAGTAATCAATTAATACATACGATGTTAATCCAGCTGCTACTAGAGTGTTAAGAGAGCGAATCATCGATTTCCTGGCCTTTTTATAGGCTCGGCGAAAAATGACAAATATGACATAAAAAACGGAATTCAACTGTTCGTTATTTCCAAAAGTTAACCCAAATTTTCGAAAATCAAGGTAATAATTTTACAATTCTAATTGTATCTTTGATAACTTAAAGCTCGCTCTTACTCTTATATTTACAAAAAATACATTTATATAATTTTTATTTGAATTCTTCCTTTAAAATTAAAATTTAAAATTAAAATTTTAGATTTGAAATAGACAAATTTCTGGAGCTGTCAATTTATTTTATACTTTCAAACTTTGAGTTAAAACTATCACTTGTACTTAAAATTACTGTAAATCTATTAAACTAGTCCTATTTTAACTGATAAATGCTACTTTAAACTCTAATAACTAAAATTTAAACTTTTAAGAGATTCTATTATTATTGTATTATTTACACAATATATAAGATAAGATCATTAATGTTATCAAAGATTCACAGCTTACAATTAATATAAAAAAAAATTACTTAATTATCCTACATACATTTTTGTTACATAAAATGTCCTTTATTAATGTTTATAAACTATGCTTTGCAATAGTCATTTCACTATCCACTGTCTAAGTGTTCTTATCATAAGTTTATTTCATTCTGTCCAAAACTTTAGATATAAAGATTAGTTCACTAAATTGCACTATGTTTGTTGCATGTTTTTTATTGTTCTTGTGGTTTTTTTAGGTAGGAATGATCTATTGGAATAGTTATTCAATATAGAAGACTACAATTGGTCTCCTTATACCTTTGTAAGTACTTCCTTTTTATAACACAAATTTTAACACTTAACTACATAAAATTACATGTTTATTTATTAAACATATGAATACTATTAATAGTTTTAATTTTATTTCTTTTTTATTGTTTCAGATTATAAATTTTATTTTAAAAAGAAAACTAGGTCAATGGTGAATTGTTATATGAATTGGGACTTGTTATTTGAATTGTAAATATTTTGATTGTGATTATATAAACACCATGGATCCTGTCCAAGATAAGTTTGTCAAGTACATTCTCTGTTTATGTGAATGTTTATCATTGAAAATTATAATATTGACAACTTTAGATGTAATAAAGAAAAAGTAACTGATGATTCGATGAAACTTTTAAGATATCCTTTTAATTATAAATCATTGAGGTAAGTTTTACTTATTAAATTTTTTAATCTTAGTTATTTATCTCAATATATTACTACATTCCGTTTATAATTTCGTTAATATTTATTTATTTATTTTTTTTAAAAATAAAATTATTTAACAATTAGTTTATAAAATTATGTTGGTAGTTACTAAAATTGTATATTATATCAGATATATCAAGTTTGAAATTTAAATCTGATTTGAATATCAAATTAAAGTCATAAATAATTTAAGAAAATATAATATAAGATATAAATATAAATAATTTAAAGGAGAATGAAAGAATCCTAGTTAATTTCAAAATTGTCGAATAAAATACATGCAATTACCCACTGTCACAAAAAAAATAACTAGAGAAGCGTGGAAAGAGATTTTATTTCTACACTCCGTTGAGTGTTAAAATGAAGTTTATTGTAAACGCAAATTATAAAAAAATATTTCTCTTTACGCCCGCGTGCTATCAAGTGCAATTTATGCCCACGTAGGACTAAAGTACGATATTTGATAGTTGGTAATTAAGCAATAAAAATATAATTATGAAATAATATGACATAAAAAAATAAAATGATTGGTTTGTGAACATAGGTATTTTTAAGAACAACCAAGTTCTAAAAACAAGAAGCATAATTCTTATTAATTTAAATTAAACAGGTATTAAATCTATATCAATTTTAAATTGTGCAAAATTTTAAGAATACTTAACGCTCAGTGTGGTATAATTTTTATAATAAAAACGTCTTTTTTTAAACGTACAAAGCAAAGCAAAAAATAATTGTTTAACCTAAATTTATATTTAGCCCTATATTGCATTTATAATTATACAAATAATGGACACCAGTATTTTTAAGACTTCGATTCTTATTTTGCAGTATTCATTTATCACAATGTCCTAGAAATCCTATTCGTCTAGACTTCCTGGCATCTATGCACACATCCCGATATCGTGCGCATCATTCCCAAAATATTTCAGAAACTGTGAATATTTGGAATTGTGGTGCCTTTTTGTCGTGCTTCGCCTTTTTTATGTTTAAAACCATTTATTACAACAATAAAGGAACGAATATGAAACATATTTTAGTGTTGATTTTTTTTCTCGTAATGGTGTTTCTTAGTGAAAGTGTTAAGCAAAAAGCTGAAGAAATGAATAAAGTGAAAAAATTGTAAGTAAACTTTGTTTTTTTTGTGTTTTATATATTCTTATATATCTAAGGAAATTCAAATGTACACAACTAATTAAATTTGCGAAATTAACTACCTTTTTTAGTTCGTTAAAGTACAAATTTAGTTCATAAATTATTTGCTTTGTATATTGTATTTAAGCAACAACATTAATTAAATTTACAAATGAATGTAAAAATTAAATAATAATGAAATATTTCATACTAAAAAGTGTTATTGTTTGATGTAAATTAGTGGCAAATAAATTAATCCAGTTTGCCCAGAATATGTGGCACCGAAATGTCTCTATTGTATTGATTTATTCATTTTGTAAGTACATAAAGACGGAAAGATGCTGTAAAATCTTCCAAAACTATAAAAAATAATCACTTAACAATGCCACTTGTTAAATTTTTAATCAAACGTATTTAATTTTGAAATAATTATTAAAAAGACCACATTTTGTTTATCACTTAGCTGATCAATTATCAAAATATTACTCATAATAATAATATTTTTTAGAGTTTCAATGTGGGCCGCTAAAATAGGAGCTAACCTAACCCAACTTAGCAAGAAAATGACAAGAGAGGATAATGTCGAGCGAGTAAGTATATACTTTTTCTAAATTTATATACAGACTGCTTGATAAACCAATAGCAAATATAACAAAAAGAAAAACACTCACAAATACTCCAAAGAAAAAAAAAACATTACCGAAGCATATATACACTTTCCTCATGAGCGAACATTAGTAGCCATAGTTGATAGAGGTTGACCACAGGAAGGGTTACTCTCATCTCTTTTGTGGAATCTCGTTATGCAACATGGTGCTGGACAGGAAGGAATACTGGGTGATGATGATGACGATTTGGTAAACTTTGGCAAACTTTAACAAAGTTGGTAGGGAACGATTGCAACTCCCTTTTTCACATTTGATGAAAAGGATACTGTTGGATAAACTTTGTAGTGAGTACTCACCTACAACAATATCTTAAAGAAAGTAAGCGGGGCAGACCCGAGGATTTGATTTGATCTACTGACGGATCATAAACGGGTAGCGAAACCGGTGTTGAGATTTATAAAGAAAGAAGAAACGAAAGGAATGAAAACAAAGAAATGGGACTCTTCAATGGCGATTCGAAATGCAGGCTCTGCAACTAGGAACTGGAATCGGTCATATATATTCAATTAGATCGTGGGTTTCTAAAACACAAAGGACAATCTAGGATTCGTCCAAAAGAAGTTTACCCTAATCCAGTAAAGAACCCGAATAAGCCTACACATTGCAGTATAATACTGAAATGTATAGAATAAAAACTGAAGCCAATGGCTTTAGTACTTTTGGAGACATAAGTCTGACTGTACCAAACAAGGGATCCAAAATATCAAATTATCTAGATGTCGCCTTTCCTTTCCAACTATTTTAACAAGCTTATATCGTAATTTGGATGAAAAATACATTAGGGAACTGCTATCAAGTATTGATTCATTTTATAATAGTTATTTGTTAAAAAATAAAGGAGTTATGCAAAATTCATTCCTGTATCCAATACGAAGAGGGACTTATGCAAATTTCAACTAATAAAACGACGCTATTATTTACTTATCTAAGGCATTATTTTTATTAAATCGAAAATAAATACTAATAAAACAACATAAAGAACTTTGAAGAAAAGTAAGATTACATAAATTATGTTAATATAAAAAAAATCGAATGTTCAAGTCTTATGGAAAAGTTACTCATGTCTAAGATTATCATAAAAAGTATGATAATCCTTGGCAAGAATTATGTTTCTTCACTCTCAAAACACTTTTTTAAAAACAAAACAATTATTTATTAATACAAAATTATCGTTTACAAAAGTTACAAACAAGTAATTATAAGCAAGAAGTCTGCAAATGAAGTCGAATGAAGTCGCCAATGAAGTCTTTAACTAAATACGTGCATTTCTTTATATATTAATTAGTACGTGACAATAAGAATATTTTAATAAAGGTTGAAAAACAAATATATCATGTTACATTAAATATACTCGTAATATAAAACAATAGTCTATTATTTAAGGAACTGTAACTCCTCCATCCCTAAGACGAAAAAATAGAGGAAGTAGTTTTTCGTTTTTCTTCAGGAATATTCTTCTGAAGGGCTTCCAATTCTATTTCGGTGGGAGTTTTGATTTTGTTGCATTTCTTTCTTCTTCTTCTTAACGTTATTTTTGTTATTATTACTATCATTAAAATTACAATTAATATTGTTGTAGACCATCCAATTGTTGTTGATATAATAATGGAATCACTGTTGGTTTCTTTAATCGGTGTTAATTGTTTTGATAACTGATTGATTTCGTAAAGATTTTCGAAATTGATTTTACTTATATTTGAATTTCTAAATGTTTTTTGTGTTTTAAGATTTTTTCAAATTAATCTTTCCTTCATCAAAACGTGAAGGTTTATTTTGTATATTTTTATAACTATTCTGGTCATCTTCACATTTGGCTGGGCTAGACATCTTAATTTTTATCCACTCTGACATGGTTCTCATAGAAATTTCTAAAGTATTACAAAACATGAGCTTACAAACCCTAATTTGTTCGCTTTTGTTTTTAAGAAAATACTTATACGAAGTTGTCCTCTGGCTAACTTCCGGATTTTTTCTATGCCTTGATCTTTTCGTTTTATTCCTCAAGACTTTTGCAGCAATGTAGTTCTTCTTCTCAGGCCACGAGAGGGACCAAAACTTCGCGAAAATTATTTTTTGCTCTTTATCCGTCAACTTGTAACACTGAATTGCTATTTCTTTACCAGTTTTCAATGGCTTGTTTGAACACAGACATCTCGTTTTCATTACTCTCTTAGTTTTCGTTCTGTCGAATTTGTTATTTTTTCTACCCATATATTCAACCCCTTTCTCTCTATTCCTTTTATTAGCATTATATTTTCATTCTGCAGGTTTCGATAATTTTCGCTTCTTCCTTTTTCGTGAAAATTCTTCACTAGAATCATTTTCTTCATCAGAATGTTGTTCCCTATCATTGCCGATTTGATATGTAGGGTCATTGTTTTCATTATCTACTTTTTCTGGATGATTTGTTACAGCTTCTTCATCATTATTTTCATTGCTAATATTTTCTTCTCGTAGATTTTTTTCGAAATCCAAAGCAGTTTCTGTTGGCGCGTCTATATCGTTGGTTGTATTTTTATTGAACATCTCATCGGAAAAAATTAAACTATCAAAGTTTGTATCCGTTTGCTCTATGCCGGATATTATTTCATTGTTCAGAAAGCTGGAGGATAAATCATTGTTTTCCCCCATGTCTAAAATGTTTTCTGTCAAATGAATTTCTTCTTGTAGTTCTGCTAGAGCTGACTGTAGTTTTTCCTGATTTTTTTCAGCAATACACTTTTCATTTTCCGCACTCATTGTCTTGATAGTCGTCTTTGAACAGTTTCATTGTCGGGTTTAATTCTATAGAATCACCAGTTAATGTTTCAGAATTATCATTAGTTATTATTGCTTTCAAAGTGTTGACCGGATGTTTTGTTAAACTCAACAGTTTGAAACCTCTGCTCCTACGATCCATAGCTGATACTCTAAAACAAAATACTTATTTTAACCTGCCTAACTACAAATTGTAAAGCCCTTGGAAAAAACTTCCGGTAAAAAAGCCCCAAAATGCTTTGAAACATGCACAACATGCACAACTCCCAAAGTTTACAAAAATGACATTAATCCAGTCTAATGTAAGTTAACATATTTCAAAAACTTAAATTTATGTAGTATGTACTTACCTTGATGATATTGAAGCTTAGTCTGATAAAACAACGGCCAATTTAAAGTCTGACAAACTAAAAAGCACGACACCGAACAGAGAGACCGAACACCAACGTATACTTCCTAGGACTTATGCAACTTTCTTACTAATGTAGAAGGGGTAGGACTTATGCGCATTTCATACTTCCGTTTCAAGCGCCATCTAAATACTTTTCACATAGTTATTCGATTTGAATGTATAGATACGCTGCTTCTCTAACCGATGGCACTAAAAACTGATTTTGTGAAAAATTGGACCTATGCAATTTTCACATTAGGCCGACGATATATTATAGGCAGAATTTATTATGCACTAAATACTCAATGACAGATCTTGTTTTTGTTAATTATTCTTGGAACCAATATTTAAATCAACATTGGTACCAATATCTTTTAAGCTTTTGATAAAGTCTGGAGGCTTCGTCGAGATACTGATTGCTAATATTTTGTAAGGACTTATCGAGTCATTAATAGTGCATGGAAAATGATATTTAAACTGTAGATCCTAACAGAAATTTGTTTAACAGAATTTATGATTAATAAGTTGATATACTGAATGAGAAATCTCTGGACATCATTCAGATAAAAAGTTACCTTCAGGTATTACAACAATTTGTACAAAATATCTCGAAATTACATAAAAAATACCTCAACTTTTTTATTAAAAAATAAATACCTTCATCTAGAATTAAAAAAGTTCGTGAGATCCCCGAATGGTTGTCCTTTTAAAACCAATTTCCCCTTTCGAAAAGAAGTCAAAGGCGAAGAACGCCTAGCAACGGCAGTATTTGGTTTTGAGGACAAATTTCAAAAAAGATATATTTGCCAAAAACATTTCCACCGCTTCTGTTCTTAGATAAGTCAGATCTAAGTACACTTGTCAATTTAAAGCCCCAGTTGAGAACCTCTCACAAAGTAAAATTTTTGTACGTGTCAATCACAAATCACCCACTCTTAGATAGTTTACAACAATGCTTTCTTTAAATGACAAAAACTAGCACCACCTATAGTACTGAAACACAATTAAATAGTGGGTAAATTGTTCCTTAAATTGCATTAAAATAAATCAAAGAAATATCAAAAAACAGCACCTAAAATAAACAAAAATGTATAGAAGTTACAAATCTTCTGCTTTTTGTTTTGTAAATTTGATAATAAAAATACATACCACTACAAGGCAATAACGAAGGATAAGGACATAAATGCAAATAAAGAAAAATATTAATATACGAAATATGTAAAGGTGGTCAAAAAATTTTTAAAGAAATCACATGTTTATTAATATCTGTTAACTACTCTTACCTGGTAAAAGTATGGATAAAGTAGCAGTTGAATATAATCTATTAGACCAAGCTGTCATATACTTCACTTCAAAATGTTTATGGCATATTCTCTTTGTTTGATACACAGATACGGCTCCATCGTCTTCAATTCAATGGCAATGTGGTAATTGTGAATGGTTCTAACGTTTTGACATATTCCGTCAAATATTTTAAAAGGTTAATTGTCAGAAAAAGGAGAAATAATTTTATAAAGATGTTAATCAAGTATTGTCAAAGTTCTTTTGAGAGAGGAAAGTATGAAATAAAATAAATGGTGTTCACTTAAGACTTCGATCCATTTTGCATTGATTAGATAAATAGAAATATGAATATATTGTTATAATTTCCCAAATTCAAACTAATAAATATTATTATTATTTAATTAAATACCTTGTCCAATGTTATACTCCGCTAAATACTTTTCTCTTCATTCTTTGCGTTGACTTTTTCAAAAACTAACCAAAAAACTTCTTATTCCCTGACAACGAACCCTTCTTACTCACTATCACTTACACTACCTATCTATCTTAAAACTAATACAAACTTTAAAACATTACAACAATTTTTTTAATCCAGTAAATTAATTTGATAGTAAACTTCAAATTTTGACATTAAACAAATAATAATATTTTTGAATATGAATGTTAAATATGATATACCTTCCATATTCCTTAAAAAACTGTCTACCAATAGCCTCTATAAACTATTAGAACTATATAATTTGATCTAGATCAAAAGAGTTTTTCCTAAGCTGTGGAAATTATGAACTATCCTTCCTTTTAAATAACCTGATAAAAACTCTAGCAGTTCACATTCCTATAGGCCTATACCACTAACATTCACTATGTGCAAACTAATGAAGAAAATGGCCAACAGACTCATGTGGTATCTTGTATTCAAGGCTAAAAAAAACATCATATTAAAGGAAACATGTTTTATTTCATCAAAAACATATTGACAGATCGACATTTCAGGGTGACAGTTAACGAAAAGATATCTAACATATTTTTGCAGGAAAATGGTGTACCTGAAGGTTCAGTGCCGAGCCCCACGATATTTATCCTTTCCATGAACGACATAAGTAAAATAATTTAACCACCGGTGGTTTTTGCTTTATACGCTAATGATCTATTTATTATCTGCCACGGAAGCAATACGGATACCACAACCAATTTACTGCAAAAAACAATTAACGCTCTTTACGAATGGTCTATCAAGAAAGGTCTCCAGTTTTCGGCTGCAAAGGCAAAACTCATTAAGTTCACCAAAAGATGATAAAATCAGAACTCTCCCAATATAACACTGAATAAAAACGTATTTCCTAATTATGACCAAGTTAAGATTCTCGGAATGCTATTTGATAAAAGGCTTAGCTGGAAAGGACACATCAAACAGCTCAATATCCTACGAAGCCTATTGCATTATGCAGAGGAAGAGATACTATTAGGTATATACAGATCACTCATAGGCTCATAGAAACTCAGCTCTAAGAACTTGTTTAGGAGCTTTCTAATCAAATCCAATTGAAAGTATCTACTGCGAAGCCAACGAACCTCCTCTCTGGTAAGAAGGCACAACTTGTTCCAGGGTATCTGCCTGCCCAGAAAATCCAGCCTACGAAATTTGACACAAAAGAAACATAAACCCTGCCACACCAATCAACCTTATCTGCTCATCACTACTTACAGATGTAGACCTCAAACAGATGACTTCCATAACTCATTCCTTAACTCCACCGTGGAACAAAACTAACCTAAATTAACCTAAGTTTAGACTATCACTCAAAGCATGATACCCCCAGCAAATTCCCAACACAAAGCTTCTTGAAACTTATACATACCGTCGGTTTGCAGCATAAATTCAATGACATATCAACATTTTTAGAATTGTGTTTTATGAGAGGTAACTACTAGTTTTCAATAGTTCTATATATGCATAAAGTAATTAAGTGTGAATAAAGTCACTGTTAATAATACATTTGAATTACTAACTATAAGGTGAAACAATATTTCAAAACATTTTTTTTTCAATGGCATAGACTATAGTCATACAGCCAGTCTCAACATGGTTCTACTAAATAATTTAACAAAAAAATAAAAAGATTACTAACCAGGTCACTCTCTTCTCGCCTAGGGGGCCATCAAGGCATTAAAAAAAAAACAAGAGTAGGCCACGGTATGAAGGGAGAAATGATACAAATAGGTTAAAATACAAAGGTTATGAGTAGTTTTTTTCTAACATTTTACAAAGATATTTTACTCAAGTGCCGTTTGGAGATTTTGAAGCATCAGTATATATAACGACAGAATCTTCGTATTTTGATAACATTGAAAGGATAATGTTTCTATTTATATGTACATTGTTACTATATTTTGGAACGATTATCTCTTTATTTGAATATTATGTTATTTTGTTTAATATGTACGTAGCGGATTTGCACAATACCAAAATTAATAACCTAACATTCAATATAATACAATACGCTGATGATTTTTGCGTTTACACAGAGCATAAAAAATATGAACAAGAAATTGACAACTTAAGTAATATCTATCAGCTAGTACAAAAATGGCTCCATAAAAACAATTTTGAATTATCTTGCAATAAATCTCAAGTCTGTATCTTTACTAGACATAATAATCCTAATTCTCGTATAATTAAACTAGGAGAACATCAGTATTCAATACAAACTAAGGCTAAATATTTAGGTATGAAACTTGACAAAAAATTGACTTGGAAGGAATATATTGACGATATGGTAAATAAATGCAACAAGGGAATAAATTTCCTTAAATCGATTAATAAAACGTGGTGGGGATCTGATATAGAAGTAAGCTTATTATTCTACAAAGCCTATATTTGCTCCATATTAGATTACGGAAGCATATTTTATGGATCAGCATATTTTATGGATAAAATAAATTTTGTTCATAATTCAGCGTTAAGAACATGTTTAGGGGCCATGAAGTCCACACCAATACAACCTTTGTATTTAGAATGCTTGAAACCAACTTTAAATATTAGACGGAATTATCTGGCAGAAAAATTTCTTTTAAAGACATACCTTTATAAAAAATCAACCTTTGTACGAAAAGATTATTACTCTGAATCGCTATGATTTGAACAATAAATACTGGGCAAAAAAGAAACCTCCTTTACTCTGTGAAGCACTACAACAAAATATAGAAATTTTAAAAGAAATATATAAAACTACAGATGTATTTCAAAACAACACTTCAAAACATTAAGTCATTAAGTTACATTCTTTAACTCGATGTATTGCAAAATGTTAATGTCACTTAATGACTTTATGCTGCAAACCGACAATACATCCAATTTCGATACTCCGATGCTTCTAAAAACCAGAGTGGTGTAGGCTGCTCAGTTACCCTCTCCCAAACAACAGTCTCTACAAAGTTACTTTCACTAAAGTGTGCACACTGCGGAACTATTTCCTTTACTTCAAGCCTTCCACTCTATAATTAAAACTACAGGAAATTTCACTATATGCACTGACTCTCTTTCTTCAATTAAATCTATCCTAGACATCTACACTTACCCCCTCGTGCAAGCAATACATGAACGATACCAACAACTTTATCATAAAGGTGTAATAGTACACTAATTTGAGTCCCTTCATATGTCGGCATTTTAGGCAACCAATCTGTACCAAGACTTTTATTTTAAAAACAGCACCTACTCATTATGGCAAGAGCACTGAAACAGAACCCCTTCAAAATTTTAATCAAAGGCCCTACACCTTAGATTCTGCAATTACCAACTGGAATTATGTACCAGACACTATGAATCCTTTTGAATTGCCATTAAGAGGCTGTATTACAACACAGTTGTTAAAATATCGGTGGGAGAGTACAAATTGGTTCAAAGAAAATAAAAACATTTGGCCAACACAAATTTAGAATATCGAAGAGGAACAAGTCATGGAAGAAAAGAGAAAAACATTACCTATTGTGCTGTTATCCACAAAAACTCTCTATTGAATGTTCTTTAAATCTAGTAAAATTGGTTGGATTAGACGATTTGTATAAAACACAAGAAATGCTGGAAGTCAAATAATAGAAAAAACGTTAAAATATGAAAAAGTGCAAAAAGCAAAAAATAAGATACAATGAAAACTTAGAAGCATATAGATTGCCACAACCGGATAAGTCAAACTATGCAAAACACTTAATTGAACACATAGACCTACAAAAATCAAGTACCTGCTACACATTTAGATTTTCTTGAACAACAAAAAAGACATCTTGTAGATCAGCATTTAAAAGTTTTTAATAAACAGATAAGTTCTCCACTAATTCTGCTTTAGTTAAATCTTTATTTTACATATTGATTAGACATAAATGTACCCCAAATTTATCAAGTTATTGTAAAGATGAGCATGTTATGGTATTTTTCTGATTTTTCTATATCATTGCACAGTTACACTAACCTTAGAGGAAAATATTTTCCTAAAAAATCCATTAGGGCTAACATCTAGGCTTTAATATTCTTGTGTAATATTCCTTCAATACTTGGTCCATTATTAAGACTACTTAATCATCATTAGATAGCTATCTATTACAAATTACCCAAAAAATATCAGAGAGTATCTGATAACTAATAAATCTCCATATCAATAGGACGTGTGGAGAAGAAAATATAGTCTGTTACTTGATTAGAATGATATACATATTATAGTAGATTGCATTTTTATTCCAACCTTGTTACCAAATATACCATTCAGCTATTTATATATATAAAAATATATATTTTTTTAATTATCTGGTAAAACAGTAAAAAATTATTGATTCAGAGTTTTAGAATATTGGAAAATAAATTGATTAAGGAAGATGCCGCCGATTTGGTACACGACATCGCTTCTGATATTGAAACTATGATGAAACAAAAAGAAGAAGCAGTTCACGTAAGTGTCGTTGTTTATGAGATACATTATTATAATGACTAGAACCGTTACTGATTATTTCATTTTCATTTTACAGAATATTGCTGAATACACGGAATTTATTCACTATCATAGAAATGATACACCATTGTTCGAAAATGGCACCTATTATTTTTTTAATGCTGACAATTTAACAGATGTTACGCCCACATCACAAAAACTAGATGATCTGCATACAATTATTCTAAATGTAAATAAACGCATGCATGTTTTATTGTAACAATAGATTTATCTTTTATTGCTACTTAGTTTTCGTTTCGGTTTACTTAATTTCTATTACAATATGTTATTTATAAATAAATGCTTTCTAATTTATTTATTATGAAGAATATTTACATCTAAAAAAGTTTTGATTGTCACTTATTTAATCCTTAAAAGGAAAAATATTTAAGTACGCAACAGTTTTAGAGCCCTTTTATGCATAAGATTTCGTACAGACGTCTGCTCAAAGTAGGTACATGATTTAATATAGATGTGTTTATGCAGAGGTAAAGCCTGTTCATAGATTTAATAAAGTGAATAACTAACTTCCATTAGTGAATACCCCCTGAAGATATAAAATTGAAATAGGACCGACCAGATCCGTACTTATTTATTCGACTAAAATGTGGTCTTTGCACAAAAATTGCGAAAGTTGCTCAGGAATATTGATGATTTTAAGCAGTATAATTATATATTTTTAATGCAAATTTGACTGACAATGACACTCCATGAACGTTCGCTTCATAGGATACACTGCTCAAAATAATCAAGATTCTAACAGCAACGTAGGTACACTGCGCGTCATATAAATCTGGTACAACTGTTATCATCAAAAATAGAGTATCTGTAGCTGTGTAAATTGATCATTTACAAAGTAACTATGCTAAATCAGCTGTTATGCTATAATTTCTAGAGCAGTGATGCCAGCTCAACAACAGTGGATGTAATGATGAAATTAAATTTTATAAAGCAATAAAACAAATTGGAAAAAATAAAAATCTATTGTATAATTGGTAAACAAAAATAACTTGCTTAAATTTAGAAATAGTGTGACATTGTAATAAATACAAAAATATTACAATGTTACAGGTTCGAATATTTTTAAATAAAATTTGGTTGCTTTATTAAATGACTGACTTAATAAAAGTTAGACAAGGATCAAACTGTTGTAAGAATAATATAATAGAGCTAGACAAATCTTTAGCTGATTATTTAAAGGAAAATCCCTTTAATATATGCAGAAAACTAATGCTTCTGTAACAACAGCATTAAAACAGTTAGGAAACTCGATTTAAAGAATTCTGCATTTGTAGATATTAAAATTCACAAACAACAACAGAATTCTCGATAATTCAGAATTAAAACTTAAAAAAAAAATTAACTAACAAATAGATTATATACCTAGCATGAAAGCCATGAAAGTTTACATTCAATAATTAATAACTTGTCATACCTCCATTATTATTAAAAACTTCTTGTAATCTGATAAGCATCGTTTCAATGTTGTGCGCTCTGAGTAGTTGTCTTGCTTGAAAAATTTATAGGTAGTTCCTTACTTTTCTTCAGCACAGTCCTAAACCTCCTCTATACATCCAAACATTTACAAAAAAAGCTTCCACTCTTATCATTAGAACTATGATTTTCATTAAACCTACTTTAATGTGGTAAAAACCCTAATGTGGCCATCACATTGTAATACTTTTTCATACTTTTTAACAACGAGGTAAATGGAAATGCTGAGATACACTAGGCTCCATATTTTCTATCACTATTACGGGATCGACCACAAGGTTTGTCACATACCAAGGATCAATAATGACTGAGCTTAGAAATAACTACTTAGGGTATTTTAAATTATGCATCCTTCTATCTTGAATCAGGTAAAATGAAGAATCATTTGATAAGACCACTTGGGTGGTCTGTCAGTTTGTCCCACGTTGTCAACCACGTTATTACGTTGCTGTTGCTGGAAATTCCTACCATTGTTTTTGTATTATTTTCTCGTCAAGATTATATATATTCTATTTAGTGGAACTAAATCACGTTGCTCTTACTTGCTGTGCCTTTTTATTGCTGCGTACCTCTATAAGAGAGAAATGCCACCCATGTACCTGCAATGGCGAGAAATTAGGGTAAGTGAGAATTCTCTTTAAGTGAGAATGAGATTGTGCTGCCTTGAACTCTCACTTATCCAGGTTTGACTGTTATAAAATTTTTATACCGCAAGAAGTAATACTATCACTTTATTGCCACATTACAGGGACAAACTGCAACTTTTAATCCCAAGGGGCTGAAGTAAAACCTCTGAACCATAATAAATATAACATCAGAGCTGTCTGAGAAAAATTTTAAATAATTATACTGTCTTAAACACCGGCAATTAGTTGCAAGGAGGCATACATATGACATTAATTACCACATTAATTTACTTTTTAAATATTGTAAATATTTAGTTGAATTTTTTTTTCATAGGTTTTATTATTTATCCATTAATTGTTTTTTTATATTTTAATGGTCAATATTTATTTGAATTTAAGAGGTCCTGGGCCCTACGATGTAAAAAACAGCGTACATATTACAGGGCTAAAGTGTCTTTTAATCCCATAGGTGATTGTTGTACGAGCTCGCTTTGCTCGTGCAACATACTTTACGTTGGAGATTAAAAGATGCATTGGTAAATAATATTTTTCTAGATTAAACATTAGTCCTATGGTATTTCTAGATTATCTTTGTTTAATATTTAATGTTTTAAAATCTTCTTTTTCATGATTTAGAACGAATGTCATTGGAAATGTGAGCAACCAATAAAATCATCATTGAAAAATAACCAATTCTCCGATATAAATAGACGCGAAAAACTATTTGCTCCAAGAAAAAATGAAAAAGGTAGGGAATGCAGTTGTAGCCATTTACCAGAAAAAGAACAAAATCCGAAGACATACCAAACACTTCCTTTGGTGTACGATCCCAAGTTCCAGGAAAAAGTCAATTTGGATATCAGCATTGCCAAGTTGGCTTTAAACGTTTATCAAAGAGGTGGGTACTAATATCTAATATAAAATTTTCTTGTCGACTCCCATTATCCCATATTGGATAATCGCCCATATATTTTTCATCCCCCTTAATGTTAACGATTATCCACCCCTAATGTTTTTTTCTTGTTTTTATTTTTTTAAAATACGTTATATAAAAATACATACAACCCAAAATTTTCACCTCCAATTTTTTATTTGATAATTAAAATATTAATTTTTTCTACCTTCTACAACCTCTTTTTCCATCTTCCTTTTGTCTGTCACTTTGTACCTATGCAAGCTTAAGCTTTTTTTCGTATGAATCAATAGTATTGATTTCTACAGGGTAAGGGTAGTACAATAAATTTAATTAAAACATTTGTACTTAAAATTTAAAAATTAATGTTAAAATAAAATAATTCAGTCTTTTGAAATTAAAAAAAAAATTAATAACTACTTTTGTTACAGAACAAGATGTATTAGAGGGTTTAAGGTGGTCCGAAGCTTTGGACCTGGTATTTAAGGAAAATACTAAAAATGATCCTACACTTATCTGGCAGTATTTTGCTAGTCCCAAAGGATTTATGCGCCACTATCCTGGTAGGTTTAATTTTTTTTTATGGTTACCACTTAACCACTCGTAGAGTCGTAAAAAGCAAGGTCAGTTATTAAGAAAACCATTCGGATTCTATAACACCAAAACGTTTAACTTTTTAACTATTCCAATCTCCAAAATGTAGTTAGTCTTAACCACCAGGTTTTTGTGATGGAAATATGGATGGCGTGACTAAACGAGTTATTAAAATTTTATCTCTAACCACCTTATTACGCTAATTACTCTTTTAGCCACTTTGTTATAGAATTATACATTGTAACAACAGAGTTTAATGAATGTGACAAATATGCACGTTTTTCTTTGCTCAATTTTAAAAAATCTGGGTGCTGTTTGATTAGCTTCAACCTCAAGTCGTCTTCGAGTTGAAGTTTATGACGATGTTTAGGTTTTAAGTTTGCCATTGCTGAAAATCCGCTCCCGCAAAGGTACAGTAAATATTTTTATGCTACTTTGCTTGCACGATTAATGTTTGTAAGACCAGCCTCAAAATTAACCAGTGATTGCTCTGCAAAACAAATTTGTAGTCTACTGTATCTATTAATTCATCCTGATCAAAGATGGATAGGTGGTCGGTAAAACTGTTTTCAAAAGGGCTATTTACGTCGTTCCATTGCTACTATATTTTTGGAAAATAATTGCATAATTCTGTCGATAAATTCTGCAAGTGGCATTTTATGGCTAATTTTATCTTTATTCAGTTATGGAATAGTTTCCAAAAAAGTATAACTTTGGAAATTAATTATATTTTCAATGTGTGGATCAAAGATGACGTAAGAGCCATTTTTTTTAAGTTGGCTTAACCTTCTCTTGCATGGTGAATATGGTTGAATCCTGGCCTTAAGGCGAGTACAGCACCCGTCCGTAAATTCAGTGTTGGAAGCACCCTCAAAGTTCGAATAGAGATGCACCGAGATATTTCAAATGCTGACGTAGATTATAATTTATAATTTGACGTATATTAAATCTTCCATGGGCTAGAATTTTGGGGTGGGTAGGAAATTAGAGACGGGCTTGGGTACGGGCTACGTATGTACATATAAAGTCATAATATTATCTACTTATCGGTCGGTAGTCTGAAGTTTAAACTTTTCAGTTTAGATTTAGGATTTTATAGTAAATACACCGCCCAGCCGAGAATTTAATCATTAGGACACCGCATCGCTCCTATTTTTCTTTCATAAATATCTCAAAAACTATTTGATGGCAATAATAGAAATTTTGAGAAATTAATTAGGCAAAATAATGGAGGACATCAAAAAAAGAAAGTAAAAAAAAAGATTAACATTTCTCAGAAAAATGTCGAGAAGTATTATATATTAAAATCCTTAAATTTCTAGAAAACTAATTACATTTTAAATACCTATTACTAAAAAAATTTCATCGTTAAGACTGCTTTTGTACTTTTTTTCAGATTGTTTCCCTGAAAAAAGTATATTTGTATTTCTGAGAAAGAAATTATTATAAAAATTATCTAACACATTATCAGTTATATCCTCAACAATGTTTTCAGTAGATACATCTGGCATATCTTCTGGATGACTTGGTGTTCTTCGCCAACGTTTAAGACTTGCTCTAATAATATAATAGTATATTAGACAAGGCATTTCATGAAAAGAAATAATTATTGGAATACATTTATTACTTACATTTTATTCTATATCCGACTCGGAAGAGGAAGAATCGTTGTTGACATTAATAATAATAGGGTCGATTAAATCATCACAAATATTGTCAATTTTCCACATATTTGCCTCTACTTTGATAACATGGTCGATACAGTTTGTCCAATTTTCCTTACTAACTTGACTTACAGCACTCTCAAACAATTTCATAACATCGTTTATTTTAAAAGTAGTATTTTCCCCCCTTTACCTGAGCCCATATTAATTCTATGGGATTAAGTTCACAATGATAAGGGGGAAGTCGAAGAACTGATATACCACGAGAGAAGAAGCCATTTCTTCTACAATGTAGGTTTTGTATTTATTCTTGTTCATTTTTGCAATTCTGTAAAGTTCTTTCCTTAGTGGATCTTTTAGAAACTTAATATTTTTCGAAATAAGCCACTCCAAAAGCTCTGCTTTACGCCAACGACTTGTGGGCAATGCTTCTCGTAACCGTGATTGGAAACTTGCGTTGTCCATAACAATAACAGCCCCTTTTGGAATCAGATCCATCATTTGAACAAACCATTCCTCGAAGACATCCCCATTCATATCTTCGTGATAGTCCCCCTTGCGTTTTGAAATAAAAGTTAATAATCCGCCATCAACAAAACCTTCAGAACTTCCAACATGGACAATGATAAGACTTTTTCCTTTTCCAGATGGTGGCTGCAAACCTATCGACAAACCTTCCACGAATGCCTGCCTTCCGCTTTTAATGTTTTCATCTTGCCAAGATTTGGAAACTGTATATCTAGCATTTATCCCTGTTTCGTCTAAGTAGAAGATTTTCAAATTTTGTTCTCTGGCATGTCGAATGCTTCTTAAATAGTCTCTTCTCCGGTTTATCTATCAAGAGAGATTTTCTATTATGTTTGTTATACCCCATCTTTCAAAAATTTGCATAATGTCATTCTGGAGAATTTTGTATAGTCCGTATCTTCTTGCACTGATGTCATAATTTTGTCAAGTGTTGCAATTTCCTTTCGTAAGTAAAATCCATGGACTTTACGCCTTAGTCTTTGTTTTAATGACTCATCGATCTCAATTGGTTTTCGGCCTGAAGGAGTTTTAGGGGGTTGAAGAGTTCCATTCTTGCTTTATTTTAGTAATCTATAAATTGTTGATTTAGCAACACACAACATAGCAGCCGTTAATTCCACAATATCATCAACACTTGCACTTGGATCCTTGTTTTTCAATGATATATAAAAATTTAATATCAGAGTTTTTTCATTTAAAGATAATGGACCTGTTTTTGGTCGTTTAGATGGTCCTTGGCTTATCGACATTGTTTGGTAATTGCACAATTAACATTCAACAAATGTTTTAAATATATTCCAACTGTTTACAATATTATGAAAACCATACAACTTCATACAACTTTACTCAAAGAACTAATACTAAGTACTGATTTAATGTACCTACTTTCTTTTAAAATAATATTCCCGATAATGTTTCTAGGAAAGCTGGGTTGTTTGGAAAATCCCTCTCAATAATCGAATAATCTGTAAATAGGTGTAATCGTATTAAGCCGATTACAGTAGGCCAAACACTACATATAGGAGTAATACAAATAAAAAATATTCATTTTGCTTCTTTGAATTTAATAAAAATTGTAAGGACATCTTGCTATCTTGACTTTAATTAATTTTTTAAAAATATATATCATTGTAATTTATTTGTGACAATATTCAAAGTTTGAATTAATCTTCTTACAAAAAGAACAAAAATATATAAAATAATTATTGTTGCAGATTGGTTTGTTTTCTATTATGAATAAACTGTGTTGCCTTTCTTTATCAAACTTACTAAAATGTATGTACCTCTATCACTTTCTTTTATTAAAATTAGTACATCCCGTTACCTCTGACCTAAATCGTATATTCTTTAGCATAGCTGCAACTCATTCGTTCAATACAAAATGTACCTTACGGTATACCCTCTTAAAATATATTTTGGTAAGTCTATGAAATCTACTTAAATGAATTATTTATTACTCCTTGTCCTTTCTATATAGACTATAATGAAGATTTTTATAAGTGCAAAATATAAAAAAAAGGGTTAGAGAATTTTAAAATTATTCTGAGGAAGTAGCTATTGTAGTCAAATCTACATATTCATATTTCCCATTTTTTGTAAATGCTCATTTACTTTATTTTTACTTTGCAATTAACTATCAATGAAATCAAGTAACCTTAATTACCTTACCAAGAATTGTATCATAAAATTCGAAAACAGTTGTCCTAAGATATCTTATAATATGGAAAATATTGTATTGTTTTTTAATAAAATTTCTAATAATTAAATTATTTATTAGAATATTTACCGTTCAAAAAAAGCTTTATATTAATTAAATTCTTACGGTTTGTGTAAAAATATAATTCAAATTTTATTATATAGTTTTTGATATACGGCTATACAAAACTATTTAAAGAAATCATAATTAATTTATATGTAATATAATATACTACGTGTCTTGTAAACAGCGTACTTTATTCTCCTAATATTTTTCCTATTACCCATCGAAGCTAGTATACCAAAAACTTTATTCAGGCGAAACTAACCACAGTAACTAACACTCATCACAAGTAACAAGGTTCACTGTTTCCACCTCTAATGACTGGAACAAGGGTTAAGATGTTTAATTTACACCAAATACGTCTGAGGGCGCCATCAAAAGGAAAGGAAATTTCAAACAGTGATAAAAATTCGATGAGTAATCTTAGAGGGTTAAAAATCGGGGACCATATTTAAAATGTCGTTATCTAGGGCCTCAAGGATGGTAATTAAAAAATTTCAATATTTACTGCCTCTCGATTTTTTTTCTTGGTATTGTTAATCTTTTTTTTTTGTAATGTCTCTCCTTGATGCCCTAAATAATGTCTTATTTAATTTCCCAAAATTTCAATTATTTTTATTAAATAGTTTCTGAGATATTCCGAATCGAAAAATATGACCGGTGCTGTAATCCCCTTAAAGTCCAAAATTTAACTTATTCATTTTAGTAAAAATGTCTTTTGGGGCCCCAAATTATCAACAAGCATCTGTTTGCACTTGTTTTGCTTGGTCAAAATTAATTCAATTTCATATCTTAATTGAAAATTCTTGTCCACTGGACAACCTTCGCACTTCAGGATTTTATGCTCGCTGTTAAGCTCTTTACAAAATTACTGAATTTTTCCTGATCCTTAAAGGGCGGCCATTAAAAGGACTCATATATGGTGGAACAAGGTATCCCCCTGTATATTAATCTGCCGCGCTTCAATAACTCCAGAAATACCCGCTTGGGCTCTCCTACCAATATATTGGTTATTAAATATTTTTATCTTTTTTAGCTGTGCAATGGTCGACCGAACAGTATACAAAAACATACGATTTCAGGACGCGTACTTGGTATACGGAAGCTTTCACCTCACCGAAAGATGTAATAATATTGATAGATAGATCGGGATCGATTATTGGAACAAGAAGAGCAGTGTCCGATCAAATCGTAAATCAAATTCTCGACACACTCAACGATAATGATTTCGTTAATATATACACCTTCACAAATTTTACCGAGCCTCTGGTTAAATGTTTTAACGATACTTTAGTTCAGGTAAATCACCAGTAATAAATAGAGAATATTTTTCCCAATCGTGATTTATTGTTGCAGGCTAATGAAGAAAATTTGCGGTTGCTAAGGGAAGCAATTCCAGTGTATGAGGAAATGTTCGCAGCAGATTTGTCTCTAGGCATAAACAAGGCTTTTGATATTTTGGAAAACTTTAGGAAAACACAAACAAGTTTGTATAATGAAATTATTTAATCATTCTTTTATCTATATTAAGTATGAGGTTACAAGAATAAATAACAATTTATCAGATCTGCGCTACATTTATGCGCATAATATTAAAGAGGATATAGAAATGTCAGTAACATTTTAAAAACTGATCTTATTTTGGTTTTCTTTGTTTTAAATCTTTCTCAGAACAATACTGAAATCTTTAGTTGAAAATATGTCCGTTTTTCTCCACTAGAATAACAACTATTTGTTCTGATTGAAACGGTATTCAGCATTATCGCCTTAGATACCGTCATAACACATCTATATTTCTCTTGGGACAATTTGAAATCATATAATCATTCTAGTAAAATAATTCTCTATTTTTTTATTGGAGCAAAAGTCAGTGAAATAGAGGCCTATAATAAAGCCTATGGTTATAGACTATTTAATGAAAATTTGTGCTGCTGATAATTAAATAAATTAGCCTTACATTAAAAATTACAAAACTCACAGCAATATTGTAGTATATATAGAATACTTGTTAGTTTACCATATATACTTCATGGATACAATTATTTATAATCATAGTATGTATTTAATTGATTTGATATATACATTGTCAATCTTATAATATTAAATACATCAAGTTATAGCCTTCACTAAGACTAGCCATTACCCCGTCTTTAATTCAGAATACAATATCTTCCTACATAATCCATCGGTGCCAGCAATAGCATCTGTAAATTATATACTGACGGATCTAAAACTAAGTCCGGGTTGGATATGTCTTTTTTGTCCAAAATACCAATGAATTAAATAAATTCAAATTAAATTCCTACTGCTCAATATTTACCGCCGAACTAATTGCAATAGATAAAGCACTGGAATGATGGGCAATAAATAACCTATATCATCAAAAATGTGCTATTCTTTCTGACTCCCGATCCGCTTTATTGGCAATACAAAACCATCGTCGGCACATGTACTCCAATGACCTAATTGTCAAAATACTGGAAAAACTTACAAAACTAGCTTCCCTGATATTTATTTGGGTCAAAGCTCATTCCCAAATAAAAGGTAACGAGATGGCTGATTTCCTAGCAAAAGATGCGATCACTTCCGGCCTAGTCCTTGGAACAATGAATGGTCTAAATTTTGTAATGAAAGCAGGAATCAATATTGCAAAATATATCCCGGTCTTCCTTCATCCCCTATGGTTGAAAGAAGTCATTGGAATAGAAACATTAACACAATGTTCGTTAGATATATGTCTGGCCATCTACTACAAAAAGTTACATGCATAAAATGAAGTTCTGTGACAGTGATGAAAGTTATGATAATATCAACCATTGGATGTTCTCATGTGAAATTAATCAGAATGCAACTAAGTTTCTAATAAAAAGTTTGATAGCAAATAATCTGCCTCTACCCCAATCTCAAATATCTCTCCTATACCTTGCAAGTCGTAGTTCTGCCATCAGAAAAATTATATAGGAATTCTTCAAACGAACCAAGCGAAAAATTTAATTTTAAATTGTTTTTGACTTTCTCAGAAATATGATTAACACTTATAATGTACCAATAATGCAATAATTCTGACGTTGGATTTTATTGTATCATTGTATTAATATTGTTATTGTTAATTTTGTAATGTTTTGTAACTTAGAGTAATTTTAATTAGCGTGGCTAAATAGGTTAAAAACCTAAAGCTAAAAAAAGTTATAAGTTTTCTACGATATTTTATTTTTCTTCAAGTTCCACTACAGGTTATGGGCCCAGAGGAAGACAAATATCGTATTCAGCTGTTTAATGGCACTTACTTCGACAACTGGAAGTTTAGAGTCGAAATTCTGCTAGATGAATTTAATTATATCGAATATGTGCGTACACTTTTTTCGACAGAATAAAAATGTTCGTCTTTATTACCGGATCAGAGACTGCAGCACAGAAAACAGCTAGAGAAAGAATTTTTACGTTTACAGAAAATAGATAAGAAATGTAAACATCAAATTGTTCAAAGAATCAGTTATAATTATTTGGAGTGTGTCAAAGATGTAAGACTTCTTTCGACATTTGGACTACTCTACACAACACCTATGCCAGAAAAGGTATTACCAATCAACTGCTTCTTTGTAAGATGTTACTGACTATGAAATTTGACAGTTCTTCAGAAACTTTGGAAAATCATTTTCTCAAATTTAAAAAATTAATTAGAGAACTGAAATCTAGCGGAGCAAATCTAGAAGAGCTCGATATAGTATGTCATTTGTTATTGACAATGCCTTCTGGATATCAAGTAGTTGTTACAGCTATAGAGACCCTTTGCCCAGTAAATCTTACTCTTGGATTTGTAAAGACTCATCTTTTGGATGAGCAAAATAAACGCGAAGTATATAGAAATAGCTCAAATTCTTCTGGTGTTTCTGCTGTTACAGAAAACGTTACCACAAAATAAACTTCAAATTCTAAAAATCCTAAATGCAGTTACTGTCACAAAATTGGGTATACCAGACAATACTGTTTAAGTTAAAGAGGAAGAAGAATAATAGTACTAATTCCAACTAGAGGCTAAAATGTTCATGAGAGTAGCAAAGTATAATGTTATTTTTGAAGCTAGTGAAGTAGGTAGTATTTTTGTTAGTGTGAAGAAAAATGAAAATCATAGTAATTCCCTAAATATTAAAGATGTTTTAATAGTTCCAGGCCTACAATTTATTCTAATGTCTGTAAGTAGGCTTGATTCATGTGGTTTTAAAGTTAAGGACCTTCAACATTATTTTAGTCTTAATGGCATTCAAATGAAGACAACTATTCGATATACTTCATGCCAAAATGTAGTAGCAGATGGAAAAGTTAGTTGGTTACTCCTTGGCTCCAATGTAAATGGAAAACTGTGGTCAGAAGCAGTGGTGACTGCTGCTTTTATTGTTAATCGATCTCCTACAACGCTCCTAAGAAACAAAACACCTTCAGATTTATGGTACAATAGTAAACCTAACTACGAAAAATTAAGATCATTTGGTTGTACAGCTAATCTATGTTTGCCAAATCAAATAATAAACAGCAAGTTGGATATTCGTAGCTTAAAATGTTGAGGTACTGTCCAAATGGTTATAGGCTGTGAATTCTAGAACAACAAAATATTTGTAAACGGCATGATGTGGTTTTTGACGAAATGTCATTTCCACAAGAAAATGAGGCAAGCACTTATAGCGCTGCGCCAACCAGCAGTATTTATACTACATATTAGGTATTGTTAAATTCATTATCACCTACCTCCTCTAAGCCTTTATCGATGTAATTATTCATATGATTTATCTTCAAAAATTAAATATTTGTTATAAAAGAGCAGTATACTATCCAAATTACTTAAAAAAATATAAATAAAAGATACGACAGATTAGTATATAGTACAGGAAATGAAGCTCGAAAAAAGGTTAAACCTTGCAATTTTTTCGTCCAGCATGGATTGACTTGAAATTTTAACAGAAGGTAGGTGATAGCCGAAGGTTCAAAATCTCGAATATCGAACCGAAGGGCGATAAACGGTTTTTAGGGGTGAAAATTACCCTTATTTGTGAAAAATCATAAAATAACATTTTAAACCTGAAAATGGGTAAGATTTGGTTTGGATATGTTGAATAATGATTGTTTTGAGCTTCGGAATACAATTCCATCATATTTCAATCCATAAAAAGCATCCCCTTTTACAGCTTAATGTAAAAAAAATCACGAATCCTTAAAAAAATATTTCACCTTTGATTGTATTTCAGAAAAAGAACATGAAAAATTTCGTATATAAAATGCCCCACTGCCGAATAAACCGGTTTTGTACATTATTATGCTTTCAAGTGTACTATATATACTATTGGAATTTTTCGAAAAAAAAAATCGATTGGTTTTTTTAACTTATTTCCTTCATTTTTGATAATAAAAAGTTTATTCAAAAACTATTTTGTAGGGTTTTTCAAGATCTACAAGGATCTGTAAGTTGAATCTCTTTAGACCCTTTCGTTTTTAAATGGGGTGAGTTTAAAGGGCTAAAAAAAGTGGTGCTCGTGCGTAAATAGACTACGTTTAACGGCTATATCTCGTCAAATATTAAGTGTATAAATAATCTATCTTTCATAAAAAAAGCTACAATTTTGTTTTTTAACTTTGCTTGTACCTCTAATATTTTCGGAGTTATTTTGAAAAAAAGGGTAAAAAATACAAAATTATGAAATTTATTCTTAATAAAATTATGAAAAATAACTTTTTACTTTAAGCTATATTTTTCGAAAACTATGAATTTTAAATTGGTCAAACTTCTTGGACATATTAACCATACTTGTACAAAGAGAATTGCACAAGAGTAAAGATCAATTTTAATCAGGGGGGTAGTTAAGGGGTTGTTTTCACTGATTTTTTTGTATAAAAAATTCAGTACTGACATTATTTTTGTCATAATCCACTCAATTTTGATGCTACAGACCTTTTTTTTAAAAAAAAGAAAGGTCTAATTATGCTCTTTGAAAAAGATTCTATGAGTTTTTGACTTTGAATCTGTCACATTTTGCATTTGGGAAAAAACGCTAATCATTGATAGGCCATATCTCGGTTCCTATGGGTTTTAGAAAAATTATAAACAAAGGGTTTTGCTTGTTTTTTTTAAAGCTACAATTTTGCTCACTATAGTTTTTTTGATAAAATGCATAATTTTTGAGTTATCCGCGAAAAACATATCAAAAACGTCGATTTTTTCCTCTAAATAGCGTTACTTTCAATCGCGAATAACTTAGAGAATATTGATTTTACAAAAAAAATGTATACAACATTTTTTGCTTAAAATTACTTTTTCAATCGATTCCTGTGGTTAAATTGTAATAAAAAATTTTCACCCCCGCGATGGGGTGGCAACCACCTTGGATCCTTGGGCTCTCACCTACCTTTTGTTAAAATTTCAAGTCCATTCATGCTGGACGAAAAAATTGCCAGGTGAAATGCTTCATCCCCTGTACTAATATATAATTTAAAAATGTCAAATCTAAGGCACGCTTTTTCAATGCTAGAATAAAAAAATCCGGTTGATAAATGATACTTTCCGCTCTATTTTAGGTTTTCATATGATTGGTTATCCGTTAAGATAGGAGGAAAAATAATTTACGATCCCATATTGATTACATCTCGGGAAATATTCCATTCGTTTCCCCTAGTTGTAATGTATTATAGATGTATTGTTGATGATATTATAGTATAAGCTAATATTTAAATCGGTGTAATTCACCTTATAAGTAAAATCTAATTTTTCCTGAATATATTAATAATCAAGTGTGAAGTCTATTGTTTTGATTGTGAATTTTGGAAGTGCATTTATCATAGTTAATATCATAATTTGTAAATTGCAAGGTTAGTTAATTTATTCTATTTACTTTTTTTATCACTCCCACTATGCCTACCTGTATTAATTGTACCAAGACGGTCGATGACCGTAAACATTCGAAGCTTCAGTGCGATGCTTGTAAACCAAGTATATACTTGAAATGTACGAATCTCAAAGTTGACGATCGAATAAGACATAAAGTAAAGGGTATTAAAATTATTTGCAACCCGTGCTCTTCCAATATTGACGCAGTTTCTAATTTAAAATCAATTTTAAAAAATTATAATGATGAAATACAACTGAAAATTAATAAGATAGATGATGCAGTTACTGAATTGAACGGAACACTTCAAAATCTTGAAAACACGCTATCTTTGGATCAGCATTCCTCAGTAGTCATTGATAAAATTGCAAATGAAGCTCTAGACCGCATTAACCGTGCGAAAAATATTATCAGAGGCGTACCAGAATTTACAAGTGATACTAAAACTAAAAAAGAGCCCGATGATAAAGTTATTTCTGAAATTCTACAGACTGTAGAACTCCGATAACGTTTTTTAGAGTTGGCAAAAATCAAGTTAAATTTCCAAGGACGATAAAGGCAGTTATGAATAATGAATATGAAGTAAAGTACATCTTACGTATTAAAAAGAAACTCCTCGAAAAAGTTAGTACCAAAACTGTATCCATTATAGATGATAACACGCCTATACAAGTTAAACTTTTAAAGGAATTGCGGGTTTAGTTGGGTACAAGAAAAGAAAAAGGGGAGCGAAATTTAACAATAAAATATGTGAGTGGTGTACCCAAAATTGTAAATTTTTTCTCTAAAATCCTGCTTTCATGATTGGCTTTGCTTTTATACTAATTTGGCAACACTTAAATCAAAATTTATGTCATTCAGAATTTGAAACCTACAATAATAATAACTGAAACTTGGTTAACAAACGACCCTGACTCTCTTTATAAAAGAAATGGTTACAGTTTATACAGAAATGATCGCGCTGATCGTAGAGACGGAGGTGTATGTATATATTTCTCTGTAAAAATTATTGAAACGTTTACCATTGTTCCAATCAATGTCGTTGTCCCACACATGGAACTTTTATGTTTAAAAACTTCTCTAAATTCTTTTAACATTCATTTGGCAGGCGTTTATCGTTCAGGAGATTCACTGCTAGTTAATGATAAAATTCTTACCGAAAAATTGGAATATCTCCCTGGTTTAAAGAACCTTCTTCTAATAAGTGACTTTAATTTTCGAGATATAACTTGGCCTTTATCGGAAATACCTTTAACCGGAAATAGATTTAAGTAGTGCTAAAAATATAAATATATTCACAGATTTCGTTGTAAGGCTAACCTCTATCTATTGATAACTACCCCTACTCTCTTTAAAAACAACAATGTGTCATCAATACTGGACTTGGTTTTTCCTAATGACGAACAATTATTAACTAGCCCTGTTATAACCTCACCAGTGGGGAACTCGGATCACGCAGTTATAACAACCCACATTCAATTTAATCTGGAACACGTTAATTTTATTGAGAATACTGTTACTCTTCAAATAGTTAATTTTGTTAATCTTAATTGACAGTTATTTAGTGTTAACTGGGCTGGTTGAAGTTTGGCATACTTTCACAGAAGTTATTGATATTTACAAGAAACGGAATACGTCACAAAGATCTGTTTATAGAAATAAGGTAAAGCCATGTAGTAACAGTGAAATGATTAGTCTAATCAGGCATAAACAAAAATTGTGGCGAAAATATAGACGTATAAATAGTTCACATGACTTGCAAATATATAAAAATTTCACTAAAGAAGCAAAAAATTGTTTGTGTGATTCTAGAGCTGCTTATGAAGAATCGAAAGCAAGTTGTAACAACTCTAAGAAGCTTTATAAATACATTCAATCTTCTTTATCGTCCAAGGTAGCAGTTCCGGTCTTAAGAAAAAATGATGGAACACTTTGCCATAACACTTTTGAAGTGGCTAATACCCTTGCTAGCACTTTTTCTAGTATTTTTACCCCTGAAATCTCTCAAAATCCACTTACAGATACTCACCATATAAGAGTTTTAAATGCACTTAATATTATCGAGTTTTTAACTGATATTATTTAGCATCATTTACTTAAATTAAAAAATAACTCCTCTCCTGGATTGGATCAAATTACACCATTGCTTTTAAAAAACCATTCTGGAGCTCTTGCCTTTCTATTATCCCTAATAATGACTTCATCTTTTAACTCTCATATATTACCACGAATCTGGAAAACTGCTTCAGTTACACCCATATTCAAGAAAGGGAACAAGCTTGATCCGAATGATTATCGTCCAATTAGTCTCAATCCCATTATAATGTAAATTGATGGAATCTATTATTACCAAATCTATTTTGAAATTTCTCCTTGAGCAATCAATTATTCCTCAACAACAATATGGTTTGGTACAAGGTCGGTCAACATTGACTAATCTTGTCTGGTGTGTTAACGAATGGTATGCAGCTTTGGACGGGAAGCAACCTGTTGATGTCATTTACTTTGACTTTGCTAAAGCATTTACCTTATCCTACGGTCAACTTCTTGGCAAAGTTAATTGTTATAACGATCTCGGTATAACAATTACGTAAAATCTCAGATGATCGGAATATATATCAAACATAATAAAAAAAGGCTAAAAGTAAGATTTATCTCCTTTGTAAAGTATTTGCGAAAATCTCGTTCCGAACATTTGTTTATATAAAACGTACAGAGATGCTTTGGAAAATATTCAGCGTAAAGTTACAAGACTATCCTACCAGCAAAGGAGACTGCATTATTCTCAGAGATTGGCTATGGCTGGATTATCCACCTTTGAAGATCTTCGACTCCGTGCTGATCTTATAATCACGTTCAGAATTTTAAGATACAACTTTGACAACTTAAAACATTTGTCTAAGGTGAACAGTGATGTAAGACTTTGGGGGCATGCGTTCAAGTTAAAAAAGCAATATTTTTCAGTGAAAACGCGTTAACATTTTCTGTTCAACCGCGTTTTTAATGTATGGAACATTTTACCCTTTATGTCTTTTGTTTGTAGATACTGCATCTCGATTGTACTATTGCCGAATTTATTTAATTTTAGTATTCAATTTTTTCTTTCCTTTTTTTTATTAATGTATTTGTATCAATTTTGTCATAATGGGCTTATGTGTTTTACAACCCCAGTCCTTATTTATTTGTAATAATAATAATAGTTATTTTGCAACAGGCAATATGAAAACAACAAAATAACAGGCATTTAATTTTAAAAAATATGCTATTGTTAAATAAATAAATGAAGGTGTTGCTATGGTTATGAAGTTATGAAATTTATTTGAAATCTTAGCTGGGACTTTTCCTTCCTAAGCTAATTCCAAAAATGTGCAACAAGTTACTACAAATTTGTGCAAAGTGGACCAAAAGGAATACATAGTTATGAAACCTATTTATGTAAAGATACTCAATTTGAACAACTTTACTAAAACACACCTAATAAAATCTAACATTCTGTAGCATAGCGGGTGTTATGTTCTGTATTTCTTACTCGGTCTTGTAGTTGACTACAGGTCTGTTCGTCCATACTTAAGATTTTAAATAATCCCATAAAAATAACTAAGAACATTAAACAATGAAACTTTTTAAAAGTTCAGGCGATCTAGTAGACTATTCCACTTTCCCCTATTTTCTATCTACCGTTGTGGAAAAGTACTGTAAAAAAATTGCGCACTGTAGTAGTACGCCATTTTGTTCCAACCAGATTCTGTGATCTAAATAAGTGGGTATTAGAAAATCAGCAAAAAGCTGGATCGGAACTAGATTTATGGGCTTATTCTGTACAAAAATGTTAGCGGTAACAGCGCTGTAAATTTTCAAGGTCGAGAGATGTCATGAAAATGCTATTCTGTACGCTCTTACTGTATTGTAACATGTATTGTAACATTTTCGCTGTTAAAATAACGCCAACCAAAACATTCGACGTTAGGAGTGTTGAAACTGTCAAACTGTGTTTTTGATTTTTCAAGAAGTAAATCAAAATGAACAACATCATCCCATAAAAATAAATATATAAAACTAATAATAATATATATCATTCAATAAATATAACGATAACCTAAAAAGTCGGCAATTTATATTAACCAAAACAATAAAAGTGAAGTTAGCTGCAATGTAACATTGTTCAGAATACGATTTTTAACCGCGCTGTTAAATTTGATTTAACATCGCGATTTTAGTAACATCGATGTTAAATTTACAGCTGTTACGAATATTTGTACAAAATAACCCTATTAATGTATTTTGTGGAATGTATTTCTATAGGTTGTTTTTTTTTTAGATTAGATTATGACCTTTTCAGAATCATTGTGGTAGTCCTTTTACCCTATAGAATCTGGTCTTTTCAGAATCATTGTGGTAGTCCTTTTACCCTATAGAATCTGGTCTAGGCTGGTCCCACTCATAGCTTTTAGCCGTAGGCTTTTCTTCGCCTACAGCTAGAAATCTCTTAAAATACCTAAGAGTTAAGAGTTTCTCTTTTTCATGATAGAATCTGCATAAACGACTATCTTTTAGTTTTAGCACGTACTTGTGCTTATTGAGCCTGTTATGCCCTGGGTGCGAATTCTCGGGCCAGGGAACAGCGCTCCCCGAGAGAAAGATGGGCGTGGTTCTATTAAAACTTGATGGTGCCTTATTCTCGACAAAAAGGATGAGCTCCCTCCCTGTATTTTTAATAGAACATCGTTCTCTCCCTTTGAAGCAGTAGAACGAACGAAAGTTAAGAGAACAATCAGCTGTTTACTGTCTTTCGTCTTTGAAAATTGTTGTTTTTGGAGTCAGTTGTCAGTCAGTGTTTGGTATAATTTTTTGTTTTATACAAAATTATTTTCGTTTGTTTGGAAGATTTTGCTTTTTTTACGTTTTAAAGTTACTTTTTTTTAAATCATTTTTAAATTCAATTAGAGATTGGATCACGAACTTAAGTTCGCGGATTGGATTAATATATAAAATGGACGATATAGATGAATATTTACTAGCTCATGAAGTAATAAGAGATTTGGAAGTTCTTGAAGATTTAAATAGTCAACCAAGAAGGCAATACCATGTAAGGGAGCAAGCTTTTCAAGAACTAAGAGATACACAGTTTATTAAAATGATTCGGTAAGCATTAATTTAATGTAAATGCGTGTGTTATGGAATTGATGGAATGACAGACCAGATATTCAAGAAAATGCAGCCAATGAAGATTTACAAAGAGCACGAATGATACAACAAAATATTATTCAAACCCATTTTATATAAACAATAAATGTTTTATGAACGTAAACAATTTTTTTATTTCCAACTAATTTAACAAAGCACTTTGGGTTAGGCACACAAAAATAAAATAAACAACACAAATGTATACAAATTTATTAAATAACTAAGAAATATAAACTCTACAAACAAAAAAAAGAAACAAAATACTTTAAAAATTAATGATGGTGACTAGGTAAGTATATTAAATTTACAAAAAAAGGAACTAAAAAATATTCTCAGTAATATTTGCATTTGACTTTAAAAAATGGATTTGGTTCTACAGCCTCTGAAAGTAACAAAATACTATTTTCAATTTTCTATATTTTGGAAATAGTTGAACCAAATTTGATGTTTACCCAAACAAAACTAATGTTTCTCCATGCTAAAAGAGTAAAGAAGGTAAATTTTTTGATACATATAATTTAGGTTAAAGGGCAAGAGTATTCAAAAATGCACAGGGTATTTTCAATTTAAAAGTAGGGAAAGATAAATATTTTAAAAAAGCTTAATTATTCGCAAAGAACAACATTATATATCTATATTTGCCTGAGTTTTATATCTTAAATTGAAATACATAAACTAGGTATCCACAACAAATTATTAATCTATAACCCAATTATCAAAAGAAATCATAAGCAAAACAAATAACGACGCACTGCGGTTACTGCGCAACTAATTAGTGGTTGTAAACATTATTATTCTTCTTTTCTTATTTTAAAGCTCCAAATAACACTGGCAACATCGTCAACATTTATTCTACGGGGAGTCTCGATTGAGGTTGATTCGCACCATTCAAGAATAGCTCCAGGGACCTTCCCCAGAAAATCAGGAAGGGAGAATCGCCGACACTTTGATCGCTTCTACGAAGCCGGAGAATCGGCACCCTGGTAGAAGAGCTACGTATTTTCTCGTATTGTGTCTTCTGTGCTTTAACAGACACTCTGTTACTTTTGAAGTCGGATCTGTTTTTGTGGTATCCATCTAGTGTAGATTTTTACGAGTCCAACAATCAAACATTATTTGGTCTGAAAATAAAATGTTCTAAATGGCAAGGTTATTTTGGTTCATCATATACTCGCAGAATTCTTCGATCAAAGTTGTCTTTAGCCAATTTATGGATAAGATGTACTTTATAACGATGGTATTTTACTTCTTTTAGGAAACTTGATACTAAAGATTTTCCAATACCATAATTCCTAGATAATTGTTACACTATACAATGTGGAGTTTTGACTGTCATTAAACTTATGTATTGTTGAATATTTTATAGATTCAGGTCTACCTTGCTTTGATGTATCCCTCGCATTTCCTAATTTTCTGTATTTTGGCTGTTACAGAAAAATGTAAACTTTTATCGTAGAGCAAATTCTGTTGTTCTTTAGTTAAACATGCACATTATATAAGGTCTGCAGCTAAACTCACCATTATTACATCATCTACATTCAGGCATTAAATGTGTTAGTATTAATTAAGAGCTAAGCAGGTAAAAAGAAATTACCTGAGAACTCCATACTCTACATTATGTAACTATAATATTTATGTCCACCCCTATTAAACACCTCTATTGAAATTGCCTTCTTGCTATCTTATGATTGTGTCTGCATAGGTATATTGATACTTTTTCCTATATGTTCTATATGCATATTTGTTTAATTGCTTAATGTCATTATAATCACTTACATCATTGTAATCTTAAAATTCATACTATAAACCATAAATTAATTTTACACATTTTTTGATCCAATATATCCTTAACATTATGAAAAATATATTTATTAATTTTAGGTGCCAATTGTAATCAGGCAATAATGCTAATAACAGAAGGTATCGATTATGATTACAGCAAAGAAATATTTGCCACAAGAAATTGGGATAAAAATTTTCCTGTCAGAATATTTACTTATCAAATAGGACAGGATTCTACTGATGCCAGAGAACTGGAATGGATTGCTTGTTCAAATATGGGTTAGTAGTTATTGAAATTGTTATTAGTTACAAGATAACTAAATATGCGTAAGTTACCAATTAGCCTTTAAAATTTTACTTCAATTACTCTTCCAATATACCACTTGAGTTTTTTGAGTTTGATTGTGGAGCAAATTCATGTTTGTATGTCACACGTTTAAGTTTTAAAGTAGTCGTTTGGAATTCCGGAATAGGCTATAGCCTCGTCTAGTAACCTAAATATCTATTCTTTACCTATTTTGAGATAGTAAACAACCCAAAACTGCTTTTTTAAATAAATAGTGGAAGTTTTGTTAAAACGAAGAGTTTTTTATTATTCTTAATAAGATGGACTTCCAAAAAGTAAGAGTTAGTACAATCAATTTAACCTAAACGTCACTACAACCTTACTACAGAATATAATTAAGAATTTTAATTTGTAATTTCTAACTACCTAAACTTCCTGACAAATTCCTATCTAAGCTAACTAATCAGGTATATCTTCCGTATCCAGCCGGTCGAGTTTCTTTCTGAAAGTTTACATACTTATAGAACTCAACATGCTGAGTTCAAATATGTAGGTCGTTTTATGCGAAAACGTCCCCTAACGGAGATATACATAAAATTGTGCAGAAGCGTCCATGAGCCTTTTACGCGCATTCGCAAAGGTTATTTACGAGTGACCTTGACACACATGTAAACTTTCAAGTGACTAGCTTTCATAGTTATGAAGATATTGTAACTCAAACAACCTGAGTATCATTACAATCAACGATGTAATCGTATCAAAAAATGAAGCGATAAGCATAGATGAATTGAATCGATGGAACCTAACCTGACCTAACATAACCTAACCTAATCCACGAAAAGTTTTTTTTGTTTACAAAATATACAGTTTTTTAATGGAATAGGTTAGGTTAAGTTAGGTTAGGTTCTATCGATGCAACCCATCAATGCTTATCGCTTCCTTGTTTGATAAGTTGACATCGTTGATTCTAAGATACTCAGTTAGGTTGTTTGGGTTATATCTTCATAACTATGCTAGCTAGACACTTGAAAGTTTGCATGTGTGCCAAGGTCAATCGTAAATAACCTTTGACAAAAATACTTTTTGCGCATGCACTTAAAACGCTCTGGAACGTTTCTGCACAATTTTATGTATATCTCCGCTAGGGAGCGTTTCCGCATAAAATGACCTACTTGAACTCAGCATGTTGAGTTTTATAAGTATGTGAACTATCAGAAAGAAACTCAATTGGCTGGATATGGAAGTTTAGCCAATAATCTATCTAATCCAACTTAATTACCTTAACTAACTTAATTACCACTAATCCTTAGTCCTTTTATAGTCCTTACACTTGCCTTTCAGGTATTGTTGTATTATTCTTAATCTTCCATCGTGTTGCAAACTCCAGTCTTCATCCAAATCAGAAAATGGGTCTGAAATTAGATGAAATTACTGAGAAAACTGCGGAAGCGATAGGGCGAATCATTCCAGTTAAGTACATGAATTTACGGCAACACGTCTCTCTGAAAGCTCTTTTGGTGGGTTATAGACAAGGAAAATGTCTGTCTCAAAGAGCTGCTATACATACTGTTGGCGGAGCACCTATGAAAATAGCTGAGTTCTTAAAACTAGACCAACCAGAAAAGTATACAGGTCATTGCTTCAGGAGGACATCCTCAACATTGTTGGCGAATGCTGGAGCTGACTTTAAAGGTCTAAAACAGCACGGTGGATGGAAGGGTTTTTCAGTTGCAGAAAAGTATATAGAAGAATCGATTGAAGGCAAAAACAAGATTGCAAGAATGATCCAAAGGGGCGAAATTTTTGTTGAGTGCTACATCACAGCCACACGTCTTCCACACTGTAAATCTATCAACAACTCCATTAATACATATTGCTGGCAACAGCAGTTGTACAATTACTGTCAATCTTCAAAAACTAGAATGAAAGCTTAGTTCATGTTGATTCACTTATTATTTCAAACAACATTGGGAGAATTGAAGAGTACTGTGACTCAAACGAGTCCGAAAAATGGCACTTTACCGTACAATATGAAAAAAATAGTATTAGAATCTAGCTTAAAACAAAAAGATACTGGACGGAGTATATGGAAAATGACCTCGAGTCCAGAAAGGAGCTTGTATATGGTGGCCAACTGTCAATTTTAATTTCCGTTTCCATTGACGTACCGAAAAAAAATTGAAATTATATCAAGGTTTTTATTTTTAATAAATTTCAACCAAACAAGTGTATTAATACAATTAGTGACATTTATATGCAAATATTGCTTTAACAGTATACTGTAAACATAAACATAAGATGTTTTTTGGCGACTGATACATGCTGATACGCAAAATACTTGAGTATCACGAGTATCTAAAATGTTGCATTCGAGCGACTTAGCTATGACGTCATATCTGATACGCATGATACATTAATATGTCAAAACGTTTACCCATGAATGAGAGTGGTAAACTCACGCGTTAACTTTCTATTTCTCTCTCTGATGTAACCTGATTGGTCAAATTTTCCTAAACCACGTGCTTGAAACAACGTGTTGTTAAATGCACTGAATTTGAAGGTTAGGGCAACTGTCACTTTCCGAACTTAAGTATCTGTCCAATGTCAAACTGATACTTATAACTTCATTAGTGCATGATACTCAAGTATCTTGCGTATCCGTCGCCAAAAAACATCTATACTAGGAGCTTCAAGATGGCCGACTTCCATCGCAAATTTTCTTTAATATATGACTCCTTCCTGTTTCTTTTTGTTCTAAGGAATCTAGTAAATATCAAACGAAGTTTCTCTAATATTCTTCTGTTCATTTTGACTACACTATTACGCCATGTTTAAACGCGGCAACAAAGCGCAATTTTGCCAATATATAAAATATTTTAGCATGAGTTATGTTCGTTTGAAGTTTATATTTTATTGGTCCAGGACTTATTTGGTATAAAATTAATTACCAAACCTTTCTTAAAGCATCTATTTATTATTTGTAATAACTTGCGGCATACGAATTTCAATATTTACCAAATTTAGAGTGAATAAAGATATTGATTGACAATAGCAAACGAACGAAGGAAGTTAAACGAACAGAACTTAAAAACGGTGTGGAAAAGACACTTCCTAAAAGTAAAATTATGTCGAATTTGAGAGCCATCTATGAGATTAGCTCAAACTAAACCAATTATTTCAATAACCTTAATATTATCCGCTAGATGTCAGCAGATTTAGTGATTTTTGATGAATTTATTTTATTAAACATATTATATATTATCAAGGTAAAATGTTTTATTGTTCTATATTTTACAAAAATATATTATATAGTATAAAAAGGCTAAAAAATAATTAACAACTACAAATATTGTGAAAAATCTTTATAAATATGTGCAATAGTTATTTTTCTAATTGCATGCAAAATTTGAACAATAAACAAAAAATCAAATACCAAGTACGTACTTTTTGGGGTTTCAAAAATCTGCGTGGTAGAAAAATGCTCGTGTTCAGTAGTAAAAGATAGTTTGCTCATACTGGTTGCATTCCGGTCGATATTAGATTGGTCCATATTAACTTTTTTCTGTTAATTGTATGCAGAAGATATTTCGCCTGCGTCAAAAAATGAATTTAAGTTAATCACAAGATCATATTTACAGCAGAAGCCTGGAAATAAACTTTGGGTAGATTTAAACCCAATCACTAATAAGATTTCATAATAGTATAACGCCATTATAAAGAGAAATAAAAAAAAACTTATATAAATATTTTTATGGTTTAAGTTATAAAGAATGTACAAACACGGCAAACAGAAAAAATATTAAATACATATAATATGTAAAATACAACAAATAATAAACCAAACATATATTCCCGGCTATTTGTCTTTCAGTGTGACTTTTGTTCGTTCCCAAAATCTGCATCGGCCCGTCTCGCCCAACGCAAATAGCGCAAAGGAAGAGCGGGTCGCTTAGATATATTTTAAAATATGGAATTATGCAAATTTGGAAATTTTTGAGTAGACATTGTCTACTTTGCCTATTCCTTAGTTTCGCCACTAAACAACAGGTTTTTCTAATTAAAACGAAATTTTATAAAAGCCAAATCTCTTATATGTTGAACATGAACATCCCCACACTTGAAGAACCACTACCAGTTTTTAAATACAAATAAGTGTCTTACCTGGTATATTTAAAGGAGGAATAACTCCCATTTTCAGTAAATTAAATTAAACTCTGTAATTATTAAAATAAGTTTAAAATAAAAAAAAACAACTTGTGAATAAAATTTAATGTTCTAACCCTTACTGTGTGAAAGTCCATCTTATTAAGAACAGTAAACAACTAAACGGTTGAATGAAACTATTTATTCGTAAAATATGTTTTAAATTCCATTACAGCTGTTTTGCTAAAAACTAGCATCGTCAGATTGACATATTGAAGTTACATTTTGTTTGTTTGTAGCTAGGTACCTGATGTTGATTAAGTAGTTAAGGCTAGACCAAGTATGGAAGTAATAAGACATAACAATATTAAAGCCTAAATCTTATTAGCCCTTAGGGATTATCCTGGATGTATTTCCCTCTAAGATCAGTATAAATGTGCAATGAAAAACCAGGAAAAAACTATATCATGGTGAACTTTACAATAATCGAATATTTCTGTTACAATTAAGTCTTATCTATGTATAAAATAATGACAATCAAAGTAAACAGTAATTAATCGTGGAGAACTTCCAAGATTTATTTGTTCATTCACTACTTTAAATTGTTGATTTGCTAGATGTCTTTTTATTTAAAGTTCTTCGAGGAAATCTAAATTTTTGTTTTTATCACAAATATTTTTGATATATATGAAGCACCTAGTGCTTATTTATTGAAATTATTGCCAATCCAGGTTACGCGAACTTTGGCCCAACTGCGTATCTCCTGATAAAACTCACATTTAATGGTATTGTCTATTATGTTGACCCGAAATTAGTATGCTCTATCTGCAAGCTCCATCTGCAACACTCAAGAAAGCAAAACTTTTATACATTTAATTTTTGACTGTCTCATGTGCAAGTGCAATGTTACCAGTTTACAAAATGTAGATACTTTAGTTAACGCTTTACAAAACATAACAAATGAAGAAGCTATAAAGATAAGTCAAAACATCTGGAATATACTTAATGGGCTTATTCTGTACAAAAATGTTAGCGGTAGAGGCCGTGGATTCTGAGTAGACCCGTAGTTGCGCACAACTGAATAACTGCTATAATTAAAATAAACTAAACTAAATAATATGATTTAAAAATAAGCAAAATTTACTGCGCTATTCAAAGAGACAATACGACGTAAACGGCGGACTGACCAGAATGAATCAGTAAGGGCTGCAATTATTAGTAAAGTTAATAGGACAATTTTCAAACATAAATTTGTGTACTGCGCCGATTGACGTCACAGGTCTACTCAGAATCCACGGCCTCTAACAGCGCTGTAAACTTTCAAGGTCGAGAGATGTTACGAAAATGCTATTCTATACGCTCTTACAGTAATTTACATCGATGTATTTTAACGTTTTCGCTGTTAAAGTAACGCCGACCAAAACATTCGACGTTAGGAGTCCTGAAACTGTCAAACTATGTTTGTGATAGAATTGTAAATTTTCAAGAAGTAAATCAAAATGAACAATATTATTCCATAATAATCATAATAAAAATAAATATATAAAACTAATAATAATAAATATCTTTCAATAAATATAACGATAACCTAAAAAGTCGGCAATAACCAACACAATAAAAGTGAAGTTAGCTGCAATGTAATATTGTTCAGAATACGATTTTTAACCGCGCTGTTAAATTTGATTTAACATCGCGATGTTAGTAACATCGATGTTAAGTTTACAGCTGTTACGAATATTTGTACATAACGACCCTATAAATTTCGATCTTTTATATTGGAAGAATAAGTTGTTTTGTTCTAGTATTATTTTCGAGCTGGGAGTATATCTCGTCACTATACTTACCTATGTATTTGTAGGCACATATTTATATAAGGTGGTCCAACGAAAACTTAATACCTCGATTTTTCGACTTTAAAATGTGAAAACCCCCTGCCGGGGGTTGAAGTTAGTAGTCAAGTAGTCCCTGTTTTTTTCTACCTTGTTAAAAATGAACAACTTTACTACTAGCTCACCAAAAGTCAATAAAGTTAGGTATAAAGGCTAGTACTGAAAAATAGTAATTACGCGCCAAGGGAGAAAAGTGAGTTATTCTTTTCGAGATACACGAGACAATAATACACCTTTTACCTTTGTTCCTATAGCAGTTTTTTCACATTATAGCATTATATTTTTTTTAAATTAGTTTTAAAAACTAAAAATTTTTGATGGTTAACCAGTTTACTCTCGTTTCACATGCCATGGCAATGACAAGGCAATCAACAAAATATCCAATAATTTTTGTGCTGTAAAAATTGCTATGAAAATACATGGATGACAATTGATTTTCTTTTTTGAATAGAAACATAAACTATAAATAAGTAAAGAAACATGTTTTTCATTTTGTCTTTGCGTCAGTTAATGTCACATTATGTCAAATGGTTTAAGATTTAGTTCTAATCAAGTAGCCTCTTTATTTTTCCACATTGGTTAATAACGAACAACTTTACTACCTCAATAAAAGTCAACATAGTTAGGTATAGAGGCTATTAGTAAAAAAAAGTTATTTTTATTGTGTGGTTACACTAATACGCCATGTTTTTTTACTGTCCATAAACAAAACATGTATGTTCCTTAACACATACAAGGCTCTTAAATTTCAAAACATCAAACGGTGTTGCAAGTTTTTTGAAAATTTTAAAACATTATTTTTGCTACCAAAAATTAAAAAATGTAAATTTGCTTTAGGTTATTGGGGAAATATGACAGTTATGGGAGATATAAGAGAGAAAATGCTTCAATACCTCAACGTAATGTCTCGTCCTATAAATTTAAGTAACGATAAGAATAGAACCTTTATATGGAGTTATCTACACGTTGATTTAGCGGATAGGAGACTGTCAAACTGGTTGTGGAAAAAATTCGAGGGAATACGACAGAGAGACGTATTCTTGGATTATTTAAAGAGAGCCATTTTTAGGACGAATTTAAAACTTACTTACGAAAACCATGTACTTCTACAAGAAACTTTTGTAAGTTTCATAGTAGTAAAACATAAATGATTTTATCAAAATATAGTTTTCAGCAGATAATGTAATTGGTCTTATTTTTATTTCAGACTTATCAGACATATTTGAAATATCAAAAGGAAACAATGGAGTACAAATATATGACTACAGTCTCCTTGCCTGTTTATGCCAGAAGAAAAAATGAGGTAAGATCAAAAAATAAAGAAATTTATTGTATCAACCCTTACTTTGTGGACGTTTTAATTTAATCCCAATACAGCCAAAATATTTTTGGAAATGATAATAAAACCAGTTGGTCAATGTGTTCTAAGTACGGATATCGCTTTTGGGATTTAGTCTCCGAAATTTACAGAAACAGATAACTGTGTTTGAGTTTTTAAGGCAATTTTACTTATTGGTTTGAAATATAACATTGCCCTAAAAGAGCACCAATTTGAAATTAAATCTATAATTCATAAGTTAATAGATGCACTTTTTGACTAAATTTAATATTTAACTAAATTGTATCAAAAGTTAAATTAAAATTAATACTTGAAAGCCGTTAAAATTTTAAAAAAGAATTGCAATAAATCGAGAAAAAATGGTAGCAATAATTTAACTGAAACTATAATTGCATTAATAAAAAATTATATAATTGAATAACTAAGTAATTGAGGCTGGAAGTGAATGTATGACCTAATTTGTTTTAGTATGAACTTCTTGGGGTTGCAGGCATTGACGTTCCTCTTAAGTTATTTAAAGCTCTAATCCCTTATGAAAGGGTAAGTCTATATTTTCATGATTTCTATACGATTCTACTTATTTTAACTTTGTAGCTTGGTGTGAACGGATACGCGTTCATTGTTACTAATAACGGTTACATACTTTTCCATCCAGATCATAGGACAGAGGTAGATTGAAATCAAGATTATATTCAAAATTATTTTAATGATAAATACTTTTTAGTTTCAGTATATTTTAAAACCGACTTTTAACAGAGTAGATATTTTGGAAGTCGAAATATTATATAACGACCAAGAACCAAGGGTATTTGGGAAAGAAGTCGTGAAGGTAGGTACATTACCATAAAGTTGAAAGTCATCATTATAACATAATATTTCTTTTGCAGTTTCGTGAAAAGCTAGTCAACCAAAATGCGAGCGTTCCCATAAGATTAAAAGTAAAATACGCTCTTAATGACAATGTAAGTTAAATATGTTTTTGTAAGCCTTTAATTTCCAGGTAATTGATTTACCAATTCTTCTAGACTTTAAAGATCTGTACCACAGCACACCCTCTAGCAGGCTAACTCTTCTACTAATTATCAGATCTAATATATTAGTACTGGGCCCACCCGCCTCATGTTGCGAGCGCTAGTGTACGTGCAGCCCAGAACACAGAACTATACATAACAATACAAATTTTATTAATATTTTTGGAAAGTTGGGTTTTAAAGAAAACTTCGACGTTGTTCATCAAGTTTGTATTAAATAAATATACATAAAAATATATAAATAAATAAGAAATATAAAAAATTAAATTTACTTTTTTCTGTTGATTCTATTTATATAGGATTTGTGTGCCTGTACTTTTATTGGGTCAATGTAGGAGGCATTCTTGACCCTATTTAAATATTTTTCATATTTGGAGTCTTTGCCTGCAGCTATTTTATTCACTTGTTTGCACCAAAAAAAGATAGTGCATCTAATTATCAACCTGCAGGCTTTTTCTCCACATATAGATGGAGCTTCCAAAGACACCGTTGTGGATGATGGTAGAATAACTGAAGTATCTGAAATCAAATAATTTTATTCACTTATAATATAACTTGAAGTTGTATCTACTTACCAGATAAAAGTAGAGTTGGGTATGCACCTGGTTTCAACTCTCTCTGAAATCCTGCGTTATGAAACTGCTGGTCAAAATGTTGATGGCATACTCTATAATTGCCATGAAGTTGTTTTGAAGTTTTCTCCTTTAACACAGGATTGTTTATATTCTCCATCCAAATATTAATTAAGTTGGGATCCTTGGTGAAACGATGCCTCTTACTTGTTTGATTGGTACAACTAGGAACACAACACGTTCTTTTACGAGATGCCATGCTTATATTATACTAAAAAAAGTAAAGAATATTATAGTAATTGTTAATATTTAAATATTAACACACAATACACAATACTTACACTGCTCTAATTCTCTTAAAATACAGAAAACAATTAAAAAGTTCATAAACTAAAATATAAAATTCAATAAACTGGAAGAAACTTTCACAAATAATAACTAATTAATCAATTTAACGATAATCAACGGAAAAAGCACAGGCGAAGCACAATTCAAAATTCAAACGTTAACGGTTAACAATTAAAAATGAAATGACAAATCATGATTAGTTTATAAATATGTGATGACAGTTCACGTTTCCTCCGATTGGGCGATACTGTAACTTCACGCTACAGATACGCCCCCAAGTGGGTGGGCGCAATAATATAACTTGGATCTTAGACAAGGAAAGAGAGAGGACTGAGCATTGGAATCAATTTATGTAACCCATTTACCACCAAACTAATGGCGGACAATATTGACATAGGCGTATCATACGATTTTTCTTATACGATTATTAAATAATAATTTTCATTATTTCGTATTACAAATCTAATTTAAAAAAGTCTTTAAATTTATACTGCTCCAAAAAAAAACAACAATCATTTTAAAACATATTTATTTAATAAATATTACAATTTTAATCCATTTTATCTATTTTAAATATATGTTTTTATTCCACGCCATTGCAAAACTATTACATCTATGAGCAAATAAGGGTAAATTCTAGAATAGTGCCCCCAAATGAATTTCGACAATTTTTTGCACAGCGTATGTATGGGTGGGGAAATGATGGAAAACCTGCAAATTTTTCCGCGGAAACGTTTTTTACTACATAATTTTTCTTTTTAAATAATTATTTTTAGTAGATGACATCCATGTTCACTACTACTTCTGCGCATGCGCGAACTGATTGCTCTTGTTTAAAACGATGAGTTTTTATTAATTTTTCTGATCGAGTTGTCACGATGTGATCGTGAAATAGAATTTTTTTCTGTCGAATTTTTTTAGTAATCGAATCGTAAAATAAAATCCCGACCCTGTTGATGAAACGACGCCATTTTTTTGTTTATCTATTAGGCTTTCCAACGATCTGTCAAAAATTATTCAACATGGCGGCTGTAGGCAAACAATAGTATTGTTTTGTATTGTTGTCATAGTTCTTTCTTTATTTAAGTTGGTGTAGAAGTTTTTATTGTTGAGAGAATATAGTTTTTGTGACCTTATAAAATAGATTTTATATATTATTTGGACTTGTTAACGTTATAAGTTGAAAAATGCCTGTTACATGCCTTGTGATTGGTTGTGGAAGTAGATCAAACAAGGATGACTGACAAAAACCACGTATAGAATGGTTTATGAAACTTTGATTATATGCGGTCTGTGACTTTGACAGTGTTATGTTCTAAAGTTTGCCGACCCACAAAATTAGGCGGCCCAGGAGTTGTAGTCGAGATAGACGAATCCAAATTTGGGCGAACGAAGTACCACCGAGGACATCGTATCGAAGGGCAGTGGGTTTTTGGAGGTTTCGAGAGAGGCTCCGGACGGGTATTTATGGTGCCAGTGGAGGTTAGGTTGGGTTAGGTTAGGTTAGGTTAGGTTAGGTTGGGTTAGGTTAGGTTAGTTGTGGTGAGGTTAGGTTGGGTTAGGTTAGGTTAGGTTAAGTTAGGTTAGGTTAGGTTAGGTTAGGTTAGTTGAGGTGAATTTAGGTAAGGTTAGGTTAGGTTAGGTTAGGTTAGGTTAGGTTAAGTTAGGTTAGGTTATGTTAGGTTAGTTGAGGTGAATTTAGGTAAGGTTAGGTTGGGTTAGGTTAGGTTAGGTTGGGTTAGATTAGGTTAGGTTAGGTTAGGTTAGGGTTAGGTTAGGTTGGGTTAGGTTAGGTTGGGTTAGGTTAGTTGTGGTGAGGTTAGGTTGGGTTAGGTTAGGTTAGGTTAGGTTAGGTCAGGTTCGGTTAGGTCAGGTCAGGTTAGTTTAGGTTAGGTCAGGTTAGGTTAGGTTAGGTTAGGTTAGGTCTGGTTAGGTTAGGTTAGGTTAGGTTAGGTTAGGTCAGGTCAGGTTAGCTTAGGTCAGGTTAGGTTAGGTCAGGTTAGGTTAGGTTAGGTTAGGTTAGATCAGGTTAGGTTATGTGCTATCGTATGACTTGGTCTGGCCCCGCTGTGCCCTACCTTTTCACTGTGTGGCCCGGACTGGCCCCGCTATGCTCTGCTTTGGCACCGTTTGACCCGGTCTGGCCACGCTATGCCTGGCTTGGCATCATGCGGCCCGGTCTGACCAAAGTTATATGGTTTGATTTACCAATGTTTGTTTTTTATTATGCGCAGGTTAACCACTCCATAACCTTCAAGGATCCGGAGACGGGTGCCCATACCAACTTCATTGAATCTTCTTGGCGAGCTGCAAAGACATCGATGACAGCCTCAGGCCGCATTAAGGCACATGTGCCTGGCCATTTGGCCAGGTACATGTTTTTTAAAAGATGTCGGGTTTTACAACTCGATCGTACAATTGAATTTTTCCGATTGGCGAGCGAGTTGTATAATCCCTTGGTTGGTCGAGAAGATTTGGACGAAGATCGGTCCGATGATGGGGATGATGAAGACTTCTAGATGCGTCCCCATTTAATTTAATTTTTTTTTAATTTTATTAGAATTACTTTGATTTTCTTTGGTTAGAATCATTTTTATTTTGTTATCATTATAATTTACGTTATCCTCCTTTTTTTCTTAAAATTATTATGTATCTGAAATTATTTATACATATTACTTCGAATGTTTTTATGTGTATTAAATAATCCGTTTTATTTTTTACAATTACTGTAAATTTGAATTCAGCGATTGAAATTATCACTGTTATTTTTTAAATGACTTTTTTTTCGTACTTTACTATCAATAAACACACTTCACATAATATGTGTTTTTCCTTTAAATGCCTACATTTATTGATATAGTCGTTGGCGTTGTGATATAGTATTTATGTAGTTTCAGTACGTGTCGTTAAGTGACCTTGAACTTATCGGATATCGCACATAACCTCCAAATTTTGACTCTTTTTTTTAATTTTTCCGCAAAAATCGGCCTTTCCGCGCGGAAATTTTGATGTCATTCCATTAAAAATACCTCAAAAAGGCCCTATGCAAAAAATTGTCGAAATTCATTTGGGGGCACTATTCTAGAATTTTGCCGCAAATAATAACAATTAAATGAAAAATAATCTTTAAAACTGAATAAAAACAATTTTCAAAATGTATGTACACTTAACTTATGTTATCATACATAACATATGTGATTTAGTTAAACATCTATTACCTGAAAGCTGTAATATTAATAAAAATAAATTTCAAGGAAATAGTTTTAAAATACTTCTTACCTATGAAATGAAATTACTTCCTCTTTTTTAGCACTCTGACTGTTGCACTTATAAACTACACAATTAACCATTTTAAAATGTCTATTCAGGTAATTAAAAAAGGTGAAAATTAATAAAAAAACTAAAAAAATACAATTCGACGTTCCAAATTTGTTTACCACCAAACGTTTGAAAATCGGCTTCACTCACACGCATAAGGTTTTCATTGCCATGCGCTGTCCTCTCTCTTTCCTAGTCTAAGACTTGGATACAAATTGTAGATAAGAGTTAAACTGCTAGGAGGGTGTGCTGTGTTCTGTACTAAAGGTAAAGTAAAAAATAATGTTTTTCTACAAACATCAGTTAAAATATAATTTTTGATGCATGCTGTCAGTGTCTAAATAGTATATTAAACAACGCATTTCAAATGGGCTTCTGTTATGACACGAGTTCAAGTTTAAAAAACGAATCGCGAAGCGATGAGTTTTTTAAAGAACGAGTGTCACAACAGCCATATGAAATAAGTTGTTTATATTTTTTATATTTTGCCATTTTATCATTTTTTAAATTAATTTAGTATTTTTATGTAAATTACGAAAATTTTGATTTTAAAAAGTATGTCGGTAGCACTGTGTAATTTATAACATTTGACAGTTTTGACATTTAAATCATGAAATGTTAATGTTTTCAAATATTTTAAAATGACTAATACACCAATAATAATATATTATATAAGTAAAAGATGATATTCATATTCACAAATACTTTCTTAAAGAACAATATAAAATTAATAAATTGCTATTAGCCACAAATGTCATTGTCAATAGTCTTGTCATTAGATACTTCATTCATGTCGCCAACCATTTAAAACGAAAATTTGCGTGCGTAAAAGTTACATTACGATACGCAAAATGCGTTTTATAATGAAGATTTTTATAAGTGCAAAATATAAAAATTCTATTTTATGACACTGGTGTTCAAAGTAAATCAAGTGCTAAAAGTGATTTATTTGTAGAGAAAATATAAAAACATTATTCAAAATGGAGTCTTTATTCAATTAAACGTACAATTATGATAAGAAACTCCATGGCAAGTCTCATTGGTACATATAACAGAAATAATTTTTGTGAAGCTAGTACCAGGGCAGAGAAGAATGTTATCCGCCGAAGTGTTGGACAAAATTTGATTGGCAATGTTCTGTTTCCGTTGTAGCGAGTCTTCTATATAACTTTCAGCTACTGTACTGGACTTCCTTTCGCGGTGTCTTTTAATTGTCGTAAAACTAGCACCTGAGTTCGTGAACAAACTTGCTGAGGAACGTCGGAAACGATGTTTTGTTTGTAGAAACAATAGTCTATGATATACAGTAAAAAATATTGACGTTTTCTCAGACTTAGCAGCAGCTCTTCTAGTCCTACTTTCATAAGAAAGTTTAGGACATCATCAGGCTTCAAATTAGATAGATCCTCCTCCTCTATTTCGTGTGCTCGCAGGTATCTAACCCTAGAATTTAGCAAGGCAGGGCATTCCGAGAGTTTTTGTATGGAGGTGTTGGCCTCTTACTTACAGAATCTTCACTTTGCTTCATCTTCTAACCCTAGTTTCTTCTTGTGACTTTTTAACCGGCAATGCCCGGTTAATATTCCCATTAAATCAGGAGACAGGCACGAGATCTCTTCTGGATATAGTTTCCAGAAGTATCTTAGCCTATCTTAGACCTTCCAGCTACTTCCAGTACTTGGATTTTTCTTTTTCCATTTCTGTTATTAGTTTTCCTAAGATTGCGCTGCTGTTCATCCCTCAGGATGGTTCTGGTGAAAGATGTGGGGTTTCGGCTCCTTTTTTTGCCAGCTTATCTGCTGTTTCATTCCCTTATATCCCTAAGTGTCCTGGGACCCATAGGAGAGTGACAGTGTTCTTCTGACCTAGTTCATTTAGCTTGCCTAGGCAAGTATAGTAGTTAGTAGTTAGTATAGTATAGCTAGTATAGTAGTTCTCCCAGTTGGTTTTCCTGGGGTTTCTCCTGAGTTTTGGCTTAGGAGGACTCCTCTCTGTATTTGTAATTCTGGAAGGGTTGGTCGCCACACTGCACTTAGGCCACATTTGGCCCATTGTGCGACCTTCTGAGATTGAGCCTAACCTATTGACTCATTAACCATCCTACCTGTTTAAAGTAGGTGATAACGTCGCCTGTAGGCAGCTCCCTCAAATTGGCATGTGTTAGCCAGTTCTCGTCGAATACAGAAAGTCTTAGAGATAAAGCCGGACAGTCCCAAAGGACGTGCTCAACTGTCTCATCCTCTTGTTCACATCCTCTACATAGTGGGCTGTCAGATAAACCCTACTTGTTCAGATGTTTTCGTAGGTGACAATGTCCAGTAAGTATACCTGTGACCAACCGCAGGTCCTTTCTGGTCATGGCCACGTATTTCTTGGCTGCTTTGCTATTCGGATATTTCAGAAGTTCCTTGGATAGTATGCAACCTTTTTCTTCGTTTCATCTTCCCCTGAATTTGTAAAAGGAGCGTTTCTTTACTAGGTCAACCACCGCTGCTGCCGGCAAGCTGACAAGACTACCGGGTCCCAAGAGCCTTTGGGAGGCAGCTTTTCTAGCCAACGAGTCAGCTATGCGGTTGCCTTTTGAAATTCCATGACCTTTTATCCAGCCTAGAGTAACCACATTGTTGTTGCAGGGCCATGTGACATTCTATTACTAGACCTGATGTGATCCGTGGCCTATTCAGGGCTAATAGTACTTATCTGCTGTCCGTAAGGATAGATACGGATGTTTTTGCCAGTAATTTCTCTTATGGTAATCTCTTTTGCGGCTATGGAGATGGCAGTTAGATCTGTCTGAGCTATATTTGCATTACAACCCATTGCCCATTTTATATTTAGGTTTAGGGATCTGGAGTAAATTCCACATCCTTTTCCACATTCCTTTTGTCTTAGATCCATCGATGAAGATACATATAGTACCTGCGCCAATGCATTTTGAGCATTGTCAATGATTATCTTGTAGGGCCTGTGAAAGGCATATCTTGGTGAAATCGATTCTGTATTTGCTTGTAGCATTGGAAGCTCGTTTATAGCTTCGCGCCACAAACCACACCTCGACTCACCAGATGCTACTTCAAGTTGTGTACCAGTAGAGCGGAGCCGTAGCATGGTCATCAAAACCACCTCTTTGATATATATATATATATTGAGACGAAGTTTTATTATCATAAAAAATTTATTCATTAAAGAAAATATTAATTTCAATAAGAATGTGTATTATGATGATTAAATCAAAAACAAAATCGTTAAGTCAATTAAAAGCAAAAATAAATAATAAAAAAGTAATCACATTACATAAAAATAATCAAAATCACCATTAAAAAAATAAATAATAATGAAAATATAATTCTAAATGTAAAATAAAACAAACGAACAAATTATAAATTTTTGTAAAATATTTTTCTGTTAAATATATAAAAGGATTTTCAAAGATCTACAAAAGTGTATAAAAAGTTCTTCTACGAATAACACTTGTGCATATGTGTGACGTAAAATTATCAGAACTACGACTGCTAACATCGCGTGTTTGAAAAGTTAAAAAAGTTTCCATGAACTCCAAAACTTTAGAAGTGCACCTGTGCCTGTGTGACGTCAAATTATCAGAACTACGAGTGCTCGTACACAACACATCGCGTGTTTGAAATATTTAGTTTCCTCGAACTCCAAGAGCTTAGAATAGCAGGTGCACGTTGTGACGTATGAGTTACTCGGAAGTATATCGGTCGAATTTTATGACTTCAAGCCTCAGTAAATATAATTTGAGAGCTTTTCCGACCATAATAAATTATATAAAAATTATTGAACATTAAAAATGATTATTGTATATATTATGTAAAAAAATTGTTTGTAAAATATAAGTAGTTAGTTAGAAATAAGCAAATTAAGAAATAGTTCCTTCTGATTGGTTCTCGTGGAGTTTTTACATGAAGCATTTTTATTGGTCAGAGAATAATGAGAGAGGGATCTCAGTTTTACGTAAAAGAACCAGTCAGAAAGAATAAAAGGAGATTCAAGCCTAATTTTAAGAGAGTCAAGACCCTTTATACAAATATTCAAGTCTCGTTTTAAACTTTCAACAAACATTTAATATTTAATTTTAAAAAACAACTTTCACAACTCAACACTCAAGTTTAATTTTAAAAAGATTCAAGACTCATTTTCAAAACATTCAACAACAGTTATAAAAATATTCAACTCGTAATTTACACTTTTAAAAAAGACTTTGATTAATCATAAATTTTATTAACTTTATAAGTTAACAGTATTCGACTTTGAATAGAAAATAAGTTTGTTGAATCAAGCAGAATCATTTTATAATATAATAGTTCCAAATGTAATTTTAATGATACAAAAGTTAGTATCAAATTAATATAAGAAGCTTGACTTACCTTATATCAGAAATAATCCTAGTATAAAACTTTGTAACACACCACTTGTAAAAAGGGAGTCTTATCAACCAGTAAATTGTAAAAAAAAATCCACAAGTAAACAACAATAAATTTTACATCGTAAGAGTTTCTGTCTTTAATTAAACCATTGGAAGTTCTACATCCCACGTGCTCACCAGAAGAGAAGATAAACCACCAGTTCCAGCGACACCTACATGTGAATGGCGAACACTCGAGAGACAAAGTTCAAAAAGGTACCGTTATTTAATTTGTATTAAGTGTGCGTATAAACTGTTTTAAAGCGATAATAATTATTAGTCGCTAGAGAACATTTATACCACTTTATTGTAAAGATTTTTGAATTTCATTTTGATAGAAAATTTATAATTTGTTTGAGCGTAAATCTGTGGTGAAACCTGTACGACCTGAGATATAATTTTTCGATTAACGATAGTATTTATTTTCAATTTAAACAAACGAGCGTAGAAACATTTAATTTTATTTAAGCTAGTCATCATTATACATATTATTTAAGGGGCTAAAAAAAAAACATTATTATTGTAGTAAAAAACTTCAACAATTACTTCAAATCAAATAAAAACAAACCACTAATAATATCATGTCACAATTAACGTGAATTTACTAAAATATCATTCAATCATCAGAAAAAATTAAAATAATAAAAAAAAAAAGAAAACATAAGAACCCAACAACAATAAAATAATAAAATCTTAATAACTTGGCGACCAACGTATCGGGCTCGATTAAAATCACAGATTTTAATAGTTTAATAACAAAAAATAAATCAATAAACATTACATTAAAATTTATTAAAAATAAAAATACTAATACATTATTGTAACTGTAATTAACCTATAAAATAAATATTTCTAACATTTTATTATAAATATAAAAAGTCGAAACATAATGTCTGATAAAGAGGAAGTTAATTTTGACACCTGGAAAGTTGAAGAACTCAGGCAAGAACTTAGAAACAGGAATTTGGATGATAAAGGAACCAAACAAATTCTAATTAACAGATTAAAAAGCCAAGAACAAATAGACATAGACTACAATGCTGAAGAACCAGAAGAAAGGGGGAACAAGAAGACGAACCTCAACAAAAAGATGGTACTTCTTCACAAACTGGAGGAAATGTCACATTGGCAGATTTGATGAGCATCATCCTAGCCAATTCAGAACAAATAGCGAAAAAACTAGAAGCCAACTCTGAAGAAATGAAAAAACAAAATAGACAAAATTCTGAGGAAATAACGAGAAAAATTGAATGAAATAACGGAAAAATTGGACAAGAAAGTAGAAAATCAAGAGAAAAAGATTAAAGTAATTGAGGAAAAACAAGAATTTTTAAATAAACAAGTACAAAATATAGACAAAAGAACAAGCGAAAACAATCTGAAATTAAACTCAAGAATATCAGAAATCGAAGATAACGTGAAAAGAGGAATACAAATAAATTTGGACATAGCCGAACAGGAAAACAGAAAAACAGAGAGACAATTAAGAAAAGAAATAGAAGAAAAATTAAATACAAATATAAACGTGGGAAACAGTGAAGAAATCAAGAAATTAAAGGAGGAACTCGAAAATAAAATAAAACAAGTGAATCAAAATATTTCTGAATTATCAGACAATCGCGTAACACCTGACTTGGGTTTTCAAATTTTAAATATAGGGGGGAAGTTTGAAGAAAGTTCGAAATTTTGTGGGGATTATAGGAAGATACATCCTATAAATTATTTACATTCAATTAAAAATAAATACTATAAAATTAAAAATTTGCAAGATTTTAAAGAATTTATCAGATCAAGTTTAACAGGCAATGCACTATTATGGTGGAATTGCAAAGAAATGTTTGTAGATTCATTTGAAACCTTTGAAAAGGTATTTCTAGATACTTTCTGGTCAGAATTACAACAGAGTAAAGTCAGGGAAAGATTGTATTTTGGCAAATTTGATAATACAAAGAATAATCTATCCAACTATGTTTTACAACTCTATGCTACTTGTCAATATTTAACTCCACCTATACCAGAGGCAGAAATTGTAATGTTTTTATCAAGACATTTTAAACCTGAAATATCTGAGATAATTGCAGTACAAAATATTAATAAATTTGATCATTTAATAACATATTTACAGAGAATTGAAAGAAATTTAAGTAATAGTATCAACAATCAGAATAGAGATAATGTAAGAAACTTTAATAACAATGATAGAAGTTTTAATAGGCAAAGTAACAATAACAATTTTAACAGACAAAATAATAATAATAATTTTAACAATAACTACAATAATCAAAACAGAAATCAAAATAATGAATATAGGAACAATTACAATAATAATAGAAATTACAATAATAATCAGAACACTAGAAATTTTAACAATAATTATAATAATAGAAATTTTAATAGATTTGAACAAAATAACAATAATCGAGCAAATACGAACAATAATAATAGACAAGTAAACGCAATTAATACGAGTAACAGTAATGAGGGGATAAATGAGACAAATAATACACCGAGAGACATTGCACGCTCAGGTAGTAGAACTCCTAGGGCCAGATCTCCAGTAGATGATGCCCAAACCACAAATTTTCAATAGGGGTGCACAATGTAAATAGCTCTAGATGTGACTTTGTACACCCACGTGAATTTTTAATGGACAAGGATAATCTGCATCTAGAAAATAAAGAAATAGAATTAGTATTAATAAAAGCAAATATTGATAACAATTTATTAAACATTATAATAGATACAGGGTCTACAGTTTCTTTAATATCAGAAAATACAGTAAATAAAATCTCAATGTTAAAAAACAATATAATCAATATTCCAAAAGTAAATTTTACAGGGATAAATGATAAAAGTTTAGGATATTCTAATAAAACAGTTTTTGCTTCTTTGAATATAAATAATGTAAAATTAAATGTTCAGTTATTGATAGTCAATAAATTAAAATATGATATATTATTGGGTAACGATGAATTATCAAAGAATAAAATTATAATAAATTATATCAAAAATGCAGTAATATTTGGGGATAATGAAATAAAATTTGAGGTAATAAATGATTTAAAATTAACTAGTAATTATAATATAATTAGTATATTCGACGAGTCATTAGAAAATAGTAATAAAAATTTCTGCCAAGAAAAAATAAGTGAAATTTGTGAATCTAGTTGCAATTTAATGGTACAAGGGTGCCGAAATATATTTAATAATGTGGCCATAGATGCCGAATTAAATTTAAATAAAAATGGAAATGATAATCATTTAGAAAGGGTCTTAGATACCAAAAATAAATTAAATTATGATTATGATGAAAGGGCAATTGATGCCGATGATAGGGTTAATGAAAAGAATTTAGAGGTGGTGATAAATTGCAATAAAGGATGGAAAAATGAAGTTATAAAATTGGTAGAAAGATATAAAAGTTTAATTAATGATGAATCTAGAGTAGCTAAAAATTATTCACATAGTATAAAAGTTAAAAATATAGAGAGTTTTCAGTCAAAAAGTTATCCAATTCCCTATAAATATCAAGAAGCGGTAGATAAACATTTAAAGAAACTGTTGGCAGATGGTATTATAAGTTATAGTATTAATCCTATAGTAGTGGGTAAGAAAAAGATGATACGATGCGCTTATGTTTTAAAAAAGTAGAAAATAAATTCTAATGTTTCCTAACTCAAAAATTTCACGTGGTATGTTTCATGTAAGTTCACTCAAGAAATATATTTAGTAGTTAAGTGTAAATAAATATGTAAATAAAATAAAATAGGATATAGTTTGAAGTTAAAGTAGAAAATGGAAACTTATAAAAAATTTATCCGTCGATAAATTTATTACAAGTTTGGGGGGAAGTTGAGACGAAGTTTTATTATCATAAAAAATTTATTCATTAAAGAAAATATTAATTTCAATAAGAATGTGTATTATGATGATTAAATCAAAAACAAAATCGTTAAGTCAATTAAAAGCAAAAATAAATAATAAAAAAGTAATCACATTACATAAAAATAATCAAAATCACCATTAAAAAAATAAATAATAATGAAAATATAATTCTAAATGTAAAATAAAACAAACGAACAAATTATAAATTTTTGTAAAATATTTTTCTGTTAAATATATAAAAGGATTTTCAAAGATCTACAAAAGTGTATAAAAAGTTCTTCTACGAATAACACTTGTGCATATGTGTGACGTAAAATTATCAGAACTACGACTGCTAACATCGCGTGTTTGAAAAGTTAAAAAAGTTTCCATGAACTCCAAAACTTTAGAAGTGCACCTGTGCCTGTGTGACGTCAAATTATCAGAACTACGAGTGCTCGTACACAACACATCGCGTGTTTGAAATATTTAGTTTCCTCGAACTCCAAGAGCTTAGAATAGCAGGTGCACGTTGTGACGTATGAGTTACTCGGAAGTATATCGGTCGAATTTTATGACTTCAAGCCTCAGTAAATATAATTTGAGAGCTTTTCCGACCATAATAAATTATATAAAAATTATTGAACATTAAAAATGATTATTGTATATATTATGTAAAAAAATTGTTTGTAAAATATAAGTAGTTAGTTAGAAATAAGCAAATTAAGAAATAGTTCCTTCTGATTGGTTCTCGTGGAGTTTTTACATGAAGCATTTTTATTGGTCAGAGAATAATGAGAGAGGGATCTCAGTTTTACGTAAAAGAACCAGTCAGAAAGAATAAAAGGAGATTCAAGCCTAATTTTAAGAGAGTCAAGACCCTTTATACAAATATTCAAGTCTCGTTTTAAACTTTCAACAAACATTTAATATTTAATTTTAAAAAACAACTTTCACAACTCAACACTCAAGTTTAATTTTAAAAAGATTCAAGACTCATTTTCAAAACATTCAACAACAGTTATAAAAATATTCAACTCGTAATTTACACTTTTAAAAAAGACTTTGATTAATCATAAATTTTATTAACTTTATAAGTTAACAGTATTCGACTTTGAATAGAAAATAAGTTTGTTGAATCAAGCAGAATCATTTTATAATATAATAGTTCCAAATGTAATTTTAATGATACAAAAGTTAGTATCAAATTAATATAAGAAGCTTGACTTACCTTATATCAGAAATAATCCTAGTATAAAACTTTGTAACACACCACTTGTAAAAAGGGAGTCTTATCAACCAGTAAATTGTAAAAAAAAAATCCACAAGTAAACAACAATAAATTTTACATCGTAAGAGTTTCTGTCTTTAATTAAACCATTGGAAGTTCTACATCCCACGTGCTCACCAGAAGAGAAGATAAACCACCAGTTCCAGCGACACCTACATGTGAATGGCGAACACTCGAGAGACAAAGTTCAAAAAGGTACCGTTATTTAATTTGTATTAAGTGTGCGTATAAACTGTTTTAAAGCGATAATAATTATTAGTCGCTAGAGAACATTTATACCACTTTATTGTAAAGATTTTTGAATTTCATTTTGATAGAAAATTTATAATTTGTTTGAGCGTAAATCTGTGGTGAAACCTGTACGACCTGAGATATAATTTTTCGATTAACGATAGTATTTATTTTCAATTTAAACAAACGAGCGTAGAAACATTTAATTTTATTTAAGCTAGTCATCATTATACATATTATTTAAGGGGCTAAAAAAAAAAAACATTATTATTGTAGTAAAAAACTTCAACAATTACTTCAAATCAAATAAAAACAAACCACTAATAATATCATGTCACAATTAACGTGAATTTACTAAAATATCATTCAATCATCAGAAAAAATTAAAATAATAAAAAAAAAAAAGAAAACATAAGAACCCAACAACAATAAAATAATAAAATCATAATAATATATATATATCAAGTGGGGTGAGACCGAGGATCACCTCCATCGCTCTAGTTGGTGTAGTTCTCATGCCTCCTGTTATGTTAAGGCATGCATGGTCAAGTTTGCGGACGACTGTCAGCTGGTTTGTTTTTACTCCCCAGGCAATCGCGCCGAAGGTTAGCATAGGTCTTATGATTGCAGTGTAGATCCACTCCGTGACCCTTGGTGACAATCCCCAGGTACGACCAATGGTTCTTCTATACTGTTCATAGGCAATATATGCTTTTTTGACTTTATTTTCGAGATGAGAGTTCCATGTTAACTTGCTGTCAAAGGTGATCCCTAGATATTTCACCTCTGCAGAGAAGTTTAATTTAGTTTTTAGGAGTTTTGGAGCCCGAAGGTTCACAAGCCTACTTTTCCTTGTAAAAAGGACCATCTCTGTCTTTTGTGGGTTTAATGACAGTTAGTGATCCTTGCACCAGCTTTCTATGATATTGAGGGCCTCGTGCATTCTAGCACAGAGTGTTTCCTCAAACCTTCCTGTTTGCAGAATCACTACGTCATCTGCATAAGCAATAGTGTAGAAGTTCTCACTGCTTAGGTGGTTGAGTAAGGAGTCTAAGACCAAGTTCCACAGTAGAGGTGAGAGCACCCCTCCCTGTGGACATCCTTTGACAACCAGGCCTCTTATAGTGACATCTTCCACGCTAATTATTATTGCTCTCTGGGAGAACATGTTGTATATCCATCCATTTAGTGTCTGGGGAATGCCCATTTCAGTAATAGCATTGGTTATTTTAGGGAAGGTGGTTTTGTCAAACACACCTTCGATATCTATAAATACGCCCAGCGATCTTTCGATGCGGCCGGTCACAAAGTGGAGGGCCGAATCTGTAGATTTCCCTAGGGTGTATGCATGCTAATTTGGATGTAGTGGATTACGCGTAATCAATACATCTCTTATGTACCTTTCACATAGTCTCTCCAAAGTTTTTATTGTGAACGATGTGAGACTGATGGGTCTGTATGCCTTTGGGATGGAATGGTCCAATCTTCCTGGTTTTGGTATAAAGACAATCTTGACTTCTCTCCAACCTTTAGGAATGTACCTCAGTGCCAAAGAGGATCCAAAGATTCCTACCAGGTGCGGCATCAACACCTCCAGGCCCCACTGTAGTAGGGCTGGATAAATGTCGTCAGTTCCTGGTGATTTAAAGGGGGAGAAGCTCAGAATGGCCCACCTTAATTTGTCTTCTTCGACAATCTGGTTTGCTATTCTCCAGTCGTCGTCCGTAGGATAGTGTTGTTCCTCGTCTCTCCAGGTAGCCATATTTTGAAATCTGGAGTCGGGGAAGTGCGTTGACATTAGCAGTTCCAGGCTTTCCTTCAGGTTGGCGGTTTTTGTGCCATCCTCTTTGGTTAGTATGCCAATGTAACGGTACGGGTCTTTCGAGAGAGCTCTCTGGAGTCTGGCTGCTTGTGGAAATTCTTCAATTTCGTCACAGTAGGTTTTCCAGGCTCTTCTCGGATTTTGTCTAATGACTTTTTTATACTCTTTGAGGTGGGACTTATATGTGTCCCAATCCTCTTTGAGTTTGGTATTCTTAGCCTTGTTAAAAAATGTTCTCGCCATTGCCCTCAGCTGATCCAACTCACGGCTCCACCAGGAATTGGTTGTACCGCCAAGTTCGACCTTTCCGAGGGGGCAGGATTTTTTATAGGCATGTTTTATGATGTTTTGCGTAGTTACATAGTAACTTTCTAGTTCACCATTGCTGTTACACGTCATTTCCTTGATGTTACTCAGAGACCCATTCAAAAGGTGTCCATTTTTCTGGGGTTCCTAGTTAGTTCAGAGGTTGACAGTGATAAGTTTATTTCGTATTTTATCCAGCGATGATCTGACATAGAAATTTCGTCAGATACATGCCAGCTGGAAATTTTATTACAAATTTTTATGGTAGATAATGCGATATCTATTCGAGTTTGGCTACGAGAGTTTATGAAAGTTGGTTCAGTACCTCTATTTAGAAAGCAAAGATTCTTACTAATTATGTAATCATAAAGCGACTTACCTCTAGTGTTGATAACTCTGCTACCCCAGCTGACATGGTGTGCGTTCGAGTCGCAGCCTATTACCAGTTCAAGCTTATGGGTGAGGCAGTGTTCCACAAGGTCCTCCAGTTCCCTGCTGGGTGGTGGTTCAGCAGCGTCCGAGGGGAGGTATGCGGATGCCAGTATCATCACTTTCTTTTGACCCTTTTGCACATATTCGACTTTGACCACAGTTCAGATATTGAAAAGTGCGACATGGAAAAAGCCTTGAATTTTCTAGAAAGGTATATTGCGGTCCTAGGTTGGTGATTGCTAGGGAAGCTGTAAATTAAACCTTTTAGATTGTTTAAACCTAATATTTTCGTTTGTCTTATCCAGGGTTCCTGGATGAGTGCTAGTGTATCCTTTAACACATCGAGATGGCGGCATAGTGTTGCCGTAGCCATTTTGCTGTGTGGAAGATTACACTGAATTATATTTACCTTCTTTGTCGTCATCACCTGACTTCTTAGGCGGTTCCTCTGCTGAGGCACTGTCGATCGCCATAATTGAAGAAAGCTCGACCGTGTCAGCCTCCGCCTTTTTGATTAGCGCGTAGCTCATCCTCATTGATCTTTTTTCCAGGGCTTTCAACTCTTCGTCCCCGATACCGAAGACGAAAAGGTGCCCTTTAGGGTTTTCCTTTGCCTCGTAATGGAAGGAATACCATCCATCCACACGAAGCTCAGGGTTTTGGCGGCTGAGCCGACACAGTACATCCTCTTTTTCACCGAGGTCAGCGTGTGCATCGCTCGGGATCCAGTGAGTGGCTTTTGTCAGCTTGGGGAGGTTGTCGACGTGCACCACATCGAGCACTGCCTCCTGCCACGGTTTGAGGTTTTGCACCGTCTGCCTTAACCATGCCAACGTTTCCTCGTTATCGCAGGTTACTCTGATTATTTCACCAGAGTGCGACCACGACCTGAACGTTGGTGGTTTCTTTACGCCGTAGATGGCGGACAGGGTTTTGTCCAGGGTCTCCACCAGCTGTCTCTTAATAAGACCTTCCTTGTCAATAACAGCTACCCTTAGGTGGTTGGTAGCTGCTTCCCTATAGCTTTTATTGGCTATAGTTTTAGCATCATGCTTCGCTTTCTTCCCTCTAACGGGTGTTCCCCTAGAGGTGTCAGAGCGCATGTGCTTCTTTTCTTGGGTGACGACGCGTTCCTGGCCTCTTTTGGAGGAAGAACTGGCGCCGCTGCCCAAGTTTTGCTGGCCACTGGTGCCTGGTTTAGATTTGGAGGGGCGATTGGAGCCGGTGATGTCTTTGCAGACACCCTCCTCTTCCCTCCCCTTCCTCCTCCTCTTCGCCTCAGCACCGCAGACTCTTTTACCTCTAAGGTGCTTTGGAGGTGTGCGTGTGCGCTCAGCCTCCGAACTTGTTTTCGGAGGTGTGCGTGTACGGTCAGCCTCCAGATTTTGGATCCCACGAGTAGCTGGGAAGGGTTGTGTCACCCCTGGCAGAGCCCGCATACCAGAGGAAGGCTGATGTACAAGAAGGTGTCGCCTAGTGCCCTCAGGGGACCGTTCGCGGTCACGTTCCCCGTGACCATTCAGTACATCGGCACGGCACCTCACACCTTCACTTGGGGGGCTGGTCAGCGGCGGCAATTTTCGCAAAAGCTTTTGGGGTTTTTTTAGGCCCCCTCATTCTACTTATGACTGCCACTAATCAAGACATAAGTCCTGACCGTCCTCCTATCCGCCACCTGGAGAGGCGCCTGGTAGGTAACCCAATCCCCAGGCTTAAGAAAACTACACTCTAATCTGAACATGTGCGCTGAACATTGGCGGATACTGTATTAGAGAAACTTTGAAATTAACTAGATTCTAATACTATTTTAAATGCTTGGCAACATAGTCCCTTTCTGACAGCGGTGACGTGCACCTATATTTATACTGGACAAGGTATATATAACTAATCTGTGGTATTAGTTATTTTATTCTAATTTGTTTTTTGATGCCGATTTAAAAGGTTGGCCCTTCATGTATACTGATTAAAACAGAGCTTTTGAATAGCATTGCTGTTCTATTGCAAATTCATTATTCAATTCCATGGAACAATTGGATGGAGACATTCCAAACCCATTTAAATCAGCGGTTTGTTAAACGAAACAATCGATATACAATTTTTTATATATTTTTTTCTTTCAAAAACCACCAATGGCAAGTGTTTCGAAGGAAATAATTTGAGTTGAAATGTTATGTTATTGTTGTTTACGTCATAGTAAAGGTCAAGGCTACTATAACAGTAGCCATTTTTGACTCCGGTTCATTTCGCAAGATTTGTAGGTATGACGTCAGGGTCAAATAAAGGTCAATTTTTTCAACTGTATTAACGTTTTTAAAACATAACAAAAATATATATCGATAACATGATTTAGTTTAAAAATGTTACAGTTATTTTATTTTAAATATCCACGGATCATCTGTCATATGTCAAATTTAGATTCGCCAAAAATAATATTTTATGTACCACCTCTGTAGATGATGTCGTATTTACAACATAATAACTCAAGGCGCAATCTCTAAAACTCGCTGGTTTTTAGTTATTTTTGTTTTATTTTTGATACTGATTGTTGATTAGTAATAAGTATGAAGTGTCGTGAAATCAAAAGAAGTCTCCATAACATCAAGCTTTCAATGACTGGTCGGCCCCTTTGGGATAATGTAGCAGCAATTGCAAAATCCGAAGCATCTGTTTCGACAGTAGAATCTCTTTGTAGTCAATTGGTAGTCAATAGCAATTAACGCAGATTTTTGTATATCAGATTTTAAATATTAACAGCAAGATTGTGCTCGATCAACCAGAGGAAAGTTAAAATAGTTTACGAGGGGTTGTATTTTAGCTAGGAATTTGTGTGTCCACTTGGCGTAGTGACCGAAGAGTCCTAGTACCCTTCTCAGTTCAGCGGCATTGTTCAGCAACGGCAATTTTAGAAGGCGATATTTGTCCGGTTTAATCACTTTGTTATTTATGATTAATGATAGTCCAATAAACTGACAGATGTTTAGTTGAAATTGCATTTATTTTTGTAAAGTATGAGCTTCTATTTATTCACTTCATTCATATGATTTTCATCGTGCTCTTTTTAAGTTTTTCCTATTGTTTTGTTCGTTGGATAGCGGCTACTCCATTAGTAACCCCAAAATGGGATTCTGGTAAATTTATATAGCCTTCCATTAGCCTCAAATGAAGTATACTTTTTTAGTATTGGAATTTTATGATAGGTGGATTTTAGTTCTATTTGACTGAATATTTTGAATTTTGATACCTTGGATACGATTTAACATTAAGTAGTGGCTAAGCATCAATTACTTGAATTTATTAATCGTTCTTGAATAATCGATTACCAGTCGTTTTCGATTACTACTACCTGGACACGCCAAAGAGAGGTACTTTGCTTTATTACATCATACTCAAGTAATTTATGATTTTTTCTCTAATGAAAACCTCTTCATCTTCATCAATATAGATGCCGGTCGAACTGTAAAGACTTTTTTGCTCCCCAAAATTGAAGTTCGCGTTTTGACTATTACATATGAGCATAAATTGTTAACTAAGAGCAGTGGCCGTTGATTAAAGACGTACTTGTCGATAATAAAAGTAGCAAAACAAATGCCATCCACAAACAAAGTATGAGTCAGTGAGGCAAGAGAAATGGTCAGATTGTAGGGTCTAAATTTAAGATTCATCATCTGAGCAAATTTGTTTGTCAATAAAGTTTACAAAATTACCGGTATCAATCAGAGCGTCGGCACACATACCGTTTACTGTTAAACATACAATTGTTGTCTTGAGACTAGATGGTAATGCAGCGGAGAAGATAGAGTGAATAGGAAATACTGCGTTATTAAAACATGTTGTGGTAGATTTGCTAGCCGACCGACAGACTTTGCCGCAGTTCTTACCCTCTTATCAAAAAGTAGGGCATCTGATACGGTTGTGTATTTTTTCCCTGCAAAAAAACATTTCAAAGACGACGAAGCAGCAGCTGCTACTTCGAGTTTACTTACGGATGTACTTGGCCGTGGTTCATTTTCTGGCACAGACAGAACATTTAGGGTTTGATCTTTAGACAGACCTTTTCTGATGTTTCAACGGTTTGTTCTTAAATGAAGGCAGTGTCTAAAGTTAAAGTTGAGTTTTCCAAGAGACGTTCCTTTATTTTAGTTGAAATCAGACCTGCTATAAACGCTCCTCGTATAACTTGACCTTCGTGTTCAAAGATATCGACATTGGTCTAAGAGACGAAGTTCACTAACGTAATCTGCAATGGTCTCATTCTGTTTTTGATTTCTTGAGGCGAGAATGTATAAATGTAGTATCTCGTTTTTCGTTTTAGAATAAGTATTTTTTAACAGTCTGATAGAAGTTTTGTAAGTCTTACAATCTCTTAAGTGCGTATAAATATTTGCGGATAAATGGTTCGCTAATAGTCTCAGCTTCACCTCATCTTCTACGGTTGTAGCAGGTGGAGACTCCTTATCAATGAAGTTTTTAAATCTAAAGAGCCAGTGAGTCCACTTGACCTCAGTACAGACACTACCGGGGTCGACTTCGAATTTATCGGGTCCCAGAAATTATGAACCGTTGGTTTTTCTTTTTCCATCAGTAAGTTAATTAAATTGATATGTTTTATACGTAGATGGATACTCTGATACAATTATAAAGATTTTACAGATAATCTCAAAACAAAATATTATGTATAACATAGACAATAAAGTATAGTAAGGATATTATCCTACACAGATATACTTTAACAACAGCGCCACCATTTGGAACTACGCAAATAATCCTGTCATTAGCTAATACATAATAGCAGTAATTTGGTATTTTTTATGAAATCTCAGAGTTTTGTTTTAACTATAGTACTTTGAAATTAAATTCGGACTACATTTTTGCCATTTTTTTTATGAAAAAAATGGGCAACTTTAGAACAGGTCGATTTATATGTTTAAATTATAATTTGTTGTCATTTATATGTATCATTTTAGTGACGTAACATACCTGGATGTTATTAATTTTTTTAAATGGAAATAGGTCGTGTGATAGCTCATTTTAAAGGTTATTAAAATTTCCATTCAGTGATATATAGTATATTACATAACAAGTGTGGAAAGTGAAATATTACGTACGAGTTAAGTTTAAGACGAGCCGCGGAGCAGCGAGTGCGGAAACTTAACGAGTGCAAGAAATATACTTTCCAACGCGTTGTGTACCCAATTTTTTCTACCACCCCAACAGGATTTAAACGAGTTTAAATATTGCATGGAAATATAATTAATTAAAATCAAGCAACCACCTTTCTTAGGATTTAACATTAAAATTCTTTATTAGCTAAGTAAATGACGTTTTAATTTTTTCTAAAACTAAAAGTTAAATGGCTATTGGAACAATTGGTGAATTTATTTGGAACTTGATAAACGTTGTGTGTTGGTAATGTGTTTTGAACATTTTCATTTATATTTAACTCCTGTAATTTTATATTATTTGTTGTTTCTGTTATACCCACAGTATGCCCAAAAACCACTCATTGAAATTTCAAAGCAATTTTTATAAAAATAATTAGGCATAACACACTTAAAGACACACTTTCATAAGTAATAAACTGGAACTGCATATCTATGTGTATATTTGGTTGCATAGATAATGTAATCCATAAAATATTTTTATAAAAGTATTAATTTGACATTTAAATTACAAAAAAATGATATTTATTTAACAAATTGAACAATCCCAAGTAATTAATTCACAAAAATTCATCACTTTTTATTCATTAATCTTGTTTAAATTATTACCTTCTGTGCATTTTTAAAATATATCACACATATGTGATATTGCTTCTTCTTTTCTTATTTTTCCGAACGCCCATGATATTACTCATTTTCTAAGTGTCAAAACTGTGTCTTAGGTACTGTTTTCATAGGGAGAAGTGGGAAATAGTATATTACATAACAAGTGTGGAAAGTGTAATATTTTGCACGAGTTAAAGTTTAGCACGCGTAGCGGCGAATGCAGAAAATAAACGAGTGCAAGAAATACACTTTCCAACGAGTTATGTACACTATTTTTCCTACGACCACGTAAAAAAATCCTTCAAAATAATTTATTTTTATTTTTAACAGGATGACATGAACTAAAAGAATAATTATAAAATATTTATTATAACTAAAAAAACAAAACAATAGAACAAAACAGTAGAACTATAATCTCGACTAGAATTAAAAATAAGGTACTTAATAAGAACTGAATTAATAATTATTAATAGTTTTATTTTTTTTCTGGGATGTTATAAAAATTAAATGTAAAATTGTTATTATAACATCCACTGAATTGGAGTGGATTTTGTAATACTGCATTATTTTCAGTGTTTTTACTATCGATAACTTTGACGTAGATGTCACAGATCATAGAACTATATTTTTTTACTTTTCAATACGTGTATTGATATTAGCTACTTTCTTAAGTACAAATAAGTGTGCAAACTAGTACTTTCATTTGTGGTCGTAGGAAAAAATATTTACATACTTTTTTATTCTGGGTGGCAAAAAATTATATTCAAATTAAATACATTTACTATCTAATAAAATGGTTAAAAAGTAAATAAAGTTAAATGATTAAATTGTCACCTATCAACTTATTTACAACGACATTATTTTTATAAATTGTGGACAAATTATAGAGTTATATTATGCGTTTCAAACATAATTTTTTTAAATTTTCTAAAGTTTGTAGTCCATCAATTTTTGATTGTGCACAAAAAACAGGGTCACTATACTGTGTCTCCCTTACTAAATATCTATTTAAATTAAGAACAAGTAAAATCAAATGCGGAGGCGCATCGTCTTGCTAAAATTATATGTTTTCGTTTAATGAATAATTGAGATTTTGTGTAATTTAAAAATTTCATAAGGGAGGGTGGGTATGTTAATTTTGTAAAAAATCGGGATATCTTTATCCTGTAAGAGGCTTATCAAAGAAAAACAGAACTATAATATTATTCTTCACTCCATATTTTTTTAGTGTGTGCCTAATCCATTATATGAAGGACTCCTTCCTCCCTCTACTACAGTATATACAGTATAGTATTGCCGATTTACTATTCTATGTAAAGAAAAAGTTGCTTTAACTGAAAATATCTATTTATGATAAGAGTGTTAAAAATAAAGTTTTAAGATTTTCCTAGAAGCTTCTGCTTATAAAGAAAAGGATCAAATACTACGCGTATAAGAACTTCTGTCAACAAACTGGACAAATAGGGAAAACTAAATATTTAGAAATTAGAAGACAAGTTAAAAAACCTAACAATGAATATTCTATATTAACTACAAATATATATTTCATTTGAAAACTGGGAGGAGTAATTTCAAAAGTTTGGTTCACACCACTAAAAGTTACCAGATTAGTTACTAAGGAGCGTGTACCGAAAAAGCCATGTTCAAAATCTATAAAATACAGCTATAACAAATAAATTACACATGTCAGTGACAAAACTGTCTATTATGAGATGTTAAGCTAAAAGGTGCTGTTTGAAACTGGCTGCTATCTGACCAATAAGAGATCTACTATTTGCCAACTTAAATTCAAATTACTCCTCCTCATGTGTATACATAAAAATGAATCCCTATTTTCCTTGGTCACGCCATCACGCATGAACGGTTGGACCGATTTCACTATTTTTTTGTTGTGTTTCTTATTAGAAAAAATTCAAAAAATTGCGCGGGAAATTAGAAAATTTAAGAATACTTATACTACTATTATTTATTGTAAACTTTTTTAATTTAACATTATGACATTTGATGTATAATTGACAGAATGCGTATTGCAAATATCATTAAAGTTAATAGGCGACTTCTATACATTTGTACATATCATAAACATGATTACGTTTTTATGTTCTTTCGTACTGTTGCAGTCACAATATTTCAAGTATAGTAATCCCCTCGCCACACATTATATTTTAACAATATTAGTGTTCTATGGGCAACCGCAATCATTTTATCCATACCATGATTCAAATAAAAACTATTTAAATTATAAATACATTTTATATGCATTTAATTTCTCAGGTTACTTATTTGATATCTATAGATGCTCATTTAAAATGGGATTTACAATTAATTATTTCTATCAAAAACCTATGATGTAAAGCTTAAAAATTGAAAAAAAGTCAACAGACTTATGAGAAGCTGACAAGCTGAGCTTGAAACTGGAAATTGTTTTCTTTTCAGTTGGAAGGGTACAAAGTGCTTGACATAGATTTTTAAAATTTTGGTTTTGGTCAAGTATTAAATTAGATCTAGGCGACCCAGAAGAAACACAGGAAATAATAGATAAGATAGTATAGAAAATTGATTGTACTAACCCTTACTTTTTGGAAGTCCATCTTATTAAGAATAATAAAAAACTCTTCGTTTTAACAAAACTTCCACTATTTATTTAAAAACTGCTTTTTTAAATAAATACTAGTAAATAGGTTGTTAAAACGAAGAGTTTTTTATGATTGTTAATAAAATAGTATCGAATGTAAACATGAAATATGCAGTTAAAACTATTACTGAACCTGTAGTTGATTTGGATGTGTCTGCAAAAATGAGTTAAGGGTGAATGTAGGTTTTGTTTGTGGATTTAAAATAGAATTTGTGACACATTTATTTTAATTTCAGTGAACATACTAATTTGCGCTCAAAAATCCAACTACAAAAGAAGTTTAATTATTGAACTATTTACATTTTTTAGAAACGGCTTATGCTAGCTGATAGACACTATTATTTCGCCGCTGTCGGACCATTTACTCTAGGAGTAGTACTGCCTGACAAATATGGTTTCGATATTGTAAATAAGACTTTGCTCCAACGGCCAAATGCTAAAAGTAGCGCCAGCTCTCTACTTTCATCATACTGGAAAGTGCACCCTGACTGGTAAGTTAATCAAATTTCTTGATATCTAGTAATGATAACACAAAGGTATCATATTATTGTTGTAATTTAAGTTCACTGGTTATCCGGTTGACATTAATATGATACAATCAAAACAATGAAAATTTACATATTAAACATGGGTTTATGTGCTATATTTTGGAATTTTAAATTATTAATTATTTTACTAATCGTAGTAATAAAACTGAAAGTCTATCCACAAGGTTTAATAGTAAGGTTCACAAATTAATGCAACATGTATTCATTCATTAATGCAATGTATTCTACTGACTTATAGCTATTATTCACATAAAAGTTTTTTAAATGAATAGTAGGATTTTTGTTTTCTTTTTCTGTTCCTTTTCAATAGTACAGTATCCGCCAAAATAAACAGTACCGAAAATAAAAATAAAAATAAATTCTTAATTTCTGTAATGTAAGTGTTCAAAATGTTCACCATTTCGACGCAAACAAGCTTCATATCGATTTTGTAAAACAATAAACATATTTATAAAAAGTGGTTGATGGAACTGCCGAAAAATATTTTGTATTCTTTCCCGTAGTTCGGCAATATTCGCTGGCGGATTTTCCGAATGAAATATTTTTTCCTACATTATGCCCCAAATGTATGCGTCAGGTGGCGTCAGATCAGGTGAATGAGAAGGATATTCGAAGTCTGTTCCCCAAAAGATTAATGTATTATCGAAATGCTGACGGAGTAAGTCAAAGGTGCGCACAGCTGTATGGCTCGTTGCACTATCTTGTTGGAACCATTGTGTGTGAAACTGTAGATTTCGTGGACGGCAAAAGTTATTTAGATCTCTCACAATAGGTATAATAATTTTCTCTCTATAACGTTCTTGGTAGACAGTAAGTGGATTCTAATTATCATCTTCAACGAAATAAGGACCAATCATTCCATTACCAGATACCGCGCACCAAACGGTAACTGTGGAGTGGTTTCTCTGCAATGACATCAGGACGTTCAAATCCAAGGAATCTGGTTGTTTGTCGATTAATATAGCCGCTAAGATGAACGTGACTCTCGTCTGAAAACCATGTTTTTCAAAAATTCGGGATCTTCGTAAATTAAAGTCAACATGCGACCACAGTAAATTTCACTTGCACGTTTGTCCGCAGCATTTAGTTGTTGTCCAACTTGTATACGGTATGGATAACCACCAATTGATTTGAACATGCGACGTAAAGACGTTTCACTAATATTGAGTTTATATGCAGTTCTTACAAAACTTCTTTGAGGTGATTGCACAACTTGGTTAAAAAAACGTTTTTTCATTTTCGTTAGTGCATACTGTTTTGGACGACCTGAAGAACCTTTACGTTGACACAATACACTGCAGTGCGACGAAATTTTTCAACAACAGCTAATATTACACTTTTACTAGGAGCGACTTTATTAATTTTTTTTTTGATATTTTATTGATATTTTATCCTAAGCTTGGACCATCATTACGACCTTTTCCGTATGAACGAAAATAATGGTCTACCAAAAACACTTTTTCTTCCGTTGTTAGAACCATTTTTAAACCAAATTTAACTGCAGCGTACTATTAATATATCAACTAATGACAGTCAAATATGACAAATCCATATTACATAAACAACTCCACAGCACTCTCTATTTCGGTACTGTTTATTTTGGCGGATACCATATATTAAATATGTGGATCATCATAATTGAATATAAGAGGAATTTGATTTAAACCATTTTTGGTAACGTTTAAAACTGTCATCTTTATACTCTCACACAAATAGTATATTAAAAAGAACTGAAACTAATAACTTGTCCATAAAAAATAGTAACGAAACTTTACTTATCTTCCTGATTATAAAATGAATAATTTTTTCGAAAAAAATACATTTTCTAGGTATTTAACAATGCGAATTAATTTATTAAAATCCAGTTTTTTATAATTTAGGATTTACTGCAAAAAATGCCAAGGTGATACTCCTGAAGACAAAGTACGGAACGCATTTAGCACGAAAGAAAATTGTAAGTATAGGTATTTTCTTATTCTGATGACTAAAATGTTGAATCTGGAACCGTTGGCGAAAATGATACCGAACCTTCGGTCTCTGAAGAAGATAACTTGGTTATCGAAACGCGCGTCAGGCATATAAAAGTGTGTGTTGGTGTAGTGGTAGTGTAAACGGTTTTCGGTATTATTCTGATGACGTTTAAAGTTAAGATTAGTTAACACTTGCCAAGCCAAACATCTTGTTTACACGCTTGCGTTGGCAAGCATGTAAACTACCATTATATTTAGTACCTAGTACATGAATTGCTTTGCTGTATATTTAAATGTATTTAGTATATTTTTTATTATTATTTTTTATATTTTATGTTCTAGCATCGCTCCTTACGTCACTTCTATACGACATGGAAGCCACTAAGTGGTTCGATGATTATGGAGATTCTGATCCCGAAGAAGAACAATTCGTTTTGGATTATCAAGTACACAAAGTATTTTTAGCTACCTACTCGGGTTTGACAAGATGGAAAAACTTTGGGGATATAAATAACATTCGCGAAGAAGATGAAGATAGTTTTGAAAAGAGAAATAATCGAGCTATTGACGAGGATTGGTATAGAAGAGCAGTTGAGTTAAATTTCGGAGATGAAAGCATGTTTATATATGCTGTTCCCTTTGAAACATCAGGTAATTCTATAAAATCATTAATTTATATCCTAAAGTAGTTGATTTAGCAACACACAACATAGCAGCCGTTAATTCCACAATATCATCAACACTTGCACTTGGGTCCTTGTTTTTCAATGATATATAACAATTCAATATCAGAGTTTATTCATTTAAAGATAATGGAGCTGTTTTTGGTCATTTAGATGGTCCTTGGCTTATCGACATTGTTTGGTACTTGCACAATTAACATTCAACAAATGTTTTAAATATATTCTAACTGTTTACAATATTATGAAAACCATATAACTTCATACAACTTTACTCAAAGAACTAATACTAAGTACTGATTTAATGTACCTACTTTCTTTTAAAATAATATCCCCGATAATGTTTCTAGGAAACCTGGGTTGTTTGGAAAATCCCTTTCCATAATCGAATAATCTGTAAATAGGTGTAATCGTATTAAGCCGATTACAGTAGGCCACTTGCCTATAGGAGTAATACAAATAAAAAATATTCATTTTGCTTCTTTGAATTTAATAAAAATTGTAACGATATCTTGCTATCTTGACTTTAATTAATTTTTTAAAAATATATTTCATTGTAATTTATTTGTGACAATATTCAAAGTTTGAATTAAACTTCTTACAAAAAGAACAAACTTATCAAACTTATTAAAATTTATGTACCTCTATCACTTTTTTTTATTAAAATTAGTACATCCCGTTACCTCTGACCTAAATCGTATATTCTTTAGCATAGCTGCAACTCATTCGTTCAATACAAAATGTACCTTACGGTATACCCTCTTAAAATATATTTTGGTACTTCTATGAAATCTACTTAAATTAATGATTTATTACTCCTTGTCCTTTCTATATAGACTATAAAGCATTTGCTCATAATTGTATTTTAAAAATGCAGGGAAATGTAAAAATTTATCAAAAGACTTGAATTTTCTACGACTATTTTCAGATGATAATAGAGGATTTTCGGTAATAAAAAGTGGGTCACAAATAATGTTAAGGAATTGGTCTTTTAATACATTGTGAAAATCTATTCAAAATTGTTTGTATAGGTAAGTAATTTAGAGTTAAAAATATGAAATTTTGGGTTAAAAATAAAATCTTGATTGTTATGTAAAATGATTGTGTCTATGTAAAATGCTTTAAACGGCGACGAAATTTTACATTCGCTCTCATTCAAACTCCAGCTTTCGAAAGAGTAACATTAATTTAACCAATCGAAATAAAATCTTAATTTTAATATCCGTCAGGTAGTATATACCTGCGAGAATAACTACCGCTTTTGTCACAAAAAAGCTAAAGGTTGCATGTTGATTATGCATGTACTGCTGCCGGCATCCTTTATAAACGGTGAACGTGGATTCATTAGTTAAAGTAACATTCTATTTATTGTACTGTCCCTTACTTGGTAAATGTTGATCATATTAAGATTACGAAACAAATAACTATGTTATATCTTCCATTATTTTATTCAAAAATTTAACGTTTTAGTCAATGACAACTATTTCAATTAATCATTATTATTATTATTAAGATACATAACAAACCAAACGGCGGGTGAATAGTCGACGCATTTTACCCCAACTACCTGCTAAAAAGAAAAAAGTTCATAATCCAACAGGAATATTCGACACACAATGTTCAGAAAACGTATTTCTCTAATCCCTTTATTGCCAATAAAATCTGCCCCTTCCAATTCAATATTTTATTAATTAAAAGGTAAATTTTTTACACTTTTGTTTTTGATGTTGTTTTGTTAAAATGAGTATAATTAAAAGTTGTAATAGAGATTTGCTATAGTTAGAAAATTATACTTGTTCTAAAAGTAGTAGGTTAGGTTAGGTTAGGTTAGGTTAGGTTCTGTTAGGTTCTGTTAGGTTAGGTTAGGTTAGGTTCTGTTAGGTTAGGTTAGGTTAGGTTAGGTTAAGTTAGGTTAGGTTAGGTTAGGTTAGGTTAGGTTAGGTTAGGTTAGGTTAGGTTAGGTTAGGTTAGGTTAGGTTAGGTTAGGTTAGGTTAGGTTAGGTTAGGTTTGGTTAGGTTAGGTTAGGTTAGGTTAGGTTAGGTTAGGTTAGGTTAGGTTAGGTTAGGTTAGGTTAGGTGAATAGTCGACGCATTTTACCCCAACTACCTGCTAAAAAGAAAAAAGTTCATAATCCAACAGGAATGTTCGACACACAATGTTCAGAAAACGTATTTCTCTAATCCCTTTATTGCCAATAAAATCTGCCCCTTCCAATTCAATATTTTATTAATTAAAAGGTAAATTTTTTACACTTTTGTTTTTGATGTTGTTTTGTTAAAATGAGTATAATTAAAAGTTGTCGTAATAGAGATTTGCTATAGTTAGAAAATTATACTTGTTCTAAAAGTAGTAGGTTAGGTTAGGTTAGGTTAGGTTAGGTTCTGTTAGGTTAGGTTAGGTTAGGTTAGGTTAAGTTAGGTTAGGTTAGGTTAGGTTAGGTTAGGTTAGGTTAGGTTAGGTTAGGTTAGGTTAGGTTAGGTTAGGTTAGGTTAGGTTAGGTTAGGTTAGGTTAGGTTAGGTTAGGTTAGGTTAGGTTAGGTTAGGTTAGGTTAGGTTAGGTTAGGTTAGGTTAGGTTAGGTTAGGTTAGGTTAGGTTAGGTTAGGTTAGGTTAGGTTAGGTTAGGTTAGGTTAGGTTAGGTTAGGTTAGGTTAGGTTAGGTTAGGTTAGGTTAGGTTAGGTTAGGTTAGGTTAGGTTAGGTTAGGTTAGGTTAGGTTAGGTTAGGTTAGGTTAGGTTAGGTTAGGTTAGGTTAGGTTAGGTTAGGTTAGGTTAGGTTAGGTTAGGTTAGGTTAGGTTAGGTTAGGTTAGGTTAGGTTAGGTTGGGTTAGGTTAGGTTAGGTTAGGTTAGGTTAGGTTAGGTTAGGTTAGGTTAGGTTAGGTTAGGTTAGGTTAGGTTAGGTTAGGTTAGGTTAGGTTAGGTTAGGTTAGGTTAGGTTAGGTTAGGTTAGGTTAGGTTAGGTTAGGTTAGGTTAGGTTAGGTTAGGTTAGGTTAGGTTAGGTTAGGTTAGGTTAGGTTAGGTTAGGTTAGGTTTGGTTAGGTTAGGTTAAGTTAGGTTAGATACTTATATAAAAATAAATAGTCTTAGCAAAGCAACAAAAATTAAAGACAAAAATTTGAAAAATTAAATTGCGTTTCTAGAACGATTGATTGAAAATCTAAATTTAAATCAAATAACAAGACTTGTTTTTATAAAATTACTCTTATCAGTCATGTTATAGTAATAGTAATAATTAGTTTATTAATAATATTTGAAATTAAATCAAATAGGTTTTCGAAAATATATTTTGTTTTATTATCTACTTACCTGTCTGTAAGTACCTAAATTCTTGGGTCGAAAATTCCTGTAATAAAAACATAATATTTCTAACCGTGTGTCAAAATTTCCTGTCCCAAAAATTTACCTGTTTTCTTGCGTGGAGAATTCATACGCCCCGCCCAAACCCGCAATAAAAGTTAGGATAATCGGCCTTCTCGAATTTTACCTGAAAAAGTTAAGTCAAGTAATAGATTCGGAATATTGTAAAATACAGCGATGCCAAAATGTGCTCAGCGGAATCGATTTAGTCGTTTCGCATGGCGATTCGTTTGGCTAACAGAATACGTAAAACTCTTGGTCGACGAGTCGGTCAGCGAGCTGAACGCTCACCGTTTCGCTTAGCGTACCAAACACGTATCGTTTTACGAAAATACCCGTCCTGATATCGACAACATCGTGTTCTTTAATAAAAAACCTAACCCTCGGACATTGATAAATGCTCAAAAATTTTATAGCAACTTTCTCAAGCTTGTTGCTTACAGGCAACAGACCTCCGCCTACAGTGTCGGTCTGTTTCCAAGCAATAAGCTTTCGAAATCTGTTATAAAATTTTTTCGAACAATTATCAATGTCCTTGTAATTAAATATTTTTTAGTTAACAAGCTTTTTGGGTTAATATTTAGTTTTCTTTAAGGCTATGAAAATAACACGATGATAACAAGTACCAAAGCCATATTCGTCGAAAATGGAAATCTAAAAAGTCCAGTAGCTGTTGTTGGATTGCAGTTTAATCACAGAGAAATGTATGAGTGGTACAATGATATAACAACGCAGGTTTTTTAACACGTACTTTTTGTGGAATATTTTAATTTTGCTAATTAACATTCTTTTGCAGTGTGAAGAACCTCGCTGCAGAATTACTTGCAAACACAAAGATTTGAATTGCTACATATTGGATAACAACGCTTATATCATTCTTAGTGATGAACCCGAATATATTGGAAGATATATCGGCGACATAAGGCCGGATATTATGACCGATCTTATTAACGATTATATCTTTATACCAACTAAAATGTATGACTACCAAGCCATCTGTCAAAAGATACCACCGAAAAAATTACCGGAGATTGTTAGAATACGGAACAGAAAAGAAGAAATGGCGTCCAAAAAACCTGAACCGGCCGTGAGTTCAGCATCACCCACAATTGTAAAGGTAAAAGTTTTTAATGCAATGAAACTCATTTCTGATTACCTCCTTTCAAATTTTTTAGATAATGAATCATTTTATATCGTTAAAAAATTGGTTCCTTGGTACTGTGTATGTTTTAATAAATATGGTGAGAAGTCAAGAAGAGGTATACAACAGTACCAAAGAAGAATATATTAATTTTGCTAAACTTATAATAGAAAAAACCGTTCCGACACCATGTGACCAAGAAAAATGGTTATTTAACGTAAATACTAGTGCCCGATTTCCATTCAGTCGTTTTGTCGAAGGAAACAAATTTCAGTGCAGCTGGTAAGGGAAATATAATTAAATTATTGGTGCACTCTTTTAGCGTTTCCCTAATATATCGACTACTAATGAATAAAATCATTTAAAATTAAACCATTAAAATTAATTAAAACCCAATATCAAAAACTAAAAACAAATAATTAAAAACTAATATTCAATTTTGTTAATTTTCAAAAGTAAAAATTTGAAAACCTTGATTGTTCCTTAATATTTTTTCAATTTTTTATTTATTATTCCCAATGGTACGAATACTCACGAAAGCAGTAGCTCACAGCATGTTGAGCTAAGGAACTGCCAAATTTCCTGGGGCGTGTTGAGCTGGTTGAGACGTTCAAAGTAGTACCGTAACTGTGACAGCTCACTTCCCCTAGCAGGCTAACTCCTGTACTCATTAACAAGACCAATATAGTAGTACTGAGCCCGTCCGCCGCACGCTAGTATACGCTAGTATACATGGCGGGACATTTAAATAATCAAAAGGAAGGGAAATTTGCATAAGTAGAAGTTTACACTACCGTCACAGATTAATGATTAGAATACATACGAATGTCAAAGGATTTTAAAATCCGTCGTCAATGACCTTTAACTTGGTTTAACTGTGCTGTTGCCAATTTGAAATATTATCAGAATTTCTTAAAAAATTGCAATGTAGACTTGGGGACAAAAACAATTTCCAGTGATCTTTTTAGTTGTATATTTTCTTTAATGTCAATAAAATTGTCTATATAAGTGTCTAAATAACTATCACGATCAGAAATGGTGCTTATAAAATATTTGAACTATGACCGTAAAGTTAGTTTAACTGTTCAGTTATTTATTGTTCTTAGTAAGATGAACTTCCAAAAAGTAGAGGTTAACACAATCAATTTACAAGTATAAAAGTTACGTTCAGGATAAAAGAATTTTTTTCTCTTTTAAGTATTTCAAATCATTCCTATTAGTTATGATATCACTTGCATTAAAATAATAAAGATGTTTAATCCCACAATTACCTTCTTCTCAGTCTAAAAAGGATACCCATATTTTCTCCTCTCATTCTGAGTTGGAAACCTGAAGTAACACAAATACACTGAACAAACAGCATGATCACTAAAATTTATTGATTCCATACGGAAAACCGAGAAACCAGTCGAGTTTAAAAGTTTTTTTATGTTTTTTTATACATATCATATCCGAGGTGATTTGTGGTTGTTCGTATTTACGACTCAAAATACTTAGGGACAATCAAAAGATTTGAAAAAATTCGAGATGGCCAACTAACGGAATAATTACCATACCCGTTTATTTTAATATCAAAATCGTCATCGCTACGCTACTGTATGAAAATATTGTAAGCAAACTTACTTAACTTACTTATGAAAATAAACATTGCAGCTTAAATAATCCGGTTTTTTATACACTTGCCAATGGCAAACCATTTCTTTCACTAAATTTCACTTAATATTACCTATAATTTCATCAAAAAACACCAATAATAATTTAAAAATCTCGTTAGAACAATGTTTGAAATAATTAAAGAGCCTGTGTCAAATTTCATAATATAACCGCTTCTGCGAGTGGTATCATTCAGACAAACCGTTCGGCGTTGTCGCTTATTGAGCAACTCATTTATATAATCTAACCAAATAAAATAGTTGAATGGTTAAACATTCCATAAAATGAGTTGTATAATTTTTATAATTTTTATAATTTATAATTTATAATTTATAATTTTTAACTTGTTAATAAATACGATTGTTACAGAATTAAAAAAATAAATAAAAAAATATATTAACGTACAAGAGAGGTAGTTTTTTTAACTGAATAAGTTATTTAGAATCTACTTTACGACTCAAAAGGTAGGAATATTAATTAGATATTAGGCAACTATTATTAATAGTTACTTACATCAGAATAATCTTCAGATACATATTTAGTACTTTTATGGTCAATTAAATCACACTTCTTCACCTTGCACCACTTTTTCCTTGTTGTTGAATTGTTTGATACACAAAAAAATTATTGGGGGTTTTAATTGTTGTGTATTGTTGTGTTACTTCAATCATTGGTTAATATACGAATTAAATGCCACAAGCAACTACTCAATAATAAATTTATACGTACTCGGCGAATACATGCTGCTTCGCGATAAAGCGTCGTGTGTAACCTAACCTAACCTAACCTAACCTAACCTAACCTAACCTAACCTAACCTAACCTAACCTAACCTAACCTAACCTAACCTAACCTAACCTAACCTAACCTAACCTAACCTAACCTAACCTAACCTAACCTAACCTAACCTAACCTAACCTAACCTAACCTAACCTAACCTAACCTAACCTAACAAAATTATTCTCGCAAGCGCAACTTCAAAGTTTCTATTTATAAAGATATTTATATATTCTTTCAAGTGTTTGTTTCATTTTACTTAAATTTTTATAATTTGTCCATAAAAAATGTTTGAAACTTATTCATTGATAATCAATTAATTTATTAATATTTTACTCAATTTTTGACCTTATTTCTTGAGTAACACTTGGTGATGCTTCTTTTCACATTTCCAGACAGTTTTCTTTTGAATTTTCATTTCTGCCAAAATGTTGATTTTAATCAATTTTTATCCTAAAATTTGTATTGTACATGCAAGGGTAAAGAGGAAGATCAAATAATTTGTGATCCATTTTTTCAGTTGGCCACAACTTGATAAAGAAATAAAGACAATTTTCGATAATAATAGTTTTGTTCTTTTAATATTAGAAAATAGTATTATAATATTAGAAAAAAAAGTACATTTATATATTTTCAAATGTATTTCACTTGATTAATATCTTGATATAAATACGTATATTATGCAAGTACATTGTTAACAAATGGCAGTAACTACTGTTTTTAATACACAATACACAATAATTCTTCAAGTAATTCTAATTATTTTTAGGCCTTATGTAATCGATAAAATTCCAAATACCAATCTACTATTTCTAGCAACCAATGATGGAGAAGACGCCTGTAAAGGTAGATATTCAAAAATCTATTCAAATACGCCTCAAGAAATTATTTACAACACTTCATTACCTTGTTATATAGCTACTATGAATAATTATACCAGAAGAATATATATGGAATGTTACAACAGAAATAAAAAGGTAAAATTTAAATGTTTGACTTATACCCAAATGTTTTAAAAAATTTGTCAATTTGTAAATATTTCAGGAAGACCATCTTAACGAGCAAAGCAGGTATTACTGTGGTCATACATGGAAGTAGTGGGAAAACATTTAAAACGCATAGCTGATTTGTTATATTTAAATCATATGTTTATGTTTAATGTAAATTTTAATAACCTGTATCATTTAAAATATAAAACTATAATACACAGTTTTGATATGAAATTACTTAAATGTAATACTTATTATATTATTAATAAAAGCGCAAAAGGGAGTCATTGACAATTAAGTTATTATACAGAGGGATTCAATAAATTCCAAATGGTACCTTATAAAAAATAACCAGCTATAGACCATAAATCTTAGAAATATCTTTGCGAAAATCAGGCTTAATAAAGAATGTTAAGCAGAAAAAAAACAGTGACCTACAACAAACTGGCAAATAATGAAAATAATCAAAAAAAAAAAATTTTAAACGAGTGGAAGAAAAAAGGTTATTAAACAAAAGATTAGTAAATAATGTTCTAAAAAGACATAGATAAAAAGTAATTTTATTCGATTAACTAAAGTCTTGATACATAACCCTTCAACATATAAATGGAGAAAAGTCAAAAGCGTAAACGAAAATGATAAAGGATTATTAGTATCTGAGAAATTTTACGTATTAGATTTAGAAGCAAACCAAAGCAACATAAAGATGGTTTTAATAAATTTATTATCTTGTCTTCCCACGTCATCCATAATATAATCAAACTGAATTATAGATGTGTATTTTATCTTATAAAAGTATTGAAAAAATGTTGAATGTTATAATATTTATAAAAGCGATTCTAATTAATTGGTACTGTTTTAAATATACTTTACATTTAAATAAATAAATCACTTGATAAAATTGTGTTTTATTATTGTTAATACATCAGAAATCTTTGTTATTACTCATGTAGAATATTAAAAGCTGCAAGAAAAACTGTTTGAAATATGTAAAAAAATTAGATTTCTCCGTTTAACATGTGATTTGTTTAAATATTCATTAAACAAACAATGAGACGCAATTATAGAGACTCATTTTTATTTATTAATAACCAAATTCAGTTTATAAATATTGGATATTATATAAAACAATGCTATTAGCAATTCTTGTTTATACTCATCAGATGAAAGTCAAAAAACTAGTTTGATGCAGTAAACACAAAAGCTCACATTAACTATTATTTAACCTCCCATAAAGTTTCATCTCCTTTTAAGGTGCGTCCTCACTGCTTCTACTTTTAAATAACTCTGTCATCCAGTATCGGCGTTTTCCTACTAATTTCCTTTTTGGCTTCGATATACCAGCATTAATAACAATAAACGCAGCGCAAGCAATTTTTATAGACTCGTCGTCCATAATGCCACGGAAACTTATTTTGATTTTGATTAATATGAAAATGCGCGGGACAAAACTGGATCCTTCGCAAACACAAACGAACTATTAAATGTTGCAGCAGTTTAGACGTTCTGCAAGCAATGTGCTTGTGAACGTTCGCGAACGTCTAGCGCTGCACGGCGCGGCGCAGCGCAGCGCATCAGTGATGACGCACCTTAATACTACAAACGCTGAAAAAAATTCAAGCAACTATTAAAATATTTAAGCAAATTATTGCTAATTATCTAGTTATCAATAACGTAGACGCTAGCATTCACTGATGTTTAGTATGATATTAAAATAGTGGTCAGAAATAGACACATTTAAATTTTTAAAAATATATTGTAATGATTTAATTTTATTTGTTTTATTATTTTGTTTAAATTTATTTAATTGATTTACTTACTATTTATTTAATTTTTCAATTTGTTATGATTTATTTTTATTTGTTTTTATTGTTTTATTGTTGGTTTAGTTTTAATTTGATCTGTTTAAATTGTTTATTGTTATAATGATTATTTAATTTTATGTTTATTTGTTAATACATCATTGGTATTGCAATAATTGCTCCAAAGCAATGACTAAGTAATTATAAATAAAGACTTTTTTAATAATACAATTTTGTTTTATTTTTCCCTTTTAAATAAAAATTATTGAACAAATTATCTTGAACGGCTTTCACAACCAACCACAATACAAATTGTAGGCATTTTTTACTAAAGAAAACACACAAATAAAGTCAAAAAGTTAAAAAAACTAAGCTTTTATCCTTTATCAAGCACAAACAACTTTTGCCATAAAATCAAACAATTTATCTATTACACAAAGCCACGGTCATATTTATACAAATAAACGTTGTTTACTTTCAATATTTGCCCTGGGACGCCATATTGAAATTTATTTAACAGGTTTTTGGATTGCCTAATTTTATCCATATCCCCAACCCCCTTCGAGTGACAGTTACAACCGCCCATTTTTTAAATGAGAAGTATAGGCTTGAGATATATCTTTTGAAAGGTCTCTTCATTCTCTATCTACTAATTTATTTCCCGTTTCAGTCGTTATCATAAGACAGTAATATGAATTTATAAAATCCTTTAAAAAACTATCATAGCAATGTTAGTTTGTTTAAAACGCCTCAGCAAATTGGTTTGTAATAATTATAACTGCAGGATATTGACAATATCATAATTGCCTTATGAATTTCATTGACTGCAATTAAAATGGTTAGATTAACTGAAATGCTTAAAATATCAATTTTACAAATTTTTGTTACGGAGATAACACCCGACACAAATTGCTTTTTATTTTATGAAAAATTTACTAATTTGTCGCCTATATCTCAAAGTACAATTTGTAAAATAGTGTTAGAACATATGCTAGCAAAGTGTTAACTTAAAGCTACTGTCTTGTTGACTATTTATAAACAAAGTTGTTATGAAGTTAACAAACATTTTAAGTTTTATATTCTCAAGTATAATTGTAATTTTCCCATTAATAAAACCATTTAAATCGACAACTGAGTTTCCCACAATTAATTATACACAATAGGTTATGGGTCCAGTACTCAGGTTCAGTCGAATTTTGTAGAAATAGTTTTCTACGGAATAGTTGAAATGGAAAAGAGCAGTACAGAATTTTTTGCTTTCAATAGGAGTCCAGGTGATGACGTTTCAACTCATATTTCTAAGTTACGAAGTTTATGGAATGAGTTGACTTAAAGCTAAAAAACTAGGTGTTCCTCCTTATATAATGTTAGTTTGTAAAACCCTTCACATTCTTCCCAGTGGTTTTGAAACATTTCGTTCAGATTGGATGCTGTTAACGAAAGACGAAGAAAAAACGTTTAACTATGCAGCTCTGTTCACATGAGAAAAATTTCATTAGTTCAAAAAATCAGAAACTAGTACAAGAAGCTTTCTTAGTTCTATTCTATTCTATTCTATTCTTCTGGGGTACGTTTCGTGCATGCACTAGAGCTCTAGGGTCATTGTACCCCGCTGAAGTGATCATACCAGATTCGCTTTCTTCATGTATTCTAGAATGTCCCTGATATTCGCTTTCACGATTTCCTCTGGCTCAGGAAACTGAATGCCAAAGTGTCTCTGTCTAAGCCACTTAAGGCTTGGACAGTGATATATTACGTGAAGAGGAGTTTCATCTTCCTCACCACACTTTCTGCATAACGGGTCCTCGGCAAGTCCCATTATGCTTATGTGTTTTCGGAGATGGCAGTGTCCTGTAAGCAGTCCCACTGCCTTTCTTAGTTGGGTTCTACTTAGGCTGAGTAGTTCTGTAGTTTTCTTCCTGGATGGACCTGCTATGAATAATCTGAATTGCCTGAGTCCAGGCAGTTCCATCCAGAGTTTCTTATGTTGTTCCCTTAACCGTTCCTCTATTATTCCCTTTACATGTCGGTATGAGACCCCGCATGTGGGGGGAGGTCCGATCAGGGTTCCTTCTGAAGCTTTCCTGGCTAGGAGGTCAGCATTTTCGTTTCCAAGGATCCCTGTGTATCCTGGTACCCATTTAGGATAACCTTGTGGTTTTGTACCAGTTATCTACAAGTCCTTGGCAGTGTTTCACTGTTTGTGACGCAGTGTGTACGCTCTCTATTGCTTTGAGAGCTGCTTGGCTATCAATTCTTATCCTTACAGCCCTGTTAGGGACTGTCTCGTTCAGGATGATTTCCGAGCATGTATTGATGGCAACCACTTCAACTTGCAGGATAGTATCTACTGATCCCAGGTTTAGACTATACGTCTTCCCTGTATTTTCATTGTGGATCCCAACCCCAGTGCTGGTGCTTGTTTTGGATCCGTCTGTGTACCAGAGGGATTCATGTTGTTTCCTAATCTTGGTACGAGCCTCGTCCCTATTCGGAATATGAACCGTATATGGTTTCGTAAGGTCGTAACAGAAAGGTATTCTGTCTGAGGGCATGTGTTCAATCTCTTTCGAGATTGTGGAATGGTACCTAGAGATCCCCTGCCCTATTCGTTGTTTATTTTCAGCCTGTAAGCAGCTGCCAGTGCTTCCCTTTCCACAATAAGATGTAGTGGAGGTAGCCCCAGCATAACTTCCAGGGCCGCCGTAGGCGTTGTTCTCACCGCCTGGGTTATGGCTAGGCATGCTACTGAGCATTTCGCTTTATGCCACCACACAACAGAACAATAGGTTATGATAGGTGCCACTACCCTAGTATAAAGCAAGTGCATTATACTAGGTTTAAGCCTACAGCTCTTCTGCAAGCACAGAGAGCTCTTAGGCCTTTATTTGTTGTGTTTCTAATGTGTTTGGAAAGGATTAGTTTGCTATCTAGGATTAACCCTAGATATTTGACTTCCCCTTTTCTTTGTTAGAAATATCTGAAACAAAGATTTCAATGTTTTTTGTTTCAGATCATAACCAAATATCCCCTGAAATTGTGTTAGGATTTTTGTATCGGACACTTCCTTTTTTGTTTACACAGGTGGCCGTTTTATTATCTACTCTAATATTACAATTTTGATTATATTTAGCCAATTGATATCGTTTTCTTTATATTTTGGAATGATCATTTTTTTATTATAATCATTTTTATTTCTTTTAAAATCTGTATATTTAGCTCTTTATGTGAACCCACCCTATTTGACGGTAGGTTTTTTTCCGATTTGCATCCCTATTATTTGAGCAAATTATCGAATGGGATAAAAATTCCCAATTTTTAAACCATTAAGTAATTTGTAAATGTGTTTCTTCTTTTCGTCAGGTAATCTTATAGACATATTTTTAGGTTCATATACAATTTATACAAACCCTAAGAATTTAATTTCTTGTGTGTGTATCAATATACTTATGTTTTTATTAATAAGAAAACCTAACCTTTTCATTAATTATCTAAGTAAATATCATAAAATTGAATTTTGTCTCAGGCATTGAATTACTTACAGGTCTTAATGGTTTTGTGATAATAAAAGGAGTTATATTGAGTCCAAATGGTAGACATTTAAATTCGAAACGTTTACTTTCAAACTTGAAACGAAGAAACTTTCTAGATTTTGAGTAAATAGAGAGATGATAGTATATCAATTGTACAAAAAAAAATTTCTATCCATTAATTTTGTCGCAGTTCTATCATCTTCCAGCTTGAAGTGAGGTGCACTAATAAATTCAATTCAATTTAAGTTATTATGATTTAAAATACATCTATAATCTCCGTTGACCTTTTGTCTTAAAAGATAGCTAGATCAAAATTCACCTTTTATTCTAAGATAGCATCTTTCTCTAATAGTTCATTAATTGCTTTTTTATACTTATTTTCCATTGATTTAGGAATATTTACTTTGGGCTTTAGTTTTTGATTAGGTAATTGGTCAAAAGGGATTTTTATACTTTTTATCCAATTTAAACTTTTTGTATTAAGAGTAATATTACTCCATTCCTAATAAAAAACTTTTAGCCGTCCACCCAAAAGGTTTATCTATATTATTTCCGTTGATTTTAGAGCTTGCGTTGGTTCTGGTTGTTGGGATACTTTGTTTGTGTGTTTGATTGGTGAATGTCTTCTTCTACGAGTTGGGTTGATGTTTAGTATACTTATTAGGAATAATAAAAAACTCTTCGTTTTAACAAAACTTCCAATATTTATTTTAAAAATTGCTTTTTTAATCTTAATGACAGCCGTTTCGCTAGACTTAGCATCGTCAGATTGATATATTGAAGTTACATTTTGTTTGTTTGTAGCTAGGTACCTGATGTTTATTAGGTAGTTATAAGGCTAGACCAAGTATGGAAGTAATAAGACATAACAATATTAAAGCCTAGATGTTATGAGCCCTAAGGGATTATCCTGGATGTACTTCCCTCTAAGATCAGTATAACTGTGCAATGATATAGTTTTTTCCTGGTTTTTCTTGTCAATCTTCAAAAACTAGAATAAAAGCTTAGTTTATGTTGATTTAGTTATTATTTTAAATAACAATGGGGGAATTGAAGAGTACTGTAAAGTACAAGTGTACCGTAAAGTGCCATTTTCCGAACATGTAGACATAGAACGAGATAATAAAAAAATTGCAACATAATTTTTCAAATAAACTTGGAAGTTGCGTTTAAACGAATAGTTTTTATTATTCTTAATAAGATGGACTTTCAAAAAGTAAGGGTTAGTACAATCAATTTAATTTAGTATACTTCCTCTTTGGTCTTTTGTAAAACCTTGTATAGATATTAGGTATTTTTTCCATCTATTATTAATTTCTTCGTGAAGCAATATTTCGTTCTTATTCAGGAACTACTTGTAAAGTTTCTTCCACTCCAATATTATTTGCTTGTGTTGCTTCTTCTTGTTCGTCAATCAGATTTTCTGTATCCATTAAATTATATTCACGTTCACTTTTACTTCCCTCACTGGCATCTACTACCATAAATATTTAATCTGTAAAAAGAAACTTTATGTGTACAACTGTTTAACCGTGAAGCATAGCGACGTTAATATAAAATTATGCATAACGGCTTTAAATGTCGTTTTTTTAGCATAGCGGTTTATAAGATTGTTTTTAATTTGAAATTTAAGCATAGCGACTTATAAGATATTTTTAATTTTAATTTAATTTTAAGCATAGCGTCTTATAAGATCGTTTTTTATTTCTATTTTAAGCATAGCGGCTTATAAGATGTAATCATATTATGACGTTGGGCGTCGATTTGTGATATGATTTAAATGTTGAGAGTGAATTTATAAAAATATTTAGTTAACTTTTAAAAAATAACAATATACCAAAAGAAAAAATGTAATTTACAATAAAACAACCATTAATCTTAATTTCGTCTTTAATTAGTTGTAAAAGATATTCCAATAATAATTAACAAAAACGTTGGGCGTCGATTTGTGATATGATTTAAATGTTGAGAGTGAATTTATAAAAATATTTAGTTAACTTTTAAAAAATAACAATATACCAAAAGAAAAAATGTAATTTACAATAAAACAACCATTAATCTTAATTTCGTCTTTAATTAGTTGTAAAAGATATTCCAATAATAATTAACAAAATTTATAAATGTTTATCACAGCAAAAATTATAATAGTTAAATACCTCGGCTAGGGGTGAGTAAGTTCATTAGCTCTGACTATAGTACAATATTTGTTTTTTTAAGAAATTGTAAGGGCGCTACTGAAATCTTTTTATTTTTTATGATACTACTGAAGAAAGTTGTTTTAAGAAGAGTTATTTAAATAAGTATCATAAGATGACAGAAAGATGTCAGAAAAAACTGTCTATAAAGTAAAAAAAATGAAAATGTACTAACAGATAAAAGATAAATATATTTCCTTGGTGCTAAAATGAATGAAGTTGAGAATACGTTACAAAAAAAAAATATCCGCAAACAGTTCTTTAAAAATACTTATTCTAATACAGCTGACGATATAGATAGATATAAACGGAAATAAAAGAGAAAAAATATGGGAACAGTAAATTTGATATACCAAAACAAACTTATCTGTTAACAATAGTGGACGATCCTTCGCCGCACCTTAGGGTCGCTACGGTACTGTCTAGGTGGTTCCAAATGACTATGGAATATCACGAGTGGAGGGATGATCTGCCCAAGTTGTAGAGATGATCCAGTTAAAAATGTTCAAGTTTACTGAATCTTCAAATTAAAGAGATGCTTCTAGTGTACTGAATCTTCAAATTAAAGAGATACTTCCGAAATCTACAGTTAGATGCTAACGTATTTTAATAAATTACAAAAGATACATTGTTACATTAAATTTACTTTTTAACAACCTTACACACTAATCAAAATTCCAGAAATGTACTTTTACTAGCCTTTTTATAAAAAATTATCATTAATACTTTTAATTACCATAAAAAGATTCTTCGAATAATAATGAAATATGTTGAAATTCTTATCTGATATAATAAAATAGAATATAAGTTTCGATGTTTTATAAATATTTTAACAAAAAGGAATTATAAAATTGAAAAAAAACATACCTGTATATCACAGTAAACCAATAGAAGAAATGAGACTGGGAATAATTATTAAAACCGATAATGGCAACTCATTAGTACACCTCGTAGCATAGCTACTTTGAACTTCCAATTATAATTATAGAGACCGTATTCATTATTTTATTATTAAGAATTCTTTCGGAAAGATGGAGCTCGCGGTACTAATTTAATTTAATATTTAGGATACCAGGTGCTTAAAATGTTAACAGGTACTGTTACAAAGATTGATTTGTATTTTAGTTTTAATATAATACTTACAATTTGAGCTTCTTCTTTCACTAGATGACGAGTCGTTTCTTAATCATTTTTTAAGATGGTTTATTTCCTCTAATATATTTTCATATCTCCTCCTTTTTCCCATTTTTCTTCACTTTTTTCCGCATTTCTTTCCCTTATTTTTGGCATTTTTACACATTTTCATTTTTAAAACACTGTTGTTCCGATAGGTACAGTAAACGAAGTGATTTGTAAAAACTAGTGGGTATTTAGTTAAGACAAACCAGTGAATCAATTTTTGACTGCGCTTTAAACTTGTACCGATAAAGGTGGAATAGACGATGCTACAGGGTGTAATTATTAAGGAAGACCAACGAAAAAAAATTTACTAAACGGTGCTACGGTTACGACAGGTGCTAAATAAATAAATTTTTAAATAAAATTCGGTTTAGATTGGCGGTAGTTAGTAGCACAGTAGCCCAGAGGTGCAAAAACGGAAAAACGTTACAAGTAGCAAGAGCAGCAAGCGGTTAAATAAAAGCAGTAGCAATTTTAAAAGCGGTGAAAACGGTAAAACTCAAGCTTCAGCACACCAATATGTAAACATAAAAATAAACGTTAATATTTACAGAGTAACAAAATAATTTACTACTGATAAATTAAGCAATTTAAAAATATTCTTGGTTTTTAAAAAATAAAACAAAATAAAATTAGGTTAGATTAGGTTAGGTTAGGTTAGGTTAGGTTAGGTTAGGTTAGGATAGGTTAGGATAGGTTAGGTTAGGTTAGGATAGGTTAGGTTAGGTTAGGTTAGGTTAGGTTAGGTTAGGTTGGGTTAGGTTAGGTTAGGTTAGGTTAGGTTAGGTTAGGTTAGGTTAGGCCAGGCCAGGTTAGGTTAGGTTAGGTTAGGTTAGGTTAGGCCAGGTTAGGTCAGGTTAGGTTAGGTTAGGTTAGGTTAGGTTAGGTTAGGTTAGGTTAGGTTAGGTTAGGTTAGGTTAGGTTAGGCCAGGCCAGGTTAGGTTAGGTTAGGTTAGGTTAGGTTAGGTTAGGCCAGGTTAGGTTAGGTTAGGTTAGGTTGGGTTAGGTTAGGTTAGGTTAGGTTGGCCAGGTTGGTTAGGTTAGGTTAGGTTAGGTTAGGTTAGGTTAGGTTAGGTTAGGTTAGGTTAGGTTAGGTTAGGCCAGTTGTGTTAGGTTAGGTTAGGTTAGGTTAGGTTAGGTTAGGTTAGGTTAGGTTGGTTAGGTTAGGTTAGGTTAGGTTAGGTTAGGTTAGGTTAGGTTAAGTTAGGTTAGGTTGGAAGTTAGGTTAGGTTGGTTAGGTTAGGTTAGGTTAGGTTAGGTTAGGTTGGTTAGGTTAGGTTAGGTTAGGTTAGGTTAGGTTAGGTTAGGTTAGGTTAGGTTAGGTTAGGTTAGGTTAGGTTAGGTTAGGTTAGGTTAGGTTAGGTTAGGTTAGGTTAGGTTAGGTTAGGTTAGGTTAGGTTAGGTTAGGTTAGGTTAGCTTAGGTTAGGTTAGGTTAGGCTAGGTTAGGTTCGGTTAGGTTAGGTTAGGTTAGGTTAGGTTAGGTTAGGTTAGGTTAGGTTAGGTTAGGTTAGGTTAGGTTACCAAAAGACAACAAATAGTACTGCCATAATTGCAAAATATACGGGCATAGAAACAACACTACAAGGTGCCCTACTTATAGAAAATTACTGGAGGAGGAGCGTAATGGGAGGAAAAAGCAAGCCCCTAAAAATGCATAAAGACGACCATAAAGCAAAAACAAACATGGTAAAAGTACTTCAAACAAACCTTGGAACAAAGAGAATCGCTCACGACCTAGCGCTACTAACGACAAAAAAGAAGGGGGTTGATGTTCTTATAGTTAGCGAACCAAATATTAAAGTCACCAAGGAAAGGGACTGGGTTACCGATAAAAACAAAAAGGTGGCAGTATACATCAATAATAGAAATCTAAAAATAAACAGAATCGAACAATTAAATGGCTTTCTAATTATGCATATTATGGAAAAAATAAAGATCTAATGTGTGTACCTCTCACCAAATATTACCACAAATGAATACGAGAACAAGCTGGACGGACTCTTCAATCACTGTAAAAGAGTAAACACAGGATGTGTGGTCCTAGGAGATTTTAACGCCAAGTCTCAAGAATGGGGATCACCAGTTACCGATGCAAGAGGAAAAATATTAAGCGAAACAGTGGCAAGCCTAAACATGGTGATACACAATACTGGTTAACGTCCAACTTTCGTAAGGGGCAAAAGCTCATCCTTTATCGACATAACTTTTTCAAACCAAAAAGCGTCAAACATGGTCCAAAATTAGGAGGTTACAGACGAAGACACGGGAACCGAACATCAATACATCTATTTTGAGCTACAAGGAATCACAAAAACTACCCCACAGGGATACTCAACATCCGTAACAACCGATCTCACAGCTTTCCGAGAAATCTTTAGCTGGCACCTCGAAAGAAACCAAGATGAGGGCACTGTAGAGACCTACACATCCGCCATGAAAGAGGCATATGATGGCTCCAAAAGAAAGGGAGAACGAATAAGAACAACTTCATACTGGTGGACACTCGACATCGACCAAAAAAGAAAAGACGGCCTAAAAATAAGAAGAAAACTAACAAGAGAAAGAGGGAAAACAGATCCGAACTTAGAAAAGGTAAGGGAATTTAATGAACAACTAAAAGAAACCAGAAAAGAACTCAAAGCAATAATAAACAAACAAAAAAAATGAAACTGGGAGAAACTATTGAAGGACCTAGACGAAGATGTTTGGGGTAAAGGATACCAAATAGCAATGAGACACTTTAAACTCTACAGACCGTATGACACAACACTAAACGAAAAAATTAAAATAACCAATGAACTATTCCCGAATAAACCGACTCATACATACAAGTCTCAACACACAGAAGAAGCAGATATCAAAACCTTTACAATGGAAGAACTACAAAACGCTGTAAAAAACATAAAAAATAATAAGGCACCGGGCCCGGACGGTATTCCGCCAGAAGTCCTGAAAGAAGCTGTCAAAACAAAGCCAGAATGGATACTTAAAATGTTCAACAATTTATTAAAAAAACAGATTTTCCCAAACGAATGGAAGTCCTCAAAGCTCGTTCTCATCCCAAAAGGGCAAATAGAAAATCACAAATTTAGACCAATATGTTAATTGCACACCGTCGGAAATTATACGAGACAATGATAAGAGCAAGGCTCGAGCTCGAGATAAACAATAAAGGAGGCCTATCCCCACGCCAATATGGGTTTACCAAAAATAAGTCGACGGTCCTAGCGATAGACGAAGTAATCAAAACCTCTCAAAACAATGAACACCGATGGGGAGTCCTAGTAACGTTTGATGTAAAAAATGCCTTTAATTCACTAAATTGGGACCTAATAATAACGGCTATGCAAAAAAGGAAAATACCAACTTACCTGACGAACATAATCGCAGACTACCTTAACGAACGCAAGCTACAAATAGAAAAAACAAAAACCATAGACGTAACAGCGGGCGTACCTCAGGGCTCCGTCCTGGGCCCCACATTGTGGAACCTGGTGTACGACGGAGTTCTCAGGTGCGACCTACCCTCCGAAACGCATGCCATAGCGTTTGCAGATGACTTGGCCCTGGTGGCGACCGCGAAGTTCGAGGAAGAGCTCATGGAAAAAACAGATAAGGCGATTGAAATTATAAAAAGGTGGATGGTAAAAAATGATTTAATACTAGCAAAAGAAAAGACCGAATCTATAATTCTAAAAGGGCCGAGGAAAAGAGAAAAAATAGTCTTCCAATGTGGTGAGGCAACCATCAGACCACAAAAGCATCTGAAATATTTGGGGGTAACACATAAAAAGAACAGTTAAAAAAGCAGAACAAAGAATAACAGCGCTATGCAAAATCATGCGGAACATCAAAGGCCCAAGCAGTAAAAAAAGGGAGTCTCTACACCATGTCGTGCAGTCAACCATTCTATACGGATCGCCCATATGGCACAAGGAAATTAACAAAGAATTTTATAAAAACAGCATCGAAAAAATAGAGAGAAAAAGTCTACTAAGGGTCACCAGCGCATATAGAACGGCACCTACCAAGGCCCTACAAGTTATATCGGGAATCATCCCTTTGCACCTAAAAATCGACGAGAGACAAAGACTATATAGGAGAAGAGAAACAACGGAGGAAGTGAGAGACACAGAACGGAAAAGGACTATGAAAAAGTGGCAAGAAGAGTGGAATAGAACTACAGACGTGGCACAATGGACGAAGGGAATGATAAAGAACATAGACGAATGGCAAAAGTGTGCTCACCGAAACATAGACTACTATATAACACAAATTCTAACCGGACACGGAAGCTTCCGAAACTACCTTTACAGATTCAAGAAAACTAATAACGACGTATGCGTATACTGCCAAAACAGAGACAACGTACAGCATACACTGTTCGAATGCACAAGGTGGAAATCCATAAGAGACAACACATTTAAGAAATTAAGAATGGAAATCAATATAACAAATCTGATAGAAACGATGATAAGTAGCAAGAAGAAATGGGACGAAGTACACAAAATGATCAAAGAAATAATTTCGACAAAGGAGGAAGAGGAGAAAACAATGAGAATAGACTAAGACGAAGCATAAAAATACTTATAAGATAGGTACAAAACAAGAAAGGAAAGGAAACAAGGAGTAAAAAGAGACAAGTGTCGAATTGATGTAATGCCTTACAGCGGTAACAATCCGGCTCCTGGAGGAGAAAGAGGGGTTTTATTCGGAGTTGCGCCCGAAAAAAAGTTAGGTTAGGTTAGGTTAGGTTAGGTTAGGTTAGGTTAGGTTAGGTTAGGTTAGGTTATGTTTAGGGCCTAAAGTCCGACTCTCACCTCCAAGCTGGTGGGCAAGACGAGATCGGGTAACCAACCCCGATGGAGCCCTAACCCACGGACTAACGCGAGCGGCAAAGGAAAGTCAAGGTGTTAGCAACCGTGCTGAGGACTGCGTGGCCATGCCGAGTTGGTCGTGAACGGTACCTCCGGGAAACCTGGCGACCTCCCGGAGTAAGAAGCCTTCTTGAGGTAAGGGCGCTCTGCCTCAATGGACAGATACTTCGCACCGACTCGTGGGAATTCAAATGGATAACCCAGAAACAAAAAACGTTACACAAAGTAAGGAGACTGCGGCATCTGAAGAAGAAGCATTTAAAAGTAGACCAAAGATTTTGAAAGACACAACAACCGGCCTACAAGGGAAAATTCGAACATCATCCTTGAGCGACATCAAGAGGAAAAAGGAAGACGATGAAGCTAAAGACCTGGAAGACCTCATAAAGGCGTTTGAAAAGATCACGGAAAGATCAAATAAGCTAATGAAACTGATTAATGAAAACACCAATACAAAAGTAGAAATAAAAGAAAAAGTAAGAGGGCTCAGATTCCAAACTGTAAGAGCAAACAAGCTACTAGACTATGTAAAAGAAACAAATGAAAATTGCAAAAAAATACCGAAAACACAAGTTAAAAAGGTGGAAATGGTAACAATAGGTACACAATGTAGTGGAGACATGGATATAACAAAAGATCGAGAGATTTTGGATATTACCACGAAAATTCGGGAAGCAAGTACATATATGAAGATATCGAAGATACAATGAATAAACCTTGGCCTGATGAAGCATTAAAAATTACAGAGGAGATAGAAGACACTCAAGAAGCTTATGATAAGACAAATGTTCTCATAATAGTCAGAGACATGGATATTCCAACAGACATTATAAAAGAGAGAGCAACCAGAAAGTGCTCCGGATTGCATGAGATTGTAGCGGAAAACAAGGGGGCAATTGAAAAGATACAAACTGTCAATATCACAAAGACCAGCAGTATGTATAGAGAGATTACATTCTTAACGTATTTTGTACCATTAAGAAGTAAAGGAACGGGCGAAGAAAACACAAAAGAGGCCTATGAAAGAATGATGGAATACAAAAACACCAGAACTGCCGAAGAAAAAGAGATGGGAGTGGTAATTAGTGACGGGATAGATAGAGATAAAATTAGGAAAATATTAGAGTTTGTCATGTATGACCAAGAAATAAAGATTAAAATCATGACAGCTAGAGGAAAACTAAGAAGAAGCTACAGACAGGAGTACGAAACAATATTAATTAAAAATACAAAAAATTCCTTTGCAGATATGTTAAAAGAAGTTAAGGACAAAGTTGACGTTAAAGAACTAAACATTGATGTAAGATCTATCCAAAAAACTAATAAAGTAAAAAAAGGAGGCGCAGACGCATTGAAAAAGAAAATAGTGAAAGAAACTGGAGCCCAGGCAGCAGTTAGAGGCAACAGAAAATATTATGTACTACACATCAGAGATATTGACGAAATTACGACAAAAGAAGATAAAAGCTATTGAGGATGGGACGTGAAGATTTTATATTGTCAGAACTAAAACCTGGATATAGAGGAACGCAATGCGCAATATTAAGGAAAGCAAAGAAGCAAAGAAGCAAAGAAGCAAAGAAGCAAAGAAGCAAAGAAGCAAAGAAGCAAAGAAGCAAAGAAGCAAAGAAGCAAAGAAGCAAAGAAGCAAAGAAGCAAAGAAGCAAAGAAGCAAAGAAGCAAAGAAGCAAAGAAGCAAAGAAGCAAAGAAGCAAAGAAGCAAAGAAGCAAAGAAGCAAAGAAGCAAAGAAGCAAAGAAGCAAAGTACAAAATAAGCAAAGAAGCAAAGAAGCAAAGAAGCAAAGAAGCAAAGAAGCAAAGAAGCAAAGAAGCAAAGAAGCAAAGAAGCAAAGAAGCAAAGAAGCAAAGAAGCAAAGAAGCAAAGAAGCAAAGAAGCAAAGAAGCAAAGAAGCAAAGAAGCAAAGAAGCAAAGAAGCAAAGAAGCAAAGAAGCAAAGAAGCAAAGAAGCAAAGAAGCAAAGAAGCAAAGAAGCAAAGAAGCAAAGAAGCAAAGAAGCAAAGAAGCAAAGAAGCAAAGAAGCAAAGAAGCAAAGAAGCAAAGAAGCAAAGAAGCAAAGAATCTGAGGAATGCACTAGGCGAAAACATAAAAATTGGATGGACAAACTGTCGACTAGAAGTAAGAGTGGAAGTAAATAAATGCTTTAGATGCTGGGAAGTGGGACATCGTTCCTTTGAATGCAAGGATAGAAAGGACAACTGCCGTAAATGCGGAAAAAAAGGACATACAATAAAGGACTGAAAAACACACCTTACTGCCCAATATGTAAGGTTGATGGACATAGCGCAGGCTCTATGAAGTGCGCAAATTTTAGGAATGAGGTCCATATAAAGAGAGGGCGGCTAAAAAGCACCTAAAAGAAATGGCCAACGTAAATAATCCCCAGGGAAGAATGGCGATACTGCAGGTTAATGCAAACAGATCGAGAGCAGCCCATGACCTAGCTTTCGCCACAGCTGCGGAAAATCAAGTGGATATACTGGTAGTTAGTGAACCCAATAAAAAATTAGTTAAAGATTCTGCTAAATGGATAAGCGATTAAAGGAATGATGTAGCTATATATTTTCGGAATAGAAAGATTAAAATTAATATGGTAGGTAGGAAAAAGGGGCATATAGTAATAGAATTAAAACACTGTGTTCTGATTGGCATATACTGAGACGAAGTTTTATTATCATAAAAAATTTATTCATTAAAGAAAATATTAATTTCAATAAGAATGTGTATTATGATGATTAAATCAAAAACAAAATCGTTAAGTCAATTAAAAGCAAAAATAAATAATAAAAAAGTAATCACATTAGATAAAAATAATCAAAATCACCATTAAAAAAAATAAATAATAAGGAAAATATAATTCTAAATGTAAAATAAAACAAACGAACAAATTATAAATTTTTGTAAAATATTTTTCTGTTAAATATATAAAAGGATTTTCAAAGATCTACAAAAGTGTATAAAAAGTTCTTCTACGAATAACACTTGTGCATATGTGTGACGTAAAATTATCAGAACTACGACTGCTAACATCGCGTGTTTGAAATGTTTAGTTTCCATGAACTCCAAAACCTTAGAAACGCACCTGTGCCTGTGTGACGTCAAATTATCAGAACTACGAGTGCTCGTACACAACACATCGCGTGTTTGAAATGTTTAGTTTCCTCGAACTCCAAGAGCTTAGAATAGCAGCTGCACGTTGTGACGTAAGAGTTACTCGGAAATGTATCGGTCGAATTTATGACTTCAAACCTCAGTGTAAATATAATTTGAGAGCTTTTCCGACCATAATAAATTATATAAAAATTATTGAACATTAAAAATGATTATTGTATATATTATGTAAAAAAATTGTTTGTAAAATATAAGTAGTTAGTTAGAAATAAGCAAATTAAGAAATAGTTCCTTCTGATTGGTTCTCGTGGAGTTTTTAAATGCAGCATTTTTATTGGTCAGAGAATAATGAGAGAGGGATCTCAGTCTTTACGTAAAAGAACCAGTCAGAAAGAATAAGAGGAGAGTCAAGCCAAATTTTAAGAGAGTCAAGACCCTTTATACAAACATTAAAGCTTCGTTTTAAAAAAATTTTCAACAAACATTTAAGATTTAATTTTAAAAAACTTTCACGACTCAATACTAAAGTTTAATTTTAAAAAAGATTCAAGACTCATTTTCAAAACATTCAACAACAGTTATTATAATATTCAACTCGTAATCTACATTTTTTAAAAAGACTTTGATTAGTCATAAATTTTATTAACTTTATAAGTTAACAGTATTCGACTTTGAATCGAAAATAGGTTTGTTGAATCGAGCAGAGTAATCTTATAATATAACAGTTTCAACTGTAATTTTAATGATACAAAAGTTAGTATTAAATTAATATAAGAAGCTTGACTTACCTTATATCAGAAATAATCCTAGTATAAAACTTTGTAACACACCACTTGTAAAAAGGGAGTCTTATCAACCAGTAAATTATATAAACAAATCCACAAGTAAACAATAATAAATTCTACATCGTAAGAGTTTCTGTCTTTAATTAAACCATTGGAAGTTCTACATGCCACGTGTCTACCAGAAGAGAAGATAGACCACCAGTTCCAGCGACACCTACATGTGAATGGCGAACACTCGAGAGACAAAGTTAAAAAAGGTACCGTTATTTAATTTGTATTAAGTGTGCGTATAAACTGTTTTAAAGCGATAATAGTTATTAGCCGCTAGAGAACATTTATACTACTTTATTGTAAAGATTTTTGAATTTCATTTTGATAGAAAATTTATAATTTGTTTGAGCGTAAATCTGTGGTGAAACCTGTACGACCTGAGATATAATTTTTCGATTAACGATAGTGTCTATTTTCAAGAAACATTTAATTTTATTTGAGCTAGTCATCATTATACATATTATTTAAGGGGCTAAAAAAACATTATTATTGTAGTAAAAAAAAACTTCAACAATTACGTGAAATCAAATAAAAACAAACCACTGATAATATCTTGTCACATTTAACGTGAATTTACTAAAATAACATTCAATCATCAAAAAAAATTAAAATAATAAAACAAAAAAGAAAACATAAGAACCCAACAACAAATAAATTAATAAAATCATAATAATACATATCTCCAAATATACCCTTCGAAGAATATACCGCTAAAATTGACTCTACCATGGAATACTGCCAAAGGCGGAATAAATAAGTTATCGTGGCAGGGGATTCAAACGCGAAATCACCTCTATGAGGATCGCCGATTGAGGATAATAAGGAAAGATATTTAGCTGAGTGGATGAGGTCCCTAAATATGATTGCTGCAAATACAGAAGAACGACCTACCTTTTTACGGGGAAACAAAATCATTTATAGACGTCACCATAGCCAGCGAAAATATAGCAAAGAGAATTAAAAATTGGGAAGTGCTTGAAAATGAAAACCTGACGGACCACCAGCATATCTACTTTGAAATGGCGTGGAAAGTGGGGAAAAAGGCAAATGTAGAAAAGAAAAACGTAATTGTGAACTGGGAGGCTTTTAAAATAATGCTACAGCTGCGTAATCCGGAAAACTGCAGCACACCAGGAATTGATAGGTGAAGCTTACCGTAACAGCATAAAATATGGGGGGAGGTTCAGATTGCCCTACTGGTGGAACAATGAAATTTCAGACAAACGAAAAGTATGTGCAGAGATAAGGAGACATATAACGAAAATGAACAGAAAGGGAAATCTGAACAATAGCGAACAAAAGAAAGAGGAGTATAAGAAATGTAAAAACGAATTGATCATCATTAATGCCAAGAAAACGCATTGGAAGAAAGTCTTTTAGAAACTAAACGATGATATATGGGGAGACGGTTATAAGATCGTAACAAAGAAATTCCTGGCAAATTCGCCAGTTGAACTAAGCAGTGAACAAAAGGTAAATATAGCTAGAACCTTATTCCCACAGACAGAAGAGACTAGAGTAGTAACAAAAGACACAGTGGTTGAAGACATTCCACTATTTACTGAGGAAGAAATAAAGGAAGCAGTCGTGCAGCTAAAAAGTGGAAAAGCGCCGGGTCCGGATGGGATACCTACAGAGGCCGTAAAGCTAGCTGTAGAACATATACAGTTTTAGGAGTAATGAATAATATACTGAAGAGGCAAAGTTTCCCTAGTAACTGGAAAATTGCAAAATTAGTGCTAATACCAAAAGGCAAAACAGAAAACTCCTACAGACCATTGTGCCTATTGCATACAATTAGTAAACTGTATGAAGGACTTATCAAAAATAGGATTAGCAAAGAATTGGAACAAAGTGACGGACTCTCTGAAAACCAGTACGGTTTCAGAAAAAAGAGATCCACTGTGCACGCTGCTAAGAGGGTCAAGGAAGAAATGGAAAATAGAGATAATAAGTGGCTAGCTCTAATTACATTACATATTAGAAATGCTTTTAATACTGCTTCATGGACACTAATTATACGTGAACTTAGGAAAAAGGGACTACCGGCATATCTAATAAACATAATCCAGGACTATCTTCATCATAGATTTTTACAAATAGATAGTTCTAAAGTGGAATTGACAATGGGTGTCCCACAGGGATCGGTGTTGGGGCCGATTCTGTGGAACGTTCTTTATGACGGAGTGCTTAGACTAGAACAACCATATACTGTATCGACAATCGCATATGCAGATGATTTGGCTATACTTTTAAAAGCCAAAAATGTAAAAGAATTGGAGCTACATACTAACGAGGCTAATACAGGATCGATCAGTGGCTTAGGAGGAATCAATTAGAGTTAGTACCAGAAAAAACCGAGGCAGCGATCCTCAGAGGTCACAGATGGATTAGAAAACGGGAAAAAGTTTGTTTTGAAATCCGCGACGAAGCATTAAAGCCAAAGAGGATTATCAAGTATTTGGGAATCGTGTTCGACGGGGCGGGGAGCTTTGGACCGCATATAGAAACAACGGCTATAAAGACAGAGGCGAAAATTGGCGCTCTTCAAAAATTGCTACCGAACGTAAGTGGTCCCAAAGAAATGAAGAGAGGGGTGCTATGTGGAGTGGTACTTTCGACAATATTATATGCATCACCGATATGGGAAAGAGCCATGAATATAAATAAATATCGAAAGAGAATAGAGCAAGTACAACGAAGAATTACTCTACGAGTTATCAGTGCATATAGGACGATGTCGTACCAGGCTGCGCAGGTCATCAGCGGAATCATTCCTATACATCTTATGGTGACGGAAAGGGAGAGGATGTTTAATGCAGAATTACCTAATATACCTGAACTTCGAAGAGTCCAAAGGGAGGCAACACTTGAGATGTGGCAACACGAATGGAACGTACATGAAGAATCGGCACAGTGGACAAAAATAACGTTATAGAATGGCATAAGTGTGGGCTTAAAAACCCCGATTATTATTTAACACAAGTGTTGTCAGGACATGGCTCATTTGGAATATATAAAAAGAGAATTGGGAAAAGTGAAAGCGATATTTCCCAATATTGCCCTCTACGAGATGACGTGGAACATACAGTTTTCAAATGCAGAAGAGGAGGAGACTAGAAATAGAGCTGGAAGAGGAAATAACAGTGAACAACGTATGTAGTATAATGATGGAAAGTGCCCGGAACTGGGAATTAGTCCAAAACATGTGTGTGGAAATAATGGCCCAAAAAGAATCTGACGAGAGGACACAACAAACTGAAGAGAGAAGGTAAACGAAGAATAGGGGACCAAACCACTATTCTCGAAGAATGCCAAGAGGCGGATCCCGGGATGGTGGCGGAGCAGAGGTGGGGTTTTTAATTGGTGGGCTATCGAATCTTCGGTAGAATCCAACACACCTGGGACACTGGCCCAGGTAGTCAGGTGAAAAGATCATATCCTGGTATATGAGACAATTCGGCATAAAAAAACTCACGTTTTTGTAGAAAAAATTCAATGCAAATGCGCAACTTCTGGACACGATTTTCGAATTCCGCATATTCGGAATAGTAGGTTAGTCATTTTTGGTAATGAAATTCCAATGGGAGTTAAGAGGAACCTTTTCCAAAATTATATCGGTAGTAAAAAGTTGGCCGGAAGAGGATAAAAGAAAGGAAAACCCACCGGTCTACTACCCACGGTGGGGGGGAAGAAAAAAGGAAATACCTACCGGTCCACTACCCACGGGGCGGGAAGAACGTAAGAAAAACCCGCCGGTCCACTACCCACGGTGGGAGAGGCGATAAGGAAAGGAAAACCCACCGCTTCACTACCCACGGGAGGTCCTGGAAGAGAAGAAACGGAAAATGGTACACATTAGATATATCCTAACAAATCTGATGATGGAAAATATATAGTTTGGTTTGCTTACCTTGATCGGATCGGTCTCGGCTCCCTGGCTGGTCGATTACAGGCGACACATCTATCCTAAAAATGCGGTTTTTGCGAGGAAATGTTAAATCTGCATGATTTTCCTTATAATTTTCTGAGTCGATACCAAAAAAATTGACACAAATCGGTCCTGTAATAACGGAGATACAATTTAAATTTTTTTATAAATTCCTAACAACAATACGGTAATCAATTGATGTCTAAAAACCGGCTAAAATATAAACATTCAACCGGTCCTAATTTTAATAAACAATACAATACGGAAAGAGAACAAAATTTGTTTTACATACTTTGCAGATTCGATTGAACTTAGGAAATAGAAAAAAAATTTAGTAACTCCGCTATACTAGATATTAATTTAAACCATAATTATACAATATTCAGCATAAAAGTACTAGCAAAAAAAATGCACATCCGAGTAAATTTATGGTAATGTTTTGTAAATAATTTAGGAAAAATTCCATTACGTTGTTATGTTCCACGTAAAAAAATCGAAAGAATTTAATTTTTGAATCATAATAATTGAATAATTATTAAAATTAATTCTACCATAGGCGCTTGGTTTTGATGAAAAGGGTTTATTATTAATAAGTAGCACTACTACAAAATGATGTGGTGTCAATTTTGGCAAATTTATTTCCTGATGCAGGAATCCCTCAATTTCCAGCAAATATCATATGGTTCCAGAAAAATGGAGCACTTCCACATTACCAAATCAAGTAACAATGTAAATAAAGGTACACATATTAAATTTTTCTGCACACACGAAATATCTGCGGAGAAAATGGATCTGAAATTAGATGAAATTGCTGAGAAAACTGCTAAAGCGATAGGCCAAATCATTCCAGTTAAGTCTGCGAAAAGATATGAAAAAGAGTATGGGCTGTTTTGCAACTGGCGTGAACAAAAAAATTTGAAAAGTAGTGCTGTTGAAAATGTGATGTTGGCTGACTTTTTGGATGTGGTAAGAACAATTGGTTTAAAGAATATTCTTTTCAACATTTTAAATTTTCAGTCAAAAACATTCAACCCTTCTTCATTATGGTCCAAATACTTGATGGTAAAATCAATGATTATGGTTAATTAGAATGTCAACATATCAAGTTTCCCAAAGTTGATAACTTTTTTGATAAAACAAAAAGCAGACCATCAGCCAAACCAGTCGAAGGTGCTGACAAAGGAACAAATTGAAAGCTTCATGAGGGACGCTCCAGATAAAGAATATCTATTACTCTAAGTGATAGCATTACTTGGAGTTGCTGGAGGTTGCCGAAGGGAAGAGATCTATAATTTAGAAGTAAGTGATGTGGAGAATACGGGTACTCAGCTAGTAGTTAAGATTAACCAGACAAAAACGCATATTCGACGAGCTTTCTCTGTGATTAACAGTGATGAGGTTCAATATTTGGATGTGTTTAGAAAATACATGAATTTATGGCAACACGTCTCCCTGAAAGCCCTTTTGGTAGCTTATAGACAAGGAAAATGTCTGTCTCAAAGAGCTGGTATACATACTGTGGGTGGAGCACATAAATAAATAGCTGAGTTCTTAAAACTAGACCAACCAGAAAAGTATACAGGTCATTTCTTCAGGAGGACATCCTCAACGTTGTTGGCCAATGCTGGAGCTGACCTTAAAGTTCTAAAACAGCACGGTGAATGGAAGAGTTCTTTAGTTACAGAAAAGTATAAAGAAGAATCGATTGAAGGCAAAAATAAGATCGCTAGAATGATCCAAATGGGCGAAATTTTTGTTGAAGTGCTACATCACAGCCACACGTCTTCCGCGATTACAAAAAACAGTGTAAATCCATCAACAACTCCATTAATACATATTGCTGGCCACAGCAGTTGTACAATTAATGTCAATCTTCAAAAACTAGAATAAAAGCTTAGTTTATGTTGATTTAGTTATTATTTTAAACAACAATGGGGGAATTGAAGAGTATTGTAAAGTACAAGTGTACCGTAAAGTGCCATTTTCCTGACTCATTTGAGTACTTTACCGTACAGTATGAAAAAAACCTTTTAAAGGACACATCACAAGCCAATACCTTTCATTAAAAAAATTGGGGGGCTGTAACTGTCACTCAAAGGAGGTTAAAGGTAGGGATCAAAGTCTCACTTTAAAGAATGTCAATTGATTATTGATTTTCTATAAATATATACAGTAACTGAAATAATGAATTTATTCCATTTGGCTTTTCCACTCTGTACCTACAAAAAAGGAAGCAGATTTATTTTAATAACATAATCTTTTATTGCCATATAGATTTTATCAAATTATACAACTTATAGACATAGAACGAGATGATAAAAAAAGAGGTAGGCTATACCTCACGAGTGAGTTGATTTCTTCAACGATGCCAGAGGATATTTTTTTAGCATGTCCAACAAAATCACCAGGCTTTAAGTATTATTTTTAATACAATCATAAGGCACTAGCGGCAGCTTCTCTCATGCAATATTGCAGCATCGCCTAGAAGGTGAAAAGGTGTGAAAGGGGCACTTACCTCTCAAGAAACAAACATGGAGGAGTAAGGGGGAGGGAGGAGAAAAAAAAGCGGCGAAAATTAATATCGCTCATTAAGAATAATAAAAACTCTTCGTTTAAACGCAACTCCCAAGTTTATTTGAAAAATTATGTTTTAAATTATAATGACGGCTATTAAACTCTAGGCTTTAATATTGTTATAACTTATTACTTCCATACTTGGTCTAGACTTAATACCACCTAAACAACATCAGGTACCTAGCTACAAACAAACAAAATGTAACTTAAATGTCAATCTGACGATGCTAAGTCTAGCGAAACGGCTGTCATTGTAATTTAAAACATAATTTTTCAAATAAACTTAGAAGTTGCGTTTAAAGGAAGAGTTTTTATTATTCTTAATAAGATGGACTTCCAAAAAGTAAGGGTTAGTGGAATAAATTTAATATCGCTCAAATAAACGCCTATCACGCCAAGGGATCATCCCAGATAGGATGTGCACTGATTCAGGACCCATGGGTCCGTGACGGTCAGGTGAGAGTACCTACTCGCGAGTAGGGAAGCCAAGTTAATATATAAAGTGAGTGATGTAGACATACTCAGAGCATACATCTTGGCAAGTAAAAGCATTAATCACTTTTGTGTTTCAGAATTCATGACGAGAGGCCTCGTTCCGATTCGAGCAAACCTCGAGTTCGAGAGAGGACATCAAGAAGTCATGATAGCCTAATGATACTTTGCAGGTGACGGGAATGCACCGCCTCTAGAAATGCAAAGACTAGTGAAATACCGTGAACAAAAGAAGCTACCGCTTCTTATAGGATGTGATGCTAATGGTTACAATACCATATGGAAAAGCACAGACACAGACACCAACAAAAGAGGTTAGCAAATATTAGAATTTATTTTGGATAAAAATCTTGTTATACATAATGTGGGAACTACCCCTACTTTTGTGACTAGAGCAAGGAAAGAAGTGCTAGAAATATTTCTACATACACCGAACCTAAAAGATCGGGTGGATTGGAGAGTATCGAACGAACTATCTCTCCCTGATCATAGAATGATTATGTTCAGATTAGAGTGTGGTCGTCCTGAGCCAACACTCAGGAGAAACCTCAGGAAAACCAACTGGGAAAACTTCCATACTAACCTGAAAAGAAATCTTGCAAGTCTCCGAGCTAAAGGAAATGCCAGAAACCACCTGGTGTTAGAGAATGATCTCATAGAACTGAACGAGGCAATACTCGATGCCTATGAATCAAGCTGTCCTCTACAGAGGGCTAAAAAATCAAAAGATGCGATATGGCGGAACAGTCATCTGTCAAACCTAAGATCCGAGACGTAACAGCTCTTCCATAGTACCAAAGGTAACGGAGATGGGCAGAGCTACACCGAGAAACTCACATCATATAATAAGGAGATCAGGAAAGCTAAAAGAAACAGCTGCAGAAAATTCTGCGAAGAAATTGACGCTACACCCCCTGCAGCAAGACTACTTTTATCGGTAATTTTTCTTTTATTAAATTTGACTTTATTTATAGCTTTTTCAGACTTTTCCTTACCACAAATATTGGTGATGCATTGCCACATAGACTTTGAGGAATATTGATTTTTTTTATGTAATCCTGATAATCTTTTTTTACCTCTTTTATCAGTGATTATATTTTATTTTTATTAGCCTTAGACTGCTCTTCCAAATGTATATCATTAGGATGCTTTAAAGAAAACTTGTACAATCTATTTTTTTCATTTATTTTGTTAGCTAATGATTGAGTCATCCATTTTTGTGAAAACCTTTGTTTATTTTTTATTTTAACCCTTCTAGTACTTTTTTAATGTAATTTTTTAAAATGTCTATAAAATTTATAGTTGCAGTATCGATGTGTTTTTCTTGATATTCCACGGTTCAGAAATACCTCAATAGTATCCTATTGTTCGGTATAACATGATATACACATAAAAAATTAAAGCAGTTTAAAATCAATTCAAATAACAATAAGAAAATTTTTTTGTATTCTGTTAAATCCTTTTGAAACCACATATAAAACCAAAAAAAAAAGATATATGAACAAAACAGGAGTTTTACCTATCAAGATAATAATTATTCAAAAACACCAAATACTGGTAAAAACAAATAAATTTCGGAACCAAAAAAGTAATTAGGAATACCTGTTTTATTTTTCAATTATAGCGCTAGAAGTTGAACATGCCTACAAAACAATTTCGATCATCATTTACTATAAACATTTACTATTACAAGTGGAAAACATATTTTTAAGTACGGTAGTCAACAAGCATCGTAAAACAATCAAACAAAAAACCAGCCATTTAAATAAATGCATTTTAATTTACTAAACGGTGCTACGGTTACGGCAGGTGATAAAGAAAGCGGATTAATATAATACTTTTAAAGAAAGCGGATTAATATAATACTTTTAAATAAAATTCGGTTTAGATTGGCGGTAGTTAGTAGCATAGGACCCCATGGGTGCATAAGCGGAAAAGCGGTACAAGTAGCCATAGCAGTAGCAATTTTAAAAGCGGTGAAAACGTAGTTAGTAGCATAGGACCCCATGGGTGCATAAGCGGAAAAGCGGTACAAGTAGCAAGAGCAGTAGCAATTTTAAAAGCGGTGAAAACGGTAAATCTCAAGCTTTAGCACACCAATATGTAAACATAATTAACAATGGGGAAGGAAGAAGGAAATACCCACCGGTCCACTACCCACGGAGGCGGGAAGGAAGAACGAAAGAAAAACCCACTGGTCCACTACCCACGGTGGGAGAGTACTCAGTAGATAAATCCTAACAAGTTTCTCTGATGATGGAAAATATATAGTTTGGTTTGCTTACCTTGATGGGTTTGGTCTCGGCTCCCTGGCTGGTCGGTTACTGTCACTGGCGGTGGATACAACTGTCCTAAAAATGCGGTTTTCGCGAGGAAATATTTATCAGTATGATTTTCCTTATAATTTACTGAGTCGATACCAAAGAAAATGACGCAAAACGGTGCAGTAATTACAGAGATACAATTTAAAATATTTATAAATTATTAACAAAAATACGTTGTCCGAAAAGCGGCGAGAATATAAACATTCAACCGGTCCTAATGCTAATAAACAATACAATACGGATAGAGAACAAAACAAATAATATGTACTTTGGGGATTTGATTGAACTTACGAAAATAGAACAAAATTTTAGTAACGTCGCTACACTAGATATTAATTTAAACCTTAACTATACAATATTCAGCATCAAAGTACTAGTAAAAAATGCACATCGAAGTAAAATTTATGTTAATGTTTTTTTAAATAGTTTAGCAAAAATTCCATTACGTTGTTATGTTCCACGAAAAAAAAAATGAAAGAATTTGATTTTTGAATCATATCAATTGAATAATTATTTAAATTAATTGTACCATAAGCGCTCGGTATTGATAAAAGGGATTTATTATTAATAAGTAGGTAAATACAAAATTGCGCTATAAAAGAATGTGAACCAATAGAAGCGAATTACTACTTTCTTTTAAATAATTTCTTCTCTTCAAAACACAGCATATATATCTGTTTCTGGATAGTAAGGAACAGTCTCACAGCACTTCGGCCACACTTGTCCATTGAGCATCCTCACGGGAAGTCTTGTGTAGTTCATTATTGTTCATCCTGGCTTTTTAGGAAGGTAGATAAGTCACCTAGAGAAATCTCCTTGATATGGGCGGGTGTATGCCAAGACTTTTATTTTACATAATATTTTCTTGTGGCCAGTTGCTCAGTTTTACATACTGACCGATAATTTATGATTTTTCAAAAATATTTCATCTAATTTTGAACATTTTTTTAGGAAAGTAAAATTCCAGTTTTATTTAGTAGGTAAAAATATTTAAAATAGTTAACAGCGACTATTTTACCTATTTACTTACTGAAATTAAGCCACACAGATCCAATAGTCAATCAACATTCAGTAAAACACTAATAAAGGGTTTGCATCTGTAAATTAAGGAGGGTGAGGCCCAAAAGCTTCATCCGCACTTAGACCTCAATAGCTCCATTGGGCTTGTCCCTGAGCCTGCTCCTTTATTTCGTCGTCCAGCCCAGTGAATTGAAGTAGCCCTGTTTTATCTTCTTTTTCACATCTTCTGCATAAAGGTGTGTTACTTAATTTCATCATCAAGTTTTTGGAGACCCCAGTGACTGGTGAGAATCCTTGTCACTAGTTGTTTTCTGTTTTTTTCTGTATTCGATTGGGTAGCTAAGTAATTCCTTTGAAAGTCTACAGCTCTCTGTGTGGTCTTAATAATATATAGGATGAGTGTAACTTAATTATGTTAGTTATCGTTGACTTTATCATGCCTGTGTAGGGTTCGGTTACAAAGGTCATTAATCTGACCAGATACTAATCGATGTGGTTACCCTCTGAGCTAACGTGTTCCTTCGTCCAATTAACTATGACTTGTCCCCATTTGCTTTAGTCAGGGCTCTGTGACATTCTAGCACTGTTTCCGTTATTTGAATCTTCTTGGAGGTAGTATTGCTTGTCTACTATCTACGTGTTTGTACTATCTGTATGAATAGCAATCGGTTTACCTGTAACATGAAGGATGAAAAAACTGCTAAAAATATTACGATCACTGGGCATCCTAAAATAAACGACAATGTAAAACTTCATATTTTTTAATATTTCGAAATCCTCAAAGGATTTCAAAACAAATTAATATGGATTCTGAATATTCTAACTAATAGGTGTTTCGGATTAAAAACACAATCCCTTTAAAGTTCAATTACTTCCAGAATTATGTACGTGAAGACAATATTGATCGGCTACTGCAGTGTTCGAAAATTATGCAAAATCTATGTAATCGCAATCCCTATTAATGAAATTCTTTCACATTTTATTCCTCAGAAAGTAAAAAATAGGACATGGATTATTGACATAATCATTGGCACTTTTTTCTTTGAAGAAAATCTGATATCTGTTCTTGCAAACTTATTTCCGAATGCCATTGATCCAAATTTACCAATTGATAATATCTGGTTTCAACAAGGTGGAACCCCACCACATTAAGCATATGAAACAAGTCAATTTTTAATTAATTTCTTTCGTGGAAGGTGGATTGTACGAAAATAGAATAGTCGCCAGGATCATTGTTTTTATCTCCTCTAGGGGGTTATACAAAAGTATATTTTTTCAAGCCACAACAATGATGAACTTAAAAGATTAAGAATCGGGCATGAAATTAGTCTACATAATTACTCCAGAGGTCTTCCATAATATAATTTATGAATGTGTCAGTAAATTTGCATCTTGTCAAAAAACCGATTAATAGTATCTATTTAATGTTCTTTATTGATTGATGAGATTTATACTTAAATAAAAAATACAGCGATACCGTATCCAGTATAATTAAAATATGGGCGTAATTTTTGTAAACATTTCATAATTTAATCTATTTAGTTTTAAAAAATTATTACATTTATTCAACGTTGGAAAAACGTTAGAACTATTCTTTATATATATTGTAACGAATATTATGATTTGAATGAATATTTATTGATTAATTGATTTGTATTTATAAATTTTGATTGATTAATATTTGATATGTAAATGTTCTAAAGTAGCAAGATCTTCTTTTCCTCAGGGTGGTTATGTTCTGCAAGCTTCTAGTTGGATTATTAGGTAGGTATATGAACGAAAAATTAATAGGTTATAACAAATTTATTATTAGAGTTAAGTTAAAACAGTGATATATTGAATGTATGATAATGAAAATAATTATTAGGAAAATAAGAAAAAAGAAAGGCCTTTTATTAACTAGAAAAGAACTTACATGATGTTGTAATTGTGCTAAATTAATTATTGTTATTTATGTAATGGTATATAAGCTACGAAAACCAACGAAGGTATACGTGGAATCTCCGACTTTTGAAACATATCGTGGTTATTAGACGTTTGGTTTCTTTGTTTGTTCTTTGTTCCTCCAAATCGATTTATGGATATAGTTCAGTGTTTGTTGGATTATAGTTCTTTTAATGCTATCATAAAGAGTATTGTGCTTCCCAGAGTTCCCAGCATTTATTAAAACAGGCCTAGTTCCCCAGTGAGAGTTCTTAGGTATTTGACCAATCGTTTGCATTGGGTTTTAGCCCCTTAGGGGTCGATTCTGCGGCTTATGAGTGCGGAGCACTGAAAAATTATATGAAATACTGTTTATTTATCCTCCTTACACAGTCTGCACAGAGTGCCCCATAAACACTTGCACCAGTTCCAGTTTCCAGTTGGACCCATCAGTATCCCTTGCTAGAACATGAAGCTGCTATCCTTTGCCCCGTGAACGAAGTCTCCATTTCAAAACGTGGTGGTGTGGCCTTGAACATGGACTTTTCTACGGCCGGACTAGATTGGCCTCCTGATCCACGGGATGATACCATATGCTAGGACCATCCGTGCGGCTGTCCCGTCCGAATAGAGGTTGTGGGTTAGCTCATTGACATTTTCCCGTGACCTCTTTAGCTTGGGTTTCTTACCGATGGGGCAAGGTTTGGGATTGACGTGGGTGCTTGCCCAACGTGCTCGTATACGACCCACCGCGGCCAGTAGCCAGGGAAGGATGTGATCCCGGTTTCACAAAGCCCTCAATTCAAAAGAGATTTTCCGCATCCATTTTCTGCTTCTTTTAGAGCCTTGCTCCAGGTTTACTGCCACCCCTTTTTTGCCAAAAATTTTCGGTCTCTTTCTCTTGATGCGGAGTTTTCTTGCTCCAGTGCTAGCAGTCTGGCCCCAGAAAGTTGATGATCATACTGTTTATTGGCTATGGTTTGCTCCGTAGAACTGCCACAAGGTTAAAAATCCATTGCGGTTGGAGAATGTTAGTTCCTTTCCTTTAGATACTCAGAAAGTTCACAGTTGCTCTCTGAGTCTCCATCAGACAGGGGGCTGACAGGGATTGGATTGAGCCTTGACTGGATTTGTAATTTTTTCGTTTTTATTTTCATTTATCCTAGGGTGCCGTTAGTGATGTACATTGACCTCTGTAGTTTGTGTGCATGGGAAACAGCGGAGCCTTGAGACTGTCCATACTTAGTTACCTTTGCAAAGGTAACCAATACCTGATGGTCAATACACTCCTAGGGGTACCACCGTGCAGTAGATAGTGGAGACCGAGACTTAAGCTCACCGATCTTAACATGGTGATGAACAAGAGGGGAGCTTCATTATTACAAGTAAAAGAATGTGAGTGAGCACAGATTCTGACGTCACAACCGTATTTGAATATTATAACTAACTTTAAATAGAGATATTACGAAATTTTGAGACAAAATCTCATTTAAAATTTCATGTTAGTTCCCTATTAGTATTTATTAGCTAGTAGACGCAGAAGACCGACCGATGAGCGGAGAGCATGTCGTGATGTTGCGTTTTAAAAAAGCTTATGGTTCGCTCAACTTTATTAACTTTTATTTCATAAACCGTTTATTTTTAGGAGATATTATATAGCATGGGTACTTTTTTAAAAATCCTAAATCCATTTACGAATTAAAAAAATAGGTTATTTTCCCATTTATGTGCTTATCATCTTTTGTTACTCACATTATATTTGTCACCTGAATTTTAAGAGAAAGAGACTCTATAATATATCTTGAATGAAATTAGAGGTAAAATATCTAGGGCTAATCCTAGATAGCAGATTACTCTGGAATAAACACGAAGACGAAGTAATACCAAAGGAACCAAGGCCCTCATGGTGTGTAAAAACAATGCAGGGAAGAACTGGGGACGTAACCCACGTATTCTGGAATGGATGTACACAGCAATAGTGAGACCATTAATGACATATGGGGCAGTGGCTTGGGGCGCAAGGGCTAATCTGAGTACGACGAGGAAAACCTCTCGAAGATTCAGATACTGGCCTGTTCATGTATCACTGAAGCAATGGGAACTTGCCCCACTGCTGCTATGGAGGTGGTTTTAAACTTAACCCCACTGCACATTCTGCTAGAAAGTGTAAGGAAGAAAACAATATATAGAATGATCAAAGAAGGAATTATCAGGGAAAAACCTCGATCACTTCGATCAAACTTGGGAAATGCCCCAAGATGATATGCCAAAGAAATTCAACTTTGTGAGAAAATTCTTCACAAAGTTGAGTAATAAATCTGAATGGGATGAAGACACCATACAGAATTTAAACCAGAATGCCATAAAGTGGTATACGGACGGTTCCAAGCTAGACGAGTGAACTGGGATAGGAGTTTTTGGACCGAGAGCCAAATACTCAGAAAGCTTGGGCACATACCCGAGCACCTTTCAAGCAGAAGTTCGCGCCATCGAAAGATGTGTGGAATTCAATATTGGAAGAAACTACCGCAGACAAGAGAGATCATGTTAGATAGTCAAGCAGCCATCAAAGCGCTGAGCTCAAATATAATCAGTTCGAAGATGGTTTGGGAATGCCTAGGCAAACTAAATGAACTGGGCCAAAAGAACACTGTCACCCTCCTATGGGTCCCGGAACACATAGGAATAGAGGGGAACGAAACAGGAGATAAGCTGGCAAAAAAAGGAGCTGAAACCCCACATTTGGGACCAGAACCATCCTTGTGGGATCAGCAGTAGAGTAATCTTAGGAAAAATAAGGGAGGAAATGAAGAAGTAAAAATCCAAGTACTGGAATCAGCTGGAAGGACTAAAGTAATCTAAGATACTACTGGGCAACTATGACCAGAAGAGATCTCTTAGCTGTCCCAACCTCAGTAAAAAAGGCTCCGAATTCTAACGGGAATATTAACCGGGCATTGCCGGTTAAGAAGCCACATGAAGAAACTAGGGTTAGCAGATGAAGCAAAGTGCAGATTCTGTGAGGAAGAGGATCAAACCTCAATTCTAAGGCTAGATACCTAGGGGCACATGAAATAGAAAAGGGGGATCTACCTGATTTGAAGCCCGACTATGTCCTAAACTTCCTCAGGAAAATAGGACTCGAAGAGCTGCTATAAATCTGAGAAAACATAAGAACATTACAAGTAAGGGGGGACACAATAGATCCTATAGGTCGCAATGTACTTATCACCCCTAATTTATACATACATACATACATCATTGAATGATGTCTTGTAAAAATGCCCCTTTATACTGGTAATACTTCTACCAGAGTTAACCAAAATCATTAATATACTGAAACCAGTGGTTTCTACATCTACTAGGATATTGAAAATTCAAATAATTAGGCCTCTGCTTTAGGCATTTTTTTCAGATTAACATCAAATCAATATTTAAGATTTAAAAATACTTATTTGGCCGAATTGTTCCCTCGGCAGTTTCATAATAAGACAGATGCAAAAAAATGTTTACATTATTTGACTACCAATTCCAAAACCCAGCAAGCAATGATTTTGTCTCTTCAATATTGAATCAATAAATTTATTGATTTATTGATGGCAAAAACTTCACTTGAGGAGAAGAAAACTGAAGAATTTTCTATGGCTATGGATGTGTTATCCATAAATAATTGTCTTTCAAACCATCTAGAATGTTATCATTTCCTTTCTAAAAATTTGGTCGGCCTAAATATATTTTAAATTCAAACTGCATTAGTTAGTTTATTACCTAGTCAAAAGACAATCAAAATATTAAATATTAAGTTTATATTGTTTTCTAAAGGTTAATAGCTGCATTAATAACTTAAAACGTTACAACTTGATTGACGTCACTGAATATAAAAGCATGTACACAAATTGTAAGTTACAGTTTTCCTTTGAGTTCTGTGTGTATTATTTCTTGATTATAACTTTGCGGATTCACGTTTAACGAGTAAGTACCTATGTGAAATCATTTATTTGTTGAACTCGTTTTACTATTAAAACATATAAAATATAGACATATTTATTAAATTATATTTTTTGTATAACAAGCTAGATAGTATATTCAGTCTCATCAGTTATTTGCAACATATGGACCTATATGTTAATAACTATAACTTCAGTGGTGTGTATCCGGTGGTATTTATAACGTTTAATATTTTTTTATATTAATATTGAAATACTAAATAAAACCACTTATAACTTAAGAAAACAATACGAGCCTATCTGTCTTAATTCCTACATTCCAAAGTAGAAAGAGGAAAATTATGGAATGTTTTAATATCGCATGGTAACTATCATTAAAAGTTTCATTTTTTTATTTAATCCAGTCAGTGTTAATTTCAAATTTTATGTTTAATGAAGAATTCCCAAATTTGTTTTTATTTGTTTTTTAAATTCATTGGTTTGATTAACCAAAGAAGAAATCACTAGTTACATCTGTATTTTTATGGAAAGCAGATAAAAACTACTAGTCCTTATCTGGCCACGTATCCCATTAAATCTAGTATTAGCATATTCCATGATCCTGACCGAAGTCTGTAACAATAGTTTGGTTACACTTTAATCAAAGTTCATGAAAGCTTACTCGTTAGCTAAAAAAACTGCCTTCCAAAAAATGTTGGGATCTGGCACTCTTATCAACTTATCAGCGGTGGTTGACCTAGTAAAGAAACGATCTCTTTATAAATTAAAGAGTAGAAGGAGTTAAGTTAAGATTGCAGGCTATTCAAGGAACTGTATCCGAATAGCAGAACAGCCAAGAAATACGTGGCCATGACCAGAAAGGAGTTGCGTATAGTCAAAGGCATCCTTATTGTTCATTGTCACCTAAGAAAACATCTGAACAGGTTGGGGTTCTCTGGCACGTCACTATGCAGAGGATGTAAACAAGAAAATTATACAGTTAAACACATATTTTGTCAATGTTCAGCACTCTAATTAGATTTTCTTATTTCGGAGAAAAATGGATAACACAAGAAGTCATTTGAGGAAGCTTACTGGCAATATTATCCACCTACTTCAAACAGGCACATTAGTTGACGAGCTAGTAGGTAGGCTCAATATGAGAAACACTTACGAGAGGCCAAACGTTCCTTAAGTGCTGTGGGGTGACCCATCCTTCAGAAATTAGAGATACAGATCAGAGGTTTAATTAAAACTTGAAACACGTTTCTTGGTTTATTAAGTTTTCGTACCATTAGAGATTAAAGTGTTTAGTAAGATACATAAATTATGTTCTTAACTTTTAATCGTAATGCTTCCTAAATTCATCAGTCATACTTAGCCCCAGCAAAAATTATCGGACAACTGGCAACCATGACCGCCAGTTTGAAGTGGATGGCAGTCCGCACAAATCACCTTCTCTTAGAGTTCACTAAAATGCTTTCTTTAAATGACAAAAACTAGCGGCATCTTGAATTGTTACTTAGGAAAGAAAAATGGGCGCTGAATTTAAATTGATATTATCTTAACTCTTGTTTATAATAAGTAGATGAACAGGTTTTACTTAAAAGTCTACTATATTGTACAAGCATAATCGCTTGCCGTGGTTAATATGTACACTTTATTGTAATTGCCAAATAAATTATCATTGTAGATAAATATTATCTACATTTACTGAACAATATTTAAGGCAATTAACAGCTTTTTGGCAATTGACTAAAAGGCCAAAATAAGAAACAAATGTTATTAAACCAATTATTGAAAAAAGTATATTTACAAAGTATGGGCGATGTACAAAGTACATGTAGATACAAAGACCACAAAATATTTTCAACAGTAAAGTGATAAAAGTGTAGCTACTACTATTTTTAATGCAACAAACTACAATTTCATCAAAATAAATAAAAAAATATCATGAAACAGCATCTAAAAAAAAAAAAATTATTAAGAAGTTATAAATTAACTGCTTTTTGTTTTGTATCGATTATGGTCGATACAGACAAATTGTTCGCCTATTGCACCAAAAAATTATTGGCTCTATAACCATGTTCCTATATCGTAGAGCTGGCATTGTCATATTCAATAACACCACTAAATCAGTGCGGCAATCATAGCATATGCGTCCCCACACGCAAATTGAGCCACCACCACAAAGAGTGGTTGGCGCCATCAAACGTTCATTGTATCGCTGTTCTCCTTCTCTTTAAACCAATATTCGACCATCACACATATTCAGTCAAGATCTGGACTCATTCGTAAACATACAGCACTTTCAGTTCTGAAAATTCCAACTGTGTTTTCTCGCTCACCGATATCTGCATGCATTCTAATCCGCATTCAACCGTGAATGTGAACTACGCCTTCTGGCTCTTAAATTACATGCATGCAACCTTCTTCTAACAGTTTGACTAGATATCACTCGTCCGGTAGCATGCCTAAAGAAGCTGTTAATTCTCGAAGCAGTAAACGTTCGGTTTGTTCTTGCAGTTACAGCTATAAAGCGATCTTGAGCAGAATTTGTAACTCGTTCTCCTCCTCCTTCATGCCTGTACTCTGCAGACCCAGTTTCCAAATATTGATTCCATGCATGACTGACAACACTTTCGGACACATTTAACCGTGTAGCAACTTCTTCTTGACTTAATCCTTCGTGTATCCAACGTACTAATTGATCGAGTTGCACTGTTTATGGACTACAGTGACATTAAAGTCATTGCAAGCAATTCTACGCGACTAAAATGTTAGTATTTTGAAATCGAATTCCTACAATTCTGGCTAAAGAGATAACAGCGTATAAAAAGAAAAAAAACGACAAAAACCATTTGCTATATACAAAGTTTACTGATAGCATGAAACGTATATTTAAAATATTGTTGTACGCAATTTTCTGAAATTTAATATGTATCCACTTCAATTGTTGAGCAGTGTATTAAACCAAGCTGTAATATACTTCACTTCAAAATGTTTATGGCATATTCTCTTTGTTTGATACACAAATAGGGCTCCATCGTCTTCCATTCATCACAGTTTATTTCATCTAACCATGCTTTGTCATTCTTTATTTAAATTTGAAAATGTATGCCTGAAATTAGATGTTGGTGTGCAATAAGATACATAACTAAGAATAATAAAAATGTCTTCGTTTTAACGCAACTTCCAAGTTTTAAAAAAATTAGGTTTTAAATCACAAGGCCAGCCGTTTCGCTAGAATTAGCATCGTCAGATTGACATAATGAAGTTACATTTTGTTTGTTTGTAACTAGGTACCTGATGTTGATTAGGTAGTATTAAGGCTAGACCAAGTCTGGAGGTAATAAGACATAACAATATTAAAGCCTGGATATTAATAGCTCTCAGAGATTATCGTGGATGTACTTCCCTCTAGGATCAGTATAACTGTGCAATGATTTAGAGAAACTATATCATGCTGATCTCTATAATAACTTAATATATTTATGTTACAATAATATCTTATCTGTGTATAAAATGAAGACTCAATCAAAGTAGACAGTTTAATAGTGGAAAACTTCCAAGATTTATTTGTTCATTAACAACTGTAAATTGTGGATCTTCTAGATGTCTTTTCGTTTCAAGTTCTTCAAGAAAATCTAAAGTTTTTTTTTTATCACAAGTGTGTATTTGGATGTCATTGGTGTGTAAGAGTGAGTTTTGCATAATTTCACTTATCTGGTTGTTTTAATCTATATGTTCTTAAGTGTTCATTGAATCTTACTTCAAAATTTCTTTGTGTTTGACCTATATGTACAGCATTACATTTTGGACAATTAAACACCTGATTTTTTAAATTTAGGTAATTTTTTGCATTTAACAATTTTGTATCAACATTATTTTGTGTTTTTAATGATATTAATGCTGATGTTGCGAAAATATTATTTTTGAAATTTTATTGAAAGTATTTCCACAATATGTAATATTTTTATAACTTTTAATTAAAAGGTTTAATTATAATTTGCTACCAACATTGTTAAAAAAATTAGGATTATATGTAATGTTAGAAACAAAAAGACAAGTCAGGGGGGAAAGGAAGTGTTCGGAAAAGGGAAAATCAAGAATGATATAGTCGTTAAAAGAAGCTGTCATAAAACTTAGATTTATAGGGTAATCCAAGCTTATGATGGAAAGCAACTACTGAAATCTGTGCCTTCAGGCACAAATTGCTAAAATAATTGACTACACTTTTTATGTTAGACTAGAAGATTTAATTCAAAAGCATAGTCTACTTAAAAACTGTCAACATGGATTCACACTCCAAAATCCAACAAATACAGCCATTTAGGAACTGTGCAATAAAATAATATAACTAAATAACTAGAAACACACCATTGCCATCTTCTTCGACCTGACGTATGCCTCTGATACAATAGAATATGAGATATTGTGGAAAAATTGTGCAGAATGGGGATCAGAGAAGTAGCAGGTAATTGGATAGGGTCTTATCTACAAAACCAGTATCAAGTGTTATGTATAGATGCTGTAAAATCTCAACCTATTATGGTGCAGATGGGAGTGCCACAAGGCTCATCACTAGCACCTCTGTTCTGTATACTATTCATGAGTGATATAGTTCATGCATGTCATACACCTAAAAAAATAGTGATATATGCAGATGACAAAAGTAAAGTAGTGACAAAACAAGACAAGGACAAGCACAAAAAACTGCATCCAAGTCAACAGTGGAGTTTGGAGATTGGTGCAGAGCAAATGGGTTTCTGGTTAACGTAAAAAGAACTCTCCATATGGAATTCCAGCTGAAATGCTTGGGAGTAATGATGGATCAAAACTTTACATCGGAGGCACACGCAGACTACGTTATATCAAAGTTGTGTTTTGTCTTTAGGCAATTACATCTATCGATATTGAGATTTGACTTTAAAGGACAGTAGAGGAATAGAGAGAAATATATAACTTCACTGTAACAATAATACATGTCTATGTCTCAAAAGGAAATTCTGGAAGTTTAAAAACTAACATTTAACAATTTAACATGTTTGCCTATTATTTTGGAACAAGTGCAAGCGTTTGAAAGTAAAAGTAACGTAAATTTCAAAAATATAACAGATCTAATGTTACTAATTCCTGAAATATATGAAACAATTTAAAGTAGGTACTGAATTTTATTATTTTTATTTTTCATCGCAAAATAACACTAAATGGAAAAAATATAGGATTATACACAGTAAATTTCCTCTTTATGGAAATATGTGGTAGGTGTAAATAGCCTCCGGCAACCTCGAAAATAGATTTAAAATTAAACAATACCGTTAATGACCCTGGCGAACAAAAGGTTAAAAAAGTTTCCTCTTTTACTTTTATTTAATTCGGTGTTTATTCGTTTTCATTGTGTTTTATTTTAATTAGATGATAGTACTTTTAAAAAACAAAAATAGTTTAGACTGTTTTTGAATTATTTATACATAAATATATTACCATATTAAACAATATAATAGAAAATAAAAAATAAACAAGAGTCGAAGCGCAATAGGACTGCCCATAAATCATCTAATCTTAGAGGTTTCACGCAGATCAGCAGATGAATTTTAATAACATACTTTAAAATTTCCTTTTTCATCCATCACTTACCGCTGCCAAATTCCTTTTGTCAGTTGTAAATAATTTTGATTTACAACGGTTTCTGTATATAAAACGCATTATACAGAAAGAATAATAAAAAACTCTTCGTTTATTTGAAAATATATGTTTTAAATCACAATGACGGCCGTTTCGCTAAGAAGCATCATCAGATTGACATTTAAGTTACATAAAAAACTCTTCGTTTGAACGTAACTTCCAAGTTTATTTGAAAAATTAGGTTTTAAATTACAATGACGGCCGTTTCGCTGAATAGGTTCGTCAGATTGACATTTAAGTTACATTTTGTTTGTTTGTTGCTAGGTACCTGATGTTGAAGTTACATTCGCTCTAATAATTAATAATTAATAATAATTAGTTCTGGTTTTACAACAAGAATCGGATTTAGCGGTGCTTTTCGTGATATATGTATTTATGTAATATTTATTAATTGCAGTTGCACTATGAGGGAAGACTACGCAAACAAAAAGGAGCAAGATGAAACGGATTATAATTATCTTCAAGGAAAAGTGATGTCCAAAGCTCCCAAAGGAGAAGAACTGTATATTACAGGTATGGTGTGAAATTGGTAAATACGTTTAACAAATTATTATTACCTATTTAAAAAAATTAAGTTACTTAACTGATTTATTTTTTAGGTTTGTCTGGAACTTATCCGAATTCTACCGATGTATATCATTACCAACATAATTTGTATAACAAAATAAATATGGTGCTGCCTAACCGACGTTGGGTTTACGAGCATCCAGAAATACCTCTTTGTTCCGGTACTATACCAGAAGTTCAAAATTTCGATGGTGGATTTTTTGGTAAGAATAATTTTTATTTAATGAATTAAATATGTATAAGGAAATCACTGTTACTAATAATTTAATTTACTTATAAAGAACAATGTAACATATCGTCAACCGACTATAATAGTGGATATCTATGAAACACGAAATGGAGAATCAGACGTTTGAAGATATGTTTAATTGCACAATTGCCTTCAATGAAAGTGAAAATCTCACACCTATACTTTTTAAAATTTGAAAAATTTTCAGAAAATTTTTCGTGGACCCACTATATAAAAGTGGAAACTTTTTGACAGCTAAAACTATAGACAATGTTGAAATATCAACGTCCAGACCATAGGCAAATAAAATTGTGTTATATTTATCTATGGTACAGACGATTAAACTAGTAATGATTAAGCTTTGTGATAGATGTCAGATTAGAATAATCATTTTTTTCCAAATTATGGTGTAACATTTTCTTGCCTGATACGACGCAAGCTTAAATTATTCCTGAAAATTTTCTTTGGGACACGAATATTTTAAGAAAATTCTCGAACTATTCGTGCCCTCAAAAAAATTTCGAAAATAATTTAAGCTCTTGTGATATTATAAGTGAAAATTCCAATTGATTAATTTGGATAAAAAATAAATGTCATAATTTGCCAGTAGTTTGGGATATAGAACAAACATGAATTAAAATATTAAAAGAAAGGAAAATTTATATTTCAAACATAAATGGTAAAGTGTGTAATAGTTATTTACGTTACAAGTCCGGGAAGTGACTTATTACGGTACGAGATAGATGTTTATGGACGAGGCGACGAAGGAGCCGAGTCAAGAATATCTAATCGAGTACCGTAATAATCACTTCACGGACGTGTATCGTACTATATTTTTTTCATACTGCCTTTGGTTTTAAGCGCAATAAAATATGAAACTGAAATGACATATTTGATCATTTTATTAGGAAGTCATTTAGACTGCTGTGAAAAAATAATGTTACTTGATTTATTCTTAACATGGTTGATTTGCTTTATAAATAAAAAATGAACAGCGGTTACCAAGTAACAATGTAAAAAAAGGCAGACATATTAAATTTTTCTGCACACACGAAATATCTGCAGAGAAAATGGATCTGAAGTTAGATGAAATTGCTGAGAAAACTGCGAAAGCGATAGGGCAAATAATTCCAGTTAAGTCTGCGAAAAGATATGAAAAAGAATATGCGCTGTTTTACAACTGGCGTGAACAACACAATTTGAAAAGTAGTGCTGAAAAAATGTGATGTTGGCTTACTTTTTGGATGTGGTAAAAACAGTCTTTTTAAAGAATATTCTTTTCAACAGTTTAAATTTTCAGTCAAAAACATGCAACCCTTCTTCATTATAGTCCAAATACTCTAATATCTATTACTCAAAGTGATAGCATTACTTGGAGTTGCTGGAGGTTGCGGAAGGGAAGAGATCTATAATCTAGAAGTGATGTGGAGGATACGGGTACTCAGCTAGTAGTTAAGATTAGCCAGACAGACAAAAAGGCACATCAATGTGATTAACAGTGAGGAGGTTCACTATTTGGATGTGTTTAGAAAATACATGAATTTACGGCAACATGTCTCCCTGAAAGCTCTTTTGGTGGGTTATAGACAAGGAAAATGTCTGTCTCAGTATGGTATACATACTGTTGGCGAAGCACCTAAGAAAATAGCTGAGTTCTTAAAACTAGAACAACCAGAAAAGTATACAGGTCATTGCTTCAGGAGGACATCCTCAACGTTGTTGGCCAATAATGGAGCTGACCTTAAAGTTCTAAAACAGCACGGTGGATGGAAGAGTTCTTCAGTTGCAGAAAAGTATATAGAAGAATCGATTGAAGGCAAAAACAAGATTGCAAGAATGATCCAAAGGGGCGAAACTTTTGTTGAAGTGCTACATGACAGCCACACGTCTTCCTCGATTACAGAAAATACTGTAAATCCCTCAACAACTCCATTAATACATATTGCTGGCTACAGCAGTTGTACAATTAATGTCAATCTTCAAAAACTAGAATAAAAGCTTAGTTTATGTTAAAAATAAAACAATAAACTTGGATATGAACTATAATTTTTAAATTGCTAAACTATGTATTCTAATAATAAATGAATGAAGCCCAAAATAATACTGGGGAAATTGTTACTCTTAGTGGTTTAATAAAAGTTTTTTATTTTTTTAAGGTATTAGTTACAATCAAGGTAATGCGCAAGATGTGATGGCCAGAATACTTCTGGAAACAACTGTAGAAGCCCTTTTTGATGCGGGATTATCTCTTGAAGATATAGAAGGTACTCGTACTGGTGTGTACGTTGGAACTTGCTTTAGCGAATCAGAAAAGGCTATCATAGTGGACAAAATGTCAAATGATCAAAAGGATGGATTCACTGGGTAAGTGCTAGAAGTATAGAAGCTAGAAGCAGAACAAAAACACGTTAAATTTAAATTATAAATTGACATTCTTAAAAGTAACAGTATAACATATAACATAAAAAACTATTTTAACTTTAATTTGGAATTAAAAAAAATTTGAAGTCAAATTATTTACAAAACAAAATAACGTCATAAAATTAATAAACAACTTAATTGCTTGAGATAAAATGTAATAATAAAAGAGTAGAAAATAAAAGGTTATAATTTTTAATAATAGGTTATAATTTTTAATAATAGGTTTTAATTTCTTCTTTCATGAAAAATGTAAATTTTGATTAAAATATTTAACTGTTTTATGATAAAAAATAAGGATATCTTTTTTTTATAATTTTGAAATAAGCTTCTAAAATGTCATTTAAAAATCAAAATAAAAATGTCAAATAGATGTCATGAATTTTAGGTATTATTTAGATCTTTATTTGTATGTTTATCCAAAGATAGCAGATAATAAGTAAAAAAATTTTTTGGTCACTTTTTTTATTAATAATATCATTGTCTTGTGATATAGATGCCATTTCCAAAAAAAGTCTTTTTTTATTGTTAATTTGTACATCCAAAAACAGAAGATAAGATAAGAAGATAAGATGGTCATTAGTTATGGAATGTTTAGCCAATTCACATCTTTCAGGATGTAACCTGGTATCACTCTTATGTAATGATAAACGTTCTTTTAATCTTTGGCCAGTTTTACCTATGTATTTTTTATCGCAAATAGAACAAGGAATACAATTTACTACATTAGGTAAATCCAAAATTGGAGATGTACCTTTTACTTTACTGAAAATGTTTTTTATGGTAAAACATGTTCTACTCGTAATTTTTATATTATTTAAAAGAGTTTTCTTAAAAAACATTGCCGTTTACCCCAAAAATTCTGGTTTAATACCTATTAGTCGGCAAAGAACATAAATTTAATTATATATATATATATATATATATATATATATATATGATATATCCTTTGAACGGTGTCATATTCTATCCAAAAATGTTTTTTTTTTTTAAATTTATTGCAAAAATTAACATAAAAAATATAAAAATATCTGATTTGTTATATTTAATTATTTATAATGTAAAAAATGTGAATAGTATTAAAGAAGGTGGTCAAAATGCTCACCGCGAACGTCTTGGCAACATCCCAATTTAAAATAAAAATGTCTTCTAACGTTAATTAACATATCAGGAGTAATCGATCTAATCGCAAGCGTTTTTCGATCTAAATCATGTGCTTTAGTTTTCTAAACATTATTTCTGACACAGCCCAATAAAAAAGTCCAATGGGGTAAGATTAGGAGATCTTGCTGGCCAATCTATTAATCCTCGCCGTCCTACGCAGCGATTGGGAAATGTTAAGTTGAGGTAGTTGGTAATGTGGAGGTTTTCTAATTGGATGGTATCCTTATTCAACATTTCCATAATTTATTCACAAAAATTTGCTTCCTATCAAAATCGTCTTCCAGGAGTTCCTGAGTCGATATCGTCTGATAGGGATGTATTTTATTTTCTTTCAATATGTTTAGTATCAATGTATGGTCGACATTAAGTATTCCATATGCTTGTCTACTCGATGTATGGGGTTTTCCTCAAACTCAAGCATCACATCTATTTTGATACCATCTTTTTCCATCTGCTTTACACGTCCAAATTGTAATAAAATTATTACGTTGAGCGTCAATTTGTGATATTTATTACGTGATTTTTAATAAAACAACTATTAGTCTAAATTTGATCTTTAATGTTCATAAAAAAAATATATTTTTACCAACAAGATATATAGGTTTATCCACACAAATACGAAAAGATGTACATTCCACGGCTAGGGGTGGATTATATCATTTTCTCTGACAATGTTTTAATTCTTTTAGAAATTATTAAGGGCGTCACTGAAACCTTTGTATGTTTTTTATGATACTACTAAAGAAAGTGATTTTAAATTTAAAGATTTAGATAAATAAGTATCATAAGATGACAGAAAGATGCAGAAAAAACTGTCTATATAAAAAAAATACTGAAATTAAAATGTATCAAACTATTAAAGATAAATAGATTTCCTTGGTGCGTCTGAAAAAAATTAAATTTACAATAATTACTATGATAGGACAATGATTTTGATATTACGTTTAAGAAATAAAGAAAAAACGTAGAGACAGCTGTATAAGACTATAAATGCATTTATTTACGTTAGTCGACTTATCTTTTTTTACATCTGCGATCCAATGGTTGATCCAGGAGAGGGGCTGGTCCAGTGAAGGATTGGCCTGGTGAACAGTCCACCAATGTAGAACCAATCAGCGGTAATTCAGTGGTAACTCAGTAATGTCTTTGAAATGGGTAGTGTCTTTTAAATTTGTAGTATCTTTGGTTTTTTATATTCCAATGCTGTGAAAAATTGTCAGCATCAGCCACGTGTTCGTTTATTTTTTTCCGTGCAAAAAGTACAAAACAGCTTATTTCGAAATCTACATTTACCATTTGGATATATTACAGAAAATACAGTAGTAACAAAAGATACATTAATATAACAATTAGAATTCCAAAAATAAACTCAATTCACCATTTTTTTTTAAATTTACAATTATTTTTTAATTGCCCTCAAAATATACTTGAAATAATTATAAATGTGAAAATTCTCATCTGATTATAAAGTACTGTCGAGACTTATGGAAATTATATTTAAAATCTTTTACCAAAAATATAAACCAATGACAATAAGAGAATGAATCGTGGCATTGAAGGTATTGGACTATGCCACATTAAAGATCTTGTATAAAGTTTGAATTACTGACAGAAATCGTTTGTAATAATTAACATGTTAAGAACTCTATACAATAGATGGTGTTAGCGTTGGCCATATAATTAATTTAAATATACTACGTTTTTAGTTAACATATCATGTTACAAAATTTGCGAAATTGCTTCACTAATATACTAATTGTAACTTGAGACATAGACGGCAAATTTGTAAATTTTTCATGAAATAGGCGATCAACTTCCATTTGTGTTCGGGTATTATCTTCTGTGAAAATGTCATTTTATGCGTTTCTGTGAATCTTCCCATTTTTATGAATTGCAGTCACCAAAATTCAAACGACTATATAGTTTATTTATGTTTATTTGTAAAAAAGAACACTGTTATGGTTTTGGCTTACAGTCTTGCTATAAAGACTGAAACGGGAAATAAATTAGTATTGTAGCGAATTTCGGTAATAAGATGATATTGTTTTTTTTTAACTTAATGTTTGTAATAAATTTAAAAACAATAAAATATTTGGAATGAGAATAAAGAGGCCTTTCAAACGATATATCACATGTCCATACTTCTCATTTAAAAAATTGGGGGTGGTAACTGCTACTCAAAGAGGTTGAAGGTAGGAATCAAATTTTCACTTTAAAGAATGTCAATTTATAATTTAAATTTGACTTGTTTTGAGATTTTCTATAAATATGTACAGTAACCGAAATAATGAATTGATTCCATTGGATTTTGGTTCACAAAACTATATCATGCTGATCTTTACAGTAACTTAATATATTCCTGTTACAATTACGTCTTATTTATGTATAAAATGAAGACTCAATCAAAGTAAACAGTTTAATAATGGAGAACTTCCAAGATTTATTTTTTCATTAAGCCCGGTTGTAATTATAAATGATTAATTACAAGTTTTAGTCAATTTTTTAGGATCCTAAATAATTGATAAATACATACACATTCTGTGTCAATTTGTTTGTCAATTTTCAAATCATCAAAACTTGTTCTATTTCTCTTCAATTTTAATTGACGTGATATATTTATAGAACCGGTCCTATTTTCTATCAATTAATTGACAGATTAGAGCAAAAATATAGGGTAGTTTATACTTCAATGTTGTTTATTTTTGCAGAAATTGGTATAACTGATTCTGTAACATAACAACCTCTACTTTAGTTATTGTTATTTGAATAGAATTGAAAGTTATTTCGTTATTTGTTACTTGTGTGTATATAAACATAAGTGGTTCATTTTCATTAGTGATGATACGGAGTCTTAGACAAAGAAAAGAGTCCTAGGTATTCCAAATAGAATCTGGATCTTGTACTGCCAGTTCTTCATTGAGCATTTTAAGGGTACCCAAGCCTTTTTCACTCCTTCTATTTAACCAAGGCTTTCGTATTACTCTGCTCTTGTTTATAGCTTTTCTCTTTCTTGCAATATTAATTATCACTATATTTATAACAGCCGTTTAAAAGTTAAGGAGGCTCCCGCCTACTGTAGTGCGCATGATCACATCCTAAATAAATTATTAAAACTTTGAATATTGCATACATTTGATTTTATTATTTCAATGTTTATGGTCCTGAATTTAGGATCCTAAAAATTTACTAAAACTTGTAATGAATCATTGATAATTACAAACGGGCTTTAACTACTTTATTTTGTTGATCTGCTAGATGTCTTTTTATTTCAAATTATTCCAGGAAATCACAAATATTTAATATTTGAATGTCATTGGTGTGTATAAGTGAGTGTGGATGTTCAAGAACGTGTTTTGCATAGTTTAACTTATTTGGTTGTTATAATCTATTTGCTCTTAAGTGTTCATTGAATCTTATTTAAAAATTTCTTTGTGTTTGGTCTACATATACAGCATTACATTTTGGCCAATTAATTTTAGAGTTATTAAATTCCAATTTTAAAACCATGTTGTCCTGAACTTTGAATGTGGGGATTATTTATTAATATTTGTTTAATACTATCAGACCTGGATAAAAGAGAACTGGATAAGTGAGAAAGCTATATAAATGAGAGTAATAGCCGGGATTCGTTAATTAAAGCTTTCAAAACCTGTATCAGCGAGAAACAGTAACCTCTGTGAGAGAGTTGTTTTTCCTTCGTAGACCTCCGGACCTTCGACTTAAGGACCTACGACTGCTACTTATAATACCTTATATACCTTTATAAGAGGTAGTCTAGCTTTGTATATTTATATTATTTAGAAGGAACAAATAACAAAGCAAATTACAAATTTAACGTCTCCTACTTTATTACTCATTCTTAAACTTAATGGAACTTCCTATAATTATTTTGGTATTGTTTTCTCTTCAATATTGTAATTATTCTATTTTGTGGAACTAAATAACGATGCTGTGTCAGTTGCTATGACTTGTTATTGCTGCGTATCTCTATAAGAGAGAAATGCTACCCATGTACCTGGATTGGCGAGAAACTCGGGTTAGTGAGAAACCTCTTTAATTTAAGAGAGAATGATATTGTGCTCCCTTGAACTCTCTTATCCAGGTCTGACTGTGTATGAAATGCTGTTTTGAGAAAGGGGATTTTTATCATCCATTTTACTATTAGACGTTTCGATCTCTATTTGATTTTCATATGTCTACACTTTAATTGTTTCTCCAATAGTTTATACATTGCGCATATTAGATTTATTGGTCGGTACGAATCAGATTATGTTTGGATTTTGGCTTATTCGCAAAGATAAAATATACCTAGGCTGTAGACCCAAATAAAATTAAATATTAGAAGATACATTAAACAAGTGTCAAAAAAGTTGTTGCATTTAATATTATTTAATGGTGGTACCTTTTAAAAATTTTAAACATTATCTCTTGTCATAATCTCTAGTTCGTTTGTTGATAAATATTATTTTTCATTTTCTGTTAACAAACAAATCTTTTTTCAGATGTATCCGTTCATCGCTCGCTCATAGAATCAGTTATTTTCTTAAAGTTAAAGGACCATCGTTTGTAGCTGATACTGCTTGCAGCAGTTCACTTTATGCAGCGGAAAATGCTTTCAGGGATTTAAGATTGGGAGTGATAGACACTGCTATCGTATGTGGAAGCAATATGTGTTTTCACCCATTTGTGTCCCTACAATTTTCAAGGTAAATGTAGATAAAATTATTTTTCATATTAATCTAATTATTAAAACTTTTAGGTTAGGTGTCTTAAGTTTAGACGGTTCTTGTAAAGTATTCGATCAAGCAGGTGACGGTTACGCTAGATCCGAAGCGATATGTTCGATGGTTTTACAAAAAAGCAGTGTCGCAAAAAGAAACTATGGGCAACTCATCTATATTAAAACTAACTGTGATGGGTTTAAAGAAGCTGGTATTACTTATCCGTCTGGAGAAACGCAAAAGCAGCTGCTCACTGAATTCTACAACGAATCTGGTGTCAACCCTGCTGATCTTAGTTACTTAGAAGCTCACGGAACGGGTAACTGACCCTTTTCTTTATATTTAAATCAAACTCAAGGAAACTGCAAAATAATTCTTACTTTGGAATTTTGCTAGGTCATAATATTTGTTTTCTTCAGGTACTGTTGTTGGCGATCCAGAGGAATGTATGAGTATAGATGATGTTCTTGCGAAATGTAGGAAAGATCCATTACTTATCGGTTCAGTTAAATCAAATATTGGACATTCTGAACCTGCTTCTGGTTTATGTTCTATAACCAAAGTAAGTTTAGAACTAAACGTTTTTATACGATTCAAATATTAATGTAGTATTTTTTTTTTTATTAAGAAATAGTGTCTCGACTTCATGATGGTCATTGACACAGGTACATTTGATACACAGTAATGTAAATACAAATTACAACAGTAGAGATAATATAGTATAGATATTACAGAGTAATTGAAACTGTTTTTAAATCAACTTGTACAGTAAATACAATTGTAAATAAAATTCAATCCTTTATTATATTGTAAAAAACTGAAAATCCATACAAATTAAAGAAATAAAAAGAATAAAGCTTATAATCTTACAACTTAAAATTATGAATAAAAAAATTGCTTTTTTAAACTCAATGACAGCCGTTTCGCCAGAATTAGCATCGTAAGATTGACATATTGAAGTTACATTTTGTTTGTTTGTAGCTAGGTACCTGATGTTTATTCGGTAGTTATAAGGCTAGACCAAGTATGGAAGTAATAAGACATAACAATATCAAATTTAATTATGATTCAGAGCTATTCAGATAGGAAAACTGTAAATGTTTTGTCAAAAACTGTTCTTCGCATAAAATCTGAAATAAACTTGAATAAAAAATACATAGGTTATGTGTAAAAAAGTTTTATTCACATCTAATTGAACACACCAGTAAAAATATATTAATTTACTCTTATAATTTTATTTAATAAGGAAAAGATACGTTAAAATATCACATTAAATGAAGGGGATTAAGAAAATATTGTGGTTTCATTCATACGATAGTATTTCTACAAAATATAAAACAACTTGTGAAACGAATTTTTATCAGCGAATACATAAAAATTGGTCATGTAAAAAAAATATCGTATTTCAAACTGGGTGCTAATATTTAAACATAAACATAATAATTACTTAGTTACTTTATAGTATTTAAAAATTCTTTACAACGTACATATTTTTATTTCATTTTAAAAAGGAAATGTAATTGATGGAATTTCTTTGGAGAGGTGATTTTTCATGAGTATTTATTCAGATTGGGTGTTTTCCTTAGAAATTGGTGCGCTGTGCTATCTGGCCAGTCTGTACATGCATACTAAGTATCTTCTAGGCATGTTCATTACTGAAATACTGGCGTGGATATAATTGGAAGAAGATCCAGAGCAATTCATATCCTTAGATTTCTCCATTTACAACCTATTATCATTTTAAATATACCTTGAGATCCGAGGGAAGGTTAATGGATTCAATTATTAGGTTGGCTTTTTTGTTATGAGATAATTCACACGAAATCGAATTCATATCCAATTAATCAAACGTTCCAACTTCCCCTTAAAGTCTAAACATCAAATGTATGAAATATTACTAAAAACTCTGTATATAGGACTTCAAAGAACTCGTAATTGACAATCTATTATTTAAACATAACAGAAGCTATACATATGAAAACGATAATAGAGAAGTTAAATGCTATAGGATTGCGAAATCCAAAAAAGTGATGGGGCAGGGTAAAATACCATAATTTTAAAATTATTGGGAGCTAACAGGAATAAACAACGGTATTCACATTTAATACAATACAGTACCATGGTTCTTTGCCTTCACTTAAAATTTTTATGCGCTTAATCCATGAAAGAATATAGAAAAAATAAAGTGTGACACAGTTAGGCTTAAAAAATGATCTGATTACCGGTACAACGAAGCAGGGAGGTTAATTAAAACGTTTTTTTTTTCTGGTTTTAAAAATAAACATTTAAAGGGTCCTTAAATCAAGGTTTATACAGAGGATATAATGTTATTGCTGCAAGAACTCATGTCATATCTAGGAGGAAAAATCACTAACAGCAGATTCATTTTATAAAAATACGTTGTGGAATCACTAACGACAAATACGAATTTTTCCGGATAGAGGAAATGTTATGTGGTCATGATATAAATCTTTAATTATTTCTATCTGGTTCTTTTCCTTAAGAAGGGATTAGTGGCTATGATACTCCCTAGTTGCACTTATAACATTGCTCCACTCCTCTCTATTTTAAGTCATATTTACAGTTTCATGTTGGCCTTGGCAGACTAGGTCTTTAGTTTGGTCAACCTATCTCTTGAGCGACCTTCCGCGCGGGCGCTTTCCCTCTACTTTTCCTTCGACTAAGTAGTCTTAGCGAGTTTGTCCTTTTTTTGACATACTTCGTTGAATATTTTGATCTTGATGAACAGAATCATTTGTACGGTGGACCCTCCAGGTTATTCGTAGTATATAAATCTTAGTACAAGAATTCTAAAATGTAACATTAATCATCCAAGTTGACAAAAGGTATGCCGAGAAAGATTAATCTTTGAAATATAGTGCAACCGAAGAATGTTATGAATAACCTGGTTGAGAAGAGTATGGAATAAGGTTTTCTTAAATAAAATAAAATAATTCACAGAGTAAAGGAAATCGAAGAACATCTTGTATGAGATACAGTGGTCTGGCCAAACTTCGGAATCTAGATCATCGTAGCCAACAAGTTCGCTAGCATTCTATAAACTAATATAGCACAACAATAAATACTGCAAATACTGAGTATTTGCAGAAACTGGAGTAGAATAGACCAGCAGAAGTTGTAGTCACAGCCATGCTATTTATGAAAGATATCAGACAGATTTTATCTCTTGTTCGTTGGTTTTATATAGTGTTATTTATTTTTATACTAAGTAGTAATTGAAGGGTTTCTATGATATAATGTTTTACTTTCTTGTAGTGCATAATAGGATTAGAAAATGGTTATATTCCTCCAAATATTCACTTTAATAAAGCAAGAGATACAATTACAGGAATCCAAGAAGGACGAATGGAAGTAGTTACGGAAAAAATACCGTTTAAGGATAATCGACGCCTGATTGGTAAACGATCATATACGATATTATTACTTGAAAGTGCTAAACTTACTTTTAGGTATCAACAGTTTTGGTTTCGGTGGAGGCAACTGTCATCTTTTAATTAAAGGGAACGATAAAGAAAAAGTAAATAAGGGTATTCCAAATGACGATATACCGCGTGTAGTTTGCATCAGCGGAAGAACCGAAGAGGCCATTCAAATACTTTTTGACGAATTGAAAAATAACACTTTGGATGCTGAGTATATTAGATTGCTGCATGATTTGTTCAGGTAATGACTTTTTTTATGATGACATAATTTACTTCTATTGAACAGGTCTTAAAATTGCAAAATACATATTTGCATATTTATGAATTATTAACCTATATTAAAACTAGCTGACCCGACAGACGTTGGGTTTCTTGAATATCAATAGTGGATTTAAATTGGTATAATTTATCAAAAAAGAGTGATTATTATTCTAATGTTTTATGATATAAAATATTCTTTTTTTTTGCACGTATATAGTTTTGTTGGTATTCCGATACGGGTACAGAATATATATAACTGTCAATGAGAAAAACATGAATTTTCAAGATTTTTTTTTTTAAATACTATACCTACCCTCTAAATATATTTTTGTTAAATAGTATACGTTCGCCATCTGGCAGCTTTTTGATATACTCTCGTATTGCATTTTTGTTGAGTAATGTCCTTTTGCCATCCGCCAACCTTTTGATATACCCTCGTATCATATTTTTGTTAAAAAGTATCCTTTCGCATTCCACCACCTTTTTGATGTACCCTCATATGTGTACAAATTTTTAGCAAGAAAGAAAGCATCTATAAACTTTGATGATATTTGTTGTACGCATTCTGTCAATTCTATGTCAAAATATTACATTAAAATGTATTCTTAAATAACTATTCTTAGATTTTCTAATTTCTCATACAATTTTTTGAATTTTTTTCTTTTATAAGAACCATCTGACAATAACAAACAAAACAAAACAAAAATAGTGAATTCGGTCCAGCCGTTCAGGCGCGATGTCGTTACAAAAAATAGGGATTTATTTTTATATATAGCGAACACCTGGCGGGGATAATAGATCGATTGATAGTTGATCAGTAGTCGACCGGCGAGGGCGGGAGATCACATTGAATTTTAAAAAGATCATAATTAAAGGAAATTGGAATTATAAGCTCTGAACACACTCCAATTAATATTTCATTGCCATCCTACAACCATATTGCAGATTTATGGATAAAATAAAAAAAAATAAAAACCGAATGGATAAAAGGGGTTACTTGAGAGTAATATTTTATTTAACAAATAAATAACAAATAAAATTAGGGGTTCATCCTAAAGGTGCAAAAAGTTACGGTTGTATGTATTGTAAAAAGATCAAAAAAAATATAAAAAAAATAGAGGTGGACTACCCTTAACATTTAGATAGACGAAAAATAGATGTTGTCCGATTCTCCATCCTAGCCGATATGCACGCTAAGATTTACAAAAATCACGTGTCTCGTGACACAAAAATTTTATATATTTAATTAAAATTAAACTTCATCTTGTTTACAAGTAGCAAAAGTTACAAAATAATGTATAAAACTGTATCGTTATTATAGCCGAAACTTAGCATTGCGAACAACAAATTTTGTAAATCAGTTTGTCGTCTGTTTTTGATCTTAGTAAAAAATCAAAACATTTCTATCTTATTTCTCAGCGCTATTAAGCCCCGAATGTTAATGCTAATGAAAAACTTCATACTTCTAACTAAGCTTTCTTACTTTTATCGATTGATTTTATATAGATATCATGTTCTTTCTCCAGATGTAAGGTGCACTCCTCGTTGATGTCTGTAGTTTTATTGATTGGGGCTCCTTTAGTTTTTACTTCTTTCAATGGGAGTAATCTCATGTACAAGGCTAGGGAATTTAGAAGGGAACGCCGTTTCATGCTTCAGAATTTAAAAATGTAAAAACGGCAAAGTTAGTATAATAGTATTTTAGTGGTAACTTAAATTATATCATCATAAAGTAAAATAATAAGCAAGCAAGGACTTTTATAGGTTGTGATATTTGTAATATTCGCTTTGTCATTAGGAGCCATCCGAGAAAGTTGCTACCACTTTCGACGCACTTTAACATTCTTTGGAACACTTACAAATATTTTTTCCTAATTTTTTATCGACATATTTTTATATTTTGGAACTTCACATCATTTGTTACCCATCTCGTTACTTTCGTTTCTATTTTGGAACAAATGTATGTGGGTGATATGTACCACAGATCAGAATGCAAGATGATAACTATTATTGAATTTATTTTTAATTTGATATTTTTTTAGTAAATATGCACCAAAATTGAGAAAAATATATAGTGGGTTCTTTGAACTCTACATAACATACAAAAGGTTTTTAAAACCTGTCAAATAGCTTATTCATCAAGCTACCTGGTCTTCTGGATTCTTAAATTGCAGTAGCTCTTGCTGTATAGTTCTAAACTAACATATCAGGAAACTTTTCAATCTAGTACTGGTAAAACTGGACTATACCAAAAGTTCTTTCTTCTTAACGTAGTAATTTTTAGTGGCTTCTCCAATTCCCACTTTACTATCTTCGATATCTAGAATAAACTCTTCAGGTGACGGCAAACCGAAGAATTAGTGCTCTATTCAAAAGCTGCTTAAGCTTAAACTTAAGATCCAAGCTCTGGTTCCCGAGAGGGAGCAGAATAAAACCTAAAATACAGAAATCCAGTAATTGTGTAACATTAAAACATCCATTATATCAGTAATATTAGAAGAATTTAGCCTTATATCCAAAAAAATCACAATCTTCTTGTACCAAAATCAATATTACTGAGCACCACCTGAGGTATTTTATATAAAATATGTTGATTCTGTGGTAAATATTTTAATACAAACTTTATCTACATCAGTTATTTAATCCAATTTGGTTTTGGTTCTTACTTTAGAAAATATTTCCAAGGCCTGTTTTAGTATGTAAATTGTTGAATCTGCATTCGCTATTAATCAAGTTGTCGACAAAGTCAATAGTCTAAACAAAGGGAAAGCTGTGAGTAAAATTATATACGCTACTTTAGCCTTTTCAAAAGAATTCATTGTTAGTTTTAAAACTAAAACTTATAAATATTTGATAAATAAATATTTTTTTATTAAAAGTATATATTAAAACATCATAACATATAAATTAGGTTTAGATTGGGAGTAGTTTTCTATAAAAATCATATTTGCTAAGGTAACTGTGTCTAGTCTATAGCAACGAAACACCTAAAGAAGCAAATAAATACCGCAAGAAAGCAATATCTAAAACTAGAATTGAGGAGGAAGTGGAAAGAATTGGGGACTTTATGGGAAACCAGCATGGGTTTGTGAAGAGGAAGTATTTCTGCACGGGGCTCTGCTCTATTCAAAAGTTGCTTAAGCTTAAACTTAAGATCCAAGCTCTGGTTCCCGAGAGGGAGCAGAATAAAACCTAAAATATAGAAATCCAGTAATTGTGTAAAATTAAAACATCCATTATATCAGTAATATTAGAAGAATTTAGCCTTATATCCAAAAAAATCACAATCTTCTTGTACCAAAATCAATATTACTGAGCACCACCTGAGGTATTTTATATAAAATATGTTGATTTTGTGGTAAATATTTTAATACAAACTTTATCTACATCAGTTATTTAATCCAATTTGGTTTTGGTTCTTACTTTAGAAAATATTTCCAAGGCCTGTTTTAGTATGTAATATTCAATTTGTCCACTGCAGTTTTGTGTTGACCTCGGAGTTGCGAAGAGACACACAAATTAACAATTTTATAAATCAAGCCTATTTAGCCCGTTGTCGCAGTCCAGAGTTTTAGTGGTATTTTTGAAAAACTTGCAGGATAATTGAGGCGTTAAGAGCCAAAGTGGCTCAAGCCCAAAATATATATTGTGGAGAAACAGCAAAATAAAATTATGAAAAATTTTGAAAATGAATCACGTTATTATGAGAAGCGATTTTAACAGTTTGTTAATTTAATCGAATTCAGGCAAATTCAGGATATTTTTGATATGTTTTAAACCGTTTTTTTTTGAAAAGTGATATTTTGAATGTGGCTTGGGCCACTTTTGCATAACCTCTTTTTTACTGACTTCGGAATAAAAAGAGATTTTTAAGCAAATAATTTATTTTTAGGTAAATGACTAAACATTTTTAAACAGAACTGACTTAAAGTGTTTTTACTCATTTTCTTCCACACTGTGATCTTTAAAAACATCCGGGTCTTCTGCCACACGTGTTTTGTGGACCAGTTGACGATAAAATTCATGGTTTACTTGTGGAATATAGTCAAGCAGAGATAACAAATTTTGGTATTTTATTTCTTGTATGGGTTTAGGTCCGTTAAACAAAGGAAGTAGCCATTTCTTGGAAAGTTTGCTTGCTCGTTTTTTCACATTAATTTCGTTAAATACAACATTTTCGTTATTGGAGTATTTATATTGGATTATTCCAATTTCTATATCATACCGGCGCCACTGTATACGTAGCCACTGTAGTTTTTCATCTGATTCATTTCTTTGCGATTTGTCAATGCTTTTTCTAGTTCCTTTGTTGAGAAAAAGTCACTAGATTGCATAACTACTACTCTGGACGGTTGTTTTTTCTTATCATGAACCACTTGCATCCAATCCCTGGGAACATAAATATTTTTATAGTGTTTTTTGTTTTTCCAATTAGTCCAAAGTCTTGATCGTCTGGAAGGTAAGAGTGCCCAGATACTAAAAATTGATACTAAAAATGTATGGTCAATTGTGTCAGCTTTGTAAGTACACAGGGCAGCCATTTTAAAATGTCCATTCTGACCACCGCAGGAATCACCCTTCCCCAAATGTTAATGTATTCTTCACCAGCAGCACTCTTTCTGTTTTTAACATTTCTCTTCCACTGTCCCTCATTTTTTTTTCTTTGTTCCCGGAATCACTGGCTCGCTGGAAGTGCCCTCTATGTCTGCAATATAAACAAAATATCAATCAAAATAAAGAGCTAGGAAAAGTAAACTAACCAGAGAGATCACTAGCTTTACTACAGTTATCAGAATGTACAAACTCAGAACTTGAGTCCAAGAAAGGTTCTTCCATATCTGTAATAAAAAAATCAAGTGCAAAAGTGGCCCAAACCCAGAGCACAGAAACTCAGTATATAACATACCCTCAACATATATCTGATGAGAACACTATTAATACTTTAAAAAGGTTTAGTTACCAGAACTACTAGCTATCGTTGACTTCTTTGTGGGCAATGTTTGCTCTTAACTCAAATTTTTAAAGAATAATAAAAAACTCTTCGATTTAATGTAACTTCCAAGTAAAAAGTAAGGGTGGGTACAATAAATTTAATCAAATTTAATAAAATTGTGGCTTGGGCTACTTTTGCTCTAAACGCCTCAATTATTAACTCTCATCACTGCTGATATAATTTTAATTATAATTTTAAAATACCCACATTATTTTATGATGCTTAAAATATCCGCATTTTTGTTTTAGGAGAAACATTCCCAATCATCTTCACAGAGGATATTCAATACTGTCGAAATCCGGAGAAATAAGCAGATTCCACAAAAGATGTGGCACTGTTAAGACTCCATTGTACTTTGTGTTCGGCGATTTTAATGAATGGCAAGAGCTTGGACGTAAATTACTTCTGCTACCTAATTTTGTTAAATCCATAGAAAAGTAAGATTGTTAATGAAACCATGATAACATCATAATTTTTTTAAATTCAATTTATGTTTGTAGATCAAACAAGTTGTTACTTCCGAAAGGCATTGACGTTCAAAAGGTATTTTTTAATGACGGGGTAAACAAGTCAACGAATCAAGTTTTGGGTAGTATTTTGGTACAAATCGGACTGATAGATCTTCTTAAAGAATTGGAAATCAAACCGACCAACTATTTCGGACATTCCTACGGAGAACTGCTTACAGCGTACTTTGATGGCACTATAACATTTAAACAAATTGTTGAATCTGCATTCGCTATTAATCAAGTTGTCGACAAAGTCAATAGTCTAAACAAAGGGAAAGCTGTGAGTAAAATTATATACGCTACTTTAGCCTTTTCAAAAGAATTCATTGCTAGTTTTAAAACTAAAACTTATAAATATTTGATAAATAAATATTTTTTTATTAAAAGTATATATTAAAACATCATAACATATAAATTAGGTTTAGATTGGGAGTAGTTTTCTATAAAAATCATATTTGCTAAGGTAACTGTGTCTAGTCTATAGCAACGAAACACCTAAAGAAGCAAATAAATACCGCAAGAAAGCAATATCTAAAACTAGAATTGAGGAGGAAGTGGAAAGAATTGGGGACTTTATGGGAAACCAGCATGGGTTTGTGAAGAGGAAGTATTTCTGCACGGGGCAGTGATGAGATTGGTGAAAAACGCTAGGGAGGGCTCTTGGAGAAATAAAAAACTGGCCTTACTTGTATTCTTCGACGTCGGGAATGCGTTCAATGGGGCCAGCAAAATGGCAGTGTTGGGCGCCTTGGCTAGGCTTGGAATGGGGAAGGGGCTAATTAACTAAAGGATTATCTGACGGGGGGGGTTTTGGTTGACTCGAAAGGGTGGAGACATAGGACGGAGATAGGAGTGCCTCACGGATCGGTATTGGGACCGACACTCTGGAAATGCGTGTTTAATGAGGTTTTTGGGATAAAATGTAAAGATGGGTGCGAATGACGTGTGTCTGGTATGTACAGCAAAGGGAGAGGCAGAGGTAGAAAAAAGGCGGAGAAAATATATATAGAAGGATTGTGGTAAAGAGCAATGCGGATTGGAAGTGACCGAAGATAACACAGTGGGATTACTGGTAAAGGGACGCACCAAGGCGAGGGAGTTGGAGGTGAAGTAAAAGAAAATTCACATGGAGGAATTGGTGAAATACCTGTGTGGTTGGATAACCAGCTATCGTTAAAAAACCATATGTTGAAGGCAGCGCAGAAGGCGAAAATTCGGGCGGCATGGCTGGGAAGATTGATTTGTAATTTGAAAGGACTGGGAGAATGGAAGAGGAGAGTTATTGGTATAACGATTGAGCAGAGTATGCTGTACGGGGAAGAAGTGTGGGGTGAAAGAGCGGGAGTACATGCAAGTATTAAACCACTAGTGAAGGTTCAGAGTGGAATGTTGCTGAAGGTGGTGCAAGAGTACAGGACAGTGGGAGGCTAGACCCGGGAGGCTAGACCCGGGAGACTACAGTGAAAGGGCACGATGTGTAAGCAATATGGTTATAAACCAGCGTGTTTAATACGTTGAATGACCTCAAACTAACAAAAAATCTTAGCTCCTGTCCACTCAGCAGCTCTAATGAATTTATATAATTGTCTTAAACCGGAACCAGAATTGTCATATTTGAAAAGAAAGTTAACAAGTAAAAAAATTTATAATAAGAGCCTGAGTTTAGACTTAAGTTTACGCACAGATATAATAAGTTCGAGTAAGCTCGAGCCTTACAAGAGTGAAAATAGTTACCAAGCTAAACTCATTTATTGTTTTGACACTTATCTGTGGTTATAAAGTTTTCATTTCTATGCTCAGACCACTTAATGTTCCATATCCAAGTTTTTAAATATTAGCAATTATCACAGTAGGGATCATAGTAGGCAATCACAATTTTTTTTTAATTATTATTTTGTTAATTATTTATAATAATTTCAAAACATTTTGCCAATAAAAAGTACACTCGCATTAGATATTGATAGTGACAATCTCGCTGAAATTTGTGAAGCTCTAAATATAACGACTTTAAATTTATTACCAGAAAAATCCAAGAATATGTGTTTAAATCAATATGATCTTTTTATAGAATGGTACAATATACATTCGATTTTAAGTTAGTAAATACTTTTTAATTATGTTAATCCTAACTTATCTATCACTACCCAAGAGTCTGTTTTTATTAGATCAATAAATATTTAAAACTTATCTTGCATTTATAATTCTCTTTTCAGGAACAAGAACTAAATAATAATGTAACAGTGGTGGGTTTTATTAGCTTCTTTGAGAATTATTTAATTTTTTGTTTCTTAAGTTATTTTAATTTATATAATTGGTGTTTTTAACCCTTTCGTAATGTTTAATTTTAGGTTAATGGTGAGGTGGATGTTGCACTTGATACTATTCTAGATAATTTCAGATCAAGTATTAAATCAGTACACTTTTTATCAACAAGTAAGTACATATCTAAACTGAAACTTATTTTCACGGGGAAAATCATAGCAGAATAAGAATTTCAATATTTCAAAAGTTTCTGAGACTCAATATACACTTTACTGCCTACGACTCTGATTGACGGAAACATAGGTATTTTTAAATGTTTGTCTATATTGATTTTAAGTGTGCTTCTGTTTTCCTTATTTTCGCTGTACATAACAAATCATCGTTAATTTCTAAATCCATCTTTTTCAGGATAAACAGACAGTAATTATTAGAATTAAGCACTAACTAAATTTGGAAACGTCAAACGATCAGAACAACCTTGTTCCCCTTAATATCAAAATTGAATTGGTCCTTTTTGGCCAACCAAATTGTACAGAAGCATAAAGTTACTTTGTAAAGGCTAATCCCTATGCACCGAGAATTGTGAAAATTATCCAATTGGATGTAACATTTAATGTTTAATGGTGGAAAATATTCGTACGAATAATTTAAGAAATTTGCAGCATCCCAAAATACTGAAATAACTTTAAGATTTTGATAATTTCGTAATTCTTGTCAATATTGATTATATTTGTTTTAACTTAAACGTGACTATTAACCTCAAAATTAGTCATTATTTATAAATATGCTTAAAATAATTAAATAGTTTAATTTTTTAAAGTCTTTTTAATAATGTGTAGAAGAAATTATTCAATTTGAGTTCGAAGATACGTTGATATCGGTTTTAAACACCGTGTTTCGTTATGAAAGGCGAAACAATTTCTAAGAGTTTATTAAATTGTTTTGCAGACGCCCTAAAATAATTAAAATGCTTTTCCTTGGGCCCAAGTTACATTTCTTGAATTAAATTGTGGTAATCTCCTTGTTTACGTTTTTAAATATATTTCTTACCCACATTTTACGTTGTGGCCGTCGCTTTTGTCGGATACAATATAAAACTATCCACAATTATTTTCTTAACAAATTATTATAATAATTATTACCGTGTTCGGATTCATGGAAAAGATCCATTTTTAATATTTAAATATGTCACATGTATGTCATTAATTAACGTCATTTTATAAAAACCATAAACGACTTCACCAACGGAATTGCGATTTTCGGATGTATGGGGACGTTACAATTTTCAGTACGAATATTTTTTGCGAATAGTAATCCGGATTTCGCAATTCGTATGCGTGGGAATTAATCTTAATTGTGATCGTACGAATATTTACCGATCTTTTACATAGAGATATTACAGCTCTCCTGCTAAATAACGATCTTTGTTTATAGATACTATTAGTTTGGCAAACTCAGTTAAATAATTAATATATAATGTAATAGGAGTAGATAAAGTAATTTTTTTTATTCGATTTATTTTAAATGAAAATTTAAAACAATAAATGTTAATAGTTCCCAATATCTCTAATAGTAATTGATTGAAAAAAATAAGAAACAAAGGCAGAGGCATAAAATTAAAAATGACACTATTTAAATTTCAGAGCAACAACTGTTGACCAGCTTATCCAATATCCTTGAGACCCCACAAACAGCAAAATCCGGCAAAGATGGTGATAAATTTGGATCAGCAGATTATTTCGTTAATGCTTTATTACAAAAGTCCTTCGATAAATTCGACTACGTACAAAAAGATTCCATATTATTTACATTTGGCGTTACTCCAAGTCTTAATGTCAACGAAATAAGAGTCATTTCACTGAATCCAATCAAAGATGCCCATCCATTAGAAGGATTTTTAAACGCCATAGGAACGTAAGCATTTTTCGGACGTTAATAGTAGTGGATATAAAATTGAGTATAAACAGCGATTTTGATTTAAAAAAAAAAACATATGGTCCAGTCGAGAAATGAGTTTCTTGTGAAGAGAGTTAGAATAAATTTAAAAATCTGGGGTTTGGTCTATCTGATTCAGAATTAAATTCTACGAATGCGAATTTTTGAATTTTCCTGCCTTTAAAAATTTCAATTGTTATTATCAAAAAATGAAAAGACAAAAAGATGGTCTTCATTTTTTGGCAATAACTGTGAAAATAGCGCAAATATTAAAAAAGATCCTTAAAGAAGACGTAAGAAAATAATTTTTTTAAATTATTTAGTATAAATTAAAAAATCTGAATAAGTCTAAAGGAATATAATTGATTTTTAATTAAGAATAATAAAAAACTCTTCGTTTCAACGTAACTTTCGCTAAGAAGCATCGTCAGATTGACATTTAAGTTACATTTAGTTTGTTTGTAGCTAGGTACCTGATGTTTAGGTAGTATTAAGGTTAGACCAAGTAAAACACAAATATATTAAGTTATTGTAAAGATCAACATGATATAGTTTTACAGTTATACTGATCTTAGAGGGAATTACATCCAGGATAATCCCTTAGGGCTATTAACATCTAGGACTTAATATTGTTATGTCTTATTACTTCCATACTTGGTCTAGCCTTAATACTACCTAAACATCAGGTACCTAGCTACAAACAAACAAAATGTAACTTAAATGTCAATCTGACGATGCTTCTTAGCGAAACGGCCGTGTGATTTAAAAAAAAAATCAAATAAACGTTGAAACGAAGAGTTTTTTTATTATTCTTAATAAGATGGACTTCCAAAGTCCAAAGTTATTTAATTGTTAAAAAACTAATTGTTTACTTACAAGCGAAAGTAAAATCTGTTATTTTTTTAATTCAGCAAAAACAAAAATGAAAAATCCGGAATTTATGTTAACCTATAAAAATCATTATAAACAATTAATTAAAGCTTTCGTAAATTCTTACTGCGGAATCTTGTTAACTGCGTAAATAAAAATAGGCTACCAAAGAAAAAAATGTATACCTTGTCCAGTATAAATATAGGTGCACGTCACAGCTATCAGAACGGGACTATGTTGCCAAGCATTTAAAATAGTATTAGGATCTAGTAAATGTCAAACTAAGTTTCTCTAATATTCTTCTATTTATCTGACTACATTATTACGATAGATTAGAACGCGGCAACAGAGCGCAATTTTGCCAACATATAAAATATTTAGGAGCCCTCGAGTAATAGAGCTACAACTCCGATGATCAAGACATTTTTTGTGAAATTTTCTTCTCTTTAAGGATCTTTTTTTAATATTGGCGCTATCTTTAATAGGTTCGTAATTATTAAAAAAAAACTGATACCATCTATTGTCTCTATTTTTTTGTTAATAACAATTTAAATTTTTAAAGGCAGACAAATCCAAAAATTCCCTATTTTTAGAATTTAATTTCGAATCCGATAAATCAAACCCCTTATTTTTATATTTTTAAATTTATTCTCTTTTTTTTTCTTTTTCAGAACAGGACACTAACTTCTCTATTAGACTAATTACAAATACCTTAAACTAATCTCCGTCTATTCATTATTTAACTTTTAGTCTATACACCCAGGGTATTATTTGACCCCGTATTGTGAACCACTGTCAACACTTATCCTTCTTACTGATCTCAAATAATCACATATTATACAGTCCTATGGACTTCATGAAGTCTACTAATGTGTTCCAGGAATGGTAGATCCCATATGTAGTTTAAATGTAGTCAAGATATTTAGAATCTTCCTCGTCTTCACAAAATCTTCTTTATTTGATTGTTTAAGTTTCAGTTTCCTACAGAGTTCTAGGAGGTGTTACGAATCCTATGAAAATTCTTAAACAAATTTTACCTAGACCTAGCAGAGCTATAGGCCTTTGGGGGTTGCTTTATCCCTGAAAAATCTAAAAAAGTTTCAATAATTGGTTTCATTATTGGCTAGCATACATTTGTGTCCTAGCACCCATAACAAACTGATGTACCTTATTAGACCTGGTTCAGTAGAGTACATAATTTGATTGCATGTATTTTGGGGATCTCGAATGTTTGGTGTAAGATCTATTAACTTTTGTCTCACTGTCTTGATCGGATATGGTCGCCTATTGAGGTTTAAGCTGATTGCGTGTCAAGCATTGCTCAGAGCATCAACCCAGGTATTTTCAAATGCGCCAGATATGTTTACAAATATACAGAAAGTTGTTTCTTTATTATTAAGGAATTTTAAAATAATATCTGTAAGTTTCTTTCTACCCGATCTATATGCATGTTGTTACTAATGTGAGAGTGTCATCTCCGAAATATTCTACTGAGATTGAAAATATTTCGGATCTAGCATGTCCTTCTTTTGATATAATGTTATGTTTGCCCCTTTCTACGTTCTAGGATTGTGTCATATCACAATATATGTTAGTACTTTGCAGCAAGGCACACACGGGGACTTGAAAAGTAGTAAGGTTACAGCTCATGGTTTATTTCTCCTTGGGTCAAAACTTATTAAATCCTGGTGGACATTGTAGTGACAGTCATTTCTTCACAAAAAGTTCTAACATGCAACCTTTTGGCTTATTATTTTAGTAAACTTTCATTAGAGAATTTAAAGAGCTGTTATTTATCATGTTTACAGCTTATATTTAAATGGTTACAATCCACAATTGGCAAAACTGTATCCGGAAATCCAGTTTCCCGTCAGTAGAGGTACTAGAATGATATCACCGTTTATTGGATGGAAACATAATCGTTCATGGTTTGCACCATTATATAATATAGAAGAAATGAATTCAGCTCTACAAGGAGCTAGGCTTCTTAAAGTTCAACTTTCAGATCACCAATGGTCCTTCATCCAGGGTCATACCATAGACGGTAAGTCAAAACTATTTAAATTTTATTTTGGTTTCTCAGTTTTTACTGTTTAAATTAATAGTATTAAAAAACCTTGCTTTTATGAAATCCAAACTAAAAAATAAAGTTTAAATTTAAATGGTTAGACTATTCTTTATTTTAGTTTATTTTTTCTCACTTTTTAAATTTAATTATTTAATGAAATTTATTTTCTTTATTTTTATCCTACATCTGTTTTAATTAAGTATCACATTTACCACTGCTCCTTCCAGCCTTTAAATTATTCTATACTATACAGCTATTTCATTCGAAGAAGGAAGGAAGAGCCAAAGGAAACAAATTGCTAATTCTGAAGGTCCTGGTAAAGATGGTTGGGCAAAATATTAAAACTATTGTATTGTCATCGGTCCTTTTATAAGTATGCAAAGTTTCAAATTGATCTAAGGTTTTAATTAAAATGTTGAATCTGAAACCGTTGGCGAAACTAATACCGAAACCGTTTACCTTCGGTTTACCGTCAGTCTCTGAAGATAAACTCAGTTTACCTTCGGTCTCTGAAGGTAAACTTAGTTTACCTTAGGTTTCTAAACCTTGTCTCTGAAGAACATAGCTTGGTTATCGAATCTCGCGTCAGGTGGTTAAAAAGTGTGTATTGTAGTGGTAGTGCAAACGGTTTTGGTATCCAAGATTTTAATATTGGTTTCCAGTATAATAATTATTAGGTTAAATACTACTTTCTTTGTGAGTCCCCTTTCGGTTATGTGGCTTAGTGTCTGTAATTTACTAGAATGTTCTATGGTTTTCGGGAGCATTATATGACGAAAAAATAATATATAAGCGGGAATATCTCTTGACGATATACTTGGTGGAAAAAGCCAAGTTTTAAATTGTACCGCTGTTAATGTGAATAAACTATTAAAAATTAGACCTAGTGTGTTAAAATATTAACATTTCACAATGAACTCCTCGTGGAAATATCCACTAAGGGTAACTGGTTAAACATTCGAATAGCTTGGAAGAATGGAAATTTGAAGTAGTACACTGATGGCTTCAAGAACAGGTAAGGTAGGATGTGGAATCTATGGAGAAAACCCTAAAAAGGAAATAAGCTCTAATATGAGAAATTTCACCGAATGGGACATATTCCCAACTAAAAGAGATTTAAAATAGAAAAAAAAATTGAAATTTCAGGTTTTTCTTCAATTTTAAAACCTTTTGAAAAATTAAATTCAGAAAAAATATTAGATCTTTTTTGTAGAGCATTAAATGTTATTTGAAAATCAGTCTTCGTCTCTTGTATATATACATTGATTCGTTAGTCACAAAATTACAAATTAAAAAAGATAAATAGTAAAAATATATAAAATTATAAAGCTTACCCAATTAAGATGTTTTTGTAGGGAATTTTATTTTATAAAAAAATAAGCGAGAAAAAATTTTTGACTTCAATGTTTCAACAGTTCTGACGTAAAACATTTATTTATGACTAAAAGTCAAAAATATTCTTGATAGACCTTTTAAAGTTAATATTAAGGGATCAAAGTTTCACGAATTTTTTTTTGTCAAACTGAATGATATTTTTAATATATTTAAAAAAAAAAGAGTCATTTTTTTGCCCCAGTCTTGTGCAGATTATAAAAATAGGAGGAATAAACGCCCCTTTATATTCTGATAAATTGCTCATCGCTAGTGCGAACACATTATCAGCTTTTGTTCCCAGATGAGGTTAAAGCACTCATGGCCAAGACAATTCTAAAATTTCTTACAGAATGAAGCAGCTGTAGTTCGTAAAATTTTAGATTAGTTTATATCTGGTATTACCATTATCTACATTTTACCATCTTTCTACAGGAAATTCTTCAGGAAACTGCTATTTTAAATTCAGTTTCCGTTAATAACAAAATTACTACTTTTTTTATTTCTTGTATTACTACTTTTTTCTACTCGTGTTTTAGGAAGAACCCTATTTCCCGCTACTGGTTACCTATATATAGCATGGGAAACTTTAGCAATTATAGAAGATATGCCGATGAAAGTCAAGCACATTGTTTTTGAAGACGTTAAATTTTTGCGTGCTACAACACTTCCCAAAAAAGGTCACGTTAATTTTTTTATAAGCATCAATAAAATTTCTGGTAGATTTGAAATACTCGAAGGTGGTTCTCTGGTGGTAACGGGAAAAATTTTTTCCAAAGAACCTCAAGAAAAAGTATATGTCGGTTATGACGATATTCCTCACGATCCACAAAATTTGTTTTCAAAGGATATTTACAAAGAATTGCGTTTAAGAGGATACAATTATTCGTAAGTTATCAGTAGTAATATCCCAAGGTCTGTGAAAATCACGAAATAATTTTATTAGTTTCTGAAAGACGTTACTAAAGAAGCGTGCTTTTAATTATAATTTTTATATTAGAGTAGAACAATATTAAATATCAATAATTAATAAATAGTGATAAACAATCAATTATTTTTTACTTGTTTGAAATTGTGTAAAATCTGTCCAATATAATCAACTGATATTGTAGGGGAGAATTCAGACACATAAAAGAATATAATCCTTCTACGCATGCTGGTCTAATATTATGGAACGATAATTGGATTTCATTTTTGGATAATATGTTGCAATTAAAGATTCTTCACTCTGATACACGATTGTTATACGTACCAACTTTCATAAATCGAATGGAGATACCTACTAAACCACATTTGGAATGGGTAAACAGAAGTTATCTGGAAAAAGAAAAAGAAGCCCTCCTTCCAGTTTACGTTGATACCGAATCAGGATCAATTAGGTAATTTAATGACAATATATTTCCAATCAATAGAATCGGAAACTAGAGTTAAAATATAGTCTGTATTTTTACGGTAATAAACCTACTAAGTTTTTGTTTTACTAAAAATAAATTATAATCGTCAAATGTATGTGTTTTGACAGTTTTGGCAATAATAATTTAATAGTAAATAATATATGTAATTAATGGTCTTGGTAATTCTAATTTCCATACCTTACAATACAGCCTAAGCTTTACGAAGAAGTAAATAAAATTAGAGAAAATATGGAAGAAACTAGTCTCGACTGTAATATAATAAATAAGGTTATCTCATAGAGCTTATAAATATTAGAGGTAGTATGAGAGAGGGAGGGTATTACCAAAATAAAACGTAAACATTTACATTTACTGGATGCTACAGAATTAGCGCTTTTGCCAGAATTACTTAGAATTATAATATACAAATATTATACCCATGATGATAATATACATTTGTAAACACTGTTAAATAGAACACTATTATATAGAACTATTTTCTTTAATTATAACTTGATTTTTTTTGTAAGATTTAATATGTAACTACAAATACGATGCTTAAAAAGAATAATAAAAAAACTCTTCGCTTTAACTCAACTTCCAAGTTTAATTGAAAAATTCGGTTTAAAAACACAGTTACAGCTGTTTCGCTATAGACTAGCATCGTCAGATTGACATATTGAAATTACATTTTTTGTTTGTTTGTAGCTAGCTACCTGATGTTGATTAAGTAGGTAAGGCTAGACCAAGTATGGAAGTAATAAGACATAACAATTTTAAAGCCTAGATGTTATTAGCCCTAAGGGATTATCCTGGATGTGTTTCCGTATAAGATCAGTATAACTGTGAAATGATATAGAAAAACCAGGAAAAAACTATATCATGCTGATCTTTACAATAACTTAATATATTTATGTTACAATAATGTCTTATCTATGTATAAAATGAAGACTTAATCAAAGTAAACAGTTTAATAGTGGAGAATTTTCAAGATTTATTTGTTCATTCACTACTTTAAATTGTTGATCTGCTAGATGTCTTTTTATTTCAAGTTCTTCGAGGAAATCTAAATTTTGTTTTTTATCACAAGTATGTAATATTTGAATGTCATTGGTGTGTATGAGTGAGTGTGGATGTTCAAGAACGTGTTTTGCATAGTTTGACTTATCTGGTTGTTGTAATCTATATGCTCTTAAGTGTTCATTGAATCTTATTTCAAAGTTTCTTTGTGTTTGACCTACATATACAGCATTACATTTTGGACAATTAATTTTGTGGACACCAGATTTTTTTAATTTAGATAATTTTGTTTTTACATTTAACAATTTTGTACCAACATTATTGTGTAATTTGAATGAAATTAATGCAGATGTTGCTGAAGATATTATTTCTGAAATTGTATTAGAAATATTTCCATAATATGTAATACTTTTATAACTTTTAATTTCTTTAGTTTGTTGAGGGAATATTAGTTGTACTGACATTTTATGTTCTTTCTTTATAATTAATTTATTTATCAAATGTAATGGATAGCCATTACAAGTAGCTATTTGTTTTATAATCTCAAATTCTTTATTAAAATTATTTTTGTTCATTGGAATTGAAAATGCTCTATGTATCATGGAATTATAAGCTGCTAATTTGTGTGATATAGGATGATTTGAATGATATGGTATGGTTACATCTGTTTGTGTTGGTTTTCTGTATATTAAATAATTTAATGAATTATTAACTTTTTCAATTCTCAAATCTAGAAAATTAATTGAATTATTTTTTTCAACCTCTAAGGTAAAATTAATTTTAGGATGTAAGGTATTAATATAATTAAAAAATATATCTAATTGTCGTTCACTACCTACAAAACCTGCTAAGACATCATCAACATATCTATACCAAAATACAATATGGCTTTTATAACTAGAATTAAAGATTTGGTTTTCTAAATTATCCATGAAGGTATTTGGAGAAATAGGACTTCCCATTGGAAGACCTTCATTTTGAATATATACTTTGTTATCAAAAGTAAAATAATTTTGGCTAATGCATACATTAAATAGGTCAATTATATCTGATATTATACCTGGATGAATATTTCTTTCATCCAATAGTTTTTTAACTAGAACTATACATTCTTTAGGATAACTCTCTCTCTATCTCTCATAGTGTTTATAAGCTCTTTGGAATCATCCCTATAAAAATGTGATAGTTACAACTACCAATACCGAAGTGTCAACAAAGACAGGTCCACTGGTCCACGCGTTCTTTTCGAAAATTGTACCTTCAATATTCAAACCATTAACTGTAACGAACTAATATAAAATGACCCTAATTTTTCTCTTTAGTGTTAGCTTTCGATTTTGATTTCTGTAAATTACTTCAAATTAAGATGGTGACACGATTCTTCTTTATTTCAAGTCGATATATTGTCGTCCTATATTCCAAAAAATAATCGATAATAATCATACGTATTATTTTCCCCTGATAATAATAATAATAATAAAATATCATATGTATATTGTTATTTAAACCAATGTTTATTATTACAGGAGTGGCTTTATAGAGATACATGGTTTGCTTGCTAGTTCCATACCAAGAAGAAAAGATTTGGGGACACCAGTTGTTGAAACACATGAATTTGTTCCCAATATAACTTCATTAACCCTTGAACAATCAGTAAGAGTAAATACGCAGATTCTCTTAGAAAATGTGTTAATTAAAAAAGTTAAATGTACAGAATTAATCGATGAATACACGCAGATTAATTCTACCTTAATTCCTTTCATTCAATCTTCTTTTGAAGATCAACCGCTCATCCAACCTTTAGTAAAAATACTAACCAAGTTGAAATTACAAGACATCCCGGATAATATTCCGACTGAAGATAAAGAATTAAAATCTGAAACGGAATGCAATTTAATAGTAGGAAGTAGGCTTTTAGAAAGACCAGACGTAAGTAGTAAATTAAAAATATATATAACAGACCCGATATGGTTGCGATACTGATAAATTCGTGTCCCAACTAGCATTTATGGTAGTGTTTTGTGTAGGATCGGCCACTAAAAAAGTTACTATGTTGTGCTACTATCAAGTGACACCCTGGTGGCAGCGACGAAACAGGCACTAAGATGCCTGGTGGCGAATTCGTGCAGCCTAGTATTTTTTACTGACAAGTGGGACTTTCCTTAATTCCTTTGTTTTATTACAGCGACCTCTTTAATCACTTTTGTATGCCAAATATAAATAAATGTCAAAATAAAAGACTGCCATGAAAATAAATGGTGGAAGAGAGGCCATTATCTTTTTTTTATTAATTATACATGAGTTTTTAGCGTGTTTCGTAAGTTATTTTAAGAACGCAGATGACTTGACTGACTAAAATATTGACTTTATATAACAAAATTTTGTAGCGCCTCTCTAAATATTTAAAATTAAATATATTTTTTGAAATAGAACACCATCTTATAATTTAAAAGGTATAAAAATGGCAAAACAACAAAACAAACACTGGACCGTTGTTAAAAATACCTAAAAAAATTAGCTTTGGAGTGTATTTACTAAAAAAATCCAAAAGATTTATTTAATCATTGATTATTTACAAAAAAATATGGCCGTTAAAGCTGACAAATAATTCATAGTTCCAAATGCTTCCATCAAGTATCTGCATTTTTGACAGTTAGGCCGCGACTACCCGTTTTAAACTTTAAAGTTTTCGGGTTATTAAAGTTACAGTTGCCACTACCCAGAAGCGCCTTTATAGTGCCATCAACTATTTTGAACTATGGTTAAACGATTTTCTCCAATAAAGTCCCTTGCGCTACTAATTGCTACCTCTGGTGGTAGCGTTAGCCACCGTATTCGCGGTGGTCGCCACTGCATCGTTCCGCCCTGTCCTTTAAAGTTCCTGTCTCTTCGTGACGCTGCGCTGAGGTGGTGCGTGCTGCTGGTGTTTTTTTAATTACCAGGGTGTATCAAGTCGCCTATTTTAAACCCCGTGACTTCTTAGCGGCAAAAAATTGAAGGTGGCAACTTTATGGTGACCTATAAGGGTGGCAATTACCACTTTGCCATTTTCAATGTCACAACCTAATTAAAAGTTATTAGTTCTTGTGGCGGAACGAACCCGCCACTTAAGTTGTCACTATAGAGTTGCAAATACTTGAAGGTAGCTTTATAGTAGCAATTGTAAGTAACCGGCACTTACCATATAGTTTCTGGTCTTTTATGGTGACATTTTGAAGGGTTTAGGTAGTCCGGATTCTTCTCTTAGGTGTATTGTTGCCACTTTAAATGTGGGTGTTTTCCACCAATTTTGTAGGCAGGGACCAACCAAGAACTCCTAAGATTACTATATGTTAAAGTGACCATTCCCTATTAAGTTATATTTTAAGTACGGTAACCGCCAAAATAAACAGTACCGAAACAGAGAGTGCTGTGGAGTTGTTTATGGGTGCGTTCCACTAAGCGTTCAGAACGCTCAAAATGATCTTTTAGCCGTTCCACATGTCGTTCACGGTCGCTGCGGTCGTAGCGAAAACGTCATTGATGACGTCATTCATTTCGCTCACGCCGAGCCCACAATGACCCATCTCAAGAGGTGGGTCGAAGTGGACGAACAGAAAATTTGGCGCTAGTTTTAAAAATTTGAGGTTAAACTAACACTAACCAAAGCTTCTTCTTCTCCTGTATTTGTTTTTGTTGTGAGTGAAAGTCGTATAAGTTGCAATGGCGAATAATTCCAATAATTTAAATAAAATAAATAAAACGTGTCAACATTCGAATACAACCCGTTCCACTTGGGAACATGAACAGAACTCTCCGGAGCTAGTGGAACAGGATAAATCGCGGTCGTGAGCGTGGTCGTTGTGAGCGGTTAGTGGAACGCACCCAATGTAATATGGATTTATCATATTTGACTTAATTGTCATTAGTTGATATATTAATAGTACGCTACAGTTAAATTTGATTTAAAAATGGTTCTAACAACGGAAGAAAAAGTGTTTTTGGTAGAGCATTATTTTCGTTCATACGGAAAAGGTCGTAATGATGGTCCAAGCTTAGAACAGGTGTCAATAAAATATCAACAAAAATTTAATAAAGCAGCTCCTAGTAAAATTGTGTTGTTAGCTGTTGTTGAAAGATTTCGTCGCACTGGTAGTGTATTGTGTAAACGTAAAGGTTATTCAAGTCGTCGAAAAACAGTATGCACTAACGAAAATGAAGGAGTTGTTTTTAACCAAGTTGTGCAATCACCTCAAAGAAGTCTTGTAAGAAGTGCATGTAAACTCAACATTAGTTAAACGTCTTTACGTCGCATGTTCAAATCAATTGGTGGTTATCCATACCGTATTCAAGTTGGACAACGACTAAATGCTGCGAACAAACGTGCAAGAGAAATTTACTGTGGTCGCATGTTGAGTTTAATTTACGAAGATCCCAAATTTTTGAAAAACATATGGTTTTCAGACGAGAGTCTGAAAATTCCGGTGCACTGTAATTGCTAGTTGGGGTCTCAAAAAAGCACATCAATTAATTTGATTGACATTTTTATTTTAGGTAATTCAGGTGGCTCACGATTCATTAAAGGAAAATGGGTTCGTAATATCAAGAGAATCGATTCAATCAGAAAATAAGATAAAAGCGATACCACTAAATAACTTCACGATCTTCACTATTCATCATACCTCCGAAGAAACTATTGTTTTTCTCAAGAAGAATTCAAAAACCAAGGATCTCGTAACTTTAGACGTATCCTCTTCTGATAAACTAGAATGGATAAAATCATTGCAAGACATAATTAAAACGAAAAAAACTGATAATGTACTACTCTACGCTCAAGATACACCACGTAGTGGAATACTGGGTTTTACAAACTGTATTAGAAGAGAACCGGAATCGCCGTACATAAGATGTCTCTTCGTAATGGATCACGCTGACAAATTCGATAAGGATAACCCATTTTACAAACAACAGTTGGACAAGAATATGGCAGTAAATATTTGGAAAAATAACTCTTGGGGAACGTACAGACATCTACGATTAAAAAATATAGAAAGCATTAAATCTGAACATTGTTTCCTTAATAGCACTAATCGTGGAGATTTGTCTAGCTTAAAATGGCTCGAAAGCAATTTAAGACACGATATGGTTATTCCTGCTGAAAAAGTAATGGTATATATACATAACGCATCTCTTAATTTCAGAGATATTATGACAGCATCTGGGAAAATCAACGTAGACGTTATTACCACCGATAGATTAGAACAAGAATGTGTTCAAGGCTTCGAATTTTCCGGAATAACCTCAGAGTAAGAATTTTATATCAAGTTTATCGAAGAACGAATAAATATCGTGTTATTCTTACAATGTTTTGGGTCAAGCAAAAAATCAAGTACTAAAAGGTTCTACAAAAAATTGGTTAGGATTCGACTTGTGAGACATTACAAGCAACGATAGTTCAAAAGCATTTGTTTAAATTGTAGATCAATAAGTAACAGATTGAAATTATTTAAAGTTATTTAACCTATGTTTTTTAAAAAATAGGACTATTAATTGAGGAAAAAATATCAATTAACAAAAAAGCCAAATTGTAATTAATCAATAATTATTAATAATTTTAAAATATTTTAATTTCTTTTTATAGACAATATAATACAAATATAATGCAATTATACCGTTCTTCGATACATAAATATTTATCCCTTTTCATTTCACTGAAAGGTTTTTTTTAATCATTTATTAATAAAAATTATTAAATTTTTCTATTGATAATAAATATGTATTTTAGTGGCAGAAGAGTTATGGGAATGGTTTCTCAAGGAGCAATGTCAACTTTAATGTTAGCCGATGAGTATTTACTCTTTGACGTTCCTGAATCAATATCTCTAGAAGATGCAGCAACAATTCCTGTTGTTTACGCCACTGTTCTCTACGGATTAATGATTGTAAGTTAAAAAAATGGAAAAATTGGAAATAACTTTTAATGCTCTTTTTAATATAAGCTGGATTTTTTTAATATAGAAATCATAATCTCGTTTTTGATTGTCCATTACATTATAGTACTTGGTTAGAGAGAAAGTTATTAAGATGAATTTAAATCACTTTAATAAAGATAGGGCCATTTCTTTAGAACGGAGTATTCCTAACTGATTTTTTCATTACTCTAGAGAACTGAGTTGAAAAAAGGAGAGAGTATTCTTATTCATTCTGGAACAGGAGGAATTGGACAGGCGGCTATTAGATTAGCTTTACACTGCGGTTGCGAAATATTTACCACGGTTGGTACACCGGAAAAGAAGGAATTTCTCCTTAAAACATTCCCTCAACTTAAAGGTAAGTTAATTTTATTACTCTTTCACCATTTAAACTTGTAAGATGTACTGTTTATTGTATTGTAAATATTATACACGGTTATCAACAAAAACTTGACCCTTAGGGCACGTAGGATACGAGAGTTTATTGAAGAAATAAAAATTCACATAACATTTTATTTAAAGGGGCACAATCAGAATCCACTGTTTATCATATTCCTAAAAAGATATCAGTGAAAACCCAATGATTGGCAGTGTCAAGCATGTGACTACAAATCTCTGATTTAACCGGTTTTTTTCACTGAGTAAGCAGTAAAAATGTGTTATTGAAACCAAAATCACTGAGAAATCAAATTTATTGTACTAACCCTTACTTTTTGGAAGTCCATCTTATTAAGAATAATAATAAAAAAAACTCTTCGTTTGAACGCAACTTTCAAGTTTATTTGAAAAATTATGTTTTAAATTACAATGACGGCCGTTTCGCTGATTAGCATCGTCAGATTGACATTTAAGTTACATTTTGTTTGTTTGTAGCTAGGTACCTGATGTTGTTTAGGTAGTATTAAAGCTAGACCAAGTATAGAAGTAATAAGTCATAACAATATTAAAGCCTAGATGTTAATAGCCCTAAGGGAATATCGTGGATGTACTTCCCTCTAAGATCAGTATAACTGTGCAATGATATAGAAAAACCAAGAAAAAACTATATCATGCTGATCATTACAATAACTTAATATATTCGTGTTTTATAATTACGTCTTATCTATGTATAAAATGTAAACTCAATCAAAGTAATCAGTTTAATAGTGGAGAACTTCCAAGATTTATTTGTTCATTAACAACTTTAAATTGTGGATGAGCTAGATGTCTGTTCATTTCAAGTTCTTCAAGGAAATCTAAATGTTGTTTTTTTTATCACAAGTGTGTAGTATTTGGATGTCATTGGTGTGTAAGAGTGAGGTTAGATGTTCAAGTAGGTGTTTTGCATAATTTGACTTATCTGGTTGTTTTAATCTACAGTGTGTAAAAGCCAAATGGAATAAATTAATTATTTCGGTTACTGTACATATTTATAAAAAATCCCGAAACACGTTAAATTTAAATTATAACTTGACATTCTTTAACGTGAAAATGCAACCCCTACCTTCAACCCCCTTAGAATGACAGGTACAACCTCCAATTTTTTAAATGGGAAGTATAGGCTTGTGATATATCATTTGAAAGGTCTCTTCATTCTCTATTCAAAAATGTTATTGTTTTTAAATTTGATGCAAAAATGAACATGAAAAAAATTAAAAATCACGTTGTTACCGAAATTCGCTAAAATATACTCGAAACTTATTACAATATACTTAAAACTTATTTCCCGTTTAGGTCTTGATAATGAGAAAGTGAACAAAAACCATAGCAATGTGGTTTTTAAATGGTAACCATTAAAAAACTTTAAAGAATTTCCGTGGCAACGCTATTTTAACAAGCAGTAGTAAATTGTTTTATTTAAGTTGTCATTGTTGTAATGTAAGTATAAAGTTTGTTCAATTCAATTCAATTCTGAAAAATGGTTAGATTAACTGAAATCCATAAAATAACAGTTTTACAAATGATTGGTTACGAAGATAACAGATAAGTAAAATAGAAAAGCAGTTTCGCGAGTTTGGTCATGTAAGGCAGATAAAAAAAGCAGCTGCCAATGCACTGAGTGAGTGAACTCAAATTAGATGTGTTGCTTGAGTTTCAGGAAAACCCACATACATCGAGTAGACAGGCATCCACTACATTCAATGCTAGCCATACATCGATAGCAAACATATTAAAAGAAAATAAATTGCATCCGTATAAGATGATACCTACTCAGGAGCTAATGGAAGACGATTTTGATAGGAGAACTTTTTTTTGTGAGCAAATGATGGACATGTTGGATAACAATATTATCCAATTAGAAGACGTTATGTTTTCTGATAAGTGTACTTTTTTACTTAACGGTCATGCTAATCGGCCAAATTGCCGCTACTGGTCCACGGAAAATCCTCTTAAGAGGCAAGTAAAAAAACTCCTGCTTTTTAGATAGCCACTCCAAGGGACTGGCAACAACTTGTTCGAATTACCTCTCCAAAGTTTTCTGTAATTAATATGGACACTGCTGATTTCTTAGATTTTAAAAGTTTATACAGATTGCAATAATCCTTCTGAACGTCAACTTTTGCAAGCTGAATACGACAACCACATCGCGGAGTCTAAAAACAGATATAAAATGAAGTCTAATGACAAAGAACTTGCTAAAAATACGAAAAACAAAAAAAGTTATTATGATTGATCTTGAAAAGTGTTTGCAAACTCCACTGCCCAAAAATGCATAAAGCTTTTACTCCCTTAAGCTTTGGACTTTTAACCTTACGATTCATGACTCAACCATGAATAAAACCTTTTGTATGATGTGGAATGAGACGAAATATCATCTGCAATTTTAAAATGGCTATTAATATCACCTCTGGATAATCAAACTGAAGAGTTGACAATATGGTCAGACAACTGTCCATCCCAGAATAGAAATTTAATGATTGTGATTTGTTATTTTTATGTTTTTTCTATTTGCCCAAAGCTTAAAATCATCAACCAAAAATACCTACTAAGAGGTTAAACACATCTGGAAGCAGACTCTGACCATGCAATAATTGAGAGGCAAGTAAAAAAACTCCTGCTTTTTAGATAGCCACTCCAAGGGACTGGCAACAACTTGTTCGAATTACCTCTCCAAAGTTTTCTGTAATTAATATGGACACTGCTGATTTCTTAGATTTTAAAAGTTTATACAGCGATAAAAATGCACCTTATATAAAATCTAGAAAATCTGAGAGCGGAAATACACTAAAAATTTCCGAAGCAGTACATTTACAGGTAAGAAGAGAACATCCCGGCCATCTATTTTTCAAAACCAATTTTGCTGACGCTGAATTTGAAGATGTTAATTTTAATCGTCGAGCGAATTTCACACGTGGGCTAAATTTAGTGATCCCAGCACTAAGAAAATCAACAAAGCCTATTTCCACAAAAAAACACAAGCACCTATTAAATTTACTGCAGTGGGTTCCTTTTAGATTTCACCAATTTTATAAGGACATTAAACATGACAGCATTAGTGATGACGATGAATAAATAATAAAAAAAAGTTTTTGTTTTAGTTGTTTATATCTTTTGAAGTTAAAATTACTAAAAAAAAATAAAATTCTTGTTTTATTAGGTATTACAAAAAGTTAGAATATGATTAAGTCCCATGTCATAATAACACAAAATGTAAGTACAGTTAAGTCCAAATATTTTCTCATCAATTTGAGTTAAGTCCTTTATTTTTTTTAAAAATACAATGAAATAAATAAAAACTTTGGATAACTTAAAACTATTTTATTTTATTCCAAAATAATAATTATAGGAAGTTAATAATCCTGCTATATAAGTAGCCCGGCAGGATAAAACGAACACCACACTTTAGAATGGCCACCACGCAAAATCATGTTTTTGGACTCCTGTTCGCTGAATCTTACTTCAAAATTTCTTTGTGTTTGACCTATATATACCGCATTACATTTTGGACAATTAATTTTGTAAACACCAGATTTTTTTAATTTGGGTAAAATTGGTTTTACATTTAACAATTTTTATAACTTTTTATTTCTTTAGTTTGTTCAGGAAATATTGGTTGTAGTGACACTTTCTGTCCTTTCTTATTAATTCATTTATTTATATAGCCGTTAGACGTAGCTATTTGTTTTATGATAGTAATTTCTTTATCAAAGTTAATTTTGTCCATTGGAATTGAAAATGCTCTATGTATCATACAATTATAAGCTGCTATAACGCGTTCAAACGAAGAATTTTTTTTAATTATTCTTACTGAGAAATCAGTCAATATCACTATAACTTAAATGAACAACATAGTAAAACCTTTCGCTTAAATATAAGTAAGAGAAATCTTAAATCCACGATTGGTATAAGGTCGATGTTGCTGTAAATAATCAGTGTAGTGGCATTTTATTTTTTAATTTGACTAAAAAACAGTGGATATAAAATAAATTCTTAATTATTGGAAAAAACTTCTACAATTTATGCAGTTATGCATTTAAACGCTTGCCAAACCTCTGTTAAGTTAAATTGGTAAAGGTTACATACTCCTAAGACTCATGCGCATATTTGAATTTTTCAGAATAATTTGATTAGTCGACAAGAAATGTAAAAATTGATTATTAGGCTACGTTGTCACATTTCATAGAGTGAATAAGTATACTAGACGAAAATTGTATATGTTTTGTAATTAAAACGGACTTCGTCACTTATGTTTTGTTACTGAAATAATTAGATCATTGACATAATGATATTTAAAGAGATATTTTAAAGGTTTATTTGTTTTGATTTTATAAATAAAGGATGGTTAGTTTATCAAAATTAAAGATTAACATTAAAACAACAGATTTTAATATTTACTAAATATATAATTTAAATATTGAAAACAAGCCTCTTTCATTTCTATTTTGAATGCTGTTTTTAAATTCCCTATGTATTTTTTCTGATAGTTTATATTTTTTATTCATTTGAAACCATATTAAAAAATTAAAATCACACATTACCATCAAAACAATAGAATTATTTACTATTAATAGATTTTGGCAGTAAAAGTCCATTAATTTATAAATATAAAGGTTCGCTCTCTTATAATCAAATTAATTAAACTAAAATCTAGCTATTCGGTTTCAGGGTAAAATTATTTAAGCCGACCGCACCGTTATATCGCACCTCCGGAGGTGCAAATCTATAAACTGTTGAGGAGAGCCTTTTAAATGTTTTTAAATATTGAATACATAATAAAACACAATTCCAACCTCTTTGCAAGGGATTTGAATGCTTCCAGGGGTTTTGTAGCTCTTACTTCATAATGTTAGCGTTATTTTAAAGCGTTTTGTGTTTTGCGATTGCTAGTGGCATTTAGGGGGCTAGATTACCACAAACGTGTCTGTGTTGTTCTAGAACCATCTAAAAAATTTACTTTCAATTAAAAAAATTAATGTTTAATGGCAAGAAAAAATTAAATAAAGCAGTTTTAATTCTTATTAATATTTAATAAAATACTAAAACAAAGATGTATAAACAGTTTCGTAATAGGTATTTATTTTACTACCAAAATTTAAATATGCATTTCAGTCGTTGTTTCCTCAAAATAAGTTAATGTGTTTTGTCATATTTACCTTTGTGACAATATAGCTCCACACACGTCGATCGATCGTTTTTTCCACAAAGACATAGGTGGTATATAACGGTAGATTATTGAAACACAATTCTGACTTTGTTGCCAGAGATAGTTCATACATTTTTAGTAATATTGGTAATTAAACCTCCATTTTTTTAAAAATTGCACTTACGACATTGGAGGTGCGATATGTCGTTGCACATACACTTTTCAAAAGTTAATTGAATGTTAGCTAACATAGGTTTAACAAGCGTTTATGCAACCGGCCCATTATATACTACTCCTATTTTCTATCTGTATCAGTAAGCTGGGAAGCGAATGTAGGTAAAATGATATTGTTACGAACGTCAGGGTAACAGATTTGTCAACCTAAGTATTATTAAGACTGATGCTACTACATCTGATGGTCTACTAGACGACAACAGCTGCAACTATAGAACATTTTCAAACCTTCTTTTGGTTACTGGGCATACGTAAATTAAGACAGTGAAGTGGGGGGAATGTCACGGAATTTTAAGGAAAATGAGATACTTATCAATTCAATATAAGGTTCGAGGACCACAGTCTTTTATTTATAGCCCAGGTAACAATATGTTCTATTCATATATTCCTCTTTCTTCATGAAGACACTATGCACACACCTCTGAAATTAAATGTATTGGTTGGCAATCTACCTTCTCTCTTAACCCAGCTCTTAACGCTGCGGATACGGTCTTACCTTGAACGTCTCAACTAGCTCAGCACGCTCAATTAAAGTCATTCCCTAGAAAACTGTTGTCAGGCTTAGCTCAACATCCTGCCAGCTACTGCTTTCGTGACTATCCGACTATCCTTTGTCATGTGATTACGGTTCTCGGAGAGCGCCTAAGAATGGACTAGTTTAGTGATTTTTTTATATTTGCATCTTATAAAATAGGTTTTTAGTGGTTCAACTGTACAAATAAAATTTTTATAAAATTAATCCTCTAGCCATAATCGGCTTTTAAAATTTAAATTTAATGGTTACATACGTCATGAGTGGTAAGTGACGTGTTTCAATAAGATTGGTAGAAAATTTGTGATGTTGTCGATATGCTTTAATATTAAGCGAGAAACTTATCTCTCTCTCTTATTTGTTTTCATTAAAAAGAGATAAACATATTCATATTTTTGTTCTCTGATTGACACTTTATCAAATAAGGAGTAAAACACTAAACAAAATATTCTGTCATTTTCGTTAGTTTAATTTGTTGTTTGGTTGTGTTTGGTTTATGAAAGAAATTACTTCTATACTATTTTTGGTTCGAAAATAAAAATCCCTAACACCTTCTCTTGGTGTTATAGCGGTTCCTTCAAAAATAACCAATAGAAGTAATTGTTCTCTCGGGGAGCCACTCTTCTATCGGTACAGTGAGAAAACGAATTTCATGAATATGGTTTTGGCATTTTCAATAGAACCACGCTCACTTTCTATTGGTTGTTCTATTCTATCACCGTCAAGAATAGGGATCTTGTTTGTTTATTACAGATAAACACGATTTTCTCTCTTGTCATATATCTTGTCAACTGGTACAATCAGTTAGTCACAGAACACGGTGTTTTGTGCCGCCAGTTCTTTGAGAATACTTGAAATGAACGTAGCTAAAATGTGACAACGTTGACTTTTAAACACACTTCATTATTGGCTATTAGTTTTGCGCTACGTTTAAAACTTACTAATTATTTATTGCTAAATTTTACGAAATGAGAAAAATTACTTGCAAAATGAATACCACATCAACAGACACCTACCTCATACATTTTAATATTTTAATCTTACGAAGTCGTCAAATTCAGAAACCGTTCCAAACGAATAGGCCGAGTCTAGTCGAGAATATAATGTCGATAAAAAAATCTAGAAAAGGAGAGTGTATATACAGTGGACCGCTAAATTATGGAATATTGTCATTATTTCGAGAACCGTCGAGTTTTGAGGGTAATCCCGAAACAGGTCGATTTTTGTTATAAAATACCCATCTTATAACGTACATGGAGTAAGGATGACGTCACCGGTGTGGGTGTAGTTACGTTCCTCATTTGAAGGAGAATTTAATTCTCTATTTAACGACATTACATTTGTAACTAAAATATTTTTCTAAGGGTACAAAAACATTTTTTTTTTTATTTAAATTCAAGCAAATTACAACTACTGATTTAATTCATAACCTACCTTAAAGTAACCAAATTATACATAATAGATATTTTAAATTAAATGTTCGAAATGCCCTCCATCGGTTTCTTGACAATATGCGAATCCACGGACACATTCATCAAGTACATTGCGGATGACTTCTTGAGTAATGAGACTCATTTCATGCCTAATTCTATCTTTTAAGTTCTGTAAATTTTGGGGTCTATTGACATAAACTTTTGATTTTATGTAACCCCACAGGAAAAAGTCTAGAGGTGTTAGATCTGGCGACCTTGCTGGCCACTCTATAAAACCTCGTCTTCCGATCCATCTCCTCGGAAAGCAATTATTAAAAAATTGACGTACTTCACGTGCGTAATGCGGAGGGGCTCCATCTTGTAGAAACCTGATATTGTCACTAGGTAAATTTGCATTATTGGCATTTGGATACATGTTAGCAAGGACAGGTATAAGTTGATTTCTCAAAAAAGTTAAACAACGTTCTCCTGTTAGATTTTCTTCAAATAAAAAAGGGCCAATGATTCTGTCATCGATGATCCCTGCCCTGAGGATATTGCGTGTGTGCCTCAGTCATCCAATATGGGTTTTCTTGACTCCAATACTTGCAATTTTGACGATTCACGGTACCATGTAAAAAAAATGTGGCTTCATCGGAAAAGAGGATTTGATTGATGAAACGTGGATTGCCGATACATAAATCCTGCATAATTTCAGAAAATTTAAGCCGGCGATCGGGATCGTCGTCGTTTAATTCCTGGTGTAGTTGAATTTTGTAGGGATGGTATTTTTCTTTTTTTAAAATACGTAATACCGATCGTTGGGAAACTCCAGCATATTCACCCATTTGTGTTGAACTACTGTGAGTATTGTCATGGACATTTAATAAAACATCAAGTTTCACATTGTCTTCAATTTTAGGACGCCCAGCGTTTGGAATATGTTTAACGTGCCCAGTTTCTCCAAATTTTCGGACTATTTTACTTACTGTTGATTGGCTGATGGGTCTGTCTGGATATTTTGCGTTGAATAAATTGCATACCTCGTTCTGTTTCTTTTTTTATCTCCACATCCGCTAAGAATTAATATTTCTATGCGTTGTATTTCATTTAGGTGAGCCATAATTTAATATTCAAAAATAAAAATTACAATTGACAACTGATGACAATTCACAAAATCAAAAAATATTTACGACAATAAATATTATAGTAACTATGCCAATATCACTTGCTTGATTTAACATTTGACAAAAAGTTTCAGTGTTTATGAGATAACTTTTTGTGTCCATTATTATTTTTACTTATTTTTGCTTTTTTATGTATTTATTTCAGAAAGTCATGGCAGGAACCGATGGATGGCATTTGGAACATTTAATTTAAAATAAATATGCATAATTTGGTTACTTTAAAGGACGTTATGAATTAAATCATTAGTTGTAATTTGGTTGAATTTAAATAAAAAAAAATGTTTTTGTACCCTTAGAAAAATATTTTAGTTACAAATGTAATGTCGTTAAATAGAGAATTAAATTCTCCTTCAAATGAGGTGTCGCATTATACCGATTTATATTTAAAAAAATTAACGATTACGTCACTACACCCACACCGGTGACGTCATCCTTACTCCATGTACGTTATAAGGTGGGTATTTTATAACAAAAATCGACCTCTTTCGGGATTACCCTCAAAACTCGACGGTTCTCGAAATAATGACAATATTCCATAATTTAGCCGTTCACTGTATAAATAGTGTTATGTAACAGTAGTATAAATAAATAAGGACTCATACTGGGTGTATATAAATTAGTAGACATTAATTGTGTATACAAATTAATTAATTTTAGTTTGTATTTTATTAAATAACTAAACTGTAGTTAGTCATAGTGTGTATAATTTATTTCATCCACAAATTCAGTATAAATCAATAAGAAAAAAATTACAATATTATATCGATACAGCTGTTATTGAGCGAAAAAGTGAAATTTTTTAAATAAACATGTTCTTAATTTTGCTGTACTTTAAATTAAACAGATTGTAAATCTCGTACTTATTCTTCTGATATTGGTAGTGTTTTTATTTTAGCTGATCATATCGGAAATTCCCGTGATTTATCCTTTGCACGAATGATTCGAAAATACACAAAGAATCGAGGAGTAGACACTGTACTGAATTCTTTGGCCGAAGAAAAACTTCAACTCTCTCTAAGATGTCTAGCTCGAGGAGGGCGATTCGTCGAAATAGGAAAATTCGATCTTGGTAACAACAACGAATTGAAATTATCTCTTTTGAAAAAGGAAGCTAGTTTTCATGGTGTTATGTTAGATCAAGTATTTATGACCTCCCCAAAAATAAAGACGGAACTGACAGACCTGTTAATAAATGGTATAGGAAAATTCGTTGTACCTTTACCCGCGACTTTTTTCAATTACAATCAAGTGGAAGAAGCCTTTAGGTACATGGCTACTGGAAAACACATTGGAAAAGTTGTCGTTAAAGTTCGTGAGGGAGAGACATTACAAAAATCTCCAGAGCTCTTCAACGGAATTTCGAGGTAATTATACAAATATATACATGAACTTATTGCTGATGAGCAAATAAGCCAGCAATATCATATATATTAAATTTATTGTATGTAGTAACCTTAATTTGTGGAAGTCCATCTTACTAAAAATATTAAAAATAGAACTTTTTAAACAAAATAACCACAATTTATTTAAAAAATTGATTTTTTTAAACTCAATGACAGCTTTCTCGCTGAAAACTAGCATCTTCAGATTGACATTGGAAAATCCCTTAGGGCTAATAACATTTAGGCTTTAATATTATTAATGTCAATCTGACGATGCTAGTTTTTAGTGAAACAGCTGCAATTGAGTTTACGAAGTCTGGCTATTAAATAACAAGACTGCTTATAAAAAAGAGTTTTATTTCAAAAATTATTCTACAATCGAATACTCCCCTTCAATATACTCCCCTTCCCTTGCCACACACCGTTCCATTCGTTTTTTCCATTAGTCAAAGTAATGCTGAAAGTCTTTTTTAAGAGCATCTTTTGTCAGAGCATTTAGGAGCTCCGCCGCCACCGAATTTTGCTTAACCTCTTCCATCGACTAGAACCGGGTTCCTTTTAAGGCAGATTTGATCTTCGGAAACAGAAAAAGTCATAGGGTGCTAAATCAGGCGAGTAAGGCGCGTGTTCGAGCACTGGGATGCCTCTAGCGGCTAAACATCGCTTCACAGATAGCGCGTTATGGGCAGGTGCAAGATCCACGATTTGTTTTTCCACAACTCCGGCCGTTTCTTACGAACTCGCTCTCGCAGCGTTGCCAAAACATTCAAATAGTAAGTTTGGTTTGGAGTTTGACCCTCTGGAAGGTTTTGTCAGGATGTGGATGAAAATGCCCTAACAAGTCTGCGGATTCTACAACTTAAAGAGGAAAAATCAGAATCAGCGGACCACTATCAAAGCTGATGAATCTTATCAGAAAGGCAGAGCTAGATGACTTACTTTAAATTACAAAAGACAGCACAATAGATCTGCAAAGGTCGCACTATATCAGGCTGTCAAGCCGGTCCAATTTTTTAATATGTTCTTTTGGGCCCACCTTATTCTACTTAATTTCTAGGAAACTAATACCTACTTCTGACACTATCAATACTCAGCAGCTTTCTATAGGGCATATTCCTAATTTTAAATGGAGATAAAGCAACCAGGAATTTTAACCTTTTAAAGAAAATTAATTCGTTTCCTTGGTGCTTTTGCTGAAGCACTGTCCTATTTGCCTATTTTTTTAGGTGCTATCTCAAAGAGTAATATCCAAGACCTGCTACCATCTATATTTTATTCTGCTGATTTTAAGGAACTCTTTTACTATTTTTGGTGATATATTTACAAAACTTTTAGCTTTCCTCAATCCTTGCGTATCCAGTAAGAGTATAGTCGATACCGTTCCCAGGAATGGAGTTTTCTGATATATCCTTTTTGTCATTTTTTGCAAGACCTGTGACACCCACATAAAGGTACATTTTTTGTTGTTTTTTGTAATGGATGAATTGATAAAGCTTTACCTTCAAATTTAATTGGTAAACCTAGCTAGATAAATAAACATTTTTTAAATATCTTTGTTTATTTTCCAGATATTTCTGTTATCCCAATAAAACATACATAATTATTGGTGGTTTAGGTGGTTTTGGATTAGAATTAGCTGACTGGTTGGTGTTAAAAGGAGCCAGAAATTTAATACTTACATCAAGAAAGGGTGTTTCGACAGGTTACCAACAAATGAGAATTAAGTAAGTACATGTTTAGTTATTGTAGTGTTCTACAAAGGTACAAAAATTGTACAAGTATAGTTTATTTAACCTTTGCAACATGGTCATAATCGTTGACGTATTATGCTGTTACGTTTGTCGTAGATAAATGTTATTTTATACTTAACCTTAAAATTATAATCAATGGCCACTAATGATGCATGTTAAGGTGTGTTTGTATGAATAAGTTGGTAATGCCAAAAGTTGTATTTTGCTTTATGCGTTGCGTACCTTTTTACAAAATTAATTTTTGTATCAACTTGAAGAAATCTTCGCTATTTTTAACTGATTTGTTTTAAATTTCTGGCTTGAAGATGTTTATTTGAGCAATATTTTTGACTAAATTTAAAAAGTTACCGATTACTCAATCGTGATTAAATGACCCGTTATATAATATATTGTATTGATTTTTATCATTAAAAGAACCCTCTCCCCCTCCTGCTCCAACTGCAATGGTCCTCACCCTGCCTTCGATCCTAGATGCCCCAAACGAACCGAACCCCCAATCCCTCCCCAAGAAACCGCCCCAATTACCCTACCTCGCCCCAAAAAACTCCTAGAGTTCCATCCTCAAACCCAAAGACTCATCGAAGTCTTGGGCACCGCTCTCCTAAACGCCGTCCCCCAATCTCGCGACATAGTAGTACAAACTCTCAACCGGTTATTGCCTATTTCATACGGCATTAACTGCACCATCCTTCAGTCGGGCAACCAAGCCCACTTTACATTCTCTCCTGTCCCCAGGAGAGAATAGAACATACCTCCATCAATTCGACAACTCTCACCTTAGCGATCCGCTACAAGCCACTCTGAGAACCACCCCCCAACACCATCTCCCGCCTCCGGGATATGCAACAATAACATCTATCTTTAACTCAATAAATCCCGGGTAACTCCTTCGAGGAAGCTTCTCAATTCCTCGAACTACCCCGCAATTCCTCCTCTGCGCTCTGTCAGGTTATAGGTTTTCTGTGGTTTCCCTATAACACTTACCGAATGGCTGACAGGAAGGGAACAATACAGCCACAGCTCTGTACCCGAATCCCCACGATGTCCAATCGCCGCCCAGATTTGGGCCCGTTCTCCGCGGATTCTCCGAGCCAATAGCCAAACCCCAGCCTCGCTACACCCACATGCACTCTTCTGCCACTCCACTACCACGCCGAGCCATTATCTATCCCCCAACCACCTCAAACCATCCAGGGCAACGCGACACCCACACAATTACGCCACCCCAGCCCTGTAGAGGATATTAAATCCTAATCTGGGCTCTTCTATTTATCTTTTAACCCTCGTATACAAATTAAATCTCCACCAAATTTCTATGGCTTATCTATCTATCTATCTATCATTATGAAATATTTTTAAAAATTTTTTTAATGTCCCAGCTACTAACTCCTCTCAATGTATGTGTATTTATATTGCACCATAGACTAACTTCAAACTTCAAGGATGTGAATATTCAAGGGGAAACTTTTGATGCGTGCAAATATCAAAAAGCTTATACCAAAATTTGCTTGATAGTCAAACCAGTATGTTACTCCCATGTTAGAACTACCAAAAATGCCGTTGAAGCATGGAGAAACATGAAGGTAGCTTACGAAAATGTTGCTAGTAGCCGAAGAATTCGACTGAATAGAAAACTTTCGCAGATAAAATGTTCTAAATATATCAATAAAATCAATTTAGTTTAGTTACCTCTTTGTCAATGGCAGCTATTTCAATTTTACACTTTCCAGAATTGAACAAAAAACACACCAAAATTCAATCGTGTCGTCAGAATTTCTTCACTTTTTTCTTAATTTTTAAATATTAAAAAACAATGTTATGTTCTTTGTCTTTATTTTAATTTTCTTATTGTAAGTTTTTTTAATTAATAAATTTATCATTAACTTATACGAGGAGCGGTTATTACTTCATAATTTTCAAATCAAAATATTCCGAAAACGGTACATAATATCGAGTTTTACCAAGAGTACCTTTTTGGTGTAGAATTAAACGATGTTTATGTTCACTTGGAGTTTTGACTAATAATTCTACCCTAAAAAAAGTTATGTTGAATAATACGTTGTATGAATCGTGTAACTAGCGCCCTCTATGAGAGTTAGTTATAAAAACAAATTCATGGTATATATCAGCTTCCAAAACATATTCGTATAAAATTTCATTGCAATGGTGCCAGTAGTTTCGGCAAAATCGTAAGAAATGTGTAATTTTTTATTTTGTTCAACGCCCTTTATCTTGAAAACGGATGGCGTTAGAAAAAAATTTTACTAAGCAAACCCCAATTATTTTTCAGTTTTTTACCTATCCTATAGACGATGTTACCTTTTTTTGAAACACCCTGTATATATACAAATGGTAGTAATATTTTTGTGGGAGTAAATTAAATAAAAAAAATGCATTAGCGGCTTAACCCAATATCTCCATTTTTTTTATATATATATATATATATATATAAAATAACTTTTTATACCAATGATAGTTGCTGAATGATCTTTTAATTCCATAGATCTCTTTAATGTCTGTAATTATTTAGTGAAATCGATCCCATAGACCTATCTCCTTATTGAATACTCATGCGCAAATATTTTTGAATTTTCCCCTGCCACTCTTCTCTACTAACATAGAGACAGCGTCCAAATGAGCTTTGCTTTGTATCAAGGGGGAAAATAAATGTCATATAGTGTCCAGCAAAACCATTGGTCCGTTTTGAATTTGCGAGTCAAGTCGAATTGTCACATATGCAATTTGTTTTGCATCTAGAGTTATTTTTACAATTTAATAGTGTTTGGATATTACCTTTAAAGCCATTTTTTAAATTAATTTGAGTATAAATTAAATGGTGAGAGTTTGTGTGATTTGTAAATATAAATATGAAAATGAATCATCAAGGTCGTTTTACAAGTAAATATACATTAGCGTCTCTTACACTTGTTTAAAAATAGGAAAATGCATAAAGCAAATATACCGCCATATTATTAAGAATACTGAAAATCTAGAAATTTATGCAATAAATTCAACTTTCTATTTTATAAATTATCTTATGATTCTATGTAAATCATTATTTACCATTACTACTTAAATTCAAGTCTAAAACATATTTTGTTACAGGTTTCAAAATGTATTATAAAAGTATTAATTTCAAACCCCCTAAAAATGATACGACACTGGTTGTATTGTCTGACGGTTTTTCCTTTGATACAAAACAATCACTATTGCTTGCTGTCTCTACGTTAATATATATTTATGCTGGAAGCTTCCACTGATAAAATATGACTACTGCTTTCCTCAATCCTTGCGTATCCAGTAAGAGTATAGTCGATACCGCACTACTGCTTTCCATGGAACACAAAGTATTGCTACCCAGGAACACCACTACTTAAATGAAAAAAAACCTTGTAGCTGTTAAAAGCTAGCTTCTATTTGCTGGATAGACCCGGCAACTCAGGCCATAAACCACAATTAAGAAGTTCCAATTTTTATTTGGGGTATTTTTATTAGTGCGTATAACAATAAAAATACTGCGATGGTCCAAAAAAACAAAATACAGATCCACTCAAATAAAATAAATAAGGAACTAACCTCTTATGATCTTATTCTTATGAATAATAATATACGGATAGATAGGCTTGCCAACACAATTTTATAAGGGGCATGAACATTTAGGGGGAACTACGAGAGTGGGAGTTGGTTCGCGCACGAGTATTAAATTTGAGCCATTAACGAGATGGGTCTATTTTATCCTGTGACTAGCTATAGTAAATAATTTTTATTCTCTATTGCAAAAACCTCTTTTAGAAAATGGAGGGTAGGTTACCTAAGTTCTTGTTCTGTATACCCTTCGTATAAGATTCTTATTGTAAGAACTCAAGACTTTAAGAATATTATTAGTTAAAGTGCACATTAAATTTTATAGAATTTGGGAATCTTACGGTGTAACGATTCGCATATCAAAAGATGATATTTGTACAGAAGAAGGATGTAGAAATCTTTTATTGGAAGCCAATGAACTAGGAGAAGTTCAAGCAATTTTCAACTTGGCTGTCGTTTTGGCAGATGCAGTTTTCGAAAATCAAACAACAGAATCATTCCAAACATCATTGGGACCAAAAGCAATAGCAACTAGTCACTTGGACAAATTATCAAGAGAACTATGCCCAAATCTAAAGTAAGTATCCTGTTTATTTTTTTTATAATTTAAAAGATCTTTCACAAATAAAATAATATTCATAATTTTAGAGAGTTTGTAATATTTTCATCGGTATCATGTGGAAGAGGAAATGCTGGACAAACCAACTACGGAATGTCAAATTCCATTATGGAGAGGATATGCGAACAAAGACTTAAAGACGGATACCCAGCTTTGGCTATTCAATGGGGAGCGATAGCAGATGTAAGAATCTATAATTGTTTTTGTTCCTATCTTCATAGAATTAATAATTTAAATTATTTTTAAAAGTAAATATATAAAATTTTAAATTTTTTGACCCCTAGGTTGGTTTAATAGCGGAATTACAAGAAGAACATGTAATATTAGAAATTGGTGGTACCTTGCAACAAAAAATATCTTCTTGTTTAAACGTACTAAATAACCTACTGAGACAAAAAGACGCTGCAATAGTATCCAGTATAGTAGTTGCTGAAAAACGTGGAGGTTTAGATTCTTGCGATAACATCATAGACACTGTTATTAATATTTTAGGTGAGTAACCAAATAGGTATCTTGGACAATATTAATTATGCGACAAGGTAGAAAAGTGAGTCATTATTGTCGAGGTGTAATAGATTCGAGACATTTATACACTTTTCTACCAGGACTAGTTTTTAAAACTAATAAAAATCTAATATGAATTTCAAAATTTTCTTAAAAATCATATCATCCATGCTTCTTTCAAATGTACAATACAATCTTTTCAATACTAGCTGTAGAACTTAACTTAATTGACTCATTTTGAGGTAGTAAAATAGTTCATTTTTAACTAAAGTAGAAAAACAGAGCCTACCTGATATAACTACATAATACTCTAATAAGTACAAGTTCATTCCTTGATTTCCAGATTTCAGTTCATCTTTTAACAAAGGTTGAGATTAAACGTTTTAACCTAATGTATTAGTAATTTTCAGTTTATTGACAAGCATAAATAATATTTTTAAACTCCGATTTCTTTCAATTGCTATTACATTTAAAAACTAATATTGTTTAAAAGTACAATACTAGTAGTGAAAAAATACTATATGAACCACGGTAGATAAGTGCATTAATATCTTGGATCCATTACAGACCTCAACGCTTCGCTTTTCGGTCTTTAATGGACAATATTAGAGATATTTTAAGCCACTAAATTTAGCGGCTGTTTTAGACTACTTTATGGTTATTTTTATTAACGTAACGATTACTTCGACAAAATAAAAGTGAGATTTTAAGCCACTAGAAATAACGTCAAAATTTAATTATTGTTACTTAACCCAACCTTTTAAATACCTGTTAAATTTGACAACTTCATAATATTTTCGATGTTGCCAGATTTAATTTATTTTCAAGCTTCAGTCCAAATGTTATTAATTCAAAGTATGGTTTCCTTTTACCACATTGCTATTAAAAAAATACTAATTCGCGAATATTTGCAGTAAAATTAACCTCTTCTAATGCTTTTAAAGTAGGTATTCCAATATACGTAATAAAACTTGTAAATTTAAAATGCTCTAATATTTGGAAAAAATAATGCAACAAGTGGCAACGTAGATGGTGCAAAAATAACGATAACGGTAAGAGATGCGTAACTTTATTTCTCCGTAACTAACGAAATCCGTAACGATAACGAATTTCAGAGTTGCTAACACGCATGCTTACAATAACGATAACCATAACTAGACATGTAAATAAGTGGCTTAAAATCTCTCTAATAACTCACTTATCTACCTGGGCGCATAATTAAGTAGAGTAAAGTCGCCGATTGTGGAATACCCTTTTGTATTAATTAAATAAGTAGGCTAAGGGGTTGTTAACATGAGGGCGCATAGTTAGAAATAATTGAATGAAGTAAAAAATTTAAAAATAAACTAATGCTAAAAAGATGACTTACAAAACTCAAAAAGTGGTAGGGTAATGTGGAATACCACTATATCCTAATGTGGGATAGGATATTTTAATGTAGAATAGGGTATATAATTGTTTTTGGCATTGAAAAATGTAGAGTTATGAAAATAAAAGCATTTTTATTTTAAAACTAACTAGTACATATATATTCCAATATGGAGGTAAATATCTATAACAATGAAACAAGCATGAATATAAAAATGAACACTATATTCTAAAACAAGGGTATAAAAATGAAAACGATGTTTAAAAACTAATTGCAGAAATCGCAAGTGTAGGGATCCTTTTCAGCTCCCGCACATTCTTCATGTGCGCAAAAGCCACACCTTACGCGAGTATTCTCAGAAAATTTTTCATCGCAAAAGAGACAGAATGTGTCTTGTTCAGGATTCGTTTCTTGTGGAAAAGTTTCTTCATCAGAAGAATCCCTTAAGGCTCCTAGATAGCAGGTTACTCTGGAATAAACACGAAGACGAAGTAATACACAAAGCAACCAAGGCCCTAATGGTGTGCAGGAACATTGCAGGAAAGAACTGGGGATGCAACCCACGTATTCTGCAATGGATGTACACAGCAATAGTGAGACCAATAATCATACATGGGGCAGTGGCTTGGAGAGCAAGGGCTAATCTGAGTAAGACGAGGAAAAATCTCTCGAAGATTCAGAGACTAGCCTGTTCATGTATCACTGGAGCAATGGGAACTTGCCCCACTGCTGCAATGGAGGTGATTTTAAACTTAACCCCACTGCACATTCTGTTAGAAAGTGTAAGGAAGAAAACGATATATAGAATGATCAAAGAAGGAATTATCAGGGAAAAACCTCAATCACTTCATTTTGATCAAACTTGGGAAATGCCCCAAGATGATATGCCAAAGAAATTCAACTTTGTGAGAAAATTCATCACAAGGTTGAGTAATAAATCTGAATGGGATGAAGACACCATACAGAATTTAAATCAGAATACCATAAAGTGGTATACGGACGGTTCCAAGCTAGAAGAGGGAACTGGGATAGGAGTTTTTGGACCGAGAGCCAAATACTCAGAAAGCTTGAGCACATACCCGAGCATCTTTCAAGCAGAAGTCCGCGCCATCGGAAGATGTGTGGAATTCAATATTGGAAGAAACTACCGCAGACAAGAGATTGTGATCATGTCGGATAGTCAAGCAGCCATCAAAGCGCTGAGTTCAAACATAATCAGCTCGAAGATGGTTTGGGAATGCCTAGGCAAACTAAATGAACTGGGCCAGGAGAACACTGTCACCCTCCTATGAGTCCCGGGACACATAGGAATAAAGGGGAACGAAACAGCAGATAAGCTGGCAAAAAAGGAGCTGAAACCCCACATTTGGGACCAGAACCATCTTGTGGGATCAGCAGTAGAGTAATCTTAGGAAAACTAAGGGAAGAGATGGAGAAGGAAAAATCCAAGTACTGGAATCAGCTGGAAGGACTGAGGCAATCTAAGATACTACTGGGGAACTATGACCAGAAGGAGAGCTGCCTCAACCTCAGTAAAAAAGGCTCCGAATTCTAACGGGAATATTAACCGGGCATTGCCGGTTAAGAAGCCACATGACGAAACTAGGGTTAGCAGATGAAGCAAAGTGCAGAACCTGTGAGGAAGAGGATGAAACCTCAATACACATACTCTCAGAATGCCCTGCCTTGCAAAATTCTAGGGTTAGATACCTAGGAGCACATGAAATAGAGGAAGGGGATCTACCTGATTTGAAGCCCGACGATATCCTAAACTTCCTCAGGAAAATAGGACTCGAAGAGCTGCTATAGGTCTGAGAAAATATCAGAACATGGCAAGTAAGGGGGGACACAATAGATCCTATAGGTCGCAGTGTAATTATCACCCCGAACTCATACATACATACATACATACATACAAGGCTCTTTTTTAATGCTATCAATTTCTTTGTCCTTTTTGGAGTATCTAAAGGGAGTAGATCTTGGTACCTTGTACCGTTTAGAAGCAGCTAAATATCCCATTCTTCTGCTTCGCACCGCATCCACTGCTTTTCTCATATTCCCTTCTTCCCATTTATGTTCTTGAACGCTTTTTGGTGGCATTTTTCTAAAATAAAACGTTCGTTAAAAGATATATTTTGTAAATAATTTCTTATGTAGAATAGTACCGCCAATGTGAAATATTTCACATTGAGTCCCCTTTAGTATTCCATAATGTCGACCCTTTAAAATATAATTTCAAACAAATGTAACAAGGTTTTAAACATCTTTTAGAATAAATATTCGGTATAAGTTAGATAGGTACATTCATTAAGTGACCAGATATGCAAATACCTTACCTTAAAAACTTAAAATCCAATCACAACAAAACTTTTAAATTATCACCACAGAAAAGTAACACCACCATAAATACACGTTTTAATAAATATTTTAGGTTAGGACTAGAGACTGGTTTTAGAGTTTTACATTAGATAAAGGGTAATATAAATAGTATATAATGATGCTATTGGAACACAGATGGCGATTGTAGTTTAGTAAAAACCTTAGTATTCTACATTTGGTCCACTATTCCACAATCGGCGACTTTACTCTACTATTTTCATTTTATATTTGCATCAGTTAACCTCACATTTTATCAAATTGATTGAGATTTAGTTTTAATTAAGTAGGCTCTTTATTTTTCTACATTAATTAATAATGAACAACTTTACTACCTTAACAAAAGTCAATAAAGTTCGGTTTAGAGGCTAAAAGTAAAAAAAATAAGGTGAATGTGGCAATACATTAACGTTAAAAATTTATAAAATTCTCAGTTTGGTTTTCCAACTATTTTAAACGTATTCAGAAGTTTCGAGATATACATATCAGCTGTATTTTTTCATTGTATAGAGATCGTATATGACGTAAAATTTATTTTGGTGCTTACTTTTGCCGTTAAAGAATTTTATACCGTGGAAGTTATTTAAATGATCTACTTCTCTGATAGAAATATTAAATTCCAGGATTAACTGATGCTAAGCACGTGAGTCACCATGCCACTTTGCCAGAATTAGGAATGGATTCCATGACAGGAGTAGAAATTAAGCAAACATTAGAAAGAGAATACGAAATTTTCCTTACACCTAAAGATATGAAAGTTATGACTTTAGCAAAGTAAGTAAAAGTTAATAAGCTGATATATCCCTGGTATTTTTGAATTTGGTTACTATTGGCCACCCAAAAATTATAGTTCTCCAACAATATAATTATCCTTAATCTGTGATAGTTATAAATATAATATTTTTAGACTGAAAGAAATTCAAGAGGAGCGATGTTTGGCAGAAGATGATTCGCAATCAGAAGAGTGGGGTTTAGTTTTCCAAACCCTTCTCAATGAAGAGGAAATACGAGTACCGGAAACAATTATGAAATCTAATTTAACAGAAGGCGTTGATGAACCAAAAGTTTTCTTACTTCCGGGAATCGAAGGATTCTCAAATGTATTTCTACACCTGGCTGAACAACTGGATGCTCGAGTAATAGCATTCCAATATTGGGAAAGGGACGATTTGCTAACTATTGAAAATATAGTGGAAGTAATGCTAAAAGTAAGACATTCATTGCTTTTTTTAAACATTATAATGTCGGAATTATGTCAAAATGTAGACCATGCTTATTTACCTATTTTTGTGAGAAATGCACCACTGAAGCAAAATATTTAAAAGAAATCTAATAGTTTATAAAATGACTATTAAAAAATGTCTGTTTTTTTTGATTATTAATATACAGGGTGAATTATGGATCTTCGCCAAAACAATGTTCTTTTCAATGATTGGTGTCTGGTATCTAACTCACTTATTCAGAATTAAATAGGTACATCCACGATCTTGAAAATTTGTGAGTTATATTTAACAGCTCATCACCCTGATATAGTTTTTTCAGAGGGCACTAATTGAAAGTTAGACCTGGGTATTATAATTTCTTATACTTCACTGTACCCACATTTCCAATAAAAGAATAATTTTAGAGTCAACAAATTAACAGTTGGCAATAATAAAATATTTAACTGTATAACAATGATTATTTATTATGGAAAAATATTTAAACTAGTCATACTGCGCTTCAGTATGATTTAAAAATTTGGCATATCTGATTCATTTTAATTATTTATTCTGTATGTAACTTTTTCCATCTGTAATATACAGAAACCAAATAAAATATTACATTTATTGTACCCACCCTTACTTTTTGGAAGTCCATCTTATTAAGAATAATGAAAAATTCTTCAATTGAACGTAACTTCCTAGTTTATTTAAAAAATTATGTTTACAATGAAATCCACATACTACACACTTGTGATAAAAAACAAAATTTGGATTTCCTTGAAGAACTTGAAATAAAAAGACATCTAGCAGATCCACAATTTAAAGTGGTTAATGAACAAATAAATCTTGGAAGTTCTCCACTATTGAACTGTTTACTTTTATTGAGTTTACTTTTTATACATAGATTAAGATAAAGTAGTATTAAGAACAATAAACAACTAAAAGGTTGAATTAAACTTTCACTATTTATTCGTAAAATACGTTTTAAATGCAATGACTGCCGTTTCGCTGTAGAATTAGGTGAAGGTGAAAGTTTAATTCAACATTTTAGTTGTTTACTGTTCTTAATAAGATGGACTTTCACATAGTAAGGGTTAGTACAATAAATTTCGGTAGTCTTATTGGTGTGTCCATTCTTTTTTGTTTTTGGTTTTTCACGTAGCTCCTTTCCAAGTTAAGTTTTTCTTTTTCAGGATCAGCGCTTTTTCGCAACTCCACGTTTTATGGTTTTCCTTTTCCTCTATTAATTTGTGATCTAGTCTCCCATATCTGTTGTATTTGTCTTTTATGTCCATTCGACTAAGGGTGTCCAAACCATTTTATTTGATTTTTCACAATGACATCCAGTACAGATTCAAAATCTTGTTCTTAACATATTCTTATTCGGTATTTTCACGTAATTCCTTTGCTGCTCTGAAGTAGTTTTTAGTCTGCTTTTTTGAGACTTATTCACTACCCAGCTTTCACTTCCACATACTATTGTTGGTAAAAAAATGGTTTTATATATAGTACGAGAGCCAGCGACACTCGATCCTACGTGATTAGGAACTATGATAAGAGTGGTTTCATGATATAGTTTACAAAGGGCCGAATGCAAAACCGCATTATCGGCCAAGCATATCCTGTGCTTTTGCACTTCTAAAAAATGATTAACACCTTCTTTTTTTTAAGAAAGTTACGTCATAAGGAATTGTAAAAAAAATTACATGGTAATATAGATGATATCAAGGAGATTAATAAAATATATGTCGGCCAGCACTTATCCTGTGCTAAATTCTTGTCGGCCAGGGGCAAAGGGGTCATTTTTCATTATTGTGCTTACGTCATCAAGAATTTCGAAAATTTTTTTTTATAAATAAAGTTTAGGTCATAAGGAATAAAGGTAAATATGTCGGCCAGGCAAATTCTTGTGCCTAATATGATGTCGGCCAGATCAAAGTGACCGACTCCCGTCTTGGTTCGAGTCAGATGGAAAATCTTTCATTATAATTTTATTCATGTGTAATAACATTAAATTTTCTAATTTTATTCGTAAATCATCTTATACTCTGCCACGTTTTTGACATGCATATAATTAAGTATTATATTAAATTTTATAAAGTAAAAAAATTACATTTAAAATACGCTTCAAAACTTTACGACAGCAATTCCTATTTTTTATTTCTATAAAAGCATAATTTTTTGCTTATTACTTCTGGAACGCTCGAGCCATCTTTACTTACTTGTTCTTTACCAGGGTGATTAGCATCGTCAAGATAGTCTTCATTTGAACTTTCCTAAAAATTTTTACTATTTTATTTTTGCATTTAATAAATATGCAAAACTCCAAAAAGTTATGAAAATATTAAAACACTGTTACTTACATTATTTTTTCCACAAAAAGCTTCAAATTCTTTAAGCCATCGCGCTTTGAGATAGCAAGCGGTTGCATAGCATGACCAATGCTAACCATGATTCACTCTCGATTCCTCCGAGAATTGTAAATTACCGTATTTTAAACCTTTTTCCCTGCGAAAAGAATTCACCTTACGACATTTTTTAAATGATATATCGGTAAATAATATAATGTTGTTGGACTTTCCAGAAACAAAACACTTCACTGTAAATTAAAAATGTTGAATTTTAACGCCGCAGACTAAAAATGACTCGAAATGAGTTTCTTTGTGTCGGGATTCTTGGCGATTTCTTTGGTTCTTGCAAAGTTGTACGTCAATATTTCAAACGTTATAGACGAATTACTTATTTACATATTAACAACTGCACTACTATATATCTATGGCAACATGCAACACCTCATATTCAAAGCAATCTTCGATCATGTCGATCCTAAATGGATTCTGACACTTTGAATTTCAAAAAAAAAAGAAAACAAAAAAAAGACGACAAATAATTTTTCTTTTCAAAACAAAAAATCAGCCGAGCATGTCAAAAACGTGGCAAAGTATAAGATGATTTACGAATAAAATTAGAAAATTTAATGTTATTACACATGAATAAAATTATAATGAAAGATTTTCCATCCGACTCGAACCAAGGCGGGAGTCGGTCACTTTGGCCTGGCCGACATCATATTAGGCACAAGAATTTGCCTGGCCAACATATTTACCTTTATTCCTTATGACCTAAACTTTATTTATAAAAAAAAAATGTTCGAAATTCTTGATGACGTAAGCGCAATAATGAAAAATGACCCCTTTGCCCCTGGCCGACAAGAATTTAGCACAGGATAAGTGCTGGCCGACATATATTTTATTAATCTCCTTGATATCAGCTATATTACCATGTAATTTTTTTTACAGTTCCTTATGACGTAACTTTCTTAAAAAAAAGAAGGTGTTAATAATTTTTTATAAGTGCAAAAGCACAGGATATGCTTGGCCGACTATGCGGTTTTGCATTCGGGCCTTTGTAATCTATATTATGAAATCACTCTTATCACAATTCCTTATCACGTAGGATCGAGTGTCGCTGGCTCTTAGACTAATACGGTAATTTTTGTCTTTCGTCTAATTTCTTTTTTCATTATTACTGATCTTCATAGAAGTTGATATACTATAGCTGCGTTGTTTATTTTTTCATTTAGTTCGTCTTCTATATTTCCCTTCATTTCCTTTTCACCCAAGTTCCTAAATTGTTGTATTCTCATTCTTAAGTCATTTTTTCTTGTCTCATTTTATTTTATTTTCCTATAACCATAACTTTCGTTTTGTTGGTGTTAACTTTAAGATTTCTCTTATTTAATTCTTCTTCCCATATTTTAACAAAGTAGGGCGTATTACTTGAACAACTCTGATTGCAAATCATATTTTCGTGCGTAGTTTTTGTTATTTTGATATAGACTTTTAATTACTTTAATCACGTTGGGGATAATTTTTCTTTATCTTAATCCTTTTCATATTGTTTTTTGAAAGACCCTATTGAAAGTTTTCTCCAGGAGTAAAAAAGCAAGGTATATTTCTTTATCTGTTGGTCTAGTTTTCTCTACTATTTGTTTAATTGTAAAGATGTGAACATATGTGTACATCTTCCCCTCCTTAAGCCACTTTGCGCTTCCGATTGATTCTCTGGCACCGATTTTAGTCTATTTTACAGTATGACCTCATATGCCTTTGATACAAATTCAATAATGTAATTACAGTTTCTATTATCGTCTTTTTTAAATATTGCTGTTATTGTAGGCCATGCTTTATTAAATATGATTGTCAGCGATTCTATACCCTTACATCCCAAATTTTTTAGCATTTCTGGTGTGATTTTATCGTGTCCAAAGATTTTCCTTTTTTCGTTGATATTATAGCTTCCAATACTTCCTCTTTAAGTACTCTGTATCTCTGTTTTCTATCTCCTATATAGTTGTTTGTTTCTTTTCCCTCAGTACTCTGATAATCCTTTGTGTTTAAAGGGCTTGAAAGTACCCCTTCCATCTTTCCATGATGTTTACATCTTCTGAGATTAATACATTGTCTTTTGATTTTTTTATATTTTATTATCTGTTATTTGTCTTTTCCAATGTTGTTCATCACCTTGTAAAATAGCTTTTGATTTGTTCGTCTAACTGTTTCTAGTTCACCTTCGAATTCTTCCCATGCCTTGTTTTTTGCCTCTCGTACCAATTTTTCAATTTTCCATCGTTGTGCTTTATACCTTTCAGCTTCTTCTGATCAACTTCCGAGATATTGTTTCCATATTTTCTTTTTAGTTTTTACTTCACTTTTAATCTCTGTGGTCCACCATCTTGTTGGTTTTTTACTTTATTCTACATTCGCATTATTAAAACTGTTTAGCTCTTCGATTATCGAGATTTATTTTATTTTTTATTGTATGAATAAACATTTTCCGGGGTTCTAAATTTCATTCCTATTAAAATAATCAGACATGATTGTTCCACAATCAATAAGAATAAGTCAGTTAGTTGCCAGAAAAATCTACTTAATTATTGAAAAGATATAACGAAACATTGTTTAGGTAAAGATTTATAATTTACTTTCTTTATTAATAATTAAAACAAGAAGATATTATTTAATTGTCATTTGGTAATCTATTAGTGTATCTCTACTTGAGGTAAAGTATAAACAGTTCCTCGTCACTCACCTTGTAAAATCGTAGTTTAGATTTGTTAAAATTAAAATATATTGATTTGCTTGAGAATCAAAATCTAGAATCATTGTAATAATTAGAATAAAGGAAGATTAAAATAATGTTTTAAATTGAAGCTGATTCAGAAAACAATGTTCTTAAAACGAGTGTCTATATTTTCAAAATAAAAGGTTTAATTTTTTAATACAACTGGTGGCAAAAGAAATTAGAACTAATAAAAAATGATTAGAAATAAAAGAGTCAAAAATTAGATAAATAACTACCATATCAGAAATACGTTTCTCCCAGAAGTATTATTTTTTCTTTTACTGATCCATTTCAATTATATAATTTTTTTTAGAGAATCGAAAGACATTTAAGAAAAAATGAAAAATTTATATTAATAGGACACTCTTTAGGATCTCTGATTGCTTTAGAAATAGCAAACATTTTAGAATCGAAAGGTTATGTTGGAAACATCATCATTATTGACGGAGGAGAAAAACTAATGAAGTCTTTATCGTCCAGTTGGATACAGGAGGATAATTTGTTTGAAACTAGTCTACTAATTCATTTATTATCATGTCACTTATCAAGGGAAATTTTATCTAATCAAAAGGTAAACACAAATTAGTTACTTTGTCAAATTAGTAGGTTTGTCCCAACCAAGCAAAGAACCGTTCTAGAACGGTAATATTATCACTCACGAGACCAAATTAGTGCACTGCGCAACGCACTACACCACTGCGCACAAAAATTACCATTTTAGAACGGTTCTCTGCTTGGTTGGAATAGACCTTATAATGATAATCACATTTCCTGAATGAAAAAGGTATTCGCTTAAAATATAATATATATAATTGATCTAAATTATATAAAAGTTTAAGGCATTTAAAAAATACATTTCTACTGTTTAAACATGTTTCTTGCTTGAGTAGTTTAGGCTCTGTATTGAAGAATTAGTCAGGAGAAATAATATTAATAGAAATAGTAGAAAACAGATTAACATAATCGCCAATGATAATATACTAAAACATGGTAGATGCATAAATTATAAATTGATTGTACTAACCCTTACTTTTTGGAAGTCCATCTTATTAAGGATAATAAAAAACTCTTCGTTTTAACAAAACTTCCAATATTTATTTAAAAACTGCTTTTTTAAAAGACTCAATGACAGCCGTTTCGCTATGAAGCATCGTCAGATTGACATTTAAGTTACATAAAAAAAAAAAAAAAAAAAAAAAAAAAAAAAAAAAAAATTGTAACTTAAATGTCAATCTGACGATGCTTCATAGCGAAACGGCTGTCATTGAGTCTTTTAAAAAAGCAGTTTTTAAATAAATATTGGAAGTTTTGTTAAAACGAAGAGTTTTTTATTATCCTGCATAAATTATAATTAACGAATAAAATGTTTGTTTTAGGAAAAAATATTTAACCTCAAAAATTGGGAGGAACGTTTAGATTATTGTGCAAGTTTTTTGAAAGAAATCGTCACCGATCCCGATGCAATAAAATATCAAAGGATGTTAGCCATTGCTATATACTCAAGAATTAAATCACTAAACAATTACACGCAATCTTTTGAAAAGTTGAAATCGAATATAGTATTATTTAAACCATCTAAAGCAACCGTTAAAGATATGGGAGACGATTATGGATTATCGACGATTAGCGATTCTGAAATAAAACATTTAGTTTTAGAAGGAAATCATTTAACCATTTTGGAAAACAATTTGTTAGCACAAGAAATAAATTCATATATCAAAAATTGGAATTAAGATTAGATGAAACTAGGAATGTTTGAATTTTAATATAACTTTTTAATTAATTACTGCATTTTTTACTTAAATATACTGAAACACTCAAAATAAGGACAAAAATTTAGTTTTAAGTTAGAAGTAATGTTATAATTTGGGTTGCGTTCAAATATATGTTGGTCTTACTGCACAAAATTTATCTTGGCATATTTTTCTGTATAATAGTGATATAAGGTTGCACCCTGATAAATGTTCTTGTATGTTACATTTCAATATCACATAATTTATCACATTTATTGTGTCACTGTTACATTATAACTGTTACATTCATTGTAACCGTTACGTCCTTAAGTTGACTTCCCGCCTCTAGCCGGGGCGCTGTCCATTATGTTATGAAAGAGAAATGACTTACTTCATGTGACGGCACACAGAAGAATTAACATACATTACAACTTGTGAATTGTTTAGTTATAATTATTGAAATACATACTAAAAGTACTAAATACATTGTCTATACTGTTTACCGATTACTACCACATACAATTACAACCGATTGCAACATCCAGTGCAACATGTTAAGGTCGGTTCATGCAACGTTTATTATAATTAGTTGCACCCATTTTATAGTGGAGGCGTTCATGCAATACATTAAGGCATTACAATTAAATTAAGCCCACTAAGAAGTTGGAAACTTTCAACTTTTCATTTACATTACATTATATTCTTAGTGGAAACAGTAAAAGCGCATGCTCAGTACTATAGCAGGGAAATATGAATTCGTATTTATGTCAAAATTCCTATGTTTGGGTTATATTGATATTGAAGGCCGGTTTTATAAGCAATAAAAATATTTTAACAAAATCAAAAATGGAATAGTCGTATAACAACTTGAACTTTTTGAATATTGTAGCAGATGCATAGAACATAACATAACTGTCAAGTGTCAATAGTGGACAATATACGCATGCACTAATACCTTAGACAAGGAAAGAGAGAGGACTATGCATTGGAATCAATTTATGTAACCCATTTACCACCAAACTAATGGCGGACAATATTGACATAGGCGTATCATACGATTTTTCTTATACGATTATTAAATAATCATTTTCATTATTTCGTATTACAAATCTAATTTAAAAAAGTCTTTAAATATGTACTGCTCCAAAAAAAAAACAGCAATCATTTTAAAACATATTTATTTAATAAATATTACAATTTTAATCTTTTGTATCTATTTTAAATATATGTTTTTGTTCCACTCCACTGCAAACTATTACATCTATGAGAAAATAATAACAATTAATTGAAAAATAATCTTTAAAACTGAATGAAAACAATTTTCAAAATGTTTGTTTCTAAAAAATTTCATTATTTTCTAAATGGTTTTCTAACATAGTTTACAATAAAATACCTTTTAGATTGGTGTAAAAGTATTTCTTCTATGAAGGCTAAAGTTTGTGCAACCGATTTTTTTGTTAAATGAAATTATCCCAATAGTTTAAATTGTCCCATTGGTGAAATCTGTTTTATAAGGTCGGCGATCGTTAATATGGTCAAGAAAAAGATTCATTTCGTCAATAACATCCATTTTAAAAAAATTAAGTAAAGACACAAAACACGCGAAAAACAATTTTAGGTTAGAATCTCCTCTGTAATTCCTTAATGACAGGTCCAATCGATCTGTAAGTTAAAGTCTTCAGTAGCTTATAATTACTGAAAACTTGGCGTTACTATGAGATGAATAAACACTTACGGACGACAATCTTCTCAGTAACGCTACCGAACACTTTACTGAAAGGTGAATAAACCGGCCCTTAGACTAATACAGAATTTTTAATGTAATGAAGTCTTGCATGAACGACATTTTTTTAGTGAAAGTTTAATTATAATGTAATGTTAATATAATTATAATGTTCGTTGCATGAACCGGCCTTAACACATACCGTTCATACAATATTTTCTATCGAAACGTTCGATTCGAAAAATACAAAATTGGACCGATGGGTGAAACGTCTGCGCTTTTGGAGTATTTACCATTTCGGAAGACCGAAAGAAGTCTTACCTCTTACATTACATGGGGGCTGAAACATACGATTTATTGTGTAAGAAAGTTTCCCCACAAGAAGAAATTTAACCTACAAAGAAATAGTCGACCTGGGCCGGTATTCTCAACTCACTCCTCTCACAGCGAGCGATCACAAAAGGGAGTGATTTGATTGGCAGCGATATGGCTTTTCTAGATTCTCATGTATCCCTCCGCTCGCAAATTTATAACACGAGCAACTGGTACACATGAAAGCGAGTGAAATAAAGCACTCCTCTTTGACAGGAGCGATCCATGCGAGGAGAGGGCATGAGAATCGATTTGGCAGTGAATTTCACTCCCCTCGCATTCAACGACATCGATATCGCTCCAAGCGAGGACCTGAGAATACCGGCCCTGGTTTCATCCTACTATAGGTGCACACTCATTTCGAAGCTTACTCATCTGAAAATTAAAGGCACGTATTCTTTATAAGCTTTTAACTCAAATTAAATGTGAAAAATTGAGTTTTATATGCTAATTTAATAGGGGAGTCCCTTCATGGTAGCCAACCTGAAAAAATAGATGAAAAACCACTGCCTTTTTTTTGGGAATGATTCAACTTTGAATGTATAGTTTTCAGCACATTCAGTATACTGTAAAAGTTTTTCTTGTCACGAAGGCCTCATTTATTAGATATTGGATCAAATGTTTTTCGTAGGGATTTTCGGATGTTATGTTTTCACTAAAGGATAACCAATAGAAACCATTATCATATGTCATTTTCTATTTATTTGTCTGTCAAATGTCTAATATATCAACAACGTTTTGACACTATAGCGGTGGATGTTTGGAGGTTAATTGAGTAGTCCACTTGCAAAGTGTGCTAAGTTATCAATACTTTTTTGTTCAATTTTAATTTTCAAATAAAATTATAACCATTTAACTGACATTTTATTTTTTGATCATAAAATAAAACAAAATAACTATAATTAAATATATGATAATCAACATATATATTTATTACTTAATTTTAGAAAAAATATTTTAATTGATTTTCTTAAAGAAATGGTTGAACAGTATAGCGCACTTTGCAAGTGGACTACTCAATTGTATGTGTTTTTATTCGTGGTTAAGGTCATTTTGTAGATTCAGTTTATTCGCAGAAATCAGCAAGTAGTTATTGAATTATTCTCATTTTTTAACCAAAATTGTCTTGTCTACTTAGTTTATTGGATTTCTGACTTCTTTCGGTATCAATTTATCCAGATCATGTAATGAAATTCAAACAAAAGCAGAATACAGAACAAATAAAAATCCTTAGAATATAAAATAGTTTATGTTCTAAGTAAAAATCAAAATAGCAAAATTGACAATGATGGCATGAATGAAAATTTTCAATTGTCACAATTCATTACTGAAAACATAACATACGAAAATATCCTACAAAAATCGTTTTTTTTCAATATCTAATAAATGAGACCTTCGTGACACGAAAAACTTTTACAGTATACTGAATGTGGCAAAAACTATACATTCAAAGTTGAATAATTCCCAAAAAAAAGGCAGTGGTTTTTCTAGGTTGGCTACCATGAAGGGACTCCCCCATTTTTATTGCACTAAATTTTAATAAACCATTGATTAACCTCACTTTTAGAATTATTTCTTCCCATGGAACTACGATTTTTATGACAATTGAAGTATTTTATTATGACAATATACTGTTTCGACGTTGACATTTAATATAAGTTTTCTAACGTAAACAATCCAACATTGCCATATTTTTTCACAATTGTTGGTTAGAATATTAATTACTGGTTTTTATTTATTTTTGAATTTAAAATGGAAATGAAGAATATTTTAGATGAAGTAAATATACATAACAAATATGAAGACGGAATGGTGATTTGGTTAAATGAGAAAAAATTAGAACAGTAAAGAAGAGTAAACAACTAAACGGTTAAACGAAACTTCCACTATTTATTCGCAAAATACATTTTTAAATGCAATGACAGCTGTTTCGCTATAAACTAACATCGTCAGGTTCTGTTTTTGATATTTTCTTCTATGCGGATCTTTACACTGACCGATTTCGTTTCGAGAATAAGGCTTTCCAAATCACGTGACATAAAGATGGCGTCTGTGGGCAAACCTTATAACATAACACTATCAAAGTCACAGACCAGATATAATCAAAGTTTCATAAACCATTCTATATTTGGTTGTTGTCAGTCATCCTTGTTTGATCTACTTGCACAACCAATCACAAGGCATGTAACAGGCATTTTTTTAACTTATAACGTTAAAAAGTCCAAATAATATATAAAATCTATTTTATAAAGTCACAAAAATTATTTTCTCAAAACAATAAAAACTTCTACACCAATTTAAATAAAGAAAGCACTATGACAAAAATACAAAACAATACTATTGTTTGCCTACAGCCGCCATTTTTGACAGGTCGTTGGAAAGCCCAATAGTTTCCCTTTGGGTAAGGTTAGGTTATGTTAGGTTATGTTTGACCTTTGGATTAGGTTAGGTTAGGTTATGTTAGATTAGGTTTGACCTGATGAAAACACATTTCAATCCACAACCGCTAGACACTGCAGAAATGTTTCGTTTTTTACAAAGAAGGCAACAAGAAGGTGAAACTGTTACTGAATTTATTACCGCACTACAAACCATGGCCATAAATTACAAATTTGGAGACTATCTAAGTAAGTCAATACGAAACCAGTTTTTTTTTGGTTTACGCTCGGAAAGAATCCAGAGTAGACTGCTGGAGGTTAAAGAGCTCACTATACAAAAAGCCATAGATATAGCCGTAAGTATGAAAGCTTCTGCAATAGATGCTGCCCAGTTACATAAAAATTCTACCTACAATGTGAATAACGTTCTACAGAAAAATAAAGGACATTCTAAAAATATGTTTAATAAACAATTCGCGAATACATCTACTAGTGCGGGTACCAGTTATAACAATAACAATCATAAAATTTTATGTTTTATATGTGGTGGTAACCACAAAACAATTGTTTGCAAACTAAATAAAAATACTGGCAGTACAAACTGTGGCCTGAAGGGGCATTTACAAAAAGGTTGCATGAAAAATAAAAATAAACAGGCTATAAATTTTGTGGAGGAGGACCAGAAATTCAAGGTAGATGAAATCCTATTAGTAGATACCAAGGAACCTAAAAAATTAGAACACATTGAATTTAAAGAAAAGTACCTTTTGGAAGTTGAAGTAGAAGGTAAGAGTATAGGTTTCGAGGTAGATGGTGGTTCACCTGTCACTTTAATATCAAAATCTTTTTATGATACTCATTTTTGTAAATTTGAAATATTCAATACATCTTTACAACTAATTTCATATTGCAAAACTCCCATTGATTTGTTAGGATACATATCAGTTTCCGTTAAATTAAAAGAGACTACAAAAAAATTAAACATATATGTGGCAAATATTCATAGATTACCTTTGTTAGGCAGAGAGTGGATAAGGCAATTACCTATTCATTATGATTTACATGATATTCAATTAGACATAGGTACATTCCAGATTAGATAAAGTTTTAAAAGATTTTAAAGATATTTTTGCACCTGGGTTTGGGAAAATTCGAAATGTTCAAGCAAAATTTACCCTCAAACCTAATTTAAAACCAGTTTTTCTAAAGGCCAGAACGGTCCCTTTTAAGTTAATACCATTAGTGGAACAGGAATTAGATAATTGGGTTCAGTAAGGTATCCTAGAAAAAGTTAACACTTCAGAATGGGCCACACCGGTGGTGCCAGTACTTAAAAAAAATAATCAAGTACGTATGTGTGGTGATTTCAAGGTTGCTGTGAAGCCATGTTTAATTATTGATGACCGCCCATTACCCACCATTGATAAACTTTTTTCAGCAGTGGCAGGGGGGCAAAGTTTTTCAAAGATTGACTTACGTCAGGCTTACCTACAAATGGAAGTACATCCAGACTATAGGCATTTACTTACATTAAATACCCATAAGGGCCTTTACAAATGTAATAGGTTACTATACGGTATCTCTGCTGCACCAGCAATCTGGCGAAGAGAGATAGAAAACATTTTACAGGGAATTCCTGGAGTTACAGTTTTCTTAGACGATATAAAAATTGCAGGTAACACTGATGTCATACATTTAGAACGTTTAGTTCAAGTTTTTGACAGATTACGTAAATTTGGTTTAAGAGTTAATATAGAGAAGAGCGAATTTTTCAAAAAAGAAATTAAGTATTGTGGATACCTCATAAATAAAGATGGTATCCATAAATGTCAAGGAAAAATAGAGGCTATAAACAGTATGCCTCGACCAGTAAATGAAACACAGTTACGTGCATTTATAGGCTTCATTAACTACTATGGTAGGTTCATACCTAACCTAAGTACAGTATTATTTCCTTTAAATCAATTACTTTGGAAAAATAAAAAATTTGAATGGTTTGAGGGCTGTGAAACAGCTTTTTAACAGGCGAAAATGCTGTTCCAAAGTCCCATTTTTTTAGTAAACTATAATACCAAGCTACCATTGGTAGTAGCTATAGGTAGTAGTCCTTACGGAGTAAGGGCAGTTCTGTCTCATATTTACCCAGATGGCACAGAAAGAGTAATTCAATACGCTTCTCAAACACTTACACCTACCCAAAGAAAATACTCACAAATTGATAAGGAAGCTTATGCAATAATATTTGAAGTAAAAAAATTTTATCAGTATTTATATCTAAATAAATTTACATTATATTCTGATCATAGACTATTAATACAAATTTTTTCACCATCAAAAGGTTAACCTATTTTCTCTGCAATGAGAATGCAGCATTACGCTATGTTTTTACAAGGTTTTAACTACGCAATTAAATACAGAAATACTAAATTGCTTGGAAATGCAGACTGCTTGTCAAGATTACCAATTATTAAGGATAATAAAAAACTCTTCGTTTTAACAAAACTTCCAATATTTATTAATTTTTTTTTTTTTTTTTTTAAGATTACCAATAACAAACAATAATTCCTTATCTAATTTAGATGTAGTAGATATTTTTGAAATCAACATAGTCGAGACTTTACCGGTCACAGTTAAACTTGTGTCCGAAGAAACAAAAAAAAGATCCAGTCCTAAATTTTACATGCTCTAGAAACTGGTACAAAGGTAGAACCATATTTAAATTTTCAAATTAACTTAACAGAATTAAGTTTACAACAAGGATGTATAATGCGTATGCCCAAAGTGTGGATCCCTAAAACATTACAGAGTACAGTTTTACAAGAATTACATTTAGACCATTTTGTTAATTCAAAAATGAAATCACTTGCACGTGGTTACTGTTGGTGGCCAAATATAGATAGGGAAATTGAAAATCTCTCAAAGAATTGTAGAGAATGCAATTTAAAGCGTAATAACCCCCATAAAGTTGACCAAAATATTTGGGAACTTATTCTTGTTGATGCATATACAAAATGGCCAAAAGCCAGATTAGTTCAAGATATGACTGCAGAAACAACTATTAAGGTCTGCAGGCAATTTTTTTGCCAATTCGGATTACCTAGATTTTTTGTTACCGACAATGGTACAAATTTTAAGTCACACATATTTCAAAACTTTTTACAAGAAAACTGTATTATAAGTAAATTCACAGCACCTTATTACCCAGCTACAAATGGGCAGGCAGAAAGATATGTCCAAACAATCAAAAATTCTTTAAATAAAATGAAATGTAATAAGAATGACATTGATAAAAATTTGCAACTTATGTTTTTCCAATATAAATTCATGCCACATACCACTACCAATATATCACCCTCTCAGATGCTGTTTGGTAAACAAATTCGGTGAAGGTTAGATTTATTTATACCCACAAGCTTTAATTGCAAAAGTAGCACAGTAAATAATGGATACAGGAACTAGGGTTGAATGTAGGAATTATATAGGACCTTCAAAATGGTTGTTTGGTAGAATTAAAGAAAGGCTAGGTATACTAAATTACTTGATATCATTAGACGATGACCGTGAATGCAAAAGGCATATTGATCAAGTTCGGGAGATAGGTGAAACCACTCCTGAAGTACATATCCCTAAATACCCAGAAGCACCATCTACAACGATTCATACTCGACCAATTGAAATCGCAAATGAACCTGGTACTCCTTGCTCACAACCTCCACTTGTAACTGCTCCTTCACCAGTACCTAATGTTAGTAAGGAAGGAAGGAAACTTAGGAAATCTGATAGGAAAAGCAAAACCCCTCAATATTTATCTGATTATGTATTACCAAAGCGTTTAGCTTAAGATTCCTAAAATTATTAAAATTTTATTGATCAGCTACATATCATACTTTGTTTTTCCTGTTTAATAATTTTTTTTTGTTTTTTTCTGTTTCATTTTCTTCAAGATTATACTGTAAGAAAGGGAGGTGTCACATTATAACTGTTACATTAATTGTAACCGTTACGTCGTTAAGTTGACTTCCCGCCTCTAGCCGGGGCGCTGTAAATTATGAAAGAGAAATGACATACTTTATGTGACGGCACACAGAAGAATTAAATTAACCTAGCTATTTTACATACATTACAACTTGTGAATTGTTTAGTTATAATTATTGAAATACATACTAAAAGTACTAAATACATTTTCTATACTATTTACCGATTTACAATTTTACCACATACAATTACAACAGTCACATAAAATAAATATAATATTAACTACAACTAAGCAAGAGCAAGAATGAAACTAGAAACGAGTGTTATTGACTCCTTTTGAAGTAATGTCGAAAATTAAATTTTATTTTCTAACCGACTATACCCTATCATGAATTTGAAATAGTAAGATAAGTGTAAATTACAAAAAGCACTTGTTAAAGTCGTTACATATTTTTTGACTCCCTCCATTACAAACTAGTCATTACGTATTTGACAGTACGTAGATAATGGCTCATTTAGAATACACTTGTATTCTAAATTAATGGCATTCACAACTGTTAGAAATTAAAATAAAATAAAGAGCTATGTAAAATTTATTCTGATTATTATTTTATCTTGTCAAAATATCACAGTTTTGTGATTTCGTCCACTGAAAACGTTTAATCTTCAATGTTCTGTGCTAAATGCTAGCCAATCATTCCGTTTTATAGTGATAAAACCACTAGTCGTTTTACCAGTATTGATAAAATTATAGAACTGTCAAAAATAAATAACAATATTGCACAATCAATTTTCTTGTTTATAAGTACCTTACTATAAATCAACATTCATTTATATTATCTAAATATTCTCAAATATATTTTGTTATTATTATTATCACAATTCAATTCATCTAAACGATAACTAAAAAACCAAATATGTAGTTATTTTAAAACTAACCTGCTTCCTGGTTCTGTATGCATTTAAAACTTTTATATGCCTACAGGCAAATGTGGTCTTGTAGGTAAACTTTAAATAGATATACCTAATAATTTTTATTTTGGTAATTTTAGCCTTGGTAAACCAGATTGTATATACCTAGTAACATAGTTGTTCAAGATTTCCTTCTATTTACTGCTTAACAGAAAGCATTCAATGAAACAAAAATACTTGATTCTACTGAATATTCCATAATCAGTACAGAGCAATAATTGTAGCTTCTTATTTCGTTTTGAAAAACAAGACATTATTGAACTATAAATTTTTGCTAATAACTAACAGGATTGAAACTAACGATAAACAGTCATGATACAACAATTTACAATGTACATTTGTTGTACCATGAAAGTAAATTATAAGCATTAAAATCTGATTGGTTAACGTTATTTTTAAAAATAGCGTATAAACACAGCTATTTGCTGTCGGCTCTTTTGATGTTCATAAGACAAGAGCAGCCATTTTTTGGGAATATAAACCACAAAGCAGAATATTGGTTAGTCTGTTTTGTGCTAACCAATATTCTGTTCTGTGGTCTAAGCTCAGGATATTACTAAAAATAATTGTTATTATAAATAAAACCCTTACTCTTTATTGTTGAGATAATTGTCATTTTTAGAAAAATAGAATTTGTTTTCAACGAGATTGATAATATTAACTAAACGTTGATTTATTTGTTTTTAAAAAAAGTAAAATTGGTTTTTCAGGTTAAATAATTACATATAAATAGAATTTCTACTCAAAATAAATGACCTCGCTAGTAAGGAAGGATATCAATAATTAACAAAAACCATCAACAGCTTAACACTTACTTATTTTTCCAAATTAACAACTTATATTATCTTTATTTTCATTACTTTTGAAATTTCGTTTGATACATTTAATGGTAGTGTATAGTCTTTACCTAAAATATAATTTTTTCACACACAGTAAAGGAAAATTTGTACAAGGATGCATAAAAGTTTAAGTTACTGCTAATATTTATTACAGTTTGAAGAACATGATCTTTTATTGCCAATTCTTCAAATAGTTTTTTAAAAATGTTATTTACACATACATAACGTTCAGCATTGTGTTTTAAAATATTCGTATTATTACGATAATCCGTTTCGTTAAGTATAATAGTCTCTTTATCAGATACAGAACATTGACAAGGAGTACATGCATCAGTAGTATTTATTTTAATATCATTTAATGTAAGTAACATTTGTTCCGCATCTCCCTCACAGTTTTCTGTACCTGAATTAAATAGTTTCACTATTCCACTGATTTATTCACATACAACCAACTGCTTACCTTAACCAAAACTAACGGCGACGGCTATGGATACTCCCAAAGTGTCATGGCGATACCTGAAAATGGATGCTTACCCCCTTCATATAGAGTCGATACTCTGATTTGTATTATTACTCTGTAGTATAGATAAGGTTTATACGGTATAATTTTTACTACATTTTTACCTTATACATTATAACGGTAATTTTTATAACGTAAAACACCTTACCGCAAACTCTCTATTATCTAAATATTTAAAATTATATTTTGTTAATATTATCACAATTCTATTAAATTAATCGACAATGAAAAATCAAATAGGTAGGTACTTTTAAATTAATCTTGTGCATGCATTTAAAACTTTTAGATAAGTATGTACCTACAGATAAATGTGGTCTTCTTGTAGGTAAACTTCAAATAGATATGCCTAATAATTTTTAAGTTAGCAATTTTCTCTTATAATTATGTAAACAGGTATAAAAATAAATATGTATTTAAATTATAACTGCGTTTATACGGTGCTTGCGAGCATAATTTTTAGAAGATATTATTTGTTAAAGTTATTGAAAGATCAAATGTTTATGAGTGTTGTCTTTTTAAAATCAATAAATTTATTAAATATTAATATGTGTAAACTCATTTCCTTTTTGTCTCTTGATTTTTATTATTTTAATAAATCAATCATAGGTAGGTAACATACAATATAGGCAATTTGATTTTAAATCTGTCATTGCTACACGAATGTTTTTATTTTAGGCAAAACAAACTGAATGAGATAAAATCACGTCCTACGGACGTGATTTCCGTTTGTTTTCGTAAATCGACTGTTTGACAGCTGAAACTCTCTTCCATCAAACGTTGTCAACGCTTCCAGTCTTAACTCTTTTAAAAACAATTATGATTATTATGAATTATGATGAATCAGTAGATAATAAAACTAACAGTAATTGACAATATGAAAATATTATGACACTAAACATATAGTCAAGGAAACAAAATAAACAAAAACCATATTATTACATTCACCGTGGCTCAGAATTGCAGCACGGCTTAGGATTGCAGCAATCACAGCTGGAGCAGTAATCCTTCAGATATAACGGAGATCTTCGAGATCTAACAGATCTTCTTATTTCTGGCTCAGAATTCTCGTTAGAATCTGTTTGCAAAATCAGATCCTGTGTAGGTGTATTTGTCATTAATGGCTGGGTGGGCAGTTGTTCAGTGTTTGGATCTGAAGCTAATATTTCTTTTTGTTCAGCGTTTGGAGTTGAAGCTAATATTTTTCCTTGTTCTCCAATAGGTGCCAAGTGTCTATTAGATACCGTGGTGTCCCTCCCATCTGGAAGACGAACAAAAGAGTAATCTGCGTTGGCGTCAAGTAACTCCACCTCCTCCACCAGAGGTTGATATTTACTCGAGCGGTCACATCGACGTAAAAGAATTTTCTCTGTTCCAGTTAGCCATGTTGGTAAAGAAGCTCCATTATGGGTCCGTCTATTGTGATGGAACATTCTTTCATGTGGCGTACAATTAATTGCCGTACACAAAAGAGAGCGAATAGAGTGAAGTGCCAATTGTAATACCAGCTCCCATTGTTCAATGGGTAATTTGTGAGTCTAAAGAGCTAGTTGTACAGTTCTCCACAGTGTTGAGTTAAGTTTTTCAACTTGGCCATTTCCTTGAGGATTGTAGGCGGTGGTACGACTCGTGGCAATTCCACGACAGTGTAGAAAATGTTTAACTTCGATGGACATGAACAAAGAGCCTCTTTCAGAATGTATATATGCAGGTTGACCAAATAACAAAAATATTGAATTTAAATGTGTTGTCACAGTCTTCGCAGTTACATCAGAACAGGGAAATGCGAAAGGGAAACGCGAATATTCATCAATCACAGTAAGTATGAATCTATTTTGTGTTTTCGTCGGGACAGGGCCCTTAAAGTCGATACTAAGGCGTTCAAAAGGTGAAGTTGCTTTTATAAGTTCCGGGACAGGATTTGGGTTTTTAAAAAATCTTGGTTTTATCTCTGCACAAGTGGAACAGTTTCTGGTCATAGCGCGAACTTCTTCTATTGTATCAACTAAATTCTTTGTTTTAAGCCAATGGTACATTCTTGTCACACCGGGATGGCATAGACGTGTAATTCTTTAAGTTTTTGGTTCTGTGATTGTATACTTAAACTTGCTGAGACTCTTGATAAAGCATCGGCAACATGATTTTGTCGTCCAGGCCTATAAATGATATCATAGCTGAATTTTCTCATTCTTTATCTTACTTGATAATTTAGAATTGAACATGAAACTAACTGATCTCTGATCGGTAATCAATTTGAAAGGTTTTCCAATCAAGAAATGTCTCCATTTCTTTAAAGATTCGACAATTGCGTAGGCCTCTTTTTCAATCCGTTATCAAAATACCTACCAAAGTTTTAAAAAATGGTGCGAAAGCAAGAATGTAAGAATCGATGAAAAGACTCTATTGGCATATTTCGTTCAAAGACATATGCAATTAAAAGCTCCTGGAAGCCTCTCGGCAGAATATTCTATGATTAAATCCACCGTTTTTCTTTGGCATTGATATTTCCAAGTTTTCAACTTTGATCGCGTATTTGAAGAGAAAAAATGTTGGCTATAGTCCTAAGAAAGCGAGCATTTTTACACGGGAGCAATTTTAAAATGTTTCTGATGGAAGCACCGGATGAAGAATTTCTAATTCACTTGGTAATGTAAGCTAGTTTAGGTAAAAGAAATACTCTAATGAAGATTTTTTTATAAAATGTAGGTCGCAATGATATTGGGAATATCTGGTGCAGAAAATTATATAATATTACTATTAATGACATCCAACAAACCGATGGTTTAATTATTATAAAGTACCCAATACAAAAACGAACATCCAGCGTAATTTCACAGTCGTTAATAAACCAGACGATAAAATTCCATATTTAGAAATTCTGCAAAAGTATATAAAACTTCGTCCATTACAAATAAAATCAAATAATTTGTTCTTAAGATACGCCAAAAGAAAATGTTGTGCTCAAGTAATAGGGAAAGGGACAACCGGCCTTCTCAAATTGCCAAATTCTTAAATTTGCCTAATCTCGAGAACTATACTGGCCATTCCTTCAGGAGGACATCAGCAACGCTTTTGGTTAATAAAGGTGTTGATGTCCTCGGATTAAAGCGTCATGGGGGTTGGCGTTCATCGACAGTGGCAGAAAGCTATATTCTCTTCAAAATAAAATAGATTTTGCCGAAAAAATATTGTGCAATACTAGTAATACTACTAATGTATGCGATTCTGCAAGAGTTTCTGTTAGAAGTGAAACCACAGCTCAAACAAGTGGGATTTCATTAAATAATTTAACAAATTGTACCATAAGTTTCAATATTAATAAATAATTCGTTAGTTTTCTTTATTCCTTCAAAAAATAAATTAAAATTAAAAGATGTTTTAACTCGACGGTAAGTGAATTACTTACAGTCGAGTTGGATTACTTACCGTCGAGTTGCTAGTAAATGTCACCTACTGACGTAAAATCTGTCACGGTAAACAGTCAAAAATGATCAATCGTGCAAAAATGTTGTTTTATTTTGACTATTGTAGTCTTTAAGTATCACTATACTTTTTATCTGGCTGAAACTGTTCTGAAAGAGTGCTTATTACTGACTGACCCTATCATTAACTGTTTTTATAGTATCATAGTGTGCTGGAAAGATCTATTCAGAACAACGAAAATTGTTTTGTCCAATATCTCTATCATTATTTTACTTATAACAAAAACATAACTAATTATTCTAGAGCTAATATTTGGAATTTACTAGAACAAAATTCAGTAGACATACATCTATCTTCTTGTAATATTATAAAAGTATTTGTTCTAAAAGAAAAGAAAGAAAGAAAGAATAGTAGACAGGTTTAAAAAGGGACCGGAAAAAGTTACATTTTTTGAGTATCTGGAAAAATATTCAAGATTTTCTAATTGTTAAAAATTATTTGAAAAGATCATTTAATTTGCTAAAAAAAGTCTCAACTCGGAACTCTCGGACCAATATTTATAATTTTTACGAGCCTTAAAAATAGTGCTAAAAATGGATTATCTGATTTTTAGGCGCGCTGCACCACTCTAAAACAATAACTATAATAGTATATTAAACAACGCATTTCATATGGATTTCTGTTATGACACGAGTTCAAGTTTAAAAAACGAATCGCGAAGCGATGAGTTTTTTAAAGGACGAGTGTCACAACAGCCATATGAAATAAGTTGTTTATAATATTTTTTATATTTCGCCATTTTATCATTTTTTAAATTAATTTATAATTTGTATGTAAATTACGAAAATTTTGATTTTAAAAAGTATGTCGGTAGCACTGTGTAATTTATAACATTTGACAGTTTTGACATTTACATTATCAAATGTTAATTTTTTAAAACATTTTAAAATTAATAATATACCAATAATAATATATTACATAAGTCAATATTATATTCATATTCACAGATACTTTCTTAAAGAACAATATAAAATTAATAAATTGCTATTAGTCACAAATGTCATTGTCAATAGTCTTGCCTTTAGATACTTCACTCATGTCGCCAACCATTTAAAACAAAAATTTGCGTGCCCTCAACCCAACCATCCATGGACACAGCTGCCCAACTAGATGACATTCCAGTAGAAACCCAACCAAAACCTAAAACGTCGGGACAAAAAAGGCCTCTATCAAACACATCGGATTCAATTAACTCTTCTTTAAAAAATGCTCCTTCAGATTGTACAGATGAAAATACTATGCTACCACCCAAACCTATGAAGCCAGATAAAAAGAAACCAAAAAAACAGATTGCAGACAGCTCAAAACTTTCGGAAAATTCACATAAAATAATAAAAAATCTATATAGTAGAACACCTCACGCCTTCTCAACTCCAATTGAAAAACTGTTAGCATTTCTTGAAAATACCTACGGAAGTAATAACCCAGTAATAGAGGCACATCACTTCACGGATGACATAAAATCTCTATTATCAGATATGCACGAAATCTACCCGTCACTTACTGAAAGAGCTCTCAAAAATAGATTTACAAGAGTGATGAAAAAACTTAAAAATGAACTAAAATTGGAAAACGAAGAAATTGAGAGTCTAACATCCCAATCGTCGCTGGATTTCGAGGATGACAATAATTCCGACAGCTCAATCCTAACTCATTAATCTTCACATTAACATCATATTCACACTCATCCAATGGAATTGCGACGGGTTTTACCCTCGTCTTGAACGTATACAGCAAATAATTACGGATTATACAGCAGATATTATATGTCTACAAGAAACTAACTTCAAAATAGAACATAAGCGTCTTTTGAAAGGTTTTGAAGGATATCACTATATACGAGATGACTGCACAAGAGCTAGTGGCGGATCCTCCATTTTTGTTTCCAACGAACTTCACTCGACGCATGTACCTCTTACTACATCGTTAGAAGCTATAGCAGCAACAATCTGGTGCCCAAATAAAATTACTGTCTGTAGTGTATACATTCCGCCAAGTCAGCACTTCTCTGAAGAAGACATTATTAACCTCGTTTTACAGTTACCTTGTCCTTATATAGTTGTGGGGGATTTCAACGCACACAACAGAATGTGGGGTTCCGAAAAAACATCTGTTAAAGGAAAAATAGTGGAAAATATATTAAACCTTCAGGATATCTGTCTTTTAAATACTGGATCAAGCACATACCTTAACACATATACAGGTAAATTCTCAAGCATAGACCTAAGCTTATGTGACCCTAGATTAATTCCTTCGCTAACATGGGCTACATCCGAAAGTATTTATGGCAGTAATCACTTTCCAATAATTATATCAGATAATTCAGATAAAACATGCGAACCTGTATTAAAATGGAAAATATCTCAAGCTAATTGGGAGGGTTTTCACCATTATACCGATTCTCAGGTTAGTCAGCTTGCCTTTACCGGCAACATCAATTCCGACCTAACATCATTTAATAATTGTATCCTAACTGCTGCTAATAAATATGTAGGTAAATTTGCTATAACAAACAACAAAAAAGCGACCCCTTGGTGGAATGAGAAGTGTGCACAAGCAGTTCGAGATTGTAAAACCGCACTCAACAGGTACCGAAGAATTAGAAATAATGAAAACCTCCTAAACTTCAAAAGACTTAAAGCCCACGCTAGACTGGTATTAAAAGACAGCAAAAAAAAATCATGGCATAATTTCGTCTCGTCATTAACAACCGATACGCCCCCTAGTAGAGTGTGGAAAAAGATCAGGCAAATGAATGGTAAGAAATCTCTCGCGACAATACCTGCTATCAACCATCAAAACCAACTCATAACAGACAATCAAGAAATTGCCGATTTAATGGCGGCAAATTTCTATGAAAAATTTAAAAATAATGAAGAAGTGAATCCAATTGACCATAATACTATATTTGAGCTACAAAACGCCCTAAAAACCTGCAAATTATCGGCTGCGGGACCAGACAATATACCATTCATCTTCCTTAAAAATCTTTCCAATAATAGTCTTGCCAAACTCCTAGAATTGTACAATAACATATGGTTAACGAGAGAATATCCTAAATTATGGAAACAATCACTGATTCTTCCGATAAAGAAGCAAAATAAACTTTCTACCGCAACTAGTGCATATCGACCTATCTCGCTTACCTGCACAATGTGCAAATTGATGGAGAAAATGATAAACAAAAGACTCATCTGGTACCTAGAAAAATATCAACTGATTGCACCAGCCCAATCAGGTTTCAGGCCACATCGTAGCACTGCAGACAACTTAGTGATTCTACAAACTAATATCGTAAATGCATTTCAAAACCAACAAGACGTCATAGCGGCAATATTCGACATAGAAAAAGCATTCGATACCCTACTTCATCCAATCGTTTTACGCAAAATGAGAGAGTGCAAAATCAATGGTAATATGTACTCTTTTATTGAAAAGTTTCTAACAAAACGAACATTCAAAGTCACAGTCAATGGAAAAACCTCCAGAGAGTTTATTCAACATAGCGGAGTGCCACAAGGATCTGTACTGAGCCCAACCTTATTTATTCTGGGAATTAATGACATATGCAATCAAATAACACGTCCAGTAAAATGTGCCTTATATGCTGATGATCTGATCATTTTCTGCCATGGAAGAAACACAGCTGCTACTTCACAACTTATACAATCTGCAATAAATCAACTGAATCAGTGGGCTATTCACGTCGGTCTAAATTTTTCTGCTGAAAAATCCAAAATTATTAAATTTTCAAGGAGGAAAAACAGCATTTTAAACCCACAAATTACACTTAACGGAAAAGTTTTACCAGTTGTAAAAGAACATAAAATACTTGGAATGACATTCGACACCAAACTCAACTGGAAACAGCACATTAGGAACGTCAAAGACGAAGGGCTGAAGAGACTCAACTTCCTAAAAACACTAGCACACTACCAGTGGGGAGCAGAGGAACACACACTACTGAAGGTCTATAGGTCGCTTATCCGATCCAGGCTAGACTATGGTAGTTTTATATATATGTCTGCGAATAAAACTGAACTGAAAACCCTAAACACCGTTCAAAATACAGCACTGCGAATTTGCCTTGGCGCCTTTAAATCAAGTCCAATAGATAGTATGTACCAAGAAACAAATGAACTTCCTTTATGGCTCCGACGTCAACAACTACTTCTAGCTTATTCTGCCCGAGTCTCTGCAAATCCCTCGAATCCAGTGTACACATTAATTATTCCTGACCACCACAACACTTCTCCTACTTTAAAACTTCTCTCGTGCCCTCAAATTCTCGGCCCGCTTCTTCTTGACATAAACCTCTCACTCACCAACTCTTACCCGATCTCTCAAATGCCTCCATGGAGTAAGACTCTTCCAGCTATAAACACTTCTTTAACAAAATATTCCAAACACGACACTTCCCATAATTTATTAAAACAAATATTTCTGGAGCTCATAAGTACAAATAATTTTGATGAAATACTATATACAGATGCATCAAAAAACGATTCAACCGTGGGATGCTCTGTTACTACTTCAAACAATATCATAAACTCCTACATCCTTTCTCCACAAACCACAATTCATACCGGTGAGCTTTTCGCTATTTTACAAGCCCTCAAATACATCCGTCCTGTACACAACAAAAAGACTGCTATATGTACTGACTCGTTATCGTCCATATATTCCATTAAAAACCCCTACACGGAAAATTCAGTGGTTCAGAGAATTCACGATCGCCTTAATTTCCTTTCTGAGTCAGGAAACTCGATCAGCATAATATGGATCCCGTCACATATAGGCATCCCGGGCAACGAATTAGCAGACTGTGCAGCAAAAGAAGCCATCTCTTCAAACTTACCACTTGAACCCATTCAACTCCACTCAGATCTCAAAGTACACTTCAAATGCATCATCCGTAAAAAATGGGAAAACCATAGGATGCGTATTGCTCCTGATTTGTACCCAATTCTATCCGGCAAAGATAACAAACTGGTAGAAAATATGTCTAGAAGAGACTTAGCAGTCATCCGCAGACTCCGAATTAGTCATACCCGTATAACGCACCAACATCTAATGACAGCCCAACATAGACCATCCTGTACTAACTGTGGAAGCCCTCTTACTGTCAAGCATATAATCTCAGAATGTAAACATTACGATTACATAAGGAAAGCATACGGCCTAGATGAAGACATAAAGAAAATACTAAGTTCACCAAAGAAATTTCAACAAATAATATATTTCCTTCAAGATATAAACATATATAAATTAATCTAAAATGTATATAACTTTTGCCTACTAGTTAACTGATATATTTACACTGTTATTAATTTCTTTATTGTATCTGTGTCAATGACCTCCGCTGTCGAGACACGTTAATTCTAATAAAAAAAAAAAAAAAAAATAGTCTTGTCATTTGATACTTCATTCATGTCGCCAACCATTTAAAACAAAAATTTGCGTGCGCAAAAGTTACATTACGATACGCAAATGCGTTTTATAATGAAGATTTTTATAAGTGCGAAATATAAAAAAATACTTAAACACATTAAATATGAATACTAAGGAATGATAAAATTCATGGACCATATTCGGATATATGAACTAACAATAATTCGAAGTTAAAATATTTTTATCCAAATTTTTTCATTTGTTATGCTTTTGTTAATTAACAAATTTTTCTGTAGAAAACCGCGATAATTATAGAACTAAAGCCTTGGAATTTTTTTATTTTAATAGGTTAAGAAATTAATACCTGTTGGAAAAATTCAAAAATATGCATTTTCTAATTTTTTTATTTACAATCGAAAATACGCCAAAATTTAATATTAAAAAATAGTTATCATCAATTTTTTTTTGAATACCATTGTTTTAAAAATTTGTAAAAATATGCATTGTTTATAAGTTCATTTTTCTGTAATATATTGGGTAGTACAATTTATTAAAAAAATTATTTGTTACTAAAAAATGCGTTGTAACATGCTAATTTTGCAACTAAATAAATTTAGAAATCATTTTTCCTCCACAAACCATAAATTCTATTTTCTTTTAGATTATAAAAAAATTTCATTCAATTTTTATTTGTTTATTTAATTTGTTCTTTTTTTTATACAACTTAAACATTTTTGTGTTTTAAAACTTCATTTTTATTTTTTTATTTTTCAACTTATGACAGATACGTTATAATTCAGGTCTTTTTAATTAACTTTCAATTAATTAACAATTTTAGGTTTTAATAAAAGCCCTAGCTCTCTCTTAAAAATCAGAGTACCTGTTTTTAGCACTATTTTCAGGGCTCTGTAAAAATTATAAATATTGGAGTGTTCCGGGAGTTGGGAATTTTTTTTTAAATTTAATGATCTTTTCAAATCTTTTTTAACATTTCGAAAATCTTGAATTTTTTTCGAGATATTAAAAAAAACTAAACTTTGTTACTTTATTGCTTATAAATTTTTCTATTTTTTTCGGATCCTTTTGGAACCTTTCTCTAAAAGATCTACATAATATTCCGGATGAAATGACACCTTGGTCGTAATTTTCGGTGAATATTCAAAATTTTTATAAAAAATCGTACATGTGAACCAGACTAACAGTTCAAAAGGGATATTGTGGTTATTTATTACATTGCACACTGCAAATTTTTATGTGTGGCCGCTGAGAAAATAGTGTTTATCTTAGAGACTTTTTAATATGTCAAAAAACCCTTTAACTAACTAGTATTGGATAATAATCGAATAAGAATCTAAATTTTTAATCGAAACAGTATAAAATATATGATTACTACATGTTTCTGGTACTAAATATAATAAAAATAATTTTATATTATCCAATTATAATTGGACAATATTTTATATTAGTTATTTAAGAATTCTTAATATAGAATTCTTAGACATACACTTTATAATAAGCTTATTTTGTGTATTTGTAAGTAAATTTTAATCTAGAAATGATTTTTATTGTGTAATTTATAAATATTATATTTTGTAAACAAGTAATTTAGACTACCAGAAATTTCCAGAAATTAATTATATAATGTGAAAAAAGAAGACAGATATATTTGTACTGTATGTGTCTAGAAAAATCCACAGTAAACGAAGTGAGTATGTCTAGTGGTATATAGGAAAGAGAGATGCATATAGTTTTTCTGGAACATAATTAATTCCTAGAACCTAAAGGAAACTTCTGGAAGCATAGAAATGTATAAAAGGACTTGAAAAGAGGTCGTTGCAGTCAGTATATCTTGAGAGATCATTTTAAGCGGTCAGTGTATCATTGGAAGTCAACCGTAGCAGATCAGTCTATAATTATAAGTGGTACAATTTAATTATTTCTGTTCATAAATTCCGATATCCTGCATCGTCTATTACCGTGTGGCAACATCGTACAAAATAAGAGCGAATCCTCAATTCTCGTGCATAGTTTGCATATATATATATATATTATAACTGCTTTATTAATATAATAAATATAATCACAGTTACAAATTTACAAAATATAATAATTCACTAAAATACAATATATTGATAATAAATATCTTCTACTGCATTGGAATTACCGTGACGTTGAGAAGCCAGGGTATATATACGGAGACCCTACGACTATGTCGGTGTGTGGTAAGGGTTGTATATGTATTAAATACGGCCACGTCTGTGTCGGTGGAATATAACGGGACGCTACAGTAATATTACCACGTCTGTCGGTGGATTGTTATAGGGATGCTACAGTCTCCCCCTCTGGCACTGAGATCGTCTCGATGAAGGGCCAGAATAAGGATATGACATTGTCTAGTGGTTCTTCCTGGGACGTCCACGCTTCCGGATAGGCTTAAGAGGCACTGGTATTTCTTCTTGGACTCCTTTGTACGCTTGAATGACGGAAGTGTGATACTTGCCTAGCGGAATCAAAGGATTTTCTCTAGAAGCCACCTCGTAGCAAGTAGATCCATGTTTCTTCAAAATTACGTAGGGCCCGTCGCGTTTTGGGGCTAATTTAGAAGTGTAGTGCTTCGCAGCATTACTTAGACTGTGCGTTGATACCCAAACTAGGTCTCCAGGTTGGTAAGAAGGGTCTTCAACCCGGTGTTTGTTAATATATGACTGATTCCGGTCTTGTCGGTTTTCTGTGATATCTCGGGCCAAGGCTAATGTCCCTGCTAGTTGCAACAACCTTGGCGTGATTTCTGAAACAAAGTTTTCAGACTGAACAATTGAACTTAGGTCATCAGTTGTATCATGGGGTGTTCGAAGCTCTCTTCCAAACGTGAGAAAGGCAGCAGTTTGACCAGTACTTTCACATGTGGCACTATTCAGTGCAAAACGTATTGCTGGTAAGTTGAGTCTTCAAGTCTCTGTTTTTCCTTTCAACTGGATTAGTTTCAGGGTGATAAACGGGAATAAATGACTGTTTTATATTTAAACAGAACATAAGTTTTTGCATGACGGCAGATACGAATTGTGTACCATTGTCGCTAATCAACCTCCGAGGTAATCCATAACGTAGGAAGATTTCGTCCAATAGGATGGTTGCGCAGCTAGCAGCTGTGGCTTCCTCCAAAGCAAATAACTCGACCCACCTACTGGCCGTGTCTTCAATAATAAAAATCCATTTCTTACTATCATTTGTTTCAGGAAGAGGTCCAAACAAATCAATGGCTAAAACCTCAAATCTCTGATTTGTTGTAATGGTTTGAAGTAATCCTGCAGGTTTGCGATTATTTATTTTGTATCTTTGGCAAACGAGACACTCTTGTATGTACCTAGCGATATCTTGCCTCATCCCATTCCAGTAGTATCGTTTATTTATTCGGCATAACGTTCTATCAATTCCAAGATGGCCTGCAGTGGGGGCGTCATGGTAGGCTTGTAAAACTTCCCGCTTCTCTGATTCTGGTACTACTAGACGGGCGTTTCGATAAAGGACTCCTTTATGGTGGAGGTATCCTCTACGGAACCATTTTCCAGTGACTTCATCATTGTTGTTGCTCTCTAGTTCGGTGATTATTTCTTTTAGTTTAGGATCTTCTAATTGCTTTCCTCGTAATTCTCCTTCTTGTCGACGCGGAAGATCTATTTCAATGTGGCATGCACACAGTTCACCTTCACCAGAGGAGTCAGGGCAGTGTTCCTGACACGGTGGTCTTGAAAGATAATCTGCTATCACATTGGTTCTTCCCGGTGTGTACTTAATCTGAAGATGAAAAGGTTGAAGTTGTAGAGCCCATCGGGCAAGTCGGCCGGTAGGAGTTTTGATACTAAATAGCCATTTTAGTGGCTGGTGATCAGTAATAACGATGGTTTCTGCATTTTCTATATATCCACGGAACTTATTAAAGGCCCAAACAATGGCCAGCGCTTCTCGTTCTGTGGTAGAATAGTTCCTTTCGGCTGAAGTAAGCAGTCGGCTAGCATATTCTATGGGATGTTCAGTGGACCCCTCCCCCTGGACCAAAACAGCTCCGAGTGCGTATCCACTTGCATCGGTTTTAGGGATAAACGGTTTATGTTCATCTGCCTGTTGGAGTATAGGAGCGGTTGTTAAGCAGCGTTTTAGAGTTTGAAACGCCTTTTCTTCTTCTTCGCCCCATTTCCAGGTAGCTTGCTTCCTTGTGAGGTTTGTAAGAGGTTTTGCTATGGTGGCAAAATTCTGTACAAACCGGCGATACCATGAGCATGTTTGAACAAAGCCTAACAGTTGCTTCACATTTAGTGGTCGAGGTATTCTGTTAATAGCTGAAACTTTCTCTGGGTCTACGGTTATACCATCTTTAGTTAGTATATGACCTAAATATTTGATGGAAGTTCTAAAGAAGTTGCATTTGCGCCGATTCATTCTTAATTTAAATTTTCGTAATTGTTCAAAAACTTCGATTAAATGACTTAGATGCTCTTCAAAAGTCGTTGACCTGATTATCAGATCGTCCAAGTACGCTAGTAATGAGATATGACTGAGGCTAACACGGAATCTGTCCATCAATCGCTGGAAGGTTGCAGGCGCGTTTCGCAGTCCAAAAGGCATTCGATTAAATCGATATATGCCAAAGGGCGTAATAAACCCTGTCTTGTCTTTGTCTTGATTAGCTACCTCAATTTGCCAATACCCACTTTAAAGATCTACATTGGTCATATATGGTTTGGTTTAAGCAGCCTGCAAAAGATCATCTACTCGCGGCAACGGATACCTATCCGGGATTGTTATGGCGTTTAACCGTCGATAGTCAATACACACCCGCACATCTTGATTTTCTTTTGGTATTAGAACAACAGGCGATAGCCAAGGGGTACCACACTCTTCAATTATTCCTTGGGCCAACATCTCGTCTAGCTTTGATTGTAAAATTTCTTGTTTCGTTCTACTTATTCGATATGGAGCACTTGCAACCGGTACATCCGTAGTAGTTGGGATATGATGTTCGCTAAATGGCGTAGGAGGTCCATGGATCTCAAACAAGTCGGAAAAGCTTGCGAGAACTTTATTTACCGAGTCTCGTTGTTCCTGATTTAGATTCATTGTTTCATCTTCTCGTAGAGTGACATCTATCATAAATAGGTCAAACCGAGGTCGTTTATTTTCTTTTGGGGGTGAATATGTCAAAGGCAGACTGTCTCGAAAAATTTCGTCTATTGCTCGAGGAGAATATTCGGATCGGATGGTCTCTTGGCCCCTTGTACTGGAAAAGGTGGACGGAGGTTGGTAATAGTCCAGATCCTCATCTGGAAGGGGGGATGCCCAAAATTCTAGAAATGGCGATGCAGGATGTACTGCGGCAGCCAATATATTCGTGGTTTCCGTCGTTGGTCTTTTTACTGGTTTATCCACGATAAGGAGGTTTCGTTGTGGAACAAATTCAAAATGTTTGCTTGGATTATCAATAAAGTACCAACATCTTTGGGGTAGATTTAAAACAATACCAGCTTTTTCGAGAAAGTCGATTCCCAACAATGTTCGATTGTCCGAGGCATCACGTAGCACAACAAAACTTATTGTCTGTGTTCTTCCCCCTATTTCAATAGTGGCTAATGTTGTGAGAACTCGCTTTTGTTTTTTTGATCCATCGGCTAAAGACACGTCCGCTTGGCCTTCCACAAAACTACAGTGTTGTTCCCGTAGTAACTTATAAAGTGCAGCTCCAGCAATGCTCGTTTTTGCAGCAGTATCAATATGCGCTTGTCCGTTGATTCCATTAATTTTTGCGTGAATTGTGGGAACTTCTGATGTGGATCTGATAAGCGTGTTGATCAAAAAAATGATGTTTACCTTATCTCTTACTGCAATGCGAAAAGATAATGTCAAGTATTTGACGTTTATCAGGTATGCAGGCGACAAAACAAGAATATAAACAAAATCAAACCAATGATGTTTGTTTAAAACTCCTTTCAACATTTGACTTTATGTCATGCTTTACGCTGGGCGCCAGATTATAACTGCTTTATTAATATAATAAATATAATCACAGTTACAAATTTACAAAATATAATAATTCACTAAAATACAATATATTGATAATAAATATCTTCTACTGCATTGGAATTACCGTGACGTTGAGAAGCCAGGGTATATATACGGAGACCCTACGACTATGTCGGTGTGTGGTAAGGGTTGTATATGTATTAAATACGGCCACGTCTGTGTCGGTGGAATATAACGGGACGCTACAGTAATATTACCACGTCTGTCGGTGGATTGTTATAGGGATGCTACAATATATATATATATATATATATATATATATATATATATATATATATATATATATATATATATATATGTATGATAAACCATGAGTTCCGGGACATTTATTTGGGTATATATACAATATCGGAAATTAGTATACATTAGTAACGGATACCTCCCAAAGTATATACTTTTGGAAAAAAATCAGTATTTTAAAAATTATATATACATCAACGAATTCCGGGACAAAAAAATTTTTTACATTTTACAAGGTGGTCCAACGAAAACTTAACACTCCGATTTTCCGACTTTAAAATGAAAATGTGGAAAATCATTCGGACCCGTCAATTTCTGATTCGAGGGGGAAATACCTTTCCGCTCTTTGCATCTTCTTCAACCTCGTACCGAGGGGTGAGGGGTGTTGCGGTATTTCATTTTGAAGATCTTATCCAGTACTATCTATCTGATCCTGAAATCCCAAAGCCTTGATATCTTATTTTTCGAATGTTGGCCTTATACAATTAATATTTTGAAAATTAAAATGTTTCTTGTAATATATTAAATCGATATTTAATGTATTTTACATTATCTCTATATTTAACAACAAAATACTTAAAGCAAGAAATTTTCTATAACTTTTAAGTAGGAGAAAGGTACCCATGTAAAATGATAGAAGTAATTTTATTTTCCTAACTAATTTATTTATGAATATCTTTGCGACAACATTGCTCCAGTTAAAACTGACACATATCTGTTTTAATCAGTTTAAACATTTTTTTTTCGTTACGACGTATATTCTAAATTAATGGCTACCACTTTCATAAGAAGTTTTATGAAATCGGGAGATATGTAATATTTACTCTGATAAAGCCGTTAGTCAGTATTGTAAATAACTGTAAAAAATAAACTACTATTAATGCACATCATTTCAAACAAATGAACCCTAATAAAATAATTTGTAGGAAATATTCTTACCAATTTTTTTATCATTTGATTCTGATTAACTGACTGAATAAGTTTATGGTTGCTGTTACCCGACTAATGTATACCATAAATTTCACGTTACAGCTAATATGTAATTGGGTTTTTATTGATCCTTGGAACGTTTGTTGTGTAATATCTCAACTATGATATTCAGAACATAGATACAAATAAAGATCTATTAGATAAAAATCCCAGTATTATTCTGATTTGTTTTGGATACAAAAATGTTGTTTATTAAAAATTTATTGCACTAACCCTTACTCTGTTGAAGTCCATCTTAATAAGAACATTCAAAAATATAACTTTTTGAACAAAAGCTTTAACGTTTATTTACAAAATCCTTTTAAAATACAATAATGACAGCCGTTTTGCTACAAAGCATCATCAGATTGATGATAATTGATTATTTAAAAGTTATATTTTTGTTCTTATTATGTTATTTATTAATTTCTTATAAACATTTTTGTTCAAAAAAGGTACTTTTTAGTTTTTTCATTACAATGAGAAAAGTAGAGCAATGCGTCATTTCTGTCATCACTGGATTCTAGACCTGGGCGATAAATGGAATTGTTATCGTTTATCGATAACTAAAATTTATAGATAAATTATAAATTTATCGATAATTATTGATAAACTTATCGTTAACTATCAATAAACATCGATAACCATCGATAACCATCGATAACTATCGATTACTATCGATAATTATCTATAAGTTATCAGCCGGCGATGGTTAACGAGTTGCGACGAGGAAAGACGATTCGCTGTTTTTCTTGAGAGTACCTACATTTTTATTCTGATAATTTGTGCGTTTATTATTATCAATATTTATTATAAGACTTATTAGTTAGTATAAAGTTAGGATTTATTTTAAATATTATAATAACTCCCTCGTAACTGATGGACGGAATATACAGCGAAACGATATCGCCAAATCGATTTTATCGATTTGAAGCTAGGAGCCTTTTTCTCACTCGTTTCTTAATTAAATAGTTCGCTATTTTGAATACATAAATAAGAATCAATGCATTTTATGTGTATAGTCACAACAAAAAAGTTTACGCAAAAGAAGTAAATTTTGACGAGAAGAGGATTATTTTTATTATTGTTTTTTTTCTATAACGAACCTCATTAATGCAAGCAACTCCTTTTTCCTCCTTGCTGATATGTTACCCTATATTTCAATTGTAAATAAATTTTTTGGTAACGTCTTTGAAATATCAGCACTAATTATGTGTTCCATTTTTAATGAAAACCTGAAAGACAGTCTTCTACAAACTGTCACATTGATGAGTGAAAAAACATGTATTTTTTAAAGGCAATTTGAATTATTCTTTAAAAAAGATTAGAAGTTTCACACGACTGTGTAGTTGTAAATATTTCTATAACTACGTTATCCGACGGCTACTGCGAGATTGTCTTATTTGGCAAGGTTTACCCCAACATTTATTAAAAAAGTCCCTTATACCTATATCTCTCTTAGAACCACGACAAACTCGTATTATTATTAATTCTAGCAATTTCTTTTTCCTATGTTACCCTGTATTTCTAATGGAAAATGTCTTATTTGAAACATCAAGTTATTTTGTGTTCCATTTTTAATAAAAACCTAAAATCAAAAGATTATATACTTTATATTATAGCGAGAGGTTTAATATTCTCATTATGATTTTTTAAGGTATGAATATTTGTTGTTAAATTTAAAATAAATAGTTTACTCGCCAAAGGCCTTTATTTTAGATTTAACTGATATAGGTAAGAGAAAGAAAGACTAAGTGCTCGAGATTTTTTGTTGCTAAAAAAGTTTATCCTATAGTCACGAATGTTTTCCCATGCAGGTGTAACCGAAAGTCTCGTCATTGAAGGTCACCAAAAATCGATAATGTAACGTTAACCGTTTCTATTAAATATTCCTTGGCTAATAATAGTAGTTAAGGATCTGTTACAGCATTCCAATTCATTATTTTATTTATTCGACACGAAATAGATACTTATCTAAGTACTTTTGTTATTAAACAATACTTAAAAATTGTTTGTATTTCCTATTAACCCTTTAATAAGGAAATAAATGAGCAAACCAGTTGTTGAACTCGCCAGTGGTTTGAATAAAATTGAAGTATCAAACTAAACAATTAATACAAACAAAAGCAATAATAATTTAGTAAGAATAAGTAATAAACAATTGTTTTTAATTAGAAAAATAAATAATTTATATAAAGTATTAAATACGTAATTCAATCTGTTCAGGATGGAGATATGGGATTAAAAGTTGTTTGTTTTTCGTACCACCACACCAGTGGATGTAACTAATTATTATGTTTAAAAATGTACGTTACTTAAATACCACGATGATTTTTAAATTAATTTTTTAAGTTCTTTAGGAAAATTAAATAAGTAAAGTACAATCTCACTTGTTATCAAATTTATAGCAAATAATAATTAAATAAAGAAGTCGATGTTTCGTTTTAAATCGACTTTTCTGTCTTCATATTCAAAACATTTTTTTATGCCAACTTATTGAATATAACTGCTATTCTATGTTTACAAAATACATAAAAAAGAATGAAATAAGATAAACATTAAACTCCGTTATGAAAATTTGTGAAAACTTAACACGGTACTGGTGGTTACAGTCACGTTTTTCTGTTTTTTTTTTGTTTAAAAATAGGAACTATACAGGGCAAATGAAAATATTTAATTTTAATGTTTGTAAATATAGTCCGTATTCTGCAAACTGTCATATTAATGAGTGACAGGCCAAACATGTATTTTTTAAATGCAATTCGAATCATTCTTAAAAAACGATATCGGTGAGAAGCTCCTAGCTCCTACCGTAGACCTACGACAACAAACACATTTGGCAACAGCGCATAAAAATCCACTCTACTTCAAACTCAACCACCAAGTTGTAATTAAAATTAATTTAAACGAAAACTAAAATATAAAATGTACCAAAATATTATTTAAATACTAACGTATACGTAAAAAATGTAGTGTGCTAAAAATTAATTATAAGTGAATTTTTAACGCAAATTCGTATACTTCCTTTGGAGCTGGTGGGTAAATGAAGATGTCCGTGAATAAAATTTTGCACAGCGGTAGAAAAAATAATTCCCTTTCATTTGGTATGTTCAAAACATTCCGAGTGGGCTAGTAGAACTGTTGCTATTTTAAATGATTCGCCTGTATTTGGTATGTAAAAATTAGTTTGCGAGACCGTAGTACCTTATACTTTAAATGCCTAAACCTTAATTATTGGAAACAAGACTGAAAGGATAAAAGTTTAAAATTTTTAACGACATACATAGTTTTGTTTTAACCTGTAAAATTTAATTTTATTGAAATCGATTTTTGAGTTAAATTAAATTAATTTTTGTATATATTTTGTTATTACTCGATTATTAAGCTTTTTTCTCCTTAATCTCCTTAAGTTATTTTTTCATAAAAGAAATGTTTTTAAAATAAAACTTTCTTTCGAGATCAAGACTAGGAGTCTCGGTCCATCAGTCTCGGTCTCCAAACAAATATTTATGTCTCGGTCTCGATTTTCCAGGCCGAGTCCAGTCTCGCGAACCCCTACTGAAAATGGATTTTTCCTGTCCAAGAAACAAACTAGAGTATTCAGCGGTGCAATTAATAGAACTTTTTTGGAAATAGCGAAAAAGCATTACTATATTTTTATTTAAATAAAAAAAATTATATTTTAGATTAAGTAAAAAATAAATATCTCAACATAAAAGTTTTATAATCTTTTTTTATATAGAATTCAAGAAGTGATACTACTAAGAGCTACTAAAATAGAAGTAACAAATAAAGTACAGTAAAGATTTAATTGCACAATTTTCATTTATTCAATCATTGTCACATTCACACAAGTATGTAAAGTATTCCACAGTTTTATTTAATACAGAAATACAATCCATTGCATAGAGAACATGTCCTTACGATAGATGAATTTAAATAAAATTTACGTTTTTAGAAGGGTAGTACACACGTAGCACATATTAAATTCTCCTATTTTTTAGCGGTAGGTACATCAGTTGGAATGTGGTTGTACTATCGTTTTAGAAGACGTAGGGTTGGTTTATGTTTTAGACTAGATAAAGGCAATTGATTTTTAAAAACGTTTTAATTTTTATCCCTACATAAAAATACACAATTATAATTTTTTAATTGAACGGGTTAAATAAAAGATTTTAGAATAATACTATATAAAGAATTATCCTTATTGAAATTTATTGTACTAACCCTTATTGTGTGGAAGTCCATCTTAATATTAACATTAAAAAATAATACGTTTTTTTATTTAAAAATGGCTTTTTAAATACTACATTTAGTGAAACAGCTGTCATTGTATTTAAAAAGCTGTTTTGAAATCACTTTTATTTAGGGGTAAAATTAAAAAGGTTTTAAAAATCAATTATTTTTATTTAGTTTAAAAAATAAACCAACTCCACGTTTTCTAAACTAGGTACAACCGCATTCTAACGCCTGTATACTTGAAAAGATAAAACATAGGAGAATTAAACACGTGCATAAGAAGTGTATACGCGTACCTACTACCCTTTGAAAACATGTAAATATTATGATTTATCGTAATTAGGATATTTTCTACGCAATGGATATTTTTGAATTAAATAAAACTGTAGAATATGTCATACACTTCAGTGAATGTGACAATAAATGAATAAATATAATTTGTGCAATAAAAACGTGACATTATCTATTAGTTTTATTTTAGATTTGCTCCTTTCGTACCTACAAAGAAGCACATCGTCTCTCGTTGCTACTTGGTCGGAAACGGTCTGAGGTCGGGCCGTAAAATAAAAATTATAATACAATAAAATTATTAGTCCTAGTCCAGTAAAAATAGGCAAAAACTAATATTTTATTTGCGTTGATTTGCATGTATTTGGTATTTAAAAATGGATTTTTCCTATCCAAGAAACAAACTATAGAGGATTCATCATTACTATATTTTTATTTAAATAAAAAAAAAAGTTCCATATTTCAAGTTAAGTAAAAAATGAATATTTCAACATACAATTTTTACAATCTTTTTTCATGTGGTTTTATATAGAATTCAATAAATGATACTGTTAAGAACTCAACTATATTAAAAAATTGTTTTATTACAATTATATTTATCATTGCTTTTTACAACAAAGTAAAAGTAAAGGTAAAAGGATAGGTCAAATTACACAAGTAGATATAGTATGAATGCAGAACTGAAGACACTACCTCTTAGGTAATGTGGAAACGAGGATGCTAATTGTAAGTTATTGCACAAATTTTATTAAGATCCATTTCTTACCTTCTGTTTAGGATCCAGATTGGGAAGAACTAGCTAGAACTATCCCTAAATGGAAGATAGTATTTGCAAGACTGAGGTGTCCTGTGATTTTTATCTTGACTGTTTACAAGCAATGTACCTACCTTTTTTAAAATATAAACACAATAACTTTGTTGTAAAAAACCAATCATAAATATAATTGTAACAAAAACAATTTTTAATATACCAATCTATTCCTTAATTTCTTACTTTAAAAAAAAACTTTTTAATTTTTATCCCTAAATAAAAAACACAATTAATTAGTATTTTTTAATTAAAAATAAAACATTTTAGAATTATCTTATTTATTTTTATTCGTTAATAATTATATCCAGTGGTGTGGTCGGAATTTATTTTTATAAGTCAATTTATTATTATTTATATCTAGTTTTATAACATCCAAAGATTTCTTTTTCAAAAAATCGGCTAGCGACCTAAAAAATTTTAAAGAGAAAAATTGTCAACAAATATAGTTTCTATTTATTTTGTAAATTGTAGAATTTTTGTTAAAAAACATTTATAATCAATTATTAGGATGCTTACCCGGAACGTGTGTTAGTAACTTTTGATCATACTATATGAAAGAGAATTGTTTTTTCTACCTCTATGCCAAATCTCATTAATGGACATCTTCACTATATAAGTATTATTACTAAGATTTATTAGTAGTATAAAGTTATGATTTATTTTAATTATGATAACTCTCTCGTAACCGGCGGACGGAGTATACAGCGGACCGGTGTTGCCAAATCGATTTTACCGGTTTGGACCTAAGAGCCTACTTCTTACTCGTCTTTCGAACTACTTATCCTATGGTAATTGTGTTTTCTAAACTCAATTGTATCTAGACAAAAGAAATGATTTTCAAATAAATTTTTTAAGTTTTTTAATGGTAGTCCAGTTAGTAAAGTATAATTTCTCTTCTTATCAAATTTATAGCAAAGAATTAAATAATTTATTTAATTATGATGATTGCTTTAAAATGGACTTTTTATACCAACTTATTATATATAACTGCTCTTCTATGTATACAAAATTCATAATTAAATAAAACAGAGAACACATAAAATAAACATTAAACTGCGTTATAAAAATGCATGAAAACTTAACATAGAGGTTGTTGCAGTCCCGTTCTGTTTAAAAATCTAATGAAAGCCTCTGTCGGCCGAGTGCCGTGTGTACAGCGGTCGGCAGTAGTTTCGTTAAATACATGATATATGAATTGTAGGTAGGTACAGGGCAAATGAAAATATTTAATTTTAACAATGATTTTAAATAAAGTCCGTCTTCTACAACCTTTCATATTAATGACTAAGAGACCAAACAAGTATTTTTTAAATACAATTTGAATTTTTCTCTAAAAAATTAGAAATATGTAGGTCTATACTGAGCGTTTCAAAGAACAAGGTATGTAGTTTCATATAACGACGTTATCCGACTGCCGCGGTGAGATTATCTTGTCTTTTGTCTTATTTGGCAAGATTTACTGTAGTATTTATTAAAACAGTTCTTTATACCTAAATCACTCTTAGAACCACGAACCCTTGTGTTGTTTTAGGACTTAATATATATTACGGATCCATAAAATCAAAGAGATTTACCTAGTTATTTAAAAGTATCTCAGCATAACTCTAATATAATATATTGTTATGTTTATCCGTGTATGTTGTTTTATTTTATAGTAAGTTTGTTCCAGATACTATCATAACATTTAGTTCACTTCTTAAAATAAAAATCTCTTTTTCCCAGGGTTCTGTGGTTTCATAGGTTCTATGTATAATCTAATTATTATTATTTATGCTATTGTAATTACTTGGACGCCATATATCAATTATTACTATTATTATTATGTTCAAAAAGAAAAAAAAGAAAATTTCCAATTAATTTTACTTGTACCGAAATGCAAAACAAATCAACCCGATTCAAATACAGTGTTTTATTACATAAATCTTTGAAAGAAACACATTTCAACATACAAATGTAAATTTTAAACTAATTAAATGTTCTTTCATCCATCACACATTCACACTAATGAGAAACTAATTCTATTACAGGTAAGTATGCAACTCATATAACACTTATGTATGAGTTTTTTTTTACACAATTGGTAGTATTTATTCTCTTTATAGTTCAGCAAAATGGACGATAAATTAATCAACGTTATTGAATATTTAGTTTCTCACGCACTGGTAAGTTTTATTTAGCAAGAATTCATTAAATACCTTTTTAATTCTTCTTCTTCTATTAACACTTGATATTATCCTAATGTTTTAAAAGAAAATGAATAACCTTTATCTTGTTTTGTAGACTATAGACTGCTCGTGGGAATGGGATCCAAATCCACTATTTATTGGAATCTGGTTCAAGATGTTACGAAGATCACTCAGAGGTTTCCTTATACTTCAGAAACGTGTAAAAGGCAACTTTCACTGTTCACTAATTATTATTTTATTAACTTATTATAATTTTAACAATTTTTAAATATAATTTGGATTAATGTGCTTCTTGCAACTTTTTTTTCAAGAGACTCTTTTTCTATCATCAAACAAAACCCCCTTAACCTTTTTACCAAATCAATAACAACCCATCTTTTTTTTCTTCTTTAAACAAAAAACCTGCCTTCTATATCTCAAATTTTTCTATATCATTCATTGTCCAATCAAATTAACTTTATGGTTGTTTATAAATAAATTTAATGATATCTAATAAAAGATTTACTTTGAGAATATGAAACAATATATTTTATATTTCTAAAATAAATTGTTTGTGTTTTTATCTTTTATTAATTAATTTATCTAAATTATGTTATCATTTTTCCTGTCGTAGATGATACATCAAAGCATGTAGCTGGTGGTTGCACTACATCAGATGACAAATGCTGTCACAAAGTCACAGACTACATAACCTCATTATTTGTTTATCTTTATTATTTTTCGGATTGTATAATTTGATATAAGCAAAATTTCAGTGAAATTCTAAGTACTGTTTTTAAATAATTTGATATATGCACCATGAAAGAATTTTCGGATAATACATAGAAACCATCAACCTACTCATCTATATGGTAGATCTTATATTATGTACCAGGTGGTTTGTTGAAGTTTTATTTATTAAAATATAATTTAAATTTTATTACTTTCCTTTCTCTATTTAGATTTAAATAAACTACCTTTCATTTAATTAATTGATAAGATTTTCTTATTAAATAACTTATTTTTCTACTAAGGCTGTTCGATTACGTTACAATATATTCCAATATTATACACTGGTATTTTTAGTAAGGTTTATGTTAATAGATAATTTTAGATATTCATTTTAGGTGAGTGACGTATATAAACATTTTTTAAGTGGTCTAAATTTCTATTCTATACATATTAAACTCTAAATTCATTCACTGACTGATCGATTTTTGGTGTACAATTAGAGCCCAAACAGCTAAAGGTAGAGACACCATTTCTGGAGGGTAGATACCTTTCATGGTGTAGGTGTGCACTGTACCATTCGAGTAGTCACTACCAGGTCCAGCAGCGCTCCATTCCAGGAGTGAGTGCGAGTAGCCACTACTAAAATACAAAAAAAAGAAGAAGACGAGAACCCGAGTTACAAGCACGAACCTTTTTTTTATGTTTTTTGCTTGCATATGTTAAGCGTAGTTTGATTTGCTAATCTATAGTTATGTGTGATTATAAAGAAATCTTACAAACTGTTTCATTGCTCGGAGAGTGCAAAACCCACAATCCTTTGCCTTTACCCTAAAGAACCCATCAAGATCCTAATCACAGTACTGGAAAGTATTCTTAAAAGCCTTTAACAAAGCCTGCAATACCTAGGCATTTACAAAAATGAGTCAGTAAATGGTATTTCTTTGGCTCAGATTGTAACCCATTGAATAAAATAATAATAAACTAAAAAAAAACCTAAACTAAAATAAATTTCATCATGGGCGGAGCCTCTGACGTCATAAAGTAAGGTTAAATGACATAAAATAAACAATGTTAGTTATTGCACATTCTCTGCCATCCATCGATACAAATGTCAATGGCCGACACATTTTCCAGAAGGATATAAATAAGTTAATGTGCGAATTTCATTTATTTCACTCTGTTGAAGAAAAAATAGTATATATTACACGGAGTAGAACACTCTTTTTGTGTTTCGTCCTCATTGCAGCCTCGCCTACAAACTAAGGTCTCAACAAAAAAAGAGTCACTTCTACTCCTAGTGATATAAGTAATCTACTATTTTGTAATATATATTTATACAAAAATTAAAATTCCATTAGAGTCCCGGAAACCACACAAGAACATATAAGTAGATCCGGAACAGTCCCGGAAGTGTTGGTTAAACAAATAAAAGTTCCGGACCAGTCCCGGAACTAATCAAATGTCCCGGAACTCGCATTTTAGCCATTAAAAATGTCCCGGAAATCAAGCCCAGACATACATATATTGTTATGTTTGTCTGTGTATGTATGATTTATGATTTATGTTATAATGAAACTGATTTTACATGAATAATTGATTTATGTTACAGACACTAACATAACCTTTTATATACTAAAACAAATAAAAAACTTTCCTTCTCAGGGTTCTGTGGGTTCACAGGCTCTAGGTATTATAATTTATTATTATTTATTATTGTAGTTATTTGAACGCCCTATATCAATTGTTGATTTATTCTATTATTATTATTATGTTAAAAAAAATGGAAGTTTAATTAAATTTACTGTTAAATGCAAAACAGATCAACCAAATTCAATGTAATGTTTTATTACATAAATGTTTCAAAAATATTAACACATTTCGTTATACAAATACAAATTCATGATCGTTTAAATGTTCTTTCATACTTCACACATTCACACTAATGAGACTAATACTATTACAATTAATTATGCAACTCACATAACAATTATGTGTGAGTTCTTTATAAGTTTTACAGTTGGTAGTCCTTTCTATAATTACAGTTACAAAAAAAATGGACGATAGATCACTAAGCGTTATTGAAAATTTAGTTTCTCACACACTGGTAAGTTTATTTAACAAGAAATCATTAAATACCTTTTTTTACTTCTCCTAATAGCGTTTGATACTGTCTCGATGTTTTTAAACAATATGAATACCTTTATATTGTTTTGTAGACCGTGGTTGACTATTCGTGTGGGTCTCCTGCCTTCCTCCCGCGTGGAATCCGGTTCAAGATGTTACGAAGATCACTCAGGATCCATCTTTTACTTTGGGAACTTTTTAAAGGTAACTTACACTGGTCACAAATCACTATTTTACTATCTAATTACAATTTTAACAAAATTTCATATATGATTTTGATTAATCTGTTTCTAATAACTTTTCTTAACAAAAAAAAAAAAACTTTTTATTCCTTCCAAAACCAAAAATTCACTAATTCCCCCTTTTAAAATCAATAACTACCCCGATTTTCCTTTTTTTCTTTTTTTATATTCAAATTCGCCCTCTATATCTCTAATTATGCTTATATCATTCATTGTCCAATCAAATTAACCTTATGGTTTTTTATAAATAAATTTAATAATATCTAATAAAGCTTTGTTTTGAGACTAGGAAACATTACATCTTATATTTCTAAATTGGAATTTGTTTGTATCACATCTTTTATTATTTAAATTATGTCAATTACGTTAACCTTTTTCTTCGGTCATAGTTGACATATCAAAACATCTCTTTAGAAGCTACCCTATATCAGATGACAATTGATGTCACTGTCATTTAATTCATAACCCCATTATTTGTTTATCTTTTTAATTTTCAGATTGTATAATTAGATGTAAGCAAAATTTCAGTGAAAACTTTATAAGTACTAATTTTGAATAATTTGTTATAGGCATCATGAATACTTATTTAGATAATACCTAGAAACCATCAACCTACTCGTCTGTATGGTAAATCTTATATTATTAAATCTTATATTATGTAACAGGTGATTTGTTGACAATTTTAATTTATGGAAATATAATTTAAATTTTATTACATTCCTTTAACTGTTTAAATTTAAATAAACTACCTTCCCTCTAATTAATAAATAAGATTCTCTTGATAAATATTTTAATCTTCTAATAAGGCCATTTGATTACGTTACAACATACCCCAAACTTTTTTGTAAACATTCTAACTTCTTGAAGTCTAGAATTTTTCAAATAAAATTTTCATACATTCATAGTAACTATTTTCTAAAATCTCTTTATTATATATAACTACTAATTACTACTAACATTTAAAATTTTTTTAGTTATTCACTTATGGAAGGCAGCCATCTGTACAGTACGTCTACATTAAAGATACCCCTTATGTCTCCAGTATCAGGATGAACTAAAACATAGCTGTTTATTCCATTTTGGTTTTCAATCCTATATGGTCCTTCAAAAGGTAACTGTAATTTTGCACATTTATTAAGTCTTCTGTTAGGAACCCTCAGAGCTTTAACTATTACTAAATCTCCTTGTTTAAAAATTGTTCGTTGTTTAATTTGTTTGTTACGTTTTAATTTATATTTTTCAGCTCTTTTAACTATTTTATTATATGTTTCTTGGACTATTTCTCCATATGGTTTTATAATTTCTGGATCCCAAGGTCTGTCTGGAATGATGTTTTTCATGATCCTTATTGGTGCTATCTCTGTAACCTCATGTGGTAGATTATTGATACCATCTTCTATTTTTTTTAAATTGCTTTCCCACATGTATTGTTCCTGATGTACAAGTATTCTTAGACATTTTATCACCTCTCTAACATATCTTTCAGCTTGGTTTGAAGGAGGATTTCTTATGCTTGTAAAGATAGGTTTTATTTTTGATTTTCTTAACCAAATTTTCAAATTTTTATTATTGAAATAGGTAGCATTGTCCATTAGACATTGTTCTGGTATACCTACTTCTAGAAAATAATTGGTTAAACATCTCTTTACCTCTTTTTGATTTGTACGTTGACAAGGATACATGGTTATAAATTTTGAAAAATTATCTACGATAACAAATATGTGTTGGTTACCTTCTGAACTTGGTATTAAGTTAGAAATAAAATCGACCGATATTAGTTCTAGAGGATGAGTTGTAATAATTGATTTTGGAATGTTTTCATTGTGGAAATTTTTATCCTTGCTTAGTTGACACATTTCACATCTACTAATAATTTCTTTTGTTATTGATAAATCATTTTTACATACATAATTTTCTCTGAATATACTATAAATTTTTCTTATTCCTGCATGTTGATATTTTAAATGTAGTTCTTTGATTATCTTCTTTGTTAAATTTTTAGTTATTACATATAATTCCTTATCAGTGATGACCTTGTACCTTACATTGTTAGAGTTAATTTTTGTTCTTAGCTTTTCCAATTCAGTTAAATTTTGTTGATCTTCTAAAATTGTATTAAGTGAAAAAAATTCCTGTATCTTCTTTCATGAGATTTACTCCTATTTGTTTGTTCCTAGTTACTTTATTCATTTCTCCATCCATTCTTGTTATTGCATCTGCTACTGTGTTTTTAATTCCTGGCACATATCTAATTTTGAAAGAGTATTCTTGTAACAGCAAAGCCCATCTATGAATACGGTTGTTACCATATTTGTTTTTAAGTATGGTAGTCAGTGCTTGGTTGTCCGTTTCGATTATAAATTCTTGTCCCAATAAGAAAAATCTAAGCTTGTTTACACAAAATAATATACTGGCAAGTTCCAGTTCACTAACACTGTAATTTCGTTCCGCTTTCTTAGTGATCCTTGACACAAATGATATAGGAACTTCTCCTTCCCCTTGATCTTGTACTAGATTACCTGCAAATCTTTGTTGTGATGCATCTGTCCTAAGAATAAAAGTTTTTGTAAAATCAGGATGAAAAATTTTGACGTTTTCTGTAAACTCCGCCTTGATATTTTGAAAAGCTATTTCTCTTTCATGTGTCCATTTCCATTTAACATTTTTACGTAGAAGTTCTATAAGTGGTATTTCTTTTTCTGTGAGATTTGGGACTAATCTTTTAAAGTAATGTAATATGCCTAAAAATCCTCTCAATGTTTTCAAATTTGTTGGTCTCTTATATTCTTTTATAATTTTGATTCTATCTGTGTCCATGCTTACTCCTTTACTATCAATTTTGTACCCCAAATAAATGACTTCTTTCTTGTAAAATTCACACTTTTTAATATTTATTTTTAAACCTGCTTCATCTAACGCTTTTAAAATTATTTCTAGATGTTCTAGATGTTCTTTTGGACTCTCAGAAAAAATCAGTATATCGTCAATATAGTGTAAGACAAATTTCTCATATTTGTTAAGAATTTTATGAAGTGCCTTAAGTAAAGCTGAAGTAGCTGATTGCATTCCAAATGGAACAACTCTGAATCTAAAAACCTCGCCATCAACCATAAAACCAGTATAATCTCGACTTTCTTCTGCCAATGGAATTAGCCAAAAACTGTGCTTCAAGTCTAATTTAGTAAATACATTTGTTTTTGTTATTCTTCCTAAAATAGCTTCTATTGTTAAAGGTGCCTCGTATTCAGGTATACATCTTTTATTTAATTCTCTAGCATCTAAACAAATACGTATGTCACCATCTTTTTTTTTCACAATTACTATTGGATTTATAAATGAAGTAGTACTGTGTTCAATAATTTTATCTTTCAATAATTTTTTTATAGCTTCTTGTACATCATCCTTGTACTTATAAGGTATAGGGTAAGTTTTAATTTTGAATGTTTCCATACTTTTAACTTTTAAACTATGAATATAATCCTGTGCAACTCTGGGCATTTCATTGTATAAATCTTTATATTTTTCCAACAATCTTTTAACCTCCATTCTATTTTCCTTCTCACAATTCAAATCTAATCCATTCCATTTATTATCTTCTTTGAGATCCAATTCATATTCATAAATTTCATTCCTATCCATTACTTCTGTATCCATCCCATTAATATCACCATTAATCCTTTCATTAAAATATTCTTCTCTAAAATCATTTTCATTATACTTCTCATTTTCTTTAGATGTCTCATAACCCATTCTATTTTCATTTTTCTTTATTTTTATATTCATTATTTTCTTTGCCCCTTCTGTTTCTTCTTGTTCATTAAACTTCACACTTATACCCTTCAAAGTAACTTTCCTATTTTCATAATTGATGTCTACCTTATTTCTATATAATTCATCCGAACCTAATAAAATATCAAATTCCATATTATTTACAATTAGTAATTGTACCTCAAATTCAGTACTTCCTAATCTTAATTGTAGTATTATTGATTTGTTTACTTCACTTATTTTCTTTAAATTCAAACCTATTAGATTTACTTTAGGAACCTTAATTACATGATCTTGTAAATTCAATTTATTTATAATATTTTCATTTATTAATGATGTTTCTGACCCACTATCTATCAAAATGTTAACCCTTGTATCATTTATTTTACCATTTATTGAAACTAAAATATTTTTATGATTATCATTAATGCAATCTCTTGTTTTTAGAAATTCTCTGGGGTGAACGTAACTGTACAGATTGCTGATTACCTCACCCATTAATGAAAATTTTGTGAAGTTCCAGCACCATCATGATTAGGACTGGCATCTTGGACATTAGAAGGGAAATTAGACTCTTCACTTCGAACATTTTCTCCATTTATGGAAGTAGTCCTTTCTGCATTGCTAACCCTTTGAAAGTGCACTCTGCGGTTTTCATTATTTGTATTTTGCGCATTTTGCATATTTTGTCTGCTATTATAATGATTGTTAGAGTTATGATGATTATTACTATTATTATAATTTGAGTTCTGATAATTCCGTCTATAATTACTTTGATGGTCGTGATTGTTATTATTATTATTGTTTGTACTGTGGGTATAATTACTTACCCCATTATATTGTGGTCTATTACCGTTAAAGTTACTATTATTGTTATTGTTATTATAATTTTGTCTTTGATTATTATTAAAATTATTGTTATTTCTAGAATTAGTATTGTAATTATTTTGATTATTTCTGTTATTATTATATTTGTTTATATTTCTGTCACTATTGGAATTATTATTATAAGTGTTATTGCTAAAATTATTGGCCCTATTATTGTTGAATCTTCTATTGCTAACCAAATTTCGTTCTATTCGCATCAAATAATTAGTTAATTGTTCAAAATCTTTTATATTTTGCACCGCTATTGTTTCTGAAATTTGTGCTTTGAAATGACGAGAAATAAACATAATTATCTCCTCTTCTTTTATAATAGGTTCTAAATATTGCGCCTGAGAATATAGTAGAAGTGCATAATTGTACATTGAATTTCCTCGCGTTTCATCAAACTGTCCAAAATAAAGTTTTTCCCTTACTTCCCCTTGAGCAATTTCTCCCCAATATAATTTCATAAAACTAATTTCAAAATCCTCAAATTCATTAAAATTTGCCTCTTGACTTGTATACCATAAAAGTGCTTGACCTATTAAGTGTTTTCTGATAACTTCCTTAATATCTTCGAAATTATCAAAATGCTTCAGTTTATTTACTAGAATTTTGAGAAAGACTTTTGGGTGTATTTTCCTAATATTTCCATCAAATTTTAAAGTCTCATCTGAAGAACTTTGTATATAAGTATGATTTATGACACCTGATCTGTTTACTTGTCTTTTAATATCTTCAACATCATTTTTAACGTCTTTGTAGCTATCTTCTAGTCTCTTCTTTATATTCCATTCCATTTGACTTGTCATTTCTGATACTTCCATCTCCCTATTCTTTTCATTTCTTATTTTCCAGTTCTCCATTTCCCTAGATATTTGTTCTATCTTCTTTTGTGTTTTTTCTACTTCTTGTTGTTTTTCTGTACATGTTTCTTCCACAATTTGTTGGAATCCAGTAATGGTATTCTCCCATTTTCCTTCTAAATTTCCCATTCTTTCTTGTGTATCTTGTATTCCCATTTTGACTTCATTTACATCTTCTTTAATTTTTTTTCTAAAGTTCTTTTCTTTCTCTTCTATTTCTTTTATTCTATTAATTTGAATAGTTTCTACTTCTGCAATCCTTCCAATCACTTCTTCTCTTATTTCTTGTTTAGTAACATCTATTTTATTCTCCATGTATCGGTTTGATTCTTCTAATTTCTTCTCAACATGTCCCAATTTTACTTCCATTAATTTTATTATTGATTCCTTACTTCTGTTTATTTCTTCTTTTGTTTGATCCATTTTTGCATTCATTTCTTGTTTTATTTCTTCTTTATTTTGATCCAATTTTGCATTCATTTCTTGTTTTATATCTTGTTTATTTTGATCCATTTTTGCATTCATTTCATTCATATCTTGTTTTATATCTTGTTTATTTTGATCCATTTTTGCATTCATTTCATTCATATCTTGTTTTATATCTTGTTTATTTTGATCCATTTTTAGATACATCATCTGGAGCATACTCATTATGTCAATTTCCTCTCTCTTTTTAGGTGTTTCCTCTTTTTCCCCTTCATTTTGCTGTATTTTTCTCTCTGTTTGGCTTTCAAACTCTTGTGTGTCCTCCTGTCCTGTTTCTTCTGACAATGATGTATCATCTCCTTCCTGCTCTTGCTTTACTTCAAAGATGTATTGCTCTGGGTCTTTTCCTTCTGTTTCTAATATCTTCTCCATTCTGATTCTTAATTCTGTTTTAAGTCCTAGAGTATCTTCTCCTCTTCTCTCTAATTCTTCCTTCAATTCCTTTACTTTTAAGTCCATCAACTTTTTTCCTTTCTTCTTCTGAACTTTTTCTCCGGTTCCATCCATCTTCTTTTGTTTTGTTTTATTTTTTTAAATACTAATTTTAATTTTATGAATATTAAATGTTTATTTTTATAAAGAAATTTTTTTTTTTTTGTATGAATGAGTTTTATTTTATTTTCTTTTTATATTTATTTTTGTTATGTAAAAATTCTATGAATAACCTTTTTTATACCCTTTTTTATTGCGCCTTTTCCAAGCCCTACGTTGGTTGCGACAATTGTTATGTTTGTCTGTGTATGTATGATTTATGATTTATGTTATAATGAAACTGATTTTACATGAATAATTGATTTATGTTACAGACACTAACATAACCTTTTATATACTAAAACAAATAAAAACTTTCCTTCTCAGGGTTCTGTGGGTTCACAGGCTCTAGGTATTATAATTTATTATTATTTATTATTGTAGTTATTTGAACGCCCTATATCAATTGTTGATTTATTCTATTATTATTATTATGTTAAAAAAATATGGAAGTTTAATTAAATTTACTGTTAAATGCAAAACAGATCAACCAAATTCAATGTAATGTTTTATTACATAAATGTTTCAAAAATATTAACACATTTCGTTATACAAATACAAATTCATGATCGTTTAAATGTTCTTTCATACTTCACACATTCACACTAATGAGACTAATACTATTACAATTAATTATGCAACTCACATAACAATTATGTGTGAGTTCTTTATAAGTTTTACAGTTGGTAGTCCTTTCTATAATTACAGTTACAAAAAAAATGGACGATAGATCACTAAGCGTTATTGAAAATTTAGTTTCTGACACACTGGTAAGTTTATTTAACAAGAATTCATTAAATACCTTTTTATTACTTCTCCTAATAGCGTTTGATACTGTCTCGATGTTTTTAAACAATATGAATACCTTTATATTGTTTTGTAGACCGTGGTTGACTATTCGTGTGGGTCTCCTGCCTTCCTCCCGCGTGGAATCCGGTTCAAGATGTTACGAAGATCACTCAGGATCCATCTTTTACTTTGGGAACTTTTTAAAGGTAACTTACACTGGTCACAAATCACTATTTTACTATCTAATTACAATTTTAACAAAATTTCATATATGATTTTGATTAATCTGTTTCTAATAACTTTTCTTAACAAAAAAAAAAAACTTTTTATTCCTTCCAAAACCAAAAATTCACTAATTCCCCCTTTTAAAATCAATAACTACCCCGATTTTCCTTTTTTTCTTTTTTTATATTCAAATTCGCCCTCTATATCTCTAATTATGCTTATATCATTCATTGTCCAATCAAATTAACCTTATGGTTTTTTTATAAATAAATTTAATAATATCTAATAAAGCTTTGTTTTGAGACTAGGAAACATTACATCTTATATTTCTAAATTGGAATTTGTTTGTATCACATCTTTTATTATTTAAATTATGTCAATTACGTTAACCTTTTTCTTCGGTCATAGTTGACATATCAAAACATCTCTTTAGAAGCTACCCTATATCAGATGACAATTGATGTCACTGTCATTTAATTCATAACCCCATTATTTGTTTATCTTTTTAATTTTCAGATTGTATAATTAGATGTAAGCAAAATTTCAGTGAAAACTTTATAAGTACTAATTTTGAATAATTTGTTATAGGCATCATGAATACTTATTTAGATAATACCTAGAAACCATCAACCTACTCGTCTGTATGGTAAATCTTATATTATTAAATCTTATATTATGTAACAGGTGATTTGTTGACAATTTTAATTTATGGAAATATAATTTAAATTTTATTACATTCCTTTAACTGTTTAAATTTAAATAAACTACCTTCCCTCTAATTAATAAATAAGATTCTCTTGTTAAATATTTTAATCTTTTAATAAGGCCATTTGATTACGTTACAATATATAAACTTCAAAATTTGGTTGGGAATGCAGCGGAAAGGACGTGAAAAACTATGAAAACAGTACTCTTTTCAGTATACCAAGCTTTCGCAAATCTTTATTTGCATCATCAGGGTTCTACAAATGTGAATTAGTATGAAATTACAAATCTGTAAAAACTGATTTACAATAAGTAACTTACACTAATTGAGGTTTAAGTCTAGATGTTAGTTGGAGAAAGTGAAGAACCATTTGATTACATCCAGAAAAGCAAAAAGCCAATCAAGCCAGTATAAAATATCACAGAAAAATTGAATCAAAATTGTTTACATTTTTAAAAACTTCTTTACTAAGTTAACATATTAAAATTTGGGAAAAGGTTAGTACTACCCTTGCCACGTGTCACAAAAATGTGTAACTGAATTTGGTTAGGTTAAAATTCTTCTTCTTTTAATAATTTTAAAAGAGAAGCAATAGTAAAACCTAAACAACCACAGCCAAACATGGTAAATTTTACCAAATGAGACACTATTAATAAACTGAAATGAAAAAGAATGACAAAATGAATTGTGAAACAATCAAAGCTAATAAAACCTGTTAATCGTTAGAAAATGGAACGAAATCTTAGAACGATGAGTTCGGATTGAAATTAAGGAAATTGTTATATTATTTACTAGATTTGAAGAATCAAGGAATTAAATAATAAAACAGAATTATTCAACATTGATCATAGTGAATGTGAAAAGGATATTTTTAAAGATTTAGAAATTGTAATGGGGTAAATGAGAAAAAGAAGATAAGATTAATCCTCTAAAATGGAAGAATTTTCACTACTGGGAATGAGATGATTACTGTCTAGCGTAAGTAGTAATGAATATAAACCACTCAAATTATTGATATCGGTTTTTTTATTCATAGAATTCTTCTCTTGGAAGATGAACGCCATTTCAAGAAACAATCTCTTCCTGTAGTTACTTTCAGAAAATAAAACCTGTGCATTAGGAAAGTCAATGGGATGCCCCGTAGAATTGGAATGTGAGGCTAATGAACATCTTTCAGGATGTAACCTTATGTCACTTTTGTGGAGAGTCAAACGACTAGATAATTTTTGAGATGTATGACCAATATATGATTGTGTACAACCCATACAACTGAGTCTATAAATAACATTATTTTTATCTAATAAAGGAATTTTATCTTTAACTGTAGTATATAATGATTTCAGTATTAAGGAACTCCTAAATGCAATCCTAATATTTGGCAATTGTTGTGTGAAAAGTCTAGACAGTCTAGGCGCAACGCCCTTAATGTAAGGAAGAGATACATATGAGAATTCACAAGGTGGCGAACCTTGGTTGGATCCAATTGAGTTCCGTTCCCTAGCACCTGAATTGTTAGAAATGGAGTTTGAAGCATTTAACATAACAGAGGATGTGCCATACATAACTTTCCTAAGTAATGATTTAGGATAGGAATTGTTTAAAAAAAGGTTAAAGAGGATATTTAGGTTCTTTTGACGGAAAGAAGGGTCAGAGAGTTGATTTACTCTTGTTGTCATTTGTTTGACTAAGTTAAATTTCATATTGAATTTATGGTAAGAAAGGTAGTTGAGATATCTCCCAGAGCTACATGATTTTCTGTACCAATCTATCAATATTATATTCTCATCATTTCTGATAAACAACATATCAAGAAAAGGAACAGCTTTGTTGAAGTTTTCACATTCCAACGTAAACTGGATGTAAGGGTCATAACTATTGAAAATATTTAAGAGTTCTGTCTCTGAGTCTCGAGGAACAGCTAAAATGATGTCATCAACATATTTCTTTAAAAATGGGATATGGAAAGGGAGTACAGGAAGAACTATGTCCAGCAGATCATCCATTACATATGTCGCTAAGATTGGAGAAATGCTATTAAAATGCTATATTAAAAGAAGAAGAATTTTAACCTAACCAAATTCAGTTACACATTTTTGTGACACGTGGCAAGGGTAGTACTAACCTTTTCCCAAATTTTAATATGTTAACTTAGTAAAGAAGTTTTTAAAAATGTAAACAATTTTGATTCAATTTTTCTGTGATATTTTATACTGGCTTGATTGGCTTTTTGCTTTTCTGGATGTAATCAAATGGTTCTTCACTTTCTCCAACTAACATCTAGACTTAAACCTCAATTAGTGTAAGTTACTTATTGTAAATCAGTTTTTACAGATTTGTAATTTCATACTAATTCACATTTGTAGAACCCTGATGATGCAAATAAAGATTTGCGAAAGCTTGGTATACTGAAAAGAGTACTGTTTTCATAGTTTTTCACGTCCTTTCCGCTGCATTCCCAACCAAATTTTGAAGTTTATATCTAACTGATCAGCGTTGATCACAAAGGTTTCTACCTTTTATATATATATATATATATATATATATATATATATATATATATATTATAATGAAATAATAAATATAAGAATTAATTAATAATAATTTAGTTAAAAATAATAATAGTTTGTTAAAAAGAATAATAATTCAAATATAATCAAACAATGATATAAATTAACTCACCAATTTCATTATCAATTTAAAAAAGGATATTATTAATTGATTTACTAATCTTTTAAACATTATGACAAGTAATTAGTGTAGATATTATAATTTAAAAATAATTATCTAGAGTTGGAATCTATATGACATTCTTTCTTTATGATTTTGATGAATCGTTCCAATAATGTAAAGATGATTACAAATTTTCATAGTATATTACATTAAACTCTTCAAACTTAAATCTAAAAACAACAAAATATAATAAAATTACTTATAGTGAATTTAAAACAAACAATTGTATAATTTAGTTAGGTTGTTCAAATTAGCATAAGAAAAAACTACTTACCTTTTTTTGAGTGTTGTGTACTAAAGTATACGGACAAAGATAAGACTTTGAATTATGCCTCTTGTTAGTACAAATGTGCCCCAAAATCATAATTGCTAGTGAATGCCCAAAAAGACAACTTCAGTGTTGAAAACCCAGAGTGCCTATGGTATTAAAAGACATAGAATTTATCTGTGTGGTGCTCCAAAGAAAGTACAATAATGAACATATAAAGACTAAACGTCAAATCTAAAATTGTATTATTTTAATTAACAAAAGGTTATATTATAATGTTTTTATTTTTTTTTACTGTATTCTGATTAAAAATTGTATATAAGAATAATATTTACAGCATTATCAAAATTTTTAAAAATATTTATCAAAATTTATATGTCAAAGTGCAGATTAATTTTGAAATAAGTATTTTCAATAATTCACATTTTGAGTATCCAAAATAGTATTTAAAAGGACTATTAAATGATCTTAATTAAGTTTTCAATAAAATAAGCACAGAATAACATTTAAAAGCCCTAAAATAATAAAAAGTTGTAACATAAACATTTATGCAAATTAATAAACAAATACACAAAATATCAACTATGGATACATGTGAATATTGATTTTTATAAATAAGAATGATAATTTAAGTAAATATTATTCAAAATATGTCTTAATTTAAAAAAAAATTATATTGTTAATATTATTTTAGTATAGGTTATGTTTGTATTGTAGACCAAAATTATTACCTTACATAGCAACAGTCGTTAGAGATTCAATTGTTTTTGAAAAAGATATAAATAATCGGTGCACAATCAAAAAGCTCCCTCTTGTTTCCTGGTCATCTCTGAAATACGTGCTTCTGTATGGAATAATTGTAAATTTTGCCGGTTGACTGGTCATAAAGGTGTTATATCCAGTTATACCTACAAGTATGATAAATTTTCACATCTGATACAAGTTTAACAACACTTTATAACCATCACTTACTTGTAAAAGATTTTAACACAGTTAAATTGATACAAAGTGAAATTATTCTGGGACGATTGTAGCAGCGGTCGGCTGGATTCGCCATTTTGTAAAAACTATCTCTACGCTTAGGACTGCGTCGGATCACGTGAACAATGTCAATGTGAGTACTAACTTTATTTTGCGAGGCAAATTCAAAAAAATTCAAAAACTATTTATAATATCTCTCTTAATCGAAGTGACAATTTATATGTATTCACGATTGTGAACAATTTTGTATATTTGCGTAAAGGTAATTTCTCTTGATATACTTTAAAGATCGATCAAAAGTTTGAATAATAATAAATTCACGATATTGTACAAGTTGTTTTATTATATTTTGTTCAATTATATAGGTTGCTAGAGAAGTATACAGGTAGGATAAATTTAACAAATATAATAAATTTTACATCAAACAAATTAATAATTATAATCAACAAGAATTGACAGCTGAATCCTAACTCTAGGGAAAAGAAGTTTCATGCTCATTATAATCTAAATCATTATAAAAATTATGAAATAAAATAAAAATTATTTAAAATAAAAGTAATACAGCGCCATCTATTGAGATGAATAAAAAATAAAACGTTTTAACGATATTAATAAAGAATATTTCATGTTAAATCAATTAATTTAACAATTCATTAATAAGATAAATAATTATAATATTTCTAATTAACATTTATACTGATATTGGTATAAAACAATAATAATTACACACAGAGTAAACATTTGTTATAGTTTGGTTGGCCCAACGTGAGATAATTGATATAATCATTATAATCTAATTAAATATAAAATTTTCTCTCACTTAACAAATCATTATAATTTGGCGCCCAACGTGGGGCGATCTGTCAATTTGACATTTTAATTTAAAATTACATTTTAACAAATAAAACAAACATAAATTAATAAAATAATAAAATCAACATATTTAAAACAATAAATAAATAAAATATTAATTAAAAATGGACAAGATGACATTAAGAGATGGAAAACAGATAGGAGAAAAATCAGGAGAAGAAGTAGGTACTCAGGTAGATGAGGAAAGAAATCAGGGATCTGGAGACTTTAGAGTCGAATATAGAATACAAGAAGAAAGAAATGACGAGGAGACAAGCAGTATAGCTGGTATGTTTGAAAGAAGTGGAATAAGTGAAGGTGAAAGAAGAAATAGCAGGAGTCCAATTAGACAGAATACAAGGGATGAAGCGATACCATGGACAACATTAATGGATATGATGAAAAATATGAATGAAAATATAAATAAAAACAATGAAGATATGAACAATAGGAGTGAAAAATTTAACAAGAAGATAGATGAAGATTTAAGAAAAATGGATAAAAAATTAGAAGAAATTAAAGAAGAAATGAAAAAGATGTTTGAGAAGAAATATGATGAAAATGAGGAAGAGTTCGACAAATTGGATTACAATTTAAATAGAAACAATGGAAAATATTTAAAAGAAGAGATTGCAGAAAATATTGATGAAGAAAAAGAGAATTTGAAGATACAAAGTGCAAGCCAAGAAGAGAATATGGAGAAACTTAATGAAGAAGAAAAAGTATTTGAAAAGAAGGAAAAATCAGAAACAAATGATAAAAATTTAGAAGAAGCTGACAGAAACAGAGATAAAGATGTTGAAAATGAGAAGATTAAAATAAATAAATTAAAATGTGACATGGATGAAAATAAGAATAAGATTAATTCAAGTATAATTATAGATGTAGAAGAAACCAAGAAAGTTAAAAACATACTTGAACAATTGATTGGAAGGAAACTAATGGAGACAAAGAATAAAGAGGAAGAAATGAATATGAACACCAATGTAAGAAAATTTAAAAGAATGAAAGAACAAAACAATGCTAAGAAGCAACATATGAGGATGAAAAATACAAAAACCATAAAGAGACTTATAGAAAGAAATTGGAAGAAGGTGAAGAAGAAGTTGAATATTTTATTGAGCAAGGGGAAGGTAGCACCAAGGTATAAATAATATTAATAATAGTATTTGTAGGTAGTTGGTAAATTTTTTTGTTTGTATGAATTTTAAAATGTTGTATTATATATTAAATTTAAAATACCACCCCAATCAATTTACCAACTTAAATGAAACTTAAATCAATTACATTCTAATGAGTTATTGCATATTCAAGATTAAAATTATATACAAAATCATTAATACTAAAGAATTATATGTGGTCACAAAAGAATTAACATCAAAATTAATCAAAGAATTACATTTAAAATATTATCATGCTGGCATTAGAAAAATTTACAATATTTTAGGGAAAATTATATATCAAGAAACGATTTAACAACAACAAAGGAAGTTATCAAAAGATGTGAATTATGTCAACTAAACAAAGAAAAAAATTTTCATAATGTAAATATCCCAAAAGCTATTGTAACTACAAAACCATTAGAATTAATATCCATAGATTTTGTTTCTAATTTAGTACCAAGTTTAGAAGGAAATCAACACATTTTTATCATAGTTGATAATTTTTCAAAATATGTAACTCTTTATCCATGCAAGAGAACAAATAGACAAACTGTTAAGAGATGTTTAACAAACTTAATCATAGAAATAGGAACACCATCAAAATGTTTAATGGATAATGCAACATATTTTAATAATGATAATCTAAAATCATGGCTATTAAAATCAGATATTATACCTATTTTTACTAGTATTAGAAACCCTCGTACTAATTTGGCTGAAAGATATGTGAGAGAAGTAATAAAATATTTAAGATCAATAGTACATGCAGACCAGCAATTATGGGAAAACAATCTTAAAAATATAGAAAATTGTATAAATAATATACCACATGAAGTAACAGGAGAATCACCAATTAGAATAATGAAAAATATAATACCTAATAGACCTTGGCAACCTGAAGTCATAGAACCATATAATCTAATTATTAAGAAAACGCAATCTAAAATATTGAAAAATGCAAATAAATGTAAAGAAAAAAGGAACAAACGTATAAATAAAAGAACTACTTTTGAACAAGGTGACTTGGTAATCATAAAAGCTTTAAGAGTTCCAAATAGAAAACAAAATGTATGTGCTAAATTGCAATTACCTTTTGAAGGTCCTTACAAAGTGGAAACTAACAACGGTATCAATAGTTATTTACTGGTATACCCTGATACTGGAATTCCAAGGGGAATTTTTAACGTGGACGTACTATACAGATGGCTGCCCTCAAGTAATTTTAGTGACTAGTGTAAATATTAGAATAAGAATTTTTAATAAAATAGAATTACATTTCCAGAAAATTTTCTAAATAATTTGTACCAAATTATAATAAAATTTTGAAAATGTAATTGGGAATGTTATAATGAAATAATAAATATAAGAATTAATCAATAATTTTGTTAAAAATAATAATAGTTTGTTAAAAAGAATAATAATTCAAATATAATCAAACAATGATATAAATTAACTCACCAATTTCATTATCAATTTAAAAAAGGATATTATTAATTGATTTACTAATCTTTTAAACATTATGACAAGTAATTAGTGTAGATATTATAATTTAAAAATAATTATCTAGAGTTGGAATCTATATGACATTCTTTCTTTATGATTTTGATGAATCGTTCCAATAATGTAAAGATGATTACAAATTTTCATAGTATATTACATTAAACTCTTCAAACTTAAATCTAAAAACAACAAAATATAATAAAATTACTTATAGAGAATTTAAAACAAACAATTGTATAATTTAGTTAGGTTGTTCAAATTAGCATAAGAAAAAACTACTTACCTTTTTTTGAGTGTTGTGTACTAAAGTATACGGACAAAGATAAGACTTTGAATTATGCCTCTTGTTAGTACAAATGTGCCCCAAAATCATAATTGCTAGTGAATGCCCAAAAGACAACTTCAGTGTTGAAAACCCAGAGTGCCTATGGTATTAAAAGACATAGAATTTATCTGTGTGGTGCTCCAAAGAAAGTACAATAATGTACATATAAAGACTAAACGTCAAATCTAAAATTGTATTATTTTAATTAACAAAAGGTTATATTATAATGTTTTTATTTTTTTTATACTGTATTCTGATTAAAAATTGTATATAAGAATAATATTTACAGCATTATCAAAATTTTTAAAAATATTTATCAAAATTTATATGTCAAAGTGCAGATTAATTTTGAAATAAGTATTTTCAATAATTCACATTTTGAGTATCCAAAATAGTATTTAAAAGGACTATTAAATGATCTTAATTAAGTTTTCAATAAAATAAGCACAGAATAACATTTAAAAGCCCTAAAATAATAAAAAGTTGTAACATAAACATTTATGCAAATTAATAAACAAATACACAAAATATCAACTATGGATACATGTTGTATCGAATGACACACCGGAGTTTCTGGGAAACGTATATAAGCTTAAAAATGGACTGTATTATATTAAATTTATTTTGCCTAAAATGCACAGTCAGGTGATTGTCAAAGCACTAACCTCATCTCTAGAAGCTCGTCGGATAAAAGGGTACCCTTCTCTTCTTTCTTCTGCTTCCAACCACTTTGTTTTTAACATAAAACTCGGAAACACAAAATTAATTGTTACTATTAATTGGTTCACTAATTGTACTAGCCGAAGGCCGCAAGCGTACTGTTCCTCCGTCCTTGTATATATGCCCGGCTTATTGCTCGAGGTACCTTTTCAACCTTGACTGTACAGTTTGTCCCCCGAAAATGAATAAATATTTAAATTAAGTAAAATTTATTAAATATTAAACGAAAACGAATGAGTTCTAAACATTCCACCCACCAAAAACAAGCTTGTTTTTCAGCTATTTATAAGTTGAAAAAAAAAAATAAAATAAAAATATGAATATAAAACCCGATATCCTTAATTTTTCAATATTTATACATTATATCCATATATCGAGAAAAAAAAAATAATTCAACTTCTATTTCGAACTTAAAATTATCTAAGATGAATAAACCAATAAAAAAAGAATAGAGAAAGAGAAAAAAAAAAAAAGTTATTGCCCTGGCAATGGGCAAACCTTGATAACAGGTCGCTGCAAAATTCCGTTTTGTGTTTTTAATGTAACTACCCTAATTAACCCATCTGTCCCTGGATGTAATTTAATTACGCGTCCAAGAGACCACTTTAGAGGAGACCTTTGTTCATCTTTTATAAGAACCATTGTATTTATTTTTATGTTAGGGACGGATTTTGTCCACTTACTACGCTGCTGTAGCGTGTGCAGATATTCTTCACTCCAGCGTTTCCACAAGTCGGTGTGCATTCTTTGTAGCATTTGCCATCGTGATAGACGGTTCATAGGAACAGAAGATAAATCTGGTTCAGGAAAGGTCGAAAGAGGCTCCATGGTTAGAAAATGTCCTGGCGTCAAGGGTGCAAGATCGTTAGGGTCTTCACTAATAGCCGTTAGGGGACGAGAATTTAAGAGGGCCTCAATTTGAGTTAAAAGAGTAGATAATTCTTCGTAGGTCATGAGTTGTTCTCCTATGACTCGATAGAGATGTGTTTTTACAGACTTAACACCTGCTTCGCTAAGTCCATTGAAATGAGGTGCTCCAGGGGGGTTGAAATGCCACCTAACTGAGAGCTTTTCAGAAGTTTGTTGGGCAAGGGCGATAAGTTGATTGTATGCTCCCTTGAAATTAGTGCCTTGATCCGAATAAATGTCAGACACTCTACCTCTGCGTGCTATTAAACGTCGAAAACTGGCAAGAAACGTATCTGTAGACAAGTCTGACGAAAGTTCAAGGTGAATAGCCTTTGTTGCACAACAAACAAAAAGGCATATATAAGCTTTAGATGTCTTTGCTCCCCGATATCTTCCCATTGTCACTGAAAACGGTCCCGCATAATCAAGTGAAAGTTGAGAAAATGCCTTTATTTGTGAAACCCGAAACGAGGGAAGATCCGCCATAAACGGTATGTATGATTGAGGTTTAGAGCGAAAACATTTTATACATTTAGAAAGGCATCTGAAGATTGCACTACGAGGAGAAATTATCCAAAATTGTTGTAGAATTAAATTATGTAATGTTTTTAAACCTGGATGTAGATTTTCTTGATGAATTTGTTCTATAATAAGATTAGTAAACCGGTGATTCTTAGGTTGCAGAACAGGGTGCTTAGCATCAAAAGATAGAGATGATTTTCTCAACCTACCACCCACCCTGAGAACACCACTTTTATCTAAAAAAGGTGCTAATTTTCTGAAGTGTTTAGGTAAAGCACTATTTTGCTCACAACTACGAATAATGTTATAAAAGCATTCCTTTTGAACCTGTTTAATGATCGCTTGCAGTGCGCTATGCATCTCTAAGGAAGTTATATTTATGTTACTATAATTAAATGTGTCTTTTCGCGTAAGGGAAATAAAACGAAAAATATAAGCGAGAATCCGCTGAATTTTCTTTATGGATGAAAATGTTGCTAATAAAGTACAAACAATGGATGGAGGTTCCAATGAAATACATAAAGTTGTCTTTCTTTCTTCCTGAAAGGTTTCAGGGAATCCGTCTACAAGAGCGGACGGCTGTTTCGGCCAATTTTCGGAATCCAACAATAGAAAAGCAGGACCTTGCCACCACAATTTACATTCGACTAACTGCAATGGACTCAGCCCTCTTGAAACACAATCTGCCGGGTTTATTTCAGAGGGAACATATCTCCACGAGGATACATCTGTTGACTCTTGAATAAAGGCAACCCTGTTAGCAATAAACGTTTTCCACCGATGTGGTGAAGAAGAAAGCCATGCAAGAGCAACTTGCGAATCGGACCATGCATATAAAGAGTTGAAGGTTAAGCGCTTAGCATATGCATTTTTGACAAAACTGAATAGTTCTGTAAGTAAATATGCCGCACAAAGTTCTAAGCGGGGTAGTGAAACTACTCGAAGAGGTGCCACTCGAGATTTGGCAGAAATTAAGCGAATTTGAACATGATTATCAAAAGTGATATATCTAAAATAAATTACACAACCATATCCCTTTGTACTAGCGTCGCAGAAACCGTGTATTTCTAGTCGAATGACTGTCTTTGAAATAAGCATTCGGGGTACCTGAATTTTGGATATGTTGGGTAATTCATGCTTAAAACGATCCCACATTGCAATAATGTTATCAGATGGCGGGTCATCCCAATCCAATTTCAATAACCAAAGCTGTTGGAGGACATATTTCGCCATAAATATTAGAGGAGCCAAGAAGCCTAAACAATCAAAAATCCTAGCTGTTTGCGAGAGGATACCACGCTTTGTACATTTGGATTCGATAGAAGTGAATTTATAGGAAAAAACGTCTAAACTGGGATTCCATTGCAGTCCGAGAACTTTTATGAAACTGGGTTCTTCATTATCAAAAGTAAGTGGAATTTGAATATCTGTTGAGGAAACAGCTGATAATAGAGCAGGATGGTTACTCGTCCACTTGCTCAGTTCAAAGCCTCCTTTTTTAAGAAGTGTGATTAGTTCTGATTGAATACGAAGAGCTGATTCTAAAGAATCCGCGCCACTGACGCAATCATCAACATAAATTGAATCCTGTATTACCTCGGAAGCCCCGGCATAATTTTTTTGTTCAAGGGTAGCTAATTCTTTTAACGTTCTAAGAGCTAAAAATGGAGCCGAAGAAACTCCGAAGGTTACCACGTTAATGGTATACTCTTTAATTTCATCTTTGTTGGAGAAGCGCCAGAGGAATCTTTGATATTTTCTATGTTCAGGATTAACAAAAATTTGACAGTACATTTGTTTAATATCACAGCTAAATACCACTGGATACGTACGAAATTTGTGTAAAATAGTCGCTAAATCTTGATGAAGTTTTGGACCAGCAAATAATGTATCATTCAAACTTATTCCCTTCGAGCCTTTAGCACTGGCATCGAACACTACCCGAATTTTAGTAGAAGTGCTGTCTGGCTTTAAAACGCAGTGATGCGGTAAATAAAATGCTAAAGAGGATTGATAATCGGAAGGCAAAACTTCGGAAATATAATTTTTTTCAAGGTATTCCTTGATAAAATCTGCATAAAGATTATAAAGTTTAGGTGTTTTATTTAAACGATTTTCAAGTGACTTAAAACGTCGAGACGCTTGAGTATAAGTATCTCCAAACTGAGTTTCGGGGTGTTTGAAAGGAAGAGGTACAACAAATTTACCAGACTGTTCGCGATAAACTGATTGTTTGTACAAATTTTCACATTTTAATTCATCAGGAGACATATGTATGTTAGAGTTGGGGAGTTGTTCCATTTCCCAGAATTTTCTGAGAGTAAAATCTATTTGCGATTCGAAAGAAGCATGACAACTAAGTAAGGATGTATTCGGAGAGGTATAAGTTGCTTTACCCTGTAAAATCCAGCCAAAAACAGTTTCGAGAGCCACTGGTTGTCCTTCATGACCAAAAATACGAGAAGATTCTAATACAAAAGGTACAATTTCAGCCCCGAGCAACAAGTCCACAGGTCCAGGAATGTGACACTGACTATCGGCAAGAGGTAAATTTTTAATATGGGTCCAGCTTGTCATATCAATGGCTAGTTTTGGCTGTTCGGAACAAACTTTTGGTAAAACAATGGCTTCAAACGTAAACGTAGGTTCAGGTTTATTACAAGGCTTGATGAAGCATTGAGTAATTCCTTTATTTGAAATTGATGTTAAATTATTGATACCCTCAATAGGTATTGGAAAAGGATGGCGTCGTAAGCCTAAGCGATTGGCACATTTTTCCGAAATAAAATTTGCCATACTAGCAGTATCTAATAAAACCCTAACCTTTTGAAAATGTCCCCAAGCATCTCTTATTTGCACTTCAGCTGTTGAGAGCATAACCGTAGTATTATTGATGATATTTGTGCAAGCCGAACAATGAAGTGTACTAGAGGACTGAGCCACAATCGGTGGGGAAGGTGAATTTTCTGAGGACTGAACATCGGTATTTCGATTTTCTGAATTAAAACTGGATGCACTTAAGCTTGAAGAAGCTTTATTTAAGTTTCTTTTAAGATGTAATGTACTATGGTGGGGAAAACCACATGTTTTACACCTTGATGAAGAAGGGCACTGATGTGCGGAATGGTTAGGACGCAGGCAATTACGACATAACTTTCGTTGTTGTACGAGAGCAAGTCTATCACTAGGATTTTTTCCAAAAAATGCATACACCGATATAGCGCATGAGAAGAAGCACAAATAACACATTTGTTACTATTATTTTGTTGGTTATCAACAGTATTAACATATGCCGAAGGCATGCTAGATGTTCTAGCTGAAGAAGATTGAAAGTTAAAAGTTTTAGGTTTTGACGTTTGAGCGTTTTGATTAAAATTTGTTTGTTTTTCCTTATTATGCAATAAAGGAACCATAGTTTGAACTGATTCAAGAGCTTTGCATTGTTGTTCCAAAAAGGTAACTAATTGTGAATATGACGGCATATCAATTTTACCATGTTCAAGTTCAAAGTCAGTTCTAGTTTTTGAATCTAACTTTTGTAACAAAATATTGAACAAAGGAAAATCCCAAGCTTCTGTGTTAAACTTTAATGCATGTAACGCAGCAAGAATTTCGGTAAAAACATTTAATAAATTCCGAAGTTCTTTAGAAGATGATTTCGGTGAACAATGACACGTATAAATTTCATTAAAATACGTTGTAGCTAAAAATCTTGTGTTTTGATATCTTTTAATTAAAGTATCGAATGCAATATTATAGTTATTATCCGTCATTGGGATAGATTTAATTAAATTTAAAGGTTCGTTTTTTAGAGAAGTTAACAAATAATGGAATTTTTCTATGTTAGATAAATCTGTATTTTCATGAATAATACTTTTATAGAGATCATAGAAACCCGGCCAAGTCTTAATATTCCCTTCAAATATAGGAACACTGATTTTCGGCAACCTTATATTTTTATTTTTATTCGAAGACTCGAGAACAGTGGAATTCGCTGCCTGATTCAATTCTGAAACCTTTGATTTAATTGCGTAAAAATATTTATCTGCACTTGCTCTTATTTGTTCATGAGTTTGGAACTCTGCATCGGTAGAAATTAAAGAAATGATTTGTGAATGACTTTCTTGAAATTCATCAAATATTTTATCTGCAAACTCAGCTCTAACCAAAAAATTCTGTTTATAAAATGGATCATTTACATTATTTTTACCATAATTATATATTTCCTGCAACCGTGTCCATGGGACCTTGCGGAGTCGTTCCAGTTTGGCTATTTTAGTCTCGATCTCCATTGGCGGAGCCATTTGAAATCAGCCAAATAAAGTTAAAATGTTAAATAAAAACTATTGTAAATTCGAATAAAAGGTGAACTGTTCTATAAGAACGTCTCTAGTTCTATTGAAAGGAAATACAGTAAACAAAATCTCAAAATGAAAATAAATTAGTTTAAATTGAAAAAACCGTTTTTGACGCTTACAAACAAGGTAAACAAATTTCAATGGGAAATTTGTAGTACGCCCCACTTTATTCACGATATCAAATCTGGTTGCGCTATTGACAAGCTTGTTTCTGATAAAATGAAATATTTGTTGTAAACAATTTCGAATTTACCAATACTAATTGATCTAGTAGTAAGAGAAAGAAGACGATCAATAAACTGGATATTTTACTTATTTACTAAAAGCAATTGGAGCAAAAAATACCCAAGACTAATGGAACTTTAAATAGGTATACTTTCCAAATTAGCAACACTGACAACTTCAGTTTTAAAAACTCGTATTGTAAATAAAAAAAATAAAATAAGTAATTTTATTTAAAACAACTGAAAATATATGAAAAAGTTAATCAAAGGGGTAGTCCAATCCGGCTCGAAGGACCAAAATGTATCGAATGACACACCGGAGTTTCTGGGAAACGTATATAAGCTTAAAAATGGACTGTATTATATTAAATTTATTTTGCCTAAAATGCACAGTCAGGTGATTGTCAAAGCACTAACCTCATCTCTAGAAGCTCGTCGGATAAAAGGGTACCCTTCTCTTCTTTCTTCTGCTTCCAACCACTTTGTTTTTAACATAAAACTCGGAAACACAAAATTAATTGTTACTATTAATTGGTTCACTAATTGTACTAGCCGAAGGCCGCAAGCGTACTGTTCCTCCCTCCTTGTATATATGCCCGGCTTATTGCTCGAGGTACCTTTTCAACCTTGACTGTACAGTTTGTCCCCCGAAAATGAATAAATATTTAAATTAAGTAAAATTTATTAAATATTAAACGAAAACGAATGAGTTCTAAACACATGTGAATATTGATTTTTATAAATAAGAATGATAATTTAAGTAAATATTATTCAAAATATGTCTTAATTTAAAAAAAAATATTATATTGTTAATATTATTTTAGTATAGGTTATGTTTGTATTGTAGACCAAAATTATTACCTTACATAGCAACAGTCGTTAGAGATTCAATTGTTTTTGAAAAAGATATAAATAATCGGTGCACAATCAAAAAGCTCCCTCTTGTTTCCTGGTCATCTCTGAAATACGTGCTTCTGTATGGAATAATTGTAAATTTTGCCGGTTGACTGGTCATAAAGGTGTTATATCCAGTTATACCTACAAGTATGATAAATTTTCACATCTGATACAAGTTTAACAACACTTTATAACCATCACTTACTTGTAAAAGATTTTAACACAGTTAAATTGATACAAAGTGAAATTATTCTGGGACGATTGTAGCAGCGGTCGGCTGGATTCGCCATTTTGTAAAAACTATCTCTACGCTTAGGACTGCGTCGGATCACGTGAACAATGTCAATGTGAGTACTAACTTTATTTTGCGAGGCAAATTCAAAAAAATTCAAAAACTATTTATAATATCTCTCTTAATCGAAGTGACAATTTATATGTATTCACGATTGTGAACAATTTTGTATATTTGCGTAAAGGTAATTTCTCTTGATATACTTTAAAGATCGATCAAAAGTTTGAATAATAATAAATTCACGATATTGTACAAGTTGTTTTATTATATTTTGTTCAATTATATAGGTTGCTAGAGAAGTATACAGGTAGGATAAATTTAACAAATATAATAAATTTTACATCAAACAAATTAATAATTATAATCAACAAGAATTGACAGCTGAATCCTAACTCTAGGGAAAAGAAGTTTCATGCTCATTATAATCTAAATCATTATAAAAATTATGAAATAAAATAAAAATTATTTAAAATAAAAGTAATACAGCGCCATCTATTGAGATGAATAAAAAATAAAACGTTTTAACGATATTAATAAAGAATATTTCATGTTAAATCAATTAATTTAACAATTCATTAATAAGATAAATAATTATAATATTTCTAATTAACATTTATACTGATATTGGTATAAAACAATAATAATTACACACAGAGTAAACATTTGTTATAGTTTGGTTGGCCCAACGTGAGATAATTGATATAATCATTATAATCTAATTAAATATAAAATTTTCTCTCACTTAACAAATCATTATAATTTGGCGCCCAACGTGGGGCGATCTGTCAATTTGACATTTTAATTTAAAATTACATTTTAACAAATAAAACAAACATAAATTAATAAAATAATAAAATCAACATATTTAAAACAATAAATAAATAAAATATTAATTAAAAATGGACAAGATGACATTAAGAGATGGAAAACAGATAGGAGAAAAATCAGGAGAAGAAGTAGGTACTCAGGTAGATGAGGAAAGAAATCAGGGATCTGGAGACTTTAGAGTCGAATATAGAATACAAGAAGAAAGAAATGACGAGGAGACAAGCAGTATAGCTGGTATGTTTGAAAGAAGTGGAATAAGTGAAGGTGAAAGAAGAAATAGCAGGAGTCCAATTAGACAGAATACAAGGGATGAAGCGATACCATGGACAACATTAATGGATATGATGAAAAATATGAATGAAAATATAAATAAAAACAATGAAGATATGAACAATAGGAGTGAAAAATTTAACAAGAAGATAGATGAAGATTTAAGAAAAATGGATAAAAAATTAGAAGAAATTAAAGAAGAAATGAAAAAGATGTTTGAGAAGAAATATGATGAAAATGAGGAAGAGTTCGACAAATTGGATTACAATTTAAATAGAAACAATGGAAAATATTTAAAAGAAGAGATTGCAGAAAATATTGATGAAGAAAAAGAGAATTTGAAGATACAAAGTGCAAGCCAAGAAGAGAATATGGAGAAACTTAATGAAGAAGAAAAAGTATTTGAAAAGAAGGAAAAATCAGAAACAAATGATAAAAATTTAGAAGAAGCTGACAGAAACAGAGATAAAGATGTTGAAAATGAGAAGATTAAAATAAATAAATTAAAATGTGACATGGATGAAAATAAGAATAAGATTAATTCAAGTATAATTATAGATGTAGAAGAAACCAAGAAAGTTAAAAACATACTTGAACAATTGATTGGAAGGAAACTAATGGAGACAAAGAATAAAGAGGAAGAAATGAATATGAACACCAATGTAAGAAAATTTAAAAGAATGAAAGAACAAAACAATGCTAAGAAGCAACATATGAGGATGAAAAATACAAAAACCATAAAGAGACTTATAGAAAGAAATTGGAAGAAGGTGAAGAAGAAGTTGAATATTTTATTGAGCAAGGGGAAGGTAGCACCAAGGTATAAATAATATTAATAATAGTATTTGTAGGTAGTAGGTAAATTTTTTTTGTTTGTATGAATTTTAAAATGTTGTATTATATATTAAATTTAAAATACCACCCCAATCAATTTACCAACTTAAATGAAACTTAAATCAATTACATTCTAATGAGTTATTGCATATTCAAGATTAAAATTATATACAAAATCATTAATACTAAAGAATTATATGTGGTCACAAAAGAATTAACATCAAAATTAATCAAAGAATTACATTTAAAATATTATCATGCTGGCATTAGAAAAATTTACAATATTTTAGGGAAAATTATATATCAAGAAACGATTTAACAACAACAAAGGAAGTTATCAAAAGATGTGAATTATGTCAACTAAACAAAGAAAAAAATTTTCATAATGTAAATATCCCAAAAGCTATTGTAACTACAAAACCATTAGAATTAATATCCATAGATTTTGTTTCTAATTTAGTACCAAGTTTAGAAGGAAATCAACACATTTTTATCATAGTTGATAATTTTTCAAAATATGTAACTCTTTATCCATGCAAGAGAACAAATAGACAAACTGTTAAGAGATGTTTAACAAACTTTATCATAGAAATAGGAACACCATCAAAATGTTTAATGGATAATGCAACATATTTTAATAATGATAATCTAAAATCATGGCTATTAAAATCAGATATTATACCTATTTTTACTAGTATTAGAAACCCTCGTACTAATTTGGCTGAAAGATATGTGAGAGAAGTAATAAAATATTTAAGATCAATAGTACATGCAGACCAGCAATTATGGGAAAACAATCTTAAAAATATAGAAAATTGTATAAATAATATACCACATGAAGTAACAGGAGAATCACCAATTAGAATAATGAAAAATATAATACCTAATAGACCTTGGCAACCTGAAGTCATAGAACCATATAATCTAATTATTAAGAAAACGCAATCTAAAATATTGAAAAATGCAAATAAATGTAAAGAAAAAGGAACAAACGTATAAATAAAAGAACTACTTTTGAACAAGGTGACTTGGTAATCATAAAAGCTTTAAGAGTTCCAAATAGAAAACACAATGTATGTGCTAAATTGCAATTACCTTTTGAAGGTCCTTACAAAGTGGAAACTAACAACGGTATCAATAGTTATTTACTGGTATACCCTGATACTGGAATTCCAAGGGGAATTTTTAACGTGGACGTACTATACAGATGGCTGCCCTCAAGTAATTTTAGTGACTAGTGTAAATATTAGAATAAGAATTTTTAATAAAATAGAATTACATTTCCAGAAAATTTTCTAAATAATTTGTACCAAATTATAATAAAATTTTGAAAATGTAATTGGGAATGTTATAATGAAATAATAAATATAAGAATTAATCAATAATAATTTTGTTAAAAATAATAATAGTTTGTTAAAAAGAATAATAATTCAAATATAATCAAACAATGATATAAATTAACTCACCAATTTCATTATCAATTTAAAAAAGGATATTATTAATTGATTTACTAATCTTTTAAACATTATGACAAGTAATTAGTGTAGATATTATAATTTAAAAATAATTATCTAGAGTTGGAATCTATATGACATTCTTTCTTTATGATTTTGATGAATCGTTCCAATAATGTAAAGATGATTACAAATTTTCATAGTATATTACATTAAACTCTTCAAACTTAAATCTAAAAACAACAAAATATAATAAAATTACTTATAGAGAATTTAAAACAAACAATTTATACAATTGTATAATTTAGTTAGGTTGTTCAAATTAGCATAAGAAAAAACTACTTACCTTTTTTTTGAGTGTTGTGTACTAAAGTATACGGACAAAGATAAGACTTTGAATTATGCCTCTTGTTAGTACAAATGTGCCCCAAAATCATAATTGCTAGTGAATGCCCAAAAAGACAACTTCAGTGTTGAAAACCCAGAGTGCCTATGGTATTAAAAGACATAGAATTTATCTGTGTGGTGCTCCAAAGAAAGTACAATAATGTACATATAAAGACTAAACGTCAAATCTAAAATTGTATTATTTTAATTAACAAAAGGTTATATTATAATGTTTTTATTTTTTTTATACTGTATTCTGATTAAAAATTGTATATAAGAATAATATTTACAGCATTATCAAAATTTTTAAAAATATTTATCAAAATTTATATGTCAAAGTGCAGATTAATTTTGAAATAAGTATTTTCAATAATTCACATTTTGAGTATCCAAAATAGTATTTAAAAGGACTATTAAATGATCTTAATTAAGTTTTCAATAAAATAAGCACAGAATAACATTTAAAAGCCCTAAAATAATAAAAAGTTGTAACATAAACATTTATGCAAATTAATAAACAAATACACAAAATATCAACTATGGATACATGTGAATATTGATTTTTATAAATAAGAATGATAATTTAAGTAAATATTATTCAAAATATGTCTTAATTTAAAAAAAAAATATTATATTGTTAATATTATTTTAGTATAGGTTATGTTTGTATTGTAGACCAAAATTATTACCTTACATAGCAACAGTCGTTAGAGATTCAATTGTTTTTGAAAAAGATATAAATAATCGGTGCACAATCAAAAAGCTCCCTCTTGTTTCCTGGTCATCTCTGAAATACGTGCTTCTGTATGGAATAATTGTAAATTTTGCCGGTTGACTGGTCATAAAGGTGTTATATCCAGTTATACCTACAAGTATGATAAATTTTCACATCTGATACAAGTTTAACAACACTTTATAACCATCACTTACTTGTAAAAGATTTTAACACAGTTAAATTGATACAAAGTGAAATTATTCTGGGACGATTGTAGCAGCGGTCGGCTGGATTCGCCATTTTGTAAAAACTATCTCTACGCTTAGGACTGCGTCGGATCACGTGAACAATGTCAATGTGAGTACTAACTTTATTTTGCGAGGCAAATTCAAAAAAATTCAAAAACTATTTATAATATCTCTCTTAATCGAAGTGACAATTTATATGTATTCACGATTGTGAACAATTTTGTATATTTGCGTAAAGGTAATTTCTCTTGATATACTTTAAAGATCGATCAAAAGTTTGAATAATAATAAATTCACGATATTGTACAAGTTGTTTTATTATATTTTGTTCAATTATATAGGTTGCTAGAGAAGTATACAGGTAGGATAAATTTAACAAATATAATAAATTTTACATCAAACAAATTAATAATTATAATCAACAAGAATTGACAGCTGAATCCTAACTCTAGGGAAAAGAAGTTTCATGCTCATTATAATCTAAATCATTATAAAAATTATGAAATAAAATAAAAATTATTTAAAATAAAAGTAATACAGCGCCATCTATTGAGATGAATAAAAAATAAAACGTTTTAACGATATTAATAAAGAATATTTCATGTTAAATCAATTAATTTAACAATTCATTAATAAGATAAATAATTATAATATTTCTAATTAACATTTATACTGATATTGGTATAAAACAATAATAATTACACACAGAGTAAACATTTGTTATAGTTTGGTTGGCCCAACGTGAGATAATTGATATAATCATTATAATCTAATTAAATATAAAATTTTCTCTCACTTAACAAATCATTATAATATATATATATATATTGTAATGGATCATTATTACTGATAAAAACAAAACTTATCTTTTAAGCATCCATCATAGCCATTACACTAATGGATTAATTAAAAAAAAAAAAAGGATATGCATAATGAAACACACTTTTCTTCTTAAACCATGTAATTACCCAAAAAGAAGTATTGTTTTGACTACAGTATGAACTTGATTATATCATAAATTTGGTCATAACAGGTTTTCATTTGGACTTAGTGGATACATCTTATTAGAAAATGAGATGAATTTCCATGACCTAAAAATAATACATATAATTAGTGTGAATTTGTATAAACAAACAGTATCTCTACAGTTACACTAAAACAAAGTAGTATAACTTACATATCAGATAATAATAAACAAACATCATAAGATAAAAGTCAATATAGGGTAGATAGTCATATTGGAAAGTCAACATGTAAAAATAAACAATACACATTAGTAAATGAACAAAATAGAATTAAAGTTACTTACCACAATAATTTACAAAAAAGGGATATCTTAATAAGTTTAATTGAATCTGCAGTTACTTTTTCTTTCGTACATCTTAAATTTTCAATATTTACTCTTCAATTACAAACATTCAAATAAGTAAAGAATGTATTGACATCTTATCTTGTATAGGATCCATATTCAATTATTGTATCACAATGAAAACTTTCTAATCCATAATGAATGCATTTTCACATAACAATTCACTTTTCACCTAGTTCTTTTTCAAAATTCTCAGTTTAACCTGAAACAATAAAAAGAAAATAAAAATCAAGAAGTATTAATGGTTTCCACATGTTTAAGAAATCAACATGTAATTTTAGTTAGTGAAATATTTAAATTAATAGTATAAAAAGGAAGTACTTACAAAATCATGGTCTTCGATTTGTACAAACAAATATGCAAATAGATTGTGAGTACCTAAAAAGGACACAAGATTAATTATAAACATTAATAAATGACAATTTATGTAAAAAAAGTATGTAGGATAATTAAGGAAGTTGTTTATATAAAATTTAAAATGTTAACCTATGATAACACAGAAAATATCAGCTTATATAAGGTATAAGTAATACAAATAACAAAATGTTTTAAAAGTTTAAATTGTAGTTGTTAGAGTTAAAATAGTAAGTAATCAGTTTAAATAGTACTAGTTAAGTGGATTTAGAGTAATTTTAAATATAATAGCTAGTGATAATTCAAAATTTGAAAGTCTAAAATAAGTTGACAGCTCAATGAAGTTATGTATTTTGAATCTAAAATTTCATAGGAAAAAGTACTTAGAAAATTATACAAACAGAATTTAAGCAAAAATAAGGATGAGATTTATCTGTACGTTATCAAAGGTATTATCAGAATTGTGAATTTATTACCTGGATTTTCGGAAATGTAGGTTATTTTTTCTGAAATTCGAACAGTTGAAATCCGATGACGTAGTATTTTTGTTTTGTTTCAAGAAGCTATAAAAGGCTGGAGAATTCATGATTAAGCTCTCTTATGTTTTTGGTAGCAGAATAGTTAACATTTACGCTCTTATATTCCTGGTCGCAGAGCAATTGATATCGTATGTATTAATTGATTATCAACTAGAAGAAAATTTTAATAATTAAAAGCTGTTTATATTAAAATAATACGTGTAACATTAAAAATACATACAGAAAAGTAATCAGCTATTATTAAATTACTTACCAAAGTGATAAATTGCATAAAGCAAGTGCAGATTCCATAGAATTTTAAAGATTAAATTCGAGAGACGCTTCCAAAACGGAACCATAGTAGCCATCTTGTCGATTTGAATACGCTGCCGTCCCTGTTCCATTTGCGGGAGTAAACGAAGCACAAGCCGATCTCAAGTTTTGTTACGTTGCGCATGACAAGGACAATATTTGAAAACCTCTGTTATACAAGGTACGTCCGATAATTAAGAATTTGTATTTTTATTTTTAATTATTTGCAATTGTGAATTGATATTTTGTTTATCATTTCCATTTTGTCATATCTGAATATTTGTTATCAATTTGTAAAGAACGTGTGAAAACCAATTAATAATCTTTTGAAGTACTTGACATTAAATTTATTGCGTATTGGTTATTAAACAATATTTAATTTGAACCCTACCCAAGATAAGAGTCAGACTTTAAATTTTAACTTTAAAATTGAATAAACTGAGCTAGTTTGAACTTCTAATAAGGCGCCCAAACTTAAAAATAAAAAGAAAAAGTGGATTGTATATAAAATCAAATAATATTAAATTATAAACATTACAAATAATATCAAATCATTAAAATCTATAATTGAAGGTAAACATTAATAAAAACCCCAACTAATTAAGTAAAACAAATCATAACACAACAAAATCAAAATAATTAAAATATATTAAAACAATAGAAGTAACTCAATAAAAAAAAAAAAAAAACATAACAATCATAACAATTGTCGCAACCAACGTGGGGCTCGCAAAATTGCATTTTCAGAAATAAAATAAACAAATAAAATAAATTAAATTAATAACTTAATAAATCTATAAATTAAACAACAACATGGCGGACAAGAAGATGACATTGAGAGATGGTAAACAAGTAGGAGAGAAGGCAGGAGAAGAAGTAGGGACCCAGATAGATGAAGAAAGGAATCAGGGATCTGGAGATCATGAAGCATGGGATGAAAGAAGTGAAGAAGTTCAAGAGGAGACAGTACAACAAACGAGGAGTACAGATAGAAAAGATGGACAGGATGAAATGATGAAGTTTTTAATGGAAATGAGAAGAGACATGAAAGAAGATATGAACAAGATGGATAAAAAGTTAGAGAAGAAATTTGATGAGATGAAAGAAGAAATGGGGGAACAAAACAGAATATTACAAGAAGAAATAAGAAGTACAAAACAAGAAACTAATAAAGAAATGAATAAGATGTTTGAAAAGAAATTTGATGAAGATGGAAAAGATTTAAAAGAAGAGATTATAGAAAATATTGGAAAAGAAAGAGAGAATTTGAAGATACAAATAGTAAGCCAAAAGGAAAATATGGAGAAGTTGAATGAAGAAGAAAAAGTATTTGAAAAGGAGGAAAATGCAGAAGAAAATAATAAAATTTTAGAAGAAACTGACCAAGAGAGAGACAAAAATGTTGAAATTGAGAAAATTCATATCAATAAATTCATGGAAAGTGATATCAAATATGACCTGGATGAAAACAAGAATAAGATTAAGTCAAGTATAATTATAGATGTGGAAGAAAACGAGAAGATTAAAAATTTATTTAAACAATGGATTGGAAGAAAACTTATCGAAACAAAGAAAGGAGATGAAGAAATGAATATGAACACTGATATAGGAAAATTTAAAAGAATGAGAAGACAAACCAATGATAAAAAGTTACACATGTTAATGAAAGCAACAAAAACCAGGAAGAGACTTGTAGAAAGAAATTGGAAGAAGGTAAAGAAGAAATTGAATATTTTATTGAGCAGGGAGAAGGTAGTAGCAAGGTGTAAATAATATTACTAATTATATTTGTAGGTAGTAAGTAAGTTTTTATTGTTTGAATTTTAAAATGTTGTGTATTATATTAAATTTAAAATACCACCCCAATTAATTATATTAATTTAAATGAAACTTAGATCAATTATATTATAATGGGTCATTGAATATTCAAGATTAAAATTATGACAAACCGTTACAAATTTTAATTAATATAGGAAACAAAACATTATTAATAGATTCAAAATCAATTTCAAAACTAAATAATATTAAAGAATAATGAAATTAAATTCAAATATAATAGTAACTGGTATTAAAAAAAAAACAAAGGTTATGTGAAATAAATAAATAAATATGATATTAAAATAAATCTATGTTGAAATCATAATAAATTGTAAACTACTAGCTGTGTTTAATTTGGATAGTGATATGGTAATATTAAATGATAAATAGGAACAATTAGAAACAATAATTAATTATGAAGAAGAGAAGAAGGTATAACTAAATGGTATATGGATGTCAATGGATATGATAGTAGAAGTAGAAGATAGTAAGAAGGATATTATTTATATTAGAAATAATTATGAAGATGATTAAGAAGAAAGTTATGGATATGAAGTATAAAGAAGAAAGTTATGATTATGAAGTAGATAGAAGAAAGAAGAAGATGTATTTGAAAATGATGATTTGATTGTGATGGAATATATTACAATATTGTAGGAGATTTGTTGAAGAAGTATAGTGTTTGATGTTTAAGGAGCCAAAAGAAGCTACCAAACATGAATATAATATGGAGGTGAGAAATGTTGAGGAGTTTAAGGTGAAAATATATCCTGTACCATTAAAGTTAAAAGGAAAGAGTGAAGAGAGAATCAGAAATTTTATAGATTGAAGGAATAGTTAGAAGAAGTAACAAATCATACATCAATTCACTAGTAGTTATACAAAATTAGAGCAAAATAGTAATTTAATTAAAAACATATTTCATATCAAGTTAAAAAGAAATGCATAATGATATTTAAAAGAAACTATAAAATTTAAAGAAACCAACGGTATTCAAAGAAAGGGATTGGGTTAATTGAAAGGTCACTACAGGTAGCCAACAAAAGAAATAATGAGTGCGTAAAATTAAAACTTCCTTTTAATGGACCATTTATAGTAGACAAAGCTTATGAAAATAGTTACATTTTAAAGAATCCTTATAACCAACAATTACGAGGAATGGTGAATGTGCAAAACCTGTATCGATACTATGAATAGCAACATTTTAAAAATCTATGACATTTCTATGTTAATAAGTATTAATTTATGTAAATATTAATTAAGGTTTGGAATAAAATAATAATAGATAGGTATATAGAGATTAGAGAAATATAAGTAAAAATGTCAAATTAATTAAATTTTAAAAATTATTAGTGTAAAATAATTTATTAAAATTAAATTGGGGGAAATTGTAATGGATCATTATTACTGATAAAAACAAAACTTATCTTTTAAGCATCCATCATAGCCATTACACTAATGGATTAATTAAAAAAAAAAAAAAGGATATGCATAATGAAACACACTTTTCTTCTTAAACCATGTAATTACCCAAAAAGAAGTATTGTTTTGACTACAGTATGAACTTGATTATATCATAAATTTGGTCATAACAGGTTTTCATTTGGACTTAGTGGATACATCTTATTAGAAAATGAGATGAATTTCCATGACCTAAAAATAATACATATAATTAGTGTGAATTTGTATAAACAAACAGTATCTCTACAGTTACACTAAAACAAAGTAGTATAACTTACATATCAGATAATAATAAACAAACATCATAAGATAAAAGTCAATATAGGGTAGATAGTCATATTGGAAAGTCAACATGTAAAAATAAACAATACACATTAGTAAATGAACAAAATAGAATTAAAGTTACTTACCACAATAATTTACAAAAAAGGGATATCTTAATAAGTTTAATTGAATCTGCAGTTACTTTTTCTTTCGTACATCTTAAATTTTCAATATTTACTCTTCAATTACAAACATTCAAATAAGTAAAGAATGTATTGACATCTTATCTTGTATAGGATCCATATTCAATTATTGTATCACAATCAAAACTTTCTAATCCATAATGAATGCATTTTCACATAACAATTCACTTTTCACCTAGTTCTTTTTCAAAATTCTCAGTTTAACCTGAAACAATAAAAAGAAAATAAAAATCAAGAAGTATTAATGGTTTCCACATGTTTAAGAAATCAACATGTAATTTTAGTTAGTGAAATATTTAAATTAATAGTATAAAAAGGAAGTACTTACAAAATCATGGTCTTCGATTTGTACAAACAAATATGCAAATAGATTGTGAGTACCTAAAAAGGACACAAGATTAATTATAAACATTAATAAATGACAATTTATGTAAAAAAAAAGTATGTAGGATAATTAAGGAAGTTGTTTATATAAAATTTAAAATGTTAACCTATGATAACACAGAAAATATCAGCTTATATAAGGTATAAGTAATACAAATAACAAAATGTTTTAAAAGTTTAAATTGTAGTTGTTAGAGTTAAAATAGTAAGTAATCAGTTTAAATAGTACTAGTTAAGTGGATTTAGAGTAATTTTAAATATAATAGCTAGTGATAATTCAAAATTTGAAAGTCTAAAATAAGTTGACAGCTCAATGAAGTTATGTATTTTGAATCTAAAATTTCATAGGAAAAAGTACTTAGAAAATTATACAAACAGAATTTAAGCAAAAATAAGGATGAGATTTATCTGTACGTTATCAAAGGTATTATCAGAATTGTGAATTTATTACCTGGATTTTCGGAAATGTAGGTTATTTTTTCTGAAATTCGAACAGTTGAAATCCGATGACGTAGTATTTTTTGTTTTGTTTCAAGAAGCTATAAAAGGCTGGAGAATTCATGATTAAGCTCTCTTATGTTTTTGGTAGCAGAATAGTTAACATTTACGCTCTTATATTCCTGGTCGCAGAGCAATTGATATCGTATGTATTAATTGATTATCAACTAGAAGAAAATTTTAATAATTAAAAGCTGTTTATATTAAAATAATACGTGTAACATTAAAAATACATACAGAAAAGTAATCAGCTATTATTAAATTACTTACCAAAGTGATAAATTGCATAAAGCAAGTGCAGATTCCATAGAATTTTAAAGATTAAATTCGAGAGACGCTTCCAAAACGGAACCATAGTAGCCATCTTGTCGATTTGAATACGCTGCCGTCCCTGTTCCATTTGCGGGAGTAAACGAAGCACAAGCCGATCTCAAGTTTTGTTACGTTGCGCATGACAAGGACAATATTTGAAAACCTCTGTTATACAAGGTACGTCCGATAATTAAGAATTTGTATTTTTATTTTTAATTATTTGCAATTGTGAATTGATATTTTGTTTATCATTTCCATTTTGTCATATCTGAATATTTGTTATCAATTTGTAAAGAACGTGTGAAAACCAATTAATAATCTTTTTGAAGTACTTGACATTAAATTTATTGCGTATTGGTTATTAAACAATATTTAATTTGAACCCTACCCAAGATAAGAGTCAGACTTTAAATTTTAACTTTAAAATTGAATAAACTGAGCTAGTTTGAACTTCTAATAAGGCGCCCAAACTTAAAAATAAAAAGAAAAAGTGGATTGTATATAAAATCAAATAATATTAAATTATAAACATTACAAATAATATCAAATCATTAAAATCTATAATTGAAGGTAAACATTAATAAAAACCCCAACTAATTAAGTAAAACAAATCATAACACAACAAAATCAAAATAATTAAAATATATTAAAACAATAGAAGTAACTCAATAAAAAAAAAAAAAAAAACATATCAATCATAACAATATATATATATATATATATATATATATATATATATATATATATATATATATATATATATATATATAATGATGATGTAAATAAAGTTAATAGAAATTACTCAAAAGTTAAAGTGGATTACTTACAAGTTAGTTTTGACTCTACGTTTACTAAAAACCCTTATTTTAATCACATTGATTGTTCCGACTGATTATTCACCAGCTCCTGACGGTAATAGGCCACTGGTTGTACTGTTTAATCCCTGGGGATGGCAGAGTTTTTCAGCCCTTTGTGTCCACTCAGGAGTTTCAACGTCACTGGTCTTGGGACTCAAGTTCGGACCATATCATGAAAATATGATTAAAGTAATTAGAATCGAAAATAGGGTTAATAAGCACCAGCACTATGAAATTTGGATTATGTGGTTTTACTTTTAAGTAATTCCTTAAGTAGAACAGCTACTAGGGATATGATATCCCAGCAAACTCTAGTATATAACTAGTAATGATCATAAAAAATTAATGCATCTATAATTTTTGAATACAAAAGAAAAACAGCTCAACATGAGCTAAACATGTTCAGAAACTAAACGCTAAACAATAATGCTTAACTAGATATTATTACTAAATCCAATGTAAAAATTACAAAAAAAATGAACCTAAGTTATACTAACTATTGAAATTGAATATCCAGAGGTGGTTATCAAACACAAATGATAAATTCAAACAATAGTTACTAAACAAGATATTGTTTGATACCAAACTCTGATATTCACATACTAATAATGAATAGAAATCAAAATATAAAGTAATATATAATATAGTAATGGTAGTGCTGACACTTAGATTCAGGTACAGTTATTGTCAAATTGGCTTTACAGACAATCAATAAAAAGAAAAGGAATAAGTTAACCTCAGTAAAGGAAAACTCAGATGATTTCCCAAACTCTCGGATTGAAAATAACGAGCAAGGTATGTAATTCTCTCCAAAAAGAAATTGCAATAATGCAATTAACATATATTATTAAAATAATAAAGAGATGTACATACCTGTCTCATCCTGAAACTTCCAGTGAACAATCCGGCAGCCAAAGAAATACTGAGATGATCACCTCGTGGAAAGGTAAAAGTTATCTGAAGTTCTATATCACTTCCAAAAGGTCGTAGCTGAGGCACAGCTTCCAATCAATCTAACAAAAGATTTAAAAAAACTGAGAAGGTCGGTAATTAAATCACATTTAAATAAGATAAACTGTTTAGACAAAACTTAGATATTAATCAAAGGTTAGCAACCCATCTGATTACAAAAATATGTATTGAATTCGATAAATTGAATATATATTATTTTAAATTGCCATCAAAATAATTCAAATCTATAATGATTCAATAAATAAATAGCCATTTAATACGATACCGACATTTTTGTTAAAAAGCCAATCTTTTCATAACCAACCCTTCTCCTCGTCAGTCAACCTTTCCAACCGGCGTCCCGGTCAAGAGAGCGACCTCAGCGAGCCTCTGCATTGTTCAAATCTCTTGCTACGTTCGATTTCCGATCTAGCGTTCGATGTTATTGAACTAGAACAATTCTGCATTGATAAATCGAACAAGAGATATACAACACATATAACACCTGTTAAGACAAAATAAGTACCTACATTATATTATTTATACAGTCGACAGAAGCAAACATGGTCCGCGGAAAATATGCCAACTAATTTCAAGGTTATCACAATCAGCCAATCACGAGCCAATGTTAACGATAATATCAATTTTAGTGGCTGCATAAGTGAGATGAAAATACAACTACAGCGACAAGGACACGCCCACCCAGGGTTCATGTTTGCTTCTGTCAACTGTAGCTTACCTTCAACTAGCTAACGTCACTATGGGTTATCACAAATTATAAAATTATGTTTAATAAAATAAACAATAAAATGTAACGAGTTATCGTTACAAGTAACCGAAATAATGAATTTATTCCATTTGGCTTTTACACACTGTATGTCGTTATAATGCCATTCTTTCTACTTTGAAGCCTAGTAAACTAACTCACACTTTCAAATGGATTTTAGCAACTAATATTGGAAAGACTATACTACAATTTAGTTACTCCGACGTGATTACTAAACAAAAACAAAAATTTTGACGTTTAAATTTTCTTATACCTTTTCTGTGTTGTTGTGGGTGTGGGGTGGTCTTACAAATAGTGCAGTCGAATTACGTGAAAAAGTGACCAATTTATGACTTAAGTCCGAATTGAGGTAGCTAAGTGGAAAGAGGTAGGTTTGATAATTACAAATCGAAAGGCGACCATCCAAGATCTTAGATGCGTGCGAGGGGTGCGTGGTAGGGGTGGAAAGGGGGTGAAAACGGTTTTTTGCAATTTGCAGCGTAAATACGCATTTTATTGAAAAAAGTTAAATGGAAAAGTTGTAGATAATAAAAAAATCGACAACTTTTGTCTCAAAAATTTTTTCACATAACCTCAAAATAAAGGCTAAAAAAGGGAAAAACCATAATTTTCGTTTTTTATTTTTTACTCAGCGAAAAATCAATATTTTGTTATGAAATTCAGTACAGAGATAGCTTTTTGTATCCCAAAAAAGTAGAATTTTTTTTATTTACGATAACTCAATTTTTTTTCGACATATTAACGATTTTCGAAAAAAAGACCTCATTTTGTAACGGCTCCCAAGGTCCGAATTTTTATTTTAGACGCCTCTTGAAGGTCTCATTTTTTTCGTAATGACTTTAATTTTCATATACAATAATAAAAAGTACTACTCCTAGCAAAAAAAATCGTTTAAAATCGAAAAAACTGAAAAATTCATAATTTTTCACGCGTATCTTTTTCCTACCCTTCTACACGTTACATTACTCTCAAAAATATTTTGTTTATTATTCATGTAATACCCAAATATTAATAAAATATATTTTTGTACTTATTCTGGTTGAAATACTTTTTTCCTAATTTTTCTATATCATTGCACAGTTATACTGATCTTAGAGCGAAATACATCCAGGATAATCCCTTAGGGCTAATAACATCTAGGCTTTAATATTGCTATCTCCTATTACTTCCATACTTGTTCTAGTTTAAAAACTACTTAATCAACATCAGGTAGCTACTTTGATAAAACAAAATGTAACTTTAATATGTTGTCAATCTGACGATGCTGATTTTAGCGAAACAGCATTTAAAAAGCTATTTTTCAAATAAAGGGTTTCCTACAAACGTTCAGTTGTTTATTGTTCTTTATAATATCAGTTCTCTTAATCAGTAGAGTTGTCTTTCTTATTTAAAGAAAAACAAATAATAATAATAATAATAGCCTTGCGACTAAAAGTATTATTTTATTTTCATAAGGAGTTCATTTTAAACAAGCGAATGGGCAAGATGTTATGGGCAGATTACTTTTGGAAAAAACTGTAGAAGCCATTTTTGACGCGGGATTAACTCTAAAGGATTTAGAAGGCACTCGTACAGGTGTCTACCTCGGATTGTGCTGGAGTGAATCAGAATATGAGATTATTGTCAAAAGGTTGATAAAAGAAGGATTCGCTGGGTAAGTATTATATCTAATACTGGGTGTGGTAGATAAACGGAAATATAGAAATATCTCGGTAAGTAAAGCCAACTGAAACATGAACAATAATATCAGGAGGTTTGGAAGAGTGAGCTTTTTAATAGAAATATTTTCACTTATAATATTACAAAAGCTTAAATTATTCCTCGAAATTTTTCTAAAGGCACAAATATTTTCTTAATTTTCTTAAAGTATTCGTGCCCGAAAGGAAATTTCCAGGAATAATTTAAGTTTGCTTTGGAAAAATAGTAGATTATATCACTAGGAGTAGAAGTGACTCTTTTTGTGTTGAGTCCTTAGTTTGCAGCCGAAGCGAAGCTGAGGCTGCAATCAGGACGAAACTCAAAAAGAACGTTCTACTCCGTTTAATATATACTATTTTTTCTTCAAGCGTGTAAAATAAATAAAAATTAAACAAATATATTTACCTACCTTAAACAACAAACTTGTAGTTCTCACTGAAATAGTTGTCGCCATCTTACTTTTTTTTGACAGTTGTCAAAGTAGTTGGTATTCGCGTATTGGAAAATAATGTTCAATAACAATAACGTAACTGTTGTTTAATATATATTTTTTTTATTTGGATAATTGACAAATATTAATTAAATATTTTGTGTAAATATTGATCAATAAATCGGTATTATTATTTAAGAAATTTTAAATGAACCTTACTTTATGACGTCATAGGCTCCGCCCATAATTTACTTTATCTCCCATGGCCTTTTAAAGACTTAATTTCCCAGTAATCAATAAAGAGTTACTTTTACTACGTATATACATGCACATAAAGATGCATTTATTGACCGCTTGAAGAAAAACAATATTAATCCATTCTGGCATATGACACAATGAATAATTACTAGTTTAAAAAATATTACCAACTTTTGTTACACCAAATGTTAAAAGTTAGGTCAGGATATCGCCCTTTCATAATTTTAGGTCATTACAGGTGGTAGAAATGTATGTGAGTGTAAAAAAATCACTCACTAAATGATTATCAACTCAACCAGGTTTTGAAAATGAAAATGTTTTACATTTATGAATATTAATAGATTTTTGACCAAACAATAGATACTGAGACGAAGTTATATTATTATAAAAATTATCCATAAAAAAAAGATTAATTTCAATAAGAATATGTATTATGATGATTAAACCAAAAACAAAATCGTTATTAAGTCAATTGAAAGCAAATAAATAATAAAAAAGTAATCACATTACATAAAAATAATCAAAATCACTATTTAAAAAAATAATAATGAAAATATAATTCTAAATGAAAAAAAAAAACAAACGAACAAATTATAAATTTTTCCGTTAAACATATAAAAGGATTTTCAAAAATCTACAAAAGTGTATATTAAAAGTTCTTCTACGAATAACACCTGTGCATATGTATGACGTAAAATTAACAGAATACCAGAGCTCGAACACAACATCGCGTGTTTGAAATGTTTAGTTTCCACGAACTCCAAAACCTTAGAAGCGCACCTGTGCCTGTATGACGTCAAACTAACAGAATTAGAGTGCTCGTAAACAACCTTGCGTGTTTGAAGTGTTTGGTTCCTCGAACTCCAAAAGCTTAGAATAACACCTGCACGTGTGACGGAAATATATCGGTCGAATTTATGACTTCAAGCTTCAGTGTTAATATAATTTGAGAGCTTTTCCGACAATAATAAATTATAAAAAAATTATTGAACATTAGAAATGATTGTTGTATATTGTAATGAATATTATGATTTGAGAGAAAGTTTATTGATTTGATTGATTTATTTATTAGATTGATATTACTTATTTAAATGTACTAATAGCAACAAGATCTTTTTCTCAGGGGGTGTTTGGTTATGCCAGTTTCTATTGGGTTATTAGGTAGAAGGTATTTGAGTAAAATTGATTAATTATAATTATAAATTTATTATAAGAGTTAAATAAAAACAGTAATAATGCAACTAATTAGGAAAAGAAAGGGCTTTAGTAATTATAAAAGAACTTACTTGATGTGAATTAAGTTAAACTAACCAATATTATTTATGTAATAGCAAGTAAGATTATCAAATACACTAATTATTAAATATCAAGTAAATTCCTTTGTTTTTTTTTTAAATTATAAAATTCAACTAACTACTACAAAATTTTTTTAATAAATTACAATTTTATCTGACCTTGATATGTAAAGTCCTGTTTCCTGATTGGTGGAAAAATCTGTAGATGATCTATGAAAAACGGAGACGAACGAAGTGATACGTGGTATTTGCGATTTTGGTAAACTGAAGTGTTGTTAGACGATTAGTTTCTTGTGTAATTATTGTTCTTTGTTTGTTCCTCAAATTTTAGTGTTGATGGATTATAGTTCCTTTAGTTGTATTAATAATAGTAAGTACTCTTCTTTTTTACATCAACCGAAAATGTTTTAATTTCACTTTTGATTAGTAATGTCACTTTTGGCACTTTGTTTTACTTTATAATTGTTTTACTTTGTATTTTTAACGTCACTTTATTATAACTACTTTAAAAACTGTTTGTTCACTTTTTAACTGACTGTTCACACTCACTGATCTTCTCTCTTTTACTTCCAATAATAAACTTCCCCTTAACGACCTCTGTTCAGTCTTTTATAGGTTTCAAACTTCTAGAAGCTTCGTTTTTTTGTTCTAGAGATTAGTCATTTCTGGGAAAATATGTGTATCTCTTTCTTTCATATTTATGACTAGACATTCTTACTTCGTCTATCATCGATCATTCCAGAATAAAATATATAGTAAAATACATCTGTCTCCTTTTTACACATTATCTGTCTTTTTTTTACACATTATATAATCAATTTTCGCGAAGTTTCTACTAAGTTCTAAATAACATATTTATGTACTAAATATAATATCGGTACATTACATAATAAAATAATTTCTAACTCAAAATTCTCTTACAAATACACAAAATATATAATAAAATAATACAATATAATAAAAATTATTTGATTTAGTTATATTATATCTTATACTATGATACTATTATAGAATATTTAAATATTACAATATATTATGTAAAAAAATTGTTTGTAAAATATAAGTAGTTAGTTAGAAATAAGCAAATTAAGAAATAGTTTCTTCTGATTGGTTCTCGTGTCATTTTTATTGGTCAGAGAATAATGAGAGAGGGATCTCAGTCTTTACGTAAAAGAACCAGTCAGGAAGAATAAAAGAGGATTCAAGCCTAATTTTAAAACAGTCAAGACCCTTTATACAAATATTCAAGCCTCGTTTTAAAAACTTTTAACAAACATTTAAGATTTAATTTTAAAAAACTTTCACGACTCAACACTCAAGTTTAAATTTAAAAAGGTTCAAGACTCATTTTCAAAACATTCAACAACAGTTATAAAAATATTCAACTCGTAATTTACATTTTAAAAAAAAGACTTTGATTAGTCATAAATTTTATTAACGTTATAAGTTACCATTCTTCGACTTTGAATAGAACATAAGTTTGTTTGAATCGAGCAGAGTAACTTTATAATATAATAGTTCCAACTGTAATTTTAATGATACAAAAGTTAGTATCAAATATAAGAAGCTTGACTTACCTTATATCAGAGATAATCCTAGTATAAAACTTTGTAACACATCACTTGTAAAAAGGGATTCTTATCAACCAATAAATTGTACAAATAAATCCACAAGTGAACAATAATAAATTCTACATCGTAAGAGTTTCTGTCTTTAATTAAACCATTGAAGTTTTCCATCCACGTGTTTGCTACAAGAGAAGAGCTGCCAGTTCCACTTTCGTCAACAAAGATCTACTCCAACGACATCTTCATGTGAACAACGAACATTCGAGAGACAGAGTTAAAAAGGTACCGTTATTTAATTTGTATTAAGTGTGCGTATGAACTGTTTTAAAGCGATAATAGAGGACATTTATACGACTTTATTGTAAAGATTTTTGAATTTCATTTTAATAGAAAATTTATAATTTTGTTTGAGCATAAATCAGTGGTAAAACCTGTAGGACCTGAGATACAATTTTTCGATTAATGATAGTATTTATTTTTAAGTTAAACAAACGAGCGTAGAAACATTTAATTTTATTTGAGCTAGTCATCATCATACATATTATTTAAGGGGCTAAGAATATTATTGTAATAAAAAACTTCAACAATTACATCAAATCAAATGAAAACAATCAACTCATAATATTTTGTCACAACTAACGTGCTTGTTCGAAAATAAAATTTAAAACATAAGAAAAATTAAAATAAAACAAAAAGAAACCATAAGAACCCAACAACAAAAAAATTAATAAATTCATAATAATACATAATATTTAAAAGTATTAACAAACATTGGTTTATGTTGTGTTGTGCTATTCTGATAAAATAACAATCTCTATAGTTATTAAAAGCTCAACAAGATCCTCCTTGCAACTTATAATTATAATTTATTGTTTATCATATTTTTAATGTTAGTAATTTAGCATAAAATATATTTCTAATTGTATTGATGTAAATCTGAAGTGAAGTTGGAACAATTTTCAGTAGTAATAACCCAAGAACATTGATCATTTTTCGGTAATTTTGAGAGCTTGTTGCTTGGGCCTTTGCCTTATAATTTAGGTTTAAATTTTGGAGGAGGGAAAGCCATAAAGGCATCAAATGTGTTAGATAACTCAATGATAAATTATTAAATAAATTTGAAACTCTAATTAGTTTTTAATAATAAAATAATACACACAATCGTTATTTTTCTCTATGGACTCAAATTAATGTGAGGAGAATGACATAGACCAGAATAAAATAAAAAAAGGAATAAAAGGACCAACAACTTACAGTATTGTAGCTGTCTTCACTATAAGTTAGCTTCTACTTCTATCTGGAGCTTCTTCGTACAGGGCGATAAAATTCTTCCACTAGATAAACGATTGGAACCGAAGGCTATTCACTATGAAATTCTTTTCAGTATCCTACTGACTGCGCCACTTTTTGAATTTGGTTTTCAAAAACAATTAAAAAAAACAAATTTTATTTAAATTCCAATTACAAAGTATTATTAGTTATTACTGTTAAAAGTCTTTAATCATTCTGAATAAAAAGTATAAAAACATTTACCATGTTAACATTGCTGACTACGAAATAAATATTGTTATTGTATTAATTTTATTAATTAATAATCATTTTTAAATTGTATAAATTGTCTGACGGCTTCACCTCTGTTACAAAACAATCGATATTGATTGCTGTCTCTCGTTAGTATATATGCTCGAAGATCTAAGTCCATCTCAAGATCAAATATATGTGTACGTCGTGGAAATATTAAAGATATACAAAGCAAAATACATATTTTCTTCTCTGTCTCAGATAAAAAATTTCAACAAGCCGTAAAATATTGAACTTTGTTATAAAAATACTAATTTTAAACCACTATAGCCACCTACTGCAAAAATTCAAGAATTACCAAATTATAAACGTCTCTCTTAATGGTTTTTAAATATTTTTTTAGGTGTACCCGTTCGTCACTTGCCCACAGAATCAGTTATTTTTTAAAACTTAAAGGACCATCCTTTGTGGCAGATACTGCTTGCAGTAGTTCATCTTATGCGTTGGAACATGCTTTCAGAGATCTAAGGTTGGGAGTGGTAGATACTGCTATCGTAGGTGGAAGCAATATGTGCTTTTATCCTATTTTGTCAATACAATTTGCAAGGTAAAATGTGGATAGAATCATTTTTCCTAGTAATTCAATTAATTAAAACTTTCAGGTTAGGTGTCTTAAGTATGGATGGTCGTTGTAAAGTATTCGATGAAAAAGCCGATGGATACGCTAGATCCGAAGCGATATGTTCGATGGTTTTACAAAAAAGCAGTGCCGCAAAAAGAAACTATGGGCAACTCATTTATATTAAAACTAACTGTGATGGGTTTAAAGAAGCTGGTATTACTTATCCGTCTGGAGAATCGCAAAAGCAGCTGATCACTGAATTCTACAACGAATCTGGTGTCAACCCTGCTGATCTTAGTTACTTAGAAGCTCACGGAACGGGTAACTGACAATTCTCTTTACATTTAAATAAAACTCAAGAAAAGTGATAAAAAATGTTGTACTTTGCAATTTTGCTAGGTCATAATATTTGTTTTCTTCAGGTACTGTTGTTGGCGATCCAGAAGAATGTAATAGTATAGATGATGTTCTTGCGAAATGTAGGAAAGATCCATTACTTATCGGTTCAGTTAAATCAAATATTGGACATTCTGAACCTGCTTCTGCTTTATGTTCCATTGCAAAAGTAAGTTTAAGAAAAGCAAAGACCTCTGCCACTTTTTATACAAATCAAAAATTAGTTTTACAGAAAGTCCAGAAACTCCTTTTTAATTAGTAAACGTAAGAAATATTACTAAGAATAAAAAAAAACTCTTCGTTTTAACAAAACTTCCACTATTTATTTAAAAAATTGCTTTTTTAACCTCAATGACAGCCGTTTCGCTAGAATTAGCACCGTCATGTCAATGTGTAATAAATTGTCTTTGGTATAGTTCCTCCAGTTATTTAATTGTCCTGGGCTATTCTCTATCATCTGCTTTTATTCCTTTACCATATTTCTAGTTTTCTTTTCTTTTGGCATGGCCCATTAATACAGTACTGCTGATGTTATAATAGTAACATATGCTCTTATTTTTGTTTTTCTTGATATGTTTTTTGCTTCCAAGATTGTTGAGAGTGTACAATGCTTATTTTGAGAATTCGTTTACCTATTTATTTTCTTCATTTTTTGTGCTTTTCTTATTTCTCTTTCACTTTATAAAATTTTGTTCTCCACATGTAAGATTATGTTTAATTTTTTTTAATTTCTTGCAGTGTATAATAGGTTTAGAAAATGGTTATATTCCTCCTAATATTCACTTTAATAAAGCAAAGGAGAGCATAACGGGAATTCAAGAAGGACGTTTGCAAGTAGTTACAGAAAAAACGCCATTTAAGGATAATCGAGGACTGATTGGTAAACTACCTGGACCCTTAATCTCGAATCATTACTACAAGAGAATTTCTCGCTCCAACGAAAACTCATGTATCTTTATCTTTATTTTCGTAGGGGTGAGAAAACTATTATCTCGTAGGAATTATTCGAGAATACGGATCCTGAACGACTTTATTACATGAAATTCCCGAACAAAAATGTTTTTATTTTAAGGTATCAACTGTTTTGGTTTCGGTGGAGGAAACTGTCATGTTTTAATAAAAGGTAACTCTAAACAAAAAGTGAATCAGGGTATTCCAAATGACGATATACCACGTGTAGTTTGCATCAGTGGAAGAACCGAGGAGGCTATTCAAACACTTTTTGAAGAATTAAAAATTAATACTCTAGATGCTGAATATATAAGATTGCTGCATAATTTGTACAGGTAATTTATTTATAAATTAATTTCATAGGTCTATTTTTAATTAACATGCTTTATATTAGTTTGGGTTGTAACTATGTGTGTACCTATGTAAAGGAATATTTGAGCTTGATTTTCACCGGTTTCTAGAAGGCTGATTCATTTGAAACTTTGCATACGTATCAAGGTCCGATGACATGATTTTTTTTAGTTTTAGGAAGGTTTAAGTAGAATTTTAAAAATCTTGAAAACATAAAAGTGGAAAATAAAGCAAATGGATTGGTTTAAAATGGATATACACTATACAGAGGGATAATAAAATATTTTTGAATGTTTTTTTTTTAGTTTTAGAAAGTTTTAATGTGGAATTTTAAGGTTCTCGGGTGAGTAAAAGTGGAAAATAAAGATACAGGGTAAAGGTTATAAAGTATATAGGGCCTTAATTAAAAGTTTAGAAATGGTTTTTTATGTTAAGGAAGGATTAAGTGGACTTTTAAGGTTCTCGGAACACAAAAAGTGGAAAATAAAGATAGAGGATGGGTTAAAAAGCATACACAGTATACAGGGGGAGAATAAAACGTTTAAAAATGGTTTTTTTAGTTTAAGGAAGGCTTAATTAAAATTTTAAGGTTCTTTGGACAGAAAAAATAAAGATAAGATAAAAAATAAAGATACGAGGTGGGTTAAAAAAATTATATATACAACAGAAAAATAAAAAGTTTAGGCATGGTTTTTTTTAGGAAGGATGTAAGTAGAATTTTAAGGTTCTTGAAATATAGGTTGGTTTAAAATGGATACAGAGGGATAATAAAACATTTAGGATTTTTTTTTTAGTTTTAGAAAGTTTTAATGAAAAGTTTTAAGGTTCTAGGGAAAGTAAAAGTGTAAAATAAAGATACAGGGTGGGTTAAAAGATTATACAGTATATAAAGGGAGAATTCAATGTTTAGAAATGGTTTTTTTAGTTTTAGAAAAGTTTAAGTTTAATTTTAAATAAAAATAATGAGATTGCGAAATAATTCATAGGAAATATCACATGTCCACAAAAAACTAAATCATAATTCGGACTAAAAAATGAAAAATAAAAAATATGCTTTAAATGCTAACCAAAATCAAAAATAAAAAATAATTTTTAACCACAAAGAGTTCTACTACTTCCTTCCACTACTGTAATACTCGAATAAACTCTTTGTAATTAAAAATTATTTTTCATTTTTTTTTTCGATGGTCAATAAAAGCGTGTTTTTTTAGTTTCTTCATTTATTATATCAGCACGGTGCATTTACACCTGTTATATTCAACTTCATTGTTGAAAGACTCATAAACGTCTTTTTTCATTAAATTTCCTCATTCTCAGAGGTCGTATAAGTCTCTGCACTTCGACTTACTTAGAGCTTTGGTACATATCCTAATTTATTTTAATTCTAGAACGCCTATACTTCTAGCGAAGCTAAACAGCTTTGGTAGAGGTCATATTTCTAATTTGGGGAGTCAGAGCTATATTAACTTTTTAATTTCTATTCGCAACTTAATTGGGGTGGTACATCGTCAAAACATACTCTCAGAGAGGGCGAGATTGCTCTTGCTAACGGAAATCTGTCATTTAAAGTTTAAATGTCTTCCATATGTCAAGATGCGGCGAAGGCGACGATGATCAAGGCATCCTGTAAATTGGAACCGCGTGTCAAATGGCGAATCCCGTAGGCTTGATGCCAATATTTCAAGTTCAATACATATTTCAAGATTTTCCATAACAATAAACACCCCAGTACTGTTAATTGTCCGGGCTAAACTACCTGCGATTGAAAAGCAATAGCCGCAATCGAAGGCACCCGAGTTCCGCCGAAGACCGCCCCAAGCGTATTACACCGACAGAACAACAAAATATTTTGATTCTACACGAGCACATCGCGGTCCACCGCGAGACACCTCTTACCTCGCTGATCCTCTTAGCTTACCTCTCGGCGCACCGCCTTATTATGGTCACACCCTTAGAAGCTGAAATTAAAATATAAAATGTTTAGGTGCCTTTCATAATAGCTACGCATGAGCAGTAGCTGACGTTCTAGTATTTTTAAATAATAGGACTAATAAATGTAAGCTTGCGCATGTTACGGAAAAACTTGGGACAACTGGCTTTATTCGATGCTTTCCTATGGTTAAGAGTACCTAAGTTTAGCTCACATGCGGATTTCAAAATAGGTGTAAAGAATAAAACCCACCTCAACCTACTTAATGATATAACTATGTGGCCTTCTGGTACAATAATAAATAATGCCACCATATCAGAACCAGCTTTTCCAAATCTATTTAAAACAGCATTGTGTACGTCGACCGCAAGCCATTAAGGATTACAGGCGGATAGAATGGAAAGCCGAAGTTCACCAACTCATTCTACATCAAAAGAAAATACACCACCAGTGATTAGTTCTAAAGAGAGGCTATCACTGCTTGCAAGTCTACTGTGTTAAGCAACCTAGAGTTTGTGATAGAAAATAGTAGGAAGAACGATGTGCCAGTTATAAACCCGATTACCCCGCCTATAGTGAGGATGTCACGAGAATCAGACGTGGAAAACGGACAATTCTTATTAGCTGGACTAAGGAAACCTTCCATATTCAAATCCCTTAGGTTATTTCTTGCCTTTCTACATAACCAGCCAGCCAGTGTATGCTTTGAAGGCCACACTAAAACAAGCGTCAAACTAGCTTTAACATCGGAGGGACCTCCTGGTGTCGAAGACTCCTTGCGTAGGCAGTATTATCGTTTTCATAAGGCCAACGGAATTAAAGAAGATGAAGTTGAGGCAGATCTCTGAGCAGATCCTTTATATCATCAGAGGGGGTCCTTCATCTGCAGATGGTTAGGGAAGGCCACAGTAATTATATGTCGACTGGTTCTCCAAGTAGACCCAAAAAATTTTTAATATCAATGACGCGAACAGAGGATCAAGCAACCTCTAAAAAATTGGACGAAAGTAAGCTTGGTATATTTCTTAATAATATTCAGTTTTTAAGGCACAAAACGGATGAATTGTTTCTATTACTGGAAGAGCTTGATTTTCCAGAAATAGTTGCCTTAACGGAACACTGGCTAAATATTGGTGAGCCTGTATTTGTAAAAAATTACACAACTATAGTTCGCTTTAGTATCTCATGGAGGTACTTTGATAATGTCTAATAACTATAACTTTTCAGCAGTTACCAAGTTCGATAACCTTTTATCGGAAAAAATATTTGAATTTTCTATCGTTTTTAGTAAAATGTATAACCTTTATATTATTTGTATTTATAGAACACCAGACGCTAACGTGCATATATTCTGTCAAAATTTACTAGGCTTACTTGAATCTTTGCCTGCAAAAAGCCGATTAATATTATGTGGAGATTTTAACATTGACTTTTCCAGTGTGTGTGCTGCTCAAGAAACAATTTAATCTATATTTGACTCTTTTGGTATTAACATGCATATCAACTCTCCTACCAGACTAACCAAAACTAGTTCTAGTACTATTGACTATGTTGTGTCGTCATTTGAATCGAGTTTTGTAAGGTTCATCATTATTATTGTAAGGGTCCGGCTACACAGTACGTTTTGCCTGAGAGCATGCCTGCAGAGACTCGTTTGCGCAGGTAAAAGCGTGCATATAGACGGTAAGATGCGCGATGTTTACACGACGCTCCCAACAATGGGAGCGGATACTTTTTGAAGGTTATTTTTTTAAGAAAGTAAAAGTATAAAAGAAAAGGAGTAGGAATTTGCAGAATCTGAATTGTTTTTATTTTTAGAATGAACATTCCTAACCATGTTTACAGAGGATATTCAATACTATCAAAATCAGGAGAAATATGCAGATTTTACAAAAAATGTAAGATTGTTAAGACTTCCTTGTACTTTGTTTTCGGCGAGTTTAACGAATGGCAAGACCTTGGACGTAGATTACTACTCATTCCTAACTTTTCCAAATTCATAGAAAAGTAAGCATTACACCGATTATCCCTTTCAATCAATGCTTTTTAATGAACTTTTAATTTTTCAGATCAAATAAACTATTACTTCCGAAAGGTATTGATGTTTATAAGACACTTTTTAATGATGGAGCAAACAAGTCAACACACCAAGTTTTGGGTAGTATTTTGGTACAAATGGGAATAATAGATCTTCTTAAAGAGTTGGAAATCAAACCAACCAAATGTTTCGGACATTCTTACGGAAAACTGCTTACAGCATACTTCAATGGTACGATATCGGTTAACCAGATTGTCGAATCTGCGTTGGCTTTTAATCAAGTTGTAGACAAAATTCACAGCTTATATGAAGGAAAAGATTCGAAAGTCGTAAGTAAAATAATTAACTGAAATTTATGGTACTAACCCTTACTATGTGAAAGTTCATCTTATTCAGAACAATAAACAACAATAAAACAACTATCGATGCTATTTCGATAGCGAAACGGCTGTCATTGCATTTAAAGAATAAATAGTGGAAGTTAATTCAACCTTTTAGTTGTTTATTGTTCTGAATAAAATAATTTACCCTACTTAGGATATTTTTAATAAGCCACATTGATAAAATACGTTTACACTGTTTAAAATATTAAACTGTTTACAAATAATAAGTAACTGCAATAAATATTTACAATTTACCAAATATTTACAATATTTATTAAAATTTTGCATTATTATTATGGTAATTTGTTTCTTCTGTTATATTTTCTTCGAAGAAAAAGAGCCAATGATTTTGTCAATATTGATCCTTGTCCATAAATAATTCTCTTTCTGAAGAGTTAGCTTCTATGCCTCATTCTTGATATGCTTCTTGACTCTAAAATATAATAGATGATATTCATATTACCGAATACTTTCTTAAAGAACAATATAAAATTAATAAATTGCTATTAGCCACAAATGTCATTGTCTTGTCAGTAGATACTTCACTCACGTTCCCAACCATTTAAAACAAAAATTTGTGTTAGTAAATACTATATTATCTACTCCCATATTATCATTATTGCCTTGATTATGTGACAAACTACGCCTGGTTAAGACCATAGTTTCACAACAGATACGGAATAGCGATGCAGTTATATACATATATATAAAATTGTAAAAATTACTAAGAAATACTGAAAATAATCTTCATCTGATGAAAAACCCAGAAGGTTAACTTACCTACCGTCTACTTACATTAATTAATAAAAAAGAAGAAAATATTTGAAAATATTTTTTAGTGAAGGTTTGCTAATTTGGTCAGCACGCAGTAATTTTCCATCAAATAAGTTTTTGTTTTAAAAATTGATTAGTAAGATTTTTTATTTGTTTTCCCAGGTTTTCCTGGGATGTTGCTAAATAAAATAGTTTAACCTCTTTAAAAAATTATTATTGTTACATATTTTATTACACATCTTTATTTCTAAGTTACGATGGTTTAAGAATTGTTTTTCAATGTATGTTTTATTTATTTTTTCTTGAAGTGATTGTACAGTGTTTTTAATCTTGGAAATATTAGTTTTATTTAAGCAGCTTTCACAAACTTTCTATAAGTAAGTCCTTTTATTAACTTAGTATTAACATAATTTTAGTACTAATGTTTACTTCTCGTTCTTAGTATCCTGAAGAGGAATTAAAAATAAATTCGAAGACTTGATAATTGACAAATAGTTTTACTCACCTTTGGCCGTGATCCTGAATACATTCCCAGATATGGTACCTGTTTCTTTCTGGGATTTTCATTCATGAAATTAACAATACCTGTCAAACTTCAAAGCGGAAGTGGTTTAGAGATAGAGCGTTCGCCTTATTACTTATTTTCCAAAACTGTAATAGGATTTTTTGTTATTTATTACCTGTCAAATTAAATGTCAAAAAAATAATAGTTTTATCTTATGTCAATTTAGTTTAATTTAATTGTACGTTATATTACAACTATTTATACAAGCATATAATGAATTTTTCGAATGAGATTTTTTTTAAAACATTCCCATTTTACCATTAACATTAATACAAAATAGTTTTACTTACATCTGTCATTTTTATAATTAAAATAAAGTAGAAAATTGGTATGTGGAGGAGAATAAATATATACTCAAAATTCTGCTCAGCTTGGAAAATTGTGTGAGAATGTCTTGAAGACGAATAGTCAAAGCTATTTGGATGCTCATTAGTTTTCTTAGCAGCTGAATGACCAGATTTGGGCGAAAGCCTTTTGAAAATCCATGATTCTACAAATATGGCTGCCCCAAAATGTCGGTGATTGGTATCTACGTACTTCTTTTGCTTAAATGTGTTAATTTCAAGCACGTGGTGGACATTTCCGATTTACGATAAGTTTGGTCGGTGAAGGTAGCTGGTGGAGGATTTTTTTATAATGAAAAAGTAAAATTCACTTATTTTGTTCACTGTTAAATTTTAGGTTAATGGTGATGCGAACCTACCACTTGGTACTGTCTTAGACAATTTCAGATCAACTATCAAATCAGTTGAATTTTTGTCAACTAGTAAGTACTTTGTTTATAAACAAAAATATTTAAACCTAAATTTCACCAAGTACCAGGGCAGTTTTTTTCCAAACCAAGAATGAATAAACCAGTTAAACACAACATTCATTTTAGTTCAGAATTTACTAAGTTCAGAATTTAATTTATTTATTTCAAAATGTTACAAGTGTCTTTCTTAAAATTAAGTACACATTTTAATTTCAGAAAAGGAACTGTTGACGAGCTTATCCAATATACTAGAAATACCAGAAACTGCCAAATTGCACAAAGACTCCGGATCGGCAGACTATTTTGTCAATGCTTTACTCCAAAAGTCTTTAGATAAACTCGACGACATAGACAAAGATTCCATATTAATAACATTTGGTGATATTCCTAGTTCTAAAGAAAACGGAATCAAAATTATTTCACTAGCTACAAACACAGATATCGATCCATTAGAAAAATTCTTAAACATCATAGGAAAGTAAGTATTTGTATATAATCACTTATATACTTTCGGAGTATATTATTTTTACTGGGTGCCGGAAAATTCACCGACGGTATATTCCCCGACATCAGTTCCCCGAATATGAAATACATACTTCCCTTCACACTTTATCTCGGCTTAGGACGAGTAGTATAATATTGGCGTATTTAGAAGTTTTTTTTATTCTGTGAATTTTTATTTTATTTTCTGTAATAAGGTTGTGGGATATAATAGGTAAGTCATAGGAAAGGGTTTCTTTGTCATACAATTTTTAATTAATTTAGTTATTCAGTAAGTCAGGTTGTGAGCTATACCACGTAAGTAATCGGAAAGGGTTTCTTCGTCATAATTTCTTACAAGTGCTGCTATACGTTGAGCACAGTCACGGTGTTTTTTACAAACTGGAGGCCCTTCAAGACCTTTTACGTATTGTTCTATTTGAAGGTCATGTAGACTTTGTTCCCGTTTAATTGCTTTATCGAATTTCCAGATATTGGGATGGTCATCTGAAACTTGTGTTTCGAAGGCTCGATGCCAGCCTTCTATGGCATTTTTTTGTTTTTGGCAATCCTTCTAGCACAGTTTCGTAACAATTCCAAAGATTGTGAGAATACTGTGGCGGGCGGCGACGTTAGCGTATCTGAGGACGTCCCATTCAGGTGCCCTCGAAGTAATCCATAATTGGTTGGGCTTCTTCGTGTAACATGTTCTCCTCGACTAGGGTTTCAAACGTATCTACTACGGCAACTGGCACAAATGCTAAGGCTGATAGTAATTTCAGTTTCAATGCAAATTCCACATCAGTTTCGTATCGGTTCTTTAAGCCTTCTGTCTGAATTCTTCTAAAGGTGCATTGTGAAAAATGAAAGAAACACCTACGATGTCTTGATTTTGGAAATTCTTCGATAAAAGCACATACCAGTACCCGTAAGACACCATTTTTGGAGGATAGTTACCTTGTAACCTTACCTTGTAGGTGTGCACTAAGAAACGATTACCTCGTGTTTTGACTGATATTCAGGCCAATTCACTATCATTCTTGCTAAAACCTATTGCTACGCCAGCAAAATTGTTAAGATGTACTTTTTAGTAACAAACTTCCATCTTAGCAAAATTGCTAAAAATTATAAGTAAATCTTCTTGCTCCTAAACTTGCTAGAAATTTATTACGGCACATAAGCGACCCAGCTGTGACGGGCACCTTATCTCATGGTCAAACCTTCCTTCCAAAACCCGCATTTTTGAATAATTCTTACTCCAACGAAAATAGAGAGGAATACATAAGTTTTCGTGTTAGGCCATTGATTAATAATATATCAAAATTCAATAAAATAAGTTCTTTCACCTTACAATATACCTAAAAAAATAAAAGAGACACATTTTTTATGAAAAAAAACAGTTACAATAAAACAGACAAAAATTGAAAACTGTTAAATCATTTACTGTACAAGTCATAAAGCCCTTTTACGTACACAAAACAATATAATCCTTGAAATCGGTAGAGTAAACAAAAATAAACACTTACAACTATGAAACTATCAAAAATTAAAATCTTAAACGTTAACACAACTCTTACTGCCTGTTATTACTTAAAGACAATTTTTAGCAAGAATTGCTAAAGTGCTTATTGTTATAAGATGGTTGTAAAGAACACCGAAATAGAAGTTCCTTAACAAGATTATTACTTGTATTTGCAGAAGAGGGCTTACAACAATTCTTGTCTACTAGCACAAAATCCGTGGGCTAGCAAGATCGAGTTTTGCTTACTGGTAGCAATATGCATAGAGAATTGGTCTGATTAGTTATTTGAAATTACGTTCAATTACGTTATGGCTATTATTTCTCAACTAATTCATATTTAAACATTAAAACAACAAGTTGGCGACGAGAATCTCGAACTCACGATGGAAATCAAAGTTTTGACGGAATTGGTCAAAATATTACAAAATCTTCAAGAGTACTTGGCAAAAATGAACAGACAAAATTTAATACAAAAGTTATGCCCTGACAACCTTATGATGAAAGGAATGTTGGTTTATACGATGATTACTAATACCACGCCAGATCCACCTGCAAGTAAATTGTATAAAGAATAAATTAGCCGACTAAAAAGTCATATTTGTTCAAAACTCAAAAAATTAATCATAAAGAGTAATTTTTTATGTAAAAATTGCTATTTACCAGTGGCACCAGTTACAGATAATTCACTAAGTGGTTTGGGAGCTGTAATATTAAATATTTATAAAAATTCGAGATTGCCAAGTAACGGAATAATTACCCTACTTGTTTATTTTGATATTGAAATCGTCATTGCTACGCCACTGGATGAAAGTATTGTAAACAAGCAAATATTTTAACTTACTTGTGAAAAGAAACATTGGGGCTTAAATAGTCCAGTTTTTTACACACTTGTCAATGACGAACCATTTCTTTTACTAAATTTCACTTAATATTAGGTACCTATAATTTCGCCAAAAACACCAATATTACTCCAAAATATCGTTGAATTTGCTTCGGCAACAATGCTTTAAATAATTAGACTGTGTCAAATTTCATAGTATAAGCGTTTTTGGGCGTGGTATCATTCAGACAAGCCGTGCGGCGTTGTCGCTTAATGAGCAACTAATTTCACTGGTCTAACCGAATGAAATAGTTCAATGGTTAAATATTCTGTAAAATTTGTTGTATAATTTAGGTGGTAAGTACCTATAATTCATAAAATATTAATATAAGAAATAGCATTATGGTCACAATATTTTTGCAAATGTAATTAACAAATACTGTAGATGATTCAATAACAATCACAAATCTCTTACCTTACATGGAGAGCAGGCAACATCACAGCTTTGCAAATTCCAGTCGGCCATATCAAGATGACACAGTTGACCAGAAATAGGTAATGTTGGAGCAGGTAAAAAATAAATAGTTACGTCTCCTCTGATATTAGGTCTACGACCTATATCAAGCAATCGCGGACAGTAACATCAAAATAATGTGGCGTATCGAAAAAATTAAATATTAATAATACATATACCTTACCCTTATAACAGTAAATTTATGAAAGCAACCCTTTGTTTTTAACTTAATCACATGGTTATTTAATTCTTGTGCTACCTATTGTATCTGTCTGTACCACTTTTTTTATAGTTATTTAATTACTAACTGCTAATTAATGTTTGTTACATCCAATTAAAATCCAAGCTATTACTTATTTTTACAGTTTATACTTGTATGGTTACAATCCACAATTGGCAAACATGTATCCAGAAATCCAGTTCCCCGTAAGCAGAGGTACCAGAATGATATCTCCTTTTATCAAATGGAAATATAATCGTAGTTGGCTTACACCTGCTCGTACTGTTGATGAATACAGTACAGTTGAGCAAGGTGCTAGATCTATTACAATTCGGCTTTCAGAGCAGCAATGGTCGTTCATCCAGGGTCATACCATAGATGGTAGGTTGAAACAATTTAAATATTGTTTCGATTTTTACAAGAAAAGTTTATTTTAATGAAGTTTTATTAAATATTATTAATTGTTAAAAAATTGGTCTCAAGGGTTTACACAATCATAAACATTTAATTAACATATTAATTTATTTTTTTATTTTAAAAACATTTTTTATATTACTATTTTGAGAAATCACTCGGTATCTCCTGCTATTGTTTAAGGAAGAACTCTATTTCCTGCTACTGGTTATTTATATCTAGTATGGGAAACTTTAGCAAATGCAGAAGATATACCGATGACAGCTAAAGTAATAATTTTCGAAGACGTTAGATTTTTGCGAGCCACAACACTTTCCTTAAAAGGCCACGTTAATTTTTTGATAAGCATCAATAGAAGATCTGGTGCATTTGAATTACTCGAAGGTGGTTCTTTGGTGGTAGTAGGAAAAATATTTTCAAAAGATAGAGAACAAAACAGTTTTTATGGTTATAACGATATTCCTCACAATCCAGAAAATTTGTTATCAAAGGATGTTTATAAGGAGTTACGTTTAAGAGGATACAATTATTCGTAAGTATTTTACAAATTTTTATGCTGGAAAAATACGATTTTATTATTTTATTTGCAGCAAAAAATGTGGTCAAAACTTGTGTAAATAAAAAATAATACAATAATAATTAAATTAATAACCTTCTGCTTGTAGTCAAAAAAAATATTTTTTTTATTTTTATTTATATATCTTAAATAACAGAAACATTTATATTTTATAATTTCTATAAAATAAAAGATAATGTATTCGTAGAGGAGAATTTCGACAAATAAGAGAATTTAATCCTACTAATAACTCTAGTCTAATATTATGGAACGATAATTGGATTTCATTCATGGATAATATGTTGCAATTAAAGATTCTTCAAACTGATACACGATTGCTGTACGTACCTACATTTATAGCACGAATGGAGATACCTGCTAAATCACATTTGGAATGGGTAAACACTAGTTATTTGGAAAAACAAAAAGAGCCTCTCCTTCCAGTTTTCGTTGATCCGGAATCAGGAAACATTCGGTAATCAAAAAAAACAATAATCATAAATTATAATATCAATATTTTCCTTTTAGGTGGTAATAAGGCATTCTTTTATATTTCAGATGTGGGTTCATGGAAATAAAGGGATTAATAGCTAGTTCTATACCAAAAAGGAAAGATTTGGGAATACCAGTATTAGAAAAACATCAATTCATTCCCAATATCACTTCGTTAACTCTTCAAGAATCAGTCAGAGTAAATACTCAGATTCTACTAGAGAATGTATTAATTAAAAAAGTAAAATGTACAGAACTAATCGATGAATACACGCAAGCTAATTCTACCTTAATTCCGTTAATTCAAACTTCTTTTGAGGATGAACCACTCGTTCAACCTTTAGTAAAAATAATTTCAAAGCTGCCACTACAAGACATCCCGGAAAATATCCCGATTGAAGACAAAGAGCTGAAAACTGAAACGGAATGTAATTTGATAGTAGGAAGCAGGTTTTTAGAAAGACCAGACGTAAGTAGTAATTTGAAAATAATTTAGAAAGTATAACGCGCTACGGACCCGATGTATGGTTGCGATACTGATTGTAAATCTTATCTGGTAAAAAGCAAATGAATTAGTTTTATTGAAATTTTTATTTTAGGTACTTAAGGTGGCTCACGATTCGTTAAAGGATAAAGGTTTCCTAATATCCAGAGAATCCATTCAATCAGACAGTAATATTACCGCGACACCTCTAAATGACTTCACTATCTTCACTATTCACCATACCTCCGAAGAAACCATTGTATTCCTTCAGAAGAAATTCAAAACTAAGGATCTCGTTTCATTAGACGTAACCTCTGCTGATCAATTAGAATGGATCAAATCATTGCAAGACATAATTAAAACAAAAAAAACTGATAACTTACTACTCTACGCTCAAGATGAACCACTGAGTGGAATTCTGGGTTTTACAAATTGTATTAGAAGAGAACCGGAATCATCGTACCTAAGATGTCTCTTCGTTGTGGATCATGCTGCAAAATTCGATAAGGATAACCCATTTTACAAACAACAGTTGGACAAGAATATGGCAGTAAATATTTGGAAAAATAACTCTTGGGGAACATACAGACATCTACGATTGGAAAATTTAGAAAGCATTAAATCTGAACATTGTTTCCTTAATAGCACTAATCGTGGAGATTTGTCTAGCTTAAAATGGCTTGAAAGCAATTTAAGACACGATATGGTTATTCCTCCTGAAAAAGTAATGGTTTATGTACATTACGCATCTCTCAATTTCAGAGATATTATGACAGCATCTGGGAAAATCAACGTAGACGTTGTTACCACCGATAGATTAGAACAAGAATGTATTCAAGGCTTCGAATTTTCCGGATTAACCCCAGAGTAAGAATTTTATATCAAATTTATCGAAGAATGAATAAATATCGTGTTATTCTTACAATGTTTTGGGTGAAGCAAAAAAACAAAAAATTGGTTAGGATACGACTTGTGAGACATTACATTTGTTTAAATTGTAGATCAATAAGTAACAGATTGAAATTATTTAAAATTATTTAACCTATGTTTTTTAAAAAATAGGACTAGTAATTCAGGAAAAAAATATCAAGTAACAAAAAAGCCAAATTGTAATCAATCAATAATTAATTTTATGGTACTAACCCTTACTGTGTGAAAGTTCATCTTATTCAGAACAATAAACAACTAAAAGGTTGTATTAACTTTCACTATTTATTCTATAAATACTTTAATTGCAATGACAGCCGTTTCGCTATCGAAATAGCATCGATGCTATTTCGATAGCGAAACGGCTGTCATTGCAATTAAAGTATTTATAGAATAAATAGTGAAAGTTAATACAACAACCTTTTAGTTGTTTATTGTTCTGAATCAATAATTACTAATAATTTTAAAATATCTTAATTTCTTTTTATAGACAATATAATACAAATATAATGCAATTATACCATTCTTCGATACATAAATATTTATACCTTTTCATTTCACTGAAAGGTTTTTTTTCTTAATTAATCATTTATTGATTAAAATTATTAAATTTTTCTATTGATAATAAATGTGTATTTTAGTGGTAGAAGAGTTATGGGAATAGTTTCTCAAGGAGCAATGTCAACTTTAATGTTAGCCGATGAGTATTTACTCTTTGACGTTCCTGAATCAATATCTCTAGAAGATGCAGCAACAATTCCTGTTGTTTACACCACTGTTCTCTACGGATTAATGATGGTAAGTTAAAAAAAATGGAAAAATTGGAAATAACTTTTAATGCTCTTTTTAATATAAATTGGATTTTTTTAATGTAGAAATCATAATCTCGTTTTTGATTGTCCATGACATTATAGTACTTGGTAGAGAAAGTTATTAAGATTAATTTAAATCACTTTAATAAAGATTGGGCCATTTTTTTAGAACTAAGTATTCTTAATTGATTTTTTTTATTACTCTAGAGAACAGAGTTGAAAAAAGGAGAGAGTATTCTTATTCATTCTGGTACAGGGGGAGTTGGTCAAGCAGCTATCAGAGTAGCTTTACACTACGGTTGCAAAATATTTACCACGGTTGGTACACCAGAAAAGAAGGAATTTCTTCTTAAAATGTTTCCTCAACTTAAGCGTAAGTTAGCATTTTCCTCATAATATATCTTATTGATTAAATTTTACTTATTACACGTAAAATCACAGGAGCTGTTTTTATCGGATAAATTATTTTTCTTACGAAATCTATTTTGCTTGGATTTTGGTGATACTTTTTAAAACTGATCGACTTTATGAAACGTCTTACTTTTTGTTACTAGTTGCATAAAGTAAAATTTTATGCAATTGGTGACGAAAAATTAGTGACAAAAAGAATTATTCTATTTATTAAACTGTTATAATACAAGTTAAAAATATAAATTATAAATTAATTAATTATTATAAATATTGATAACACAATTGTTGCAATTATTAAAATTAATTCGACGACATATGTTTTTCATTGCTCGACCTTGCTGTTATTTGGGAGCGGCGCACATTGTATTGGATGTTTTACCAAATATGTCTTGCGCTATAAGTTTTTTACTATTCATGGAATGTTCAACACATCCCTCCGCAACAGAGGTAGATTTCCAACCTCCATGCCTCTTTAATTTTAATATATCAGTGCCACTCTGTTAGGAAAGTGGCAGAGCTTCTTCTGAAGCAGGGACCAGTATTTAGAACAGGATTTGAAAGACCAAGAAATTGTGCAATAACTTTTGGCACACTGCCAGACTGCTAAATATGTTAATTCCCACAGGATTTCTGGTACATTTTCCATTCGCATATTTTACAAAAAATCTGTTGTGGTTAAGAACCTGGGGACACAGCTTAATTTATTTTCTTAATATTTCAACAAGATTCGTATTTTCAATGTCTCCAGTGGTAATTGCAAACTACCGTATAACTTTTGTTTTTGAAGGAATATCAACACGAAAATGGCTTTTCTGCATGCTCCTACTATTCCAATTATCATTGCAACCTTAGTCATTAAGTATTCTTTGTCATGAGTTTCCACTAAAAATTTGGAAAAATCTTCTTTAATCAAAACTTTTGAATTTTTAGCCCTGTACCCGTCCGCTTGCCTTTTAATGTATGCTACCAAATTTGTATATTTTTTAATATACATTTACTCCTGTTCAGATTTACTTCAGACCTTAACATTGAGTAAAGTGTCCATAATGTGGAAATTTTTTAAATCGTTCTAACCCTCAAAATATGCAAGTAAAACTTTCCCATCAACATGTTTAATTTTCTTCTCATCACACTACGTAACAAATTTTTCGTAGGCCAAATCATAAAAGCCTTTGACTTTTTGGGAGTTACTGATAAGTACTACCTGCTGCCTCTTCAATATCGCTTGGTAGCTCTTCAGAACTTGAATCACTCATTTTTAAAAATAAAACTAAAAATATATCAATCTCGCTAAAACCTTCCGTCTAGACTTTTTTACAAAATGTCAAACTGACAACTAACATGTAGTAAAAGCAACAAACTAAATTTATATTTTCCAAATTTTTATCAATTATATTAAATTTTTTTATTGGTTTCTTTAAAATTAAAAAAAAATTTGTATGCAATACGTTACGAAATTAAATTTTTCCTACGACCGTATATGAAAGTGCTAGTTTGCACACTTATTTGTACTTAAGAAAGTAGCTAATATCAATACACGTATTGAAAAGTAAATATCAATACACGTATTGAAAAGTAAAAAAATATAGTTCTATGATCTGTGACATTTACGTCAATTTTATCAATAGTAAAAACACATAAATGTCAAAGCAAGGACCATTTAATTTTTTTTTAAATCTTCCTTGTGTCAAATATTGTATTGTAATTGCCAATACAAATTTTTCTGTATAAAGTAAGAATAAAGAATAAAGTTTCTTATAGGTTTTTAATTTTTAAAAAATAAACATATTTTTATTCAGTATTATTATTATTTTTATAAAAACACTTTCAGAAAGAAGAACAGTTTATTCTTCTTTTTTATATTGTGTTTATGTTCCGTGCATGTGTCGAATGTGGATTTTTGAAGTTATGTTTGTGTTTCTGTTTACAATTATCTTTGTGTCTATTATTATTACATTACTTTTCAATTAATTTCACCGACTGACCATTTTACTTTTAATTTTTATAGAGCCCACAAAAAAAATTAAAATGTCATTTAGCTAATAAAGAATTTTTATGTGAATTCCTGAGAAAGGTGGTTATTTGATTTTAATTAATTATATTTCCATGCAATATATAAACTCGTTTAAATCCTAATTTTTAACATGACTAAGAATTAAAATAAATTTTATAAATAAATTTAAAATATTACAATAAAAATATTGGGGTCGTAGGAAAAATCGTGTACACAACGCGTTGGAAAGTGTATTTCTTGCACTCGTTACGTTTCCGCACTCGCCACTACGCGGCTCGTGCTAAACTTCACTTGTGCGTAATACTTCACTTTCCACACTCGTTATGTAATATACTATTCTGTAACTTGTGTGTCTCTCGTTACACAAAATTAGGCATTTCGTAACTGATGGCATAAATAGCTATTAGCCGCTTTCTAAAAAAAGATCAAGTGCTTTTTAGCTCGATTATTTTTTGACGTTTCTCGAAACCAATAGACATTTTCAATTTTAGTAATTCATATACGTTCTAGCAAATCAAAACATTAGTATAGTGGGAATAATCTACTTACATTATTCCAGCGAGAATAATCCAATGTACATTGTTCTTATTGAATGACAACCAAATGACAACGTATTTTCTTGATCTGACGCGTCTGTCATAAATTTTCAAGAAATTCGTAAAATGAATCCCAAACGTTTCAGTGAATCATCAGTCGATAAAATAAATAATATAATCTTGTATTTTTAAGTGTGTATATATTTCAATAATTTAAAATTTCATAGCTAAGCGCTTTCAACCATAAAATAGGCCATCTTCAGAGCTATATCTAAATTGGAAAATATGTGTATAAATTATATGAATTTGGTTTATATATAAATAAAGTAACTTACGTCAAATTAAATATTTCCCAAGAGAGTTCATCAAAACACACTAGGTCACATCAAATAAGGACATCCACAACAATTTAAAAGTTAATTTAAAATTATAAATAAAATCTAAGTTAAAACTGTCTAAGTAATAAAATTATAGGCACAAAATGGCAGCTATTAATTGTTATGTTTACAGACTTTTAAAAATACCTATGTCTGATCTTAATTTTAACAGGGAAGTTAACATCTTGAAAACCTTAGCTATTAACAATGGTTATTCTCCTCATATTATAGACAGCAGAATTAAGAAAATTAAATATAGAATTAGAAAACAATTAGCCTTTAATCAACAACTCTCTTCTCCTATTGATAAAATTTACAGATCTCTTCCTTATTTAGGTAAGATTTCTGATAACATTTCTAAAATTCTGCTAATGTTTCCAATTTGATAATTTCATTTAAGAGTCAAAATAACATTAAATCACTTTTCTCTAAAACTAAAGATGATATTCCCAAACTTTCTAAAAGTGGTGTCTACAAATTGCAATGCGAAGATTGTCCTGTTTCCTATGTTGGCAGAACAACCAGGGCTTTAAAAACTAGAATTAAAGAACATTTGGATAGACCTAATACATCTAGTTTTGGCCACCACATTTCTTTCAGTGGCCACAATTTCTCTCCTAATAAAAATAGCATTCTTCTTCATAGATTACCCAACAACAATTATAATAAAATAGACCTTTTGGAGGATTTGGAGATTTGCAGAGAAATGAATAAGAATCCCACTAATTGTGTTAACACTCAAGTACACCTTAATTGTAAATTTACACCCATTTTTAAGTTTCTTTGGAGCTCTTCTTATGTTAATTGATTTATCAGGCAGGTTTGATTGCTTAATGTGATATAAAGATTTTTGTTTTTGTTTATTTATTTTTATTATATTTGTTTTCAATTTTATCTCATTTATATGGTTTAAGTGTAATAGGCAAAAAAATAATTATAAATATATTAGGTTTAGGGATTTGCTATCGATTGCTTGTTGGAAATTCTTTGAAAGCAATTTAATATTTACAGTCTTTATTTTGGACCAACCAACATATACATTTTTTAATTTAAATATAATCATTACCATTTCTTTATAAAAACGTTTCATTGAATTTTTAATGACAATCGATTCAAAGTTTGTATATCGTTTTAATTTTATTACTTAGACAGTTTTAACTTAGATTTTATTTATAATTTTAAATTAACTTTTAAATTGTTGTGGATGTCCTTATTTGATGTGACCTAGTGTGTTTTGATGAACTCTCTTGGGAAATATTTAATTTGACGTAAGTTACTTTATTTATATATAAACCAAATTCATATAATTTATACACATATTTTCCAATTTAGATATAGCTCTCAAGATGGCCTATTTTATGGTTGAAAGCGCTTAGCTATGAAATTTTAAATTATTGAAATATATACACACTTAAAAATACAAATTTACCTCTTTTTCTCCACTTTATCCAAAGTGTGTACTAAGTACTACAGTCCTTTACTTAATAATATAATCATTGAAAGTGCATGTAAGAATACCATGATAAGCAGCGCGTCGATTTGGAAACAATTCCAATTATTTTGCGACGAGAGGGGATATAAATTGGAAGAAAAGACATCAAAAGACGTAAAAAAATATCTATCGAATACCACACGAGAGTTCGATAAATTAGATAATAATTCTCCAGGCATTTTCTCAAACTTGTTGCCATCTGGCAATAGCCACTCGAGCCCTTCGGGCTCTCGTGTCTATTGCCTGGCAACAAGTTTTTTAAGATCTGTCGAATTATTTTCAATTTATTCTCACTCTCTTGTGATATTACTACAGATTATTTTTTGACGTTTCTCGAAACCAATAGACATTTTCAATTTTAGTAATTCATATACGTTCTAGCAAATCAAAACATTAGTATATTGGGAATAATCTACTTACATTATTCCAGCGAGAATAATTCAATGTACATTGTTTTTATTGAATGACAACCAAATGACAACGTATTTTCTTGATCTGACGCGTCTGTCATAAATTTTCAAGAAATTCATAAAATGAATCCCAGACGTTTCAGTGAATCATCAGTCGATGAAATAAATAATATAATCATTGAAAGTGCATGTAAGAATACCATGATAAGCAGCGCGTCGATTTGGAAACAATTCCAATTATTTGGAAACAGGTTTGAACAAAATCTGTCAAATTATTTTTTAAAAGTGATTTTGATTGTAACGTCAAAAAATAATCTAACGAATACCACACGAGAGTTCGATAAATTAGATAATAATTCTCCAGGCATTTTCTCAAACTTGTTGCCATTTGGCAATACAACTCGAGCCCTTCGGACTCTCGTGTCTATTGCCTGGCAACAAGTTTTCTAAAATCTGTCGAATTATTTTCAATTTATTCTCACTCTCTTGTGATATTACTACAGATAATTTTATTACTAACACTGACAATTTTTATCAATTTATACTGTTTAATTTCTATACAATTAAGTTGCTCGGTAACTGGTAATAATAAATATAGATTGTGGCTTCCTAAATAATTTCTTCATAGAAGATGAATATTTGGAGTTATCCAGTTATCCTGGTGCAATTGATTACTGTTCCTTTACTAGGGTGGACCGAGAGTTGTTCTTTATTACACCACTAGTTAAGTGTTAAGTGCTCCCTAACCTCTTCATGCTTTCATCTTACCAATATTACAAGACCATCTGCGACCACAAAGAAGAGAAAGTTTTGTAAGACATAAATGAATTTCTTAATATGGTACAATCAAGCTCCATTTTATTTTAACAAAGTTCCTGTACGAGCAAATCTAGATTATTATGGTCAGAATATGCAATTAAAAAATAATTCAAGATAAAATAAATGTTTTATTGTTCTTTGTTGCGTACTTTGTTTCTGCTTTTGATAGTTTTTCTATTTTAGCTGAGCACATCGGAAATTCCCGTGATTTATCCTTTGCACGAATGATACGAAAATATACAAAGAACCGTGGAGTAGACGCTGTATTGAACTCCTTGGCCGAAGATAAACTCCAAATGTCTCTCAGATGTCTAGCTCGAGGAGGGCGGTTTGTCGAAATAGGAAAATTCGATCTTGGTAACAACACCGAATTGAAATTATCTCTTTTGAAAAAGGAAGCTAGTTTTCATGGTATTATGTTGGATCAAATATTTGGGAACCCGCAAATAAAGAAGGAAATTAGTGACTTGATAAAAAATAATCTCGGAAAATTCATTGCACCTTTACCTGTGACTTTTTTCAATTACGATCAAGTGGAACAAGCCTTCAGGTTCATGGCTAGTGGAAAACACATTGGAAAAGTCGTTGTAAAAGTTCGTAACGAGGAGAAATTACAAACAACTCCACAGAAGTTTACCGGATTTCCAAGGTAATTACAATTAAAACATTATTTTACAAATTAACATCGCAAATTCATTTTTGACATTTAACTTCAAAGGAGGATGTTTTTATAATAGAACTAGTTGGCCAAACAGACGTTATCCTGTCTTAACAATTAATATTAAATTTGAGTTAGTATAGTTATTAAAAAAGTGTATTTATTATTCTAATAATTTATTGTATACAATATTCTTAGTTTTTTTCTTGCGCGTACATAAATAGTTATGTTGGTATTCCGACACGGGAACAGGTGACATATAACTGTTCAAGATTGATGCCATAAACACTTAGTGACTGCCCTGAACTAACTGTGATGTACACGAAGAAATTAAATTTTCTTACATCCTTTTTGTGGGAAAAAAATAAATGTACTTTTTATCAATAAAATAACTGCGATCGAAGAATTTAGTTTTTTACATCCTCTTTGATGATATTTGCCGCATGCATTCTGTTAATTCTGTCAAACTTCATGATCAATATTCACGTACCCAATTCTGTAGTGCTCTTTTTCCATGTTTTGTTCCCTAACATTTTTTCGTTTGTTGGATAAAATTCCAAATTCTTGGATGTTTTATTTTGTATTACCTAAAAACAATTGTTATTAAAAAGTAAAAATAAAAAAATCTATAATTTAAATAGTTTTTGTTCGAAGCATAGTATGGACAAAATAATTAGGGTTACCTTGTTATGAATATAGAACTGTTAACATATAGAACACGAATATTGTGAACTGACAAACATGAAAATATCATGTGGATTACTAGACATGAAATTTTGTGACAACAAAGGTGTAAATAGTACGAAAGAACATAAAACCATAATCATGGTTAGCACGAAAGAAAGCGCCTATAAACTTTGATGATATTTGCAGTGCGCATTATGTCAATTCTATGTCAAACGTCATAATGTTACATTAATAAAGTTAGGTTAGATTAATAAGAAGTTATCGCACAGCACTTTTCTGCCTTACCTAAATAAAGAGTTTCTTATATTGACAGCTAAGCTTGCGTTTAATGATCTTTGAAATAAGGATATCTATCTTATGTTAACGCTTTCACTTTATTTGGGCCATGTTAAGAACAAATAAAATTAGTGAAAATACTTTAATTTAATAAGAAATAAAGTGGAAATTAAATGATTTATCAGATAAACTAACATTTTTATTTGATTGTATTTGGTTTTAACAATTAATCGTAACTTAAATAGTATACATAGACATAGATTTATGAAAATGTAAATTATTATAGACATTAAGATAGTAATTAAAATTATATTATAATATTTTGTTGCCACCATAAAGTATAGTTACAATATAAATTTATAAAATTTATTAACGTATAACAACTTTTATCTAGATTAAAACTAACTAACCAAGTGTTTACGTCAACGGTCAACTTCTTACCTAACACAAGTTTTGTACTATGCAGTAATAAGGTTTTACCGTATTAAAATAACGAAAAGTATAACCTTAAGCAAGTATGTGCGATAACTTTGGGAGCCACAATAGACTCTTGCGTATCGCAGTGGAGGGCCTTTATAGATCCACTCACCACAAACCTAACCTAACCCTCATAGTGGTATAAGTATTCTTAAATAAGTATAAGTATTCTTAAATAAGTATAAGTATTCTTAAATTTTCTAATTTCCCGCGCAACTTTTTGAATTTTTTTTCAATAGAACCTTCTCCGAGCCTTCTGATAAAAAAACAACAACAAAAAATAGTGAAATAGGTCCAGATATTCACGCGTGTTGGTGTGGAAACATTTTTCGATGATATTTTAAATGCTTGTAAATAAATAATGCAGTAGTATTAGATATATTATATATCGTCGACTATTCCTTAATCACATTCTGAACATGTCATTCTAATTATTTTTTGAATATTTTTTTGCATTTTTTTTACTTTTTCTATACATACGTCCCACTATTATTAAAAAAAGGTCAAGTTGAGGATGTTTTGAAATGGTTTGGAAGCTAATATTTTTTTTTATTTTTTTTTTATTTTTTTTTATATTTAGATATTTTATTTTTATTTATTTTATGTCTCATATTTATATTCACCGGCTTTCGCTTCTTGTTGGGGTATTATTTGCCCATACTCTGATATTTTAATTTTTGATCCCGTACTCTTTGAAGGGTTTTCTTAAGACCGAGATGACCTCCTAATGGACTGTCATGTAATTGTCGAAGTACTTCAGTTACTCTAGTTTTTGGTAAGACTATTAGTAGGGTAAAAGAATTCCACTTAGCCCAATATGATTTAAGTACTGGACAAAACTTTGATACTTCTTGCCAAGTAGGTCGTCGATCTTCTTTCTTTAACTAGAGTTGTTGGTAGTATTGTTGTTTCTTTGAATTCTGTCCTGTTGCAATGAGAGCATTCTGCTGGATAAGATCTTCTGGAAAGAGAATCGGCATTTCTACGACTTATGCCAGCTCGATGTTTGATCCTAAAGTCGTACTCTTGTAGCCATTTGATCCACCTGGAAATTTGACCTTCAGGGTTCTTGAATTGTATCAACCATTTAAAGGTATTCATAGAAGTGATCCACGGACTTTCACTCAGGTTCAGAGAGCACTTTTCTAAATTTGTCCCTATCTATAGTCATGCCTTACATGACAACATGACCCAGGTAATTAACTTTGTTTTGGAATAACTGACATTTCTTTGGGTTTAACATCAGTTGGGCCCGGATCAAAAATATTCTTCCATAAAGGTATTGATAGAAGTGATCCACGAACTTTCACTCAGGTTTAGAGAGTACTGTACTAAATTTGCCTTTATCTACAGCCTCTCCTTCCTTGCTGACAACATGACCTAGGTAATTAACTTTATTTTAGAATAACTGATATTTCTTGGGGTTTGACATCATTTGAACAGTTTGAATATCTAACTTCTTAAGAGGATCCTCAAATATCTCTCCCAAGACTTTAATGTCGCCTAAATAGACCAGGAATGTCTTCCAGGATAATCCTCTCAATACATTTTCCATAAGCCTTTCAAATGTCGCAGGAGCATTACATAGTCCGAATAGCATGACATTGTAATATTTAATATGTGGGGTAGTATGTAATAAACACTTTTTACACTAAAGACATCATATTTACTATGAATTAAATCTGAGTACAACACTTAATTACTATAAATAAATTAAATAATGCTATATCAGCAGCATAGTGAACTTGATCGTAAATATCATATATTGAAGCCGAGCATTGCTATGTATTTATGTTTATCTTTTGTTTATTCGACCTTAGTTAAAGACACGATGCAACATTGAACGTGCCATACTATAAACAAACTACGGTGGTCTAGGTCATCGGTATTTTCTATTTAACAATTTAATTAAGTATACAAAAAATAGGGGGTGTTCACACCACAACATCAAATTGCCATAGTTTCTTTTCCTTGTCTACTGGGTCCGTTTGTACCTGTCAGTAGTCAGACTCCAAGTCTAAGGTAGAGAATAATTTACTTCCAGCCAAAGTGTCAGAGACAGAGGATAACTGTCCTTCTTGGTAACATTGTTCAACTAACGGTAGTCTACACACAACCTCGTAGTTCCACCTTTCTCCTTGACCAAGACTGAAAATCCTTTCAGCTTCCTCTCTCTTTGCCTGCGGTATGCTAATCCTCCTGCGGTAATCCTCTAGCTGTTTGACGAGTTGGCTTGGCATCCCCTGTGTCAATTTTATGCTTCACGGCAGAGGTTCTTCCTGTCTTACCACCTTTTGGTACAAAATTGTTACTTTACGATATCGATGAAGAAAGAGTTTTACTCTTCTTTTCTCTGGTCGATTCAGAGACGGATCAGCAACTGCGACGACGATTCATCGGAAGTGGCCTTCTGACGAATTATGGACGATACTGGTAAACATGTTCCAATTCTTGTATTTTTCTTGATTGTAATAAGGTAATCGTTGGAATTTCTGTGACAGAAGTGACCGCTTCTGTTCTGATCAAAATTCCTCGACCAACATCTTCAACATGGTTTTAAGGTTCCATCATGACAGATGTTCCTTCATCAACAGTTCTACGCGGTACTACGATGGTTTCACTGCTCCCAGGTATAGGCAAATCTTACCAACCTGGCAATTTATATCGTATCGTCTCTTCTCGCTATTATTTCCGAATATTAAACTGTGACCGGAGCACATTCTCTAATAGTTCCCAACGAGACGGCCCAAAAACTAGGTGCCATTTTATTACTCTAGAGACCGTGTAAAAAGTATGGGGAACGACGTAACTAAGGCTTTTGGACCACTGCCGTCAATTTCTGGTGGCCCGATTTTCCGCCATAATTAAATAAACATTGCATCTGGAAACGTCATTTTGTATAAAATTATTACTGACGGCATACTGTTTATCTTAACAGTAGTAGTTAGAAAATAAATTTAAACTTATTGCCGTCAAAAAAAATGGCACCGGAAGTCAGGAAAAATTTTGAAAATTTGAAAGTTGAGTATCCATTTTAGTATCAAATCATTATTGACGGCAATAGCATAATTTATTATACTTTTTGATGTTATTTCGTGTTTTATTAATGCCGTCAAAATTTACTGGCACCGGGGTTGAAAAAAGGGTGGTCACCCCAACCTCGGGCACCCTGGGTGCAGAATTTTTGCATAGTGTTTGGCACTTACAAAAAAATTATATTTCACATTAAAATCAATAATGAAACGATTTAAAGTTGGTGCCATCAAAAAAAAACGAAAAAAAAAGTAAACGAAGTCAGAAAAATTGTTTATTTACGTCTAGTAGAGGTGCTATTTTTGTACCAAATTATTATTGACGACAGTTGTAAAATTTATTTTATTTTATCATGTTATTTGATTTTTTATCATCGCCGTCAAAATTTGGTGGCCCGGGGGTTGAGAAAAGGGGGTGGACGGCCGCCTTTGAGGCTTGCAGCCTAAAATATTAAACTAAAAATTCGGAAAAAACGAAAAAGTCAGGAAGACGGCCTTTTTCTAAGTAAATTAGTTAAAGAAATTGCGTGGATTAAGAATCTAGGAATCTGAACACCTACCGAGGGGTGCTATTATTTATAAATAAACTAATTCTAACAAAAATAATTTTTTTTATAATTTTTTTTTTCATTTTTAATCTGCAGACTTCCACAAGTTTATTCTTCCAATTTAATCTCTTCTAAAAATGACATCAATCCAGCATTCATAAATGCTTTTGTTTACAAATAGCCTGACGTCAAAGATACTCGAACTTTGTCTTCTAAAAGTGAAAAGTAAAAAACTAAAACGTTTTAAAGTCAAAAATTTTAGGAAAACACTTTGTTTTTTTAGCATACAGTGTATCTGTTTTAACCAGCAACAATATTAAATATTGGCACGAATTAAATGTATCTATTTTTAACGATACTGTTAATTATTAAAAAATAGTTTAATTTCTGTCCTAAACATGTGGTTTCTGTTTTTTATAAGTTTTCTTTTAAATATTTCAAGTGCCATAATAGTATATTAAACAACGCATTTCATATGGGCTTCTGTTATGACACGAGTTCAAGTTTAAAAAACGAATCGCGAAGCGATGAGTTTTTTAAAGAACGAGTGTCACAACAGCCATATGAAATAAGTTGTTTATAATATTTTTTATATTCTGCCATTTTATCATTTTTAAATTAATTTATTATTTTTATGTAAATTACGAAAATTTTGATTTTAAAAAGTATGTCGGTAGCACTGTCTAATTTATAACATTTGACAGTTTTGACAATTAAATTATGAAATGTTAATGTTTTCAAATATTTTAAAATGACTAATACTCCAATAATATATTATATAAGTAAAAGATGATATTTATATTCACAAATACTCTCTTAAAGAAGAATATAAAAGTAATAAATTGCCATTAGCTACAAATGTTATTGTCAATAGGCTTATCATTAGATACTTCACTCATGTCGTCAACCTTTTAAAACAAAAATTTGCGTGCCTAAAAGTTACATTACGATACGCAAATGCGTTTTATAATGAAGATTTTTATAAGTGCAAAATATAAAAAAATATTTTTGACGACGTATCACGTCTTGTACGCTATAAACTTTTTTTAATTTTAATAGCCGTCGGTGCCATTAAAAATTGACGGCACAATAATTTATAATATTGTATTCTTAAGTAGTTTAATAATATTAAAAAAAAATTTGTAATGAAATAATACTAAAACCCTATTCAACGTAAGCGGTTACCACCCCCTTTTTTCAACCCCGGTGCCAGTAAATTTTGACGGCATTAATAAAACACGAAATAACATCAAAAAGTATAATAAATTATGCTATTGCCGTCAATAATGATTTGATACTAAAATGGATACTCAACTTTCAAATTTTTAAAATTTTTGCTGACTTCCGGTACCATTTTTTTTGACGGCAATAAGTTTAAATTTAATTTTTAACTACTACTGTTAATATAAACAGTATGCCGTCAGTAATAATTTTATACAAAATGACGTTTCCAGATGCAATGTTTATTTAATTATGGCGGAAAATCGGGCCACCAGAAATTGACGGCAGTGGTCCAAAAGTCTTAGTTACGTCGTTCCCCATACTTTTTACACGGTCTCTAGAGTAATAAAATGGCACCTAGTTTTTGGGCCGTCTCGTTGGGAACTATAAATGTTCATGACCATATCGCATGTTAGTAGAGTATGGGTCGGTTGAGCCAGACGGTCAAAGGTCGACCTGGCGCCAGCCCCCTCCACTCACATGACCGCGCCGACGATCGCTACCAAAACGATTAGATTATACAGCGCTAGGTGGCGTGCTGGTCGCCATTTTTAATCCTCTGTTTAATGATAAGGTACGTTCTTTTTTACACCATGTATTCATCAATGATGGAAGTGACGTCACTCTTTGATGACTGAATTGTTGTCAATGACAAGTTCGTCCACCATCTCCATACATCGATGGAATGGGTTTGCAATTTTGGTGCACAACACAGTAATAAATGAACGCGTGGTTACCTCAAACTAGATTTCACCAAAGAATATATGAACGTGGTTGGTGGATTGATGGAGCCACCGGTGAATAAAAGAACGTAACTTTTTTATCAACCGCTAGGTACTGGCCGCCATTTTTAATCCATCATTCTTACCTATATTCCAAAGACGTGTAGGAGAGTAGGACTATAGAGATAGGGAAATCAATGTGTTAGAGAGAGAGACAAATGTGTGGCGGAGGATGGGAATCTCCATAAGAAAATCATCAAAAAAGCTAAGGTCTAAAAACATCTCATTTCAAGGTCACGAGTGATTAACGAACACAAGCCAGCCTCCAACGCGACGTGTACAAGTAAGGTCAAAAGGACGGGTGGGCGAGCAAACAGATCACACCTTCTTTAACGCAAGTCAAAAAGGTATTATCAGCGAGAGAGCCGAAGTAGCGAAGCTACTGAATCCGCTCTTTGCGCATAATTTTCAATAGTGGATATATGAAAAAGACGCGTTTAGGAATACTGCACATCACACCTTTTGGGGCACTAGCAAATTAAAAATTATCGAGACCCGATAAGAATAACAAGATATCTCTTAAAATGATTTGCAATTGTTTTTCAAAACACCGATAAGAAAAACCACAACCGGCACGTGAAAAGGTGTATACGGAGTATAACAGAAAAGTCGCAAGAATGCAATGGTAAGTACAGAGGCTGTACAAGTACATTGTCGTATATACAGGGTCAAAGGTCCTAGATAGGGTATGTTAGAAATATCAGTGGTCCGGGTCAAAGATTCTTAGCACTTAGAGAGAAGTTTATATCCCCAGAGAGGTTTATATCCCCGATTAACATTATTTTTTTTTACAATTTTTGAATTCAAACAAAAAAGTTTTTAATATTATCAAAAAGCCGCATCCTATAACATAAACTGTTATCAAAATTCGGCGCGCGATATCAATAAAAATATTAATCATTCTATAACCAGATTTCTTGAAAATAGGTTAGTAAAATGTAATTAACAAAATCATTAAATAAATGTACCAAAGTTTAAATTTGCCAGACAATAAAGTAATCAATTGTTTATTGAAAAACTTAACGGATATAACGTGATCAAAATCATCAAATTATATTTTACGAAAACACAGTAAGTTAGAAAATATTTTTACAATTAATATAAAGGGCAGGACCAAAGGTCCCTAAGGTAAGTTATTTTCTTATATATTTTTTAAATTTTAATTTATGATAAACGTTGCAGGAAATAATTTTCGTTAACAGAAGTGCTTCTTAGGAAGGAAAGATTTTAAACATCTATCGAATAACATCATAAAGCAGCTGAACATAGAATAAAATTTACACTAAAAACAGTTCTAACCTAGCGGTAAGTATAAAAATTTAATACTAATACTAAGTAAATCAGTAAATATACTAGTAGTTATCTATTTTAAGTTAAGAAAAAGTAAGAGTTAGTACAATAAATTTAAGAAAAAGACAGCTAAAAATTTAAAAAACAAAATGCTAAGAAAATAATTTAGCAACAAGAAACTGGTTTATTAATAGAGTTTAGGGTAATTATTTATGCTAAAAATATAGCTAAAAATTTTTTAGTTAAAACTACTACCACTATATCATTAAAATGCGGTGAAACCCGATATTTTAAAGAGGAATTCTCTATCAATTTAATCACTACATTACGTTTAAAAAAGGATTACTGGTAGGTTAAATTTTATTTATTATTATTACGAAAGAACTATATAAAGTAGAGTTAAGTAGGAGGGATTTTGCTTGCGTAAAGCTGTCGGTTCGTTTCCACACGACCTTGAGGTAGAACCACCGTGCGTTAGTTTTGCTTTTTAAGTGGTAAACTTCACCAAGAGTCCTATTCAACCCACTTTGGTCATATAGCACATCTTTTTTAATCATTTTTGGTGCATCAGGCATCTTTTTGGCAACACGACTAGCAACCCTCAAATTAATGATAATGAGTCTTTAATTCGCTGATATGAATCAAGGCTCTTATATTTCCATAAGCTACCTCGAAACATTTAAAAACTAAAAATTATCAAGGCACAGGCATCTTTTTTGGCAACACGACTAGCAATCCTCAAATTAATGAGAATGAGTCTTTAATTCGCCGATATGAATCAAGGCTCTTATGTTTCCATAAGCTACCTCGAAACACTTAAAAACTAAAAATTATCAAGGCACAGGCATCTTTTTTGGCAGCACGACTAGCAATCCTCAAATTAATGAGAATGAGCCTTTAATTCGCCGATATGAATCAAGGTTTCCATAAGCTACCTCGAAATCTTTAAAATTAAAATCATTATCCTAATTTTGATTTCTTATAACCGTAAGGAACAGAGGAACCGTCATCAAAAAACTTTCTTTTTGTTGAGTTTGGTTTATAAATTTTTTCAAAATTTCTTGTAACGACCTCATGTTCCTTTGTTCGCGCAATTTGATTACATGTAATACTAATAGGTTTGGTTTTTTCCAAAATCATTTCCTTAATTTTTTCAAAATTTATCAGTTTTGAAGTTTTATAATTTAACGAAATACCTTTAACTTTACAAACAACTTTTTCCGTATTGTCTTTGGTAAACCATAACTTGAGCGCATAATTTTTGGGTCCGCCAGAAACGAACTCTGTAATGTAACCCCCGCCAAGTTCATCGGTTAAATCTCCGATACAATCACCTGTAGGAAGGTCAGGGAAACCGGGTCGAGAAATATAAATAACTGAATCGGTGTCATAATACAACACCCTATTTTCCATTTGCTCGAGGTAGGAATACAGTTTTAACCTGGCCAGAGCTGTAACGTAGGATGCTAATACCACATTAACCGTAGGAGAGATATTGTATGCTTCCTCCTTGTGTTCCCACGTCACAATTAATGTTTCATCGTTTACGGGAACTATGGTGTTTACGTTTATTGATGGATTTACCATCATCGCAAAGAATTCTTCTGTGTTTCGTACAATAGAAGTCTTTGATAAGTTTTCACGCTGTGCAAACTTGCCCCAGAACGAGTTTAGCATCAATTTAGCGAGACAACGAAGACCGGGATTTTCCATAATTTCACCAAACTCCAACAAAACATCTTCTCTTTGAAGAAACTCCTCAATATATAGATTTTTCGCCTCTTCGGTAACACAATTTTTAGGCCAACCCGATGCCTGCTGCTTAATTTTAATGAATTTATTCATCATTCCGGAAAACAATCCTTCCTGCTCTTTAGTAAGCTGAACGGTATCATACTCCCACAGCTCAAAAATTTCCACAATTTTGTATCCTTTTTCTAAAGCTTTGACAACCTCCTCCACCACCCATGTTCCAGTTAAAGCCCTTTCTTCCTCAGAATGGTGACATTCTTCTTTAATACAGCCTTCACCACACTTTCGACATAGAAGAAACATGCACTTATTGTTCATTTTTACGGGTAAAACCGGATGGAAGGGTATTGGATTAGGAAGTATTTTGCATTTAATGACACCTGACATTTCTTTAAAATCTATTGAATTACACTTTTCACCCACGTAAATTTTCTTTGGATGTCCTAAGGGAAACTTTCCATATTTACAGACCCAAGGGTAAAGGGAGCATACATCAACGTATTTTATCTCTTCGTTTTCCTTTACTTTATAACATTCTATGGTGTTACCCGTTCTACCACCATATAATGAGTCTCTAGGATTAAGAGGAAGATTTTGTAAACAAGGATGATTCTCTGTATATTCTTTAACATCTTTGTTCATCATTTTTCTAAACTCGCACTCCCGCATCTGAACAACCTGGTAACCCTTGTTTTCTAAATGTTTAATTTTACTTAGGGTACGATCGTAACGATTTTCCATACAGTCTATAGGATCATCCTTAAGAGGTTCATTCCTCTGGTCTTTATAACAAGAAGGACAGCCGTGATAATAGCATCCCTGAAACTCGAAAACCGTTTTTTCGTAATATCCATCCACTTTTACGCCCTCGACGATAGCTTCTCGACCTTTGCCTGCATGATGTATTTCGACACCTCTACACTTTTCCTCCCAGAGTAACCACTGAAGAGCTATTTTTGACTGATTATCCTTAAATCTGTATCCTCCTTTTGGTATAATACCAACCGTTTCTGGTTTTAAAAAGTTACGACGGAATACTTTGTTGCAGGCTGAGGCTATAGTGCTGGCTTCCGTAAAGGGGCAAACATTTGAAGTTTCCATCAGCTGTTGACGAAATTTCAGGCATGCTTGTGTTAGAATCTCGACATCTGAGATACAGTACTCCACAATTTCTTTTTGAAAATCAAACACATAACCTTCACACACCCTTTCTTTATGCCATTGTATTAGTTTTTCACGGACATCCTCCTTTAAATTATCAGGATCATAATATTCAGCTGAAGGCATAGGCCCCACATAATCTTGATTTTCTTTACGGTTGAACAAATGCGGAAAGTAACCCTTCTTTAATTCGGGGAAACCAAACGCCTTGGGTAGAGCTGACAAAGGCATGGGAAAGTAGTTGAGCGAGTCCAAAAACTTCACATTTCCAATATCCATATATACAAGTTTTGTACCACGCATAATAAGTTCAGGTGTCAGGTCTGTGTTAGTTAGGATATAGTTTAAGATAAACTGATGATCAAATCCTCCACCATTATGCGCAAGAACGATTACCTTTTTAAACAGCTTTCGTTGATTAAATATAAACTCTATTAGTCTTTCGATAACATTACATCTAAGTATTTGTAACCTTACACCACATTTAGAACAAATATTGGTATTGGAGTCAATACATGTGTCACAACACTGTCGAAAAACGCAAAGATTAGGCTCATGTAGAAGAGAACCGTCAGCATTAACCTTCTCCTGCCTGGTTTCCAGGTCGTAAAATATAAACAGAAGATCTTTATTGGAAGGAGATGAAGTATCGAGTTGCATGTAGCAAAGATGATCAGCCGACTGTTTGGATTTGCATATTTTACAGTAAATTTCTCCACAGATATGTTTGTCGGTATATATTTTAAAACAATCACTACATCTTTTTATCTTGTTACATACTGACTGTAAATGGGCTTTAAAACACTCGTCTCCGTAAAAATCTCTGCCACATACTTCACAACGTTGTTTTACCATATCTTTAGAGCATGGTGGAGATCTTCTGCATGCGTAACATATACCCTCACAACGATGTTCATTTTTGTTTTTGTATGGGGTATGGCACGATTCACAATAATAAACACAGCGAAAAGCAGCAGTAAGTGATGTGATCACATTATAATGACCTTTATTATAGATTAAATTCAATGAAAGGCCGTCGTTCTCGCCGTTGTAAATCACACTGCGACCTTTTGACCCGTATTCATATACCACAATCTTGTAATTTTTCAAATGTCGTTGGAACTGTTGAAGCTCAGGTATTCCACACCCCTCGGAAGGAACGGAGACACCGGAGTCTTCTATCAGCTGCGTTGCTTTAAACGTCTGAAGTTTTCCAGTGTCTTTTCGCACTTTAGCATATAAAGGGTCCTTATTGACGTAGGCCACGGCGACAACGAGAGCACGAGGTAAACACAGATTGTCTTTGTTATTAATTACGACAATACCCCGTCGTTTGGCACATTCTTCGTCGAAGTTGTTATAGTTACACCCCCTCTGTGTACCACTTCCTCTAGGCATTTCTATCCTCGTAATACCTAGACAGAAAGTCTCGGTGTTAAGGCCCGTAGAGTTGGATTGATAAATGGAAGAAATTTTCTCCCAAATATCATTCACACTCACTTCAGATGCAGGTTTAAATGGTATCCACCCCTCACCTCTGGCAAAATCTTTGGAGCAGAAGGTAAAACCGACCTGATCACTAGGTTTAACACCCTCTGTACCCCTCAGTATAATTGTTTTGATGGCATCTTTAATCCACCCAACAGGTTCTTTATTATTGGGTACGGGTTTAATTTTAAATTCCAGAGTTCGTCCCTGGACGCCAAATTTACGCACTTTCTTTATTGAATCTTTAATGATAAGGTATTTCTCCATTTTTGTAAAAATAAAAAAAATATTCAAAAAATCAAATCAGTAATAAAAAAAAAATCAAGAATCAATACTTGCTTACGCTTGAACACCTCTGAACGGTACAAAGACTTCTTCAGAAATGAAAATTTAAGAAACCGTTATCAATGAAGCTAAACGCTAGTCGGACGGAAGACTGAACGGTTGTTATGATATACGTAGAGACTGAAAATATCAAAATTCAAAATCACAACAATCTTGGACATGTTTAGTAAAGGAAATATATTTTTCTTTCGTATAGGGGAGCAAATCTATTCTACCTGTGCAGCAGTATCAGTGATAATAAAATTTGAGTCATAATTTCATAAATTATGAAAAATTGTATCAATTGAATGAGAATCCTTATTATATTTTCCATATGCAGCACCACGATAATTATTTTATGGGTACGTGACGTCGTATCTGCAATCTTCCAACCGATAAAAAAAATTTTTGGGATTGTTTCAAAAGGTTGAGCTCACGAAAGTCCGACTAATTTATATATCGAATTAAACATGTAAACCAAAACATTTTGTAAGATTTTTTATATCCAACAACATCGTTGCAGGGGTTGTACTTTTAAAGTTTTTTTTTTAGCCCAAATCAACCTCACAAACCCTTATTATTACTTTAAAATATATATTTTGAGGTTGTTTTAATGGTTAAGTACACGAAAGACCTACTAATTACGTATCGAATTAAACAGTAAAGTCATAAAATTTGTAATATGTATTAAATCCATCTGCATCGTTGCGGGGTCTGAATTTTTTCAAAACTTTTTTACTTAAATTAATGCATTACACCCTTATTATTAAATAAAAGTTAATATTTTTGGTTGTTTCAAAGATTAAATACGCAAATGCCCTACTATATGCATACCGTTTTCAACATATAAACAATCTTCAAAGATTTTTTTATATCCATCAACATCGTTGCAGGTGTTGAACTTTTAAAGTTTTTTTTAGCCCAAATCAACCTCACAAACCCTCATTATTACTTTAAAATATATGTTTTTGAGGTTGTTTTAATGGTTAAGTACACGAAAGACCTACTAAATACAAATCGAATTAAACGTTTAAACCAAAACATTTTGTAAGATTTTTTATATCCACCAACATCGTTGCAGGGGTTGAACTTTTTAAATTTTTTTTTGCTTAAATCAACGTCACAAACCCTTATTATTACTTTAAAATATATATTTCTAGGGTTGTTTTAATAGTTAACTACACGAAAGACCTACTAATTACGTGTCGAATTAATCATTAGTCACAAAATTTGTAAGATTCTTGTTATATCCATGCACATCATGGGGTCGTGCGTTTAGCTTCATTGATAACGGTTTCTTAAATTTTCATTTCTGAAGAAGTCTTTGTACCGTTCAGAGGTGTTCAAGCGTAAGCAAGTATTGATTCTTGATTTTTTTTTTATTACTGATTTGATTTTTTGAATATTTTTTTTATTTTTACAAAAATGGAGAAATACCTTATCATTAAAGATTCAATAAAGAAAGTGCGTAAATTTGGCGTCCAGGGACGAACTCTGGAATTTAAAATTAAACCCGTACCCAATAATAAAGAACCTGTTGGGTGGATTAAAGATGCCATCAAAACAATTATACTGAGGGGTACAGAGGGTGTTAAACCTAGTGATCAGGTCGGTTTTACCTTCTGCTCCAAAGATTTTGCCAGAGGTGAGGGGTGGATACCATTTAAACCTGCATCTGAAGTGAGTGTGAATGATATTTGGGAGAAAATTTCTTCCATTTATCAATCCAACTCTACGGGCCTTAACACCGAGACTTTCTGTCTAGGTATTACGAGGATAGAAATGCCTAGAGGAAGTGGTACACAGAGGGGGTGTAACTATAACAACTTCGACGAAGAATGTGCCAAACGACGGGGTATTGTCGTAATTAATAACAAAGACAATCTGTGTTTACCTCGTGCTCTCGTTGTCGCCGTGGCCTACGTCAATAAGGACCCTTTATATGCTAAAGTGCGAAAAGACACTGGAAAACTTCAGACGTTTAAAGCAACGCAGCTGATAGAAGACTCCGGTGTCTCCGTTCCTTCCGAGGGGTGTGGAATACCTGAGCTTCAACAGTTCCAACGACATTTGAAAAATTACAAGATTGTGGTATATGAATACGGGTCAAAAGGTCGCAGTGTGATTTACAACGGCGAGAACGACGGCCTTTCATTGAATTTAATCTATAATAAAGGTCATTATAATGTGATCACATCACTTACTGCTGCTTTTCGCTGTGTTTATTATTGTGAATCGTGCCATACCCCATACAAAAACAAAAATGAACATCGTTGTGAGGGTATATGTTACGCATGCAGAAGATCTCCACCATGCTCTAAAGATATGGTAAAACAACGTTGTGAAGTATGTGGCAGAGATTTTTACGGAGACGAGTGTTTTAAAGCCCATTTACAGTCAGTATGTAACAAGATAAAAAGATGTAGTGATTGTTTTAAAATATATACCGACAAACATATCTGTGGAGAAATTTACTGTAAAATATGCAAATCCAAACAGTCGGCTGATCATCTTTGCTACATGCAACTCGATACTTCATCTCCTTCCAATAAAGATCTTCTGTTTATATTTTACGACCTGGAAACCAGGCAGGAGAAGGTTAATGCTGACGGTTCTCTTCTACATGAGCCTAATCTTTGCGTTTTTCGACAGTGTTGTGACACATGTATTGACTCCAATACCAATATTTGTTCTAAATGTGGTGTAAGGTTACAAATACTTAGATGTAATGTTATCGAAAGACTAATAGAGTTTATATTTAATCAACGAAAGCTGTTTAAAAAGGTAATCGTTCTTGCGCATAATGGTGGAGGATTTGATCATCAGTTTATCTTAAACTATATCCTAACTAACACAGACCTGACACCTGAACTTATTATGCGTGGTACAAAACTTGTATATATGGATATTGGAAATGTGAAGTTTTTGGACTCGCTCAACTACTTTCCCATGCCTTTGTCAGCTCTACCCAAGGCGTTTGGTTTCAGCGAATTAAAGAAGGGTTACTTTCCGCATTTGTTCAACCGTAAAGAAAATCAAGATTATGTGGGGCCTATGCCTTCAGCTGAATATTATGATCCTGATAATTTAAAGGAGGATGTCCGTGAAAAACTAATACAATGGCATAAAGAAAGGGTGTGTGAAGGTTATGTGTTTGATTTTCAAAAAGAAATTGTGGAGTACTGTATCTCAGATGTCGAGATTCTAACACAAGCATGCCTGAAATTTCGTCAACAGCTGATGGAAACTTCAAATGTTTGCCCCTTTACGGAAGCCAGCACTATAGCCTCAGCCTGCAACAAAGTATTCCGTCGTAACTTTTTAAAACCAGAAACGGTTGGTATTATACCAAAAGGAGGATACAGATTTAAGGATAATCAGTCAAAAATAGCTCTTCAGTGGTTACTCTGGGAGGAAAAGTGTAGAGGTGTCGAAATACATCATGCAGGCAAAGGTCGAGAAGCTATCGTCGAGGGCGTAAAAGTGGATGGATATTACGAAAAAACGGTTTTCGAGTTTCAGGGATGCTATTATCACGGCTGTCCTTCTTGTTATAAAGACCAGAGGAATGAACCTCTTAAGGATGATCCTATAGACTGTATGGAAAATCGTTACGATCGTACCCTAAGTAAAATTAAACATTTAGAAAACAAGGGTTACCAGGTTGTTCAGATGCGGGAGTGCGAGTTTAGAAAAATGATGAACAAAGATGTTAAAGAATATACAGAGAATCATCCTTGTTTACAAAATCTTCCTCTTAATCCTAGAGACTCATTATATGGTGGTAGAACGGGTAACACCATAGAATGTTATAAAGTAAAGGAAAACGAAGAGATAAAATACGTTGATGTATGCTCCCTTTACCCTTGGGTCTGTAAATATGGAAAGTTTCCCTTAGGACATCCAAAGAAAATTTACGTGGGTGAAAAGTGTAATTCAATAGATTTTAAAGAAATGTCAGGTGTCATTAAATGCAAAATACTTCCTAATCCAATACCCTTCCATCCGGTTTTACCCGTAAAAATGAACAATAAGTGCATGTTTCTTCTATGTCGAAAGTGTGGTGAAGGCTGTATTAAAGAAGAATGTCACCATTCTGAGGAAGAAAGGGCTTTAACTGGAACATGGGTGGTGGAGGAGGTTGTCAAAGCTTTAGAAAAAGGATACAAAATTGTGGAAATTTTTGAGCTGTGGGAGTATGATACCGTTCAGCTTACTAAAGAGCAGGAAGGATTGTTTTCCGGAATGATGAATAAATTCATTAAAATTAAGCAGCAGGCATCGGGTTGGCCTAAAAATTGTGTTACCGAAGAGGCGAAAAATCTATATATTGAGGAGTTTCTTCAAAGAGAAGATGTTTTGTTGGAGTTTGGTGAAATTATGGAAAATCCCGGTCTTCGTTGTCTCGCTAAATTGATGCTAAACTCGTTCTGGGGCAAGTTTGCACAGCGTGAAAACTTATCAAAGACTTCTATTGTACGAAACACAGAAGAATTCTTTGCGATGATGGTAAATCCATCAATAAACGTAAACACCATAGTTCCCGTAAACGATGAAACATTAATTGTGACGTGGGAACACAAGGAGGAAGCATACAATATCTCTCCTACGGTTAATGTGGTATTAGCATCCTACGTTACAGCTCTGGCCAGGTTAAAACTGTATTCCTACCTCGAGCAAATGGAAAATAGGGTGTTGTATTATGACACCGATTCAGTTATTTATATTTCTCGACCCGGTTTCCCTGACCTTCCTACAGGTGATTGTATCGGAGATTTAACCGATGAACTTGGCGGGGGTTACATTACAGAGTTCGTTTCTGGCGGACCCAAAAATTATGCGCTCAAGTTATGGTTTACCAAAGACAATACGGAAAAAGTTGTTTGTAAAGTTAAAGGTATTTCGTTAAATTATAAAACTTCAAAACTGATAAATTTTGAAAAAATTAAGGAAATGATTTTGGAAAAAACCAAACCTATTAGTATTACATGTAATCAAATTGCGCGAACAAAGGAACATGAGGTCGTTACAAGAAATTTTGAAAAAATTTATAAACCAAACTCAACAAAAAGAAAGTTTTTTGATGACGGTTCCTCTGTTCCTTACGGTTATAAGAAATCAAAATTAGGATAATGATTTTAATTTTAAAGATTTCGAGGTAGCTTATGGAAACCTTGATTCATATCGGCGAATTAAAGGCTCATTCTCATTAATTTGAGGATTGCTAGTCGTGCTGCCAAAAAAGATGCCTGTGCCTTGATAATTTTTAGTTTTTAAGTGTTTCGAGGTAGCTTATGGAAACATAAGAGCCTTGATTCATATCGGCGAATTAAAGACTCATTCTCATTAATTTGAGGATTGCTAGTCGTGTTGCCAAAAAAGATGCCTGTGCCTTGATAATTTTTAGTTTTTAAATGTTTCGAGGTAGCTTATGGAAATATAAGAGCCTTGATTCATATCAGCGAATTAAAGACTCATTATCATTAATTTGAGGGTTGCTAGTCGTGTTGCCAAAAAGATGCCTGATGCACCAAAAATGATTAAAAAAGATGTGCTATATGACCAAAGTGGGTTGAATAGGACTCTTGGTGAAGTTTACCACTTAAAAAGCAAAACTAACGCACGGTGGTTCTACCTCAAGGTCGTGTGGAAACGAACCGACAGCTTTACGCAAGCAAAATCCCTCCTACTTAACTCTACTTTATATAGTTCTTTCGTAATAATAATAAATAAAATTTAACCTACCAGTAATCCTTTTTAAACGTAATGTAGTGATTAAATTGATAGAGAATTCCTCTTTAAAATATCGGGTTTCACCGCATTTTAATGATATAGTGGTAGTAGTTTTAACTAAAAAATTTTTAGCTATATTTTTAGCATAAATAATTACCCTAAACTCTATTAATAAACCAGTTTCTTGTTGCTAAATTATTTTCTTAGCATTTTGTTTTTTAAATTTTTAGCTGTCTTTTTCTTAAATTTATTGTACTAACTCTTACTTTTTCTTAACTTAAAATAGATAACTACTAGTATATTTACTGATTTACTTAGTATTAGTATTAAATTTTTATACTTACCGCTAGGTTAGAACTGTTTTTAGTGTAAATTTTATTCTATGTTCAGCTGCTTTATGATGTTATTCGATAGATGTTTAAAATCTTTCCTTCCTAAGAAGCACTTCTGTTAACGAAAATTATTTCCTGCAACGTTTATCATAAATTAAAATTTAAAAAATATATAAGAAAATAACTTACCTTAGGGACCTTTGGTCCTGCCCTTTATATTAATTGTAAAAATATTTTCTAACTTACTGTGTTTTCGTAAAATATAATTTGATGATTTTGATCACGTTATATCCGTTAAGTTTTTCAATAAACAATTGATTACTTTATTGTCTGGCAAATTTAAACTTTGGTACATTTATTTAATGATTTTGTTAATTACATTTTACTAACCTATTTTCAAGAAATCTGGTTATAGAATGATTAATATTTTTATTGATATCGCGCGCCGAATTTTGATAACAGTTTATGTTATAGGATGCGGTTTTTTGATAATATTAAAAACTTTTTTGTTTGAATTCAAAAATTGTAAAAAAAAATAATGTTAATCGGGGATATAAACCTCTCTGGGGATATAAACTTCTCTCTAAGTGCTAAGAATCTTTGACCCGGACCACTGATATTTCTAACATACCCTATCTAGGACCTTTGACCCTGTATATACGACAATGTACTTGTACAGCCTCTGTACTTACCATTGCATTCTTGCGACTTTTCTGTTATACTCCGTATACACCTTTTCACGTGCCGGTTGTGGTTTTTCTTATCGGTGTTTTGAAAAACAATTGCAAATCATTTTAAGAGATATCTTGTTATTCTTATCGGGTCTCGATAATTTTTAATTTGCTAGTGCCCCAAAAGGTGTGATGTGCAGTATTCCTAAACGCGTCTTTTTCATATATCCACTATTGAAAATTATGCGCAAAGAGCGGATTCAGTAGCTTCGCTACTTCGGCTCTCTCGCTGATAATACCTTTTTGACTTGCGTTAAAGAAGGTGTGATCTGTTTGCTCGCCCACCCGTCCTTTTGACCTTACTTGTACACGTCGCGTTGGAGGCTGGCTTGTGTTCGTTAATCACTCGTGACCTTGAAATGAGATGTTTTTAGACCTTAGCTTTTTTGATGATTTTCTTATGGAGATTCCCATCCTCCGCCACACATTTGTCTCTCTCTAACACATTGATTTCCCTATCTCTATAGTCCTACTCTCCTACACGTCTTTGGAATATAGGTAAGAATGATGGATTAAAAATGGCGGCCAGTACCTAGCGGTTGATAAAAAAGTTACGTTCTTTTATTCACCGGTGGCTCCATCAATCCACCAACCACGTTCATATATTCTTTGGTGAAATCTAGTTTGAGGTAACCACGCGTTCATTTATTACTGTGTTGTGCACCAAAATTGCAAACCCATTCCATCGATGTATGGAGATGGTGGACGAACTTGTCATTGACAACAATTCAGTCATCAAAGAGTGACGTCACTTCCATCATTGATGAATACATGGTGTAAAAAAGAACGTACCTTATCATTAAACAGAGGATTAAAAATGGCGACCAGCACGCCACCTAGCGCTGTATAATCTAATCGTTTTGGTAGCGATCGTCGGCGCGGTCATGTGAGTGGAGGGGGCTGGCGCCAGGTCGACCTTTGACCGTCTGGCTCAACCGACCCATACTCTACTCATGTTTAATTCCTTCCACAAATATGGTCTGAAGAACATCGCAAGCATCTCCTTTAAGAGCGATTATAGGATTTATAGCCTTTTCTTTTTCTGACCATCCTATCACTCTTTCACTGTTTCAAACTGTTTCCCATGACCTTTTTCTATCGAAGGTTGGAGCTTAACCGAACTTTCACTATTATTTCCTCCATACATGTATAGTACTATACACTTCCAAATTTTTTTTTAAACTCCCAGCTATCTCGGAGAATACATGAATATAATTTTAAATGATTTTAATTACCCTTTACATATACATTATAAATAAATATTATGTTAGTTATATACAATAAGAGTTATAGAACTATGACAGAGGTTTGTCGAACCCGTAATGCTCGCATGTGACAAAAATATTAAAATTTTGTAGATTAATCATTTAAATGGTTATCTTGATAAAAGCTTAGATGAGGATATTGAATTTGACAATACATAATTGTATAAATTCTACAATATGAGCAATGTTTTATAAAACGCCTGCTAGCGCAGTGATATACGTGCGTGTCTCTCAAGCGGGTTCAATTCTCAACTACAATGATTTTTTAAAATATGTTTATAATAGTCATGAAGATTAGCTGGTGCTACAAAAACTGCCGCGGGCTGCTAATGCCCACTTTTCGCCTTGTGATACAATATACTATTTTATGTGTTTATTAGTTATTTCATTGATAACGTGCCATGACGTCCCTTTTGGCTCACTTTTCTCCCTGGGAACAGGTTTATAAATAAGATGTTTCATAAACACTACTTCCTTTCTTTGAGTATTATACTCTACTATAAATACTGTATTTGTAAGCAAAATTTGTATATTTTTCTTTTCGTTTGTAGATATTTCTGTTATCCCGAAAAAACGTACATAATTATTGGCGGTTTGGGTGGTTTTGGATTAGAATTAGCAGATTGGTTGGTATTGAAAGGAGCCACAAACTTAGTACTTACATCAAGAAGAGGAATATCGACGGGATATCAACAGATGAGAATTAAGTGAGCCAATTTATGTTAATTATATTCTGCGTTTACAAAAGTGCATGAACTGCAAAATGAATGAATGAATGAATAAACACTGTTAAAATAATAATCAGTTAAATAGGAATAGTGTGTATTTATTAGATAAACATATGTAAAGGCGCTTTCTTAGATTGTAAAATTTTTCCAATTTGGACGGATCTTGGATCGGTAAAGGTATTTTAACTAATAGTTTCCAACTTTCTTGAGCTCCAGCTTAGGTAGCCATTAATCAGTGGAGAGGGAAATAGGCCAATGCGCGTCCAGCCCAAAAATAAAACGAAGAAGAAGTTTTACCAACCATTTCAGTACAAGACAAAGGAAAATTCTGTTACGGGTCAAATTAAAATGGTAGAAAGAGCAAAGGCACAATCCAATTCAGTACAAAATACAATATAAGTCAAAATTCATTATATGAGTATTCATTAGAAGAAGGGTGTATACTATACGGTAATAAAATTGTTATACCCAAATGTTTACGTAAATGTATACTTGATAAATTACATGACGCACATATTGGTATTGGTAAAATTAAAGCCATTGCTAGGAGTTATACTGCATAAGTTGTTGTTTGGTTTATATTCCAGGAAAAGTTCCTATACACCACTGGGAATATCCCTAGGGCATAATTTCTTAATTATTGTAGATGAATATACTAAATGGCTAGAAGCTATTCCTACTATTCCTACGCGAAACATCAACTGTTGACATAGAACTAGAGAAAAAAAGACACGATTTTTGGAGGGTAGATACCTTTCATGGTGTAGATGTGCACTAAGAATGGATTTTTGGAAATTCCATCCCGAAGAGGGTAAAATAGGGGAAAACAGTTTGTACGAAACCACTTCAGAATTCAGATACGCCATCATCGTTAACTGAATTGCGGACGAAATCGGCTACAAAAGCTAGTACCTATTGTCTAAAAACACATTTCACTAACCATTAAAAAGTACTACAATAACTATTCAGTTTGAAATGGAAATGTGATACATCAAAATGGGTCGTTTAAGAAACTGCCGAACATGCTACTACTAATGATAAAAGTAAAAGCGGCTACACACACGCCTGCCGCAGGGGCGATCTAGGGTGTAAGATGGGAGTGACCCTAAATCGCCTCCTTGATTGTAACGTGCGTAGGTAAGCAGGGGCGATTTCCTAGATCGCCTCCTTTGCAGGGTGGCAGGGTGGGCCGGACCTTCCTTGCTTCCTAGATCGGGTCCAGCCGCCCTGCAACAACTCGCGTGTGTAGCGTGATCTCTTAATCTTTCATTAGAAACGTTAAATTTACTGCTTACGTTGCGTACTATATTTCTTATATTTTATTTATTAGAATTTGGAAATCTTACGGTGTAAAAATCCACATATCAACAGATGACATTTGTACAGAAGACGGATGTCGAAATCTTTTACTAGAAGCCAATAAACTAGGAGAAGTTCATGCAATTTTCAACTTGGCAGTCGTTCTGGCTGATGCAATTTTTGAAAATCAAACAAAAGAATCATTCGAAACATCATTGGGACCAAAAGCAGTAGCAACTAGACACTTGGACAAATTATCAAGGCAACTATGCCCAAATCTCAAGTAAGTATTGTGTTTATTTTTTTAATAATTAAAAGACTTTTCTAAAATAAAATTATATTAATAATTTTAGCGAGTTTGTGATATTTTCATCAGTATCATGTGGTAGAGGAAATGCTGGACAAACCAACTACGGAATGGCAAACTCCATTATGGAGAGGATATGCGAGCAAAGACATAAAAACGGATACCCAGCGTTGGCTATTCAATGGGGTGCGATAGCAGATGTAAGAATATATAAATTGTTTTTTCTGCTATATTTTGAACAAGCAAAGATATTTTCTATGCCATTACACGTGTTTCATCAGTTGGAAATCATTTTTTTTTGTTATTGTTATTTTTTAGAGACAATTTGTCTTGTTTTTTGTGCCAATAAAATCTGCGAAAAAATTCATTTGGAATCAAAATCACTGAATCTGAAGTAGAAGAAGATGCATTGTTGCAAAGAAATAAAAACAGCAAATATTTGCTCACCGGCAAATATTTGGTCTATTTTTGTTATAGCAAATATGGCAGCAAATAATTTTAACAAATATTTCACTATTACACGAAGAAGCATTTTTTCAATTTTCAGAAAATATTATTTGCTTCGTATAATGTCTGCGTAATGTATAAAATTTAAATTTTTTTGCCTCTAGGTCGGTTTGGTAGCGGAATTGCAATTGAAAGAACATGCCATATTAGAAATTGGAGGTACCTTGCAACAAAAAATATCTTCTTGTTTGAATGTACTTAATAACTTAATGAGGCAAAAAGACACTGCAGTAGTATCCAGTATAGTCGTTGCTGAAAAACGTGGAGGCTTGGACTGTGATAATGTAATAGACGTGGTCATTAATATTTTAGGTGAGTTTAAGGACAGTAGCACTTTTTATATTATTAGTATTTCTCTGGTTTAAAAGAATTAAAATATTATTTGTTCTATCTCAAGGTTCTTTATACAATAACAAGACTTGTTCTCCCACAAACTTGTTTTTTTATATCTATAGTTTAGAGTCTACTCCTTTTTTAATACTCATGCCATTTTAGGAATTTAATTTTTTTGTTCGTGACAATTTGATTCAAATTCTATGTCAAAAATAACATATTTCCAGGTTTGCCTGATGCTAAACATGTGAGTCACTATACCACTCTACCCGAATTAGGAATGGATTCTATGACAGGAGTAGAAATTAGGCAAACATTAGAGACGGAATACAATATTTTAATTACGCCAAAAGATATGAAAACATTGACTTTAGCTAAGTATGTTAAAAATAATTAAAATATTTTAGGTATTCTATAATATTCTTAATACGAAATGGGTTTTGATTATGAACGTTGTGCAATCGATAATACTTTTAAATTTAAAACTTTTTTTCAAAAGCATTGAGTGCAGTTTTCTCCTATTACTATTAGCCAACAATAAAATAATTGTTCTCAAATAGTAATATCTAACAAAGACTATCGACTGTGGTCCTTTTATATTTAAATCAACAGACATCCATCCGTATTAGTAACAAAAACATAGTAACCTTAAGCAGATCGTTATCTTAACATTAAAAAAAATGAGTGGTGCGTTAATTTTGTCCAGGAGTTTATTTTTTAAATTAGCTACAGTATCTTGTTTATTCACCATAATCTCAAAAAAATAAATTATAAATACTACGTTTCTCACTGTAATTTTTCATGTATACCCACTTAGTCTATACCTACTTATAAGACTTATCCGTGACAGGGAATTTAGCTGTTAGAATTTGGCTGTTAATAATGTTTTTAGTTCCTATTTATGTTTTTTAATTTTTGGAAATAAAATATTTTGTCCAAAAAAAAATTATTTCTGATTAATTAACGACTTAAAAAATAAGCTCGACAATAGGTGAGTAGGTACCAATTAAAAAACTTAAAATATTTTAAACGAAGAAAAATATCAAAATCAATGTCACAAAATTTTATTTTTATTAAAAAACAGCAACTAGTTTCGGCCTATCTATTTTTTCCATTTTCTTTATTTTTGCATATATTTGAATTTAAATTATATTAAAAATTTAAAACTTAAACATTTTCAAAAAGTTCCGAAAATTCCCGCCAACTGGCCGGATTTAGTGGTACCGCCGGAATTCCGGTGCATCCCTACTTTTAAGCTCTTATATTATTATAGTTATATTAACAAAGATCGTTCTATAATTTTTGTCATTCAGATGAAAATAATGTTTGATCAAATGAAACAAGTTTCAGAATATAAAATCGCTTACAGAGGTTACAGCTACCTGCACATTGCAATGATATTAACTGCAAAATAAAATTTATGAAAAATTTAAGGTTAACTTTAGATAAGTATGAAAGATGTACAGATGGATGTAAATAGTTTTGAAAATTATAAATGAATGGTTGTGAAAAGTTTTTTTAAATGGTTTTGGTTATGATGATGTTATGATATTTAAGTGGATTTATTGCACTAATCCTTACTTTTTGGAAGTCCTTTTTATTAAGAATAATAAAAAACTCTTCGTTTGAACGTAACTTCCAAGTTTATTTAAAAAAATTATGTTTTAAATTACAATGACGGCCATTTCGCTATAAGTTTAGCATAGTCAGATTGACATATTTAAGTTACGTTTTGTTTGTTTGTAGCTAGGTACCTGATGTTGTTTAGGTAGTATTAAGGCTAGACCAAGTATGGAAGTAATAAGACATAGGTAACAATATTAAAGCCTAGATGTAATTTAAAACCTATTTTTTTCAAATAAACTTTGAAGTTACGTTCAAACGAAGAGTTTTTTATTATTCCTAATATTTAAGTGGTTTTATTTTGCTGTTTTAGTTATATTACGAGTATGCTTTGTGTTGTTAAACTAAATTTTGTCAATGCAAAATGAATGATTTTACTCGTTGCGACTATTACAATTTTTTCCGAGAGATTTTTCTCGAGAGATAAATCATAGACGACTGGACTATAAAAAAATATTTCAAGTTCTATAAATATTATTATATTATTACCAAAAAAATCGCTCACCAGCTAAGCGTATCAATCTGTTTCCAATTCGGTTTGATTTCTAACCTATTTTAGTTTCATTTTATCTACAAATTAAACAGCATGTTTTAATTTTATTTAGGAGTTTACTACTATTAATGGGATGTTCAGCGCATACTTTTTTTGCTTTTTAACAAACACTCTATGAAAAGATCACCTTCAAAAATAAGAGGTATGATATTTGAATCGCTTTTCCGTGGAGAGCTTCTCGCTTGTCGCGCCACAATGTCTGAAACGATTGATCTGCGTTATTTAATTGTTTCTACACAGGTCACAAATAGGGCGATTAGATTTAGAGATCAATAAGTAGCTGTTAGTAAGTCTGCTATGCCCTATGCGTAAACGATTTAGTTTCACAAACAGCTGGCGATTTAAGTCTATCTCACACCAAGGTTCAATTGAGGGCTTTATTGTGCGTAGAGTTGATTGCGAAAGATTCCACTCGTTTTCCCATTTGCTTATCACTTTTCCTTTGAGGAATGCTTTGTAATCGGAAACAGGCACTAAGTTCACTAACGCTGAGGACGCACTGCGTATTGCTTCTCTGGCATGAAAATCTGCTTTTTCGTTTCCTTGAAGTCCAATGTGTGATGGAACCCATATAAAGCCTACTTGCTGCATCGTGTTCTTTAGTAAATGCAATTGTTCTTTTATTAAAATGCTTATAGGATTACTAGTATATAACTGTTCTATCGTATGTAATGCACTGAGAGAATCGGTAATTATGACAGATTTTGGAATTTTTTGGGTGCGAATATGAATGAGGGCTTGCAGAATTGAATATAGTTCTCCAGAGTAAATACTGCAAGTAGAAGATAATTTAAATTGTAATATAGTGTTTGAATTTACTACTGCCGCTCCCACACCATCAGCAGTCTTAGATGAATCTGTATAAATATGACAATGATCTGGGAAAGAAGCAAGTATGTTGAGAAAAGATTGAATAATTGTTGCATGGGGGGTGTCAAACTTATTGTATTTAGAAAGAGTTAGATCACATATTGTGGGAGAAAAGGTCCAGGAGGGAGGAGTTACTGTATTGGTCTGATAAAAAATTTTGGGAATTTAATATTATGAAGAGAGAGATATCTTCTGATTCTCTCGTAAAAGGGGGGATTTGTTCTTTTTTTATTTGCATAATTTTCTTTGAAACGTTCTGCAATAGTGTGATGGAAAGTGGGATGCGATTTTACTGCATATATGGATGATGCGTAGGTTAATGGCAAGTACATTCTTCGGAAATTTAAAGGTGGTTCTCCAGTTAAGCATTGTAAACTATTAATGGGGCTAGTACAGAATGCTCCTGTGGATATTCTTAATGCTGTGTTTTGTATGACTTCTAGTTGAGCAAGAAGTGTCTTCTTTGCAGATTAGTATACAACTGATCCATAATCGAGTTTGGATCGAACTAGAGATTTGTAAATAAGAATCAAACTTTTACAATCTGAGCCCCAGTTACGATTGCACAGCGTACGCATCAAATTGAGACCAGATTAACAAGATTGTTTAATGTACATAATTTGGTACTTCTTGGTTATATGTTATATGATGTATTTCGTCGTTTCGTGCTTAGATAATCAATAGTACCTATATTGTGTAACAAGTGCGCAAAAGTGCTAATTTCTCACGAGTGTGAAAAGTTGCGGCACGAGACGAAGTCGAGTGCCACAATTCACACGAGTGAAATTAGCATTTGCGCACCTGTTACACACTGTACTTTTCCTACGACCACCATCCAAAACGACCACCATCCAGAAAACAAACAAACGATCGTGTTGCACACGATACTTTTTTATGAGCACTTTTTCTAACATGGCATAGCTTTTGGCGGTGAAAATTTCTGCATTTCATTTAAATAAATTACTAAAGATCGTATTTAAAGATTTATTAAATATTACACAGTAGGTAACAAATTTACGTTTTAAGAAACGTATTTTAAATTTAACTTTCCTTGCATGGGATTTTTCACTTAAAGTTATAATGAACTGTAAAATGGGAACAGTTCTGGATCTTTATCCCTGGTGTTGGTGTTTCCGACAAGTTTTCAGTTATTGTTAATAAGTCATTCGTAGCTGATGTTGAGGGAACAGGAACAGAATCAAATTTCTGTAATGATTCATCGACTCTACTAGATAACGAGATTGACAACTTGCTGCAGGTATTTATTTTGGGTATGCCTAATGTCACTTTGGCTATGCTTTATGTTACTTTGGCTATGCCTTATGTCACTTTCCCACAACTTTTGTTGCTATGAGAAATTGCTGATTTTGCGTACTGTAACCAATGTGCAAAATAGTGTTTTGGATGGTGGTCGTAGGAAAAAATAATTGTCCGTCCGTTATCAACCTTTTATTTACTTTTTTTTATCAAAAGTAGATAAGACATATATAGTGTAGTGAAAATGGCAGAAATTAAAATCAAAAGAGTGCTCCTATGAACACCCAACAAAAGCAGATTTTTGCGGACTTTATTTCTGCAAAACAAGAAGTGTACTCCGGCAAATTAACGCAGTCCTATACAAAAGAAAAAATGGAAGCCCTATGAACAGAGTTGTCAACTTTATTGAACAGTATACCCGGGGGTCTTCCAAAGATTGGAAACACTATAACGTCGCGACAAACTTTCTTGTTCAATCTGAAAAGCCTTGTAAACCTATAATCTGTTAATTCATCAAATGGGTTTACCAAGGGTAAAACTTCTCTTCTGATACTGATATCCTCTTCTGCTTCTCGTATATCATTTTGTATAGTGTCGTAAATTAAAACATTATTCAAATCCATTGTAAATTGTAAATAAAATAGAACTAAATATTATGCTATGAAATAGAATTAAATGTAGAAATGAAATAAAATATAGCTCCTGAAACACTTTAGAGGCCGTAAAAAATAAACAATAACCACGTTTGTTTGCTTGATCTTCAATTGTCAAAAATTCTTTATTCCGATTCGTTTAACGATTTGGCAACCCTGCTTAAACATTCTTATTAATTTGCTTCTTTCTACAGCGACTGTACTTCCTTCTATCGAACTCAAGAATACAGTTTCATGTAACCAATAGAAAGGTGATAGAATGAAAGTAGGGAGTGCTCCCTAGGGAGAGTTCTATTCTATCACCGACAAGAATAGGGGTCCTGAAGTGTTTCAGGTTTGTTCCTGAAGCAAGGTCCTAACTGTTGTGGACATATTGAGCATGCGCAGTATAAAACAAACATTCTAGCAAAGCAGAGTTCAGATCAAATTAAAATTGTTTGCTGTTCCCCAAGATTAGTAACTTGTTCAAAACAATATCAAGGGAAATAATTTACAAAATAATATATATTTCTTGAATTTTCTTAAATACTTTACTCATCTCTGGTGAGTTGATGCATCTTTTAGTAATAATGTTGATTACCATTTCAATATATTGTATTTTTTATGATTTGCTTTGTACAATCAAAAAATTTTTTACATATTTTTAAATAATGTTATTAGAAAACTTAACAATATTATCATTTTACCTGCATGTTTTTTATATTTCTGTGCGGTTATCTCTTTGGAGATTTTCATATGTATTAACATAATTCAGTGTTATCTCTACTGTTAGTTGTAGTTTGATAATTCACCTACAAATATTTTACTGTAGTCATGATTTTGTTTCCATCACATTAAGTCTTACTATTGTTTTTCTTTCAAAAATTTGACATTGTTATTGCATTTTTAGCCTGATGATGGTCCTGTGGACCGAAACTAGTAGCAAGTAACTTACACTATTAAATTAAAATTGTGGGATCGACTTTGTGTTTTTCTTTGAACCTTTTTTTTTATAACATTATTTGCATTTGGTTGGTTCGAATCCTTAGTGAAAACGCTTTTTCCACCGTATTGAAAATATTTCCAAAAATGGCATCATTTCAAAGAAGGGAAAGAGCAGATTCTTTTTTCATTCGTAAAAAAATATCAACGTATTGTTGAATCCAAAAAACAAACTCTGTTACCAATTCAGAAAATCCTTAACATGGATAATCATGCTGTGTTGGGTTCAAATCTGCCCAAGTTCTGAGAGCTAAATTCAGCAACAAATTACTCCTGCTAAATCTTAGTTCAGGCAATATGTAAAAATAATTACACTTGTACTAAAACTTCAAACCAAAATGTATCGTGCCTCGACACAAATACCTAACACAAATGTTAGGCAGTTTAAAAACTACAAAATCCAAATGTTTCATTACGTATTAACAGATAACAACTGCCAATCAGGTTAGAATCAATCGATTATTGTTTTAAACCATTCAAATTCATGGATCAAGTTGAACCATTGTTCAACCAGGATTATTTGATAACTTTGAATTGAAAAACGAAAGTTGATAATCCCGGTTTAGTTCAAATCTCTTGTTACCTCGGATTGAACAACCGGTTCTAAGTATGTTTATCAATAATTTCAGTATTTAGTGACACACTATTTAGTTACTCAGCATGCACATAAGGAAGGCTTTTTCTTGTATCTTTGACGAATCCTCCTCTCTTGCTAAATACTCGCTCTGATGGCAAACTGATGGTGGGAATGCAGAGGCATTTTTTTTCAAAACTGAGAATTTTGAATACTGATAACATCCATTTTAATCCTATCGATAGTTATAAACAATCTTATTGATTTTTATCGATAAATCGATCATTTATCGATAAACGATAACAATTCCATTTATCGCCCAGCCCTAGTTTGTATAATAAACCATCATGTCATAAACTATCAAAAGCTTTTGGTCAAGAAACAATACCGTCATTTTACTTCCCTTCCCTAATTAGTTAAGATAACCAAAGGGTGCACAGTGGCTTTTTTGTAGTCAAACTGGTAACGAGGATTTTTTTTCTATATTGTTGCTTAGGATGCTAAGTAGGATTATTGGTCGATAATGTTTTGCTCTTGTATTTTCTATGTTAGGCACGTTTGTGAATGTTTATTATACAGGTTTGGTATACATGTTGGGATACTTTTGACGAACAAGTACCCCAAATGTATCGTAAGTGTTTTGGAAACCATACCGCTCATCAGTACTAGACCCCAAATGTCCTTCTATCTTTCCGCTTATACTTTCTTGTCAGCCATTTTTTTTATCTCCTATTGTAATTATCAAAATAAATCGAAATTAAAATAACGATGTTCTAAATGAAAGTTATGACGTTACGGATAAAGTTTATGGTTTTTCATGTCATATTACAATGTTGCCTTATTAGTTTATAGATTATGTCACGCTTGGTGAAACGGCCTAACTAAACAAAATTTCATTTCAAATTAGAATTAACAAATTTTATCAAGGTGGTTAAATTATTAAGGAAAGCGATGTTAAATAAGCAATGTAACAAAAATGGATATTTCAAACATTGCCTTTAAATGCAAAGGACTCGAAAACTACTCACTCTATCGTATTGAGGCAAGAGGATGATATTTACGTCGAAACTGATGAGGAATGAAAAAACATTGCAAAATAAATATTACGACAGTGGCGTAAATTGTAGGGGGATAAAAGAAAGCATCCATCTCTACCGCACTCTTCTGGTTATAAAGAAAAACTATCTTTTACCATTTTTTAAAATAACCCAATATGTGTAAACTCTTTGCAAAGTATGAAGCTTGACGTATGAACAAAAAATATTTGAAGGTGTGAAAACTAGGGGGCTAATATCATTTAGAATATTTTAAATAAAACACCCTATATCTGGGTTAGGAGGAATATTTTAAGATTTTTGGCTTAAATTGTAACAATGATACTCTCCAAAAGGGCAGGACATAAATTTGTTACAATAATAGTTCCCAAAAGAGATCCCGGCTAAGAGACTCTCTCAAGGAGTGGTTTGAATCCAAGTTGATGCTCACTATAGAAAGGATTGTGGTATATAAGAATTAAGGGCGCCACTATCTTTTTATACGTTTACGATTAAACAACTGAAAATACACAAAAAACTAAGGTGAAAAATCTTGTATTTAATCTGAATTTGAAAACAAAAGAAAACTATTTTGAATGAAAACCGAATACGCTACACCCTTAAGACTTCTAGTCAGTGGGTACATAAATGAAACTAATTGAAAAAGTTAAGTGTTTATTGAAAATATTATATTCTGACAAAAGAGGTCTAGAAGGAAACAGATTTATAAATGAACTAGCTTTTGGTTGTCCGGTGGGCTCGCTTAGTTTACTGCTACTTGTACATGTGGTGTTGGCTGTTGGTGGTTACTTTTACTTCATATAAAAGAACTGATCAAAAGAACTGCTACAATAATTGGTTGCTTTTACATCAAAGAACTGCTACAATAGTTTGGCGATAATCTGGCGGAGTCCTTCCGTACGAACGGGCTGTATCTTCTGTAATACAGCCAAAAAATGGTATCTAAATTTGCAGATGAAATATTCGACGTGCTAGTCTGGTTCTTGTCGAGAGAAAGAGACAAGGAGCGTATAACTTAATTTATAGAGAGGGTTGACAATGGTTTCTGGTTGGATGGTTGCATTCGTTTTAAGGATTTTGTTTCGGGTGCGTTCTATTGTAAGGGGTAGGTTTGGTAGCGGTTGTAAGGGAATGTCTAATATATGGTGAGTTGGGATTGATTTTAGGGTGCGTAAGGACAGTAAACTAAAGAAAGGTAGCATGGCGATAGACATGTTACAAAATCTTCATAATTCGTCACTATATGGATAATCCTTAATGAAACACCCTGTATATTGATGTTAAGTGACCCTGAAAGTCCCCTACAAAACCTATAGACGAATACAGTCAAAATTCTTAAATTCCTTTTATGACAAACAAAAAAACATGCTAATCTCATGGAAAGCAATAAAATCAATTCGTTATTTGTAGAATAAATACTTCTCTATGTATTGGCATGCAGGATGAGAAGAACTACTTACCTCGTACTGATGATGACACAATAATGTCGAAACCGGTCTGCGAGTAGTGTTCTTCCCGTTGATTTGCAAACCTGCAGAGATGGTTTTAAGTATCGACGAAGTCGGTCGCCATCACGTTTTCTATTGGAATGTAATTCAATGTCCGTTAGGGCATATAGCCTAGGAAGTAGTTGTTGTTTCATAGAAAATGGTCAAGCTTGGTATAGAAACTATTAAGTTTCTTTACCTTGGGTGCAAGTAGAAACGATTTTCTATTCTTCAGTCTCTATAATTATTGTTAATATTCTTAATATTTTCAAAGATATTATTTTAATCTAAATTCAAATAAACTATGCCAATTACATTTTTCAGACTAAAAGGGCTTCAAGAGCAGCAATCCTTAACAGAAGATTCGCCATCGGAGGAATGGAACTTTATTTTCCAAAATATTATTGATGAAGCGGAAGTGCGAAAACCGGAAATAATTATGAAATCTAATTTAAAAGAAGGCATTGATGTACCAAAAGTGTTCTTATTACCAGGAATCGAAGGATTTGCAAAGGGATTTATTCATCTGGCTGAACAATTGGATGCGCGAGTAATAGCATTTCAATATTGGGAAAACGATGATTTGCTAACCATTCAGAATATAGTTGACGTATTATTACAAGTAAGGCATTAATTACCTACCAAAGAGGATCTAATAAGACAGTGTTCGATATCATATAAATAACCGGCACAATGTTTTATGTCAAATACTTGTGGCGGTGCCGGTGACTACAGAGGGAACTACTGTTATAGAAAGCAGAAATCTGACTTTCCACCAATTTTGACCTTCATTGTTGTATCTGGTTGTATCATGGATGTACTGAGTTTAGCGTCTTTGGAACATTTAAAATTTAGTTTATCTATATAATTAATTGAGAATGTTTTAAAAGAATTACAAGAAGTTTATTTATGTTACAGTATGTAGTTTATAACTATTCATTACATATTGTTATAAATTTACATATATTTGAGATTTTAAAATTTATTCTTTTAGAACTTTCACTTTGGTAATTGAGTGATTAGTACAAAATCAGCACTGCTTAACATTTAAGGGAATTGCAAGAAGTTTGTTTTTTTAGTTGGATAGTTTTAAACTACCTATTCTAATTAGACAAACTTCTTAAATGTTAAGTAGTGCGGAGTAGGTACTAATCAATCAAGTACAAAAGTAAAGGTTCTAAAAAAATAAATTTTCAAATCTCAAACAAGATATATAATGAATAATTATAAACTACTTACCGTACATAACGAAAACTTGAAATTCCTGTAAAAAATTCGGAATTAATATATATAGATAAAATAAATTTTGTACCGAAGAATTTTGCTAAGCAAAATGGACTATGGAGGTCGAATTTTAAATTCAAATTGGTGGTAAGCCAGATTTCTGCTTTCTATAGAAGTAGTTCCGTCTGTAGTCACCGGCCCCGCCACAAGCATTTGACATAAAACATTAGGTGCGTTCTTTTTGACAGATCTCAGTTAATCTCAGCTCACATCGGTAATGTGCGCGTTCTTTTCGATCCACTCACTTCGAAGTGAGCTGAGATTTTTCCTCCCCCTTTACCGATGCTGAATGTGCTATGCAGGGGTATCAGTTAGACTCGAGTCGGAAATAAAGTGGTGGGGAGCTAGGAATATTTGATTTGTTTGGGTTTTAAAATCAACATAATAACCTAACTTTTTTTTGAAAATAAAATGGAAACAATAACGTTATTAGATGCTACTACAAATGTAGAGTATCTATACTTTAAATCTTTCCCTTGAAGATGCACAGAGGGCGAAGGAAGGTATAACAAATAATAATAATTATCTGCATTACTATTTCTCTTATTTCGTAGGTATATTTGTATAATTGCGCATGCGTCGCGCGTCGGCAGGTCGCGCATTTCAATTGAGTTTGTCGTTCTTTTTGGTGCTTACTCACATCACTTTATATCAGATCACCTCAATTGAAGTGAGATCTCAGATCATAGACAAGGAAAGAGAGTGGACGCGTAACCCGAGTCGTAAAACTGTTACCACTTGCCACATCGTCGGTGGGGTCAGTGGCGTAACATAATGTTTACAATACATTTTTCCAACATAATAATAATTGTATGTTTCGGATACACATAATGGGTTGGTATCAAAGGAAGAAAGTAAATCAAATTTAGCAAAATAATACCTATATAGATTGTCGGTTTGCAGCATAAAGTCCTTAAGTGACATCAACATTTTGCAATACATCGAGTTAAAGTAAGTAACTTAATTACTTAATGTTTTGAAATATTGTTTCACCTTATAGTTAGTGATTCAAATTTATTATAACACTGATTTTATTCACACTTAATGACTTTATGCATACATAGAACTATTGAAAACTAGTAGTTACATACATAAAACACAATTCTAAAAAAATGTCAGTTAGTGACTTTTGGCTGCAAATCGACGAGATACGCTTAATAGGTATAATAAAACAAAAAAATCATATTTATATTATAAAATACTAACTATAATATATTATTCAACGAGTATATAATAGCCATTATTTGCGAGTAAAATACTATTCTTTGTCCACGACTTTCAAATAAAATTTACTAGTAATTATAAAAAATCTTTATTTGTTATGAAAATATTAACATAATTATTTTAAATTTATTGTACTAACCCTTACTTTTTAGAAGTCCATCTTATTAAGAATAATAAAAAAACTCTTCGTTTGAACGTAACTTCCAAGTTTATTTGAAAAAATATAGGTTTTTAATTAAAATGACGGCCGTTTCGCTAATCTTAATCTCAATAATTTTTACTTAAAAATTCACAAATGAAGTACACGCTGTATTAGCTTTATTTGCTACATATAAAACAGCGTCTGCTAAAAGTGTGTAACAGAACACACGCTCAAAATAAAGGGAAGTGCGGTATGCTTTCCTAATCTAAGGTGCCGATTATTTATATGGTTAGGATAGGTTAGGTTAGGTTAGGTTAGGTTAGGTTAGGTTAGGTTAGGTTAGGTTAGGTTAGGTTAGGTCTTAGAATATAAAAACGAAGGAAGGAGCGTTATACATAAACACCAATAGTCCTAGATGGTGTTTAAAAATGGCCGCTGTGACGTAATTTCCGAAAGTTTTAAAACGTAATACATTTTGTAAACCATATTTCTATATACATTTTTATTAAATACATATATAAATATTACATTGCTGTGCATATTCAGTAAATCACTTACGTAAATAAATTGCATATGTGTACGTTTCTGAATTCTAGTTTCTTAAACACTAAAACAGTACTGTCTCAAATGTCAAAAAAACTGTCAATAACAATAATGATGAATCATATATGGTATTTGCAAATGGCCGCTGTGACGTAATTTCCGTCGTAAACTACCAACTTGGGAAAGGTATTAGGCTCCTTCCTTACTTTTTATATTCTAAGGGTTAGGTTAGGTTAGGTTAGGTTAGGTTAGGTTAGGTTAAGTTAGGAAAACTCTCTTATTATATCCTCTTTGTTACCTACTAACCAAAAAATATATTCTAATACCAAAAATATATAAATTTTTATTGCTGGTGCTGTGGTAAGTGCAAGCTCATAGAATCTGTTAATTTGCTATACAAACAACTCAATCAAAAGATGATAAATTGAATTGAAGACGATACGGCGCAATTGTATAAAACGATTGTTAGTATATTATCGAAATCTGAGTGGACAACTAATGAACGAAAATAAATTTCAAAATATGAAGGTAGTCAATAAATGTAATTTCTATTTTTTATTTTCATTAATTAGTTGACTAAGATTAAAACTTGATCTGTTGGTTTGTGTAAGAACGGTAGAACGGCTCTCTTACACAATTTATATTGGAGTCGTATAATAGACGATATAGAAAAGGGGGTAAAAGAATCATTCTAAATCCTGCTTTGCGGGGACACCATAAAGTCGAAACGGGTATGAGTAGTATTTAGTATAAGTATAGTATTCGCCATCACATTTTCTATGTAATTCAATGTCTGATGGGGTATATAGCCCAGAAAGTTGTTAAGAAAATGGTCAGATCTGATTTGAAAATTGTTTGACTTCCATAATTCAGGGGGTACAGGTAGAAATGTTTTTTTAAGTGTTTATAAGAAACCTGAATATTCAACAGTTTTAAGTACACCAATAGTTTCCAGAACTGTTTGGCAATATGACTTTTAGAAATTACAAAATTATTAGACAAAATAGACCATATCTCTTAAATAATTAATGCAACATTTTTACACTTATTTAGAGAGGAAGAAGTTGAGAGTTTCATGTATCTAATAGATAATAAATTTCAAGAAGAAAACGAAATAGAGCTACGAATTGCTAAGAGTAATAATTGTACAGGAAGCCTAAGAAGAGCTCTAAAAAGTAAAGAAATTTCCAGAAAAACAAAGATCAGAATCTATAAAACAATGATAAAACCCACACTAACCTATGCGTCCGAAACATGGATAATGACAATTAAAACAACACAACGTTTGGAGACTTGGGAAAGAAAAATTTTAAGACGGATCTTTGGAGGAAGAAAAACGGATATAGGATGGGAAAGAAGATCAAATGGCGAATTATACGAAATATTTAAAGAGGCTCCTGTCAGCAAATTTGTAAAAAAAGAAGATTGCAGTGGCTAGATCGTCTACAAAGAATGGACGATAACAGAGCTATAAAAACAATAGCTTGGAAAATCCCAGAAGGCACGAGAAAACGAGGCAGACCTAGAAGAGAGACGCAGTAGAGGAGGACCTAAGAGAAAAACAAATCCGGAACTGGAAACAAAAATCAAAAAATCGAACAGAATAGAAAGAGATTTTAAAGCTATGGGCCTAAAAGGCCTGCATAAAGCTTCTTATATATACACTTATTTAGAAGTGAAGTGTGTTCAAATCTATTAAATTTGGTTAAATAACCTCAGTATCAGCATTAAGTTTTTTCACATATTATGAGTTATTGTTTTTTTTATTCTGAACAATATAAAATATGAGTTAATAAATTTGATTTGTTTTTTAGAGAATCGAACGACACTTAAGTAAAAATGAAAAGTTTACTTTAGTAGGACACTCATTTGGATCTTTGGTCGCTTTAGAATTAGCAAGCATTTTAGAATCCAAAGGTTATGTTGGAAACCTCGTAATTATTGACGGAGGATCAAAACTAATGAAATCTTTGTCGTCCAGTTGGATGAAGGAGGAAAACACATTTGAAACTACCCTAATATGTCATTTATTATCCTTTGTCTTACCGATGGAAACTATACTTAATCAAAGGGTAACTTTTTTTTATTTTATAACTCATATTTATTTACAACTACAAAACAGAGTTACGATGAGTCATTGACTAAAAAGTTAATTTTTTAATAAAGTAATAGAAGTTTAGTGGTAAAGGTATTTGATCTATGGTCTTAAAATTAATGATAATAAACCATTATAGTTTAAGCATTTAAATTATAATTAACTAAAATATTTTATGTTGTAGGAAAAAATATTAAACTGCAATAGTTGGAACGAACGCTTTGAAATTGCTGAAGATCTTTTGAAAGAAATGGGCACCGATCCCGATACATTAAAGTATCAAAAGACGATATCGATGGGTATATACTCCAGAATCAAATCAGTGAACAATTACAAGGAATCTTTTGACAAATTGAATTCGAATATAGCATTATTCAAACCATCTAAACCAACAATTAAAGATTTGGAAGACGATTTTGAATTATCGAAGATTAGCAATTCTGAAATATATGTAGAAATTTGTGAAGGAAATCATTTATCCATTTTAGAAAACGACTTATTAGCAAAAGAAATAAATTCTTTAATCAAAAAATGTAATGAAAATAAGAATGTATAGACTTTAATACAATTTATTTAATAAATGAAATTGATTGTGGTAACCTTTACTTTGTGGAAGTCCATCTTACTAAGAACAATAAATAACTGAATGGTTGAAATAGTGGAAGTTTAGTTCAACCCTTCAGTTATTTATTGTTCTTATTTAATAAATGTTATTTAATTTATTAATCTAAATATCTTAATTAGTAACTAAAAGAAAAGATTTGCCAGCTTATATAAATAGCTGCTGTCATTGTTGCGTTTTCCACAGCGCGGTCGAGGAGGGTCGTGCACTAAAATTTTGTTCAAAATACACTTATAATAAATTTTTACCATTTGGAAAATTTTTCAACAACTTTTGAATACAACAGATGAAAGATAATTGTTTTTTTTTAATCTCTATATAATATTTCATTAATGGACATCTTCATTTACCCACCAGCTCCAAAGGAAATATTTGATTTTTTGTTAAAAACATACTTATAATCAATTTTTACCATAATGGGAACGTTTGTCAGTAAACTTTGAACGTAATTTACGAAAGGAAATTGTATTTTCTACTTCTAACAGTATTTATTTAATGGACATCTTCATTTACCTACCAGTGTAATGATTAAAGGCGTTATACGGCAATTTGTTATATTATAAAAAAAATAATTTGTAATGAAAGCTATTAAATTTGATGTTAATTACCATTAATTAAGTTTGTCTTTAAATTTATAGAAAAGATATTCAACTATTAAAATTGATTTTACACAGATACTCTAGAAGAAAATACCTCGACTATACTAAAACCAATAATGATTGAGAGAATGAAAGAAAAATTCTTAGTACAATTATTTCAAATATATAAATATAATTATGTAAAGCTTATTATCACTATTATTTTCACCAATTAAACACTTTTTTTTATTTATTTATTTATAATCACACAAGTTTTACAACCTAATTACGTGATTATATAATACAATATTTAACATATCCAAAAACAAAACAAAAAATGATAATATATTATTATAATAAATAATTACCATAATTGCTAGGAATTTTACACCAATATCCTAAGAATCTATGTTAACACTGTAAAATTAATTAAATGATGCAAAATATTATTGTTAAAATTTGCCATTGATAATGCCCAATTTAAATCAATTCAAAGGTTGAAATTGTTAGCGAGTCGAAGCATGACAACAAGTGGTGAATGGCATATGTAGTCAGAACCAGTGGTATCTTGAACATCGGGAAGGTACGAATGTTTCTAACGGGAACATTAAAAGGGATGAGAGATAGAATTTCAGGTGAATTTATTTTGGCGTTAATTATTTTGTGTAAAAATACTAAAGCTGTTATATCCCTCCTTTGTTCTAATGAAAGTATTTGAAACTCATTTCTCAACTGAGAAGTTCTTATTAAGTTATAATCTGGCCATTTATGACATTTTCCATAATATAAGTATCTAAGAAATTTGTTCTGGATGATTTCAATATCTCTCAGTATGGTTTTATATTCACCATACCAGATAATAGATGCAAATTCAAGTTTTGATCTCACCAGACTGTAATATAGTACTTTCTTTGTATTTATGTTATTAAAATTTTTACAACTTCTTATAACAAATCCCAACATTTTATTTGCATGGTTTTTATGTGGTTGTGAAAAGAAAATGTGTTGTTGTAAGTAACACCTAGATCTTTAACTTCTTGTTTTCTTTCTAGTACCTCTCTATCCATCATATAATCAAAAATAATGGGATTTTTTTGACGGGAGATTGTCATAATATTACATTTATTTATATTAAAATAGAGTTTATTAGTTATACTCCACTCAAAAATTTTGTTGATATCTTTTTGAAGAGAAACGCAGTCTCTAACAGTCTGTACTTGTTTAAATAATTTAAAATCATCAGCAAATACTAAATAATCAGAATTTATACCATTTACCAGATCATTAATAAACATTAAAAATAGTAGAGGCCCCAAATTTGATCCTTGAGGTACCCCTGAATTGGCTTCATATCTTCCAGATGTATTCTTGTCATGTTTTACAACAAAGTTTCTATTTTGTAAGTAACTTTTTATTAATTCTAGAAAATTATCAGCCAATCCAAACCTTTTAATCTTTTTAAGTAGAACATCATGATGTACCGTATCAAACGCTTTCTTAAAGCCGGTATATATTACATCTAACTGTATTTTTTCTTTCAACTAATTATGAACTTTATTGCTAAAGATAAATAAATTTGTTTCTACAGATTTATTTACCATAAATCCATGTTGTTCTGATATAATGTATGAGTTAACATACCTATAGAGTTGTGAATAGATTATTTGTTCAAATAACTTCGCTGGTGCACACATTATTGATATAGCTCTATAGTTTTCTATATCCATTTTGTTTCAATTTTTGTGAATAGGTGTATTGATAGATGTTTTCCACAAAAATACTAATTAAAAAATTGCAGTACTATGGATTTAGAGGCACCTCGATCAGGTGGTTCGAGTCTTTTCTTAGTGAGAGACTGCAGCTTGTACGAGTTGATGAATTAAGGTCTTCATGCAAGCAGATAGAATATGGGGTTCCACAAGGTTCGGTATTGGGTCCTATATTGTTTTTGCTATTTATTAATGATATTGCTAACTTAAGCATCGGCGGTAAATTTTTTTTATTCGCAGACGACACTAGCTTTTCTTGGAGTCACCCGGATATCACCGAACTGCATAGAATCGTTTCACATGACTTAACCATCATCAAATCATGGAGTGATTATAACCATATGCACAAACCGGAAGCTTCACCTGTCAGCTTCCAAAACAGTCTATTTTGCCCTCTTCGAGTCGCATCTCCGATATGCACTTCCTTCTTAGGGTACATGTTGTGTGACTCAATTTGAACGTATTTTTAAATTACAAAAGAGAGCTGTTCGGTATACGCTGAAACTAAGCAGTAAAACTCACTGTAGGGAAGTCTTTAAAAAACATAAAATATTAACACTTCCATCCCTATTTATCTTTGAATCCATTTCCTTAATTCGGAATCATTTACCTGAAGTCTCAGACAGACTATCTCATAACTACCCTCTTATAAGTGCAGAGTATCACCTTTATTTACCAAAACCACGCACGGAACTAATCAAAAGCTCTATTTTTTATAACGCTATGAAAATGCACAACAATCTACCCTTGGAAATAAAGTACATTTCATTAATAACCGCATTTCGTTACGCTTTAAAATTATACTGGGTAGAGAGAGCTTTGTATTCAGTAGACGACTTTTTTACATAAAATATTCGGGACCATCTCACACACTGGAAGGTTAATTTATGATATTTATTTATTTTGTTGTGTGTTGTTTTTTTTTGTTGTTACTCTGACTAAATTAAAATTTTATTTTTTTTTATATTATTTATTTTGCTCATTGTATAATGTATACATAAAGTATACATTTATTTTTTTTAACTGACCTTTCGCAATGTTTATATTGTGAAGTTTGATTTGTTTGTATGTTTTATTTATGTTTTATTACTTGTAGATACTTTAATTATGATTAACGAATTCGAAGATGCTTTTTTAAAAAATTTATTTATTTACTACTTTACAAAATGTTATACTTTTAACAATACTATTAAATATCAAATTCAAAACTAAAAGATTACGGCTCAAAATCAAAAGATCTAAAGATGAATGATGAATGAATAATAATGAATTAATAATAATTTTTCAACGCAAAATCTGATTATTTATAATATTCCTAATCTTTTTTACTACATTAAAACTAATAAAAACAATGAAAAAACAATGAGAAATGTTGTAAACAAAATCATTAAGTTTAAACTAAAAAAGGTTTTTTAAATTCAACAAAACAAACAAAAACGTTATTGCGTTTTAACTTAAACATTTCTTATTCTTCTAAGACTGTAACTCCTCCCTCCTTAGAAAGAAGCGAATTCTTGAGCTTCTCCAATTTTCTTATCTTCTTAAACTATCCATCTTCCTTCTTCCATGTTACTTTTTTTTAAAGTTCTTAATTTTTCACTTACAAAAGTTCATAAATTTACCAAAATTAAATGTTCAAACTAAATTGTCTTTACTTAGAAAATGTCTTTAGCACTATTGAAAATGTTTTGAAATTTATTAAAAATTAATTTATTCTATGTTTGATTCGTTAGATTCCGAATCAACCAAACAAGTATATGTAATTAGAGGAATTATTTTAGTTTCATTCAAATGCGTGATATATTTGTTTTTTGTTTGAGGATTTTCAATTTCGATTTTACCGTTTTCTAATATTTTCGTTAAAATATATGGACCATCAAATTTATTCTTTTGTTTTCCTTTTCTATTTTCTAATTTTCTATATACTGTTGAACCAATTGGAGGGTTTCTATTTATTCTATTCTGATTAATTTTCTCAATTACTTTTTGTTTTTGTTTTAATGATTTTTCTTTAACTGCTGAATACAATGCTTGGGTATTTTCTTTATGATAATTAACAAATTGTGTGTAAGCCGCTGATGGCAATATTGACAAAGGATCTTTACTAACAGTATGTCCTGACACTAACTCAAAAGGGGTAAATCCGGTTGTCGAATGAATTGTACTGTTATAAGCAATAATTGCGTATGGCATTAAAGAATTTATATCACTATTATTATCTTTTTCTTTTAAAATTCTAATATGTTCTGTAATTGTTGAATGAAATCTTTCTACAGGGGAATTTGACTCATGATGATACGGTGTAGTAAAATGTATTTTAATATTATGAGCTTTTAATAATTCTTTTAATATGTCATTTTTAAACTCTCCGCCGTTATCTGCTACTATTTGTTCTGGTATACCGAAATATGTAAAAAATTGTACCAATTGTTGGCAAGCTGACACAGCAGTGCCAAAATAAGGTAAGGCTTGACCGTACTTTGAAAATTTATCTAATATAGTTAAAAATTTATGATTTCCATTTTTATAAGTGTCAATATGTATTATTTCAAACGGTTTAGAGGGTGTTTTAGTTAAAATTAATGGTTCAGCAATTGGTTTTGTATTATATTTAGTTTTTTGACAAATTTCACAATCATTAATATATTTAGTTATATCTTGTTTCATTGATTTCCAATAATAATTATTTTTTAAAAATTGAATAGTTTCATTAATTCCTCTATGATTTGTTTTACCTTCATGTTTATATTTTATTAATTCAATTCTTTCATCTGGCATAACATTATTAATTAACTTAGTACATTCTATTAATTTTAATTTAGTAAAATATTTTTTCCATACTTCTTGAAATGTATTTCTTAATTCGGGGGATAAAAAATAAATATATAATGTATTTTTACAAGCATTTTCTTTTAAAAATTTAATTATCATTTTCGGATCGTCTGGTAAAGTTACTCTAATGATTTTAATTCCATCAAATGTTTTTAAATTTCTCTTAAAATATGGGGAATACGGAGATTTCTTTACTATAATTTGATAAGGTTTGTTATTTATAAATTCATCTAAAATATTAAAGCATTGGTATGGTGATGATTCATTACTATGTGCTGTTTCAGTATCAGAATTTTCTAAAGGTATGTCGTTTATCTGAATATTTTCATTATTATTATTATTATTTAATTCTTGCAATTCATCAAACTCTCTTAAAAATTCATTTATGTCAAAATCAATATCACCTACATTATTAGTTCTCGATGCCGTCTCAAACGTATTTAATTCAATTCTACTTAAAGTTGCAGATCCTCTATTATTTTTTTCAGGTTTATAAATACTTGAGTACTCAAATTCTTCTAATTTACAATTATAAACGGGCTTATTTTTAATAATATTGCATTTTATATTATTATTTAACATTTCTTCATCATCTTGGGTTTCATTTTGTTTTTCTTTGGAATTGACTTGATGAGTGAATAATTCTTTGTGTTTGAAATTTGGGGGAGAAGTATGTTGATTTTTGAAATAATTATTGAAACTACAATTATTGTTATTACTGTTAGTTCTACGAGAATTACTGGAAGATGTCATGGACGTATCCATGGGTTCTGGTCTTTGGATATTACTTGGACGAAATGATTGAAATTGGGGTCTGAAATTATTATTTCTCGGATTGAAATTTGTTCTGGAGTTTTGATTAAAATTAGGATTAAAATTAGATCTGAAATTAGGATTGTTCGATTGCGGATTAAAGAAGGGTCGGGAATTGAAATTCGGCATATTACTAAAATTATTTGTATGTCTATTATAATATTGTTGTCGATTATTTAAATAATTTAAATTATTATTATAATTGGAAAATCTTTGCATTTGTTCATTTCTATTATAAATATTATAATTACTATAATTGTCATGATAATTATTAATAGTTCTATTAAAATTATTACTTCTATGATAATTATTATTATTAAAATTATTATTTTTATGATTGCGAGAATTATTTATATTATTATTGATATTATTGTTTGAATTATTTTGATGTGTAAAATAATTATTGGAGTGACGATTATTACTGGTCCTTCGGGAGTTATTAGAAGAAATGTCCATTGGTTCTGGACTTGAAATATTATCTGAACGATATGTTTGGAATTGGGCATTTGAGAAATTAGGTCTGAAATTTTGAATGAAATTAGGATTATTATACTGAGTTTTAAAAGATGATGGGGAATTAAAATTTGAAAAATTAATGGGACTTGAATTAAAATTTGTTTGACCGTTACTGGTATACCTACTATAATTGTTATTATTTCCATTAAAATTATTATTTCTATTATTATTATTATTTCTATTAAAATTGTTATTATTTCTATTATAATAATTATTATTGTTAAAATTATTTCTATTGAAATTGTTATTATAATTATTATTATTTCTATTTAAATTATTATTTTGATTGCGAGAATTATTTCTAATATTATTATTATTATAGTTTGAATTATTTTTAAAATATAAAAAGTTTACTTCCTCTTTAACAAAACCCATTGCCTGTTCTATTGAATCAGGATTTTTAAGTCTTACAACTAACTGCATATGATAGTTCAATCCATTTATGAATGTTTTCAGACACAAATCATCATATTGTTGAATTTTCAATAGTTTTAATTCTCTACTATCATCACTTAAATTAATTTTTGAAAATAACAGACTACGCGAATCTTGAATTCGTAATCCAAAATCTAGTGGACTTTCATTACGATTCGGTTTTAATGAAATTATGTCTTGTACTAAACAATCTATGGATCTTTGATCAGAAAATGTTACTAATAATGCATCTTTAACTTTTAACCAAGTATCTAATTCTGTGCGAGAAGCAATCAAATCTGCAGCCCTATCAGTTAATTTACTTAATATTGTATCAAATAAACAAATATTTATTGGTGCATTAACATTGGTTCTATCTTTATGGTTATTTAAAAAATTTTCACAACATCTAATAAATCTATTAATTTGTTTGGGGTTACCATCAAATGGAGGAATATTATCTGCTTGGTATCTTATTAATTGATAATTTGGTTGAGCCATTTCGTTATTTATATCTAAATTACTAATTTGTTCAATTAAATTATTAACAATTTCTGTCATTAAATAAAATGTATCAAGGTAAAATATAAGGGAAAATATGGATGGTATAATAGGATGTACTCACATAAACTTAATCTTCTTCGGAACTTCTTCGAATTCTCGTTGCCAATAAGAGCGGACAAGGTTGATCCTCTCTCTAGCGGGGTAGTTTCTACTTCTTTATTCGTATTATTTATTATTATTCTTGCTAATAAGAGTGGATAAGGCAGATCCCTCTCTAGCTATTAATACTTTATTTAAAAATTTTTAAAACTTCTTATTTCAATAACATTTATTTCTTCTTCCAACTTAGGTCCTCCAACAAACCATTAAAATGGACGTAAACGAAATTTTGTTCGTCTACTTTGGAAAATAATTTTAATTTCTTCTTTTATTTGACTGTCTCTTCTTTTACCATCCTACTAATCTTCTTTTCAATCCTGCTGACTGCGCCATTTATGATTAACGAATTCGAAGATGCTTTTTTAAAAAATTTATTTATTTACTACTTTACAAAATGTTATACTTTTAACAATACTATTAAATATCAAATTCAAAACTAAAAGATTACGGCTCAAAATCAAAAGATCTAAAGATGAATGATGAATGAATAATAATGAATTAATAATAATTTTTCAACGCAAAATCTGATTATTTATAATATTCCTAATCTTTTTTACTACATTAAAACTAATAAAAACAATGAAAAAACAATGAGAAATCTTGTAAACAAAATCATTAAGTTTAAACTTGTTATATAGTCATGCCAATTAGAAATTGTTTAGTTAGGATTATTGTATGTTTTGACAATCAATGTCAATATATATGTATGTGTCAAATAAAAGTAAGTCGAATCTTAGCATTAGTTTGATATAAAATATATAACAAATGGCGACGAGTACGGCCGAATTAGCAAAAATGCGTTCCGCAATACGTGGACAAGTAACAAGAATGTTAAATACTATACAGAATACATCAGAAATTACCAGACAAGAAGCAGCTATACGGTTAGAAAGATTGAAGATGTACAGTAGCCGCTTTAATACAATCCAAGAGCGAATAGAAGTAGCAACAGACAATATCGATAAAGAAGCAGACATAAGACATCAAATAGATGAAGAAATAATCAAGGTCCAAACGATTCTTGAAAACTACGCCAGTGCTAGTGCCAGTACCAGTACAAGTAGCATAACCCCTACTCAGTTCCAGATCTCTACAAACGTTAAATTCATACCTTTTCAACCAAACGAATCTTTCAAAAATTTTATTCAACGTCTTGAAATATATTTCGAAATGAACAACATATCTGATGAGAAAAACAAGGTATTTACGCTGTTAAGTACATTAACGACAGAAATGTTTCAAAAATTATCAAATATCTGCCTACCCGACGATCCAAAATCCAAGGGGTATAAAGAAATCGTCGACATACTATCGGAGTACTTAGACCCACAACCCACTATTTGGGCTAGGCAGCATAAATTTATCACTAGAGTACAAAATGAAAACGAATCAATTACAGATTATGCTTCAGCCCTAAAACTTTTGTCTGCAAATTGTGAATTCCAATGCCCCAATAATCAATGTTTGAAACCAGTTACTGATATATTTTTGGCACTACAATTTATCAGGGGGTTAAACGACGCACATATTCGAACTACATTGCTTCAAAATAAAACAAAAAGTAAATTTAAGGATCTCTTCGAATTGGCTATTACCATGGAACTTGCCAAACAGGATAGTATAACTTTAACAAGGTATTCTAACAAGTCAAACAACATTGAGAATTACAAAATTACTCAACAAGAACCCACAAAAATTTCAAATGAAGCATTTTCAAATAAACCAAGTACTTCAAGGGAATTTAAGAATACTTTTAAAAACATAAATGAACTCAAAGGCCGTTGTTTTCGTTGCGGCGATAATAGACATAGGTCATCTCAGTGCAAACACGCCAATCAAATATGCACAAATTGTAAAAAAAAACGGTCACTTAGCAAGAGTGTGTCTACAAAGAATTTTTAAAAATAAAGAAAGAAAACCAGTTTACGGAGTGGATGAGGCAAATGACGATACCTCTGAAGACGAATATGAAATCAACGCTATACGCCATTCGGGCAATCAAAAATTTACAGTTGATATCCTAATTGAGGGTAAATATCTGAAAATGGAACTGGATACTGGAGCAGCAATGAGCTCCATCAGCTTTTCTGATTATAAACGACTCAAATTGACAAACAAGATATTCAATACTAATATCCAAATGCGAACGTATTCCGGGGAAATAATTAAGCCAATGGGGGCTATTTACGTCAAGTGTCGCTACGGCAAACAATCGTTCAATGGAAAACTATACATTTTTAACCTAGACGTTGAACCAATATTTGGACGAGATTGGATGCGTGAAGTGGATCTAGAATGGGCAGACATTCGAACCTTAGAATGTAACAAAAGCATAGATGATTTGTTGACTGAATACAAAGACATTTTCGAAAGTTATATAGTACCTATACCAAACTATAAGGCACAACTACAGCTCAAAGATAACGTAAAACCAGTGTTTATAAAACCAAGAAGAATTCCATATTCACTAACAAAGAAAGTAGAAGAAGAAATAGATAGATTAGAGAAAGAAGGAATTATTACGAAAGTGGACAATGCTGAATGGGGAACTCCAGTCGTGCCACTTGTCAAACCTAATGGCTCAATTAGACTATGCGCAGATTACAAGGTAACATTGAATAAATACCTCAAAGATGACAACTATCCAATGCCAAGAATCGATGATATCTTAACAAAGATGAACGGAGGTAAATTATTTTGCACTTTAGACGTCAGACAAGCTTATCTACATATGGAGATGACAGAAGAGAGTGCATACCTTCAAGCCTTAAGTACACATAAAGGCATTTACAAAGTAAACCGACTGATTTTTGGAGTCAAAGTAGCGCCAGCGACATGGCAAAGGTTTATGGACAAAACCCTCCAGGGTTTGGAAGGAGTGGAATGTTTCTTTGACGACATAATAGTTCAAGGTTCGAATTACGAAGATCTCATGAACAGATTACGAATGGTTTTTCAAAGATTACGTGACAATAAATTGAAATTGAGCAAAGAGAAATGTACATTTTTTCAAAATAGTATCAATTATTTGGGCCACAAGATAGATCAACAGGGAATACATAAATCAGAAGAAAAAGTAAAGGCGCTGGTCAATACGAAATGCCCAGCGAATGTATCTGAACTTCGAACATTTTTAGGTCTTGCAAACTATTACAACAAATTTATACCTAACTTGGCAAGGATCCTACATCCACTTAACAGGTTACTACGGAAAGGTCAAAAATTTTTATGGTCGAGCAATTGTGAACAAAGTTTTCAAAATGTCAAGTCAGAAATAGCAAGTGAAAGAGTGCTTACACATTATGACGATAAGTTGCCTTTAATATTAGCGACTGATGCATCTCCATTGGGACTGGGAGCTGTTCTAAGCCATAGATTTCCTGACGGTTCAGAAAAGCCTATAGCATTTGCTTCCAGGTCGCTGTCTAAAAGCGAACAAAATTATAGTCAAATCGATAAAGAGGCGACGGCAATATATTGGGGACTTAAAAAGTTTTTCGCTTATTGTTATGGGCGGAAATTTACCTTGATAACGGATCATAAACCATTAACATCAATATTCGACCCATACAAGACATTACCTTCAATGAGTACCTCTCGCCTTCTACACTATGCCTTGTACATGTCCGGGTTCGACTACGACATTGAGTACCGCAATAGTAAACAGCATGCTAACGCAGACTATCTATCCAGGTTTCCAGAAGAGATTATTTCAATCAAAAAGATCGATAAACATTACATATATCAATTTAATCAAATTTCAGTTTTGCCTATATCAAGGAATAAAATTGCTTCGGAAACAAAACGAGACGAAATTTTATCAAAAATATGTACATCTCTTCAGGAAGGCGAAAGTATTAAAAAGTACGGCTACGTAGATGGGGAAATCACCATTCAAGAACAGTGTTTATTACGAGGCTCCAGAGTAATCATTCCAGAGGCTCTTAAAGAAAAAGTTTTACGAGAGTTACACCTCGCACACACGGGGATAGTAAAAATGAAACTACTGGCTAGAAGTTACTGCTATTGGAAAAATATGGATAAAGATATAGACGATTGGGTAAATTCGTGCCGACAGTGCCGATTGAAACAAAATGAAGATAAGAAAGTTACACTACATCCTTGGGAAGAAGCACAAAAGCCATGGCAGCGGCTGCACATTGATTTTGCGGGTCCAATAAAAGGCCATTACTTATTTATATTGGTCGATGCCTATAGTAAATGGGTTGAGATTAAATCTACTAAAACAACGACAACGGAGTGGTGTATAAATACACTATCGGAATTATTCAATACATTTGGGTGGCCAGAAGTTTTAGTTTCAGATAATGGAACGCAATTTTCATCAGGAAAATTTAAAACCTTCTTAAGCAGATGGAGATAATTCACAAAACATCAGCCCCATATCATCCTGCGAGCAACGGACAAGCTGAAAGATTTGTACAAACGGTTAAAAAATCATTAAAAGCGATGGATGGTGAACCCGACTCACAGCATGACAAAATAGAATTACTGTTGCATCAATTACGATCTACTCCAAGGCCATCACTAAATTACACATCACCATATGAAATTATGTTTGGAAGACCGATTAGAACAAGATTTGACATTATGTTCCATCACATAGATAAACACCAGCAAACAAATAATCAACCATCAGATAAAACAAAGTCATTTAAGGTGGGAGAAAAGGTGTTAGCCAGAAACTACGCAGAAAATCAAGAGAAATGGTGTATAGGTCAAGTAGAAAAATGTTGTGGCCGACTACATTACCTTATCCGTCTGGAAGATGGACGACTATGGCGTCGACACATTGACCAACTGCTAGCCTGTGCCAGCACATTACGAGGGGAGCTGTTATATAGTCATGCCAATTAGAAATTGTTTAGTTAGGATTATTGTATGTTTTGACAATCAATGTCAATATATATGTATGTGTCAAATAAAAGTAAATCGAATCTTAGCATTAGTTTGATATAAAATATATAACAAAACTAAAAAAGGTTTTTTAAATTCAACAAAACAAACAAAAACGTTATTGCGTTTTAACTTAAACATTTCTTATTCTTCTAACTCTTTTGTATTACTGTTTTAATATATGTTTTTATTTTGTTATATGTGATTTGTTTTTTTTTATTTAAATAGCTTTGTCCCCAAATTTAAAAAATGTTTCGACAATAAAGCTTATTATTATACTATAGGTCTGTTCCAACCAAGCAAAGAACCGTTCTAAAATAGTAATTTTTGTGCGCAGTGCACTAATTTGGTCTTGTAAGTGATAATATTACCGTTCTAGAACGGTTCTTTGCTTGGTTGGAACAAACCTAACGTAATCGGTTTCCGGCGACCGTGCACTTTGCACCGGTATCGACACATGCAAGAACTCTACGGTAGAAACTGCTCCTACAGTTTACAGTTACTATAGGTATTTACGTCTTTTTCTTGGCGTTTCTACACTGCACTTTTAATCAGTTACTTTTCAGTGTAGTTACAAAAACGAAAGAAAAATATCAAGTGTACATTGAAGTTAGGTTGTTTACCTAATACCTGAGCCTAATACCTATGGATTCGATTAGAAACATTTATTTTTATTCCTAGGGTAGGTACATTGCAAGTCAACACTACCATAACCACACATTTAGTTTGAGTGCATTTTTCAACACCTCCTTTTGACTAGGTGGAGATAAACTACACCTCGCGTATATGTGTACTTAATTGGCTTCAATTTTATATTTTTCTTTGGTTATTTAACATTTAGTTAGTTTAAAATATGAAAAATAAAACCTTGCTGAGACTGGCTATCACCATTAAACTAATTTCTTAGTTTTTCAATATAATTTATTCTTATTATTTTATTGTACCCTTTCATTATAGTTGTAAACTGTATGTTTTGCTAAAGTTTAATTCATGTATCATAAAAAATGTACAACAATATGTAATACCCGGGTGTATTTTAGCTGTCACCAGCTGTAATACTCTACTTAATCTCTCACCAAAATGTACTACCCTAAATAAGATTTTAAGTTTATTATCCTAAGCTTTAGCCTAGCCGAGCGGGTGTTAGGCTAAAGGAAGGGTTCGTGGTTCCGGCCTCCGCAGTATTTGGTGTTGGAAGTCTTAATTTCAGCGGTTAGGAAGGACGGGATCTGCTGCAGGGCTCTGAAAACGGTATGGATATCTCGGGAGAGTCTAGCTAATTTATTGATGCTCTATGTTCGGCTGTACAAGGGAAAGTTAAATGAAATTCTTGAGGTGTGCTATCTTCATCTCCCAAAAGAAAAAAACTTACTTTACTTTAACATTAACAATAATTAAAACTAAACAACAATATTATTTGAATATGGTCAGATGGACCCTCGCGTTACGCCAAAAAAAAACGCTAGCTGATTAATTGTAACTTAATAATAGTCGATACGTTATGGACCTGAATTATCTTCCCAGAGAACTCAATTCTTTTATCGCCCTAGCACTGTCGGGGAAAATTATAGTCGTCCCGACAGTGGATACCCTGTGGACCCTGTGTCCGGTTGAGGGTAATAGATACAATATTCCAATTTCCCTGAAGAAAATTTAGATAATACTCACAATTTTATTATTAAAAAAATTATTATTATGCCGGACCGGTATTCGTTTAATTCTTTTTATTTTAGTGAATATTTGACTTAAACACTTTCACAAAAAAAAAACACTCAATTATGCTCTAAACGCGGTTGATTCGATTGGCATCTAGCCTTTGGAACACTCCAAATCGAATTGTCCCATCGTTCGTTTTTCGGTCCCCAGGAAAAGTCTTGGGTACGCCTCAGCAGCTGAGCCAGCAAAATTTTGCTTACAACATTGTTACTAGCTACTACGTGACTTTTTGTTTAACAGAACCGCAATTTCAGTAATTCTTTAGTTTCATGTCGTATATGTCTTGAGAAATAACTTTTATGCTGACAAATATACTGTCGCTAGGGACTCGATTGAATTTATTACGCAATTAGGTTACTTAGTTTCTTTAGAATCAATGATACCGGGGAGCTCCGATATATTATTTAGCTTTTTATAAATTATTGTATCTTTTTCCCTCAGAATCAACCCGGGGCGGGGAAGGGGGTTCCTTTTGGATTATTACAAATACAAATAAACGTATTATGATTGTAAATACATGTTACCAATGATGTAGAAAAGCTGTAAATCCTCAAAAATGGTGATGCATTTTGTAACTTACCTTTTTAAAACAGATGCAATGAATTGTTAGCTATACAACCTAAATAGTCTTGTACGCGTAGCATATTGATCAGTATAATAAGGGAGAAGCAAATAAAACAAAATTATATCACACCTCAACAGTAAGTACGCCAATTTAATAGCTCTAAGCTTAAAAATCTATATAAAATTTACAATAAATTTGATATTTTAAAAATTAAAGTATAATAAAATGAGATGATTTTTTACAAATTTCGTGGTGTTACAAACATTTAAGACAAAACAATTATCTCTAAAATATATCCTACTCCATACCTACAAATCCATTTTTTATTTACTATTAATCTTTGCGTAAAACATTGTAAATGTAATGTTGATATCTTTTCCTCTATATAACACCAAATTTGTAAAAAATTCATGAAAAACAGCCAATAAACAACAGGTAGTTTTAATCAAAAATGATGTCGCACGTGTTTTTTATGTCAAAAGGTTAACAACAACTATTTCAATTCTTAAATACTACATTACTTTCCCGACCCGCAGGAAAATAGCACCAATAAAAAATAAACAAAATTTACATACTCAAAATTAAAATATCAAAATTGAGCAAAAGCTTATGAGTGAAGTATTAACAATTATTTTGAAGCAGCTATATACTTCAAGATGATATCACATCGACACTAAAGCTATTAATTGTTTTGAAATTAAATTAAAACAGACATAAATCATACTTTTATGATTACAGAAGAATTGTCACATCTTTACGTGTATCTCGTACAACAGATAAAACTACTACCTAATGAACTGCCGTGCGGATATAATTTGTGATGACACGGATTGCGATAATCAATCTTTCTTTCACTGTCGTGGTTGCCGTAGTTGGTAGCAGAAGGAGTTTTTCTAGTCATCTGTTAATTGTTGGCTAACAATATTGTTGCAAAAAAAAACAAGATCAGAAATGAAAAATAATTGACGAGAAAATGGAATTATCAAAAAATTAATTGTACTTAACTTGTAAACTGAAGATTTCATAAGAGTGTCTAAACATCGTATCCGAATATCATTTTTACTACTTATTAGAACATTAGAACGATTGAACAAATGACGGTAATATGAGAGAACAGACTTTACTAACAACAACCTTTATTTTTTTAAAATTATATGAATTGCGTAGTTTTAAATTTTATTATTACATGAATTTTGATAAAGTATTCAATTCAACTACTATAAATCACACATATAGTTGATATATTATAAATACCGACCCACGTACTAATAAGAAAAATGAAAATTGTATTTTTGTATGTATATGAGTATTTATGAATTAAATCCTAAATAAAAGTTGCAAAACTGGAATATACGTACAACAATACAATTTTAATTTAACTACTTAGTTATGTTGTTCGCTATTTATATTGTTTCAACTATATTCGCTATGGCCGAAGTTTTACATTCATGAACTGACAACAGACTGGCAACAGAATTGGAAAATTCGAAGCAAGCTGATGGAGAAAATAGTACTAAACAATCTTTACTGCTATCAGCGAAAAATTTGGAATTGATGATGGTAATGTCATTTATGACATGGTAGTAACAGGAGAACACCCTGTCGAAAGTTTCTCTGACTATTTAAACGTTGAAAATATTGACGCTTACGATATTTGCACCGAGCTTACCGATTTGAATGAACCTTTTGTTGACCCAGTTTTCAAATGTAACCCCAATCACAGAGACTCTCATGTTATAACAGTAGACAAACTAGATAATATAACGATAGAACCCCAGGATCGAACACTGGAAGAACAAATATTTGGTGAAAATTTGGAAGATGAAATACCTCACAGGAAAATAACACATGAAAATCTCATCGACAGTTTTGAAGTAGATGTAAATAATGAATACTCACAAGATGGAGGATTAAAAGAAACCAATGACCCAGACCTGATCGATCAAAACAAGAAGAACCCGAAGATAGTGACATAGAAAGTGAGAGATCAATCAATTTCGAAGTCATGGACGATCAAGAACACGAGAAAGATCCTAAAGATACTGACCAAGAAACTCGATCAATGAAAAGGCGTAAAGTTGCAAATCTGGAGAACTGGAACAAAAACAGAACCAAAAATTCAAGAATGTTAGGAAATGGATAGACTGGCTATAGAAGAGTACAGGACATTGTGAAACATGATATTCTACGTCCTGGACGCTAAATGAAGCCAGCTTGTGTCTCGAAGTTTTGTGCAATAACGACAAATCGTTAGCAGAGTGGTACTTACGAGTACTTTCTTACAGTTGAAGGCAATAAAATACAAGTCTGCAAGTTTATGTTTCTTAATATATTAGGAGTGGGGGAAAAGATGATCAAGAACTGAGTGAGCGCTGCAATAAAAGATGGATGTTTAGAGAAGTGGCATGAAACAAGCAATGATACAAGAAAAAAAGAAGTCTACTTCAAAAAGAAAACAGGATATTTCAAGAGTAAAACATTTGAGAGAATTTCTGGAAAGATTGCCAAAGATAGAGAACCATTACTGTAGCAAGAAAACCGGAAAGTTGTACCTCGAACAGAATTTCAAATCTAAAATTGAAGTATATAATCTTTAACAAACAACAGTGTATGGACAGGGAGGTACCATTATCAAGTTGTAAGTTCTCCAATGAATTTGAAGACCTGAATTTAGCATTGTTCAAACCACGCAAAGATCAATGTGATGTGTGCTCATCTTACAAGATGAAGCAAGTTACAGAAGAACAATAGGTAGCCCATATCAAACCGATAAAGCTAGGGCTATCCGTGAAGAAATTCACTGTTTTGTAGTTGATGTTCAGGCAGTCAAGTGATGTCCAGTTCTACAGGCTAGTTCTCTATGCTATAAAACGAAGCTACAAATCCATAATTTTACAGTATATAACTTTTGGATGCGTATATAACTCCGACGCTACTTCATTTCTTATTTCTGAACTAGGAAAAATAAAAGTTACGATGCCACAGAACTGTATCACAATAATGCAGGAATGTGTTAATAATCCACAAGTGAGAAATGTATTTTATAACTTCTTAAGACGCACGAAGAGACGCTTATAATATGTAGGCTTTATGGGATTAGTAACCTTCCCTTTGTCACTGACCCATTTGTATATACCTTCTATCCACTACCCACCTTGTGTGTTTAAAAAAAAAAGTCGCTGTGATCGGTAGCACTGACGTAGAGATTGAACAAAAATATCTGGAACGTGGGCATACTCAGATGGAGTGTGACTCCACACACAGCCTTATTGAACGAAAACTAAAGAATTGGCAGATATTCTTACCTACAGACTATATTTCAGTAATCAATGAATCTAGGAAAACTCCCACACCTTTGGAAGTGGCCTATCTTACTCACGACTTTTTTCTAAGCTATAATGATCCTAAGAAATTTCGCTACAGTTCAAATGGTGAAATATTCTACAAAGTGACCCATGATGAAAAATATGAACTCCTTCCTCAAAGAAAGAACTCCGTCAACCACAATTCGAATTACGATAATCTTTATTCAAATAGATTAAAAATATCGAAGAAGAAATGGCACGACCTCCAAGAAATGAAGTATGTACTACCGACAGATGTCCATTACTTCTATGATATGATACCTCATGAAGACTCAGTAACCACGAAGCAGAAAAAAACTAGGCTTAAATGAGAAATTGTACTAGGCTAGTTCAGTCCAGAGACAATAACGAATTTCATTGAGTTGGGTTATGACATGTCAGCATTGGGGTATCGATATCTTGTAAAATTGTATCAACTTCACTTTCATATAATATAAATGACTTCCAAATTATATATTCAGTCAAACAATGAAGATAAAATTCAAAAATATGCATCCCCATTTAAGTTTTGAGTACTTAGTACAGGTATTAATAAATATCTTCTTTTTATGGTGAGATTGGATCAAAGTAGCAGGAACTTCCTGTAACTTTTATAATATCAAAAGCCTTAAGAAATGTCTCAAAAAAACGTAGTTAAATTGAACTACCAAATATTCTTGGAACTCAACCGTATCCTAGGTCTGACGACATCGACAGTGACCTAATAAAATAACATCCCCAAGAATATTTCGTCAAAAAATAGGATCAAACCGCACGTAGCAGTGGATAAATTTATATCCAAGTAAAAGTGCTGCCAATTAAACAAAGCTTTCATTTATTTATAATCGGGATGCATAACAAGTCTGTAAGTAGTAGCTGCAAAGTGGAGGATGAGACTACAGAACATGGTCTTTGTAACTATCCAGCACATTCATACCAAAGCAAAACTGCTTGGTCACGTTATCTATCTTACGGTAGGATAGTTAATAAACTGGCATAATTGTATTTGAAGGAGGAAGTGGCATGTACAATTTTAGGTACTGTGAGTTCACCCTCGTCAGTTTTATATACAAATACTATCGAAAGTGGCGGTTAATCTTGGATATATTTCTATAATTTACTTAATTGTTTTCCGGAATCCTGACATTTTCTCTAATTTTATCACCTGAGCAGTCAACAAAGTGCAGTTGAAACATAAGTTCTAAAACTCCAAAGAGTCACTTATTTCAAACCACTTTCTACTTTCCCTTTTTAAACCTCACTTTTTGATTGTGGCTATATAGTCATATAGCCACAATAGGCTTCAGCTGGCTTCAAGTCAGGCTGAACTTAACCTACTGTAAAAATGTAAAATTCTATTATTTTCCCAATAATCAAGAAACAGTTAAGTGGAAATCGAAACCAGATCCAATCAAAACAAATGAAATCAAGATTGCCTTACCTAAAGGTGAGCTACCTAGTCCGAAGGAGATAACAAAACATGCTGTTCTTAGTGGTTATGTAATTTAAACAGATACAAAACAATATCAACATAAACATCGGATTTTTAATAAATGAATAGAGTTAAAAAGTTTGTCCAATTTGAACTAATATCAAAACTTCTGATTAGTTGGTGCTAAAAATAACAATTTGATTGTCAGAAGTGGGTTTTACCTTATTCAAATAAAACAACGTAAACAATCAGAAAATTAGCGAAGCGAAACACATAAAACCTACTAATAACTACATATGTTAGTTACGAAGCAACACACATTGTAATTTACATATAGATACAAGAAGACTAAATAATTTGCTATATCAGTATTTGTTTTTTGATACAGAAAGTGTTGTTTTAATATTCCCTTTCCATTTAACTTTTGGACAGGACAACTCCAGAAGAAAATAGTCAATTTTTTGAATAAGCTACAACAAATCAAATTATCAACATATTCACACTAAATATTTTTATATTAAATCTTAAATGATAATAATCACTTGATAAATCAAATCTCTTGACACCATTTACATTGTCTTAACTAATCAGATCTTAAGAGATAAACCAGCAGCCAATATTATTTGTTTGAATATCCTAATATCACGTTCAAACTAAATAGTGACATCACTTTCGACTAACCTAGAAACCTAGGCACCTTATTATAAAATACTACTGCGCAGTAGGATTATCTTTGCAAAAACATTTTGTACAATCGAAACAACATTGCTATCTCTTAGAGCCATTCCATTGATGCTGTAGTCGTCTAATTTCCTCTAATAAATTTTGCTTTTCATTCAAGAGTCGCGTTACTTCATCTTGAGATTTTTTTAAGTATTCCCGCAAAATATAGTTTTCTTTATCACCTTCTTCTTTTGATTTTCTAAGAAGACGGTTGTCTTCTGATATTCTCTCGAACGTCATCAGTCTTCTCAAATCTTCGTTATTTAAAGTTACGCTATCTACTTTCTCTAATTCTTTCTTCGAGGTTTGACCTTTAAACACAAAATAAAGTTAAAACTAAAAATAGTCTTTTTTTTATTAAAGTCGACTAGATATTTTTATTGAAAGGCAAGTCTGTAACGTTCTAGCATGTGAATACTGGATTTAACTTAATATCTAGTCCGGGAGCCACAGAGGAGTGTTCGTAGCCGACGGAGGTAGTTTTTTATGTATTTTGACCTCCTGAATTCGAATTTCGCGAGTGGACAGCTGTAAAACAGCTAACCCTAATTGTTATTAACAATTTAATAGTTTAAAAAATCCAAATTTTGTTTATACAGATAGAGATGTCCACTCAAGCTTATATTGTTCCTTTTTTAATTTAGAAACTTTTATCTACAAGATTTTTTTCTCTATCTTGCTTCTAGAAAAAGTTATAAACAAAAAAACGTTCTACGCGCTTATTACTTACAACCTTATGAAGTCGTGAATCTATTAATAAAGAATGTTTTCGTTTTAAATGGCTGTTTTGGGCTAATCCAGAAAAATAATTTTTTTTATTTAAGAAACTTAAAAATCTGAGAGGAAAGCTCAAAGATTTGTTTTTAATTTCAAGATATGGGCTTGACATTCATTTATTTTCTATTATTTAAATGCCTACTTTGTATGATATTTAAGGTGTAGGAAAATTATTTAAACAAAACTATTTAATGCAAGAAACAACTCTTCAACAGGCAAAAAACTTACATAAAAGAGATTACTGATAATCTGTCTAACATGCTCGAATATTTAGTAATATTTAACTGAAAAATGTAAGAATATGAGAAAATGTTCGAAATTTATTAAAATCTAAATTAGTAAAATAAATTTTCGACATGGCAACTGCGCATGTTTAGATATCGTCGGCTTCATATGAAAATTGCCCAATTCCAAAATTATCCAAATTGGATTTTTGTCACAATACGGTTCATAATGATGATATCTACATGCACATCGTTAAAACTTCCACAAGAAGTTAATAGATGTCGCTAAAGTGGCAAAAAAGAATACTGCGTAACTCCATAATATTCTGAAATCAACATAAATATTGCTTAACTCCATCATTTTGATAAATGCTGACACCACTTTGGATGGTGAACCTTATTACTCTTTTTTTTTCGCCTAGTATATATTTCAAACATTCTGTATTTTTGTGAAACAAGTGCAAAACTCATAGTTCATAGCTTTACCATCTTTGACTTCCACACAAAAGAAGCAAACTGTTTTGTTTCTATTATTTATAGATTCTTAACAACCAGGGTTTTACCACCTACCGACAAAGAAGACAAACCATCAATCATACTTTATAGTGACGGCTGCGGAGCCCGAAATCGTAATGTACTGTCTAATGCTCTTTTGAATTTCACTATACTGAATAATATCTGCATCTTCCACAAATATTTTAAAAAGGGGCATACTCAAATGCAGTGCGACTCTACGCGCTCTACAATAGAACGAAAATTGAAAGGAAGAGTAATTAACTTTCCTGCTGACTATGTTGAGGTTGTCAAAACTGCCAGAATGGTGCCGAGACCCTACTTTGTAGAATACCTACAGCATGACTATTTCAAAGATTTCTGGAAATGAAATTTTTTTAATCCGATTCGGCCTGGGTTGAAAGTTGGAGATCCCAATATTCAAGAGATTAGGGCTCTGAAATACAATGGATCCATTCAATATAAATCTCCAGTTTCTAAAGAAGACCATGGAAGAAGATTATCATAATTTCTATGATAATCTTGAACATGATTAGTTTTTTAAAATTGTTTACTGTTTTCTGTTCATTTGGTTTGGTTGAATCCTTTATTACACGACAAATAATTTATTTTTCCTTTTATATTATTTTTTATCAAATAAAATTTAAAAAAAGTAAAAAGGTTTATTACTAAAATTTGCCCCAAATTGTACATGAATTTGAACTGACAATTGCCTATCTCCGTTATTTATCAGCAACATAGAAGATTAAACTTATGCTACCTCATAAGAGACCTTTCAAATACGTATGCACAAAAAATCTCATGTGAATAAAAAAATCAGTTTTAAAACAGTTTTTGTGTCTCCTGTAAAATTAGTGTTTTGTGAGTTACGCACTTTTCATATGAAGCCAACGATATATACGTGACATCACAGGCACAAATTATAGTTATATGGTTATGGTCAGGTAGATATGTTATTCTGGTCTCCACAGGAGGCTTTTTATTAGTAAATCAACATTTGCTGAACAGTGCTACGTATTCGCATTGTATATGTTTCGCAGGTTCTTTGGCGCTCTCGCACAGCGCATTATGAGGCAAAACCTCAAATGTCTTTTTTGCTCATTTCAAGGATCCAGTGTGACCGTAGTCTATTCTGATCCCGGAAACGGAGTTGCTTTTTGGTGTGGCTTCTTGTGAGACTACCAGTGTGGGAGTGTATCACCTTCCTTATTTCCTATAATCATCACTTGTGTAACCTAGCATCCACATCAAGGTAATCTTGTTAATTATAGCCAGTTTTTTAAGGGCTCGTTTACAATCTCAGACTAGCTTTGAGTGAGAACCTTTAAAGCTGCCTAGCTATATGTCAGCAAATAGATGTTTGTTCTTTAACACTAATGTCTATCCTGTGTATCCACCTGAAAAATAGTTCGAGCGTTACTAGTGAATTTGGATAACCGAAAATTTGATCACATCACTCCCACTTCAGCCCTTTCATATGTGATAGACCCATCTGTATAGCAAAAGAGTGAGTCCTCTTACATCTGTTGTTTGGTTTTTTCAATCGTATAGTAGTTTCCTACAATCGTGTCCTACAACCTGATTGTCAAGGATGCTATTGGAATTTTTCCAGAATCCTCAGATGACCAACCAAATCACCAGGTTTCATGTTTTGTGTCTGTTGCAGTATTTCCTTACCCAAAATTACAACAGTGTGGCATGTAGAGCTGCTGTGGGGTACTTTGTCATTGTCCCTGTTATTCCTAGATATGACAGCGTTACACATTCTGCAACTTAGCACATGCCGTTAATTTTTGAATTTTTGACTATTATACAAGTGTAGCATAAGTATGAGTATGGGCTTGATAATCGTTTGGTATTACCAGAAAATCATTTTGGGTTTAAAGTCCCATGTTTTCCCAAATAGCCTGTGGAAAGTCCTGCACGCTACTAAGGGTTTTGTTTATACTACTGTTCCAAGTCAGTTATTGATCCAGAATCACTCCTACATAATTTACCTTCTTGTAAATATTTTATTTTGGTATTGATCAATGCGGAAAGTATTCAAAATTGTTTTGCTTGGATAGACCTTATGTCCTTCTTGCTGGCACCATTTATCTATGTCTTGGACAATGGATGAAGGCTCGAAGGGCCATATTTTTAGCCACTAGTGTCTTCTCTACCCTTTCATTTAAGCATTGTAGAGTACATACAGTGGATTTATTTGTTTGATAGGCAGGGAACCCGCATTCTGTTCGCTTCTTGTGTGAAAATTTATTAGTGTCTTCATAGTTTTAAGAAAAAAAGAGGTAAACTTATGGGGTATCATTCATGGGACGTCTCTTTATCTTGAGCATAAAAGCCACCTATGCATCCCTCTAGGCTATTAGTATGTATCTTAGGATATGTTTCATTTTATAATTGTTCATTTTATTTGTTATTAACATAGTAAACATTATTAAGAGTCCGTTCACGCAAGGAAATCAGTGCGATTTCAGAGAGTTACAAAATCCTTTATTATTTCAAAACGCCAATACATACGATAATGAGACAGAGACTGTATAAATAAGAAAAGTCAAATGTATGATTGTCGTGTAACATTTTTTTAAAAAAGTTTTTCATTTCGTCTAAAAAAAGAAATTAAAATATCAAAAATATGGGAAACTTTGACATTTATTTTCTCAAGACTGATTAATTAATATAAAAATCTATTACACGACAAGCATAGCTTAGACATTTTTCTATCGTTTTACTATAACTTTAAATTAATTAAATGAAATTTACCTAAAAATTTAAAGGGATTTCTTAAGCCCTGCACCGCATAAAAATCAAATAAAAGTTGCCAGTAGGATGCTGCCATCTGATAGATTTTAGCTTAACAAGGGTTAAGGACCGCCTAGTTTCCAAGAACAGTAACGGACCAGACCTTAATAGCCCTTTGTTATTTATCAGTCATTTATGATTTGCTTTTCAAGTCAAGTGTTTGTGTTTAAATTATTGGTGTACAAATATTTTGTGTTAAAGTTTGTAAAGTATATTGATTACAATTTCAATAAAAATAATGGATTTAAAAAGAAAAGGACATAAAACAAGATTGCGTTTATCGTCAGTCAGAAAGAAGACAAAAAATATTTTAAAGTACAATGCGTAAGTAATATCTCTTGATGACAATTAAGAACGTTTTATATCTAATTTTAATTATTTTGCAGGTGTCGACGGGCCGAACTTCCTTGTCTAACAAAAGATATAACTTCTGAGCAAATAGAACTTGAAAAGTGAGTATATAATAAGTCTAAAGCATAAATTCCCAATAAATTAATATTGCAGTAAGAGATTTAGAGCAGGTACTGAATAGCAAAACCTCCTATTTTTTATGTTCCAGTAGAAGTTTTTTTTCTTTTCCTTAATTTATATCCTAAGATATGCAAACATTTTAATAAACTTTTTTATCTAAGTTACTAAGAGGAATTTTTTTTATAATAAAAAATCATAAATTTTGGTCAGAGTTAAGTAATTATTTAAGAGATTTGACAATTAAGACAAATACATACTCTGAAATTTAAAAAATCGAAATAATTAAAAAAAAGAGTACATTCGTATCAAGCGACAGTTTTCAATGATTGTTGGTATACATTCAGTAAAAAATTGTTTCGCCAAATTTCAGCATTAGCTGAAATATATACAGGGAAATTCAAATTATAGACATTCAGTAAAATAATTTTTTTATTGTATTTTACAACAAGACGATTAGAAATTAAGAGCTGAAATTCAACAATTGTTTTCATTATCTACTTTATAATATAAGAAGTATTGGAAATATTTTTGCACACTTTATTTTGTAAATGTTATAAAATATGACCATAAATTCATATGGAAAACAAAACATTGTAAAAAACCTTTCCAAGACGTTTTAGATAATAAAGTAATTAAAACATATAAATTAAATGTTAGCGCTTATTTTCTGTTCGTTTAGTTGTAAAAATTATTCAAAAATTTATGTAATTTAAGGTCCATAATATGAATCTCCTGTATATATTTTAGCCAAATGTCGGAATTTGGCAAAATACTTTTTCGCCGAATATATACGAATCACTGTAAACTCATTCTATTTAAGTTTTTTTATTTGACGAAAAGTAACACTTCTTAAACCACAAAATTTTTATTTTTCTAGCACAGATGAGTTGAATTTGGCGGCAGGATGTTCAACCTTACAGAATTATACTCAAAGGTAAAACTAATTTTGATATTTGATAAAAAACTAAAACTGTTATTATTGTTAAATAACTAAATATCAACTTATCGATAAAAAAATTATATATATTTTTTACTTTTAGTGATTCGGATTTAGAAGACCTTGCTTTAGAAACAGGATTTTCTCAACAACTCAATAGTGGACAAAGGTAGATAAATAAGATAAAAAAATTTAATAAATTAGTGACTTATAATAAAAGGAAGGTAAATTTTATATATCTAAAAATCGAAGATAAAGTAAAACAGATAGATTTTATGTATGAGGCAACTCTAATAATTGCCTTGTAAGACGAAAGCGCTTCGGGTTTTTAGAAATACAAAATTTACCTTCCTTTTATTATTTTCATTTTTTGATTATTTCTAAATAATGAAATTGATTGTTTTAACCTCTACTTTTTGGAAGTTCATCTTACTAAGAACAATAAATAACTGAACAGTTAAACTAAACTTCCACTATTTATTCGAAGAATAATGTCAATCTGACGATGCTAGTTATAGCGAAACAGCTGTAATTGAATTTCAATGCGAATTCTTCGAATAAATAGTTTAGTTTAACTGTTCAGTTATGTATTGTTCTTAGTATTTCTAAATAAAATGTGAAATTCTAGTTAAAATACTTCATAATATACATAAAAACGAATGTCTAAACAAATTTTTTTTCTTAATAATGTTTAACTAAAAAAACATTAGTCTAAGTAATAAAAACACTGTTTTCCTTTTTTTTTAGGAAAATAACAGTGGAAGGCAATCGAATTGTCAACTTTTAACATTTTTTCGACCAATTAGTTAGTCTCAGCAATCATTCGCCTTATGGATGTACTTTAAGCAATATTTTCATAACTAAGGAGCATAGAATAGGATTTAAATCAATTATTAGCTTAGAATGTAATATGTGCGCTCTTAAAAAGAAAATTTATACGTGTCCAGAAAATCCATCCACAGTCGATATAAATACAGCAGCAGTGGCAGGTATTATAAACACTGGAGGAGGATTAACCCAGCTCAAAAATTTAACCAACGCCATGGATATTCCATCTCTTTCTAGCACTGTTTATAAAACAGTTCACAATAAGTTGTGTATTGCTTGGGAAGAAACTGCTTGGCAATCTATGAAAGAAGCAGCAGCTGAAGAAGCAAAGATAGCACTAGAATCGGGAATTGTTGATAAAAATGGGGTACCAATGATAACAGTAGTATGTGACGGGAGTTGGGCTAAAAGGTCGTATCGTGGAGGTGGTAATTATAACTCTCTTTCTGGAGTTGCTTCTATTGTAGGTTTAAAAACTGGCAAATTAATATATTTGGGTGTTCGAAATAAATACTGCTTGATATGTCAACGAGGTGAAAATAAAGGAGAAGAAGTGAGAGAGCATACTTGTTACAAAAATTGGACAGGTACCTCAACTAGTATGGAAGCAAATATAATAGCTGAGGGATTTTGTAAAAGTCAGGAAATGTACAATCTAATATATTATCAAATGATTGCTGACGGAGATAGCAGCTGCTATAAAACGATTTTAAATAAAAATCCTTATAAAAATTGTACTGTCCAAAAAATAGAATGTCGGAATCATTTATTACGAAATTTTTGTAACAAAATTAGAGATATTACAAAAGTGAAAGGTGTTCCAGGAGTTTTAAAAATGTGTTATCGAATAATATTTTAAAAATTAGATCGGCCGTAATGAAAGCTGTGATCTACAGAAAAAATGAAAAGAGAAGACACACGAGGAACAAATTCACAATGTTAGATGTGATATTTTGAACGGTGTAAGTCACATTTTTGGAGAGCATAAAAATTGTGCAAATTTAAAATATTTTTGTACCAAGACCCAACCAGACTCCAACAACTTTATGAACGATTTTCGACTTTGTAACATAGAGGAAAAACTTATGGAAGCAGTGAGATATTTAGCCGGGCATTCTAGAAGTCTTCTGGAAAACGTTGACAATAATCTTGTTGAACAATTTAATGCAATGATAGCTCAAAAAATTGGTGGAAAAAGGGTTAATTATTGCCTTAAACAGAGTTATCAAGGAAGGTGTTTTGCTGCTGTAGTTGCAAAAAATACGAAGATGCCACTGTATACAGTTCATAAGCATATTAGCGGCCACAGTCCTGGAAACATTTTAAAACAAAATGAAACACGAAATATAAAATTAAAAGCCAAGAAGCGCGTCAAAAAAGACTATTTTTTACATCACAGAAACATGGTCCCGATAACCAATACGGCGAATGTAGTGAAAGACCCGATATGGAAACATCGACATTCAATCATTTTAAAGACATTTTTTTACAGGAACTTCTAAACAAAAATGACTCTGATTTAGAAAAATAGAAAGAAACACTAAGTTACAATCTGATTCAGCAGAATGGAAACAATTACGAAAGCAACTGCTTACCTCATCACATTTTGGAAAAATTTGTCGAATGCTTCCTAAAACCAGTTGTGCCTCAGTTGTGGAAAACATTTTATACAAGGAAATACTTTCTAAAGCCTTGGCCTGGGGAAAAATAATTAACGTCGGGCAATAGAAACTTTTAGTGTTAAAACTGGTTTAGAAATATCTAACTGTGGATTATTTATTAATAAGAAATGTCCTTATCTCGGATCATCTCCTGATGGAATTACTACTAGCGATTGTCTAATAGAAGTAAAATGTCCCTTTTCGGCCAGAAATTATACAATACAAGAAGCTGTAGACAAAAAATCATAACATACCTCACTCGACACAATGATCTAAGTTATGAATTAAAAAAATCCCATCCATATTATTACCAAGTTCAAGGACAGTTGAACATTTGCAATAAAATTAAATCATATTTTGTTGTCTGGACTTTAAAAGACTGTGCTATTATAGAAATTTTGATTGACAATGTATTTTTTGAAAATTCAATGGTACCAAAATTAGAGAAGTTTTATTATAATTGTTTACTTCCAGAAATTATTGATCCCAGACATACACGTGGATTAAAAATAAAAGATCCTCCGTATATTTTAGATGCTCAAAATAAAAAATAAATTATTATATTCAAATTGTGTTACGTTGGTATAGAGATTTTAAAAATTTTATGTACATAGAACAAAAGCACTTCTTAGAAATTCTACAGGATGGTTAATAGTAAGAGGAACCTCATTATAAAGACCACAGCAACAAGGATCCGTCCTTTCTAGGAAAACTACCTGTAATTATTACCTTTATAATATACATTATATCATATATTTTTTCATAAAACTTCCCATTTAGGTAATTTCTTTTTAATAGTTAAGCTAATATTTTCGTCCAAGTTGTAAATCTAAAAACTACTGACATTTTGTTATTTTTCTAGTTTTAATTTTTTATTTATAAACATGTATTTAATGATTGTAATAATAATATAATTTAATAATTTTAATATTTGAAGTCAAAATAAGAAATAACACTTTTAAAAGATAAAAACCATATTTTTAATTTATAGAAACTAGTATTTGACTAGTCTGAATTTTTTTATATGTAACAAGGTAAATCTAAGAACTTGTATTTTATTATACTGATTTTTAATTTTCTATTTATAACCATGTGTTTGTTATAATTATTAAGTTTTAAATATTTTTTGGAAAATAAACGATATCACAGGTTTATTATTTGTTTGAATTTGCTTGCCTAAGTATACCTACCTATTTGTAAAACTGTAAAATAATCGTAATATGACTAAAATCGACAATTGCCTGAATACGTTCAACAATAATTTCACTAGTAGGGATGCATAAGTCTCCGCCCTCGACGGTGCCCCCTCTTACCCTTGTCCCGCAGAGATCCCCGACGAGTGTAGCGTAAACGGATTCTTAAACGAATTGTTTTTGTCTTATTGTGGAAACTCGTGACCTACATTTTGGGAAACTCTAAAAACTAACCACATATCATGCTCAGATCACACTTCAGGAATATAAAAAAAGGAAGATTACCAAAATGGACATTTGGATTATTATGCTGATTTTGTTGCTTTTTAAAAAGTTATAGCTAAACCACGATGTAAATAGTAGGTGCAATAGTAAATTTACCATTAGTCGAAGATGCAGCATTAATGGAAGGAAACAAATTAAATACACCGTCTTCTGTTCGTGTAATGTACATATTAGTAATATTTAAATCTATTGGAACTGGCCCTGGCGAAGTAATATTTACCGGAGGTCTGTCTTCATTAAGGTGAATTTTTACATTCTCAACAGTAATCTAAAAAAGAATCTTTATTTAAAACAACAAAAAATAGAATTTCAACAATAGCAAATATGTAAATAAAAATTTAGGAACCTAACCTAACAATTTAGAAAAACTTACATTTATTGGAAAAGGTATAGGTATAATCTCATCTTCCACCAGATCAGCCAAACCAGTAACAGTACTCATATTGAGACTTAATGTCAAATCTTTAACATGTATGGTTATCAAATCCATAAACAGTTTCGCGAAAGTATTTCTGTTTGTCAAATCCACACCCAACATGTCAGCTTTACTAACAATTAAATCATGATCCAATCGTAATTTTACTTTTGGAGTTGAGAAATCGCTTGGAAGATTACATGTCCATACACGGGACCTCGTTCCGAATTTACTCTACAAAATAGAAAAATCAGACTAGTATTCACAATTCTTGAAATATTGTGTAACAATGTAGATGTCCACTGCTTCTTTTGTTTAAAATATTAATAATTAATATTTCAGATATTGTGTAACTTTCGTGCATATTCACTTTCTAAAAATATCTTTAGATTTGGAAAGTGCTGTTAAAAAATTAAAACCAAAAAAGGCCTAAGATAATATATGATGTCATCAAAAGCATTTAATTCCCAGATGAATTAAAAAAAATTAATACTGTTTCCAAAAATTGCTATATAAAATATTTATTGCTATTTGAAAATTTTCCATAAAATTTATTATTTATGATAAAATATACTTTGCCAGTAAACATTTACTGTCTCCTAAACAGAATGGATTTAATCGATACTTGTCAAATACTAGTCAGTATTTTACAAATGTAAAGTATTCGCCGTGGTGTACTGGTAAGTGCGTTGGCTGGATAAAAATATTTAAAAATATGGGGACTGGTTAGTTGGACCACGAGTACCTGCAATAATCCTTTTTTGAAAAAGGTCAAGTTAAACCCACCCTTCAAGTTCGACCACGATAAAATTTTATTTCCTAATCGATTTAATGGAAGTCTTCGAAAATATTTAATTACCATATCATTAGGGTAGTAATAGTCGGTAGTTTGCAACACTTGCAAATTTTTATCAAATTTTAAAGTATTAGTTTAAATCCAGCAACGTTCTAGTAAACATCATTATTCTTTAAAAGTATCTAGTGAATTTAGTTTGTTTAAGAAGTGTAACAACACCAAAAATGGATTTGATGTGTATGATTAGTGAAAAAGGACACAAATTATTATTACTAAATAATTTTAAATTTTTTAAAGCTCATGTAGCAAAATTCGGAAAAATTCGTTGGCGGTGTGTTAACAGAAAGTGTTCTAAAATTTATACCTAGGAAGACGAAATAACCATCTTAGAAACACATCTAAAGTATGTAACATAATATGTTAACTAAAAACGTATTATTTTTAAATTAATTATATGGCTAACACTACCACCATCTATTGTATAGAGTTCTTAACATGTTAATTATTATAAATGATTCCTGTAGTCAGTAATTCCAACTTTATACACGATCTTTAATGTGGCATAGTCCAATACCTTAAACCACGATTCATTCTCTTATTGTCATTGGTGTTATACACAGCATTGGAATATAAAATACCAAAGACATTACAAATTTCAAGTTCAAAGACATTACAAATTTCAATTTCAGAATAACCCATCTATCATTTATTATAAATACAATGAACTCTCAGATTTTAAAATTTTAAAAGAAAATTTAAAAATATAAATTATTGTTAACTAATTAAACATTTGGTTTATTTCTTGGATAAATAAATAGAATTATAAGTTTTCATTGTATTTAGATAGTTTGTGGTAAGTAAAAATAGGAATAACTATAATTTTAAATTCTTACCTGTAATTCATCCCACGATATACTAGAGCAATCATCGCATAACAAATTACCGAGTTGTATTTTCATGGAAGATTGGAAACCTAATGATTGATATACAAATTCTATTTTATTAAGTTTAAATGTAGATACGGAAACCTAAAAAAATAAATTAAATTAAAACAAAAAAAAGTCTGCAATATGGTATTGGCCAAATTTAAAACCTAAATTACAGGGGATGGTAGACACCCTGAAGATATCAAAGACGCGAGTTGGTAATATTTTTAATTAGTATTTGTTTATGAGACAAGGCGTTTTCGAAGCGAGGTGCCGCGTTTGATCACAGTCATAACTGTTTATTTGGCGCGGTCTTTGGAGCCATTTAAGAAGGATGTTGCCATGTAGACTATACAACTGCCAAAAAAAACGAAAAAGTTTGGACCTCCGTATTTTGAGATACACGCGCTACTGTTGCGGGAACCATTAATTGCAAATCAATTAATGAGACAACAAAATAATCATAAAGAAATTTTTGAACCAGTTAAAGATAGAGAATTCCATGTAAACAAGTTTAAAAGCCTCGATGCGTTCTAGAACTAGACTGTTTTATGCTCTTAACATATATTGTTAAGAGCAAGTAGATTTTAAACAGACGACATTCCCCTACAGCCAGTGATTAAGCAAAAACAATTACAAGTGTAAGTACTACCAAGAGAAGTGAAATACAAATGACTAAAAAAGTAATGTGTAATTATAAATTACAAAATAATTTAATTTGATATAAATAAATTAAAATAAACGTTACAGTATTTTATTCATCCTATATTAGAATCATAGTATAGTATAATTCTCATGAATACAAGGACTTCAACTAAACATTTACTACAAGTAGCAGAAACAACTACACTAAAGATCACAAAAAATTGCCATTCAAAGAATTCACTACACCAACCTTCAAATCAGATGTTATACGAACTAACAAAAATCTTACCAGTAAAGGAACATATAGTGAAATCAGCAGGAAAGCTTGCAAAACATTTATACAATATTCTTCTGATGGACAAATATTGCACCAATAAAGGAAACCAAACATTAAGATCCAAATTTCCAGGGACTACAATGAGAAGAAATACACATGTTAATTTAAATTTATGTATTTTTATACCTACAATTATAACAACTACAATTTTTAATTATTATTGTTAAACAATGGACAGACGGACTACGGTCGATGGCTCGTGTAAGAAATTACAAAAATTACAATGAAAAAAATACACAGACTATTTAGAAAACGAAAAAAACAAAAAGTTTTATAACTGAAGATTGAATAAATCCTTGAACACCATGATTATATTTTATGAATTACACTACTTTGCTCACCATATTTCCAGATTTGTCATCCAGCTACTACTGGCCAATTTTAGACTTTAAAAAAAACTTCAAGGAAACAAATATTTACCTAAACAGAAGCCTAATTTCAAAGCAAAGATCAATTTTTCTATAAAAAAATTATGCAAAAGAGTATGTCCTACATCTAAACCTTTTATTTATTTAATTATTTAATAATCAATTTATTTAACCTTACCAAGTCCTTCCTACGACTAGTACTAGTTACAGAATGTTCGCTGGTTGTCGTCATGGTATTATCTTCCTCTAAAACTTCGGAAGCTTCTTCTATTCTCTCGGAAAATTCAAAAACTACAAAAATTATCTCTGCGCCAGCTATGTCTAAATCACAATTTATATGAACAAACTTTTCTGAATCGCTCGAAGCATCACTTCTTATCGATATGGTATCACTAAGGTCATCTGGACTAGGTTTTAAAGCGCTGTCAATAGACGACATCAGACTCGTGAACCCTTTTTTCACCGACGTCAAACCTACAAAAATCATTAATTTATTTAAAAACTCCAACAGCAATTGAATCACTTATTTGAGAAACTCTACAACTCCCATAAACATAGATTTGAGATAATAAAAAAACTGTTAACTATTTTCAGTTATCACTTGTTTGAAGTTTAATTATTAATAAATAAATGTGAATGTAAACTAGTTACACAATGTGCTGAAAAAAAAAGAAAAATATGGCATATAGTAATTGACAAAAAACGGATTTTGGAAAATGACATGTCGGCTTTCATAAATAAAAAGTTTTGTTTTTGTAATTTTATCATTAAAAATTATTACAAACTAGTAATAAGCACAGAAAAAACATAATATTACAGAACCTCTAGCTCCAATTCACTATCTACAGTTGGCCATAAAAAAGTTCTTGGTAGAATCGCTGAATATATTTAATATCGGGTAGATAACTGGCAGACTTTTTAATATTAACCATTTTTTATCCTTAATAGGTAGTTTACTAGCTGGTTCTGCACAAAGTTGGTTTGGTCTAGGAAGTTGTGTGCCAATTGGAAACGTTCGCTTTATTAATCCATCAATATAGTGTTATGCTATAACTGTGCTTTTAAAATTGTCGTTATAAGAAACCTGCATAAACGTCGATATGTTGAATGGAACTCTTTCACAGTTGTGTGGTTTTTATTTTGTCCAGGACATCCATCCATGAACCCATGCAGATGCTTAACTTCTAGTGGAGCAAATCTCATCGGGGCTATTTCTCGCATACCTTCACGGTACTTATAAAAATATACTTTGCCCGTTTTAGCCTCATGTATGTCAAAAACGGAAACTGAAAGTTGATGTAGGTAGAAAGTTTCTTGAACGGAAATCTGGGGCAAAGATGTTTTGCATATAATCAACAGCTATTATCTTCTTCTTCTTTTAATGTATTTACTGTTGTTACTGATTATAATGTACGTAATAGGTTGAGTAGAACAAAAATAAGAATATACGAGACATTAATAAGACCAACGATAATGTACGGGGCCGAGCTAGTTACAATGACTAAAGCCGATGAAGAAAATTTGAGAAGGGCAGAGAGAAAAATAATTCGAGCAATACTGGGACCAACGAAAACAGTAGAAGGTGAATACAGAAATAGATTAAATTATGAAATAAATGAGGAACTAAAGGGAATAGATATAGTCAGGAAAATAAAAAGACAAAGACTGAGATGGTTGGGACATATATGGAGGGCAGGGGAAGAAAACACAATAAACATCATAACTAAGTGGACTCCTGCAGGAAGGAAGAGAAGAGGAAGACCGAGGTCAAGATGGTTAGATGAAGTAATGCAGGATTTACATGCATTAGGAATCAGAAATGCAGAGGAAAAAGCAAAAGATCGAAGAAGCTGGAACCGGATATGTAACAGCGTATAAAAAAACAATGAAATGAGGACTGATCCACCTCAAAATATGGATCTAGAAAGCTTGTAAAAGCGGCGCTACCCCCACGGGGGTGTGAAGCCACTATATATATATATAATAGGTTGAGTGGAAGAGCAGTATCCTCTCTAGAAATAGAGTGGATTCTGAACTCTGCCTTTTGACGCAGTCCCTTGTGTATTCTATTGCTAACCAAATTATCGTCAATAAAATCAATATTATTATTATTATTATTTTTGAATGAAATATGTTAACACGTCTGAGACGTCTTCTCAGCTACACCCACTCGTTTAACATTTTCATTTAGCTCTTTGGATTTTATTTTCACTGCTAGTTCCTCACGTTTACAGCAAATGTCGACTTTGAGTCGTCCAAAACATAAACTGGACCTTTCTTTGACAACTTTGATATACAATGAATATTTTAATGTAATGTTATTAAAGTTACATATTGTGAATAAACTCTCAAAATTAAATTATTCTTAAAACACAAGTCCACAGCTGCTATTTTGTAAGGAATCCGGCAATCCTGGATATATCAGATTTGAAAAGTAAATGCAATATTGGATGCCAGTTACCATGCAGGATGGTGTACGGATTTGTTAAAGCAAATTGACAGGTCCACGCTCAGTAGTTAATACTCAGGTAACGGAAGTCGCACTATCGAAAATAAAATCACAACCAACAGGAAATCCGTTAATGACATTACAATTTTGAATTTAAATGTTGTCAACAATATTGTTTGATAGTTAGTATTGTATTTTCTTAGTAATTCTTGTATTTTCTCGTTAATAGTTATATTTCCCAGTTAGAGTTTTTGTAGTTATTTATTAAAATATGGTTTTTATGTGTTCTGCTACGGGTTGCCTTTATAAACATTACTATAAAAAAGTGCATTTTTTACCAAAGGATCCAAAGGTAAGAATTTGTATTTTAAAATTTCAGCGTATACCTATGTATTAGTATATGATGCATATTATATTATTTTTATGTTACATTATATTTATAGATCCGAAGAAAATGGTGTGATTTAAATAGACCAAATTTGGTTAATTTGACTGGAAAGGACCGTTACAAATTTAGAATCAGCATTGACCACTTTTCAAAACACTGCTTTTTCTCACAGAATAGAAATGTTGCAGATTTAAAATTAGATGCTGTGCCTACTCTAAAAATTCCAGGTAAGGGATGATTTTAAAATTTTAATTGTGAATTAAAGCAAAAATTTTTTTAAACAAGAGCTTACATAATTTTTTTCAGGCATCCACTTTCCAGATTCGCATTATTCAAACCTGATCCCTTCAACAAATAGAGAAGTTGAAATGCCTACTATTATAGGTTAGTGTGCAATTTTATTCTCAATTTCTAATTATGAGTCTTATATTAGTCCAGGCGTGCTGTACCAAAAAAATAAAAAATACGGAATATCTGAGACCTGGAATGTAACAGTTGGAGGTGGTAAAGGGGCTTATAACACATGAAAAAAAAAAACATTAACTATTTCAATTATGATCATAAACTTTTTAGGGGTGAAAAAGGGTGAAAAAGGGATAAAAAACTGAAGTATTGCTGTTTGCGGCTAAAATTGACTTCAAAATGAAAAGTGTCCCATAGAAAAGTTGTAGATCATGTAAAAATCTAAAACTTTTCTTTTGGTAATTTTCTCACATAACCTCAATTTTTCGAGGAAAATGAAAAAAAAAAACGATTTTTCGTTTTTAATTTTTAATTTTCCAACGGATTCGTTAATCTTGGTGAAACTTGGTGAAAACTTACCTTTTTATGTCCAAAATAACCTCGAATTTTCTCAACCTTGTAATATAATAATTTTCCGAGAAATTTGATTTTTCTGGAAAAATCTCTTTTTTTTCAACTGTAAAGTTTGCTCGGAAAATATTATTGGAAAAGATTTTCCTGGAGCTCATATTTGTCGTTTTTACGTCTACTTTCACATGAAATAAAAAAAAATACACCTCTCATTTACAAATGTGCTCAAAAATGAAAAAAAAGCAAAAAATGAATTTTGCAACAGCTAAATTTGCAATAATTGTTAAATTTTTGTTATAAAATATTAAAAAATGCAAAAGCCGGCTCTTGCATTACATTCTACGGAAAAAATTACAAGAGAAAATGTATTCCATTATTTAGTCGGATTTTTAGTTCATTGGCAATATTATTATAAACACTCAAGTCTATTAATGAAGTTAATAATCCGAGCGGGGATTTCATGGTTTTTACTATTGTATGCTGATTTGTTTATATTATAAGGTTTTTCATGAGATAAATTGATTTGTTGATAATTACAAGGCCCAAATACCCTTCCATCAAAACCCTATAGCCCAATTTTCATCAAAATTTCAATTTTCTTTGACTTTTTGGAATAATTTGTTTATTTTTAATATAATAATCGTTCGGTTTTAAGTAATTCGTAATTGTAATTAAAAACTATATTGAAAAGACAATATTTTGTTTGTTACGAATGATAGTATATTTTGTATACTGAAATGTTGAAAGGTCAAAGAGAAAACAAAAGGCCTAGGCCCCTAGGCTAGTTAGAGTTGTCATGTCTACACTTTGTCACTTATGAAAGGTGGCTATAGGGCTCTGATGGAAGGGTATTTGGGTCTTATAATATCAACAAATCGATTTATCTCATGAAAAACCTTATAATATAAACAAATCAGCATACAACAATAGTAAAAACCATGAAATAACCGCTCGGATTATTAACTTCATTAATAGACTTGAGTGTTTATAATAATATTGCAAATGAAATAAAAATCCGACCAAATAATGAAATACATTTTCTTTTGTAATTTTTCCCGTAGAATGTAATGCAAGAGTCAGCTTTTGCATTTTTTAATATTTTATAACAAAAATTTAACAATTATTGCAAATTTAGCTGTTGCAAAATTCATGTTTTGCTTTTTATTCATTTTTGAGCACATTTTTAAATGAGAGGTGTATTTTTTTTTATTTCATGTGAAAGTAGACGTAAAAACGAAAAAAATGAGCCCCAGGAAAATATTTTCCAATAATATTTTCCGAGCAAACTTTACAGTTGAAAAAAAAGAGATTTTTCCAGAAAAATCAAATTTCTCGGAAAATTATTATGTTGCAAGGTTGAGAAAATTCGAGGTTATTTTGGACATAAAAAAGTAAGTTTTCACCAAGTTTCACCAAGATTGACGAATCCGTTGAAAAATTAAAAATTAAAAACGAAAAATCGTTTTTTTTTCATTTTCCTCGAAAAATTGAGGTTATGTGAGAAAATTACCAAAAGAAAAGTTTTAGATTTTTACATGATCTACAACTTTTCTATTGGGCACTTTTCATTTTGACGTCAATTTTAGCCGCAAACAGCAATACTTCAGTTTTTTATCCCTTTTTCACCCTTTTTCACCCCTAAAAAGTTTATGATCATAATTGAAATAGTTAATGTATTTTTTTTTCATGTGTTATAAGCCCCTTTACCACCTCCAACTGTTACATTTCAGGTATCAGAATTTCCGTCTAAAAGTACAGCACGCCTGGACTGACAACTCAGTTTTATAATATTTCTTTTTCAGAAACCAGCATCTCCCATTGTTCTGATGATCCTCTAACAACAGAAGCTCCTCTCAGGATACCAGAATGCAATAGATCCAATTTAAAAATGATTGAGGAAACAAGAAAAATAAATTTGACTCCTAATATTATTTTGCAAAAATAAAGAAATATTACTTATTTTATTTTTATTTCTATATAAGCCAATTCCAAATTGTTAACAATATTAAAATATATTTATTATATTTATCAGAATATATTTAAAATATTTTAACATAAATATTTTAAATTAAACAATAAAATTATATAGTTAGTACTCAGGTCACGAGCGGCGCTGTAAACACGTTTTTAAAAAACCCTTAGAGTCGACTATCTATAAACTTCTTTCTAATCTATGGCAAATGATGTGCCTTGCTGTTAATAACGTATTTTTTGTAAAATGTCAAAATACGTCATATGTGGATTTGTCGGGTTTCTCAAATAAGTGATTCAATTATTTTCTTAAATTATGTTGAACAGATAGCAACGGCTTAAACAGGATCATGAAAATATAAATATTCAAAGATAGAAATTGTAAAGAACCTTAAAATACATAAGAGAAGCGTAGTTTAACCCAAACCTTATGCCAAGATATACCGAAAAATAGTAACACTAAGTCTAATACTAACATTATTATTAAACAATACTGATTTTTTTATTCCAAATGCAAAATGTTATATAGCAGTAACCTTTTCATATTTTGGTGATTACGATTCTGAAAGGTCAGATTTAACTAAAATGGAGAAAAAGCCATGTGCCATTGTCGGCACGAGTGCTTAAAAATTACCAATAATTTTGCTAGAAAGCGTTCAAATTTTGGTGAAAGTGTCCGAGTCCGAAGGACGAGGGCTCTTTTACAAAATATGAAAATAACCGAATGCAATTTGTATAAGATGTCACGCTTGAATGTATTGGAATATTTCACGAATAAAAAATCCCATAAACTGTCGCCATATATAATGTCTATTTGATTTGTTATTTTTTGGTTCACTTTCATTACTTTCCACTATAGATTGTATGCAGCGACAGGGTTTCAAATGTGTTGTGGCGACTTAATGCTTTCGCAGTGTAATTACTGCTGTAATTTTTCGATAAATGCATTGCTATTATGAGATATTTTATACATGAGGGAAATATTCACTGTCAGAATTATCGTATGATAGTATCATTGCGTTTTTTATGTTTAAATTCTTGAACCAATAAAAACTAGATTAGACATACGTTATTTTATCGATTTTGCATCATTGCGCTTTTTTGTTTTGGTACTTAAATATACCTTATACATGTTATACGGAAAGCAGACAAATATTTGCAACTACCACTATTTCCAGCTTTACAACTGGACATAAAGTGATCTATTTCAACAGAATCAATAACACATTTAACAACAAAATCGTTTTTCTATGAAAGAAAAGAAAATCTGTCACCTTCCACTCTTTTACAACATAAATAAAGTAAGCTCCATATCTTTCATCTTTCATCTTTCATCTTAATCAGAAAAGACAATACCTAAGGCCTTACCCATATTAATGTTTGTTTGCAAATTCATATTCCCTTTTTGCTGCAATAACATAGTATGTTCTTCTTGGCTAATCACTTTTCCAGGACTGGCTTGCAAGTATTCTGAAGAATTACTAGTTGGTAACTCCATCTGACACGAAGAAGATCCATTTGCGATGGGTTTCTTGCCAATACCAGTCTGCGTTATAGACAACGAACTGTTTTGCCACACTGACGGAGTAGATCCTGCGATAATAAAAAATTTAATAATATGAAAATCACAACACAAAGTATATTAATCTGCACCATTTTATGATTTATGATTTTATTGTTAAATTTACCAATGTAGATATCATCAGCTAAACTCGAAGTATCCGGTACTACTGATTCTATGTCACCCCCAGAGGATTCTTTACCAGGTGAATTCGACGGCATTACAAACGTAACTTCTAATTGTGGAATAAGCACACCCATTGCTATAGTGCTGTTGCTCTCAACCTAAAACATTGTTATACATAACCGGTATAGAATACCAAAAATTGAAAATAACTCACTTTGAGTATTCTTTCAGAGTCCAAAGCCAAATAAGTAGCCAATAATGCAGCATCTTCAGCAAGTCGTAACAAAAACAGATATTGATAATGATTTATTTGAATACTAACTAAATTAGTAATGTATACTAGAGCATGAATATCAGCATCTATTTGTGATTGCTCAATATGTTCTGAAAGTTTTACAGTTGAATTTGGATCCATATGGGTATGTAACCAGATTGTAACTGGTAGAGCATCTAAAAATGGTACAGCTTTTGATATTCCAATAGCTCTGGCACCATTGAAGTCACCCCACACTGGATCGAGACTTATACACCATACATCTTTGGCATCTGTCCACAACATTTCTCTACTAAAAAGGCTCATCTAAAATATACATATATCCAATAAAATATAACTACAGTTAATTGATAGCTGCATAGTACGAGTATATAAAGTATTCAATTAATGGATACCTATAAGTAGGAGAGAAAACGATAAAGGAAAATTTTAAATTTTATTTACACAATTTTTAATTAAGCAAAAGCAGCGCTGCGATCGTATTCGCAAGTAATTTTACATGTAAGTAAATAGGGCCGTTACAATTAAATTCTAATATTTTTGGCTCCATGTACCAAAATATTTATTAAATATGAATACATTAGGAGAACATTATCATATTTTTATAATAAAAAAAAACACATAGAGAACACTGTACCAGTCTTTTTAAAGTTTCAAATGTAAATTAATACAAAATAAATAATTTTATTTATAATGCTTGAAAACAATTTTTTAAAATATGAATTATACTATTAGCTAACCAAACACTATTTATGGGCATTATGTCAACATAATTTCTGTATCTTCGCTTAAAATATAGTTAGGGCGTTACCAAGCGATTTGGATAATTTAAAATTCGGTCCAATACAACCCTTTCATCTATCTTGGACCCATCGGTGTACCACATATATTCATTATAATCTGTGTATCAATTAATTTTTGACACAGTAATAGGGATGTGGACTATTTTTGGGAAAGTATTTACAGCCATGCATAAGTACCAAATATAGCCCAAACTATTTATTTATTAATACCTTTAAAATAAGTTATTTAACATTCCATTTCAAATTTCGCGGCAAAACGTGAATACCTGTCAAGCGCCCGCTGTGACGTCACTTGTTCCTAAACATCGTCGAAGTTGTATGTAATAGAAAGTAATTGCCTAGTTTTGTGTTAATGTTGTGCGGGCCGCAGTGTGAAAGTACTACTATTAAAACATCTAAAAAACTATTTGTGGTATATTGGTAGTGGCTGATAAGCCACTTTATCATAGTTCGGAGGTAAACGGGAAGAAGAATTAACACTACTTCACTTTTCCCTCTAAAACTAGTAGACTAAGATCAGATGTATAGAAATAACGCTTTGTATTAATTAAATAACTTTATTTAGTGAAATCTATTATTTATTACTGTCTCACCCTGGCTCACGACATATCACTATTTAATCACGTTCCACATACAAAAACGATGCGGAAAATGTGGCTCCAATTGTACCTGCACAAAGTCAAATATATTTCTGTGAGGATCATTTTGATATGTTTGATAATATTTGTTAGGTTTTCTTGCATTAAATATTAAAAGAAATGAAACAATTTGTTGAAAAGATAAAGCATATCCTCAAAATCATATTTTTTTATTTTACTGTATTCAATTTTACTTTTCGAGTTTATAAATACCTACTATTACTATTATAATGTATCCTGGTATTACTTACATTGTCTTCACATTTCTAAATTCAGCAGAGCAGAAGTTACTATTTGTTGCGTAGAAATTAGCCACAGTAAAGCAATCAATTCTTGGTTAATTTGAACTATCTGCCTTAATATATCCACTTTCCATTATGGGAAAACCTTTAAAAATTAATTCAAAAAGATAATGTAGCAAATTTTGAAGAAATTTCACGGGAATCACAATAATATTATTCAAATATCAACAAACACCACCAAGTGGCGTCACGCATTTTGATTGGTGTTCATTGTCACGTGACTTGAGGGTGAAATATTTAATTACATTTACTTGAATAAAAAAGAATTGCTTGTTTATTGAAGAATATATGTATTTTTTTTATTATTTTTGTCACTACTACCTCTTCGTGGTAAAATTATTTATTTGAGTACAGTCCACATCCCTATTTCAAAGCAAAAACATTATATTACAATATGAAAAAACTGGAATTTTACTAAATGTGTTAAAGCGCACAGTAGGCATGCGGTTAATTTTCAAATAAGGTATTTATTTTCGAAAATCAATTCTGGACTTCAGTACTAGCCAATTTTAACAATACTTGAAATAATATCTTCCATATGTAAATATTAGATTTTTTTATTACAATCGTCTATTTCTCAAACATATTTTGATTGATTTATACTAAAAAACTTAATATGCAGTAACCATACTGCATACTACCTAACTTTGAAAGTACGAATCAAGTTAAATAATTAACCGCAACGTCCGAAAGAATCCATTTTTTAACGGGAAGGACGATGCGCAACTATCGGCGAATAAAGAAAATTGATTTATGCTAAAAAAAATGGTGCCATTCGTTTTATCTCCTTATAGGTCTCCACAATTTCTACTATATGTAATTAAACTTACCCAATCTTCTGTAACCGATGAATCTATTTGAGAAGGCACATTTCTAATGTTATCTACTGTTGATATGTGATCGATAAATTTTTGAGTAACTACGTAGAAATCATTCTCTTTTGAAGGAAATTCCGAACCGAAAAACAGAGAACCCATATGGAATGAGTCCACGCATTTGGCTAAATCCGCCCTGGATGACTGATCCAGACTTCTAATATTTGTAATAGTTGCTCTCGTTACTTGAAAGCTCAGACATTTTGGTCTGTCTTTTTGATTTGGATGATCAACAGCACTTTCAAAATTTATCTAAAAACAAAAGAGTCAGTGAAAATATAATAAGAAATACACTGAATTTTCTCTTTTAGGAATATAAATTTGTTAATCTTAAAAAGCAAACAAAAAATATGTATTTAAAACTCTTAAACTTACTCTGGGAAGAATAGCTTCAAATTTTATATCCATATAACTATAAGATGCAATTGAATTGTCATTTTTGGCACTGGAGAGAGACTGGAAGAGGTTTAAGCCAAATGAATTTATCCATAGACACGTGTCGATATCGAACATTATGGAAATGGGATTCAACTGGACATAGAATTTTGGAGGAGGTACTGAAAATCACAAGAAACAAATTATATCAAAAACTAAGGAAAGCACATTTATATATACACACTGATTGGAATACAACTTACAATAGAAAATAATGTGAAATCAAGCAATTCTTCTAGTTTTCATTTAAAATTTTTTGAAAGTATGAACTACATAAATTACAGAATCTTTTGAGATATACCAAGTTGATTCATGAAAACTTAACACTTCAAAAAAAGACTTTTCATGTTAATGAATTAATAATTTACATTTTACCTCGAGAACAAGCATCAAATTCAAATTTTAATAAGATTTAAATTTATGAATAAAACCTACAAAACCAAAAACAATTTTTTTCAAAACTCTATAATAAAAATCTTTGATAAATGTTTAATTTTGTTGAAGTTATTTTTTTAGAATCCGAGTATTTTATTGGTTCGTTTCGTTAACATTTCGATTTTTGTACGTTCATATGTAACTTCATTTCTGCCTTAATTCCTGGAACCGTTGTTACAAAGTCGTCAAGTTCAGAAAAACAGAATGTTCTTTTCTGGTCGTCTATTCGTGAATAAAACCGCCATTATTTAAAATTTGGACAGAGCCGGCTTCTGAACTGACGACTTTGTAACAACGGTTCCAGGAATTAATACATTACTTTACATTAATACAGCACTACAAAGAGACAAATATATAAAAAGGAACTAGGCCTAATTTTTAAATTATATCTAATAATTGAATTATTAATTATTATTAATACCACCAAAAACAAAATACCACAAAAAATCATAAAATATTACCAAACATTTTATATTTTTTCTTATCTTAAGTATCTTAGATCTATTAAGTCATTGAATACACACCTACCCCTTTGACCCCTTTATCTCGTATTTATAGCGCTTTAATTTTGTTATTTGTTTTCATTCGTCAGGTAAAAGATTATATAGCCTTGGTGCAAAGTAACTGGAGCAACGTTGACCGATAGTTTTTTGAAATATTGTTAAGTGTGCATATTGCTTTCTGGTGGGATACTTATATTGAGGATAATCTAAACTTATTTTACCCTTAAACAAATTTACAAGAATATTTTGGCAGTATAATTGTCTTATGTCAAATAATAATAATTCAGTGGAATATATTCGTGATTTTCTATACATAAGTGTTCAGACTTTTTAAGTAACATTCAGCAACGCCACCCCATCCAATAATTCCGTAGGTAAGGTGCGATTTTACTAAAGAATCATAGATTATAATTAATTGCTTCTCTTGTAAAATGTCTCATAAATATCTAAACGTATGTAATAGTCCTCTTATTTTGTTTATAATATTTTGTATCTGTAAGTTCCATTTAAGGTGTCGATCTATTATAATGCCCAAATATCTAACTGAGGATGCCTCTGGTATTTTTATGACGTCAGTTATATTACGTTGATTAAAGTGTGGCAAATTATTTGGATAGAAACTAAATGGCAGATATTTGGTTTTTTCAATATTTAATGTTAGTTTATTCAATTGAAACCATTTTATAAATATTTTAAAGTCTTCTTCAATTTCTGATTTCAAAGTTTCCCATTTCGTAGATGTATAAGTTATTACAGTATCATCAGCGAAGCTAATGATGTTTCCCTTTATGTTTAATAAGAATATACTATTTACATAAATAATAAACAACAGAGGTCCCAGAACCGCCCCTTGTGGAACCCCATAGGTAACCGTTTTTGGATCACTAAGTAAGTATTCCATTAACGCTAACATACTGTTTCCTGCCTTCTAAATAACTCTTTATAATATTATAAACCTTTCCTCGTAGGCCATATAATTTCATCTTTTCTAGTAAAATCTTATGGGAAACTGTATCGAAGGCTTTAGAGAGGTCCACAAAGATGGAAACAGCAGGAGTACTATATGATCTATAGCTTGATATAAATGTTTAGTTAATGCATGAATTGCATCTTCCGTTGACCTTTCTCCTCTAAAGCCATATTGATTTACATATATACCAAATTTGTTTAAAAATTTATCTATTCTTTTTTTAAGAATCTTTTCATAAATCTTTGAAATTACCGAAATCAAAGATATGGGTCTATAATTTTGTGTTTGTTTTTTTTTCCACTCTTATATAAAAGCTTAACTACACCAATTTTTAAGCAATCCGGAAAACATTCGAAATAAAAACTTTTATTTATTAAATAGGTTAGCGGTTCTATGATTTCATTTTTAACTTCTTTAATAGTTTCTGGTCTTATGTTATCCCAGCCAGGTGTTTTTTTTAAGTTTTAATTTATCGATGACCTGTTTTACTTCGTTTTCATTTGTATTGTATAAATACATTGTTTCTTTCATAACATCTATGCGTTCGTTAATATTATCTGAATCTGGTATTTTATTAGCATAATTTTGTCCTAGGTCACTATAATATGTATTAAATTCATTTGCAATACTAAAACTACCTGTAATTGTTTTACCTGTACTTGTTGTTAATTGTTTAATTTGAGTTTTAGGCCGTTTTTTACCACACACATGGTTTATACCTTTCCACAAAGCTTTGGATGAATTTTCATTTGTTTTAATTAACCCATTAATATAATTTCGTTTGGAAATTTTTAAACTGTACATGTTATTTTTCTCTTTTATTGAAGTTGCCAAACCAGGTGTTATCCAAGGTTTTCTAATATGGAGTTTCTTATTTTTTATTTTAATGTTTTGTATTTTTGCCTAAGTAATAATTAATTTTATTTATGAACAATTCAAAACTAGTGTTAATCAGTGGCGGCTTTTCTTTATGTGCTGCTGAGCTGCAGAACTACCAAACAACCATAGCAAATCTTAATTATTAAAGAATAATTAATATAGTTTTATTTCAAATCTGCCATATTATCATATTAAACATCAACTGTTAATAATAATTCACCAACAACGATGATTAATATTATTTTTTTTACGTATTTACTCCTCTAGTGAAACCGTATAATTTTTTTACGTATTTGCAGCTCCAGTGAAGCCGCGTCGATAACAACCGAAACACTGGCAGCGGTAAAATGCATTTATTAGGCAAACGGCGATCTTAGCCGATGTGCTTCGGCAATCGGCTGGGCCACTGATTAACGGCCTCGGAAATGAGCTGCAATTCACGACAGTTATTCGTGACCGTTGCATCTGTGCCGTGTTTAAAAATTCTTAGGTTACAATTTTGTTTAATTTGTTTTGTTCGAGCGCGTTTAAAACAATGGAGTTTCAATTTAAATTAGGTGTAAATAAATTTGTCGTTATTAGTATTAAAGTATTAATTAGTATTAAAGCTAATTTTATTGTTTTTGTTTTCGTATGTTATTCTATTTCTATTATTTTATATTGGCCGTGGTTCATGCAGCACACCCTATAGCAGATGTCACGAGCCGCCACTGGTGTTAATACTATTTAAATTATACAATTCATCCCATTTTTCGTTTTTGAGGTCTGCTTTCAGTTTACCACAGTTAGTATAAATTTTTTATATTTTGCACTTATAAAAATCTTCATTATAAAACGCATTTGCGTATCGTAATGTAACTTTTACGCACGCAAATTTTTGTTTTTAATGGTTGGCGACATGAGTGAAGTATCTAATGACAAGACTATTGGCATTGATATTTTTGTGGGTAATAGCAATTTATTAATTTTATATTGATCTTGAAAAAAGTATTTGTGAATATGAATATCATCTTTTACTTATATAATACATTATTATTGGTGTATGTCATTTTAAAATATTTGAAAACATTAACATTTCATAATTTAAATGTCAAAACTGTCAAATGTTATAAATTACACAGTGCTACCGACATACTTTTTAAAATCAAAATTTTCGTAATTACATAAAAATAATAAATTAATTTAAAAAATTGATAAAATGGCAAAATATAAAAAATATTATAAACAACTTATTTCATATGGCATAACAGAATTCCATATGAAATGCGTTGTTTAATATACTATTATAATTTGACTTACTTGTACTAATATTTTCGAGTTCGGTATTTAACGGTAGTAAAATTGGTAAGTGGTCTGTTAAATCACTTTTAATTATGAAGCCAGAATAATTATTTGTATCACATTTAGTTTTTAAGAAAAAATGATCCAAACATGTTTTTCTTACAGGTCTTGTGATATTATTTATGCATGATATGAAATCATAGGTATTTAAGTAGTTTTCATAATCCTCAACATAAGCATCATTACTTAATAGGTTAATATTCATGTCTCCTACAATAATGTGTTTGTTTTGTTTTAGTTCTTTCTAAAATATTTTAATAAGTCAATAGCAATAGCAGTTAATAAAATACTATTACTTTTCAGAGAAATTTGTAATTCCGCTGCCTTGTGATTACCAATAAATGTTGTATCAAATGTGTAATTAAAAAAAGACCTAACATAAATAACTATACCATCGTTCCTATTTAACATAAATTTTATATCAGAGTGATTATTATTAAATAAATTAGGAAATAAATTACCAAGTGTATACAAATTAAGGAGATAGTAAGTGTGTATTTTATTAAATAAATAGACAGTAGTTAGCTATAATGTGTATAAAACATTACAGTATGTTAGAGCATTGCGTTAATTATTTATTTCGCCATAATTTAAAGTCCATGAATTACATTCTATAAATATATAGATTTATTAATTTTGATTCTCAAATTTAAAGATTAGAGGACGCCTGAAGTTTTTTACACAATGCTGAGGCTATTTTCTCCAAGTACCTACCTACCAAAAGTAGTAACCATCCGTTTTAAGTTTATCAGCTAATATCTAGTGTTTGTTTGTACTTTTGTTACGGTAAAATGTTATAAAAATTGCAGTTTTTTCAGCTCACCGATTGAAGAAAAATTAGAAGCAAAATTATTAAACTATAAATTTAAATCAACACTGTAAACATTAAAATGTATTCAAACATAGTAACATAGTCATCGCAAAATTAATAACTGAACACTTACGAGGAAACGGCACATCGCTTGGATAGTAGTAATATGTAAATTCGGCGTGGACAATATTGGAATCAGCCGGAAGCGACAACTGAGTTCTATCGCCTGAAAAAAAAAGGAAAGCATATAAACCACATTATAATTATACTTGCATCATATCTCTACTTCAATTTACTCAGAATAATGAGGTTTAATTTGCAAACAATAAGTTTTGAATAAACTTCATTTATCTGAGTTGATATCTAATTTTCTAAGCACCAACTAAAGTGTATTTTCATAATTTTTAAAGAACGAAATCATTTCTCTTCATGTAGTTTATAAAATAGATCATAAACATTACTAGTACATTTAAAAAGATCTTTTATCTTGAGGAAATATACTTAAAAACAAAAAGGAAACGTCACCACAATTTCAGGGTGAATAAAGTACACTTATAAAGGAAAGTAAACAGTAATACAATTGTCTAAAAAAGGAAATAGTCTATCAACTATACGGACTAATAATTTAAGACTCTTTTTTAATTGTGGACCAAACGTACAGATTGCGCTGAATGAAATATTTCACTTCGAATTAGGAAAGATGTCTGTTTATTTTGAGTGATTTTTTTTTGTTTTTTTTTTTTGGCCGCGGGACTATGTCCATATAGCCAGTAACTCAAGTATTTATTTATTTTTGTATAGGATAAGGTTAAACGTTTCACACCCAGGGGTCTGTCAGGGTGGCTAACTTACAGAAAGGGTGGACCACGGTAACGTAGGAAATAATGAATAAAACGGAGGAATTACATTTACTACTAGTTTTAAATTGCACCCCTTGATAAATCCTAGTAATAAGTTGTATACATGCAGCTTATTCAATGCAGCAGGTGCATTAAGTTGAAAGGAGGGAAAATATTGTTTTTTATTAGTTCCAGATACATGTTTTCTCTATATTGAGTATATTTTGTACACACAAAGAAAATGTGATCCAAGTCACATATACAATTGCAACTGTCGCACAAGTTCAAATTAACTACATTGATTTTACTGAGATGGGCGGGATAACAAGCGTGACCGAATTTAAGTCTACTAATAGTAACTATGCTACTTCGAGGAAGTTGATAGTGTTTATTGGGAATTTCTGGACATAGAAGCGTGTATCTTGTAGGCTTGTTTATGCAATATTCATACCATAATTGTTTCCATCTTTCTTTCAAATTAATTTTGTTTTGATTTATGCATTCATCAATCTTGTTATTCTTATACTGTCCCTTCTCAGCTGCTATTTTTGCTAAACTATCCACATGTTCATTATGTCGAAGTCCTTTATGAGCTTTAATCCAAAATAATTTTATGTTAAATCCTCTTTGGGCTAGTCTATTTATAATCAGTTTGATTTTTGGAATAATATTATTTTTAAACGTGGCATTAATATCGAAAGGTTGACTTATAGTTGTGAGTCCTGATAAAGAATCTGACATTATTATTGAATTTTTATGTTGATGTCGTTCAATAAATTCGAGAGCTTCAACAATTGCAATTGCTTCAGCAGAGAATATAGAGGTAAGGTCATGTAGTTTAAATTGCATATGCAGATTGATAGACGGAATATAAAACGCGCACCCTACTCCAATGGGTTGTTTGGAAGCATCTGTATATATTTCAGTGTAATTCTTATATTTTGCTAAATACGAGGATAGTAAATTCCTACAAATTATATTATTATGGCTGTAAATCGGAATTTCGATGTGTACTGGTTCTAGTAGTGTGAATAAATCACAGATTTCATATGTATAAGGGTTATTTAAGATATTATTTAAATTGCTGGTATCCCTAAATGCACTACATGTAATTGGCGAAGGTGTTTTGGCCCAATATTTGTTAGTTAGGTCATAAGTATTTAACTCTGAGATGTTTGACATTATTATTGACTGCCTGTAATGGGATTTTATAATCATTTTTTCTGCAAGTAATCTTCTGCGGAGATCTAGAGGTGGTTCTAATGCTTCAGGGCCGGTATTCTCAGGTCCTCGCTTGGAGCGATATCGATGTCGTTGAATGCGAGGGGAGTGAAATTCACTGCCAAATCGATTCTCATGCCCTCTCCTCGCATGGATCGCTCCTGTCAAAGAGGAGTGCTTTATTTCACTCGCTTTCATGTGTACCAGTTGCTCGTGTTATAAATTTGCGAGCGGAGGGATACATGAGAATCTAGAAAAGCCATATCGCTGCCAATCAAATCACTCCCTTTTGTGATCGCTCGCTGTGAGAGGAGTGAGTTGAGAATACCGGCCCAGTTCGAAGAGCTTCTACCGGAGTGGATCTCATCGCTCCTATACACAATCTGAGTGCATTGTTCTGTAAAATATCCAACTTTTTCAACAAACTTGGTGTTGCAGTTCCGTAAAGGGTGCATCCATAATCAATAATTGATCTAATATACGCTTTATAGAAAAGTATGCATGTATGAGGGTCTGCTCCCACCATGTTCTTCGAATTAGTTTTAGGAAGTTTAAGCCTTTGTTGCATTTGGTCACAATACTATCCACATGAGGTTTCCATGAAAGTTTTTTATCTAACGTGATACCAAGGTAAACGACGGAGGTTGATACGGAAAAATCAATATTGTGTATTTTAATGCTGCCTGTGTGCGGTAGGTTATGTCTTGTAAAATACATAATATGATTTTTCTGGAGTTATATGCAATCCTAATGCGTCTAGTCTCTATTGGATTAAAATTATTGATTTCTTTAGATTTGTTAAAGTATTTGAGTAGATTTTTTAGAGGTATACACAACAAAGTCATCAGCATATTGGATTAAACTATAGTTGATTTCTTTATGTAGACTTGCGGTGAATATGTTAAATAGTAATGGAGAGAGCACTGCTCCTTGAGGTAGTCCTATGGAAGTATTTCTATCAATAAACAAGTTGCACAATACATTACAAATTCTTGTCGGGATCCCAATACTAATTAATTTTTCCAATAGTAACCGTATATCTATAGAATCGTCTGCCCCTTTAATATCGAGAAATGCTGCTCCCAGGTAATCATTTTTTGAAAAACAGATATGTGTATCCGTCACTAACTTCATGACCGCGTCAATAGTGCTATATCCTCTTTTAAAACCATATTGACCAGGTGGAAGTATTGATTTAGAAGATATATAAAATTCTAGTCTATGTTTGAAAATTCGCTCAAATGTTTCCAATTATACAGGATAGTAAAGTTATAGGTCGATATGAATTTGCCAAATTAGGGTTTTTCCCATGTTTATATATTGGTACTATTAATGATTTTTTCCAATCATTAACGATCTTTTTGTGAATCCAGACATCATTGTATATATCTATTAAAAATAATAAATAGGTTTATTGAATAATTCATTATTGTTCCCATCTTCTCTACTCTTCGGAAAATCTTGTGGTACTGAGCAAGGTGCGATATTGTTCGTAAATTCTTCCATATCCAGTCGAAGTTTCCTCATGTTTTGTTTATTGAGTTTGGAGCTATTGTAATTCTTTGCATTTTTTTAGCCTGCTGCCATAACTCTTTACATGGTGAATTCTTATTTAATTTATTACAAAACTGAATCCAATGTTTTTTGGCTTTAATTTTAAGGAATTTTTTTGTAGCTGCCAGTTCTTTATTAACAATAATATAATTTTCGAACTTATACGCTTATATGCACTAATGGCTTCTTTTCTGCGTTCTATTACACTATCGCATTCTTTATCCCACCAAGGAGGCGGTGGATGTTTATTCGTTTTGAATGGTTTTTTTTGGTATCGATAATAAAGCTGAGTGTTCTATACCTGTCACAAAGTATTCATATTTTTCATTTATGTTACCTAAAGTATCCGGAATGACATTAAAGTAAGTTTCAGATACTGAATTATATTTTTTCCAGTTAGCCTTCCTTGTATTCCATTTTGTGCTGGGATATATTAAAGAATCTGCTTGTGAATTTGAATAATTCAATTTAATTAAAATTGCAAAATGGTCTAAACCTAAGGTGTAGCGATCGTTAGGTCAATCGCTGATTTATTTACTGTTTTTGATATTTTAGTAGGAGATCCATCGTTTAACAGTATCATATTGTTGGAGTGGCTTAAAGCATCGACGATATTTGTTGAGTGATTGTTGTTGAGTTTGAGTGATTATGTTACTAAACGCTAGATGTGACTGATAACACTTCGTACTTGTGAGTCTGTGAGTCTATTTTCCAAATAAATTTACCTGCAGAACAAAAGAATGTTTTTGATGGTCATTTGTAATATAACTACTTATTACGCAAAAGAGTTTTAGGATTGTATTTTGCTAGCATTTATGACGTACTTCTTGTGGTAGTTGCGTGGATCGTGGATTGTTTTTATAACACTTGAATTTTGCTATTAATGCACCTATTTTTGAATCTTTTGTTTTTATTTTAACATTTAACATAAAATTTTTTTATTCTTAATAAATGATTTTTTTTAACAAAATTCATATAACAATCACCCAAAAAAAGATAGTTATACAAGAAGTTCTTACCGATTCTATTAGGAATTCATGTCGTGATAAAGATTAATAATAATAATATTTATTGCAAGGATTTGGTTACAAAATTAATTTAGTATTAATGTGCATTACAATCTGTAGTTACATACCATGCATTAACAGAAAAATAAAAAATATGTTTAAAATAATTAGCCTAGACAAAAAAAAGTTATTCATTAATAACAAAGGACCTAAGTTTAATAACTCCTATAAAAAATGCAGTAATGAGTTTCACACTAGAAGCAGTTGGGTTATTTAGTGCCTGAATAAAATTATTAAGATTGTTAAGACTTTTTAATTCGGGTGTACGAAGATAATCATATATTCTGCATTCGAGCACAATATGTTCTAGAGTTTCGTTCCGAAGTGAATTACACATTGTACAAATTTCATCTTGTGTAATGAGATAAGAATTTCCGTTATAAGCGATGTGTTTATGAGACTTGGAACTCATACGGATTTGGCAAAATATCCGCGTTAATTTAATCGGAAGTTTGTATAAAAGGTAGGCTGATGGGTTTGAACTAGCCTGAAAATGTTTAAAAATTGAGCAATATTCACCATTAGCTAATCTTCATTAAAAAGTTTAGTTTTGTAGGCTAGGAGAATATTGTCGTAGTTTTTCTTTAACCCACTATAGGATAAATTAACCCAGAGGTCAGATAATCCAAGCTGCTCGAGTATAAGTCGCATTTGAAGTGCTCAATTATAGCAATGGTTATTAGAATTTTACAGATTAATCAGTTGAAAGAAAACAATCTTCAGTAATCTATCTTTTTCCATTAATAAAATTTAAGAACCAATTAAGGCAGTGTTTAACTACTATATAATTAAGTTTATTAGTCCCCGTTTCCAAACGTATAACATGATCAGGAGTGTTTCTTGGTAAGAGAAGCAGTCTTTTGAAGAACCCCACCAGAATTCTTCCAATAATATTCAAGTAACGAAGACCTCTACACTGGAATGGAGCTAGTCAGACTATTTATTATTATTGAGTTATATAAAGTCATACGCGAATCCCATGAGCTTATTTTAGACTGCGAAAGTATAGACATTACAGCCCCAACAGCTTGTTTGGCTTTTGTGCAGCGTTGATTTGCTTATTCGCGAAACAGTGATGAGGAGGTAAACTGTACTCCAAGATAGACGTAAGATTATACATAAATGTGTTCACATACATTGTCCAACAAAAGAAAATTCCTTTTGATTATTTTTTGTAATGAAAAACCTTGCGCATTTACATAATTTGTGGAAAATAGTTTCGCTATAAGAAATAAATTTAATTCTTTTCACAATTAATTCTAAATTAACACCAATATGATTAACTCAAAAGAAAATCCCACAGCAGGTAGATATGTTAATCCTACGACAATAATACATACACTCCTGTATTTTTTATTTGAAACATTTTTTGATAACATCTACCAATTAGACGAAATAAACTAAAACGTATACTAAGAACAATAAATAACTGAACAGTTAAACTAAACTTCCACTATTTATTCGAAAAATTCGCTTTAAAATTCAATTACAGCTGTTTCGCTAATAGCTAGCATCGTCAGATTGATATATTGAAATTACATTTTGTAATTTTGTAACTAGGTACAAACAAACAAAATGTAATTTCAATATGTCAATCTGACGATGCTAGCTATTAGCGAAACAGCTGTAATTGAATTTTAAAGCGAATTTTTCGAATAAATAGTGGAAGTTTAGTTTAACTGTTCAGTTATTTATTGTTCTTAGTAAGATGAACTTCCAAAAAGTAAAGGTTAACACAATCAATTTCATTAAAACGTATACAGTGGACTGGTATATGTTTCTTCAGTTTAATTTCAATATCGGAATATCATCGTAGGATTATGGTTAAATCAGTCGACTAGCCGTATTATAGGTACCTACCCAAATAATTATTCCCTTCTCGAAAAAATGACAAACAATTTGTATTCCACATGACGCTAAATATGATAGATTCCTAATTGATTATAACGAAAGTTTTCCTAAATGTAAAAATAATTATTGTATTAGAATTGTCTTTATTGTCACAAGGACTGCTTTCTTCGTATGCCATTAGGTAAGTTGCATTAGATTGCAAGAGATTGATTGAATGCTAGTAGCGGTTTGCATAAAAAGGTTAAATTTTGTTTGTACTTGGAGAATTTTTATTTAACCTTGTATAGGAATTTATTTTTTATGTTGTTTATTTTAAGGGTTATTAAATTTTAAGCTGATCATGATGCCACCTATCGATCAGTAGTATCTTGGCTACGCAAGTTTTTAAAAGTTTCTGAAAGTCCCAAATTTCACCGCAATTTAACTTAAACCGCCACCTCTCAGTATGTATGCATCTCTATTTTTAGGGTCTCTGTTACACTCATTGGGTTGACAGACTATTTCCTTTTTCAGACAATGGTAATACCTACTATTATCTGAAATTGGTAATTTGTGTATTAAAACGTATACTATTTTAGTCTGTGACGGCAATAATGGTGCTAAAAATGAATATGCCTACAGGGGTGGGTATATGGACTCATTATTATTTAAATTTCAGATAATAGTAACTAATAGTTAACAGTAAGTCCAATGAAATATAACTTAACAGGTAACATGCCGTTGTTAGTGCAATAAAGAATTTATTTGCAAGCAATGATTCTTATCTTATTTCAAGTTATATTTCTAAAGCCTTCTCATGGACAGGTCTTACAAAGTATTGAGACATTAGAAATTCACTTTCATGTTATTAAACAATACATTCTACATATCGGATAAAATTATTCTAAATAAGCTTGATGAAAAAAACTAATAATCAAGCTGTTCTACTGGATCAACTGGAACACTTTTAAATATTTAGTAGACTTTTTGTTTGCTTTGACAACTGAAATAAATGATAAACATTTACTGGCACAACTTTGAATTATATAAACACAAACCCATCATAGTATTTATTCAAATTGTCTAATAACTCAACAAATTAGAATTTACGTCAAACAATAATTAGTAAAACTGATTCCTTTGTAGGTCCTCAATGAATAGAAAATGATAAAGTCAATAATTTTTATAAGGACGATTAATTCGTTTTTTTAATTTTCTTCACTGTTGTTGAATTAATTAGACAATTGTATAAAAAAGAATAATATTTTTACTAAAAGCTTTTTGCATTGTCATATTCTAATTGACGACTACTCTTACTTCACACTACGGTCTTTCAGAATAGATACCTGTATAATAACATTTATCCTTCCTTTTATGCTGAGCTATTAAATGAAATAAAAAAAAAATTAACAAAAAACCATAATTACCCTTATTTGGGTGCATTTTCTCATAAAAGAAACGTAAATTCGTATTTATTTTATTTCTGAAGGGATAGAGAAATGCACCCGCCAAATTGAAGTAGACAAAATAATTGTTTTTAAATACAAATAGCTACAATCAATGTAAAATGCACACTAATGTGCCAAATAATGTTTGTATTCATAATTAAAAAATACTTTATAGTTACATTAAAAATAAATACATCTTTGGATTCACCTAACGAATTTATGGCAAAAATGTCTTTAACAACGATTATGCTTACCGAAAATAAATTCCTTGAGACTTTTCTTTTGTGAAGAAGTTACTTTATAGATTGTAAAATCTTCAATGCGTAAAACGATACAACTAGTCATTAGTTTCGCTATTTTTGTTTCAATAATTTTCTTACTGTTTTTCTGTTCGGCATTCGACTGGGATTTCGGCTCCGGAGAACTGTCTGGATTCTAACAAATGTAATTTTGGCATATTTAATCTCATTGAAAAAACAGAACAAAAAGCAGATTATAATAAATATTACAAACGTTACCTTCATTGGTCTATTTAATGGAGTATGCAAAGGTTTATGTTGATCTATGAGATTTAAAAGCTTGGTTTTAAAGGAATTCAATGCCTGTTCCTGCCATAAAGAGTGTGGCACAAAATTTAAATTATATTTCAGCCAATGTTTCCTGCTTCCTAAAATAAGAAATGGATAACAATATTTATATAACAAAAATTATTAAAATACAGTACCTTTAGCAATATGATATGGATAGTAGTCTATGTGGAATTTTTTTAAACAAATATGCAGAGCATCACCGTTTTTCAAGCTTGGATAAGATGAACGACCCGCTGAAACAAAGATTAAGTTTGATTGAAATCTTTATTTTTTTACTTTCTTGTTTCTCTCATGTTTCTTATAATCATTACGACTTCTAAGTACCTCTCTTGTGTGTATTCTCAGTGTGCTTTTGCTTAGGCAGTAGTATTTACTCTTATCATCCCTTATGGGTCACGGACACGTCCCCAGGTGGCGGATGGGGGATCTCCAGAAGGGTCGCTGAACTGCTTGAGCAGCTAACACTGCAATATAGCAGGGAAATGGAGAATCTGGGGGGTGTGCGTGTATACGGGTGAAATGGCTGAGACAGTGGTCGCGAACGTTCCGGCCCCACATGCCGGAGAAGACCTACATTCTCCAGCTTCTTGTGGGAGCAAACATGTTCAGAGTAATAGTGGGAATCAATATCGCTCAGATAAAACGCCCATCACGCCAAGGGATCATCGGTGGTGATCTCAAGGACGTTTATCAGAAACCAAATGGGATTTGCACTGATTCAGGAACCATGGGTCCGTGACGGTCAGGTGAAGGGACTCACGAGCAGGGAAACCAAGTTAACATATAAAGTGAGTAATACAGACGTACTCAGAGCATGCATCTTGGTAAGTAACAGTATTGATCACTTTTGTGTTTGAGGTCATGACGATTCGAGCAAACCTCGAGTTCGACGTCAAGAAGTCATAATAGCCTCATGCTACTTTGCAGGTGACGGGACTACACCGCCTTCCGAACTGCAAAGACTAGTAGAGTACTGTGAACAGAAGAAGCTGCCGCGTCACAATACCGTTTGGGGAAGCAGAGACACCAACGAAAGAGGTGAGAAAATTTTAGGATTTATCTTTAATAAGAATCTTGTTATACTCAATATAGGGAATACCCCTACTTTTGTGACTAGAACAAGAAAAGAAGTGCTAAACATAAGTACATCTAACCTTAAAGATGGGGTGAAGGATTGGAGAGTATCGAACAAACCATCCCTCTCTGATCATAAAATGATTATGTTCAGTTAGAGTGCAATCCTCCTGAGCCAACACTCAAGAGAAACCCCAGGAAAATTAACTGAGAAGAATACAACACTAACCTTGCAAGTCTCTGGACTAAAACAAATGCCTGGTATTAGAGAATGTTCTCATAAAACTGAACGAGGTAATACTTGATGTTTATGAATCAAGTTGTCCCTTCCAGAGGACTAGAAAATCAAAAGATGTGATGTGGTGAAACAGTCATCTGTCAAACCTAAGATCAGAGACAACAGAAGAAACAGCTTCAGAAAATTCTGCGAAGAAACAGACGCTACAACCTCTGCAGCACACAAAGTCTTGGCAAAAGGAAGAGTAGATACAGTAATGGCATTACGGAAGCCAGACGAAACACAGAAACCGAAACAGAACGAGCTCTGCTCCTGTTAGAAACTCACTTTCCTGGAGGAATAGTCATTTCAGGAAAAACGAGTGAACAAACTAAGGAAAGACATTGCAATGGCAAAACACATATGCAGAGAAGAAAGACTGAGATGGACAGTTTCCAGCCATTTAAAGCCCCTGGAAAGGATAGAATATTTCCTGTCCTACTCCAAAAGGGCTAAGACGGCAATTATTCCTCACATGATCCCAATCAGCCGGAACACCCTTGGACTGGGATACATGCCAGAACCATTGAGAAGGACCAAAATCACCTTCATCCCGATATCAGGGAGAGGGATTAGATTAGATTGGCTTAGGTCGTAAAAGCCAGTCAGACTTCTCTGCACTTCGAGCTATGAAGATCTTTTGTGCCTACCTTAATCTACTGGAACTCTAGAATGCCAATACTTCTGGCGAAGTTAAGCAGCTTTCTAGAGGGCCAATTCCTAATTTCATAAGGATTCAGAGGAACTCCTTCTACGGATTTACGCGGTTTGCAGAACAATGCTACGCATTCGCATAGTATATATGTTCCGCCGTTTCTTTTGCGCTTTCACAGAGACAGTTTTCAAGACCTTTTAACTTGCCTCAGTCCTGGTATATTCATCCAGAGAGTCGATGAATTTCCCAGGAATGGAGATCCATTTTGGTGCTTCTTTTTGTGAGATCACAATAGGGATACCACGCATCCCAAATCCTTATATTGTTCAGTCTCACATCGTTTGTTCTCAAAAAGACTGGAAAAGCTGTAGACAACTGCATTAGAACAGAAATATTGGAACGGGTGCCATTGCACTTCCGTCAAAATGCGTACCAAGCAAGAAAATTAACGGAAACCGTCTTGACACAATTGACTGACAAAATCCAAGTTACTATGTAACTACGCAAAACATCATAAAACATGCCTATAAGAAATCCTGCCCCCTCGGAAAGGTCGAACTTATATAGCGGTACAACCAATTCCTGGTGGAGCCGTGAGTTGGATCGGCTGAGGGCAATGGCGTGAACATCTTTTAACAAGGCTAAGAATACCAAACTCAAAGAGGACTGGGACACATAAAAGACCCACCTCAAAGAGTATAAAAAAGTCATTAGAAAAATCAGAGAAGAGCCTGCAAAAACCTACTGTGACGAAAGAATTTCCACAAGCAGCCAGACTCCAGAGAGCTCTCTCGAAAGACCCGTACCGTAACATTGGCATACTAACCAAAGAGGATGGCGCAAAAACCGCCAACCTGAAGGAAAGCCTGCAACTGCAAATGTCAACGCACTTCCCCGACTCCAGATTTTAATATATGGCTACCTGGAGGGACGAGGAACAACACTATCCTACGGACGACGACTGGAGAATAGCAAACCAGATTGTCGACGAAGACAAATTAAGGTGGGCCATTCTGAGCTTCTCCCAGCTTATCCAGCCCTACCACGGTGGGGCCTGGAGGTGTTGATGCCGCACCTGGTAGGAATCCTCAGATCCTCCTTGGCACTGAGGTACATTCCTAAAGGTTGGAGAGAAGTCAAGGTGGTCTTTATACCAAAACTAGGAAGATTGGACCATTCCATCCCAAAGGCATACAGACCCGTCAGTCTCACATCGTTCACAATTAAAACTTTGGGGAGACTATGTGAAAGGTACATAAGAGATGTATCGAGTCCACCTTGGGCGTATTTATAGATATCGAAGGTGCGTTTGACAAAACCACCTTCCCCAAAATAACCAATGCTATTACTGAAAGGGGCATTCCCTAGACAGTAAATGGATGGATATACAACATGCTCTCCCAGAGAGCAATAATAATTAGCGTGGAAGATGTCACTATAAGAGGCCTGGTTGTCAAAGGATGTCCACAGGGAGGGGTGCTCTCACCTCTGCTGTGGAACTTGGTCTTAGACTCCTTACTCAACCACCTAAGCAGTGAGAACTTCTACACCATTGCTTATGCAGATGACCTAGTGATTCTGCAAACAGGAAGGTTCGAGGAAACACTCTGTGCTAGAATGCAAGAGGCCCTCAATATCATAGGAAGCTGGTGCAAGGATCACTCACTGTCATTAAACCTGGGGAGTAAAAAGAAACCAGCTGACAGTCGTCCGCAAACTTGACCATTTACAAAGAACAGCATGCCTTAACATAACAGGACATTGAGAACTACACCAACTAGAGCGATGGAGGTGATCCTCGGTCTCATCCCACTTGATATATATATATATCTATCAAGGAGGTGGTTTTGATGATCATGCTACGGCTCCGTTCTACCGGTACACAACTTGAAGTAGAATCTGGTGAGTCGAGGTGTGGTTTGTGGCGCGAAGCTATAAACGAGCTTCCAATGCTACAAGCAAATACAGAATCGATTTCACCAAGATATGCCTTTCACAGGCCCTACAAGATAATCATTGATGACAACGCTCAAAATGCATTGGCGACAGGTACTATATGTATCTTCACCAATGGATCTAAGACAAAAGAAGGTTCAGGATGTGGTATTTACTCCAGATCCCTAAACCTAAATATAAAATGGGCAATGGGTTGTAATGCAATTATAGCTCAGACAGAGCTAACTGCCGGTGCCATAGCCGCAAAAGAGATTACCATAAGAGAAATCATTGGCAAAAACATCCGTATCCTTACGGACAGCAGACAAGTACTATTAGCCCTGAATAGGCCACGTATCACATCAGGTCTTGTATTAGACATGGCCCTTACGGAAGCCTGCAACAATAATGTCACTCTAGGCTGGATAAAAGGTCATGGAATATCAAAAGGCAACCGCATAGCTGACTCGTTGGCTAGAAAAGCTGCCTCCCAAAGGCTCTTGGGGCTCTTGGCTCTTGGGACCCGGTAGTCTTGTCAGTTTGCCGGCATCAGCGGTGGTTGGCCTAGTAAAGGAACGCTCCCTTGACAAATTCAGATGGGACGAAGAAAAAGGTTGCATACTATCCAAGGAACTTTTGAAATATCCGAATAGCAAAGCAGCCAAGAAATACGTGGCCATGACCAGAAAGGACCTGCGGTTGGTCACAGGTATACTTACTGGCCATTGTCATCTACGAAAACATCTGAACAGGTTGGGTTTATCTGACAGCCCACTATGTAGAGGATGTGAACAAGAGGATGAGACAGTTGAGCACGTCCTTTGTGATTGTTCGGCACTCTCTCTAATAAGACTTTCTGTATTCGGCGAGACTTGGCTAACACATGCCAATTTGAGGGAGCTGCCTACAGGCGACGTTATCACCTACTTTAAACAGATAGGATGGTTGACGAGCCAATAGGTTAGGCTCAATCTCAGAAGGACGCACAATGGGCCAAATGTGGCCTAAGTGCAGTGGGGCGACCCACCCTTCCAGAATTACAGATACAGAGAGATCCAAGACGCTCTGAATAAGTTTGTGTCTCTCTAGACATAGAAGGGGCCTATATCCCAAATGGCTTTTATCATACCAAAGCTTGGGAAACCTTCCTATGATATTGTGAAGACATACAAACTAATAAGCCTTGAATACTTTTTCTGAAATCTAGAAAAAATCTTAGAGACAACGTTCTACAAGAATTTCTGATATCAAGGATAACTGACTTGGATAAACCATATAATATTAGTATATCTGATAAAAATGAAGGGTCCACATGTCAGCCACTATATATCCAGACCACCTTAACTTGGTACAGACGGAGATTAATAAATAAATCTATAAAGTCAGGCCAAGAGAGGAAATGGACCTAAACTTGGGAAAAATAGCTTTTGTATTTCAAGTGGAGGTAATCCCTCACTCAGGAAGAATAAGGTATACAATGGAAGAACTATCTATATAGTATTTAATAATTGAGATGTCCTCTTTGCCGTCAAACCACATAGCTTTACTGCAGAGACTGTATGGGACTGTCAAAATAACCTAAAAAACTGGCAAAGAGCAACAAAGTTCATCTGTTATGGGTTCCAGGTCACCATTGTGTTGTAGGTAACGAAAAGGCGAATAAATCCTCAAAGCAAGGCCCAAAGGAATATCTCACAGAAAGAGAATCAGCGTGCGGAATAGCATATAATCTGGCAAGGTATTACGTTTCTCAGTAAGTGACACCAGATGTACTAGTGATTGGTAGCAGACTATAGACAGGAAGAATGCTGAATGATCCATCTAAATCCATTGGTGTACTCTCTAGGCATAATATATGGTTATGGGGAGATGACACAGAGAAACATTGTCAAGCAAGTCTTAGAATCTAAGACTTGAAAAATACAAATATACTGTGATGATGAGCACAATAGGCTCTTAAAGCTGTGCTTGATTTATCTGGCCCTCTAAATAAAAAAAAGAGCAACTTCTTCACTCTTTACCTTCCCAAAATAAGAAAATATAAAATAAATAATAATAAATAAAAATATAAAAAAACAATACTCAACAGGGAGTATGATCTTATTCTTACCTCCTGGGTCATCGCTTAAATGCAGCATTATCTGATGTGATATTAAATGGTAAGAAGTTTCAATAACATCATGAGCAGCAAAAAGTCTATACTTTTCAGAAACATCTGATAATCCTTCTTGTAATAATTGTGCTCGGTATTCTGGTAGTTCCTATATGAAATACATATTTAATCTTACAAATGAATATAAATATAAATCAATAAACATTTTTAAGAAACAATAATAAATGTTTAGACATACTTCTAGTTTTCGAGCAGCCTTTGTCCTTCTAGTAATCTGTGTAGATTTTTGGATTAAATCAGTCAAAGAATCAAGAAAATATAGAGCTGCTTTTAGTTGAGAATCAGTAAAAAACCACATTAAGTCATTTAATATAATTGCCAGTCTTGATCCCAAAATAAATGAATCTAGAACATACAAAACCATTATAAAAAGTTCTTCTATAGTTGGTATAACTACAATTCTATTACATAAAAAACTTACCAGATAATCTCTTTTTTATTACAATTCTACATCTAGCTTCATTAATAATTAATCTTAAAGGAGTCAAATTTTTATCTTTAGTAGATTTAGCCTCAATTCTAACAGTATCCCACTTCAGTTCTTTAAATATCAATAGTTGTCCTTTTTCTTGATTTTTTAAACGTGTCATTCTAAGATCAGTAGGTTGAAATTTGTGGTTCTTAGAATCCACTACTATTCTTGAAATCTTAAAAACATCATCTGTTCAAAATTGTTAAAAGAAAATATAATCAAGAAAGTTCAATATCATTAGGTTCTACTCTAGTTTAAATTCAAGTAAATAAAAAAAAAGTTGAAAATGTTTAACCACTATTTTAAAAATGTTTAATAATTAATTAATTGTGAAAATTTGTAAATATACCTAAATTTTGCAAAGAAAACCTAAATAAAAGAAATTGTTTTTACACAAAAAGTGATAATTAATTAAATTGATTGTGCTAACCCTTACTTTTTGGAAGTCCATCTTACTAAGAATAATTATTATCAGTATAATTAATTGATGCATTTCAGTAAAAATGTACAAAATAATAACAACTTATGTTCCACTTTTAAAGATTCTAATGCTAGTAAAAGTTTAGTTTTGAAAAGGAAAATAATTTATAGATAAAAACAAATAAATTTAAAACAATTTTCATTTTCTACAATAGTAAATACCTGAACAGATGCTGTGAAAACAGGACTGGAAAATAAAATATTAACAGTGTTAACATTTATAGTGATTCCATCAATAACTTTATGAATAAAGCTGTATTTTCCAGGAATTCCTGCATTTGAGTTTCCTATTTGTACTGAAGGAATACGAAGTTCTTCACATGTCTCCACTATTATTTGTACTTCTTCCAAATTCTAAAATAAATTATTGATTTTATTCAAAATTGTCTGTTTATAATTACTTCAATTCCTGTTTAAGCAAATAAGACTTTTTTAGTAGACTAAGTAATATTACTATGTTAAAGATTGTAACATATAAGAAACAATGTAAAATCACTTACTAAACATATTGGTACACTCTTTAGCTTTGTCCAAGGTATTCTGAAGGTAACTTTGTTACACCATGCTTGCTTTAAACACAACCATGATGGCAATTCTAATAAATCCATTAACACCACTTCATTTAACTCTAAATTGGTAAGCTCACCTTCCCCTTTAAAAGTGCTAAGATTGATTTTATCTGCTGAGAGATTCTTGGTGAATCTAAAAAAATATGCTAATATTTATAATTTTGCATTAATTAGAAGTTACAGTTACAAAATTTGTATTACGCATAAGTTTACACAAAAATAAATATGTAATAAACTTGAATCGTGAAGTAGTTTTTATTGTATTTATTACAAAAAAATAATCATTTTCATTATTAATAATCGACACTAAATATTCAAACTATAAAAAGATTGTGCAGTTAATTTTCGAAAAATAAATAATTAAAACATTATTTAAGAAAAATTGACTGTCATTATATAGTATAATCATAACATAAACAGCTGATTAACTATAAAACATAATAACATTGTAGGGCACTCCTTAATTAGCAATTTATGATAATCCACGTTGACAAATAATAATCAACAAGTTACTGATTAATAGTTCATATATAACTATTTACAATAATTCAAACATAAAAATACCTTGATAAATGTTTTAACAACTGGTTCTTTATTATAGAAACCATATTAATTGCTCTACTTTATAAGTAAACTTAAAGACTTATTATTAGGATGCCATACTATTTTTGTTTTTTTTTTAATTTACAATTAATATAAAAATAGCAAAAAACACTATCCATCCATATACTACGAAATTACCAACAAATTTTTGACACTACACTGACAGTCCAAAGGCTGATTTTGACACATTGGTTATGTCACTACAGTCACAGACGTCACAGTCACTTGACTGTTGACTTGAGTTTGAAGGGATTTTGATCATTGATCATTGATCAATCATTTACCATATTTAAATCATGAAAAGGGGTTTGTGACTTTGATCTGTTAATTTTTTAACTTTATGAAGCTACCTTAAACATATTGATATAATTTATACATATTTTAAATTTTTTTTTACTTTTAAAAATTTGTAGCTAATAAATAGTTTAGAATTTTTCTACTATGCCTCTTCACGAAAACTGTATTTTTTGTAATATTATAAGTGGAAAAACCCCATCTGAAATACTGTTTCAGAACGATGAAGTTATTGTGTTTAAAGATATAAAACCTGCATCTACACATCACTTCCTAGTTGTACCAAAGAATCATATTGCTAATATTAATTATTTAGTAACAAAAGAAGATAAATTATTGGGTAAGTTGGAAATATTTTTATTTTTTCTGTATTACAACCAACTCTGAAACTAATTAATAAGTAACTCATACATTAGCAAAATGAGCTGTTAAAAGAAGGAAACTTTATGAAGAGAACAAAATTTGATTTAAATTTCGATTATCGACCTTTCCCATGTAAGTATTAAATATATTAACTACAATATATATAAATCATTTTTAGTGGAAAGATTAATTACAATTGGTAAAAAAGTTCTTGAAGAAAATGGAGGTAATGCTGAAGATGCAAGAATAGGTTTCCACTTGCCTCCATTTAATTCAATAAATCATTTACATCTACATGTTATATCTCCAATGTCTGAAATGGGTTTTTTGAGTAGACTTATTTTTAAACCATCTACATGGTGGTTTCAGGCGGTAAGAAATATTTAACATAAGGACAATTGCAAATTAAAATAATACAGTAATAATTTTTTAAGAGGGGGTATTATATTTTATCTATAATAGTCATATTTTTATATCTTTGCACTTTCAGGTTGATGATACCCTTGAGAAATTAAGTAAACTCTAAAAGTATTAAGAATCACTCCATTGCATGTAATACTGTGGTTATGATGGCTTTAATAAACACATCCTTTTTAAACTTCTTACATAGAATGTAATTTTTGTTAATTATAATTATTTAATTTAATATACATATTATTTGTTATTTTTTAAATAAATTTACATTATTGGTTAGTTTCTGAATAAATGTTGTAGATCAAATAAATAATAAAATCATACAATATTTTTAATTTTTATGACAAAGAATTATCTCTGATTTCTTAAAAAAATCAAGTTGTTATGTCCATTTATTATTTTTCAGTAAAAAAAATGGAAGAAATTGGCAAAAGAGTTTTAGAACTGAATGGGGGAGATAGTAGAGATGCCAGATTAGGTTTTCATTGTCCTCCATATAACACAGTTGATCATTTACACCTCCATGTAATATCACCTGTGTCTGAAATGGGACTATATTATCAACAAATATTTCAACCACATTTGTTATATTTTCAATTGGTTAGAAAAATATCTATCTTATTTTGTTTTTTACTGAATCTATGCAAGAATTTATTAAAATATCACTTTTTCAGGTGGATGATGTTTTGAGCAGACTATAAGTAAAAACATTAATTAACGAATTTTTTAACAAAACTTCCATGTTTATTTAAAAAATAAGCTTTTTTTGTTTAGATAAATTATATACTTGTAAGTTTTGTTAAAAAAATTGGTCGTTTGTTCTTAGCAAGATGGAATAAACAAAGGATTAGACATAGGTAATAAAAAGAAGAGGATTAATAGAATGCAAATGAAACCCAAGGTTTTTGATCAAATTTGAATATCTATTTAGGTATAATTTATTTTAAAAGTTTGTCATTTAATTATATCTTGCAATTTTTATATGTTGGGTGCTGTGTTAAAATTCTTTTTATTGTAACCATTTCTAAAAATAGACGTGAGGATACTAAACAATAAAGGATAATTTATGCGACCGCACGCTTCAGGGCCGATAAGAAGGGTGTATGAACCCTTATTGAAAAAAAGGACCAAGTACCTACCTCGTCAAGTTAGTTGAATTACGACAGTCTCATCGCCCGGTTTACCACTATTAACAAAATGTTTATATCCGTACTCTTTATAAATATATTTTTATAATAAGAATTATTATTATTATTTTCGAAGTTTACAGTTCAGGTGTGGAGTGTAACTTACAATCCCGTAAAAGTTTGTGCGTTTTGTTTTGTGTTTTATAGTTATTAATTAATGGTTAAGTAAGATTAATTAACATAGTTGTGTATATAAAACAAACAATGGGGAAATCTCATAGGCGGAGACAGAGCTCCAGTTCAAGTAGTGATTCGTCACGTGTACGTTCTCGGGAGAGATACAGGAGAACCGCTACTGAAAAACGCCGTTCCCCGCGCAATGATCGGAGTACGCCGGAATGGAAAAGTTTGATAATTAAAACATTCCCGGATCATATTCATTACGCTAAAGTTCGAAGAAAGATGCTTGGTCGTACCAAACAAGCAAGTGAACCGATGACGTGCTATTATTTTAAGAAAATGGAGCTGATTAGAATCTGTTAGATTACTGGCAAAAATGCTGTTGCTTGTATAATAGATGGTATACCCAATCCCAATTCAAAATGCAGCTAGAGCTGGTCGTTACGCAACACCAAAGGCTCTTTTCGAAGAATATTTGGCAATGTTGCGTGTAGAAGGCAACATCGGTAATTATTCATTAAGTGATCAACCTAATTAAAATCGACGTGTAGAGTTACGCAATCTACAAAGAGAGGGCAGAAAATTTAAACCGTACTCCCGCCCAGAAAAGACTGCAAATGGAATAGAAAATATAAAGTGTTTAAACTGCAAGATGAGGGACCATTATCAATCAAACTGTTCAAAGCCGAAATTGGAGTGTTCGAAGTGTCATCTGTTAGGACATGATGCCGAACACTGCAGAGTCAAATCTGGTAGGTTTGTTAATAGGGGTAAGTCAGTATTTATTTTACTTCTTTCTGCTAACGATCAGAATACCAATAATTGTTATTTTATTGATTGTAATGTTAATGCGCTGCTGTCACAATCCGAGATTCAAATGCTCAAAGTTTAGGTTTGTTACGCAAACCAACATTGGTTAGTTTACGAGGTTACTGTTAATGTTTATTTTAAAACCATCAATTTGACGGTTGATTTAGCAACTTCTACTGTTGAGGCCCTTATAGTACCTGATGCGGTACAATCTATTCCCATTATCGTAGGTCAGCCATTTTTAAATAATAAAAATATCACTGTTGTATTAAAAGGAAATCAAATTAGGCTATATAACGAAACTACCAATATTGATCCTGATTCGATCGATAAATTTCTGTTACATAAAATAAGTTTATATGCAAAGCAAACAACCGTAATACCACCGAATTTTATGGGTCAAATTCAGGTAGTAAATGATGAATGCCAAGACGAAGTATTTATTGACCTTCAATAAAGAAATTGGTGCAATAACACTCACATCTTATTACCGTGTGTAATAGATCTCAATACTGATTGCTCAATACCTGTCTTAAATATTTCCGATCGACCTTTATGTTACGAAAAAGGAAGAGTCGTTATAAGAGGATATACATGTTACGAAAATTGTACCGGCGATGTTGATGTTAGGGAGTGTCTCAAAACTTATATTTCACCACTTTATCCAATAACATTTGAAAAAATTAGAAATCAAATCAATCCCAATTTAAATAAGAATCAGTGTCAGGTTTTAGTAAATCTTCTTAATAAGTATCGTACCTGTTTTGCAAATTCTTTACGAGAACTTGGTAAAACAAATGTCGTAAAAAAATGTTGATTGCATTGATCGATAACGAGCCAGTGACGTACAGGCCTTATCGCTTGCCTTATGCAAATAGACAGATAGTGAGAGAAATGGTAAAGGAACTAATGGATAATGGTATTGTGCAAGAATCAGAGTCAGCATATGCTAGTCCTATCCTGCTTGTTAAGAAAAAGTCCGGAGAAGAACGTATGTGCATAGATTACCGTGCAATAAACCGAAAATGTCTGAAGATGAACCAACCTTTACCACGACTCAACGACCTTTTAGACAATCTGGATAGCAACATATTTTATAGTACCCTAGATTTGGCTTCAGGCTACCACCAGATCCCGTTAGACGATGATGCCATTCCAAAAACAGCATTTGTCACGCCTGACGGGCACTATGAACATTTAAGGATGCCATTTGGTTTGGTAAATGCTCCTGCAGTGTTCCAGAGGACGATTAATAAGGTACTAGGACCACTTCGTTTTGACAAGGCTATGACATATCTTGATGACCTACTTATTCCATCTAAATCTGTTGATCAAGGTCTTGAAAGGTTGGAGATGGTGCTACAAGCGTTTACGAAAGCAGACATGACTTTTAAGCTAAGTAAATGCCATTTTCTGCAGACCCAAATTGAGTACCTTGGACACGAAGTTACAAGCAAGGGAGTGAAGCCCGGATGTGGAAAAATTAAAGCGGTATCAGAATTCCCAACTCCAAAAGATGTCCATGAAGTTAGGCGATTTTTGGGCTTAGCCAGCTATTTCAGGGAATTTGTTTATGGTTTTGAGTCCATTGTCAAACCTTTAACTAGCCTTATAAGCAAAAATTCCATTTTTACGTGGAATGAAGAACAAGAAAACGCTTTCCAGGAGGTCTAAATCCTATTGAAAAACAACCTGTACCAATGAACACGTTGCACATTAACCACCTAGGTCCTTTTGTGAAAAGTGTCAAGAAAAATGCTTATTTGATAGTAGCAGTAGACAGCTTTACTAAATTCACATTTTTAAAGGCAGTTACAAATACAAAAACAGTTCCTGTCCTTAATTTCTTAAACGTTATTTTTGATACATTTGGAGTGCCTCGTAGAATAATCTGTAATCGATGTACTGCTTTTACGAGTAAACAGTTTACAGAATTTTGCTTAAGGTTAGGAATTAAGCGAGTATTGTGTACCACATCTACTCCAAGTGCTAACGGCCAATTGGAGCGGATGAATCGAATGATACTTTCAGCATTGATGGCCTCAACCGATGACGAAACGCGTTGGGATCAGGCTGTAAGTGGTGTTAAGTGCTGAATTAATTCGACGGTTAATTCCACGACAAGGAAAAGTCCCTACGAATTGTTCTTTGGTTATCGACCTAGAGGAGTTCACATTGCCTTTTTGTCGACACAGGTAAGTCACGATAATCAATTGGATTTGGCAGAATTGAGAAATGACGTTTCTCAGCGAATCAATGCCAAACAGGATTATCAGAAAAAGTATTACGATAAAGCGCATGCGTCTCCAATAAAGTTTGGAGTTGGAAAACAAGTACTTGTAATGAAACCTAAGGGTTCTAATGACGGTCAAAGCAGAAAGCTTGAGCCACGGTTTAGAGGACCATTTCACGTTACGAAAGTGTTAGATAACGATCGTTACGTGATCGAAGAATTGCCTGGATCTAAGAGATCCTATATAGGGATTTGTCCCTCGGAACGAATGAAACTGTTTACTGCTGGTGGAGCCTCTAACGAGAGCGACACGGATAGTGAATAGTTCCATTTGTTTATTTTTTTTGAAAAGTGTTCTAATGTTTGCTATTTTTTTTATCTGCAGATAAACCTTCACGAGGCACAGCGATTACGAGCAAAAGTTTTACGGACTTTTGTCAGTCGTTAGGTATTAAACGTGTTTTATGCTTCGAGCATATATACTAACGTGTGGACAGCGTCCAGGTGGGCTTTGTTTTGTATCGGGGGGGAAAATAATGTCATATAGTGTCCAGCAATCTCATTGGTCCGTTTTGAATTTTCGTGTCAAGTCGAATTGTCACATATGCCATTATTGTCAATTTGTTTTGCATCTAGAGTTATTTTTACAATTTAATAGTGTTTGGATATTACTTTTAAAGCCATTTTTTTAAATTAATTTGAGTATATATTATATGGTGAGAGTTTGTGTGATTTGTAAATATAAAAAAATATGAAAATGAATCATCAAGGTCGTTTTACAAGTAAATATGCATTAGCGTCTCTTACACTTGTTTAAAAATAGGAAAATGCTTAAAGCAAATATACCGCCATATTATTAAGAATACTGAAAATCTAGAAATGTATGCAATAATTTCAACTTTCTATTTTATAAAATATCTTATGATTCCATGTAAATAATTAATTACTATTACTACTTAAATTCAAGTCTAAAAAAAAAAAAAATATTTTGTTGCATGTTTTAAAATGTATTATAAAGGTATTCATTTCAAGCCCCTAAAAATGATACGACACTGGCTGTAGTGTCTGACAGTTTCCCCTGTGATGCGGAACAATCACTATTGCTTGCTGTCTCTACGTTATATGCTCGTGGCTAATGGGCAAGTGGAGAGGATGAATTGCTCAATCCTGTCGGCCCTTATAGCTTCCATTGATGATGAATCCCGTTGGGATGATTCAGTGAGTAAAGACTTGGAAGCTACACGTAAGGAGGTAGTAGAGATGCCCCTGTTAAGCATCTCTACTAGGTTAGGTAGTAGGCATGCCCCTGTTACGAAATACGTAGTTGGCCAACATGTGGTGGTTCAAGCCAGTAAGGTCTCCAATGACGGAAAGAGTAGAAAGCTTGAACCCTGGTATAAAGGTCCTTTTGTTGTAACAAAAGTACTGGATAACGATAGATATGTAGTTGACGAAATACATGTTCTAACGTTGTAGGACAGCTTATACGGGCATTTGTCCTTCTGAAAGGGTAAAACCTTTCATTACTACTGTTACTGACGATGAAGACAGTGGTAACGAATTAACAGTAGACAAATAATGTGTTTTGTCACTGTACTATTTAATCATGTTATCATTTGACTAATGCTTTGTTTTTTTGTTTTGTTTAGGTAAGTCCAGCTTCACGAGGGCGTGAAGAAAAGTCAGGTAGGCCGACTGTAACCATTTCTAAAAATAGACGTGAGGATACTAAACAATAAAGGATAATTTATGCGACCGCACGCTTCAGGGCCGATAAGAAGGGTGTATGAACCCTTATTGAAAAAAAGGACCAAGTACCTACCTCGTCAAGTTAGTTGAATTACGACAGTCTCATCGCCCGGTTTACCACTATTAACAAAATGTTTATATCCGTACTCTTTATAAATATATTTTTATAATAAGAATTATTATTATTATTTTCGAAGTTTACATTATATATTTTATGTTGCCATTTGGTGTGTTTATATTTATTTATTGGATACCTAATATTATTTAAAAATTAAATTTCTTATATATAAATATTAAATTTCGCAAAAATAAAATTATTAACATTTTAATAAAATTTATTGTACTAACCCTTACTTTTTGGACGTCCATCTTATTAAGAATAATAAAAAAAACTCTTCGTTTTAACGTAACTTCCAAGTTTCTAGCGAAACGGCTGTCATTGTGATTTAAAACCTAATTTTTCAATTAAACTTGGAAGTTATGTTAAAACGAAGAGTTTTTTATTATTCTTAACTTATTAATAATTAATTAAGGTTAAAATCTAAAAGTAACATATACTTACTTGATCTAATCGCAGCGTTTAAAAGCCGGGAATGTATCGGTTAATGCAAAATTGTTTTAAATTAAAATAAAAAGCCGAAAATTTGTCTTAAGGTTAAGATAAAATCATTAAAAGATAACACAAAGTCGAAATTTTTGCTGCAAACTTTGGTGGCGATTTATATAAGAGATTTAATTTTTAATTAATTAGGTATCCAATCAATCAATAAACACATCAAATGGCAACATAAAATATATAAAAAGAATTTTAACACAGCCCCAAAAAGTATATAAAAATTGTAAGATATAATTAAATTAGGTACATAATTAAAATTTGATTGTCCAATATCACATGATTTAAACATAAAGCACATCTCTTTCAAAGTGTAACAAAATACATGAATATAGGTATAGTTTAATATATTACATTGAAACAATAAAAGCTTTTAAAATAAATTGTAAATAGACATTCAAATTTGATCATAATAATAATATAAGTAATACCATTGATTAATGCTATTATATATAATTATATTATCACAACTACACATTAAATAAAATCTTAAGATTTTGACAATAATTATGAATTAAGTGTGTTAACATACAAAATACAGGTAATATTTACAATCCCCCAGACATGTAAAACATCCGTTTAATGCCGCTTGTGTTCGCAAATAACATAAAACCCGTTACCTACACCTACCCATGAAATTACCAACTGCATGAAACAACATATTATATTATAATCATGATACAAGATAAGATATCGCGCATGTTTGGGGCGTGGTTAGTGACGTCACTTGTGATCAGACGCCATTGTTAACAGGTTATAATTTTAAATTTATTAATTAAAATGCGTTGTGCTGTATACGGGTGTGGTACTGACAATGAAACTAAACAATTTTCGGGTGGTATAAAGTTCTTTAGCTTTCCCAAAGACAAGAAAGTGCAAAATGGAAATATTTATGTAAGGGGGTTAACAATTTCAACGTTAAAAATGCCCGTATTTGCTCAAAACATTTCACTTCTAAAGCTTACGAGCGAAACTTTAAACTTGAGTTGCTTGGATACACCCCAAAAAACTACTGACCCCAAAAAAGGGAGCTATTCCGTCAAAAAACTTACCTTTACCAAGCAAACCTCAAAACCTTAATAAAGAAAAAGTGCATCTCGTAGGGAAGAACACATTAATAATAGGGAAAAAAAGTTAATAGAAACTGTTTTTAAAGAGAGAGTTAAGACAGTATCATAATATTATTAAATCATATTTTAAGTTGTATGATATTTTGTTTTTGTAGACTGGATATTTCTGATGGTGTTGATTACGTTGATAAGTCCTATAATTTATTTGGAATTAACTATCAATCTAAAAAACAATAGACCTATATTATTATATATAAATATGTAAATATACCTTGCCTAATTACTTAATTATTATACCTAATCTACGTCTACCATCGTTCGCTTTAATTAAATCTCGAATAAAAATATCATTTAACAATTCTCAATTTTAAGCCATACATGTATGATTTGAATTTTGTTTTGATAAATAATAATGAATAACCAACAAATAAAAGTTTTAAACAATAAATTGACCAAATAAATATCAAATTGCTATATATTAACGTTGAAACGCGCTATAGAATATCACGAGTGATGCCACATGCGCAGATCTGACGAGTTTTGAACCGCTAGATATCATACCTTGTATATTTATATCATGATTATATCGTGGGTATACTGCGAAAAGTGACCAAGTCACATTTTCTTAAATTCGATTTATAGTTACAAAGTGACTTCAAAAGATCATATTTTTATCAAGAAAAATTCACCAAGTCAAATTTTAATACAAATTACTTAATACATATTATGCATTAAAATTTGACTTGGTGAATTTTTCTTGATAAAAATATGATCTTTTTAAGTCACTTTGTAACAATAAGTCGAATTTAAGAAAACGTGACTTGGTCACTTTTCGCAGTATACCCACGATATATATTGTATATAAGTGTAGTCTGCGCATGCTTACTCTCTTGATCTACTGGTAAAAACCAATGGAGTGCTCCTATGAGAACTTATCGAGCTCTCTCGGTTTTAAGCATACCAATAGTAGGGGAGCCCAAGCGGGGATTTCTGGATTTACTGAACCGCGGCAGATTAATATACAGGGGATACCTTGTACCCTGTTAAGTAGTGTTCCATCATATTATTATATGAGCCCTATATACCTATACATGGCCGCCCTTCAAGGATCAGATTAGTAAAAAAAATCGATCACCTGAAATTCTCGAGCGCGTCAGAATAAGGACGTAGGGTGAGTTAGCTACGTCCTACTAAAACGTGTTTATTCCACTAATCTGACAAGTCGTCAGTGACCTAAAGAAAGAGGAGGGCTACAAAATTTAAAAAAACGTTATAACATTCTCTAGCGTAGCTAAATTTTTTTTTATTTTGAAGGGAATAATTCAAGAATTACAAACAATGGCGTCTGGTCACAAGTGACTTCACTAACCACGCCCCAAACATGCGCGATATCTTGTACACTTGAAACGCTGAAAGATTACCCGTGCGTCATTTAGTGTGTTCTTTTTACGGCATTTGCTCGAGCAGATCAGCTGCTCTGTTCATTTAAATATTTTTGCGTATTCTTTTTAAGCGCTCGCTTTGATCAGAACTGAACTATCGCTTCCCCCCTTGCCCCTAACTGCACTACCTCTAGAGGGGGCTCGGTTCGGATTACTTGCTCCGTTCAGTTGATCATAACCTCAATACATAACGAAAACAATCACAATTTGGATTTATTTTGAAGTGGATACAAAATGTGTGAGCACTTATATGCCAATACTAATAACTTATCTTCTACTTGCATCTTTTTTAATATTTCTATAATAAAATAAATAATAAACAATATGCTAACCTACAATTTTATGATGCACTTTCCTGGCGATTATTTTTGTGCATTCTTTTTAGGATCTCCTGCTCACTTTGGTCACCCGCTCAATTTGAAAATTATTTCAACAGAGCTGAACAGAATGATGTAAAAAGAACACACTAATTGTATGTAAGCATACGAATAGGATAGAGAAGACAACAGTTTATAATTTAATATTATCGTTTGATACTTATAGAAAAGGACAGCACATAGAAAAGGTGTCGGTGATATGATCGTTGAATCGTGACGCACGGGTAATCTTTCAGCGATTCAAGTGTATATTTGTATCATGCAAGAATCTAGCCCCGGGTTTTTTCATTTGTTGATAGTTCTAGAACCGTCAATAAACAGTTCTATGATTTAGTCTACTACACATCCAGTTCTGCGCAATCAGAGAATAGTTCTCAAACCGTCTTAAAAAATTAAATTCCAACAAAGCTTTTTGATGCTTTTTCCCATGGAGGTTAGAGAAAAGGAGAACGATCGCTGTAGAAAATAGTGTCCCAGAAATATGGACAAAATAAGTGAGGCGCTGCGATCGCTAAGTTGTCTCAATAAATTACCTTTGGTACTTTAAATAACGATGGTTGACGCAAATTGTTTTTTAGTATATTTTTTCGATCAGATGCAAAACTACTTGTACATTATTCAACTAACTTCATCTACTTGTACTCATAAACAGCTAACTTTGCAGATACTACTTACCGACGGCAGCGCGGCTGGTGGCTGAAATTTGAATTATAAATTCTACAAATTTTCAGGGACAGGCGGGCTAATGCTTCAGCACGTAGCGATCGTTCTCCTTTTCTTTAACCTCCATGCTTTTTCCCAAACCAAATACAATGTTGAACGACGTCGTGGCTGTGATTGGTCAATTGCAGTGCAGTTCGCAGACTGAGACTGAGTCTGAAGACTCGCCATAACTCTTATTAAATATAGGCGCGTTCGTCAGCAAACGTTTTCGAGCGGTGTGGTTAAACGTTAAACGTCAGATCACAAATCATCTCGTCAGATTGACATAACTAACTACTACCACATGTCATTAAAAAAGTTACTGTAAATTGTACGAAATCAACAACAATGTAGATAGTATTTCTTGAATAAAATATCCGGTAGATCCTGATAAAAACCGTATGCAAGGTACTAACTATTTCTACAATGCAACATCAATATTGGGTTACTAAAAAGAGCGTTCTCAGAAAATTAGGTGGAAAGGAAGATGAATGCATTGTATCGTCTGATGCAGAGTTAGACGCTAAATTGGAATTGTTTAAATCAATTAATGATAGTTGTGCTCAATTACAGCGTGTTATCGACTTATATCAAGAAAGACTATGTTATTTAGCACAGGAAGAAAATGTTCTTGGGAGGTATGATTAATTATAGCCTGAATCAATTAATACAATTATTAGTATATAATTTTATTTATCCAACAAATTAAGTCAATGAATTAATAAAAAAATATTTATTTTTATAGGTACTTAAGAGACTGTGGAAAAAATGAAAAAAATGCATCAGCAGGACAGATAATGTCTACTTCAGGGAAAGCTTTAGCATACATGGGACATCAAAGATTAACAATTAGGCCCTCCTTAGTAAGGCTACATCATGAATTAGAAACCTTTAGAAATAGAGCCATAACTGACACTAGGGCTACAATAACTGAAATGGAAAAAGCTAGAACTGAGTATAGAGCAGCATTAGGTTGGATGAAATCTGTTTCTTCAGAATTAGACCCTGATAGTGGACATGGTTTAGAAAAATTCAGAAAAGCCCAGTCATATGTAAAAAAATCAAAAACAAAATTTGATAGATTAACATTAGCTTGCTTACAAAAAGTTGATCTGCTTGCCGCTGCAAGGTGCAATATGTTTTCTCATAGCTTAGTTCCATACCAAAGTGCAATTGTGAATTTTTCTACAAAATCATCAGAAACATTAAGTAGTGCTGCAGTCAAGTTGGATGCAGTAAAACCTATGGATACATCAACCATTATGGAATTGTTTAATCCTTCTGAAACAGACAAATCCAAAAATACCTTCTTTAATTCTGAGTATACTGATGAACCTCCAATTCAAAAGAAGAAAGATGAAGGATCTGATTCAACTGTGAAGTAAGTTAATGTAAACATATAAGTCCTTTCATTAAAGTAGATGCCAAAATAACATTTACCCACTTTCCCTATTCTCATGTTTTTTAATTATAGAAATGTTTATAAATGTCTGTTTTTTTAAATTAATCAGTTTGAACAGATTGTTGAAAGTGCTTTTTTGTATAGTTTACATTTATATTCTATGTATAAAATTTAAAACTTTTCAGTAATGAAGAATCTCACAATACTGATACAGCAGATCTACTGAATGCTGCTTTTCATAATGAGACACCAATAGTACAAGCACCAAGTGATGATACTAATAAGAAACCAAGCTCAGATTTATTGGATCTCAATTGGTCATCACACACAGATTTCATGGCTGGAGACTTTATGCCTTCTAAATTATTGCAAGAAGAGTTCTTCAATGCTCCAATAAATACATCTAAACAAGAAGAAAATGCCAAAGATGTTAATGTTTCCAATAAAATATTGGATAATAATGCTTCAAATGAAAACAAAGTTTCTTGGTTAAGTCTTTTTGCTGAGTTGGATCCTCTTGCAAATCCAGCTTTGGAAAATATATCTTCAACATCTGATAGAGCATAAAACCGGACCATTTTTATTTAGATATTTAGTATTAAAGATCAAGATTTGTAATGGACATGATTTTTGCTATTATCTATACAATAATTTTTTAAATTAATTTTAAAGGACATTTAAATGTTTCTTGCATTCCATGTTCTTTCACTTTTATTGTGATTTATCTGTTATATTTCCACACTTTCTTTTCACATTTAGTCAATGAGTTGCATTTGATGAGTTTTCAGCATTCCATAAATATTTTTCCAACTTTGAGCTGGTTTAAAAATAACAATAAATTGTTCATTCTGTCCTTAACATCTTTCTAGATGCTAACATCCTTTCTAGACAATAGACACAATTTTGAATAATATGCAAGTTTTTGTGTGATTGGTTGTACTTACTTAAATTGTAAAAATAACATTCTTAATTTATATTTTATAAACAATGTGTTTTTAAAAATTAAATGATTAAAAGTCGCATTAATGGGTGATAAATATCTAAATAACAAAATCCAGCTTAATACCAAAGATAATATTTTTATGACATGACTGTAAAATTGTACTTATACCTTATCTGATTCAATCTTATATTAGTCACTAAACCTTATATTAAATATATATCTTCAGATTATATGCTTTGTTTCATTATTAAAAAAATCTATCATCAATTCTCTAAGATGAATGAACAGTCCAAAGGTAAAATAATAATTAGTAACTATTCTTTAAAGTAGTACTTATACTACTTGAAATTTTATAACAAAGAATGATACTAAAAATTAACGAGTTTTCTGTTGAGATAAGTCATATTAAGTGGAGTGGATTAAGAGACTTTACAAACACTATTCTATACACTAATTAGGTCCAAACTTGAGATGACAGGAAAATTACTCTTAAATCAAATAATACATGGAACAGATTTGTGCATCACAATATTAACTTTTTGCTCTATAACAGGAAGTCGGAGGAACTTCTTGAGCTATTTACAGACCAATCTTACACAATTACATATTACATTGTTATGCATTGCTTGAGCGTTTTCCATTTTCTTGAGGTAATGCTTCAAAGATCCGTGTTCTGATAGAAGACCTGATTTGTTCATTTTGAGAAGTCTCTTGCTATTTCAGATACCAACATCCACTTTGTTATAAGTGGAATTTTCCCAAAATCCCTATAAGACCCTCTTATAATTTATAAAGTGCCAGCTGCCGTCTCCTTATCCATTACTGCCTTTATGGGATATGTTGCCATTGCCTGTATTCCACACCAGAAACATATATGGAGAAGAGCCAAAATCACCTTCATCCCAAAAGCAGCGAAACAGGACACCACGTTGTCATCCACACATCGTTTGTTCGTAAAACGATGGAAAAGGCTGTACATAACTACATTAGAACAGAAATCTTGGAGCAGGTGCCTTTGCACCCCCGTCAATAACATCCGTACAAAGCAGGAAAATTTACGGAAACCGCCTCGACACAATTGAGTGATGAAATCCAAGACGCTCTGTATAAGAAAGAGACCAAAGGTATGTGGTAGATATAGAAGGATCATTTGCAATACACCACGTGAGGCTGTCAAAAGAGTACTGAATGAGAGAGGAGTAGATAGAATGATACCTGGATGTCGAAAATGCTATCTACAAAAATCGCAGAAATAGAGGCAAGTAGAACAAGAAATTATCTTCATTAATGTGATCAGAGGCTGCCCACGGGGGGAGTTGCGTCCCCACTCATATATGGAGTCTCACTGTCAACTGACCAGGGAAGGCATACCATGTCAAGGGTATTCCGACGACATGGTAAGTACAAAAATGTCCTCTGTGATATAGTTCAGAGGACTGAACATTGCGAAACACTGGTGGGACTCAACATCAACCCCACCAAAATAATACTAGTAGCCTTCACAAAGAAAAATGAACCTAATTTAAAAACCATAAAAATAGGAAAGAACATTGCCGAGTGGAAAACAGAGGTCAAATATTTAGGACTAATCTTAGATTGCAGGTTACTCTGGAATAAAGACGAAGTAATACACAAAGCCACCAAGGCCCTCATGGTGTGCAGGAACAGGGGATGTAACCCACGTTTTCTGCAATGGATGTAAACAGCAATACTGATGAGACCATTAGTCACATATGGGGCAATGGCTTGGGCACAAGAGCTAATCTGAGTACTACAAGGAAAAACCTCTCGAAGATTCAGAGGCATGTATCACTGAAGCAATAGGAACTTGCCCCACTGCTGCAATGGAAGTGATTCTAAATTTGACCCCAAAGCACATTCAGCCAGAAAAAGAAAGAAAATAGTACACAGAATGATCAAAGAAGAAATTATCAGAGAAAAACCTCGATCACTTCAATTTGATCAAATTTGGGAAATGTCTAAGATGATATACCAAAGAAATTCAACTTTGTGAGAAAATTCATCGCAAATTTGAGTATAAATCTGAATAGGAAACTTACACCATACAGGATTTAAACCAAAAAGCCATTAAGTGGTATACGGACGGTTTCAAGCTAGAAGAGGAGGAGTTTTTGCGTCATCAAAAGATGTGCGGAATTCAATATTGAAAGGAACTACCGCAGTCAAGCAGCCATCAAAGCTTTGAGCTCACATATAATGAGTTCGAAGATGGTTTGGGAAACCTAAATAAAAGGCTAGAAGAGCACTGTCACCCTCCTATTGGTCCCAGGATACATTGGAATTGAAGGGAACAAAACAACAGATAAGCTGGCAAATAAAGGAGCTGAAACTCCACATCTAGGACCAGATCCTCTGGGATCAGCAGTAGAAATACGTTTTGTATTAATTTGTATTTTAAAAATGCCATTATACTGACTCAACATTTAAAATTATTTACTACTTTTTATGGGTGAAACGTTGTAAAATAACATCTTTATTTTATTTTTAAACATATCTCAAAATAAAAAGAACCTACAAATTTAAATTATTAAATACTATCTTGTTCATTATTTTTTTAATAAGATTTAATTTGTTGGGTGTGTACAACAGCATCTATTAAAAAGACTACGATTTTTTTGGCAACTTATACGCTCAGAAAAAACTCTATTGAAAACTTTTTAATGTCCAACAATGCTAAATGCTAAAATGAACCGAGTAAGTTCGGTATAAACTTTGTAATTAATCGGCGATTATGGAACTTCTCCAACTCCCTTTCGAGTGTCCTTGTAAACAATCCAACATAAGACGATACTTTAGAGCAACTTGGATTGTTGTGCACCTGCTCAAATTCAGCTACTAACGAACATTGCCGACAAACGATTGTAGCCTGCCGAATATCCACAATAACTCTCGTTGCCGACGATTTAGCAGTGTTTTAATTTATTAAATTTATTGTACTAACCCTTACTTAATCTTAATCTTAGTGAAACGGCCGTCATTGTAATTTAAAACATAATTTTTCAAATAAACTTGGAAGTTACGTTCAAACGAAGAGTTTTTTATTATTTTAATTTATTAAGTAAAAAAACAAAAACAACGAATTTGCATAAGTAAGTAGATCAATATTGAATATAAACATGAATTTGTAAATTAGCGAGTAAGCACTGACCCACAAAAGTAAAAAAGAATGAATCCACACATTTGTTATGATTATATAAAGAGTTGTTATGAAAACAGAAGCGATATATACACACGATCCAGGAGTTCTCTCTCTCGAACTAAGAATGATTTGTGATATTTGCCATCATCGATGACCGCATTTTTAATGCATAGTAATTATTGAGTTGTAACCAAAGTGTGTAATGTTAAAAGTGTATAAATATAATAGTTGATCGAACCCACGAGGTTTTAATGCACACCTTCCAAGGGCCATTCCAGCGTTCCACTCCTTATAGCAGCTTCTTCTGCACCTTATCCAGCAAATATGTTTGTAACTTTAAACTTTCTGGAGATCCAGCACTGCTTTCTCAAATAATTCAGCTTTCCTATTGATGAACTTCATGACAAACTCACTTGACTTCGCATTCTTCGACGCTTCATCCAGCTGAGTCCTCTTGGTCTGGAATGCCTGGGAATGTGTGCTTTCAACTTTAAATTAACCAATGTATAGTATAAAAATGGACCTTTACCCTGACGTCATACCTACAAACCTCGCGAAATAAATCGTCAAGAGTCAAAAATGGCTACTGTTACTTTGCCGTGTGCGTATTTTCATTGTTTGTAATTTTTACTTTTGAATACTAAATTATGGCTCACCTAAATGAAACACAACGCATAGAAATATTAATTCTTAGCGGATGTGGAGATGAAAAAAGGAACACAGAACGAGGTATGCAATTTATTCAACGCAAAATATCCAGACAGACCCATCAGCCAATCAACAGTAAGTAAAATAGTCCGAAAATTTGGAGAAACTGGGCACTTTAAACATATTCCAAACGCTGGGCGTTCTAAAATTGAAGACATTGTGAAACTTGATGTTTTATTAAATGTCCATGACAATCCTCACAGTAGTTCAACACAAATGGGTGAATATGCTGGAGTTTCCCAACGATCGGTATTACGTATTTTAAAAAAAGATAAATACCATCCCTACAAAATTCAACTACACCAGGAATTAAATGACGACGATCCCGATCACCGGCTTCAATTTTCTGAAATTATGCAGGATTTATGTATCGGCAATCCACATTTCATCAATCAAATCCTCTTTTCCGATGAAGCCATATTTTTTTTACATGGTACCTTGAATCGTCAAAATTGCAGGTATTGGAGTCAAGAAAACCCACATTGGATGACTGAGGCACACACGCAATATCCTCAGAAAGTGAATGTATGGGCAGGGATTATCGATGACAGAATCATTGGCCCTTTTTTCTTTGAAGAAAATCTAACAGGAGAACGTTATTTAACTTTTTTGAGAAATCAACTTATACCTGTCCTTGCTAACATGTATCCAAATGCCAATAATGCAAATTTACCTAGTGACAATATTTGGTTTCAACAAGATGGAGCCCCTCCGCATTACGCACGTGAAGTACGTTAATTTTTAAATAATTGCTTTCCCAGGAGATGGATCGGAAGACGAGGTTTTATAGAGTGGCCAGCAAGGTCGCCAGATCTAACACCTCTAGACTTTTTCCTGTGGGGTTACATAAAATCGAAAGTTTATGTCAATAGACCCCAAAATTTACAGAACTTAAAAGATAGAATTCATCCGCAATGTACTTGATGAATGTGTCCGTAGATTCGCATATTGTCAAGAAACCGATGGAGGGCATTTCGAACATTTAATTTAAAATATTTATTATGCATAATTTGGTTACTTTAAGGTACGTTATGAATTAAATCATTAGTTGTAATTTGGTTGAATTTAAATAAAAAAGAAATGTTTTTGTACCCTTAAAAAAATATTTTAGTTACAAATGTAATGTCGTTAAATAGAGAATTAAATTCTCCTTCAAATGAGGTGTCGCATTATACCGATTTCTATTTACAAAAATTAACGATTACGTCACTACACCCACACCGGTGACGTCATCCTTACTCCATGTACGTTATAACATGGGTATTTTATAACAAAAATCGACCTGTTTTGGGATTACCCTCGACGGTTCTCGAAATAATGATAATATTCCATAAATTAGCCGTCCACTGTATATCAAGGAGGTGGTTTTGATGACCATGCTACGGCTCCGCTCTACCGGTACACAACTTGAAGTAGAATCTGGTGAGTCGAGGTGTGGTTTGTGGCGCGAAGCTATATATGAGCTTCCAATAAGCAAATACAGAATCGATTTCCCCAAGATATGCCTTTCACAGGCCCTACAAGATAATCATTGATGACAACGCTCAAAATGCATTGGCGACAGGTACTCGATTTCCCCAAGATATATGCCTTTCACAGGCCCTACAAGATAATCATTGATGACAACGCTCAAAATGCATTGGCGACAGGTACTACATGTATCTTTACCGATGGATCTAAGACAAAAGAAGGTTCAGGATGTGGAATTTACTCCAGATCCCTAAACCTAAATATAAAATGGGCAATGGGTTGTAATGCAAGTATAGCTCAGACAGAGCTAACTGCCATCTCCATAGCCGCAAAAGAGATTAGCATAAGAGAAATCACTGGCAACAACATCCGTATCCTTACGGATAGCAGACAAGTACTATTAGCCCTGAATAGGCTACGGATCACATCAGGTCTAGTATTAGACATGGCCCTTACGGAAGCCTGCAACAATAATGTGGTTACTCTAGGCTGGATAAAAGGTCATGGAATTTCAAAAGGCAACCGCATAGCGGAGTCGTTGGCTAGAAAAGCTGCCTCCCAAAGGCTCTTGGGACCGGGTAGTCTTGTCAGCTTGCCGGCATCAGCGGTGGTTGACCTAGTAAAGGAACGCTCCCTTGACAAATTCAGGGGAAGATGGGACGAAGAAAAAGGTTGCATACTATCCAAGGAACTTCTGAAATATCCGAATAGCAAAGCAGCCAAGAAATACGTGGCCATGACCAGAAAGGACCTGCGGTTGGTCACAGGTATACTTACTGGCCATTGTCATCTACGAAAACATCAGAACAGGTTGAGTTTATCTGACAGGCCACTATGTAGAGGATGTGAACAAGATGATGAGACAGTGGAGCACGTCCTTTGTGATTGTTTTTGAGGGAGCTGCCTACAGGCGACGTTATCACCTTAATCTCAGAAGGACGCACAATGGGCCAAATGTGGCATAAGTGCAGTGGGGCGACCCACCCTTCCAGAATTACAGATACAGATTGTGTTGTGGTTTCTTCTGAATGTGGATTGATTTTATTACTTATTGTAAATTGTGTTATTTATTATTTTGTGATGTGTGATAAGAAGGGTAAGAAGATAAGTTGAAAATTAGCAGATTAGAAATAAATAAAGAATATTAAAAAAAGTGTTTAGAGACATTAAATGCATCAGTTGACAATGGATAAGTTGATACCTAAGAAGGTGCTGTATTTATAATAGGTATTTTGTCATAACTTAAACTTATCGTTATCTATCAGATTTAGTTTTTAAAATATTAAGAGTGACTAATCAGTTCGTTCAGGTTAGAGTCGGTAATAAACGATTCAGAATATAATTTACCACAACATTTTCAACTTAAGATTCTTAGAATTTTTTACAAGTTAACAACTCTATTGCCATTTCAGAACCTTCCTCCTTGTTGAATGTAATTTGTGCTTACCTAATAACATTTGTTTTGGACTTTGGTTATTCAGGATAGAAAATCTTTATTTTTTTAATTTTTAAAATAAACAATTACTTTCCTCGGTAATTGAAAGACTGCAATTACTTTTTCAAAGGGCTTGGTGCTCAAGGCACTTTTTTAGAGTGCTTTGGATTTATTAAAATAAAAAACGAAAAAAACTTGTGTTAAACACAGTATAATTTGTGTGCATGATAATTACAACACAAGGATGGCCAGAAACAATATTAAAGTACTTTGTTTGAACTGTAGAACTTAAAGTACATACATCTTTTATTTAAATACATACTCAGTCTACATTAAATCACAATAAATTATTTAAAATGTTGTCATGTGCAAATGATTGTAAAAGTAAAAAAATCACACATCGGCGAATTGGGTTAAAGCGGCTTTAACTCTGAAATTAAAAAAAAAGTCATTATCACATTTTTTAGTACGGTAAAATTGAGCTCACCTATTAAACAAAATTGTATCTGATGTACTTAATAGCTGCTGTAAAATGTTGACAACACCAAATTCCTTTAATCGTGACTGTCTCTCTATTGCTCCTGGTTCTCCTCGGCGCGTTAGGTTATTTATACAAAAAACAGCTGATTCCTTAAAAACACAGTTCCTTAAAAATGGGGTTTAATTATCCCAAGTTTAATTTTAATATCAGCTAGTCCAGGTTATTTAAATTAAACTAATAAAAAGAACTTTTACTTTCTGGATTTAAAGATCATGTTAAAAAACCTAGATCTATGGTTAATATACATTTATTTTGTAAGATTTACATACTTGCAAGCATGGTGCAGGATGGATCATGTAATCAATTAGCTTCTTAAGTACGTCCTCATTCGACATAATGTGTTCTCTAGCTCGTTCACCGTCTGCAATATTTCCTAAAATACACAAAGCTTGTTCTTTGACATCTGGTTGGTGAGGACCTTCCAAAACTAACACTACACCTTGCATTATCTGAGGTCCATGTAATGCCATCATCATATCCGTGTGTGTGCGAGGCGACACTAAATTTCTTAATAAACCTAAAGTTTTCATTAAAACCTAAACAAAAAATAAGGGTTGAAATCAAAACGCACTTTTTTCTGAAAAATTCTAGCAAATATTATGCACAATTTTCTAATTTTTTATTTTATTTTTCATTATGATATTGGAAACGGAATTTGCATTTCCATTTCTGTAACTATAAAAACTTCGCGAAATACTCAAAATAACATTCCAGATATTGTTTCAAAGAGTAGAAAATACCAGAAACTTACAAATGTTCTCGATAATAAAAGGAACTCGTAAGGTGGACGAAGTAAAGTTTGATTCAGTAAGCGAAATAATTAACAAGCGAAGTGATATATTTAATGGTGAATTTGAGTTTGTTAGTGACATTTTAAATTTTAATTTCACCGTATCACTCGACATAAATGTATAAAATATAGTACCTTTGTATCTGGATCAGCAAGTAGTCTAAAAATCTGATCAGTACCCAAAGTTGTCAGGATTTGAGATTTTAATCTTTGTTCAGCTTGAAAAGCGAGATTCATGAGAGCCCAAACTCCATTCAGACGAAGACTTGGATCAGATTGTGATGTAATAGTTGCTAGTAATTGGACAACCCCTTGTTGAATCATTGGTTCTTTTGCAGGTGAGAATTCTAATAATAAATTACAAAGGGCAGAAGAAGCAGCTGTCAACAGTTCTGTACTAGGAGAATCTGAAATAATATTTATATTGAATAAAAAATTTCTTACATTAAATACAGCATTTTAAACAAAATTCATATGTTGTGTAGATTTGCTATCATAAAGAATGTTTGATCTGGGTTGCTTAGCATGTCTGATTGTATTGTGGTCTTGTAGATAAAACATAATTATAACATGGATGCCCATCACATTTTAGCCACCTTGTAATGATATTAGATCTATACGTTGTTGAAATTTTTTTAACCACTTAAAATTATAAAGACTGGCAGACTACTGAATACAGTTTACACTACCACACAATTTTAACTATCTAACATGTGTTTCAGTAATCAAGTTATCATCTTCAGTATTGCCAATGGCTCCAGATTCAGTAGACTATATAATAGATGAATAAAGGGATTCATATTCAATGATATAATAGATATTTCAAACATAAGTTATTCAATTTGTTTGCTGTATTTGTCAAAGTGCAAATTATTAAGTTACTGAATAGTTTTAAAGTAAACAAATCATTAAATGATTCATGGTGGTGTATTTTCACATTATTACACATTTTAATAATACAAATTTACAGGATTACATTACCTGATGACATACCTGTCAATAAGGCCATCAGAGGCCTCCAAACAGTATGATCTTGAAAAGTTGTACGTAATTGTTGGACAGATCTACTTAGAGAGTGTAAGCACCTTACTGCAGCTAATCTTATTTCTTTGTTTTCATCCCCCAAGCCATCTACAACGCGATCCATAAGACATTTTGTATCTATTATTCTTTTTCTTATATCTTCATCATTAGCTCCCAAAGATGCAAATGCCCTATAAACCAAGAAAATACATTAAATTAATTTTATTTCTGAATTCTGGAACAGTTATAAAATGAATGTTACAAAACTTACTTAAAGGCAGCTCCACGTGCAGCAGCACTTGGACATTTTAGTAGATCTGCCAATGCACCAACTAACTGATTGCTTATAGCTGCCACTTGCTGTAGATGACTGGCTACTTCTGTGAGATAAGCTAAAGTCTCAGCTGCTACAGCTCTGTGAGTTTCTTGATGGTCAATCTAACAAAAACCTAATAAGTTATATATATTTACACCCAAATCAATACAAATTCAGAGAGAAAGAAACTTTCATGTTATTTTTAGTTCAATGATAGCTGTTTGGACACAAGCCGTCTCTGCTTATCTGTACGTAATGTAGATTCATTTATACCGTCAAACACAGGACATGGATGTATGCAATCCGTCACTGGAATTTTATAGTATTCATTCCAATGTATAGTTTAGAAATTATGACAAAACAAAGGTTTTTACTCCAGTTTTTATTTCGAAACTTTAGAGGTCTATATCTCGGAAACGAAGGCTCGTATGACAAAAATTTATTTGAACTTCTAACATTATTTTGACCTCTTCTATTTGCTCCCGAATTTTTGGCATTAAGTTCCTGGATATATATAAAAAAATAAAGACTCAATCAAATTAAACAATTTAATAGTGGAGAACTTTCAAGATTTATAACAACTTTAATTTGCTAACCTGCTATATGTATTTTTATTTCATGTTCTTCAAGAAAATCCAAATTTTGTTGTTTATTACAAATGTGTAGTTATTTGATTTTCAGTGCAAGGGTTAGTACAATAAATTTCGTAAATTTATTTCAATTTAGTGGTATCCTTTTTTAAGGATTAGCCAATCTATTAAATATACTCAGTGACATTATAAGTATTACACCCAGAAGGAATAATTTCTAAATCTTAACCTTTTGACAACAGAATGACTATATTCAAATAATGCTATTATAACAATATCAATGTTTTATCTTTAATAGTTTTTGTAAAAATAAAATTTTATCTTAAATTTAAAAAAAAACAACGATTTATGAAGTGTAACAAAATTCCTCGAGTTCAAATACATCAAAATTACCACCATGTTAGCGATTTTGACAGAGGTAGAATTGTTGCCTATGGAGAAATGGGTTAGTCGTATCTCCAAATTGTCTTTTGTGTTAATTGTATGACAATGACGGTAATGCGTGTGTGGACAAACTAAGGTAGAGGAACACAAAGAAGATTAACTGGCTAACCAAGGCATACCACAGAGCATCAAGATACAATGGCTGTAGAAGGGTAAGTTGCCACTGTGGATAACAATGAGATATCAGGTTTGTTCTTGAAAGACATGTACACAGGACAGTTGGAAAAATGGTGTGGGGGGCTACTTGTATTCATTCTAGGCAGTATGACAGCTGCACATTATGTTGATGATGTCTTACCAACCACTTTACTGCTTTATCTAGATGGCCCTCGACACGTCCTTTTTCGGCTCGTCAAACTATGGACTTTCTCCAAGAAACTGGCTTTATGTTCTGCCCTGGTCACCCTGTTCACCAGATTTAAATCCCATCAAATATGTGTGGGATATAATGTCCAATCTACACCATCCTTTACAAACTCTAGCAAGTTCAAGTTGCATGGAACAAGATACCACAAGCAGAAATTGATCATCTCATTTTGTCAATGCCTAGATGTGTACATGAGTGCATTCAATTATGGGGTTGCCAAACATATTATTATTTTTTTTTATTATATGTTATTAAATATTCTTGAAAATGTTATCATTTTATTTCTTCCTTCTGGGTGTAACACTTCTAATGTCAATGAGTATAGTTAATTAAAGAAATCAACTTACCTGACACAATCTTACAAGACAGGGAAGAGTTCGATAAGTAATGATTGGATCATATGAAGAAATAGCTCCAGCTCTGTATAAGTTTGTTAGACACCTGGCAGCACCTAACTGCATATCAATAGGTCTATCTCTAGAAATAAGTATCTCAAGGTAATCAGGTAACTTTATTCCTTTACAACTGGTATCTACTATGACTGAGGCAACAACAGGATGATTCAAACACATTGTTGCAAGACATGTTACAATGGGGATTGTAACTGAATAGTTTTGAACTGATAGGAGAGCTGCTAGGGTGGCAGGAGCTCCTATTGAACATAAAATAGCTTGTTCTGTAGAGCTTCGACATGCAGAAGTTATAATATTGGCAACACATGATTGGCGCTGTAATGAATCTTTAGGACCAGCAAAACTTAATAATTTTTGTAAACTCTTTACATCATATTTTACATCAGAAGAACTAGGGTGTTGTGATAGTGTACGTAAACAACACAGACAAGCATCTATTAATCTTGGGTCATTTTCTTCCAATACTTCCAAAATGATTTGACTTGTTCCAGAATTAATAAGTAGTTCCACATGTTCTTTTTTACCTTTAGCAAGAGATCCAATAGTTACTGCTGCTTCAATTCGTACACTAGTTTTAGTGCCTTTATCTCTTAACAAAAATAAAAGCCTAGGTACTATACCTTGAGCTATAACACTCTCTTTTTGGCGATTGGAGCCAATCACTGAATTTTTTATACAAATAATTGAAGACAGACATTTAGTAGAATCCTTCGAATACAGATCATCGATGTAACTTCGAGCACACTCAACATTCTAAAAATTATTTAAGTTAGTTTCGGGTCCAGCAAGCAGGTTAGGATTGTCTTACCATAAACGCAGTGAAAACTTGCATTTCTAGTAGCATCGCATTGAAACATTAATGCATTTAACAGATATAATACCTTGCGGTATTACTTACAGAACAAAAAATCATCTAATTCAGTGTATTTATTAATAACTCTTTAAATATCTATGACCACTTAAGTTATTTTGACAGTACTTGTCAATGTTACCGATTGCCAGAGCCGGTCGGTCTGCGGCATAGGGACAGAACACGTTTGCGGTCAACCGGTAAACTAGCGATACTAGCCATAGAGTAAGCAATAAGGTTTATATAAATACTAGCATAGCAAAAAATGTATTGAGCGCTATCTATTCTTTGGACATTTGAACTATATAATTAAACAATTTGTTTTCTGTTCTGTTTACAAACTATTTTCTGTAACAGATTGCATTTTAAAAAGATGTTATTAAAATATTGTGTTCTAGTAATTAGCATGTTTTTAAAAGGAAAGTGTAAATTTTGGTTTAATGGTATGAATGGTACATTCGCAATCAATTTGCTGGCACGCCATTGCCATTCACAATAACTTCAAAGTCGACTTGTATAAACCTTATTCTATGACTTTAACCCGTCCTTATGGGACTAACCTTTTTCAGTATTTTTTGTTCGTTTTGTTGGTAACGTTTCCCTTGCATAGAACTCATCCATTACAAACCACTCAATCGTGACTTATTATTTGTTAAGTATTGGACAGTGTAACAGTTTTATAAACTTATTCTTGTTAAAATATAAAAATATAAACTTTAAGGAAAACGACGTCTTGTATGTCACCTTTTATTATAACATATATTAAACTAAACATTTTAAATAAAACCATGACAATATTAATAAATACATAGTAGATACTAGTAGATAAACTATAACAACTAACAACTTTAACACTTCCCCTTACTCGAGTATGTCATATTGTATATCAATGAAGTAAAATAAATTAAACAAATGACGTAGTCGAGTAGAGAGAAATTACATCTCTAACATCTTACAACTGTCAAGCTCTATGTCTTTAATAAACTTTTCATGTTTGAATTTTGGCAAGGCCTTTGTAAACAAATCTGCCACTAAATCATTTGTAGGTTTATATTTTATTGTGACCTGACCATTATCAATCGCTTCTTTTATGAAATGATAAGAAACGTCAATATGTTTAGTGCGCCTATATACTTGGTTGTTAATAACTAGGTGTGTGCTTTGATTATCATTGTAAATGGTAATTGGTTCCTGCAAATTTATTAGATTTAACTCTGATAAAAAATTTCTCAAAAACTTTGCTTCTTTAACAGCACTAGTCAAACCATAATATTCCGCTTCAGTACTCGAACATGCGACAGTTTGTTGTTTTCGAGACTCCCAATTAATTACCGAATTACCTAATTTACTTACAAGTCCCGTGTAAGATTTTCTGTCTTCAATATCACCTGCCCAGTCAGCATCAGAAAATATTTCTAGAGCAGTACTACCTCTTCTAAACGATAGTCCATAGTGAGCTGTACCTTGTAAATACCTTAATACTCTCTTAGCAGCTAACCAATGAGTTTTTGCATAACAGGTATTATACTGACTCAGCTTGCTACAAGCATATGCAATATCAGGACGTGTGCAAACAGCTAGATACATCATGCTACCTACTAATTCCTGATATGGATAATTAGTATCACAATGTGATGCTTTTTCCAATTTTAAATTTACGTCCATTGGTGTGGATACTTTGTTGCAATTGGACATTTCAAATTTTGCCAATAAATTTCTAATATATTCTTGTTGAGATAGTTGTAAAGTACCATTTTTTCTATCTCTTACTATTTTAATACCTAAAAACTGTTTAATAGGTCCTAAAATTTTTATTTTAAAATTATTGTTTAAAATTTGATAAAGTTCATCTTTTCCAGCTTTACTAGAGCTAAAAACAAAAAAATCATCGACATACAGGGCAATGATTACCTTTTCTCCGTTAAAACATTTTATGTATACACATTTTTCGCACTTAATTTGTTTGTAACCATTGTTAAATAAAAGATTTGAAACTTTTTCATTCCAAGCACGACTAGCTTGTTTTAGACCATAAATGCTCTTTTTAAGTAAACAAACTTTATCTTTTTCTTGAGTCTCAAAACCCTGAGGTTGCTCCATGTAAATGGTTTCATTGAGATCACCATTTAAAAATGCTGTGCTGACATCGATATGATCCATGTCCATATCAAACTCCACTCCAAGTGCAAATAATATACGAAGTGTGGAATGTCTCACCACTGGCGAGAAAGTTTCCTCATAGTCAACACCGTACCTTTGGGTAAACCCTCTAGCGACCAAACGAGCCTTAAATTTATCCAATTTACCGTCAACATCTAACTTTTCTTTAAACACCCATTTACACTTTACAATATTAGTACCTCTTGGTCTATCAACCAATTCCCAAACGCCATGTGAGATAAGTGAGTTGTACTCATCTTGCATTGCATTAATCCATTTTTCTTTATTATCTGAGTTTAATGCTTCCTGATAACTTTGAGGTTCATTTCTTCCTACTAACGCTAATTCTGTAAAATAATTCATTTCGTAATCATTAAAACGAATCGGCAAACGTCGAGTACGTATATTACGTATGGGCCCCTCGTTTGCTGTTTGTTCTAAATCAGCAATAGTATTATTTTCTACAACTTCATGATCATTGTTATCATTTATTTCAGATGAAACATTTTCTGAAATATCAGATGTTTCTGGTTGTATAACTTCCCCTGAAACTGATAAATGTTCTGAAATATCTTCATCTGTAGAGACGTCAAGATTTATATTAGAAATCTCAGTATTGCTAATAGGTATTTCAACTCTTACTTCTTCTAGAAATTCCACAGATCTAGCTTTAACGATTTTACCAGGATTTGACAAATCTGCTAATCTGTAACCTTTAGTATGATCGCAATATCCCACCATCATATATGGTTTGGATCTGGGATCTAGTTTCTTTCTTTGATGTTGTGGTGTCAAAACATATGCTTTACATCCAAAAACTCTAAGATGGCTTAAGTCAACTTTGGAACCTGTCCATACTTCTTGTGGTGTTGCATCTTTAATAGTAGCTGTAGGAGAAGAATTTTTAAGATAAACCGCAGTATTTACTGCTTCTGCCCAAAACTTTCTATTTACACCAGAATCCTGGAGCATAGATCTAGCCTTCTCCATTATTGTTCGGTTTAATCTTTCAGAAACCCCATTCTGTTGCGGTGTATAAGGTACTGTGGTTTCATGGATAATACCACATTTTTTAAAATATTCTGAGAAACTTTTGTTACAATACTCAGTACCATTATCACTGCGAAACCGTTTAATTTTTAAATTTGTTTGATTTTCAACTAAATTTTTAAAATCAACAAACGAATTAAAAACGCTTTTTTGGTCTTTACTTTTTAAAAAATATACAAATGTTTTTCTACTAAAATCATCAGTAAAAGTTATAAAATAACTATGTCCTCCCCAACTTTTCTCGGACATTGGCCCACACAAATCTGAATGAATAAGTTCCAATTTACTTTTAGCCCTTATAGATTGACCTTTAGGAAAAACCAAACGTTTTTGTTTTCCTTCAATACATGGAACGCAAGAACCTAAATCTCCATTGTCAAAATTAACACCTGTCGCTAATAAATTACGAAGCAATAACATTCCTTTTAGACTAAGATGCCCCAAGCGGCGATGCCAAATTGATAAAGAGCTAGTCCTTGACAAAAAAGATTTACCTTCAGTATCTTCATTTATTAAATTATTATCTAAATTTTCCTTTTGATCTAACCTATAAATACCATTACTTTGTTTTGCTGTAAATTGACATGAACCAATTACATTTACATCTGACTTGAGATAGGCACAACACATTTTGTCATCAAACACTAAAACATATCCTTTTTGAGTAATTTTACTTACGGATAACAAATTTGTGGTTATATCTGGAACAAATAAGACATCAGTAACAGTTTTTGTTTCACTATTAGCTAAAGTAACATCTATATCACCTATACCCTCACTGTAAATTTTATTATTATTAGCAATATAGATTTCAGATTTATTTTTTAAAAAATTTGAAAAATTGTTATTGCAACCTGTCATATGGCTGGTGCAACCAGAATCTAAGATCCAATTATTATTGGTAATATGATTATTAAATAAAGCAGTATGACTAGAAAATAATAATGAAGTATTAGATTTTACCTCAGACATAGAACATGACTGTTGAGAAGTTGAAGCTTGGTGTTCATTCTTTTTTATTTTACTTTTCTTCAAAACAGGACACTTAGGCTTTATATGACCTTCCTTTTTACAGAAATGACAAATTGGGATAAATTTTTTCTGAACAGTCAACGCTTTCTCATTTATATTAACTGCCATGCTATCATTTCTTTTGAATTCACCTTGAATTAGTCTAGATTTCACAAATTCTGAAGTTAACTTTGTTTGAGTAGCTTCTATCGCCATAACTAAAGGATCAAACTCACTTGGCAATCCAATAAGCATCAATTCGGCAAGTTCTTCGTCGTCGATACAATGTCCAACGTCGAAAAGTTCTTGAGTTACGGACATAAGTTCACCTAAATAATGATCCATCGAAGAAAAATCTAAATATTTGATCTGTGATAGTTTTCTTTTTAATAGTAATCGTCTGCTTATACCCATATTTTCATAGGCAGACTTCAAATTTTTCCATGCTTCAGCTGCAGTTTTAGCATTCCTTACATGTGGATAGCAAACAGGTTTTACTAATAAACAAATTTTTGCATAAGCTTTTTGGTCTTTTGATGTATCCAGAACACCTAATGGATACTCTCCGGTGGCATATTCCCATAAACCTTGCTCAATCAGAACTAATTTCATTTGAAATTTCCACGTTGCATAGTTGCACACCCCTCCAAGTTTTTCAATATTAATATTTGATCCACTATTAAATACAATTTGGGTGGGCACATTTGACTGATTCTCCGGTTCTGTCATTTTTTTTTGTTCAATAATAAATTTCAACAATTATGAAAAAAAAATACCAATACAAACCATTAAAGGCCCATAACCGATGTTAAGTATTGGACAGTGTAACAGTTTTATAAACTTATTCTTTTTAAAATATAGAAATATAAACTTTAAGGAAAACGACGTCTTGTATGTCACCTTTTATTATAACATATATTAAACTAAACATTTTAAATAAAACCATGACAATATTAATAAATACATAGTAGATACTAGTAGATAAACTATAACAACTAACAACTTTAACATTATTTCCACGAACACTTATTTCACGTCATTTGTCTGATGTCTGATATGTTAGTCAAATCTTCTTGTTCCGTGGAAAGAGATCTCAGACGTCAAGTAACTGTCAGGCTATCAAAAGTGCAATTACTTTCTAACAACCAACTTGTTTAGTGAACGAAAAACATTATAAAAGATATTTTTTTAATTACAGAATATTTCGTTAATAACTATGGCTATGTTTTCCTAATTGTGTGTGTGATTATAATTAAAATATGGATAAAACTCAACTAAGTCCCAGTAAATTTACTCCAGGTAAAACATGATTGTTTATTTTATGTTTTAAGTTGAGTAATTTAAATATTTTTTATAGTAAACAATTTTGGAGTTGACAATGAAGAACCATATCCAAGTTTATCAGATTATCATGATTATGAACCTAATCTTGAGTTTGACGATTCCGAATTGCAACAGTCGACTAATGTTTTGGCACAAACAGGTAAATAATGTAGGACTTTTGAATATTTAAATTAACAATATATTGTCGTATTGATTTATGCTTTAAACATCTGATTTATATAAGCAAATTAATAAACATAATTTTAAAATATTAAAAGTTAAAAACCAAAAGCAATTAGAAATAGGAATATGCAAATACTGAAATAGCACATTTAAATACATGCCTTAACCACTCCTTAAAATATTGTTTTATGAATATTTTTAATAAACTCAGTTAAGTTAAATGTAAAAATTTAATTTACAATTGCTTTTTCATAATTTGCATTTGCATGTGTAATATCATTGACCAGATTATGATTAAACTGAATAAATAAATATATATATGGAGTACTTTTCCTTTTAGTATCCATATTACTTCTTACTTAATAAAAATATATTTTAAAATATGTTTATTGGAAAGTGTCACTGATACTGATGACACAATTTCTATTAAAATAGTAATCTTAGTTCCTAATCCTCAGCAGAAAGGTTATTATAGTTTGTTTTGTACAACTCAAGGTTATGTGGAATATTTGAGCACATTGATATATTTTAATACAAAAATTTTTACCAAATCTTGGGTACATTTTTTTAATAAGTCTTATTAAATAATATGAAAGTCATTCATATATTTTTATTTTATTTATTTGTTGTTCTTTAAATATAATTAAATTTATTATACTAACCCAGAGACTAACCATTACTCTATTGAAATCCATCAACAATAAACAACAGAACATTTGAACAAATCCCCCAAATTTATTAAAAAAAATAGCTTTTTTAATTTATTTTTTAGATAAATCTAGAAGTTTTGCTCAAACATTTTGTTGTTCATTATTCTTACCAAAATAGATAATTTTTAACATAAATATTATTGTTTTACATTATGATTCTCAGTTGGAAAATTGTCCAACCTGTAAAATCTTTACAGTTGTTTATTATACAATACTGCAGTTATAATTTAATAAAATCATATACAACACATGTTTTTATTCTAATAAAAGATAGTTGAAAAATACTAAAATATGAGAAATTATTATCAAACCAATAAAGAATTGCCAATTCTAAATAGATAATTAATTGATAGTTATATCAATTTGTAGAAAATTATGTTCTTTTAAATCCCATACAATTTTGTTTTAAATTAATACATTGTTGTCCATACATTTTAGCATGAATGTTGAACAGTAACTAAGGTAGCAAACTGAGTAAATACATAACTACATAAATATGTCATTAGTCAATTTAAGGTATGTATGAGTTTTACATTCATACATTTTAAGAATAAATAAGTGAATCATGAATATGAGTGAAAATTGTATTGTTTTTTATCAACATTACAAGTGTATATTGCCACCTTTGTAATCAAATAGTTGAAACACGAGTAAAAAAGATGTGCAGTTGGTGCAATTTTAATTTGTTGAGATGTTTTAAAAATAGAGCCAAGTATTGTGGTAGGTAGCAGTGTCCTTTTATTACTACCTGCAGGATATTAACTTTACTTTACTAGGTATATTTCTTGATATGTACCTAAATATGGAGTTGGAGCATATTTATTTAAAAAATTAAATTGTAGGTGGCAGTATTATATGATCACAGTAAAAATATTAAAACTAAAAAAGAAAAATGTTTATCACCAACTATAGGATGTGTTTATCAGTTAATTCAGATAATATTAAACCACTAAAGGAGATTTTGAAGTACTAACCATACAATAAAATATCTCTATAATCTTCTAATAACAGATATATTCTTATCTAAATACAACTATTTTGTTTTGTTAACTTATACCCAAGATTAGTATTAGGTGCGCTCAGATAGAGAAAAACATAAAAAATATTGTTTTAAATACATTTCATGAATCACAGCAGGCAATTTTGTTGTTCCCATATTTATATGAAATGAAATTTAAAAAAAACACTCCATGTTTCAATGTTTTTTAGTTATTTTTATGATTAATTTATGATGAATTGTTTGTCAGGTTTCTTTAGAAACAACATTTATAACTGTTGTTGTAAATGCTAGAAGATAATAATAGATAAAATGTTAATAATCATTATGAAGTAAACAGGTTAAAAAAATAAGTTAGTAGTTTGTTTGTATTCACAAAATATATTATGTGCTGGTAGTGTAGGAGAGTAGGGGTATTTCAAAATTAAACTTGATGTCAGCATAATATGATACAATTTAGTTGTGGATTTGTTAAAAATTATTTATTAGAATAAAGGTGAAAGCCCACTACAATGTATTATACTATGACCATGCTAGGAACATGTTGAGTAAAAAGTATTTGACCATTCAGTAACTGACCAGCATAGTCTCATACTTTTCAATACAAATGATATTTTTTTACCCATGTTCCTAGCATGGTCATAGTATGATACTTTGTAGTGGGTATCCACCTTAAAAATGACAAAGTAATTATTATTATTTTTATAAGTAGAAAGGTAAGAAATTTATGTAGTATAGACAAAATTATCTGTTAAAAACATTTTAAATCAATTACATAGAGAAAAGATAATTAGTTAAGTATTGACATATATTGACCAATATATGCAGATATATTACATTAAAAAATTATTTGTATGTTTATAGTTACTGTGTATGTTTGTTATATATACATTTGTTTATTATTTGATAAATAAATTAAAAAACATACATTAGTTTGTAATTTAATATTTTTACTTTATTATAATTAGGGGTTTAATTTCCTTTATGCTGTAATGTGTGTTATTTTGGGGAATATTTACTGTTTGCAATTTATTAACATTCAATTTATGAATATGATCTGGATGTGCATAAATATACACATTGGAAAAGTTTAGAGATTTCATCCCTGGTAATAATTTTCTATTAGATGCATTATTTCTTCTTGATCTTTTATTTCATCCTGGTTTTCATTTTTAAGGCTACTAATTGTACTTTTTCCCAAGTTGCTCTTGACAGCTTTTATATTTTTTCTTTTCTACTACTCTCTCTTTTCTTCTACAGAGTGCCCACAAAAGTAGTAGCAACTTTTACGCTGGACTCCAATAGGTGACGCTATTCAAAATGCGAATCAAATACATATAGCAACTATGCTTTTTAAATTTACTAGGATACAAACATTTAAACATTCAATGTGACTTTTTCTGGATTGTCATTAGTTGTCACTATTTATTTAATTATATTTATTTAAAAGTCCGTCAGTCTCACTTTTCTTATTTTTTATGTAATTAATGTAAGTTGCACTGCTTTTGTGTCATTGTACATGTATATTTTAGTTATTGGTTTTGGGATCTCGAAAATTCTCGAATTGTCTTTCTCGATCGCATATTGAAAAAAAATTCAATCTCGTGAAACAATAGAAGAGATTGAGATTGCAAGAGTTTGCTGCTCTCAGATATTATATGCTATAAAAATTATATTTCACTTGGGATACATATTATTATATGTGTATGGAAGTTGAAAGGGGCTAATTTTTAAGGGAATCTATTTAATATGATTTCTGGTACGTTAGTGTGCTGACCTAGAACTTAATCATTGGGTCAAGAAATTGAAAGAACAATTCATAAATTAAAATGACTAGATGAATAATTACTAAATAATTGAGTTTTTCTTTTGGCATAAATAATGCGGTAAAATAAACTTTTTTAGCTTAAAATAGTATACATTATTGAAAAAGTTTATACAAAACAATAATTATTATTGTAGCGAGACATTATCTTTTTCAGTTGAAATGATTCATGCAGAATCCAATAGTATGGGCACACCAATTTCCGATTTTACCGATGATAATTTCGAAGAAGAATTGGCAGAAGCGTGCGAAGAAAATTTGGATAGTCTAATGTTTTGTTCTACCTCTTATCCCGAAGTTGGTGATAATGCTTCCGAAAAATTTTCAGAAATTTCTAAATATGGCATTGTTGACGTAAAAGGGGATGATTCTGATGGCAGGAAGATTATTGTTGTTTATGCTTGTAAATTACCACAAACTAAAGAGATCGATCATGTATTGTTGTTAAAGTAAGTCTTAGTTTGTTGCTACTGGCATACTATTATGGGGAGAACTTCTGTTACCATATTTTGGACAGTTTAAAAATATATCATGTTTGTTTTTTGTTGCAGTTATTTGAAGTATACATTAGAAAGTTATGTAAAGCAAGATTATAGTTTAATATATTTTCACCATGGGCTGACCAGTAAAAATAAACCTTCTCTAGGTTGGCTAGTACAAGCTTATAAAGCATTTGACAGGAATTACAAGAAGAATTTGAAAGCGTTATATCTAGTCCATCCAACCGGTTTTCTTAAATTTGTGTCACAAATTTTTAGACCCCTTATTAGTGCCAAGTTTGGAAAGAAGTTGAATTATATCCATAGACTTAAAGAACTGAACGAATTTATTCCAATTGAAAAGCTAGATATTCCAAATGAAGTCATAGAGTAAGTTTAATAATTGTTGTTATTAAAATAGTTAAATATAACGGATAATAATTGAAAACAATTTGGTAAAAAGCTTAAAATAATTTGGATTTGCTTAGTAAAACATTTTTGTAATGCCGTGCCTTTTCAAGATAAAAAGTGAAGAGTGAAAAAATGTTAATGCATTTATTACGATTTTGCTGAAACTACTTGTAACATTATAATGAAATTTTATACGAATTATTTGGAATCTGATACATCCCATGAATTTATCATGAAAAAGGATTCTGTTATAAAAATGTTTTACTAAGCAAGCACCAATTATTTAGTTGTTTACCTATACTAGAGAAGGGTTCCTTTTTTTTTAAATTCTCTGTATTTAAAGCTTTAAAATCCAAATAACATATATATTATTTTAGACATGATAAGAAACTTGGTGGAGAGGTTCCTGTAACATCAGTCCCAGATTCTCCATATGAACCTATCTCACTGACCCAACAATTTGGAGTTACATTACATTACATTAGAGATCGATATAATGTGATCATTCCACCTGTAGTTACACAATGTATAGAATATTTAGATCAACCTGATGGTAAGAACAAAACCCTATCAAATATATAAGTGGACATTTTTTAATCTTATTTGATGGACAAGTTTTTTGTTTTATTATGTTTTTGATAAATATATTTACACATGTGGTTTGAAACTCATAAGGTTTCTTCTTCATAACTGATTAGTGTGATAAAGTTCAGTAGATCTGCTATAATAATACACAGGATTAGTATAAAGTATGGAATCTCCTCAACGGTTTAATATTTTCTATTCTCATGGTAAATGTATCTGAACTGACCTCGTTTTATTAATTTTAGTTTTTCACGTTTGGACTGCAGAATCTGACATTGGATTATTGTTACTGGATAGTACTGTATTATTAAACAATCACCCACGGAATTTAAATATTTTTCTGATATGATTATGTAATTCACCATGTTAATATTTAAAATTTCTACGTTATGTTCGCGATTCTTAAAGATTTGCTCTAAGTATACATTTTTTCAGCTCTCGAGACTGAAGGTATATTTAGGAGATCAGCAAATGCTAATAAGGTTAGGAATTTAAAAGAAATTGCGAATTCAGGTCAAAAACTAACTTTTGACGATCCACATGAAGCTGCGGTACTACTTAAGAAATTCTTGAGGGAATTAAAAGAACCACTATTAACATACGAACTTTATGATGAAATCGTACAATTTCAAAGTAAGTACCACATTGATTGACCTTTAATAAATTCTCACTTTTCTCGGCGTATTTAGATTTTCTTTAAAACAATTATTATTTTCGAACTGTATTTATAAAAATGACTTACTTATTCCTTCATTTAGAGTGGCGCAATATTCATTTAAAGTACCTAGATTAATCATATATATCGGATCTTTGTAATTATTGTATATAGTATTGAGTTTTGATATGATTTTTTCAAGAAATTCTATTTAAACAAGATGATTATCAATTTTTTATTCATACTTTATGGTTTAATTTTTGAAGACTGAATTTAAAAGGTAAAAGACGATTTTGGTAAAGACATGTTGCATACAAAATTTTATCGCTAACCGTACTCAACTATAATTATTGGTAGAAATAGAAACAAACAAAATAATAAATAATACAATATAAATCTGCTTATTTGTTATATTAAACATGAATATAAAACTTCACAGATTATAAAAGTGCACTTATTGTCTATTATTTTTTATAACTGTTTAATATTACTGTACAGTATGGAAAATAAATCGTAGTTGGTATAGGAGTGGCTTCCGAAGAGGAATAAAGTTCAAATTATTTTAATGGATAGAGAAAAAGAAATACCTAACCCTTCAACAGATATTTTAATATTATTCCACTTATCATGTTGCTGGGTATTGTTAACATAACATTCCAATTGATATCATGAATATAAATAATAAATATTGCAAGTGTAATAGAAAAAAGAATGAATGTACACAATTGTTTATTCCAGGTGCATGAACTTTTTAAAATAAAAAAATAATTCATTGATAATGAAAATTATTATATGTAATGATATTACAAAGATTCAACGTTTTATTTTATTTGAATTAAATGTAAATTACATAAGTTGACACTCAGAATGACAATTCTATCAACATAACAACAGCTTACAGGGTGATCATTATTCTCCTACAACCCCCTCTTTCAAGAAATCATCATTCCTATGATGATACTCTCTGATATTTGCCATGTTAGCAGTTTCTTGCTCCGTACCATTCTTAAATTTAACATTTGACAAAATTCTATCTATATAATTTGTTTTTATAATCTTAAAGGGTCCTTTTATTACATACTCTTTTCCAATTTTTTTATGTCTGGTCAAAATCCATTTTCCTATTTTTAAATTTGGTGGGAATAACCTTTTAGATTTATTAGCCAGCTCTTGAACTCTTCTTTTATATTTTTTTTGTTGCTCTTCTGTCTTCGGATTTTCAACAATTTCTATATCTAAACCTAATATATTATCTGCTGATAATTTAATTGCATTTTTATGTAACTTATAAGATGGTGAACAACCTGTGTGAATAGTTGTGATGATGAATTGCAGCCTCTAAACCCTTTTTCCATCCTCCTTTAAAATTTTCATAACATTTCATATATGTTTTTATCTCCCTTATCACTCTTTCAGCTATTCCGTTGCTACAAGGATGAAACGGACTGGTATGGATTATTTTAAAGATATTCCACATTCTGTCACCACAATCTTGATTTTATCAATAAATTTTAATTGTTCCAAGTAATGTTTGATTGATTTGCTGTTTTCTTTCATTGCTTTTCCAAATAAGTATCTCGTAGCTTCATCTATTACTACCATGAATGATTTAGTTTTAGTATTTGTATCAGATCTCTTACACATTTCTCCAAAATCTAAATGAGTCGTCTCGAATGGCTTCTGTGAACATTGAGTTAAATGCACATACTGTGGTTTAGGAAAGTATTTAAATTTTGTGACTTGACATATATATATGACAAGTTTTTACATAGTATTTAATATCTTTAACCATTGTCTTCCAATAAAACCGTTTTTTTAATTTATAATATTTTTTATAATATCCATCGTGTCCTCCTGAATCTGGATCATCATGATACAAATTCAATATTTCTTTTACCAAAGCTTTTGTTTTTACCAAATAAATTCCGTTTTCATTTCTTTCTAAATCTGAGTTTATAATATTACACCAAAAGGTAATCGGCACACGTTTCAGAGTATCAATACATAGCCTAGAAATAGCATCAGCATCTTTTAATTCATGCCCTTTCTTATGATTTATTATCATATCAAAATTTGACAGAAATAGTTGCCATCTAGCCAATCTTATCTTTTAAATTTCCACAAGTAAGCAACTGTGTTAAAGCTCGATGATCGGTGTGAATTATAAATTTCTTATTTTCCAGATAAGTCCTAAAATATTTTACTGCTTTCAATACTGAAAGACATTCTTTTTCTGTAACTGAATAGTTAATTTCAGTTTTTGAATAGGTATATAAGTAATAACTAATCACTCTCAGTTGTCGTACTTTAGGTTCACTTTCGTCTCTTTGATATAATATCGCTCCACATCCATAATAGGAACTGTCAGTAGCCAATTCAAAATTAAGCTTTTTATTTGGGATTCTCAAAATGGGTTCAGAAGTAATTATTTCTATTAATGTTTTAAAAGACTTCTCACACTCTTCAGTCCATAAAAACTTCTTATTTTTAGATTTCAATTCCTCTAAAGGTTTGGCAATCACACTATAATTTTTAATGAGACTTCTAAAATGATTAGTCAATCCCGTAAAACACTGTAATGATTTTACACCACTTGGTCTTTTCATGTTTTTAACCTTTTCAACCGTTTCTTGTTTCATCCTTTTTACATTTCCATCAATTTCTCTTCCCAAAAATATAACTTTTTCTACACAAAATATGCACTTTTTAATTAAATTGATTGTACCAACCCTTACTTTTTGGAAGTCCATCTTATTAAGAATAATAAAAAACTCTTCGTTTTAACAAAACTTCCAATATTTATTTAAAAAAGCAAAAGTTTTGTTACAACGAAGAGTTTTTTATTATTCTTTTTTAAATAAATATTGGAAGTTTTGTTACAACGAAGAGTTTATTATTCTTGCACTTTTTAAAATTAATTATTTTCATTTAACTTTTCTAGAACTTTCAGAGTGTTATCTTGGCGTTCTTGATAGGTAAAACCTCCACAAAGTATATCGTCAATATATACTAAAACATTGTCTTCCAGAAGTTCTTCCAAAACATCCTGCATTACTCTTTGGAACCTTGCACTTGAATTTTTCCAACCAAATGGTAGTCTTGTGAATTCAAAATGTCCTAAATCAGTAACAAAAACAGTGTACTTTCTTGTACTTTCTGAAAGACTAACGTTCCAAAATCCATGTTTCAAATCAATTTTCGAAAAATATTTGCATCCGCCGAATTTTTCAATTATGTCTTCAATCATTGAAAATGGAAATGGGTCAAGCTCCGTTTCTTCATTTATTTTCCTATAATCAATGCATTCCATTCCATTACTTTTTGTCTGTAAGACACATGGAGATGAATACGGAGATGTCGATTTAGTGATGATTTTCTTATCTAGTAATTCTTTAGTTTTTTCTCTTATCCATTTATTTTTTTCATCCGAATACCTGTATGGTTTTAATTTTATAATTGTTCCATTTTCTTTCATATCGAAACTTGTTTCATATTTTGAAGGTCTTACATCAGCATAATTCATAATATTAGAAAATTTCCTACCAATTATATTTTTATTAAAATTATCTTTATTGTCTTCGACATTTATTGCAAATACATTTAAGTCTTTTAAGGTCTTTCTTCCAATTATTAAATCAATCGACATGTTTTTGACTACTGCTGGATATATTGTAAAATTTTTCTAATAAATGCGAATATTACTTCTGAGTTTTGGCAAATTTTGATACTCAAATATTTTCTCATTAATTAAATCTAATTCGGATCCAGTATCTAATAAAGCTATAATTTCTCTTTGATTTATCAGTACTCTCACTTAATTCGGAGAAGTTTAAAAAATTATTATAATATTCCTCATTGTTTATTTCAAAATAATTACATTTACATGGATGTGAATCTTGAAGTTCTTCTTCCGCTTGTTCTCTTTCAACCATATTATTTCCATAAATTTTCCCATTCCTGAATGATCTATTCTTGTTAGATTTATTTGGTATTTGGTTTCTTTCATTCCAAAATTTCTTTTCTGTGACATTTTTATTGTACTCTTGTTTATTAACTTTAATAGATTTTATAAACTTCAAAAGTTCCTCTTTAGTTGAGATGTCTTTAACTGTTATCTGCCTTTGAATATTAAAGGGCAATCCTAGTATAATTATGGCAATCATAGATTTTTCTGATAGGTTTTCATCAGCAGAAGTAATCAATCGTGCCTTTTCATAGTAGTATTCCATAATTGAACCGCTACCATATTTGTAACTAACCGCTTAGTCCCATTTTACAACAATTGGTTCGTCAAATGTTGTTATAAAATCTTCTTTCCAATCCTTCCATGTATTTGTCTTCAACAAATTGCGTTGTAATCTATTTTGATACCATTGTAGAGGAACTGCAACAAAATAAAATCTCATATTATATATTTTTTCGTAATCTGACCATTTGTTAGATTCCGACAAGAAGTCTTTATGTTTTCATTGTGATTAAATTTGGACATCAAATTATCCAACTCCAACTTCCCGATTTTTATCACGTTTTGATCTTCTCCTCCCTTGTCGTAATCTATACGAGTAGGTTCTTTATCTGACTGCGCGATATTGTAATGGTATTACAAAGATTCAACGTTTTATTTTATTTGAATTAAATGTAAATTACATAAGTTGACACTCAGAATGACAATTCTATCAACATAATGTAACGTTTATTTATTTTTACTAGTCTTTTTAATTTATTTTTATACTATTTAAATCACTAACACTGTTTAATTTATATAACACAATTTATTTACAATACTTTAATTTATATAAGACAATATTTCTATTCACATTTATCTAACAACATACTAGTAACTAACTAACTAACTAAAATATTCAAATCGGTCCTTAATATATAGGTAAGTATTGTTCCAGCATACTCCGGTCTATTCTCGATCGTATCGAGTCTAGATGCTTCGCTCGTCGGGCGCCGTATATTCTCGAAGACTCTCGCATCATCTGTTTCCTTCGCGTCTGGTCATAGCGCCAGGGGCGTACTCGCACAACATTGCCCCCTCCTTAAGAGATAGTTCCTCCTGGAACTTTTACGGAATTGAGACTGGATGGAGATACTTGCAACTGAATCCTCGTCTACAATTTCCAGTTGCATGGAAATAACATGGAATGGTCTTTGATGTCAGCTGGACACGGGGCGAATGGCTGCATACCAACACTTGGACTTCGGTATCTTGAAAGATTACTTCCACCATATTTCGGATGACCCTCCAATCCAATGAGTTGCACTCTATTTTTGGCATGGCTAGCTTCTGTACGTTGGACTCCAATATGTGCTCTCTCAAGTTAAGTAATGATTCCCATATATTTCGATAAGTGGGCTGGTCTTGGTAGGTATTCTTGGTAATCAGATAGAAGAGGCAACGGGAGTCATCTCGAAGTATCAAAGCCTTCCCAGTGGCTGGTAACTGATTTCGAAGTTCTGACAATCGACCAAACTTCCTTCGAAAGACAGACGCTAATCCTCGGCCGTCGCTGATAGTGGCGGAAACGCTATGGGCTAATGAGTAGTCATCAGGAAGTGTGAACAGGTCTTGCTGTCTCTCAATAGTCACGCCGTATCTAGCTTTCCCAGTACCTCCATATGCACCCATAAATTCTTCGAAAGCAAGGTCGGGTGTATCTTGGACTTGATTTACGACTTCTTCTTCCTGGTCATGATCTCCTTCAAATTTCGCCAGTCGGTTTCGGTGTACTACCTTAGGTTTTCCATTCGGGGTCTTTATTATACGGTATATGACGTCATTGATTCTTTTCTTGATGATGTATGGACCCTCCCAAGATTGTTGTAACTTTGGTGAGTACCCCTTCCGTCTTTTCGGGTTATGGAGCCAGACTTTGTCACCTTCTTGGAAACATCCTTCTATAGCTTGGGTATCATACCGTTTCTTCATCCTGTCACTGGCAACTTGGAGATGGGAGCGAACCAAATCATGCATGTCGTCCATTTTTCTACGTAACTGGATTACATAGTCTTCTCCAGCTATATCCTCTCCAGGTCGGCATCCAAACTCGAGGTCGCATGGTAACCTCATCTCGCGTCCAAACAAGACTTTTGCTGGTGTTTGACCTGTTGATTCATTGACGGCGGATCGATAAGCCATTGCAAAGAGCGAAATATACTGGTCCCAGTCCCTTTGGTGATTGGATACTACTTTTGGTAGATATTTGCCAATGGTTTTATTCATGCGTTCTACCATTCCATCCGATTGTGGGTGCAATGCTGTAGTTCTTGTTTTCTTCATTCCTAAATTGTCGCAAATTCCTTGAAAGAGTTGACTTTCGAAGTTCCTTCCTTGGTCACTGTGAATCTCCAAGGGCACTCCATATCGGCAAATAAACTCCTTCACTAGCACGTCTGCGACAGTTGCTGCCTCTTGATTTGGAATGGCGTAGACTTCAACCCACTTCGTAAAATAATCCATTACCACCAACATGTATTTATTCTTATTCTCAGTAGTGGGGAACGGTCCAGCAGTATCTAAAGCAATTCTCTCAAATGGGCTACCAACGTTATATTGTTTCATGGGAGCCTTTCCTCTTTTCTGAGGTCCATTACTAGCAGCACAGATGGTACACTTCTTACACCAGTCCTTAACATCATCGGAACTATTCATCCAATAAAACCTTTCACGAACTCTCTGCAGGGTTTTCTTGACACCAAGATGACCTCCTGATGGACTGTCGTGTAACTGTCGTAGTACTTCGGCTACTCTACTCTTTGGTATAACTAATTGCTTTCTGTTAACGGAACCGTCATCATTTTCAATTATTCTCTTTAATAAATCGCCTTCCAAAATGAAAGACTCCCACTGAGCCCAATATGATTTAAGGACTGTAGAGAATTTTGACACTTCTTGCCAAGTAGGTCGACGATCTTCTATCTTCCATTCTCTCATTTTCTTTAAAACAGGATCATTATCTTGTTCTTCTTTAATTCTATTAGGTGCCCAGTCGTCGTTAACTACAGTTGTTCGTAGTATTGCAGTTTCTTTTAATTCTGTCTTACTGCAGTGAGAACACTCGTCTGGGCACGGCCTTCTGGAAAGGGAGTCTGCATTTCTGTGACTTATCCCAGCTCGATGTTCGATCCTAAAGTCGTACTCTTGGAGTCGTTCGATCCACCTGGCAATTTGACCTTCAGGGTTCTTAAACTGCATTAGCCATTTTAGGGCTGCATGGTCCGTCCGGATTAAGAATTTTCTTCCATAAAGATATTGGTAGAAGTGTTCCACCGATTTCACAACTGCCAGAAGTTCTCTTCTCGTAACGCAGTAATTCCGTTCAGGTTTGGAGAGCACTTTACTAAAATAACCCAGGACTCTCTCTTGTCCATCTTGAATCTGTGAAAGGACTCCTCCAATTCCGACATTACTGGCATCTGTATCCAAAATAAATTCTCCTTCCGGTTGTGGGTAGCCTAATATCGGTGCTGCGGTTAAATGCTTCTTCAGAGTTTCAAAAGCGGTTTGACAGTTTTCATCCCAGCAGAACTCTCTCGTTTCCTCTGTAAGTCGTGTTAATGGCTTAGCAATGTCTGAAAACTTTCTGATAAATCTGCGATAGTATGTACATAGACCAAGAAAACTTCTTATTTGATGTTTATCAGTTGGTTGTGGCCATTGTTTGATAGAAGCGACCTTGTCCTTATCTACAGACACGCCCTCTTTGACAATATGACCCAGATAATTAACTTTGTCTTGGAATAACTGACATTTCTTTGGATTCAGCATCAGTTGGGCAGCTTGAAGTCTTTTAAAAACATCTTCTAAGTTTTTCAGATGTTCTTCAAATGTCTCCCCCAAGACTATGATGTCGTCTAAGTAGACCAGGCACGTTTTCCAAGACAACCCCCTCAATACGTTCTCCATCAGCCTTTCAAATGTCGCAGGAGCATTACATAGTCCAAATGGCATGACATTGAACTGAAATAATCCAGAACCGGTGGTAAAGGCTGTCTTTTCTTTGTCTCTTGGGTCCATTTCTACCTGCCAATAACCAGACTTCAAGTCTAAGGTAGAAAATAATTTGCTTCCAGCTAGAGTGTCCAGGGTATCGTCGATTCGAGGCAGAGGATAACTGTCCTTCTTGGTAACATTGTTCAACTGACGGTAGTCTACACAGAACCTCGTAGTTCCATCCTTTTTCTTGACCAAGACTACCGGAGAGACCCATGGACTGGTAGAAGGTTCTATCACTCCATCTTCTTCCATTTCTCGGACAATCCTTTCAGCTTCTTGCCTCTTTGCCTGTGGTAATCTTCTAGCTGATTGACGAATTGGCTTGGCATCACCCGTGTCGATTTTATGTTTTACAGCAGAGGTCTTACCTCCCTTTGGTACAAAAATGTTGCGATACCGATGAAGAAAATCTTTCATTTTTCTTTTCTCTTCTCGGTTTAAAGATGTACCAGCAACCGCCACCATTTGTTCAAACTTATCGTTGGAATTATCGGGAATAGTTGTCTGTCGAATTATAGATGTTACTGGTACGGAGGTTCCAACTTTGGTCTCTTTCTTGATCGTAATTGGGTGATCATTGACATTTATAACTCGTATTGGAATTTCTTTAGCAGAAGTGACCAATCCTTTTCCTATCAAAATTCCTCGACCGACCTCCTCATCATGGTTCCATGGTTCCATCATCACAGGTATTCCTTCGTCAATAGTTCCTTGCAGTCTGGCCACTATGATCGTTTCGCTTCTACCAGGTACCACAGTATCCTCCTGGACAACGGCTGGCACAGTTTTGTCCTCATATGGATGAAGGAATATTTCTTCAGAACCGACTTTGATAACTCTGTTCTTGAAATCCAGTTGGAAACCATGTAAGTTCATCACATCCATTCCTAATATAACATCTTCCTCAATATCAGCGACAATAACAGTATGCGAGAACTTTTCTGAACCAATTCCTATTTGAACCTGGACTTCTCCAAGGATGTTAGCTCTATCACCTGTGGCAGTTCGCAGTCGTAGCCTTGTTGGTAAAAGCTTCTTACGGCTATTTATAGTTGTTGGCCGTATAATCGTTCTGGTCGCTCCAGTATCCACCAATAGTGTATACTTTTTACCGTTGACTTCACCGTCTACATATACACTGTCGTCGCGGCATTTCAAAGAGGCTATTAATATGAGAGGGTCTTTGGAAACGTTCCGGGTCGAAGCTGCCCCTCTAGGCCGACCCGTTTTAGTTTTCCTGTGGAGTAGTTTCTTGATTCGTAGTGACCCCAGGGCGTTTACATGAATTGCGAACATGTCCTATTTCACCACAATTCCAGCACCTGATGGTCTTCTTCTTTTTCTTATCAGTAAAGTTCTTCATCATGTTTACTAATTGGTCTAACTTATTTTCATCTTCCTCTTCCGTTACGGACCTTACTTTACTGTATCCTCCACAAGCTTTCGAAGCCGCTTCATACTCAAGCGCGGCAGACAAGATGTCCACTAATGTTTTGTGGTGGGCTAAACGGAGTGTCTTTGCCATTTCGTGGTCACGAAGTCCATCAAGAAATGCTTCAACAGCTAAACATTCCATCATTTGTTCTGGAGCTGAAGGGTAAGCAAATCTTACCAATCTGGCAATATCTACTTCGTACTCTTGAAGTGTCTCCTCTCGCTTCTGTTTTCGAGTCTTCAACTGCGATCGGTGCAAGTTCTCCAGGTGTTCGTGACCATATCGCATGTTTAAGCTTTTCTTCAGTTGCTCAAAATCATCTGTGTCCTCCACTGGTATGGTCTGAAGAACATCCAAAGCGTCTCCTCTCAGGGCGATGGTGAGGTTTATTGCCTTCTCTTTTTGGGACCATCCGTTCGCTCTTGCAGCTGTTTCGAACTGTTTGAGATAATTTTCCCAAGACATCTTTCCGTCAAAGGTTGGGGCCTTAACACGAACAGAACTTTCGTTGCCTTCCAATTTCGGTTTCCGCTCCACTTTGTAGCTTCTCATTTCGTCCTTGTTTTCCTCTCCTAAATCTTCCATATCTTCTTTACCTCCTTTTTCCATCTCTTCCATTTGCTTTTCCATTTCTCTTATTTTCTCTTCAATTTTTTTTCAAATGAAGACATTTTATTTTCCATAGAAGAAAAATCCAAAGAAACTTTGTTTTCCAAAGAAGAAATATCATTTTTTAAAGAAGACATATCAGTAGAAACTTTGTTTTCTAAAGAAGAAATATCATTTTTCAAAGAAGACATATCGCAAGAAATATCATTTTTTAAGCAAGACATTTCGGAAGAAATATCACTCTTCAAAGAAGACATATCGGAAGAAACTTTGTTTTCCAAAGAAGAAATATCATTTTTTAAACAAGACATTTCGGAAGAAATATTACACTTCAAAGAAGACATATCGGAAGAAACTTTATTTTCCAAAGAAGAAATATCATTTTTCAAAGAGGACATATCGGAAGAAACTTTATTTAAGGAAGAAATAATTGTAGCAGAAGAGTCGTCTACGAAAATATGATTTTCTGGATCTAAACCATCATTTTCCAATGCTTGCTTAAGTCGCTCCAACAACTCAGTCTTCCTTCCCGTTGTTTCCAATTCACGATCCTCCAGCTCTTGACGCAATTCAGTCACTTTCAAGTCACAAAGTTTTTTCGACATATTTATTTATTTATTTTTTTTACCTTATTTATTTACAATATCCCACTTCTGACACCAATGTAACGTTTATTTATTTTTACTAGTCTTTTTAATTTATTTTTATACTATTTAAATCACTAACACTGTTTAATTTATATAACACAATTTATTTACAATACTTTAATTTATATAAGACAATATTTCTATTCACATTTATCTAACAACATACTAGTAACTAACTAACTAACTAAAATATTCAAATCGGTCCTTAATATATAGGTAAGTATTGTTCCAGCATACTCCGGTCTATTCTCGATCGTATCGAGTCTAGATGCTTCGCTCGTCGGGCGCCGTATATTCTCGAAGACTCTCGCATCATCTGTTTCCTTCGCGTCTGGTCATAGCGCCAGGGGCGTACTCGCACAACAATAACAACAGCTTACAGGGTGATCACTATTCTCCTACATTTTATATCTCAACCTCCAACTTACACTGAATTAATTTACTTAAGTAATAAAGAAATTAAGTATTTATTTATTTAAAAAAACCGCTGTGGTAATTCTCAGTTTTATTGACGGTTGGCGATAAAAAATATGGTGTGTTCCCTATCGTAATAATATAACTTGAATAATTAATAATTCCCCTGATATGTGGTAAATTTGATGTACTAAATAATTGTTACTTATGTCTTAGGTTGGAATAATGATGAAAGACTGAGGTTGGTGTCAATCCTTGTAATGGAGAAGCTTCCTGAAGATAATTACAAGGTCTTAAAGTATATAATCAGATTTTTATCTAGGGTAAGATATTATAATAATATACCAAATATTTTAAGCTCAGTCTAATGTTTTAGGTGATGGAAAGATCTGATTTAAACAAAATGAATGCACAAAACTTAGCTGTAGTCTTTGGCCCGAACCTAGTATGGTCTGAATTAGTTTCAATGTCATTAGCTGCCATAGGCCCCATCAACATGTTTACACAATTTTTACTTATTCATCAGAATGATATATTTATGATATAGACATGTATATCAGTTATAATTTACTTGCAACCCTGTTTAGAAATATGTACAAGATGTTACTGGAAGAGGGGTCTGTATAGAATAAGTAAATCATCATCTAGATTAGACGACCAAATTAATATAAACAGGGTTTCAATTCTCCTTATTAAAATTTATGTATAAAATTATAGTGGATTACGTATATATCAACGGGGCTGTTATTTCAAATTATTCCTCATGTCGGGTTTCACGATATTTGAGTAAGTTTCACATCGACAATAGCATTAATATTATTGTGCCAATGGTGTTTCGTATATAATATATATAAAATATCATTAAACTTTTTTGTACAAGATCGTTTTTTTACTATTATTTATATTATTTCCATATTCCACTCAGTTTTATGCTTCTATTTCATCTTCATAATCTCTTTAATTGGTTCATAATCAATTTGTATTGTAGAGACGTATTATTTTATCAGTACTGGGCTTACGTTAAAATGTTGATTAAATTATTAAAAAATAACTCTTAAGAAAAAATAAAATTAAGTTAGAGAGTAAGAATTATTTAATACGTATGTTGTTGTACACACTGGAAGATAAAAAGAATTAAAGAAGGGGTTAATTATATTGGTTATATTGATCTCGCTTCCAGTATAATCTAAAATATATTTTATCAGTGTACTGTGATTTTGTTGCATTTTTTTTCTTATATTTATGAACAAATTTTAATATACAATTTATATGTATCTATTAACGAACCTATTTATTATTTTTGATAGTAACAATATTGTGATTAAAACACTCCAAATAAAATAAAACTATGTTACTAAAAGTAAATGAATGTTGTTTTATTTTTGTAGTATTTCAATTTATTCTTCCAATGAAATAAACTGTTACTTACAAGATTTTTTTATCTGCAAAACCTACAAAAAGGGCTATATATTCTAGTGGTCCACTTGGTTCACTGTGGCATTTAAGATTTTTTGAAATGATATTATGTTGATTAGGTATCTTTACGATTGTAAGTTTGTAACACACTTACCTCGGCATTTACCATAAGTTGAGTTGAGTATAATATGATTTATATGCGATCGTCAGGCCTGGGCTAATTATGTTTAGCCTATTCTTGAAAACCCATTACATTTAATAAAAATAGTGATATATTTATATTTAAACTGTGTTGTAAAGTATTAGACCAGGGCCAAAGCTTTTAAAAGTGGTAAAAAATGAAAAAAAAATACAGTAGAATGAAACCCATTGGAAAAGGAGGGGAATATGATCAAAATGAAAGGAAAAATAAATTACGGTCGATCAGAGTTCGGGAAGTGGGAGGGGGTGAGTTTTTAAGGGTAAAAAATTGTTTATCTTGATTTCCGTCTAAACTACACGTCCTATGCAAAAAAGTTAAATGGCAAAGTTGTTGGTAATAAAAAGATCTACAACTTTTTCACATAACCTCAAAATTTGGGTGAAAAATTCAAAAAACCAAGTTTTTGGTTTTTTATTTATATCTTTTATCTACGAAATTTGGTGAAAACTTACCTTATTATGTCCCAAATACACTGTAATTTATTTGATTAAAAATATTTATTTTTTCGCCTTATTTTCACTTAATATCAAAAAAGCACCCTAATTTTCAATCGAAAATTCTTACGTCAAAATATCAGCTTTTTTCAAAAAGTTTGGGGGCTTTTTGTTCGTTGAAATATCTACTTTCTGATGGTGTAAAAAAATATACATTACCTACTATAGGAAATGTTTAGAAAATGCAAAAAATTGAGAAAAACCCAAATTCGAATTTTTTTTTATCATGTACGAGTACATTATGTAATTTTGAGGTGTTTATTAAAATTTACAGTTTAATTACTCAAAAAACGTAAGATTTCATGTTTTATTGATAAACGAAAAAATTGCAAATTGAATATACTTCTATAATTAACAAACAAATAAGTTAACAAAGGTGGCAACGTGGCACTGGTTGAATATAGACGTATTTTATTTAGCTCCTGTAAATAAATCCCAAAATTGAGATCTGCAGAGTTTAATAATTTACAGTTGAAATCGAAAGTGTTACATAATTAAAGTAGATATTAGTACTATAAAATAAAGTGTTAAAAAGTGTAAAAACTTGAAACCAGTAAGTTAACAAATATATTTACAATAATATTAAAGCGATAAAACTAGTAACAAAAACTAGTATTAAAGGCGAACTTTGTTGGAATTAAATCCAACGTTGCCGGATTGTGCGAAAAGTAACTGTACATTGGATAAAAGCGAAGATCCTCCGAACCGTTGAGGTGGGACAGCTTTTTACGCTAATATATAAGTTAATCTTGCACAAAATAATAAAATGGAGAAGATTCAAGAAATGCTTGAAGGCATGAATGAAAACATGAAGAAGATGGACAATAAATTAACAGCAGTTTTGGATGAATTAAAGGAAATAAAACTTGAAAATACAAAACTGAAAAGCAAAGTTGAAGAACAAAATGGAAAAATAGCTGCATTAGAACGAGAAATACGAAGAAAAAATCTTATTGTAAGCGGTATAGAAGAAGGAGGTAAAGAAGACATTAATGAAACAAAAGAGAAGGTGATGAAGGTGGTGGAAAGATTGGGTATTAAAGTAGACCCAGAACGAGAGATAGACGAGATTAAAAGATTGGGAAAACCCAAAGACGGGATTATAAGACCTATATTAATTAAATTATCATCGGGAGATAGAAAATTCGAGATACTTAAACAAAGCTATAAGCTAAAAGGTACCAGCATTTGGATTGATGAGGATTATCCTAAGGAAGTAATTAACGAAAGAAAAGCATTGTTACCACATATGAGAGAGGCTAAAGAAAGAGGGTATAAAGCCACCATAAAATACAATAAGTTAATTATAAATGATAAGGTGTACAGAGCAAGCGATTTGGATAAAAATAAAATTTATTGCAAGGAAGGTATGGATGAAAAGAAAAGAAAAATAAATGAAAGATCTCCGGAAACGAGTAGTTTTGATGATCAACTTAGAAAAATTACTAGGACTTCAAAAAACTAGATTTCTTTGGACAGTGCAAAATGGTTGACGAAGATGGCAATGGACATGGAAATAGGATAAGACATTCAGGAAGCAAAAATTTAGAGTGCAGAAAAATTAAAAATGAATCACTTTGGAATATTGCAACATGGAATATCAGAGGATTGAATGGAAAAGAGCATGAGCTGATACAAGAATTTGAAAAACAAAATTTAGATATCTTGGGTATCACAGAAACAAAAAAGAAAGGGATGGGAGAAATCGAAGTGGAGGAGGGTCATCTCTTACTCTATAATGGAGTGGATGAAAAGTATAGGGCAAAAGAAGGAGTTGCCCAGCAAACACAAATGTTTATGCTACATAAAAATATATAACAGAGAAAGAAAGATTTTTATATAAAACAATTATATATTTTTTACGTAGTATTTATGTAACAAAATCTATATAAACTTTGTTATATATTCTTAATATTGACATTTTAAAATATTTTATATATTAGATATATCTAATTGATTATGTATTCATGATGTAAATTCTGCTACATAAATAGAAGAACAAAATTATATATATTTAATACGTAAAATTTCCTACATTAAATATTTTACGTATATATTACGTAAAAGCTATATAAAATAATTTATAAATTTCGCCTCCTCTAATACGTCTTACAAAAAAAGAAGAAAATTATAACCTATAAATTGTCACGAGTGCTACAAATACCCGTGCAAATTATGAATAACAAAGTATATACTTATAATACATTTTTTCTGGGTGTTTTTGTGTTGAGTATTGGAAAAAATATTATGTAAGTACTAATTATTATTATTTATATACTTATCACACTAAAGTTATTTTCAGATTTACATTCAAATAACTTAATTATACATTTTAGGCAAAATAATTCTTTAAAAAGAAAAAAAATGAAAGACTTCTGTGACTTGTCAATGAGGAAGAAAAAGAAATGGATAAGTAGCTCAGTTTTACAATTTTACAGTGGTTATGGTGAACAATCATCAGAAACGGAGATCCGAAATAAACATATATGTTACATAGTAAAAAAAAAAATAAATACGTACATATTATATTACTATTGTTCTCTAGCTGTGCCGGCCTTTGTCAGTATTCAATACATAAATATTATCTAGTTGTGACTTCATTTTTATATAACTGTGACTTTTATATTTCAAAAATTACATAACATATATATATATCCAATATGTTTTTGTGTTTGCTGGGTGGCTGCATTATACACAAAAAATACAAACCACTAGTCAGTAAATGGGTTGGCATTACAGAGAGAATTATTAAAATTGAACTGAAATTAAAAGAAAAACTAACAATAGTAATAGTTTATGGACCAAATGAAGATGCAAAAGCAGCCGAAAAAGAAGAATTTTGGGAAAAACTGAGTGAAACCATTGAAGATGTAAAAGATAAATTAATATTAATGGGGGATTTTAATGGGAGAGTTGGAAAAAGAGATGAAGAAAGCAGTGATGTAATAGGAACACATGGAGAAATAGAAAGGAATAATAACGGAATCAGATTAATAAATTTCTGTGTACTGAACGATTTAATAATTACCAATACATTTCACCAACACAAAGATATACATAAGTATACAAGGGAGGTCCAAAGTAGAAACGAAAGATCGATTATTGATTTCATACTCATTAATAGGACAAATAGAAGAGATGTTAAGGATGTTAAAGTAATGCGAGGGGCGGAAATTTACAGTGATCATTATTTATTAAGAGCAAAAATAAAAATGTTTCAGCATAAAGATAAAGAAAAAGAATATTTACAAACAACTGTAAAGAAACAAAAAATAAAGAAAAGCATAAGGTCGTATAAACTAAGAAACAAAGAAGTAGCTAAACATTTTAAACAAAAATCCGAAGAAAAAATAAATCAACTCCAGACGACAACATCAGGTTTAACATTGGAAGAATTATGGAAAACAATCAAAACAATAATTATAGAAACGGCAACAGAGGTATGTGGCACTAGTATTACAGGTGGAAACAAAAAACTAACTAGATGGTGGAGTGAAGATATAAAGAATGAAATGAAAATTAAGAAAAATAAATGGAAACAATATTTAGAGAAAAGAACAAATGAAAAATACATAGAATACAAAAATCAAAGGAAGAAAGTAAAAGAAATGGTGCTACAAGCAAAACAAGAATCATGGAGAGACTTCGGGGAGAAGCTGGAAAATGATAGCAAAGGAAATCAAAAGCTGTTCTTCAAGGTACTTAAAACACTAAGAAAAGGAAACAATAAAAATAATAAACAAATTAGAGATAAACAAGGAAACATACAAAGAGGAGAAAAAGAAATTTTAGAAAGGTGGAAAGAGTACTTCGAGGAATTATTAAATGTACAGAATGAGTGCCCAATAGAAAGTTTTGAGGATAATTTAGTATATGTAGATACAGAGAAAGTAGACATAATCAAAATAGATGAAGTCGAAAAGGCGATCCGTATAATGAAACGATGAAAAGCTGCAGGACATGATAATATTTCAGCAGAAATGTTACAGAATTTGGGAAAAAAAGGACTTGAGGTATTAACAGAACTATTTAATAAAATATGGATGGAAGAAACTATACCGCAAGACTGGGAATTGGGGATAATATTGCCCATATTTAAAAAAGGAGACAGCAGTGACTGCAGCAACTATAGAGGAATAACAATACTAAGTAGCGTCCTAAAAGTGTATGAAAGAATTTTGGAAGCAAGACTTCGAAAAATTGTAGAAATACAGTTTGAGGAATCACAAAGTGGATTCAGAAAAGGCAGAAGCACGCAGGACCATATTTTCACCTTAAGACAAATCATAGAAAAGAAATATCTGCAAAACCAGGAAGTATATTTAGGCTTTATAGATATACAAAAAGCATTTGATAGTGTGCCGAGAGATCAGATATGGCACAGCTTACAAAAAGAGGAGTTGGAATACATTTATTAAATAACATAAAAAGTATATACAGAGTAACCAGAAACTACGTCAGAAAAGATAACGGACAATCACAGGAATTTATTACGAGAGAAGGATTACGTCAAGGGGGAGTATTGAGCCCACTACTCTTTATTACAATTATGGACGATGTCTTAAAAGAAATAAAATCAAAAGTGAAGAAAATCAATGTTGGGTACAAAGATCTAGAACCAGTCACCTTAGCAGAATGTATATTTGCAGATGACGTAGTAGTATTCGCAAAGAATGGAGAACAACTAAAAGAAAATTTGATCATTTGGAAAGAAGCACTTAGGAAACGAAATATGCATATAAATATTGAGAAAACAAAGTTCATGATTATAGGAAACGAAAACGAAAACCTTGATTTAAAATCGAAGGAACAAAAATAGAAAAAGTAAAAAATTTTAAATACCTTGGCATACAAATCCAACAAAATGGTAAAATGGAGGCAGAAATAAATGAAAGAATAAGTGCAGCTGTTAAGGTTTACTACGCATTGAATGCAAATTTTCTAGGACGAAGAGAAATATCCAGAGAAACTAAAATAACTGTGTACAAAACCATATTTTGTCCAATTTTAACTTATGGTTCTGAAAACTGGGTACTTACCAACGCAATAAAAAGCAAACTGCAGGCAACAGAAATGAAGTTCTTAAGACGAATTAAAGGTATCACCAGAAGGGACAGAGTAAGGAATGAAAATGTGAGAAAGGAACTTAACATAGAACCAATATTAAAAAAAATACAGAAACAACAACTGAAGTGGTTCGGACACCTCACGAGAATGAATAAGGAAAGACCAGTAAAGAAAGTGTGGCAAGCCAAAACGTTGAGTAAGAGACCTAGAGGAAGACCAAGAAAAACGTGGGAGAATACAATTATGGATATCTTTAAAGAAAGAAATACCTCTTGGAATAATGCTTGTAAAATGGCCAGAAACAAACAAGAATGGACAAAGTTCGTTTATGAATAAGAGAAGGAACCCTGACACCCAACTGGGTATAAAGGGGAAAATATTATATATATATATATATATAAGTTAATAAAGTGAATATTTAATAAGACATCTACAATATTTTGAAAAAGTTGTAGAATCTTATTTAAATAATATTTTTAGATGTCTATTTATTGCTGTTTGAAGATAATTTATATACCTGAGTGACCTTCGGTAAATTTTAGCCCATTGTAAGTTATTTCATAGAGAAGTGGGGACGGACCCAGGAGGGTCTGGGCCTTACTACATACCTGCTAAATCAATTAAGGTTTCAAAAATATCAATTGGCAAAAATTAAATCATCCTTCATTTTGGCAAACCTCCCACCCACAGAAGGAGCAGCAGAACAACATTGTTACAGAGCATATTATCAGCTTCAAATTTGGTTGGGTAACGAGTTGACAGCAACAGATTGGGGCTGGAAGCAACATCAGCGTGGCATTATGCCCAAATTTATAGAAAAGGATTTAATTCCGGAAGTATTGTTTAAAACTATTTGCTGCAGCTGTGAAACTGGATGTAACAGTTTAAAATGTGGTTGCCGAAAACATGGTTTAAAATTCACTAATTGTTAAGGTTCTGAAAGTTGCTCCAATATGGAAGAAAAAGTCTACGAGGAAGTAAATTATTCAAATGAAATTGTAGATGAAGAACCAATGCAGACTGGAAATAACATTGGAGACGAAAATGATGGTCTTGAATATTTCGACGATCAACTAGAGTTGGAAAAATTTGTCGAATCTAACGATGAAGAAGTGCCTTCAAAGAGACAAAAACTAATGAATAACTGATTAGAATTTCAGATAAGGTATTTATAAATAACAAGATTAACGTTTTTGAAAAATAAAATAAAATGAATAACGTAATCAGAATTAAGTATCTAAATTCAATAGTACAATTTATATGTATATTTATATTGTATGAGATTTTCTATGGCATGAATGTAATTCGAATTAAATAAATAAACTTTCCAAATTAAAAAAGTTGCAGCAATCACATTTTTTTGATGAAATTGTACATAATGATAAAAAAATTTTTTTTCGAATTTCGATTTTTTTCAATTTTTTGCATTTTCTAAGAACATTTCCTATAGTAATGTACCTATATTTTGTTTACACCATCAGAAAGTAGATATTTCAACGAACAAAAAGCCCCCAAACTTTTTGAAAAAAGCTGATATTTTGACGTCAGAATTTTCGATTGGACATTAGGGTGTTTTTTTGATATTATGTTAAAATAAGGCGAAAAAATAAATATTTTAAATCAAATAAATTACAGTGTATTTGGGACATAATAAGGTAAGTTTTCAACAAATTTTATAAAAAATTTTTGAAAAATATATAAATAAAAATGGATGGATGGATTTTTCACCCAAATTTTGAGGTTATGTGAAAAAATTGCAAATACAAAAATTGTAGATCTTTTTATTACCTACAACTTTGCCATTTAACTTTTTGGCATACGACGTGTAGTTTAGAAGGAAAAAAAGATAAACAATTTTTTACCCTTAAAAACTCACCCCCTCCCACTTCCCGAACTCGAATCGACCGTAATTTATTTTTCCTTTTATTTTGATCATAATTCCCCTCTTTTTTCAATGGGTTTCATCCTACTGTAATTTTTTTTGGTTTCAAAAATTATCAACCCTGGTATATATTGACCAAATTCATTTTTAGCTAAATAGACCATTTTAAGAAATAATCCTGAAACACGTCGATTTTTAATTTCGCGTATTTTAAAATAATATTCTAATACAATTGAAGGGTACAGGGGAAAAAGATGAATGTCACAAAAAACAGTTTATGAGAAAAACGATTTTAAAGATTTGAAGTCTTGTATGTTTTACATCTAAAAAGATAAAAAATTAAAATATTTTTTAAAGTTTATGCATGCATGATTACTTATTCTGCGTATAACGACTATACCAATTGAATTGCCATTGGGGTAGGTAAAAATAATTTATGGGGGCTATGTATTAAATTGGAGGGAAAAAATCTATAAAATTATACTGTAATTTAGTAACTAAACGTATTCTTTATTAATATTATTATATAATTATTATGATTATAAATTAAACATTAACAACATTTGGGCTGTAAGGTAAGTTTGAAAAATAATGTCTTGCATCTGGATTTTCAAAAAACTTTTCCAGTCTTCAAGATTCTGGTACTTTAAAAAGCTATAGGAATTCGTTCCTGATATTTTAGATTTGGTAACTCAAATTGGCCATCAGGTAATTTAAGATGTCGTTGCTTTTGTTTAGGTGGTATTACCACAGAAGTAGTGAAGGCTTCATTATAAGATTCACGATACTGTATCATTCTGGACATTTCATCCAATATTGCGATTTCTTTGACTGGTCTGCTCTCAAATGGACACTTTTTAAGAAAGTATTTTGAAAGGTGATCAGTCCAGGATCGAAATATATTCTGATCTTCACAGTCTATTACATTGAATGGGTGTGGCTTTGTCCAGGCATTTCGAATATGTTCATTCCAGTCAGATGGAAGTTCTATGGTGGCCTTCTAGTTAATTAGTCCCATATTACCCATTCCAAGTAGCTGTATCTCCTAATTGGGAATGTCATTTTAAATTTCTTTAGGCGCTTTGTTTTGTGAACGATAAAGTGTATCAAACGGAATCAAGTATAGGTATACCTAATTCTTATTCTGGCCGCCACATGAATCGCAGAAAATTTCTACTTCGTCCACCCTAGCATCTAAGTGATTAAAAATAAAATGAAACAACATAGATGCTACCTCGTCAGCCCCTTTTTTCGCAGCAGCTTCTGTATAAGTATAAAATAATGATTCACCAGTAGATAGCACATGAATATTAAACGAGTAAAATGAAAGTTGGCGTTTGTAATAAACATCATTGGTACTGATATTAGGAACTGATAAGTTTTTTTGAAAATCCATGGCTATCGCTTCAATTTTTTCACTTTTTTGGGAGTTAAAACGTGCCGCTCTTTTTCTCTTGTAGAATGTTTCAGCCTGTAAAAGATGAAATCTGTGTTCAGTTTCCAAGACTGATAGTTTATCTTTCTGTATAGGATCCTTTTCCATACTTAATTTCTTTGCCTCATACTCATCACAACTGCTGCAAGTGCCCGTTCGTGGATACCCAAAACTGATGTTGAACTTCGTTATAAAAATAGTTCGGTATGTTTCCTATGAAACTCTTTTTTCAGGGGAAAAAACATTTTATTGATCTTTTTCACACTCAGATCTTCATGTAAATACTTTCTTTCGGAATCGTGAAGATTGTAATGTGATTTCCTTCCCTTAAAAGACTTGATATGTTCATAAACAGCATTAAAAATTTCTTTTTATATTTTGCACTTATAAAAATCTTCATTATAAAACGCATTTGCGTATCGTAATGTAACTTTTACGCACGCAAATTTTTGTTTTAAATGGTTGGCGACATGATTGAAGTATCTAATGACAAGACTATTGACAATAACATTTGTGCTTAGACAAGGAATCTAAGCATTTGTGGGTTAATAGCAATTTATTAATTTTATATTGTTCTTTCAAAAAGTATTTTTGAATATGAATATCATCTTTTACTTATACAATATATTGTTATTGGTGTATTAGTCATTTTAAAATATTTGAAAACATTAACATTTCATAATTTAAATGTCAAAACTGTCAAATGTTATAAATTACACAGTGCTACCGACATAATTTTTAAAATAAAATTTTTCGTAATTACATAAAAATAATAAATTAATTTAAAAAATGATAAAATGGCAAAATATAAAAAATATTATAAACAACTTATTTCATATATGGCTGTTGTGACACTCGTTCTTTAAAAACTCATCGCTTCGCGATTCGTTTTTTAAACTTGAACTCGTGTCATAACAGAATTCCATATGAAATGCGTTGTTTAATATACTATTATAAAGTTTGTCTTTCCTGTCGACCGCGTTAATCATGTTTCACATGTCCCAGAGTATCTAGTTGTTGTTGGATACCTTGGAGTCGTTTTGCTGTTATGCCATGCAAAGAAAGCATTGCTTTGTAACATATTCGAACTTCGAACACGAACTTTATAGGTATATGAAAATGAGTAGTAATTAACATTCCCATCGTTATTTTTTTTTACTGCGATGACGCTTTACTGGACCATGTGAAATTAGACTCCCCAACTACAGGCTCTGTTCATTATGTGTTTTAAGTTCATTGAAATGTTTTATTATGTTTTTCCGGTCTTCTTCGTTGACAATTTCAAAGCATTTAAGCCTGGTACAATCATGGTTTCATGACTCTGTTGTTTCAGTTTTTTTGAAACATCGTTCATGCGAGGCACTTTTTTTAGATGTCAAGAGCAATTTTTCACCTTCCTCGTCACTCATAGCTAATACCTAAATAAATAAATTTATAAATTTCAAGCACTAAAAGAAAAAAAACGTGTTTACTTACCTACAGATTCAATACTAGCTAGCACTAAACAGGAACTATGATTAATTTTATTTTTAATAACCAAAAATAACACAAATAATGGTGTGCAGTCAACTGTTATTGTTGGCGCCCGGTAGGCACCCAGCCCGAGGGCTGGGTGCCTACCGGGCGCGTCCCCAGGTGGCGGATAGGGGATCCCCAGGAGAGCCGCTAAACTGCTTAAGCAGGTATAACACTGCAATTTAGCAGGGAAGCGGCGAAGCTGGGGGTGTGCGTCTATACGGGTTGCACGGTCTGGTATGAGCAGCTGATAACTGCAAGATTGCCAGATTGGTCATTCCTAAGGTCGCACCGCGGACCAACCCCCCAATTCCAAGGTGTAAGGTAACGTGCCGAAGGATGCATGGCCGCTGGGGTATAAGCGGTCTTGTATGTAGCCTTGCTCTGGCATGCGGGGCTCTGTGGACCGACAATCCCTTGCTACTCGTGGGAACAACCATGGTAAGAAAAATGGCGGGAATTAATATCGCTCAGATAAACGCCCATCACGCCAAGGGATCATCGGCGGTTATTTCAAGGACGTTTATCAGAAACCAAATGGGATTAGTATTGATCCAGGAACCATGGGTCCGTGATGGTCAGGTGAGAGGACTCGCAAGTAGGGAAGCCAAACTGATATACAAAGTGAGTAATGTAGACATACCCAGAGCATGCATCTTGGTAAGTAACAGCATTGATCACTTTTGTGTGTCAGAGTTCATGACGAGAGACCTCGTTCCGATTCGAGCAAACCTCGAGTTCGAGAATAGACGTCAAGAAGTCATGATAGCATCATGCTACTTTGCAGGGGACGGGACTGCACCGCCTACAGAACTGCAAAGACTAGTCGAGTACTGTGAACAGAAGAAGCTGCCGCTTCTCATAGGATGCGACGCCAACGGTCACAATACCATATGGGGAAGCACAGACACCAACGAAAGAGGGGAGAAAATTTTAGAATTTATATTTAATAAGAATCTTGTTATACACAATATAGGGAATACACCTACGTTTGTAACCAGAACAAGAAAGGAAGTACTAGATATAACACTAAGTACACCGAATCTTAAGGATAGGGTGAAAGATTGGAGAGTATCGAACGAACCATCCCTCTCTGATCATAGAATGATTATGTTCAGGTTAGAGTGTAATCCTCCTGAGCCAGCACTCAGGAGAAACCCCAGGAAAACTAACTGGGAAAATTACAACACTAACCTGAACATAAATCTTGCAAATCTCAAGAATAAAAGAAATGCCAGGAATCATCTGGCATTAGAAAACGATCTCATAGAGCTGAACGAGGCAATACTCGATGCCTATGAATCCAGTTGTCCCCTCCAAAGGACTAGAAAAGCAAAAGATGCGATATGGTGGAACAGTCATCTGTCAAACCTAAGATCCGAGACGCGACAGCTCTTCAACAGAGCCAAACGTAATGGAGATTGGCAGAGCTACACCGAGAAACTTACATCATATAACAAGGAGATTAGAAAAGCTAAAAGAAACAGCTTCAGAAAATTCTGCGAAGAAATAGACGCTACACCCTCTGCAGCAAGGCTACACAAAGTCTTGGCAAAAGGAAAAGTAGACACTGTAATGGCACTACGGAAGCCAGACGGAAGCTTCACAGAAAGCGAAAAAGAACGAGCTCTGCTCCTATTAGAAACTCACTTTCCCGGAGGAACTGTCCCTTCGGGAACAACAAGTGAGAAAACTAAAAGACCTACCAGGGAAGACACTGCAATGGCAAAACACATATGCAGTGAGGAACGGCTGAGATGGGCTATGAACACCTTCCAGCCGTTCAAAACCCCTGGAACGGACGTAATATTTCCTGCCCTACTCCAACAGGGCCAAGAGGCAATAATTCCACACTTGATCCGAATTAGTCGGAGCAGTCTTGAACTGGGATACATACCAGAAGCGTGGAGAAGGGCCAAAATCACCTTCATCCCAAAAGTAGGGAAACGGGACACTACGCACCCCAAATCCCTTAGACCGATCAGCCTCACATCGTTTGTTCTAAAAACGATGGAAAAAGCTGTAGACAACTACATTAGAACAGAAATCTTGGAACAGGTGCCATTGCACCCTCGTCAACATGCGTACCATGCGGGAAAGTCCACGGAAACCGCTTTAACACAGTTGACGGACGAAATCCAAGACGCACTGAATAAAAAAGAGACCGTGGTATGTGCCTTTCTAGACATAGAAGAGGCCTTTGACAATACGCCACATGAGGCAGTCAAAAGAGCATTGATTGAGAAAGGAGTAGATAGAACGACTTCCAGTTGGATGTCGCAACTGCTATCTACAAGAATCGCAGAAATGGAGGCAGGACAAGACACTATCTCCATTAATGTGACCAGAGGCTGTCCACAGGGGGGAGTTGCATCCCCGCTTATGTGGAGTCTCACTGTGGACAGTCTGCTCTGTCAATTGACTAGGGAAGGCATACCATGTCAAGGGTATTCCGACGACATGGTTATCCTGGCAAAAGGGAAGTATGAAAACGTCCTCTGTGATATTGTTCAAAGAGGATTGAACATTGCGGAACAATGGTGTGACTCGGTGGGACTCAGCATCAACCCCACCAAAACCACACTAGTAGCCTTTACAAGGAAAAAGAAACCTAATCTAAAAATCATAAAAATAGGGGAGAACATCGTCGAGTGGAAAACAGAGGTAAAATATCTAGGGCTAATCCTAGATAGCAGGTTACTCTGGAACAAACACGAAGACGAAGTAATACACAAAGCAACCAAGGCCCTCATGGTGTGTAGGAACATTGCAGGGAAGAACTGGGGATGTAACCCACGTATCCTGCAATGGATATACACAGCAATAGTGAGACCATTAATCACATATGGGGCAGTGGCTTGGGGCGTAAGGGCTAATCTGAATACGACGAGGAAAAACCTCTCGAAAATTCAGAGACTAGCCTGTTCATGTATCACTGGAGCAATGGGAACTTGCCCCACTGCTGCAATGGAGGTGATTTTAAACTTGACCCCACTGCACATTCTGCTAGAAAGTGTAAGGAAGAAAACAATATATAGAATGATCAAAGAAGGAATTATCAGGGAAAAACCTCGATCACTTCACTTTGATCAAACTTGGGAAATGCCCCAAGATGATATGCCAAAGAAATTCAACTTTGTGAGAAAATTCATCACAAAGTTGAGTAATAAATCTGAATGGGATGAAGACACCATACAGAATTTAAACCAGAATACCATAAAGTGGTATACGGACGGTTCCAAGCTAGACGAAGGAACTGGGATAGGAGTTTTTGGACCGAGAGCCAAATACTCAGAAAGCTTGGGCACATACCCGAGCATCTTTCAAGCAGAAGTCCGCGCCATCGAAAGATGTGTGGAATTCAATATTGGAAGAAACTATCGCAGACAAGAGATTGTGATCATGTCGGATGGTCAAGCAGCCATCAAAGCGCTGAGTTCAAATATAATCAGTTCGAAGATGGTTTGGGAATGCCTAGGCAAACTAAATGAACTAGGCCAGAAGAACACTGTCACCCTCCTATGGGTCCCGGGACACATAGGAATAGAGGGGAATGAAACAGCAGATAAGCTGGCAAAAAAAGGAGCTGAAACCCCACATTTGGGACCAGAACCATCGTGTGGGATCAGCAGAAGAGTAATCTTAGGAAAACTAAGAGAGGAAATGGAGAAAGAAAAATCCGAGTACTGGAATCAGCTGGAAGGACTGAGGCAATCTAAGTTACTACTGGGGAACTATGACCAGAAGAGATCTCTTAGCTGCCTCAACCTCAGTAAAAAAAGGCTCCGTATTCTAACGGGAATATTAACCGGGCATTGCCGGTTAAGAAGCCACATGAAGAAACTAGGGTTAGCAGATGAAGCAAAGTGCAGATTCTGTGAGGAAGAGGATGAAACCTCAATACATATACTCTCAGAATGTCCTGCCTTGCAAAATTCTAGGGCTAGATACCTAGGAGCACATGAAATAGAGGAAGGGGATCTACCTGATTTGAAGCCCGACGATGTCCCAAACTTCCTCAGGAAAATAGGACTCGAAGAGCTGCTATAAATCTGAGAAAACATCAGAACATGGCAAGTAAGGGGGGACACAATAGATCCTATGGGTCGCAGTGTAATCATCACCCCTAACTCATTCATACATTCATACAACTGTTATTGTTTTACTACTACAGACCGATGATAATACTCTAAATCTGACGTCTGTTCTATACTATAAACACGTGATCGCCTCCCATCACAGGTGGACATTCTTCTTTTTTCACCGGCATGGCTGGATATGCATCTTTATTGCTCTGTACACATTTATTTAAATTCGTTGTAGCTTGTGACTCTCATTAGTTTTAGCTGGGTCGAAGATTCTGTCAGATTCTAATGTATTTTAGAAATGGATTCGCACATTAATAGCAAAGTGGCGATTTTTGGACATTCATCTTTTTTCCCCTGTACCCTTCAATTGCTATAGGGTACACAAAAATACAGTAGATTGTGTGATTATAAAGTAACGCGTAACATTCTTTATTAGATAAATTAACAATAATATTAAAAATAGCTACTTATTGACTAGCTGACAGAATATGATGAAATACAAATGGTGTACAAATTCTTGATGTTAAACCTTGTTTATTGTGTCTTGAGAAATAGTGTTTATTACTGTCCGAATTCTCTCTTCTAATTCTTGAATATTTGCTGGTTTCGTTTGATTAATAAAATTCTTCAACATAAAATAATCCAAAGGATTGAAATCTAGTGACCTCACTGGCCATTCATAGGTCGACGTCTACCAATCCACCTGTTCGGAAAAATCTAGGTATCATCTACAGCATAATGTGAAATTATAAACTTTCATCAGAAACTCCAGGATTACGTCTGCTGGAAAATAAATTACAAGTAGGTACGAGATACCCCCTTAAAATAACTAGGGTTCAATGATTCGATTTCTTATAATTTCAGCCCATACATTTACCTTATGCGGTTATTGTGTAAGATTCTCACGCATCCAGTGGGAGTTTTCTTTTGTCCAATATAAAATAATGTTTTGTATCAAGAGAGGGTCTCGGTGGCATTTATTTATAATTTTTTCGCAAATTTGGATTCTTCTATCGGAATCATGCATCTTCATTTAATTCCTGCACAACTTTGATTTTATAAGAATGCCATTTTTCAAGCTATAATAGTTTTTGTAACGTTTTTTTGCTAACACCGATATCGCGGCTAACTTTACTCACAGAAGGGTGCGAATCTACTTCAAAACTAAGCAAAACATCTACTGCTGCATCAACATTTACAGAGGGACGACTTGATTTGCGTGCCTTTTTTAACCGTATCAGTTTATCTAAATTTCCTTTCAATCTTACTGACTGCATGTTGAACGCGTTATAGGTCTTTCTGGATATTTTATCAACATAAGTATTTCAATTTTTTGTTTTACACTTAACTCTATTTCAACTTTAAATTAAATCTAAGCAATAACTAAAACATTAATGAATGCCGTAATTATTTATAAAACGATTGACAAAGTATTTCGAGAACCGTCGAGTTTTGAGGGTAATCCCGGAACAGGTCGATTTTTGTTATAAAATACACATCTTATAACGTACATGGAGTAAGGATATGACGTCACCGGTGTGGGTGTAGTGACGTAATCCTTAATTTTTGTAAATAGAAATCGGTATAATGCGACACCTCATTTGAAGGAGAATTTAATTCTCTATTTAACGACATAACATTTGTAACTAAAATATTTTTTTAAGGGTACAAAATTATTTCTTTTTTATTTAAACTCAACCAAATTACAACTAATGATTTAATTCATAACGTCCTTTAAAGTAACCAAATTATGCATAATAATTATTTTAAATTAAATGTTCCAAATGCGATCCATATCGGTTTCTTGACAATATGCGAATCTACGGACACATTCATCAAGTACATTGCGGATGACTTCTGGAGTAATGAGATTCATTTCATGCCTAATTCTATCTTTTAAGTTCTGTAAATTTTGGGGTCTATTGACATAAACTTTTGATTTTATGTAACCCCACAGGAAAAAGTCTAGAGGTGTTAGATCTGGCGACCTTGCTGGCCACTCTATAAAACCTCTTCTTTCGATCCATCTCCTGGGAAAGCAATTATTTAAAAATTGACGTACTTCACGTGCGTAATGCGGAGGGGCTCCATCTTGTTGAAACCAGATATTGTCACTAGGTAAATTTGCATTATTGGCATTTGGATACATGTTAGCAAGGACAGGTATAAGTTGATTTCTCAAAAAAGTTAAATAACGTTCTCCCGTTAGATTTTCTTCAAAGAAAAAAGGGCTAATGATTCTGTCATCGATGATCCCTGCCCATACATTCACTATCTGAGGATATTGCGTGTGTGCCTCAGTCATCCAATGTGGGTTTTCCTGACTCCAATACCTGCAATTTTGACGATTCACGGTACCATGTAAAAAAAATGTGGCTTCATCGGAAAAGAGGATTTGATTGATGAAACGTGGATTGCCGATACATAAATCCTGCATAATTTCAGAAAATTGAAGCCGGCGATCGGGATCGTCGTCGTTTAATTCCTGGTGTACTTGAATTTTGTATGGATGGCATTTTTCTTTTTTTAAAATACGTAAAACCGATCGTTGGGAAACTCTAACATATTCACCCATTTGTGTTGAACTACTGTGAGGATTGTCATGGACATTTAATAAAACATCAAGTTTCACATTGTCTTCAATTTTAGGACGCCCAGCGTTTGGAATATGTTTAACGTGCCCAGTTTCTCCAAATTTTCGGACTATTTTACTTACTGTTGATTGGCTGATGGGTCTGTCTGGATATTTTGCGTTGAATAAATTGCATACCTCGTTCTGTGTTCTTTTTTATCTCCACATCCGCTAAGAATTAATATTTCTATGCGTTGTGTTTCATTTAGGTGAGCCATAGTTTAGTATTCAAAAGTAAAAATTACAATTGACAAGTGATGACAATTCACAAAAACAAAAAATATTTGCGACAATAAATATTACAGTAACCGTGCCAATATCACTTGCTTGATTTAACATTTGACAAAAAGTTTCAGTGTTTATGAGATAACTTTTTGTGTCCATTATTATTTTTACTTATTTTTGCTTTTTTAAGTATTTATTTCAGAAAGGCATGGCAGGAACCGATGGATGGCATTTGGAACATTTAATTTAAAATAATTATTATGCATAATTTGGTTACTTTAAAGGACGTTATGAATTAAATCATTAGTTCTAATTTGGTTGAATTTAAATAAAAAAAAATGCTTTTGTACCCTTAAAAAAATATCGTTAAATAGAGAATTAAATCCTCCTTCATTTAAATTCCTTTTCATTTAAAAAAATTAACGATTACGTCACTACACCCACACCGGTGACGTCATCCTTACTCCATGTACGTTATAAGATGGGTATTTTATAACAAAAGTCGACCTGTTTCGGAATTACCCTCAAAACTCGACGGTTCTCGAAATAATGATAATATTCCATAAATTAGCCGTCCACTGTATATGCTCGGAAAGCAAACGAATAAAACGATTATTATCGAAATCTGTCATTATCAAGTTTTAATTAGGTAGGTAATTAAATGAAAAAATATGTTCTTATGAGAACAGTATCTTTAACTTTTAGTGCATTATGAGTTGTCAAATACCGTTTTATTAGACTTTAATATGGCAACATCACAATTTATATGCAACGCTTTTTATTTTGCGTTTACTCTCTCTCAATCTTAGAAGGCTTCTTATCAGGTCCCTTGTGTAGTCCAAATCTAGATTTCCCAGCATTATCCAGCTCGTAAAGGTTGTCTGGACCTTCATAACGAGTATTTATGGGCCTTTCTATGTAGTCGCAAACATGTGCAATTGGGTTACAGAACTGGATATTCTGGAACTGGTCTTCTACAGTAACCTATAATATGATTTTCATTACTTTAGCTGAGATCGTCCATTTTAAAGTAAGGCTACTATTTGAGCTGTATGACTCATTTTTGATTCATAATAGTGTAAATCAAAGGTACAGCACACAATAAATTTCCAATTTAATATAAATAATGCAAATAAAATACTATTTTCATTTAAAACCAACTTTTATTCCCACAAGTAATACAATAATATAGGTACAATTTTACCGGAAAACAATTATATGCAGATCTTACTGGTTGTTCTTTTCTACAAACATTACTTTTCGACCAAGTGATTGAACTAAATTTAACTTTACAGATCTACTATCAAAATATTTTCTCCGAATTTAACTGGAACATGTCATCATAAAAAATAAACAATATGTACTTGTCTCGTAAACAATGTGAAATATCTTTTGATACATTATTAGAATTATAAAAATACCAGTCAGTATTTTTTACCAAAAAAATGATTTCCACCTACGAATTATTTAATAAAATATATAAATATTACAACTCCTCTTAGTTTGAGTTGTACTTTATTTCCAATCATATAAATAAAAATATCACATATTCCATTTTTAATATTAATCCTAAATTGTATTTGTGCAAAAATTTTGGCAAGTTTCTTGTAACTGTCAAAATCAAAAATAAAGTTAGTAAATTGACTATCAACGATATGATACTGTTGTTTTTAATAAACTTTATGTAAAAAGTTTACTCACATGTTAAAAGACCAAAAATAAAATAGTAAAAAACAAACGAAGCAACATTAAACTAAATGTTACTCATTAAATATTTCAACTATGTACAAAAAGGTGGCACTATATTTCATGGCTGCATGAAACATATCTAAGACCTGCTGCAAGGAACATGATACAAAGACTAACTATTGAAGTTAGGTTGATTAATTTAAAGTTAAATAATGTTCTAAAAGACATCACTTTTAAAATAAAAAAAGTTCTCTAACTTGTATTGATTGTTATCATACATACACTTCTCTCTTTTTGGAAGAGTTCTCAACCACAACACTCTGAGAGGATAATTTTCTTAATCTATCTGAATTAATATTGGCACCAAGTGATACAAGAGAATTGGGAGCCGAAGCACTAGGGCTTAAACTATCATCTTTGTTATTAGTACCGCTTTGAGTGTCAGTTTTTCTCAGAGCAATAGGTGTTGATAGATTAGGTAAACCATCAAAACTGCTCAATGCTACCGTATCAGTTTCAGTTTCTCCCGTAGGTAACTCTAGGGACCTTTTAGATGAAACAGATGCTGTTGTGTTGGAAGCTATTGAGCTCTTTGATGTGTGTGAAGCATCTGACGCAGGAGAATCGTTAGATCTCCTATTGACGGGATGGATTTCTTCTTCTGTGTGCACTTCTGTTAAAGTTAATGGTTGTTGGGGTGACACTGGAGGTTTCAGTTGCTCGAACGCCTAAAACATTAACTGGTCAATATACTGCTGTTTAGATATAATTATTGCTATAGTCTTCAAAACATTTGAGGTGTCACCTCACCGGTATATTCTGGAATTGGTCTTCTACGAGGGTTGTCTGAAAAGTTTCCGACCTAACAAAGATACTAGACATTTTTTATTCAAATTAATTTTTATTTTTCTACATCTCCTTGTAAGTTTATACACTTCTCCCAGCGATGATCCCATCTCTTCAACCCGTTCAAATAGTACTCGGCGTCTTTCTCTGCAAAATAGTTGTTTACGAAGGTGATGGCCTCCTCATTCGACGAAAATCTCTGTCCTCCGAGCACAACTTTTAGCTTAGGGAACAAAAAAGTCGCTTGGGGCTAGATCTGGTGATTAAGGAGGGTGGTCAAGCAGTTCAAACCGTAATTCGTGGATTTTCGCCATGGCAACCGCTGAGGTGTGCGACGGCGCATTGTCTTGGAGAAACAAAATTCTTTTTTTCTGCAAATGTGGCCGTTTTTCCGCAGTTTATGCCTTCAGCTTGTCAAGTAATGATGCGTAGTATGCTCCTGTAATGGTTTTTCCTTTTATCGATTAAGATAACTCCATGACTATCCCAGAAAACAGTTGCCATCACTTTCCCAGCCGAAGGAACAACCTTCGCTTTTTTGGAGCCGATTCCCCCTTCGCAGTCCATTGTTTTGAATGTGTTTTTGTTTCTGGAGTATAATGGTGTATCCGAGTTTCATCTACAGTAATTAATCGGCTCCAAAACTCTGATTTATTGCGCCTAAACTGCGCCAACAGAGAATTAGAAATGTTCATTCTAACACGTTTTTGGTCCAAAGTGAGAAAACGCGGCACCGAACGCGCCGACAGCTTTCTTATGCCTAAATCTTGATTCAATATGTGACAAACACGTTCTTTGGACATGTTTACAGCCTCTGCTATTTCTCTAATTTTAATTCTACGGTTGTCTAGCACCATTTGGTGAACTTAAGCGATATTATCGTCAGTGGTTGCAGTTTTTGGACGTCCCGAACGTTCATCGTCACCTAAGCTGGTACGGCCACGTTTAATTTCAGCAGCCCAAAATTTCACGGTGGTAAATGATGGTGCAGAGTCCCCGTACACTGCGTCCAACTCGTCTTTGATTTGCGTAGGCGTATTACCTTTCAAAAACAAATATTTAATGGCAGCTCGATACTCGATTTTTTCCATTTTCATAAAAACACTCACATCGACTCACTCAAATGATTGTCAAACAACAACTGCGCGTCCAAAATGGCTGAAATTTTAGTGGGTACCTTTCAAAGCATGCGCAAACACATTCCCCAATTTTTTTTTACGAGTGCTGCCATCTTCATGTTGAGGTCGGAAACTTTTCATACAATCCTCGTATTGTAACCCGCTCCAATTTCTTTATTCAGAGTTTGATGAAACTTGATAAATGTCCAACTAATTAATATTGTGTGGTGCTTACCTGAATAAAAGCAGGATTTCTTAATTGATGATCAAACGTTCTTGCAAGTAAAGGACTGTTTGAATTCGACGCCAATCCCAATGAGGTTAACTGTGAAACAGTCATAGGCACACTTACTGGTGTCGTTAATACTGGGCCAAGCCCTGGTGATAATACAGCTTGTGCTAGTGCAGTTGTGCCAGGTTGATTAGCGTGCAACGTGTTGTTCACAGAACCTGTGCCATCTAGTTCTTGAATTGGCGAAAGTACAACCTATTCAATATAAAATCGAGTATAAAAGCAAGGGGTACACGTATATATAAAGTGCGATAAATAAAACATTGTAAAATATTTACATAAATAAAAAAAAGTTTCAGTTTTTGTGAGTCGTGAAACATGCATTATTTGCTGATATGTTGGATACTAAGGAAGAGAAGAATTATTCAATAGTCAACACTCTTTCGTCAAGCAAAGCGTAATTGTACATTGTTCAAAACAGTGTTACTCGACTTGATAATTTCATTAATTTTAATAATATGAAAATCTAATATTAAAATAATAAAGGAGGGTATCGTTTTAAATGGCTGTTTCGGGCTAATCCGGAAAAATAGTTTTTTTAGGAAGAACAGAGATTTATTTTTAACTTCAAGCTATGGGCTTATAATTCAATTTTATTATTTAAAAACCGACTTTATATGATATTTAACGTGTAGGAGTATTATTAAAAAAAACTATTTAATGCAAGAAAGAACTCTTCGACTGGCAAAAAACTTAATTTTAATATTACTATGTGAGTAAAAGGCTCGAATATTTAGTAATATTAAACTGAAAAATGTAAGAATATGAGAAAATGTTTGATATTTTTTAAAATCTAAATTAGTAAAATAAATTTTTGACTTGGCATAAAGATGGTTATATGTTTACGGTCCGTATGCACCAACAGTCGGTTCTAATACACCTATCTCTTTATTGAATACTTATGCGCAAATATTTTTGAATTTTCCCCTTCTACTACTAAAATATGACTACTTCTTGCCATACCCAGGAATACCACAATTTAAATGAAAAAATCCCTTTTAGCTGTCAAAAGCTAGATTCTATTTGCCGTATATCCGCGGCAGCCCTGGACATTTATAATAGTTTTATTTAAATATAAGTAAGTTTTTAAATTCAAAATTTTAGTGGTATATATATTGTAAATAATTTTAAAGACAATGGTTAGTTGTAGTGCTTGTGGGTGCTCAAAGTCTAATAAAAACGACCATAAAGGTACTCGTACATTTCAGCCTTTTGCTCGCAATTCTATTGCTAGCCTTTTTTGTGAAACAACTGCGCATGCGTTTCAGACTTTTGACTGCAACAAAAAGGCGCACAAAAGTATAGAACCATTTCTATTTATTCAAGGTCAAATCCGCGCAATCTCGCCTGTTTTTAGGGAATTTTGATCGAACAACCCAAAATCTATGTTGGCAGAAATGTCAGTTTACGTCAGCTGATTCTATCCTGTTGTCCTATAAGCATAATAATCATTGAAGTATTTTATGATAATAATTATATGTTTATTCCGAAGCTCGTGTGAACTTACAGTTTGTATTTGTATGAAAATCCATGTTTTAAATTAAAGTAACGTAACCTCAAATATTCAGAAACTGACAATACTTGTCAAATGACGAAAAAAAAATCTCAAAAGTTGCGGCAATGTACGAAGGCATGGTCAAAATTTGTTAGCAATTCAAAATAGACTTGCAGAAAAAAGGCTGAAATGTACGAGTACCTTAAGAAAATTACTTTTCATTGGTAAGTAGCTATTATTATAATAAATATACATTATATATACGTAAACTATATTTTTATGTTTAAATTAAATTAATACTTTATATTGATCCCTATTAACCTATCTATTTAAAGTGACATAGGCGTATCAATAATGGAAAGAGGATATTTTATTTTAATTATCATTAATTTACAATTTTTTGGTTAATCTCATAACTGTATATGTCAATTATTTTTATGTCTATGGAGTATTCTAAGGCAACGTTGTACAATAAATGTATGTGTGTATTAATTAACAAATTATTACATTCGCAGTTTCCCACGGCATGAAAATATTAGACGGAAATGGTTAAATATTGTGGATAAAGCAAACTGGAGCCCAGGCAAAAATAGCTTTTTATGCTCACAACAATTTACAGAACTTCTGCAGTAATTGTTATACTAGTACCAAATGTTATACCTACAATTAAAATCGCAAAAATGAAATATGTAAGTAATTATTACATTCACAAATTGCTTTAACAACATTGACCAAATCTATATTTTTTCTCAAATCTATTTACAGATATTTTACTTAAACATATATTTCACTAATATATACCTTTTCTATGCAGGTAAGGAATAATTACCCTTATGCTGAAGAGATAATAACTACTAGCAGTGAAAATATTTCATCAGTTTCTGTTCCTGAAACTCTACCATCTACTTCTGAAAGTCCTCGTAGGAAACAACTTATAAAAAGCATCTCTGAAGTATATTTAAAAACAAGATTTATTATATATGTAAAAGTAAAATAAATAATGTAGAAAAAATTAGACAAAATTCAATTTAAGGACCAATAGTGGTAGAATGAAAAATTTTAATAAAAATTGAATAGTATATACCTGGTTTTATTTCCTTGAATCTAGTACCCCCATTTTAGGCAATGTTATACTATTTTTTTCCTCTACTTTCCTTATTAAAATGGTTATTTTAATATACAATGATTAGTGTTCATACTGAATAATAGATATGTTTCAATAAGGAAATTATTTTTCTATTAATAATAATATAGGACGCCACTGTTAAAACGTAACTTCCGGTAGCCATCTTGGATAACCATCCCGGTCAACTGTCCTTAAACGAGCAATACTTCCTTACTATTTAATGTTCTAAGGTGTACCTAGACTTTTCTTCGGATTTACTTTACTTTGGATAACTGATTACTTTTGCATGTCATACCAACACAATTTTATAAGGGGCACGAACATTTAGGGGAAACTACGAGAGTGGAAGTTGGTTCGCGCAAGAGTATTCAATTTGTGCCATTAACGAGATGGGTCTATTGTTCTGTGTGTGTTTTTTAAATTACCTACTGTATTACTCCTAGATAAATAAAAGTATAGTAATATTTTGCAGCTCTTCTGGTAGAGTATAACATTACGTTTTATATTGTAAGTATATTAAAAGTAATTTAAATTGCAGAAAATATGAATCAATCTTCTGATTTTATTTAAAGTATTTTAAGCATCATACTTCAAAAATTTCCACTCATTCTCTTTCCGAAAAATGCACCACATATGCGCTCACCATTTTTAAGAAATAAAACAAAATTTTATAAATGTGGTGTAGTGGCTAAACTCACAGAACACCTATAGTGTAGTGACTACACTGTTGGTTCACGAACCAGATGTTATAAAATGTTAAAATATTGCTAAAATGTTGGTGCATACCTACCAAGTTGGCTGAAATTGTTAGAGGCCTACCGTAGAGTATTCAACCAATGGTTGGTACGATCGTTGGTGCATAGGGGCCTCAGCAAGTATAAAATAGATTGTTAGGCAACACATTTTGCAATAGAGAAATAACAATCTAGCTGACGTTTCGGTTTTGCAATGTTGCCAGGTGTTCAATATGATTTTGTAATATCGAGCAAATAAAAAATTAAAAAAAGTATGTTCCGGGCCGATTTAATGTCTAAAATATTGAGATGTGCATTTTTGCAAATAAATTTTATTAACATCGGTTATTAGCCAAAAAACCGATACCCTCCTTTATAAAATCAAACCAATATTATCACTGGTGTAAAAAAATCATAACATATCGAAAAAATTTTAAGAAAATAAATGGGGACATGCAATGAAAATGTTAAATTACTATTATTGTGGTATTTTGCAATATACTAGGGCGGCACGTGACATTTTTTACACTTAGGAAATATTGTGCAACAAAGCGTACTCCCACGAGTGTAAAAATCACTTTCGCCCAAGAAATGTACACTATTTTTTCTACGACTAACTATTTTATTAAACAATATGTAAATATCTAAACCGGTATATTGAATTACAAGACTAATCTAAATACATACTTATTAGATACAACCATAAAAATTAAAAGCAGATTGGTTATTGCTACAAATTGTAATTTACAAAATAGCTAAATTTTGTTTTAATAAAATGAGAAAAAATATTATAAAAATAATAACGTAAAACAAATCTGAATTAGTTCAGTTGGTAGAATATCCGTTGACCGCTTCACTGCAAGGTTCTGAGCTCGATTCTCGGTATAAAAAATTTTTTTCTCTTTATTTTTTAAGAATTATTAATTTTTAATACAGTTTTTATGTAAGTAATATCAGCAATGAAGAGTAATTAATGATTACATCTGTAAATCTTACAGGATTCACGGGTTTGACGGCTTATTAACAGCCGTGCGGAGTAGTATATTACGTACCGTGTAAGTGTAGGATAAAAAGCCAATTACCCACGAGCAAGGTACGTGCTATACTTATTCTACGACTGATCATAGAAAGGAACGATAAAATATATTTGTTTGGGATAATAAACTCATTGTCAGACATTATTTCCTACAAATTATTTTATTGGAGTCAATTGTTAAAATTATATACATTTATATAGTTACATTATTTCAGTTATTTACAGGTATTAAGTAAAACAAGTGGTTTTTTATTACCGATTATAACTAGATTCAATACCAACCCACAAACTGTTAAAAAATATATTTATTGGAAGTATGATTTTTATTTCGATTGTACAGATTATTTTTTGACGTTTCTTAAAACCAATGAAATGCTTCTTTATTTGTCACAAGGGTAAGTTTCAACCAATTATGTCATTATTATAGTGGGAATAAATCTCTTGTCATTATTGTCGGGAATAATCACTGTAGCTTTTATTTGCCTAGCAACTGGCAGATACTTGTCAAAATAATTACTTAATTGTACCAACGCGAAATGGGTAAAAATCATCGGTTTAGTTTTATTGGTTTTTTTTATTGTAAAAATTTGTGAATAAAAAAATAATCTTGTCAAATCTAACTCGAGAGTTCCATAAATTAGAAAATAATTTGACAGATTTTGTTCAAATTTTGCCATTTGGCAATAGCCAACAAGTATTCAAACAATCTGTCAAATTATTTTCAATTAATTCTCTCTCTTGCTATATTATTACTGAGAATTTTACATATAGAATTTTAACAAAAATGTACTGTACCTAATATAATGAATAGGTATAAGAAATAATGTCAAAAATTTTTAAATAATTTAATTGAGTTCTGATATACTGACTAAATAAGTTTATTATCCAAAGCCATAATCTCAAACAAATATATTGTACCATAGCTCTTTAAAGGTCACTTTCCATGAAAGTAGAGAGTACATTGTGTGATGCTTTCCTATGTGGTCGTAACAAAAATTTGAGCATCGCCATATCGATTAGTTTAAAAGTAATGAATTACCTGTACAACTGGTACATCCACAGTAGGATAGGAAGGATGATATCCAGAAGGTAACTGTTGTGAAACTAAAGTAAGTCCAGCTGCAGACATTTGACTATGAACTTCGGACATTTTGTTCTCTTTATCTATAACTTCTCTTGTCACGTCTGGTGTTGGAATTCTTGGTCGATTTTTGACTGGCAAACCTGTCGTCCCTAAAAAATGTTTTACATTAGCATGTTTATATAGATATTTTATGTATAAAATAAATACTTAGTGGTTTCAAGTTCCTTGTTCTTGTAGATTTTCTTCCTACCAATCGATCATAAATAGACATTTTTTGTGGTTGGATTCCTGGCAATTGACCATTTTCAGCGTTTATGTCTATCGAATAACCTCTGTGTCTGCCGAAAAGACCACCTGAAGAATACGCGGTCGAAGCTGACCTAATAGAGCCCATGCCAGTTCTGGATATTTGTCTGGAAAACCAATTACTCTTTCTTCTTTCTGCTGGAGTGCCAACACTTTCCTGATCAGAAAACACAGAAAATTTAGAACAAAAAAAATATATAATTGATTATGGATATATTTTAAAAATGATAATGTTGAAGTAAATAATACTGTGAATTTTCTTTATATCATACAGAGACGGATCTAGGGACTTTTTTAGGAGAGCCATCAGTTAATGGAAATTATTTGTAACTACAATAAGTAATAGTATCAATAAATATGAAATTAGAGAAATGAAATGGAGACATTGTGACAAAACAAACAAAGTTTATAAAACAAAATCCGTAAGCCAAACAAAAGATTATTTTTACATCCTGACTGTCGTTAAACCAACAGCAACTGTTTAGGACTATAGTAGCCATGTCACCCTCTCAGATTCGCCACTGACATTGTGTTGTTATTTAAAGTAAGTTGGAAAAATTGTTCATTACAATATTTAATAATGAAAAAGACTAAAAAGTGTCAGGCAGGACCAAAAAGCAGCGCAGTCTCTCGTCAAAGCTCTTCTTTTTTGTGTGAGTTTTTAGAAATTTGCTGAAAATGAAGATCTATTCACACTTTACAGGTGTTCCGCTGTTTCTTCAGCCTTACCACACTTTCTACGCAGCGTGACTGTTAGACTGTCTGTATAGAGAACCAGTGTACTGTCACCCGTCACCTTTTGCAACCTTGTTGCTCGTCGCCAGTTCTTTAAGAATATTTGATAGTCCCATACAATTTTCAAATAAAGCTATGCAATTTTACATCCAAGAGGGCAGCTATCAGGAGCTATTTAGATGGTCCTTACACTATATCCTCTGTCTTCTTCCTCAAGCATTTAAAGTGTGACCACCTCAGCTTTTCAATTCGCAGAACTTATTGCATATTATTTTTCCAGTTTTCTACATATTGGAGTCAGTGGAACACCATCATGATAACTCTTTTTGTGGAGGTTGGTGTCCCAATATTTTGGAGTGCTTAGACCACCATACATCTGATCTATGACACTAATGTACAACTAGTTTATCTGGGACATTAGTTGCCAGATGCATTTGAACGATTGTTTTGCATAACATGTGTCTGAGCTCTGGTCGATAAATTTATTTGTATGATTATTGCAGGTTATCTTATTATGTAGCCCCTTGCCAAGGTATGTGGTTTCTTAGAAGATCTGTACCATACAGAAGTCGCAATTCCCTTATTGGGAAATGTTCCAAGAATTATTTGCTGGACTGACGGTTAATCCTTCCTCAATGCACCATTTTTTCACTTAGATAGTGCCCTCTAAATTAAGTGTGGAAGACTACTTTATAAAGATTTAAATTTGCAATACTTACATAATCTGCGTACGTATCTTCTGGTATAAGAGATTTCTTTGGAGTCATTAAATTGGCGTACACAGCATCTTGAGCTTTAACTTTATAATTTTCAGCAGAACCTTTAGGCTCTTCTCTGCGGTAGTGTTCGGATGCCAAAGTGTAAGGTAGCTCTTTTGGTACTATATCTTCCCAGTATTGATCCTTCAATAATTCTGGATGTTCTTCATGCATTTCGTCGACTATCATGTAGGAAGCCTAAAATAAGTAGATATTATTAATACACAATTAGAACATATAATTTTGCACAAAGACCAAAGGCCCTGATATCGCAATTTGAACTGGTACAATCACGTGTATAAACCCCACCTGACTTTCACTGAGAAAAACCGTGATTAGATTAGATTAGATTGTCTTGTGTCGTATAAGCCCGTTATAGTGCTCTGCACTTCGACCTACAAAGATCTTTTGTGCCTACCTTAATCTACCTAAAACTCTAGAACGCCAATACTTCTAGAGAAGTTAAGCAGCTTCCTAAAGGGCATATTGCTAATTTGATAGGCAGCTTAGATTGATCAGTCTCACATAGTTTGTTCTCAAAACGATGGGAAAAGCTGTAGACAACTACATTAGAACAGAAATCTTGGAACAGGTGCCACTGCACCTCCGTCAAAACGCGTACAAGCAAGAAAATCCACGGAAACCGTCTTGAAACAATTGACTGACAAAATCCGAGACGCTCTGAATAGGCATGGGGAGATGAAACGACGAAACATTGTTAAGCAAGTCTTAGAGAAATAGTTAATTGTATCAGTTGGGACCTAATAGTTATTTTTAAAATCCATAGTAACTAATGTTGTTGTCAAAAAATATTGTTTTTAATAAAATTCATTAATTCATTTTCATCCCTATTCCCTAATACAAAAAATTCTGTGACCTGCCACCCACATCAAGGTGACGTTGTTGTTTCTTGCCAGTTTCTTAAGATTAGGTTTGGTCTCAGAGTAATAAGTAAACATAGAGTAGGCATATTCCCTACTACTTGTCGTCGAGACAGATTTGTTTACCAGCAGAGCATTGCCAGACGTAGGAAACAAAAACGTAATAGTATAATTTACAACAATTTTATTTTACTTTTAAGAGGAGATTTTTAGTTAAAGAAAATATTCTTTAAAACATTTTAATATTCACTTTCTTACCTTTCGATAATACTGATAAAAAACTCTGCACCAATTATATCAAATACCCACACCGAAAACTTGGCATCAGTGCCTTTGTTTGTTATTGTCTAGAGGTGATTAGCGCTTTGTTCGATTTTCCTGAATTTGTGTGTATTTAAGTGAACTTTAAAAGTGTTTTTATTTATTTTCAATATTGAAAATGGTGAAAACCTCAAAAGCGCGTTTAATTTGTGGTACTTCGCAAAATGATAATCTAACCTATCACTGGTAAGTTATTTATTACATTGGCGTATAATTAGCAATTTCAATTAAAATTTATTACAAATAAGAAAATCAAATTAATAATGAAATACATATATCCTTTTAGATTTCCTTCTTATAAAAATATGTTAGAAGTATGTTGCCATGCCATAAGTGTAGATATAAGTTCCTTGCCAAAATATGCGTACTTGTGTTCCTTGCATTTTAAAAATAAAGATATTAAAAAGAAACTAGAACACATTTATTGAAATATGCAGTTTCCAATAGATGGACGACTCGGTGAGTTGATATTATGTGTACACAAATTTGTATAATGTTTTTATCTCTTTCAATATTTAGTTGAATTAATGAAAGTTTGACTAACATTTATATATTACGGTGATACTCTATTTTCCATCTCTCTCAATTATAGGTTCATTGCTATTAACTACAAACTGTATGTTATTGTGTTGTTGTGGCACCTCTATGTTTACTTATTACTCTAAGGGTTGGGTTCTTAAGGGATTGTTTACATTCCCAGACTAGCTTTGACTCATAAGTAAAAGAACTTAGAGCCTTTAAAGCTGCTGTCTGTAAGAATACAGATGTTTGTCCTTCGAGTGCCTCTACACTCTACGGAGACACTTCTGGATACTAACATCTATAGCGTGTATTTCCGCCTGAAATATAGTTGGGGCGTTACCAAGGGATTTGGATAATCAAAAGTTCGGTCCCATTACTCCCACTCAAACCCTTTCATCTATCTTAGAACCTTCTGTGTACTGAGCCCTCTTCCAGTTCTGGTTCGACTTCATAAACCGTATGGCGGTTTCCTAAAACCACTTCAAAAGACGTCTCAAAGTCAAACGGAACTGGCGCAGTATCTAATAGTTGATTTAGAAATGCTAGTGGAAATTTTTGCTCGCACTTTTCCAATCACAAGTTTAACCAAATTTGGAATATCGTTCTTATACAGTGTGGAAACCACTTATGGAATAACATTATTTTGCAGAAATATACATTGTTGAGACTTATCGATTTTTATATTCAATTCTATGGTATTTGAACTAAAACATACATATACAGGGCGATTAACGTGAGTTCAGCACAGAACCTGTGCCATTTTTTTCAATTCATTAATTTAGAATACTTTTGTAGTTTAAAATAAAGGTAATTGAATAAGTTAATTAATTGTTTGGTTTAAACCTTTGTCGACACAAACATGTAGGAACTGCATAGACCTAATGTCAGAGGAGACGTAACTATTTTTTTTTTACCTGCTCCAACATTACCAATTTTTGGTTGACTGTGTCATCTTGATATGGCCTACTGGAATTTGTAGTGCTGTGATGTTGCCTGCTCTCCATGAAAGGTAAGAGATTTGTGATGGTTATTGAATCATCTATTATTTGTTGATTAAATTTGCAAAAATATTGTGACCCTAATGCTATCTCTTATTATTAATATTTTATGAATTATACCACCTAAATTATACAACAAATTTTACGGAATGTTCAACCATTGAACTGTTTCATTCGGTTAGATCAGAGAAATTAGTTGCTCACGGCTTGTCTGAATGATACCACGCCCAAAAACGGTTATACTATGAAATTTAACACAGTCTAATTAATTCAAGTATTGTTGCCGAAGCAAATTCAACGATATTTTGGAGTAATATTGGTGTTTTTGGCGAAATTATAGGTACCTAATATTAAGTGAAATTTAGTGAAAGAAATGGTTCGTCATTGACAAGTGGGTAAAAAACTGGACTATTTAAGCCCCAATGTTTCTTTTCACAAGTAAGTTAAAATATTTGTGTGTGTATAATATTTTTATCCAGTGGCGTAGCGATGACGATTTTAGTATCAAAATAAACAGGTGTAGCAGTTGGATTTGCTCATTGTTGCCTTTTTGGTGAAAACCTAAATAAAGTTATGTTTAAAACTACTTCACCATTTATGAAATACCCTGTATATCCCTCAGCTATTCTATACATCCCCTCAAATTTAATCCAATCGAGAAATCCGAGTGACGAAATTCTGAATATCATATTTTTATATATATTATTTATAATAAACAGTTCAAAAATTAAAATTTTGGTTATTTAATATCTATTAATAATAAAGAGTTTAAAAATTAAAATTTAAAATACATTTTATTTTATTTGTACAATTAATATTAACGATAATTTTTTAAGTAAAAGACTGAGTATTAACTATTCATAAATATATTCCCATATATATCCCATAATATTACCCCCACAGAGATATTCCCATCTTTAAAAAATAGCACACTTATTACAAGCGTAAGCGTAAGTATCACTCCTGAATAACGATACAGCGTTGCCAGCATGAAGTCGGAACAAAGGTAATCGATTGGTATTCTTTGTCATTCGAAAAATACGTTTTAAAATGCAATTACAGCTGTTTCGCTAATAACTAGCATCGTCAGATTCACATATTAAAGTTACATTTTGTTTGTTTGTTGCTAGGTACTTGATGTTGATAAGTAGTTAAGGCTAGACCAAGTAAGGAAGTAATAATACAACAATATTAAAGCCTAGATGTTATTAGCCCTAAGGGATTATCCTGGATGTATTTCCCTCTAAGATCAGTATAACTGTGCAATGATATAGAAAAACCAGGAAAAAACTATATTATGCTAATCTTTACAATAACTTAATATAGTTATGTTACAATAATGTCTTATCTATGTATAAAATGAAAACTCAATCAAAGTAAACAGTTTAATAGTGGAAAACTTCCAAGATTAATTTGTTCAGTAACTACTTTAAACTGTTGATCTGCTAGATGTCTTTTAATTTCAAGTTCTTCTTCTTAATTTTGTTTTTTTATCACAAATGTGTAGTATATGAATGTCATTGGTGTGTATCAGTGAGTTTGGGTGTTCAAGTAGGTGTTTTGCATAGTTCGACTCTCGTTGTTGTAATCTATATGCTCTTAAGTGTTCATTAAATCTTACTTCAAAATTTCTTTGTGTTTGACCTATATATACAGCATTACATTTTGGACAATTAATTTTGTTACGTAATTAATTATATATCAAATACAACTTCTGGACTAATAATATATAAACTTCAAACGAACATAATTCGTGCTAAAATGTTTTAGATGTTGGCGAAATTGCGCTCTGTTGCGCGTTCAAAAATGGTGTAGTATTGTAGTCAAATAAAAAGAAGAATATTAGAGAAACTTCGTTTGACATTTATTAGATTCTAATACTATTTTAAATGCTTGGCAACATAGTCCCGTTCTGACAGCTGTGACGTGCAGTTATATTTATACTGGACAAGCCATAGTTAAATCCGTGGTCATGGCAATCTCGGAACGCAAAACGAAGTAAAATATTATGCTCTGTGGAAACGGTAAGAAGAAGCCTGAAACGTAAAACGTGGCAATTCGACGATAGACATTTTTACAGTGTTGTTTCCAAAAATGTATCTGTGTACATAAAAATTGTTGGGAAATATCTTTATTATGTATAAGGTTTAACGTTATTCTTTCACAAATCGATTGTTTAAGTTATTCTATTCATTTTATAATTTGTATTTTACTGTACCTTAATATTATTATTAATATGAATTAACGAAACTAACGTCATCGATACATTTAAAGTATGGAATTATTTAAAGTCTATAACATCGGCAACCCATTGTTTTCCTCATACAACATCCCCACTTTTTTATTTGCATGTTAGTTTCAACCCAAACGTAAACAATTGCCTCTATGTACTTTTATACTTTATGGTTTATAAATAGTTATGGATCAATTTAAATCTTTTCAACTCTCATTAACATAATTTTATATAAATCTAAAAGTAGTTGAGCTTGTTTTCAGCTAAACTGAAATACTGTAATCGCATGACTGGCCATCACTTTGACCATAATATTCGAGTATACAAACAATAATTCTTTTTCTCAATAAGTTTATCAATTATAACCATTTATAGCATTAGCAATGAATTCTAGTACACATTTTACAGGAAATAACTGAAATAATATAAAATAAATATTTATTACTTGCAATCTATAAATATTTATCTTTTAAAATGTATGAAAAAAAAAGATTAAAAAAGGATTATTAATTATAGCTATCTGTTAAATATCATAAATAAGTGATTTTTTAAATTGCATACAGGACAGGTAGTTAACAAGGTAAATAAAAGTCTAGATAACCAGGTAGGGAGTAGCTGGTAAGAAGTGCCACTCGAGGTCAGTCATCTGTTTTCCTCTTACTTCTTCTCAGTTTTATCTGATAGTATAGTAGCTTGTAGGACATGTTAATATAAATAGCTGATTAACTAAAGTTGAGGAATATAAAGTTAGAATTCTACCTGATCTGTGGTAAAAAAATATAATGGCAAATCTATAAAAAATAATGAGCACTATAATCAAGGCACATATCTCATTGTTTCACCAACCCATGTACCACAGTGGCCTATAGAAAGAAAATCGTAATGAGATAAAACTGGACTATAAGGTGAATGAAATACATGAAAATAAATTACAATTACATTTTATTATGACGAAGAAGCACAAATAAAGAAGTTAATGTATTTCAAGATAAAAATTTTGTTCTAAAAGATTCTTAGTTTTTCTGCATGTTTGCTATGTACTACGGCTTTTTAACTGATAAAAAACTTAAAGTGTGAGAGAAAAGAACAAAGATTTGTTTTTAAATTCAAGTGTCAATGTTTGACATTTATTAAAATCTAAATTAGTGAAATAAAATTTTGAAGAGGCAACTGCGCATGTTTGGATACGTCACATCATAGACACAAAGCTAGTTTTCAGATACATAAAATTCAATGGTTATACAGGGTGATTCATTACTAATTGGAAATAATTTAATACTAGAATCCTGATTTCAAATTATGAAGAGTTAACCCAAAACACCTAAATAAAATGTAGCTGCTTACTTAGTTACAGGGTGTTTTGTTCAAAAATTTAAAAACTATTTGGGTTCAGTACTGTTTTACGTATTCATTTCATATTTGGCAGAAAATGTAGACACTATACACCCTACAACATTATATTAAACAAACATTTCTAGCTACCACCAGAGGCGTACGACAGGGGCAAGTGACAGATTAGTCGTTCCCAAATTCTACGCCACTGGCGGAATATAAAATTTAGCACAATTTTTCGATTCTCCAATACTTTTTACGTAAATAAAGTACTCTTTTTTCATAACGATAAAGTCAATATTTCTCGAGACATTTTAAGTTAAACATGAAGCTGCCCAATTTTAATGTGTCTCTAGTTTCTCCTAATCGTCGAAAAATATTGCTGAAATTTTGCCAAATGGTTTGAACTATGTTTGGATACATTTGTTTATATCTGTGAGCAGCAGAAACACAGGAATAATTTTCTTGTACATAAACACTAAGCATGTCTCGCATTTCCAGATTAGTAAAATTGTCGTGTCGAGGCATTCTCACTTAACTCAACTTAACTTTAAATTTTACAACAATCACAATTTCAAGTGACATAGGCAACAACTAATTAATAGCTATACAGCAATGACAGCACCCCACAATATCGAAGCAATTGATTCAGACCAGAGCCAACAAATATTGAAAAATTATCCATCAAATGCCACTCATCTGATTGTAATTCAAAATAGAGATCAGTTTATTTGTTTGAAAATGTTTTAAAATCATTTTAATATTATTTTAAGTTTTTTGTCAATAATTCAATATCTTTTTCTAAGAATTAAAGTTTCATTTGCGTATTAAATGCAATTCACTGGTCCAAAACACCGATAAGTTATCAGATTAGTTAAGGGCCGTATGCACCACCAGTCGTTTCTAATTCAACAGTTTCTAATTTATGCACGAACCTAATCAGTGGTTAAAACAATGGTTGATTCGCCCATATTCGGCTAGTTACTAAATTCAAAGGGCGTTTCATTACCTCAATTTACTCCATATTGTAAATATGTTCTGTGTGTGTTTTTTAAATCACTGTACAGTAGAGTACAATATTACGTTGTACTTTGTAGATATATTAAAAGTAATTTAAATTACAGAAAAATGGATCTATCTTTTACATCGTCACCTGATGATGATGATATCGAAATTATAATTTTACTTAAAGTATTTTAAGCACCAACTTCAATAATTTCCACTCTTTCTCTTTCCGAAAATAATAATAAGTAATAAGGCCTATGATTACGTATGGTGCTCCGGCCTGGTGGGCTAAATGTCAGCAAAAGACCACCAGGGAGAAGCTGAATAAGCTTCAACGGCAAGCATGCTTAATCATAACGGGAGCTATGTCTACAGCTGCCATCAAAATTCTGATAGATCTTCCTCCACTCCATATCTGGATGGAAAGGGAGGCGATGGCTGGTGTATACAGAAGACTAGTGAAATGTCAGGATGCAGGACAGAGCAGTGTCAGAGCCAGGGCCGGAGAAATAATAAAAAATTATCCGATACTGGAGATGGTACCAGATGCAGTGCATCATATTCCCAGTGCAGTGCAGTCCTATTCCTAGGAAGGGAAGAATGGGAGACGAATAGATCGAATCTTATAATGGCTGGCCAGTGTTGGTACACAGACGGCTTCAAGACCGAGAGAGGCGTGGGAGCTGGGGTACATGGAGGGAAACCAAAGGTGGACCTGAGCCAGAACTTGGGTAACCTATCCACAATTCTCCAAGAGGAGGTTTTAGCAATGGAGATGTGCCTGCAGGAGATGCTTAAGCGTGACTGCAGGAACAAAACTATAATCCATGCCGATAGCCAAGCGGCACAATAATAATAATAATAATAATAATAATAATAATAATAATAATAATAATAATAATAATAATAATAATAAATAATTTGTTATCCACATCAGACATTACAATAAAAAATGTACATATACAATCATAATAATAAAAATACAAGAATACACCAAAGTAGATTAAATAATCTTTTAAATGATGTGGATAAAAGGCTAAATTGGTTCAGGTCCAGACGAGTAGCCTTTTCCTGCTCTTCCACCAATGCCAAAAAAAAATAATATAAGAAATAATATAAAAATGTTAATAAAGTAGTAGACATTAGATTAAGTAAAATAAACTATTATTCGCAAAAAAAACATATAAGCAATAAAATACAATATAATAAAGGAGGATAGCAGGAATAATGTACGTATTATTTCTGGAGATTAAACAGATATTTTCTGTACATTAGTTTAAATGTCCTTGACGAACAATGAAGATAGGATGGATTCAAAGCATATATTTTATTAATGTAGACTGGCATGCCATACGAAAATGATCGTTTAAAAACAGATTTGGAAAATCGAGGAATACGTAGAATCGTCTTCCTCCTTATATTTAAGTTATGGACGTCGGTCCTGAAGGTCAGTTTACAATGTAAATAAGCTGGCGTTTTTGTAGTAAATACTTTATGGTAAAAAACTGCTAAATGTAAGTTTCTGCGATGCAACATATGTAACCATTTTAATTCTTTAAGCTTATGTGAAATTTTTTTATACTTTCTTATCCCATAAATTAATGTTATACATGAATTCTGAACTTTTTGTTTTAGTCGGGAATCTTCAGCATCGATACAAGGACCATACACAGTGTCACAATGTTTAAAGTGAGATAGTACTAGAGTGTCACATAGCATTTTTTTAGTTTCAACGGAGAGTACATGTCTATGAGGATATATTAATTTCAACGAAGCGTAAGCACATTGTAGTTTTGCAGTAACGTGCTCTTTAAACCGAAATTTGGTGTCGATTATAAGGCCCAAGCTCTTAAAGAAACTCTTAACAGGGATGTAATTTGCATCAATTTCAACTGAAATGTTATTTACGACAGTTTGACGATATTCTTCGTTACAAAAGAACAAAACTGCTGATTTGTTAGGATTTATTTTTAAACAGTGATTATTGGAAATTTGTAAAATATTACTTATATCTGCATCAATTTTCTGTGACGCGTCCAATAGATCTTCATAATTAAAAGAATAATATAGTTGGGTATCGTCTGCATAATAATGATAATTTATATGTTCAAGACAAGCTGCAAATCGAGAGGTATAAATAGTAAAAAGTAACGGTCCGAGAATACTACCCTGAGGAACACCAGCTTTAATTTTTAAAAATTTGATTCTTTATCGCAAATTCTAACTGTTTGACTTCTATCGCAAAGGTATGATTTTAAAAGTTGACAAGCAGTCTTAAGCAGTATCAAATCGGATCGACTCCCAGTTAGTTTGGAAGTGCCTTCAGGATATAATACGTCTAGGAGAAAACAACAAAGTATACCTTACTTTGGGCACCTGAGCATACCGGCATTGAAGGTAATGAAAAAGCGGACCTTCTAGCCAGGAAAGGTGCTGAAGGAATATTTATGGGCCCGGAGCCATTCCTAGGCATAGCGAATAACGTAGTCAGAGAAACAATATCGAACTGGGTAGATCGGAGGAGACGTTCTTAATGGTTCGAGCTAGAGGGTTTAAAGCACTCAAAGGCATTTGTAGGAGATCTCTCTAAAAAGAGGTCTCAAGAGCTGCTGAAAATGAGCAGACAGGACCTACAATAAGACTACTGACTGACTCAAAGGCATTTGTAGGAGATCTCTCTAAAAAGAGGTCTCAAGAGCTGCTGAATATGAGCAGACAGGACCTACAATAGGACTACTGACTGGAAAGGGACAGTCGCCTTAATAGACATATGAAAACAATTGGACAGGCAGAGAGTGCGGACTGCAGATTCTGTCAGGCTTAGGACGAAACGGTGGAGCATATCTTGTGTAACTGCCGAGAGCTCGAGAGAATTAGGATCAATAAATTTGGTCTGCATCAACTCGAGCCCAATGACTTGGGACATGGAAGTGTCGCCAACGACCCTGATGAGCTTCATTAGAGGCATCGGGCTGATAGAACGACTATAACCTAGGTTGAAGTGCAAGGGACGTTAAACGACCACTCACATAGAACCTAACCTAACATAACTCACAAAACACCAAAAGTAGTGGCTACACTGTTGGTTCACGAACCGGATTGATAAAAAATGTCAAAAAATTGCTATAATGTCGGTGCATAGTAGGAACGGTTGGTACGATCGTTGGTGCATACGGACCTTAGCAAGTAAGTAGATAGTTAGCAACACATTTTGTAATAAAGAAATAACACTCTAACTGACGTTCGGGAGTACTCATTAGGATGTTGTAATATCGAGCTATTAAAACATTTAAAAAAATATGTTCCAGGCCGTTTTAAAGTCTAAAATTTTGAGAAGTATAGTTATTGGTAAATGGTTAGTTGCACTTGTTCTGAACATGGTAATTCGTATTATCGATAACAACTAAAACGGTGTCAAATTTGCAATTAAAATAAGTGGCTATAAAAACTAATTGTTTTCATAAATGTTTACAATTATCGTTGCTATAATTACACAATAAAAGGTATTTCTAAGTGATATTACTTTAAAAACAATTAATAAATGTTTTCTCGAAAAATATTATTTATTACGTTATATTTATAATTTAAGATTTTTTATTATTATGGAGTTCGTCAATGAAACTATTGACGTACATGAAATGTACGTATATCGGATAAACTGTCATTAATAGGTAATGAAATGTTACTTGTATGTTTTACCTTGATGTGTCTATCAATAAGCCAATTTAATTCAATGTCATCGTCGTCTTCGCCGAATGGGTTAATTAAAACTTCAGCTACTTTCAACCAACCTATATAGAAACAAAACTAAAACAAACATCTTATTATTATCAAGTCACATTTTGTCTTATACACAACTTACTTGTATAGAAGTGAAAAATGGGAAGTACATGTCGACGTGCTCATACTTTCCGGTGGCAGACTTCTCTGCATAAGGTACAAATTGTCTTCCTAAGAGAGCAGCGATAAAATATACGTAAAGGGCCAAGGAAACCACCTGAAAAAAATTAAATTACTCAATGATAAAAAATATTAATATAGGGAAAATTAACAAAAAAGAGAAATGTCTTATTGTGGTTGCAAAGACAAACGAAAGTGAAGTGCAGGACGCGACCACCACGATATATCGACTCTTACCATCAAGGTCAGTTTTTAATTGTTACCCCAACCGCCATGAGGTCGCTACTATCAGAAATTATGGCCGTTTGAAATTATATAGTTATTTTTTTGTATTCAAAGGACGTTATTCTTATTTTTTTCGTTTTGTAGTTTTTCTCGTAATAGTTTATATAGTTAGTTCTATTAGTAATAGTTACTTTTCAATATGGTGAACATTTGTTGTGTTCCTGGATGCTTTAACAATGTAAAAATGGTACAAATGTATCGTTTTCTAAGCAAAGATCATAATTATAAAAAAATTTAATAAAAATTTAAATATGTTAATATATCAATTCAGTTTCACTATTACAATCGTCGTCTACATTAATTATAAGGTGTTCTATGTTAGTATGAAATGCCCTGTATGAATCCTCCACTTTTATAACATGGTTTATTCTTCTTTTCCAACAATCAGCGTCTGGGTCATCTATATTTTGCCGAATTAATGCAATTACAGAAGGACATAATGTAGGTATAGTATTTTGGGTCCGCACTTTGTTCTTTAGTTTTCTTCACATATATGCTCCATCGGGTTGAATACGCAGTAGTAAGGAGGAAGACGAAGAACTGTATGTCCTTTGGATGCTGCAATTGTGTCACATACATATATCTTCTGTATGTTAAATGTCCTTAGAACCTCTAAAAGCTGCGTTTTTTATATCCTTCTTCAAAGTACATGTTGTTTTGGAGCATAAATTCCTGGATTTCCGCTTTTGTATTTGAAGAGCCTGGAACTTTCTTCAATTGGCGACTATGGTAACTGGCATTGTCCATAACTATGACACTATGCGGGGGAATATTTGGCAGTTCTTCGAACAATTCGGCTGTAGTATCTTGGTGGTAATCCAACGACGAATGTTCATGAATGTTCATCGCCGAAAGTAGAAGTATGAATAATCGTGATCCGTTTTCCTTTGTTTGACGGAGCTTTTGATTGGCATCGCACTGTTCCATCGGTCCATCCTTTTGCCGGCATATCATGGGTATCATACCAGGTTTCATCCAAATAGATTATTGGTCTTTGTAAAGACCTGTAATCACTTATGGCAGTCAAATATTCAAAACGCCATTGTCTAATCCGTTGGGATTGTACAAAAGGTACAAGAGTAAAGGTCTCAATAATCTGTATACCTAACTCGTGCTCGATTGAAAAATTTACCTGTTCAAATTACCATCCCATCTTGTCTAAACTCTATAGGAACAGGTATTATTGTTAAATTGGGTTTTCCTGAAGTACTTACTAGAAAGGATTTTGTTTCGGGTTTGATATTTATGAATGAGTTAGTTTTATTTCGTAATTGGGAGGGTTAAGAGCAGCTCTATAAACATGTCGATTCGCGAAGTATCAAGTCAACGTGGGAAAATATTATTAATTGTAGAACAACACAAATTTAATCAAAGCAGCAAAAAGTTAACATCTGGAGAAATTAAGTGGGTGTGTGTGAATAGAAAGTGTAACGCATATTTTCGGACAATCGGTGATTCCTAACCTAACCTAACCTAACCTAACCTAACCTAACCTAACCTAACCTAACCTAACCTAACCTAAAAGGCTTTTCAAATCACGTGACATAAAGATGGCGTCTGTGGGCAAACCTTAGAACATAACACTGTCAAAGTCACAGACCACCAAGAATTTTACATCATCCCTGTTTGATCTACTTCCACAACCAACCACAAGGCATGTAACAGGCATTTTTTCAACTTATAACGTTAACAAGTGCAAATAATATATAAAATCTATTTTATAAAGTCACAAAAACTATATTCTCACAACAATAAAAACTTCTACACCAACTTAAATAAAGAAAGCACTATGACACCAATACAAAACAATGCTATTGTTTGCCTACAGCCGCCATATTGAATAATTAGTAGTTTTATTTCAAATAAATGACAACTGTATATGTAGGTCTTGAATATTTAATTATAATAAATAAGAATTAAAAACCGCAGTTCTGATGCACCCGGCGACGAGTTGGTGTATTAATTTTCTACCTGGTTTTTGAACGGGCACGAGTTGGTCAGTGATTTTCGGGGCCAGGTAATAACGGACACGAGTTGGGAAACGCCGAACTTTTATTTATAAAAAATGTATTTCTTTACAAAAAACAACTGAGTATTTCTAGTTTTCTAGGACACGAATTCATAATTCACGATCGTCGTTTAAGGTATTTTTGGAATAAAACTTTTTTTTCATTTCGTGAGAGGACAATCACAATTATTGTTAACTGGTTCGTAATTACAGTCCGTTGTCACTGAATCGACAATTTTATAAATATTCAGTTGTTGACCATCGTGCCTATAAGCATTTTAAACGGGTTTGGGATTTAAAAACTACCGAGAAAAAGTGTTTCCGGAAACGATTGGGAAACTCGAACAATAAATGGATTCTGTGTTATTTGAATTTAAATTCATCTATAGTTCAGTTCATAGATGAACAAAATGAATTATTTGTTTCTGTTGTGAAAATTAAACAAATAAAGAAAATATTTAGTTAATCCGTATTTGTGGCGATGATACTTGAGAGTCCTTCGTTCGTTCAGGTTCAGAATAAAAAAAAAACAATCCAATGAAAGGATAACAATGTCTGCCTAAAAGATCATGTTTATTATTTTTTGGGATAAGATGCTTATAGAGTTTTTACGACAGAATTAATTATATAAATCTTATGGCTTAATAAATTCGCACCGAGCAATCAAAAATAAAAGGAGTAACAGCCAGACTACGAGTGTGGGCTATTTTTTAAAATTTATATTTAAATAATATACATGAATATTAGGCGATTTAATATTTTTTTATTTTTTTTATTGATCATACGAACTCTAAATCACCAATAAAGTCAAAATAATATTCAAACTGTTGAAATTTTGCCGCACATAGCAAGTGACGTCACGATTTAATTAGAAAGGGAAGAGAACAACACGGTTGCCACTTGTCAAAATGAATCAGCAAAGTTCACTAAGTTTCAGGAAATAATCACAATTGACTCTCAAATATTAATGTTTTGAACATTAATTATGAAGTGAACTACTAAACTGATTCTCTCCGATACAATTATGATGTGCTCATAATATTCGATATTTTATATTATACATTATATGGTAATTCATACTTGAGGAACTTTATATAGCTTTATTAACGTGACAACATGGTAGCACACTTCTCAACCAAGAAAGAAAGAAAGAGAATAACATAACATGTTGCCAAATTTCTAACGAATACTTAGAAAACGTTTTAAATGAAGGTCAACAATCAATTTCGTGGTTTTCTCACGCTGTTAATTCTGAGATAATCATCAGGAACGTATCCTATGTCTATTGATGAGATGAAGTATTCATTTCGAAGGAGTTTTTGGCATCAATCACTATTTTATGAAGACAAATTTCAGGTTAAATTGTTTTTAATAGGTGATTTGGCAACATTGGATGTCAAGTGGAAATGGAACATCAACGGACCAATAAGAACACCCCTTAACAAATGACGTCATCATGAATACAAATTGGCGCCTGTTATGGATTGTTTGAAATATGTTATGAAATTTCATGATTTTGAACAACGAATACGCTCATAAATCGCATTTATAATAGTTTTGATGGGATGCAAAAATTAATTAGGGACTGTAACAATACAATAATGTAGTGCAATATTCAATATCAGTCCAGTCGCCTATTGTGACAAAATGCTGATTAATGACACTGGAGGTGTATAATAAGATATATTAAATCAAGAGGTATATTTGTACTTGCCTGACAACTTCTTAATACCTCAATTAGAAAATATTCCCTTGGAGGAAAGGTCTAAGATGTACTTTCAACATGATGGATGTTCGTCACATTCGACTTTGCTTATTAGAGGATGGCTGGATAAATATTTTCCTGGGCGATGGATGGGACGTTATGGACCAATATTTTTTCGCCCCGATTCCCCGATTTAACTATTTAAGATTTTTTTTAAGGGGCTACTTAAAACAAAAAGTTTACGCAAATAATTTAAACCATAATATTGAAGACTTGAAACGAGCTATCACTGATGCCGTTAACGACATTACCTCAGAAATGCTGCGAAATACAAAGAAATTAGAAAGAGAATTGAGAGATGTTTTGAAGCTGGGGGAGGATATATTGAATAGATTTTTTTTTGTTAACTTATTATTATTCTGTATTGCTATTTTTGATAGTGATTATAATTCTTGAATAGTTAACATTGTTTTCAAATATTTATTAAAGAATGACAATTTGAAAATTATTTATAAAAGTTACTGGGTACATCGTAAACGTCACTCACTAGATTAATACATTATTTTCGAACTTAGTGCACAAATTAATACGGTTTTCATACAACTGGCTATAAAATGAGACGGATTTTGAAATACTTGAATTTTATTATATTTTATAGGGACTTAGAACAAGCAAAACTTTTTATCAAGAATGACATATTTCACTAAAACTAATATTTAAACATTTTTCACATATAGGATACCCCATTCGTGGATACGCTGTATGAAGAGGCTTTGAAAAGATATTGTATCAATGTAAAAAGGTCATTTCGATATTTTAATTGGTTAATTTGGGAAAGTTCGTACCCCTCTAAATAAAATGTAACGGTTTCTGAAGGAGTTAACTTTTCGTCGGAACAGCGTGTTTCAAAATTGTTTATTTCAGAGGTTAATCAGCCATTTAAAAACTAACAATATCATGGTTCTATAATAAAGACACTAATAGGAACAATACTTTTTACTTCTGTTTCAGTTGGGTTTATATCTTACAGTTTTATAATTAATATTAAAAATCAAATTTCTGTTTTTAAAAATATGTAGGTAATTGTTTTACTAATATGTACTGCGAAGAGTGAGAAGTCGTTTTATGTACTCGTGGAGAACAAGAAATATTTTTTTATTATTTTTTGTATGTATTGTCGGTTGTACGTGTATAACCGGTAACATTGGGTTTGGTAACATTAAATCAAGGACTTCTTTTATTTTCTTTTATCATTTTATTGACTTGCATTATCGATTAATCAGTCTTTGTTAAATAAGTTCAATCAAGAATTAAAAAGAACTGACCTTTAAACCATTAGTTTACCCTTTCTAGGTACACCCCTAATTTTGGATAGTTGAATGAAATCGAGTTCCAAATTAAATATGCCAAAATACAAAATTTTTGTAACTCTTAGAATATTTAAAAGTAAAGAGGAAATGAAATACGTCCGTTGTGGTCACCAAATTGTAGTAATAACTACAATTAAAATACGTTTTGTGGTTTTCAAACGCATCTACACGGAAAAACTATAAATATTTTGGGCCATCAAGGTTTAATTTGTTCCAAAAGTGCGGGTAGGTTTGCTCGTCATCGTTATTTAAATGATATTTTACATCGGTCTGTAGCTGTAGCTCTAAATATTATAGAACTGGTCGGAATCTATAGAAATGACGGACAGCGAGCTGATAGGTTGTCTTATTTCTCATGAAGGAAGGGTAAACAATAATTTGGGATGCCACTTGCCGGGACAGTTTAGCACGAATTCCGTGAGTGCGTTAAATGCTTTACAGCAATAGTTACGTACTATACTTTACCTACGACCTACTTGTACCTACATTAATAATCTTTTTGTTAATAATAATTAAACAAGAGCGGCAATAGATGTTTTTAATTATTTTATTGTATAATAATTAAATACTTAACATTAGTTATATTGGGTGGAGTTAAATTCATTTCACTATCACTTGACATTTTTTAATAATTGTATAAAACTTCACGCATACAAACAAGTTATAAGAACAATAAAAAATGGGATGTTTTTTGATAATCGTTTTTTGATAAATAATAACGTGTGCGCATGCGGTCAGACGTCAGACGCATGTGCAGACGCTCAATGTGTAAAAGATTTTAAATATGTCGGTTGAATGTACTCCTTATTATAGTAAAAATCATTTACGTCATTTTTGAGTGATTAATTTAGTGTTACTGATCGGTTTCTCGCGTAATATTAACATTTAGTACATTCTTAATATTTAAAACGGTTTCGTATAGTAACTGAAGTGAAATTATAGTACAAAACGAGTAAAAAGTGTCTTTTATATGTTACGATTGTATCCACAAGTTGAAACAGCTTTGTAAGTATTTTTAAAAAGTATCTCGGTAATAATAATTTTATAAATGTTAAAATAATTAACTTAATTACATAAAAATAACGTAAATTAATCTAGGAAACGTAATTAAGTACATTTATATTTATGATCCATTTATACAGGCAGAAAGTAGGGTTAATGGAAACGAATCAAATATATATTTTTAAATAACTCTAAATATATTTACATGATTTAATTAGTTTGATTTTCAAATTTAATTATTTTGCTTTATTTAATTGCTATATTTTATTATAATCTTACTTGGATTCTAATAATTTGTACTGATTTAATGTTATTTAATTTTATATTTATAAAGTTGGCTTATTTTGTAGTTTTAATAATATTCTTCTTAATTCTTATATGTTATATCTGATGTTTTAGTTGAGTTTTATAATTTAGTATTATTTAATTTGATATAAAGTTTACTTTTTCTTTTGTATTTCTATAGTTGGGTGCCTTGTCAAATTTTTAAACTAGCTCAGTCTCCTTAATTTAAGATTGAATTTTAAAATCCGACTCTTATCTTGGGTAGGATTCAAATTAAAATAAATATTTAAAAATCATAACACAATGAATTTAATTATAAATGTTTCTCAAATAAATCGTACAAAAAATAAAAACTATCAATTGGTTTCCATATGCTTATTACAGTAAAATTTATAAATATCCTGATATGATAGAAATGGAGATGATATACAAAAAAATTAATTCACAGTAACAACAAAATAAAAACAAAAATATAAATCCTTAAATATCGGACGTACCTTGTGTTACAAAGTCCTTTCAAAAATTGTAATTGTCAGGCGGAACGTAACGAAAACTGAGATCGGCTTCTACTTCGTCTCCTCTCGGAAATACAAATGACAAGATGGCTACTAAGCTCTCGGTGTGGAAATGACGCTTGAATTTAATCTTATAAATTCTATTGGAATCTGTATTTGTTTGTCCAATTTATTACTTTGGTAAGTAATTTAATATTGTTAGAATACTTTTATGCATGTATTTTCGATATTACATGTATTAATTTAACATGAATTGATTTTTGATTAATACAAACTTTTTTTTTTTAGTAATCAATTAATACATACGATGTTAATTCAGCTGCTACCAGAGTGATAAGAGAGTGAATCATCGATTTCTTGGCCTTTTTATAGGCTCCCAGAAAAATGACAAATATGACATAAAATCGGAATTCAACTGTTCGTTATGTCCGTAATTTAACCAAAATTTTCGAATATCAAGGTAATAAATTTACAATTCTAATAGTATCTTTGATAACGTAAAGTGAGCTCTTATTCTTATATTTAATAAAAATACATTTATATAATTTTTAATTGAATTCTTCCTTTAAAATTTTAGATTTGAAATAGACAAATTGCTAGAGCTGTCAATTTATTCTAGACTTTCAAAATTTGAATCAAAACTATAAATTGTACTTAAAATTACTATAAATCTATTAAACTAGTCCTATTTCAACTGATACATGCTAAAACTCTAATAACTAAAATTTAAACTTTTAAGAGATTCTATTATTTGTATTACTTACACACTATATAAGATGAGATCATTAGTGTTATCAAAGACTTACAGCTTACAATTAATATAAAAAACTTACTTAATTATCCTACATACATTTTTGTTACATAAAATGTCTTTTATTAATGTTTATAAACTCAGCTTTTCAATAGTCATTTCACTATTCACTATCTAAGTGTTCTATCATAAGTTTGTTTGATTAAGTCCAACACTTTAGATATAAGGATTAGTTCACTATATTTCACTATATTTGTTACATGTTTTTTATTGTTCTTGTGGTTTTTTTAGGTAGGAATGATCTATTGGAATATTTGTTCAATATCGAAGACTACAATTGGTCTCCTTATACCTATGTAAGTACTTCCTTTTTATAACACAAATTTAAACATTTAACTACATAAAATTACATGTTTATTTATTAAACATATGAATACTATTAATAGTTTTAATTTTTATTTCTTTTTTTATTGTTTCAGATTATAAATTTGATTTTGAAAAGAAAACTAGGTCAATGGTGAATTGTTATATGAATTTGGACTTATTATAAATTGGAAATATTTGATTGTGATTAAACAACAACCCATGGATCCTGTCCAAGATAAGTTTGTCAAGTACATTCTCTGTTTATTTAAATGTTTTTAATTGAAAATTATAATATTGAAAACTTTAGATGTAATAAAGAAAAAGTAACTGATGATTCCATGAAACTTATTGAGATATCCTTTAATTATAAATCATTGAGGTAAGTTTTACTTATTAAATTTTTTACTCTTGGTTATTTATCTCAATATATATTAAATGCAATCTTATATCTAATAAATGTTATCTGCCATTTATATGTAGTATAAAATTCACCTTCAAATATGTAAATAGGAAATTTTGAATGAAATAGCGACTTCTATTGTTGCTAGGTCGTTGCTAGGGAAGCCGTGCGTTTATTTTACCATGCGTAAAGAGACACATTACATAGGTTGTAGATTGTGTATTATTGACGGTTTAGACAGGTGGTCGTAGATAAAATATTTTAAAACATTTACATTTGATAATTTAAATTTCAAAACTGTGAAATGTTATAAATTACACAGTGCTCTCAACATACTTTTTAAAATCAAAATTTTCGTAATTTACATACAAATAATAAATTAATTTAAAAAACCATAAAATGGCAAAATGTAAAAAACTATTATAAACAACTTATTTCATATGGCTGTTGTGGCACTCGTTCTTTAAAAAACGAATTGCGAAGCCATATGAAATGCGTTGTTTAATATACTATTATTTTGTTCTAAGGTGAGAAAAAATTAAAATAATATTACTTAACCTCAAAAGCAAACTTTTTATATTCGCGAAAACTTCAAAGTGGGCGACATCTATTGGGAAGGTCAAATGAGGATGAACAACACATCAGTGTGTCATTAACCTTGTAGTGTAATGTATTTTTTGTTGTTATTGAAAAACTCATGTATAATGTATTAGGATAAGACAAATACAAAAAATAGGAACTTCACACGTACACAGCAATAACGATATAGGATTTTTACGATAAGTTGACCATGACGTCATTCCTAGTTAATTATATTGCCAACAAAGTAACTTAAAAATAACTGACAGTAGATGAGATTTACTTGTAAGAGCTAGGAAAATTGTACACGTTTGACATTTAGAATTAGCACAGCACTTAGACAAGGAAAGAGAGAGGACTGCGCATTGGAATCAATTTATGTTACCCACTTACCACCAAACTAATGGCGGACAATATTGACATAGGCGTATCATAATATTTTTCTTATACGATTATTAAATAATCATTTTCATTATTTCGTATTACAAATCTAATTTAAAAAAGTCTTTAAATTTATACTGCTCCAAAAAAAATCATTTTAAAACATATTTATTTAATAAATATTACAATTTTAATCCATTTTATCTATTTTAAATATATGTTTTTGTTCCACGCCACTGCCAAACTATTACATCTATGAGCAAATAATAACAATTAAAGGAAAAATAATCTTTAAAACTGAATGAAAACAATTTTCCAAATGTATGTACAATTAATTTAAGTTATCATACATAACATATGTGATTTAGTTAAACATCTATTACCTGCTGTAATATTAATAAAAATAAATTTCAAGGAAATAGTTGTAAAATACTTCTTACCTATGAAATAAAATTCCTTGCTCTTATAAGCTGCACAATTAACCATTTTCAAATGTCTATTCAGGTTATTAAAAAAGGTGAAAATAAATAAAAAAACTAAAAAAATACAATTCGATGTTCCAAATTTATTTACCACCAAACATCTGTCAAACGTTTGAAAATTGGCTTCAATCAACCGCATAAGCACGAATACATATAACAAGGATGTCAAACTCGAGTGGAGAGGGTAGCAGGAGAAAAGGCGCCTATCTGGGCGGGGTTAAATTCTCGGTCGTTGCGCAACAGGCTGTCTTTTTCTTTGTGCGAGCGAGATAACCAATCGCATATGGATTCGTGTAAACATCTCTCGTTCGAGAGAGAGACAGCCTGATGCGCAGTACGAAGTACGCAACGACCGTAGACTGGACTCCGCCCAGATAGGAGCCGTAAATTCATGCCGGTATTCATAGTCAACCCTCAACTTGAGCACTGAGGGAGACTTGGGTAAGGGTCACTTAGCACTCAACCTCTTACTTGTTTCATAAACGTCACTTAACCAGCCCTTAAGTGAGTAAACACGTTTTCGGGGTTTTTAATGCATTTGTGTTGGTTGTGCTGGCTTATCTTACCGTTCTATGGTTGTGAGCATGCGCCAAATAATAACATACTTTTTGATATCTTCATTATTGAATTTGTCGATTGCTATGGGTGTGTTCGGGGATCACGCTTTCGAGCTATGTAGCGCCAAGAGCCATATAACGCAAACGAGGAATAGTAGTAGATAGCGGCAAATGGCGCAAATAGCGTGCTCCCCAACACACCCTATGTCTAATCAGATGTTGTAGTACAAGTGGCAGTAAAACATTGGTGACACAGTTTTTGCTAAATCTAAATCATCTTTGGAATTCTCGTTCCTCAAACGTTTCCAAAGGATTCTGCATGTCCCTAATATATTTTTTAGGCAAACGATTTACTTCTTCAAATTCCTCATCACTCTCAAAAAGTTCATCAAATTCTTCCATTTTCAAAAAAAATGTATGCAAACTGTCTATAAATATAATAACTCCTCTTTCTTAATAAAAAACTACTTAAACATAAATAACTATTTCTTATTATATATGTAATACCTATTTACTACCATAAAAAATGTCAATAATGTAATATAATAACAATAACCTATACAGAGCATAAGATATGTCAAATCTGTCGAATATAAAACTCTCAAGGTGCCCTCAAGGGTAGTCACGTCTTCACTTGAGTTAAGGGTGACTTGAGGGACCCTTAGATCTTGAGGGTTGTTTATGAAACACCCAAGTGCCCTCAACCTACCCTTACCCTCACACTCATACTTAAGGGATGACTATGAATACGGCCATCAGCCACGGGCGCTTATAGCTCGGCATAAGAGTTTCACATCCTTGTTATATGTATTCGTGCGCATAAGGTTTTCATTGCCATGCGCTGTCCTCTCTTTTTCCTAGTCTAAGGCATAGTACTACCAGTTAACCTAGATGAAGGAAAAACAACTCTGTGTGACAAAACCGCAAAATTTTATGCTCTGACGTCATTGTCAACTTATCGTAAAAATCCTATAGATGCAAAAAGCATGAACTAAAATTTTGTTGTTTATCCTCGTAGCGGCCATATTGAAAATTGACAGCGCCATCTAGTGGTCATTGATTTTCGCGAATAAAACAAAATAAAAATTCTTTAAATACGACTCGAAATATTCCTTAACGATAATAATGTGAATATTTAGCACCATAATAACTCATTAACAAGAAAATACATAATAATATAAAAATCTTCAATGCAAATTAACTACAATAAGGCAAAAATTTGTTTGGATATAATGGGACAGTGACGTTTCTAATAATATGGCGTATTTAAAATACTGTCAAGTGAGGTCATTTGTCGCTCGAAACTAGCGACTAGCGATTGCATCAGGCCGCACCTTAGAACAAAAAGATACAGGAAGGAGTATATGCAAAATGACCTTGAGTCCAGAAAGGAGCTTGCATATGGCGGCCAGTTGTCAATTTTAATTTCCGTTTCCATTGACGTACCGAAAAAAAATATCAAGGGTTTTATTTTTAATAAATTTCAACCAATCAAGTGTGTGAATACAATTAGTATTCTAAATAATTTAGTATTTATAAGAACCGAATGATACGCCTATGCGCTCATTTTTGACATTTATATGCAAATATTGCTTTGACAGTATACTGTAAACATAAAAAATGAGTCATACAAGGAGCTTCAAGATGGCCGACTTCCGTCGCAAATTTTCCTTGAAGTTAATATAGGACAGACTCCTTCCTGTTTCTTTTTGTTCTAAGGGCCGCACCCTAAAAACAGTGTATCGGGTTGTCAGAAATGTTTTGATTGAACAAACCTATGATTTGTTGTTGTCATTAAATAATAAAACTTGTTAATGGGTTATAAAGAATTTATTTTTCAAATTATTTTTCATTTAATTACCCCGTAAGTTACAATAAGTACCATATGAGTACTACAACAATTATATTTTAAAAAGTTATCATCTTATAAAATATTCTCAGATATATTTATGTAAATTACCAATCAATCCTGAATGATAGCACCAGTTGATAATTAATACGGTTTTTAATTAAATTGTTACTTGCAGAAGAAAAGAGAATGTACTCGTACACATTGTTGCATAAAGAACGTACATAACTTACCTGTGAATAGACAAGAGGCACATTAACTGTGTCGTAACCTATCAAAGCTCCTAATCTTCTTCTTATATCGGATAATTCCATCAATAACGTTTGTACTATGTGATCACTGGTTATGATCGACTCTTTTCTTGCACGATTTATAATGTTTGTAGCCCATACCAGAGGCATCCAATACTTCGACATCGGAGTTCTTTGGTCCATTAATTCTATTATTTTCTTTTCGCTTTCCATCATCAAACCTAAAAGAAATCAATTGTTTGTATTTTCATTATGACTACTATAACCTTTTAGTGCAGTCGAATTACCTTTTTTTCATGACTTAAGTCCGAATTGAGGTAGCTAAGTGGAAAGGGGTAGGTTTAATAATTACAAATCGAAAGGCGACCATCCAAGATCTTATAGCGTTTTCCATTCGTCGCACTGGGGCAGAACTCACGCCAGCTTTGTGTTCCATTCGTTGAACTTTTTTCACGCTATTAGATGCGTGCAAGGGGTGCGTGGTAGGGGTGGAAAGGGGGTGAAAATGGTTTTTTGCAATTTGCAGCGTAAATACGCATTTTATTGAAAAAAGTTAAATGGAAAAGTTGTAGATAATAAAAAAATCGACAACTTTTGTCTCAAACATTTTTTTACATAACCTAAAAATAAAGGCTAAAAAAGCGAAAAACCATTTAAAATTTAAACCATTAAAAACCGTTTAAAATCGAAAAAACTGTAAAATTCATAATTTTTCACGCGTATCTTTTTCCTACCCTTCTACACGTTATATTATTCTCAAAAATATTTCATGTACATGCATTTAATTTGTCACACCTTATAGCAGTTTGTAGGATTAAAATAAAGGAAATCATGGACGTTTATATTGATTAAAAAAATCATTGTCATAACTTAGTTAGGTTAGGTTAGGTCAGTTAAATCATTGATATCAATGAATAGCTTTGAAAATCTAGCTATACTTTTTATGATGAGCATGCTGACAAGGAGTTGATCGAAAAAAATGGAAAAAATTAATAGCAGGCATTTACAGTAAGAAAGAAATTGGTTCGCTACATGATTTGCGATTTGAAATATATCGAGCGGCATCAACTAAAGCGAAACAGCGTATTTACGCTGCAAATTGCAAAAAACCGTTTTCACCCCCTTTTCACCCCTACCACGCACCCCTTGCACGCATCTAAGATCTTGGATGGTCGCTTTTCGATTTGTAATTATCAAACCTACCCCTTTCCACTTAGCTACCTCAATTCGGACTTAAGTCATAAATTGGTCACTTTTTCACGTAATTCGACTGCACTATTTAAATTACATAAGTTTAGTAAGTATTTAATTAAGATAATAAATAATAGCTCTTAAACCATAAATGCTACTGAAAAAAAGTTCCAATGAAATTTGTACGGTAAGTTCTGGATACTATTCTGTTACAGTCACTTTAAATTATTATTTTTAGTATACCTACACTAAATGAGCCATTATTATTTTGTCAAGAAAATTAGACAAAAAAAGACAACTATTATTATAATTATCATTCATCTACAAAAAAAGGTTGATTACATACATTACATACAGTGTGGAAAAGCCAAATGAAATAAATTTATTATTTTGATTACTATACATATTTATAAAAAATCCCGAGACATGTTAAATTAAAATTATAAATTGACATTCTTTAAAGTGAAAAGTATAGCCTTGTGATATATCGTTTGAAGGGTCTCTTCATTCTGTATCCAAAAATTTATTGCAAAAATTATTATTTTTTAATATACTTAACAAAGTTTGTTTAAATATTGATTATTGCGTCAAGTTACTATCATTTTTGAAAAGTGGATGTGACATATCACTCAACCGTTGCTATTTAAAAAATGTAAGATGTCTTGTTGCCAAACTTTTTCGAACCCTGTATGTACTATATTACTATTTAAAGCGAATTAATTACCCATCTTCAACTAACATATTATTTTTTTTACTTAAAAAACTGTTCATCTTCATCAACATTTACTGCTTGCTGTTTTTCATGTCATCGTGTTAAAGCACAAATCGTTTAATTTTGTGCATGTTACAAGTAAATTATGCTAGTAGTCAGTAATCATAAAATGTTTTCACGTTTTGTTGGTCATGAACAAATTAACATTATCTTTTGAGAGGTAGCTTAAGTAGATTACTAATTTTTATTCAAGACACGCACACTATACAAAAGGGATGCTACGCTTCAACCGAAGTTTATTTATTTTAATTTTCCATATCTAAAGTATTCAATTTTAGCATACGTATCTAAATATAATATTATTTTATTATCTACGAATATACAGTGTTCCATGTTGTTAGTTACTCCCCGAAAAATGCTGTCTATTGAAATTAAAATAAAAGGTTGCGTGAGGATTTACATGAAATAATTTTTAATCGACACAATTATAAAAAAACATTAAATTCAATACCGGATCTGGTGAAATCCTTTACACCTCCCTCCTGCCAGTTTTGCATTTTATTTCGTGCATGGTTGCAATTGAATAATTTCAAACAAGTAGTATCATGAATCACGGAGTCAAGTACGTTCTAAGGATGTTTACTTCAAACCGGAGATAAAGATGTTTATTATAAATTGTTTTATTTACTTATTAATAGTCTTGATCTTAATTTATGTAAATGAGAAAAGGATATTTTTTATATGAATTTAAAATTAATATTAAAACACAAGAAATTTGAAATATGAAACAAGAATATTAGAATAAAATGGATTAATCAATCTTTTAAGATTTTATATAAAATTATCAATAAAACACTAAGTCAAACCACAATAATTTAAAGTAAAACTAGCGCTACTAGTTTCGGTCTTAGACCATCATCAGGGTAAAAATAAAAATATACAGTTAAGGAACATAAAGGTAAATATTAAATTGAACAGCTAAGTAGAATGAGTGAGGTACGCTAAAAAAATAAGTACAAAAGTAATTAAGAAAAAGCTTACTTAATCATGCAAACTTCAATGCATCGATAAGGTAATGTCAAAAATTACATTAGTCAAAATGTTTAAAAATATATTTATGATGGTATCTGATCATGTTTTACCTAATTGTTTTTATTCACAACCATATAGGTACGTAAAGACAAAATGTTTGCCAATAATTATTGTTGTTAACGGGTGAAAAGATAGTTCTTTTGGAGTGGAATGTCAAACGCAATAATTGATACCACCCGGGTATGTAATCTACCATTTTTATTTGTTGAACTTTTATTTATTTTATATTGTTCGGATGTAAACTTTAAAACTCTGCGGATCATCATCTTGAAAATTAGTTTTAATGATTCTTTCATATGACAAGTCCATTCAATGTTTAAGTGTAAAACATTTTGATGCAAAGCATTTATGAGTAAATCTTTGATGTTAAAACACGTTTTCTAGTCATTGATCAATTGTGATATTTCAGGAAGCAAAATTGTCACTAAATTAGCAAAATCCTCGTTTGGTCTTATTACTTTATTACTCAATGACCAAACGACCAACAACAGCAACGGGACGTTCATGTCGGGGATAGAACGACAACTGAAAAATTAATGGCAGAAATCAAACAGGAAATTAAAAAGAAACTGATTGTCATTAAAGACAATTGACAATGTAGAGTTCTAAGACTGAGTTAAAAACTAAAGAATTACTAAATAAACAAAGTAAATACTGATGCATATACAACACAAAGTAATTGCCAGTAGTGGACTAATTAATATCAATATCAAGAAAAAGAAGAAGAAAGTATTAAAACAAAGCTACTTAATAATATCAAAGGGTAAATTCACGAATATATAGCTATCATTAGGTTGTATTTGTTCATTAAGACAAATGACTGAGGTGACTCCAAAGATTCTAACAAATTCAACCTAATGCCCTTATTACATGCATGTAAAAGTTTCATATCGAATGTGTCACTATAATTATTTTCTAATAAAATGTGATTAGCAAAGTTAGAAAGTGAGTTCCTGTATTCAGAATCACTATATTTTCTAATACAATTGTTCTAGAATGCGATATTCAAGTCTTCTTCCACAATGACCAACATATACCTACCTACCGCATTACAATCAGAGCAAGATAATTTGTAAACTCCAGATCTGTGTAGCAATGATGTAGGATCTTTAGTATTAACTAAGCGATAAATAGAATTGTTAGTTTTAAAAGCAAAATGGATATTATATTTCTTAAAAAACATTAGATAATTTAAATGAAATATCTCCCACATACAATAACGAACCAAAAAAGTTTTTTGATGAAATTTAAGGATCTGATTACAGTTTCCCATTTAGTCTGGTCGAGAAGTCATTTAAATCGGATTTGGATTAAGCCTATCCGAAAAATCTGATTTTGGTGTCAATCGATTTGAAATGACAAATAGAAAAATATTCCTGAATATCAAAATATTTTTTAAAAAATTTCCTATTGTTATTAACAATTTAAGATTTTCAAAAAGGTGCTTCACATTTTTGTTAATAACTCAAAAACTATAATAGCTAAAACAAAAAACTTTTCTATTTGTCATTTTGAATCGATTTACACCAAAATCAGATTTTTCGGATAGGTTTAACCCAAATCCGATTTAAATGACTTCTCCACCAGACTAATTCATATAAAATTAAAATTTAATATTGAGAGAATCTGTGCATATCCAGTAACCGAAATTCGTCAAAATATATATTTATATTTCATTACTACATCAATTAAAAGACATAATAGGAGGGAAATTGGCAATTGGCAAAACTTTTGATTCTGGTTATGTAAACAAGTTTATTTTTTAACGTTTGGATACAACCGTGCGAGCGGCTAAATGAAATCAAATTAGTCTTACTGACTTTGCGGTGCGCAAGTAAAAAAAAATGTAGGTCTGAACATGCTTTATAAACTGGATATTTTTTTATATCTTTCACGAGAAAAAAGGAAACGGCAAAAAACAATTTTTTCTCCCCAAATTTAAATTTTTTCAATCGAAATCTCGATAACGATGATAGATACATGAAAAATGTATGCACCAAAAAGGTATTGCATAAAAATGTATGTATCTCAACGGGGAACCGAGTTATGATGTGTAACAGAACCTGTTAACATTTTAAGCACCTGGTATCCTAAATATTAAATTCAATTAGTACGCTAGCTCCATCTATCATAAAACATTTTTAATAATAAAATAATGAATACGGTCTCTATAATTATAATTGGAAGTTCAAAGTAGCTACGCTACGAGGTGTACTAATGAGTTGGCATTATCCAGTTCAAGAGGTATTTATTAATTATACCCAGTCTCATTTCTTCTATTGATTTACTGTCATATACAGAAAGTTGGAATATAATACAGTAAACTAGAGGCAACTCTTTAATTGAAGATTCTGTAAACCAGAAGCATCTCTTGAATTTGGAAATTCCGTAAACTTGAACAGCTTGTAAAGTTTAAGCTCTCGTATGTACATTCTTAACTGGATTATCTCTACAACTGGGGCAGATCATCCCTCCACTAGTGATCTTCCATAATCATTTGGAACCACCTAGACAGTGCCGTAGCGACTCCAAGGTGCGGCGAAGGATCGTCCACTTTTGTAACAGATAAGTTTATTGTGATCTATCAAGTTTACTGTTCCCATATTTTTTCTCTTTTATTTCCGTGTATATCTATCTATATCGTCAACTGTATTAGAATAAGTATTTTTAAAGAACTGTTTGCGGATTATTTTGTTGTAACGTATTCTCTATCTCATTAATTTCAGCACCAAGGAAATCTTATTATCTTTTATATGTTTGTACATTTTCAAATCATTTTTTTATCTTCATAGACAGTTTTTTCTGACATCTTTCTGTCATCTTATGATACTTATTTAAATAACTCAGCTTAAAACAACTTTCTTCAGTAGTATCATAAAAAATAAAAAGATTTCAGTGGCGCCCTTATAATTTCTTAAAGAAACAAATATTGTACAATAGTCAGAGCTAATGAACTTACTCACCCCTAGCCGAGGTATTTAACTATAAGAATTTTTGCTGTGATAAACATTTATAAATTTTGTTAATTATTGAAATATCTTTTACAATTAATTAAAGACGAAATTAAGATTAATGTTTGTTTTATTGTAAATTACATTTTTTGTTTTGGTATATAGTTATTTTTTAAAAGTTAACTAAATAATTTTATAAATTCACTATCAACAGGTAACTCATATTACAAATTGTAGCCCAACGCCCAAATAATATTACAGATGAAGAAACTCTTTTTTTAAAGATGGCGGAAAGCCTACCGTTAACATTTATGAATTTCATAACCAAACTGTCACAAACTTACGTAATATAAACAAATGATTCTATTGATTTTAAATTAAAATAACAAAGTAATCCTGTTGAAGTCACAAGTAAAATAATACCAGAATAATGACTGGACTATTAGTATTTTCCGACATTGTATCGTGAAAATTTTATTTTATAATTATTTTTTTATGTTCAATACAATCTTTTTTTGTCAATACAATATTTTTATTGTCTTTTGTTGAGGTAGTAAAGTTGGTCGTTTTTAACCAAAATAGAAAAAGACAGGGACTACTTGATTAGTACTAAATGTCAGTCCAATTGACAGAATGTGAGGTTAACTGAGACAAATTGAAAAAATATTTTTTATTACTCATTTATTAAAAAATGAAAATCAATTGACTTATCAATGTATTTTTATAGCGATTTTAACAATACAATACTTATTATCAAATCAAAACAAAAATTATTCGATATATTATTGATTTTCTTGTCACTGTCATCTCATGTCAAACGGGAGTGACTGTTGAACCGCTAAAATTTTTATTAGCTTTAAAAACTGATATTTAAAGAAATAGATTGCTATAGTAGTGAAAAAATGCCACGGTAGGAAAGTGTATTATTGCCTCGACAATAGTAGTAACTCACTTTTCTTCCTTGGCGTATAATTACTATTAAATATGCAAATATATACCGAAAAATAACAAAACAAAATCATTATTAGTTTGTTTTATTTCAGATTGCAATTAAAATTTTAGAATACGGTAACCTTTTCATATTTTGCTGTAGGTAGGATTAAGGCTAGAACAAGTATGAAAGTAATAAGACATAACAATATTAAAGCCTAGATGTTATTAGCACTAAGGCTAATCAACATCAGGTACCTAGCTACAAACAAACAAAATGTAACTTTTTTTAAGAACCTCCTTTGAGGAATTTAAAGTTACAAATTTAAAATACTCCAAAACTATAATTTCGAACTTGATAAAAAGTTGGTGGATTGTCAAGTACATCAATTCATTTATTTTGTCCATAAAAGGTCAGAGCTTTTAAAGTAACAAGGCAACACACTTTAAAATACATTCAGTTTATTCTCCAACCATTTTCTGAACAAAGTTACCCTTTAACCAAATAGTCTGCCATCATGCAATTATTTGTCATATGAATTAACCATCCCTTAAAAAATGTTACTTTATCAAGTGGGAGACTGTCAATGTATGTATCATATTTATGCCATAATATGTGATGTTCAGTAGAACAAATTAACTCAAAATTTTCACAGCAAAAAAATCTAGCAGATTAGAAATTAAAAGTTGTTGATGAGAAAATAAATCTAAGATTTTCTCCAATATTAAACTTTATGTTTTGATTTCATTTACAGTTAAGACAAAAATGTACCACAAATACATTAAGTTATTGTAAATATCCGTACGATAAGTAATCAATATCAAATAGTGATCTCATAAAAAAAAATTTACAAATAACAAACTTAGAAAACAACTAAAAAGGTGCCTACCCATTCTTCAAGACAATTTTCAGTGGATTAATATTTGTTGCTTTTACACAACTTCTGGGCAGTGCATAAGGAGAAGGAAATCAAAGTATAGGATAAAATTGTTTGCCTTATGTCTAACATATTGACTTACGAACATTCCCTTAATTAGTATTATTGAATAGCGAAAGCGTCTACTAATCCCAACTCCACCAATATTTATTGGTTTCCAATACCAACCTCATCAAATAAAGGTTTGAAGGAGTGTATTTTGTTTAATGTGTGTGAGAGAGAGAGGTTTGGTACTTTTGTTTAGTATAATACTCAATTTAAATTAACGTTTCTTAGAAAATTGTTAAAATATAAATTTTATTTATAGAAGCAATGTATATAATTATTTTCTAGCAAATACTTTAATAGCTATAGTTATAAACTGACTAATTACCACCAACGCTGAAGCTGTATTTCCGATACAATGAGATCATAATATTTAACATAATAACCGATAGACTTACAGCTTGAATAGATCTTGTTCAAGCTTGAAAATTCCTCATGGATCCGTGATGAATAATAATATCGTAAAAAACAGTGTAAAAAATACCAATGTTTCAGATGAAGTCTCCTGTAGATGCTAGTGGAACTAATGCATTTCAATTACAATTTTTTTGTGTTTTTAACATTAAAATTAGACGAATCGTTTACCGAATTGGTGTTATTGTTTTTTTTTTTCATGACACATACACAGGAAACGTTGTTTGAATTTCACATTATACAATTTCAATACCAATCAATCGGTAAAAATCAGATCATATGAATCAGATTTACTATAAAACAGGAAATACATTTTTGGCTAGTCATTAATTTTATATCCCACGAAGAGACCAAGGAAAATAAGGAGCAAGGGAATATAGTGGACGACAAAAGAAGTGACATATAAATTTCAGCAAACAGGAAAAATATGAAAATAATACTACAGATTGCGTCGGCTTGACATACTGATACACTGCGATATTTGCGCTACCATTTGTATTTTAAAGCTATAGTCCTGCTCTTCTGATGAGGTTAATCAGCTTTGACTCTGGCCATATACTTTGCTGCTTTCGATTTTACCTCTTGAAGACATTGAAAAAGTAGTCTAGTCAGGCCATCAATGAGAGAAGACGTGAATTGCGGATTATTCCTTTATCTGACAGAGAATCTGCATAGGTCTATCCCTGACCTATAAGACTCATGTGTCAAGTTAACAGTCCCAATATCATTTTTACTGATTTTCATCTATCTGAGACTAGGTCTAGGTCTTCAAGAACTTTATTTGCCCCCATATTTGCTGATGGCTACTTTTTTTTAGTGTATTTGTGATTCCAACTAAGGGTTTAGGTCCTATCAATGCAGTGTTTGCACTTATTAGCCTTCTCATTGCCCCTACGTGCCTTGCAGTCCACTAAATATGAACGCCATAAATAATGTCACGCATCCAGAATAAAGAAACAGATTAGTAAAATAATGATCTTAATGGAGACAATGAAATATTTCTTCCTAAATTTCAAATTTTGCAAAACCATAAAGGAGCAGGACGGAAAAAAGAAGAGGAACCACCTATGAACGATTTTTCTTATCTATAAAATGATGGGAGGGATCCTAAGGACAGCTTTAGCAAGTGGATCCTCTATCCACTCTTTAAGGTCATATTTAGCCCCACTCTGTCGGCTAAGGATGCAAATTTCTAGATGCAGCGGATAAAATACTTGAGAACATCAAGAAAAATATCAGTGAATAGAGGGGGGTAGCACCATTTAGATCAAGAAGAAGACATGTAGAAACTATCTCTAAATACCATAGTGGTTTAGGTGGAATCAAACAAAAGAACTAGAAACAACGGTGATGAAGATCCTACTAAGGAGAATTACAGGAAATACTTTCATGGATAGAGAAAGGAGTGTAAATATTAGACAAATGTGCAAGACGAAACGAAACGAAACGAAAAGCATTAACGATTGGGAGAAAACAAGAATGGAATCATCACATAAATCGTTTGAGCGAAGATAGACTAGTGCGTATCGGTAGAGAGACGCCAAACGGAAGACGAAGTACAGATCGACCAAGAAAAAGGTGGAGTGACAATCTGGATCGTGGCTAAGAAAATCTAAGAATAGGCCTATCATGAAGGAAAGAAGAAGAAGAAGAGCAGCAAGAGCTCAAGGACTGAGGACCCCTTCGGATGAGATGGGGAGTGGATGAAAGTTCTTCCCGGAATGTATTGCTCCTCTAGGAATGCATTCTGGACAGGATGGGTTTAAAAAGAATGTGTGTTTTTAAAAAAACTTGTATTTAAAATATTCGCTTTTTTAGCTCACTGTTTCAGTATATCATTGTTAATTAACAAGTGAATGTTGGTCAACACTTGGTCTAGTCTTAACAGTACTCAATCCACATTAAATAGCTATCTTCTAACATGTCTATCGCCATACTATCCTTCTTTAGTTTACCGTCCTTCCGAACCCTAAAATCAACCCCGACCCACCGTATATTAGACACAACCTTGCCACAGCTACCAAACCTAACCCATACAATAGAACGCACCTGAAACAAAACCCTTACACAAACCATCCAACCGGAAACCATTGTCAACCCCCTTTATAAATTGAGGCACACGCTCTGCCTCGCCTTTTCCTTCGACAAGACTCAGACTGGCAAGTCCAATATTTTGTTTGAAAAATATAGATAACCATTTTTTTGGCTGTATCACAAAGTAATTGTATATATAATTTCATTTTATTTCGTTATTTTTTGAGGTCAAAATAAGCAATTTATGTATTACAATTTAGGGCGTAGTCCCTGTAAAAATGTTTCGGATACTATTTCCAGGAAGATGCAGCTCGCTAGTAGGAAGATATATACCCGCTAGGACTGAGCAGTTATTTTGAGGTTTCTATCTTTTTCACCTTAGTTTCTTTGTGTAGTTTCAGTTGTTTAATCGTAAACGTATAAAAAGATAGTGGCGCCCTTAACCCTTATATACCACCAATCCTTTCTATAGTGAGCATTAACTTGGAGATGAACCACTCGTTGAGTCTCATAGCCGGGCTCTGATGATGACAGTATACAGAAACAGCTGTCATTGAACTGATAGAGCTAATTTTTTAAATAAAAGTTCTTTGTTCTTTGTTCTTTCACAGAGTAAAGATTAGTAAGATAAATTTCATAAATCAATCTCATAAAACAAATTTTAACTTTAATATATAAATCTGATGATGACAGTATACAGAAACAGCTGTCATTGAACTGACAGAGCTAATTTTTTAAATAAAAGTTCTTTGTTCTTTGTTCTTTCACAGAGTAAAGATTAGTAAGATAAATTTTATTCAGTGCGTCAGTCCATTACTAGTGCCCGAGGGCTGGGTGACTACCGGGCGCGTCCCCAGGTGGCGGATAGGGGATCCCCAGGAGAGCCGCTGAACTGATTAAGCAGGTAACACTGCAATTTAGCAGGGAAGCGGCGAAGCTGGGGGTGTGCGTCTATACGGGTGGCACGGTCTGGTATGAGCAGCTGAAAACTGCAAGATTGCCAGATTGGTCATTCCTAAGGTCGCATCGCGGACCAACCCCCCCAATTCCAAGGTGTAAGGTAACGTGCCGAAGGATGGATGGCCGCTGGGGTATAAGCGGTCGCGAACGTTCCCCTGGGGGAACCGGGCGAAACCCCCTTGTATGTAGCCTTGCTCTGGCATGCGGGGCTCTGCCGGAGTGGACCGACATTCCCTTGCTACTCGTGGGAACAACCATGGTAAGAAAAATGGCGGGAATTAATATCGCTCAGATAAACGCCCATCACGCCAAGGGATCATCGGCGGTTATTTCAAGGACGTTTATCAGAAACCAAATGGGATTAGTATTGATCCAAGAACCATGGGTCCGTGATGGTCAGGTGAGAGGACTCGCAAGTAGGGAAGCCAAACTGATATACAAGGTGAGTAATGACATACCCAGAGCATGCATCTTGGTAAGTAACAACATTGATCACTTTTGTGTGAGTTCATGACGAGAGACCTCGTTCCGATTCGAGCAAACCTCGAGTTCGAGAATAGACGTCATGAAGTCATGATAGCGTAATGCTACTTTGCAGGGGACGGGACTGCACCGCCTACAGAACTGCAAAGACTAGTCGAGTGCTGTGAACAGAAGAAGCTGCCGCTTCTCATAGGATGCGACGCTAACGATCACAATACTATATGGGGAAGCACAGACACCAACGACAGAGGTGAGAAAATTTTAGACTTTATATTTAATAGGAATCTTGTTATACACAATATAGGGAATACCCCTACTTTTGTAACCAGAACAAGAAAGGAAGTACTAGATATAACACTAAGTACACCGAATCTTAAGGATAGGTTGAAAGATTGGAGAGTATCGAACGAGCCATCCCTCTCTGATCATAGAATGATTATGTTCAGATTAGAGTGTAATCCTCCTGAGCCAGCACTCAGGAGAAACCCCAGGAAAACTAACTGGGAAAATTACAACACTAACCTGAACATAAATCTTGCAAATCTCAAGAATAAAAGAAATGCCAGGAATCACCTGGCATTAGAAAATGATCTCATAGAACTGAACGAGGCAATGCTCGATGCCTATGAATCCAGTTGTCCTCTCCAAAGGACTAGAAAAGCAAAAGATGCGATATGGTGGAACAGTCATCTGTCAAACCTAAGATCCGAGACGCGACAGCTCTTCAACAAAGCCAAATGTAATGGAGATTGGCAGAGCTACACCGAGAAACTTACAACATATAATAAGGAGATTAGAAAAGCTAAAAGAAACAGCTTCAGAAAATTCTGCGAAGAAATAGACGCTACACCCTCTGCAGCAAGGCTACACAAAGTCTTGGCAAAAGGAAAAGTAGACACTGTAATGGCATTACGGAAGCCAGATGGAAGCTTCACAGAAAGCGAAAAAGAACGAGCTCTGCTCCTATTAGAAACTCACTTTCCCGGAGGAATTGTCCCTTCGGGAACAACAAGTGAGAAAGCCAAAAGACCTACCAGGGAAGACACTGCAATGGCAAAACACATATGCAGTGAAGAACGGCTGAGATGGGCTATGAACACCTTCCAGCCGTTCAAAACCCCTGGAACGTATGGAATATTTCCTGCTCTACTCCAACAGGGCCAAGAGGCAATAATTCTACACCTGATCCGAATTAGTCGGAGCAGCCTTGAACTGGGATACATACCAGAAGCGTGGAGAAGGGCCAAAATCACCTTCATCCAAAAAGCAGGGAAACGGGACACTACGCACCCCAAATCCCTTAGACCCATCAGACTCACATCGTTTGTTCTAAAAACGTTTTAAAAAGCTGTAGACAACTACATTAGAACAGAACAGGTGCCATTGCACCCCAGTCAACATGCGTACCAAGCGGGAAAGTCCACGGAAACCGCTTTAACACAGTTGACTGACGAAATCCAAGACGCACTGAACAAAAAAGAGACCGTGGTATGTGCCTTTCTAGATATAGAAGGGGCCTTTGACAATACGCCACATGAGGCAATCAAAAGAGCACTGATTGAGAAAGGAGTAGATAGAACGACGTCCATTTGGATGTCGCAACTGCTATCTACAAGAATCGCAGAAATGGAGGCAGGACAAGACACTATTTTCATTAATGTGACTAGAGGCTGTCCGCTTATGTGGAGTCTCACTGTGGACAGTCTGCTCTTTCAATTGAATAGGGAAGGCATACCATGTCAAGGGTATTCCGACGACATGGTTATCCTGGCAAAAGGGAAGTATGAAAATGTCCTCTGTGATATTGTGCAAAGAGGATTGAACATTGCGGAACAATGGTGTGACTCGGTGGGACTCAGCATCAACCCCACCAAAACCACACCAGTAGCCTTTACAAGGAAAAAGAAACCTAATCTAAAAATCATAAAAATAAGGGAGAACATCGTCGAGTATGGAAAACAGAGGTAAAATATCTAGGGCTAATCCTAGATAGCAGGTTACTCTGGAACAAACACGACGACGAAGTAATACACAAAGCAACCTCAGTAAAAAAAGGCTCCTAATTTTAACGGGAATATTAACCGGGCATTGCCGGTTAAGAAGCCACATGAAGAAACTGGGGTTAGCAGATGAAGCAAAGTGCAGATTCTGTGAGGAAGAGGATGAAACCTCAATACACATACTCTCAGAATGCCCTGCCTTGCAAAATTCTAGGGCTAGATACCTAGGAGCACATGAAATAGAAGAAGGGGATCTACCTGATTTGAAGCCCGACGATGTCCTCAACTTCCTCAGGAAAATAGGACTCGAAGAGCTGCTATAGGTCTGAGAAAATATCAGAACATGGCAAGTAAGGGGGGACACAATAGATCCCATAGGTCGCAGTGTAATTATCACCCCTAACTCATACATATATACATACATACAAGATAAATTTTATTCAGTGCGTCAGTCCATTAATAGTGGTATTTATGGGTGCACAAAATAATTTGATTGGAAACATTGTCAGTCACTGTTTATATTATTTTAATTAGTGCATTTTCATAAATTTACTAACCTGAATCTACAACGTGCTGCCATGTTGGAAACCTTTTCTTTACCCTAAGTGATATCCTTTGCAACGTAATTACATAAGCTAAAACAGCGTACCTTACTATATTTCTTCTCATCAGTCTTTGTCTTTCATTCTGTAAGAAAAAATAATAGAGATATAAATAAAATGTATCAATAACGCTCATACTTTTTTGATAACATTGCATAGATATTAAAAAATTATGAATAGAAATAAAGGTAAAAATCAAAAAGGCTCCGAAAATAGGAAGGCTAATTATTAGACTTTACTGTCCATGGTTGTCAGAACCACAGATGAAGTTAGTGTACCAGCAGTACCAGATATGAATTAGGACGGCATAACAAAAGACGCGCTTTTTTACAAGCAACCATTCTCGTTGTCTGAGCTGCCAACTTTTAAATTATTCACTAACTGTACCTCACAGGACAACGTCAAATGAAACGATATTTTTATTTATTTTATTTTTGATTATTTAGAGCAAGCAGTAAGGATTTCAGTAGGTTCTTGATACAACGAAGAGAAGGTAAGATATAGCACATGCATGGGCGTGTCTTACTGACGTCACCTTGTGAGTAGGCCTCCTTTGTTTTTATGCGATTAACGTTGTGCACAGATAATTTTTAACATTTTTCGGTGAAAATATTAAATAAAATGAGGTGTGCTGTATACGGTTGTGGTGTTGACAATCAATTAAAACATTTTTCGAGTGATTTAGCCTTCCAAACGACAAGAAAGTGCAAGATATTTGGAAACATTTATGCAAGCGCACTGATATTTCAATGTTAAAAGTGCTCGTGTTTTCTCAAACCATTTTAGTTTCATAGATTACGATCGAAACCTTGAACACGAGTTGCTTGGATACACATCAAAAAAATACCGACCCCTTAAAAAATAGGAATGTTTTTTAGAAAGTGAGAGTTAAATCGTGATTTTCATAATGCTGCCAATTATAGAAAATGAAAAATATTAAAAATTGTATATTAAATCCTTTAATTTCACATTGTTTTATTTTTACAAACTACGTTTATATTTGATAGGGTAGAAGATGTAGGTATGCTATGAAAGCGACATCTGTCAATTTGATTAAATCAAACCCATTAAATTACGATAAATCAAAAAAAAGAACCTACATTTTTATATTTATACATAACTATTGTAGTCTACCATAATTTTTACCTACATTTTTATATTTATACATAACTATTATAGTCTACCATCATCCCCTTAATTAAATCTGAAGTAAAAATAAAAGGTAAAATAATTATTTATTCTCAATTTGAAGCCATACTAGATATATGATCTGAATTTTGTTTGGAAAACAAACAAATAAAAGTTTAAAAGAATAAACTGACCAAATAAATATGAAATGGCTATATATTTACGTTGAAACTCACTGTAAAAACTCACAAGGTGACGTCACATGCGCAGGTTTGACGTGTTTTGAACTGCTAGATATCAAATCTTTGGAAAGTTCTCAAAATTTCGAAATAAGAAAGGCTATATCTTATTTTTTGCTAAGCAACTGAGAACACATTTCAATAAACGGCAACAGAATAAAATAAAATAAAACAGAATAATTTCGAAATTAATCCTATTTTTACGAAATAGGGAAAAAATGTAGTCCTTATTTAGGATTAGTATTCTCAGCAAGGCCGGGGAATTTAAAAGTAAGATTATTTTATGTGACAGATGTCTTTTGGAGATGTGACAACGAGAACTGTCATTTCTATTTCTACGAAATCCGAGGTAAAGAAAGACCATACACTATGCGAATTTGTAAAATTGTTCGAGTTTTCATATTTACTCTCGTTCCCTATGTAATTTTGAATATGCCTTTTAAAAAGCTGCATAGCTTTGCTCAAAATAGAATAGTAATTTATAACAGAAACATGAACATAATACTTTTAATGTATATAAATAATTAAATACTTTTACTCAGCTGTCTCATTAAATATGCATTATTTCATTTTATCAATTTCAGATTTTAAATTTTTCCTATTGATACATTTTTTAATTCACAGTTAATTATTTTATCATGCAATATTTCACAACAGCTTCCTGCACAACTTATTCAACAAGTATGGTTTTATAATTATGCAAAAATGCCATACATATTTATAGATTTACTACATTTTTAATGTTCAAATACATTGAAGATGTTAGTATTGAAACCTTGAGGCGCATTCAAGCTGTTATTACATGATTAAAAAATATACATTTTAACATAATATTTTTTTATTAAAAGAGAGTAAAATCATAGGTTACAGAAACTACAATTAAGTTAATGACTATAATGTAACGTTTTTTATTAACTATGAATTTTATGTAATAAATAATCACGAACGGTATTCGTGAAACACGGAAGCCAAAAGTTGTTTTATAAATTTGCCTTATTCACAAGACAAGTACAAATTTGTAGTTTTTTTTACATACCTAATCTTAACAAACGTTATTACAAAATTCAAATAGTGCCCGTCACTAAAAAAACGTTATTTTTTGACATTGTTGATAAGTGCGCATGCGTAGTTGTACATAAAAATAAGGGCAGTCAGTTATTAAATACGGACTAACCTTAATTGTGAGTGGATAGTAGCGTCACTATTTTTAAGACATGCGTTGTTTGTCCATTCGGAACACACATTGAAGTAAAAAAAATCGGGGCAGCAAAATTATTTTTTTAAACTTCGGCGGGGGAATGGGTGTTTAGATGTCAACGTTTCGATCTGCAAATGTCGCACTGTATCAGGCTGTCAAGCCGGCCCAATTTGCAATTTTGTTTAAAATTTAATAGATATTGGGATTGCACCGAATATCGATAGATACAAATACGCTCGCCCCCCCCCCAGTTTTAAATCGCTGCCCCAATTTTTTTCTATTTACGGCTCTAAGAAATGCATTTTGTGCTAAAATTTAAATATTGGTATTACTGATTCTTCTGCAGGTTGCGGCTACGGCTACATTAACAGAATAGGTAAATAGGAGGAATAACATTAGGTGGTACTATAATAAAGAAGAGGACAACTGAAGGGAAACAAAAAAGTCGAAGAAAGCTGGCATTAGAACTCAGAATATGGCACCCCCTATAACACGAAATATCGTTACCCCTCCTATTGACTTATCTCATACAGTATAAAGTATTGCCAGTTGTCAGTTGTCGTGGACGTCGTGAAAACAGAGTTGAATAATAATTTGAATAAATATTTAATTTTATACCCATTATTAAAGATAAAATTTCCAAAATGAAAATTATTAGTTATATCTATGTGAAGTTTACACCAAATTGATTGTTCAATATTGTTATTGAAATTTTGACAGTTGTATGAATTTATCAATACTGATAAAACCACTCGTGATTGGCTAGCATTTAGCATAAAACGTCGAAGATTAAGCGTTTTCATTGGACGACATCACAAAATCGTAATAATACTATTCGCTAACTTCAGTGTTTATGCTATTAAAAAAAATTGCTAATTATCAGAGCGTCTGCTATGGAATGAAATTAGTAGTATATTATTCACAAGGTGAAGTTTTCGGCCACAAGCGTATGCTAGTGGCCTAAATCACCGAGAGAATAATTATCCATTATACAGGAGTACTTTACCCCCAACATTTTGATGTTGATTATTTACAGTTATTAATAACTGTAGTACAAATAATTGGTAAAGTTAATCTAAGGGATATAATTAACATCAAAGCTAATGTTTTGGTGATTTCGATAAAACATTTTAGAAAAATGGTATGTTAAAAAACCAAATATACAAGCTGATCGGTCAGTGTAGATTTTTATTGCTTTTCAATCGCGGGTTAAGGATTAGAATCTGTTCTAGGAAAATTGCCAGATTATTCAAGGAAGCATCTGAAAGCCGTTATTAATTAATCGCTAATCACTGCTCATCAGACTAACAATAAATGAAAAAGAATAATGAAAATAAAATAATCGTAATAAAGTCATTTTAAAAAGTAACTGAAACTTTATATAAAGTGTGTGCAACAATATAGTGCCTACAATAAAAGGGGACTGATGGTGATAATAAACTTCTTAGGTAATTTTATCTCAGGTATTGGCAAGTTTGGGTAAATAATGCAGGTCAGGATTAAATTTGCAAAAATAATTTATTAATAGAAACGCATATTAAAGGATATTCACAATAAAATTTAATAAAAATTTTAACATGTTAATATATCAATTCAGTTTCACTGTCACTACCGTCGTCTACTTTAATTATAAGGGGTTCTATGTTAGTATGAAATGCCCTGTATAAATCCTCCACTTTTATAACATGGTTTATTATTCTTTTCCAACAATCAGGGTCTGGGTCATCTATATTTTGCCTGATTAATGCAATTACAGAAGGACATAATGTAGGTATAGTATTTTGGGTCCGCACTTTGTTCTTTAGTTTTCTCCACATATGCACAATCGGGTTGAATACGCAGTAGTAAGGAGGAAGAAGAAGAACTGTATGTCCTTTGGATACTGCAATTGTGTCACATACATATGTCTTCTGTATGTTAAATGTCCTTAGAACCTCTAAAAGCTGCGTTTTTTTATATCCTTCTTCTACATGTTGTTTTGGAGCATAAATTCCTGGATTTCCGCTTTTTACTATGGTAACTAACATTGTCCATAACTATGACACTATTCGGGGAAATATTTGGCAGTAAAGTGTTTTCGAACCAATCTTCGAACAATTCGGTTGTAGTATCTTGGTGGTAATCCAACGACGAATCTTGAATATTCTTCGCCGAAAGTCCCAAACTGTTTGGAATCCAACCATCTTCTGATCCAGCATGAATAATCGTGATCCGTTTTCTTTTGTTTGATGGAGCTTTTGATTGGCATCGCACTGTCCATCGGTCCTTTTGCCGGCGTATCGTGGGTATCATACCAGGTCTCATCCAAATAGATTATTGGTCTTTGTAAAGACCTGTAATCACTTATGATAGTCAAATATTCAAAACGCCATTACCTAATTCGATGGGATTCCATAATAACTTGCCTTTTGTCAATTTTGCAGTATTTGAAACTTAGTTTGGATAAAAGTGTCCATAGGTTTCCAATTGATATCCTTATCTCAGTGGAGCTCCTTAGTCTTGTTTGCAATGGTCTGATAGTAGGCACCAAGTTTTCTTTGTACATAGAGTAGATAGTTCTTCTTATCAAATCTTTGTCATCGTCATCAGTGGTTTTGGAAACACCACTATCGTTTCGTTTTCGTCTCGGATGAATTGGCCTCGAAATGTGAACTCTCACTGATGATTACGGTATCCCTGTCATATCGCTGGTTTCTCTTACAGCAGGAGTAAAAGCCCAAACCCTTTGGACCATGTCTGACGATTTCTTTGGCATCAAGGGATAAAACTCGTCGTCGAACAAATACAAGAACCGATCCTGTGTGCAAATTTTGACCATAAGCAATAAACCATGACAGACGATCGCAATAAAAGTGGTTTATTACCATCAGTCTCCTTTTATTGTAGGCACTATATTGTTGAACACATTATACACAAATGTTTTGTTCTTTTGTATGCCGTTAAAGACTCAGATATTTTTTATTTATTGGACCGAGTAGAAATCAATGTCGGAAATTACCTTTGACACCCAAAAATACACTTTTGCGCATGTGGAGTGCTTAAAATGCTCTAGAATGCTTCCGCACATTTTTATGTATATTTCCGCTAGGGGGCGTTTCCGGATAAAATAACCTACATATTTGAACTCAGCATGTTAAGTTCTATAAGTATGTGAAATTTCAGCAAGAAACCGAAAGCCAAAAAAAAACTAAAACAGTATCAAAAGGCGAAGAGTGCAAAAGCGAAGACGACCAAATACATATTAGTATAAATCCTACAATGCCACCATTCTTTTTGGAACCCCTAATGGCGCAGTGGTATACGTGCTTGCCTCTCACGCGGAAGGTTGGGGTTCAATTCTCAACCACATTTTTTTAAACTTTGTTTTTAATAGTCATAAAGGTAGACTGAAAACAATTTTGTGTCGCACGTGCATAAATGCATTAGCACCCCTTAGCTGGTATTTGCATTTTTTTGTATGCAAGTCAGCGTAACTACCGTAAATTCGTACTTTATCTATGGAATTCTACTTTTCCCGATTAAGTCAAGTTAAGTTAGCTATTGACACAATTTAAATGGAATTTAAGCAATTTTTAAAAGTATTAGTCTTTATGTGACAAAAAAAACATATAATTATTTTTTTATATTATTAACTAGGCAATTGAAAAGATTAGTGCAATACCTTCAACGCTAAGAAGGTTATCATTTATAAAGCGTACATCGCAATTACGTGAACTGCATAAGCAAATAACTGGATGCATTGCAATTTTTTATTCTCGAATTTTTCTAGATCATAGTGTTTATTTGAAAAGCATGCAGAGAAAATATTACGAGATGTCCCATAAATGAAAAAGAATAATTTAAAGTTTAAAAGATCTGTAGAAACGTTTATACAAAAACATACGTACTTACCGCACCTGGAATGCCAGCATTCAGGAACAAGGCAAGAGTGTCTGGCCACGGGAGCAATTTGTATTGATCCCACCATCTAGCTACTACTAATGATACATAAAATCCTAATACGAAAGACATTGGTATCGTTTCACTTTGTTGACTAAAATATAGACGAATTTTTTCGAATATTCTGTAACAAAATCAAAGTTTATTTTATTAATTCGTCAATATACCAAAAATGTGGTTACTAATGTCTGCAGGTTAACATTTTTGAATGAAATATTTTTAATATTTAAATTCTATTTAAATAAATATCCATTTACTATCATTTAAATGCATTTTTAATTGTTGTCAACATAATCAAAAAGAGTTCAGGGTACTTTCTGTTGGATTAATAAAAATCCTCAGTATAAAACGCATTTGCGTATCGTAATGTAACTTTTACGGCGGTAAATTTTTGTTTTCCATGGTTGGCAACATGAGTGAAATGTCTAATGACAAAAATATTGACAATGACATTTGTAGCTAATAGCAATTTATTAATTATATATTGTTCTTTAAAAAAGTATTTGTGAATACCAATATAATCTTTTATTTATATAACATATTACTTCAAATATGAAAATAATACAAAGGCAATAAATTATTATGGCCCTCTTCCGCAACTTTTTAAATTGTGGAGGTGCATTATATGTTTTAAAACATTAACATTTGATGATTTAAATTTCAAAACTGTTAAATGTTATAAATTAGACACATTGCTACCAGCATACTTTTTAAAATTAAAATTTTCGTATAAATTAATTTAAAAAAATATAAAATGGCAAAATATAAAAAAAATATTTTATATGGCTGTTGTGACACTCGTCCTTTAAGAAACTCATCGCTTCGAGATTCGTTTTTTAAACTTGAACTCGTGTCGTAACAGAAAGCCATATGGGATGCGTTGTTTAATATACTATTGTAATCTTGTTTTTTACTATAATTATGCTGCTGCATCTAGATAACAGACTAATCCTAATATCACTGGAAGGTGAAGAGATGAGGGTAAAGGCTCCTAGGGGCTGCCGAAGAGGGAAGTGATTTGTCCTCACCTGTAGTCTCTATTGGTGGACGACCTGATCTCGTACCTCGACAACCAGGAGATAGAGGTAAAAGTCTAAGTAAGTCTTGGTAAGAAATAAGCATGAAGAGGTTATTCTCCCCCTATGGAAAAATTATTAAAGAAGCGAAGGAGGTTAAATATCTGAGGTTTACGCTGGATAAAAAACTTACATGGAACGTTAATTTCCACCAAAGCACCAAAGCAAGGCTTAGCCTTATGCAGAGAATGAAACTCAAACAAATGTATCGACTATATCTAATCAGCCCTATGACTACGTATGGTACTGCTGCCTGGTGTGCTAAATGTTAGTAGAAGAGTACCAGAGAGAAGTTGAATAAGCTTTAATGACAGGCAAGCTTAATAATAACGGGAGCTATGTCTACCTCTCTATATGGGGGCGATGCGCGATGGTTGGTGAAATGTCAAGATGCAGGTAAGAGAGGGAGGGAAGCTGCTCTGTGAAATAGGAGAAAATGGTCTGCAGACTGAGGGACGCAATAAGGTAGGAAAAAATAGAGGGGAGAAACATGATAATAGAGGAGGTAGGAGTAGACAGAAAGGAAGAGAAAAGACTGGAGACGGAGTGAGATTTTTGCAGATAAACCTGGGGAAGTGTAGGGTTGCGCACGATATTTTGGATGAGGTGATTGTTAGGAGCAAGGTGAATGTGGTGTGTAAGGGGGGATGCGACTGCATGTGACGAATTGCTGGAAAAAAGAGTGAGTAGCTGGAGGCTGATGAAAGATGACGAAAGCTAGAGCTTGCATAGACGTGGAGACAGACATAAGAGGTTTCTGAAGGTAGAAGAAGGCAATGTTGAACGAAGACTGAGGCGGAGAGAGTAAGGAAGAAAGTAGGTGAGGAGATAGAAAGAGGACTCAGGCATGATTTGAATATTTTGTATGAAGTGACAGAAGGCTGTAAAAGGAACGGGAAGTGTGGCAACAGGCGTGTATGGAGGGCTAATTGGTGGAATGAGAAAATAGAAGTGTTGTGGAAGGAGTGCAAGAAAGAACGAAGAAGGACGTTAAGGATAAAAGTTAAATGTAAGGGTAAGGAGAGATACAAGGCGAAAAAGAAGGAGCTTGAGCGGAAGGTCGAAAAGAGGTAAGTGAGAAATGTTGCTGGGGGAATTGGAAAATAATCCATGGGGTAAGGCATACGAGATAGCAGTAAAAAGAATGGGAGGAACTAGGAATATTGTGCTAGAGAAAGATTGGGAGAAAGAAATTATTAAAAAAACTATTTGCAGTGGGAGAAGGAGTAGGGGATAATATAATTCGGGTAGAGCAGGATTTCAGTTGTAATTTCAGTGGAGTTAATAAAAAGACTGTTGGACGATAATGAAGAATATTTCTTGGAACGACGCTCTGAAAATGCGTATTTGATGAGGTTTGTGTGATAAAATGTGAAAATGGATGCGAGATTACGGTTTATGCGGATGATGTGTGACTGGTATGTACGGCAAAGAGAAAGACGGAGAAAATGTGTAGAAAGACTGTGGAAAAGATAGAGGAATGTGGATTGGAGGTGCCCGAAGAGAAGACAGTAGGATTACTTGTGAAGGGACGCAGCAAGGCGAGGGAGTTGGAGGTGATGGTGAGAGGAAGAAAATTCACAAAGATGAATCGGTGAAATACCTAGTTGTGTGGTTGGATAGCCAGCTATCGTTCAAAACCCACATGTCGAAGGAAGCGCAGAAGGCGAAAATTCGGGCGGCATGGCTGGGGTGATTGATGTGTAATGTGAAAGGACCGGGAGAATGGAAGAGAAGAGTTATTGGTAGAACGATTGAGCATAGTATGCTGTACGGGGCAAAAGTGTGAAGCGGGAGTACATGCAAGGATTAAATCACTACTGAGGGTTCACAGAGGAATGTTGCTGAGGGTGGTGCAAGGGTACAGGACAGTGGGAGGGTTAGCAGCAGCGGTGCTGGCAATATCCTACCCATTGAATGTGATAGCTAGAGCCATCATACTACAGGGGATGGGCACGATGAGAGAGGAAGTTATGGATTGGATGGAGGAGGAAATGGAAGTAAGGTGGAAGGAGTATGGAGGTGCGCTAAAAAGAGTAATTGGAAGTAGGAGATAATGGATGACTAGGAAATTCGGCGAAGTGAACTACCGCTTGACACAGGTGCTAAATGTGCATGGGTCAAGAGCAGCATATCTTCACAATATTGGGAAAAGAGAGACTGGAGTGTGTGAAAGGTGCGTAGTTTAGGATGTAGGACACGCGTTTAGATGATAGAGGAATGAAGAAGTGCTGAAGAACTTAGAGGAAAAACTCGAGGGGAGATGGTGCATTGGGAAAGTATGTTGAAGATAATGTTGAGGGGGTGGGGGAAAGGATGGAGGTGAGTAAGGCAGTGGAGAGTAAGGTTAGGAGAAGAGAATGTTTATGAGTGGCAGAGTAAATGAAGAGTGTGTGAGAGACCGCCGCCCGTCTTGAAGTATGCTAGGGTAGTAATTACGAGACGGGAATAACGGCAAGTTTTGAGGTGGTTTTGTTTGATAGCTGTCATCCTAGCGGTAATAAATCCAACACTGTTCGGGTCCTGAAGAGGACTCGTTCAAACATGAGTTTTTTCATCTCACACGGAAAAAAAGGTCAGAGATATAGTAAAAAATCATCCGGTACGAGGTGGTACAATATGTTATGTAACCTAAATAAAACTACCTTGGCTCTGAGACCGAGAGTGATGTTGGAGCAGGGTCTATAGAGAGAAACCAAAGGTGAATGTAAGCCGGAAACGGCGGAGCATATTTTGTGTAGGTGGCGAGAACTAGAGAGACTAAGGATCAATAAATCTTGTCTGCATCCACCACTAGCATAGAACCTAACCTAATTATAACTAGGATTTTATTTTCTGAGACAGACATAGTAAATTAATTGAACCGAGTGTACAAACATTTTTTGGTATTCTATTCTAGATTCAAATGTAATGGTATGCTTACCTCTGTTGAGAATCCGTTAACGCAAACCTATATATAAAATTTATCACATAATATAAAAATAAATAGGCTAAAAGTTCTCTCCACACCAATTTGTACACACTTCCTCTCCAACTGAAACAAAAAGAAAAATAAATAGTAAGGATTATAATACCTGCAAAAATTAAATACTTATATTTAAAATAATATTCACAATTGTTAAGAAACGTTCATTTTAAAAGATGAATCTATGTATTTCAAATACTGTGTATTGCAAACAATTAACTAATAAATTCCCAAACGTTCCTTATGAATCACTCTATCTATTGATGAAAACCGCAGGAAAATTCTTTTAGTAATATTTGACTTTATCCCGAACAGACAGGATATTTTGTCAACAAGTCTTCTGTCAATTAATTTAATTGTGTAAATTTTCTTATGTATATCATTAGCTACATTTTAATATTACGTAGGGATCTTTTATATCTGCTGTTTTCAACAGTTTCTTTAATCGACAATTCTGTATAATTTTCCAAGAGCACCGTTGTTTGTCTTATTTCTTGGAGATCATCCCATTGTTTGTATTCCACTCCACAATCACTTTCAGGTTAATAATTTATATTGAACATTTAAAATTGTTTATTGTCAAATTAACCTTAGACTTTCATCAAAAGAATTATCCATTGAAATTGATTATACAGTTTAATAAATTATAGCACCATTTTTCTTGAAAATAAATTTTGTGGCCAATGAAATACTCATTCTTAATTTCTGCTTGTGAAGAAGTTCACTGGTTTATAGGTAATGGTGCAGTGACATTAGCCAATGAAGATTTAGTAAAAACAAAAGGAAAACGTACAAGTACAATAGAATCAAAAAAAGGAAAAAGTCAAAAACTCTATAGTCAAAATAACAGGACATATAATTATAAAATAGTTACTTCCAGTAATGCTGTTTGGCAGTGGTTAACCATGTCTTATTCTCCTTACAGGAATGCAACTAATAAGTTTGATGGATTACCCCAATTCTTGATATGTTACAATATTGAGAATCCTAGTGAAACTAACAGAATAACACCAAGTTGAGTATAGCCTGTTTATAGATATTAGAATGTGAGTATTTGACTCCCAGCAGTGAAGACCCCTTGAAGATATGAAATTGAAATATGACCGACCAGGTCCGTACTTTGGTGGTTGTCTAGTTATTCGACTAGAATGTAGTCTTTACACAAAAATTACGGATGTTACTGAAGGAATTGTGATTATTTTGGGAAATATATTTTCCACCTATCTTACCGGAAAACCAATAATATGAACTCCAAAAATAGGGCGGAAAGTATTGTTTATCAATCCAAGGGAGGAAAATTCATAACACCATGATTTTTTTATTCTAGTACTGAAAAAGTGTGCATTGGATTTGACATTTGTAAATTATTGGTACCAATCTGTCTAACGTTTTATTTATAAATTTTTTTATAAGTAGTGCTCGCGTGTGACAAAACAAATATTACAATTTTGAAGATGAATCATATCAATGACTACCTTGATTAAAGCTCAGATAAAGATATTGAATTTAAGAATACATAATAGTATAGATTCTACAATATGAGTTGTTTTCTAGAACGCCTGCTGGCATAGTGGTATGCGTGCTTGCATTTCACGCTGATGGCTCGGTTCAATTCTCAACCAAAATGATTTTTTAAATACACACAATATACTATTTCACTTTTAATATTCTGTCATAGGCATGCTTTTTTGTGCAATACACTTTCCCTATTTTTTCGTATTTAAATATTCAATTCAATTTTTGGCATTATTTTGCACCATTAAAATGAATAAGACTACAAAAATAATAATAATTACCTCTATTAATAAAAATAATATTATATTAAAATATTAAATAAAAGTTATTATCTAAATCACTATCAATATAGCTAGCGGAATTTGCCCAACTTTGTGAAGGTTTCTATCTGTTTTAATACAGTGGTATTAACAGTGGGACAAAGATTATTTCGACGAATTACAGATTTCAACTGATTCCAAATCTATTCTATAGGATTAAAAACGCAATGGCACGGTGGAAGCCTTAAACCGTATATTCCATATCATGAACTTCCAGCAACTGACATTTGGTGTAATCTTCATGGAAATAAATATCACTGTCGTACATGTAGTTTTGAATTGTCAACTTTGTAGGAGATTTAATCAACTGTCTGCTGTGGTAGCTCGCGTTGTCCATGACTATAACGCTGTTCGCAGGTATATTTGGAATAAGTTTCTTTTTCAACCAATCCTCAAATAAATCAGCGGTAGTTTCCACATGCCGTCTTTAGATCCAGCATGTAATATTGTAATCCTCTTTCTTCTGTTTGATGGCATCTTCGTTTTCCATCTATCATCAGAGTTAACCCAATCTGATGTTTTGTAAATAATCCAGTCGCCAACTCTAAATTCTACTAAACTTCAATAAAACTTGGTTTTTGTCAATTTTCTCGAATCTGAAACCCATGTGTTTGAGGCACTTCCATAGCCTTGTTCTGCGACACTGAATTTCAGTTTCGGCTTTTTCTAACCTCTTCATCAAATTATCTAATGTAGGCACAGTTTGTTCTTCGTACATCGCGTAGATTTTACTTCGGTTTACGTCTTGATCAAATTCGTCGATCTTCGCGAAAGTTCCAGCATCGTTTCCTTTTTTCCTCGTTGAATTAGGATTAGTGACGGTTCTCCTTACAGTTGATGCTGAAGTTTTCGTTAGTGCCGCCGTTTCTTCTACCACTGCTTGCTTACTGTCATTACCATGTTATATGAGGGTTGAATAAACGTTGTTATAGTATGTACAAAAAGTACGATGAGTAATAAACCCTAATTAAGTATGCAAAACCTTTACAGGGAGCACCATGAAATTTTTGATAAATCTCTTACTTTAAATTACATTTCTTCCGTCAATCTAAAGTAGATCTAAGGTAGATCGACCCCGTATTTGTTTCAGTTGTAGCAAAGTTTAGGGTTTCTTCATTGTTAAAGGATTAGCAGCTAGGCAATCACGCAAGGCAGTGGTGTATATTTTGGGAAAAAATACGTTTTTAATTAAAATATAATAAAAAATAAAAAGAAATAATTATTGGAATACATTTATTACTTACATTTTATTCTATATCCGACTCGGAAGAGGAAGAATTGTTGTTGACATTAATAAAAATAGGGTAGATTAAATCATCACAAATATTGTCAATTTTCCACATATTTGCCTCTATTTTGATAACATGCTCGATACAGTTTGTCCAATTTTTCTTACTAACATGACTTACAGCACTCTCAAACAATTTCACAACATCGTTTATTTTAAAAGTAGTATTTTTTTCCAACTTCCCCCTTTACCTGAGCTCATATTAATTCTATGGGATTAAGTTCACAATGATAAGGGGGAAGTCGAAGAACTGATATACCACGAGAAGAAGCCATTTCTTCTACAATGTAGGTTTTGTATTTATTCTTGTTCATTTTTGCAATTCTGTAAAGTTTTTTCCTTAGTGGATCTTTTGGAAACTTAATATTTTTCGAAATAAGCCACTCCAAAAGCTCTGCTTTACGCCAACGACTTGTGGGCAATGCTTCTCGTAACCGTGAATGGTAACTTGCGTTGTCCATAACAATAACAGCCCCTTTTGGAATTAGATCCAACATTTGAACAAACCATTCCTCGAAGACATCTCAATTCATATCTTGGTGATAGTCCCCAGTGCGTTTGGAAATAAAAGTTAATAATCCACCATCAACAAAACCTTCAGAACTTCCAGATGGTGGCTGCAAACCTAACGACAAACCTTCCGCTTTTAATGTTTTCATCTTGCCAAGATTTGGAAACTGTATATCCAGCATTTATCCATGTTTCGTCTAAGTAGAAGATTTTCAAATTTTGTTCTCTGGCATGTCGAATGCTTCTTAAATAGTCTCTTCTCCAAACAACTATCTCCGGTTTATCTATCAAGAGAGATTTTCTATTATGTTTTGTATATCTGAAACCCACATCTTTCAAAAGTTTGCATAATGTCATTCTGGAGAATTTTGTATAGTCCGTACCTTCTTGCACTGATGTCATAATTTTGTCAAGTGTTCGAATTTCCTTTCGTAAGTAAAATCCATGGATTTTACGCCTTAGTCTTTGTTTTAATGATTCATCGATCTCAATTGGTATTCGGCCTGAAGGAGTTTTAGGGGGTTGAATAGTTCCATTTTTGCTTTCTTTTAGTAATCTATAAATTGTTAATTTAGCAACACACAACATAGCAGCCGTTATTTCCACAATATCATCAACACTTGCACTTGGATCCTTGTTTTTCAATGATATATAACAATTCAATATCAGAGTTTTTTCATCTAAAGATAATGGACCTGTTTTTGGTCGTTTAGATGGTCCTTGGCTTATCGACATTATTTGGTACTTGCACAATTAACATTCAACAAATGTTTTAAATATATTCCAACTGTTTACAATATTATGAAAACCATACAACTTCATACAACTTTACTCAAAGAACTAATACTAAGTACTGATTTAATGTACCTACTTTCTTTTAAAATAATATTCCCGATAATGTTTCTAAGAAAACTGGGTTGTTTGGAAAATCCCTCTCAATAATCGAATAATCTGTAAATAGGTGTAATCGTATTAAGCCAATTACAGTAAGCCACTTGCCATTTAAAATTTCTGAGAAAAATTCCCCAAACACTACATATAGGAGTAATACAAATAAAAAATATTCATTTTGCTTCTTTGAATTTAATAAAAATTGTAACGATTTATTGCTAATTTAAAAAAAATATATTTCATTGTAATTTATTTGTGACAATAATCAAAGTTTGAATTAATCTTCTTACAAAAAGAAAAAAATAATATATAAAATAATTATTGTTACAGATTGGTTTGTTTTCTATTATGAATAAACTGTGTTGCCTTTCTTTATCAAACTTAGTAAAATTTATGTACCTCTATCACTTTTTTTTATTAAAATTAGTACATCCCGTTACCTCTGACCTAAATCGTATATTCTTTAGCATAGCTGCAACTCATTCGTTCAATACAAAATGTACCTTACGGTATACCCTCTTAAAATATATTTTGGTACGTCTATGAAATCTACTTAAATGAATGATTTATTACTCCTTGCCCTTTCTATATAGACTATAATACCTTTCTTAGCATCAATTGATAGGTGTTTTCCATGATTATCACGCAATCGACTACAAGCTTTGTCACACAGCAAGTATCAATAATGACTGAGCTTAGAAATAACTACTTTGGGTATTTTGAATTATTTACCCTTCTATTTTGAATCATTTTCATGAATCAGATTTCATCAATCAAATTCATTTGATAAAATAGATAAATGCCAGGCATAGAGTACCTGCTCTAACACCACGAGTATGTAAGTAACTTTCTTAAAACTATGAACAGGCTAAACCTGCCATCAATGACAATTATTTGTGGTTCCTTGTAAAGTTTCTATAAAAATCTCTTATTGGTTAGACATATTTTGCTTTTTCTGTAATTAGAATCCTCACATTATGCACAGATTGACAGATTGAAATAAACCGTTGAAAGTTTTATGCAAAGTTACTTCTTTAGTGTACTTTTTTATAGATATTTATTGAAACGAATGATTTTTTAATTAAAAATAAAATTAGCTTATAAAAACACATCTAACGCAAGAAATTAATTACAAACATCGTGAACAATAAAGAGACAATAAATTGTTTAAAAATTTAATAACATGCTGCGTTAACTGAAAATACTTGAAAGAGGAAGTTTAGATATCAATAAACGTGTCATTATATTGCGATTTCATTAAATTTTTATTGCTGGTAAACACCGAAATCGTGATATGCTTATTTCATGCTATTTTTCAAAACAATACATATTTGTAAAATCAATAGTTTTTTTTTAAATATTTTATTCCCTCAGGTTATGTTTTATGGTAAAAATGAATCACGTAGATAGAACCCGTCCTTGAAAATAATTTGCATGCTCTTAAAATCATTGGATGTATAAATTTTCATTATGATTAGGCATAGAACCCTGGCAACTCGTTAATCGTTAAAAATAATTAAAACTATTAATAAAAAGACCATTTCCTTTTATTTCTTTTCTAATATAATTAATATCACGTTTCACTAGATAATATAACTTTCTATCCATCCGGTATAATTTTAATATCTTAAGTAAAAATCTCTTATAAAATAGTTAATTCCTTAACATGCGCGAAAGTAGTTACTGCTGCAGTGAAATATATAATAAAAAAATGTTTTTTATTACTTATTAAACAATAGAAATGTTGTTCGAATTTAACATTTAGTTAATGTAAAAGACTAGTCTTGGTCGGCTGTCTTAATAAGCGTCAAACTGTAAATTATCCCTTCAGGGTATCCAAATTAAAAGACTTTCAAATTTTGTTAGACAGCACTCTACACTCCTTCCTGGTAGTGACAGATAAAATAATTATAAAAACAGGTTATAAATCATCTTGATCAACAATCCACTAATAGAAACATTATTTTTTAATGGCTATGTTTTATTAATGACATGATTAAAATCTGCAAATAGTTGTTTCTATTACTAACCCTTATATTACGTGAAAGTCGGCAATATTTAGAAGAATAATTTATTTAAATTAGATAGTTCATCTATTTCAAATGTGGTTAAATCCAATAGAGTTTCAATTAAACACCAAGTCAAACCACAGACTTTTATTGTAGTAATATAATTATATCAACTAGTTTCGGTTTGAAACAGATCATCATCAGGCTGTAATGAACAAAATAAATTGGCACACAAGAAAGAATGGTTGAAAAGGATATACGAGGTCTGGTTATTAAATAACGAGACTGCTTAGAGTTTTATTATAAAAAATATTCTACAATCGAATGCTCCCTTTCAATATACTCCCCTTTCCTCGCCACACACCGTTCCATTCGTTTTTTCCATTGGTCAAAGCGTTCTTTTGTAAGAGCATTTAGTAGCTCCGGCGTTTTTCGCTTCACCTCTTCCATCGACTCGAACCGGGTTCCTTTTAAGGCAGATTTGATCTTCGAAAACAGGAAAAAGTCACAGGGGGCTAAATCAGGCTAATACGGCGCGTGTTCGAGCACTGGAATGCCTCTAGCGGCTAAATAACGCTTCACAGACAGCGCGTTATGGGCAGGTGCGTTGTCCTGGTGCAAGATCCACGATTTGTTTTTTCATAACTTCAGCCGTTTCTTACGAACTCGCTCTCGCAGCATTGCCAAAACTTTGACCCTCTGGAACCCATTCAGTCATCACGATGCCGTTGATATAGAAAAAAAAAACGATTAGCATGGCTTTAAATTTTGATTTCGACATCTTTAATTTTTTCATTTTCGGCGATGCAGAAGTTTTCCAGTGCATGGATTGCCGCTTAGTTTCAACATCGTATTGGAATATCCAGGTTTCATCGCAAGTGATGATGTTTTCCATCAATTCAGACTCTTCATCTAGCCTCTGAAGGGAATCTGAGCAGATCTGTTGACGAACGAGCTTTTGGTCAGGGCTCAAATGTTTTGGGACCAACTTCGCACAGACTTTCTTCATGTTCGATTCGTCATGTAAAATTTTTCTTATAGTTTCTTTATCGGCGTTTACAGTCTCAGCAATCATCCAAATGCTCATACGACGATCTCCGCGCACAATTTCATTTATTTTGGTCACTGTTTGCAGAGTTAAAACAGAGACAGGTTGACCTGGACGTTGGTCATCTTCGGTGCTCTCTCGACCTTCAAAAAACCTTTTATTCCATTCGAAAATACGCGCACGAGATAGAGAATTCTCACCATAGGTCTCTTTCAACAACTTATAGCACTCAGTCGGAGTATTTTTTAATTCAACTAGAAATTTCACATTGATCCGTATGTATGTATGTATGAGTTAGGGGTGATAATTACACTGCGATCTATAGGATCTATTGTATCCCCCCTTACTTGCCATGTTCTGATATTTTCTCAGACCTATAGCAGCTCTTCGAGTCCTATTTTCCTGAGGAAGTTTAGGACATCGTCGGGCTTTAAATCAGGTAGATCCCCTTCCTCTATTTCATGTTCTCCTAGGTATCTAGCCCTAGAATTTCGCAAGACAGGGCATTCTGAGAGTATGTGTATTGAGGTTTCATCCATTGCAGGATACGTGGGTTACATCCCCAGTTCTTCCCTGCAATGTTCCTACACACCATGAGGGCCTTGGTTGCTTTGTGTATTACTTCGTCTTCGTGTTTGTTCCAGCTATCTCCGTTGCTCGTGATTTTCGTCAGACATTATCGGCATGAGAAAAAACACGTTCGTTTCTAATCTCTACAGAAAAAATACTCCTACAACGATAAAAACGTGTTTTCCTATTGGAATAGCTATCTTACGCTGCATCCATTTCCCACCCTACCCCTCTAGGACGCCTTCTGCGCGAGCAGTCTCGTTATTTAATAGCCAGACCTCGTACAATTCAGTTAACAGTGATGAAAATGTATTATTGAACAATATTGAACAGATTTCAGCTTAAACAGCAAAACATAAACGTTTTTAAATAGAAAATGAAGAGACCTTTCAAACGATAGACCACAAGCCCTTACTTCCCATTTAAAGAATTGGAGGTTGTAACTGTTGTAACTCAAATGGGATTGAAGGTAGGGATCAAATTTTCACTTTAAAGAATGTCAATTTATAATTTAAATTCCAGATTCCAGTAAATTCATTTTCTGACCCTTGCCACAACTATGCAAAAGTTTAACATAAAAAAATTCGTGAATAATTCTCCTCAAGAATATGATTGAAAAAAACTGGAGGTTATTTAAATAGTTGTAATTCTGATACTTGTTAATGTTCTTGTTTCATGTTACTACTATATTTTCTTTGAAATTCCTTATATTGATGAATAAGACTAGTTATTATTAGCTCCAAGGGATTATCCCATATATATTTCCCTCTAAGATGTACGTGTACAATAATTTAGAAAACAAAGTATCGTGCTGACCTTAACCATAACATTATGTATTTATGGTAAAACAATCTTTTATTTATGCAAATATAAAATAACCATTATTCATAGAAAACTATTCAACAATATTGAACTCTTTAACTATAGTTAAAGTTAACCATCTTTTGCTATGACGTCACCTTGTCCACCTCTATTATTTCTCATTCATAAAATGGATGAGATGCCATTAACGTATTTCCTATTTAATGTCGACGTGAGTTTTATTTTTTAATTTTGAGGTTGAGTGTAATGTAACATTTAACTAATATAAGATAAACGTAAAACAGCAGAATACGTAACCGATTATGACGTAACGGCAAAGGATGGTTAAACAAACTATACCTATGCATGATCCTCTATTTGTCTTCTAGCTATTCAAAAAAAATCAATTTTTGTATTCGGTTTAATTTGTTTTGTATAAGTCATTGTTTATATTCAAGTAGGTGTAGGTATACGCTAAAAATTCCTATGTTATTTACCTAGGTTTACAGTGTACATTTTAGTATGTCAAATTTTTGTATTTCGTTTTCTTCTTGAAATATTTCTGATAACCAGTGGCCAAAAAAAAACTATTTCCCGAGCTACATAAAAATAGAAATAAAAAACGTGGTGGCTCAGGCATTTATTTAAGTAGGTACCTACTCTAAGTACGACTGCGAAAAAACTGTAAAAACTACACTGAAGACGATAATCAACTTTAAATATAAAGTAATTTTAAAGTGAGAAATTGTTTCATAATACAACTTTAAAGTTAAATGATACTTTAAAGTGACTTTAAGCTAAAGTCGGGTATACCATCACTTTACCGCTTTAAAGTGGGCTCATAATCTCACACTTTAACAAATTAAACGTCAAACTTGTGCTATTCACAAATTGCAATATTTTGCGTGTGTTTATGTGAAAAAGCCAAAAGCAGTAATGTTGGCTTCGAGTAGCAGTTCTTCAAGTTCTTCTGAAGATGAAGTTGTGGAACGAAGGCCTAAGGTTTATCGAGCACGCATTGATCATTTAAATAAATGGAACGATACAGAATTCTTTGATAGATTTCGTTTAACGAAAGCTGCAACAGTAAATGTACTGGCAGAAATTGAGCATTTAATTAGGTTACCAACAAATCGGTTAGTGCTGTGCACTCAATTTCTTGTACAAATTAATAGTTATTTACCGTTTGTGTATCCAACGCAATAGCTTAGTTACGACTACGCTACACCATAATACTCCCATCTTTAAATGGAACACGTGGTTGGGCTGTTTCTAATCGGGCTTGTCGTCCTGGGGCCCTCCAAACTAGCGTTCTTTGCGAATCAGAAACCAAGCCAATTCTTGATTCATTAGAGAACATCACGTAATTCCAGTTAGGACCGTGGTGTAACATTTCTTGAGCCCATTGCAACCTTACAATTTTTTGTTGATAGGTTAGTTTGGGAACACGTAGAGGTCTTCTGCGATACACATTTACGCATTTAATCTTCGTGTAATTTTTTGCCTTGAGATATTCAGTCCTTCAAGTCTAGCAATTTCTCTGTCCAACAATATTCGTGATATCACTTTGACTAAAGCCCTGTTGTAACAAACCAATTACTCTAGGCCTATTAAAATATGATATCATATCTCTGGGCATTTTTAAACAGCTCAAATGAAATTTAAACAAGAATTGGAATAATGTGAAAGCACCCAAATCAATTAAATATGGCCAAATTAATACAAAAACGAATCAAATTTAGCATTATTTTGATTAAAAAACGCTTTAAAATAAATATCAGCAAGAGTTTTTAAAAAACCATAGGCGTAGATATATTATTTCTAAATAATTCAAACTTTTGGACATATGTGTATGTTTAATTTTTAACGCGTATTAAAATTTAACATGATGGTGGTTAAAATTTAACATGATGCTAACTGACTAATTGACTGGTCGCCGAAGTCCATATCAGGTTCAGCAAAACAGCACTAAATAAAAACGATATATGTTTGTCTTGTTTTAAGAAAGTAATTAAAACTTCAAATGCACTTCTAATGAAAATAACATTTTTTTACCTACACGGCATGTAAAACTTAACTATAGTCATTAAATAATCCTCAATAATTATTACATGGCCACAGATCGAGACAGCAACAGCAAAACTATTATACTTCTAGACTTGATATTAATTAATTAAATTAAGGTAATTTTATTATTTTTTAAATTCATTTCGACTTTTTTTTATTTATATTTTTTTTGCTACTTTTAGTTTCGCTTTATGGCACATATAATATGAATATTGTAATGATGGAAAAACATCTTTTTAATTAATATAAACTTGAAATTAATATTAAATTAATTAGGCAAAACTTATAATAACAACTACGCAAATTCATATCGGTGACCTTGATAACAACAAATAGCATAAAGCAATAATAAGTTCCTTATGGAAAATTTACCCGAATCTTTGTTCTCAGAAAGTGTGAGTAAATTTATAAACTGTTTTTGACAAGATATTCCTTTTCCAAAATGAACTCATCTTTCTGTTTTTTTTCTATTGTTACTGAATACCATTTTAAACGTTTGCGGTTTGTTTAATATATATGCACCTGAACTTCTGATTAAAATTTAACAAAACAATAATACATAAAATTCATTTAATAACCAGTATCATTAAATATGTAAAATATAATACTTAAGTAATTCTTTTTTGAGAAATAAAGAATTTAAATAAACTAGCTCTTTCAACCAAAATAGTTGAATATGATAAAATATTCTAGCTTTACATTCTAGCGGTGCTTGAATGTTAAAAACTTTTTTTGTCAAAATGTTTGCAAACATACTTAAACAATTTCCAAATAGACTATATTTTTAATAATATTCAATAATATTCCACAATGCAGGATACTGATCAAACTTTTCTTATATGATCACATTAGCTTCTTCTGGCTGATTGGCTGATTAAATGAATTCTTCTTATAATTTTGTATGAATACTTTTCAGTCCGGTTGCATAAACGCTTGTTAAAGCTCTGTTACTTAACAGCTTGTTATCTTTTGAGAAATGTGCAACGATAGCACGTGCGTAGTCATTTCAAATGTATTTATTTATATTTAGATGAAGTTGCCAATATCTATAAATAATAAATGATTCTCTTGTTTTGGTAATCTGTGATTTTAGTTTTTTAATATGGTTTCAAATGAATAGTGAAAAAATATAACCTACTAGAATAAATACTTAGGGAATTAAAACAACAGTGTTAAAAACAGAAATGGTGTACCAACTCCTGGACTCAACGGGTACAAACGAGACGAGGTCCGTTGCTCAGTAACAGTAGAACTTTTAATGGGGGGGGTCATACTAGTAATACCAAAAAAGAAAACTATTAAATTAGGGCGCCACTCGATTCTTTATTTTGCAACTGCAAGAATGAGAAGAACAGTTTCAACTATATACATAAGAACATAAAAAAAAATCAAAATCAGTATAACAGCAATTTTTCAAATAACAAAAAAAAAATATAACATATCTGTAAGAGAAATAAAACAACAAAACAACTTTTCTCATATCTGAGTCATCAATAAGCATGCAATAACAGAGGTTTTAACAACTTGATAATTGCGAAATCAAATAAATATATAAAAATCATACTAAAATGTTCGAACTAAATAAATAAATATAAAAATATATTAAAGTTTCCGAAACAAAGTGAATAAATAGAAATAAATATTTTAAAATGTACGAAACAAACTAAATAAATAAAAAAATATATTAAAATGTCTGAAACAAACTAAATAAATGAAAAGACATATTAAAATGTCACTTTGTTTTATAGTACACCTGGTGATCACTGGGTTACTCGTCAGAAACCAATAAATAAATCTTAACGATTAAAATTCAAATAAAAGATTATTTTTACAACAAAAGAACATACTCGTAATTTCTGAAACGATTTAAATAGAACAAAGATATATAATATGTAAAAATAAAAACTGTAAATAAGATGGTAATAAAAAAAGAAACAAATGAAAAGTTCACTTTTGTATTATCACAAATATTTAGTCAATCAGTAAAAGTCTAAAAGGAAATGAAAAGTAGATATGTATTGTTCAATATCCACGTATTACAGGTGTAACAAACTACTAGTTTAATCACTATATATTTCAAATCCATAATGTACTTAGTTTTTGTTTTACTTTTTACGTAAATGAAAAGTTCAATATTTACGGTTTTGTCTCCTATCAATCTTGAATTTTGTCCTGATGACGAGAATGGCGTAACCGGCTTTTTGTTGCACTGCCGCTGCTGTGTGCTGGGTGTGGTGGAACACAATGAAACGACGATATATTACGATTTTACACTTAAAATTGAGATTTACAATAATATCTCTTATAATCGTGACGATAATTACTTTACTAATATGTAATAGAATAACGATAAATATTCAGCCCTACTATGCGAGGGCGATATTATAATTTTTACACAAAACGATAAAAAAACATAACGGTAAATACGAAATCTGGTTCGCTATTTCAACCACCTTGCTCTTCAACGTCTCATCGGGAAAGAGAGCGTGGCGTGCACCTGCACCCAGTGTTGCCAGATGCCGGAATACAAAAAGCGGGAGCTGCGCTTTGAAAACGCGGATTTTTTAATGAAAAAGCGGATTTGTGGAATAATAAGTGTAATCATAATAAATATAATATATATATATACAGTGGAGCCTCTATAGCACGTACCTCTCGATAAGACGAAATCCTCTATAACACGTAATAAAATGCCATTCCATTCCCTTCAAGCCCCAAAACCTCCATGAATCGAAATATTTCACCTCCATAAGGCGACCTTCGTTTCTGAGTACCTATAATATGCTGGAATGGTAATATTGTAATAGCCCTAAGTCAGTGTGAATAGTACAACTCGTGTTTCCGATGCATCGTAAGCGTTTCTTTCTTCGAGGTTTTGTATTTACCATGATTTTTCACGAGCAAGGGGTAAACTTTAAAAATGGTTTGATTATATTTTAAAAAAGCGGATCCGCGTTAGCATAACGCGGAACGTGGGACAAGTGGCGAAAACGCGGTGTAAAAAGCGGAAAAGAGGTGTATCTGGCAACACTGCCTGCACCCCACTCATGAACCTGCCACCCTGGCGCGCTTTTTCGTAAATTTAAACTTGACTAATCACAGCAAAGCAAGGGTTGCTCGGTTTGAACTGGTAAGAATGACGTGAATATAAGATACGGGGGGAATATACAATACAGGGGTCGTCTGGGAAATTGGGCGGTAATATAAGGAACATTTTCGAACTGTTACAATGGAAGAGGTTTGTTTTCGCTGTTCAAATTATATATTTAGTAAATATAAAAATCTCTTGTTTTAAGGGTAATCTGTAATTTTGATGAACTATCATTTACTCACAAAATCAAAACCAACAAACCGTTACAATAATTAAAATTGTCTCTTTAAATATCAAGGATCTAGCTAGTTCAGTATCAAAACATAAGCAACGGAGTCCGTTAAAATTTGAAACATACAATTTTCGTCTTTCCAAAGTCTAGTCTACTTATTTACTCTAAGAAATGTGACAACGTAGCCTAAGAATCAATCTTTACATCTCTTGTCAACTAACCAAATTGTACTTAAAAATTCAAATGTAACCTTAACCAACTTAATATAGATTTAACACGTTGTTAACTAACAGAGATTTGACAAGCGCTTATGCAACTGGCCCTTAATAAAGAAAAGTTCAAGAACTAGAGATAGTAGAAAAATACATATTAGAGTCCTTAGGAAATATTTAGCCAACTTGCAAATGCGTGGTATTTGGTAAGAAAATTTAACACCATAATTTGGAAAATAATTAGTAGAGGTGTGAAATTTTCGCCATAACGAAATATTTCATGTTTATATTTGCAACAAGTAATGCTAATTAACAAGTAATGCTAATTAACAAGTAATGCTAATTAACAAGCAATGTTAATTTTACTATATATTATTTATTCACCATTTCTTAGGTGGTCTTATTACATATTTTTATCGTTTTATTATTATATGTTATTTCCACCTCCCCTCCACTCTTCCCTTTAGACGGCTTGCGATTTCATAAAATTCATGTAGCAAGTTTTTAAGAATAAGAAAAAGTTATGGTGAAAATATCAAGTTTGCTAAATATTTCCTAAGAACTCTAATACACATTTTTTAACTATCGTCATTTAACTTTTCTCACTGTCATTATTAACACAGATGGCTTTTTGTAAATTTTTAGTTCATAAATCTTTTTTTATTAAAAGTTTTGACACAAAATTTTAAGAAGATTGCATTTGATCAACTTACCTTTATTTTTATATATTAAATATTTATACATACAACGCCACTGCACTGGCATTTGGCGGCTGGACTGAAAACGGCTGCTAAAAATTGGCTGCTAACATCACACTAGTACCCATGGGATGGTAACACTGTTTGTCTGCTTAAAAGATGCTTGGGAATGCGCCCAAGCTATCTGAGAATTTTTCACTCGGCCCAAAAACTATCCCAACTAGCAATTATAGTGCACCGGAACTTTCAAAAAGTTTTTACCACTAAGTTATAGTTCCTGGAACCACGCTGCTACTTAAAATATAACTTAATAGATAATGGTCACTTTATAAACTTTTAATTGGGTAGTGGCATTGAAAATAGCAAAGTGGTAATTGCCACCCGTATAAGTCACCATAAACCTGCCGCCTCCAATTTTTTGCCACTAAGAAGTCACGGGGTTTAAAATAGGCGACTTTATGGTAGCGATAACTTGATACACCCTGGTAATTAAAAACACACCAGCAGCACGCACAACCTCGGCACAACGTCACGAAGAGACAGGAACTTTAAAGGACAGGGTGGAACGATATAGTGGCGACTCTCTGTACCGTGGTCGCGACCGCCGCGAATACGGTGGCCGACCGTCGCGAATACGGTGGCCAACGCTACCACCAGAGGTAGCAATTAGTAGCGCAAGGGACTTTATTGGAGAACATCGTTTTACAGGCGTTGACTATATGGTTCCAAAATAGTTGATGGCACTATAAAGGCGCTTCTGGGTAGTGGCAACTGTAACTTTAAGAACCCGAAAACTTTAAAGTTTCAAAGGGGTAGTCGCGCCCTAACTATCAAAAATGCAGTTACTTGATGGAATTGTTTGTCAGCCTTAACGGCCATATTTTTTTGTAAATAATCAATAAGATGAAATAAATCTTTTGGATTTTTGTAGTAAATACACTTCAAAGCTAATTTTTTTAGGTATTTTTAACAACGGTCCAATGTTTGAAGTTGTTTTGCCATTTTTATGCGGTTTTAAGCCACCTTTTAAATTATAAGGTGGTGTTCTATTTCCAAAAATATATTTAATTTTAAATATTTAGAGAGTCGCTACAAAATTTTGTTTTATAAAGTCAATATTTTAGTCAGTCAAGTCGTGTGCGTTCTTAAAATAACTTACGAAACACGATAAAATCGCATGTATAATTAATAAAAAAAAGATAATGGCTTCTCTTCCACCATTTATTCTCCCCACTTGTCTCACTTGTCAGTCTAAAACACTAGGCTGCCACGAATTCACCACCAGGCATCTCCGTGCCTGTTACGTCGCCGCCGCTACCAGGGTGTCACTTGATAGTAGCACAACATAGTAACTTTTTTTAGTGGCCGATTCTACACAAAACACTACACCGCGACCCAAAATCTTTCCCCATTTTAGTCGCAGTTACTTACCAGCTACGAATATGCGACGTAGCCGTTTAAGGTCACCGACCACTTTATAGTAGCTTTCAAAGTGACTGTTTCGTTCCTTGCCACTATAAATGCTAGTTCGGACTCCAGTTCCCTCTTCTAGCTTGGAACTGTCCGTAAACCACTTTATGGCATTTTGGTTTAAATTTTGTATGGTGTCTTCATTCACTTCAATTCAATTATTGCTTAACTTTGTGATGGATTTTCTTTTCTTCAGATATTATACCCATTTTTATTTACTTTGTTTTATTGAATTTGTTAATTAAGAGATTGTGTGCTCTTTAGAAGCCCATCTTACTATAAATAATAAACAACTATACGTTCAAGCTTAACTTTTATTAAAAAATTCGTTTTTAAATTACAAGGACAGCAGTTTCGCTAGAATTAGCATCTTCAGATATTGAAGTTACATTTTGTTTGCTTGTTGCTACCTGATGTTGATTGCAAGTATGGAAGATATAATAATATTAAAGCCTACATGTTATTACTCTAAGGGATTATTCTGGATGTACTTCCCTCTAAGATCAGTATAACTGTTCAAAGATATAGAAAAAACCAGGAAAAAAATATTTGTGTTGCATTTATATTTTATCTATGTATAAAATGAAGACTTAATCGAAGCTATGTTTAAACTATTAAGTTGTATACAGGGTGATTCATTACTAATTGGAAATAATTTAATACTAGAATCCTGACTTCAAATTATGAAGATTTAACCCAAAACACCTAAATAAAATGTAGCTGCTTACTTAGTTACAGGGTGTTTTGTGTAAAAATTTAAAAACTATTTGGGTTCATTACTTTAAGACTGTTTTACGTATTCATTGTGCTAAAGTTTCTATTCCGCCAGTGGCGTAGAATTTGGGAACGATTAACCTGTCACTTGCCCCTGTCGTACGTCTCTGGTGGTAGCTAAAAACGTTTGTTTAATATAATTTTGTAGGGTGTACAGTGTCTACATTTTCTGCCAAATATGAAATGAATACGTAAAACAGTCTTAAAGTACTGAACCCAAATAGTTTTTAAATTTTTACACAAAACACCCTGTAACTAAGTAAGCAGCTACATTTTATTTAGGTGTTTTGGGTCAAATCTTCATAATTTGAAGTCAGGATTCTAGTATTAAATTATTTCCAATTAGTAATGAATCACCCTATATAATTTTTACATTCTCATGGTAATACACAACACTCCAATATAAAATTATGAATGGTACCCTATGTACAACTTACATAAACACCACTGCATTTATTTACCTCGCCTTCCTCATGCATAAAAAGTGTTGGTACAATATTTCTTTTTTTACCATTGAACTTCTTTATCGCCTATAATTTTGGATTAAACTTTCGTTCTTCTATGTCATAATAAACATTGACCTTTGGTTTAGTAATGATTGGGTATGATTTCATTAAATAATTTGCCATTAAATAAATTACACAACAATTCTATGCCAAATCAATTTTCGCGACTCCTAAAAAAGGAATAATAACCGAAAATTAAAACGTTAGAAGACAGCCGAAACGATGCCAAACTTTTTCGAATTCAGAACACTCAACTCGTTAACGTAATCAAGCATGTAAGACATGTTTAAAAAGAATACATGTATTTATTATGAATGTATAAGTTTCTTTCTGTGGAATATTAATCATTCGGGTCAAGTTGGAATACAATATGCTAGTTAAGAAGAAAATTATTTTATCGTATATTGATATCGCATACCACACATTTTTCCAACTGTATTGTTTGTTTTAGGGTTATGTTTCTTCTTCTATTTTGTCAACTTAAATAGACAAAAGAGGGTTTTTTGCAATACTCATCTAAAATCTATTTTTTTTTAATATATAAAATTCAAATTTCAGGTGACTTGTTATAGTATATATGCCATAGCTTGATTAAAGTGTGTTGTGTGTATATTTTATCACTCTGTATTAAAACCCACAAAACTATTGGAAATTTGCAATAGAAAATTCTAATTTTTACATAAAAGTGTAGTTTATAGTGTTATGCATCACGTGAGTAGTATTTAAATTAGATTTCTTATTGTTATCATCCGGTTTTTTGGATAAACATTTAAATTGCTCCTCAAATTCCACAACAAAAGTCCAGTTTTTATTTTGGTGATGTTTAATCGCACATTATCACCCAGTGGTGGAACATAAAATTTCAACAATGAACGACTCTGCAAAATGTTCAAAATGTAAAATAAATAAAAGTGATGGATTGGTTGGCTGTGAAGGTGTATGTTCAAAATGGTTTCATTATTCGTGTGTTGGAATGACTAATGTTGAATTTTCGATGCTTGATAAAAGTAAAAATTTGTTTTTTTTATGTAACCAATGCAAGAGGAAGTGCGATGTTGGGGATAAATGTGCAAGAAAAGATTATGAACAAAAATTAAATGTAATTAATGATTCCGTCAACTCTGTTAAGGAATTAATCCAAAATGAAATTAAAAAAAAAATTGTTGAGCTTTTCTCGTTAAAGGACGAAATTCTAGATTCACTAAAAGTGGAAATGAATGAGAAAATATTGCCGAAAATTCAATCTACTAATGTTCTTTTAAATACTGCGAGTAATTCTGCTCCTCTATTTTCTGAAGTTATTCAAAAACAACCTTCTTACATAATAAGACCAAAGAATAAACAAGATTCCCTTGCAACAAAAAATGACATGGTTAAAACTATCAATCCCGTTTCTACCAATATAAACCTTACTAAGGCAATTAATGTGAAGGACGGTGGGCTAGTGGTAAGCTGTGATAAGTCTGAGGATTGTGATAAACTAAAGAAGATGGTTGATGAACAATTAGGTGACAAATATACTATTAAAGAAGTTCCGCTGCTAAATCCACGATTTAAAATTGTCGGCATGTCGGAAAAACTGTCTGAGGAAGAGCTTGTTAACTGTATAAAAATGCAAAACAAAAATGATGTAACGGGTGAACTCAAAATTATTTCCAATGTTCCATTAAAGAAAAATAATAGGCTTCATCAGGCAGTTGTTCAATGTGACATATCTACCTATAAACAAGTTTTAGCTCAAGGAAAATTATTCGTTGGTTATGACTATTGTAATGTGTATGACGCTATTGATTTAAGACGTTGCTATAAATGTTGTGGATATCACCACTCTTCAAAAAATTGTAACTCATCTATTTCCCTATGCCCCTTATGTGCACAAAACCATCTACTTAGAGAATGTCCAAAAACAAACCAATACTGTATAAATTGTCATAATTATAACAAAACTACAAGCAATCCGGTTCCCGCTAATCATACAGCAATTGATAATAAAAATTGCTATGTATATAAGGAAGCTTTAAATAAATTTAAGACCAACATCCTCTCGATTAAATAGCAATCACTATCTAAAAATAGTTCTAAAAATTCAAATTCTAACATGATATCTATTTTACACCAAAATACACAATCGGTAGGAAACTGTTTAGATAGAATTATTAATGAAATTCAAAACCATGAAGAGTGCATTGCAATATGCTTAACTGAACACTGGAAAACTTCTTACCAATTAAAAAATTATAACTTGCAAGGTTTCGAACAAGTATCAGCTTTTTGCCGAGATGAAATGGAGCATGGTGGATCAGTGATTTTTTGGTGGTGTTAAGTGGAAAATACGAAGGGATATAGAAAAATTTTCACTTTTAAAGGTTTTTGAATGCTCTTGTAGTGAAATTCATTTTAATAATTTAAAAATTTTGCTTCTATGTGTATACCGTACTCCAGTGTCTTGTGTAAATGTCTTTTTAGAAATTTTAGAAAAAGTTTTAACGTATATATTTAAGGAGGATTGCCTTGTTTTTGTTGCAGGTGATTTTAATATAGATCTCAAAAGTGATAGTAAACAAAAGCGAGATTTGTTGTCTCTGCTGAATACTTTTAATATCGAGCCATCAATAACGGAATATACACGAATACAAGGAAACAAATTGTAAGAGTTATAGAGCTGAAGTATTAAAGACGCACATATCACATATTACTTTGCCCAGAAATTTTTATTAAATATAAAAAATGAAATATCCAATGTATATAATAATATAAAAAAAGGATCTTTAATTTAGAAACTAAAAACACATTTAAGTTACTCTTAGCTGAGCAAAACTGGGAACCTCTATTCTTGGTACCTAGTGATCAAGTAAATAAACAGTGGGAAGTCTTTATGCAGACTTTATTACCTATATTCAACCATTGTTTTCCATTAAAAGTAATTAAGAGAAAAACATGTCATAAATTTTTTGAACAACAAGAGGTTAAGCAATGCAAAGATAGGCTTGATATTCTATTAATACTTAAAAATACAGATCAACAATACAATGAGGAATATAAGCAAACAAAAATAATTTATAATAAAATGCTAGTAGAACAACGTAAGTTAGGGTACAAAAAGAGAATTCATGATAGTGAAAACAAATCAAAGTGTCTCTGGCAGGTGGTCGGTGAAATCAAGGGGTCTAAATCAAATAATAATGAAGTGAAAGTACATGGTACACCAGAACATGTAAGTAGTAATTTTAACAACTATTTTAGCAGTGCAGCACAGAACTTATTGAATGAGGTAGAAATGGTAGATTTCAGTTGCAATATTCCATTAAACAATCATTCATTTTTTTTAACACCATTAACTATAACAGAAGTAATTAAACTGTGTCAAAAATTAAATAATAAACATAGTGCAGGGTATGACGGTTTCTCTAATACACTAATCAAATTTTGCTCGTTTGAACTTGCGACACCATTATGTTATATAATCAACAACTCATTTTTATGTGGCATATTTCCAGAGAAATTAAAATTAGCAATGATTAAACCTGTATATAAAAAAGGAGATGCTACACTAATTGAAAATTATCGCCCAATAAGTCTCATATCATCTTTCTCGAAAATATTTGAATCCGCCATGTGTTCTAGGCTGCTGAGTTTTTTTTATTCCCAGAAGCTACTAAATCATACACAACATGGTTTTTTAAAAGGTAGGTCAATTGAAACGGCTGTAAACAAGTTTCTAACAAAAATTTATGAAGGATTTGAGAGTAATAGCATGGCGATGGGAATTTTCTTGGACTTGTCAAAAGCCTTTGATACCCTAAATCATAAAATATTACTAGACAAATTGGAAAAATATGGAATAAGAGGACCAAGTTATGAATTGATTAAGTCATATCTTGATGGGCGCAAACAAATAGTAGTAATTGAACGAGAGGGAAAACAGTACCATTCAGAAGAAAGTGTAGTGAGGCTAGGTATACCACAGGGTAGCATTATGGGTCCTTTGTGGTTTGTGTTTTATGTTAATGACCTAGCAATAGAAATTGCAGATAACAAAAATGTTCATCTTGTAAGTTATGCAGATGACACAAACTTATTAGTGATTGGAAACTCATTAAACGCTATCTTAGATATAACTACGGAATATATAGAAAGAGCGCAAATATGGTTAATTAAGAACAGACTTATTCTAAATAATGAGAAAACTAAATACTTATGTTGCACGACAAAAACAAGGAATCATCTCATTCCTCCTGCTATAAAAATTCAAGATCGGGATATAACTTTGGCTCATGACACGAAATTTCTTGGTATTCACATTGATAAAAACCTAGACTTCGGAGTTCACATTAATGAGATTAGTAAAAAACTAAGTTCGGTGTGTTATGCATTTAGAGTCACTGCAAAGTACCTAGAAAGTGAGGCTAGACGAACTGTATATTTCGCAAACTTCCACTCAGTTATGAGATTTGGTATTATGTTCTGGGGAGGTAGCAGCTCAGCTGAGCAAATCTTTATTTTACAAAAAAAAGCAATAAGGATATTATTGGGCTTAAATTATAGGGATTCATGTAGAGGTAAATTTAAAAAAGTAAAGATAGTGACTTTGGTTGGATTGTATATTTATGAATGTCTTATGTTCTTGTTTAAACATCCAGAGTTGTTTGATAAGCATAAAATAAAACATAACTTGCAAACACGTAATCTAAATATAAATTACAATATACCTTATCATAGACTTTCTTCTACAGAAAAATCGGTAGAGTATGCTTGTATCAAATTTTTTAATAAGTTACCGAATAAACTAAAGCAGGAAGTAAATATTAAAAGTTTCAAACAGCAAATCTTAAATATACTTATTAATTTGGAACCCTATGTAATCAGTGACTATCTTGAAACAGATACTTTTTAGGGTCATCTGCAGGGAAAACAAGTAAATGGCGTAATGTTATTCTCTACTCTCATAAATTTGTTAACTTGACACTATTCATTTTAATTATAGCTGTGATAATTGTAAACATTGTTATAGTTGTGATTCCTATGAATAAAGATGCATTCTATTCTATTCTATTCTATTATTAATCGTGTGGTTTCTTTTCTTTTAATGCCGACGATAAAGCTATCTCTACAGGAAGAATTAGATTCCATCCTAAGGTGGATTTACAATTGGCTACTTATAAAACAATTTCTGATAAAAATGTAGTATATTTATTATTTTATTTTGAGAACTACCTACACAATTATCAGAGGGAAAGGTTTATAGTAAATAGTCAACAAGTTCGAACTAAGTGCTCAAAACTTAATGTACCTACCTAAGTGTTTTGTATTAATTCCTGTTTTAGATGTTTAGAGAACATTATTATGAACTGTCTTGATCCAGTCCATTGAATTGAAGACAGAAAAATGTCCCAAAAGACGATTCGATATCTTATCAGCTCATAAATCCAATTCAATTTCAAAATGGTGGCAATTTTTTACCTTAAGTATATTCCATGTGCAGTAAAATGCGCAGTTAGTATGTTCATGAACTAGTGCAACCAGTTCAGCCATAAAGCACAATGATATGATATTAAAAAATTATGTGTTATGTTGTAGAAAAACACTTTAATTGATTACGCTCGAGAAAAATATTACCAGCAAATGCATAAGTGTTAATATCCAGTGCCTGTCAACATTAATACCTATAAATTATAGTTTAATATTCATAAAAAAGCTATAAAATCTAAAAATAATTGTTTGAGGCTATAAAAATAAAATTGAGTAATTTATCTTTAAAATAATAACGTGTTTATGTGTGACTGTATCAAAATCGTACCTAGTCATACTAAACATTATAAGTATGCATATTTTTTTGCGACAATAAACGACCTTACTGAATGTTATGCAAAAAAATGTATTCATATTGGTGTGTTTATAATAACGGTACACATATGGGCACAATTTTTAGATCAAGGATACTGTGGAGGTATCTTTGAAAAGTTTCCTTTATGTTCGCGACCTTTAGACGACGGAGACGACACACCTGATTTTGATAATTGTTTTTATTCCGTTTTTTTTAACAGCACATAAATATTGAAGTAGAGAGTTTAAATCCAGAATAAATCTAAAAGCAGCTAATTTGTTTTTGGCAAGTGTTCGCGGAAAAACGTGCTTAACAAAATTAAACTAATAAATCAAATCAACATAAATAAGATTTCTATGTAACGTTCAACCGTATATAGAAAAACAGTTATACAAAAAATTGAGGTTACACCAGTTGTTAGGTGTTAAAATAGATAGGGGAACACTGATTTCGTTGTATTACTGATTGTGTCAGAACTCCAATTATTAGAGAAATGTAATATACACATAAAACTACAGGAAGTCAAACTTTTTAAACAGAAAAATGTTCATGTTCGTTTTTAAGTACAACATAATTCGATAGAATTTACGTACGACAGTCATACGTACGACGTCGTACGACGACAGACAATCAATATAAGATGCCTTATAACGTACGGTAAAGAAAACGCACAGTAATTGTCAACAGACGTCGGCATTTTATACAAAATCTTTTATTTAAATATTTAAAGTTGAATTTCATTCTATATATAAAAGCAATTAACATTTATTAGATGTAAGATTGCATTTAATATTTTGAGTAATTTGGAATTAAAGATCATAATATAATAATGAATGTAATTAATTACGGTTTCTAGATTAATTCACTTTATTTTTATGTAATAAAATAAATTAATTAAACAGCTAGAATATGTTTTTTACGAGATATTTTTCAAAACTACTTACGAAAGGTTTTTCATCTTGTAGATACAATCGTACCGTATAAGAAAATACGTTTTACTTGTTCTGTTACTTGAATTTCACTTCAGTGAATTTATAATGCCCTTTTAAATATTTAGAATGCACTATATTTTAATATTACGAGAAAAACCAAACAGTATCACTAAATTAATTACTAAAAAACAACAAAAATTTGTCTCACTATACTATGGCGTTCATTCCAAACCGACATATTTGAAATATTTTTTGTAGATTAGAGCATGCGTCTGACAGTATGCGCAAGTTAACGATTATATTTTTGAAATAAATGTTTTAAGCAAAATAACCGAAGTACCATTGATATTTAATATACTGCTGTACTATTACTATAAACAATAATCATCAAAAATATCTGTTGTTGCTGTTGTTCAAGTATTAATAATAATAAAATTATTAATACAACTACAAGTAGGTCGTAGGTAAAGTATAGTACGTAACAGCAAAATGCTTCTTACCACATACGTTAAGTAATATACTATTACCGGATAGTAGCACGTAATATAGGTATTTCATTACGTGCTTCTATCCAGTAATAAAAATTGACCTTGACAGGCATCTACATATTAAAAACTCAGTTAGTTTTAAAACATATGAGTATAGATTTATTGAAATTTAGCAGCAACATAATAAACAGAATTTACTTATTGCCTATATTAATATTAACGGTTATACTTTCGTTCCCAGGAATGAATTGATCTTGAACCATTTCGTGAAAATTGGATAATGACAATCACTGAGAGCATCATATTACATATTTATGTTTCTATCGTTATTAGCTACCTACCAGGTATCTTGGCATTTAATGTAAATTTGAACAAAAGCAACGCCGATAAATGTAATAATATTTTATTTTTTCACTATTCTTTTGTATTTTAGGGTACAGTATGAAATAAAATGTTGTATGTCACACGTCCGGTAAACTTTTACAGTACTCGTTTCGATTTCCGAACTCGGCTATCGCCTCGTCCGTACACATCTCACCGTACTGTAAAATATACTTATCGGACTAGTAACGTAAATATCCATTATCGTTAGAAGAGAAGATTTTACTCTTTATTTACTTGTCAGGCGCTGAAAGTGGAATATTTGCAAACAATAATGTAAATTAGTATATTATTCAGTGAGCGTGTAATGATGGCTATTATTCACGAGGTGAAGTTTACGGCCACGAGCCATGGATATTGGCGTAAATCACCGAGAGAATAACAACAATAATTTTGTTGAAGTTTTATATTAAAAATACATACATATTTTTAGAAAAACTATTTATTTTATTTATGCAGAGTAGCTTTAAAAATACTATAACTAAAATAAAATAGTTATTTTTGTATCTAGTGCCCAAAATGCTAACAAAACTTTTTTTACAAACGCTTAGCTTAATATGAAAAAAAGTATTGAATTGGTTTGAACTTTTTTTCCAAATCAAGTAATTAGGTACTGTAACTATGGAAATAAAATGGCATTTGTTGACAATTATTTCAAGTGACAGTTCTTGATAATTATTTTTATTATTTTGAAGTGAATTCTTATTTGCGTCAATTTCGTGCGTGATATTTATAACTGTGAAATAATGGAAATTTCGAGCCACAATGAAGTAGGTAAGCAGTACCTCATCTAACTTTCTTGGATTTTTGCTTGATTGAGGAACAGAAAGGTTAAAATATAAAAATCCCATATATTTTACATGCAGTGTGCGAAGTAAGTATTTCGCACACTACTTCGCGCACGGTGTCATAGTAACAAAGAAAAATGAAAAAAAAGGGTCACTTCGCATATTCTTGCCAATGCTCGAACCTCGTCATTTTTTGACGTGTGTAGAAAAAATATATTTATTTAGACCAAAAAATATCACAAGATGATACTATTTAATTGTACTTATTGATCAGTTTATCTGTATTGTAGAATTCACATCAAAACTAATTTTTTTTGGTGACCTGAAAGAAAGTACATGTACACATACAGTGTACATGTACACTAATTCGTTTGGTTTACATTTGTTTTTAACACAATTTAATTAATAAATAATATTAAAACACTGATAAATCTATGCACACGAACAATAACAATGACAGGTTAAATTTGACTGTTTCATAAGCTACTTCAATTTCTAAAATGTTTCAGACTGATACACATACAGTTGCTGATGGCCTAGTGTATATGCTCGTAGCTCACAACTGCGGGTATCCGGGTTCGAATAACGATGTAATATTAAAGCTAAATCAAGGAAGCTGTGATTAAGGAGCCCGTATCCCATGCAATCTGGAACGAAAATGTGTCAATGATTTATTTAGCCATGAATTGCAGACATCTCTTAGTAATAGGATAAACTAACAGAAATAATAATAGAATCCTTTCACTAAATTGCTCTATTCATCGGAAAAAATTTTACCTGCTAAAAACACATGTTTTAGGGTAAAAACCAGTTATATAATTCTCATTTCTAAACTTTGCCAGCCAACAAAATATATTTTGTATTTTATCTCGGGAAAGAACGAGGGTAGATCAACATTTAGTAATATAAATAGGTGCTCTAGTAATTATTTCTTTTATCTTTATTTTTTACCATTTACCATTTTTTATTTGTATTTTTAATTCTATATATACCTAATCATCGGTAGGGTAAGTTTATTATTTTTATAAGTTTATAGTTGTGTGTGATTCTTTTTAGATCAGCTCTAGGTAAGTGTCAAAAAATTAATAAAATATTATTAACTTAGAGGCGATGCATTTACAAATGACACATTAAAGTGGTCAACATATTTTAATTTTGTAATACCTATTTACTTGCGTCGAAAATTCGAAGACTAGATACTTATGAAGAATAATGATGTTTTCTAGAACGTTGCTGGATTTAAACTAATGTTTTAAAATTTGATGAAGTGCTGCAAACTACCCACTATTACTACCCGAATGTTAACCCTTCAGGATTATTTGATGACTTGAAATACGGTTTATTAGGTGCATCGCCTGATGGTAAACGAATTATTGTAACTATTATATACATATCAGAGTTTAATAACTTATTATGTTTTAGGTTTAATTGATTCAGATGAACTTGTTGAAGTAAAAGGTTTTTTAAAAGTAGCCACATCAAAAATGTCATTGAGAGAGGCCGTAGAAAAGCGTATGGTTCCTTGCTTAAAAATTGAAAATAGTGAAATATTCACTTGAAGGAAAATCACAATTATTATTATCAGGTAAGATTTGTTACTGGCTTTTCATTTTTCTAATTTTTTTAGAATATTACAAATTATTGTTTTTAGATACAAGGACAACTCACAAGAAGAAAAACATGCCATTTTATTATTTATACAGATGATAATCCACTTTTTACTGAAAACATAAATTTCAACGAAACTTTTTTTAACAATATAGTAGAAAAGTTGAGACGATTCTATGAGGATTGCGTTGGGCCGGAAGTTATTTTAAACAGGAGAGGCAAAAGATTAAAATGTAAAGATCCACCAGAAAATATTTAAATGTAAAAATAATAAAAGTATATTTTTTAAATAAAATATTTTGATGCCAGTTTTTCTTTTTACTTAATTCAGAATACCACGTATACAAAATTTACGCTAACATTTTTTTATCTCAGAAACCTGTGACCATATTTCTTCCAAAATTTGACCAAGAAGTGTCTATATGACAACCAATAATTGGTATTTTTTTCAAGAATTTTGAATTAACAGTTTTTTGTTATTAACAATTTTATAGTTTTTATATTTATTTACAACGATGTTTATTCTGTGTCTAATGTTTTTCTAATTGTGCTGGAAAAATGGAATAATAAACACTTATTCTGTAAGCGATCGCTCGGCACAAACAATAATTTTATTTACCCTCATAACTATAGATGGCCAGCCGTACGCTGGGCATATTATAATTAAAATTTCTTCAAGATATAACAATGATATAACTGGTCTACTGAAAATCAATATCCGCAAATCAGTATTCTTTTTTTCATTTTACTAATTTGTTTTATGGAATAATTGTTTTGTAAATATCGCAAAATATTTAAAAAACGTTACATTAATTTATAATACAAAAATTTGTTTTGACTTCGTTAATAAAAAAAAGAAAAAAATATATAGTGCCTAGTTCCATCTATGATAAAAGTTATAAACTGAAGTACAATTATTTCGTCATTAACTACGTCCATTTTTGATCCAAAGTGAAAAAATAAAAATAAAATGCAGCATGATTTTAGTTTCTAACTATTTCTTAGGTCTGATCTCTTTAGAAAATTCTGATTGGGCTATTTGATAGAAAAATGTTCAACTTAGGAAAGGTTTAGTTTCATTTTAAGAAAATTTGTTTAGATTGTTGTTTATTTATACAAATGTAAAGGTCTAAAATAGTTCGCATTCAACAGCTCTTTTTCAATATTAAACAATTAATTAACAAAAAATAAATACAATCCTTACCTAAGTTAGACCTTTATATGCAATTTAGTGAAAAAAATAAAAAGATTTGAGTTGTAATAACGGAGAAAGTTAGAATAAACTTTTGGTCTGTAGGTGCCATTCTGATGTACAGCGATACCCCGTCCTTAAGAGGTATTATTAAGGTCGAACAAACAGACGTATTATGAGTTCAATATGTATTAGTATGGTATGGTAATCTGCTAACTATAAAAATATTATATAGAATTGTTTGAGTAAGTTGAAATAATATTGAAAATAAAATTAAGAATACTTAGTATGTATGTCAAAATCAATGAAACTTAATAGTTGCCTCCATTTCCTAGGAAATAGAAATATGAAGCTAAGGTCTATTCCAACACAACAGAAACCGTTCACAAATCGGTCATTTCCATTCTACCTAGCAGCTGTGTTATATCATAATGGTTAAACAACTAAACGAATAGGTTTCCTGTTACGTTGGAACAGACCTCTAGTTTCGCTAGAAGCATTGGCAACTAGATTTTCTGTGGGATAAAGTAGGTAAAGATTTCAGAAGGTCAAAGTGCATAGAAGCCTAAATGTCTTTATGCGATTGTTTATATATTATGTCATATAGTTAAACTTATTTTACAGTAGCAGTTTTTAAAAAATACAGAGTTGTTTTTTTATTATAAATTAAGAGAATATCACAAAATATATATTTTCTGAAGGATAGATTAAAAGAATTTCAAAGACAGATTAATCTTAGTTTCAAGTTATTTAAAACAGCTGCAGTTTACATTAAAACAACGGCATATCTAATTTCAACCTCTTTTCTTTTGTACATGATTTTTTTTCATATTTTATTATTATTTGGTCAACATTTTTCTTTACATATTTCAATGAACTGACCTCTACTTGGTACTCGTATGTTAAATTCCTTCCTGTAGGAAACATATGTAAATTTTGTATTCTTATTGTTAACAACAATTTAATTACAAATTACGTAAATAGTATGTATTATAATGTAAGCTTTGAGTTCATCTAATACCGTCAATGTTTAAGGTAGTTATATATTAATTCGATCTTTTGAATGTAAATATCCTTGTAAATGAGCTAATTACTCGGTTAAAACTTGTTTCAGCATAACCGGTATTGACTGTGACGGTAAACGTATTTCAATTTAAATAATACTTAATTTCAATTAACGTTTGTACTCCTCATACATTTTTTTTTATTTATGATTATACTTTGTGTAGCTTGCATTGGTTCAATTTTTTTTTTAATTTCCAATAATGTATTCCATTTAAAATAAGAATTAAAAGAACACAACTTTGTAATAAAACTTTGACTATTTATTTAAATAACTTAACTATTCTGGTCATTGCTGAGGGTTGAAACCTGGAGATTTTAATTTAATTGCTTTTTTTTTTAATATTTGTAATTAGTTAATTGAATAGGTATATGTGTCTGCACAAACTGGTATAGTCTTTCCAGTATTAATTGCTAAAATCCATTTAAAAGTGTCATACAGACTACCAGTCTAGAGAGAGGTGGGTTCCCACGATACAGAGTGGATGTTTAACGGGATAAATATGTTGTTTTCATTCTATTCTTTCTACTTTGATGCCTAGTAAACTAAGTGACTCTGTATGACACTTTTAAAGGGAAAATACTATAACAGTTTAAGCAGACAATATTTGGTTTTCAAATCTACTAGAAAAAAGATAAAATACTTGTTGGAAAAACTGTAGGGACTATCACTAAAAAGCATGAGCATTGAGTGAAAAAGAAAAAATAAATAGAACAGATAACATGAAATTCTTGATAGGCATATTAAGGAGGAACCATTGAGGGAACATCCTCTCAGTACCCACCAGCACACATATCAGGAAAGAAAATCAACAGAAACGGCGCTGGACGAAGTAGTCCACAAGATCAATCACTCCGTGATTAATGGAGAGATTGCTCTGGCTATTTTCCTTGATATAGAAGGAGCATTTAATAATGCATTACCTAATTCTCTTTATAATGCTGCTGCATCTAGAGGGATATCCTTGACAATATGTAACTGGATCAGAGCTATGCTAGAAAACGGGCTGATCCTAAAATCACTGGAAAGCGAGAAGATGAGAGCGAAGGCTGCTAGAAGCTACCCACAGGGAGGAGTACTTTCCCCTCTCTAGTGGTCGCTACTGGTGGAAGACCTGCTGATCTCGGACCTCGACAACCAGGGGATAGAGGGACAAGCCTATGCAGACGATCTGGTGATATTGGTAAGAGGAAAGTATGAAGAGGTCATCTCTAAAGTGACTCAACGAGCACTTAATATTGTTACTAGGTGGTGTGACAAGGAACAACTTTCGGTCAACCCTAGTAAAGCAACAGTTGTTAGTTTCACCAGGAGGCGAAAACTGGATAAACTCCAAATGCCCGCCCTCTATGCAGAATTTATTAAGGAAGCGAATGAAGTCAAATATCTAGGGATTACGCTGGATAGACTTTAATGGAACGCTCATGTAGAGAACATTTGCATTAAAGCAAAGCTATCCCTGTGGACATGCCGTAGAGTATGCGGTAAGTCATACGGAATGAAACCCAAACAAATGTATTGGCTATATCTGACAGTAATAAGGCCTATGATTACGTATGGTGCTCCGGCCTGGTGGTCTCAAGAGCTGCTGAATATGAGCAGACAGGACCTATGAATAATAATAGGACTACTGACTGGACACAGTCGTCTTAATAGGCATATGAAAACAATTGGACTGGCAGAGAGTGTGGACTGCAGATTCTGTCAGGCTGAGGATGAAACGGTGGAGCATATCTTGTGTAACGGCCGAGAGCTCGAGAGAATAAGGATCAATGAATTTGGTCTGCATCAATTCGAGCCCAATGACTTCATGGAAGTGTTGCCAACGACCCTGATGAGCATTAGAGGCATAGGGCTGATAGAACGACTATAACCTAGGGGAGAGCCACAATAGACCTTTCAGGTCGCAGTGGAAGGGACGTGAAACGACCACTCATATAGAACCTAACCTAACCTAACCATGAAAACTTGATACAAATAACAAAATTAATTTTTTTTAAATATTTAGAAAATGTAGTACTCTAAAAAGTATTTTTTAATAATGACCATAGATATAGAGCTAGAAACATAAGTTTTCATTACTTTGGGTGTTTTTATTTTAGGAGGGTCTGTTGTATAAGGATTGGCCTGTGTAGGAAAATAGTTATTATTAGTAGATATTTTGCCACCCTTTCTTTAATCAAAGGTAATATACGAGTCCTTAAAATTTTATCGATAAATTTTTTCTACCAAAACTTTTTTATTTGGCAAAAATACGAAAACAGACTGAAATGGGATAAAATCACGAGTTTTCAGTTTATTTGAGTAGTTTTGCTAAGATAAAACAATTGAGTATGGCAAAAAATGTATCTAGTAAAATTTTACAGAACATAGTTATAATTTGAATACATATTTATTTTTATACCTATTCACATACCAAAATAAAAATTATTAGGCATATTTATTTGAAGTTTTCCTACAAGACAACATTTATCTAGGTAATAATAATTTTTATTGTCATTTAGATCAATTGAATTGTGATAATATTAACAAAATATGTTTAGAATATTTAGATAACATAAATTAATGTTGATTTATAGTCACTTATACTGGCAAAGCGACTGAATGATTGGCCATCATTAAGCACAAATCATTGAAAATTAAGTTTTCATTGGACGAAATTACAAAACTATGATATTTTGTGAGGTGAAAAAAATAATCAATTTTAAAAAATGCATGTATCATCTGCATAAGCATTTGTATTTTATGTCATGTTAAGTAAACATATAATTGGCAAATATTAAATAATTAAATAATAATTCCTTGGGAAACCACATTATTTATTTATTTCGCGAAATTCACTTCGTGGTAGTCTATTTTAAGATACGGCAACGGGTGCTGTATCTCCTATGTTTTCTAATGATTTTATCAGTGATTTATAACTAATTGTTTCAAAAGCTCTGACTAGTTATGTCCAGTTTATCAGTATAATTTATTTGTTTAAGCTGGTTATTTTTATACATCAAATTTGTAATTTCTTTTATAGTAGACCACAATCTTTTATCACCATTTTTATAAGTAATTTTTTTTATTTATAATAATTAATTTTAAGAATAATAAAAAACTCTTCGTTTCAACGTAACTTCCAAGTTTATTTAAAACATATTTTTCCAAATAAACTTGAAAGCTACGTTGAAACGAAGAGTTTTTTATTATTCTAAATAAGATGGACTTCCAAAAAGTAAGAGTTAGTACAATAAATATAATTAATTTTTAGTACGCAGAGTGCGTAGTACAGATGTAGATTATATCGGGCTGAGGATAAAATGGCGGAGTATATTTTCTGCAAATGCTGGGAGCTCCAGAGGAGAGAGAATCAATAAATTTGGACTGCATCAACCAGAGCTCTGGAGTCTCGATAGGTTCAATAGAAAGACTGTAACCCTAGGGTTATCCACCATAGATCTTTTAGGTCGATCCTTCAAATGTTTAATTTGCAAAGTCAGAAGCGGGAGTCAAAAAGTATGGTAAGTAGGAGACAAATGTACGTGAAAATGAAAAATATCTCCTATAGAAATAAAATACAAATATAGGTTTGTGAAAAAAACACGATATAGTTAATAGAAAAAGTTAAAATTAAAGAAATTAGGTTATTCTTTAAATAACGATAGTTTATGAGTAAATAAATTAAATTACTCCACAGGAAGAGGTAATGTGGAATTAAAGATATGGAGGCTAATATCGCTTCCATAATATGCAGTCTAGTCTGATAATACTCATAAAGGAAAGGATATCCTGGAGGCACCACATGATAAGCAGAAAATGGTCAAATTTTATCAAAAGTTTACAAGGATTAAACTCAAAGAGAATTCCCAACATGGAGATCGAATCAAATTGATGTCTTTCTATAGATAGGTACTTTTTTCACATATTTTTCCTCCATTTACCAAAACTTTTTATTCCCACATGTTATTTTATTAGTTTAATTATAAGTAGTAGCAATAAAACTCGAAGTCAACCCACAGTATATAATTAATTCAATGGTAAAAGTTGCTGCGACATATTTCGGTCAACAGACCATCATCAGGCTCTATGAAGAGAACATATAATGACTGTGTGAATACATGTCACAATATATAATACTAACATGATTAAAAATGAAAGAACATGGTTAATTAACAATATCAGCAAAATACAATACAATAAATTTAGATAATGACAAAAGTAACATTAAAAGTAAATAATTATTACATATCTAAAACAGACTCACCTATGTGTGTAGACTGGTATGTTTAAATTATTAAATGGGTATGAATAGAAATATGTGGGAAGTTGAAAAGTAAAAGGTTAAAAAAGTTAAAACTGTTGCAAATTATTTATAGGGTAGACAGTGTCAAATAATCATTAATGTGAAAAAAGGGAAAAATTAGCAAAAAGCAGCAGAAACTTTAAAAGAAAATTGTTGACCAACAATAAAACAAGGTAAACTTATTTTACCAGGAGAGATCTCCAAACGGAAAATCCAGATTTAAATATTACAAATTTTGTATCTTACAATCAAGATTTGTCTGATGATGATATTACAAGACCGAAATTAGTTGCACAACTATTAGTAAATGAAACATTTGTGGGAACGACTTTATGTTTACTTTGAACCTTATTGGATTTTACCCAGATTAGAATTATGGATGACAGATTATTTTTACAATATTCTGTCAAAAAAGTTATATGAAAAAATATGGCATCAAAAGCATCTGCTTTGACAAAGAATGTATTACGGAATCAGAATAACTTCAAGAGGTCCAGAAAATGTAGATTAAACAGATAACCAATATGTGGTTTAAAATAATAGGACATTTATATCTCGATTTATAATTTTATAAACGTATGCACAACCAACATAGTTAAAATTCAATTTTTAGTTTTGTACCTTGAACAACCTTGAAATTTAGCTATGTAATAAAAAATATATCATAAAAATCGCACAGCGAAATTGCCAGCTGTAAAATAATTAGTGTGATCAAAATAGAGCCACTTAAAATTTAATAAAATATTAGTACTATTTAATTAATCTTGATTCGATATGTTGTCTTGAATATAAATTAATTGGTGTTTAATTTTTTTCAGTTCAACTTCATCTTTTTCTATGACATCAATTCGTTCCAATAAAGGATATGTACTTGGTGAATGTTCAATTTTATCGAAATTACTACTTAGGCAACCTATTCACAACTTTCCAAGCAGAGGTTTTTGCAATGGAGATGTGTCTGCAGGAGACGTCGATAGCCATGCTGCTCTAGTCAGGCGACTCCAAGTTAATTTGCAATTTCCTTCAAGGGGAAAATAACTGTGACCTTACTTTGGACACCTGGGCATACCGGCCTTAAAGGGAAAGAAAAAGCGGACCTTTTAGCCAGACAAGGTGCTGAAGAAATATTTATAGGCCCGAAGCCATTCCTAGGCATAGCGAACAGCCTAGCCAGAGGAATAATATCGAATTGGGTAGATCGGAGATTTTCTTACTGGTTCGAGCTAGAGGAATTAAGGTACTCAAAGGCATTTGTAGGAGATCTCTCAAGAGAAGTCTCAAGAGCTTCTGAATATGCGCAGCCAGGACGAATTATGATAGGACTACTAACTGGACACAGTCGCCTTAATGGACATATGAAAACAATTGGAATGGCAGAGAGTGCGGACTGCAGATTCGGTCAGACTGTTCATTAAGTGGCGGAGCCTGAGGATAACTTATTTTTATTTCTTAGTATGTATTTGTGCATCCCAAGATTAGACGCAAAAGTGCAAAGCACTTTATTTATAAAATAGTAAAAGACCTTACACTAATGATCACCTATCGGCCAGCTTACAGTTTTATGTACATACATTTTTCTATACACCTCCAATGCTTGAATAAAATAATTTCTTATTATGTTTGTTTAACTTTTAGTGAAATACATTTTTATTTTTGTTGATGCCTCGATTTCCGATTAAAGCAAGAACCTGTTTATCTCGTTGTTTTTAAACTATCTGATTTACATTTCAATTCTATGAACATAAACTATTTATTATTCATTAACTTTTATTTAAATTATTTTTCTATCACCCGTTGATAAATTCTGAGATCTAGAGACTAAACAGTTTTTGAGTAATGAATGTGTAGTTACAAAAGAGTGACATTATTTTTTTTTTAGACTGTAGCAGGATATCCTATGTTAAGGATCCCAAGGTTAATAATGTAATTAATTACTTTAGATAAAATAATAGGATACTTTAATGAATTTTTTTAAATTAAATATTACAACCTTACTATTTACAATATTCACAAATAAATACTTCCATGTTGAGTGGGTCAAAAACAATGTGTTATAAAAACCTATACAATTAACAATTACTTGTGTATTTTAAATGTTAGCGTATCAAATACTATACTCCTTATAAAAAGTATCTTTTAATTTTAAACATTGAATATAAACTGAAAATAAATAAATAAGAAAATAAAAGTTCAATATACTAAGTAGTAACGGGATTCACATACAAAAGTATTTGGATCTAAATAATTGTTAGTAGTAATTTAATAGTGGAGAGCTTCCAAGATTTATTTGTTCATTAACAATTGAAATTAAAGAACCATTTTTTAAGTTGCCATTGTATAAATAAATCTTGGAAGTTCTTCACTATTAAACTACGTGGTTTGATAAAAAAAATGGTGAATCATTTTGTTACTAACAAAATAATAAGCTTACATTCAAATTGAATTAATTTTCTTCAAAGTACTCTCCTTGGCTAGCGGTGCACTTATCCCAGTGTTGAATCCATGAAGCATTTCTGAGAAGCTTCTTTCGGAAGGGCCTTCAGCTGCTCCGTCGGTGCCCCCTCATTTTCGGGAATGATGTCAAAATGCTCACCTTTGAGCACCATTTTAATTATTGGGAAGAGTCAGAAGTTGCATGGTGCTAAATCCGGAGAGTAGGTGTTAAGTAATAATTAATTTGAGTCCTGTGATATTTAATTTCTCCTGTGCTTCTTTTATTTGTTTAAATTGATACCATTGACTGTCATATCACATCGCGCTGCGAGAACGCGGGAAGCTCTCTGTCTGAATTTGGCATGCTGGTTGAATGGTACGATTCTTTATGGTTATTAAGAAATAAACTTAAACAAAAGGTATGTTGCTTACAAATATTTATTAATAAATACTAATGTTTGTATATTTTTTGTAGGCTCTTTTTGTATTCTCTTTTGTAATCACTTTTCAATGTACTGATCCTAAAATAAAGATATTAACCAAGAAGGAGTTTTTTCACTGTCACAAAACCACTGCCATGAGGTGGTAAATTCATCAGTAGGGCGGATGTGGATAGACTGGAAACTTTTTTTCGGCCAAAAGCCTAAACCTAAACACTTGTACCTCTATACCCTATGTCCTAAACCACTTATTTGCTGTTTAATCCACATTTTCTGGACCTTATGTGGTTATTCTGATTACGTAATATATTTTTTTCACTACTATCTGTAGAACCTAACTTTATTGACTTTTTTTGAGATAGTAAAGTTGTTCATTATTAACCAAGGTAGAAAAATACAGACACCACTTGATTAGAACTAAATCTCAATCCATTTGACAGAATGTGAGGTTAACTAAAGCAAAGACAAAATGAAAAAATATTGTTTTATCCATTTATTTTCATGGTGATTTTAACAACAAAAATTATTAGATATGCTATTAGTTGACTTGTCATTGTCATGTCATGTGAAACGGAAGTGACTGGGCTCCAGAATTTTTAGTAGTTTTGAAAATTAATATTTGAAAAAATAAAATGCCAGTAACGAAAAAATGTACTTCCAGAGCATCGAAAAATGCACTTCCAGAGCGTCGGTCCCAGTACCGATCCCTGCGGGACTCCTACCTTCGTTCTGTATTCCCTCCCCCTCGAATAGACTATAAACCGAGCCGTTAGGAAACTTCAACTAAATTAACGAACCCCTCACCCACTCCGAGCTTCAACAACGCACTCAACACCGCCCGGTTGCTGACACTATTAAACCCTTTTCCCACATCGAAGAAAACTAGTTATGCCTGCTTCTTTTTTCTCCAGTTGCCCTCCCTAGCTCTTTTCACCAAATCCACCACTCTTCCCAGCAGGATCTCACCTCTCCTGTCCAACGAACAGGAGCAGTTGGAGAGGAAACTGGAAGAGGCAGTGTATTGGGAGAACATGGTGGAAATAATGTTGAGAGGGGAAAAATAATGGATGGAGGTAAGCGAGGCAGTGGAGAGTATGATTAGGTGAAGGGAGCATTCTTGATGGCGTGTGTTGTATGATTGTAAGGCGGGAGTGTATGAGGGACCGCCTCCGTCTTGAAGTATGCTAGAGTAGTGATTCCGAGGTGCGTGGGTAACGGCAAGCTTTGGGGTGAGTTTGGTTGGCAGGCATCCTCTCGGGGATGATTCCAATACTGTTGGCAGACGTTAAACGAAATTATTGAGGTTGGGGGAATGGAAGTGGCTGATGAGAGGGCGAACGGAAATTAATTAAAAAATCGGAACGAGCGGTAATCAACTTAAAAGTCAAAACAGGTCCTATATAGATATGTTACAACGAATGTCAAAGTAAATAAATGATTATTATAAATTTTTGAATTCTTGCAAGTTATTTTTACAACATACGTTTCACAAATTCCATTATTAACGTATAAAACTTACAAATTTGCAATCTGGTTCTAGTAACTTAACAAACGCCAAACATTAAGTAAATAGATGGTTGTTTTGTATAAATCTGGAATCTTACAAGTATTTAAATTTTTAAAATCTTAAGTTATTTTGTCTATATACGTTTCACGTAATAAATGTTATTTCAAACTTTGTAAATTTTATTTTAGCAATAAAATGTAAAATATGCCTGGTCGAACTGGTAAAATCTAATAAAAGTCAAACAAATTAAATATTTCACAACAAAAATTCTTTACATCTCAAGTAGTTAATACGAATTTAAAACTTGATTTTCTTGAAGGTCGTTATATATGCTATAAAAATAATAGAACCATATCCATTAGCATTAATTATATTTTTATGTCATTATAGGTTATCGATCGATACCTATTGAGCCTTTAATAGTATATTATGCAACGATCATGTAATGATGGTTATTAATACATGAGCATTAACTGGGATACGAAACGAGCCGAAGGCGAGTTTCGTATGGATAATGAGAGTGTATTAATAACCATTACATGAGAGTTTCATACGCTATTTTTTCTACGACCGATATAAATAATCAAGAGCTAAAAATATTATATTTATATTTGTAATGAACACAATAACAGTACACGTATTTCTATAAAAAATTCTACAAAATTGTAACCGATGGTATTACCTGAGCTGTATTACCATAGATGTAGGAAAATTATAAACATTCTATTTATATTCAACATAATAATAATTGTAATTAATCTGATTTCTTGAAAATGTTAAGATAATTTATTGTGAGGTTTGAAAAGTTTACTCCAGGTCCCACTGATCTGGAAGTGGAAGAAATATTTACATTTATTTCATTGTTGTTACTCTCAATAGAGTTCAATATTGTATTGGAAATACATAGTTTCCATCAATTCTTGAAAATAAGCAATCAAACCATTTTCGGAGAATGTCGAAACATAATTTGTACTCCTCCAGTCCATAAACCGTTGATATAATTTTTCGTACACTTTCTTAGATTTTTGAGCCAAAATATTTTGTACTGCATATTTCCTGTTTTCTCCGATATATGTTGGTAATTCTTCTATATCGCTGATATCAGATATTTGGATAATATAATTATTAATTTTTAAAGTTTAGTTCAAGGAGACTAGAGCTCTTGGTTTAGCTGTTTAGGAAAATTTATTGAATTTGGAATGTAGGTTAGAACTGTCAAACACTTTTTGAGAGATGCCTACTTTATACCTAATTAAATGTAAAATATAGGTGGTGTGCAGTCAATTGTTCAGTATCTTAATGAAAACCATTATAACACTAGTGTTATAATGAATATCATTATGAAACGGATTGTGGACATATAAGTGTATTATTATAGTACGGGCGTAGAAAAAATTAATTAAACTTATTTACACATTAATTATTTATCGCTTTAAATAGTTTCAGTTTGTGTAACCCCTACACTACGAAGAGCTTAAAGTCTCCAGCTTTGCAAAGGGACAAAAAGCTCAAGCGGTGCCGGTAGGAAGAGGAACAAGTACCTCCTAAGAAAGGGCGTATCTCCGGAAGAAGCCCTCAAAAAGGCTGCCGAGCCAATAAAGAAGAAGTTGACTCCTCGCAAAGGATCTAAAAGGGTCCGATCCGAGCCCACCCGAGGCCCGACAGTCTAACAAATCGAAGGAGGAGGTAATTAAAGGCAAAGATGTGCGTAAAAAACCTACTCCATCATAAAGTCAGATGGCTGAGGTTTTAAAGTCGGCATACTTTCCACCGACTTTCCAAGTATACTCCTTATAACGAAATCTTGGACAAGATAGTTGAGGAAACGGAAAAAAGCGCTGCAAAGCCTACGTTCCTTCAGACTCAAAACAGACCTGGTTGGTTAGCTCCGATAAAACCATCCTGGAGTGGTTAAGGAGTCACATAAAGGTTATAAAACCATGGAAAGGAGCGGCATTAAAGGTTGTATAGGAAGCTGAAATTCCTCACACTGAAATCTTTATTGCATATCTCGCCGGTAGCAAATATTATTCCGGAAAAATCCTAATAGAGGAGCAAAACAGAAACCTCAAAGCATCCAATTGGTAAATTTTAAACAGATCAACGGATGGTCCCGTTGAACATTTAACTCTTGTAGTGGATTGCCACTCTGCATACGATCAACTATAAGTTTGGTCTCAAGACCTAAAAGTGGCTAATCACGAATGGCCACAACCAGCAGCCCGTCAAAAGTTGAGACTGGCTCTACCTCAAAAGGGCTGCATAAAGCCCAAAAGGAGACAAGACAGACAGGTCTTATACCTTATACCTTAACTCCTAAGGAGGTAGACATAAATCCTGCTAGAGCCGGACAAAAGAGGAAGAAGGGGAAGGGAAGAAAGCCCCCACAATCTGGTACGCAATGACCCAACGGCTAAAGTGTCTTCAAATAAACCTTCAGCATTCCAAAGCAGCAACTAGCGTGCTTAGAAGGAGGTTTATTGAGGAAAACTTAGATATAGGTCTTCTACAGGAGCCTTGGATCCACATAGAATGAATACAAGGCCTTGCTTTTAAATCAGATACGTTACTTTATTGTAAAAATACTGACAATCCAAGAGCAGCTCTGCTTCTCGATAAAAACATTAAATCTATACCTGTTCCAGAATTCATCACGGCAGACTTAGCAACCGGTATAGTGGAAGTGTCAACAGAAGCAGAAAAAAGACAGATCGTTATTGCCTCGGCCTACTTCCTTGGTGACTCCACTGAACAACCACTACTAGAGGATATCCAAAGACGCATGGGTTGGTGCAGGAGGGGGAACAGGCACGTCATTCTGGGCTGCGATACGGATGCATACCACACAGTATGGGGAAGCACAGATGTCAACAAACGAGGTGAGAATATTTGTCGCAAAATAATATAGAAATTATTAATAAAGCAAAAAAACCACCTTTATAAACGCAATTAGGAAACATGTACTAGACATGAGACTTAATGAAATTTATGGTACTAACCCTTGCTGTGTGAAAGTTCATCTTATTCAGAACAATAAACAACTTAAAAGGTTGAATTAACTTTCACTATTTATTCTTTAAATTCAATGACAGCCGTTTCGCTATCGAAACGGCTGTCATTGAATTTAAAGAATAAATAGTGAAAGTTAATTCAACCTTTTAAGTTGTTTATTGTTCTGAAAGACATGAGACTGGCTAATTCGATCATAACAAATAGTATCACCGACACATAATATTCGACTTCGAGGAGTATAGGGTTCCTAAATCGACTGATTTGGATGTTTATAAGGAACATCTCGAAAAGGAGATTGAAGCAAAAGAATTACTACTCGACAACGAAGAGGATCTTGAGAGAGCCTCGAGGCAATTTCAAAATGTTATAATTACGGCATATGAAATTAGCTGCCCCTTAAAACAAAAGGCAACCAGAAGGCCTTGGTGGAACAAGGAGCTAGCCAAACTCAAAGGAAGAGCTAGGCACCTCCTTAACAGAGCTAAAAGTATAGGAACCTGGGAGGACCACAAAAAAGCTCTGACTGAGTGTAATAAAAAACTCCAAAAGTCTAAGAGGACATCTTGGAGAAAAGGGATAACGGAATTAGCCCCAGCACAGTGTCTCCAAAAAGTACTCGCAAAAGACCACACTAACGGGTTCGGCTTACTTAAAAGGTCGAACGGAGAATATACTAAAGACCAAGCAGAAAGTCTTAGAGGACTATTATAGACTCACTTTCCTGGATCTCAGTCAAAATCAGAAAATGATTCACAAAGCTCCCAACCAAAAGAGTTTCGTAGGAGACTCAACAAGTTGAATAGACATCTGGCTCCATCAGTTATTCATTTAATTGTTTTGATTCAAAACAAAATTCTTCTCGAAAACTTATTCTTGAAAGATGCGATTGTACCAATTAAATCTTTGATAGTGTCATAAACACACGACTGTAACCCTACATAAACAAGTTAGTTTGTTGTTGCTTTCATGTAAAATAATCTTATTTTTTTACTATTTATATGTAGTACAGCAAGATAAAGGGAATAATATAATAATTTGTCAAAGATGTTATCGGAGGACATATTTATTTAATAAAAAAATACATAAGATATTAGAGATATTTTCTTTATTAAAATGCGTGCTGAAGTGCTGTTTTATCCTTCCTTAGCTCTAGGTCTAATATATTTTTATTACTTAATATAAGACTTATGTTACTATGTTTCAGAAGGAAGAAATTTGATGACCCTTTTATAGTGGACTTAATTATTAATGAATCATTATTAATCTTTATTATATTAACCACAGTTCCAGCATCATTTTAATAAATTCAATACGAAAAAATTGTGCGATATTATGTGCTGTGGCATTGGTGACCGTACCTAACATTTGTACACTTTAATAAACTATATTACTGTTTAATTGGTTAAATCTACCATTAGCGCTGCACTATGATTTATAGAAATCAGGCTAATTGCATAATAATACTTTCCTCTCGTATTAATTATTGCCAAACTTCCGCAGAATCAAAAATAATGAAACGATCTACTAGGTACGTCGATGGCGATTACGATTTGGTTTATGAAAGTCATTACATTGTCCAATTAACGAGAAGTGCAGAATTCATAATTATACGTTAAAGTTAACTACATAAATGTAATTGATAAAATAAAAAATAGCATAACTAAAACTTACAAACGAAAGATATTCAGTATCACAATTTATTTGTTTTTATCCAACTGGAACCTACTTACATTTTCTCCAAAACAGGAAGCAATGAGGAATACTAACTATTGGCTGAGAGAAAGGAAATGGAGTTGGTTTTGTTGAGTGGTCCGAAGGAGGGAGCACTGAACGATTTAAGGAGACTACATAGTGTCAGAAGAAAGGTGTTTTAGGAGGTAATCAATTTCAGAATTTTCTGATTCTTATTAGAAAGTGGTTACTATTTGATCTTCAATAAAAAGAAAATAATTTTTATAGATTTCCGTGAAAACCAATCATCTTCTGTTAGAATCATTTACACCAAGATTTCCTTTTTAATGTAATGTGTAGCCTCAAATCTTTTTGATTTCGTTGAATATATTATGTTCCTTTGTCTTTATTGTTTTATATCCTTTCTTTCACTTCATCTGCATCAAGGCCTTTCTTATATTCCTTTCCAACATTATTTTTGAAGGGCTCATATAATTTTCTTGTCCATATTCCAACATCTTATATATAATCCTTCCTTGTCATTATTTTTATTTATAATTTTCATCATAATTTTGAGTGCTGACTTAAGCTAACCCATTGCAATGTTGGTAAGTTTCTTATCTCCTTTGGGATGACAATCTGGTTTTGTTTCATGAATTCTTTTTCTAAAATTAGATCATTGCAATCGTTTCAAACATTTAAGGTATCATACTTTAGATTTCATAATATCATACTGCCTTGGATACCAATCATGTTCTTTGAGTGTCATTCACAAGGAAAGATACTTACCAGAAGAGCTAACATAAAACTTTTTCAATTGGCTTATTTACTCTTAATCTACCGTATAAGTACGTATTTAAACGGGTTTTTATAACTTTGTTAAAGTGAATTTCACGCTCATTTAGATATCAGACTATTAATCTTGTAAAATGTAATGTCAAAAAGAATCTAAGTGGAATAGTTTTGTTCCGTTACATAGTATTTTATTTTACTGCCATACCTATTTTTTTATTACGTAATGGATTTTTTGTCGGCAACAACAGTTAACTCTTTTTTCTAGAGACAAAAATAAAATTAATCTATATCTACTTTTTTCGTTTAAATCTTTTGCCTATCTATTTCTATTATATTCTAGACAATTTTTTTACTGTTTTACTGTTTTTTTATTCTTCATCAATTCGAATTTGTATTTAATATAATTTCTCTTTGTATTACAACAAAATAAATTTCACATCTATAAATGTCAAGTTCAACTACGGACAAAGAAATTTAATTGCATTTAGGTATAGAGAATAGAAATATCACATGAAAAATATTCAATATTTTTCAAGGAATTCAAAAACAAAAAAATATACAGGGTAATCCGTTTGAAATAATAAAGTTCATTAGGTTTACAGAAAAGCGGAAAACCTGACAACAATGTAAACACTACCATAAGCTCGACCAATAGTACCATAGTATTTATTAATGGACTACGGAAACTATATGTACAAGACCACTCACATGGCCGTATCTAGGGTATGGCAAAGATAGCACTGGCAACTGCCGCAAGGTCTGCAAGGATGCCAAAAAATAGAAGCCACAACAAAGGCAAAGGCATACTTTAGATGAAGAGCAGATGATTCAGATAATACGATTTATTGGCGTTTTGTCTTTTTTATAATCAATCAACTATTTTTCAAATCACAAACTAAAAAACAATTCATGAAGAAAAAACGAGGTGCATACCAATCATACAAGCCTCGCACATTTGGCGATCAACGCGGGGAAAATGCAGTATTAAAGTATGTTCTATTGGCTTTATAAAAAATATGATATGGCTCTGAGCAGTATTATAAGAAATAAATTGTCAACCTAGTGCTATCAACAAGAATATAACGGAAATTAATTGTAAACAAGTAGATCAAAAATAGAAGCTTTCCTAGACAACAAACAAGATATACCTATTTTAATAAAAATCTTTACACTATTTGTAAGACCTTGACAATTAACAGCCTTCATTATCCCAATCTAATGTCTTATATTTTTTGTCAGCATACGAAGTGTATATTTAATGCATATTGTAATAAATTACAATGTTAATGATGATGAGGATTGGTTAATTATTTTTATATTTATATAATTTTTAATTTGTTGTTTTTATAAATTTAAATTTTTATTTTTAAAGTTTTGTGGGGCTATATTTTATGTTTACTTATGTTTCAATTTTATTCAGTCTTTATTTTACTCAAAACACCTCAAAATTTCTTTATTTTGTTGCTATTTTATTGTAAAAAAAATTATTATCAAACTCAAAATATGTAATTTTATTATTATGATTTTAGATTTTATCTACTTAAATTAATTTTTAAAACACGAATGACTCTTACCTACAGAAGTCGGTTCCAATAAAATTAAAATCTAACGATATAACTATTTATTTTATTTTTTTTTTTACCTTAAAATTTTTAATACACCCTATACCTACTGAATGATGCGGCTATGGTATTTTCGTGCGCATCTACCCCCATTTAAAAGAACACGTGATACTTAACGGTTATTTCATGGGGTGAAAGATCTCGAATAGCGTATGTTTTAGTCGAAATAAGATATTCAACAGTTCAATGTATTCAGATCATGATTATTTTAAAATAGTGTTTAAAGATATTGAAATTTACTACTTACAATATTTTATAGGAGTAATGAAAGTGATATTAATGAATAATGTTAAACACATACCGTAAATTCACTTGTTGCTAAGGATGAAAGATGGAAAATTCTCCGTGACGTTTTCCCACACTCAGCTTCTTAGTAGTGGATCATTTACAACACGTGTAAGTACTTCCTTGGACGGATACCAAAAGGATTGAACCACTGGATATGATGTCTCCTTGATTTCTTCAGGGTTTTTTATGATTATTACAGGTTAGTAAAAAAAATTATTTTTTTCTTCTTAGGATATGATATTTTATTCACCGGTACACAATTTCCATATACAAATTTCCAATAGTTTTGTTTTATAATAAATTATACAGTTGTTCAAATTAATTTTCAGCCATCTTTATTTTTTTTAACGGTAGTTGGCCATTGATTTATGATAATTTTTGAAGTAGACTGACGTGGATTGGCCTTTTGATGAATTTAGAGTGACCTCGATTCTCATTTTCCACGGGCTTTTATATGTTAGCCCCGAAAATCCAAAAATGGCCGCCTTTTCGAACGTGTTTTGTTTTTCCTAACCCCATTTACCTCAAAATTTTAGAAAATTGAATTTTTAATTTGACATTTTCTGACCTTATAATTGTTATAAATCAAATCTGCATAGCTTATTTCATTATAAATTAACATTCTTAGAATTTTAAAATCGATTTTTCCTATTAAAATTGCTGACTTTATGGAGCACACAATGGCGGACATTTTGACAATTATCAATATTAAATTTAACAATTATGAGCAAATATCTCTTTTTGGCCATTAATTTTGACAAAAATTGAAAATTTACATATTCTAATATGATCAGATAACTTTTTTTTTAATGACATCTCTTATTTTAGTTTTTATTTACATTATAAATCTACCACGTCATAACGATTCAACTACAAAATTTATCAAATAAACGAATTAATAATACCTAAAATCATCAACGAACCACTTAAAATTAATTACCTTACAACAACATACAATTATAACAAATAGTAACATCAATCAATCATCTAATATTAAGTTTATGTCTTTCCACTACAATCACATCTTTTAAGTTTATTATCAACAGTTTTTGATCACTACTTCACTATTTACAGTGTTTTTTCACTGGATTTATCAATCATAATGTCCTTGATTAAGCTTTAATTATACAGTCTTAGCTTGTAAACAAACACATCACTTTCTTACAGTTTTATTCTTACATGTGATAAATTTCAATATCTTTATTTTCAGATTCTCTCTCAAACATTACATTGTATCAAAATATGGGATGTACCAGAATATAGGAAGTACTAGGCTTGTACTATCATCCGATACATTATAATACAGGACTCATCACTTTAATGCTTAAATGAATTTGTAAATATTGTTTGGGTAAGTCAAATTTATTTATTAAGTTATAATCATTGTCTATTATATTATTTATTTTGCTCTAATAGCTAATATTAGTTTGTTGAGTTCAAATTCTTCTACTCATATTATTAACTGAATACAGTTGAATATTCTCTACCTTAAATAATAATTTTAAATAATCTACACCTACTTATTCTTATTTTATAACTACCTATTAAAAAACATTATTAAACTTATTATTATTGTTAACTTTAATTGTAACTTATTTGGATTTTGATCTAACTAACTTAATATAACTAATATAGTTGGTTTCTTACTAATATTAGATTCCTATAATTCATTATTAACATATTCTAATACTCATTTACTTTTTATTTTTAGCTTAAACAACATAGGATCTTGGACTTGACTCTTGGATCGACTACTGGTGTTAGTACTCATTCTTATGAACTCATTTTATCAAGATAGTTTTTGTGTTTTTGTGTGAATTAAGATTTACTGGAATGGCTCTAATAAAGAAATTTTTTGGTGTATTGATCATTTAATGAAAAGATTCGAAAATTACATCCATGTTTAATAATTTATTTCAATTCAAGTTATATATTGGGTAAGTTATATTTATGATTATTTTAAAACATTACAATATATTTAAAAATAAAGATCTATTAAGGTATAGTCCCCTAAAAATCATTTTCTTCCGTAGCTACACACTTCAAGCGTTTCTTCCAGTTTCCATAACAATTCAATAAAACATCGACTGATCATCCTCTTGTTTCACTGGAGGAAATAAAAAGTCATAAGGTGACATATCTGGTGCCGCACTGACGGCACGAAAACATGAAGGATTATCGTAATGATATATATGTATATGTGATAAGATATTGGTAGGGAACTTTATTGGAGGGACTTTAAAAACCTGTTTTCACAGCCTATTAAACTTTCAGGGTAACAATATACAGGTAGTATAAACTCTTTGTGCGCGATTCGTCATCATTTTAATCTTGGATTTGCTCATTCGTTCCATTGAAGGCTGGAAGCCTCAAGTTCTGAAGCTTGATTTCAGGAACATGTTGAGATAACCAAACCGTCAACGCGATCTAAAACCAGCGATTACTGAAGCACTCTTTGTCTTCATTTTTAACAAACTTTTAATTTCTTTTCAGATTTATCTTTACTTTTATTGTAGAATAGCAAGCTTCTTAAGAGGTTCCTTTTTCGCCAGCTGATGCTAATGGGTCAGCACTAACTTTGCTGGATGAACATTCACTTTTTCGTCACCTGAATCAATTCCTAGCTTCAAGAAATCTAATAAAATTTGAGGTGAAGCGCGGAAAATTCTGGTTATAAATTAAAAAAAGTTAAATATTTTTTTTGTGTCAATACTTGATTTGTGTACACTCTACAGATTAATAATCTGTCCCCTATGTACGTCCATGTACATTCAGCAATTTTTTTTATATATAAAGAAACTAATTTTAACAATGTGTCATTAGAAATAACATTTATTAAAAAGCATGTTTAATAAGCTTCAATTTGTTTAAAATTTTGTGCTAAAATAAAGGTTATTTAAAAAAGCAATTGTAAATGTATCTATTCTGCCAGTAAGCAATGCACTCTAAACCAATCTACCCACCTTTTGTAATAAATTGTTTAATACCACATAAACAATTTCTACCCACGACACACCTTGTGCTGGCCAGATGTAGAAATGACGATGTACTATAACTATGTACTGTTTATAAATATTTTAAGAAATACTAAAACAACAAAGAAATATTTTGCTTTGTGTGCTTCAATCTCATAAATCACTTTCACTGCCCTTACTACGTAATATGCATTGTAAACTACAAATATAGTGGCGCTACGTCCTAGATGATAAAATATATGATCTACAAAATGTCTCCCATACATTTTAATCTATATCTGAATAACTGCAAAAATTCATGACTTTTTTTATATTTACGAATCGAAACATGACTGCAATAATTTTGATAGTTCTTCATATCTCTACGATGACAATCAACTGTGTCAAGGCCAATGTTATTAATGCTAACCAGTGTGAGATATTCTCTATCATAATAAAGAGAAATTAAATACAATTAAATTACATGGGGGCAGAGGTTTTTCAATCTGAAGAGAGAGAATCAAATTTGATTTCACAATTGGCAAATTCTGTGATGATCGTGGAGAAAAATCCTTCTGTCTACGCAGCACGCCGTCTCCTCAGCTTAATCTGTGTATTTACCCTGCAGTGTTCATTTTAACAAGTCTTTTAAGAAAATTCTGCTATTTTATTACTCTTCTTTATTCATTGATTCCTTGCTTAATTACTTCGTCCAGTCGTAAAATACATGTCCATTTTTTATATTAATATGTAATACTTAATCCACATATTATAATTTTGTTGTGGGACGCTGTCGAATGCTTCTTCTAGTTTCTTGGTTTCTGGCACTCTTTCATCATCCAAATTCCGTTTGTTGTTTGGCTTTTTTCATAGCCATTGTTAACGAGTTTGTTTAGAAATATTTCATAAACTCTTGAAATTGTAGTAAGGACGGCAATCCCTCTGAAGCCTGAGGTCAGAGTCGTCCTTTCTCCCCTTAGGTTAGGTTTCATTTGAGTGGTCGATAACCTCTAGATTACAGCCGTTTATTAGCTCTATATCTGAAGCTCTTCAGGGTCATTGATGACATTTCTATGAATGTATTGATCCTTAATCTCTCGATCTCCCGGCAGTTATACAGCTCCACCGTTTTGTTTACAACATGACAGAATCTAGACTCTCTGTTAGTCCAATTGTTTTCATGTACCCATTAAAGCGAATATTTTTAGGCAGTAGTTTTGTCATAATTCGTAGTTCCTGTGTGCTTAAATTCAGCAGCTCTCTAGAAATCTTTTAGGATTGTGTGTCTTAAACCCTTTAGCCCGTACCAGTAAGAACATCTCATAGCTATTAGCTATACTTAGAAATGATTTTAGACCTATAAATATTCCTTTAATACATTTCCTAGGTTATGCCAGTATCTCATACTGGCATAACTGTTTTATTTAATTTCTTTTTACCATTTTTTATGGATTTCCGTTTTCTACAAAGTCTTTTATTTATCTAAAATATTTCTATCATTTATGTACATCTAAAAGATATTTGCTGAGTATTATTTTTCTAATCGTAATGTCTTAGTGAGTATTTGTATGTATTTAGGAATATAATATTTTCATGGTCATTCAAATTTAATAATTAAGATACGAATTTCATAAAGTATATAGTGAGTATAATAGTATATGCCTCCAGACACCCTCATAAATTGTTTGAAAGCAAATGAACAGCAATATTTTGCTTGACACTAGGTACTTTAATAAGTATAATTATGGGGTTTTTATAAAAAAAGTATTTGCAATACAAAGTATTGGTTGAAGTGTTTCTAGACAAAAAGTAGGTTGTCGCATGCCACTGAAAGTTCATTTTCTCCATTTATTTTTTCTTAATGTAGGTGAACAAGGGAATATTTACAATAATTTGAAATACTCTATGTAATACAAAATTCAAAAAATATGAAAAAAAAACAATTAATTGGAGTAAAATAACTATATTTAGTTTTTGAAAAGGGTTCTAACCAAATTTTATCACTTATTGGAATATACTAGTGGTTCAAGTCTAATCTGTCTAATTCTGTATTTTTGCAACATTTATATATTTATTGGAATCGTACAAAAAAAAAAATTAAATTAAGCTTCATTCACAACCAGCAAATTACAATTATAACTTAGAATTAGTAGTGAAACTTAAATTTAAGTTAAAGAATTATGATTATTCACAATGTTCAATTAATTCCAAATTAGTTAACACTCAAACATCTCATTTAGGTACATCCTTTTTCCCTTACACATACCTACAAAGCAATTTTATAAATACTCCTTATCAATATAAACAAAATAAAACAAGCTACGAGAAAGAGAGAGGTATTTTTTCTTTTTACAGATAAAGGATATCTGCTTAATTTTAGAGAGTAAATCTTATAAATGCGTTTCCTCCAAACTTGGCCGTATCTAGGGCGTGGCAAAGGTGGCACTGGCCACGGGCGCAAGGTTCGCAAGGGCGCCAAAAATAGAAGCCACAGCAAAGGGCAACTCTATTGTTCAAAGAGGACTGAACATTGCGAAACAATGGTGCGACTCGGTGGGACTCAGCATCAACCCCACCAAAACCACACTAGTAGCCTTTACAAGGAAAAAGAAACCCAATCTAAAAATCATAAGAATAGGGGAGAACATCATCAAGTGGAAAACAGAGGTCAAATATCTAGGGCTAATCCTAGATAGCAGGTTACTCTGGAATAAACACGAAGACGAAGAAATATAAAAAGCAACCAAGGCCCTCATGGTGTGCAGGAACAGTGCAGAAAAGAACTGGGGATGCAACCCACGTATTCTGCAATGGATGTACACAGCAATAGTGAGACCAATAATCACATAATATGGAGCAGTGGCTTGGGGCGCAAGGGCTAATCTGAGTACGACGAGGAAAAATCTCTCGAAGATTCAGAGACTAGCCTGTTCATGTATCACTGGAGCAATGGGAACTTGCCCCACTACTGCAATGGAGGTGATTTTAAACTTGACCCCACTGCACATTCTGCTAGAAAGTGTAAGGAAGAAAACGATATATAGAATGATCAAAGAAGGAATTATCAGGGAAAAACCTCGATCACTTCATTTTGATCAAACTTGGAAATGTCCCAAGATGAAATGCAAAGAAATTCAACTTTGTGAGAAAATTCATCACAAAGTTGAGTAATAAATCTGAATGGGATGAAGACACCGTACATAATTTAAATCAGAATACCATAAAGTGGACGGTTCCAAGCCAGACGAGGGAACTGGGATAGGAGTTTTTAGACCGAGAGCCAAATACTCAGAAAGCTTGGGCACATACCCGAGCATCTTTCAAGCAGAAGTCCGCGCCATAGAAAGATGTGTGGAACTCAATATTGGAAGAAACTACCGCGGACAAGAGATTGTGATCATGTAGGATAGTTAAGCAGCCATTAAAGCGCTGAGCCCAAATATAATCAGTTCGAAGATGGTTTGGGAATGCCTAGGCAAACTAAGTGAACTAGGCCAGAAGAACACTGTCACTCTCCTATGGGTCCCAGGACACATAGGAATAGAGGGGAACGAAACAGCAGACAAGCTGGCAAAAAAAGGAGCTGAAACCCCACACTTGGGACCAGAACCATCCTGTGGGATCAGCAGTAGAGTAATCTTAGGAAAACTAAGGGAAGAAATGGAGAAGGAAACATCCAAGTACTGGAATCAGCTGGAAGGACTGAGGCAATCTAAGATACTACTGGGGAACTATGACCAGAAGAGATCTCTTAGCTGCCTCAACCTCAGTAAAAAAGGCTCCGAATTTTAACGGGAATACTAACCGGGCATTGCCGGTTAAAAAGCCACATGAAGAAACTTGTACTTATCACACCTAATTCATACATACATACATACATACATACAAGGGCAACTCTCCTATTATTCAATCATTTCATTGTACTTTAGATGAAGAAGGGATGATTTCTTTCATTCTTATAATAGACAAAAGTCATACTGCCTGTTGTTTCATTTTGATAAATAAATCAGTATACTATTTCGGCTACAAAGATTTATTGACGTTTATTACATCTAATTTACCTAATCAATTAAAAAACAATCCTTGGAAAAAACGAAGTGCATACCTATTATACAGCCCAGCACATTTGGCACCCAACGTGGGAACATATTAAGATATGTTTTATTGACTTTACAAATAGGGGCGCTGTTTAATGTATTGCCACAGGCGCAATATTACATAGTTACGGCTCTGCCTCCAAACGAGGAAAAGAGTAGTTAGTCGTTTTCTGCAGAATACCCATGCATATATCGAGAGTGTCAATTCAATACCACGTATTTTACCTTTAGTCAATTGACTGCTTTAATAAGTTTGGTCTAATTAATTAATATCTACTGTTTTTTATGTATTCCCATCAATTAAAATAAAAAATACCTCTCTTTAACAGAAACTGTATTTCATTTTTTTAACCTCCTCGAAAATAGTATTTTGCAGATACGAGGTATTGAATTGACACCCTCGATATATTATAAACATACTTAACCAAACCTCTAAAGTAAGTTTATTAAAATTTTGACATTTCACAATTACAGTTGATGGTAAAAGTTTGGACTTTGCAAAGTACTAATGGTAAGTGTAATACACCTATCTCTTTATTGAATACTCATGCGCAAATTTTTTTGAATTTTCCCCTTCCACTGCTAAAATATGACTACTTCTTGCCATACCCTTGCTACCCAGGAATACCACGATTTAAATGAAAAAAAACCTTTTAGCTGTCAAAAGCTAGCTTCTATTTGCCGTATAGCCGCGGCAGGCCAGACCATAAACCACAAAGGAGAAGTTCTAATTTTTATTTCGTTCGTGTACACCGCTTGCTAGTGGCTATTGTGTTTTTCTTGTCTTTGTGTGTTTAATATTAACGACTTGTGTGTGTACCTAGACTTCTCTTTGGATTTACTTTACTTTGGATTACTGATTACTTTTGCATGTCATGCCAACACAATTTTATAATGGGCACGAACATTTAGGGGGAACTACCAGAGTGGGAGTTGGTTCGCGCATGAGTATTCAATTTGTGTCATTAACGAGATGGGTCTATTGTAAGTATAAACGGAAACACTAATTTAAAAGTTGTGAATGATCAGTTAGTCATATGTCATGCTTTTCCTATTAATTATAAGTACTAATAGTAATTGTATAATTGTAATTTGCTGGTTGTGAATGAAGCTTAACACAAAATTTTTATAATTATTTAATAAATACCTTTTGGTGAATAAAAACTTTTGGACTATAGAACAAAATATATAACAATTTGTTAAATTTGTTAAATTTTCAAGTTCTGAAATCTTAATCCTATATAAGACTGAGATAACTAAAAAAACACACCTTTTCGTCTAATAGTATTTAAAACTGTAAACACAATTCTAGTCTCTTCTATAGTATCGATAAAATTGCACATTTATTTAAAATCTAAGCTAGAGTAAGACAAAAATATCATGTCTATGACCTCTTGAATGTTGAAGATATGTATGCGACTCATACCTTGACAAATGAATCATTATATTTGACTTTCTGGGTGGCCTCGGTATGGAGCTGAAGTAAACCTGAATTGTTTGTTACTTTCGAATAAATTTCATTGATTCAAATTGTAAGATTTGTAATTTTTTAGCTAATTTTACAAAAAAAAAATATTTTGTAATCACAGAAACCACCGAGGAAAACAAATGACATGCAATTATAATTAAAACTGAAATTAAATTTCAATTATCTGAAATATGTCGTCATATAAGCAGCCAAGATAAATATACAGGGGATAGTTAATAACAATAATTATTGATAAAAAAGTGTTAGCGGGATAATGAAATGCGTTGAAATTGTTAAAAAATCTTAAAATTTTGTGCTAATTCATGTAGTTCTTTACTATTAAAGTTAGTTTCAGAAAATCTTAAAAATCTAAAATAGACAACAGTAAAAACATTATAATTAACTAAACTGTATTTGACAAAAATTCAAGTTTCAAGATAATAAACATAAATTAAGAGTTCCAACAATCAGAAAAAAGTATGAAATAAACATGGATTAAAAAAAAATTAACCAAGCTAATGTAACCCATCTTAATTAAACATAACCTAATCAAATCTAAACCAATCAAATCAAACGTAATCTAAACAAATTTAATTTAAATTTAATAATCTAAGAAACTAAACAAAAATTAAGAATTATAAAGGTCAAAAAGATGTATTAAAATTTTAATTAATGAGGCTTTTTTAAAAATTTTATACAGCAAAACATTCTTCAACCCATGACATAAACATAAGTCAGTCTACCAGTTGTTTCCCTCATCAGAGTAACGTCTGGTCATTAAATCAGTATGCTATTACACCTTTAAAGATTTATTGACGTTTTGTCTTTTTTTATTACAAATTTCTTCAACAACCTAATCAATCAACTATTTTTCAAATCAAAAACTAAAACAATCCATGGAAACAAAACGATGTGCATACCTATTATACAGGGCTCGCACATTTGGCGCCCAACGTGGGGAAACATGCAGTATTAAAGAATGTTTTATTGGCTTTAAAATTACTGGCAAAAAATAGGTGGACTTGCAAAAGAAAAATCATGTAAAAATTGGTAACAGATGCTTGTTAAGAATAATGAAAAACTCTTCGTTTTACCAAAACTTCCAAAATTTATTTAAAAAATTGCTTTATTAACTTTAATGACTTTAAACTTTAAATAAATATTGGAAGTTTTGGTAAAACGAAGAGTTTTTCATTATTCTTAATAAGATGGACTTCCAAAAAGTAAGGGTTAGTACAATCAATTTAACAGATGCTTGGATATTAAGAACGTAAGAGGCAGTCTTATGATAATATGACTGGACAAGACTCGAAAAATAAGAGGCATCTACTTTAGATTACTCTGAATTGGTTAATATGTGTGCCAAAGTAGAAGCAAGAAAAGAGAGATTATGAACATTTTACATCATTTGCAGGTTCACTAACCAAAAAATTTGTTTATTACTTATATATACTAATTTTTATTTGAAATGTTGGTGATAGAAATAAGTAAATATCCATAATATTACTTATTATTTTTAAACTTTAACCACAATATATGAACAAAATTATAAAAAAAATACTGGTTACAAAAATTTAAGCAAATAGGGTCGAATGGCACGTAAATAATAACCTACATTTTATTTGATGCGTATTCTATCTTCATTATTTTATAAGCACTCTAATTTAAAGAATCTTTAGTGAAACTGTCTTGTGAGTTGTTAATTTATTTTTAATTTTGCTAGAATTAGAATATAGTTAGTGATAATTTGAGTACCCATTTCTTTTCATACTTCCGTAGGTAATATTAGATTGTTAATTTCCCGTTAGACCCTCGTAAAAATTCCATCCTTGATAACTAATTAATGTACTTTCCTTTAAACTTGTCTCAGGAGCAGGCATTACAACACAAGAACGTGATTACTTGATAATATAAACATTTTTTATAACTTTTTCTCAATATCACTTAATTTAAATATTCAAGGTTATGTTTTTACACCTGTATCGGAATTTTATTGACAACTGTCTATCAAACTTTATTTGGTTAACGCTGAATCAGCAACGACCGACGATCTTTACGTAGAAACGCACGTCCATAAAAAATCAACATTATTTGCAACGCAACCGTAAACATATTATGAACATACCAAATTAGTGTTAGTAAGGCATTTGTACTAACTGTTGAAAAATGGAAAATAATAAAATTTCAATTTTGCCAGAACATTTATTTATTTTTTACTAAGTACCTACCCGGCTTCTCAAGAGTATTAGAGCATATTGTTATGCTTCGGGTACATTAGCGGGCGAAGATTCGTAGTGTTTGTGCGACAAAAAATTGTGTTCGGACATAGGCGAAGTTGTTTTCTCAACTCGGGGTTTCCCTATAACACTTACCAAATGGCTGACAGGAAGAGAACAATACAGCCACAACTCGGTACCGGAATCCCCTCGATGTCCAGCACGCAGCGAAATTTAAGCCCGTTGTCTGTGAATCCTTATACCTCCCGCCCAACAGACCTAGCTACCCCCCACAGACACTCTTCTGTCGCATCGAGCTATTATCTCCCAGTCACAACCTCTTAATAATTCAAGCAGGACTCCCAAACGCAATAAACAACGCCACCCCAGCCCTGTAGAGGATCTTAAATTTTAAATCTATCCTTTATCAATCCCTTTATTAGCAAAAATTCAAATCTCCACCAAAATTCTAATACATATTCTCTCTACAGTAAACATTAACAGATCTGTAATCCGGTTTTCAAAATAGATTTAAATAAAACTAAGTTAACATTTACTAAAACTTAAATTTATTTTGTAAAAAAAATCACGAATTTTTTTAAAAACAAATTTTAACTTTATTTATTAATTGCGATTAAACAAATGAACTAATTCTACATTATTTACAACTATTTAATCTAAATGTAGTTCAATATCACTATCGTCTTCATTTAAATTAATAACTAAGGGTGCCACAGTTACATTAACATTTCGATATGTACCTTCAACCTTAATAACATGCTGAATCGAATTTTTCCAGCTATCAATGGGAATATTGCTTGTCACATTTCTGATTAGCTCTATAACACTTGAGTTTAATATGGGTGAAACGTTTTCCGATCTAACTTTGGATTTTAGCTGATGCCACATGTGTTCTATAGGATTGAACATGCAATAATATGGGGGAAGCCGTAACACTGTGTGGCCCATATTTTTAGCAATAGTATCACAAACGTATTCTTTTTCAATACCGAACGCTGCTACAACTTGTAAGAGATCACGTTTTGTGTACGATTCTTCAAAATAAAGGTCATTTTTTAACAAATACTCTTGAATTTCCCATTTATTGTTGTTGCTATTTGGTACTTTATTTAATTGACGGCTATGATAACTTGCATTGTCCATTACAATTATACTTTTTTCCGGTATATTCGGCAATAAATAATTCTCAAACCAATCTTCAAAAAGTTCTGCTGTCGTATCTTCGTGATAATCTAAACTTGAATCTTTAATATTCTTTGCTGATAACAATAAAGCGTTTGGAACCCAACCTGTTTCTGATCCGGCATGTATTATTGTAATTCTTTGTCCTCTATTTGATGGAGCCTTTGTTTTGCAATTTTCCGATGAATCAACAAAACCCTTCGTTGGAGTATCATGGGTGTCATACCATGTCTCGTCGAGGTAGATAATTGAAAGGATTTCACTTCTATATTTTTGAATAGCTTGTAAGTAATGACAACACCACATTCGTAAACGATATGACTCCATTATCACTTGTCTTTTATTAATGGTACAATATTTAAATCCCATTTGAGAAATAATTCTCCACAAACTTGTACGGCTACAAATAATTCCCGTGTCGTCTTTAAGTAACCGTTTTTTTATACAATCTAGGGTTGGTATCATTTGTTCTTGGTATAGGACATATATCGTTCGTCGGATTATATATTTTTGTATTTCATCGACACATTTGGTATTATTAACGTCACTTCGTTTTTTTCGTTTACTTATTGGCTTATTGATAATATCTTTTACTGTGGATTTTGGGGTTTTGGTTAACTTACATGTTTCTTCTGCTGCATCGGTTACACTATAACCTCGATTATTCAATGTTTCAAACACATTTTTCACAATTTGTTTCGCATCCGGCGATAAATGCACTTTTTTGCCCAAGGACGCCACATACTTAGTTATAAACACAAGATTACTTTCAGAGTATAATGTTTAGTACAAACTAAAATTCTAGGAGAGAATTTTAAAAACAAATTACCCCGAAACTCCCACTTTCTCTTCCAAGATGATTAAGAAAATCAAAAATCATTTACTAATGATTTACTATTGAAGGTCAGTAATAATAATTTAAAATTTTACCTGAAAAATAAAAAATCCAAAATATATCTTCCTGGACAAAAATAAATAATACCTTTCTGTAAATAGTTCACCGGTTTACGACCAAAGTTCGAAGAAATATTAACCACCTTTTATTAGTAATCCCTTAAGAGCAGTTAAGACCAGGTACCAAGTCAACGAATTATTGTGAAACGTACTTTACCTGTTAACTCTCATTTCAGGCGTTGGGATTTATGTATAAATCTCTTTTTCCATGAGGTTTATATATCTGCATTTTAAATATTCTAATATTTTTATTGGTTTAAATGTTAAGCTTTTCTTAAAATGAGGCCAGGATAATCCGGTATTTCCTAATATTTTGATTGGTTCCTTACCTGATCTCTTACCGAATCTTTAACGCTATATCGAGGTTAGGTTAGGTTCGGCAAAGGAAGATGTGAAAGTAGATGGAAAGGCGGAGAGGATGTGTCGGAAGATTGTGGGGAAGATAGAGCAATGCAGATTGAAAGTAGCGAAAGATATCTCGGCGGGATTGCTAGTAAAGGGACAAAGCAAGACAAGGAAGGTCGGAGTAATGGTGAAGGGTAAGCAAATTTGGATGGAGGAGGCGGTAAAATACCTAGGTGTGTATGCTGTATGGAGCGGAAGTGTGGGGTGACAGAGCGGGGATCCATGCGAGGATAAGGCCGTACTACTGCAGGTGCAAAGAGGGATTCCGTGGAGAGTGGTGGAGGGGTACAGGACAGTGGGTGCAATAGCAGCAACTGTGCTGTCAAAATCGACAAAGGGTGCAAAGGGAGGAAGTTTATGATTGGATGAAGGAGGAAATGGTGAGAAAGAGGGAGGAGTACAAAGGTGCTTTAAAAATGACAATTAGGAGTAGGAGTGAGTGGATGGATCGGAAGTTTGGGGAGGTGAACTACTTCTTGACCCAAGTGCTCACTGGGCTCACTGAGTCAAGGGTGGGGTATCTACATATGATTAGCAAGAGATAGACTGGAATGTGCGACAGGTGTGAGGTGGAGGATGATGTGGGACACGTGTTCAGATGCTGGAAGAACGAGGAAATGTTAAAGCAGTTTGAGAGGAAAATTGGAAAGGCAGTGTATTGGGAGAATATGGTGGAGGTAATGTTGAGAGGAGAGAAAGAATGGATGGTGGTAAGCGAGGCTGTGAAGATTATGATTAGGGGAAGGAAACATTTTTGATGGCGTGAGTGGTATGATTATATGGCGGGAGTGTGTGAGGGACAGCCGCCCGTCTTGAAGTATGCTAGGGTAGTGATTCCGAGGCGAGAGTAATGGCGGGCTTTGAGGTAGGTTTGGTTAGTAGGCGTCCTCGTGAGGATGAGTCCAACACTGGCGAATAACTACAAGTTTAATTTTAATCAGTCATTGTTCTTATCTATCTTGAAATTACCTGAACGTATATTCATTGAACACTCAGTAGAAAAAAACCTACAAAAACCATTTACAATTTTCGAATTATAGTCACCTAAGCAAATGTTGTAGTGACAAATCCCTTTAATTCGTGTAGTATTCGGGCGAAGACGAAGTAGTATCGGAGAACTGTCGGTCAACTGGCGCGATTCAAAGGAATTTGTCGCAATAATATTCGCTTGACTGGCTACACCTACATGAATTCAGGGTCTTCCAGACTTTGAAGCAAGACTTGCCTGTATTTTTTGTACACAGTGTAAAATAATGAAAAAGATTTAGGGTTCATTCAATTTCATGTAACGGAGAGTATCATAAGGAATCCTAATCCTAAACAACATAATCTGGCACGATGCATCGCGTCAACTCTTCACGAATCTTCGCCAGTCTTAATGTAGACAAGAATATAGCCTGTGCCAGAATACGATGTTTCTTTGGAGCCAACACGGTACTAATCTTCGCCCACTAATGAGTCGAGTATGTGGATAATATAGGATGTAGGTAAATAATAAAATTTACATTAATGTTCTGGCACAGATTTTTTATTTATTTTTTAAACGTCCAGGTACCCGACCCATCGAGCTACTGCTTCAAACTTGATTTAAATTAAGAGGGTCATTCTGTACAAATATTCGTTACAGCTGTAATTTTAACATCGATGTTATTAAAATCGCGATGTTAAATCGAATTTAACAGCGCGGTTAAAAATCGTATTCTGAACAATAGACCATTCCAGAACACGTGACTTTGACACTTCTTTGACAAGATCCGCCATTTTCTCTGGGTGGCACACAGTCTTATATATTGCTTATAAAAGTATTGCTTATAAAAGCACCCAAGCTTATAAACAATATGAAGCTGGGTCTATTCAAAAAATTGCAAAAAGTGCAAAACTCTGTATAAACAAATGGAATTAATGAGTTTGTATGCCACCCAGCCGACCGTCAATGACGTCATTCTGGAATGGTCAATATTACATTGTAGCTAACTTCACTTTTATTGTGTTGGTTAATATAAATTGCCGACTTTTTAGGTTATCGTTATATTTATTGAAAGATATTTATTATTATTAGTTTAATACATTTATTTTTATTATTATGGAAGGGTATTCCTAACGTTGAATGTTATGGTCAGGTTGGCAAAAATGTTACAATACATCGATGTAAATTACATTAAGAGCGTACAGAATAGCATTTTCATAACATCTCTCGACCTTGAAAATTTACAGCGTTGTTACCGCTAACATTTTTGTACAGAATAAGCCCATAAAGTTTAAACATAGTTTAAAAAAAAATATTTGCTACCTTTTAAACATTTCAAATCAGGTGACACACCATTAACATTTTTTTAATTATACAATAAATGTTATACTCCATAGTCCATTCACAATCAGTGCGAAGTAATAAATCCTTCTGAAATCGGTAACCCATAGACGTGCAACTAAGAATTAAAATAATAAATAAATAATTGTAAAATAATTTTGATATACTTCTTACCAAACCCTTCTTGCAGTTCGTCATAGTTTATTCATTTCTTTCTAACACAGTACACGGAGTCTAGTACACGGTCGTTGCGTACTTTGTACTGCGCCTCAGTTCGAACATCATAACTATTCGAAAACACATGTGGTTGGTTATCTCGCTCGCACAAAGAAAAAGAGCCTGTTGCGCAGTACGGAGTACGCAACGACCGAGATTTTACCCTGCCCAGATAGGCGCCTTTTCTCCTGCTACCCTCTCCACTCGAGTTTCACATCCTTGTTATATGTATTCGTGTACTCAACATTCCCAAAATAGTGTATGACGTCACAAACTATGACGAACTGAAAGAAGGGTTTGGTAAGAAGTATACCTATTATTTTACTATAGCAATTGATTCTATACAAAACCCGAAGAAATCTTAATATTTAATTTTTTTACTATATATTTATAATTTAAGAAGCTCGAGTTTATTTCTGTAAAACCGTTGATTTTCAATCAACGGTAAAACGTAAGAAGTGAGGTAGTTCATCTTACTAAGAGCATTAAAAAATGTAAACTTTTTTAACAAAACTTCCACTTTTATTTAAAAAATTGCTTTAAAAAAACTCAATGTCAGCTGTTTCACTATAAAATAAGCATCGTCAGATTGGAGTTGGACATTTTTGTCTTTTAAGGTAGCTACCTGATGCTGATTAAGTAATGTTTATGAATATAATATGTGTATGTATAGTTCTTCGATCAAAAGATATTTCGTCTTGACTTCTGTTTACAACATGATTTTACAATAATTACTTCAGGGATACATTTTGTGCTAATGCCATATGTAACGGTTTTAGTTGTGTAAATAAGTTATGTACCTACTTACGATTATTTATTTCCAATATTTTATTAGTTGATCACAAAGATTTAAATGGGAAAGTATGTTTCGTCCTCAATCCAACTTAAGTATGTAATTATGGCCCTGCTATAGTTTATGCGGTTTCACATTTAATTTAATTATGTGATAGGGTTAATAAATAAAGGACTAAATTTGAGCCTTGTGGTACAACACTGCTTAAATATAGTTTGCTGGAATCTTTTCCTTTAGTGCGCACCCCTGCCTTCTATTTACAAGGAAACTTAAAGGCATTTATTTAAATTTACAATAGAATTATTTTTCCCAAAATCTATGGAGCTGACTGCCCACGCACAATGTAGGCGAGGGTCGATTGTGAGCTCTATCCACGTGGGATAAACAAAAATTAAGAATTCTACGTATTAATAAATAGAAATAACCCGCACAGGGTAGTTTTATTACCTAGGAAATGACGCCTCCATCAGGTATGAGTTATAAATTTGGCCTGAACAGTTAGCTACATAGATTTTGGGAAAAATGATTATATTTTAAATTTAGATTTATTTACCTTTTCTATATGTATATATTAATTCCTATAAGTAATATTTTATAGAGATATGAAATTAAGAGCCCAAACATAGGATTTGAATCATTTGCAAGGTTGATGAATGATTGAAAGAGTATAATAAATCAATTTTAAGTAGAAAATGATTCTGTATCAATTAGTCTCTATCAATTATTGTTTAACATTTTTAAAATTTAAATTATGAATTAAAAGATAAAAAATATTGTCTATTGGAGTATTTTATTGCACAAATTGGGTTTTATGTACTAAAAGTATGATTAGAGCATTACTTCAAAGAACCAATTGGTAAAGTTGTTCATTTTTAACCAAGGTAGAAAAAGACAGGGACCACTTGATTAGCACTAATTTTCAATCCATTTGACAGAATGTGACGTTAACTGATGCAAAGACAAAATGAAAAAATATTTTTTCTTCAAGCGGTCAATAAATGCATCTTTATGTGCATCTATATACGTAGTAAAAGAACGTCTTTATTGATTACTGGGAGATAAAGTCTTTAAAAGGCCATGGGAGATAAAGTAAATTATGGGCGGAGCCTATGACGTCATAAAGTAAGGTTCATTTGAAATTTCTTAAATAATAATACCGATTTATTGATCAATATTTATGCAAAATATTTAATTAATATTTGTCAATTATCCAAATTAAAAAAATATATATTAAACAACGGTTACGTTATTGTTATTGATTATTATTTTCCAATACGCGAATACCAACTACTTTGAAGAAAAAATAGTATATATTATTACACGGAGTAGAACGTTCTTTTTGTGTTTCGTCCTGATTGCAGCCTCAGCTTCGCTTCGGCTGCAAACTAAGGCCTCCACACAAAAAGAGTCACTTCTACTCCTAGTGATATAATCTACTATTTTTTTACTTATTTAATAGTGCACCTACGTATTCAAAAATGAAAATCAATTGATTTGTATTTTCATAGCGATTTTAACAGTACAATAAATCAAATAAAAACAAAAATTATTGGGTATATCTTATTGATTGCCTTGTCACTGTCGTGTCATGTGAAAAGGGATTGACTGATGACACGTCAAACATTTTTATTAGTTTTAAAAACTAATATTTGTAAAAATATAATGCCAGTAGTGAAAAAAATATGCTATATGAGCCGCTTTATTAGTATCATTCACCTCAATTTTCTACCTTGGCGCATAATTACTATTATTCAGAAATATAAATTAAGTTCTTTCTTTATTTTAGTTTAATTGAAACTATTAAGTTTTTCAAAAAAATAAGGGCACTGGAAATTGTTATTGCCCCCCAGTCAACATTGTAACTTTGTGAGAAATTCTGATAATATTTCAAATTGGCAACATTGCGGCCACGATTTTAAAATCCTCTGATGTTTTGCCTACATTCGTATCTGTTCTAATCATTATTCTTTGTCCTTAAAATAGCAAAAGCAGATAAATATATTAATATTTTATTTTTTCACTGTCCTTTTGTGCATTAGGGTACAGTATGAAATACAATGGTACGTCACACGTCCGGTAAACTTTAACAGTACTAGTTTCGAATTACGGACCTTGCTGTCGCCTCGTCCGTAAACATCTCACTCGCACTGTAACCGGACTAGTAACGTAATATTAAATTCGTATGGATAGCCACCCTATGAGAAAAGACTTATCGAGCATATTATACGTGTATATAATCTGACAGTCCATCATTAAGTCAAGAATGTCATTGTTAATCTGACGATACTTATTGTTAGGTTGGGTTTTAATATTTTTTTTATTATATTTATTTAATGCACGGCAACAATGGCCATTTGCACAAGTAAAAGTTATGATACAATGTAATATACTATAGGATTTTTACGATAAGTTGACAATGACGTCAGAGCATAAAATTTTGCGTGGCAATTGGCTCGTGGCAACAGCGCGAATTGTTACCAATCTATACACGTTTAATTTTCCTAGCTCTTACAAGTAAATCTCATCTACTGTCAGTTATTTTTAAGTTACTTTGTTGGCAATATAATTAACTAGGAATGACGTCATGGTCAACTTATTGTAAAAATCCTATATATGCATTACAATGTTAATATATAAATATACAATAGTTGATATTTACAATTTTTTGTATAAATAACATTTTTTTATAATGTTTAGGGTTAGTTTAAGATTAGTTGGGTTGGATAGGAGTTGTTGATAAGTGATAGGTGGGTGAAGGGTGACTAAAAGAGATTGATTTATTTTGCAGTGGGAGAGTAGGTATTCGATTGTTATTTTCGTGGAGCATTGGTTGCATAGAGGGGGAGGAGAACGGGACATGAGGTAGCTGTGGGTCATACGAGTATGACCTATGCGAAGGCGTCTGCTAACAATTTATTTTGGTAATCAATGTCACCATAATTAATTAAAAAATGGATATGTGAAACGAATAAACAAATAGTGCATTTCTAAAAGCCATACGTAATAAAATTAATTTGTAATATAGCAATATCCTGTTTATTTGTATACATGAAATACCTAAACTTTTGGTAATTCCTATCTAAGATTGAGTAATCACTAAACTGAAGTAATGCTGGTAGTGCTAAATACATATGTTTTGTTTATATTCTGCTACAATTACTTTACCAACGATTTATTTACCATAAAATTTAACATTATACATTCAGGAGTGATTCGTATGCTAAAAAAGTAATACTATTCCACACTTTCTGATAATTCTTGGAAAAAGGTGAAAGTAAAATCACATGTGATCAACATAAACAACTTCTAAATAGATATACAAGGATGAATAAAAATAATGGTTGTATTAAAACTCCAAGCAGCGAATTTTAGGGCCGTATTCACAATCGGTAATGATTTCTATTCATAATCAATATGTAAGCCTGCCTTCATGAAGGAATCCTTAAATTAAGAGAGTATCTGTTAACGCCTATTTCTGCCTTCTTTTTCTTAATATTTTGCTTCTACTGTATAAAGGTTAGTGTAAATGATTCAACAGATTTCAAGAAAGAACTGAAAGATAAGAAATTAGAACGGTTTTGAGAAGTGCCGTGTGTTTGTGGTTGTGATTTTTTATTTTACCATGTGCCATTTCAAAAATTCCTAATATTTGTTTGATTATAATGAGGAAATATTACATAGATTCTGAATTGTCTTGCAAATAATACAGAATTTTTTTAAACACTAGACTGTGACACCCCTTGAAGGTCCCCACCAACAATCTAAAAATATAATACCTAATTAATAAAAAAGTTAACCTATACACTTTTTGAACTATACTTACTTGGAATTCACCCATTTCATAAAATCTGAGTCCCAAATAATTGTTCGATAGTAGCGATAGTAAACCGCGATTTTTGATCGTTATTAAATCCTCATAAATTAATGGCAATTAATGGTATAGTTTCTTTTGGACACCAATATCGTCTCTTAAAATGACGTTCTTTATAAAATTGAAATGGGATTTCTGCATGTCTAATATTCCTTTTAGGTATCCTCCCTATAACATTTTCCTCCACAAATTCAAAAAAGTCAATAAAATTATCGCAATATTCCATAATAAAATAAACACTGTCACTAGTCAATAACATATAACACTCCTAAAATGATGCTTAAGTCATCTTCTAGGGTTCCTTATACTTAGGGATGGTTCCTTTAACTATGAAATGACATTTGTAGTTAAGGTAAACTTAAGGATTGAGGACTTAAATAAGAACTATGAATACGGCCCTTAATATTTTCCAAAGCAATACTCGTTTTATTTATCATTTTCAGTTGCTAAGCATTTTCAAATATAGATTATATGAGTTTATAAGTATGAGCAAGAGAAGGACAGACATACTTAGACATTACCGCAGAGGCTGGAAAGTACACTTTGTTAACAAATAAAAAATATTTTCTACAAATTCAAAATTGTCAAATTACTTACTCTACAATAGTTACAAAATGTTGGAGGATTACATAAATTACATATATCATGTGAAATTTTTTATATTATTATATATTTTTTATATGTCAAAGTTAGGTCTAAATGCTCATTTTCATTTGTTTAAATGATAATAACTTGATAAATATTCATTTTTCGAAAAAAAGTAAAGAGTCGTTTCCGGTGGAAAATTAGTCAAAGAAAAAAATAAAAATTTTTTGTTGCAAAAATATTAGTTTTTTTATTTGTTTAAACAATTGTGGTTTAAACAATTTCTGACCAAGATACAAGCTGGCAACATAATTTCTTCCAAAAAATTCCATCAGAATAATTTTTGATACAATAGCGCCTATACCTCCTAGTCTAATTATATTATGTATGTTATGTATTATATATTTTTTTATTAATTCCTAGAACAATACTTTATAAAACATCTATATCCAAAAATTACATCAAATTAAAATATTACTATGTTTTAAAAGAATATAATGACACATAATAATTGATTAAGTTTCCAAACATATCGTGTTATTTTACCACGTGTACTCTTCACTAATAAATTGCGTTGGTTGTAATAATAATAATAATAGTAGTGATCGTCTATTACTCATTAACAATAAACGATCATACCATTCCATATTTGAAAGCAAGTTTTTTTTCAACACCATAATTTGTCTTATTATTAAGATAAGAACCATGTATTATCGAATATATTTTGATGACACGTTCAGTGTTTTGGATAGTGGATGCTGCTGATTCAACTGTTTACTTATTTTGCAAATAATCAATAATCAGTATGGTAAGGAATAACATTTAAACAAAGAGCTGTATCATAAGTATCATTGTTTTTTAGTTGATATTATTTGTCTATTTTTTATTCTACATTAAACTTTTTAAATTGAAATGGATGCATTGATGATTTTTTTACACAAAGGCATTACAAAGTGAGAGTGTGCAACTCTTATTCTCAGAACAGGCAAGTGGAAAGTGAAGTGCAGAGGACCAGGGTTTCTCCTGACTTGCTGCTCTTTATTTATCTTTATTGCCCATTGGCATATAAGAAAGTGTAAAACGCAGTAACTGTCAAATAAAACTACTGTAAATAAAGCATAAAAGTTTTCTTGCAAGGCTAAAACACACAAGGTTTATTTATGAACAAAGTTACTACCTCCCCATTCTTTATTTGCAATATATTACTACTACAACAACTATTAAGGCCGGGCATTGGCAGTGTATTTAATATAGGCAAACGCGACGTCCTTTCAAAGAGCTTTTAGCAAAAACTATAAGGCAATGAAAATTGAAAAAAATCAGTAGTATACTAGATATATAAAGTTATTCAATAAAGAATTTTGAAGCTTGAGAGTACAAGGAATCATCCAGAAAAAATTCCCGAAATATGTCTATTTTTACATTTCATAAAATGATTAATATCTCACTTAAACGTGATATGATTTTAAAAATATTTCTTCTTTGAATAGATGGTATATTTACTCATAAGTCAGTGTTTTTAAAAATTACAATAAATTCGTTTTTTTCCTTAAAAGCTCTTTGAAAGTAATTTTTAAGAAATCAGAAATGGTGCCATTTTTTTACAAATTTAGGCAACTCTTTTATCACATATAAAAGGATCTTAAAAAATTATTCCTAAATTAGTGTGAGCATTGTCTAATGGAGGGCGTTGTGATAGAACATCTATTAAATCTTGTTTATCAGGTCCGCATTAGGAATTTAGCAAATCTTTATTTAATTTAATATACTTACTATAAGGTCCAAGGATGGGGTATCCTAAAGGTGAAAAATGTTTAAATACCTATTAGTTTTAGTGAAAAATGTCATTCTTGATAAAAAGTTTTGCTTGTTCTGAAACCCCATAAAATAAAACAAAATTCAAGTTTATCAAAATCCGTCTGATTTTATAGCCGGTTTTATTTATGAAAACTGTATGAATTTTTGCACTAATTTCAAAAATAATGTATTAATCTAGTGAGTGACGTTTAAGTGTCCCAAGTAACTGTCAACTTTTATAAACCAGTTAGTTTGTTGCTGTTACTTAGTTAGTTGTCAGTTTGACATTTTGTAAAAAGCGTAGACGGAAGGCTTTTAGAGAAATTAATATATTTTTAGTTTTATTTTTAAAAAATGAGTAATTCAAGTTCTGAAGAGCTACCAAGCGATATTGAAGAGGCAGCTGGTAATGCTCTATTATCAGTAATTCCCAACAAGTCAAAGTCAGTTTACGAATTCGTCGGGAATTAATTTGAATAATTGCAATAATTGTATTATCAATATTTATAATAATTAATTAATTTATAATTTATGTTTTTAACTTGTATTATAACAGTTGCCGCTTTTTTGTGAGCGGTCGTAAATCATCGGTACAATAGCAGAAATACGTTATACGAGGGTCAATGGGGTATGTTTATTCGAAAGTGTGTCTACGAGGGTTAAGCGTGGGGTGTTTTGATCACATTCATTATTTATATTTTTGTATTATCTTTTATTGCGATTATTACATATAATATTCTAATAACAACAATGAAGAAACTTTTCGTTGTAATAACTAACATTAATTACCTGATTGCTTAAATTGGGACAGGTAAAAGGGTAAAATACTTAAAAAGGGAATTCAGAGAAAAGACACAATGTTTAAGGCTCTTTATTTGCTTATCTTGAAATATGTTGATTTCATGTACAATAGTTTATCTCTGTTAAAATAGTTAATAGTTAAGATTATTTTGATTGAAAAAGTGAAAGTTTCCATTTATTTTAACATTTGGTAAACATGTTGCAAACCTTGTAAGGGTTTATCTTTGTAGTAAGAATAAGGGTACTCGAACACAATAATAAAACTCAGGTAGACTTGCTTACTCTATTCTAAAATAAAGTAACAATTTTCGTGCAATAAAACCTTCAATTATTTCATAAAAACTAATGATATCGACATCCATAATCTCAAACTCTTACTATTATCATTGTTTTCAATTATTACATATTTTGCAAAATTTTATATTTCGGATGTTATTTTTTAAAGGTTGATCTTTTATTTGTCGGTTTACAAATTTGATTGTATAGTATATTCGAACTCTTGTAAACAATGAAAGTAAATAATCTTTATTGCCATATGGGAGGGAGAATTCTGCATTGGAAAAATCTTTAAAAAATATGTTTCCTATACCATCCTGTATACAATAATTATTAAAATTCAAAGCAAGCATATTCTCTAATCTACGTGCATTTCCTTTCTCTGATATCAAGTTCCTATAATCCGTTGATCAATTTTTATAATAGGAGAAATATTTTCGTAACTTTTTCCTGAAAACTTTCAATATTTTTCAATGACTTTCCATGTTATATTAAGCAAAATATCGCCACTATCGCGTCCATAGAATATATCTTAGAATATCTTTGGACGATGTTTTTACTATTGGAGTTTTACTGGAGTCCTTTACTAGATTTTTGGATTAATAAGTAAAAAAAAACATAAAAAGGTCGAATATTAGTTCTTAGTGGATCTATTAATCGTGTAATTTTTTTAATCCATTTAAAAGGTAAAACTTAGTTCCTTTTAATTTTTTAAAATGAACTGGTAGTTACTGCTGCTACACATTTATTTTAGGTTTACGCATCATTTTCTTAAATTTATTTACTAAAAAACTTGTTAATCGAATTTTTGACCATTTTAGTTTTTCCAGTAAGTTTACTTTGAACTTTTGGAACCTATTTCAGTTTTTTTATGAATATGTATAGGTAATGGTAACCGAATATATTTAAACACTTGAGATTTTTAAAATAATCTGCTCAACTGCTTTTTGGTAAATTTTAATTTTTGTTTTCTTCTTTTTTCCCTTTTAAAGAGCTTTTCAATATATTGCCATATATGAATATGTATATCGTGAGTTTTTAATGACCATCCGGTATGTAGTATAAATATTTTCCTTCGCTGTTCGGTCCTTACCTACTCGTTATTGCTTAGTTAAGATAAACAAATGATAACATTTTACACTTGAAAAAACTTGAATGATTGCCTTTTTAAAAATAATACCCCAATAAATATTCTATTTATAATTTTGATTTGAGAAAAAAAACATATATAAATAAAAATATTGTGTAAAATCTATAAATTAATATCGTTTAATGTACCTAAATACAAATAGCCAGTTCATATTCAACAGAATCAAACATGTTTGTTTTAAAATTAATCCAGCCCTGAAATTTCTAAAGGAAACTGATATACTCCAAGAATAAATGTAATATTATTTCGTTTATCGCGTAGGGTCATTGCAAGAGGCAGCACCTCTCGGGTATACTTATTCGCTCTCTTTTTAGGGACGTTTTCTCACTCCCAATGCCCAGCCTTAATACATTTTATGAGAAAATGCAAGGTTTAAGACAGAACAGATCAACTTTTATATTTAGCTAAATATGTATCAGCATTCAGAAAATTTTCTGTTGTAGCTGAAATAGCTTTTAGTAAGGATAACTTGAGGCACAATAGATTTAGTAGCCGAGTGGTTTCACCATATATTTTAATCCAATCTAAGGATAACTTTGTTTGAAAATATTCGTTCCTTGAGGCTTTATTATATGATGTGGCCTCTTGAAGAAGTTAAAAAGTCATTGAAGAAACCTTGAAGATAAGTTTTTGCTACTATGCTATTTTAAATAGTAATTCTGATAAATAAAGATTATTTTAATGATGTGACATCATTAATAGTCACGTTAGGAATTATATTATCAAAATGTACAATATTTTCGGTAAACTTTTTTTGTAGTGTTTCTAATAGAAAAATTAAATTTCACATTTTTAAATCCTAAAGAAGAATCTGAGGATAAAAGCGTTTACCATATTTTGATATACTATAGGTAAGTCTATTTTGATATTTTATTTTGTATAACGTTTTAAGCTGGATAATTTTATTTATTAATCATTCTAAAGTGATTTGTGCAATTATTCAATGAAAATACCTAAAAAAGTTCGTGCCTGTAACAAATTTATCAGTCGAAAGAGAAATTTCCTGAATAATTCAAACAATGCAACATATTTCACGACTAATCGCTTCTATTGGTCTACTTTTCTAAACAATTCGTGCAATGCTTATCAACATTTCTATAACACTTACATTCCTAATACTTTCCAAAAACATCCGAAGGTACTGCCGTTGGGGACGCGCCCCGTATATGTGACCGTCATTTTTCTATTATCACAATGGGCTTAGCCCTTTACCACTCACTTCACCAACACCATAAAACTACAGAATAAATAGTACCGTGATTGTATATTCGAGAGACATCGATACAGTACTTACTCTTTGCGTCCGACAACATAGACTGACTAGCCAGTTGTAACAGTCAACAGTGTAGGTGAATACAGGTGTTCAAAGATGCATAGTGGGGTAATAATGGTAGGTGCATAGTGGTACCATTTTTGTACTGAATAAATTATTACTAGTGTTTGTTTTACGAAACCAGGAAGTTTCGAGTTTTTGTGAAAATATACGCCATAGGGTTTTCCTGAATTATTATTATTGGGAATTCTACCATTTTATAAACCATAGTTTTAAAAAAATGAAACCAACAATTACTTGAATTAATTAAGAATAATAAAAAACTCTTCGTTTTAACAAAACTTCCACTATTTATTTAAAAAACTGCTTTTTTAATCTCAATGACAGCCGTTTCGCTAAACAACTAGCATCGTCAGATTGACATATTGAAGTTACTATTTGTATGTTTGTAGCTAGGTACCTGATGTTTATTAGGTAGTTATAAGGCTAGACCAAGTATGGAAGTAATAAGACATAACAATATTAAAGCCTAGATGTTATTAGCCCTAAGGGATTATCCTGGATGTATTTCCCTCTAAGATCAGTATAACTGTGCAATGATACAGAAAAACCAGGAAAAAACTATATCAAACATATACCGTTCCTTTGTCGTTCTTTATTTCTACTATTCTCTAACTGAACTGTTTTTGTTGGAAGCCTTTATATTTTTTTCTTTTGAAACTGGCGAAAGAATAATAACAAGCTCTTCATGCCTGCAGGGCGGGTCATATATATCTTCTTTCCTCATCAGACTTGTTGCATTCACTCCTGAATGTGTCATCCATCCCTTCTTTCTAAAACAACAATTATGTACACCTAGAACATCCTAAATTGTCTTATCCCATCTCAAAAATTTCAAAAACAAACTCCTCTAACTGTCCCTTCGTCTTGTCAATACAGCACTTTCGGACAACCTATCTCAGAAATACTACGTAGCATTCCTTGAGTCATCCTTGCTAGCGATTTGCCACGGCGTCCTATAGAGTTATGGTTTGCAAATTTACCAATGTGACCTATAGAAGGAGAATTAATATATCCATAATTCTGAATTGAAATACACACCAAGTTAACATTAAAACTCAAAACAAACAAGTCTTTAGTAGTGGCAGTTTCTTACTCCCTTATTTCTTCAAACGCCTTTCAACAAAGTATTCTATTTGTATCCATATTTGTTAGCTAGTTTCTGGTGGATGATGTTACACAGTTGGTTATGCCTGCGTAAATAATCCGTGCTGGCTATAGTTGAACATCCTGATGTTATGTGGTATATGGTTTCCGAAGTTTGTTGGAAATTCTACACTTGTCCGATGTTTTTCCCTGAAGACAAATGTTTTGCAGTTGTATCCTTAATTGTCATCATAAATCCTTCAGTCTCTGGGAACAAGGTACCGTTAGCAAGCCACCTATTTCATGCAATGAATGTGTGGTTGGTTTAGGTCGTAATAATGTCGACCATGTATAGCTTTTTGTGTTTTTGTGGCATTTTTTCTTGTTTTTAGCATTTTGTTATTATTTTTAAAATCATATTCTTATCTGCTCCTACAACAAATTTATGGAAATTTGATAACAGTGATTTGGTGATAAAGAAGTATCGTAATTTATTTATCTATTTGTTGTACACATTTATTAAGCATATAAAGCTCTTGGTCATAATCGTCCTTATTGTTCTATGAATACCTTTCAATTCAGTTTTTGTCCATTGTAGAATCCTGGACGAATATGTATCTGCATACAGGTACGACATATCTATTAATTGCTCGTTTAAGATTTCCTGCAGTCAAGTCAATTTTAGTAATGAACTTAAAGTTTGTTCAACAATATAGTGCCTACAATAAAAGGGGACTGATGGTGATAATAAACTTTTTAGGTACTTTTATCTCAGGTATTGGCAAGTTTGGGTAAAGAATGCAGGTCAGGATTAAATTTGCAAAAATAACTTTGTAATAGAAACGCATATTAAAGGATATTCACAATAAAATTTAATAAAAATTTAAATATGTTAATATATCAATTCAGTTTTACTATTACAATCGTCGTCTACATTAATTATAAGGTGTTCTATGTTAGTATGAAATGCCCTGTATGAATCCTCCACTTTTATAACATGGTTTATTCTTCTTTTCCAACAACCAGCGTCTGGGTCATCTATATTTTGCCGAATTAATGCAATTACAGAAGGACATAATGTAGATATAGTATTTTGGGTCCGCACTTTGTTCTTTAGTTTTCTCCACATATATACTCCATCGGGTTGAATACGCAGTAGTAAGGAGGAAGACGAAGAACTGTATGTCCTTTGGATGCTGCAATTGTGTCACATGCATATGTCTTCTGTATGTTAAATGTCATTAAAACCTCTAAAAGCTGCGTTTTTTTATATCCTTCTTTAAAGTACATGTTGTTTTGGGGCATAAATTCCTGGATTTCCGCTTTTGTATTTAAAGAGCCCGGAACTTTCTTCAATTGGCGACTATGGTAACTGGCATTGTCCATAACTATGACACTATGCGGGGGAATATTTGGCAGTAAAGTGTTTTCGAACCAATCTTCGAACAATTCGGCTATAGTAACTTGGTGGTAATCCAACGACGAATCTTGAATGTTTTTCGCCGAAAGTCCCAAACTGTTTGAAATCCAACCATCTTCTGATCCAGCATGAATAATCTTGATCCGTTTTCCTTTGTTCGATGTAAATTTTGATTGGCATCGCACTGTTCCATCCTTTTGCCGGCGTATCGTGGGTATCATACCAGGTCTCATCCAAATAGATTATTGGTCTTTGTAAACACCTGTAATCACTTATGGCAGTTAAATATTCAAAACGCCATTGCCTAATCCGTTAGGATTCCATAATAACTTACCTTTTGTCAATTTTGCAGTATTTAAAACCTAGTTTGGATAAAAGTGTCCAGAGGTTTTCAATTGATATCCTTATCTCATTGGAGCTCCCTAGTCTTGTTTGCAATGATCTGATAGTAGGCACCAAGTTTTCTTCGTACATAGAGTAGATAGTTCTTTTTATTAAATCTTTATCACCGTCATCAGTGGTTCTGGAAACACCACCATCGTTTCGTTTTCATCTCGGATATGAATTGGCCTCGAAATGTGAACTCTCACTGATGATTCCGGTATCCCTGTCAAATCGCTGGTTTCTCTTACACTGATGCAGTTTCCGAAAGACGAAACATTTTTTACAAACATTATTAAACAGCACAGACTAACTTTCACTACGGGAACACAAATATTAATGATTATACTCAACCCAAATTATAGAAATACAAGAACCGATCCTATGTGCAAATTTTGACCATAAGCAATAAACCGTGACAAACGAATCGCAATAAAAGTGGTTTATTACCATCAGTCCTCTTTTATGGTAGGCACTATATTGTTGAACACACTCTACCCCTTGTGAAAACTAATCCCTGATTTTCGACTTGGTTTTGGTCTAGCAACCTGCTGGAATCCCAAGTTTTGTACGTTTCCCCATTCTGCATGGCGGCGACTATATCTCCATTTTTATTATTATGTGGTATACATGTAGCCTTAAGTTTCCCTAGTTTACTCTATAGGGGTAGGGTAGGTACCAAGTAAGTGGGAGATTTGCTGGTTAGTGCGGTGGGTTCAGGAATTTTAGGACTAAATGGCATGTTTTTAGCATTACGGCTCTTTGGATCGTTATTATTATTTCCCAATTATCTCACATTAACGTTGGTTCCTTATCTCAAAATTACCGGTTTTATAGAAAAGTTAATTTTAAGTTGTTATACTGTTTTTGCTCATTCAATGAGGAATCTTCTTACAATGCTGCATGTATCGAGAATAGCTGACTTCTGAGTGTTTTTAATTATATTATTATCATAAACATTTGGAATCACAAACCCATCATGTTGCCAGACGAAAGTGTTTAAAGGAAAACAAAATATTTGCAAGCTTAGTTATTTCATACAATCATATCCACAAATAAAGGCATACTTTTTAACATGTAAATACAGTGATTTATTTATTATCAACATAATAATCACATACCTCATATTTACCAGCTTTTGGTATTTTTTGTTATCATCCGTATTATGTGTTTGAATTTAGAAAATGTTAATTTTACACGTTCTTTTATGCTACGATTTATTTTATTTATTTATTTTACGATTATTTAATGTTTGTTGTTAAATATTTTTATTGACAACGATATGTGACTAATGGGCGGTTAGCACTTCGTCTAAAAATATTAAGTTGTTTAACGTGAATTAAAAATATATAAATTTATGAATTGACGTCAAAATGAAATTTGCTAAATTAATTTGGCATAATACATTAACAAGTAGGTACCTATAAACATTTTTTTAGACCTTACTTTCCAATAGTCTTCAAGTAGTAGTAGAGGCATTACACAAGAATAATTTACGTTATCTATGTTACTTTATTTTAGATTTCTTATACCTAGATCTTCCCAGAGTTTAGCTCCAGGAGATATTTCATATAAACTGGTCCCAGTCCTACTACTGCTCTATGATTCTCTATTAAAATAGTCAAAGGCAATCAAGTATACTAAATTACCTGAATATGTAAGTCTCTATTCATTTTTATCGACGATTCCAATAGAATTTCTGGGATTCTCTTTTTTCCCAATCGACTTTTTAAGGCAAATTTAAGAGCAAACAGTACAGCATCTCTTCTCTTTTGAAAATTAAGAAAATTAATAAAAATCAGAACTATTGGGTAGTGCAAGGAGGGATTTAATTCGGTGCTAATAATAGATAAATGTCTGGGTACTTATTTTTATGAATCAATGTAGGACAAAACATATATATTTTTTCTTAAATAATAGTCAGTTAAAGGTTTTTTTTGACATATTTTAAAGTCTGTAAGATAAATGGTTGGACATATGCAATACTATTTTCTCAGTGGCCACACATAAATTTTGCAGTTTGCACTTTATTTTGCAAAATATAACAAATAACTACAATATCCCATTTGACTGTTAGATTCATATGTACGATTTTTCATAAATATTTTGAATATTCATCGAAAATTATGAGTAAGGTATCATTTGATCCGGAATATTATGTAGATCAAGGTAGGAGATTAGATTTTTTGAATATCTGGAAAATTATTCAAGATTTTTTAATTGTTAAAACAGATTTGAAAAGATCATTTAATTCGCTAGAAAAAGTCCCAACTCCCAGAACTGTATATCTAATATTTATAATTTTTACAGAGCCTTGAGAATAGTGCTAAAAACGGGTACCTACCTAGTCTGATTTTTAGGCGCGCTGCGTCACTCTAAAGCAGTAACTAAAGAAATTATTTAAAAATATGAATACTAAGGAATGATAAAATTCATGGACTATATTCGGATACATGAATGAACAATAATCCGCGGTATTTGTATCCAAATTTTTTCATTAGTTATGTTTTTGTTAATTAACAACTTTTTCTGCACTAAAAATTAACAGAAAAATCGCGATAATTATTGAACTTGAATTATTGAATTTTTTTACTTAGTCGAGTTATTCTAAATAGGTTAACAAATAGATCCCTGTTGGAAAAATTCAAAAATATGTATTTTATAATTTTTTAACAACATTGTTTTAAAAATTGGTAATATATTGGGTAGTAAAATTTATGATTTTTAGTGAAAAAACGCTTTCTTAAAAAATTATTTTTTGGTTTGTTTTGTTTGTTAATTAACATTCTATTTTGGCAACTAAATAATTTAAGAAACTAAGGATAATAAAAAACTCTTCGTTTTAACAAAACTTCCAATATTTATTAAAAAATTGCTTTTTTAAAGGTTCAATGACAGCTGTTTCGCTATGAAGCATCGTCAGATTGACAAAAAAAAAAAATGTCAATCTGACGATGCTTCATAGCGAAACAGCTGTCATTGAACCTTTAAAAAAGCAATTTTTTAATAAATATTGGAAGTTTTGTTAAAACGAAGAGTTTTTTATTATCCTTAATAAGATGGACTTCCAAAAAGTAAGGGTTAGTACAATCAATTTAATTTAAGAAACCCTTTTTTTTTCTAAAAACAATAAATTCTGTCCTTCTTTAGGATTATAAAAAAATTTCATTTATTTTTTATTTGCTTATTTAATTTTTTTCTTTTTTTTATGCAACTTTTAATATTTTCGTGTCTTTTTTATCTTCATTTCTTCATTTTTTTATTATTTATATAAGATAATTTTTCTCTTTTATTGACTTACTCGATGTTTGTACTGAAACAAAATTTTTATTTTATAAAATACAATAAAATAACTAAAACTAATTCATAAACTTAACTAACCTGAAACAAAAATCGAGAATTAAAAGTCCTTATTTTTCTATGATAAATGATAATATAAATCAAAAATTCTTATATTTTGGACAGAAATGTCTAAATCAAAATTATGTCTAAATATGAAAAACCATAGGAGTCAGAAAATGTCAAAATGTCAAAAAAGATATAAACAAAGTATTAGCATGCTAGAGAAGCACGTAGCATGTGTTACATTTAAATAACTTTGGAAATATGAGAGATACGTCAATACTTCAGGTCATTTTTATTAACTTTTAATTAATTAAAACTGAAAAAGTGGAAAAATCGTTTCCTCCTGCACCCAGGGTAAAGAAACTAAATAGTTCCTATACCAAAGCTTGACCGTTTTCCATGAAAAAACAACTACTTCCTGGGCTATATGCCCCAACGGACATTGAATTACATTCCAAAGAAAACGTAGTGGCGACCGACTAAGTCGGTACTTGCAACCATCTCTATCGATTTGCAAATTAACAGGAAGAACACTACTCGTATACCGGTTTCGACATTATTGTGTCTCATCAGTACGAGGTAAGTATCTCATCCCGCAGAGCAGGATGCAGAATGATTCTTTTACGCCAATACATAAACCGTGAATCCACGATTCAATGATAAAGTCGCAAAAGCGCCATCCTACCGTTCATTTGCAAACCAACAGATCAAAGGTAACTGTAATCGACAGATAACAATCAAGAAATAATTTCTATAAGGTGCAGTCAATATAAAACTGAAAAAGTGGAAAAATCGTTTCCACCTGCACCCAGGGTAAAGAAACTAAATAGTTCCTATACCAAAGCTTGACCGTTTTCCATGAAAAAACAACTACTTCCTGGGCTATATGCCCCAACGGACATTGAATTACATTTCAAACACATTAATTAATTGATAAATAAAAGCTCTATCTTAAAAATGAGACTACCCGTTTTTATCAATATTTTTAGGGCTCTGTAAAAATTATAAATATACCTTTTTTAGCAAATTTAATGATATTTTCAAATCTTTTTCAACATTTCGAAAATCTTTTTTTTAAACATTTTGTTTACTTTATTGCTTTTAACTTTTGCTATTTTTTTCGACTCTTTTTGAAACGTTTTTATAAGTCGAAATTATGAATTATTTTAAATGTAATTAGAAAAATGATTCAGTTTGTTGCATTTCAACTCGCTCTCTCCTTATTTTTTTTTATTTATTAGAAAATAGAAACTATTTATTAAAACAAACAACTAAGTAGAGAGCGAGTTGATGGCTGTAGTTCGACTACTGTATGCTCTTAAGTTTTACTATTCTTACGCCATTCGTGAAAAAAAGGTGTGTACTTAGCAGTCTTAACTATCTCAGATTCATTAATTACCTTACTCAAATTATTCAAAAACTTTCTTCGGATCATCAGTAACCGCAGTTCAAATACAAGACATATATTACATATCCAAACTGAGACGAAAAGAAATTAATACGGGTGGTATACTAGTCGATAAGCAATAGATAGTGTTTCACATTTTAGTCAATACAAAATCTTGATTCCTTCCTTACCCTTCTAACATTCAAAATGGAAGGTCTAAATAAAATGACATTTAAAGCTTTTTAGCATAAAATCCAACTTGTTCAAACAATACCACAAAAGCTATCTTGTAAAAGTAAAATTCTACTAAAAAGATTGGCAACACTATTTTCATTCACTCAGATAGATAAGCTCCACTCTTAGCGCTACCGCTCTGACGTTACTAGCATGAGGATAGTCGATAATTGCACAATACTACAGAGTAGTTCTGTGTTGAGCGCTAGGCACAAAGCCAATGAGCAGACAAACTGGCAAGAATAGATGATAAAGATTTTTTTTGGTCCATAACAGTTCTGTGAAATACTTAATACATAATACAATAATGCAGCCACTTATCTATGAAGAAATATTCCTGGACTGAAACATTCTAAGGCCCATATAAAATCCTTTAGTGAAAAGGTTGCTGCAGAGGTTTTAATCCTAAGGTAAAACCATATTTATTCATTGGTAAGGGCAAAGTAGATAGACTGTATACTGCTAATTGCTAATGCAATTGCTTTATCTCTGAAGCATTTAATGCACCTGAACGAGTTCCAGGCATTAACAGTGAAGAAAATCCTGCAATTTCTTGACTGTAAACTGTGGATACCACAATAGATCAGGAAAATCAACAACTTGGAACTAACTATTGCTTATTGCTATAATTTCATTTTTCTCGAAAAAAAAATATGGTTTAGTGATTTAATCGTTTGGCTATTTTATAGAAAATATGGTTAGTACATTTTCTTTTTAGGCTTACAGCAACTCAGCCGATTGAGCCCATAAAATATCTGAGTTGTTAGTGGATCTAATCCTCTGACTGTCTAAAAGGTGCTGAAGTAGCAAAACAAAAAAGACGTGAATGGAGAATGTTATTTTTTTGGGAAAAATAATGAAAACGTGTGTGTAATACAAATTTATTAGTTCTTTGGTATATATGTCAAATAAAATACATTAAGTGTTTACAATAAATTTCTGTTTGTTAATAACAATAATAAATTTTACTTAACTAAATAAATGCGATGCAAAGTAATAATAATAAATAATACTGACAAGACAAAGAAAATGGTAAATGTTAAAAATTTATAATTTGCATTCTTTTATAATGAAAATAATAATGCCATGTGTCTGTAAATGATTGGATATAAAAAAATCAACGAACTTATTTATACCGCATTCAAAAAATTTTACTGGATGAGTGATACTGATATTGAATTTTTGTTGATTAAAATTTACATAATTTCCAAAATGTATCAACTTAATATCGTCTTAACTAGTGTAAGTTTTAAAAACCTTTATTAATTAATGTTGTAAAAAATATTTGATATTTACTAACTTTTGAAAAGTAATCAGTAGTTCATTGAATATTACTTATTACCTATAACAAGAGTGAAAACTGTTGATTTGTTACTGCTTGTTGTGTTGCAAGTATGTGGACGGCGTAATTAAATTTGTTATCCTATAATAACTTTGCAAAAACGCTTTTAATAACGGAATTAATATATAATATATGGCTACTAAACGTGAAAATTAAAAAAGCACACTGACAATCTCAATAGCAGTAAGATCTTTTATCTGTGGATATTAATTCATCAATAATGCTTAGCATTTCCATTTGCCCCTTGCATATATATGGTTAATGTGGTATAAATATGGGATTAGGATTTTGCATATATAAAAAGGAATCCCTATTTTCCTTGGTCACGCTATCAATCGTGAAATACGGGACTAACTTCACTTTTTTTTGTTGCTGTGTTGTTATATTGTCAGGAGAAGGTTCTTATAAAATAAAAAACATCAGAAATATCATCATCGTTTATAGGCGCCTTTTTTCGTGCTAAACATTTGTACTCATCATCAACATGATTACGATTTTATGTTCTTTTAGTTTACAGTTTTGCTGTCACAAAATTTCATGTTTAGTAATTTCCTTACTACACATGATATTTTCAAGTTTAGCATTCACAATATTAGTGTCCTATCGGTTAACAGTTCTATATTTATAAGAACGTAACTGTACCTAATTATTTTATTCATACTATGCTTCAAACAAAAACTATTTAAATTATAGACACGCCTTTTTTATTTTTACTTTTTAATAACAATTGTTTCTTCTAGGTAATACAAAATACCTAATACACCCAAGAATTTAAAATTTTATCCAACAACGACAAAATCTTAGGAAACAAAACATGAAAATAGAACTACAGAATTTATATTTTAGATTTTTGTTCTGGAATTTGCACGTTTTTCAAATCTTCGACATCATTGCGGAAGGCAAATTTGAGCTCTAGCTCTAGAGGTCGCCATTTTTTCCAGCAAAATTATTTTCCGCAAGTTGGTAAGCAGCGCAAACCTACTATATATCTGTACTTCGTACGAAAAGTATACACTTTTTACTCCGAGTATTACTGGTATAAATACAGGGTCAGAATAAAAATTGTAAAAAGTGTATACTTTTCGTACGCAGTACTGATAGCAGCAGTTCGATATGTCAACAGCAACAATCAACAATTATAACCTCTAAACTAAGTTAATTTAATGTTGAGGGAAAACCATTCGTGGACATAAATTTAAAGGTTACACGATGTGTTATTTATCTGTTTGTTACAGAGCATCAAGCATAGACGTTCAGCCTAACTTTGTGCTAGAGCGGCTGAACGCGCCCATTGACGTAAACCAACTTAGTGTACGAAAGAAATCGCCTAACGTAACATCATATAACGTTTGACAAAGAATTGATAGAATGTGTTCTGTAAATATCATCAAAGAGGATGTAAAAAAACTAAAATGCATTTCAAGGGCAGTCACTAAGTATTTGAATCCATGTTTTACGTGGGTCGTGATTAATGAATATTTTATATTTTTATTTTATTTTTATTTATTTATTTATATCAACTATTCTTTTTCGTGATTTAATTTACCTACTAAATATAAACATTAAAAGCTTTACTTAAAGAGTTAGCAGTGTATGTAGGAACGTAAATATTCTCGATTCTAATATTTTATAACATTGTTTTAACATCTCCAAATCTTTCACCAAACATCTAAGTAAATCTCGTCCAAACGACTTTATAGTAACAATATACTGAACACGTTTATTGTGTTCCCAACGATCGGAATAATTTTACTATTATTTATTTAAATTAATTTGCAAAGATATTAAGTCTATCTTTTTGTTTAACTATAAATAAATTTTATTTTTTATTTCCTAAAAATTATAAAGGACGTTTTATTCTTCTAACAGCTAACTTTATGAAATAAAATAAATTAACACAAGCTACAACAATTATATCAACCATTTCCTTAATTTATAATTTTAAGTCAGTTTGCACCTCGGCCAATGTTTTAGCAGATTTTTGTAATGCCTCTTCTTCTTCCGGACTTAACATTTGATTTACCACGTTGACCACACCTGTATCTCCCAACATTGCTGGCAACGAAAGGTAAACTTCGTCGTTGATTCCATGAAGACCCTATAAATAAATATTTATAGTTGTAAGTTGGTCTAAGTCTAAGTATTCTTACTTTAGGAGATTTCAATTATTGGAAGAATATTTAAGAGCGATTGTAAGCTAAATGTTTTATAGGTTTTAAAGTATTTTTCTGTAATTGTATTACCTGAATAATATATAAATTTGCCTTTCTAAACTGCTGTTATAGTCTACTAAAATTGTTATTAAAAACTATATGCAGTATGTCAAATCAAAGAGTTTTTCATTTCAGAAGACTGTTCAATGAGGAAGGCAGTACTGACCAATGCATTGGTTTAAAATTGTTATTATTAACTTGGCCAAAAATTGGCAATAATTTGCCTCTTTATCAGCATGACAAAAATAAAAAGAAACAAATTATACTCGGCTTAAAAAGTCTTTTGTATATATATCATCTCTGTGTTTACCTTCGGTCTCTGAAGAAGATAACTTGGTTATCGAAACGCGCGTCAGGCAGATAAAAGTGTGTGTTGGTGTAGTGGTAGTGTAAACGGTTTTCGGTATCAGTTTCGCCAACGGTTCCAGATTCAACATTTTAGTTCAATATTATGGTTTAAATTTTTTTGTTAATCCACACCGTGTAATGGATATTTATGTTAACCGTGTTATGGATATTTTTCATGCAATTGCATACCGGTACAAAACTTCCCCAACACCATAACACTTAATAAGATATACCTTGTTCAGTATAAATATAGGTGTACGTCATCAAAGTGAACAAATCGCTCTGTTCGTTTAACTTCCTTCGTTCGTTTGCTACTGTCAATCAGTATGTTTTTTCAATGTAAATTTGGTAAATATTGAAATTCGTAGGCCGTAGTTATTACAAAAAATAAATAAATGCTTTAAAAAAGGTTTTGTAATTAATTTTATGTCAAATACAGCCGTAGGCTTATAAAATATAAACTTCAAACGAACATAACTAAACATGCTAAATATTTATATGTTGGCAAAATTGCGCTCTGTTACCGCGTTAAAACCTAGCGTAATTATTCCAGAACACGTGACTTTGACAAGACCTGTCAAATAAAAAGAAGAATATTAGAGAAACTTCGTTAGACATTTACTAGATTATTATACTATTTTAAATGTCCCGTTCTGACAGTTGTGACGTGCACCTATATTTATACTGGACAAGACATAGTTAATATTGTCAAATATTTATTAAAGAATGGCGGTTTTCATAAAACTGGCTGTACAATGAGACGGGTTTTGAAAAATTTTAATTTTATTACATTTTATGGAGTTTCGGAACTAGCAAAACTTTTTATTATTAAGAATTGCATTTTTCACTAAAACTAATATACAGGGTGTCCCACGACGTTTTGACAGTCCAATTTCTCGAGAACTGTTCATATGACATGTATGAAATTTGGCAGATATAAACAGTCGAAACTGATGCTTATATTCATTATAAAATGACTTCCGTTTTTCCTGTCATTTCGGCTCACGTGACCTCAACATAACTTTTTTAAATGGGACAACCGGTATAATATTACAATTTTGGATACATCATTTAAAAACAAATTCAACGATACCACACTTGTCATCATTGTATTGTGCAGGCCTTTTTATAGGCTCGGCGAAAAATGACAAATATGACATAAAAATCGGAATTCAACTGTTCGTTATTTCCAAAAGGATGGTATTTGTGATTTTTCAATACTCTTTGTATTGAACTTCTACTTATTTGTAATTCTTGTTCAAGAAATCGTATTGAGGTGTGTGGATTCACCTGCAGATAAGCCAAAATATTTATCACATTGTCATCTGTCTGAGCCCCTATTATCATTACTGCCCAATACAATGATGACAAGTGTGGTATCGTTGAATTTGTTTTTAAATGATGTATCCAAAATTGTAATATTATACCGGTTGTCCCATTTAAAAAAGTTATGTTGAGGTCACGTGAGCCGAAATGACAGGAAAAACGGAAGTTATTTTATAATGAATATAAGCATCAGTTTCGACTGTTTATATCTGCCAAATTTCATACATGTCATATGAACAGTTCTCGAGAAATTGGACTGTCAAAACGTCGTGGGACACCCTGTATAAACATTTTCTACCTATAGGATACCTTATCCGTGGACACGCTACATATTTATGAGTCTATAACCAGAGCAAAAATTAAATGCTTTCCATTTTAAGAAAACTTATCTAATCTAGTTTCTTTTAAACAAAAACTAAAATAGATTTGTGTGTTGGGAAGCCACAAAGCTAAATATAACATACAACAGGTACAACTTATACAACCTTAATTTCGGACTGGGGGTTAAAATCTATAAAATGTGCAATGTAGATTATTAATAACACTAGTAGTGAATGAAATTTTATTTACAAAGGAAAATATATTCAAATTGAAAAATAAATAATTATCCTTTGCCAGTTTCCATATGTACTAATTCTCTATTGTGTCAATTGAGTTTCATTTTAATTCTATAACTAAGGATTGTATTACATCATATACAATAGTACAATAATAAATTTACAATTATTCTTAAATTTTTAAAGGACAATGCAGTCAACATAGTATAAAAGCTAGTAGATAATACATTTATATTAGAAAAATGATTAGGCGACTATAATATATTTTTTTATAATTTGCGTATACAAAATCTACTTTGTAGCAATAAAGAGTGTCACAAAGTTTTTATTTTTAATAAATTTTAATCATTCAAGTGTGTGAATACAATTACGTTCAGTTTCACAATCAAAAGTTAACTTTAAGTTAAGATTTAACCTAAAAATTCACCAATTAGTCTTTCCAACGACCTGTCAAAAATTATTCAATATGGCGGCTGTAGGCAAACAATAGCATTGTTTTGTATTGTTGTCATAGCGTTCTCTTTATTTAAGTTGGTGTAGAAGTTTTTATTGTTGTGAGAATATAGTTTTTGTGACTTTATAAAATAGATTTTATATATTATTTGGACTTGTTAACGTTATAAGTTACATGCCTGTTACATGCCTTGTGGTTGGTCGTGGAAGTAGATCAAACAGGGATGACTGACAACAACAACCACGTATAGAATGGTTTATGAAACTTTGATTATTCGCGAAAACTTCAAAGTGGGCGACATTTATTGGGAAGGTCAAATGAGGGTGAACAACACATCAGTGTGTCATTATAACCTTGTAGTGTAATGTATTTTTTTGTTGTTGAAAAACTCATGTATAATGTATTAAGATAAGAAAAATACAAAAAAGTTCACACGTACACAGCAACAACGATAGATGCAAAGCATGAACTAAAATTTTGTTGTTCACCCTCGTAGCGGCCATATTGAAAATTGACAGCGCCATCTAGTGGTCATTGATTTTTGCGAATATGTGACTGTGACTTTGACAGTGTTATGTTCTAAGGTTTGCCCACAGACGCCATCTTTGTCACGTGATTTGAAAAGCCTTATGGAAAAATGTGTTACATGTTTGACAAATTCTGGTAGGTTTTTGGATTAAAGCATAACCTGAAGTTAACTCTTAATTGTGAAACCGGGCGTTAGTGTTCTAAATAATGGACTGGGAAAGTGTGACGTCAAAATTTGTGTTCTATGCTGTTGAACTGGGAAATGTCAACGAAATGATTCCAAACGCAACATATAAATCTCCAGAATTACTTTTGTTTGAGTTATTTTGTTATTATTATACTTTGAAATATAACGGAAGTATCATAATTAAATACATATAAACAAAATCTTTCCAAATTCGATTTTTAAAGAACCATTTTTGTAAGTGTTCTTAAAATTCATGACAATGCACAACTTTCAAGGTTATGTTATAATATTTTTAAGGAAATTGTTCGTCTATCTACTTTAGTGATATGTAAATCATATGAATGAACACTTACCAATGAAAAAACCGTAATTAACTCCCAAAAATCAAGAAAATACAATAAAATAGATAATAACACCTATAAGACATACCATAAAAAAAGTTGTTTGGAATCATTTTTGTTGACACTTACGTCACTACTTTCCCAGTCCATTGACCATTCCAGAACACATGACTTTGACAAGATCCGCCATTTTCTCTGGGTGGCACACAGTCTGACTTTCTCCGTTTTGCTTACGTGTGCTTATAAAAGCACCCAAGCTTATAAACAATATGAAGCTGGGTCTATTCAAGAACTTGCAAAAAGTGCAAAACTCTGTATAAACAAATGGAATTAATGAGTTTGTATGCCACCCAGCAAACATGGCCGACCGTCAATGACGTCATTCTGGACTGGTCAATTTAGTATTTATAAGAACCGAATGATACGCCTATGCGCTCACTTTTGACATTTATATGCAAATATTGCTTTGACAGTAAACATAAACATACACAATGCGTCATACAACGAGCTTCAAGATGGTCGACATCCGTCGCAAAGTTTCCTTAAAGTTAATATATGACAGACTCCTTCCTGTTTCTTTTTGTTCTTTGATTTAGACAGACACAAGTTGTGTGATATTTGATTGACAAGCAATTTTCCCATGTTTAGTCAATTCTAAATAATTTCATCAAAAAATATAAATATTAGCTGTCAAATTCAAATCTGAAATACCAATACCAACAAGTTAAGAATAAAATCTCTAATAATTGTAATTTAATTTTTTTATTTTGTTAAAAAGTTTCTGGACGCGAATTATAAAAAATAGTATGTAATACTATTAAAGTATACAAGAACAATATAAAAAATTGAAAAAATTAAAACATTTAGTTATTTCTAAGACGTATCACAAGGAAAATTAAAAACAATAATAAATAAATAAATACAGTTTTCACATTAATCTTAAATAAACTTTTAATTTACAACTTTATACTCTTCAGTACTTCATCCATCAACATGGCAGATTTTTGAAGGGCTTTTGTTTCGTCCTCGTTAAGACTTTGTTGTACAATCTGCAACACTCCGTTCGAGTTCAACAAAGTAGGTAGAGATAAGAATACTTCAGAGTTAATACCATGAAATCCCTTAAAAGATGTTAATAAATCAAAATCAACATTTTAAAACAGACAATAAAGAAAATATAGTAAATGCTAACTAACATGGCACAGCGTATTAATTCAATCTAATAAATTTCACACACTACTGAATACTTACTTTTTATTACTGTAACAAAAACCTTTGGCAGATACAAAAAATATTTAAGATTCACACATTTAAAGTGTATTGTTTTATATTGGCATCCATCTCATCGAAACAGTTATGACTTTTGCAAGTTGAACAAAATAGTAGAGATTTTTATTCTTATTTCTTTACCAATCCTTTGATGTTTTTAAATAAATCACAGGAATATAACTGAATAAAAATAAAATGTCATACAAATTTATAACTTTTTAAAGGCTTTGATAAATCATCTAACACAGTACTGTAAATTAAAATTCAAAACTTAAGGGTTATGTCATTCCACTTGCTCTTTACCAAGATTTTTACCTCTTCTATGGATATTTACATAACTATATATCAGTACGTATTTGTAATTACACCACTGTAAAAAAAGTATGTTCTGTCTCTCTCTTTTCAACTTCACGTCCGTTCGGTCCCATACTCCTTTTCCTATGACTTTTACATCCTCTCTAATGGACTCACAAAAAGAAAGTGAATAATAATTCTCTCAAAATAGACAAAAATGTATTCTTGAAATAAAATCTCACCAAAGATGCGTGACATGCGAGAGAGAATCAATTCTCCTGCCAAGAAGATAACTTGGTTATCGAAACGCGCGTCAGGCAGGTGTAGTGGTAGTAAAAACGGTTTCGGTATCTGTTTCGCCAACACAACGGTTCCAGATTCAACATTTTAGTCGATGAAATATTACTATGTTGGAAGTAATAAGGTACTTAGAAGATGCTGAACAACAAGCTATTCCTGCAGTTGGTCGAAATGTTTTAAGAGAGAACTATTTTAATTTATCCGATCGTCAATTCCTTACTTGTCCCCGGAATGGAATTTAGTTTATTAGAAATTCTACCCAAGAGCTTTAATTGATTTATAACTATGTCTTCCGTCCTGAACAAGCACTTCGTTCTGTCTATTTGTAATTGTTTTTTTCCTGTTTTTCCATAATGTAAAATAATAATAAATAACGTTAGAAATATAATGGGTTATCTAATATAACCAATAAAAAGATTTAACTTTAATAATACCTATATCACTGTAAAAATATCAAATAGCGGTAATTTGATTGGTTGAGCATTGATAAAACGTTTGGCAACAAGGTGCATAAAGAAGGGATGTGAATTCATGTGATGACTGCGCAAGAATACTGTTTTTCGAAGTAGGACAGATTTTAAAGTGAGATGAGAAAATCTCAGTAGGGAGAATTCATCTCATCTCACCAGTTTTCGGGAATCGAGGGCTTGGACTGGGAAAGTAGTGCCGTAAGCGTCATACTAAATGAGTCCAAACAACTTTTTCTGTTTTATGCACCTTGTCCAGTATAAATCTGGCTGCACGTCAACACATAAAATATTTTAGCATGAGTTGTTCTTTTGAAGTTTATATATTATAAGCCTATGAGTTGTATTTGATCTAACATTGATTACGAAACCTTTCTTAAAGCATTTATTTATCTTCTGTAATAACCTGCGGCCTACGAATTTCAATATTTACCAAATTTACAGTGAAAAAAGATACTGATTGACAGTAGCAAACGAACGAAGAAAGTAAAACGAACAGAGCGATTTGTTCACTTTGATGACGTACAACCAGATTTATAGTGGACAAGTTATATATCAGTATATATACGAACAAATTTCGTAAAAAGATAACATAACCTTCAAAGTTGTGCATTTTCTTAAATTTTTAGAATACCTACTTACCAAAAAATGGTACTTTAAAATTGAGTTTTAAAAAATTTTGCTTATATGTACCTATTTAATTATGATACTTGCGTTATATATAATAATAATAAAATAACTCTAACAAAAGTTACTTTTGGAGATTTATAATGTTGCCGTTTGGAATCATTTTGTTGACATTTCACAGTTCGACTGCATAGCACACAAATTTAAACGTAACACTTTCCTTGTCCATTATGTACTATGTTCCGTTTCCAAAGTTGGTTTCGGTTTGCCGTACCGTATATATTGGTCACCTCGTTTACCGACTGAAAACTGGATAGTTACGGAATACGACTCCTGAAATCCAAAGCACCCAGGCAACCGATCGAAAATCTCGGTGAGTCGGTGACTGTGACAACCTGAATAATTTGTGTGTTTGATTATCAAGGATTAAATATTAAATATTGAGACAAAGAAAAATCAAAGTCAATGTCACAATACTTTTTATTTAAAATTATTGACAGCTACTAGTTTCGGCCTATCTATAGGCCATCATCAGGCTAAAAATAAATACAAATACAGGATAAGAAGAAATACAGTGATACAATGGTGATACATACCTAAAAATTTATAAAGTAATACATGGAAAAATCATAAATTCACCATGCTTGCATGAACATAGGAAAAATAGTGGATAATAATGTGCCATTGAAAAAGCTTAAGAAACAAAAAAAAAATAATAAATTAATTAATAATAATTAATAATTAATGAGGTTACTAAAAATAATAAATTTGTTTGTTTAAATGAACAGTTAAAGTCTACAGACCCTTACATTTTTCTTAATTTGCCTTTTTGATTCCTTTATCTCTTATCTTTCCACCACATAATCTCACATTTAACTTTGATAATTCATTCTGTAATTTGTTAATGGTCATATTATACTGCTGTTTTTATTTTGTATTTCGCTTACATTTTATTGTTGTATTTCTTAACCTATATCTTCTTCTTTTTAATTATTGACATTATAATATAATTTAATAATCTATTGTTTGAACTAGAATATTTGCTTTGTCTGAACCATTAATTTTTTGATTATTGTAAAGCTTGATTTTTGTCATTTTTATTTATTGTTTATTCTACTATGCTTGCATTTGTACTTTTCTATTCATAATTGAGTTGTCGTTCCATCTTTGACTTTTCATAAGTTTCATTTTCTGTATTTAGATGTTTCATGTTTCTTGTATTTTGTTATTCTTTGACAAGTACCTCCATTCGACATTACAGTTTCGTTTTTCCGTTAGTTGGTGTTGATTAATATCTTTGCTATTGGTTTTTAATTTAAATCAGTTAATTTGTTTTATCACATTAATATTATGGACTTTAGTGTTTGTGTGATACACGATGTTAGTCTTCATTAAGATCATTTTGTTACTTATCACCCTTCAGGGGTTAATGAGCACGTGTTTGGACCTACCGTCTGACACTCCTTGGTTACTTTCGCCGACAATTCTACAAATCATAACCTTGTTTTATATGTGGATTTTCAGATATTTATATCTTTTAACCTTCGTTATATATTTTCTCAACATCTATATTGGACAAGACCATAAAACTTGTATTACTTCCTTTTACTTCTTTGATAGTTCCTGCCAACTATCGTCTATTACCATGATCTACCAAGTTTTGGCGGATCCTTACTTTTCTTCATTACATCCTTTCTGTTTCATTACCTTTTAATATCAACATTTTAAATCTAAAAATTTTTTATTATTTTCTCACTTAGTTTTAGTCCCATCTTTTTGTTTCTTAAGCTTTTTCAATGGCACATTATTTCCACTATTTTTCCTATGTTCATGCAAGCATGGTGAATTTATGATTTTTCCATGTATTACTTTATAAATTTTTAGGTATGTATCACCATTGTATCACTGTATTTCTTCTTATCCTGTATTTGTATTTATTTTTAGCCTGATGATGGCCTATAGATAGGCCGAAACTAGTAGCTGTCAATAATTTTAAATAAAAAGTATTGTGACATTGACTTTGATTTTTCTTTGTCTAATGATCAGTCACATTTGTGATATGGATGATTTGCTTCTTTATTAAATATTGAAATGTATGTGAGAATAAATTATTATACCCAATCAATATTTTTAAGCCATAGTCTTCTATTTACATTAGTTTAATATTTATGTTAATCCTTTCCAGATCATGACCAATGATATCTTGGCATGTGGCCACTGTAACACAATTATGGGAACACTAGCGTAGTATATCATAGATAGATAAAGAATTAACAGCAAAACAAAAATATTTTGTCATATTTTATCAATTTTGAAAACCTCAAAGTTGAGATGGAAACAAGGAAAATCTATGGACAAAAAAATAGGTGAATGAGATAAATCACTCAGTAGTAGTGCTATTTGTTCAGTTTTTCAGACTTCAAATGATAGTGCTGATTGTTCCGGGATGCACACATGCTGATACTACTGTTTAGGAAATGAAGCTATTGAATCCAGTACAAACCCATAGTCCCCGAGCTACTATAATCATCATCCGAAGAGGTATCAGAAGACGACGTGAATAAAAATTGTCTTACAAAAAACTCTTCCATTCTACAAAAATAAACTTGAAAAACTGAATATTTTTCAAAATGTTGTCTTTGACAAGTGACGATTGATCTGCGTTTCGTATATAAACCGGCATATCTGTCAACCACTAATTTACCAGTCCGCCATTTTTGTGAACCGCTCGCTTCACCAACTTTGGAAGAAGAACATAGCCATAATATATTAAAATGTAAAACAGGGTGCAGACCCCGAATACATCAAACATAAAGCATTCAACATGTATATTACCTAAGTGACCAACTACAGTTGCTGCTTCCATATATAAAAAGCAAAATAAGCAATACAAATGTCGCAGAATTGATGATCAAAATTCTGAATTTCACCAAACATCTAAAGCTTCCTTTGCTCATTCTATAATATTCCTTGAATTAATGGGGATTTAAAGAAAGCTGTTCTGGCGTTACTGCTGCTGGACTGTAACGTAAATTATCTTCAAACAATGGGTGTATTCCACAATGTTTAGCTGTTTTCCGGTTTTAGGTTTTTTTTCAACAAAGGATTTTAACAAAAATATATCCTGTTTCCCAAAGGCAACGTTTTTATAAAATGTTTACAAAATACCTGCTGGCGTTTAGATATTTTAATTAAAATACGTCAAGAAAAGATTTATAGTGGCTGGTAGCAATAGGGGAAATCTAGCAGTAGTGTTGTATGGATAGTATTTGAAACGTTTTTATTTTTAAATTCTTGCAAATTTTCTAAAAAAGGAAAGTTGAAATTAAATTTATTGTAACAAGCCTTACACTGTGCAAGTCCATCTTACTAAGAATAATAAACAACTAAACATTTGAACTAAACTTCCACCTTTTATTTAAAAAATAACTTTTTAAATGCAATGACAGCTGTATTAGTACTATCCGGTCCAACTGATTCGTTGTGCTTGTATTTTGTTTACTAAACTTGGTATTTTGTACATGTTCTTGAACAAATGAGGTGTTCAAGAATAGATACAAAAAGTATTTAGCAAACTGGATAGACCTAGATCCCTTCGTATGGCGTTTTAAATAAAAAAAGTTGATAAATAATTCTAGCTCTTATCTATCAAGAATTTCAACCCAAATAAAAAAGTTATCCGGTTATTCTTATTTCCAAAATGCAAATAAAATAATTTAGTATGATTGTTTCGGATTTGTATTTTATGTTGATTTAATTGTGAACATTACAAAATTTCTTCAAAATTGAATACCGTCTTGGACGTCAGACATAGCCGCGGCACAAAATTTCAAGGCACACCTTTCACTGCTAGAAAGGTCTTGTTTAACGATTGCTTCAACGCCATTAGCACCCAACTCTGCAGGTAGGGATAAAAATACTTCGTATTCCAATCCATGTAAACCCTACGGGATAAGGTTAGGTTAGGTTGGGAGACTAGGAAAATGGAAGAACAGGTATGGATATCAACATATTTATAAGCGATTTATTAACAGAATTAATATATAAGTAATAAATTAAGTAAAAATAAGATTGAAATAAACAGGAGGCAAGCGGTGATCGCTTAAAGCTGTACCAAGTGCATTACACAAAAGTCAAGAAATATTTGAAAAAGAATAAACTTTATAAAAAGCTAACAAATAATTTCAAAAATCTGGTTTCTTAAAACTATGTGTCAAAGTTTCAAACCACATTTTTTTTTAATTTTTGCCAAACTCAATAATTGATTTCATGAATTTGAGACTATTTTGGATTAAATTATTAAAGGTATTAATATAGAGACATAATCATTTTCTCCAAATAACCAATGCAATTTTTGTCAATCGATACCACCAATATGACATTTACCCAACTATTGTGTCGTATAGTTTTTATTATTGTTAAGAACATGGTAGAACTGGACCCAAATACACCAGGATTATGGAACCTCGCCAAGATATTACGACAAAACAAAAAGGACATTCCCCGAATCAATGGATGAAGAAAAAGCCGAAGCCTTCAGGAGAACTATGGAGCGCCAATTCACCCTGAATGAGTACACAGACGAAGACATGGACTTCACAGATCAAGTAGAAGAGGAAATCGAAGACTTCGACGAACAAATAGTAGACGATAACTTGGGATTCACAACACCAGAAGAAGTAGCCTACATAATAAAAGGAAGGAAAGCCAGAAAAGCTACTGGATACGACGGCATCAACAACAATTTACTGAAGCATTTACCAAGAAAAGGGATAGTATTTCTGACAGCGATCATAAACAGAACATTAAGAACAAATTACTTCCCGGACCAATGGAAGAAAGCAGAAATAGCCGAGAGAGTCATCCTCAAGAAGCTAAACGAAAAAACCGAAGCAATAGGAATACTGCCACAAGAACAGTTAGGATTCAGAAAAGAACACAGCGAACCGGACCAAGTACTTAAAATTGTAGAATATACAACAGAGGGATACACTAGAAATTAATCTACTGGAGCCATCTTCCTGGACATCAGCAAAGCCTTCGATAGAGTATGGCACGAAGGACTGATATACAAGATGAGAGAATCAGGATACACCAGAGAACTGACGAAACTACTCAGCTATCTGAAAAATTGAAGATTCAGGATAAGGATAGGAAACGCAAAATCCGAAGTAGGAACAACAGAAGCCGGAGTACCACAAGGAGCAGTCCTCTCACCGATACTTTACAACATATACACGGCAGACATTCCAAAGGCAGATGGCTCTCTACGCAGATGACACGGCTATCGTTACAAGAAGCACTCAACCAAGGATGGTGACAAAAAGACTCCAACAGGGTATGGACCAAATAGACGAATGGTGCACAACATGGAAAATCCAAATAAACCCGGAGAAAACCCAAGGAGTCTACTTTACTAAAAGAAGGAAAAAACCAGAATAAAATATTAACATAGGAGGAGAAGAGATCCAATGGTAAAACAAGGCCAAATACCTAGGAGTTGTACTGGACAAAGGACTAAGCTTTAAAGAACACGTGGAAAACATCACAAAGAAGGCAAAACGAGCAAGAGGAAGACTAGCCGGACTCATAGAAAGAAAATCCAAACTAGCACTTAAGACAAAGATACATCTAATAAACGCAATCATCATTCCATTTCTCCGTAGCCTGGGGACACACAACCAAAACCTACAAAAAGAAGATACAAGCACAGCAGAACATCAGCTTAAGGTAAGCAGCATATGCCCCATGGGACATGAGAAATATACAACTATACAGGGAACTAGACCAGGAGAAGACAGAAGAAATCATGAAAGCCAGAGCCAGAAGAAGATTTGAAGAACTCAGGACACACCCGAACACAGCACTTAGGGAATTAACAAACTACACAGCAGAGAACTACAGGATACAGCCTAGACCAAGGAAACAGCTGGACAACTACGAAGAAACGACATCTGTCAAGATTATATCAGGTTTATTGGAATTCAAATCCAAATGTCTAAAAATGAAAGTAACAACGACGAGCTTCTTACAAAATGATTAATAAACGTCATGGCATTTTTGTGCATCTCACCAAATCTTAACATTTTCCAAAATTATCACAAATTAATGAAATAAACGCTATAAAATCAACATTTTTAGTTAGATTTTGTTTAGTTAAACGAAAATACATATGAAATGATTGGAATTAAAGAACCATATTTGTCATTGCTAGTCAAAGATGATTGTATCTACCCACATGTACTTACCTTTATTATTTTTGCAATAGGTAAAATAAAACCACAACTATAAATAAAGGCACTAACTAAGGACCTAATCTTTGAATTGGTATTGCAAATCTTCCTAAAGCTGACTTCAAACAAAGACAAACAAAAGTACGTCTGAGCTTGAAAGTTCTAGGTGTTTAACATCCTAACGTACCATAAAAAAACAGGTAGGTATTTAAGAAAACTGTCAAATTTTTTATACTTTTTATCTTTTAACCTGACTGTTCAATGGCAAATTCGTAAGAATTTAATCATTCATTTAATAATTCCAAAGTTTTCATATTTTCAATAAAATGTTAAAAATTACTGTTAAATTTATTAAAAAAAATAAGATTTTTACAAGATTGAACATCCTTATGTGATGGATTAAATATATTTTTTAATTTTTTTTTAATTTATAAAGTTTATTCAGTAAAATTAATAGTAACAGGTTTTTCTTACCTTAACTGACACTGAAACAGCATGGACGTTATGCAAATTTTTCAATATAGAATTTGCCAAAGAAGCTGCACTCAGACCAATGGCCCAATTAGTATAACCTTTTAATCTAATTATTTCGTATGCAGCGTTAATCACTTCTGCGTGCAATTTTTTCCAACCTTCAGGATCATCCTCTGTTCCTACTTTGGGTTGGATGTCTTTCAAACGGACTCCAGCCACATTAACACCAGACCAGACAGGAACTGGAAATGTAGAATAGTTAATATTTGAGGAAACCAATCAAATTATTATTTTTGTGCTAACAATAGGAAGTTATTAATCTCCAAGAGAATCTCTAGTAACAGATTAAAAATTAAAGTTTAAAGGGTCATTTTTAGCCTTGGGCTCATATAAAATGGCTAGAGAGAGTAGGTCACGTCCCAACCACATTACAATTAAATTTTTTGTTCATTATTTAATCGTAAATGAAATAATTACCACTGCTATCGCCGTGTTCTCCAATGATCCATCCATGAACGCTGCTAGGGCTACATCCTAATCTTTGAGAAATTAAAAACCTAAATCTAGACGTATCAAGATTGGTTCCAGATCCAAACACTCTATTTATTGGCAATCCGGAAAGTTTCCAAGCTACGTATGTCAAAATGTCACATGGATTACTGATTATCATTAGGATAGTATCAGGTGAATGTTCCACGAGGGGAGGAATTATATGTTTTAAAATATCAACGTTTCTTTGAACTAAACTTAAACGAGATTCTCCTTCTTGTTGTCTAGCTCCAGCTGTTATAATGCATATTTTCGAACCTGCCGAAGCTGCATAATCTGAAACAAAACATTTATATTACAGTAAATAAGTAAGTGTAGTTTAAATTGAGATAACAAGTATAAAATTAGATATATCCTACAGAAATGTGAAAGTTAAATGAACTAAGATGTATTTGCAGAACTCTTGTTAAGATAGTTGTGGGGAAAAGTATGGTAGGTTGGACAAAAGGGGGAAGCTACACTATACAAGGAGTACTAAGTGGTCACTGTGGTCTCCAAAAACCTTATAAACTATACGAACTAAAGGGATAGTGTCCGGAGGAAACAGAATGGATCTAATGAGATCTAAGTGCGGATGGGGCTTTTTGGCTTCACACTACTCAATTTACATACACAGAGCTAAGAGAAAATAAAACTCCTTAACAGTTTTCATCATAAAATATCTCGACTAGAACAAAAAAAACTTTAGACTGGTACCTGAAGACATAATTTTAGTTTAGTTTATATGAGATGACGAAATCCATTTAATTTTCTGTGCAACATGGAAGTCTACAAAATCTTATTTTAGCAGATCTCGAATCAGGTTCATTTTTTATAGAAAGTTTCAATTATAATAGTAGTTTCTATGATAATTGTATTACCTGTGCTTGCATTGATTTTTGGATTCTTCAAAAATAGGGAGCCATGTTGTAGATCCATTAATTCACCTTTCAGCTTGTCTTCCACAACATCAATGAGTACAACATCGTGTGTTATTCCCTAAAAATATATACTTTTTAAAAGTTTGACAGATTCGTTATAATTATTGTTGTGGTTTAGTAAAAAGCGAAATATTTAAAATTAAGCAATTTCAAAAACCGTCTTTGTATCTTTTCTACTCATTATAACATACACCTAGGTCATCTACATCTTATTTGGAACGCTCCATTGGAAAAAGTGATCTATCTTTGCCGACATGTCAGAGAATCTGTGGATAATCTAGGGGCTTAAGTCCCAAACAAATCTATTGGATATATGTGATGATGGTTAGACCAACGATCACATATGGAGCAATTGCTTGCTGGCCAAAAGTTTTACAGCGAACGTCCCGAACAAAAATTTCTGGTTTCAGCAGCCATGAAAATCTAGACCTACATCCTCTCCATATATTTTTGGAAAGGAGGATATATTGACAACATACAGAATTGCGCTTATACACTGCGAAGCAAAATACCAGAGGACACTGAAAGCACAATATTCTGGAAATGACGTCTGACATAATACCTCCAACAGTAAACTACGATCTGCCTTATATCGTCCGATTTCCATCCGATGAATGGCTCTTACCAAATACTTGTGGCGGTTCCGGTGACTACAGATGGAAGTACTGCTAAAGAAAGCAGAAATCTGACTTACCACCAATTTGAATTTAAAATCCGACCTCCGTAGTCCATAGACCAACATTTGGTTTTCATACGTTAGCATACTTTTATACCTGAGGCATTTATAAAGAATTGCTTTTGTTATTTACATAATATCAAAATTGAGAAGGATTAGTAGACATTTTATTTTCAGTTTCATCAAGAAAAATATTACAAGATAATTGTTATTATGAATGAATTGTCTTACACTTTCTTTCTAAAAGAAGCTAGTTCTTTCGAAATCAAAAGTAATTGCTTTACAATATAACGCAGTTCCCATTTAAAATACCAACATATTTCGTATAGTTTATCGGAAATGCAGTAACAACCATTTTTTCTTTTTAAATAATAATTGTAATATTCTCTTAAAGTATTAAAGTATATGTTAAGAACATCTGTAAAATACAGAATGGTTAATTTTATAAATTATTAAATCTTACCTGCATAAGTAAGCTAACGACTGTAGCCATTCCAACTGCGCCCGTGCCAACGACTGTAACCCTGTTGCTAGACTTATCAACGGGTTCCCCCACTGGGGTAAATAATATCTCTTTGACGCTCATATTTATCCTGTAAAAAATATGTGTGCCGCATAAAAAAATTTAATTTAAATTAAAAATAAGTTTGACTTTTTTAAAGAAAATTGTGACATGATTCAAAATTTAGACATTTACATACTATGTTAGAACGGATTGGTTTTCCATACGAATAAAGAATAGAAATGAAGGAACGTTGTCATATTTTAAACTAGCAAATAGGTACAACGGAAGTCGTCAATATTGAAGTACTTTCTATCTGTAAGGTTCTATTTATTTGTATTATTTAAACTTAACAAAACATTTTAATAACAACCCCATAGAATTGTTATCATAGACGTCCTTTTATTTTTTAAATAGAGCAACCAAGTAACTTATTTGTAATTACCTACTTAGAAGTTTTTAATCTACATTTATATTCATTAAGTTCTCGCACCTAGGAGCATGGTTACTGGCTGTTACAGACATTTTAATTGGATAGGTGTGCTATTTGAAAATAAGAACCATGATTTAAATTTTAGAATAATAGATATTATCTGAGACAACAAAATAATATATATTTTGATTTACTTCAATTTGGAACAAGTAGAATTATTGCTTTGATACATTAATAGTAAATGAGTTGAATGGTGAGTTATGGGACTCTAATATTGTTATAATTCTATCCGGTTAATTTTCGAAAAGATCATGAAAAAGAAAACCTTTTAAATGTATTGGGAGGGGGTATAACCGCTCTGTAAGCGACTTCACGGTATCAACGGTACCCCACCTAAAAATACACACCGTCATTAGAGGTTGCAAAGTATCGTTTCGCTCAAGTATCGATATATCGATACCGATTTCTGAAAAAACCTCGATATATCGATACTAAGTATCGATACTTTAAAGAAGTATCCATTGTCATATTGTGCTTTGCCAGAGAACATAAGAGTTCAGAACAAAGGTGTTTTGTCGTTCTATGGTCCGTGACCGTCGCGAGGCGCTTGTAGACAAATGACAGAAGTTAGGTAGATGTTTACAATTTAGATCCGGAAATTCCAAAGTCCTTTGAATTTAAATGGAGAGGATGAATTTAGCAGTGTTTTCTCAAAGTATTTCCAAATTATAGACTTTGACCCTTTCATTTTTATTATAAATCGGTAAACGATTTTTAGGTTAGGAACAAGGAAGGGAACAGCGGCATAGATAAGGCGAATTGTGAAATTCAACAGTAACTTCCATCAGTTCTATTACTAATGCCTCTCTGTTTGTAACGAACCAAAAACCAAGATAGAGGCATCAGTGATAGAATTGATGGAAGTTACTGTTGAATATCAGAACTAGAACTCGCCTTTAGAATATAGATAGATATAGGATAATATTAAGCTATGGGTAAAAATATAGGCTTGATTTTGATTTGACAAGTGACAACTGACAATCAGACATTTCAGTTTTTATCGTTATATCAGATCTATCGTATCTGTAATTGATGAAAAAACACGTGAAAAAAGCATTTCGGGCCATGATATCGATACTTGATACACAAGGTATCGATATATCGATACTTGATAATTTTTACAAAAGTATCGATACCTCTAGTCCTCATACCATGTGTACATGCAGGACTGAAAGATTGAGTTGAGTTAAGAAATGAATTAACCTAACCACAGAGTAATAATACAAATCAGAGTATCGCCATGACACTTTGGGAGAATCCATAGCCGTCGCCCTTAGTTTTGGTTAAGGTAGGCAGTTGGTTGTATGTGAATAAATCAGTGGTAGCGTTTGTATTGTGTGGAATAGTGCATTAAACTATAATTCAGGTACAGAAAACTGCGAAAGAGATGCGGAACAAATAAATACTACTGATGCATGTACTCCTTCTCAGTGTTCTGTATCTGATAAAGAGACTATTATACTTAACGAAACAGATTATCGTAATAATACGGAAGTACGGGTTTTATTTACTAACAATTTTTTTTAGTACTACCCTGAGCTTATACCACAAGACAGAATATTGGTTAAGAATAATAAAAAACTCTTCATTTCAACGTAACTTCCAAGTTTATTTAAAAATTTTAAATCACAATCTGACGATGCTTCTTAGCGAAACGGCCGTCATTGTGATTTAAAATTTTTAAATAAACTTGGAAGTTACGTTGAAACGAAGAGTTTTTTATTATTCTTAATAAAATGGACTTCCAAAAAGTAAGAGTTAGTACAATAAAAAATAATAATATTGGTTAGCACAAAACAGACTATCCAATATTCTGTTTTGTGGTTTATACAAAAAATTGCTGCTCTTGTCTTATGAACATCAAAAGAGCCGACAGCGAGTCGATACTCTGATTTGTATTATATACTCTGTGACCTAACAAAATGTAAGCAAAAACACAAACATAAATGTCAGCTGATAGCTGTCAACTCAACTCTCAAACCGCGTTCATAAGACATTATTTCGACTCAACACAATCAGAAAAGCACAGTTGAGTCCAGCAACCCACTTTCAACTCGATTCGTGTTTACATGAAATTGAACTCGGGTTGAATCTAGGTTCAACTCTGCATGGTATTTGCTTATCACTGTAGAACATTCATCGTTCCCAAAATCTACGCAATCTTTAGATCAGAGGCTAAAACTCATTAAAAAATTTTTAAATGTTTCGGTATGTGCCTTTAATTTTACAAAACGTTGTCTCTGACAAAACGAATCAATTCTTTTGTATTCTTGACGATGAATAAATTGCATTGCGACTGTATTTTTGTAGGTGAACCTTCAATTTTTCGTCACCTGAAATGATTCCTAGCTTCAATAAGCTTGGCGCGGAAACTAGTTATCAATGAAATAAAAGTTAAATATTTTTCTTCTTTGGTTTTCAATACTTGATTTTTTACAGAGGATGCAAGTTTTTAATTCTCACATGATCACAGTAATGCAGTGAACGTTAGTTTTTAGTCTTGGGAAGCTGCCCCTTTGCCCCTCCCTGGGTACGTATATGAGCAGATCAATAACCAAACTATGTACTATGTACTAAATGAACCAGGCCAGAAGAACACTGTCATTCTCCTATGGGTCCCGGGACACATAGGAGTAGAGGGGAACGAAACAGCAGACAAGCTGGCAAGACAAGCTGGCAAAAAAGAAGCTGAAACCCCACATTTGGGACCAAAACCATCCTGTGGGATCAGCAGTAGAGTAATCTTAGGAAAACTAAGGGAAGAAATGGAGAAGGAAAAATCCAAGTACTGGAATCAGCTGGAAGGACTGAGGCAATCTAAGATACTACTGGGGAACTATGACCAGAAGAGATCTCTTAGCTGCCTTAACCTCAGTGAAAAAAGGCTCCGAATTTTAACGGGAATACTAATCGGGCATTGACGGTTAAAAAGTCACATGAAGAAACTAGGGTTAGCAGATGAAGCAAAGTGCAGATTCTGTGAGGAAGAGGATGAAACCTCAATACACATTAAGAATAATAAAAAACTCTTCGTTTTATTATTCTTAATAAGATGGACTTCCAAAAAGTAAAGGCGGATTTAGCGGATGTATAAACATAACATTTTCATTAATGCATAACTATAACAACTTCTCTAACGCATAGTGCTTAACAGATGGGTAATTTATCCGTTCCTCAATGCATAAGCATAATCATAAGTGTTAGTGACAAGTGACAGTTGTATCTATCACGGAACATATAAAATTAGTGTGTTCTGTAACCTTTGTCATTCAACACCAATAACAAATTTTCAAATTTATAACCTCATTTGCTCATTCATTGATATTTATTTCTGTATTTTCATCAAAATAGAATATTGATCATAGAATATTGATATATATATATATATATATATATAGTCTTAGTATTAACAATAGAGTAAAAAAAATTTTTCTCTTTTATAGAATAGTTTTTTTATTTTGATTGATATTTCTTATTGGAAAATGAGTGGTGCATTCTTAATATTATTTACAAAGAGTAGATAAGCAAATGTAAATATAGCTATAACGGATGTACGATGATAAACTAACACTGCTTATCTTCATTAAAATCTACAAACCACAACCGGTGTTAATGAATGAATTGTGGTCGTAATTGAGTGATTACCTTATTTTTATAACTAAATGTAAAGTTTTCCCTCAAATGAATTCTTCCGTATTATTTATTATAAAATATTATCAAGCCACCCGTCATGAGTTATTGTTCGAAAGTGTTAAAACCTCAATTAGTTCTCCACTTGATACGAATTTGCGAATAATATTAACAGCTTAATAGAAGTTGATTGGACAATGACAATTGGTCGCTTTAGAGTTTAAACCATTAAGTAATAAAGTAATAATTCAGACACTACAAACATTCATCAAAATTAAATTTATGAAAACGTGTCTGGGCAATGCGCAGAAGGCTTATAGACTGTCATTTCAAACATTGACACAAGAGTAGGGGAAAGTTGGGTAATGGTGCTCGGCGGTTAATTACATTTTACTCAATGGCAACTCGTTTTGTAGTGTTATTTATTTTGTAAAGTGCGCAATAGTGAACTGGAGGACATTGAGCCTGTGGAGTCTGAAGACCTTGCCTTGTATGCGATGATGCCAGCAAGAAAGACAAATATTGGTAGCGGTGTGTTGAGTGCAAATGATAGTGTCATGCGCCCTTTATTCTGGGTGGGACTCCACGGAAATGGGAATTCACGAATTCACGAATTCATAAAAGGGCCGGCCTCAAAATTGACAGATTATGTGTTATAGAACTAAATGTCATAAAAATCGTGATAAATCTTTAGTTCCGTGAGAAGATATATACCTTGTCCAGTATAAATATAGGTGCACATCATAAAAGTGAACAAACCGCTCTGTTCGTTTGCTACTGTCAATCAGTATCTTTTTTCACTGTAAATTTGGTAGATATTGAAATTCGTAGAGCGCAAGTTATTACAAAAAAAAATAAATGCTTTGCTTAAAGAAAGGTTTCGTAATTAATTTTATATCAAATACAACTCCTGGACTAATAAAATATGAACTTCAAACGAACATAACTCGTGCTACAATATTTTATATGTCGGCAAAATTGCGCTCTGTTGCTGCGTTCAAACATGGCTTAATTCTTTTGATATTTATTAGATTCTGATACTATTTTAAATGCTTGGCCACATGGTCCCGTTCTGATAGCTGTGACCTGCACCTATATTTATATTGGACAAGGTATAGCTGATAAAAAATAAAAAAAGTGAGGTTAACCTTGTTTTTTTTGCTGGATTCGAAGCAGTAATAATAATAAGATTGCATTATTTATTTGAATACTTTAATCAAAAATAAATTTAGCTGCTACCAGCCATTACATAGAATACAACATAGATTAGAAAGAAGTTTAGAATACAACGACTACTTCCACTACTGACAAATGACAACCCAATAACATTAAGCCCGTTTGTAATTATCAATGATTCATTAGTTTTAGTTCATAGTTTTAGTCAATTTTTTAGGATCCTAAATTAAGGACCATAACATTGTAACAATAAAATCAAATGTATGCAATTTTCAAAGTTTTAATAATTTATTTAGGATGCGCACTGCAGTAGGCGGGAGCCTCCTTAACTTTTAAACGGTGTTTAGCTAAGCTACTTTATGGGTGTGTTTGGGGAGCACGCTATTTGCGCCAGTTGGCGCTATCTAGTACTATTCCTCGTCTTCGTTATATGGTGCTTGGCGCTACATAGCTCGAAAGCGTGCTCCCCGAACACACCCTATGTGTACTGTGCTATTGTTAATGCTATTATTTCTAACTTTACGGTGAACTATAAACATGAATGCTGAATTTTTATTACTAACAGCAGCAGCTGTTTTAATTATAGTGATAATTAATATTGCAAGAAAGAGAAAAGCTGTAAACAAGAGCATTTTGCACTTGCCAGAAATTTGGAATACCTAGGATTCTTCTCTTTGTCTAGGACACCGTATCACCACGAATGAAAATGAACCGCTTATGCTTATGTACACACAAATAACAAATCACGAAAGCAACGAGAGGGAATCACTGTACAAATGATTGAGTCTATTCGACAAGACCAAACAAGAAGATTTTGTACAATAAAATGAACTACCACAATAGATCTGGAGGTGTAGGCTCGGATTGAGGAAAGAAAAGACGTGTAGGTATATAGTCCTTTCATTATTTAATTTAATCTAACTGTGATATTTATTTAGAATGGATATAATTAATTGCATTTTATGTCAATCAAATAAAAATGTTGGTTAACGAATATAAGGATAACTAAAACGCCCTGATGGCACCTACCAAAATACACTGGTGTGAAGTTAGCGGCCAATTTCTAGCAGCCGTTTTCAGTCCAGCCGCCAAATCACCAGTGGCGTCGGATGTATATATTTAATATATAAAAATAAAGAAAAATTGACTAAATGAAATCTTCGTATAATTTTGTGTAAAAAATTTTAATAAAAAAAGGTTTATGAACTAAAATATTATAAAAAGCCATCTGTGTTAATATGTAAGACAAAGTGAGAAAAGCGGAAAAAAGTTAAATGACCAAAGTACAAAAATGTATATTAGGGACCTTAGGAATAATTTAGCCAAATTCATATTTTCACCGTAACTTCATCTCGTTCTTAAAACCTCCTCCATGAATTTTATGAAATCGCAAGCCGTCTAAGGGGTAGAGTGGGGTCATTAATATAGAAAATTTTTGAAAAACATAGATTAAAGTCCCTAGAAAACATTTAGCCAACTTAATATTTTCATCATAGCTTCATTTTGTTCTTAAAAACCTCCTCCATGAATTTTATGAAATCGCAAGCCGTCTAAGGGGTAGAGTGGGGTCTTTAATATAGAAAATTTTTGAAAAACATAGATTAAAGTCCCTAGAAAATATTTAGCCAACTTAATATTTTCATCATAGCTTCATTTTGTTCTTAAAAACCTGCTCCATGAATTTTATGAAATCGCAAGCCGTCTAAGGGGTAGAGTGGGGTCTTTAATATAGAAAATTTTTGAAAAACATAGATTAAAGTCCCTAGAAAATATTTAGCCAACTTAATATTTTCATCATAGCTTCATTTTGTTCTTAAAAACCTCCTCCATGAATTTTATGAAATCGCAAGCCGTCTAAGGGGTAGAGTGGGGTCATTAATATAGAGAAATTTTGAAAAACATAGATTAAAGTCCCTAGAAAATATTTAGCCAACTTAATATTTTCATCATAGCTTCATTTTGTTCTTAAAAACCTCCTCCATGAATTTTATGAAATCGCAAGCCGTCTAAGGGGTAGAGTGGGGTCTTTAATATAGAAAATTTTTGAAAAACATAGATTAAGTCCCTAGAAAATATTTAGCCAACTTAATATTTTCATCATAGCTTCATTTTGTTCTTAAAAACCTCCTCCATGAATTTTATGAAATCGCAAGCCGTCTAAGGGGTAGAGTGGGGTCATTAATATAGAGAAATTTTGAAAAACATAGATTAAAGTCCCTAGAAAATATTTAGCCAACTTAATATTTTCATCAAAGCTTCATCTTGTTCTTAAAAACCTCCTCCATTAATTTTATGAAATCGCAAGCCGTCTAAGGGGTAGAGTGGGGTCTTTAATATAGAAAATTTTTGAAAAACATAGATTAAAGTCCCTAGAAAATATTTAGCCAACTTAATATTTTCATCATAGCTTCATTTTGTTCTTAAAAACCTCCTCCATGAATTTTATGAAATCGCAAGCCGTCTAAGGGGTAGAGTGGGGTCTTTAATATAGAAAATTTTTGAAAAACATAGATTAAAGTCCCTAGAAAATATTTAGCCAACTTAATATTTTCATCATAGCTTCATTTTGTTCTTAAAAACCTCCTCCATGAATTTTATGAAATTGCAAGCCGTCTAAGGGGTAGAGTGGGGTCATTAATATAGAGAAATTTTGGAAAACATAGATTAGAGTCCCTAGAAAATATTTAGCCAACTTTATATTTTCACCATACCTTCATCTTGTTGTTAAAAACCTTCTCCATGAATTTTATGAAATCGCAAGCCGTCTAAGGGGTAGAGTGGGGTCATTAATATAGAAAAATTTTGAAAAACAGAGTCCCTAGAAAATATTTAGCCAACTTTATGTTTTCACCATACCTTCATCTTGTTGTTAAAAACCTCCTCCATGAATTTTATGGAATCGCAAGCCGTCTAAGGGGTAGAGTGGGGTCATTAATATAGAAAAATTTTGAAAAACATAGATTAGAGTCCCTAGAAAATATTTAGCCAACTTTATATTTTCACCATAACTTCATCTTGTTGTTAAAAACCTCCTCCGTGAATTTTATGGAATCGCAAGCCGTCTAAGGGGTAGAGTGGGGTCATTAATATAGAAAAATTTTGAAAAACATAGATTAGAGTCCCTAGAAAATATTTAGCCTACTTTATATTTTTATCAAAGCTTCATCTTGTTCTTTAAAACCTCCTCCATGAATTTTATGAAATAGCAAGCCGTCTAAGGGGTAGAGTGGGGTCATTAATAGAAAGAAATTTTGAAAAACATAGTCCCTTTTATCAATTAAAATGTTGAATCTGGAACCGTTGGCGAAACTGATACCGATAACCGTTTACACTACCACTACACCAACACACACTTTTATATGCCTGACGCGCGTTTCGATAACCAAGTTATCTTCTTCAGAGACCGAAGGTTATCGAAACGCGCGTCAGGAATATAAAGTGTGTGTTGGTGTAGTGGTAGTGTAAACGGTTTTAACAATTACATAGTTAATAGTTGATACTTTTTGAACCATTCCGATCTTAAAGAATTTAGGATTACCATACCCCTATACCAACAAATATTTTATGCTGCAAGTATCGATAATCAGGTGATTGAAGGTAAACTAAAGCTAAAGCTATGAGAACTGAAAATATTTATTACCTTCAAAAATTGGTATGTCTATAAGTAGCTTTAGTTAATCTGAAAAAAATAACGCGCATCAGGAAGTTTGTGTAAGCGTTAGTGTTGTTGTAGGATAATCGTACTTTAAACAATTATTTGTTTTAATAATAACTTTGTGTATTTTATTATATATGGATTCTTTATTGGCATACCTCGCGTGTGGCGAGGATTGATTATTTCTGGCAAAAGATGATTAAAAAATATTTTCCAATTTTAGTAACATTTTGTTATCAAAATAATATGTATCTATTGAAATCTTAATAGAAATCACTTCTATGTTTTTCAAAATTTTTCTATATTAATGACCCCACTCTACCCCTTAGACGGCTTGCGATTCCATAAAATTCATGGAGGAGGTTTTTAACAACAAGATGAAGTTATGGTGAAAATATAAAGTTGGCTAAATATTTTCTAGGGACTCTAATCTATGTTTTTCAAAATTTTTCTATATTAATGACCCCACTCTACCCCTTAGACGGCTTGCGATTTCATAAAATTCATGGAGAAGGTTTTTAACAACAAGATGAAGGTATGGTAAAAACATAAAGTTGGCTAAATATTTTCTAGGGACTCTAATCTATGTTTTTCAAAATTTTTCTATATTAATGACCCCACTCTACCCCTTAGACGGCTTGCGATTTCATAAAATTCATGGAGAAGGTTTTTAACAACAAGATGAAGGTATGGTGAAAATATAAAGTTGGCTAAATATTTTCTAGGGACTCTAATCTATGTTTTTCAAAATTTTTCTATATTAATGACCCCACTCTACCCCTTAGACGGCTTGCGATTCCATAAAATTCATGGAGGAGGTTTTTAACAACAAGATGAAGTTATGGTGAAAATATAAAGTTGGCTAAATATTTTCTAGGGACTCTAATCTATGTTTTTCAAAAATTTTCTATATTAATGACCCCACTCTACCCCTTAGACGGCTTGCGATTTCATAAAATTCATGGAGGAGGTTTTTAAGAACAAGATGAAGCTTTGATGAAAATATTAAGTTGGCTAAATATTTTCTAGGGACTTTAATCTATGTTTTTCAAAATTTCTCTATATTAATGACCCCACTCTACCCCTTAGACGGCTTGCGATTTCATAAAATTCATGGAGGAGGTTTTTAAGAACAAAATGAAGCTATGATGAAAATATTAAGTTGGCTAAATATTTTCTAGGGACTTTAATCTATGTTTTTCAAAATTTTTCTATATTAATGACCCCACTCTACCCCTTAGACGGCTTGCGATTCCATAAAATTCATGGAGGAGGTTTTTAACAACAAGATGAAGTTATAGTGAAAATATAAAGTTGGCTAAATATTTTCTAGGGACTCTAATCTATGTTTTTCAAAATTTTTCTATATTAATGACCCCACTCTACCCCTTAGACGGCTTGCGATTTCATAAAATTCATGGAGAAGGTTTTTAACAACAAGATGAAGGTATGGTAAAAACATAAAGTTGGCTAAATATTTTCTAGGGACTCTAATCTATGTTTTTCAAAATTTTTCTATATTAATGACCCCACTCTACCCCTTAGACGGCTTGCGATTTCATAAAATTCATGGAGAAGGTTTTTAACAACAAGATGAAGGTATGGTGAAAATATAAAGTTGGCTAAATATTTTCTAGGGACTCTAATCTATGTTTTTCAAAATTTTTCTATATTAATGACCCCACTCTACCCCTTAGACGGCTTGCGATTCCATAAAATTCATGGAGGAGGTTTTTAACAACAAGATGAAGTTATGGTGAAAATATAAAGTTGGCTAAATATTTTCTAGGGACTCTAATCTATGTTTTTCAAAAATTTTCTATATTAATGACCCCACTCTACCCCTTAGACGGCTTGCGATTCCATAAAATTCATGGAGGAGGTTTATAACAACAAAATGAAGTTATGGTGAATATATAAAGTTGGCTAAATATTTTCTAGGGACTCTAATCTATGTTTTTCAAAATTTTTCTATATTAATGACCCCACTCTACCCCTTAGACGGCTTGCGATTTCATGAAATTTATGGAGGAGGTTTTTAACAACAAGATGAAGTTATGGTGAAAATATAAAGTTGGCTAAATATTTTTAAGGGACTCTAATCTATGTTTTTCAAAAATTTTCTATATTAATGACCCCACTCTACCCCTTAGACGGCTTGCGATTTCATGTAATTCATGGAGGAGGTTTTTAACAACAAGATGAAGTTATGGTGAAAATATAAAGTTGGCTAAATATTTTTAAGGGACTCTAATCTATGTTTTTCAAAATTTTTCTATATTAATGACCCCACTCTACCCCTTAGACGGCTTGCGATTTCATGAAATTCATGGAGGAGGTTTTTAACAACAAGATGAAGTTATGGTGAAAATATAAAGTTGGCTAAATATTTTTTAGGGACTCTAATCTATGTTTTTCAAAATTTTTCTATATTAATGACCCCACTCTACCCCTTAGACGGCTTGAGATTCCATAAAATTCATGGAGGAGGTTTTTAAGAACGAGATGAAGTTACGGTGAAAATATGAATTTGGCTAAATTATTCCTAAGGTCCCTAATATACATTTTTGTACTTTTTTGTCATTTAACTTTTTTCCGCTTTTCTCACTTCGTCTTACATATTAACACAGATGGCTTTTTATGATATTTTAGTTCATAAACCTTTCTTTATTAAAAGTTTTTACACAAAATTATTTCATTTAATCAATTTTTCTTTATTTTTATATATTAAATATATACATCCGACGCCACTGGTCATTTGGCGGCTTGACTGAAAACGGCTGCTGGAAATTGGCCGCTAACTTCACACCAGTCCAAAATACATTGTTAAAAAGTAAAGATAATATTGTAAACGATATTTGTAAATATTTGATAAGGTTTCTATTTTTTTACACGCATTTATTAGTCACCGATATATTGTTAGTCTGAAAAAAATTTTGGTGATTTTATTTTGGTTTAACCACTCTTGATTTAAGGTTAAACCAAAATAATATAAAATTGAAATTGCTAACCGTATTCTTGTTTACACTTTATTGTATTCTTAAAAAAATCACATTTAAGAATAAACGTAAAAATACTGTTACACTTAAAATAGGTAACAAACTGCAAGTGACGTCATGAATAAGTTAAGTTGCAATCGTGAATTAGCTTTTTAAAATACTAAAGTTCTTACATTTTTAATTTGTAATTCGTTCAGTTTAGAATAAACGAAATTTACTGTTAAGTTATTTGAATATGTACGTGTAACCAACAAAAAAGAAAGATTAATTCAAGTTAAAATAGTAATTAATAACCTGAAATACGTTAAAACTATACTAGTTTAGGCCATCTAAAATTTGGGAGGGCTATATTTAAATTTAAGAAGAGATAATTTTAAATTTCAATTACACAAAATTGTATTTCATATTTTCAGTTAAACAACAGTATTCTTGACTTATTACTTTGGAATTTCGATTTCTAATCTTAAAATGCGGTTGTTTAATCCAAATAATATGTTATGTCCCTTTAAATTAGGATATTAATTTAGAATCACAGTTAAGTTATAACGGTCCCTACCCCTACCTTTTATTACGTTTTGGCGTGTTCGTTCGGGGTTGTCGGTGGCAGTACTTTGCTTTGCTACTTGTTAGAAAGTGAAAGTGCAAATAGGGTGGATATTATTTCTTGTGTGAAGTTTCGTTATTACATAATATTCAACGTTTTTGGACAATTTAATCTTAATAGGACGAAATGGATGAAATAACTAAAGTATTGTTAAGCGATTGGGGGCTTAACGATCTTATACCTACATTTGAACGTAAGTAACCGTAATGTATCTATGCAAATTAACAGAAACTATTAAAATATTTTTCTTCATTACATTTACTTTTAGATTTTTAATTCATTTGTTCATAAAAAAAGCTTTTAAATGTTAAAAGCAACAATATTCTGTCTGCATGAAATTAACTTTGTACTCATTTTTTCTTTTATTTTATTTCGTGATTTTCATTTCTTACAGGGGAAGCTGTAGATGTAGATGAATTCAGTCAGTATACCAACTATTGGTATTAGGTCCCAGTTCAGGCAGAAATTAGAAGTTTGGCTTAAAGATACTCAAGCAACTGTTAGTTATTATAAATTTTGTAATTCCTTTAAACTGGAATTATTTTATAGTTGCTATTTGGTGGACATTTACAAATTAACAATTAATTAAATATATGTATTATTTGCGTTTTCAGGAGCTTAATCAAGCCATAATTACGAATAATAATAATCAACAAAGAAGAATCATTATTTCCAGAAAATTTTGTGAGTATTTTATAAACATAATTTATTTTAATATTATAGAAAACATATTTTTAATTTATTACAGTGTCGCAGTATTCTACAAAAAACAAAGAGTGGTAAAGCAATTTTGGCCACGGATGAAAGGGATACAGAAGAAAACAGAAAAAAACCGAGCATTTTAACAATATGTTATTTAAATAGTAATAAGTAAATCAAAAATTATTTGTAATAATGTAGAAATACTTTTAAAGAAGTTATGTTTATGTTTTAATACCATTCGTTTGTATATAATATAGGTATATATTTTTTGTTCTTGTATGTGTAGTTCAATTTTGATTTTATAGCGACTATCATAACTAACTTTATTTTGGATATGAAAATGAATTTTGTTTTTTTGATACCGTTATAGATAGTTTTTCTATATAATCCGCATTTTTACATAAAATGTAAGTTTTTCCTTAATTTTATTCAGTTGTATATTTGGATTAAATCATTTGTAAATTTGAGTTAATTTAATTAAAATTTTTTATTATATTAATGTAATTTTAAAATTAAATTTTTTCTAAATTTTATTTATTTAATTCTTCATTTATTCCATATAATATGTAATCGTGTTTTAGCCCATTGTTAATGGCTCTTTTAATTATCTGAATTATTTGGAATTTAATATAATTATATGATTAATGCAAATTTTATTAAGGATTTAAATCCTAGATACAATTAATTATATAAGTATAATATTAAATATAATTATATTAAATAACAATAAATTGCAACATTAAATGAGCAACAATGGGCTGAAATACGATTACATATATGGAATCAATGAAGAATTAAATAAATAAAATTTAGAAAAAAGTTAATTTTAAAATGACATTAATATACTTAATAAAAAAATTTAATTAAATAAACTCAAATTTGCAAATAGTTTAATTCAAATATACAACTAAAGAATCATAAAAAACATGTACCTTTATGTAAATCTAATTTAAATTAAAAAGCTTTACAAGGTTATTTTAATATAAAAACACAGTTAAGTTACCAATAAAGTCATTAAATAAAACTAAAAGTATGATTATATCAAATCTTCAAAACTTATTGAGAATTTATTTTATCTTAACCGTGTTTTTGTATTAATAACTGAAACTGACGTCATTAAATCCGTGACGTATATCCTAATCCAAATTTACAGTTAAGCATATTACGGTTAATTTATTCCTGATTTGGAATTAGCAATCCAGGCGATGAATTCTAGTTGCTTAACCGTGATTTTTTTTCCCAGAGATACCATTGTCGACTGTTGCTTAACAAATGTGTTGTTAAACATTCGACACATGATAAACCTTCTTAAGTCTACCAGTGATCAGTACCTTAGAACAAAAAGAAACAGGAAGGAGTCTGTCATATATTAACTTTAAGAAAAATTTGCGACGGAAGTTGGCCATATCGAAGCTCCTTGTATGACTCATTGTTTATGTTTATAGTAAACTGTCAAAGCAATATTTGCATATAAATGTCAAAAATGAGCGCATAGTCGTATCATTCGGTTCTTATAAATACTAAATTATTTAGAACACTAATTGTATTCACACACTTGATTGTTTGAAATTTATTAAAAATAATAAAACCATGATATATTTTTTTTTGTACGTCAATGGAAACGGAAATTAAAATTGACAATTGACCGCCATATGCAAGCTCCTTTCTGGTCATTTTGCATATACTCCTTTCTGTATCTTTTTGTTCTAAGATCAATACTGTACCTCAGAAAATACGTCAAATAAGCGTCAATGTGCGTTATCCTTAGAACCTACGAATAAATAATAAAAAGGAAAAAGTATAATACGATTTGACGATGTCCGCAATGGTTCTTGCATATGGCTGACTTGAAGTTTCCGGTTACCAGTGGTGTCACACACAGGATATTATAAACTTATGCCTCGTATTAAATGTTAAAAAAAAATAACTGTTTTCCGCTTGTAATTATCTGTACAGTAATATACATTGTCATAAGGTTGTAGGAATATAAATTTAGATTAAAAACTTCTAAGTAGGTAATTATAATAGGTGACTTAGTTGGTCTGTATAAAAAATAAAGGAACGTCTATGATAACAATGTGGTTGTCATTAAAATATTTTGTTAATTTTTAATAATTCAGATAAATAGAACCCTGCAGATGAAAAGTAATTCCCATTTAAGAGTTGGGTTAACTACTTAAATCAGAAAATAATATATAAAACAGCATGAAAAAACGATTTATGTCAAATGTCACGATTCGAATGAGTCATATTTGGTTCTTCAATATGGCCGACTTCCGTCGCAATTATTTGCTTGATTAAAATATGACAACATTCCTTCCTTTCTATTCTTTATTCGTAGCTTAGAACAAAAAGAAACAATATTACCTTGAGTCCAGAAAGGAGCTTGCATATGGCGGCCAATTATCAATTTTAATTTTCGTTTCCAATGACGTACCGTAAAAAAATAAAATTTATATTAGGGTTTTTATTTTGATTAAATTCCAACCAATCAAGGCTGTGAATACATTTAGTGTTGTAAATCATTTTGTGTTTATAAAAACCGAATGATACACCTATGCGCTCATTTTTGACATTTATATGCAAATATTGCTTTGACAGCATACTATAAACATAAACCATGCGTCATACAACGAGCTTCAAGATGGCCGACTTCCGTCGCAAATTTTTCTTAAAGTTAATATATGACAGACTCCTTCCTGTTTCTTTTTCTTCTAAGGCGTTATCAAACAAAGAAAAAGAATCAACCTAATGTCATTTAGAATAAATTTTTTCAATATAGTGTCAGAATTAAGTCAATACGGCCACTGAGATGCAAATAAAAATTATATGCTCTCAGTTTCCAATTCATTTTTGTATTGTTTTGTGTTCTGTTAGGGTACGTTTACATGCTTGCCATCGCTTGGCAAACTACCACAACTCTACTAGAGGTAATGGATTTTGAGCTTCGAGCATATATACTAACGTAGAGACCGCAAGCAATAGTGATCGTTTTGTATCACAGGGGAAACCGTCAGATATTACAGCCAGTGTCGTATCATTTTTAGGGGGTTTGAAATTAATAACTTTATAATAAATTTTGAAACATGTAACAAACTATTTTTTAGACTTGAATTTAAGTAGTAATAGTAATTAATTATTTACATGGAAACATAAGATATTTTATAAAATAGAAAGTTGAATTTATTGCATAAATTTCTATATTTTCAGTATTCTTAATAATATGGCAGTATATTTGCTTTACGCATTTTCTTATTTGTAAACAAGTGTAAGAGAAGCTAATGCATATTTACTCGTAAAACGACCTTGATGATTCATTTTCATATTTATATTTACAAATCCCACAAACTCTCACCATATAATATATACTCAAATTAATTTAAAAAATAGCTGAAAAAGTAATATCTAAACACTATTAAATTGTAAAAATAACTCTAGATGCAAAACAAATTGACAGTAATGGCATATGTGACAATTCGACTTGACACGCAAATTCAAAACGGACCAATAAGATTGCTGGACACTATATGACATTTATTTTTCCCCCTGATACAAAACAAAGCTCATTTGGACGCTGTCTCTACGTTAGTATATATGCTCGAAGATTTTAAGATGAGCTATGGCCTTGAAAATAGCTGCGCGCTAATGCAAGGCAACAACGCATTAAATTCATAAAGTGAAAACTAAAAGCATCGGTTTTATGACAAAGTCAAATTATGTTAAAAATAACATAATTTTATTGCAAAATATAATATAAAATTTATACCATTAATATTTAGTTAAATAAATAAATTAAATAAATACATTGCCTTACACTTCTGATTAATAATTCTTAATATTTATAAATTATTTTTTGAGAAGTATAATTATATTTAAATATCTAGTTGCCACCTTTATTAGAATTTTTGTACGTTACAGTTTAACAGGAACAAGTTTAATTGTGAATCAAGGAGTATTATCATAACACCTAACGGACTTGTATTGTATGATATTTTATTTCTTCCTGTTTTTATAAAATTGAAAATGTAGTGCAGGTTTGTTTAATCCACTGGAACGTCAGTGCGACACTTTCTGCTCTGAGTGCCAAAAGTTCCGCACGAAGTCTCGTGGTCGTGCGGCACCAATTCATACATAGAATAAAAAGAGTTTCTAGATATAATTTGGCGGGTAGAGTAGAATTGTAATTTTACCCCGATCTGTGTTTTGTGTTTTTATAATTTTAATTATTTTGTTACTATGAAAAAAAATATAAATAACTACTATTGCCTGCTTTATCATTGCTTTCTTAAAGCTGTAATAGTGGTAAAGAATATTATTCTCTGTCGTCAGGAGAAAGAACTTATTAGCCAATAGGCATAGAAAACAACAAATAAATGGACAAAATAGCTTGTTTTATTTAAGAGGATACAAAATTGTTATAACAATTAAATAGATAAAACCACAACATATTTATACTACTAGTTAATTTGAATAAATGATCTGAATAATATACAGCTTTATTTCTACAGTAATTTTCTTATTGTAAATAAAAATTGACGTTAACATAAACATTTTAACATAACCCTCGATAGACCAATTGCACAATCAATTGACACTGCACCTCGTTTCTAATAAAACATTTTTAGAATTAGTTATTTGACTTTCTTTTAATGATAATACCTAGTATAAGTTAATCGCAGCTTGAATAAGAAAGAATATGCAAAACTAATTAACATAATATTGACAATAAATAAAAACACCCTGTTAAATTTTTAACATTTATCTGTATTCAAAGTGCTACTTAAAATTGACTACTTATTTAGGTACTTTAAAGGATTTAAAATGCTAAGAGTCTATTTTTATCTAGTGTCAAGTGTCAGAAATATAAAATACACATACCACTTGAAGAAATGTGAAGTGACTATCATATCATCTTTAAGCTAAAATAATAAGATTTTAGAACTCGAAGTTTCGACTTTTTTTCGTCAATAATACTTACAAACTCTCTGGTTTTCTGTGAAAAATATTTTACATTTGAATTTCTAATGCCTAGACATCGTGTTATGGCATTACTTTTTAGAGAGGAATTTCCCTTTGCAGCTAAAACTGTTTCATATTTTTTCAAATTTTTAAATGGAATGCACAATTAAAGGCTAAAAATATTATTATACGAGCCAAAAAATATTAAGACATTCATCAATTTAAATTTTCTACAATATAAAAATAAAATAGATACTTGGATCATTTTGAGAGTAGTTTTTAAATATATTGTTCCTTTCATATCTTGGACTTAAAACAATGAACTTTCAGTATCAACAGGTGTAACTCCATAATTTGGCACAGACCCAAAACTAGATGTTGATATTTTTACTATTACAGTAACAACGCTTTCAATTAAATTCATTGTAGGAACAATCCTTTCAATTTAAAACAAACTATTAATGATTCTGTGTTCTAACACTTTAATGTTTTCTATACTGTATTATTATTAATATTTTTCATTATTGTTCATCAGAAATTAGTAATTTTTATTTTTAAAAACAAGCGCTTAAAATAAACAATACAAGACAACCAAAAAACTGTTCCTATGAACAAAAATAGCTTTGATAGCATTTAAGCTAGATAAATTTAAATTTATAAATATATTGCATATTGTGGAAATATTTTTAATAAAATTTTAAAAAGAAAACAGAAATTTTTCTTGAAGAGCTAGAAGTAAGAAGATATCTAGCGAATTAGCAGTGAGAATAAATTGTTAATGGGAAGATAAATCTAGCATGTTCTACACCGTGGGACTGTATAATTAATGTTTTGTGTTATATATTTGCATGGAAGACATAATTTCAACCAAATATGGCAAAATAACTTTTTTCGTGGAATTTCTACATCATTTGACACTTATACTAAAAGAGAGAAATTTATCCATGATAATCTCTTATAGGGCTAATAAATAGTGAATTAAATTGTTAAATTGCGATGTTTATTATGTATTTTAAATGTGATAGACTTCCATACAGTAAAGGTAGGTACCTTAAATTTTACTGAATTTGGTGTATTGTTGTTTTTATACCTGTTTTAAAATGCATCTAAAAGTCTATACACGATTTATTCTTATTTTCAAAACAGTGCTCTATTCTATGTTTGATAAAATTGACAACAAAATTTTTGACAAAATTGTATTGTTCTTCTCCAAAAAAAAAATAATATAAAAAATAAATGGAAAAATATAGGTATGTATTGTATTGTAAGTATTTCAATTGATGGGTTGATGCTAAAATCATTGGCGTACCAAGTAGATATATCTAATAAAATAAATAAATAGTTAACGGTTTGAAAACACCTTTTTAGTTTATATAAAATATTTATAACCTAATAATAAATTTAAATAAAATAACAATATATGCATACCAAAATTGAATTCTAAAATAGAGGAAACTGATTTCCACATTTTTGCACATTAATTTGTTACTTTTTAAATGTACGTGTAACTCTGTAGGCTACTAATTTTTATCCCGTTTAATATCTAACTGAATAAATAAAAAATATTTTAATCAATTGATAATCATAGTATGTAGAGCAAAATACAGATAAATAAACTAGGTATTATATTTTATCGCACCTTGAGAAATTTGTAAAGCATCCAATTGATGTAACATAACAGCAATTTTATTTGAAATAAATTTTACACTTACCGGCAAATTTAAAACAAATTCCACAACCAGCACTCTGTTCTACTCCAAAGCTTTGAACTTTAACTGGAACCAAGGTGACCTTCGCTTCATTTAAAATATCTGTAATAGAATGGAGCGCATGCCCTGGCGATCCTCACTTTCGCTTTCCCTGAAGCGCCGGAGTCTCCTGCTACGTATGTTCTTCAATTTTTAAGGCTGATGTAACATTGCGAAGTATTAAATTAAATTGAAACAAACGCACTTGTATTATCTGGTCATTGGAACCCCGGTAAAATGCAGGTTACCTATTTCAATGTACCTATCATAAAGTGAATGGTTCTACTTCTACGTGACATAGGTATCGAATGCACTCAAGTAATATTTCACAACGTCGCTATGCGATTGCGTTTTTATTCTGTGAATCATTTCACTGTATTTTATGTTTACGATATGAGAAATTTCAGCGTTCGTGTCTAGCGACATGTACTGTCGATCAGACGGTCATTCAATTTTTGTCTGTAAACTGGGAGGTGACGCATGAGCTATTCAAATTATACCATAAATTGGAGAGACAATTATTTCAGTTAGTTAAATATTTGTGACAGAAATTACAGTTATTGGCGATAAAAATACCTCGAAATAAATTGAAATAAATCTTGCTAAATTAAGGAAAACATTTAAGTAATGAAACGTTTTTTTACCACCAAGTTGTACAGGAATGTTTTTTTCATAATATATTAACCATTTTGTATTTGTACTATCTGTAAAACTGTAAACTTTTTACAAAAATTAAAAACAACCAAATTTATTTACTAACCATTATTTTATGGAGGCAATTCTGATTTAAAATACAGAATAAACAAGATTTTATGATCTATACAGTGAGGACGAACAGATTTGTATATTATTGCATATTTTAGCAATTCAAAATATTTTGACGAAATCCTCAGGTCAATTTATATTTTGAATTGTGCACTGGCTTGTATAATTGATGATGTCGCCACTTTCATGTACGTGACATCAATGTTTTTTCAAATGGAACACCTATATTTGTTTTTTCGTTTTTTATTCTGTTTAAAAAAACGATTTCAAAAATATAAGAGACTTATATAGCCGGATGCCAATCTCTGTAACATTTGTTAAATTTAACAAATGGTTAAATTTAATTAAACTGTCAAATCATTTTTCGTATGCACCAACATTAATTAATCGAATTTAATTAACTTAATCATCTGTGTTCTAGGCAACGTTGCATTTTGTTCTTCTTCTTCTACTTCCTTTTTTTGGTTATATCTTAGGATATAATTTGCCCAGATAATTCTGTGGAGAAAATCTCGACTTGTTCGAAGCAATCGACTATCTTCCTAATTTTTAAATAATGTATTGATTATTAGACTTATATCTGATGTAACAGTTCTTCTTAGGACCAAAAAGTTATGCCTGTATGCACCATTGTACAATTTCTCTGATTAAGACTTTAACCGTGATTACATAATGTTTTTCGCAATTAACTTTTAACCGCCCGATGGCCTGGGATTAAGACTAGATAACCGCGGTTAGTTAATAAGTGAGGTTAGGATGTTTTGTTTGGTTCTAATTTCATTTACATGTATTTTTTTCAACAGTGAGTAGTGATAAACTGTGGTAGTGAAAAATAATTATGGAAGTGGAAGACCTATTATTTGATGATCTAGACATTAGTGACATAGTATTAGATGGGTTTCCTAGGCGTTGGAATGAGAGGGAAAATTATTTTAAAGCCCTGGCCCTGGATGACCTTAGTTTCTTTCGTCGCTTCCGCCTCACGAAACCAACAAAGGTTGATCTTCTTGAAGAGGTTAAAGCCCTAACTTACGACAATAGGGTGTAAGTATACCCTATGCAATTTTCCAATTGTCTCCAATAACTATGTGGAATTGCACTGTATTCTTAAAACAAAAGGAAATAAATTGAAGCTGACAATTATAATTTTGTTGTGTTCTGTAGTCGAGCCTTTATTTTATTTTTATTTATATATTTATTGTTGAGATCTAGTAGTTAAGAATAATAATATGTGGCATAAAGATTCGATTTGTCCTGCCATTAATTTATGTACAATCGAAATATATTCTTTTAAGTAATATGTAATGTTATTATTTACAACAAATTTTAAACACCCGAAACAGCCTCTTTGCCCATAATCTTCAGTTTAATCAACATCAAATTGTGACAGACATGACGGATTCCTAGGAAAATTGCGATGTTGCCAGCTCCACCCAGCTGGCCATAATTACCAAATCACAATTAGCTAATTTGAGTGCAAAATTCTTTGGTGCATCGACTCGACTTTTTAACCGTGATTACATACTTAGTTGTGGTTAGCTAATTACGAGAAAACGTGAAAATGGTGCATATAGGCATTAGTGGGAAAATTATTTTAAAGCCCTTACAACAAAGGTTAATTAGACTTTTCTCGTTTGGGGGTAGTAAACCGAGAACTACCACGGAGTAGGACTGAAAAAAAGAGGAATTAATAGGTTATGGTAAAGTCAGCTGGTGCGGGAGTTAAATATAAATTACAATAGGTTTAATCTCATTGGGTTCGGGTTGGCTATAATGGAACAGATGTCAATGGGAGTTTGTAAATTTTTGGCTAATTCATTATATAAATCAAACGTTGGCGAAATATTGATAGGGCATTCCAGGATAATATGATTCAAAGAGCCAACTTGTCCACATTCACAGAATGGGTTATCTATTCTGTACAAGAGTATTGGATATGCACAATGTACTGTCCTCTATCCTTATAGGGAAATTGACTAAACCAAGGAGACTTGGACAGATTATTCGCTATTTTACTATAGAAGGAATGATTTGATTTTTTGGAATTCCAATCTTGAGTCCATCGAGTCCAAATTAAATATTTGATATGGGTCAAATAATTTAAATACTGAAGTTTGACATTTGCTGGTGCGTTTAGTGTTCTTCCTAGGTTTGCTAATGTATCTGCCACTTGATTGCCTTTAATGTCAGAATGACCTAGGATCCATGCTAAAATAATATTAAAGTTTTGATTATTAGCTTCTATAATGCCTCTTTTGGTTAAAAAGGAGGATACTTCAGTTAGTTATTTCATTCGTTATTGGGTATAAGTTGGTTAGATTACTGTTTATTATATCGGGGGTCAATAGGAGTAGGATGTCTTTTGCAACTTCCTCAGGAGGCAATTGAAGATTTAGGGGTTTTTTATTACCCGATATTTTATTAATTTTGTCCCAGATGACATTCAATGGTATGTTTCTATTTATATTGGTACAGAACGATCTGAAACTTAAGGTTCTCTTAAACTTTAAAAATTTTCTGGATTTAGCTATAATATTTTTCAACTCCACATAGTTTTCGATACTGGGATTTGAATTATCCTATGGTTACATCTGTTTGTGTAGGTTTTCTGTGTATTGAATAATTTAATGAATTATTAACTTTTTCAATTCTTAAATCATCCACTATCACATAAATTAGCAGCTTATAATTCCATGATACATAGAGCATTTTCAATTCCAATGAACAAAAATAATTTTAATAAAGAAATTGAGATCATAAAACAAATAGCTACATCGAATGGCTATCCAATACATTTGATAAATAAATTAATTAATAAGAAAGAACAAAAAGTGTCACTAGAACTATAATTTCCAAAACAAACTAAAGAAATTAAAAGCTATAAAAGTATTACATATTTCCAATGCAATTTCAAAAATTATAGCTTCGGCAACATCAGCATTAATATCATTTAAAACACAAAATAGTATTGGAACAAAATTGTTAAATGTGAAAACAAAATTACCAAAATTAAAAAATCTGGTGTTTACAAAATTAATTGTCCAAAATGTAATGCAGTATATATAGGTCAAACACAAAGAAATTTTGAAGTAAGATTTAATGGACACTTAAGAGCATATAGATTACAACAACCAGATAAGTCGAACTATGCAAAACACCTACTGGAACATCCACACTCACTTATACACACCAATGACATTCATATACTACACATTTGTGATAAAAAACAAAATTTAGATTTTCTAGAAGAACTTGAAATTAAAATACATCTAGCAGATCAACAGTTTAAAGTAGTTAATGAACAAATAAATCTTGGAAGTTCTCCACTATTAAACTGTTTACTTTGATTGAGTCTTCATTTTATACATAGATAAGACATTATTGTAACATAAATATATTAAGTTATTGTAAAGATCAGCATGATATAGTTTATTCCTGGTTTTTCTATATCATTGCACAGTTATACTGATCTTAGAGGGAAATACATCCAGGATAAATCCCTTAGGGCTAATAACATCTAGGCTTTAATATTGTTGTCTTATTACTTCCTTACTTGGTCTAGCCTTAACTCCTTATCAACATCAAGTACCTAGTTACAAACAAACAACATGTAATTTCAATATGTCAATCTGACGATGCTAGTTATAGCGAAACAGCTGTAATTGAATTTTAAAGCGAATTTTTCGAATAAATAGTGGAAGTTTAGTTTAACTGTGCAGTTATTTATTGTTCTTAATGTTAACATTGTATGATCTTATGTTCCATTGTACAATAGTTAGTGGGGCGTGGCTATTGAATTTGATTGAACAGAAAGAAGATCATTTTTGTATGGACAGGGAGAAATTTCAGAAGTCTGAGTCCTCAGACCCAAACACTTCCATCTCTGCCTCTCCATGACTAGATTTGGGGTTAATAATATTATGTTGTGTATATCCAGAAACAGAGGTATGTGTTTTATTTATTATTTCACCTATGAAGGTCATGACTAACTCTATTTGGGAGCGATCCAATACTGAAATGGCTTGATTCAAAGAAATGAAATACTGAGAAAGATTGGTGTGAGATGCAGTATCATCTTTAGGAGGTCTTCCATTAGGGTTAAGTAGGGCACTAGAGTGAGCACCTTGATCATAAATTAAAGTTAAACTCTTGTTTTTTAGGAGGGGTAGATTTGACTATTTGGCTGAAGCTTTTGGAATTTGAAGGGGTTTGGTTGAAATTTATTTGATTTGGGGAGAGAGATACAGTGGCAGTTCTCCTTTCTTGGGTGATTGTAGTGGATTGTTTGTTGGTGAGTTGGGGGAAGTTACTGATATTATTTAAATTAGGGTGAGAGAGTTCTCTAGGGATTTTTTGACTGGCTTCGTAGTAGGATATGTTAGCATAAGACATTAACTCTTTAATATTCTTTTGTCTAGCCCTTTCTTTACACCCTGGATTTCAAGAATTGTGTTCGGATGATTTACAGAAAATGCAAAAATTTGAACACTCCTCTGATGAGGAATCATGAGATTTACCACAAATGGAGCACTTGGTTTTACCTTTACATTGGGAGGCACTATGGCCATTCTATTCTATTCTATTCTTCTGGGGTGCGTTTCATGCATGTACTGGAGCTCTAGGCTCATTGTACCCCCCTGAAGTAATCATACCAGGTTCGTTTCCTTCATGTATTCTAGAATGTCCCTGATATTCGCTTTCACGATTTCCTCTGGCTCAGGAAACTGAATGCCAAAGTGTCTCTGTCTAAGCCACTTAAGGCTCGGACAGTGACATATTACGTGAAGAGGAGTTTCGTCTTCCTCACCACATTTTCTGCATAATGGGTCCTCAGCGAGTCCTATTATGTTCATGTGTTTTCGGAGATGGCAGTGTCCTGTAAGCAGTCCCACTGCCTTTCTCAATTGGGTTCTACTTAGGCTGAGTAGTTCTGTAGTTTTCTCCCTGGATGGACCTGTTATGAATAATCTGGATTGCCTGAGTCCAGGCAGTTCCATCCAGAGTTTCTTATGTTGTTCCCTTAGTCGTTCCTCTATTATTTCCCTTACATGTTGGTATGAGACCCCACATGTGGGAAGAGGTCCGATCAGGGTTCCTTCTGAAGCCTCCCTGGCTAGGAGGTCAGCTTTTTCATTTCCAAGAATCCCTGTGTGTCCTGGTACCCATTCAAGGATAACCTTGTGGCGTTTTGCCAGTTCAGCTACAGTTCCTTGGCAGCGCTTCACTGTTCGTGACGCAGTGTGCACGCTCTCTATTGCTTTGAGAGCTGCTTGGCTATCACTTCTGATCCTGACAGTCCTGTTAGGGACTGTCTCGCTCAGGATGATTTCCGAGCATGTATTGATGGCAACCACTTCAGCTTGCAGGATAGTCTCTACTGAACCCAGGTTGAGACTATACGTCTTCCCTGTATTTTCATTGTAGATTCCAATCCCAGTGCTGGTGCTTGTTTTGGATCCGTCTGTGTACCAAACGGATTCATGTTGTTTCCTAATCTTGGTACGAGCCTCGTCCCTATCCGGAATGTGAACCGTATATGGTTTGGAAAGGTCGTAGCAGATAGGTGTTCTATCTGAGGGCATGCTCAGTAATTGATTATGTTCAATCTCTTTCGAGATTGTGGAATGGTACCTAGGGATCGCCCTGCCCCATTCGTTGTTTATTTTCAGCCTGTAAGCAGCTGCCAGTGCTTCCCTTTCCACAATAAGATGTAGTGGAGGTAGTCCCAGCATAGCTTCCAGGGCCGCCGTGGGCGTTGTTCTCATCGCCCCGGTTATGGCTAGACAGGCTACTCTCTGTACCCTGCCTAGCTGTCTAGATGCTACTGAGCATCTCGCTTTATGCCACCACACAACAGAACAATAGGTTATGATAGGTGCCACCACCCTCGTATAAAGCCAGTGCATCATACTGGGTTTAAGCCCCCACGTATTGCCCACAGCTCTTCTGCATGCCCAGAGAGCTCTTAGGCCTTTATCTGTTGTGTGTCTAATGTGGTTGGAAAGGGTTAGTTTGCTATCTAGGGTTACCCCTAGGTATTTGACTTCCCCTTTAAACTTTAGCGTTTGGCCCCACATACGAAGTTCCCTCAAGTCAAGGTTCCTTCTGAGGGTGAACGCTATCACGGAGGTTTTTGCCGGATTAGTTGACAATCCCTCTTGTCTGCACCATTTTTCGGTAATCCTCAGTGCCAGCTGCATTCTCTCGGACACAGTGGCCCCGAATCTACCGTTTACAACTATGCTGACGTCATCAGCAAAGGCTTGGGCATAGATACCCTCGTCATTGAGTCTACAAAGGAGCTCGTCAACCACCAGGTTCCACAGAAGAGGAGATAACACCCCTCCTTGCGGACACCCCTTAGTGGCTGAGACCATCCTCGTCTCCCCAAAGAGCGTACCTATTATTGTTCTTTCCCGTAACATATTACCAGTCCATCTTACAATGTCCTGTTCTATGCCACGGTTCTGCATGGCCCTAAGTATGGAATCGAAGGAGGCAACATTAAATGCCCCTTCAATATCCAGAAACGTACCTAGGGCTATCTCTTTATTTAAGAGTGCCTGCTCCGCTTTCAGGAGCAGCTTGTGTACCGCGACTTCGCAGGACACCCCACTCTTATACGCAAACTGGTTTCGATGCAGAGGTTTTACCCTCAAAGCACCGTCCCGTAGGTATCTGTCCACCAGTTTTTCCAAAGTTTTAAGAAAAAAGGAGGTCAGGCTGATAGGTCTGGAAGGAGCCCGTCTCAGCATACGTGGCCTTACCAGGCTTCGGTATGAAGACTACTCTTCCAGACCTCCAGTTCATAGGGATATAGCTCAGTGCCAAGCTAGCCCTGAGTAGTCGGCACATTGGTCCCTCGATGATTTCCCTGCCCTGTTGCAACAGTGCCGGGAAGATACCGTCTGGTCCCGCAGCTTTGTATGGGTGAAAGGATTTTATCGCCCATGCAAGTCTGGTTCTGTTCACGATTTTGTTGGCAAGGGCCCAGCTGTCCTTGGATGCCCTCCTACGGAGTGCCCCTGAACAGATGTGCCCCTGCTCCGTGACAGGTTCACATCCCGGGAAGTGTGATTTTAGAAGAAGATCTAAAGTCTCCTCACCGGTCGTTGTGTATTCCCCTTTTTCATTCTTCAGAGATCCTACCCTACCCATGGTGTCCCTCTGGAGAGTTTTTCTCAGCTTGGAGCATTCTGGAAGGCTGTCAATGTCCTCACAGAATTTTCTCCAAGAGTTTTCTTTGGCTTTGCGAATCGCATAACCATATTCTCTCCTTTTAGCCTTATAGGCTTCCCAGCCATTTGTTCTTTTGGCCAGGTTGAAGAGTCTTCTCACTTCTGTCCTGAGACTCGAGAGGTCTTTGGTCCACCATACAGTGTCCCTATTGGCCCTCTTCCTTTTCTCTGGACAGTTTCTGTTATAGGCCTCCATAAGACCTCCAGTCAGTTGTTCTGAGAGGAAGTCTATTTCAGCCTCATTCTTTGGGGCTGGGAGGCATTCGCTTAGACCCTGCTCAAGGTGCTCCCTGAAGGAGTCCCAATCACAGGTTCTAGGGTTGCGATATGTGACCTCCTCCTTCCCCGTTTCACAGGTTAGGTTGTAGAGGACATGCCTATGGTCGGACATAGACATCTCCCTAGAGACATGCCATCCGTCCACCCACCTGCACACCTCTCTTGTACCTACTGTGATATCAATGACCTCCTCCCGCGATTCAATCACAAAAGTGGGGTCATTCCCAACGTTAGCCACTTCTAGATTATTGCAAGCAATGTATTCCAGAAGTGACTCCACTCTTGAGTTAATGTCTGTGCTCCCCATATGATATGGTGAGCATTGGCGTCGCACCCCAGAAGGAGTTCGATCCCTTTGTCCCTACAGTGTGTAACCAGTTCTCTCACCTCTTTGGAAGGAGGGGGACCTGATTGGTCGTACGGTAGGTATGCCGAGCCAATAACAATCTGCCTCGACATATTATTTCTTTTTATCTTGACTGTAATTGCCACTAGGTCTCCTGTGCACAGGTCCCATTGTGGAAAAACATCAAGATTTCTCTTGGCTACTATACATGCCCGAGGGTGGCCATTCGTCGAATAGATCAAGTCGTAGCCTCCCGCGCATGGTAGCCCTTTGACCGCTCTCCCAACGACATAGGGTTCCTGCACAAGAGCAAGATCTATGTCTTGTTTGAGTAGACATCTCTGTAGTACAGCCGTGGCTGCCTTACAGTGATGTATATTTGCTTGTATTATTTTTACCACCTTTTCAGGTGGTGTTCGCCCGTCCGGTTTGGGCCTCTTCTGAGTCCCTGCCGGTCTCGGTTTTATGGGCTTCTCAGCCCTCTCGCCTCTTCCGCTGGTTCCTTGCCCCTCGATTGAGGTGCCGGACCCTAACGGAGTTGGTGTCAATACCGGAGCTGGCTGTCCCTCTACGGTTCCACCATCTCCGGTAAGAAGTCTTCGGGCGCGCCCCATCTTTCGACGGTGCGCTCCCGATCCTTTCGTCTTTTGTTTGGTATCCATATCTGGTCCCACGAGCAGCTAGGGAAGGGGTGGTCGCCCCTGACAGAGCCCCGCATGCCAGGGGAAGGCTAAATACAATGGGGTTTCGCCCGGTGCCCCAAGGTGACTACCAGTCGCTGCTGATTTTCTGTTCAGCCACGCATCCCCTTGGCCTGGTGTCCCACCGTGAGATTCAGGTTTTTATTGAGGTTGTCTCCTCTTGGTCCAGGTTGTTAAGCCCAGACCCCCGTAACCCTATCCGCGAGACATGGTTACTGGTTTTTCGGTTCGGTCAATGGACCTCGCCGGCATCGTGTACCCCTGTGCAATCCCTTAGCCACGACACGACAGCTGGGAAGGGGTGGTTGGTCCGCGGTGCGACCTTAGGTACGACTCGTCCGACAATCTTGCGGGTTTTACACCGCTCATGCAAGACTCGCCGTCCGTATAGTACGCACAACCCCAGTGTTGCATCTAGCCTGCCATGTTGCAGTGTTAGCTGCTCAAGCAGACCAGATACTTTTCTGGGGGGCCCCTATCCGCCACCTGGGGACGCGCCCGATAGGCTCCAAACCCACGGGACTATGGCCATATATAATAAACAATTAAAACATTGTATTACTGGACTTACATAAGGGGTTACTTTCATGGGTAGACCGTATATGAAGATTTCTTTAGGAATAATCTTACCTGAAAAAGTTATGCATATAGTGCCTGTGGGAACATAGGTAGTTACTGAGTTCTCTAATATAACCCTTCTGTTTAATCTATTTACTGAAATTGGTTTAAAAAGAGCTAAATTGGTTTCTGTGAAGGCTTTTATTTCCTCTTCAGAAAGAGATTTGAAGACTCCCCTTACAATACCCCTACAGGAGATGAAATGAGAGGGAATAAAAACATCATAACCTAGTTCCTCCCAATCTTTTCTGATAATGAAATTATTGGCTGCTTGCCTGTCCTTGAATATTACTCCCACCCTGTTTTTACCTTTTTTGTCTATTTTCACTATTTCTTTTAAATTTAAATTATAAATATTTTTAGCAATGCTTAATATATGGTAGTTACCTACATTTCTTTGTTTTCCTTGGACAAATACCTCATAAGGTCCTACATCGGACTCTGAGTAAACTGTAGGCTTCCTCTTAGGTTCCATCTGCTCATTAGGAGTTGGGTTTAACAAATTAATATCTGGATCTGGTGGTAAAGCCGGAGGAGGCGGTTCTGGTAGGATTTCGTCCGCCATTGTGGCGAACTTTAGTAATAATTAACCAATAAAATGTGTTGAGAATTAAATTCAAATAAGATTAATAAAAAAAATGAAATTGTAAGGATAAACAGAGGTGGTTAGTATGGTCCTTACTTGAATTAGAAGCTTTTTCCACAGTTTTTACTGCAATTTTCTAGCACACGAGGTTCACTATCTCACTCCTAACCTATAATCAATTTTTGCATTTTGTTAAATGTTTGATATTTTGGCTGTCAAATTTTGATTGTTGATTACTTGGGGTGTTTAAAATAGAAAGATACAAAACTTAAAAGAGGAAAAATAATTCTCACTATTATACAAATGTTAGAGCTGGTTCAATAATATTTTTTATTAACGTTCTCTTAATTGCTGATTTGCTGAATTTACAATGCAAATGTTACACATATAAAAAAATACGGAAATTTGGAAAAATAGGTACCTACTATGCACAGAAATTGAAAAACGCAAAGATTTAAGAGTAGATCCTAAAATGTGATCTTATTCAAACGAGAAGTTCTTTTTGAACTGTATACTGTTTTCAACTCAAAAAATTTTCATCCAAATCATTTTCTTTTTTTCTTTTTACTCGTTAGAGTGAGTTTTCGCTTACAAAGTTTTTTTGTAAGATTACTTAAAATAAAAGTATATTTTAATATTTTTATTATTCAAATGAAAAGTAATAAATTTTAATGCAATAATTTCCAATGTACCTAACTAGTAATTGTACTGTATTATCTATTAGGCTCATTGTGTCATTGTCAGTTATGTTGGTATATCGCAATTTCAACGAAAGTACTCAATTTCGGGGTTTTGACAATATGAGATTTTCTTATTAAAATAAGTAGATCATCGTCATTTTATACCTTATTTAGGTCCGTCCACCCCTGATGCAACTCCTTAGTTTGGCCCTGATATCTTATCATGGCTGCCACCATCGTCTTTTGAGATTCTATGCTTTCAGCTTGTTTTATGAAGTTCTATTACTTTGAATAGATTTTTTATAAAGAAAAGTTATTACAATACTGACTTGAAGTATAGACTGAAATACTGTACAGTAACACCAAAGTTAACACAACCTGACGTTAAGATACAGAAATAAATGATAGTAATAAAAATAATAATAATAATACAAACTAAAATTAATTTTTAAGACAAACAATTTTAGTAACATGGTCAATGTGTCCACCATTGACTTCTTGGAAATTAAAGATTCTAGACAAAACTTCTTCCCGAACGCGTTGAAGGGGACAATTTTCATTATCCAACTCGATTTTTTATTGTATATATAAGTTTAATATACATTTGGCTCGTTAAATTTTCAAATTGTTCATTTCGTTCTTTTTTTATTAAATTATTGTAACAGTAACATTTTGTTTTAGAAAAATTAATTTAAATTATAAATAGCCAACTAATACGTACACGTGTTATATTTTGTAAACTCGACATCAAAAATTATAACATCTAAATATAAATCCCACTGGTATTTTATTAATAGTAGAATTTTTGCATTTGCTCGTTTCAATTTGAAAACGAAGTTCAGTAAACTCATATTTTTTTTTATCTAATTTATGATTTGATATTTAAGTTTTTGCGAGATACAATGGAAATATTATAAAAGCCATATCTTTTATTACTAAAATGTTTACGATAGTCCATTTGAAAAAGAATGAGACTGTTTCTTTCAGGGGAGGATGATAACTGTTCAAAACAGTTTTTGACTGGTGAAATACTTTACTTTTTTTACAAACTGAATCAGAAAATAACTAATAATGCTTACTGACAAATTTGAACAATTAACCAACAAAAAATGTCAAACTAACAAACTAGATAAATATTATTTTTCAATTCCACTATATTTTTGCAGTTCTTTTATGTATCTTAAACCTATTAAGAAAGGTTTCCGTACGATTACACCTACCTACATAGTTTTATAAAATATTGATTTACGGTGGCAAATTGTAAACCTGTCGTAACCATATATTTGTATAAAGATTTGTTTCAGTTATTACAACCTTCAAATTTTTCATAATATACTGGGCTGTTATATGTCTGGGCCGTCCCATACCGACCTCCACCTAGAAGTTTATGGGGAACGGATAGTACTAGAATAGAATTTAGTATGCGGGGTTTTCGATACTTCTGAATTCAACTAAAATATTTTCAAATTTGTAGCACTTCCGGTTATACTGAAAATTGACATGAATTTCACTATTTTAAATGGAATATTATATTTTTTCCCTTTTTTGGTTAGACGATTACATTTAAGGACCACTTTATGTAATGTACCAAGTACCTAAAATTTACAGTTGTAGAGAAATTTAATTTTTTTTTATTAAATTAAGTACTTCATTTAAATAGGTAATTGATAAAGTTTAAAAATTATTCGTTTTGCACCTAACGGCCTAAATTATAAGTTATAGTGTTTAAACAAGAAATTAATTATACAGGGTGGTCACAACATTGAGTTAAATGTTGAGAAACCGACGATATCTTCTTTTTTCTTAAATTGCAAAGTTTGTATTTACTTTCCTATATCAATTTTTTTGCGTTTGTAAGATATGGCGGAAATTAGGTTTTTTTGGGTAGCAAAATGATTGTAATTTGGATTTCCTTCGTTTACTATTGTTGATTTTAGTTTTAAATCAATTATGTTTATTACAGAACATAAGATTAAATGCTTTCTTTGTAATTTTTTTTAAATTTGTTGCACAAAATAAATACTAAATACAAATAGCTTTTATTATTTTTCTATATCGAATAGAGTGCTTGGAACCTCTCGTTATGATTTCACAGCCTCTTTCAGTATTGTTATTATTATAATTAATTAATCCAAAAGTTCAGAATAATAAAATTTTTTTACTAATAACACATTTTTCTTTAACCTAAAACTATTTCCTTAATTTAATTGAACTTGGATTTAATTTAGAGACAAAGATAAAAATTAAGTTATTAAGTATCTACTAATTTCACCTTTCGCTTTGAAAACCCTTTGAAAACATGTTTAATCTAGATACCTCCAACCTTTAAGATATGATTATTTGCTATTAGAATATGGTCAGTAAACTGCTTTACAAAAATTAACTGAACTAATTTTTTAGAACACATTACCCAATTTCTAAATTGTTCTAAGAAAATGATTTCTTTAACTTCACGTCAATATTTGTTTTCTAATCTGTTCCAAAATAAACATAAATAAAAACCTATAAAATGTATTTTTATCACTCATCATATAGGTACATTTGGATAAACAATTTCAATAACTGAAACAGGCGTGATTCATACTCAGATTTTATTAGAAATAAACTACCTTAATATTAAACCGAAAAAAACAAAATATACCTAGATGAAAAAAAAAATTTAATAGATAAACTGGAAATTAAATTTATAGTACTAACCCTTACCATCTTACTAACAATAATAAACAACTATTCGTTTGAACTCAGCTTCCACGTTTAATTAAAAAATTACAATTAAATTACAATTAGGTACATCTGTTTCGCTACAACTAGCATCGTCAGATTGACATATTGAATTTACATTTTGTTTGTTTGTAGCTAGGTATCTGATGATTAGGCTAAACCAAGTATGGAAGACATAACAACATTAAAGCCTAGATGTTATTATAGTCCTAAGGGTTTATCCTAGATGCATTTCCCTCTAAGATCAGTATAACTGTGCAATGATATAGAAAAACCAGGAAAAAACTATAAGTATCATGCTGATCTTTACAATAACTTAATATATTTCTGTTACATTTATGTTTTATCTATGTATAAAATGAAGACTCAGTTTAATAGTGGAGGACTTCCAAGATTTATTTCTTCATTAACAACTTGAAGTTGTTGATCTGCTATTTATTGTTATTTTCGGGACAGATGCCTAGATGGCTCTTTACAAGTTTTTTGGTGAAATACTGTAATTGTAGTTTTAAAGATATCCGCTAGCTAAGCCTGCCTGTTTGTTATTAATTTGTGTATTTCACATATCACAAGTTTGAATAAGTTTAATAATAAGTAATTGTGCGCAGAGTTGAACATTAAATATTGAACATAAATTTAGTGTAGGGTATAGGGAATAATAGTTAAGTTTTAATTTTATTGTGAAGTGAACTTTTGTTATACGAAATAGACATGCCGTTTCATAATAAGTGCTGTGTCCCTAATTGTTCTAACGTTTCCACAAACACTTATTCCCAAATCCTAATAAAGATATGGATTGTTTTAAAATTCGTTTAATCCATGTACCAAAATGACACCAGGCCAAAAAAAACTACAAAACCTACTGATTTCTGTACAGACTAAAAGTTTGATGACAGTAAATAGCAACTTCGTATTGCAATTTCTAGTGGTTTTTAATCAATTTTTTTAAACCATAGGCAAAGGAGCTTATATAAAAGTGGACATAGCAGGTTTTTTGATCCTAATGACGACTGAATTTGTGGTGTGTATATAATCTGTACAGACTAAAAGTTTGATGACAGTAAATAGCAACTTCATATTGCAATTTCTAGTGGTTTTTAATCAATTTTTTTAAACCATAGGCAAAGGAGCTTATATAAAAGTGGACATAGCAGGTTTTTTGATCCTAATAACGACTGAATTTGTGGTGTGTATATAATCATAATAAATATTTTAATATCATATGTATATTTGAATCCTATTTTACAACCATTTAATAGATAATAATAGTAATTTTAAAAATAAATGTATACTAGTAGTACTAATACACTCATTATTATTTATGTTATCAAAATTATAAAAGTAAGAAATCCTTATTTGCAGATCAGGTATTATTAGATCACAATTATTCTGAGAATAACAACATGATAAGAAATGAAGAACTTGATAACCAAGAAAATATTATAGAAAAATCCGAAGGTAACAAACATATTATATAGTCAAGCATATAAGTCAAGTGTATAAGTCATGCTTGACGTAAATCTTACATTTTACTGTGTTTCTCCACCTTATATTGTGCGGTTCACGTGGCTTCGCTTAATTCTTAATGTGGGAATTTATCCTTATTTGTTATAATTTTTGGTCATGGGTTATTCCATTGCCTACTTTTATGTTTTTCTCCATATTAATTGTGGAGATTGTTAATTTGTTAAAATTCGACCGAGAATACCCTCAGGTCTATAAAGGAGACTGCGTGGTTTTATTAACTAGAAACCACAAAGTTTCTTACTATAATGGTATCTATGCACTTTTTAGGTCTTTAGACCTTCTCCTACCTCTGTTAATCTTGGAGGCTATTTCCTCCTATCACTGGAGCATATTTCCTCAAGATCATCATCTTGTGATGATAATTCTTTATCTTTTCTGATTATTATTTAATTTTTTCACCAATAAGCTTATTGTGTCTAATACAATTTATTTTATTTTCTTTTTTCTTCGATGTCACCATAAAATATGTTCAATTATAATCATTATATAATTTAACCCTAATGTTTTTAATTCCTCCCTTCTGGACAACTTTGTTGCCGCAACACATTCAACTGTTTTTGGTTTTATGTATTATGTACAGCCTGATGATGGTCTTTAACTAGACCGAAACTAGTAGCTTTGTAACAGCAGTACAATTGTTTATATCAATAAATACTTTTGTGACATTGACATTGGTCTTTTCCTTTCTTCAAATATTTTTTAATTTAAAAATGAGTTGTATGAATTACGAGTATAATCTATTTTAGGAATTGGGAGTGGAAGTACTATGTTGACACCTCTGCAAATCCTGAAACATTCTTCTATCACTAAGGATACAATAACCCCGAGAAAAAAGAAACTGTTTTCAGTTTCATAAAAAAATATAAAAGGGACAGGGCTACTAAAAAAGCGTTTAAAACAAGATTATTTGAAGCAAATAAATTTGGACATAAACATTACTTGGAATAAAGGGTAGATAAATTAAATACTATGGCTGCAATGCTAATTAAATTCAAAAAAATTCAAAAATTCAAAAAATTTTCGCCGTTTCACATTGAATAAAAAATTTTTGGCTTTGTCTTTATACAAACAAAGTCCAAAATCATATTCTTTACTGTCAAAAATTTTTATCTTGCCCAGTAAGTCGACATTAAATAAGTTACTGGGAAAAATTGTTGGAGGACCTGGCGTCAATAATTTTGTACTTGAATCGCTGGAACGCTGAAACGACCAAGAAGATGGACCCTTCCGAAAAATTTGTTGCTGTTTTGTTTGATGAAATGGCGATTATGCCTGGATTGCATTTTAATGAACATAATGGTTTTATATTGATGGATTTGAGGATATGGGAGGAAATCAACGAAATAGCCAAATAGCAGATCAATGTTTATGGTTAGAGGGATTAAAAAACCTTGGAAATCGCCTATTTCATACCATTTTAGTAGCAGAGGAGGAGCAAAATTGCTTCAAATAAAACATTTATTAACAGATGTTATTACAAAAAACTTATTGATTTAAAACCGATTATACTGTTATATGTGATCAAAATAATATGGGTGTCATAAATAATTTAATCAGGGATACAAGAGCGAAATATTTACAAATAGGACAAATAGATAAATACAGATGTGGTCCTTTGGAAGTGGAAAATTGTACATTATATCCTATATTTGATCCTCCACATTTTATAAAAGGTATAAGGAATAATTTTATTAAAAAAAATTTAAAATATCAGAAGAATGGCATAAGAAGAACAGCCAAATGGGAACACATTCAAATATTGTATGAACATGATAGTAGAAATGAAGAGGGTTTAAGAGTTTTGCCTTATTTGTCAGATGCACATATATATGAAAATAAGTTAAGAAAAATGAAAGTGAAAAATGCAGTCCAGATTTTCAGTCAAAAATTTGCTGCAACGTTAAGCTGGGTTAGTAACATTGGTAAGTATTATTTTTTAAATTTAATTTAAATGTTTCATGCAAATTTATTTATGACAGATAGTGAAAAGAAAATTGGGGTAAAAGTTGAATTGAAGACACTGCCGCAATATTGCTCTTTTTTTATCGTTTATTTGATTCCTTAAATGTTTCAAATAAACATTCAGATCGAGGCAAAATGTTAAGATGTGGATTAAATAACACATCCGAACACTTTAAATTTTGGAAAAAGAAGCAATACCGTTATTAAGAACAATAGAATTTGAAAAGAAAAACAGAAGGGATCAAGCCGGACCTCCTAGTTTAAAAAATTGGATATTTACAATAAATAATGTTAAATCTATTTGGCAGATACTTCAGTCAAATGGATTTGACTATTTATTGACGAGGCATCTTAACCAAGATCCATTGGAGAATGCATTTGGTCAATTGAGGAGTTTTGGTGCCCTAAATACTAACCCTTCAGCATCCCAATTTATTGGCATTTTTAAAACCCTCTTTTTTAATACCACCTTATCATTTTACAAGGACACATTTAGTTGTGAAAATGACAATTGTGATTGTACGTTTATTTCTTTAAAAAAATTATTTATTGAGCCAGTTAGTTCTATTTCTGGTGTTAAAGAGGCGGCTCGTGACATCTGCTATAGGGTGTGCTGCATGAACCACGGCCAATATAAAATAATAGAAATAGAATAATATACGAAAACAAAAACAATAAAATTAGCTTTAACACTAATTAATAGTAACTAATAACGACAAATTTATTTACACCTAATTTAAATTGAAACTCCATTGTTTTAAACACGCTCGAACAAAACAAATTAAACAAAATTGTAACCTAAGAATTTCTAAACACGGCACAGATGCAACGGTCACGAATAACTGTCGTGAATTGCAGCTCATTTCCGAGGCCGTTAATCAGTGGTCCAGCCGATTGCCGAAGCACATCGGCTAAGATCGCCGTTTGCCTAATAAATGCATTTTACCGCTGCCAGTGTTTCGGTTGTTATCGACGCGGCTTCACTGGAGCAGCAAATACGTAAAAAGATTGCTTCACTGGAGCACCAAATACGTAAAAAAATTATACGGTTTCACTAGAGGAGTAAATACGTAAAAAAAATAATATTAATCATCGTTGTTGGTGAATTATTATTAACAGTTGATGTTTAATATGATAATATGGCAGATTTGAAATAAAACTATATTAATTATTCTTTAATAATTAAGATTTGCTATGGTTGTTTGGTAGTTCTGCAGCTCACCCAGCAAACACAAATGTATATGCTACATAAAAATATATAACAGAGAAAGAAAGATTTTTATATAAAACAATTATATATTTTTTACGTAGTATTTATGTAACAAAATCTATATAAACTTTGTTATATATTCTCAATATTGACATTATAAAATATTTTATATATTAGATATATCTAATTGATTATGTATCCATGATGTAAATTCTGCTACATAAATAGAAGAACAAAATTATATATATTTAATACGTAAAATTTGCTACATCAAATATTTTATGTATATATTACGTAAAAGCTACATAAAATAATTTATAAATTTCGCCTCGTCTAATACGTCTTACAAAAAAGAAAAAAATTATAACCTATAAATTGTCACGAGTCGTTCGAGTGCTACAAATACCCGTGCAAATTATGAATAACAAAGTATATACTTATAATAAATTTTTTCTGGGTGTCTTTGTGTTGAGTATTGGAGAAAATATTATGTAAGTACTAATTATTATTATTTATATACTTATCACACTAAAGTTATTTTCAAGTATTATTGATTTACATTCAAATAACTTAATTATACATTTCAGGCAAAATAATTCTTTAAAAAGAAAAAAATTGAAAGACTTCTGTGATTTGTCAATAAGGATGAAAAAGAAATGGACAAGTAGCTCAGTTTTACAATTTTACAGTGGTTATGGTGAACAATCATCAAAAACGGAGATCCGAAATAAACATATATTTTACATAGTAATTTGGACATATTTGAGATGTAACATAATATACATAATAAATATGTAAAATAAATATGTACATATTATATCACCATTGTTCTCTAGCTGTGCCGGCCTTTGTCAGTATTCAATACATAAATATTATCTAGTTGTGACTTCAGTTTTATATAACTGTGACTTTTATATTTAAAAAATTACATAACATATATATATCCAATATGTTTTTGTGTTTGCTGGGGCAGCAGCACATAAAGAAAAGCCGCCACTTAAAGACATTGTATATTCTCCGACAGCATCAACATCCAATGTTAGTGAACTAACATTAACTGAAAAGCTGCAACAATTATCTAACTATGTTGCTGGTTTTATTTAAAAAAAAAAATTAAAAGAAATGTAGTTTGTTCCCATTGTAAAAATGTTATTTTTTCCCATAACTGTTCAGCAAATGAGCACCAGGTTATTATCTAGGTATTGATTGTTTGAAGCGAAATTTCAAGATCAGATAGTTCCCGATAATCAAGGGGTTGTGCTCACTCTTGGTAGGAGGTTGGAGTTCCCTCTAGTATCAGAAATTGATGGGTACTAGCGAATTTCCATATAAAGTCAGAAAATCGAGGTGTATATAAAACTAGCTGTATAGATAAAATTCCGAACTGCAACCCGGAATAATGTTGCAACTCGAAATAGTTTTAAATTTCAAGTTGCAACTAGCTTTAATGTTAAATTCCGAGTTACAGCTCGGTTAACATTGATTTTGTTAATTTATTTTAGTTCTCTTTGAGTATTTACGTAAATCGTGTTTCTAAACATTAACCTTATTTTCTGCATTTTACTTTTCGGAATATATTGATCACATAAATAAAATTCCTACATTTCTTACGATGAACTAAAAATGGTGTACTAAATATTAAAGACAAATAGTGTGCTGCCATCTATTAAAGGGGACCAAAATCTCATTGTTCATTCTGTAGTACGCGCAGCTCTCGTTTCAGTCGGTACAAGCTCGCAGTAAGTGGCGCTCCCTTTTAAAATTATATACACTATAAATGGAATTTATTTCAACTTCTGTAAATTCTGTATTCCTGTTATTATGAATTCGCTGGGAAACAGCCTGTTGATTCATTCACATAATATGCAAAATTTGTACCTTTTTCTGTATAAATAAATATTCTATATCGTAGAACTAAGGCAATTTGTGAAAAAGCATTTTGATGATGATGCCGATTAAAGAAAAACTTCATAAGTTAATTGTATGTTTGATATGAAAAGTATACTAAGCTTTAAAAAAAATTGTCGCGGATAAAACAAACTGTTCGCGGACTACTAAAATTTCTCTACGGATCCGCGGTTGAGAATACTGTTCTAAATAGACCGTCAAACCCTCAGACATCAAAGATTCTGAACTGTAATAAAAAATTGTCAAACTATCTTGTTAGTTACTCACTGAAGAAAAAAGAACAGACACATCTTCAGTTGAGATTTATTTATTTTTTTTAGTTTATATTTTTTCATTTAATTTGTATTACCTTATTGGCCCATAATGTTAATATTTTTAAAATATTCTGATAAATGTGATAAATATATTTTTTAAAATATTTTTAAAGTGTTTTAAAATTAATAAATAGGCATTGGTTTATGTAGAAATGAAAAAAAATTCAGTAATACTTAATTCTTTGGAAGTAGAAAAAATCAAAATCAATGTTACACAGTTTTATTTTAACGTATTGACAGCTACTAGTTTCGGCCTATCTGTAGGCGATTCAAAAATGTCATTCTGTCATTGAAAAAAAAAGAAAATTAATGTACTATTATAAGGAGATTAAATTAATACTAATTAATGCTGTTTAATTAAAAGATAAACAAATACTGAAAATAATTTCAGATACAAGGTGCATTTAATGGTAAAAATGAAAAGTAGAAAATTGTTTCTACCTGCACCCAAGGTAAAGAAACTTTATGGTTTCTATACCAAGCTTGACCGTTTTCTATGGAAAAACAACTACATCCTGGGCTATACGCCCAGGAATGGAATGTAATTCAATGTCCATTTGTTTGTTTGTAGCTAGGTACCTGATGTTGATTAGGTAGTATTAGGTAACGCTTGCCAAGTAGTATGAAAGCCTAGATGTTATTAGCCCTAAGGGATTATCCTGGATGTATTTCCCTCTAATATCAGTATAACTGTGCAATGATATAAAAAAAACCAGGAAAAAACTATATCATGCTGATCTTTAAAATAACTTAATATATTTGTATTACATTAATGTCTTATCTACATATTAAATTAAGACTCTTCAAAGTAAACAGTTTAATAGTGGAGAACTTCCAAGATTTATTTGTTCATTAACAACTTGTTAATCTGCTTCATGTCTTTTTGTTTCAAGTTCTTCAAGAAAATCTACATTTTGTTTTTTTATCACAAATGTAGTATTTGGAGTGTATGAGTTTGACTTATCTGGTTGTTGTAATCTATATGCTCTTAAGTGTTCATTGAATCTTCTTTCAAAATTTCTTTGTGTTTGACCTACATATACAGCATTACATTTTGAACAATTAATTTTGTAAATACCAGATTTTATTTAATTTAGGTAATTTTGTTTTTTCATTTAACAATTTTGTACCAAAGTTATTTTGTGTTTTGAATGAAAGTAATGCAGATGTTGCCGAAGATATTATTTTTGAAATTGTATTAGAAATATTTTCACAATATGTAATACTTATATAACTTTTAATTTCTTTAGTTTGTTTACTATTCTTAATAAGATGGACTTTTACATAGTAAGGGTTGGTACAATAAATTTCATCAAGCTCAAATTGTTTCTTTTTTAATTTGGAAATTTTTATCTACAAGAAGTGAACTTAAGCTTAAAGTTACAGACTTATACTATAACCTCATAAAAATTTTGTTTTAATTTATTGCGTTTTACAGCCTTCAAATTGTTAATAAAATTAAATTTCGTTAAATATTTTTCGAGACTAATTTGTTTATAAGCATTTTTAAATAATTTAGGCTTGACAACTCTCACTAAAACTAAAAGTTGGATTATGAAACCTGGAAATTAATTTTATTTTTTCGCTTTGTAGCTTTAATTTAAGCTTTGGATTGTTCAATTTGGTTAAATAGAAAAAACAGTTATAAGCAAAAGAGTGAGAATATCCTCTTCATTTGTTAAGGGGTCTATTTAACATTATGTATTCTCTTTATCATTCTGATAGTTTTCGGATTTGTTGTTAACATATATTTAAATTTAAAAAAATATCGGACGATGGTATTTAAAACGTGGCATCGCTAATAACTTAAAACTGTATCAAAAGAATCGCTTGTGTGGGATACATGACCATTTTCTCGATACCTATACTTTTATATATCACCTAAACTGTTCATAAAGATGTAAAACCGCCCGCGAAAAAGATAGCGAATGTGACAGTGTCTCGATACTCAAAGGCGTCTCACAACACTTTTTCTTTTACATATTTTATAGAAAGTTAAGGAGTTTGTAAACAAATCAAACAATGTATTAAAAGATATATTGTTACCCACCCATAATATTAATTTTTAGTCGATTTGAATAAAAAAGCATACATTTTTTTCCTATTTTCGTATTTGGTACTCTTAGTTTTAACTAAAAAAAGTACAATTGGTACAATTGTGTAAAATAAAAATGTGTTCTGATAGTGATGAAAGTATAACACCAATCCGCCACATATTAAAGAAGTTACAAATGTAGTTGACTTAATTTTTTGCCCAGGAAATCGGCTTATTGCCTAGAATAAAAAATATTACAGCTGAATAGTTTACTGGCTTATTTCTCTGAAAAAGTGAATACGTTGAAGTTGTCAATATATTGAAAAGGTATTTTTAAGGGTCATTTCAAAATTTATTTTAATTTAATATTGTATTGTTTATTTTCAGAGAAATGTCAAAATTTTAAGTAAATGTCAAAGTTAATTTTTATTAGGTTAGATTAAAAAAAAAATTATGTAATGTAAACAAAACTTATATTAGGTTAAGGATAGTTAAGTAGTGTAAGTGAAAGTGAGTAAGAAGTTGGGTTGCCAGGGGATAGGAGTTTTGACAGTTAGTTGGTGGAAAAAGTCAAAAGAATTAAGATAGAATTTTTGTAAAAACAAGTCCAGAAACGTTGAAATAATGATCATTTATGTTTAAATCGAAACGAAAACGTTTTAATTAATGGTAAAAGAAGATTTGCAATTGTAAAAAATAATTAAAATAGAAGAGCATTAAGAGTTTTGTGTAAAAGAGTCAAGGAGAATTGAAGTAGAAATGTTTTTATTCATTATTAACCATTATAAAAGGCAATAAGAAAAGGTTTATTATATTTGGTAAAGTAGAAGAAAAAGGAAGTATAAAAAATAAATAACATAAAAAAAACATAATATAAAAGTGGAAAAAGGTGACCAGTTATATGGTATACATCATAAGAAGTTTAAAGAGAGAATATTGGACAGATAAGACAATAAAAAGGACACTGTGGTAATTAAGTAAATAGTTAAGAATAGATAGGTAATTAGTTAAGACTAGATAAGGTAGATAGGTAGCAGCTAGGGATTAGGTAGATAGAAATTAGTTAAGAATAGATAGGAAATAATAAGTTAGACATCACTTGACAAAATTTCATTTGGTTGATTATTCAAAATTCAATTTAATAAAAAAAATAATTTAAAATAAAATTTGTTTGAACCCTACCCTAATTAATTAAAGAAAATTTTAACAAATTAAAACACATTAAATAAAATTTGGTATTGAGTAAAAATATCTCAATTGGCGCCCGAAATTATCTCAATACCCGAAATTAATAATCGAAAATTAAAATTTTTATAACATTCATATAGAAATAATTTAACATGGAAGAAAGAAGAATGAAACTTAGGGATGGAAAACAAGTAGGGGAAATGCAAGAAGGACAGATTGAGGAGCAGAGGGAAAGAATGGATTTAGAGGTACAGGTTGACGATGAAAGGAATAGAGATGCCGGAGATTTTATAGAAGTGCATTTGATACAAGGACAGGAGATAGAAGAAGATGGAAATGAACATGGTGAAGTAGGAATGTTTGAAAGATGTGGAAAGAGTAAAACAAGAGAACAAGAGACCGATAGAAGACAAGAATCGGAGTGGAATGATAATTGGTTAAGGGAAATGTTGATGGATTTGAATAAAAAATTGGATAGAAAATTTGATGAAACCAAAGAAGAAATGAAGAAGTATTTTGATGAACATAATGAGGAAATGAAAAAGAAGTTTACCGAGTTGACGACAGAATTGAACATAGGCATGGAAGAAATGCAACAAATAAATCATGAAAGCAAAGAAGTTAAAAAGGAAATCGAAGGAGTTAAACGAAAAATTGAAAAGACAAAAGAAGTGAAAAATGAAATGATAGGAAGATTGATAGAGGCGGAAAATCAACAGTCTACAGAAATGGATAATTTAAACAAAAATGGAAAAGGACTTAAATTGGAAGTAGCAGAGAACACTAAGAAGATAAAAGAAAATACAGAAAAGATTACAAATTTGGGCAAGACGATAATCAAGACAAATAAAAACATTCAAACAATAGAAGAAAATATGGATAAAGACATTGGGAATTTGAAGGAACAGGGTGAAAAACAAGAAGAGAGTATGGAGAAATTTAATGGAGAAGTAAAAGAATTTAAGGAAGAGGAAAATGCAGAAGTAATTAATAAAAATTCAAAAGCAACAGACAAGAAAAGATATAAAGACGCTGAAACAGAGAAAAATGAAACAATTAAAATATTTCAAATTAATATTGCAGATGATAGAAAAGTTTATAAAAATGTACCAGAAAATGAAGACAAAGAAGAAGTTAATTCTAATAAATATGATATTTATGAAAGCAAGAGCAAGGAAAATTTAATTACCACTATACATGTGGAAAAAAAAATGACAAAAATAATAAAAAAAGCCAAAGAAAAAGTTAATCAAATATTCATTAAAATTAAAACAATAAAAACCATAAAAATTTTAATAGAGAAGAATTGGAAAAAGGTGAAGAAACATTTAGACTTTTCAATGAGTAGGGGGGAGGTAGTAGTTATAAAATGTAAGGGATTTTTATAGTAGTATTTTAAATTAGGTAATAGAATTTTCATAATAAGATTTTAAATAGGTAGAAGGATTTTTTTTAATTTAGTGGATGAGGAGATTAACAAGAAGGGAAATAGATATTGGGATATACGAAAAAAAAGGGAATTAAAAAATTATATAATAAGAAATTTAAATTTTCATAAATTCAAAATAAAGTATAAATTTATGCAAAATTTTAATTGGGGGGAATTGAAAAGGTATTTTTAAGGGTCATTTCAAAATTTATTTTAATTTAATATTGTATTGTTTATTTTCAGAGAAATGTCAAAATTTTAAGTAAATGTCAAAGTTAATTTTTATTAGGTTAGATTAAAAAAAAAATTATGTAATGTAAACAAAACTTATATTAGGTTAAGGATAGTTAAGTAGTGTAAGTGAAAGTGAGTAAGAAGTTGGGTTGCCAGGGGATAGGAGTTTTGACAGTTAGTTGGTGGAAAAAGTCAAAAGAATTAAGATAGAATTTTTGTAAAAACAAGTCCAGAAACGTTGAAATAATGATCATTTATGTTTAAATCGAAACGAAAACGTTTTAATTAATGGTAAAAGAAGATTTGCAATTGTAAAAAATAATTAAAATAGAAGAGCATTAAGAGTTTTGTGTAAAAGAGTCAAGGAGAATTGAAGTAGAAATGTTTTTATTCATTATTAACCATTATAAAAGGCAATAAGAAAAGGTTTATTATATTTGGTAAAGTAGAAGAAAAAGGAAGTATAAAAAATAAATAACATAAAAAAAAACATAATATAAAAGTGGAAAAAGGTGACCAGTTATATGGTATACATCATAAGAAGTTTAAAGAGAGAATATTGGACAGATAAGACAATAAAAAGGACACTGTGGTAATTAAGTAATTAGTTAAGAATAGATAGGTAATTAGTTAAGACTAGATAAGGTAGATAGGTAGCAGCTAGGGATTAGGTAGATAGAAATTAGTTAAGAATAGATAGGAAATAATAAGTTAGACATCACTTGACAAAATTTCATTTGGTTGATTATTCAAAATTCAATTTAATAAAAAAAATAATTTAAAATAAAATTTGTTTGAACCCTACCCTAATTAATTAAAGAAAATTTTAACAAATTAAAACACATAAAATAAAACTTGGTAGGTATTAAGTAAAAAATATCTCAATATATTCGATATTAACATCTACGTTAATTGTTAAACATATAAGGAAAATAAATCTAAAGTTTTCACTAAAGAAGATGTGAATGTACTTTTACAAACAGCGCCATATTCTGTTTTTCTATTGCATAAGTAATATATTTAATCCATCAATGTGATTTACTAATAATTTCAACAATTCTTTTAGTTATAATAATAGATTCTTTCCAGCAGACATTAAGGAATACGTTTCGGATTTTTTAAAATTTGTTTCTTTGTTTGAAACTGGTCCACAACTATTCTGTTACACTATAGTGCTAGTTAGTTCATCTTTTGGTGGGACAGTGAGACTTCACGGGAGCAGTTGTGACAGTATTTTTTGGTGTATTTCTTATATAAAAAAATTAAACTTAATATTGTTATGTATTGTTGGTTATTGAATTAGTAACCACATGTTATGATTGATAAAAGTAGTCTAGAACCACTAAATTGACCCTGTAGAACCCGATAATAGCGTGACAATTGCAAAATTCCGAATAATTCATAACAAACTAACTTCTTTTGAGTTTCGCTTTACTACTTTAACCTCGATACATTCTCACCCAGATTTATTCATGTTCTACGCATCCTATTGAACAACCGACAGTACCAGTCGACTGAGCGTCTTCAAAAACCCCATTTTCTATATTTTCAAGTGTTTTAGACGACAAATTTTTCTGCTTAAAAAAAGGCAAGGCAAATATATTTGAATTTGCTGCCTTAGAATTTTGCTAAAACTATTAATTAGGTTATGCTTGATAAAGAAAGCCTAGAACCACTAAATCGACCATGAAGAACCCAAAAGTCCATATTTTTAAGTGTTTTGGACGCAAAAAAAGTTTGACCTAAGAAAATGGCCAAGCATATATCTTTGCTAAATTTCTTAATTAGGTTATGTTAGATAAAAATAGTCTAGAACCACTAATTCGACCCTGTTGAAACAGCAAATTGTGTCAAAATTGCAAAATTCCGAATAATTTTCAACAAACTCAACTTCTTTTGAGTTTTGCTGTACTACTTGAACAACTGAATGCACCAGGCAATTAAGCTTTTAAAACCCCATTTTCTATATTTTGAAGTGTGTTGCACGACAAAAAATTTTTACCTTTGATTTTGCTGCCTTCAAATTTTGCTAAAACTCTTAATTAGGTTATGCTTGGTAAAAAAAGTCTAGAACCACTAAATCGGCCATGTAGAACCGTCAAAATTGCAAAATTTCGCTTAAACCTCGATATACAGGGTGTTTCTTAAGTAATCTAAAATATTATATGGGGCGCTTCGTTACTCAATTTTAAGACGAAAAGTTCATATAAACATGTGTGATAGGTGTTGTCGTTTATGAGATACAGGGTGTTGAATTTATTGTAATAAGTCAGTTCTGATTGTACGTGAAATTAATTTTTCCCGGTGACGCTACTGGTTTTTAGAAGTAATACGCAAAAACATGCTTATTCTAAGTGGCCTTTGAAATAATGTTGACAAGTGTCAAATTTGAAAACCAACGCAAAAATCGTACATTTTTATTTGATTGACTCTGTGTTTAGTTAATAACTATGCCAGTGTTTACTAATGTTGAAATGGCTAATATGCATTTTTTGTACGGATTAGCGAATGGTAATGCCTTAGAAGCTAGACGTACGTATGCCCAGCGTTATCCAAATAATTGTTTACCATGTTCAGATACGTTTACTAAGTTACATATTCGTTTACAAGAAACTGGAACTTTTGCTAAATCGAAGAATATTATTGGACGACCCAGAACTGTGAGAAATCCCCAATTGGAAAACCAGATTCTTCAAATTATTGACCAACATCCAGAAACGAGTACAAGAAAAGTTGCAGATGAAGTAAATGTTAGTAACAAAACTGTTTGGAATATTCTAAAAGATAATTTATTGTATCACGTTCAACGTGTTCAACATTTGTTATCTACTGACTATCCATTACCCATACAGTATTGTCAATGGATTTTACGTGAAATCGCGAACAATCCGAATTTTGTGGCCAATATTCTATTTACGGATGAAACCAACTTTTCTAGACATGGGATTATGAATTTTCATAATGACCACATATGGGCAGATGTAAATCCACATACCATAAGTGTAAAACGATTTCAACAAACATTTTCGGTCAATGTTTGGCTTGGCATCATCGATGATTTTTTAATTGGACCATTTTTCCTTCCTGTACGGTTAACCGGTGAGACATATCAACATTTTCTAGAAAATGAACTTCCACTTCTTTTGGAAGATGTACCTATTATTATTAGAAGGCGCATGTGGTTTATGCATGACGGAGTTCCTCCACATTTTTCAGTGATTGTACGCGAGTTTTTAAATAATGTTTTTCCAGGCCATTGGATCGGACGAGGATCTCCACACCCGTGGCCCCCTAGATCACCTGGACACAATCCTCTAGATTTTTGTGTGTGGGGATATTTGAAATCGCTTGTTTACACAACACTAATATTAAACGTACAAGATCTTCAAAATCGTATCATAGACGGCTGTAATCGAGGCTGTAATGTTATTCGTAACAATCCTGGTATCTTCGAACGTATTCGACAATCCATTAGACATCGAGCGGATTCTTGCATTTTAGCTAGAGGTGGACATTTTGAACATTTGCTCTGAAATGTATTATTTTTTCTTTATGTTTAACACATGTTGCTTGTAATAAATTAATAAAAAAATATAAATCAGTAGCGTCACCAAGAAAAATTAATTTCACGTACAACACCCTGTATCTCATAAACGGCAACACCTATCACACATGTTTATATGAACTTTTCGTCTTAAAATTCAGTAACGAAGCGCCCCATATAATATTTTAGATTACTTAAGAAACACCCTGTATTGCCACTAAAATTTATAAATGTTCTACATATCCCATTGAAAAACTGACTGCACCAGTCAATTAAGCGTCTTAAAAATCCCTATTTTTCATATTTTCAAGTGTTATGGACGACAAATATTTTGTAGTTAAGAAAATGGCAAAGCAAATACCTTTGAATCTGTTTGCATTCTATCAATAGTAACGTCATAGTCTGGCGAAGGTGTTTCGTTAATTGGCAAACAAAACGAACTGTTAACAGGTTCAGATGGTTATAAGTGACCAACTTAATATCTATTAAATCTATTAACGAAGGGATGTTTTACATTCGGGCCATATTTGCTTTGCTGTATTTGCATTAAAGTAAAGCTCTCCCTTTGGACACTCCGTAGAATATACGGTAAGTCATGAGAAATGAAACTCGAACAAATGTATTGGCTTTATCTGACAGTAGTAATGCAATGATTACGTATGGAGCATCGGTCTAGTGGGCCAAATATCAGCAGAAGACCACTTGGGAGAAGCTGAATAAGCTTCAGCGGCAGGCATGCTTAATCATACCCGGAGCTGTGTCCACCACTTCCACCGCTGCTATCGAAATTTCAATAGATCTTTCTCCACTGCACATCTGGTTGGAAAGGGAGGCGATGGCTGGTGCATACAGAAGGCTACTGAAATGCCAGGATGCAGGGCAGAGCGATGTCAGAACCAGGGCCGGAGAAATCATAAAAAATCATCCCATACTGGAGATCGTTCCAGATGAAACTCAACCTAAATACAATTATTACAAGCGATTTACCGTCCTTTTCCTAGGAAGGGGCGAATGGGAGTCAAATAAATCGAATCTTACAATGGCTGACCAGTGTTGGTACACAGATAGCGGCGCTAAAGTCACTGGAATGAAATCAGATCGACTCCAAGTTAGTTTGGAAATGCCTTCAGGGTCTAATACGTCGAGGGGAAAATCACAAAGTAACCTAACCTACATTCGGACGATTTTAATATAACGATGACAACTAAAATAGTTTAGGTTTTGTGGCGGTAATAGCTAACAAAATAAACTTACAATTTCTGAAACATTCACGAAGTTTCTGGAAGGTTAGAAACCTTTAAAAGGACTTAAGCAGAGGTCGTTAGGGGAAGTATATGATTGGAAGTGAGCCATAGAAGATCAGTCAGTGTGAAAAATTAGTTTGAACAAAGTGAACAAAGTTTTTAAAAGTATTAAAAATAAAGTGTTAATTATTAGTGACATTAAGAAGATAAATAAAAAAAAGTATTACTAAAGTGATAAAACAGTAAAACAAAGTGCATAAATAGTGACATTAAGAACATTTAAAATTATTACCAAAGTAACCAAAAGTGTCATTAAAAACATTCTCAGTGTATGAAAAAGGAAGAAATTAAATACTTACTATTTTATAATAACATTAAAAGAACTAAAATCCAACAAATACTGAAATATATCCATAAGTCAATTTGGAGGAACAAACACAAGATACCAAACGTCTAACAATCACAATATTTTGCCAAAGTCGGAGATTCCACGTATACCTTCGTTGGTTTCCGTTTTTCATAGAGCGACTACGGTTTTTTTCCACCAATCAGAAAGCAGGACTCTACATTAAGGTCAGATAACATTGTAAATATTTTGAATTTTTGTAGTAGTTAGTTAAGTTTTATAATTTAAAAACAAAATAATTTATTTGATACTCAATAATCACTGTATTTCGATAATAACTTATATACCATTGCATAAATAACAATAATTAATTTAGCTCAATATCAACATCAAGTAAGTTCTTCTCTAGTTAATAAAAGGCCTTTTTTACTTATTTTTCTACTAATTAGTTTCATTATTAAACATTCAATATATTACTGTTTTAGCTTAACTCTTTTTATAATTAATTTGTAATTATAATTAATCAATTTTTCATTCATATACCTACCTAATTGTCCAACTTGCAGAACATAACCCTCTTGGAAAAAAGAAGATCTTGCTACTTTAGAACATTTAAAAAATATCAAATATTAATCAATCCAATAAATAAATAAATTAATCAGTAAATAATCATTCAAATCATAATATTCATTATAATGTATTGTAAAATCGCCGCCGGGATCTGTGATCAGTTTGATTTTATCGATGTTCAATGTAAACCGACTTTTTCTGACTTTTTAAGTCTGCCAACATTTCGATAAGTTCTTCTTTCATGCTGCTGATAAAACAAATTTATCAGCAAGGCGTAAATCTCTAGGATATCTGCCATCCACGCGTAGGCCCTTTTTGTCCCAAACTAGTCCTCCAATACAAAGGTAAATATTGTGTCTCCTTGTCGACCGCCTTTGTTAGTTGGTATTTGATTGGTTGTTGCATCTTCTTGCACTTTAACTGTGATGGTCGCCTTTCTGTATATATGTTGTTATAGTATATTATATACCAAGGCACTAAAGTGTTTCTTTTAATCCCAAAGGTGAAGTTTGTTGCACGAGCAAAGCGAGGTGTATGCCTGCTTGAAACCAATTAACGGTGATTAACAAACTATGGTATGAGACACAGTACACTTGCGCATTCTTAATTAAAAACTGTCAATATAATTCAGATGTTTTACTTTAGCCCCTTGGGCACTTTAGTCCTTATAATAAAAGACAAAAGTAGTAGTTTTAGTCCCTACGGTGTAAAAAGTATATAAGAGTATACTTAAAAAAATATTAAAAATAAAAATCATTTTTAAATTTATTTACATTATTCATATTTTTACCGAGCTAGCCGAAAATAATTTTTTAAACAAATTTGTTTTAAAAGCCCAAAAAAAATAAAACATTACAATGATAATGATAATGATTTCACAATTATTAATTCCTTACAATATATACTTTTATTACGTTTATAGATGTACATAACAATGAATTTTTTTGGTGGCTTGGAGAAAAAATAGTTTTTTTCACATTTTTTAAAACATTCAGTACCTATACAGAAAATCAGTCCATAATAATACACCTTCGCATTATCCGTTAAGGTTTAGATTACTGCAACGATCACAAATACTGGGTGTCTTTCTCATCTCTCTCCCGCTGTGTAAATAGTGACAGTAACATATCGGATATCTTCGGCTACCGATGAGAAGATGAACAAATATTATACCCCATGTAAGTTAATATTCAACACCTACACTTAAACGTGTTTTTAATTGTATCTATCTAAATTAAAGTTTATCGGTTTATAATTCTAATAGCTGTTGTACTGATAGAAATAGCTTCTGTAATAGTTTGACGCCCGTTCATAAAATTCGTTATTAATTAATGAAATAGTGTTATTAAAGATAAAATATATCGGTTTCTGTCTCGTAGTAGTAGTAGGTACCGTCACTGATGTAAGCTTCACAGATCAAGTTGATGTTACACACCTCGTCCTCTGTCGTTAAATTAAGATAAAAGCAGAGAAAATAACTTGGCATAATTAACGTATCTTTTTCACTATTTAATTCCCTAATTAATATTGTCGGATTACGAAATGCGAAATATTTTCGACCTTTATTAAGAGATAAACTGGACATTATTTAGTGGATTGTTTACACTAAAATTCATTAAAGGGAGTTAGTTTTATACCTACTGTGTTATAAAATGTTTGTCAAAGATCAGCCTGCAATATTAAATAACCATTTTTTTTGAGAAAAATTTTATTTATAGTAAAAATGACAATTCTTAAATGTGGTTGTCACGTGTTTTTTTCCCTATATTATTTTCTAATATCTGCTAATAGAAAATATGAAAAGAGTGTTGCGTACCCCAGTAGTACTAATGCGCAAAGCGTGTTGCCTATCTGGGTTTGTTCTGTGGTTTAGTGAGAATGGTACTTTCGTTATTAAATTTTGCTTAGGTTAAGTCCAGATATTATGTACGTGAGTTGTTTTAGTTAAACTAATACATGTGTGTCTTTTAATTGGATCTCTCTTTAAATTTGTGTATGTGTAGTCGCCAATAGGTGCCTTGCGGTTGGTACCGACGATTAGTTCTATCAAAGTTTATATTGGCATATTGACAGGAGAATTCTTGTCAACCAGTAAGTGGGTCATTGTCATTTTTCAACAAATTCTCGTCGATGTAGTGCTCAGAAATATTCTTCTTTGGTTTGGATTTTTATCTTTGGCAATTTGAGCCATCTTAATTGGATTTAACAAGAAAAACCATTTTTATAGTTAGTCTGACTATCGTACGTGATTTGCCTTATGCATTTTTGGATTCTGTCAGCTGACTAACCATTTTTGGGATTTGTTAAGAAGATATATTTTCTCACACACACACACCACGTGTTCGAAATAACCCTTAACATCTAAAGGATTTTTTTTATTACGGGTTTTGGTACCCCCTACGTCCTGATATTGGAAGGATTACCATAGCTTGAGATCTAAGTCTCCACCTCCTTCAAAGGGACACTAGTGACCCGAAGAGCTGTCTGAACACCGATTGGAACACCTCAGGATTACAGATAAGCTCTTATAGAACATTTTTTTTTGTATCTCTCTATTGAATTTATGTTTATCTATTTGTAGCGTTGTTTTCAATACTGGCTACCTTCAGTACCAGTACTGAATTATAATTATTGAACCATTGTGTCAATTTCATTGTTTGAACCCTACTGTATGAGCAAAGCTCACAATTATTACTGTTTATTATTTTTTTTCCATATTGTGATATTGAAGACCTAAATTGTGAAGTAAAGTAATTTATTTCTATCTTGTTTTATTTGTCTGGTTCACCATATCAGTCTACTATTTGTTTATCTTGGTAGTTCTCTGCTAGTGCCTTAAGACTCAGGGGTTTCTGGCTTTAACCGTAAAGCCAGTGGCGCGGACTCAATTTTTTTTGTATTTTTATTGTTTACCTCTACGGCTGAGCTCGGGCATAATTTGCCAGTAGAGAGTTACCGCTAGCTGAGTATTACCAAGTTAATTTTTTTTCCTACCTTTTTTTTTCTTTACTAAACTCAAGAAACGTGGCATGGTTAACAAAGAACAGTAACTTCAACATATTGTAATGATTGAAAAACAAATTATCTTACCTTAATTATTAGAATAATCCATGTATTATTAAGAAAAGGATAAATGATAAGAATAATAGTCTTCTGTAAAATGAATTTAAAAGCTTCTTTTATTCTGAATTATACACATAAACTAAGTACACTGAATAAACTTGAGTCCAATAATCATATGAGTTTGAAAACACTATAATTCAGTAGTCTGTTTGAATCATCTTTGTCTTGGTTGTCGAAACATGCATCAAGTCCAAGTTACTTAGAAATCAATTAAAAAGTAAACATATTAGGTCCAATAAATTGTACTTAAGTATCATGAAATAGTTCTGTTTATATCTCAGTAAAAAAGAGTACAACTACTTTAAATTTGGTATCTAGCTGTTGTTTAAACCTTCAGGAAACAAAGTATCAGTGAGTAAGCTTCTACATTTTTGTATATAGTTAGCAAATTGAATAATAAAAGCAAAAGAGTTGTCACAATAATAATACAAAAACCAGTTTTACACTAATTAGAAGTGATTAACAAAATCGAATTCTGCCTGTTTAAAATAAAAATATCATTAAACAAACAGTGGTGTAACTCAAAAGTTTTAGTAAAAGCAATAAAATGGAGCAACAGTTGTTTACAATTACAACACAACTGGCTGCTTTGACTTCCAGTATCAACGAACTGCGTACTCTGTTAACCACTCAAAATAATAAAATTGATACCTGCATGGAAAAAATTAGTGATCTTCACTTAGAGAATACCGAAATAAAAGGAAGATTAACTAAGCTTGAAAGTCAACTTGAACTTATAAATCATAAAGATCTGTATTCTGAATTTAAAACTAGATTCGAGAGAGAAAAAAACATCATCATTTATGGTATAGAAGAAACATTAAGCTGTGATCAAAGCGTCTCTGATATTTTAGGGAAAACGTTACAGTCTGAGAATGTATATTTTTTAAAGGCTTTAAGATTGGGACAACCAAATAAAAATAATGAGAGACCTCGCCCGATAAAAGTTGAATTTAAAACCAAAGAAGAAGCTCTTCAAGTATTAAGAAATAAAAAGAAACTATCCAGATACCCTAATTTAAAAATCACAAATGATTACACAAAGCGTCAAAAGGAAGAGATAACCGAAGTTTACCGTGAACTAGAAAAAAGAAAATCTAAGGGTGAAAATATACAAATTAAGTTCCGTAATGGCCAACCTCAAATTGTTCCAGGTAATTTTAAAAGGGTTCGTGAAGAAGACTGTTCGCCCGAACATAAAATAACAAAACCCAAAACAATCCATGGTCCCGCAAAAAACTAACGATAACTTCTTGGAACTGCCACGGCTTTGGAAATCTTGATAACCTTATTTCAAACGGAAATCTGCATGACGTTATTTGTGTTAGTGAGACTTGGATCACTACGAAAATAACATTACCAACTGGCTTATTGGACTATGACGTAATTAGCTCCTGTGCAGTAAAGGAGAAGTCTGCTGGAAGAGCAAGCGGCGGTTTGTGTATAATTTACAAAAAGTATCTTCAATGTATAGTTTTAAATAAAACCAGTAACTGGATAATTTGTCTATTCTCAATTAAAGACTACTTTATTGTCGTTGGCAATGTATATCTTAAGCCAACTTTAGATATTAATGTTACTTTGGAATCTTTTCAAATCATTATAACAGAAATTGTAGAAAAATATCCAGGAACTAATATTATTATTGTAGGAGATTTTAACTGTAGAGTAGCAAATTTAGGTAGCGTGCCCAGCGAAGTCATTGAAAACTCATACATATTTGAAGATAGGCTAAGTCTAGACTTAACTGCAAACTCCCGCGGTCGATTTTTGATTGATTTTATGCATAATAACTCATTTGTATTGCTTAATGGAAGAACTTCGCTGGACAGGCCAGGTAAATTCACTTATGTAGGTAAACAGGGTAGGAGTGTAGTAGACTTTGCTTGGATCAATAGTGGGGGCATTTCGGAAGTAAATAATTTTTTTGTCGGAGACAATGATTTTTTATCAGACCACTTTCCACTCAATTTGATGCTTAATTTTAATCTAACTTATCCTAATGTAGTTTTCAAACGTTCTCATAATTTTACTAAGAAATATCTGTGCTGGAATGAAGACTTGGCACTAAATTACAAGTTATCAATGCGTAGATCCCCTAACGTAGGTCTTACGTCAGATCCAAATAATCTTTTAGTAAATCTATGTAATACTATACATGAAACATGTAACACTTTGGGTCTAACAAGACAGGTGGCTTGCAATAATATTCATAGAAGCAAACCTTGGTTTGACAAGTTATGCATTGATGCTAAGAAAAAACTAAATATTGCATCCAAGAAGGCCAGGCAAAACAATTTTTCGGAAATATTCAAAAAACAATATCTTGAGGCTAAATCGCAATATAAAAAGATCATAAAAACTAAAAAGGAAGAATACAACTCTATTATTATTTCGAAACTTAGTAATTTGTCAAACCCCAAAGATTTTTGGTCAACCGTTAAACTATTCCGAAACAATAAAACAATAAAATCACTACCCATCCAGGTATGGAATAGCTTTTACTCAAACATATATCCTGCAAAAGTAAACAACGACATTCACTACTTCTATGTATGCCATCCATATCTTGACACCGATATTACTAGCGAAGAGATCTACGTCACATTAAGCAAATGCAAAAATAGCAAATCTGCTGGTACTGACGGCATTCCCTATGAATTTCTCAAACACCTACCCCATAACTGGATACTTTACCTAACCGTTCTTTTTAATAAAACTTTTGAAAGTGGAATCACGCCTGACATTTGGTCTGAGACTATGTTAACTATGCTTCATAAAGGTGGACCAACTGATGATCCAATAAATTACAGAGGTATAGCTCTAATTAATTGCAGCGCGAAACTTTTTACCCAAATTCTTCTTGATAGGCTTTCTAAGTGGGCAGATAATGGCAAAATATTACCAGAGTGTCAAGCTGGTTTTAGAGCTGGTCGTGGTTGTGTTGACAATGTTCAAGCTTTGAGCTCTGTTATTCATTTACATATTCGCCACCGAAAAAGAAAATTATTTGCAATATTTGTTGATTTCAAAAGGGCTTTTGACTGCATTCAACATGAACTTCTGTGGAACAAATTGTTTAACGCAGGGGTGTCGGCCAAAATATTAAAGACGGTAAAAAATATTTACAATAAGGCAACGGTTCGTATTAAGGGGTCCGATGGACTCTCTAGTCCATTCGAAGTAACAATGGGGGTACTACAAGGAGATCCCTTAAGTCCTTTACTCTTCTCTTTATTTATATCTGACATCGAAAATTTCTTTTTTGATCACGGTGCTAAGGGTGTGAACATCGACGATAGGCATGAGATCTTGACTCTCCTTTATGCGGACGATATGGTAATATTGGCCCATTCCGAAATAGACTTGGCAAAAAAAATCAAAATTCTAGACATGTACACAAATTTAAATAATCTAACGGTCAACACACAAAAAACTAAAATACTTCAGTTTTCCAGGGGAGGTTTTCAAAAACCTTCTTATTCTTTTTACTTAAACAACCTTCCCATAGAAATCACGAACAAATATAGTTACCTTGGAGTCACATTTACTTCTTCCGGTTTATTTCAAGAGATGACTTCTTCGACCGTGAACAAAGCTAAACAAGCCATTGGCTCAGTTTTGCCCATATTGTCCAATTCTAAAGTTGATACATGGCACCCTCGTATTAAAATATTTGAATCTCTAGCTCTTAGCATTCTATCGAACTGTTTACCCATTTGGAGTTTACAATATTTACACCTTTTAGACAAAGTACAGATAACATTTTTAAAAAGAATACTCTTAGTCCCCCGTAATACGCCTGATTTTGCAATTAGATTAGAATGCGGTAGAGTCCAATACGCCTATAATGCTTTCAAAATGACGTTAAATTGGCTTGAAAAAATACTTAATATGTCGGAAGACAGACTGCCCAAACTATGTTATAATCAACAGCTGAAGTTAATAAACTCCACTAGTATAAAATACAACTGGACGGCTCAAGTAAGGGAAATGTTTAAATTTATAGGACATGAAGATACTTGGAACTCATTAACCAGTAACACGCTACGAAAAAACAAAAGAAAATTATGCAGAGATTACTACAATAAATTATATTCAGCGGACGTTTCTTTGTTAGAAAACTGTCACTTTTTGACTCTGCTCTCTGCTTTAAAAACTTGCGAATCACCAGCGAAATACTTACTTCTGAAGTTACCTATTCATGTAACGCGTGTAATAGCCCAGCTACGCTTAAGTAATCAATTTCGTATCAAATTTTCAATCAAAAATATGTCTCATATAATTGATCCAAGCAATGTCTGTACCGTATGCAACAGAAATGAGAACGAAACACTTATTCACTTGTTGTTTGAATGTCCAATCTATTCCGGTATGAAACCTAAATTTGAATTTCTCGACAACACCGAAAACCTTTTAACTACGCTAGATAATCTAACGTGTGATCAGGCTAAAACGATTTATAATTATATAACAAATATATTAAAATTAAGATATTTTATCATAAACGAATAAGTAATGTATCTTCATACTCACTGATTTTGTTTTTTTTCTTGTTCTCTATCACTTTTTACTTTTTATTTTTATATTCTATTTTAATTTTTTTTTTATATATATATATTTTTTGATGCCAATGTAACCAAACCATTGCTGTAACTTTTGTTTAGAAGCAATAAAGATTATTATTATTATTATTATTATTACTTAAGTATCATTAGTAAAATTAGTGTTATCAGAAATATAAAATAGAAATAACAAGTTAAGATTAGTATTGATAAAACAAAAAAAAATAATTGTTGTTACAAAAGTATGAGTAGGTTATAAATTGTGATGTAGATTTAATGTTTTAAACAAACAATACGGTGGTCGGTCATATGTAGGTCTTTTTTACCTGGCACCGATTTAAATCCCTCCTTCCAATACCCAATAGTTATGAAATTAGGCGATGTTGCTCGTTTTCTTATGGGGCATTCCATGCCAGCTCATCCTACCGATTAGATTTACATCTCCGATTTCGCTGAAATTTGGGCATCTTTTTGTACTCTTCGAAAAAGGTTTCTATAAATTTTTTCAAATTTTTTCATCCAGCCAGTCGAGAGATATGAATTTTCGAAAATTTCTGGTATTTGCCATAACTTGGTGAAAAATTTTCTGATTTGGAATTTTTTTTTAATTTTTTTTTTCTTTTTTGATGAACTTTTTGAAAAATGTATTCAAATTCATAAATTTGATTGTTTTTTTTTTCATTCCAAAGTTAAAACAAGAATTTTAAGATTGTTTGTATCCTTCAAATTTTTTTAAAAAATTCTCTAAAATTCTACTCTTCAAAACACAAATTTTAAGCCTACTGATTTCAAATTTATTATTATTTAAACCGTGATTGGTTATACACAATAAATAGGCCATCCTTAAAATTAATTCAGTGCAAGCCATTTGAGTTTGAAAATGTATATGCTATTCTGAAGCCGATAGTACAATATATTGCCCCTAACTTTTTTTACAACACGCCTCACGGCCACACAAATTCGAATGCCTACGTTTAGAATTGGTGGAAAAAATTATTCGTTAATTTTGTTTAAACATATTGAAGAGTGGTTTTAGTAAAAAAGGGAAGAAGTTAACATTCTCGTGTTGATTAAATAATATTATCATTTTTAATGTATAATATAAGGAAATAAAATCAGTGGGTATAAATTAATAAAATAGTTATTTTCATTACAGAGAGAAAATGGACAGAGCTAATTTATTGAAAATTAACTTACTTTACATCAGGAAATTACAAGAATACTTGTCTAATATTTGATGATGGATTATTGCACTATTAATTATTCATAGTGCGATGAAATTGTTATTGTTATCTTCCTATAATTGTTATTGTTGTATACACCAGTATATACAGTAGAGATTTTGTAAAGCTACAAAAATCTCTATAAAATCCTGTATACTCAAGCGGTTTAAATTAAGAAATTAACTTACCAGTTCTACTTCGCTAATTCTGTGAAACAATCCCACATTAAGTTTGTACTCAAACTTCTTATTCTTAATATGAATGTTTCCTTTCTTTTAAATTGACTTACCGACACGCTCATTTGCATTTATAATTGCTTTTCGGTGGTAGAAGTGTCTTAGTCTTTTTGTGTTTGTTTTAAAAAATTGTATATCATACATAATTTATGATTCTCAGTAGTTACTATCTAAATTAACCATCTCTATTAACTCCTATTTCAACTATTTTTACTAAACGGTGGGCGTTCACGAATTTCTTTTTGTATTTACATATATGTAAGGTCTGATAATTTTAATATGACTAATTTAGTTAGATTTTTTTAAGTTATATAATGTGATAGCTGTTCAAAATGAAAGAAATGGAAGCGGTTCCGGTAAAAAATAACTTTTAGAAATGGACATAACAATAAGATTAGTTTAGTGTGGGGTTTCACCAACAAGAAGTGCAGAAGCTTTGGTATACCCCTTGTAAAAATGAAGGTTTTTTAATATATTGTCTCACTGTTTGTCTATTATTTTGAAAGTGTACTACAGGCTTAGACTATAAATACTTATAGTCACTTTGATTTTTATGAAAAATTAGATTTTTCAGTATTATAGAATTATCAGTAACATTTTTGTTGCTGTCTTGCTAATTTTAAAATATTAAAAGTTTTCCCTATTTGTCCACTTTTTTGACGGAAGCTTTTATACGCGTAGTATTTGATCATTTTCCTTATACCCCTGACCTTCTACTTTGAGCAATAGCGAGGTCAGCAGCACTGTCAAGAGGGTTTAAGAAAATATCCTCACATCACAGTAAATGATAACTATTGTGGACAAGTACTATTATATCAAAGAAGTCCAAAAGAAATAAAGAGGCTCCTTTGTGGTAGGTAAACATGAATAATAAGAAGAAAAACATTGAACACATTCTGTCTACATAAATGAGTCTGGGTGATAAAAACTAAGGGGTTAATGCGGGAAAAATGTAATGTGTAGTTGGAATATTCGGACATACAGATACTGAGACAACACTACTGTATCTATAAATTTTGAAGAGAGGAAGTCCAAAGCCGAAAAGCTTCATCCACAGTTTGACCTTATTTGGTTCATTGTGCTTCCTCCTAATCCTGCTTCTTAAGTTCGTCATCCAGCCTACTGATTTAAAGTCGTAGACAATGTCCTTGAGTGGACATCTTTTATGTCTCTTATGTTGGCTAGTGTTATAGTCTTTCCAATATTAATTCCTAAAATCCATTTAAAAGTGTCATACAGAGTGGGTTAGTTTACTAGGCTTCAAAGTAGATTCTCTGCATCGTCGGAACCGTCGGAATCGTCTCTAGACCGGTAGTCTGTATGACACCCTTTTAAATGGATCTTAGCAATTAATATTGGAAATACAATACTACTCTACGGTTTTCTCTACTTATGTTACTTACTTTCATCCTGTATAGATGGTTTTAGAGACCCCGGTGACGGAATAATCCCCTTCACAAGAGTTTTTTGAATATTTTGATTTTATTATCGCCTGGGTAGCTAAGTAATAAAGAGATCGGGATAACAGGAATAGCGTGATACGTTTACGAGTTGCGCAATTTTTGAACACCGCATGCACGTACATGGGATTTTAAACAAGAGTTCGGACTTACGGCTTGCATTATTTGGCATCACATTCAACAGAAAAGGTAGAACTATATTCTTCATGGTGGGTTTTATAAAACATTTTTAACTCGCAAATAGAAAAGAATCATATATTTTTTAGATAATATGGAACAAGATTAATAGTATGCCATTTCGGTTGAGAAGGATAATCACGCTGTGGAATTTATAATAATAAATGATATTTTTTAGAAAATAAACATAATGTAAATTTTCATTTTTTGGAAGATATGGAAGATCATCGCTTTTTTAGACCTATGGAGAGTTTGTCTCCAAAGATCATAGATGATCATGAATGTGGTTACCTTCTGAGCTAGCGTGCGCCTTCGACCAGCTTATAGTACTCGGTTTCATTCTAACAATGCTTCCAAAGTTCTTAAAAAACTTTATAAAAGCATTAGTGCTAGTCTGCTTTCCCTATGGATATCAATTAAATTTCATTCGCTACTATATAATTACATGCTTTCTTATATCCCATTGGACTTTTAATTCTTGGGATTCTGAGTAAACTCTACATCTTGTTTCATGTTGTGTTTTAGATCCGTTCATGTAGACATTTATAACACCTGCACATTCCTTTCTTTCGCATTCTTTAAAAATATTGAGTGGGGTTAGTTAAATTCAAACCTGGGCGCAAGACAGTCTTTCTTCGTATGTAAAAATGGAGTTTTTTACACCGCTCTTTCCACGGGGTGTACCTTTTTGCACCGCATTTTACATTGGGTTGTAAACCAACACAAGGAAACGCGTTGTACCGACACCCGATGCCAATGGTTTCTCACCTTCTGTGTTATGAAAGATATTATTTAAAATCATATGCGTTTTTCACAAAAATAAATTACTTTCGATATGGTAGTTCACCTTTTGAACTTTATGGTGGACAAGATGTATAGTCGAATATACGGGGAGGCTGCTCCAGTTTTACATCGCCCTCTGTCCTCTGCCCTTCTTCTTTAGTTAGTTCTGTAGTCAGTTTTACTTAAAAATACCCAACAAGTTGTTGAATTCTCAGCCACAGAAAATCGCTAAAGGTATTCTTTAAGTTAAAGTTTTTATTCTGGACAAAATATGAGCACAGAGACTAATTTAAAAATATAGTGATAAACTTAGGTACTTACTTAACTATTTTATAGAAAAAATATCTTAATTTTATTGCTACTATGTGGAGATAAACTAAACCCACTTCGCTACATTTTATAATTGCTTCTAAACTCACTTGTCGATTGATTATCTAATATGACTAAGGCCCAGTCTCACCAAACGATTAAGTTCTACTTAATATTCAAGCCGGCTTAACAGTTTTTCCCGTTTCACCATGTATCAACTCATCCGAGTTTATCGCGATTTAATTAATAAATGACGATTAGATCAGCAAACCAATTTGGCAACTTTGTAGAAGACACAAAAATTCGATTGTTCTGTGAAGATGTATTGTTCTGTGTCAAACATTGCGATTTGAAAACGTAATCATACCCCTAAATAATTTTTATTTTGTGTTTACATTGAAAAATAATAAACAATAGTAAATAAAAGATAACTTATATGCAAAAATCGAAAAATTTACAATTGAAGATAAATATTGAGATGAATAGCTAAGCTTCAGTAAAAATAAAATGTAAAACTTACCTCAATATGAAAAGGATATGAGGATAATTTTCATTAATAAAACAGCTACTTTTCTTTATTTCATTTAAAATATTTGGTATAATAAAGAATGTATTTGACAACTTTATCTTGGATAAAATTCAGTAGTACTAGTTCAAAACAATCAATCAAGTCCCAATTCATATAGCTTTCTCTGGAAGTTATAGTAAGAATCTAAAACAAAAAGAATATAATTAAAACTATTAATTTAATTCATATGTTTAATAAACAATTGTGTAATTTAGGTAGATAAATGTTTAAATATTAGTTTAAACATTTTGTAGTTCTTCTATAAAAGATATGTATTCAGGCAAAACCTCATAACCTGAGAAATACCTAAAAATATAAAAACTATGTAAATAAATGCTATCAGACAAAGGTGAAATCAGTGTATAAACTATAAATGTTACAGTGATAGACAGAGTAACCATATTTCATTATCAAAACTCAGATAGTGCCTACTTAAAAGACTATTTCAACAACAGTTGATAAAAGTTGATGTGAGATAATTTAGTTAGAGAAAATGTATCTATATAAAATAGTAATTTAAGTTTGTACATTAGTTATGAGTTTCTAAATCTTTGATAATATCAAAAGATCTCATTTAAACAATTACTTATAATAGTTAATATCTAGTTCATATAATAGATTAAAATAATTTTTTTAAATCAAATTAGTATTTAAAAGGTATAATAGGACTATCTTCTGAAATTTATGCATAGATTGATATTCATTTTATGTTATTTGCTCAAATTTATATAAATTCAAGGAGATTGACATGTCCAAAATTAGCACATTTCAAGCATCAATTTTATAAGGAAAAACGTATCAAAAAATAATTTAAATAGCTTTTTCATGAATGTAAGGATACAGATTTTATTTATATTATCAAAGAAACAGTCAAATATGTAAAAAGATTTTATCATTTTATGGACGAATAATAGCATTTATCAAGGTATTTCCATTGTGTTTGGTAAATTCCTGCATGTAATAAATCATTAAAGAAAATTAATAGTTTTATGTAGAATTTGTATCAAATAATTCCTTAATTATAATTGAATATTTTATAGAGTATTCAAATTGAGTTTTCTCGACTCCTACCCAAGATAGAGTAGGGTTTTAAATTAAATAAAAGTTTCACTGAGCTAGCAAATATTTATTACGGCGTTTAACAATAAAAAAAATTAAATTATACAACGATTAATATTTCAAACGACTCATTTTTCAAATATACAATATAAAAACTATAAATAATAAATCAACAAAATCAAACCCTAATATAATGGTGGATATTATAAAAAAATATTCCTATATGGTTGAAAATAAAAAGACAGATAATGAATTAATAACTTCAAAAAATGAATGTTTTAAAGTAAGTACATATTAACTGGTTCATTTGAGAAACAGAATCATTCCTGAAAAAGGATATGAGCCACTTAATAAACTAATAGTCAACGATAATGCCTAAATCACAAATCATAATGATCAAAATGATAATAAAAAGTTATACAGTATTCAATATATTCCAGTATTTGAAGTCAAAATCAAAAACTTAAAAATATTAGTTTTTAATGAAATTTACATAAATTGGTCAACGGCATAATATTTTCTGTGACCGTAGGCACCTCAACTGACGTACAACTTCTCTGACGTCTGTAAGTACCTAAATTCTTGCGTCGGAAATTCCTGAAATAAAAACATAATATTTCTAACCGTGCGTCGAAAGTTCCTGTCCCAAAAATTTTCTTGCGTCGAGAATTCATACGCCCCGTTACCCTACTCTTATCTATACCTTAGAAAGTTTCTGGTCCCAGAAACAAAAACACCGAAAAAAAATTGAAAATATGATTTTAACAGGCCTTTTATGAAACATACTGTATTTTCGATTAAATTGTTTAAATTGCTAATTTACGATTTTTTTATAAAATTGATAATTCCTGCACAATTATTGTTTATACTATGGAATAATATTTTTATGTACTTTTCAACGATGTTTCACCTTTCATCAGTAGGAATCACAGCACACCCTCTAGCAGGCTAAATGTTCTACTAATTATCAGATCTAATATATTAGTAGTGGGCCCACCCGCCTCATGTTGCGAGCGCTAGTGTACGTGCAGCCCAGAACACAGAACTATACATAACAATATAAATTTTATTAATATTTTTGGAAAGTTTGATTTTAAAGAAAACTTCGACGTTATTCATTAAGTTTATATTAAATAAATACACATAAAAAATATATAAATAAATAAGAAATATAAATAATTAAATTTACTTTTTTCTCTTGATTCTATTTATATAGGATTTGTGTGCCTGTACTTTTATTGGGTCAATGTAGGAGGCATTCTTAACCCTATTTAAATATTTCTCATATTTGGAGTCTTTGCCTGCAGCTATTTTATTCACTTGTTTGTACCAAAAAAAGATAGTGCATCTAATTGTCAACCTGCAGGCTTTTTCTCCCCATAAAGATGGAGCTTCCAAAGACACCGTTGTGGATGATGGTAGAATAACTGAAGTATCTGAAATCAAATAATTTTATTCACTTACAATATAACTTGAATTTGTATTTACTTACCAGATAAAAGTAGAGTTGGGTATGCACCTGGTTTCAACTCTTTCTGAAATCCTGCGTTATGAAACTGCTGGTCAAAATGTTGATGGCACACTCTATAATTGTCATAAAGTTGTTTTGGAGTTTTCTCCTTTAACACAGGATTGTTTATATTCTCCATCCAAATATTAATTAAGTTGGGATCCTTGGTGAAACGATGCCTCTTACTTGTTTGATCGGTACAACTAGGAACACAACAAGTTCTTTTACGAGATGCCATGCTTATACTTAAAAAAAGTAAAAAAATATTATAGTATGATATTGTATGCTACACTATACAATTATGAAATAATTGTTAACATTTAAATATTAACGCACAATACTTACACTGCTCTTATAATACAGAAAACATTTAAAAAGTTCATAAACTAAAATATAAAATTCAATAAACTGGAAGAAACTTTCACAAATAATAACTAATTAATCAATTTAACGATAATCAACGGAAAAAGCACAGGCGAAACACAATCCAAAATTCAAACGTTAACGGTTAACAATTAAAAATGAAATGACAAATCATGATTAGTTTATAAATATGTGATGACAGTTAACGTTTCCTCTGATTGGGGGACACTGTAACGTCACTCTACAGATACGCCCTCAAGTGGGTGGGCGCAATAATATAACTTGGATACAAATTGTGAATAAGAGTTAAACTGCTAGGAGGGTGTGCTGTGGTAGGAATTAGGATGACTTATGTCAATCTGACGATGATGGTTTTATCGAAACAGCTGTTATTTCATTAAAATATAGTAAAAGCCAAATAAAGTTGCGAGTACGTCACCAAGGGCGTAAATCTATTGTATGTGAGGCTACATTTCTATAGAAAAGTGTGTGTTACTTAAGTTTGCTAAACAATCACTTCTAAAAATAACCCGATCAAAAAAAACTTTTGTAACAAAATAACGTATATACAATATAGCTTTTTTGGATTTAGACGTCCCTTATTGTAAAATTTTGTGTTAAAATATTCATAAAGAGACCACCTAATGACGGAATATTAGTCACTGCCAGAAATATTGTCATGTTGCCGCGTCGTTTGTTGAGTTTTCAATCAGTGTTTTGTGACCGTAGTCGTAGTATCATCGATTTTTGAGGTTAACTTGTGAAAAACATTTATAATGCAAACTGTTTTTTTTATCGTTTAGCTGCTTTAGATAAAGAATTATTTAATGGTACTACCAGTTCTTTAAAAAAATGCTTAAAGAAGTTGGATTTAAGTCGATGAAGGATCATCCACGACGAGGACTTATGGAATTACCTAACGTTGTTTATAATAGAGTACAATATTCTTGAGAAGTTATAAAGTAGCGAAGGATGAAGGTATATATCAATTCGTGTTTCTCGATGAAACTTGAATATATCAAAATGGCATGAACCAGGCGAATTTCTTGAAATGATTTTAATATCAGTTGCTGCAAAATTTAGAGAATCCTTCTCTAATTGTACTTGATAATGCACCTTATCACAGTATGCTATTGCATAAAACTTTAAATACAGGATGGTCAAAAGTGCTATTGAGGAGTGGTTGACAGAAAAAAACATTTCCTATTCCCATATGATTTTCAAAACAGAGCTGTTGCACATCGTTTCTCAGTAAATATACAGATATAATCTTACATGTCATTTATTTTAAAGATTTTTTTTAGAAATAAACCACCAGTATATAGTGGCAGAACGGTATGGACACAAAGTTTTACGTGTTCCTCTTTACCATTGTATCTTTAAATATTTAAATGGTACGAAAGAGAAAGAATATTTGATCGTCAAGAAATTGGTCCAATAGTAATAAATTTTAATAGTGAAGAGAGTGACACTAATGTGGAATCGGATTCAGAAAACGTTGAGTTCGTTGATTTTTTTAATGTTAGGTGTTATCTTTGAAAATACCTTCATTATTAAAAAATATTTTTTATATTTTGCACTTATAAAAATCTTCATTATAAAACGCGTTTGCGTATCGTAATGTAACTTTTACGCACGCAAATTTTTATTTTAAATGGTTGGCGACACGAGTGAAGTATCTAATGACAAGACTATTGACAATGACATTTGTGGCTAATAGCAATTTATTAAATTTATATTGTTCTTTAAGAAAGTATTTGTGAACATGAATATAATTTTTTACGTATATAATATATTATTATTGGTGTATTATTCATTTTAGAATATTTTAAAACCTTAACATTTGATAATTTAAATGTCACAATTATCAAATTTTATAAATTACACAGTGCTACTGACATACTTTTTAAAATCAAATTTTCGTAATTCCATATAAACAATGAATTAATTTAAAAAATGGTAAAAAGGGCAAAATATAAAAAATATTATAAACAACTTATTTCATATGGCTGTTGTGACACTCGTTCTTTAAAAAACTCATTGCTTCGCGATTCGTTTTTTAAACTTGAACTCGTGTCATAACAGAATTCCATATGAAATGCGTTGTTTAATATACTTTTATTTAATTGCTTGCGGTTTTATGTTGATTATATTTATTGTTTGGTAACTCAGTAAAAACCTCACCACTTTTATTGTAGATTTCCTTACTTTGTAAAATCAATTTATAAATATAATTAACAAAAAACAAATGAAAAAAATATCGTTATGTTTCAAGTTCCATTTAATATATTGTGAATTTTTCTACCTTCTCGTTTTTTGTTTATTTTATTTATTTTCTGTTAATTTTCAACTTCATGAACAATCTGACAACGCTGCAAATGTTCACAATGAACGCTACTTTATTTGGTTTTTACTAAAGTTAATTTTTTAAATAAACGTGGAAGATTCGTTCAAATATTTAGTTTATTTTTCTTCATGTTTTCGGTTAATTTCGTATACGAGTATTCTTATGCTAGAAATAATTTTAATAATTTTTTGATGTCTTTTTTGGTGATATATAATCATATTGTACAATAGGTTTTCTTCTAGTAAATGCATTACCATGAGTTTTATTTTTGCTATATTATTACTGACGGAATTAAAAAAATACTAGTAAAATAATCTAATTAAGGGTGTTCATTCAGACAACTTTATAATGTTTGGAGATATGTTTCATAGTTAAAAAATGTCTTACATAAACCGAGAGAATAATTTAATTGTTTTAACACCCTCTCAAACATATTTTAGAGGTAAAATAAAGGTGTGAATTGTTTATGAAAATAGCTAGAGGCAGTTTGCGTGTTAAAAATACTAACAAAATCGTATCCAATAAGATATACGGTCCTACTTCTCATTCTCATTCTTTTTGAGAGATATACATATACAAAACTTTTAAAATGGTTAACGCCGCGTTATGTGGGTAGAGATTGAAGCGTTTTCTCTTCAAATGGAAATACCTCGAGTTGCACATACTTTTTAATACAAAGGATCGTCAAAATTAATGGTCTATTAAGACGATCGGCACAAAAGACAACAGTAGTAGTTAGAATATTTATTTTAAACCAGTCGTTAAATATATTAAAAAGGAGATAATTTGGTCTGGCGACCCTTAAGAATCTTGCAAGAATTTTAAGTAGATGTAGCAGTATGTGGCAAATCTATTCAAAGTTACTATGTTTAAATGTATCAACTTTAAAATCATTCTTTTAGAAAAATAGATGAATATAAACAATGACACTGCATTAAGGAAAAAAGAGGCGCGCTAAAAGTTGTAGCTGACTGGAAAATTTTTAAACATTTGTAAGAAATTTGAAGTTTGAATTTTTACAAAACATACAATTGGTGAAAGATTGAAATCTGTCTTGGATTAAGAAAAAATAAAGTAAAAATTGCAGTACAAATTAAAACTTTCTCAATAATTTTAAAGTGATGAGCAAGCACATTCTTCATCTTTATAAAATAAATAGTTTTTCTCAAGTCTTAGCATAGTCCTTGAATTCTTTTCTCTACGCCCATGTCTGTAAACGTCAAAAATCGCACTGTCAACATTGCTTGTAAATTACATAAAAATTTAAATATCCTTGTTTAATCAAATTGCAATAGAATGTTTATCTACATAATACTTTATTTGGTCGATTTACGTACTTTTAGTAAATATAAAAACGTTAAAAAATTATTAATATTAGAGACATTCGACTTAAATTAAAAGAGTAATGCCCTTAAATGTCGGCAACACATTATACAATTTCTCAAAAGTAAGTCTCATTTTCTCATAGTATGTTATGGAAATTAACGTCATTTCTATTACACTGTCAAGTTTTCTATGCGAATGAACATTTTCTCAACTTCACCTACAAAAATGTCTTCTAATAGTGAAAATGATGACATTATGAGCACTCCGCCGGATATATCATAGAAAAAGCTTAAGCTGCCACACAAAATTTGTTACCGCAAATTTCAAAAGAAAGATACGAAATTACCTATCAAAAACTTCTGGATTGGCGACACAAGCACAACGTAAAATCATTTTCTGAGAATGTTTTCCTTGCGTACTTTGAAGAATTATCAAAAACTATGAAACCATCTTCACTATGGGCCATTTATTCGATGCTGAGAACTACACTAAACATTAATAATAACATTAACATATCAAATTATCCAAAACTAATCACCCTACTGAAACGGCGATCGGATATCATTACATAATAATGGGTTTTCAGGTTATCCTCATTATTGGATTAAGCGGGGCTTGGCGTAAACAAGAACTTAGAAATATAAAAATGGAAGACATTCAGGATACAGGAAATTCTTTTGTAATTAATATTTCAGATTCTAAAACTAAAACGAGACATTAATTTGTAGTACCAGATACGTTTTATATCATATGTCAAAAGTATATGAATTTGCGTCCTCCTGGAGTGGAACTTATCAATCATCATCTTCTGATGTTATAGATAACAGTTTATCTCCGATAAGGCCAAAGGACCAATAACTTACAATAATTGTTCTATTGTTATTAATAATTATTATAATAAAGTTTAAACAATCGCGATTTCCTTTATTTCATAGAAGAGAATAGTACAATTATTAAAACAACAGCCGTTTCGCTAGACTTAGCATCGTCAAATTGACATATTAAAGTTACATTTTGTTTGTTTGTAGCTAGGTACCTGATGTTTATTAGGTAGTTATAAGGCTAGACCAAGTATGGAAGTAATAAGACATAACAATATTAAAGCCTAGATGTTATGAGCCCTTAACCTAAGGCCGCACTGCAGGATGGTTACCTCGCGGGTAGATAGTAGCTACCCTCCAAGCGACCCGCGAGGCAAATTATTACAGCGTGCTTTGGAATGGACTCGACCGCATTGCTCCCTCCACCGGATGGATACCGCCTAGCGAGTCGCCTGGCGTGTCGCTAGGTAAACAGTCCAGTTGGTTAATTCCATCGACCCACCAAGGACGGTGTTTCGTCATAAGACAAATTTCCTTGAGCTACCTTGTGTTTTTAATTATTATAACTGTGTGTTTCTGAGCTATACTTTTGTTGTTAACTTGCATACTTATAAAACTGATCAGGATAACTTCTTATTTTTTTATATACACACAAAAATTCAACATCGCACTGTCTGTCGGTATAATACTGATGCACCCACATAGACCTCACATTAGACATGATCTCATTCCGTACATAAGGACTACACTCACTTAAAAGTAATTTTCTGAAGATTAACATTTTACACTCTGGAACTATAGAAACAGACTGGCCGTGAGATCGGTGGATGGAATAAAATACATCTCGCAGTGCGGCCGATATACATCCACCCTCTACCCTCCTACCGCTACCCACCACCATCCAACCTAGCCACTACCCACTTGCAGTGCGGCCTCAGCTTAAGGGATTATCCTGGATGTGTACTTCCCTCTAAGATGAGTATAACTGTGCAATGATATAGAAAAACCAGGAAAAAACTATATCATGATGCTCTTTACAATAACTTAATATATTTGTATTACAATTACGTCTTATCTATGTATAAAATGAAGACTCAATCAAAGCAAACACTTTAAAAGTGGAGAACTTCCCAGATTTATTTGTTCATTAACAACTTTAAATAAATATTGGAAGTTTTGTTAAAACAAAGAGTTTTTTTATTATTTTTAATAAGATGGACTTCCAAAAAGTAAGGGTTAGTAAAATCAATTTTATTATTTAACATCATAATGACATGTATCAGCATCTACATAGGTATTTATAACAATTGCATATGTTCTTTGTGCTTTACTAGGGTTGGGAAGAAAATATACTTGGCATTCTTTGTCAGCATGTTTAATTTGATCTGTAAAGAAATGTAAATACTTTTATTAATTAAGTCATTTTAACCTTTTTGATAATATTTAAAAACTATCTACAACATAAACTATATTGTAACATACACTATGCTCATAGTAAATCAAATTTCTCAAAAAAGGCACATTTTTGATAATATCACAGTGATAATTATGAATTAGATTAAATATATCACCTGATTCTAGATGTATTTTCATTGAAATATTATTGAAAGGTAGCTTGGACATGGGCTCTCTTCTGACTTTTTAAAATGATCACTATAGATGTTATCCATCAACATTAAACAGTATTTTCTTTCTTACATTATCTCTTAACATATAAGTATTGTAATGAAATATAATCCATTTATTCATAAGTATACAGTATCGAAGTTTATAAATAATATTAAAAATAGAAATTTTAAACAAAACTGTCACTATTTATTTAATTTATTTTAATAATTTAGCATCTATTAACCCTAGTTTTTTCATGTGACTTCTGCCGGAGCCTTTTTTACTGAGGTTGAGGCAGCTAGAAGATCTCTTTTGATTATAGTTTTCCAGAAGTTTCTTAACTTGTCTCAGTCCTTCTAGCTGATTCCAGTATAGTTGGATTTTTCCGCCTCCATTTATATTCTTAGTTTTTCTAAGATTACGCTACTGCTGATATCACAAGACGGTCCTGTCCGAGAGGTAGGGTTTTGGCTCCTTTTTTGCCAGCTTATCTGCTGTGACATTCCCTTCTTCTGACAGCTTTCTTCTGGCCTAGTTCATTTAGTTTGCTTAGGCATTTCCAAATCATCTTAGACCCGATCGTATGTGAGCTCAGCACTTTAATGACTTGACTATCCGACATGATCACAATCTCTTGTCTGCGTGCGGTAGTTTCTTTTAATATTGCACATGATGAGATTTTACACTTGTCTTTCAACTTCTGCTAAAAATTCATCATTTGAGAAACCTTTTTCGGTGCCTGTTACTGTAAACATGGGATTTGCATAGTATATGTTACTTCTGTAATATTTATGTTTTCTGTATTTTTCATTGTTGCTTTTATAATTGCTTGCTGTTGCTGGCTATAGCTTTCAATTATAATTGCTTCAATTCTTGTCTGTCTATTCCTTGGTATATGGTGGTGTAGTCCATGGTTTCTCGTTCTACATATTTAATATGTTTGTTGATTCGGTCTTTTTTTATTTAGAATAATTTATTGTTTTTACATTTATTTACCTATTAACACTTTTGAAATTTATACTGTTTGTTTAACCAATCTCTGACCCAAAATGTATTAATTAGGAATGTCGGTATCCATGTTCTCCATAGTAAATTTGAACGAGAACAGCTCACGAGTTAATCCGTGCAAAGTAAACTCCCAATTTTCAAATCGACAACAAGAAACAAATTAGGTACGATACAATAATTAATGCAGTAAATGTGGATAATAAAGGATTTTTTATGAATTCATTGCTACATTGTAAGCAGGTGCAATTATTCTACAAACTGGAGACAAACGCTGCCAGTCATTCCAAGATCAACACTTGTTGATGAAATTAAATCCATGCTTTAATACAAATAAATTTATGATGTCAATAGTTGATTACTAATATGCGAATGGTGTTACAAGTATCGGCAGTATTTTCAAATACATTATTAGACATTAACAGGATTTCTGTCGACACTTCTACTGGGCACAATATTTAAAAAAATAATTAATATCAAGAGTCGGTCAATAACCAGCACAGTCTCCGGAAGGAAAAACTAAAAATGTTCATTAAAATAATTATTAAAATCTTAGACTTCAGACAGTATTGATGGCAAAAAATATGGCGGTACGAAGTTCTCCATAAATCTATGTCTTAGTAAAAATAAAAGAAACTTTAATCAAAGTAAACAGTTCAATAATGGAAAATTCCCACCTATTTGGGGTAAACATTTTCTTCGTCTTGATTTTTTCTTTTTATGGGACACAAAAATTACTTATCCAAAAAGTTTAAATATCCTATGATAGCAATCAATTTTGTTACTAATGGAATATGCTTCCTGCCAATTGATCATCTAACACTGATTGCTAGCACTTGCTTCTAAAAATATTTGATAACTTCCTCCTTACGAACTTCACCTGTAATTATGAATTACTGGTAAGTACTTAAGACTTAAGAAAATGTCTTTTTTTAATTTTGATTTATTAGCAATAATAAAGACATTGAATAATTTACGGCGCATTTCTGAATATTTATGCTCATATTTCTTTAATGGTTTAGGTGGCGGGTGATTAATTTGTAGCGAATCTTGTCCCCTAACAGAGGCGTAACCGTCCTCGAATAATATACGCCCATTAGTAACGGAGTTTTTATACCTTTATGTTTTTAAACAAATTCTTATTGTCTATCTGAAAGTTGAGTATAGAAACGGACAATAAAATGTTTATTACGGTAAGCGCCTAGCTTCTATCTAATTATCTACGGTAGTAATAATGTTAAACAAAAAACCAAGTTGTTCATTAGAATAAGGCTTCAATGTAAAACGGGCAAAAATTTAGTCTTTTTTAATTTGTTTGCAAGGATTTAAGTAATATATTAGTTATTAGTGTAATAAGTTCCTTATACTGATATTATTTTTTAACCTTAAATTATTCACGACAATGTACCAAGCAAGACGCTGTCCACAAAAAAGCGATTCAAATATCAGTGGATTTGCGATGCAAATAATTAAAGCATTAAATCAAAATGGATTTTTGAAACCTTTTAACAAACAACTAAAATAAATTACAGTTCAACTACTGCAACACACAAATGTATTGTAACAATTAAATATTCGATAATAGTATAATGAGTATAATCAACAGAAGTTGTTTAATATTTAATTAATCAAATTACTTTTATTATATTATATTATTTTACTATAACTTTTGTATATTTGTTAGAAAATTTTAACTTAGTAATAATTTTTATTATGTAATGTATCAATATTATATTTTGTACATAAATATGTTATTTAAACCTACTATAAATTGATTATATAATGTGTAAAAAGAAGACAGATATATTTTTACTATATTCTCATCTAGAAAGATCGACAATAGACGAAGTGAGTATGTCTAGTTATATATAGGAAAGAGAGAGAAATGGTTATTCTATTAAACATTCACGAAGTTTCTGGAAAGTTTGAAACCTATAAAAGGAATTGAGGAGAGGTCGTTAAGAAGTAGCGGTATATGATTGGAAGTCAACCATAGAAGATCAGTCAGTGAACAAACAGTTTTTTAAAAGTTGTAAAAATAAAGTGTTAAATAGTGACTTTAAAATACAAGTTAAAACAATCAAGAAGTAAAACAAAGTGCTAAATAGTGACATTAAGAACATAAGTTTAAGATTAATATCAAAGTAATCAAAAGTGTAATTAAAAACATTTTCGGCGTATAAAAAAGAAGTAATTATATGTATATAATGATATTTCTATCACAGAAATTAACACGCAGAACAAAACTTGAGTTTCTCTACAAAAAGAGTTTTTATTTACAAAACTGGATATACAATTATAAAGTAATCTTACCAACAAAAAGAGAAACAACATTTAATGTTCATACAATGCAATTTGACGAGAACTGTCTTTTTGACAATAACAATCAAAATATTGAATTTAAGGATACTTAAGGATAAGTACTTAACTAAAGGAATACATTTTCTTTACATGTATACTTACTATTTATAATAACATTAAAAGAACTATAATCCAACACTGGACTATATCCATAAATCAAATTGGAAAAACAATTATATTACACAAGAAACCAAACGTCTAAAAACAAACAACCACAACACTTTTTAACAGTCGGAAATTCCACGTATACCTTCGTTGGTTTCCGTTTTTCATAGAGGGACTACAGATTTTTTCCACCAATCAGAAAGCAGGACTCTATATTAAGGTCGGATAACATTGTAAACAATTTGAATTTTTGTAGTAGTTAGTTAAGTTTCATAATTTAAAAACAAAAGAATTTATTTGATATTCAATAATTACTGTATTTCGATAATAACTTACTTACCATTACTTAAATAACATTAATTAATTTAGCACAAATTCAACATCAAGTAAGTTCTTTTATAGTTAATAAAATGCATTTCTTTTATCTTACTTTTCCTACTAATTAGTTTCTTTATTATTCTTTCAATATTACTGTTTTAACTTTACTCCTTTTATAATAAATTTGTAATTATAATTAATTAAATTTTATTCAAATACCCACATAATAATCCAACTAGAAACTTGCAGAACAAAGCACCCTTGAGAAAAAGAAGATCTTGCTCTTTAATAATATTAAATATTAATCAATCAAATATATAAATAAGTTAATTATTAAACTATAATCATTGAATCATAATATAGAAAACATTAAATAAAGTTAAAGCTATGGCTAATTTATCAATTTTTTACTGTTAACATAAAACACCTTCCAAAAAACCAGTGTAATAGGTGGAAACCATATTATTATATTGAGTGTAGACATTCTAAATTAGCATTTTAACAAAGCTGGACAATCCTATCAGATTTTTAAACAAACAAAATAGCTAGTTACCTAGTTAGAAAATAATGTACTAGTTATTTAAAAAAAATAAAGAAAATGTGCTGAAGGGACATTTATAGGCCCGGGGCCATTCATAGGCATAGCTAATAGCATAGCCAGAGTACTGGGTAAAGCGAAACAAAAGGATTTAAAACACTTAAGGGCATAAAAGATCTCTTTAAAAAAAGAGCTGTTAAATATGAGCAGACAGTACCTACGAATTATTATAGGCCTACTGGCCGAACACAGTTGCTTTAATGGGCAAATTAAAACAATTTTACTGGCAGAGAGTACGGACTGCAGATTCTATCTGCAGAGCATATCTTGTATAACTGCCGAGAGCTCGAGAGACTAAGGATCAATAACTTTGGTCTGCATCAACTTGAGCCCAATGACTTCATACAAGTGTCACCAACGAATCTGATGAGCTTTATTAGAGGCATAGGGCTTATAAAATGACTGTAACCTAGGGGTGAGCCACAATGGATCTTTCAGGTCGCAGTGAAAGGGACGTTGAACGACTACTCACATGGAACGATGACAACTGAAATAGTTTAGGTTTTGTGGCGGTAATAGCTAACAAAATAAACTTACAATTTCTATTCCAGTACGGTCAATTTTTCCACTGTAATAGATAAGAATTTGTAACTTGTTTTTTTGCAAACAAAACCTACTTAATTTCAGTCAGCACCGTGATAGTATTGGCATATTTATTGTAAAATCGCCGCCGGGATCTGGGATCAGTTTGGTTTTATCGATGTTCAATTTAGACCAACTTTTTCTAACTTCTTAAGTCTGCCAACATTTCGATAAGTTCTTCTTTCATACTGCTGATTAAAACGATATTATCGGCGAAGCGCAAATCGCTAGCAGGCCCTTTTTGTCCCAAAGTAGTCCTCCAAAACAAAAGTAAGTATTGTGTCTTCTTGTCGACCGCCTCAGTTGGTAGTTGCATCTTCTTGCACTTTAACCTAATCTAACATAACCTAGGTATTTCAGCAAAAAAAGTTATATTACTTTAATGTTCTAGACCTAGACGGTTGGTAAAAAAGAATTTGGGTTACCTAGATAGTAAACAACAGTTTCATAAATTAAATAATTTTTTTTATTTTTAAATTAACTTTACTTAGGTAATGGCAGCTGAATCATCTCATCATGAGATTGACAGATTAAAGTTACATTTTTTTATAACCAGCAGTAAAGCTATATTGACATCCGAATGACCAGTAGATAATATTCCCATATGTCTCGGCAATCAGGCAATAGAAAAAGTTGAAGATTATGTCTACCTTGGAGACATTGTTAAATTGGGTAAAGACAAACTTGGTCAGCTACAGGCAAACTGTCATGTGTGCTGAAGAATAAAAATATTTCAATTAATTTGAAGAGAAAAGTGTTCAATACCTGTATACTCCCCGTTATGATTTACGGTATAGACGCAACTACACTTGTCATCAAATTAGCCAATAAATTTAGAACAACACAAAGGGTTATAGATCAATTGATGTTGGAAATAAGTCTTAGACGCCATATGACAAACACAGAGACTAGGTAAAGGACTAAAGCTAAAGATGACATAGCACGTATAGCTTAGTTGAAATGTAGCTGGCTTCACCACAACGGAAATAAAATAAATAAAATATAAATCAAAAATACTTCGACACTGGTATATAATATTATGCAACCAACATTGTTATACATAAATATAGAAGGGAAGGGGGTAGTTAACATAGGCCAAGGGAGAAACTAACGGTAACGGCAGCATTCCTTTTCGAATCAGGGAAGTGTAAGTGTAATGTCCGATTTCGATAGTAAAAGTTTCGTTGTTTCGTGAGTGAAGAAAAAGGTGAAAGAATGGATATTAAGTTTGTACCTGAAGAATAAATAAAGTAACCCGTATTATGTGACAATTCGTAAGGTTGGTAGATATATATTTGTGCTAATCCGGTACTTGCAAATCAACATTTTTGCGAATGAACTCAATTACTTTCAATTAAGACTGACTTTCATTTAAGAATTCGTTTTTCGGATTAGGAGTAGTTTAAAGCCATTCGTGGACATTTACGTCAGCAGCAGCGCAGTAGAGTCGTATTTTCGTTATACCAGACGTCAACTTTACCATCAGCAGTACTCAGTACTTCAGTCAAGGCCAGGTTTTATGTGTTATATGATTATTTCATTTACCCACACGTTTAGCAGTAGAAGTGACTACGCGGTGTAAATTAATAACTTCTTTAAGGTATTCAGATTAATTTGTTTTAAGTATATATTCTTGATTGCAACATTATTTATATTTGCATTTTATAATTATACATTTGTTTAGGAATAAGGATATAAATAGATTTAATTGCGCAGTGACGTCACATTTAGTTTTCTTATGTTCTTTTTTACGTTATAGGTAATGAGAAGGAGCTCTATATTTTTTAGGTCATTCATATTTTATTTAATGTACAACTAAATAATTAAATAGTTTTAGCAGGTTCTTCTCTTTACTAGTTTTTGCCCAAACACAAAGTTGACTCTACTATACTCAAATTTTAAGTGTAGTATTTACAAATTAATATATGCTTACTGTTTTAATCACACTTTCATTGATTCGAATATTCCTTCAAACTTTAGTAAATAATTACATCCATTGTCAAAACTGTCAAAACAGTATTTGAGGGACGAACGAGCTTCGGGCGGTCGGACGCATGGCAACAGCCCAAACGCTTGACAGCAAAACAGGGGCGTCACCAAGGGTAGATACGTCTGCTAATTATTGGAAGTCCCCAACAGCTGGGTTGGACATGATCATGGTGGACAAAACGTTTAATACAATGGAGACCACGATAACAGAAAAGAAGTGCTGGTAGACCGCAAAGATGTTGGCTGGATGACATCAAAGATAGCGTGGGTAAAGTTTGGCATCAGATAGCACAGAAAAAAGACACATGGAAATTTAAAAGGGAGGCCTATGTTCAGGAGTGGACTACAAAGGGTTGCTGAAAGAAGAAGAAGAAGAAGAAGAAGAAGAAGAAGGAAGTATTGACAAACATAAGTGGGTCCAAGAATTTTATCGATTAATATAACTGTTCTATGGGTTAATTAAATCATTATTGATGTCTGGTATAATAAAAAAATTAATAAAGATTGATGAAATATTGATAAATAAGGTAAAATATCATTAAAGATAAGCCACTGATTTGCTCACTGGGTATTGCTTGGCGAAGGTTATAGGTAAGACGATACAGATGGTTATTCTATAGCGGCGAAGTACTCAGGCGGAAGACTTCGTAACACCTGTTATTTTAATACACTGCAAAAGCTAGGAAATCTCGCTAAAGACCATCATTATTTTCAATGGGAAAATTGATACTTTAATCCCAACAATAATTTTCTGGTCGAAAAAATATACTCTCACAAAATCGCAAAATCCGGAGGAGTTCGACCTTCATATTGCGCTTTAATAATTTTTCTTCTTAGCCAATAATCTGATACAAACTTATTCATCGACGACTTCTGAAGTCGTTGTAGATTTGTGTTGAATAGGGAGTTAATTCATGAAAGCCGTGGGAAATCAATACTTCCAACGATTAAGAATAATCTTCCAGTCGAGCTACTTGTCTAAAAAGAGGCACAAGAACGTCTGTATAAACGCGCACCTCGGATTGTTCGGGCACATTAAGAGTTCTGTTTAGGTCGCCCCAAAAATTCCACCAATTCACTTGACTATTTACCAAAATAAAAAAATCAGATTTTAATAATTATTGATTATAAAATATACTAACTGGATATTAGCACAGTATTTCCGGTTTGGACGTGTAACAATATTAGTTCCCAAAAAAAATCTCGGCTAAGAGACTCTTTCAAGGAGTGGTTTGACTCCAAGATAATGCTTACTATAGAAAGGATTGGTGGTATATAAGGGTTAAGGGTGCCACTATCTTTTTATACGTTTACGATTAAACAACTGACACAAGAAACTAAGGTGAAAAATATAGAAACACCTTGTAATTAAACTGAATTTGAAAGCTCTTCTCAGTCGTATGTTTCATATCTGAAACGTCGTGACTTCATATGTAATGCTGTTTACAATTCCTCTCCATCTCTCCCTATCGCTAGCCGCTCTTAGATTTTCCTGGAACGGTGTCTCCGTTATGTCCTCAATTTGGTCTATCCATCTCTTCGGAGAGCGTCCTCTAGGAAGTGTTCCTTGAATTTTCCCCTGTACTACTAGCTTACTAGTGTCTCTCCTGGAGACATATCCGAAGTATTTCAAAATTCTTCTTCTTATTATAGTTGACAAGCGGTCAGTTTAGAAGCATTAATTCTGTGAGCTGTCCATGGAATTCTCAACAGCCTTCTTCAGCACCACATCTCGAACGCATCAATATTTTGACTGTCTATCGCCTTCAACGTCCATGACGCAGAGCCAAATGTAGCTATTGAGAAAACTAGTGCATTTACTAGTCTCTTTTTAGTGTGGTTAGATATGTTTCGGTCCTTCCATATTCTGCTGAGTCTAGTCATAGCGTTCTGCCCATACCTAAACGTCTTCGTATTTCTGAAGAGCAGTTGCCAACTTTGTTGATATGCGCGCCCAGATAACTGATCTCATTTACTATCTGTATGCCCTGGATGTTTGTAGTATTTGCTAATGTGTTGTTGCGGTCAATTATCATAAGTTTGGTCTTTTGACGATTTAGTTGTAACCCACAGTTGTTGCTTTCAACTTCCACTCGTCTTAATAATTCCGACATCTCCTCTTTATCTTTGGCCAAAAGTGTGCGCCTGCATAGCGCAAATTGGCAATGCTTCTCCCACCTATATTAATACCTCCGCTGCAGCCGTCAAGGGCTGGGGAGAGTATGCATCCTTGGCATACTCCTCTTTGTGTTTTGGGTTCTGAGTGACTTTTGTCGATCCTCACTGATGCAGATCCTTCTTGAGCAGGCAAACAAGATGTTTCGGAGTACCCATGTTACTTAGTACTTCCCATAGCTTAGTCCAGTTAACACAGTCAAAGGCTTTCCTATAATCGAGGAAGCACAGATAGGCTGGAACTGCAAATTCTCTTGATTTTTCAATTATTGGTCTAATGTTCAAGATTTGTTTTCTTGTTCCTTTGCCGTTTACAAACCCCGCTTGTTCTTGTGGTATTTGTCAATCTAAATAGTTTTTTAACCTCTGTAGAATAATGGTTATCATTATTTTACTGGCATGCGATATAAGTGCAATGGTTCTATAGTTTCCACAGTTTTCTGCTGATCCTTTCTTATGTATGGGAATTAATATAGATTTTGTCCAGTCCTTAGGCCATCGTGTTGACCTCCATACCTCATGGCATACTTGCCATAATAAATGCGTTACTTTCTCATTTAGCTGCTTTGACATTTCCCCACTTATTTCATCTTCGCCGTCACTTTTATTGTTCTTCAGTCTATGAATGGCATATTCCACTTCACATCTAAGTATATCTGGTTCTTTGAAAGCAAAGAAAACTATTTTTAATGACAACCGAACACGCTACCCCGTTAAGACTTATAGTCAGTGGGTTTATAAATCAAACCGATATTAAAAAGATTATTTTTTTATTTAACAAATTATAATTTGCCACAGAAAGTCTATAAGGAAATTTTATAAATGGAATTGACTTATTATTGTAGAGTGGTCCGGTGATCTCGGTTTGTTTACCGATGCTTGTAGTTGGGGTGTTGGCTGGTGGTGGTTGCTTCTATTTTATCAAAGAACTAATCAACGGCTGCTAAAATCAATGGTGAGGTTTCTCGTCAAGAAAGGTGTAACTAAATTCAGGGGCGCCAATTTGTAACTAAATTAGCTCCTCAAAGGCGCCAATTTGTAACCAATTTACTCTCCAAAAGAGATTCCGGCTAAGAGACCCTCTCCAGGGGGTGGTTCGACTCCAAGTTAATGCTCACCATAGGAAGGATTGGGATGTATAAGTAATGAGGGCTCCACTATCTTTTGAACGCTATCGATTAAGCAAACAAACTACACAAAAACTAAGGTGAGAAAGATAGAAACACCTTGTAATTACTTTAATTAAACAAATAAAAAAGCTACTTGAAATAAAGACCGACCACGCTACACCCTTAAGACTTAAAGTCTAAGGTATATAAATGAAACGGTTTTTAAAACTATTGTTTATTTATTGAAATTGTAAGTACTTGCTGATAATGAACTGGAGTTGTAAAAAGTGGACTTAACCTTAGGTTTCTGTGCTGTCTAGAAGGGCGGCTTCAGTTTCTTCGTGGAGAGATGAAAGTTTCTTTAATGGTTCTGGCTCCTCGAGATGTAATAGTACTCTTAGCTCAGAAGTGGTTTGAAGGACTGTCTACACATAAGCGGTAACTGGGCTCTAAATTTAGGGATATCTTGGCGGTAACTTGACTACAACTTAGAGTTATGCCAGGCTCCAACTTAGCGGTATCTTCACTCTAACTTAGAGTTATCTTCACTCCAACTTAGAGGGTTGTATATTTCAACAACCAGAAAGGAAATTCACAAGACGAGATACTGGAACGTTTTTCTTTCGAGTCTTCAATCGGCCGGTTGGGTCAGAAAAGAAGATAGTTTTGCCTTGCTGGCCTTGCTGCGTTCGTTACTCAATTGCAAGCGAGGGACGCGTTCTTTGATTGGCCTCGTTCAAACAGATAAATAGTTAGCGTCTATAAGGGGTGTCTTGTGTACAGTAGCATTGACAGTGAATCAGGGTCGGTTTTAACGGTATCGTTTACGGTCGGTAATAGTGCAAGGTGACATGACGATATACATGTTACAAAGGTAACTGTGGGGTGCTTCTTCGTCAAAAGGCACTGCTACGATAATGGGGGTTGCTTCTTCTTCAAAAGGAACTGCTACGATAATGGGGGTTGCTTCTTTGTCAAAAGGAACTACTATAAACGGGTATATTTTTACGTCCTAGCTCTGTACTAGATGGTATACCTCTCCCTACTAGCGGGCTGTATCTTCTGTGATGTAGTCAGAGAAAGAGATATTCTAAATTTTGCCGATAACTTGCCACTAAGAAGTTCGTGGAAGGACATAACGTGTGCCTTAATTTATAAGGGTGTTGACAATAGTTTCCGGTTGGACGGTTGCGTTCGTTTTTGTAAGGGTTTTGTTTCAGGTGCGTTCTATTGTAAGGGTGGGTTTGGTAGCGATGATAAGGTTGTGTGTAATGTACGGTGGGTCAGGGTTGATTTTAGGGTTCGAAAGGACGGTAAACTAAGGAAAGGTAGTATGGCGATAGACATGTTACAACTGTTAGAGGTTATTAACAATTTGGGTCCGTTGACTTTTTTTATTAGAAAGCCCTATTGCTATAGAATATTTTAAGGAGAAAAACATTTTTGGATTACCTATATTTCAAAGAGAAAATCGCAATTAAAAGTACTAAATATTCACCTTTAAAAAAAATTTGACAATTTCTGACGGATTTCAGATGATCATACATTTTAGGTTTTATACTACCCTTATCATTTAAATCTAAAATGTAGGTTTTACAAAGGCACTATTTCGGGCGTGTTCTACAGATACTTAGTAAGTATGTTTTATGTGGTTAGGGAAAATATAAAAAAAATATGTATCCTTTTGTGATTTTTAGTTCAAAATATTCTTCTTTCGCGAACATATTCCTGATCATTTAAAGAAGTATTTTTTAAATAATCAAGTGGATTATTTTAATTAATTTTAGTGGTAGTTTATATTCGTATTGATATTATTTTACATTTGATAAATGCAATCTAACCTAAACCAATCAAGACGATTTAGGCAAAACTCAAAAAGCAGCTTTCTACAAAGAAATAGCATAGGGGCGTCTGTAAAACTTTTTTGAACCTAAATATTATATCAGCATATAGCCCAGAAAGTAGTTGTTTTTTCATAGAAAACGGTCAAGCTTGGTATAGAAACTGTTTCTTTATCCTGGGTGCAGGTGGAAACAATTTTCTACTTTTTCGGTTTATTTCAAGTATTTTATTTCAGTTATTTATTTCAAATATTTATTTCAAAGGAATAATTTCCTTAAGACAGATTGACATAGAGCCCATAGAACACATTGTAAACCGATAAACATTTAAAAAGCATGTGTGGCAAGGGGATTAACACGAAATTTTGTGACAGCAACAATGTAAATAGTACAAAAAAACATAAAAACGTAATCATATTTATGATTTGTACAAATGTTTAGCACGAAAGAAAGTTCCTATAAAATTTGATGATATTTGCAGTACGCATTCTGACAATAATTCTATTTCAAATATCATAATGTTAGGTATATTAAAACAAGTTTAAATTATCCAATGCGCTAAGGTTACATTAATATGGTATAAGTATTTTTAAATTTTTTAACAAGCATTGGATTTGTTATTGGTTATGGTTTTTGTAGCTGTTTAAATTCATAAAAATTAATATGATTGCTCTTGTTTCTCATTGGAAGTGATTTCATAAATAACGCATTCTAAAATAGTAATCAGAGATTTTTTATTCTTATAATTCGACTATAATTCTATACCTGCCCATATATTCACTTTTTGATGCTAAGTAGTATATGCCTCAGTTATCCAATAAGACTTTACTCTACTGTAAATTTGCCGATTTACTTTTTCTTGTAAATAAAAAGTTGCTTAATCCGAAAAAACGATTTGATGAATGAAGCATGGATTTTAATGACATTATGTTACGAATCCGGATATTAATAATTTTATACACATGATATTTGGTGGAATGATTTATATACGAAGCACAAGGTCTCTTAAATAGCCTTTAAAGTTATGCAAAGCGACACGTGAAATGGCAAGCCTACAACGACAAGACGTCCATAAACACTACTCTTGTTCCAACATAATCAGATTAAAAATTCACTCTTATTTATTCTATCGTAAAAACCTTCTACACTTTGCCACTTGTAATGCTGAGAAGGATATCGCTTCTTCAGGATATTTGATCACAGTCAAGCCGATATTTCTACAGGGTGTGGTCCTTTTTTACTCTAAAATTCCATTTTTCTATATGCAAACATTTTACTGATATACTGGGACGCCAATATTCATACCGATCAAATGTTTAATTGTTTTATTATTAAACTTAAAAGTAAAAAAGTGTTCGGCTGTCGCTTAATCGTCCCCACATTTTCTACACCATGTATCTTGGACTGTGAATCCTGTTTAAAATCCCGTTACTTCTTGAAAGTTTTTCCAGTAGAGTTTTGTCAGAGAGCCTCTGCTGCAATTCATCTATATAGACCATTGAGAGCTCTCTGTTTTTACGGTTCTACTAACTTCCAGTACTTTTGTTGGCTTTCTGTTTCTTATTGAGAAACAGAATACCGTGCTGAATTAAAAGTTATTCAGCATGTTGTTTAATTGTGATTACTACTAATTGACACTGAGCCATTATCATTCTAATTGTGTTGATGACAATTAAGAAACCTCGATCAATTTTTGGAGTGTATTGCCTATAATTTAAAAAAAATATTCCTAATATAATGAAGGACAAATTTTTAAAGTAAAACACAAATAGACAAAAAATAGAGAGTTCTTAGTTAATAATAAAAATAATAAAAACACAATAACATTTATTTGGTTTTATTTGAAATATCCTTCACCAGCTTTTTTATTGTTTATATAGTGTGGCTTTTCTAAAAAAATATATTTGCATGTCTTATTTACTCATTTAATCAGCTTTCATTATGCTGTGCGGTTCATTTTTGGATTTGTTTTCTTTCTTTAACACCTAGAGAGTGTCCTGGGCATTTAAGGAATCGAATTTATTTTTAGGAATAGATCTTTCTGAACATCCGCTTCATCTAGCTGGACTTCTCTTCTCAGTTCAGTTTTTGTATTTTTGAGAATTTATCAGTCCTTTGATTGGTACAAGAAAAATAGTTATTATTTAAGGAGTGTATTGTACCAAAAATGATTCTTATTAAAAATATTTTTCACAATTGTTTATGCTTAACTTGCGAATTTATTTATACAATTATATTGCTTTTTTACCGTAGCACCTTTCAGCTGTTTGTTTGAGGTCTGACTGTTTTTCTTCCTTTTTTAAAACCATGAATTCACGAACAACTTCAGTTAATTCGAAAGAATGTGTGTGTAATACAACTGAACACATCTAATGACTAATGTAAAACAAAATAGCCACAAAATATTAATATTTTTATGAAAATGGCAGATGGTTTAAAATAAAAGTGTTGAGAACTGCAAAAAACCAATGTAATAGGGCTAATTACTAAGTTCCTGATATGAAATAGATTTACATACTTATACTCACATCTCCAAAAATGAGACACTATTATTGTAAGTCAAGAAGTGTATATATACATTTAATTTGTTTATACACTTAATTCAAATTGGCTAAATTAAATTTTAACTCAACAAGAAAAAATATTGTATAATAAAATTATTATCAGAATTTGAAATACAGAAAAACAACACGCGAAATCCAAAATGCATATCCGGTGTGTTCTGCACTGTTCTGTAAGTGCATGGAAAAATTAAGGCGTTAATGGTATTAGGATGTTGTTTCATTCCTCTTGGGCAGCATGTGTGACTTCCCGGAGGGTGTTAGGAGGATTTTGAATATTTCCAAACTCCTGTGTATTGTGTACTCTTCTCGTACGAGGTTTAGCATTGTCATCTATAAAAATGAAACAACAAGCGTAGCGAAATTATTAACAAAAACTTTAGGCAGCTTTAAACTTCACATTTTAAAATTAGTTACAATTTTACAGGGTGTTCCATAAGATGGTGGCAAACCAAACTTATGTTTTTTTAAATGGAACACCCTGTATTTTATAATTTCCATTCCAAATACGAAATCTAGAAAACCATAAGAGTTTACCGTAACAGGAGAATTCTACAACATTGTGAAAAAATATTTGAGACCACGAGACATTCTTTTCGATAATTTATTTGTCAATTTCCAGAGAAAAGTGTACGAAACACTTAATTTTGTAATAATAAAATTGGCAATATCCCCAAACAAAATGCCACTTTTTTAAATCTCGAGAAGACTCAAAAATACATGTCATTGTTATCGGAGAACGTCGGCCACTGTGTTAGTGGATGCAGGAGCAGATCTGGAAACACTAAAAAGGCATGGGGGGTGGAAGTCTTCTCAAGTGGCAGAAGAATACATAGAAAATTCGGTGCAAAATCGAATTAATATAGGAAATAAGCTAGTCTCATCAATTACTGGATCTAACAATCCGCTAATCATGCCTTCACCTTCAAAATAATTAAATGTTAGTTCGTCTTCTATAAACCACGCAGTCCTAGGCCCGCTACTATTTTTAATTTATATCAACAAAAAGCCGAAAATGGCCTTAGACATATTCTAAAGTGGTTCTCTGCTAACTTATTAACTATCAATCTAGAAAAAAACAAAATATTACCATTTGCATCCTACATACTCATCTACCCAATTACAATAGTATCGAGGTAAATTCTTCAAAAATAAACTTAGCTGAAAGAGCAAAATATCTGGGAGTTCACATTGATCGTTTTTTGAAGTGGAATGACCACATCCAGAACCTGAAAAACAAATTAAGGGGTTTAATGTATAAATTTTACCAGTTTATTTTATCGCTGAATCACTTAAAAACACTATATTATGCTTTTGCAGAATCCTTGCTTCAATATGGAATAATTGGCTGGGGAGGAGTTTACAAAAGTATTTTAAAATCATTATTAAACATTCAAAAGAAAATCGTAAAAATAATTTATTTCAAAAACATTAGATACCCATCTGATCAATTATATGCTCAATTACGTATGTGATATAAGACAGTTATTCGCAAAAAACACGCTACTCTTTATTTTCAAAAACCGAACTTACGTCAAGCAGTTGCCACATACTCGCCAAACTAGAGCCCAAATATCTGCGCATGTCACTGTTCCTAGAGCTAACAAAACCATTGGGCAAAGATCGTTCACTTACATTGGACCTCGTTTATATAATCACTTACCATCATCCTTAAAACAAATTAATAACATAAATTTATACAAAAAACTTTTGAAATCTTGGATATTTTCTCAAAATCGTAAATTCGTCTCAGATATAATAGACAGACTCTTATGTAATTCATACTTACTGCTTTCTTGCATATTTTATCATCCGGTCATCTTATCCATATCTTTATTGCATATCTTTGTTTTTTGTTCCTTCAGTTTAGTTTTGATAATTTACATATTTTATATACTGTTTGCTTCATATTGCAATGAATAGACAGATTTCCTTCAAAAAATCACTAGAAGAGCACAGTCACTACAGACAGGCGCTTGTATTTGATGCCTAAGTGGGACAATACCCTCTTCACTCTCATTATTACTTACCTTATATATTAAAGTAGTTTATTGTTATAAGAATTAATTAGCACGCTTACCTTTTATTGTCAAAATGTTATTCTATTTTAAACAAATAAAAAATATTGATTGATTGTTGAAAATTCCTTTAATAATGCAACAGTTTTTCATTTTTTGAACTGTACAAATATAACTATTAATACAAAATAGATTATTTATTGAATTATTGAGTGTAATTATTTTTTGTTTGATCGTGAAGAAAGTATAGTCTGTTATTCGGTTAGAATGAAAATTCGTTATGCTCGTGGTTCCTCACGCTCGCCTTCGGCTCGCTCTCTGAACTTTCCACTCGCATCGAATTTTCATTCTAGCCTTGTTACAGAATATACTATTCTACAATAAAATAGTTCAAGAACAGTATTTTTGCTTCATTTTTAAATTATTACGTGCATTTAAATTAAAGAAGCATCTATTTAACTTTTCTCACTTAACCTGTTGGTTTAAACTTTAACTTGACATTGAAAGATTTTCTTTCGTTAAATAATTATCCTAAATCTTTTTGAATAATCATCGTTATTTAAAAAGTAACCGTAAAAGAGAATAATCGTGGATACTAAACGGAATGATATATTTTTTCGAATGTCGTAACTCATCTCTCATTAGGTATCTAAATATATATTTATGTTAATTGCTAGTTGTAGAATTTACTTCTTTTAATTTATATCTTTTAATCCCATAAAATGTATAAGTTAAGATAATAAGAGCAAATTTATTTGAAAAAGTTGACATCACAGTAGCCTCATTAAATATTTATAAATTCCACTTTTTTGAGCAATGTTTACATTATGTAACGGCTTCTGGTACATATTTTAAGATCAAATCACTAGACAAACAATTATTAATATAGATAACCATCTAATTAAAAATTTTGTTTGTACTGAAATGTATTGTACCAACCCTTCCTCTGGTGGAGCGGCGAATAAGTAGAATTTCCTCCAAGGAGTGTGTTACACAGACGGCTCCCGCATGGAAGTGGTCAGGAGCAGGTGTTCTGATAGAGGGAATAGGGGTTTGAAAGAGCCATTCTCTTGCTAAATACTCTATGGTCTTTGCCAGCAGAACTAATGGAAGTGCAGGGCAACTTAGGAAGCCCTGCACTTCCAATCTAAAAGCGATTTGTAGCTTCAGGTCTAGCACGGCACTAATCCAGAGCCATTAATATATATGTAATGGCTATACACCCCTATGTGGGGCTAATCAGCATAAGCTTTCTAGATCTTATTTTTTGGGTGGATCAGTCCCTTTTACTTATTTTATCTTCATGACAATTTCTCTCCATTTTTTTTCTATCTCTAGTTTTCCCCTGCCATTCTCTGATTCCGGCCATGTGTAGATCTATTTCAACTTCTTGCAGCCAACTCGATCTTGGTCTTCCCCTTTTCTTTCTCCCGCCTGGATTCCATTGTACCATTGCATACGTCACTGCTTCATTTCCTGCTCTGCAAATATGACCCAACCATCTAATTCTGTATTGCTTTATTTTGGTTACAACATCTTCTTCCAGTTCTTTCTTAATCTCGGCGTTTGTTCTGCTTCTATAATCACCTTGTTCTGCGGCATGCAAAAATATTGGCCTGATTATTGTTTTATATATATATTCATCTTTGTTTTCTTGGTTAGTATTTTGCTTTGAAGTAATCTTTTATTTGCGAAATAGGCTTTATTGACAGCTAGTATTTTTTCTTTTATTTCTGGCTTTCTTTCTCCGGTTTTGCTTATTGTCACTCCCAGGTATTTGAAATGTTCTACTTCTTCAAACTCTGTATTTCCTATTTTAATTTTATCTTTTATTGGTTTTTCCCCTAATCTTAAAATTTTTGTCTTTTCTTGATTTATTTTTAACCCCATTGTTTCTCCTTTCTCCAACAATTCTTCTAGCATTTCCTTCATTAATTTTCTGTTCTTTGTGATTAAAACAATATCATCTGCATAGGCAATTATTTGTCCACCCTTTGTTCTCAAGTTTCCTTTGTTTATGTCTCTTAGAACATATTCTAAGGCTAGATTAAATAGCGTAGTTGATAAAGCATCTCCTTGTTTTACTCCTTTATTTATAATGAATTCTTCTGTCTCCCCTCTTTGCGTCTTTATGTTAATTTTGGTCTTAATCATTGTCATTTGTATTAATTTTCTTAGTTTTTGTGGGATTTTTAGTTTTTTCAGTGCAACCATTAACTTTTTTCTTTTGATAGAGTCAAATGCCTGTTTGAAATCAATAAAAAGCATTTACACGAGCCATTAAAAAGGGCTAAGCAAACTCAAGGAATGGAAGAATAATGGACCGAGGTGGCCTTAGGCACGTGAAATAAACTATCGCCTACCCTGACAAGGCAAGGACAAGGTGGTTGTTGAACAAATCCAGTCGCAGCTGTCCCTGCTTATTGGTACCCTTACCGGCATCTGTGGACTTAGAAGACATCTAAACCTCTTTGTCGAAGACCCAGAATTTCTAAACTGTGGAGAGCAGAAAACTTCTCGTCACTTCCTGGGCACCTGTGAGGTTTACGTACAACTCAGACAAGATATTAGACACTATTTCTCCAAAGGACGTCATGGCTTTCATACGAAGGTCGAGACGTATCGTGGGGGCGCCGAACAAGTGATTATGTAGAGAGGAGAGAACCTGCGGTATGGCAAAAGGTGCCCAAAGGCCAGTCATCAGCCACCCCGCCCATTACATTAATTCATTTATTAACCCTTACTCTGTGGTCCCTCCTCTTAAACAACGAATCTTTTGAACTTTTTAAAGTTCGAAGAACTTCTAGTTCCAGAACTACTGGTAGTAATTAAAAAATTTGTTTTGTGATAGTACATTCATTATGGAAGGCAAAAGGCTATGTATTATTGAAAATTAGGCATCAAATTATTAAAAAATAATATAATATTACAACTTTTATTTAAAAAATTTCTGTTTAAAACTTAATGGCATCTGTCTACTTCTTATCTATGCATGAAAAATGAAGACAATCAAAATAAACAGTTTAACTTCTTACAATTCTATGAAACATAGAGCATAGAGGTAGATACCTTCTGACGTTGTAGCGAAACAGCTGTCATTGAGTTTTATTGTTCTTAGGGCCGATTGTACAAAGCAAGTTTAAACCCAGGTTCAGCTGAACTCGATAAATGGTTGAACTTGCCAAAAAAATTGATACGGATTGTACATCTTCTTTAACGTCGGCTCAGCTAAACTCTGTTATTGTGTAAGTTTTGTGATTATTTTTATGTTGGTATCTAGACATTATGTAAGGGTATCTTTGTTTAACTTACAAGAAAATAGAGTCTACAAATGACTATTTTCCATTTATTATGGCATTTGGCATGATTTCTGAAATATTTATTTTATTAAATTAATATTTAAATACTAGCAAAAATAGTGGGTACCTTTCTGTTGGAGAAGTTATTAAATGGGATATTTGGTTGATGATATATCGAGCCCCATCTTTTGAAAATCGAAATCGTTGCAGAAAATTATTGTTATTCCATTTTAGAAAATGATTTTCTCTTTTTTGTTGCCTTTCTGGTAGCTGCAAAATATCTATCAATTCCATGAAATCCTCGTCATCAGACATAGCCATAATTTTCTAGGTAAAACTAACCGATACAATAAACTAAGAGTTAAAACTATTTAACAAAAAATACATAAATAACCAATAAAACGATAAACCCTACAAATATCAATTATTTTTTTTTATTATTTACCAATTTTTTTATTTATTTACTAATTTTTTATTTCCTAACATGACCTCACCAACTTTAATAACACACTGAATTTGGTTTAAGCGGCGAAAATTGATCGCTTTACGAACGTTACGAACACATCAGGTTTATGTTGAACCGATGTTGAACTCGCATTGTACAATCGGCCCTTAGTAATGTCATTTGATAATATTGTTCTTATTATTATATTAATATTATTTATATTTGTATTTAAAAATATTGATAATATTTAAAATAAAATAACAAACATTTATTTAAGTCCATATGACTGAATCATGTAAAAATTCTTAAAGATATGCTTATCTAGTATCATGTCCCCAATTATAGAAAATTTGTGTAATTTGATCGCTCTTTGGGTTTAAGTTATTTTTTTTGTCATTTAAACAAAACTAAGAAATACATTTATGCAAAAATTTTTAACTGATGTGCATGTACATTTTAAATACGAGAAATTTTATTGTAAATTCGTGTGCTTTTATTTCAAAGGTATAGCGATTTACAAAAGCGATATGCAATCAAACATCTATCTTGACGAAAGCCGATGCATTTAATCTACCATCGCGAATACTTAATCTCTTTGATTCATTGCCAACCGATAGAATTGATGATGCAGATGACGCAAATAGTAGCTGATTGGAGGATTGCAGTCTTCTTTAGAATTGTGTTTTAAAATAATAAATATATCTAATTATTCATATTATTTGTCTGTTATTAATTCCACCACAAACAAAAGTGTTTTTAACTGTATACAAAACGATACCTTTGATCAATATCTCCAAAACAGTAGAGTTTTACAATAGTATATTAAACAACGCATTTCAGTATGGCTTTCAAGTTTAAAAAACGAATCGCGAAGCAATGAGTTTTTTAACGAACGAGTGTCACAACAGCCATATTGAAATAAGTTGTTTTTAATATTTTTTATATTTTTCCATTTTATCTTTTTGTAAATTAATTTATTTTTGTATGTAAATTACGAACATTTTGATTTTAAAAAGTACCTATACCTATTGTGTAATTTAATACATTTGACAGTTTTGAAATTTAAATACGCCACATTATTAGAAACGTCACTGTGGCTATTATATCCAAACAAACTTTTGCCTTACTGTAATTAATTTGCATTGCAGATTTTTATATTATATATTTTCATGTATTTTCTTATTTATGAGTTATTATAGTGCTAAATAGAGACATTATTATCGTTAAGGAATATTTCGAGACGTATTTAAAGCAGTTTTATTTTGTTTTATATAAAAAAATTTGCTTTTAAGGTTAAGTAATATTATTTTAATTTTTTCTTACCTTAGAACAAAATAAAACTTCTTTAAATATAACTCAAACTATTTCTTAATGATAATATTGTGTTTATATAGCAATATAATGTCAAAATCTCTACAAAAAACAAGAAAATCCACAATAAAAAAAATTTAATGTTAACTAACTACCATAAGGCCACAGTTTGTTTGTATATAATGCTATGACTTATGTCAAGCAATGATTACAGTGACGTCACAATAATGTGGCGTACAAAATATTAATGTTTTAAAATATTTTAAAATGAATAATAATATAATTTATTATATGAGTAAAAGGTGATATTCATATTCACAAATAATTTCTTAACGAACAATATAAAATTTATAAATTGCTATTAGCCTCATTGTCATTGTCAATAGTCTTGTCATTAGATACTTTACTCATGCTGCCAACCATTTAAAACAAAAATTTGCGTTCGTAAAAGTTACATTTCGATACGCAAATGCGTTTTATAATGAAGATTTTATAAGTGCAAAATACAAAAATTTCATTTCAAATCTCATCTTTTTTATTAAAATGTAAAACTGATTATTCTGATTGAGAGATATACTTGGTATGTTTTTTCAGAAACTTGTCTAATCTGTCGACACTGTGTATAGAGCCCTTTCTCGTCATTGGCTAAATTGAAAATGAAGGTAATCGTATCTCTTTATTTATTTATTTATATAAAATAAATATGTTCGAAGGTTGACTATACGTACGCATGTATGTTGGGTTATGTTTTAGATCCAATTGTTTATCCAATTACGTTTTAAAACACAATGTATTTTGATGATTTTGTATGTTATTCTTTTTATAATTTTTAACTTTTTTTTAATAGTAACTGTAAAACCTAACTTTATTTACTTTTGTTGAGATAGTAAAGTTGTTCATTATTAACCAAGGTAAAAAAATACAGAGTCTACTTGGTTAGAATTAAATATCAATCCATTTGACAGAAAGTGTGGTTAACTGATGTAAAAACAAAATGAAAAAACATTTTTTCTTTCTTATTATTATTGACTTGTGCATGCATTTTCATAACGATTTTTACTATACTATACTTATCACATCAAAACAAAAATTATTGGATGTGTCCATAGGATCTGTGATCCATTAAAAACCTCGAAGCTTTGTTTCTCGTTTTTTAATGGACCTCGATAATAATAACTCACTTTTCTACCCTGGCGCATAATTACTATTAGGCATATATTGTTTTTTACTAATTACTTTTGGAATATCAATATATCTTTAACTAAAAATTATAACCTTTAACTATGACTAATTAGAACTGACTGGATCCTTCTTTAGTTTTTAGGTTTTCTAGAACAGTATGATTCTAGATGTTATTCAAATGTCATTAAAAATACTTCGTTGTTTAACACAATGCAAAGGTATTTATATAGTTTTCCGAAAATTTATGATATTTACCAGAGTAATTCTAGCATTTATTTTAATTGTTTACACAATGCAAAACAAATGATTTTGATAATTCTGTACCTTAGTATTGAAAGGTCTGAAGTCCATTTTTACAGTAAAAGTAGATATGCAGCCAATAGTACAGTATAAAACCTCTTTTCAACGGTGATTAAAAGCTGGTTATCCAGATAATATTACTAAAATTGGTAGTCGGATGTCCAATATAAAATTTGTGACAAAAAGCCCTATGTGGGACATCGGTATTTTTTTGGAAGGAACACTGATTCTTTGTGGACAACCGCCTTTTAGAACAGAACACTGCTTTGAGAAATGGGACAACCGCCTGTCAGGCTGTGTCAAAATCATTTTATTTGAAGCAGTTATGGACATTTAATTTTAGTATCTATAAGGACACAACTGCCGAAGGTACATGCTTTATATGGGACGAGTTTATTGCAAAAAGAGGTGGCAATGAGATAGCTTCCGCTGTAATAATGTGGTTAAGAAATTCAACTTCTACAACAAAAGAGGTAACTTTTTGGTCAGACAACTGCTCTGGCCAAAACCATAATTTTTTTTATTTTGCATGTGGGCCTGTCCATAATATCTCAGTACTTAGAATTCATTACAAATATTTACTGAAGGGGCATACTCACAACGAAGCAGATACAATACATACACTTATTGAGAGAAAGGAGAAAAGATTGCCCACTATGAGTATTTCGGTGCCCGATTAATGGGCCCAGTTTCTTAGGACCTGCAGTTCTATAAAACCACTTATTGTTTATGACATGAAAACAAGTGACTTTTTTAACTTTGAAAAAAGGGGCAAAGAATCAACAAGTCCATTTGTCAATAGGAAGCGGAACACAGACAATGAGCCATTTCTATCTAAAATCGTGCACTTAAAAGTCGAAAGAGACCACCCTGGCATTATATTTTATAAAACAACATTTTCCCAAGAAACTTTTAAATCTGTCAATTTTAAAAGAAAAATGAGAAGTTCTCTTGATGATCTCCTACCAAAGACATTGGACCGAATAAATAATGAAAAATCAATTCCAATCGATAGTTCAAAATATAACCACATAACCACTTAATGGAATTGCTAGAATGGGTAACTTCTATTTACCATTCCTTCTATACATCTTTAAAAACAACAAAAAATAAAGGGGATTATACCAAAGACAATTCTTCATGTTCCGAAGATGGTTAACTTTTTCTTGCAAAGCATATTTTCTAAATTTAAGTTTTATATTCTATGTTCTTAAGATCCTGTTGAAGTTCTTTTTCCAATAAAAGTATATTAAAAGGTCTGTTGTCCTGTTTTTTGTAACTAAAGTTGCATAGAACAAAAAATGCTGCAGTCCTAAATTGTTTATGATTACAAACCAAAACAACTTAATGGCAATTATGTTACTGTACAATATAATACAAATCATGCTTTACCACTTTCTATAAAAATATAAAGCTGCAACTTCATTTGATGAATTTAAAGGCATTTTAATTTATGGTCCACAATTCAATAGCACTGATTTTAATCTATTGTAAAACAAAGCGAAAGTGACTTCCACCCTTTATATTAAAATTTACGGCACAACTTTAGGATTTAGGGCAACGCCCCCCAGAGGGGGTGCATATGGGTGGATAGCTTATAAAGAGACAAACATAGTGGTAGAGGTCCCACCGCGCGGAAACGTCCCCTAGCGGAGATATAGGAAAACTCAGATAACACATTTACCCATTGAAAATTCATTGTTTATTTACTGGTCCAAAATGCCTCTAGATACTATTATTGTGGTACGAATTGTAGCGTTCATACAAGATGGTAGAAGACAACGTGAAACCGCTAGAATTGTTGGTAAGAGCCTCTGTGCTGTACAAAATATGTACCAACGTTACCAGGAGAATGGTCTTATAATCAGACGACCCGGATCTGGCCGAAAAAGAGCCACTAGTCAAAGAGATGATGGCTTTTTGTTAATGTCAAGTTGGCGGAATAGAACAGCTTCTGCCGTTTCGCTAAGTAATCAGCTTTAAGAGGTTATAAACGTTAATTTGCTGAACTAACCCTTACTTTTTGAAAGCCCAGCTTATTAAGAATAATAAAAAACTCTTCGTTTTAACATAACTTCCAAGTTTATTTGAAAAAATTGGGTTTTTTAATCACAATGACGGCCGTTTCGCTAAGATTAGGTCAAACACAACGAAATTTTGAAGTTAGATTCGATGAACACTTAAGAGCATATAGATTAAAACAACCAGATAAGTCAAATTATGCAAAACACCTACTTGAACATCCAACCTCACTCTTACACACCAATGACATCCAAATACTACATACTTGTGACAAAAAACAAAACTTGTAATAAAAAGACATCTAGCAGATCCACAATTTAAAGTTGTTAATGAACAAATAAATCTGGGAAGTTCTCCACTTTTAAAGTGTTTGCTTTGATTGAGTCTTCATTTTACACTTAGATAAGACGTAAATGTAACACAAATATATTAAGTTATTGTAAAGATCAGCATGATATAGTTTTTTCCTGGTTTTTCTATATCATTGCACAGTTATACTGATCTTAGAGGGAAGTACATCCAGGATATTAGGGCTATTAACATCTAGGCTTTAATATTGTTATGTCGTATTACTTCCATACTTGGTCTAGCCTTAATACTACCTAAATATGTCAATCTGACGATGCTAATCTTAGCAAAACGACCGTCATTGTGATTAAAAAACCTAATTTTTTCAAATAAACTTAGAAGTTACGTTAAAACGAAGAGTTTTTTATTATTCTTAATAAACGTTAATGTTAGCGAATGGACAGTTAGAAGAAGGCTTCGTGCTAGTGGATTGTCTTGCAGAAGGTTGGCTTCAGGGCCAACATTTAAGCTCCAGCAAGATTGAATTTTGCACGAAATCACTTGTTATGGAACGATGACGACTGGAGCAAGGTACTCTCGTTTTTGCCTCAATGGACCAGACGGACTTTGAAAAGTATGGAGAAGACCTGGAGAAAGACGTAAATTTGGTGGTGGGTCTATTATGGTTTGGGGAGGTACTACTTCAGAAGCACGTGCAGAGTTGGTTTTAATAGGAATGTCTATCTAACAGCTCACAGATATGTAACAGAGATCCTGGAAGATAATGTTGTACCTTTTATGGTCACTATGGACGAGTAAGGCATTTTTATGCACGATAATGCAAGGCCACACGCTGCCCGGATTGTCAGTGAATATCTAGATGAGTTAGGAATTAGGCGGTTTGGCCAGTATGTAGTCTATATATGAACCCCATCGAACATGTCTGGGATGTGTTAGGGAAGCGTATTCGAAGGCATACCAGCCCCAAGAACTACCCAGGAGCTAAGAAAGTTTCTATTGCAGGAGTGGAATAACATGGATCAGAATGTAATCCTTAATTTAATTCAGAGTATGCGTCGTCGAATGCAAGCGGTCATTAAATGCAAGACGGGGTAATACACGTTATTAGTTATATTGTTATCATTTATTATTATCAAATTTTTAATAATGTTAAGTTTTATTCCTTTATTTCGTTTCCAATAACAATATTCTAACTTCGTTTAAAATGTAAAGTTACGGTTTTTCAAGAATAAATCATAAAAAAAATGAATAATGTCTGATTTCCATGTTTAAAAGCTACAAAAATGCAGTAGATATATTTACAATTTGCAAATATAAGGTGATATATTTAATTTTTTAAATTGTTTGAAATTTTTTAAATAATTTAAAGTGACCTAATTTTTTTGCACGGAAGTGTAGTTAGGACACCTTCTCCTAATACAAGAAAACCGACAACAAAAATTATTTCAGTAGACACCACCTGGTAGGAGATAAACGGGTAGACCGAGAAGATCATCGAATGGAACAATACGAGAAACAAAACAAAACAAAATTTAAAAAATTACCAATATATTGCTGCTAGGTACAGTATATAAACTAAAATCGGATAGAGTGACATTGTCGTTAAAACTCTAAAACTTAACTGCCTAAAATCTAGAGTGCCACAGGGTTCGCACTTGGGGCCGTTGTTGTTCATCATCTTTATTAATGATTCAAGAAGCTGCTTCAGTTTTGCAAATGTTTTATATTATGCAGATAATATGAAAATATTCGGCAGAGTTGAATCAGTACGGGATTGTGTAAACATTCAATAAGATATCAACAATTTCACCGAGTATTGCACCATAAACTTTATTTAAACATAAATAAGTGTCAATGTATCACTTTCACAAAAAATTTTAATTCAATAAATTTCAATTATTGTACAAACAACAACCCAGTTGCCAGAACGAATCAAGTGAAGGATTTAGGTGTAATTTTCAATACGAGACTAAGTTTTAGTCAACATATTGACTTTATAGTGAACAAATGCTTAAGAATGCTGGGCTTTATTAAAAGATCTTGTCGGAGATTTAGAAACGAACAAGGTTTAAAATCAATATATTATGCTTTTATATACAACAGGCTCAATTTCGCTAGCACTATTTGGAGTCCAAGTTATAATGTATCCAAAATCAGAATAGAACGGCTGCGGAAGAATTTCGTTAGATTTCTACATTTTAAAGCATCTATAAATCCACAAATATAACTGAATTAAAAAACCAAAATAATACCAGAACTCTGGTCTGGAGCAACACCGAATAATGGGTGATCTTATTTTCCTCTATAAAATAATTAATTAGAAATATGACTCATCTCTGTTATTGGGCCTAATACCTATGTATGTACCATCAAGAAATACACCTATTAACAGAATATGTTGCGAATTTGACAAGTATTGTAACGAAGTGGAACTTTTTAATCTAGTTATAGTTACAAGAAATTTGTAAAAACGATATTCATATCATAGGATTGTATTATATCTGACGCATTTTTTTCTCACTTTTTAAGAACATTTCTTTTATTTTAATCCAACTGTACCATTTTAGTGGATACTTTTTTGGGCTTCTAGCCTGTTTGTATCCCAAATTGAATAAATAAATAAAAGTCCGAGACCTAAAGAAACCAAGACCGAAACCATGAACAGCCTCGGTCTTATTTTGGTCTTGCCGACATTAAGCAATGAAGCAGTTATTTTTAGTAAATGTATTAATAAACAAACAAAATAAATATAACATGGAATACACGTTTTGTCATTTATAAATAACTAATTATAATTGCTTGAAATTATTTAATGGGAAAGCATATCTGATACATATTTCAACTAGCAAAATGATGTAGCTATTTATTAAAATATAAATAGCCACATCGATTGCAAGACTTTTACTATTTGATTTTTATTTCCAAGTATCTAAATTACAAACATGGTTACGTAAATGACAATTGATTAAACTGCAGGTGGAATTAAACTAAGATTGGTGACCGCGACTTATTTAAACCTGAATAGTTTCTTCGATCTGTTATCAGTTTAAAATATCACTAATAGGAATTGCATCGCAAACAAATCACTCGATGAAATGCGCATTTTACTGCACGCGGAAGCTTAATTTTCTACATTTGCAAATCTTCACGCCGTTGACGTTTTTACTGGCCTTTGTAATGCTTTCCTGTGGGCATTTCGCGTTTACTTCGATTTAATACTTTACTAACAGTTAGTTACTAACGCGCACTAACGGTCACCGAAGCATTCTCCGAAACAGTTTTATGCCATTTAGTTATATTTATTTATGTTTTTTAAAGATCGCTCATTAATTACAACACCTAGCAGTAAACATTAATTACGCAGGTCTGCATTTTTTAACACTTAAGTTGATTTATTGATCTCTAGTAACAGTTAAACTCAAAAAATAAAAATCCACTATTTATCTTTTTATTAATTTATTAAAGAAAAATATTTGACAGAATGTTAAGTTGCTTAGTTAACACTACGGTAGTTTCCTTCCAATATATAATGTGGTTTATATTTTATGTTTGGATGAAACTGATTCAAATGTATAGTGGAGTAAGAAAGCCAATAAAGTAATTAAAAGGGGTATCTATAGGTGTGATAACATTTACTTTAATTAATATAATAATGAATTATATTCTGGTATTTTTATTTTAGAATTGAAAAACAATGGTGAACTTTAATCAGCTGTCTGTGAATGTTCCTGGAATGCACCATCTATCTAAATCTATTGAAAATTGATCAATTAACAGATGACTCGACCTATCTGAAGCTTGATCCTATTCTAACTGGATACTTAATTTTGTTAAAGTTGGTAGTTATGTTTTTAAAAATGTAATCATATATTTTTTTGTGTAATCTAGTTGCCAGGTGTGATCTGGCAAATTTTTTAATTTTGTAATAATAATAATTTTGTAATAAAATAAAATAACGTGTCAACAAACTGTTAAACTTTGGACTTAGTTTATTTCTTTGGTAAAGAAACCCAGATCCACCCCAAAATTTCAACAGGTTATGGGCCCAGGACAGCTGTAAAAGGGTTTCATTTTGAAGTCAGGACAGGAGAGCGAAGGCGAAGTCGAGAAAACCAGTCTAGTGTCAGAGTCAGTCAAGTCAACGTACACGCAAGTCGTTTTAAGTCGAAAAACCACCACGAAAGATTGAAAGTTCATTTTTTCTTTAAAAGAAAAAAAATTGTCAGAAGTCAGTCAAATTTTAAAAGCAAAATGGATCATATAAAATCTCAGTTGGAGATGCTGAATGAAGATAGTCAGGGAAATGTCAATTTTATTTCATGGCGATTTAAATTAAATCTAGCACTTAAGAATAAGGATTTGCACGATATTGTAGCTGGTGCAAAACTCAGGACAGCAGGTGATGCGACAGTAGCTACCGTTTCAGCTTGGATAAATAAAGATGTCGAAGCTTAAACGCTTTAGAACATCCTGGAACAACGTGACCGGAACTGCAAAGACAATAGAAACTCTCATCGAACGTCTAAGACTTGAGGAAACGACGACAAATGAAGAGGGCAGCATCAACAACGCATGTTATAAATGCGGAAAGAAAGGTCACGTGATCAAGGAATGCAGAGGCAAGCCATGTCAGAAATACATTGAATACTGCAAAAATAAATATTCATGTAACATCTGTAAGAAAAAAGGACACTTCGCAAAAGACTGTCAATATCGAGAAGAAGGAAAGTTAGTAAATTGGAAATCATCAAAGAAAGTATTTTTGACGACAGCACTCTCGACGGTGGGCAACGATATCTCGAAAGACAACGCAACTATATGGTATCAGGACTGTGGAGCTAGCCAGTACATGACGTCTCATCGAGAATGGTTTGTACAACTTGTTTAGCTGGACGACCCTATTCCAATTGTGATTGGAGATTCAACCAGGCTAGATGGTGTTGCAGACGGCAACATCGAGATGGAGGCTTTTCATGGTCCACAGTGGTATCCAGTGGTACTTGAAGATGTCATTGATGTACCAAATCTCAACTTTAATCTTTTCTCAGTAAGTCAGATGTTAGACAAGGGAAATATACAGAAGGCAAATGGAAAAGAGTCAAGATTCTACAGTCGGGATGGCAAGGAAATTGTGGTAATTGCAAAGCGCAAAGGAAATCTCTACAAAATGATGCCCAGGAGAGAAGAAGAGACAAGTTTTATAGTACAGTTGATCAAAGTTTGGCGCGAGAGACTTGCTCATCAAAACGTAAAGTATGTAAGAGACATATTGAAAAGGAAAGGAATCAAATATATTAATGACTGGAATGATTACGTATGTACAGGGTACTCATATGGCAAGCAACATCGATCTTCACACCCAATCAACCCCAAGACAGCCCAGCAGCTATTGGATCTCGTACACGTCGACACCGGTGAGATGAACACTTCATCACTAGGAGGAGCAAAGTATTGGCTCATGTTTAAGGATTATTTCACTCACTATCGAAGCTGTTACTTTATGAAGACGAAAGGTGACGCACCAGAGAAGATTGAAAGCTACTTGAGACTTGTTGAAAATCAGCTAGTTAGGAGAGTGAAAAGTCTGAGATCTGATAATGGCACTATACTGAAGAATGCAAAAACCAAAGAGATGATGGACAAGTTCACATCTTTACGAATGTACATACGCCAGAGCAAAACGGAAGGGTTGAACGAGAGATGAGAACCATTATCGAGGCAGCCAGAGCAGCAATCCATGCAGATGGATTAGACGAGAGACTATGGGCAGAGGCAATGAACCCTGCGATCTTCACGATCAACCAGACAGGAACCAGCAACGTACCAGGGAAAAGTCCGGCAGAACTTTGGTTCGGAAGGAAAATGAAGATTGAGAAACTGCGACCTTTTGGATGCGAGTGTTATGTATTGACACAACCACAGAATAGAGGTAAGATTGATAGAAAATAAGAAAAGGGAGTTCTGGTGGGATATGATATTGATTCACCATGCTACAGGATTTATCAGAAAGACGAGAGAGAAGTTGTTAGTTCAGAGAATGTAATCTTCGACGAAGAAAAGATAGAGCTGAGGCAGGGAATTGAAGTTGAGACACACGCAACAGAGGACATACCTGAGAAGCAAGAGGACAGTAGCAGTAAATCAGAAGAAAAGGAAGAAAACTGGACAATCGGAGAAAGTGAAAATGAGAATGAGACACAACCGCCAGAAGCAGAGCAAGAAGGAAGAGTTCTACGAGATCGTCGAACATTGCAACCACCACCGAGACTGAGAGACTTTGTACCTGATTATAGACGTGGAGGAAAGAACGCAAGAGTAGCCATGATTGGTGAAACTTAAGAAATTCCGGTGAGTGAGGCACTTAAAGATAAAAAGTGAAAACAGGCAATGCAGGAGGAGTACGACTCGTTAATGGAAATGGAAACTTGGAAGCTGGTGGACTGTCCAGAAGGAGTGATGCTGATTTACATGAATCAGCCTGAAGGATTCGACGACGGATCAGAAAAAGTTTGCAAGCTTTATAAAAGTATTTACGGGCTCAAACAAGCTACAAGGATGTGGAACGAGAAGGTCACCACAAACTTTGAAAAGAAGATAGGCCCAATCAACACAGATGATGACCCGTGTATCTACTACAACAAGAATAAGACCATAATGTTCTCACTGTTCGTGGATGATGGATTGATAGCTGGAAAAGATGAAGATGAAATATACAAGTTATTAAAAGAGATAAGCAAGGATTTTCAAATCACATTCAGCAAGAAAGCATAGGACAAGTTGACCTATTAGGGCATGGAAATCAAGATCGACCAGGGCGGCATCTTTGTGAACCAACCTCGCTACACTGAGAAGATCTTGAGAAAGATGAAACTCGACTAGTGCAATCCAGTATCGACACCCATTGAGCAAGGAATGATCACCAAGAAGACAGACTTCAAGAACGACCAGGCACTTCCGGTGAACAACAACTATCGTGAGGCGATAGGATGTTTGTTGTACTTAGCTACAATCACTCGGAGGAGGTAAAGAACTTGTCGCATACACCAATTCAGACTTTAGAGGAGACAGGACAGTTAACGAGTGAAGTGTTGGTGATGCAAGGAGGTCCAGTGATTTGGTACTCACATAAGCAGCGTCTGGTAGCCACTTTAACTGCAGAAGCCGAGTACCGAGCAGCGGTGTCAGTAATTGACGAAGTGTGCTGGATTAAGCGAATCGCACTGGAACTTGGTATTATGGAAGTTGATCAACCGATCGATTTGAAGGTAGACAACATGTCAGCCATACACATGTTACAGAACGCACACGAAGGAAAAACGATGAGGGGAAAAAACACATTGAAATACCACGAAAGTTCATTCAGCAACATATTGGCAACACTGTGACATTGCAACACGTAGAGAGCTGCAAGCAGATTGCAGACATTCTCACCAAGCCACTTAACAAAAGGATCTTCGAGACGTTTCGCTGTAAATTGATCATGGAGGAGTGTTGAAAATTGATCAATTAACAGATTGCTCGACCTATCTCAAGCTTGATCCTTTTCTAACTGGATACTTAATTTTGTTAAAGTTGGTAGTTATGTTTTTAAAAATGTAATCATATATTTTTTGTGTCAACAAACTGTTAAACTTTGGACGTAGTTTATTTCCAGATCCACCCCAAAATCTCAACAAAATCAAAGTTTGGGTCAGTGAAATCTGCTGAAGAGCCGTGTATAGCCATTGAAGAAGGCAGAAGAAGCTAATAAAAGACTGACAGAATTTGGGAGTACTGTTATTGTTTTCACTTGGCTCTTGAATGTGAAATAAATAGACTTACTCATACAAAAACAATATTTAGGAAACAAAGACTGAAATGGAACTATTGGACCAAACGCCGCTAATTCTTTAGGATTCAGCAATATAGCATATAGTTCAAACCGAATGCTATGCTCCACCTCAGGAGCATCATCTTCGTTGACCACTTCAGACAGCCTAAAATAACTTCTGAACACGTCGCTAGGAAAATCTACCTTTACACGACGAATGCTCGCACTGGAATATTTATTAACTACAATAAAATTATCATCACGTGACAATGATAAGGCAACAATAACATATACAATAATTTTTGTTTTTATTTGATAATAATAAAAAAACAAGGAAATTTTTTATTCATTTTACCTTTGCATCAGTTAACCTCACATTCTGTCAAGAGGATTAAGATTTAGTTCTACTCAAGTAGTCTATTTATTTTTCTATCTTCTAACTTTACTAGTGAAAAAATAGTATATTATTCAACAAGCTATTATTCACGATGAAGCCTAAGGCTCGTGTTATAAATTATCTGAGTGCATTATATGCGAGTTGAATACTATACTTTGTCCACGACTTTCAAATAAAATTTACTAGTAATTATAAAACGATAGCACGGTATCATAATATTATACTGACCAATACACGTAAGTAATATGTGTTGCCTATATTTGTGTTTGTAACACGGTTTTTTACTCTTTTATTTACATGCTATTCTCGGCAATTTCCATTGCCGTTGTGTTTTTTTTGGTTTGTAATTTTGAAGTGCTAAATAATAATTATTATTATTAATAAGTATTTAACAAATTAAATTCAAATTTATAGGATATAGTTGATGATGGTATTTGTGAGTTTGATCTGATCTCACATACCTAAGTATATTTTTTAAGGTTACATTTTATTTAAATAAATTTAAATTTCTATTTATTAGATAAAATAAATTTGGCACTATAATTTTAAATATGTGTTAGTTACATAAAAACTTAAACTGTGTAGAAAAGTACATAGAAAATTCTCTTATTTTGGGCATACGTGTTGTTGTGACGTTATACAGTGAATAATAGTTAATTATTCACTAGTGAATAAGAGGTAACATTATATTTGAGAAACGTTTTATAGGACAGTCGTGTGCAAAGTTATTTTATTAGTTCCAAAATAGAAGTCTTATTGAAGAATCCACTTTTAAGTGTGAATCTCATTAAAAAACGACTATTTATTATAATTTTATTTGTTATTTTCTTCTCGTAAAATATAATATTTTAAATTTTTTTAATCACAATTTAACGATAAAAATGTCAAACTTTTACTGTAGTTGTTTTACTTATTGAACTTGAAAAATGTTATCAGAATTAAAAAAAAAATCAGTATGCCACTTTTACTTTGAAAAGTGGTTTTTGTTGTACCAAAGAACGGTGACATTTTGGAACGGGGCGTACCTTGTCCTTTGTGTAACTTCGAACATAAATATTTCTCTTGACAATGAGAATTGATTGTTTCTCGTGTGTAATTACCGCATCCACATAGTTATATGCAAGAAATAAAAGTATTAAAGGCGACCGTAGGACGAACTTTATCATATTCTTCGATAATTCGTACCGGAGTTATTAATCTTGTTCATTGGTATCTAGATAATTATTATAAACCTATACGCTGTTCTTTCTTATGATTTACAACGTGCTGATCTTTATATTTATTTTTTTTATGTGACCGAACACAAGACTGCGACTGACTAGGTGTATTGTGAGGGTGAGTTATTACCTTGTTTGATTTCATGGAATAATATGTTACATTTTAGTTTTATTATACGGTTGGTGATGTGAATAGATCATTTTAAATATGTATAACCCTTTATAAGTTGAAGTTTATTCGATCTACGTGTACCGGGCTAAATTAAAAATAACTATAAACAGTAGAGAAAAGAAAAAGAAGCATGTTTTTTCCTTTTTTAGAAAATAATTCTATTAAAGATAACAGTTTTAACTATAAAGGCATTTTTTAATCGTAACTTTTTTAAATACTATATTTACTGGTACTTTTTTGCTATTAGCAAAAAATATAATCTAGAGTGCTAAATTTTGTATTACAAATAAAGTAAATTTATACAATAAGAAAAATATTCATCAGTTTTAAAATGAATACATTTTTAACGAATTTCTTATTAACAAATTAAATATAGGTACAGTGGGTACTTAAGGGTTTTTTAACAACAAAATTTTGTTTTACTGCATATGTTACTGTATATATTTTGTGAGAAGTCATGTAAAGAATTTTAACTACATAGACAAAATAACAAAAGACCGCATATTAAAACAATTAAAAATCAAAATATGGTCAAAAGAGACAATCAAATCAAAACTCGCACATTTCAGCCTTTTTTCTGCAAGTCTATTTTGAATTGCTAGCAAATTTTTACCAAGCATTGTACATTGCCGCAACTTTTGAGAGATTTTTTTCGTCATCTGACAAGTGTTGTCAGTTTCTGAATATTTGAGGTTACGTTACCTTTAATTTAAAACATAGATTTTCATACAAAAATACAAACTGTAAGTACACACGAACTTCGGAATAAACATACAGTGGAGGGCAAATTTATGGAATATTATCATTATTTCGAGAACCGTCGAGTTTTGGGGGTAATCCCGAAATAGGTCGATTTTTGTTATAAAATACCCATCTCATAACGTACATGGAGTAAGGATGACGTCACCGGTGTGGGTGTAGTGATGTAATAATTAATTTTTGTAAATAGAAATCGGTATAATGCGACACCTCATTTGAAGGAGAATTTAATTCTCTATTTAACGGCATTACATTTGTAACTAAATTATTTTTTTAAGGGTACAAAAACATTTCTTTTTTATTTAAATTCAACCAAATTACAACTAATGATTTAATTCATAACGTCCTTTAAAGTTACCAAATTATGCATAATAATTATTTTAAATGACTTTCCTAAATAAATACTTAAAAAGGCAAAAATAAGTAAAAATAATAATGGACACAAAAAATTATCTCATAAACACTGAAACTTTTTGTCAAATGTTAAATCAAGCAATTGATATTGGCATAGTTACTGTAATATGTACGAGGCTGAAATGTACGAGTACCTTAAAATGCACATACCTTAGGAAATGTATTAAAAATCAATATTTTTCTTGTATATTTATGTTAAATGATAGATATAATTTGTATAGTCATATAAGAATCAGTCACCACGTTAAAAAAGTTTTTCTACGCCAAAAACCGCCAAAAACAGTTTAACAACATGGAAGTAAAGAGATTTCATAACGTATAAAATATGAGCGTTTATGTAAGAAAACTTTAATTTCTTTGATTAATCACATTGCAATGAGATTTTTATTTACGTACTACTTTATTTGGTCTATTTGCATACTTTTGGTTAATCAAGAAACGTAAAATAGATTTTACTATTAGATTGAAATATACTACAAGAATAATGCCCTTAAATGTCGGCAACACTTTATACAATTTCTGTTATTCGTCAAAGTAAGGAAATAACAACACACAAGAATAGCAAAAATGACAGAAACAGAGCGTTCCCTCCTGGCTCACAAAGCTATCCCAAAAGCAGATAAAGTAAGAACGAAAAACAAGTACAAGGTCATAATCCCGCCAAGGGGGCAGTAGAGCAACTAACAAGTAGAAGTTGCTACAGGGAGCATAGATGTTATATAGATGGCTCTCGCATGGAAGAGACGTCAGAGCAGGTGTTTTAAATAGCTATGCTCTTAAAAATATTCCACGGTCTTCCAGTCAGAAATATTTGCCATCCTCATAGCAGCAGAATTAATAGAAGAACGGGACAACTCAGGAAGCCCCGTCAGTATTTGCTCAGATAGCCAGCTCCAGGACTAGTACGGCACTAGTCCAGGAATGCGCAAATACCCTAGACAGCCTCAAGACCAAATGTAATCCTATTATGGGTACCGGGACATAGCCAGCGGTATAGTAGGCAACGAGGGGCAGATGAACTCTCCAAGCAGGATGCCAACAAATCTTGCTACGGACCCGAGCCAATAATAGGGCTAAGCAGAGCACAAACATCAACTCTATTCAAGGATTGGGCGGAGACAGGATTAGAAGAACAATGGATTGACTGCAGTGGCCTGAGGCAGGCGAAACAAACAAACGCCCACCCTGACAAAGCTAAGACAAGTGATTATTGGATAAATCCAGATCACAGCTTGCGCCTGCTCAGAGTCCTTACTGGCCACTGTGGACTTAAAAGACATCTCCACTTTTTGGATGTAGTAGTTAGTTAAGTTTTATAATTTAAAAACAAAAGAATTTATTTGATATTCAATAATTACTGTATTTCGATAATAACTTACTTATAATTTCCTTTAATAACATTAATTAATTTAGCACAAATTCAACATCAAGTAAGTTCTTTTATAGTTAATAAAAGGCCGTTCTTTTTTTATTTTTCCTACTAATTAGTTTCATTATTAATCTTTCAATATTACTGTTTTAACTTATCTCTATTTATATTAAATTTGTAATTAAAATTATTCAAATTTTATTTAAATACCTACCTAATAATCCAACTGAAACCTGCAGAACAAAGCAGCCCTGAGAAAAAGAAGATCTTGTTGCTATTAGAACACATAAATAATATCAATCAATCAAATTTACAAATACAATACAAATAAATAATATCAATAAATAAATAAATTAAACTATAATCATTAAATCATAATATTCATTACAATACATTTATTCCCTCATAATTCTATTTTTTTACTAATATTGCTTCCAGGTATACAAACTTTTCCACCCCTTCAAATTTAGGATGTATTTCGATTTGTTTAAACTTCCCTTTTAAATTTTCTTGATTCATACATTACATACTTTTTGTTTTTTCGTCATTATTTTCTAATCCTTTACGGCCTTTTCTTCTGATTTCTTTATTTGCGATAATTTTTACATCATCAGCAAATGCCAAGCATTGATGTTCCTTGTAAGATGTTAGTCCTGTTCTATTTACATTAGATTAGATCATCAGTTCTCAGAGGAAGCTAAAGAACACATATTACAGTTAATCTCCTTGTGTTACTATTTTTCCAATTAAATAGGGATGCTAAATCTGTTAATTGTGTTATTTATTATGATAACATAAGGTATTTTATTACTGTGGATTCTGTAGATTATATCGATGTAAATTTACCTACATGGGAATTCATTTTCATAAATTTTAAATAAATCTTTAAACATGTTTTTTAGTTGTCTATCTACTATGCAAAATGATCACTAAGAACAGATTTATGGCGATATTATAATATTTTATTATCTAAACATTTTAATATTATTTTTCGCGACGAAGCCCACGGCTGCACTTTTGGAAACATCAGCAACATTTTCATAATGTTAAATGTTTATTAATTAGTTAAATAGCGAAGAGGTAGAAAGAGCAAAATAATGCGTAGGAATACAGAATTAATTAAAGCATGGAATATACGTTTTTACTAGTATAAGCCTGTAAGATACATGGTTGGACATATCCAGGTACTATTTTTTCAGTGGCCACACATAAATTTTGCAGTTTGCAATTGATTTTGCACAAATATAACAAATAACTACAAAATCCTATTTGAACTGTTAGTCAGACTCACATGTACGATTTTTCAGAAATATTTTGAATATTCACTGAAAAGTATGACCAAGTTCATTTGATCCCGAATATTATGTAGATCAAAGTAGGAGATTAGATTTTTTTAATATCTGGAAAATTATTCAACATTTTCTAATTGTTTAAAAATTGGAAAATATCATACAGACTGGGGTCTGTATATCTAATATTTATAATTTTTACAGAGCCTTGAAAATAGTGCTACAAACGGGTAGTTTGATTTTTAGGCGCGCTGCATCACTCTTAAGCAGTAACTAAAGAAATTATTTAAACATATTAGAAATTAATACTATAGTCTGGTCAATTTAGACCAAAAAATGAGGGTGAAGTTCCTAAAGTCCAAACAAGCTGAATTTCTGTGAAATTGTTCAAAACACAATTATAAACAATGTGTAGAAGTTCCCCGTCATTCCCTTTAAGGAAAAATTTTTATTCAAGGTCAAAGGTCAAAAAAATTAGTTTTTTCCGATTTTCATCAGAACGGTAAGTTTTATCATAAAAGCACCTCTGACAAAAATTGTGGATCATAAAATTATCTATAAAAAATGTATCAATACTTTTTTTCTTACGAGCCACCGTTTCTGAGATATAACGATTCAAAAAGTTAAAAAAAATTGTTATCGTCATAATATGCTTGAGTACGCCACGTATATACATCTAGAGTTTGAAAAACAAGATTTAATTCAATGTGCTAAAGTTTTTAAAAAGACTTTCTATGTAAGGAATTCCTAAAAAAACTACCTGTTTAGATAAGCATCGATATGCATGTTTTGTTAAAAATACTAAAAATAAAAAACAAGTTCAATTGGCTTGTCTTCCTCCAACCTCAGTTGCTGATCACCAACATCTTTTTCGAGTATATTACCAAGTCCAAGTGTGGTTTGGTTATCAGCTAGACCCTACAGACTGGGGTTCGAAGTTGGTCAACAATATATTAGAGCCAGTTCAAACTTTACTTCCACCTGTGCCGGACAAACTGCTGAACACTATTTTTTGCAATTGTAAAAAGGGATGCAGTGCTAAATGTGGTTGCAAAAAAGTCGGACTGTTTTGTTCTTTGGCATGCACAAATTGTCAAGGTCGGTCGTGCTCAATGGAAGATTGAAGAAGATTGAAGAAGTGTTTTTGGTAGAGCATTATTTTCGTTCATACAGAAAAGATCGTAATGATGGTCCAAGCTTAGAACAGGTGTCAATAAAATATCAACAAAAATTTAATAAAGCAGCTCCTAGTAAAAGTAAGATGTTAGCTGTTGTTGAAAAATTTCGTCGCACTGGTAGTGTATTGCGTCAACGTAAAGGTTCTTTAGGTCGTCGAAAAACAGTATGCACTAACGAAAATGAAGGACTTGTTTTTAACCAAGTTGTACAATCACCCCAAAGAAGTCTTGTAAGAACTGCATGTAAACTTAATTTTTTTTATTTTTTAACACTATTGTTTTAAAAATTGGTAAAAATATGCATTGTTGTTAATTAAAATTCTATTTTTACACCTAAATAAATTAAGAAACATTTATTTCGTTTTTTTTTGCATAATAAATATGTACATACCTAAAGTTTGTAATATAATATAACTATTTTCTAAATAAACTTTTTACAATACAAAATTATTTTTTAAACTCTCATTAAACACTGGCGTCTTCAATTTTCATTTCTTTGCATCGTTTCTTCAGAGAATTTACGTCGTATGCCCCATTAATAATAAAAACTGGTCGTATTAAAGTTTAGCGTATTTCTACGAAGTGAAAAAATTGGTCGATTTACTTGCCAAATTTCTCACAACATTCAACAACATAAATTTCGTAAAATTCCTCGGTCGGTGTTTTGCAGTAGCAAGTTTAATAATTTAACTACCGGAGATGATTTCCACCAATATATAACACAACAGGACAGGATTTCCTAGAATTTGTCCATGATTTTTTACCAATATTATATAATAAGCTTCTTTGGAAATAAATAATTTCGACTAAAAAGGATTATTTATATTTAGTGAAATGTTACGAATACGCTCAGGGAAAAATTAAGTCCCTTCGATCTAATTCTTCCTGTGAAATACCCCAGATATTTACGAAAAACTTGGCTGTAAAATCGAATTGGAAAAGTAGTAATGCAGAAAAAACAAAATTATGATGTCTGACAACCAATAAAATCTTTTTATTTAAACGTAATAATATTTAAATTTATCTGGTAGGAACACTAAATCAAACTAAGAACAATAAATAACTGAACTAAACGATTTTTCGAATAAATAGTGGAAGTTTGGTTCAACCGTTCAGTTATTTACTGTTCTTAGTAAGATGAACTTCCACAAAGTAGAGGTTACCACAATCCATAACACTAAATCAGTCATTTATACATTCTTAGTCCCATTGATTTCAACATGTGGACAAGATGGACAAGAGCGGTTTCAATAACAAAATGGAGTAAGAAACGAATAAGAGTGAGCTTAGGGCGAAACCAGGTCAATTATTCTTGCAAATCAAAGACCTCCAAGCTACTATCACTTTACTTTTAACCGTCTGAATATAATTTGGAAGCTAGATAACTACAAAAAAAATCAGTATGGCAATTTGTTCTAGATAAATAACTCATGGCCATTTTGGAAGGCAAAACGAAGGAAAATATTATGTAAGAAACCAGAAACTTAAAATTTAGAAATTCCATTATATACATTTTTACAGTCTTTTCTCACTTTGCGTAAATGTATCATTATACATAAAAATTGTTGTTTAGTGTGTGTATTGTATATAACTACTACCTGTAGAACCTAACTTTATTGACTTTTGTTAAGGTAGTGTCTAAAGTTTTTCATTATTAACCAAGGTAGAAAAATACAGAGCCTACTTGAATTGAACTGAATCTCATTCCATTTGACAGAATGTAAGGTTAGCTGATGGAAATATAAAATGAAACATTTCGGTATGTAATCCCTCGAAAAAATAGATGCTTTTTTAGGTTCCTATGGAGAATTTTCTCTTTTTAAAAATTCGACATTTAAAAAATTAGAAATATTAATATTTTCTTGAATGTTAAGCACGGATTTTATCATCACATCATTTTTTATACGCAATGTAGGCATTTTACCTGTGATTTTTTTGGCAATAGTTGCTTTAATTTCGGGAGGAGTACAACCAAGTGAAGAGCTGAACAGCAAAACTGATGTTTGACTTTTACATTTGACAGAACTGTAAATTATTTGATAAAATTTTAAACTATTCTATTTTTATTAGTTTTATATTTATAAAAATATTTAAAAAAATAAAATTCCAGTAGTAAAAAAATGCTATATGAGCAACGGTGGAAAAGTGAGAACAACAACCCCTTGCCCTAACCATGCTCTCAACTACTCCGCTTACCTCCTCCCATTTTTCTTTCCCCCTCAACATTATGTCCACCATATTTTCCCAATACACCGCCTCTCCAACTTCTTTAATACTTCCTTATTCTTCCAACATCTAAACACATGCCCCACATCATCATTAACTTTAAACTTATTGTACATTCCTGTCTCCTTCTTTCCAATCTTACGGGGATACCCTACTCTTGACCCATGTCCAGTGAGCACCTGAGTAAAAATGTGGTTTACCTCGCCAAACTTCCGGTTCATTCAATCTCTCCTACTACTAATCGCCTCTTTTAACGCCCCATCACACTTCTGTCACCTGCTCCTAATTTCCTTCTCTAGCCACTCCTGTACTTCTTCTGTGCTGCCTCTTTGCTCTGGCAATCAAAATCTCGACAATAATAACTCACTTGTCTCATTGGCGCATAATTGGTATTTTCCAGAGATTGAGTGAAATAATAAAGTATCTCATCCTTTATTGAGTTTACATCTCAAATAAATTAATTTAACTCGCCAGAATTTTCCCCTTTTTTGTGATTAAAGTCTCATCTTGTCGTGACTGACTGAACAAAGGTCTAAGCGAAGAAAAAAACTTGCCAGAATAATATTCACCATTATTAAAAAATTGAATCTATTAATTCTAATGTTACAAACGATTTTATTATCTTTGAATAGATCACGTTTTATATTTTTCTTCGTCCGGTCCTGTTAACACATAACAAATTACGCCGTATTAAATCGGTCAAAAATTTAATTAGGCCTCCGTTGTTATGTAAATTATATAATGGATAGTATCGCGTTTCGGGAAGGTACACACTGTTTGGTTAATGACATTATTATTATTTTACAAGCGTCGCCGTTATATATTCGTCTTTGTAAGGAAGACATTGACTTATTGAGACTGATTATCGCGATGATAAGGAAAAGGACTCGGTAATGATGGCGATGGCAGTTTATAAAATACTATGCACGACCTCCTAGACACGAGACAATAAGTATAGATAGATTAAAGAGAGATATTTACAGTTTTACGGCTATTGGAATTTTTGTATTAGAAATTATTACTGGCTGATTATTTACCTCATTATAAAATGAGCCAATCAGATGTCGTCTTTAATAGATAAATTTTGTTTGAGTAAGTGATTAGACCATTCGACCGGTTTTACAACTTCTTCACTTCAACTTCAACAATAATTATTAATTTATATTCAACAGTTTTCGGAATAAATTCATGTGCTCATAATTTTTTTGCACAACTAAAGTATGTTTACTGGAAACGCACATATATTTACTGATAGGTTTTCCGATGATCAGTCTAATTCCCAATATTTACCTAATTTCTGGGAAAACAATGCATGGGCACATTTGCAGATTATTAACTCTAGCATTTTGCACTGAACCAACATTTTTTAACATTTTGACTTCGAACTCATATCAAAGCTTTGTTTTTTGGCATAATATCAAAGAAAAATCGAAACAATTTTTTAACAACAAAGAAATAATAGTGAACAAATTTTATTATAAATTTTGAGTTGCTTCATTTACCATGATAATTGTGTTATTACACACAAAAATATTCCAAATATATTAATTAAATTTTTAGTTAATGTAACAAATTACTCAAGCGTGTAATCATGGCAATCGAAATGCCCTATTTTCTTTATTAATATTAGCTTTATTTGTATGACAAGTTAAGAGATTATCTGTAATTACTAATATGGGCTTATAAAAGTTTACTTTTCATAAAGGACGTTTTTTAATCGACGGTTTTTAATCGATGTAGTTTCTTCACTACTAAATATAACATGAATATTATCCGTTACCTGTGACATTTCAAACGATTTGATTAAGTAAATTAAAATTTTAAAGAAGTGGTTTAATAAACTTTATAGTCAGTAGACTACATTTGACGAAAAGTTACCAGTAAATATGAAAATTATTGGACACTTATGGAAATATCTAAGTTCTTTTAACTTAGTTGTGGGAGAAACTTGTTTTTATTACCTTGAAATGAATCCTTTGGGTCTGTTTTACGACGGCGACATATTCAGAGATAGCCATACTATAAACAATGTTCGTTAAAAAGTAGTAAAAAATGTTTGTACAGTCGTTTCGTCCGATTTTTATGAACTTTTAATTGTGTTGTTTTGGTAAACATAGTTGAGCTTAAGTTTTTATAGTCGTGGATTTAGATTTATTTTTGAATATTTTGAAACTAATCGTTTTAATGGAATTTTTATTTTAAGGTGTACCATTAAGTACAGTTACTAAACAATACAATAAAGAAAAATGTTTTTACAATTATTTTTATATGTATAATTCAATCATATTAATTACATTTTCATATTCTACCTTTTTGCAAAACTTTTCATAAATGCTTATACTTTGTTCCATCTATATAACAGATCAAACCATTTGCATTTCTGAGAGAAAGAGTAGTTTCCTTCTCTAGGTCCTTTCGATATTTGATAACAATTTCGAAATGCCTTTTTGAAGGATCTATTTCGCTAGAATGTGGTCTGTTGGCATTTTTAGAATGTCATCTTCCATTTTTATATTTGAATAATGAATGTCCCTGTACATATATTGCCTTCTGGTTTGGTGATCTTTCCAGCCTGGTTAGAGCTATCCTTACTCCCCTTGTTACTATACAATATACCGGTGGAAGATCCAGTAGTGTTTTCTGCACTGCCGTAGGTACAGTTCCCATTGCCCCCGTTATTCCAATACAAGCAATGCTCATTTTGGTCTAAGCAGAGATGTTTCATTTTTGGCCACCAAACCAAAGATTAAGTTACCTGAGGAATAACTTCCGTTTTGACCGTTTTTACAATCCGCAAGTAGTGTTTTGTGTACGGCCAGCAATAGGTTTCCTTCTCAATTTTTAAATAATTTGAGTTTGTTATTAAAAGCCATTATCACAAACAAATATATTGTTTCGTTCTTCCACCTGTTGGTCCTAGAAAAAATATAGTACGTATCTAGAGGATAAGGCCAATTATATCCACTCAAAAAAAGGTACAACCTCGAAATTCTTTAGTTCTGCATGGATTACCCAGAAATGTTAATAAAAGATGAGGAATAGCCCAAGGATCAAAATCTCTATCGAACTGAAGGCCGCCAAAGCCTTGGGGGTGGTTGCTCCCCATCTCGGAGGATGCACATTTTTTACATTTTAACCACAGGAATCGATTTAAAAAGTGATTCTAAGACGGTTTTAATCGGTTTTTTACGAATAACGAATATTTAATGATAGTTTATCCAAAAACGATTTTGTAGTATTTTTTAAGAGCTACAAGGATCTGTGAATTAAATTTCCTAAGAACCCTTGGTTTTCAAATGGGGTGAGCTTAAAGGGTTTAAAAAAGGTGGTGTTCGTTTGTAAATAAATATTTTAAATAGTTTAATCTCACCAAATATTCACTGTACAAAAAATCTACATAAGAAAAATTTTAGACATTAAAAAAGCTACAATTTAGTACTCTGTCAACTTTTTCATATCTTTAGTATTTTAGGAGATATTTTGAAAAAAAAAAGAAAAAAATATATAATTGTATAATTGTCAAGTCGTTTTTCCCTTTAAGCTCTAACTTTTCTAAAATTGGCATTTCAAATTGGCCAAACTTCTTGGGGGTATTAAAAACACATGTATAAAGAAAATTTCAGAAAGGTGAAAATCCATTTTAATTAGGGGTAGCTAGGGGGTTGTTTACATTGATTTTTTTCATGAAATATTAAATACTGACCTTATTTTTATCATAAACCACTCAATTTTTACGCTAGAGACTTGTTCTGTACATAATATTTTTCTATTAGTTTTCCTCGAAAAATTCAGCGTTTTCCCGTGTTTGACTTTAAATCAAATTTTGCATTTAAAGCTAATCAGTAACTTGCCGTATTTTGGTTCGAATTGGTCGAAGAAAAATTAAAAAAAAAAAACGTTTTTGTTTGTATTTTTAAAAGCTACAATTTTGCTCCCTACAGTTTTTTTTGATCAAATGCATAATTTTTGAGTTAATTGCGAAAAAAACGTCGATGTTTTCGTCTAAAAATTTATCCTTTCAATCACGAATAACTTATTATTAGTTTTACTATTAGTTTTACAAAAAAAAGTATGAAACATTTTTTACTTAGAATAACTTTTTCAATAAATTACCTCCAAGACTTTAGCTCCTTTCGGTCCTATGGAGATTTTGGTCCTTAAGCTATTCCCTACTTTCTGTTAAAATTTAAAGTCAAACCATACAGGACTAAAGAATTGAGAGGTGAAATGCTTCATTTCCTCTACTATTTGAAGTAATTAACTATGTGGATTCGCTACGCTGGCTTCTTTTATTCCTTGTTAAAAGAAATATCAATCAAAATAGAAAACTTTCATTGTTACTTTTATTAGCAAAGACGGTTCTGCTGATGAATTTATTAAAAACAGTGATAAGATATATATCAGGTTAACATGGTGGTTCGGGATGGAACCCAAGTAGGAAAGAGGCCCGATGATGTAGATAAATAATAATTTCTATAAAAAATACATTTTCTTTAAACTGTTGATAACGAATCATAAGGACAAACAACAGAAAAATATTTTTTGTCTATTCGATAAAAACATTTTAATACAAGATTTGTTCCTATATCATAGCTAACAGTTTTTATAAATTATTATTTAAAAGTAAAAAAAGGTAATTCATAATATATATTGTTATAATTTATTTTTAATTTTTGATATTTATTTTAGTTATTTTATGTTATTTGTGTTTTAGTTTTAATTTTAAACTGTTTTTGTTTATTGATTTTTTTATTAAATGATATCTTTGATTAATTTATCTTTTATTCCTTAGTTTGAATTTAAAAGCGCCCTAACAAAGTTAAAATATGCTCGACTCTTTATCTTGGGTAGGATTCTGGTGAAAATTAATTGAACTACTCTGAAAAATATCTGATTATAATTAAGGAATTCTATTCTATTCTTTTCTATTCTTCTGGGGTGCGTTTCATGCATGTACTGGAGCTCTAGGCTCATTGTACCCCCCTGAAGTAATCATACCAGGTTCGTTTCCTTCATGTATTCTAGAATGTCCCTGATATTCGCTTTCACGATTTCCTCCGGCTCAGGAAACTGAATGCCAAAGTGTCTCTGTCTAAGCCACTTAAGGCTCGGACAGTGACATATTACGTGAAGAGGAGTTTCGTCTTCCTCACCACATTTTCTGCATAATGGGTCCTCAGCGAGTCCTATTATGTTCATGTGTTTTCGGAGATGGCAGTGTCCTGTTAGCAGTCCCACTGCCTTTCTCAATTGGGTTCTACTTAGGCTGAGTAGTTCTGTAGTTTTCTCCCTGGATGGACCTGTTATGAATAATCTGGATTGCCTGAGTCCAGGCAGTTCCATCCAGAGTTTCTTATGTTGTTCCCTTAGTCGTTCCTCTATTGTTTCCCTTACATGTTGGTATGAGACCCCACATGTGGGAAGAGGTCCGATCAGGGTTCCTTCTGAAGCCTCCCTGGCTAGGAGGTCAGCTTTTTCATTTCCAAGAATCCCTGTGTGTCCTGGTACCCATTCAAGGATAACCTTGGGGCGTTTTGCCAGTTCAGCTACAGTTCCTTGGCAGTGCTTCACTGTTCGTGACGCAGTGTGCACGCTCTCTATTGCTTTGAGAGCTGCTTGGCTATCACTTCTGATCCTGACAGTCCTGTTAGGGACTGTCTTGCTCAGGATGATTTCCGAGCATGTATTGATGGCAACCACTTCAGCTTGCAGGATAGTCTCTACTGAACCCAGGTTGAGACTATACGTCTTCCCTGTATTTTCATTGTAGATTCCAATCCCAGTGCTGGTGCTTGTTTTGGATCCGTCTGTGTACCAAACGGATTCATGTTGTTTCCTAATCTTGGTACGAGCCTCGTCCCTATCCGGAATGTGAACCGTATATGGTTTGGAAAGGTCGTAGCAGATAGGTGTTCTATCTGAGGGCATGCTCAGTAATTGATTATGTTTAATCTCTTTCGAGATTGTGGAATGGTACCTAGGGATCGCCCTGCCCCATTCGTTGTTTATTTTCAGCCTGTAAGCAGCTGCCAGTGCTTCCCTTTCCACAATAAGATGTAGTGGAGGTAGTCCCAGCATAGCTTCCAGGGCCGCCGTGGGCGTTGTTCTCATCGCCCTGGTTATGGCTAGACAGGCTACTCTCTGTACCCTGCCTAGCTGTCTAGATGCTACTGAGCATCTCGCTTTATGCCACCACACAACAGAACAATAGGTTATGATAGGTGCCACCACCCTCGTATAAAGCCAGTGCATCATACTGGGTTTAAGCCCCCACGTATTGCCCACAGCTCTTCTGCATGCCCAGAGAGCTCTTAGGCCTTTATCTGTTGTGTTTCTAATGTGGTTGGAAAGGGTTAGTTTGCTATCTAGGGTTACCCCTAGGTATTTGACTTCCCTTTAAACTTTAGCGTTTGGCCCCACATACGAAGTTCCCTCAAGTCAAGGTTCCTTCTGAGGGTGAACGCTATCACGGAGGTTTTGCCGGATTAGTTGACAATCCCTCTTGTCTGCACCATTTTTCGGTAATCCTCAGTGCCAGCTGCATTCTCTCGGACACAGTGGCCCCGAATCTACCGTTTACAACTATGCTGACGTCATCAGCAAAGGCTTGGGCATAGATACCCTCGTCATTGAGTCTACAAAGGAGCTCGTCAACCACCAGGTTCCACAGAAGAGGAGATAACACCCCTCCTTGCGGACACCCCTTAGTGGCTGAGACCATCCTCGTCTCCCCAAAGAGCGTACCTATTATTGTTCTTTCCCGTAACATATTACCAGTCCATCTTACAATGTCCTGTTCTATGCCACGGTTCTGCATGGCCCTAAGTATGGAATCGAAGGAGGCAACATTAAATGCCCCTTCAATATCCAGAAACGTACCTAGGGCTATCTCTTTATTTAAGAGTGCCTGCTCCGCTTTCAGGAGCAGCTTGTGTACCGCGACTTCGCAGGACACCCCACTCTTATACGCAAACTGGTTTCGATGCAGAGGTTTTACCCTCAAAGCACCGTCCCGTAGGTACCTGTCCACCAGTTTTTCCAAAGTTTTAAGAAAAAAGGAGGTCAGGCTGATATGTCTGAAGGAGCCCGTCTCAGCATACGTGGCCTTACCAGGCTTCGGTATGAAGACTACTCTTCCAGACCTCCAGTTCATAGGGATATAGCTCAGTGCCAAGCTAGCCCTGAGTAGTCGGCACATTGGTCCCTCGATGATTTCCCTGCCCTGTTGCAACAGTGCCGGGAAGATACCGTCTGGTCCCGCAGCTTTGTATGGGTGAAAGGATTTTATCGCCCATGCAAGTCTGGTTCTGTTCACGATTTTGTTGGCAAGGGCCCAGCTGTCCTTGGATGCCCTCCTACGGAGTGTCCCTGAACAGATGTGCCCCTGCTCCGTGACAGGTTCACATCCCGGGAAGTGTGATTTTAGAAGAAGATCTAAAGTCTCCTCACCGGTCGTTGTGTATTCCCCTTTTTCATTCTTCAGAGATCCTACCCTACCCATGGTGTCCCTCTGGAGAGTTTTTCTCAGCTTGGAGCATTCTGGAAGGCTGTCAAAGTCCTCACAGAATTTTCTCCAAGAGTTTTCTTTGGCTTTGCGAATCGCATAACCATATTCTCTCCTTTTAGCCTTATAGGCTTCCCAGCCATTTGTTCTTTTGGCCAGGTTGAAGAGTCTTCTCACTTCTGTCCTGAGACTCGAGAGGTCTTTGGTCCACCATACAGTGTCCCTATTAGCCCTCTTCCTTTTCTCTGGGCAGTTTCTGTTATAGGCCTCCATAAGACCTCCAGTCAGTTGTTCTGAGAGGAAGTCTATTTCAGCCTCATTCTTTGGGGCTGGGAGGCATTCGCTTAGACCCTGCTCAAGGTGCTCCCTGAAGGAGTCCCAGTCACAGGTTCTAGGGTTGCGATATGTGACCTCCTCCTTCCCCGTTTCACAGGTTAGGTTGTAGAGGACATGCCTATGGTCGGACATAGACATCTCCCTAGAGACATGCCATCCGTCCACCCACCTGCACACCTCTCTTGTACCTACTGTGATATCAATGACCTCCTCCCGCGATTCAATCACAAAAGTGGGGTCATTCCCAACGTTAGCCACTTCTAGATTATTGCAAGCAATGTATTCCAGAAGTGACTCCTCTTGAGTTAATGTCTGTGCTCCCCATATGATATGGTGAGCATTGGCGTCGCACCCCAGAAGGAGTTCGATCCCTTTGTCCCTACAGTGTGTAACCAGTTCTCTCACCTCTTTGGAAGGAGGGGGACCTGATTGGTCGTACGGTAGGTATGCCGAGCCAATAACAATCTGCCTCGACATATTATTTCTTTTAATCTTGACTGTAATTGCCACTAGGTCTCCTGTGCACAGGTCCCATTGTGGAAAAACATCAAGATTTCTCTTGGCTACTATACATGCCCGAGGGTGGCCATTCGTCGAATAGATCAAGTCGTAGCCTCCCGCGCATGGTAGCCCTTTGACCGCTCTCCCAACGACATAGGGTTCCTGCACAAGAGCAAGATCTATGTCTTGTTTGAGTAGACATCTCTGTAGTACAGCCGTGGCTGCCTTACAGTGATGTATATTTGCTTGTATTATTTTTACCACCTTTTCAGGTGGTGTTCGCCCGTCCGGTTTGGGCCTCTTCTGAGTCCCTGCCGGTCTCGGTTTTATGGGCTTCTCAGCCCTCTCGCCTCTTCCGCTGGTTCCTTGCCCCTCGATTGAGGTGCCGGACCCTAACGGAGTTGGTATCAATACCGGAGCTGGCTGTCCCTCTACGGTTCCACCATCTCCGGTAAGAAGTCTTCGGGCGCGCCCCATCTTTCGACGGTGCGCTCCCGATCTTTTCGTCTTTTGTTTGGTATCCATATCTGGTCCCACGAGCAGCTAGGGAAGGGGTGGTCGCCCCTGACAGAGCCCCGCATGCCAGGGGAAGGCTAAATACAATGGGGTTTCGCCCGGTGCCCCAAGGTGACTACCAGTCACTGCTGATCTTCTGTTCAGCCACGCATCCCCTTGGCCTGGTGTCCCACCGTGAGATTCAGGTTTTTATTGAGGTTGTCTCCTCTTGGTTCAGGTTGTTAAGCCCAGACCCCCGTAACCCTATCCGCGAGACATGGTTACTGGTTTTTCGGTTCGGTCAAAGGACCTCGCCGGCATCGTGTACCCCTGTGCAATCCCTTAGCCACGACACGACAGCTGGGAAGGGGTGGTTGGTCCGCGGTGCGACCTTAGGTACGACTCGTCCGACAATCTTGCGGGTTTTACACCGCTCATGCAAGACTCGCCGTCCGTATAGTACGCACAACCCCAGTGTTGTATCTAGCCTGCCATGTTGCAGTGTTAGCTGCTCAAGCAGACCAGATACTTTTCTGGGGGGCCCCTATCCGCCACCTGGGGACGCGCCCGATAGGCTCCAAACCCACGGGTAATTAAAAAATTAATTTAATACATTTATTTTATAAATTATTATTTCTATACAAGGATGGAAATATGATATGGAATATATGATGGAAATACCTGTGAAATATTTAGTAAATGCTAACATTCGTTCATGCTTTAATTTAACACGTCATGCGCAAACACAAAAGAATGTTTTAAATAAACGTACCTTGAGTAATTGTCTTTCCACTGGCTATCTCGGCGTTACTGTTCCCTGCTAGTTAGGCAATTCCGCAACAAGTTCACTTAGTCGTATGGTTACGGTAGAAAAAATGTCTACCAGGATAAGAAATCTTGTTAATCTTACCAATATTCAATTTGTTATTAATGAATCACTCTATTCAGTAAGTACTTCTACTATACCTAGTTGCTTTTATGCTAATATTTTAATTAAACAATGTACTTAATTTTAACTTTTGTTAAATGTGAGGTTATGTTACCAGTTTTCTCTTACTTTAATACATCAGGTTCAAGTTTGTCTGGGAACAAGAGGCATAAGGTAATATTCACGGCCTTTTATACATTTTCCCTAATGACATTAAATTAGCAATCAATTGTTCCAATTTGCAAAATTTAACCTAAATTTACATAAAATGATAAATTTTTTTTACATATTTGAATGTTTCTTTGATGACAGATATATGTGGACTGTATATGTGTTCTAGAGAGTTCCACAGAGTTAGTAAGTCTAGGTATATATAGGGAAGACAAAGATGCAGATGGTGTTCTAGCGCATGATTGGCTTCCTAGAATCTCCAGGAAACTTCTGGAAGCTTAGAAGTGTATAAAAGGACTTGAGAAGAGGTCGTCTTATATTCCTATACCCAAAGTTTATGAAAACAGAGATATTAATAATATTAATAATATTTGTTACATTAAACGTTTATTTATTTATTTATTATTATGTAATAGGTTAATAATGGTTTACAATAAATATTACAAAATAACTCTGTTTTCATAAACTTTGGGTATAGGGAATGCTTAACAAAAATTAAAGTTACATAATCGAATATTCTATTTATGATATAAAATACAGGATGTTCCATTTAAAAGAGGAGAAATAATGAAAGGTACGAGTTATCGTCCACCCTACAATAAATATTATAAAATAACTCTGTTTTCGTAAACTTTGGGTATAGGGAATGCTTAACGAAAATTAAAGATACATAATCGGGTATTCTATTTAAGATATAAAATACAGGGTGTTCCATTTAAAAGAAGAGAGAAAATGAAAGGGTCGAGTTATCGTCCATCCTGTATACAAAAGGGAAAATAATTAACATTTAATAGAATACGGTGATATTGTATTATATTGCGAAACTTTGTTAGGCAAAATACTTTTTTTTTACTTCAACGTACAATAAGATATAGAGCGTTGATTTACCTACGATTTTTACACAAACGTGTCAATAACTTCTGAAGGACGTATCAAACCTTATATAAAAATCTTCAAAAAAATGTGAGCAGTCCGAATTCGGTATAATATACAGAGGTTCCCATTTAAAAAATCATATGTTTGGTTTGTAACGGAGTTATATATAACACTCTGTATAGTTGAAGGTAATTTCAATATATGGACCCTAAAGACAGCTGCTATTTTTGTTAATAACATTTTTTGATATCTTCTAAAACAACCCATATATCGAACTTTGTCGTAAGGTTGGTACACCCTGTATATACACCGAATTTATTATTATTATTAATGATTAATAGATATTTTATAAAATTTTTCTTAAATTAGAGTTCAATGTTGAAAAGGATTTTATACTTAAATAATATATAGAAAAGGACCCTTAAAAATCAAATTACATTGTTTGTTAGGCAATAAAAAACAATACGGTTATTTATACTTTATTATATTTGATTGTGCTAAGTTAATACTAAATAAATTCATACAGTTAGCTACGTATTGCAGAATTATCAGATTTTCTTCGTGTTAACGGTAAATTTGTTAATTTTCCAGTAATTATTTATTGTACATGGTTCTTAGTAGTGCCATATAAGAATAAGACGATTTTAAAACCTAAAATTATTAAAATTCGTAAATATCTTTTGGTTTGGTTAAATTAGTTACTTGAACGATTACCTATTTTAGACTAGTACAAACCTGTTCAAAACTTCTTAAAATAAATTAAAATCAGTTATATATACGTAAAAATTGTATATCTGTGTAGGTAATATTTAAACCAAATACATATTACTGTTAATGATCGTACTTGTGTCTAATACGGAATTGTTCAAATGGCAGTAGCAGTTTCAGAAAGTATAAAAATAAATTTTACCCCTATAAATGTTTGTAATGTAAGATCGAATATATAAGCATTTAAAACCAAAGGGTGTTTAGCTCTGGTCATAATATTTAACAGCATCTTTTGAATTTTAATGTCACATTCATACCATTTTGACATGTAGCAAGCTTGTAAGACATCTTGACTCTACAAACAAAAATATTGAATTAAGGCTGTTCTACCACTTTTCCGTCGAGCGAAGTTAAGAGGTCCCTCATCTATCCCATAAAATATATCTGCACGTAACACTCGCTTAGTACGAATACCTACAATTTAACGTCAAATAGTTCTATATTATTTCAACGCTCAATGAGATTGAACTTCGTCTCGCAAGTCTTGTACAACACGGACTGGTCCCAAATGTGTATTATTGCGTTGATATAATGCATAGACCTAATTTTGTCGATTACTGAGAGAGATGGAGCTGGTAGGTGCTGTCAAATGTGTCATTTGCACAGCGTGACGTGCCCAGGAGTGTGTGCATTAATCCCCTTCTACATGCTGCAATGTTTATGTGGCTTGCAAACAAATGCTGTGTTAAAGGATAATATATAGTTTATTAACGATAAAAAGAAAATGATGTCATTCATTAAAAAAAAATATTTATTTTTATAACTAATTATTTAAGCAAACCATATTAAGTAAATCAAGACTATTATACTAGCAATTTATTTTTAAATAAATATTTTTGACTTACGTCCTACGAGGTACAGTCCAATAAAAAAGAAGAACTGTCAGATTGACTTTCTAGTTTTCGTTAAGTAAAGAAAATAACGAAAGCTTGGCAACATCACAATGTTTTGGTTTGCAACGTCATCGTCTTTTTATCGTAAATAAAATATATCATTAGAGAGTTTGCGGTCAGTCGTTTTACGTTACGTTAGACTCCTATTTTACGTTATACTGTAGTGTATCAAAAATTTGTAAACATAGCTTGCGGTTATCGTACCTTAAAAAACAAGTTTAAAAAAGATCGCTAAAAATAATTAACAAAACTAAGAAAAATAATAACCATAAAAATCATGAACAAAGCCTTGGTAAACCAGATTGTATATACCTATAGTAACACAGTTGTTCAAGATTTCCTTCTATTTACTGCTTAACAGAAAGCATTCGAAGAAAAAAAACTTGATTCTACAAATTAAATTTAATTTATAATCAGTACAGAGCAACAATTGTAGCTTCTTGTTTCGTTTTGAAAAACAAGACATTTTTGAACTATAAATTTTTGCTAATACCTAACAGCATTGAAACTAATGATAAACAGTCATGATACAACAATTAACAATGTACAGTTGTTGTATCATGAAAGTAAATTATAACAATTAAAATCTAATTGGTTAAGGTTATTTTCAAAAATAGCGTATAAATAAGCTTTATACGGTATAATTTTTACTATATTTTTACCTTATACATTATAACGGAAAGTTTTATAACGTAAAACACCTTACCGCAAACTTTCTAATATGTATACCTTGTCCAGTATAAATATAGGTGCACGTCACAGCTGTCAGAACGGGACTATGTTGCCAAGCATTTAAAATAGTATTAGAATCTAGTAAAATATTACACTACGTTTCTCTAATATTCTTCTTTTTATTTGAAGGTGCACCTTAATTTTATTTTGTAGAGATTTAAATTTAAATTATAATGCAACCCTCCTTTGCAATAAATTTTAATTTGAGAAACCCTATAACCTAAAGCCAATTTCGCCAATGAGTTTTTAATATTTACAATTCTTCAATGGGTTATTTTCTTATTTGTAAAATATTTTTACAATTACCATGAGCTTATTATTTTATTTTTAATAACTTTTAAAAACTTAACCCAGTGAGTTTATTATTTTGAATAATAAACTGAATTGGCCCTTTAAATATATTAGAGATTTGTTGTCTAATCGTCCTTGTTTTTTATAAACTTTTGTAATTCTTTTGATTTTCAAAACTTCTGGTCAACCCCATTACTATTGTGTATGATATAACAAGTCCCTGGAGTTATACAAATTTATTACAATTATTTCATTAATTTTTACTTTGTTTTAGAATTTTTAAACTACTTTGTTTCAATCAGATATTTCTCCTTCTTTTTTCTATTTTTTTGATAATTAAAGACTTCTAATTATAACATTTTCATATGCTTGAATTTGGTAAAAAAATCGTATAAATTCTTTGGACTTTTTTTTAATATTAAAAAACATTAAAAGGCATTGAAATAATAAAACTTTCACTCAAATTCCTGGGTTTGACCCAGGCGTATTTGTTTATTATCACTAGTGCGATGTAGTAGCAGTAGCAAGAAGCAAGCGAGAGAACGTGAGATACTTTTAATAGTTCCAAATAATATCTTTATTTATAATACCTAAAAATAAAAGTTTTCATTAAACAAAAATTGAAAAAAAATAATGAACAATCTGTAGGTTTTAAAAATTTTGATTTTCAAAAATTGACAAAATTAAATATTAGTTTTTAATTTTTGTTTTTAAATAGAAACTACCTAATGTTCGGAGTTTTCTTTTAAATGGTTCTGCAAAAAATAAAACGATTTTATTCACAAATAGCCGAGATATTACACCTGAAATATTTTTTAATTTTGAATCACATTTTGGTTAATATTGGTGTTTTCGCACTCTGACAAATATATGTGTTTACATAAATATTGTTGGGATTGATCTATATTATATATACGGTTTAAAGTTATTTTTTCACAAATCGAGTGTGTAAGTTATTCGATTAATTTTATAATTTGTATGAATAGAGTAAATTATTATTCATATGGATTAAAGAAACTAACGTCATCGACACATTGAATTATCTGATAAGTCGATAACATCGGCAACCCATTGTTTTCCTCATACATCATCCCCACCTTTTTTATTTTCATGTGGGCTATAACTCAAACGTAAACAATTGTTTCTATGTATTTTTAAACCCTATACTATACTTTGTGTTCTCAATCTGACGGACTCCACAAAGTAAGGGTTGATTCAATAAGCTTGATATTTAAATTTGACCAACATTCAAATATTTAGATATCCACTCTTTCAACTTACCTTTTCTTTAAATTTTTGTCCAAACCATGTATAACAGAATATTTGAACAATCATAGATGAGAAGTAAGTACTGTGTTGGATAAATAAAAACCAATTTACCTAAAAATGTTTAAATTTTCATATCTAATATATTACGAATGTTCTAATCAGTACTAATTTATTAGAACCCATAATGATATTCTCATTAAATAACTGTGAATAAAAATACAAAACAAAACCACATGTTCTAATTTTATGTCCACTAAGCGGCTGCCCACATGATTATTACAGGGTTACTACTATTTGCCTTGTGTATAGTGTTAAATCAAGGTAAAGTTATGTTTGTAAAAATTATTACTTAAGAAGACCGACTGTTTTTATTGTACAATAAATACGTACTGTAGTAGTAAATTGAAAGCCCAGAACGCAAATGGCCATTATACTTCCAATACACTGCACAAACATTAACTTGGAGTATATTTTTTTGTGAATAAACGTTATAAACCTAAAATAAAAATACAATAGTAGAAGTATATCTTAAAATTACATTACCTAAAATGTTGTTTGATATACAGTAAAATTTTTAAGAGGTCTATTGAAATATTTTATTGTCTATTTTATATTTACATACATTGCAGTCATTGATACTTGAACATCTAAACATTTAACTTACGAAGCTAAGCTTTTATATCTCTAATTTTATTGATTGTAATAATCATCACCATTGGATAATAATCTTCAATACTTGGAAGAAACCAATAACCAATGAGTATCGTAAAAATATCTAAAGAGAATAGCAGTGCATAAGGAGAAAATTGAATAAAGTTATAACTAGAAGAAACAAATCAATAAAGTTTAATTAAAGGTTAGTGTGGATCCGAAATACTAAAAATAAAAAAAATTAACTTTTTTCGTGCTGAGATGAAAAAACTCATGTTTGAATGGATCCTCCTCATGACCCGAACAGTGTTGGTCTTATCAACACTAGGATGATGCTTACCAACAAAAACCACCTCAACACTCGCCGTTGTCCCCGTCTCCGAATCACTATACTTCAAGACGAGCGGCGGTCCCTCACACACTCTCCTTTTACTTTACCACTCAGAAATATTTTCTTCTCCAAACCATACTCTTCACTGCCTTACTCACCTTCATCCATTTCTCCTCCCCTCTCAACATTATCTCCACCATATTTTACTCTAAGTTCTTTAGCACTCCTTCATTTTTCCCTCATTTTATTGCCTGTCCCACATCATCCTTCACTTCACACCTTTCACACTGTTCAGTCTCTCTTTTCCCAATCTTGAGAAGATATCCTGCTCTTGATCCAAGCCCAGTTAGAACCTGTGTAAAGTAATACTTTACTTTGCCAAATTTCCTATTGATCTATTTTCTCCTCCATCCAATCCTTAACCTCCTATCTTATTGCGCCAAACCACTGTAGACTCCTGGCTCTAGCCATCACATTCAATGGGTAGGATCTTGCCAGCCCCGCTGTTGCTTTTCCTCCCTCTGTCCTGTACCCTTGCACCACCCTAAGCAACATTCCTCTCTGAACCCTCATTAATCATAAACCCAAAGCCCCCATTCCTTTCCACTTCCTCCTCAATTCTAGTTTTTATTATGCCCTCCAACACTTTACTTATACCGCACAGCAGACTGATGGACCTCTAGTCCCTGTCTGCTTCCCCTCTCTACCCGCCTTCGTCACCATTACTTTAGCCACCTTCCACGCTCCCGGAAACTCTTCCCCTCTCAGCACCTTGTTGAAAAGTTCCAAGAAATACGTCCCATTATCGTCCAACAGTCTCTTTATTAACTCCTCTGTCAAGCCATCTATTCCTGGTGCCCTCCTATTCTTAATACCTCGCTCTTCCTTCTCTATTTCCTTCATTTCTACCAGCCTTATCTTCCTCATTTTATCTCCTCCACTGAAATCCTGCTCCACCCGAATTATATTATCCCCTACTCCTTCTCCCACTGCTAATAGTTTTTTAATAATATTTTTCTCCCAATCTTCCTCCAGCACCATATTCCTAGTTCCCCCATTCTTTTTATTGCTGTCTCATAAGACTACCCCATGGATTATTTTTCAATTCCCCTACCAACATTTCCCACGTATCTCTTTTTAAGCTTTCGCTCAAGCTCCTTCTTTTTCTCCTTGTATCTCTCTTTACCCTTACATTCACCTTTTGTCCTCAACATTCTTCTTCGTTCTTTCTTGCACTGCTACCACAACTTTTCTATTTCCTCTTTCCACCAATAATTAGCCCTCCACACACGCCTGTTGTCACACTTCCCATCCCCTTTACAGCCTTTTATCACTTCATACAAATCATTTAGATCATGTCTGAGTCCTCTTTCTATCTCCTCACCTACTTTCTTCCTTAGTCTTTCCGCCTTGGTCTTTGCATTCTGCAACCTCTTTTTCCATCTTCTTTATGTTTGTCTTCACGTACCTATGCAAGCTCAAGCTTTCCATCACCCTCCAACTACTCACATTTTTTCCAGCCATTCGTCATATATAGTCACATCTATATACGACGAACCTCTACCCCCTTCACGAAGGTGGGCAGCAATCTTCTGTCCTCCTTACTTCGTCGCTCTTTAGATTTTTCTCTTTTTCTGTGTTGCTCTAGGCACATCTTCAAAGTCTATAACAATATCTTGAGTCCCTCCACATTGGACCTGATTGTGTTTACCATAGACTTCTTCATTTACTTATTTCACTTCTGACACAAATTATTACGTATTTTTAATGAGGTTTAAAAGTTAAGTAATATTCAGATAATTCAAATAAGAAACTTTATTAAATTAAGAAAAAAACCTGTGAGAGTTTGGAAATCATCTGTGCAAGGTAAATTTTAAGAAATCAATGGCTGTACAAATAAACATTATTATAATTTGGAAAATGTAAATAATAAATAGTATCTAACCCCAAAACAGCTAAAATGACTTTTACGTCACCGAATTTGGCCAGTTAACAAATGCAGCTTTAAATTCTTAAAAGTCATAGTGCGTGCAAGATACAAAATCCACAAAATCATACAAGGACCGTTACCCTAGAGGTAAAAAAAGCCGGTGCAAGAGGCTGTTAATTATGTAATTTCCGAATTTGAATTTAAACTTTTAGTAGTTATTTTCTCAATCCTTAACAGATAACCTTAATTTTTGAGTTCACATCCTTACCTTATGATTTTTTGATGACAAATAACATTTTCCTTAAGTTCTTTAATGGTTTTAATTGGATTTTTTAACGGGTCCAAATTTGAAAATTTGTATACCAATACATCCAATTCACAGCATGCTGTATCTACTAAGACGTAATACATTGTATCAATTGCAATGTTTGGCATTCCATTTGAAGCTAAAACGATCGCTTGAAAAATAAGCGTGGGATAATAATAAGCTGTTTGCTTAAGATCGTACGGAGACCAATTAATAAACAGTAATAGTCGAAGTTTATGAAAAATAAGACAAGTGCTGAATTGAAATGTTACCGCAAACATTACTATGATGCTAAAACAAATATTTAATTAGTAGGAGTATTATTATTACTATTAGTAGTATATTAGTATTATTAGTAAATATTAGTATCAATAAAAAATTAGCTAAAGATTTAAGCCAAATTTGTATATGTGATAATTATTTATTTTTTATATCATTATCAACATTGTCAGTAATTTTCATATATTTAATACTCCTATATCGACAGTTGATACGGCAAAGGACTACACTACACCACACTATTTCTTTCTCTCTCGCGTTGGTAGATTTTATGCATACAGCACATGCGTGAGAAAACTCTAAAATACATTTATCCAATTGAATTTTTCTGTGTTTCGCTGCATGCGCACAAAATATGCGCAGAATTGAGTGAATGTTACCCTCGAGAGAGAGTAGCCTTCATAGTTAATATTATTATACGTTACAAGGTCGGTAGGTGACTTATTACAGTACGAGTTAGTTTAAAAATGAGTACTGTAATAACACCTAACGACCATGTAGCGTATTATATTTTATTTCATCCTGTTTTTATAAATAAATAAATTCATAAAAATAAAAAAAAAGTTTGGAACTTGACTAGTTAAGTCAAATTTGCTTAAAAGCAATCAGTGTTGCTAGGCAACACATTACAGTACCTGATACCGTAATGTTCTACTTACCGGTGCCAAATTGATTATAGGGAAGTGTATTTACTGGACAGGATGAAATGAAATATGTTTTGCAAGTCTGTTATTGGATGGTCCATGATCTCAGATTAACAGTTCTTTTTTATTAGGTATATTTGTACCAAAAAATGATTGAAAACCACGATATCAAGTTGTCAGCTATTGTTCTTTATTTCAAGGATGAGGAAGGCCATCTTGAAAACATGATATTCGATTTTGAGATTAGGTTTTTTAATTTAACTGTCCATGGAGCAGTAAAAAAGATCTACCCCCAACATGGGAAGTGAAAAGAATGCTTGACCCCACATGAAATCGAATGATTCAAAGACAAATTAAAAACTATTTGATGGTGCTCTAGTCAAGCGCACGCGACAAATATACTAAAAATCTTGTGGTTAGAATTGAGGATATACTATACAGTTACAAAGTACAAAGCACATATCTATGTAAGACGTTTAGTCCACTAAAAGTAAAAAAATCGTACTAAATCAGATGACATAACCTCACTTTATTTTAATAAGTATTTTTATATAATTTAAATATACCTAATTGATATTACATGTTTCTAATTTTTTATAAATTACTGAGACTAGACTTTACTCGAGAATTACATCAGAATGGTTTTGTTTTTTTCATAGTTTAAAAGATATACACATTCAAAAATTCACTTATGGAGTTGTATATGCAAATCCAATTTGATTGGAAACATGTGAAGACTAGGTACCAATTTAACAGTTGACAAACGCCTTTTTTGGACCATTTTGTTTATATTCTCTAAACCGAACATAGTTTACTCCACCACTACACCAACACACACTTTTAAGCATCTAGCGCGTGAACTGAGGGTAAACAGTTTACTTTGGTCTCTAAAGAAGATAACTTGGTTATCAAAACTCATATTAGATGTAGTTGTAGCCTTAACTGTGTTCTATACTATTATCACCAACTGTTTCAGATTTAGCATATTACATCCTCTATAATTGTTTAATTTTAAACTTCATATTCGTCAGAAAGGTTAACTATTAGTTGGGTGTGTTGCATATATTTTTACTCCTACTTTAAGAATACCCCACAAAAAGAACAACTGTGATAGGTCCAGCGATTGAACCGGCCACTCAATGGTGCCTCTGCATACGATCCATTTTTGAGGAACGTTTAAGTAATCCTTTACATTTGCTGCATACTGGGATGTTCCCATCTTGAAACCAAAAATTTACATTAGGCAGTCTTCTATCTGCTACATTGAGAAGTAAATTCGCCAACACTGGAACAGAGAATTACTTTTTCGCATCCAGTGAGGATTCTATGCTGACCAATATCTACAATTTTACTGGCTTATGTCGCCATTCAACATGAAAGTTTATTCATCTGAAAAAAGAATGCTATGAAATGCACTCATTTCTATCTATTTTATTCATTAATTGTTCGAAAAATTTGGATCATCTTCCATTAGCTCCTGGCCAAAAGTTATTTTATAGGGAGTGAATTTCCTTTGTGAACAATTCTTTGGTCAGTTGTATGAATAATGTTATTCTGGTGGACAATTTGGTGTGCACTACGTTAGTCGTAGGTTTCTGTTGAACACTCAGCAAAACATCAACTTTTATGTCATCTTTTCTAAAGTGTGGTGTTCTTTGTAAAAGTTTGATATAAAAAGTTTTCTGAACTATGCATGGATTATAGATACAGTACCTTGTCATATACTTAAACAATTTAGACCCTAACTGCCATAGAGCATTGAAATCAGTTTATTAAGGATCTTTAAAATTGAAAATAAAAATCGTCTCAAAGTTCTTTATAATTCCGATTCCAGTGGTTCCCATACTGTATGTTATGAGGTTTTAATTTATTGTATAAAGCACAAAATAGTATTTTCCTATGACCCCCTATGAAAACGATACCTAAAACACCTCCAAAATCAGTACCTAATATCATACACGTTCGGAAAAATAAGAAAAGAAGAAGCAATATCACACACGTGTGACATTTTAAAAACGCTCAGAACGTAATAATTTAAGCAAGATAAAATAAAAAACTATTAATTTTTGTGCATAAATCAGTTTGGTTTGTTCAATTTGATAAAGAAATATTATCTTTTGGTAAAATACATGTCAAATTAATTGGGTTGCGTTATCTCTGCAACCAAATAAACACAAAGATATGGTATGCTGTTGGTTCCAAGGTAAAATAGTCCTATTTATTTTATTACTTATAGAAGTTTGTTTTTAGCTGTGTTATAAATCCCTTATTATTTTCATAAAAATTGCTTTGAAATTTCAATAAGTGAATCTGGGTATACTATGGGTATAAGAGAAATAACAAAAATTAGAGAATTACAGGTGAAAGAATTGGGTAATAAAACCCTGTGTATATGTTTTGTATGTGCTAAATTTATTCTCAATTTTTGTATAATATTACATACGATGTAAACTACGAGAGTCTGATGCACACTCTAAATTGAATTGTTTGTGTGTTTAGCGCTAGGAGTTGTACATAGGGATGATTGGTGCATACAACAGGAGTTAAAAGTGAGCGCTTAATGCTCATTATTAACACATAACGTTTCTCAAGTTCCAATTAATTTCCACGAAAAAACTTAAAATGTCATTTAGCTAATGAAGAATTTTAATGATAGTTTCTGAGAAAGGTGTTATTTTATTTTAATTAATTATATTTCTATGCAATATTTATACTCGTGTAGATCCTAATTTTTAACATGAATAACTGTTGTCAGAATAAAAAACCATTTTTCTAAACTTTCCGAGTTCGTTATTCAGTCCAATGTATCACTGCCTGAAACTCTGCTAACAATAACAATTAAATAAATTTTTATAAATAAAGTTTTAAAATCCATAATTATAAATATCATGTTCAAAACGCGTTGGAAAGTGTATTTCTTGCACTCGTTACGTTTCCGTACATTAAATCGTGCGTAATATTTTACTTTCCACACTTGTTATGTTATATACTAATGTCTAATACATACTATACATCAATCAAAAAAGTAAAAAAACTAGAAACATTTGAGATTAATTATAAAAACAAGAAAATAAAAATACTTTACCATTGAGGTATATAGAACCGGTTTCTGATATAAGCTTCACCAGCAACATACTTAACAATGCCACGTGGAACGTCTGCTGTTTCAAACATGTTTAAGTAGTCTTCTATAGACTTCATGTCTTTCGAAGCAAGAGCCACAAAAGATATTTTACATAATAACGTTATTGTTATTATTATGAAATGAAAAGCTTCTAAAAAGTTGCTGATATCTTTGACTACCAGAAGCATTAGCATTAAAAGTATTTCGATAGAATTTACACCATAACAGACCAAAAATCTAAGAAAATAATATTTTTGATTGGAGTCTTTCAGTGGGTAGATTCCAAACATTTGAAGGATCCGTTTTTCTCTGTTGAAGGCTTTTAGGTAACCCTAGAAAAATTTTTCGAATTAAAATGAGCAAGTATACTGATTCAAAGTATAATTCTAATCTTATTATCAAAAGATTATTTCTAATAGGTACGAAAGGGATCAAAACTACTCACATCGCCAAAACTCTTGGACCCCCCTTATAATTGTCAAAATGAAACACTATTATTTTAATCATGAAGTGACAAAACGATCAGTGTGATGATAAGTTGTTAGCTTTCATTGATAAAAAATTAATCAATAATAAAAAAGTTTAGCTGTAAACAATTTTTAAACCTGACTAAAACTTACTTACCCGATTTACCTTCATTTTTAAATGAAATAAGAAATATTTGATTTTTAAAAGAAATGCAATCTAGCAGTATATATTAGGTAACACGCGTAAAGTCATAACATGCAATGAAAATAAAGTTTTAAAACAAAGATTTATAAAAAAAAAGATAAATCGTAAAAAAGCATAAATTTCTTCAACCATAAGTGATCTCAATAAGGTATTATTGCTGTAAGGGTATAATTTGCTGATAGTATTTGCATACAAACCAACAGCAAAATGTATTATTAGGTAAAATGTACTTTATATTTTTAAAAATGCTTTATAGTTCATATTTATTTAATAGAAAAGGGGAAACGTAGTTTCTTTGTTATTATTACAAACATTTATATTTATATTTTGTTAAAATGTTTCGTTCAAAACAAAACAGATATTTCCATATTATAATATGTGGCGCAAAAATCAGTTTCATGTCATTAAATATAATTGCTAATTTTCTTGCTGGGATTGTATCACTTTGAAGTAATTAAATTTATGGATTCGCTATGCTGGCTTCTTTTGTAACTATTCAAAGGAAATATCAATCAAAATTGAATTTCTTTATTGTAACTTTAAATTTATTGCAAAAATGAACATAAATAAAAATAAAATATCTGATATTATGTAATATTTAATAAAGTAGATGTTCAAAATATTTACTGCGAACGTTAACGATAATTAACATCAGCGTGACCGATCTAATAGCAAGCGGTATTCGTTCTCTTAAGCCACCTAAATCATGTGGTTTAGTTTTGTAAATAATATTTTTTACATAACCCCTTAAAAAGAGTCCAATGTGGTAAGATCAGGTGATCTTGCTGGCAATTCTATTGATCCTTGCCTCCTTATTCAGCGATTTGGAAATGTTAGGTTAAGGTACTGACGGAGATTGAGTTAGTAATGGAACTTGAGGATTTCCTGGATCAGAAAATAAGTTTGCCAAACAATACATCATTTTGTAGTAATGCGAAAAAGGGACCAATAATATCTTTTTCAACCATCCCTGCCCAAACATTGACCTTTTGAGGGTATTGTGTATGGTCCTCTGTCATCCACTGGGGATTTTCTCTTGACCAGTAGCGCCAATTTTGACTATTAGCATTACCGTTAATAGAAAAGGGCACTCATCAGAAAACATAACGTTTTCTGAATGCATGGCATTCTTATTCAACATTTCCATAATTTGCAAAAATTTGCTCTCCTATCAAAATCATTTTTCATGAGTTTCTGAGTCGGTATCATTTTAAAGGAATGCATTTTATTATCTTACAATATGTTTAGTATCGATGTATGGCTGACATTAAATGTTGCGGATGCTTGTCTATTCGATGTATGTGGATTTTCCTTCAACTCAAGAATCACTCAAGCACTGTTTTTTTATCTGCTTTAAATTTGACGTGTTTCGGGATTCTACAAATATGTACAGTAATTGAAATAATGAATTTATTCCATTTGGCTTTTCCACACTGTATAACCATTAAACTGTTGCACAGTATAATAGTCATATTCAAAATCAAATAATTAGCCAAGTCCATCATAGGTGTATTGGACATTATAAGTTTATGAAGAGGTATAAAATTTGGGACCACATTATCTATTATTCTTTTTTTTGCCAATAAAGACAGCAAAATTTATGAAATGCCAAAAAAAGTAAAGAATATGAATTAATATATTGGTTTTTAATTGGGAGATCTTGGTTCAGAGTACAAATTTAAGAGTTAAGAGTATTTCTCAAACTCGTTGACCTGTGTGGTTTGCAATAAATGATGCACTGTACGTTATTGGTTTGTGTTTAATTTCTATACAATGGAGTTACTATGTCACAATTGGTGGTGTTTTTATTAACGGTAAATATCACGAATCCTTAAAATTTTATCGATCAGGATTAATGTCATTATAATGAAATTTGTTGGTTTTTCGAAAAAAACGTTCTGGCAGGTCAATTTAGCTTACTAAAAGCGCAATTTTTCAAAAAGAATTTCTTTCTTCCACTTACCATTATTGAGCAGTGACAATTTTTTTAAATAGTAACCCCAATTTTCCTACATCTTTCAGTATAATTTTTTTGAATAAAAGTCATTTAAAAATCAGACACATAATTTTTATTTTATTTAGGGTCGATTGTTCAATCTTCAGATAAAAAGTCTATTAACTATCCAGCGGATAAAGTTATCTGTCTGTTTATTCGACGTATAATTAGTCCCCTATTTTTCAATGTCTTTTTATTCATTGAATAGTTATCTGACGGAATATTTGAATTCTGGCAACACGAACTTCAAAGTGGTGAAACAAATATATTGCAAATTTATGGGTTAGAGAAGGACAAAAATGTTCTGTTAAACAAGTGTCAGTGTCACTTCACTTGAGATTATGTCATGCTTTGATGCTTGTTGTTTGCTTTTTGGTGCGAAACGTGAGACGTCTATCGGCTGTGTTAAAATAAATTGTTGCGAAAGTGTACGGAAATAATGGAATCTAAGAAAAGAGAGCGTTCAGCAAATTTTAATACCGCAGAAATCCAACTACCTTGTCAGGTAAATTCAAAGCCATAATTGAAAACAAAAAGACGGACGCTGTGACAAACAAAGATAAAGAGGACATGGAAGAAAATAGAAAATTCTTTTAACTCCTGTGGGATTTCCACGAGTGTCCCCTCGTGGAAAACTTTAAGTACGAAGGATTAAAAAAAATAACAAAAAAGAAATCTTCTCTGCAAAGGCAAGACATGTACAAAACTGGTGGAGGGCCTTCAAATGCTCCCGAATTCAACGAAATAGAGGAAAAGGTGCTGAGCATTTGCTCGAACATAAAAGGACTCGATGCGCGTAACGACAGTGACACTATCTTGAGTAAGTATAAGTTAAATCATTACTCTAAAAAATGCATCCATTAGTTGTTGCGTGAACCAGTAATAAACATCCATCCTCAAAAACATTCACATTTATAATAGGTATTAGTGGGATTCTAGCGTAATAACTTTTATTAATCGAATAACGCGGTTATCTGATAGTGGAAGCGGCAGATAGATTTATCCCTCAGTTAGCAGAGTTATTCGACAGTTAAGTCTTATCCCACTGTTGAAAAATTCAAAACCTTGCTATCCATCGAATAAAAGTTATCTACCTGTTTATCTGAAGATTGAACAATCGGCATTTAACAACGATTTCACAGCAAAGTAATTTAAAAAATACTGTTAAATTTATATCGTGCTCAAATTGTTGGACCCTCAGCTAAAATACAATGGGTTATGTTTGCAATCGCACTACGTATCTATTCGTTTAGATCATTGATATTTTGTGATCTATTTTGATACCCTTTACTTTTTAACTATTCCCATAAAAAGAAGTCAAGAGGAGTTAAATCAGGTGATTTAGGAGGCCATCCTATTGATCCTCTTCGACCTATCTACCATTTGGGAAGATGTCCAAGTAGTTTCTCATCAGGGCAGCATCTCGCTGTAGCTACAAATCATTTCTGTTTGGGAACAATCGGTTCAATTCAGAGAAGAAGAAGAAGAAGTTTTGCAGAAATTCTAAATATCGCGGGCCTGTTAAAGTTTCTGTTTATCTGTTGATAAGTACACTTGAAACACCAGTATCCTGCATTAATAAAAACTTAATTTTTTACAATATTTATATGAATTGTGGAAGCTTTGTTGAATAGTTATTTGTTTAGTGTTCTCATTACAAAATAAGGGTTGATAGGTATATACAAATTTCATAAGCAATAAAATAACTCCTACTCACATTTTATCTTTTGCAGTTCTTGAAGTTTTATTTGTTTTTATTTATGATACATACACTAAAACTTAACTTTACATAAGTCATTTAAATTACAATAACCCTAAAGCTAAACCTACTAAATATAGTGCAAAAATCAGTTTTACGTCAAGTTATATCATTTTATTTATGTTCTTTTAAAGTTTACTGTTGAATTTTAATTGCTAATTTACTCCCCGGCAATGGGATTTCATCGTAGACATTTAAATAAGTGGACAAGCTAACACCTCCGCTTCAGACAGCAATCGAGCGACTTTATTTAACAACTTAATTTCGCCATAAATGAGAATCGGATAAAAAGATTCTCTTATTCGTTAAATTCTAAAAGGCATTAAGCTACTTTATTAATAATTACATTAGTAAATAAAGTATTTTCTTTACTTTCCGTTCCTATTTTTTGAGCGCCAGTAATCCGATGCACTAAACCGGGTTTTCGTTTTATGTAATTTTATAAAAACTGGTAACCAATTGTTTGCTTTTAAACCTAATCAAAGCCCGTTATATCCAGTCCAGCTGTCTCCCGATTCGAATTTTGCAGATATTCCTGTCGTAATTTATATCTACGCAGCGACTTTTACAAGTACAAGAGGCGTGATTATTAACAATCAATTATAGATGCAGTCATATTATGCACCAATTAAACCACGAACACCGTGTAAATTATTAAGTGTCCGTACGTGTTTCTTTGGATATTTATCCCCGCGAACTGGGAGCGCAGTAAACCTCTTATGATAATTTTATGGGTATCATTAACTGATAAATCTTTTTTTCAGCTTCCCCTTGACGATGGTTAAATTTGCAGTTAGTTTAATTAGATCATTTTTTTACTCTTTAGATAATTTAGTGGTTTCCAATACGTTATTAAAGAACTACCTGAATTTAAATAACATATGTTGTAAATGTTTCTACACTGAAATAAAAAGTATATGACTAAAATTTCAGATAGTAAATAAATATAAAAGTTTTTTTAACCAAATTTTTTTTGATTTTTAACAACTATAAAAACTATATCAAATATTAAAGAAACTACATAAAAATATTAAAGCCTAGATTTTATTAGCCCAAATGTGGATTAAAGAAGTAAGAAGAAACGTACTCCGAAATTTGTATTTAAACTGTCATTTAGATCTAACATTTTAACTGCATCCAATAGAATTTTACTACTAAGATGACAAAATTAGAAAAAAAAATATGAATAAATAATAACAAGAACGCATAAGAAAATTGGAATAATTGAAGAATTTATAATGTCTCGTTAACCCAAAAACACAGATATATACATACCAATATACAATATTTGTAAATATTTTGGACATTTTTTTATAATATGTCTAAAGTAAATTGTGGTATGAGTTTAACCCTTTAGCTCGGGGGTTCTCAACCTTTTCAACGCTGCGACCCCCTTTTTAGGTTGAGAATTTTGGCGACCCCCTTCTTGTAACATCGTAAAGTAAGCCTTTGTATGCAAAAAGACAGCAATAATTAGTTTTAAAAAACATAAAAAACACTATTCAAAACTATATAAATTTAAAAAATGTTTTGCCAACATATTTCTTAAAATATAAGAGAACTTCCTTACAAGTAAACAAATTAAAACAAGTACCTCAATATATTTATATTTTCAAAATATCAAAAAGTTTTTCTGATGTGATAAAATTTGTAACATTTACCTATACAAAGTCCTACATTACATCAAGGCATTCCTAACCGATTTAAGAATACAGTTCAGTGATCGGTGGTTGTTATTATTAAATTTAATTATTAATAGTAAGTTAAAACAGTTAATATGTTTTTTATATTTTGCACTTATAAATCTTCATTATAAAACGCATTTGCGTATCGTAATGTAACTTTTACGCACGCAAATTTTTGTTTTAAGTGGTTGGCGACATGATTGAAGTATCTAATGACAAGACTATTGACAATGACATTTGTGGGTTAATAGCAATTTATTAATTTTATATTGTTCTTTAAAAAAGCATTTGTGAATATGAATATCATCTTTTACTTATATAATATATTATTATTGGTGTATTAGTAATTTTAAAATATTTGAGAACATTAACATTTCATAATTTAAATGTCAAAACTGTCAAATGTTATAAATTACACAGTGCTACCGACATACTTTTTAAAATAAAAATTTTCGTAATTACATAAAAATAATAAATTAATTTAAAAAATGATAAAACGGCAAAATATAAAAAATATTATGAACAACTTATTTCATATGGCTGTTGTGACACTCGTTCTTTAAAAAACTCATCGCCTCGCGATTCGTTTTTTAAACTTGAACTCGTGTCATAACAGAATTCCATATGAAATGCGTTGTTTAATATACAATTTATACACTACGAAAATGTTTTCAATTACGCACTTTGATCTTTTAAAGTCGATGTTTTTTTTACTTTAATTATCATTGTTTTTAAATACCGTTTATTCACTCACTGACTAATAATTTAAATGATTAAATAATTTACTTACTGATCGATCTAGACTGACTGATGGACTATCACTGACCGATCCCAACAACCTCTCATTAACTGTTTTTATAGTCTCCTAGTTTTCTGAAACGATCTTAGATGTTCTCAGAACAAAGTTTATTGAGCACCTTGCAATTCTTCTCTAGAACATTCTTTTTAAAAAAACATTTAACATTTTATAATTTTTTTAGAATCTACTACAACAAATTCAATACAAAAATGTATGTGTTTTTTATCATATTACAGAGATATATTTTTTAGGAAAACATTTCATTCACCTAATTAACTGATAAATTCTAGTAATTTCTTAAGTTGTCTGCATACCTACTAATAAATATAATAACAATACAATGACATAATAATAAACATTTCTTGGTTAAAATTCACTTACAAATACATAAATCAAGCTTATTTTTATGTGTACAGTTGACAGAAGCAAACATGAACCCTGGGTGGGCGTGTCCTTGTCGCTGTAGTTGTATTTTCATCTCACTTATGTAGCCACTAAAATTGATATTATCGTTAACATTGGCTCGTGATTGGCTGATTGTGATAACCTTGAAATTAGTTGGCATATTTTCCGCGGACCATGTTTGCTTCTGTCGACTGTATATAAATAAATTCTCCCATTTTTATTGACAATAGTTAATATAAAAGCTTAATCGAAACAGAGTAAGGTATATGGTTACTACATTTTTATTAAATTTGATCTAAATTAAATAATTTTCTTAGATAAGTTAATATGAATTAGTTAAAAATATAATGATGAAATAAATTTTAAACTATTTTTCATTATATGCACTTTAATAAGGTATAGTACAATAGAAAATATTACTGGTTACATATTGATATTACTCAAATTATATTTTATCTTTATTATTATGGTAAAAGTTGGTTTTGAATTTTAAATTGATTTCTGTTCTTTATCTACAATTAACATTATTTCACTGGTTTTACAAACTGTTACGACAACAAACACTTATGTTAACCGATACAATATAATGACCTTAAGTTGCTATAAAAATATGTCACAAAAGAGGAAACGTTTGTCTCTAAAAGACAAAATATATATAATCGCCGAAAGTTAAAAGTATGGTTTAAAAAATCAAATTAACGATATTATAAAAAACAAAAGTGAGTTAAAAAAGAATGTTGAGGAGCAAAAACGAAAGTTTTCGAATTTAGAAGGATTGGCAGTGGATCAAGTCGTCTACAATTGGTTTTGCAAAGCCAGAATTAAAGCAATTCCAATATCTGGGCTGCTACTTAAAGAAAAAGCACTCGAGGCAGCAAGCAGTTTGAAGATGGAAAATTTTGCAGCATCAATTGGATGTTTGGAAAGTTTCTGCAAGCGTCATAATATAACGTTTAAATCAATTTTTGGTGAGTCTGCAGAGGTTATTTTGGGCGATATAGAGGATTGGAAAACCAAGTTACCATTGATATTAAGGAATTATTCTCTACGAGATGTATACAATGCTGACGAAACAGGACTATATTACAGAGCCATGCCTAATAAGACATTTGCATTAAAAAATGTGCAGGGAAGAAGGCAGCAAAACAACGTTTGACTATTTTGCTATGTGCAATTATGGAAGGTGATAAAGAAGAAAAAGTGCTTCTTTTTCTGGATAATGTCACGTCACATCCTAAAGTTCCATTAGGAAATGTTAAAATAATCTTCCCACCTAACACCACATCACATCACATCAAATTGATTTACCGACATTTTTTCATTAGAAGACTTCTAGCTTTTATTGACAGTGGATGTGATTTCAACAATTGCGAAAAAGACATAAATTTATCCAATGCATTTATCTGGATTACAGCTGCTTGGAAAAAAGTGTTTCCTGCTACAGTTAAGAAATGTTTTTCTAAAGCCGGCTTCTCCGATATTATCCAAGAAGATCCACATTTTGATGATGAGAATAATACACCCCTTGGCCATCTTTTCCCTACAGTCCGTAACGAAATTTTAGATTTGGATGAATTTGCTTCCTTTTACGATGATATACCTACAGAGATCCCTAACTTCAGTATTACGGACATTATTGAAGAACTGTGCGATAATGATTAAAGAGACAATTTTGACAATAGTGATGTGGACGAATGTGAAACTCCAAAATCTAATATGAGCGAAGTGTGTGAAAAATAAAGGGACGTAGAAAATCATTTATTGTGCCAAAATTATGGTGAAATATTTATTCGAATTTTACTTAAATGTAAAGCTGAGGTTCTTAAATCAAAGTTAAAAAATGTAAAACAAACAAATAGTAACTTCAATATGTCAATCTGACGATGCTATAGAGCGGGTCACAGTTATTATGCAGCATTGCGTTTATGGACGACGGCGTTGCCATATCGGCATGTTCTTCGAATTTGGTTCCAACTGGCGCGGGAATATAACTTGCCATTATGTTACTATTATGATTTAAATGTTGACTAAATTATTCATTTGAAAATCGTTTAGTGAGTAATTAAGAATATTTATAATCATGCTTTTAGATAAATTTTACGCGTTTAAAGGAAAATATTGTAAATCCGCTAAACCAAAGCGGCAACAGTGTTGAATATTCGCCCATAAGATTTACATTGGCCTATGCAGGCCACGCTGCATAATAACTGTGACCCGCTCTATACTTGTCTAGCGAAACGGCTGTCATTGAGTTTAAAAAAGCAGTTTTTTAAATAAATAGTGGAATTTTTGTCAAAACGAAGAGTTTTTTATTATTCTTAATACAAAAATTTACACCTACTTTAAAAAAGCTTAACATCTGTATAGTATAGTATGTATGTAGTTTTATGTTTTGTATTATGTAGTAGATATATATAAAGTAGATTTAGTAGTTTTTCGTTTTTGTATAGAATTATATTCGCTTTAATTGATAAAAATTCAAATATTTTTTATTTGTCGACTGCAAAACCTGACAAAAGCGGCCACCTTTACATAACGGCCAATAGTTCTTTCATTTTTAGTGGCCGTTATTGACAGGTTTTACTGTAGTATAAAACAACTGTTAATATTATATTTATAAGATTTTTATGTAAGTTTTAATTGGATCAGTACATAATATTTAAAAAATCAAAGGCCCGCAACTAATGCTATAGTAAAAAAAGATTCACTATATACATTAGTAAACGATATAATTTACCTCTTCTGCTTGTTCATTTTATCATATACATGTCGGTAGGTATCACGAAGTCTATGTTACGTGTTGACCGACATGAAGCCATATTTTATTAGGTAGATATGCATAAAATACAAGATGGATAATTTATATTGAAATGTTTTTCTTGGAAAGTTACTAAAATGGTTGTCGTTTGGATTTAAATAAATACATAGTAGCAGTAAGAAAAAAAAACGATAAATTAAACATTTAAAATTCCTGAATTGACATTAAACATTTCTCCAACATATGCATATCGTATAAGTTGTAGTAAATGTTTTAAAATAATAAAATCTACAAGTAAACGTTCGAATTACAACGCGTTGCTAATTTGATAGAATAGTTTGTCGAAACCTTGTCGTCAATTGTACAAATTATAAATTGTAACATTCAACCTGTTTGAGGTGTGTTATAAGCTACTCTCTTAAAGTATGTGGTTTATATATCACCTTGTATTCCTGATTTACATACCGGTCGGACATATATAACTAACCACTTTATTTAGATTACGTTATTTTGCGTGGGGTCTTTGCTTCGATATGTATTCTTCATAACCCGTCTTGGTGCTAAATCAATTCTTCTGTGCTTCTTCCTTTAAAAATTGACAATTGATAGATTCCGCAACAAGAATAACAATAGAGAGAACTCAGAAATTGAGATATTAAGATTTTGGTTTGGCACAAAAGATATAAGATATTTAGCTGTGTCAGTATAGAGGGTCAGTATAGAGAATTTTGCGAAAATCCGTTCGGCACTTGCACCAATACTTTTTGTATGTGTAACTCTAAGTCACTTCTGTAGTCTACTTCTCTCTGTGTACTTTATGTTTTAGATAACAGATTGCTGCAAGTGCCGTACACATTTGTGCAAAATTTTTTACCAGAATTTAAAGACCGTTTATGATATTGTCAAATATCATTACATTAAACATTAAATATAATTTTCTTAATGAAATTTATTGTACAAACAAAATATGAATGGAAAGTTTTACTGTATGCGGAATTTCACAAGTAATTTAAAAATGTAAAAAATATACAGGCAGTTCTATTTATTTTAAAATATTAAACAGGAGATACTTAGGGGGTTTCATACTTTATACTAACCCTGTATAAAAAAAAATAATTTTATTAGATAATGATTAAGTATGTAATAGTAAATAACATTAGTAGCAAGGTAAGAGGGTTTTTACTGGCGAATGGAGGATATAACTCACGAGTCACAGGCGAGTCAGTTACCTCCTTGAGCCAGTAAAACTGAGGTCAGTTACCTCAGTTTTACTGGCTCAAGAAGGTAACTGACTCGCCTGTGGCTCGTCAGTTATATCCTCCATTCGCCAGTAAAACCCGTTAACTTGCGTGTATTGTTTTATATTTTTTCTACTCCTTTATGATATTACCTATTTTATGCACACTTTACTGAATGTATATGTAGCAAATATCGGTCAACTGTACGGATATGAATTCATATCCATTCTCGTGCGGATATTATGTTCACCAATTGGAATTTATAATTTAATATTTACTCATTTATATCGAACAATAACATGCCTTATTTAATAGTTCGCAACTATTCCTTACTAAAAATTAATCTGTCACTGCTGTCAAAATAATTGTCAAAAATTTTAAAATATTGCGGTATATGGGTTTTTTAATAAATATGAGTGATAGTGATAGTTATGAAGAAGCAATAAATGGTACTCCACCATTTATTAAAATTGTTGCAAAAGAAACATACGAATCGTTATTACCACAAAAATCTTAAGAAAAATATGAACATTGTCATAAAAAGTTTATGGAATGGTTCTTGAAAAATAAAATAGAAAGCGTATCCGAAAATGTTTTAACAGCATATTTTAAACAATTATCAACAGAAATTAAACCCTCTACACTCTGGACAACATATTCAATGCTAAAAACAATGATAAATATAAAAAATAACATTGACATATCATCTTATCCTAAGTTACGAAGCTTTTTAAAATTACAATCTTCAAATTATAAATCGAAAAAGTCAAAAATACTAACGCCAGAACAAATAAAAAAATTTCTTTTTAAAGCTCCGGATGAAGTATATTTATTTACAAAAGTTAGTTAAAATTCCAGTAAGTACCAAATACAAATTTTTAATTTTTCTTCAAATTTTAGAAAGTACTAATATTTGGTATATCTAGTGGGTGCAGACGTCAAGAATTAAAAAATTTAAAAATAAATCATATAAGAGACTAAGGAGATGAACAAAATTTGCACCAAAATTTTATTGAAGCAAGATCTTCTTCTGAAGTTACTGATAATTTTGTCAGGGAAAACATAACATATTCAAATTGTACTTTTCACGATTGTAATTTTATTGTTAAAAATCAATAATTTAAATTAAATTAGTTTTATTTTTGTTAACTGCAAATTTAAATAAAATCATTAATATTTTATTATTATTTGTAAAAAGGTTAGATAAATTCCAAAAAAATCTCAATAATTACCTTTTGAAATATGCAAATGACAACTAAACGTCATATTTTTCAATAAATTTTTTAAGGAAAACAAACCTGTGAACAGGGGCATTTTCTTTCATTTCCAAGCAGCTTTTCAGCATAGACCATTTTGCCCATAAAGTATTAGGGCTGAATCTAGCTGATAGTTGATTCAAGTAGACCAACAAAACATCTTCAGTTACCCTAATCACATAGTAAATAATACTATTAACTTTCTTGATTAATATTGTGTTTTTGGAAACTGACGTTTACAAATGAGATACAAATAAAAATATTGGCTGGAGAAAGTAAGCAGTAAAGATGTTAACTGACGTTCACAAAACTAGCCGAATGGCTTTAACTTTTTCATTTCATTGAAAGTTACCAAACACAAGTAGAATATTTTTTAAAATCAATTATCCCCGGAGATAAAACCTGAATTTTTCAAGACAAGCCCCAAACAATAAAACAATAGAAACAGTAGATGCACCCACATTCGCCGAAATGTAAAAAAAAACTTTCAACAACCGAAAGATTACGACTACGGTCCTTTGGTACTAAAAAGATGTGATATTTGTTCCCAACAATTTCGATGGAGTATTTTGGAATAACCACCATACAGTCCCGGCCTAGCACCGAGTCACTCTTATTCTAGAACTAAAGAAATGGCGAGGTCAGCACTTCCCGGGAACTGAAACCGTATCATAGTTATCTTGAATCCAAGGGTGCACCAATTTAGGAAAAGGACATCGAGAAGTCCACAGGTATGCTTTAATCTGCAAAGCGGAAAGATCTTTTATATTAAAACTTTTTTCACATAACCTCAAAATGTATGTGAAAAATTCCTAAAACCAAATTTTTGGTTTTTTTATCTTTTTCAAAATAAATATTTCTGATACGAAAGATGTTAAGTGACGTTCACAAAACTAGCAGAATGGCTTTAACTTTTTCATTTCATTGAAAGTTACCAAACACAAGTAGAATATTTTTAAAAATCAAATATCCCCGGAGATAAAACCTGAATTTTTCAAGACAAGCTCCAAACAATAAAACAATAGTAACAGTAGATGAAATGTAAAAAAAAACTTTCAACAACCGAAAGATTACGACTACGGTCCTTTGGTACTAAAAAGATGTGATATTTGTTCCCAACAATTTCGATGAAGTATTTTAGAATAACCACCATAGAGTCCCGGCCTAGCACCGAGTCACTTCCTTCTTATTCTAGAACTAAAGAAATGGCGAGGTCAGCACTTCCCGGGAACTGAAACCGTATCACCTATACCTATTTTTGGAGCATCACAACTTGTACTTGTTTGCTTGAACACTTTCTTCGAGGTACTGGATTGATTTTCAGGTCCGCCAAGTATACACTTGGATACAGCAATCTTATTGCTTATTGACTCTTCAAGATTCTGCAACTGATGACGATTTCCATACACCTAATCGTTTAAGTTTTACAAGGTCAGCTCCAGAATTTGCGAATGTAATAGCTGAAGAACGACGGAAACAATGCCCCGTGTACATTTCTGAATTTGCTAGTTTCAAAAAATCTGCAATCTTCTTGGGGATATTATATTGTCTATCCCCATCGGTTGTCGGTAATTCACAAAAAACTTACTGTGACATACGGTTTTGGGGCGCAATGCAAGATACTTTCTCACAATTTCTAAGAAACTCACTCCACCTTTCTTGTTAGTAATTCAAAATGATCTATCCTGCCTGGTTTTAGTATCAGATAATGAAACGATTATCACCGATTTTTTGTCGTCCACATTAAACACTTCTAATTTGTACAATTTATCGGACCTAGTCGTTCTATGCACACCAAAAATAGCAATAACCTTCATCAACAAATAGACGTCATCAGGAGCTTCTGTCAGAAATTTAATATTGTCATCTGACTTTGGACTTTTTAGCTTTTTATCCTCCACTTAAGTTTTTTAGTAAGGTGGTTAACTTGCTGAATTTAGAAATAACACAATTTTCATTCACGAACAACGTACGCTTCAGCATCGAATAATACGACCGTAATGACGATGGCATCGCTTTACAGAAAAATGCGCCAGAACTATTTTTTCACTCACGCCAATGATATTCTTAATGCTTTTTCACTTGGTATTCTTTCTCATATATCATCTTAGATTTTTGTGTCAACAATAAACTTTCTGCTTCCAACGCTGCATTTTCTACATCTGATGGCAGGTTTTCCTTTTCTTGTGTCAATTATTTTCCGCCCATTTCGTATTTATTCACTTTATACACAAAACGTAACAATATTCTCAGCGAAAACCAAAATGAACATTTGTTTGACATTTGTTGGCAGAGTAATTTATATCCCTAGCAATGGAGCAACACAATTGCGATTTTTGTGCACAATTTTCTTTGAAATTTTTTTTTCACCTGAACTTAAAGTCTTGCTATAAGAAAAATGTTGTATTGCACACTTTTCGAGCATAATTAGCGCCGAAACGTTAGTTTCGAAGATAATAAAGTACAGTTTTATCATCTTGTACAATAAATAACTATTGTAGATGCCCATTTATTGCTGTTTTAAGATAATTTATGCACCTGAGTGACACTAAAGTTTAGCCATTTGTAAGGTATTCCATAGGCCTTACTACATGCCTATTATTTCGTAGAAGCTTTTAAAACAGTTAGCCAGTATTAGGCAATACGGGACTTTTCACAAATGCAATATGACGACTGGTTGGCAAATGGTACTTACGTTATGATTACAATGTGATTTTATGACTAAATAAGTGAACTTTTGTAGTATTAAACAAAATAAAAATCATTAAAATATCCAAATATTAACTAAATAAAAGCAAAATGTAAATAAACTACTTTGTGTGCCAACCAGTCGCCATATTGTAATTCACCTGGTTTGGACGGAAGTCAAAATAAGGTGAGAAAAAATATTTTAAATCAAAAAAATTACAGTATATTTTGGGACACACCCACTACTTCCTGGACTCGGATCGCCCGTAATTTATTTTTCTCCTTTTATTTTTATCATATCCTCCTCCTTTTCTAATGGGTTCCATCCTACTGTGATTTTTTTGGTTTTAAAAATTATCGACCCTGGTTTTTTCGCCAAATACCTGAGTAGTTTTTCAAAACATTAATAAATCTATAATCGCTTAATTCTCTTAAAAATGTTCAATATCCAATAATATATTGAGTTTTAACAACTTAATAAATATTAATTGCTTAAAAATGTGAATCGTTTAAACTATCGTCCCATCTAAATATCTTCAGTCTCGTTCGCCACATGAGAAGCGACAATAAAAATACTTTAAAATATGAAAACGGTCTCTTCTCGGAATATTTATAAGTTTCAAAGCAGTTAACATAAAATGATACATACCAGTATCAGCAGCAACAACACCACCAGCACCAAGTAACGTTAGATTTCATCTTTCTGTCTAGAAAATATATTTGTGGCATTAGTGTCAAAGAAACATTTTACAGGCCGCCGTCATGATACCGTGTCAAACTACTTATCGTGACCGATTCTTAACTGGGATTAACTATTTAATACCCGTAAGTTATAAGTTCTCAAACCATAAACGTCTAATGTTTTTATATCTTTATTTCATCGTTATTAAATCGGCAATAGAAATACCAGAGTACTACGTTATACATGTGTCAATATTTTAACAGGTCGTATATGATTAGAAATCATTTAAAACCAATTGGTCCTGTTTAAATTTTAGTATGAAACGCCTATGACAAGTGTTGAAGATCATTAACGTGTGTCCTGAACTGTAACACCTTATTTTATGTCGAAAGTAAATTCTTTGACGGGAGGAACGAATTTGATTATTTTCTGTTTCAAGGTGTGGACTGCTATAGGCTTTTCAGGTCTCCAGTGACATTGGTAACGAAGTGGATAGCTAAGTTATCTAGAGTATTACAATTTGGGAATTGGTAACACATGCCAATCGATAAAATGTTGTATGACCATAGCAAAGCTGGATATTTTTTTACCATTCTATTTACCATTAACTATTCCAGAATTACGGCAGGGATAGGTCCGCCATATTGTGTGGGTGTTGTTCTATGTAAAAAGTCAACGTACTATTATTCTTTTCTATATTAAAAAAAAACGCTGAAAATGCCTTATTTTTACTTAGTTGTTAAATACTCATTGTGATCAGAACAATTCAATGTTTTCTTTTTTCGTATTTCTGTTGCTTTGAACAATGGAGGTACATAGTTTGTTGCACTTTCTAGAGAATGATGAAATGTTTACGGAAAGGTGTTGGAACGAAGTCACCTAAAAAACGATAGTTTTGGTTCAAGACATTTCTTGTCAGGTGCCTATATTTTAATGTTAAAAAATTTAGGTGCAACCCTGCAAAATTTATAGTTGGCAATATTTGACAGCGATGTCAAGTCTGTCCTGTCTTCAGATTTTAGCGGCAACCTTAATTTATTTTTGGCACCTTTTTCCTTTTACACATTTATGTATTTTTACTTTTTTTAGTGAAAAGTTACGTGAGTTTTCCAGTAGTGTTGAATTAGGTACTCCACGTTATCCTAACATCTAAAATATCTATATAGTGTGGAAAAGCCAAATGAAATAATTTCATTATTTCGGGGTTACTGTATAGTCGGCTTTAGAATAGCATATACATGTTAAATGTGAATTTCGTTTACCTACCGAAGTTATAAAAACGCCCTGCTTCAACAAAATAGGATTGGCAATTTTTAAAACGCCTACAATTACTTACTTTACTAAGGAATAAAAAATAATAATAAGAAAAAACACTTGGAAGAGATGGTGGCGTTCTTTGGTGTGATTCCGAAGTAATTGTTTATAAAAAAAGAAATAGATATCAGATTTAAAAAAAATTGACAAAAACATTTATAAGAACAATGCTTTTTATTTTTTAATATATTAAACTTATTGGCTTATGTTAAGGGAGTGTTTAAGGGTTTTAAAAAATCATTAAAAGAAACGAATATACTAATTGTAATAAAATTTTATATTTTACTGAGAAAATTGTACCTAAGTTTAAAAAATTTACCTGTTAATTATAAAAATATCAAATTGGAAGGGGCAGATTTTATTGGCAATAAAGGGATTAGAGAATTACGTTTTCTGAACATTTTGTGTTGATGTCGAATATTCATGTTGGATTATAAATCTTTTTCTTTCTAGTAGGTAGTTGGGGTAAAATGCGTCGACTATTCACCCGCCGGTAAAGAGGTTGCAATAAAAAACAAATAAAACCATACTGTATAATACAATATCATCCCTCTTTGTTTAACATTAAAGATGTGGGCGTGGAAAACTGTTTGACTGATTTCATATGTATATTATATAAACCGTGATTGGTTATACACAATAAATAGGCCATCCCTAAAATAAATTCAATGCAAGCAATTTGAGTTTGAAAATCTATATGCTATTCTGAAGCCGATAGTACATATTTATAAGAAATCCCGAAACACATCAAATTCAAATTATAAATTGACATTCTTTAAAGTGAAAATTTGATCCCTACCTTAAACCCCCTTTGAGTGACAGTTACCACCCCCCAAATTTTTAAATGGGAAGTATGGGATTGTTATATTGTTTGAAAGGTCTCTTCATTCTCTATCTAAAATTGTATTTAAATTTATTTCAAAAATTAACATAAATAAAAATATCTGATATGTAATATTTAATTGTTCATAACGTAAAAAATATGAATATCAATAAAGTAGATGTTCAAAATGCTTACCACGGACGTCTTGGCAACTTCCTAATCTTTATTAAAAATGTATTTTAACGATAATTAAGATAGCGTGCCCGATCTAATCCAAAGAGGTATAATAATTATCGCCATTCAAATTCCCCTCAACGAAAAAGTGACCAATAATATAGTTTTCAACCATCCCTGCCCAAATATTAACCTTTTGGGGGTATCGTGTATTCCTCTGTCATCCGGTGAGGATTTTCTGTTGACCAGTAGCGGCAATTTTGACGATTAGCATTACCGTTAACGGAAAAAGTGTACTCATCAAAAAACAACGTTATAAGCAAACTAACAATGCTAGTTTTTTAAAAGATATTTGTTTTAAATTGATCCTAAAAAACAACATTGATATAGTTTTTGCTTAGGTACTGTCTGATTATAAAGACTGAAATGGAAAATAAATTAGTAATGTAGGTAATGACGCGTTTCGGGATTTTTTACAAATACAGTATCCGTCAAAATAAACAGTACCGAAAATAAAAATAATTTTTAATTTCTGTAACGTGAGTGTTCAAAATGTTCACCATTTCGACGCAAACAAGCTTCATATTGATTTTGTAAGTCAATAAACATATTTATAAAAAGTGGTTGATGAAACTGCCGAAATAGTATATTAAACAACGCATTTCATATGGAATTCTGTTATGACACGAGTTCAAGTTTAAAAAACGAATCGCGAAGCGATGAGTTTTTTAAAGAACGAGTGTCACAACAGCGATATGAAATAAGTTGTTTATAATATTTTTTATATTTTGCCCTTTTTACCATTTTTTAAATTAATTTTTTATTTTTATGTAATTACGAAAATTTTTATTTTAAAAAGTATGTCGGCAGCACTGTGTAATTTATAAAATTTGACAGTTTTGACATTTAGATTATCAAATGATAATGTTTTAAAATATTTTAAAATGAATAATATACCAATAATAATATATTATATAAGTAAAATATTATATTCATATTCACAGATACTTTCTTAAAGAACAATATAAAATTAATAAATTGCTATTAGCCACAAATGTCATTGTCAATAGTCTTGCCTTTAGAAACTTCACTCATGTCGCCAACCATTTAAAACAAAAATTTGCGTGCGTAAAAGTTACATTACGATACGCAAATGCGTTTTATAATGAAGATTTTTATAAGTGCAAAATATAAAAAATATTTTGTATTCTTTCCCGTAGTTCGGCAATATTCGCCGGCGGATTTTCCGAATGAAATATTTTTTCCTTCATTATGCCCCAAATGTATGCGTCAGGTGGCGTCAGATCAGATGAATGAGAAGAATATTCGAAGTCTGTTCCCCGAAAAATTATTCTATTATTGAAATGCTGACGGAATAAGTCTAAGGTGCGCACAGCTGTATGGCTCGTTGCACCATCTTGTTGGAACCATTGTGTGCGAAACTGTAGATTTCGTGCACGGCAAAAGTTATTTAGATCTCTCACAAAAGGTATAATAATTTTCTCTCTATAACGTTGTTGGTTGACAGTAAGTGGATTCTGATTATCATCTTCAACGAAATAAGGACCAATTATTCCATTACCAGATACTGCACACCAAAGGGTAACTCGAAGACTGTGGAGTGGTTTCTCTACAATGACATCAGGACGTTCAAATCCTGGTTGTTTGTCGATTAGTATAGCCGCTAAGATGAACGTGACTCTCGTCTGAAAACCATATGTTTTTCAAAACTTCGGGATCTTCGTAAATTAAACTTAACATGCGACCACAGTAAATTTCTCTTGCACGTTTGTCCGCAGCATTTAGTCGTTGTCCAACTTGAATACGGTATGGATAACCACCAATTAATTTGAACATGCGACGTAAAGACGTTTTACTAATGTTGAGTTTACATGCAGACTTCTTTGAGGTGATTGCACAACTTGGTTAAAAACACGTCCTTCATTTTCGTTAGTGCATACTGTTTTTCGACGACCTGAGGAACCTTTACGTTGACACAATACACTACCAGTGCGACGAAATTTTTCAACAACAGCTTAACATCACTATTTTACTAGGAGCTGCTTTATTGCATTTTTGTTGATATTTTATTGACACCTGTTCTAAGCTTGGACCATCATTACGACCTTTTCCGTATGAACGAAAATAATGCTCCACCAAAAACACTTTTTCTTCCATTGCTAGAACCATTTTTAAATCAAATTTAACTGCAGCGTACTATTAATATATCAGAACAATAAACAACTAAAAGGTTGAATTAACTTCCACTATTTATTCTTTAAATACTTTAAATGTAATGACAGCCGTTTCGCTATCGAAATAGCATCGTCAGATTGAAATATTGAAGTTACATTTTGTTTGTTTGTAGCTATGTACCTGATGTTGATTAGGTAGTATTAAGGCTAGACCAAGTATGGAAGTAATAAGACATAACAATATTAAAGCCTAGATGATATTAGGGCTAGGACAGCAAAATTTATGAAATGACAAAAATTAAAGACTATCAATTTAATATATTGGTTAACATTAATTGGGAAATCTTGAGGCAGAGTACAAATTTAAGAGTTAAGAATCTTTCTCAAACTCGTTGATCTGTGTGGTTTGAAATCAACGGTAAATATCACGAGTCCATAAAATTTTATCAATTATTTTTTCACCTGTCAAAATATCACAGTTTTGTGATTTCGGACAATGAAAACGCTTAATCTTCAATGTTTTGTTTTAAATGCTAGTCAATCATTCCAGTTTATATTGACTATTTCACTAGACTATTTTTAACTGACAAAACTGCATAGCAACGGCACGTTTCATATTGACAATATGTAATATCTCCGTTACTAAGATGTCTGGTATTTCTATAGTTGTCAGTTTCACAAACGTCATTGAAGCGTCTTCATAAATGAAGCTGGACCTTCGAGTACCCAAATGTTACATGTCAATAATACACAAAATCAATCTTTAGTAGAAAAGAAACGGCAAACTATTAAACTTATAATAATTGTACATTTAATATTGTTAACAAATGTTTCGTTGATATTGTCTTGTTTTTCTCGTGAAATAGTCTTGTCGAATACCATTCGAGAGAAAATTTTTTTTCGTCCAAATTTTCTTCTGGTTTTATTCAAGTTTGTTGCTTTTTGGCAATTTTCGCTCATGAAATTTTGACAAAATTTCATTCGCGTAAATTGCCAAGCAACAAACTTTCATACGAGTAGAAAATTTTGCCGGCAAAATTTTCTCTCTTATGATATTATATGGGTACGATAAAACCACGAGCCGTTTTATTAGTATTGATAATATTATAGAACTGTCAAAAACTCTTGGTTATATAAGTAACTATAAATCAACATCCATTTATACTATCTAAATATTCTAAAATATATTTTGTTAATATTATCACAATTCAATTGATCTAAACGACAACGAAAAATCAAAAAGGTAGGTACTTTAAAACTAATTTAGTTTCTTTGATTTTGCAGGCATTTAAAATTTTTAGATACCTACACATAAATGTCACCTTGTAGACAAACTTCAAATAGATATGCCCAATAATTTTCATTTTGGCAATTTTTTCTTAATATAATTATGTAAATCGGTATAAAAATAAATATTCGTTCAAATTATAATTACAGAGGGTACGATATTAATTATGAAATGAAATGAGAAAAAAAATCAATTCCAAACATTTGCTATAAAGCTACCTTACCTTGACTTTTTCGTTCCCTTTTTTTCAGTTGCCTTTTTCTCTATAATAACTCCTAATGTCGTCACTCCTTCTATTTACTTATTCTACTAATGTATCACTAGCCGCAACCTCGAGAAGAATCAGTAGTACTAATATTTAAATTTTAGCAGAAAATGCAATCTTCATAATTCTTTATTAGAGTTATTAAACGATTAAAAGATTATTTTCTCTTAAAAAATAATATTTTTATTAAATATTATTCTGTGTATACCCACTTCCTTTCTTTCTTCTTTTTCTTGATTATAAATGTTTTAATAAACTAGATCACAGGTAGGCAAAATAGCATCGACGTATCTTAGTTGTATTGAATAATAAAAAATATATCGATGAGTTATTAAATAAAGTAGTTTATGAGTAAATATAGATGTTATGGTTTTTTGCTCTAAAACACTATGATGGAATTACACAAGGAACTTTTCACGCTAAGGTGATACAATAAAGTTTCTCTTTCTGTTCCATTCTTGATTATTTAAATGATAAATCCTTAATTCCCAACGTTGCTGTCGCCGATTTTGCTCTGTAAATACCTATTTGCAAAGTATTTAGTCTATAAGGAATTTTAATTGGACACCACAAACTCACTTTAGTACTAAGAAAAGTATATCTAATGATCCCTGAACAATATTAAAAATTGAAGAACTGGTTCGTAATCTTACATTATCGTAAAACAGAAAATCGAAAAAGGAAAAGTAAAAACAATTAAAATAATTACTGCGGCCATGAAAGGAGACTGAGATACTTATAGTAACTAACAAATCAGTCTTATTATAGAGAATCGCACCTAAAGTTTGCTGCTTTATTGGAAAAATAAAATCAAAAAGGCGATTTAGAAGCTAATATTTTAATACTAAATAAAACTGGTTTATATTAGCATTGACATTTTGTAATTAAACTCAAGTCAACACTAACGAATTACTGAAACCATTAGCAATGCTAATTACGAAGTAAAATAAGTCGTACAGTCGAATTATTGATAATATTGTGCTAAATTATAATAAGAATTTGTTTTACTTTTCTAGTTTTGGATTTTTAAAAACAAATATCCCAAAATAACTCTAAAGGAATACAAATTCATTACCCTCGTTATTATCTCCTCCTTATAAAGTCATAACATGAATACATTTTATTACCAGATCGTATAGATAAACTAATAGGTTTTCTTAAAAACTTAAATTTAATATTATTTTAACAATTAATTCGATAAGTTTAGTATCCCCGTAGTCACGGTGCGAAAATATAGATCTAAGACTCTCTTCTAACGAAAAATGCCTATTTTTTCTATCAAAACATCAAATCAAAGTGTCGATTTCAGGAATTTGTAAAAGTTCCAACCAATCAAAAGTACTGGCGCAGCACATCAAGCATAGTTTTATTTATACCGTGCACCTTTGATGGCATAATGTCCTACATCTACATTTATAAGTGGCTATCAAACGTAACTTCCCTCACACTCACAAAATGACCAGTAGTCTAGCCATGGATAGATACAATCAATCAATCAATAGTTTATTGTACATAAGAAATACATTTCTCATTACAAGAAGTTTGAGTATATTATATAACTAGTTTAGGTATGTTGTAGAAAATTATAGTGTAAAGAAAAGTTGTTACTTATTCATTCATTATGAACGATCTTAATTTCATTGCATTTATTATGAAATATGCCAATTGACTTTGCAGTTTTGGGGTACCAGTATTAAGCATATCAGACATGTTATTTATTTGATTACTAACTAAAAACGTTGATCTTAATGGATTGTAAATCGGGCATTGAAAAATTATATGCTCTAATGACTCTGCTAGGTGCAGATTACAAATAGAGCACATGCTATAAAATAATTTATTCCCTTGTACGTAAATTTTAAAAATTTTTTGTTGCTAGTTCTTATTTGAGCTAAAATGTTGGTGATAAAAGTTGGCAAATGAGATTTTAAATAGTTGTTATTATTAATATATTTATATAAGCAAAGTAACTGGGATAAGCTTAAACTATGTTCGTCATCGGCATGTAACTAATTTTTATAGGTTTCTAAAATTTCTTTCCGGATACATCCCAACCCTTTACTGCCCTGAATAAACAAACTCCAAAGATCAGTACGATTTAAATTTGTAAAAACTGATTTTACTTGTGCAACCCAATTGTACTTTTGGTCAGAGTTTTCAGAGAGAGCCAATAGGCGTAAATAACAAATTTTGGGTTAACGGTTTTCTCTCATTAAAATCAAGTTATTCAGCCAGGACAGAGCAGTTTTAAAAACAACATAACTAATTTTAATTGCAGATACTTCCAGCCGCACAGCATAATCAGGTGTAGTTCGAAGAAGGCTGAGCAGCTGTTTAAAGAAACTAACTTGAGCTCGTTCTAATAAATCTTCATATCTTAAGCCCCATATGGATACGCAGTAAGGGAGCATAGATATGATTATTGAATTAAATAATTTCATTTTTGCATCTCATGGTGTCATTTTTGATTTAATCATAATATCCATAACTGCTCCAAAAGCTTGTTTAACCTTAGCAACAGTTGTCCTTGACCCGAGAACAAACCTGAAGATACGAAAACGACACCTAGATATGTGAAATGCTTAACTATTTCTAATTTTTGATCCCCAAAATAAAAAGTATAATTTTTGTAGTTGCTGTGAAAACCACCTCTGCTGAAAATCATTACTTTGGTTTTAGTTGTATTGACAGTGAGCTTGTTTATCAAGGCATATTTAGCTAGACACTTAAGCTTCCTGTTAAGGTCATATTGTGAGTCACTCAAAATGACAAGGTCATCTGCATATTGCAGGAGGAGAATACTTGTTTTACTGTCAATGCTAATACCTTGGAACCCGCGCTCTTCAAAAAACCGTTCCATATCGGAGATGAATATTGTAAAAAGAAGTGGGCTTAAGGACTCTCCCTGCAAGACGCCTTCTGTTATTGGAAAGGATTTGGTATATTTTTGGTTAGATTTTACCCTTATAGAGGCATGCTTATACAGATTTTGGATTATACGAATTATTTTGGAACTTATACCATAAGAGTATAATTTGCTGTACAAAATATTATGTTTTATGGTATCGAATGCTTTTCTGAAATCAACAAATGCCGCAAAAACCTTGCGCCCCTTTAGCCTAAGATATATTTGAATTATAGACTTTAGGATAAATACAGGAATAAGTAAAAGTTCCAACCATTCAAAAGTACTGGCGCAGCACATCAAGCATAGTTTTATTTATATAAATAATATCAATGTTAAATATGGAGGTTTTAAAGAAAGATGAGATTAAATTGAACAATTATCTTGATTGACGTTTATTAGCAATTGCCAAAAATATATATTACAAAATGTAAACAAACGTTTTTCTTCTTGTAACCATACAACACGAAAAAAACTATGCTACCTTAGATAACAACGGTTGTTTATTGTGGATTTACTACTAGAGCTCATTCTTCATACAACCTGTCTACAATAAAAATAGCACTTTGTGCGGGGTCCTAATGTTCCCTGTAAATTTGCCCTTAGTAATTATTACTAGATCATCATTACAGTCTAGACAGAAAATGGCTATGGAGAAGACAAGCTAGAGAAATGGCGATGGTACCCCTCCTTGAGGGCACCTTTTGTCTACTTTAGCTACTAGGGTAGCCTGGTCCAGGGAGGATATTCATATTCCTCTCTCTAGACAGGTTTATCTAGGAACAGAGGTTTTTGGTACTCCTCTGTTCTCTAATGCTTCAGTAATTGATATAGATGATGCGTTATTGAATGCACCCTTTACATCACGGAATACAGCTATTGCACCTTCCAATTTCTAATAGTCTGCTAAGTCGTCCAGTGCCACCTCTGTTGACTTTCCTGGTTATGCACTGGCATATCGACGGTTACTAAGGGGTTGTATTTTCAGGAATTCATATTTTATATATCTACCTACCATCTATCTTTCTATTTTAATTAAAATGATTATTGACTTATTCATCTAAAGGCTTTAGGTATTTCGTACAGTTTTTTTCCCATTTTAGATAAATAGATAACCTTCCATATTTTGACATATATTAGCAGGTTTATGGATCTGAAAGTTATCTGCTTTATTTACTTCCCATCTATCTCTAAAATGACCCAAAACCTTTCTAGTTCATTCTCTTCCTTTATAACTCCCACATTAATTTTCATTATAACCATTCTAACCATTCTAATAAACTAAAATATTGTTTCTTTAAAAATTATTCCCAAAATGTCTATGCAAGGGGTTTCGGAATATTTACTATTTATTTTATAAATATTTTTTCTACATAACTTCATTACCACTAATTGACGGAAACAGTGTCCCTATTACCTACTGTTTTGGTTTTTATCTAATCATCAATATCTTCAGCGTCTTCAGTTTACTTCAAATTGAGATTTTTCAAAATTTCAAAATGTTTGCGTTAATATAATTCTCATGGTCTTCATGCTACGTAAATAATTCCCATCTTCCGTATTATCCGGTCTTTCTTTTGGTAGACATTGCGTGCATTTTGCAGAAATTGTATTTCTCCGTTACACCTTTTCACAATAATGAATCGCCATGTTTCGAGTACCAAACACAAAAGGGGACATGTAAGCTTCGAGGAGTCCGCGTAAAAATCTAAAATATAATAAATTATAAAAAGGGCCAAAAATAAAAGAGCTGGCGTTTAACAACAATGTTCTCTTTGTATTTTTTTAGTGGCAATGAATCGTATGAGTTGTCCGGCGCGTTCCTTATTTGGCATTCGAAATAAATTGCCCCTTTTTTTCATCGAAAATAATCACAACCAGCAGGAAGAATTCATTAGCGGATTCGTGAATTGGAATAAGGAGATAAATAAATTTCATATTGCAAATAAAATTTAAATATTACCAACCATAGTCGTACACAATCTTGTAAATCCCAACTTCATAATAAAATTAAACTACATTCAATTTAAAAAATTTGTAGTTTAATAAAAGATCATTGCATAAATCATATTTATAAAAAAAAATTTTGAATAATATATTTATATATTTTTGATCCAGTTCGTTTTCAATAATATTAAATATTTACTAACTCCCACATACAGGGTGCGGCAGTAGTGCGTGGAAGTCCAATTACTCATTTGTGGTAAGATATACGAAAAAAAGTTATTTAGGTAAAAGTAGGGGGATTTATAGGACCACACTTTAAAAATATTTTCAAATATGCAGGGCCACCCATTGTGACAGGGTGGACCAAACTTTTCATTTTTTAAATGGATCACCCTATATATTTTTAAATTTTTGGATTCCTTATGGTCTTTCCTTTTTGGCAATATAGGGTTTTGCAGTGTTATTTAAGAAATAATTACGTTTTCTTAATAATTTTGTCGCGGTAACAACACCCTGTGGAATTGTACAGATTTGACATAAAAAATCTATTTACCGTTAAATGGTTTTTAATATAGTCTTCCAATGTACACAATTATTAATATAGCAAAAAATTTAATTTTTCTTTTCAGAATAGGTCGAAACTTGGAATGATTATTTTCTGGGTTTTTTTAAATGGAACACCCTGTATTTTAATGTTGCAATGAAATAGTCTTTTATGATACTTTAATATTTCATAAATATTCCCTATGTCTAATTGCCTTAGTTTGTGAGTTATTCGTGATTTTTTGAGCCAAACAATAATTTTATTAGGTTGGCAGTGAAAATATTCAACAGAAAAGAATTTTTTAAATAAAACAGTAGACTGATACTTAATTTGTTAATATTAGATCGGATATCAAAATACATAAGTAGTCAACAAATCAACATAAAGTGATGTGACGTTTAATACATAAAAAAATTTAATCTAAAACAACGTATTTACAAAAATAACAATAAACTCGTTGAATTTATAATAAATATTCAAAATGGCCTCCGTCGACGTCAATACATAATTGCAAGCGGTCTTCAAAAGATCGACTTACACTAGTAAACACATTTCTGTTTAAATTTGCACATTCATTTCGAATGCTTTCCTTCATATCTTCTTTAGTTGTAGGTGGTATTTTATACACCTTATCTTTTAAATAGCCCCATAAAAAAAGTCTAATTTGCCTAACCCTGGAGTGGCCCCGTGGGGGCCACCTTCTGGGTCCTCCCCTCCCAATCCATCTTCCAGGAAAACTATCATTCAAATGCTCATTTACTAAAAAATTGTAATGTACTGGAGCGACATCATGTACTATCCACATTTTCTGACGTATGTTCAACAGTACTTCTTCTAATAATTCCGACAATTCGCTGTCCAAAAAATGTAGATACATTTCTTCATTTAAGTGATTCTCGAAAAAAAAGGGTCCGATCACATAATTTCCAAGAATTCCAGCCCAAACATTCAACGACCATCTTGTTTGACTGTTTGTGAGAATGTGGTGTGGATTAGAAGTTAAGTAATAGTGAAAATTATATCTGTTTACATTACCATTCTTGTGGAAAGTAGCTTTATCTCCAAATAAAACGTATTCGAAGAAATATGTATCATTCTGAATTTGTTCCTGTGCCCAACGACAAAATTCTACTCTTTTATTGTAGTCATCCTCATGAAGCTCTTGATGCAATTGTACATGATATCTTGTTCTTTTTTAAAATTCTTATTACACTACGTCCACTAATTTCAAAAGTATTTGCAATGTCTCTCGTACTAATATGCGGATTCTCAGTTACACAAAGGATTACATTTAATTCATTTTCTTCATTTAAAAATTTTTTTTTCGTTCAGTTTTTTCGTAGTCTACGTGTCCAGTCCGTTGAAACCGCTCTAGTAAACTTTGAAAAGCTTCTTTTCTTGGTTGTCGTCTATCAGGGAATTGCTGATGATAAATTCATGTTGCTAGTAGCACATATTTGCTACACTCTCCTAGTACAAAAACCATATCAGTCAGTTCCTCTTGAAAAAAATTCATGTTAATAATATTAGTAAAACAATGGGAACTACAAAAATAGTGTAATGCCAAAGTTTAATGTCAAGGTCATAGCCAACTAGATAGAATATTTTGTTTTTAAATCCTAACTACTTAGGTATTTTAAATATTTCCACGGCCAACCTAATAAAATTATTGTTTGGCTCAAAAAATTACGAATACATAACTCACAAACTAAGGCAATTAGATATAGGGAATATTTATGAAATATTAAAGTACCATAAAAGACTATTTCATTGCAACATTAAAATACAGGGTGTTCCATTAAAAAAAAACAGAAAATAATCATTCCAAGTTTCGACCTATTCTGAATAGAAAAATTAAATTTTTTGCTATGTTGATAATTTTGTACAATGGAAGACTATATTAAAAACCATTTAACGGTAAATAGATTCTTTTATGTCAAATCTATACAATTCTACAGGATGCTATTACCGCGACGTAATTATTTCTTGAATCACCTTGTATAACACTACAAAATCCTATATTGCCAAACAGAAAAGACCGTAAGGAATCCAAAAATGTAAAAATATATAGGGTGTTCCTTTTAAAAAAAGAAAAGTTTGGTCCACCTTGTCACAATGGGTGGCCCTGTATATATTAAAATATTTTTAAAGTGTAGTCCTATAAATCACCCTACTTTTACCTAAATAACTTTTTTTCGTATATCTTACCACAAATGAGTAATTGGCCTTCCTCGCACTAATGCCGCACCCTGTATATAAATGGTGATTTTCACTCTTCTGTTAATATAAGCAAAGATTCAACTTAACAATGACGAACACACAGGTTAAATTATTTATGTTATGTATTTAAAAACAATTAGTAAATTAATATTTTTCGATTGGCAATTAGCGAATACCACTTAGCAAGAAAAGATAAGAATGTTATCTTTTTTTGGACTGGGAAATAAGGACAGGCAGTCTAACACGTTTTATAGATTAGCGCTATTTTGGGCTCTTTAATGCTACTATTCTGTGGACACTTTTTCAGCAACTGCCGTAAGAGATTGTGCTCCTTTTCTCTACCCTCCATACTCTAAACTAAGAATTAACCGAAAAAATGTGACGTTTACTGTCAGGTTGGCAAGGTTACTTTTTTTCTATATCTTGCATACCACATACCTACCACGAGTAGCTGGGAATTGACGGTCCACCACCACAAAACTCGCTTGTGCTAGTAAGGCTGGGTACTCCGGGAGGTCACCAGGTATTCTGGAGGCACCGTTTATGACTGACTTACGCGCAGCCATTCATCCATTGCCACGGTAGCCTACAGCATGAATTACGGATTGTTTATCGAAGTTTATTCTTTTAGGCTTTTTTTCACGGTTGCCTCCGGACACAGTAGCTACTGCTGCTCAATTCACCCAACATGGCTGCCTCTTCCATGCTGCCGGTTTTTTATCGAGGTTTACTCTATTCCGTTTGATCCGCGAGCAAATATTTGGGATCCCATACAGAATCCTTATTCATTGCTTATCCCGAGAGTTGGTCGGGCATGAGGCTCTTACAACTAAAAAGACTGAGTCCCGTGACAGATCACGCCCCCTGGAGACACCCTGTGAGCCATTGGGATGCGCTGTGTCGAGTGGAAAGCCCCCTCCCCGGAAACTTGTATGAAAGATTAGGGGTGAACCACTTTCCAGCCTCCCTCATTCAACCCTCCGACTCACAGAGGTTGGTAAGGCTAGCATATTTTAATTACAAGCAAATTTCCATAAAAACATTTTTAAACTCTAGTGTATACGAAAATATCTACGAAAATTATCGAATATCGATATCAAATTTGGAATAAGTATTATTACATGGAAAATAGAAACAGGTGAGAATAGCTATAAAATTCAAATGCAATATTGTGGACAATAATTGAGGTTGCCTGGTTCACAACCAACAGGAAGAATTCATTAGCGGATTCATGAATTGGAATTGAGGTTAAGGTGATTTTATTGTTTACTTGTGTATTTGAAATTAAAGTTAATACTTTTTTACCAAAAAATGTGAGAAAAAAAATGAATGAAAGCTACGTTATGAAGTTGCCAGCTCAACAGGAGACAGTGGAAGCGGGCCTTGCCGCAAACATGATTTTCGGTTCTGAGATTAAGATTTAGATTGTAACTGTCCAATAGGACAGTTCATGTGCCATCACATGGCAGCTTTAGCTATATTTGGAAAGTAAAAAAGATCCACCCCCAACATGTGATGTGAAACGAGTAAGGTAATTGTATACCCCAAAGGTACATAGATCAGCAGATAAAGACTTATCTCTAAATTTTGAGAATATTTTAATATCAATTTGATGAGACATAATTTTAGCATTCATAATCTGATTATTCCAAAATGATGTCGAATCAAATGGTAAAATAATCGAGAAATTTAACAACAACAAAAATAGCAGAGTATTAATCAACATCGTGTTGTATTTAGGAAGATTACTTCCCGCTATGAAAATAAAACGGAAGGTATGTAAACAAATTGCATCTACTAGACTTCACTTAATCATTTTTCAGTTGGGAAACAAGAGATCGTACCTTACTGAATTCATATGAGATACGTCAATGTCAAACAATCCGGTCTTAAAAATAAAATCACGAAATAAAAGAATCAAACAGAGTGAGCATTGCCCACATCGTATTTACATACTACTTACTTTTGTGGCTTTTGCCTTTTCGCAATTTTTATCGCCAGCGGTGTTTTTACCTTAAACGAACCGGAAAATATCAAGTTACTTACCAGCTATGCGGCGTCACTGATTTCGCATTCTGAAGGCGACACAAAAAAATTCTCTTATACAGCTTTTAAGCATTAGGATTTATGCTTGCATCGTCGTTATATTCAGGAGCTTACCGGAATGATTAAAATATTTGCAGAATCCATCTTTAGTTAGTGTTTCTTTTGGATGCTGTAATGTATACATTTCTTGAGATAAAATTAATATTCCTATGATATACGCAATGCTGGGAAAGATATTTTCATTGTCTTGTTTTTTTGCTGTATGAGATGTTCAGAATAAATAAGTTACTACCATTATCATAAATATTTTATATTTTTAATCAATATACCTTTAGATAAAATTTTTAGAATTATGAAATCGCAATTGTGATAAATTTATAAATTAAGAAATAATAGTGACATTATTTATACTGTTTTTGTTGGTGGGATAAATTATACATACTATGGCTAACTACTGTCTATTTATTTAATAAGATACGTACTTAATATCTACTATGTATATACCACCTAATTTATTTATATCACTCCATTAGCTGCTTTTGTTTTACAAATTAGAAGAGGGTAATTAGAACTGAACGCCTCATTATTATTATATTATTTTGATTTTGATTAGAAATTTCGTGTACTGATAGTTTAGGCCATTTGAAATCAACAAGTTCAACAAGTGTCGTTTATTTGCACCATTATGGACTTAAAGAACTTCGAACTTACGATCAGATACAACCAACGTAACCTAACCTCAAATTAAATGACATTTGCAGGGTTGGGTCAAAATGATCCAGTAAAATCACTGGTGCTTCGTGGGGAAGCTCATTCAAGAGTAACCGGTGTTACTCGTAACTACCTAACCCTGTAAAACGAAAGCAGCACTATTTATAGACTTTTACTGTTCACTTGTACTAAGTGACATAAAAATCCGAACACCCAGTTTAAATTATTTTATATTAATAAAATTTGGTGATTTTTTTTTTATTTTACTGAAATAACCAATTGATACAATTTTCAGCCTTATCAGTTGAAGATTCCGGTTTTTATACTGATTTTTTTGAAATCAACTAACAATCCAAAAATGAATATTGTAGCCGTAGTAAAGATCCAAATTTTGCGGATTTTGGTTCTTGACATAATTTACGATTGGTTACGATGCCTAGGGTACGAAGACCTGTATGATTTTGTCAACTTAGTGAGTTTGATAGGGGTCGTATAGTAGGACTTCGGGAAGCTGGATTTTCTTTTCGGGAAATTGCAGTTAGAGTGCAAAGAAGTGTAGACACCGTGGTTAGGTGTTGTCAGGCATGGCTTTGAGAAGGCCGTACGTAAAGAGCAAGGGGCTCTGGACGCCCCCATAGACCAACAGACCGTGAAGATAACCGCCTAAGATTATTGGCCTAGGGGACCGTTTCTCCACTACCAGGTTCATTGCAAATGAATGGTTTGCAGAACACGGAAGACCTATTGGCATGCGAAGTGTTTACCGACGAATAAGACGTTTTGGCCTGTTTTCCTACCGACACACTGTGTCCTCCCTTTAACTCCAGAACACCGACGTAATTGCCTTGAGTGGTGCAGAGAACGTTCACTCTGGGATCAGGAATGGGAGAGTATTGTCTTAAGTAACGAGTCTCGATTTTGTTTAGGCATGCACGATGGTAGAGCGAGGGTTAGAAGACGACGTGGTGAAAGGAGAAATCCACGGTTTTTTGTTGAAAGGCATGTTCATCAAACTGTTGGGGGTGCTATAGCTTATGGTTCAAGATCACCTTTAATCTTCATCACAGGTAACATGAACGGGCAGCGTTATATTTAAGAAGTTTTAGAACCCCATCTTTTACCCTATCTTGACACCCTGGCAAATCCAACGTTCCAACAAGATAATGCCCGACCACATGTCGCAAGAGTCACAATAGACTTCTTTCAACATAATGATGTCACATTGTTACCTTGGCGTAACACATCGGGGTGCATCCACACATTATTAAAGGTAAAAGGGCTCTGTTCACTAGAACTGTTATCTAATAAAAATTGACTCTCCGCCACGTATGTCGCGCCTTTATATATCATTCTAGCGGTTTCTTGAAGCACTTCGAACATTCGGGTAGGACGTTATTTTCAAGAAATAGAACCACGGGAAAAAATGAGAAGCATTTGACCCCTCAATTACCCAGATTTGTCAAGTTTTTTTATTCTTTTGGGAAGGAAATATTTATTGATAATTGATAGGTATATTTTTTTAAGACTAACACAAATGCTGCCATTTCATTGATCAGTTTAGATCTGTTATTGGCCAAGATAACATAATTTCAATTTTTTTGTATTTTTAACACTTATTATTGTTTTCAGGTATTTGTCGGGTAAAAGGAAATTATTCTCTCAGTCCAGCCTGAGGATCTAGCTGCAAATATGAATTTCGCAATTGAAGCGATTAAGAACCAGACAGAAATAAATCAGAAAAAAAGTTAAATATACTATGTTAAAAAACTTTAATTGTGCTAAGCTTAAAAGTTTTTAAATACATTATCTGATAGAGCAAATCACCTTCTCCAAAAGAGCAAAAAAATAAAACTACCACAGGTATTTTCATTGGACACTGCCCTTTGTGGTATTACTTCAAAATTAGCAAATGAGCAAATTGGAAAGCAATGTCGTTACTGCGAAAGTGTTAAAGAAATTGTAGGACACATACTACGTGAATGTATGGCATTATTCCACAAATGCCTTAAGCCCTTACACCCTTGGAAAGGGTGTAATGAAGATTAAGGTAGGCACAAAAGATATAGTAATCCCAGTATAGTAGTGCAGACTAATTTATCGGTCCATCAGTGAAAGTCTAACGAAGTTCAAGGGCAGATAACTGCCCAAATAATATTTGCAGCTTAAAAACAATTTTTATCTGGCTATGCATACAATCTCAATGTTTATAGCGGAAGAAAATATTAGCAAGTTGGCATCTTAAGAGAAAGAGCGTAAACTTTCCTTTTGTATAAATGAAACAATTATTTGAATCTATTAACTCAGGCGTTAAAAAGTGTCTACTAAATATAACTACAGGAGAATTGCTATAATTTTAACAGTGGTTGATATTCTGTAACCTCAATTTTAACGACATTCTTAAAGTGAGGTTTTAAAACAGACCGTATACAGGAAGTATGAACCATTAACGCCGCAATTTTTTGCGGGGGTCATTTTGTTAAATATGTCATAAAATAAAATACAATTGATTGCATCTATTACACCTGGAAACAGGTATTATTTAATCGTCTTATTCCATTATCTGTGGTAGGGAAACGAATCCAATCATGTGGGTAGTCAGGAAGGATGAAATTGAACTGCTAACCATAGGCCAGCTTATTGCAACATTCAGGTTTCCTTAGACACTTGACTGATTGTTTCCATGTCCAAAAGAACAAACAGAGAACTCTTAAAAAGGAAGGTACATAGTACATGTGTTTGTTATTCGCTGTCCATCAATCGTGTGTGGTGTAATTTTCTCTACGATTAATCTGGGGTCTTTATTAAGTCAAAACAGTTTAATTATCTCTTAAATTATAAAATAACGTACGTAAGTATCAGTAGTTTCTACTTTTAGAACTATTGGTACCGGAATAGCAGGGTAGCAATGCCTACATTCGTAAATTCAACCAAAATAACAGCAACACCAAACACCGGAGTTTTATACAACGATATTCTGGATAAGTATTACTCAGTTAAAAAAATTGTAAATTCAGCACTTTATTTGAAATTTCTCATTATGTGGAATTTTAAGGTTAGAATTCAATACAACAGTTCATGTTAAACTTTTAAGGCGTGTTTGAGCCTGCCTTTAGAAATTTTTTATAACTTCTTAATTATAAGGTTACCTGTCAAATATTAAAGACTACGTTATACCATTGTATAAAGTAGAACAGAAGTGATGTTTACAAAATTCCAAAGTGTTATAATTGGCCTGTTAAAGTTATAACAGCCTGTTAAAAATAACATAAATAAGTTACAGAATAGACCCCGTCATTTTTTTTGCTAAGTTTTCAAGTTAAAATATTTTGTCTAAATTTTATATCACACAGAGGCAATTCAAAAAGGCTAATGATAAAATCGGGGGATTAAATTTGGTTTTATATTTTAGAATCTATTGTACACGTAAAAAAATTATAATAAATCAGTGTATATTGAAACATAACATCTTATACAACTGGTCTACTAGGACAGTTATATAGAAATAGAGATAAAAAACAAATTCTTTACAACAATAACTGTTGAAAAATTTGGTGTTTGCATGTTAGAAATTAAAAATAAATATCCTTCCTAAAAGGGCTCTCCAAAAACTTTGGAGTTTGTCTATAGTAGACATAATTCAAAGACATAGCTTGTAATGTCCGCAAGGAATTCATTAAAATAAAAACTGAAGTGGAGTAGACCTCTTTTTTATTTGTAAAGATGGTTTTTCATAAAATAATAGTAAAAAGGCATTTTTGTCAATGGATAGAATTATTTAGAAACAAATATTTTTAAGGGGTTTATTGATAATAATTTGGTGATATGCGCTCGTACATAATTTGAAAACAGAATTGCTAAACCTAAAAATTCCTACAAAGGCGGGAACTATTTAATATCAATATATTTATCATTGGTTACTTTTAATATCAGATCCACCTCTCATTATTTCATTGAACCAATCGAGGCATAACAGGTGTCAATAAGTTGTTTTTAATACCCAATTATTAATGGATGTGTTTAAATTAAACATTAAGCATTATGATTCAGACATACCTTAAATAACATAGACATACCTTAAATAACATAGACATACCTTAAATACTAAGGTATTATCTACTCACTCTTGGTTCTTTATTAACTGTGTCAATAATTTATATCAATATTACAATTTTCGTGAAGTTATTAGCAGCGTAACAAAGAAATAATTGATTTTGAATTGTTTTTCGTTTCGTTTATAAGTTTAATTTTGTCTTCAACCGAAACATGCATACTATAATTAACCGTTAAGATTTTGTTAATGAAACTGTTTAACAAATATTTATGTATCCCATTTGAATTTTAATGCGTGTGGTGTTACCTAATGTCCATTTCGAACGCAACGAATTACTAAGTCAAAAACACATTAAGAATAAATCATTCAGTATAGATTTATTTTTCTATTTTTATTTATCTATTACTACCGATTGATCTTACCGTCCAAGGTCTATCTTCTTTTCTTTGATTATTTTATGAGGGCTGAATAATATCGAAGGCTACCGTCCGTAACATTAAGTTTATTTAAATAAAGAAAACTATGAATATTTTACCCCGTACCTACTCCAAAACTGAACTAAGCCACGTAAGAAAAAATCAAAAAGAATCCAAAAGTCATAGTAAGTTAAAGTACGTTTCACAATTAAGAATAATGAAAAACTCTTCGTTTTACCAAAACTTCCAATATTTATTTAAAAAATTGCTTTCTTCTTTAAATAAATACTGGAAGTTTTGGTAAAACGAAGAGTTTTTCATTATTCTTAATAAGATGGACTTCCAAAAAGTAAGGGTTAGTACAATCAATTTAATTACGTTTCACAATAATTCGTTAACTTTTGTACCTGCTCTTAACTGCTCTTAAGGGATTACTAATAAAAGGTGGTTAATATTTCTTCGAACTTTGGCCGTAAACCGGTGAACTATTTACAGAAAGTTATTATTTATTTTTGTCCAGGAAGATATATTTTGGATTTTTTATTTTTCAGGTAAAATTTTAAATTATTATTACTGACCATCAATAGTAAATCATTAGTAAATGATTTTTGATTTTCTTAATCATCTTGGAAAAGAAAGTGGGAGTTTCGGGGTAATTTGTTTTTAAAATTCTTTCCTAGAATTTTAGTTTGTACTAAACTCTGAAAGTAATCTTGTATTTATAACTAAGTATGTGGCGTCCTTGGACAAAAAAAGTGCATTTATCGCCGGATGCGAAACAAATTGTGAAAAATGTGTTTGAAACATTGAATAATCGAGGTTATAGTGTAACCGATGCAGCAGAAGAAACATGTAAGTTAACCAAAACCCCAATATCCACAGTAAAAGATATTATCAATAAGCCAATAAGTAAACGAAAAAAACGAAGTGACGTTAATAATACCAAATGTGTTGATGAAACACAAAAAGATATAATCCGACGAACGATATATGTCCTATACCAAGAACAAATGAAAGCAACCCTAGATTATATAAAAAACGGATACTTAAAGACGACACGGGAATTATTTGTAGCCGTACAAGTTTGTGGAGAATTATTTCTCAAATGGGATTTTAATATTGTACCATTAATAAAAGACAAGTGATAATGAAGTCATATCATTTACGAATGTGGCGTTATCATTACTTACAAGCTATTCAAAAATATAGAAGTGAAAACCTTTCAATTATCTACCTCGACGAGACATGGTATGACACCCATGATACTCCAACGAAGGGTTTTGTTGATTCATCGGGAAATTGCAAAACAAAGGCTCCATCAAATAGAGGACAAAGAATTACAATAATACATGCTGGATCAGAAACAGGTTGGGTTCCAAACGCTTTATTGTTATCAGCAAAGAATATTAAAGATTCAAGTTTAGATTATCACGAAGATACGACAGCAGAACTTTTTGAAGATTGGTTTGAGAATTATTTATTGCCGAATATACCGGAAAAAAGTATAATTGTAATGGACAATGCAACTTATCATAGCCGTCAATTAAATAAAGTACCAAATAGCAACAACAATAAATGGGAAATTCAAGAGTATTTGTTAAAAAATGACCTTTATTTTGAAGAATCGTACACAAAACATGATCTCTTACAAGTTGTAGCAGCGTCCGGTATTGAAAAAGAATACGTTTGTGATACTATTGCTAAAAATATGGACCACACAGTGTTACGGCTTCCCCCATATTATTGCATGTTCAATCCTATAGAACACATGTGGGATCAGCTAAAATCCAAAGTTAGATCGGAAAACGTTTCACCCACATTAAACTCAAGTGTTTTAGAGTTAATCAGAAATGTGACAAGTAATATTCCCATTGATAGCTGGAAAAATTCGATTCAGCATGTTATTAAGGTTGAAGGTACATATCGAAATGTTAATGTAACTGTAGCACCCTTAGTTATTAATTTAAATGAAGACGATAGTGATACTGAACTATATTTAGATTAAATAGTTGTAAATAATGTAGAATTAGTTCATTTGTTTAATCGTAATTAATAAATAAAGTTAAAATTGGTTTTTAAAAAATTTCGTGATTTTTTTTTACAAAATAAATTTAAGTTTTAGTAAATGTTAACTTAGTTTTATTTAAATCAATTTTTTGGGATACCCTGTAGTACAAAATATTTTTAAAATGTGGCCATGATTAAACTACATCTTTTTTACTTGAAACATTTTTTGACAACATCTGCCAATTGGATGAAATAGACCAAAGCGTATACGTAACTTTCAACAGTTTTGTTTAATTTCAGTTAATAAATAAACTTAAAATTTGTTTGTTTGTTTTTAAAAAATTTCGTGATTTTTTTTACAAAATAAATTTAAGTTTTAGTAAATGTTACTGAGTTTTATTTTAACCTATTTTGAAAACCGGATTACGGATCTGTTAATGTTTACTGTACAGTGGGAAATTTATAACCTTTCATTACTAATCCCCTAAGGTCAGGTACCGAGTCAACGAATTATTATGAAACGTACTTTTTACCTATACACTTTTTCAAAAAGATAATAATAAAATCTACAGATAAATCTACGAAATAATCTATCAATAAATTCTGGCATTTCAATTGACCTTATTAGGTGATTAGACCCCATGATTAGATTAGATTAGTAACGGAGTGGCTTTTTGTCCTATCCCACTGCGACCTTTGCAGATCTATTGTGGTTCTCCCATAATTATTTGTAATTACCTACTTTTAATCTAAATTTATATTTATTAAGTACCACAATTGTTTTATTCCCACAACCACCTACAACCTCATTACAATATTACCACTCTGCAGATTAATACAAGCGAAGAAACATTACTTTTTTGGAATAATTAACACGAAGCATAACTATACAATAAACAATATATAAAATGTACAATACTATGTGTTACGCCACGTAACCGGATATCTGAAATCCCCAATATGCAAGAACCATTTAGCTTCACTACAAGTTTTTTCAAACCGAGTTTTTTCAACTTTCTTTTTATCTTGTCACTCGTAGAAGCTGAAGTGAATGGAACTAAGTGTTCATTAGCTCCTCTGGACGTTTCAAAAACGTTTTTTTTGTCCTTTGTTTTTTTCCCTTCTTTTCTTTTCGTCTCTTCAATTTCGTCTTTCACTGGAGTGCTAGTCGAAATAGCAGATATTTTGCCCTTAAATTTTCTAATAACGGTATCTTTTCTATTGGGTAGTGGCAAAATTTGGGTTAGTGAAACGTGGTCGGTCTCTATTTTTTCTTTAAAGGGTTTATCATTTTTGGGTAAAGGTTTATTTATTTTGTCAATTTTTCAGGTGGATGGACGGAGTTCAATAATTTCTACATTTGAACTAGAAGCAACAGTATCCAGGCTTATTTCGTGATCTTTGTTATTTTCGACAGACAAAATTAAAGCACAGCTTCAGTGATGCTTTTGTTCATATTTTCAAAAATTGACTGTTGATCATTAACCTTAGAAAGCAGAAAGTCTTCTTCGCCAAATAATGTAAGATTATAGGGGCAAATTCCACGAATTTGCCTAAAGTAGCTGCTCTTTGGTATGCCTCTGAGAACATTGAAGCGATTTTGAACTGAGTAACTGTTAAGAACAGTAAACAACTAAACGGTTGAATTAAACTTTCACTATTTATTCGCAAAATGCGTTTTTAAATGCAATCGCGGCTGTTAATCTGAAGATGCAAATTCTAGCGAAACGGCCGTCATTGCATTTAAAAACTTATTTTGCGAATAAATAGTGAAAGTTTAATTCAACCGTTTAGTTGTGTACTGTTCTTAATAAGATGGACTTTCACACAGTAAGAGTTAGTACAATAAATTTTATTGAGTAACTGTTTACAAGTATTACTAATGAACCATTGCTCACACGCCTGGGAATAAAAATCCTTCAAAGGTTTGAAAAAATAGCGATCTAATGGCTGTGTCTTGTGACTGCTGTGTGGAGGCAAAGACAGTATAGATATATGATGCACCCTAGCAAACAAAGTTGCTTGTAAAGATGTATAAGAGGAGTAGTTATCGAGAATGAAATGTTGGATCTTCTTCAGAAGATTTTACATTAGCCTGAAAATGAGTCAGCCATTCCAAAAATAGGTCACTGTTAATATATCCAGAATCTGGTGGCGCTCCATCGATTTACTCCGCTTTGCGTCTTTTCCGGGGAAAAATCATTGCAAGTGAAACATACCAGCCGGCAGCGTTCATACAGCACACTACCGTAACCGTTTGACCTCTTTCAGCTGAAGCAATCTTGCCAAGTTTCTGTCCTTTAACGGATACAATCTTAGGGGTCTTATTTGGTACAGTAGACAGTCCACTTTCATCCATATTAAACACCTGAGAGCTTGGAAATTTATATCGTTCAAATAATGACTTTAAATTAGCAAAATATAAATATACCTGAGTTTTGTTAAAGACCATTGCCCTAGCAACACTTGTTTTGGACGGTGTGCGTAAAGAAAGTTTGTGTCGTTAGATGAAGCTGTAAGTCCAATCTTTGCCAGCCATTTGACTTTCGTTAGAAAAACGATGAGGAATTTTATTTGAATGAGCATATTGAGAGGTTAGTTTTCTTAAAGCTTTAAATGTTGAACTGTAATACATATATTCAAGCATATTAGTGTGCTCTTCTAATTCACGCTCCTGAGCTTCAGTAAAAAATGGTTTAAATCGGTCTAAGTGAGATACTACGCAATCTAGCTTTAAACGTTTTCTAAACGCACCTTCTGTAAACCCTATAGTTGACTCGACGTTGAGATATCCCAGACTGTAGCATTTTCTTCGTTTCTGTAAATATTTCAGTCGTAATTGGGGTACGATTGGTTTTTCGTTAGTAATTTCTGTAAAAAAAAGAGCTATTTAGACAATGTTTACTATATGGGGCAAAAGAACGCAGCAAACTTTTGCCCCCCGTTATTTGCACACTTTTACCCCAACCGCTATGTTTTTTTTTTAATTTGGAAACCGACTGAAACATTAGACACAATATTCGGCATTGTGCAGAAAAATTGAGGTTAAGTACTCATCATAACGGTACAAAACATTTTTTTAATCACTGTTAAACTTCCAATACCTATACACTAATATCAAACCTTGAAAAACTATATCACTTTTCTTTTGTAAACCGGGAACTCACGTTAGGCTTACAAACTATTTGGGTAGTGACTGATGACACAGCAATATGGTTTTTAAAAGTTTTGTTTCAAGAGATGAAATAATGGCAATGCGTACCCGACTCTACTCTATATAATGTCCCTTCTTGTCATGATATATAGTATGTACAAAAAGTACGAGGAGTACTAAACCCTAATTAAGTATGCCAAACCCTTACAGGGAGCACCATGAAATTTTTGATAAATCTCTTACTTTAAATTACATTTCTTCCGTAAATCTAAAAACCAGGTAGATCGACCCCGTATTTGTTTCAGTTATAGCAAAGTTTTGGGTTTCTTCATTGTTAAAGGATTAGCAGATAAGCAATAACGCAATGCAGTGGTGTGTATTTTGGGAAAAAAATACGTTTTAAATTATAATATAATAAAAAATGAAAAGAAATAATTATTGGAATACATTTATTACTTACATTTTATTCTATATCCGACTCGGAAGAGAAAGAATCGTTGTTAACATTAATAATAATAGGGTCGATTAAATCATCACAAATATTGTTAATTTTCCACATATTTGCATCTACTTTGATAACATGTTCGATACAATTTGTCCAATTTTCCTTACTAACATGACTTACAGCACTCTCAAACTATTTCACAATATCGGTTATTTTAAAAGTAGTATTTTTTTTCCAACTTCCCTCTTTACCTGAACCCATATTAATTCTATGGGATTAAGTTCACAATGATAAGGGAGAAGTCGAAGAACTGATATACAATGTAGGTTTTGTATTTATTCTTGTTTATTTTTGCAATTCTGTAAAGTTCTTTCCTTAGTGGAACTTTTGGAAACTTAATACTTTTCGAAATAAGCCACTCCAAAAGCTCTGCTTTACGCCAACGACTTGTGGGCAATACTACTCGTAACCGTGAATGGTAACTTGCGTTGTCCATAACAATAACAGCCCCTTTTGGAATCAGATCCAACATTTGAACAAACCATTCCTCGAAGACATCCCCATTCATACCTTCGTGATAGTCCCACGTGCGTTTTGAAATAAAAGTTAATAATCCACCATCAACAAAACCTTCAGAACTTCCAACATGGACAATGATAAGTCTTTTTCCTTTTCCAGATGGTGGCCGCAAACCTTCCACGAATGCCTGCCTTCCGCTTTTAATGTTTTCATCTTGCCAAGATTTGGAAACTGTATATCCAGCATTTATCCATGTTTCGTCTAAGTAGAAGATTTTCAAATTTTGTTCTCTGGCATGTCGAATGCTTCTTAAATAGTCTCTTCTCCAAAAAACTATTTCCGGTTTATCTACCAAGATAGATTTTCTATTATGTTTTATATATCTGAAACCCACATCTTTCAAAAGTTTGCATAATGTCATTCTGGAGAATTTTGTATAGTCCGTATCTTCTTGTACTGATGTCATAATTTTATCAAGTGTTGAAATTTCCTTTTGTAAGTAAAATCCATGGACTTAATCATCAACACTTGCACTTGGATCCTTGTTTTTCAAAGATATATAAAAATTCAATATCAGAGTTTTTTCATTTAAAGATAATGGACCTGTTTTTGGTCGTTTAGATGGTCCTTGGCTTATCGACATTGTTTGGTACTTGCACAATTAACATTCAACAAATGTTCTGAATATATTCCAATTGTTTACAGTATTATGAAAACCATACAACTTCATACAACTTTACTCAAAGAACTAATACTAAGTACTGATTTAATGTACCTACATTCTTTTAAAATAATATTCCCGATAATGTTTCTAAGAAAACTGGGATGTTTGGAAAATCCCGCTCAATAATCGAATAATCTGTAAATAGGTGTAATCGTATTAAGCCGATTACAGTAGGCCACTTGCCATTTAAAATTTCTGAAAAAAATTCCCCAAACACTACATATAGGAGTAATACAAATAAAAAATATTCATTTTGCTTCTTTGAATTTAATAAAAATTGTAACGATATCTTGCTATCTTGACTTTAATTAATTTTTTAAAAATATATTTCATTGTAAGTTATTTGTGACAATATTTAAATCTTCAAATCTCTTCAAATTAATCTTCTTACAAAAAGAACAAAAATATATAAAATAATTATTGTTACAGATTAGTTTGTTTTCTATTATGAATAAACTGTGTTGCCTTTCTTTATCAAACTTACTAAAATTTATGTACCTCTATTACCTTTGACCCAAATCGTATATTCTTTAGCATAGCTGCAACTCATTCGTTCAATACAAAATGTACCTTACGGTATACCCTCTTAAAATATATTTTGGTACGTCTATGAAATCTACTTAAATGAATGATTTATTACTCCTGGTCCTTTCTATATAGACTATAAGCTTCTTCTTCAGAACACTTGGATCAACACTCTAAGACTTCCCATTGTTACTTAACTATTAGAAACGAAATACTAGTACAAAGTAAATCAATTAAACGTTTTAAAATATATATTCAATAAAACAATTTAAAAGAATTTTTAGACTTGTTAAAAATATTTGTTTATAATGTTTATTGTTTTTTCTTAGTAATAAAATTCGCAATAGAATATTATTGTGTCAGGCTTTAAACAAAAGATACTAATAAAAAAAAACAAGAAAAAAATTAGTCAAATTTAATAATTGAAAGATCTAATTTACAGTTAAGTATTCTTAGTATTATGTGATGAATTTTGATAAACTGAAAAATTAGAAGGGATACTTAGTGTCACCAAATCATCGGCCATTAACTTTTTCTCCATTCCAAATAAAATTCTTTTAATTAGTTGTGATTTAAATGTTAATCAAAGAAAACAGCTCGGGAACCTCTTGGACCTATTCCTAGCTATTCGGACTTTTCAAAAAATGACTATTTTAATTGAAAAAGAGGCACTTTTAAATTTATTATCGACACTGTAGGAACATTTGCAAGAGCGATTAATGTGTATGGTTCTAAAAAATTATATCGTAATGAAATTACGTACTTTAGTGAAATCCATAACAGAACAGTTTATGAATTATTTTTTTAAATTTTTAAATATGGAAGAAGAAAAAACTGATAAAGTATTCAGCTGTAAAAGTTTTAAAGTTACCAAAGAGCTAAAACTATGTGTCAGTCAAGAATAAATTAAGTATACAAATTTGTTTTTTTCCTGCATTCCCCAATTTCTATTTAACTGAGACGTAATTTTATTCTCAGTATGTTTTCCATATCATCTCACCTTAATAGGCGTTAAAGTCGCCGTGAACAAAAAAATAACGAAGATGCACCGAAGGGAACTCGAAAAAATAAAGAAGAGCAACCGGCGCAAAGGACATATCATTCGTTTGTCCCGTGGCGGCATCGGTGAGGTACTCGGCATAAATCACAGGTGGCTGGTGCTGTCGGTTGTCTCTTTTTCTCGGTGTGTGCGTTGGCTGGAAAGAACAAGAAGAAGAATTCCACGCTCAACACCATCGAACCCACACAAGCAACTTCATAAATAACGTCAACGATATGAGTAACTGGAAGAAATGCACATCGAAAGTGGGTTACGTAGTGTGTATAACCTTGTTGAAAATAAAATTATTCCTATAATTAACACATCACTATAGTTATTTTAATTACTATTGTTATTTGAAATTATTAATGATTATATCTCTCTTCTGAAGGTTTAAATCTTAATATTTAATGTAATAAACTAATACACTAAGCTTTTGTTTTTAACTAAAACTTTCAAAATACTTTCTAATACTTCATAAAGTTCCTTATAAGTGAGTTACTCAAGTAAATCTAAAATGTTTTTTTTTATCAAAAATGTATAGTAAATAAAAATACATTTAGCAGATTAACAATTTGAATTGTTAATGAACAAATAAATCTTGAAGTTCTCCACTGTTAACTATTCACTTTGATTGAGTATTCATTTTTTATTTATAGATAAGAAGTAAATTTAACACAAATATACGTATTAAGTTATTGTAAAGATCATTATAATATAGTCTTTTCCTGACTTTTTCTTATCATTGCACGTTTGTATTGATTTTATAGGCAAATATATCCAGGATAATACCTTAGGGCTAAAAACATCTAGGCTTTAATATTGATATGTCTTCTTACTTCCATACTTGGTCTAGTCTTAAGGCTACTTAATCAACAACAGATAGTTACCTTTAAAAAACAAAATATAACTTTAATATGTCAATCGATGGTAGTTATTCAAATCATACCACATACAGTGTGTAAACGCCAAATGGATTAAATTCATTAATCCGGTTACTGTGCATATTTATAAAAAATCCCGAAACACGTCAAATTTAAATTATAACTTGACATTCTTTAACGTGAAAATGCAACCCCTACCTTCAAACCCCTTAGAATGACAGGTACAACCGCCAATTTTTTAAATGGGAAGTATAGGCTTGTGATATATCATTTGAAAGGTCTCTTCATTCTCTATTCAAAAATGTTATTGTTTTTAAATTTAATGTAAAAATTAACATAAAAAAATTAATATCATGTTGTTACCGAAATTCGCTAAAATATACTCGAAACTTATTACAATATAATTAAAACTTATTTCCCGTTTAGGTCTTGATAATGAGAAAGTGAACAAAAACCATAGCAATGTGGTTTTTATATGGTAACCATTAAAAAACTTTAAAGAATTTCCGTGGCAACGCTATTTTAACAAGCAGTAGTAAATTGTTTTATTTAAGTTGTCATTGTTGTAGTTTAAGTATAAAGTTTGTTCAATTCAATTCTGAAAAATGGTTAGATTAACGGAAATGCATAAAATAACAGTTTTACAAATGGTTGGTTACGGAGATAACATCCGTACACAACAAGAAGTCGCCTATTTCATGAGAAATTTCCTAATTTACCGCCTATATCCCAAGGAACAATAAGTAAAATAGAAAAGCAGTTTCGCGAGTTTGGTCATGTAAGGCAAATAAAAAAAAGCAGCTGCCAATGCACTGAGTGATGAACTCAAATTAGATGTGTTGCTTGAGTTTCAGGAAAACCCACATACATCGAGTAGACAGGCATCCACTACATTCAATGCTAGCCATACATCGATAGCAAACATAATAAAAGAAAATAAATTGCATCCGTATAAGATGATACCTACTCAGGAGCTCATGGAAGACCATTTTGATAGGAGAACTTTTTTTTGTGAGCAAATGATGGACATGTTGGATAACAATATTATCCAATTAGAAGACGTTATGTTTTCTGATGAGTGTACTTTTTTACTTAACGGTCATGGTAATCGGCAAAATTGCCGCTACTGGTCTACGGAAAATCCTCACTGGATGAGAGAACACACTCAATACCCTCAAAAGGTTAAAGTTTGGGCAGGGATTGTAGGGAACAATATCATTGGTCCCTTTTTTATTGAGGGCAACTTGAATGGCAACAATTATTTGGCACTACTTCAAAATGATGTCATTCCAACGTTGGCAAATTTATATCCTGATCCAGGTAACCCTCAAGTTCCAGCGAATACGATATGGTTTCAGTAGGATGGAGCACCACCACATTACCAACTTAATGTCCGGCAGTACCTCGATACAATATTTCCCAATCGGTGGATAGGGAGGCGAGGATCGATTGAATGGCCAGCGCGATCACCTGATCTTACATTATTAGATTTCTTTTGATGGGGATATGTGAAGAGATATGTGTACAAAACTAAACCTTCTGATTTAAATGACTTAAACGAACGAATAACGCTTGCGATTAGGTCGATCACGCCTGATATGTTAAATAATGTTAGAAGACAGTTTTATTTGAGATTAGGATGTTGCCAAGACGTTCGCGGAGAACATTTTGAACATCTACTTCATTAACATTTATAGTTCTTTTTCGTGTTCTACATTTTATTACGTTTTGCATTACATTTTAGTTTTTGATTGTATTGTAGCGAATTTCGGTAACAACATAATATTAATTTTTTTTATGTTAATTTTTGCATTAAATTTAAAAACAAAAACATTTTTGAATAGAGAATGAAGAGACCTTTCAAATGATATATCACAAGCCTATACTTCCCATTTAAAAAATTGGGGGTTGTACCTGTCATTCTAAGGGGGTTGAAGGTAGGGGTTGCATTTTCACGTTAAAGAATGTCAAGTTATAATTTAAATTTGACGTGTTTCGGGATTTTTTATAAATATGTACAGTAACCGAAATAATGAATTTATTCCATTTGGCTTTTACACACTGTATAACTATGTCCATTGTTTGTTTCATCTGTAAATAGCAAGCTCAGGTAAAATATTAAAGTTTTGCAGAAGCAGTTATCTTTTCTATAAGAGTTGTAAATGCTAATTTTGAATAAAAACTCCAATATCTTTAAAATTGATCCGATCGATTGATCATAATACTAAGTAACAGTGATTTATATGTTATACATCATTCGTTTAGCCCATTTCGGTAAAGATTTTATGCAAAATCTTTAGGTCACCTGCATTAATTTTTTGACGCTCAGCTCAGCATAGCACATAATAAAAAATATCCTTAAAAAATGACAGACAATTATGGACTCAAAACTAAACCTCAAAACTGGTTTGTGTAAAACTAGTTAAAACATATCCCAAGCTTGGAGTGATGATCCAATAAATAAAACCATAAGATATTCAATAAGGAAATATAAAACTGTATATAGGAGTGTAGAATCCAATAGCTTTATCCGCACTTTAATCTCATTAGGCCCATTGTGCTTCCTCCTGAGCCTACCTCTTTATTTCTTCGCCCAACGTCCTTCAGGGAAGTTTCCTATGTTGGATAGTATTGTCCAGTACTCGTTATGGTGGGATTTTTATTTAGTTAAGAGAGCAGAGAAGTCACACAGGATGTGCTCGACGGCTTTCTTTACTTGTTTACATCCTCTGCATAGTGTTACTTAATTTTATACTTTATAGGTGCTTTCACCCCAGTGACCGTCTAGAATGTCCGTCTCTATTCTGAGTTGTCTCTGGTAATTTAAAGGAATCTTTTAGCTGAGTACTAGTTTAGTTAGCTAAGTAACTCCCTTGGGCGACTACTACCTTGTGTGTCGTGTCGTCCCATTTCTGTCTAAATAATAGATGGGAGTGTGACCTATAAGTCATCGCTAACTTAGTAAGGTCTATGGAGGGTGCGAGTCCAAAGATCATCGATCGAGCAGCCACTCGGGCCAGAGGTTCACCTTCTGAGCTGGCATGCACCTTCGTCCAGCTAACTATCACATTATTGTCCACAGTTGCCTTAGTTAGGCCACGTTCGTTTCTTCTGTGTTCCTTAGTTATATAATGTAGGGTTGGTTTAAACAAATACTGAAAATAATTTCAGATACCGATGATAATACAATAATTTCAAAACCGGTCTACGAGTAGTGTTCTTCCCGTTGATTTGCAAATCGATAGAGATGGTTTTAAGTATCGACGAAGTCGGTCGCACTCACGTTTTCTTTTGGAATGGAATTCAATGTCCGTTTGGGCATATAGCCCAGGAAGTAGTTGTTTTTTCATAGAAAACGGTCAAGCTTGGTATAGAAACTATTAAGTTTCTTTTCCTTGGGTGCAGGTAGAAACCATTTTCTACTTTTCATTTTTAGGGTTGGTTTAATTCAAACTTCGCCGCAACAAAGTTCATATTCGCTTCTTTTCACTGGAAACCAACCACAAGGAAACGTTGTAATATCATCAGCGCCACCTCCTTTACAAATATATCGAGGGGTGAGAGATTTAAAATTACTTCCATTGCCCTGGTCAGTGTAGTTTTCATAACTAGTATGTTAAGGCATGCTACTCTTTGTATCTCTTCCAATGTTTATAAGACTCTTGTCTCATTTGCTTTTGCAAACCTTGTAACATCTCCATATGTATGATAGTTGTCATTGCCGTTTAGATCCATGCAGTAATTTTGGAGAGAAACCCCATATTTGCTCCATAGGAAATATATGCTTTATTTATTCTGTTTTGTATACAGTGTGTTAATTTTGTAAACAATAATACAGCCTAGTTTCAAATTCTGCACGAACTTTGGCACATTTTGTTCTAGTAATGGCGACGCCGGTTAAGTTTTATAGGCAACTGACTTGAGGTGACCCCACAGAAAAACAGTCAGGTAACCTCGGTGGCCACTCAATGGGACCTCTTCTTCCAATCCAACCACCGAACTAAAGCTGCATAGTGAGGAGGTGCTCCATCTTGTTGGAAGTGCAGCAAATTTTCGTGTAAAGCTACTGTGCCTTTGGTTCTCTAATTCATGCACAATTAAAGGTTCGATGGTGTTTTCCTGCATAGCGAGATAAACATCGCTACTTAAGAGCAAACAGTACCGCGTCATCACTTGGTTGGACATATCCAATACTATTTTCTCTTATTTTGCACAAATATAACAAATTACTTAAAAATAGCAAAAGTTAAAAACAATAAGGTAAACAACGTAGGAATTTAGACTTTTTGAATATCTGGAAAAATATTCAAGAATTTCTAATTGTTAAAAAACATCCAATATGTATAATTTTTACAGAGCCCTGAAAATAGTGCTAAAAACGGGTAGTCTGATTTTTAGGCGCGTTGCGTCACTCTAAAGCAGTAACTAAAAAAATTATTTTAGTAAAACATATTAAATTTGAATACTAAGGAATGATAAAATTCATGTACTATATTCGGATACATGAATTACCAATAATTCGCGGTAAAAAAATTTTAATCCAAATTTTTTCATTAGTTATGCTTTAGCTAATTAACAACTTTTTCTGCAGTAAATATTAACAGAAAAACCGCGATAATTATTGAACTAAAGCCTTGGAATTTTTTTTACTTCGTCGATCGAGTTATTCTAAATAGGTTAACAAATAGATCCCTGTTGGAAAAATTCAAAAATATGCATTTTTCAATTTTTTATTTAAAATCAAAGATACGACTAAATTTATTATTAAAAAATAATTATCAATAACTTTTATTTTATGTTTTAACACCATTGTTTTAAAATTTAGTTAAAATATGCATTATTAATGAGCTAATAAATGCGATTGTTAATTAACATTTTTGCAACTACACAAATTAAGAAACTAAATTTATTGTACTAACCCTTACTCTGTAGAAGTCCATCTTGCTAAGAATTTTTTAATAAAACGTGGAAGTTAAGTTTAAACGAGTATTTGTTTATTATTCTTAGTAAATTAAGAAACCATCAATGCAATGCTGCAGTCTAAGTTCAAATAACTTTTCAAAAAATTTTCAGCATATCAACGTTAACAAATTGAAATGCCTGTGATTCTCTCTTTCATTTCGAGTGTAGTAGTCGGGAGAGTTTTATAAAACCACAAAAAAAGAAATTAGAAACAAATTAGTTAAATCGGGAGTCCGGGCTGACCAATCATTTGGGCCTCGTCTTCCAATCCATCTGTTATGAAGTATTGAAATAATGTTAACGGTGAACACTTTGAACATTTAGTTTAATATAATGGTTAGAATTATCCTTTTGGAGACTTGTTTTATTTAGAATAATTTGTTTATTAAAATTTATTATTTTTAAGGATTGTTTGTTGCATTCAACGTTTATTCCTTTCACATAATAGGTTAATAATTATGGTTTACAATAAATATTACAAAATAACTCTGTTTTCATAAACTTTGGATATAGGGAATGCTGAACAAAATTAAAGTTACATAATCGGATATTCCAATTATGATATAAAATACAGGGTGTTCCATTTGAAAGAACAGAGAAAATGAAGTTATCGTCCACCCTGTATACAAAAGGGAAAGTAATTAATATTTAATAGAATACGGTGATATTTTATTATATTACGAAACTCTGTTAGGCAAAATCATGGGCGGATTTAGAGACTGCTGGCTGGGGGGACACACCTCAATCCGTCTGAACATATTTTTAATTAAAACTGCAAAATTTGTCGGTTAATATATCAAAGTTAATGTCGTTTACAATATCTGACTCCGAAAATATCACTGCAAGGTTAGAAAACCGCTCTTGTCCCATTGTACATCTGAGCCAATTGTTTATTCGACGCATTGCTGAAAATGATCTCTCACACGTCGCACTGTTAGATGGTAGAGTGAGGCTAATTTGAAAGAGCTTTTTGAAATGCGGATAGATATCACTTTGATCGAACACCAAATCTTTCAATACTTTCACTAAATGTTTAAGGGTGATGTCGTTCGGATCGTAGTTCTCTGCTTTGATGACACATTTCAGGATACCCACAGCACAGTATTGTTCAAACCTGGAACCAAATTCTTGTTAATAAACGATTCGGCACCATTTTCATTGAGGCAAAGAGACTCTTCACTCGCAGTTGCCACATCCAACGCTTCACCAGTGAATCTTCTTTTTAGTTCTTCAATCATGATGTCTAAAACCGGGTAGTAAAGATCGCATCGGAATCTCTTCATAAGCTTTGTTTCATGGTTTTCAGCATGGGATTCCTTTCCTTTTTGGTTTTGCAACAGTAAACAGTACAAAGTAACTATCGAGATTTTTTGAAACCAACTGCCAACACAAAAGGCTAGATAGAGTACAGGAGAACATCAAACGGTCGAAGTTAGCGACCGAGCGGCAAATTGAGCAACTCAGCAGTTTCTTCGTATTTCGAAGTCATGCAAAGCTAACCATTTTCCAATAATTTAAGAGTATGTTTTAACAAATACAATTTGGCACTAATTAAGGTGTAATGTTTATTACATCCTAGCCTGTTACTCCTGTTACAAAAATCGAAACAAATACGGTAACTGGTGAAATGTGATAATTTTTTTCCTACATGGTTGGGGGGGGTAGTGCCTTCCTATGCCCCCCCGTAACTCCGCCCATGGGCAAAATACTTTTTTTTTTCTTCAACGTACAACAAGATACAGAGCGTTGATTTACCTACGATTTTCACATAAACGTGTCCATACATTCTGAAAAACTCTGTATAACGTATCAAAACCTTATATCATACAGGGGTTCCCATTTAAAAAATCATATGTTTGGTTTGTAACGGAGTTATATAACATTTTGTATAGTTTAAGGTAATTTCAAAATATGGACCCTAAAGACATCTACTATTTTTGTTCATAACATTTTTTGATATCTTACCATATATCGAACTTTGCCGTAAGGTTGGTACACCCTGTATATTAGCAGTTTAAGTTTACAAACGGCTACATCTAAATTCTCTTTTTAATCTTTGTTTATAATAAAGTCCTATAACGACCATTCACGTATTCCAAAACGATAAAATTGTACAAAACGTTGTGTATTCGCATTTTCTGTCTACTTAGGTAAATTTGTGGTTACATTACGGTAGCTTTAAACTTTCAAGACTTAATGCCATGCAAATAAGAAGAAATATGTATATAAACGGACATAATAGCAAATCCTTTACCAGCGACGTTAAAATCGAAAATATTTATAGAACTTGAATGATATTAGGATTCAAATAAAGAACGCGTACGGTTCGAGGCGTTCCAGAATACCATGAATAATATTAACAATGGTTAAAGCGAATCCAAACTTTGTTTAATTTATTGTTTTATTGTAATGTTCACAATAGCAAGTTATCACAGTTATAGCCAACGGCCGTTGATAACTACTTAGCCGTTTGTAATAATTTTACCGTCCACGCTGATTTTATTCGCAGATACGTATGCAGATATTTAAAAATTTTTAAATTTTAATAGACAGCTTTACCTCAAATGCCATTCATTATAACATTAGTAAAGAGGTTATTTAAAAACTAGTGGTATTTTTAAAGTAAAGAATATTTGAATAAAGGAAATTACCAAAATCAGTGTCACAGGTTTTTATTATAAATTTACAGGAACAGCGACTAGTTTCGGCCTATAAGCAGGCCATCATCAGGCTAGAAAAAACATAGGTGAGAGGTAAAAAACATGCAGATTACAATGTGGTTAACAATAGACCTACCTTAAAAATTAGTTACTAGATCATATGATCGATCGAACCAATCAACTTATATATTAAATATTAAATGGAGTATATGGTAAAACCAGTGACATAAAGAAAAAGTGACATTAAAATTCAAACTAAAAGAAATTAGGTAAGAGAAAATACATTATATAGAGGTATGAATAAGATTCGTTAAAATCTGATTCATTGAAGAACAAATTAAGAAATTTGATATTTTATTTAAATATATGGGAGTACATTGAGTAGGTAAGAAAAAATTAAGTACCACCACATGGATGGAAATATTAAATACCACAAATAGTATGAGAATAATAGCCGAGGGTGACAAATACTTCAAATGAAGCCCTAATATGAGCTCCAGAGAAAATACCAGTAACCCCGGTATCAAAATAGACCATTCAAGTCAAAGGGCAGAAAAACCATGAGTATTATCAAAATTATTAACACATAAGAGAGAAACATTGTATAAAAGTGTCCATCACACTGAAAACACCAAATAACTTAGTAAATTGAAACGCACACTCTGAATGCAATGGCGGCAAACAGAACATCAAAGCATATAAAGAAAAAACTATATAAGAAGAGCATGCATTACGGAACTGTAAAATCTATGGATGAAAGATGTCAAATAAAATTAAGAAACACATTATTAATGAAAAAGTTTCAAAGAAAAACACAAAGTCAATCCCACAATTTTAATTTAATAATGTAAGTTACTTGCAACTAGTTTCGGTCCACAGAACCATCATCAGGCTAAAAATACAATACAATGTCAATTTTGAAAGGAAGACAGTAGTAAGATTTAATGTGATGGAAACAAAAATCAAGACTACAGTAAAACATTTGTAGGTGAATTATCAAACTACAACTCATAATAGAGACAACCCTAAATTATGTTAATACATATGAAAATCTCCAAAGAGATAACCGCACAGAAATATAAAACATGCATGCAAAATAATAATATTGTTTAAGTTTTCTATTAACATTTTTTAAAAAAAAATTTGATTATACAAAGCAAAAAATAAAAAAATACAATATATTGTAATGGTAATTAACAGTATTACTAAACGATGCATCAAATCACAAGAGATGAGTAAAGTACTTAAGAAAATTCAAGAAATATATAATATCAAGGGAAGTAAGTTACAAAATACTAATCAAAAAAGTGAACATTATAAACAATTTGACTTGACTAAACAAAGCAATGCAAAATTTGAAAATTTTAATTATTAAATATCAAAATCAAAAATTACAGATATCTTCACACTTACCAAGAATCATCAGGCGAACAAACCATAAATCTTGTAACATCAGCACTTAAGCAGACATTATTGGATAAGTAAGAAACATGAAAAATTTGGGAAAGAAATTATTAAAAGAATGGTATTAAAATTTTATGAAATATTTCAAAAAACTTTTATGTATAAAAACAAAAATTTTAAGGGCGCGATATGGTTAGTTGCTTAAAAATAATATGAAATTGAAATAGGAGTGTGTAATTTTAGAAGGAGAGAACACATGGTTTCAAAACGAAAGTAATAGAAGAAAGGTATTTCATTAGGTAAGGTATTGAAAAACCCAGGAAAAAGGATAAGTAAATCGATCCTTGGTTAAAATAAGGACCAAGGAAAAGAAAGAGGCGATTAAGCCCTTCGTGAGAAAAGAAATAATTTTTTCCAACACGTGGAATTATTCCCGAACTTGGAAGAAAAGAGCCATGGTTGAACCAAACAGCACCATAAACACCAAACCAGATGGATGACATCCAATTTAGTGAAAGGAGTAAGTAAATAAAAATTATTAATGAATTGAAATCAAGATAAGTGATTTAGGTCGATCGACACATGTAACATCAATTAAGTTAATATAACTATTAAATAATACGAGTAACAAATTAAATACATGTCACAGTACCAGAATTTGTTTCCCAGTATTCCTCCTTCTGATTGTATTGATTTGGTTAAGAATCTTCTCCTGTCCAATAGCATTAACCCCTCAATCACTAATGATATTGTTTCATTACTTAAGTTAACACTTGATCAGAATTTTGTTCAATTTGATAATAAGTTCTATATACAATCCAATGGACTTGCTATGGGTTCTAATCTTAGCCCTTTACTTGCAGAAATCTTTATGCATAATCTAGAATCACTTTTTCTTAACACTTCTAACTTCCATGATAACCTACTTTTTTACTTTCCTTATTTAGATGATTGGATTGTCTTGTTTAGGGGTAATCGTCAAGATGCTTTTAATTAAAAAGAGAGCAAAAATAAATTAAAATAGTTTTAAAAAACAGATTAAATATTGAATAAATAACCTAATTGAAACTTTCTCTTTTTACAAAACATACTTTACGTACACAAATGACAACAGACACATTTTTGATTTTTGGTGAAATTCTGAGCGTTTCCTTTAACTAATTGATTAATTATAATTAAATTATTGTTTAATTAATTATTTTATTATTTTATTATTTTATTATTTCCTATAAGCTAGGGAATCTGTAAGGTAAAGAGTTTGCTATGTCTTTAAATTTATATTTTATTCAATTGGAAACTGAAACTGAAACTCAAAATTGAAAACGAATAAGTAAAACTAAATTTAAACTTGTATTAAAAAGTGGAAGGCAGCAAAGTGGCGCTACAGTTGCAAGAGTATAACAGGACGTTACAAATAGTAGAAAAGAAGAATTTGTCCTGTAATCGGCTATGTCAAAATGAATTGTTAGAGTAAGAAACGAAATTAAATTACATTTAACAACGTAAATAGTTGAGATTTTAAATGCTGCATAATTTTTAAATAAACAAGTCACGGAAAATATTAAATTTTTCAACCCAGCTCACTTCACTCTGTTTATAACTAATGAAGTGATAGTGAATTTTTACCCTTCTGCTACTGTGGCACTATCTACTGTTTGCTGCCTACCGCTGGACAGTTTTTCGACATTATTCCTATACCAGTTGGTCCTCCTTCTTTTTACACTCCATAATAAAATAACTAACTAATGTGATTATCGACAACCAAAAACTAAATAAGCAAAAAAGAGCTATTTGAAATGTTGCTAACATTAGAAAATTCTACGGGAAATGAACTTTAATTGGAAAAAAGAAAATAGAAAATCTCTACTGATTAAGAGAACTGAAATTTTTTGATAAAAGAAGAAATATTTGATGGGAAATAAAAAGAGGAAATTATTTCATTTGGATTAAATCTGGTTCAATAAATGCAAAACTGTTGATAAAATGTGGCAAGATAGAAATATAACTTTGTTTCCTCAAGTTTTTATTGAAGATTTATCTGCCTGCATAAAAAACCTTCAGGAAATGAAAAATACTTAATATTACACATATTGATTATGGTAATAGCTACCTAATAATTGGTTAATCAAAATTTCAGTCAAAACATACATTATTGTGAGGAAATAAATGCAGACATATTTGAAAAATATTTTTTTAAAATACTCGATCCAATACCCCAAGGCTGTGTAACTGTTATGAACAACACTACTTCATGGAAATAGCAGATACTATGCTATGTTATAGTACTTACTTAGTACTTGTGGAACGTAGTTCCCCCAGTTTGTCTCTTTTTGCTTCTCGAGAATAGGTGTGGATTTATTTGTGTATTATTATTTTAACAAATAGTAACATAATAAAATATAATTATAATGTTAAGAATATAGCTTTTTATACATATTTTTAAAATAATTATTTCCAACATAAATAAATATTATATCTTATATTATATATCTTTTAATCTCCAGTAAGTTTTTATCCTTTTGGATATTCCAGTATTTTGCTTCTCCCTACAAGCTTGTATGTTCTTGACTGAATGATTGTAATATTCATCTGGAAGACGTCTGGATTGTTGAACTCTACAATCTTACAGACAGTTTAAGGCTATTTTTACCTGTTCACCTGTTGAAAAACCTGCATTTCAAGTCTTCATTGAAAAGACTCTAAATCTTTATTTTTATCTTGTTTATTGCGAGCTTGTAATTAGATAGGTGCATTTGCATCTATAATTCTTGTTTGATTCTCAAGATCCTCTAAGATCTAAGATCCAGTATCGATACTAACAATTTCTTGTAATACAAAGCTTTTACTTATTTATTTACAGGTCTTTCCAAAAAAATACAGCAAAGCTAAAGAATATAAAACAGTATAGAAACAAATACAACAACTATAACAAAATTATACAACATAGGATACATTAAAATGTTGAATCTGTAACCGTTGGCGAAACTGATACCGAAAACCGTTTACACTACCACTACACCAACACACACTTTTATATGCCTGACTTTTAGTTTACCTTCGGTCTCTGAAGAAGATAACTTGGTTATGTTTTAGTTTACCTTCGGTCTCTGAAGAAGATAACTTGGTTATCTTTTAGTTTACCTTCGGTCTCTGAAGAAGATAACTTGGTTATCTTTTAGTTTACCTTCGGTCTCTGAAGAAGATAACTTGGTTATCTTTTAGTTTACCTTCGGTCTCTGAAGAAGATAACTTGGTTATCTTTTAGTTTACCTTCGGTCTCTGAAGAAGATAACGTGGTTATGTTTTAGTTTACCTTCGGTCTCTGAAGAAGATAACTTGGTTATCTTTTAGTTTACCTTCGGTCTCTGAAGAAGATAACTTGGTTATCTTTTAGTTTACCTTCGGTCTCTGAAGAAGATAACTTGGTTATCTTTTAGTTTACCTTCGGTCTCTGAAGAAGATAACTTGGTTATCTTTTAGTTTACCTTCGGTCTCTGAAGAAGATAACTTGGTTATCGAAACGCACGTCAGGCATATAAAAGTGTGTGTTGGTGTAGTGGTAGTGTAAACGGTTTTCGGTATAAGATATGTTAACATATTATAAATTAATACAGGTGTTACATATTATAGTCAACTAGTTGTTAATATCAATTATTTAAATGCAGTCTTAATTTTAATGGTTTAATATTTTTTAAATCAAGATGGGAAGATTAACCTGAGTCCAAGTTAAAAAAGAGTAATGTAGATTAGTTCTTTAATAAAGAACAGAAAACATATTAGTCTGTCTAATACGATGGTGGCCTATTATATTTCGAGATTTGGCAACCCCGGTGTTGCAATCTGGCAACTGACAGCTCTATCGTAAAGTTGGACATTTTTGAGGTTATACGTACTCAGAACGTTTTGATATACGAGCGCTATTTGTGTTGTTTACACGAATTTTATACAGGTTGTCCAACATCAGTTGTTGTTCCGAAAACCATTGATGCTGTGCGCGAACTGATATTGTAAGATCTTCATGTGACTTGTCGTGAGATTGAGACAACCTTAGGCATTAGTGGAACCAGCATACATTCAATATTGCATAAATATTTGACGATAAAAAAAATTTGTTCGCGTTGGATCCCACACAATTTGTCAATCGCTCAAAAAAAAGGCTCTTGTCGATTGGTCGAAGGAAATTCTCAAAAAATACGATCGCTGTGCTTCGAAACACGTCTTGACAGGTGATGAATCGTGGATTTACGCGTATGAGCCCGAAAGTAAACAGCAGTCGACTGTATAGGTCTTTCAAGATGAGTCCAATCCCACAAAAGATGTTCGCGCACGCACGAAGCAGTTCCAAGCAAATGATCGCCTGTTTTTTCGGAAAAACTGGACATGAAGCAACCGTACCACTAGAACAACACAGAACAGTCGATTCTGAGTGGTACACAACCATTTGTTGGCCAGTTGCCTTCCAAGAAATCAGGAAAACCAAACGCCGAAGACGGACCACGACAATGCGAGCTCCCACACATCGGCTAAAACAACTGCATTTTTGAGCACCCAAAACATCGATTTGATCAGTCAAATCGCCGTATAGTCCTGACTTGGCACCGAATGACTTCTTTTTATTCCTGCACGTAAAAAACAAACTGAGGGGTCAACGTTTTTTGACACCTGAAAAAACGGTTACTGCATTCAGAATGCATGTTTTAGAGATACCTCAATCAGAGTGGCAAAAGTGCTTCGATAATTGGTTCAAACGCATGCAAAAGTGTATAGATCTTCATGAGGAATATTTTGAAAAACAATAAAATGATTTTCGATGATAAATGCTTTATTTTTGTTCTCTAATCCCGAAATATAAAAGACAACCCTCGTAATGTGTGATTAAAAATAAAGGATAGTCTAATTTACTATTTAGAATTTTAAATTCTGATAATTCCGAAGCCGACCCATTTTAAAAGTCACATGTCTTAGAAAACGAAACCGAACTACAAAAATCTAGGTGTGTTCTATTAAGAGAACAGTAGAGAGCTTTTAATATTCTAGTATATTCTAGTGAAAACACGTTTTTATTTTAATAAACAACTTAAAACTTGTTTTGTTCATTTCAGTAAATAAATAGAGGATATACCTAAGGTAGGATTTAAAAATGACAAGCACAGTGGAAAAGAATATGAATAATAATGTCTTAACACCGTTAGGCAATATAGACGTGTAGAAAATTGATATATCTTCGCGATTTGTTTCTGAAGCAAAAAAAAGCTTGAAAAACAATCAACGTTACAGCTATAAGAACAACCCGGTACATCAAATGAACACTTCCGTATTGAAAGAGCGTGTCGCATTGTTGAACACATAAGATATAGTCCCACGTCACCCATTCTTATCCTCAAAATCATTTACATATTCTAATTCGGTCCCATTGTGATACCATAACATGTTCATTATGACCATGTTGAGCCTCCTCTTATACTGTTATATATAGTTATAGAGACTACTTCGTTATGTCTCGTATTTCTGGTGTCAAACACCGAGTAAATATAAATATAGATACTGAATGCTTTCATTATTTTCTTTTATCCCAGAAGGATATAATTTAAGGGACTTATTGTAATGTGGTCAGCTTGGGTGGAGATGTGTGACAATAACGTGATTATCCTTTATATGCAAGGGACGGTTCTAAGAAATATTATACTAATTTAATAATGGCCGACGACAATGATTTTAAAATTGGAAAGATTATACCAGAGCGATAAGACCATGAAACATTCCAGATTCTGAATAAGTATACCACGCATATATTGTCGAATGATAAGTGAAAGTACATGTTATTACGTATTTTAAATCAATTTATTTTTGGAATAATTAATGATAAGGTTCATGGCAAATTATTAAATTTTCATTTTCATTAAAGAGAGAAAGTGAGATTATGGAACTAAAGATTTTTGTAGCAAAAAACACAATTTGATATACCTACCTGTAATGTATTTTATTATTAAAAAGTTTAAACAAATTTAATTTTCCGATTGTTAGTTTCATAAACTCTCCAGTATCTAAACTATCTATTTTTCTTAATTCACTTTTAAAAGATCTAACCTATTTTTCTAACCCTTACTATATAAAAACCTCTTTTGATCTCTCTCATGAACTTTCTTCTATTAAATTTCCTATCAACTCGGTGATTTTTTCTTTGGATGTTGTCAATTTATTCCCTAGCATCCCTCCTTTAGAATGTATTTTCTTAGTGAGAGATTTGTTATTTTCTAATAATGTCCCTACACATATTGCTCTGGATCTATGTTCTTTATTGGGTCTTTGTTTGGAACAAAACTTCTTTAGATTTGATGATTCCTTTTAGGAACAATTATCTAGTTTGGCTATGGGTTCTAATCATTTTCCTTTTTTAGCTGAAGTCTTCATGTCCAACTTGGAAAACATATTTTTGACTTCTTATTTCAAAAACCACATTTTATTTTATTCAATTGAATGATTGTGTTGTTTTGTTTAGTGGTACACCTACTGATGTAGATTGTTTCCTCACCTACATTAATTCTATCCAGCCTAAGATTAAGTTTTTAATTGAAATGGAAGCTAACAACGAAATCCTCTTCTTAGACATTTTAATGTCTAAACATCTTTCATGTCATTCTTTTGTTTTTGATGTTTATATAAAACCTTCTACCACAGATTGTCTCATTGATTATTATTTCTGTCACCCTCTTTCTAAAAAAACAGCTGCCTTCAGGTTCCTTGTTCCACAGATGTTATTTTTTTCTTTACCTTTCTTTCAACATTGTTTATAACAATACTGCTGTTCCAAAAATTTTTCTGGTTCACTTTTGTATGTAGGAGAATTTTCATATAAGATATCAAGAGTTTTTAAAAAATTTAATATCAATTTGCTTTTAAAACTAACAATTATATTTAAAGAATAATTAACAACAAAGATAGACTATTATTACATAAATCTGGAGTTTACAAATTATCTTGTGTTGATTGTAATGCAGTATACATTGGTCAATGTGGAAGAAGACTTGAATATCGCATCCTAGAACATAAAAATTGTATTAGGAAGTATAAAGATTCAGAATATAAAAACTCACCATCTGCCTTTGCGAATCATATTTTATTGGAAGGTCACTCTTGTGATTCTTTTGATGTTAAACTTTTACATAGATGTTATAAGGGCATTAGGTTGAACTTGTTAGAAACTTTGGAGATTCGTTTTGCATCTTTGAATAACTCATTTATATGTCTCAGTGAACAATTACACCCTAATGAGAGTTATATTTTTTTTGATTTTACCTTTTTATATTGTCAAGTATTTCAGCATGGATTATGGTTGTGATTCAATGTCTACACTAGTATTGTCAGCATTGTGTTCAACTTTACTGCGTCATATCCTTTCATAACGTTTTTTTTTCCTTGTCAATTAATTTTACAGCTTCCATAAAACTCTATTTCATAGAACTATATTTGTTCTACGTTGACATTTGCACTCTATGAATCTACTCATGTCAATCACAAAACATATAGAATCTTAAGTAGAATTTATTTATTTATTTATTTTGTCTTGATCGTTGTATTAAGATGAGCTTTACGGTGATTTTTACCTTGATTTTCATTTTTTTTGAAAATCTTCTTGTGGTTTTGGTCTAAGAGGTCTTCTGATAAGTTTCCTCATCTTGGTTTCTTCCTATTTATGGTATTAATTGGAAACTACAGTTTCCTCCCAAAAAAATGTGTTTCTCTTTTTTGGTACCATTTTTTATTTTTATTTTTTTACAATCTTCTTCTCTATACGCCGTTTTTTCTTATTTAAAAGAATGTTGGACTATTTGCAATCCTCTCTTGTTCTCCATGACAGGATGCTTCCTTTTTTTAAAAATTTGTTATTTAACTAATAATTAACCTCTCTCTACTCTTATTTCTTGTATTAACAACCTTCAATTAATTACTTTAATTTTATTTTATTTTATTACACAACTTAACTAACTATTTTAAATCTCAACATTTTACAGCCTCTCTTTCCCAATTATACATTTTTCAACACAAAATGTGTATTAGCTTTAATTATGTTGTAATGAACTGTATGATTTGGATTGATGCATTTAGTCTCCACAATGAGGTAAGCCTTGTCTTATTTAAACTCATTACTTTTGAATATCTTTGAATTTATTTTAGCCTGACGATGGTCTAGGACCGAAACTAGTCGCTCTTTAGTAATTTGAATAAAGTTAATTAAAAGCCTATGACAATTAAATGCCTATGTTTTATTATTTTCTACAATAAACTTCTCAATAAATTTATATTATTTTGAATGGGACGTGAGGTAGACCCATTGATTTTATATAGGTACTGAGAACGACATTTTATGTTCTATCTCAAATGGACCTATCCTGAATTTATCCATTTTGCTTCTATTCAGTACATTTCCGTTGGTTCCACAGCGGCTTTCTTCTACCTTAAAATTATATTTTATTTTTTGTTTAACCAATCGAGCTTTGTTGGTCGTGCACTTCATTTGTCCTTATTGCTGTTTATCTGCCTTTTTTATTAAATATTTGATGTTTTTCTTTTACTTTAGATTACAATGTCTGTAGATTCTCCATTCAGAAAGTATTTAGGAGCTCTGGCTTTAGCGTATTAAGTAATGCTACGCACCAGTACTCCTGTAATTGTTTTACTTTTTGAAGTACCACAAGGAAAATTCCCAGTCACAAATCACTCTACTTTTATTCCGGACATAAGGTGTATGGAAATTTTACAGTAATTAAAGCTTTCTTATGCCTAAATGTTGCAATTATACACTACCTACTACTCAAAACAATTATTGTATATTTTGCTAAACGCTAAAACCTATACTTAAAAATGGCACAAGTATTCGATTAGTTGATCGAAATTTTTAATTGAATGAAATTAAAGATATGATACTATAACAAGACATTTAACATATGCTGCGGCACAAATAGCTGTTCCTCTGTCAACTGAGGGATTCAATTGCGCAAATTTTAAATGTTACCCAGTCGTCAGTAAGTAGAGTTTTAAGGCTGTATAGGGAAACTGAGGCATTCTCAAAACGTTTTTCCCAAGGCCGTTATAGGGTTACAACTGCAGCACAACATCGATTTTGGCTCTTGCAAACTTTAAGATACCGTTAAACTATAGCTAAGAACTTACAAAATGTTCTAAGAAGAACTTACCAGGTTAAGATCAGTGATCAAACGGTTAGAAACAGATTAAGAAACTCTAATTTATGGCCAAGACGACCAGCAACGGGACAACAACTCACCAGGCAACACCGCGTACGCAGATTAGCAGATAACACCTGATTGGCGCACAGCCTTGTTCACCGATGAGTTCAGGTTAACTCTTTCACCAAATGACCGTCGTGCAAGGGTGTATAGAAGACCTGGAACTGTATTTGCATCGACCAACATTCGTCAGTTGGATGCATACGGTGGAGGAGGTATTATGGTTCACATATAGCACACGTGACTAGGTTCTTACAAAACACCGATATGGATTTCATGGATTGGCAGCAAAATCACCTGACTTAAATCTAATTTAACATATGTGTGATGCACTTGAGGCGTTGCAAGGCAGCTAGAGGGGGTAACACTAAATATTAGTAAGAGTAGAATATTTCGTATTGTAAAATTTATATTGTGGTAGACCATAATGTTCATTATGTTCTTTGGTTTTGATGCAAATATCAGTAATACTAAAAATTTAAAAATTGCCGTATTTGGTTAGATTTTATGTAAATTTTGCAACGTAAAATCGCTTCAAGTATGTCCTTATTCTATAAAAAATACTTAAACTAACATAATTTTTATTTGATGAATAAATATAGACATTTAATAAAATATCCTGTAAGTGCAAAAAAAACACAAAAACAAACAAAAAATATATAGAAAATAAATAAATAAATGTACAATAAATAAAAAAGATGTATATAACACTGGTCTACAGTGGTTTTGTTGATCTAGATATAAGATTGATTTTGGATATATTTATACTCACAATTCATGAAATTATCAAAATTTTGTAACATTTGCTCTCGTCACAAAAATTGAAAAATAAGAAACAAAATAACAATTATACTTATAATGTAAGTTTTGTTTAGAAAAAATATGATACATTGAAGTAAATAGACAGAAAAATTTCTAAACATGTTAAATTTCCATAAAACGCCTTTTAAGAGCTTTTCTTTTATAATTTTTCGGAAGACAATCTCTTTTTAAAGACCAGCATCATTTGACAATCCCATCGTCCTTCATATCTTTTCTCCATCACTTTTAGATCCTAGTGGAACCTCACTATAATTTCTTAAATTATCCGGAAATGTATCCAAATGATTGCGGAGATAGTGTAACTTGATACTCATATTTGCTCCTAAAGTCTGGAAGTTTGTTAGCATATTTTGTACAATTTCTTCATAATTTAGCGCTTTTTGGTTACCAAGAAAATTTTCGACCACCAACACAAAAAGCTTTCCCAAGCTTTACTTTCCAGAACAGTCATAACTTCGGAAATTTTCTACAAATGTATTTAAAACAATCTCCTTCCTTGTCCAAAGCTTTTACAAATTGCTTTAATATTCCTAACTTAATATGTAATTTTGTCTCACTAACGGCTCCCTTATTACATTGGCTTTACCGACAGGCCAACCATCTTGTTCCCGATGAAATTGCTTTGCTCTACTAAAAATGAAGCAAGGGTATTTTGTATATCTACTCTGTGGACCAAATAAAAAATTAACCATTTTTAAATCCACACAGATCGGCCATTGATGCTCCGAGTAATTAAGTTTTTTTAAACTAATTTTATATTTTCATATTATTTGAGTTTTGTTGAATGGGCAATTGGAATTGAAGCAAATTTATTTTCATTGTGCAGTAAAATACATTTTAAACTTCTTTTATAGCTGTCAATAAAAAGACGCCACTCAGTAGATTTCTATTCTTTCAAACCCATATCTCGCGTTCTGTATGTTGTAATTGTTACTGTTGGTACCAATCATTTTTTTCTTTTAATCTTGAGGCTCCTTGTTTTGATAAATTTGAATCACGTATTAAATCACTGAGCTCATTTTAAAAAAATAACTTTTGCGTAGATGTTTCACCCTCCCATTCACTTCCACTGGTTGACTGAATTTGACAACATCATTGTTTCTTTTCTGTTTTTTTGATATATAAATATAACAAAAGGAATCACTACTATATTTACACTTTCTTCGTGATGAAGTCATGTATAAGTGGAAAATACTAATATATTAGAATGGACACTCAGCAATTGAAACAAAATATTTACATATGACAACTTATTCAGATTCACGTGTAAGTACTTCAATATTATCAAATAACTGAGTTCTCACTGAGAACTTTCTCAGTTGCTTTGCGGAGCAAGGAATCTGAGAGTGGGGATCACGTCATGGTTGATGCGCGAAAAAGTTGCGCAGAAGCCTAATCATGACTGAGAAAATAAATTTTAATATTAACAGGCCGAAAATGGTTCAAAATACAAGATACGTAAAAATCATACAAAAAAGAGCACATTCACTACTTTCATGAATATATTCGTGATTTAGGTACTCGAAAATATAAAAACTTGCTAAAATATCCAGGGCAACACAAAAAATATTTTTTTTTGTGGAGCTGTGTAGTGTATTAAAAAAATCCAGCAAGAAAATCTGCGATAATTGTTATGAGTAGTTTATGTGGTGAACTTTGGCTATGCTTTCGTCGATAGTTGCAGTTTTTAGTCTCTACAAACCTAACCAACTAATATTTCAAACGAAGTAAACCATCCATATCTCAAATGTGACTAATGGGAAACCAAATGAAAAACCCAAAGTATATGTCACAGAATTTTATTCTTGATGGAAAAACTTTAATAGCAGAACATTTAGAATCCTACATGTTCTTATATTTATATTTTTTATCTGTTGATTCGTTTGAAAATGTTTGTAATTTTATATTTTATGTTTTAATTGTGGTCCTTATACTTATATATTATGGATAAATTTTTACACTAATCCTGATGATGGCCTCAACGTTAGGCCGAAACTAGTAACTATTGTTTTTCCATCTAGAATAAAATTCTGTGACATAGACTTTGGGTTTCCATTTGGTCAACTAATATTTGATATCCGTTGGCGTATTGCCTTTCAAAAAGCCATTACAGACAACTAAATACTCGATTTTATCCATTTTTATAACATTTACATGAACGCATTCAAATGACATAATAACTGCGCGTCCATATATGGCAGAAATTTTGGTGAGTAACAGATCAACAACAAGATTAGCCTTCTTTACCTTAAGGAAATCTTTTAAACCAGCCTCGTATTTCAAAATATTAATTGAGGTTTTAAGCTATCTTTTTATTCTCTAAAGTTTACTTTTTTCCACATTCCTAAAATCAGTTTGTTTAATGTTAATTAAATATTTTGTATTGATTGCATCCAATTATAACCAATGAGATTTAATGTTTTTGACCGATAGAGACTGCGGTATTTACTAAATACCTTAATTCGTAAACACCTGCCTTTTTAAATCTGAAAATTTATGTGCTGTCATCTATTAATTTTACCCGTGTTTTGATTAACTAATTTCAACCAAAATTAGTTATTTTGACTTAAAAGTTAAACGTGTAATCTTAGACTTAATCGCAGACTTATTTATGAGCTATGATTACAAAAAGCATATTATTTTATTGAACAAATTAACAAAATTAGTGAACATATGAACAAAGAGAACTAAGAACTGAAAGTAACAGAAATTCAAATACTTCTAAAGTCTAAAATTTTTATTTGAAGAATATGGATTCTTGATGGCTACATTAAGTAGCTTATCTGACCATCACTGTCCGGATATATAGGAGAAGAGTTGAAGGGCAAAGACATAAAAACTTTCCTTCATAAAAATAATTAAACGTTCAAAAAACAACAAATACTACACAATTACACTAGAACACAATTAAACTAGTCAAACAAAGTAGTTTTCTACCTTATTTCTACACTGGAAACCAAAGATACCAAAACTACACATTTTCTACAGCGATGTCGACAAGAACTTGAAAGGTTGAGGAGATATAGGATTACTGAGCAGTAAAAAATACCAAAGATTTATCAAGGAAGTAAAATATATAGATCACAGCATCATACAGATAACAATCGAACTGGCTAAAGAAGCCTGAGTAGAGCAACAGTCGCTAAAAAATATATCCAATAGAGACATACATTTTTTATGATAGACCTTAATTAAAGAATCGGTATCTTTGTTGTTTATAGAATCTTTAAAATGGACATCAATTCTCTATGATGTTAAGGGCAATGTGCATGAAGCTTTAGACAACTTTCATGCTTACTCTTTATGGCAATGATCAGGTCATCTGCATAACCTTGAATCGTAAAACCCGGATCGTCAGCGACCACTGAACATAGCAGGGACAATGTGGCCACGGTCAACGATTCTTCCATATTAGCTGTAATAATTATGGTTCTTTACATTGACTATCCATTGTAGGTACTAGTAAGGCATCCGTTTTTCTCTTTTCCAGTGCTTTTTTGGTAAATGTAAACCAGGTGTTATCAAGAGCACCCTCTATGTGAAAGAAAGCCTATAGAGCTCTTTCTTCAGTCAATACTGTTTTCTCTATGCTTTAAGTTAGCAATGTAGAGCATTTATAGAAGTCTTCTTATACATCTTATACAATAATCTATTAGATTCTCTATAAATTCTAATTTAAATCTACTTTAAATTAAATCTACTTCCCAACTCTTTCGGTGGTATTTTCTGATTTTGACAGAACCAGGTCTCTAATTGAACTCCAAGACTTTCTGCTTGGTTCTTCGTTCGAGTTTTTAAGTAAGCCGAACCCGGATGTGTGGTCTTCTGTGACTAGGAGCTGCGTAGAAGGCTGCTATTATATTTATTGTAATAACCCTTACTTTTTGGAAGTCCATCTTATTAAGAATAATAAAAAAACTCTTCGTTTGAACGTAACTTTCAAGTTTATTTGAAAAAACTAGGTTTTAAATTACAATGACGGCCGTTTCGCTAAGAGTAGCATCGTCAGATTGACATTTAAGTTACATTTTGTTTGTTTGTAGCTAGGTACCTGATGTTGTTTAGGTAGTATTAAGGCTAGACCAAGTATGGAAGTAATAAGACATAACAATATTAATAGCCCTAAGGGATTATCCTGGATGTACTACCCTCTGTGCAATGATATAGAAAAACCAGGAAAAAACTATATTATGCTCATCTTTACAATAACTTGATATATTTGTGTTTTACAATTACGTCTTATCTATGTACAAAATGTAAACTCAATCGAAGTAAACAGTTTAATAGTGGAGAACTTCCAAGATTTATTTGTTCATTAACAACTTTAAATTGTGGATCTGCTAGATGTCTATTTATTTCAAGTTCTTCAAGGAAATCTAAATTTTGTTTTTTTAACACAAGTGTGTAGTATTTGGATGTGATCGGTGTGTAAGAGTGAGGTTGGATGTTCAAGTAGGTGTTTGGCATAATTTGACTTATCTGGTTGTTTTAATCTATATGTTTTTAAGTGTTCATTGAATCTTACTTCAAAATTACATTTTGGACAATTAATTTTGTAAACACCGGATTTTTTAATTTGGGTAATTTTGTTTTTACATTTAACAATATTGTACCAACATTATTTTGTGTTTAAATGATATTAATGCTGATGTTGCCGAAGATATTATTTTTGAAATTGTATTGGAAATATTTCCACAATATGTAATATTTTTATAACTTTTAATTTCTTTAGTTTGTTTAGGAAGTATTAGTTGTAGTGACACTGTCTTTTCTTTCTTATTAATTAATTTATTTATTAAATGAATTGGATAGCAATTAGACATAGCTATTTGTTTTATGATACTAATTTCTTTATCAAAGTAATTTTGTCCATTGGAATTGAAAATGCCCTTTGTATCATAGAATTATAAGCTGCTAATTTATGCGTTATAGGATGATTTGAATTATATGGTATGGTTACATCTGTTTGTTTTTCAATTTTTAAATCTAGAAAATTAATTGAATTATTTTCACCAACTTCTAAAGTAAAATTAATTTTAGGATGCAAGGTATTTATATATATAATTAAAAAATATATCTAACTGTCGTTATCATCAACATATCTATACCAAAATACGATATTGTTTTTATAACTAGAATTAAAGATTATGTTTTCTAAGTTATCCATAAAAATATTTGCTAAAATTGGAGAAATTGGAATACCCTCATTTTGAATAGGTATATACTTTGTTATCAAAAGTAAAATAATTTTGACTAAGCATACATTAAATATCAGATATAATTGACCTGTTTTATAGGTAGATTATCAAATTCGTTCGTTAATCTCTTCAAATCTTATAACTGTGTTCCCATATTTATGTATGTCTACCAAGAGCATTTAGCTTATTTAAAAGATGGACGTATAGAAAAATCTAGTATTACCTTTACTCAAAATCATTCGATAAATGTAGATAATTTAAATTTTACAGCAGTAAATTGCCAGATACATTTGAAAGCTAACGGTTCCAGATTCAGCATTAAAATTGTTACTGCAGCAGTCTACTCCCTAAATAATGATGATTTTCCATAATTCCCTCTAATTCAACACATTCGATATAAGATGCCTTTTTCTTTTGTGCAATAGTTTTTGATGATATTACCTTTTTGTGTGATTAATCTATGTAAATTTACTTTATTCATGAATAAAATTATGATAAAATTCATTCCAAACAATTCCTAAAAATATTTTGTTCTAAAAAGAAATTCAAACTATTTGAGAATTTCTCCAGAGGTAGAGAAGTATTGATATTATTAATTTTCTAGGTAATTATTTTGACGTCGAACAAGCTCTGTCTCATATGTGTACGTTTAAAAGTATAATTTATCGTACAATCTAATCGAGAATCAAACCCGGAGATTTCTACACTTCCATACCCACACGTCACAAATAAATCTTGTCACCATTTATAACTGAAGATAGATAGTTTCCCAACCAGCGTATACACATGCACACACACATCGATGAGAGCTGCTACTTTTTCTTTTACTTTTTCGATCGCATTTACGATTTTGTTTTTAAAATCGTTGATGAAGTATTTAGACTGCTTGCTTGAGGCTAGAAAATAGGCTCGGCTTTGCAACGTTCATGTTGCATATCTAAGAAAACGTATTGTTATGATAATTATAAGTTATATTGTTAGTCTGATCAGCGGTTTAAGATAATCAGTTAGAGATCACAGTAGATGAATCGTTTTAATAATATCAAGAAGAAATACGGGATATGAATTTAGTTTAACGCTCTTTTTAAGAAGATATATAAATGATAAAAAAGAAGTAAACCATTTCAAATGTGATTAAAAGGACAACCAAATGAAAAGTCTATGTCAGAGATTTTATTAGTTTATGATGATGACGAAAGATTCTGGTGACAAGTTTCGGCCTAACATGGAGGTCATCATAAGGGTATAAAAAATAGTAATGTTAGATATCCTGCACACGGAGCGTGTCGTCATGCAGCGACAATTACTCTACGCCTTAACATCCGCAAACGAATAAGTTGTCAAGCGTATTTTATCACTGTATTTTGCTGTTTTATGATTGTACAGCGGTTAGAAAAAGGTCTAGCGATAATAAAGACATACTTTTGCTACATATTTTCGTCAACCTAAAGGCAAAAGAAAACATCGCACATTTTGGATGCATTCCTGTATTAAAATTTTTTTGGTGAGTCTATATCACAGAGTATTTCAATTATGCCTTTGACTTGTTATTTGATTTTGAAAGTTATTATTTTACAAACATAGAGTTGAATAGTGAGTCTATATCACAGAGTATTTCAATTATGCCTTTTACTTGTTATTTGATTTTGAACGTTATTATTTTACAAACATAGCGTATATATTTGCTTATTATTTTAATGATTACTTGTTTTAAAGTTCTTAATCAATGTTGTTAAAAACATAAGTTTGTTACTATATTTCCTATTCATCCAATCCAGCTGTACTGTGGAGAGTTTGCGCCACTTGCAGTTTCATTCATAAACCTATACTGTATTGTGGAGAGGTTGCGCCACTTTGCGCGTCCGTTCCTGCTACAGGGTGATTATTAATATCACCCATGTTTCCTTACAACCCCCTCTGTATTGTGGAGAGTTTGAGCCACTTGCAGTGTAACCTTATTTAGCTGTACTGTGGAGAGTTTGCACCACTTGCGGTTCGTCCGTTCCTGCTACAGGGCGATTATTAACATCCATATTTCTTTAAAACCCCCTCTGTACTGTGGAGATTCTGTTTAATTAAAGTTAAAGTATAAAAATGTTAAATAACGATCCAACCGCATTAGACACCTAGTAAATTATTAACACTTTCATCATTTTTGGGGATTTTAATATACTAATTTTTGTTTGAATAAAAGATTTATTATATATAGCAAATTGAATACTCAGACTGTTTTTATATCTAATTTCAGGTACGTCATCTCGGTGTTTCAGCCCATCACGCCCATATTGACGTGTCAATTAGCTCCAGGCATTCAGGATCTTTTTAAATATATTTTATTTATTGCTGCCAAGGAGTTATCAGAAAATAGAAGTAAAAATTTCATCCATGTTACCAGGCTTTGTTTACGTCTGGTAATCCTATATATGTTAGGAATTTTATCTGTGCTAGCTCAGGGTGGATTATAAAATATATAGCTAAACGTCGGAGAGAGGGTTGTGGAAATAAATATTCTAATCCAGGGAAAAAGTTTACATATATGATTTACTACAAAAGAAAAAAAAGAAAATAAGGTTTTAAAAAAAGTGAAATGGTTATAGAGTTAAATCACTATCTTGTATACATTAGTTATCTCCCAATTGGTACCAATTGTTAAAAGTGTTTGAAATAAAGAATAATTCTAATATACCAAAGCACAGCATGCAGAAGTTATCTAGTGTAAAGCACCAAAAGCAATATCCAGTAATTACAAGTAGTAGAGGAAATTCGAGTCCCATAGGATCAACTTATAGGCTATAAGTAGAGGTTTTAGCAGTAACAGTTGTAAGTCTGCAGAGGTTGAAGTGGTGCCGCCTTACTTTTAAAAGAAAAATTAAACAGTCTTACTTGGTAGTTCTTAGTAACATGCGGTCATCTACTCCGCAGCCCTACCATTAGCCAAGCCAGGTGAGTGTGAGCTTTTCTAGCAGACTATATTAATTAGGGTGGTGTAGTAATCTCCAGGCTCAGTCTTGTGTAAATAGTAGTAATTACAAATTCGAAATCACAACAAAAAAAGGCCTACAAAAGTAATGATGTTCCATACAGGGTTGTACAATACTAACTAAATACAACTTACCATGTGGTGGTGGATGGCCTTTAAAAGAAAAGGAACGAGAAAGGGGAAAATCCACAAAAAATGCGATATCAGACCTCTGATAGCATATTCCCTTTTCTGGTATAGGTGATTTGCTTTTAATTTTGGCCCAAAAATCCGAAATAAAATTCGAGTTTCAATGAAGCACCTGCTCCAAAAAGTCAAAAGCAAAAAAAAATCCAAAATGGAGATGAACCAAGAGAGAGATATAGACCATCCAAACTGAACGGTGATTGATGTGATTAACTGATGTACCTGTCAACCTTGGTTATAATACCATTAGTTAATTAAGTATACTTCAACAGGATAGGCCAACAGTGAGAAGAGTGCAAGACGAAGACTTTATAGTGTCATAGAGGTTAATTTTATAAACAAAACAAACTCATGAATAAGGGTTAAGTGATTTACATTGCTGAGTGGATTATTTTTAGTGAAGATACTGTATTGTTTATGCTGGGGTGTTTTAGTGGCTAGGTAAATAGAAAGAATTTTTACTTGTTTTTTTCTAAAATTAAATTTAGATTTTCCTCACTTGAGTAAAATAGTTTAGCTACTAATCTAATGTTAATATTGAAGTTAAAATGAATTAATTTAAAACCGTAACATCCATTTTATAGGAATCAGAAAAATTCTTTTAAATATTTGACGTTAATCGTGGGTCTTGAAATTCAAAAACAAAATACGAATTTACGTGAATGATTAGTCCAGAATAAAGATTGATAATAACTTAATAACGATTAGGTAAGTAATAGATTTATTATTAAATCTATTATTTTTTGCTGTTTATTTTAAATATTTTCATAAACTGGAGTTGAGGGATCATCAGTGGACAAAGAAGCGGATGTGTTGATTGTTGTCGGAAAATCCATTTAAGCAACACGTGATGATGGTTTATGTTGCTGATGATATAGTGTGTATAAATCCAGCACTTTTGTTTATATAAAATTGTTGAAAAATCTTAGGTTTTTCTTGTTATGTTATTAAGTCTTCCAACACGTGTAATTTTCAATTCATTAAAAAAATTTTACTGATTGACTCGCCATTTTGTAAAAATATTTCTTTAAAAGTTTCGAGTGTACGCTGCACGTACTACAAACGAATGACACTGTCGTACGTCGCTCCTAATACGTGTCTATGACGATACGCTCCGTCTTAATCGTACAAATTGTTAAAAACCCACACTACATATCTTTATTTTTTACTTTTACTGTCCCGAGAATCTTAAAATTCAACTTTCTTAAAATTCAACATTCCTAAAACTAAAAAAAAACTTAAATAAGTTTTTATTTTTGCCCTGTATACTGGATATCCTTTTTAATCTCTTTATTTTACACTTTCACTGTCTCGAGAACCATAAAATTTCACTAAAATATTCCTTAAACCGTATCTTTATTTTCCATTTTTTAGTTTAGTTAGCATTGAAAGCGTGTTTTTTTTAGGTTTTTTAAACTATCATTTATTTTTAGTTCGATTTATCAATTAGTTTTTTCTGGATATGTGGTATTTCGTACGAATCATTTCGCAATCTCATTTCATTTAAAGCTTCACTGTTGCATGGGGCTTTTCTTCTTAACTTAGAGCAATCAAGTTCTTCAATGTATAATATTTAAATGAAAAATTATCAACTGAAAATTTATCAATCCTGGTGGTTTTAACAAGGATATTGGGAAACTTACCAAATTCTGCATTGTTATCGGCCCGTGACACGTATGCAAAGTTTTAAATGAATCAGACTTCTAGAAACCCGCTCAAAGATTCCTTTACATACTTACAACCCAAGTTAAAACATTTTTTTTTATTCTATTGTAACTTTGTGCTTAGTAAAATAAAATATACCTACTGTTCAAATTTCGAAAATTTTGTGAGACGCGATCGGGTCGCCTTCTCTAAAAAATGTGACATTGACAGAATAATGAAATAATGGTAACCACGTCGTGCAATATTATGTTATAAAAAATTGACAATTGTTGCCTAGAAATTTATGCTATTTACCATCTCAATTAATGGAATCCAGCAAAAAAGGCGACTAGAAAAAATAAACGTAAAAAATTTAAAGAATACGCGTGAATGGGGACGATCCTCAGTTAAAAGGCAACGCTCTTCACCTACCTTCTCACCTGAGGAGGAGAGAAGAGTGCAAATAATCCAACTGCCGTTTAGGTTCAGTGTACTTCTTCCCGAGTCAACTGAGTTCGACCTTATTTTGGATCGAGCCTTTGCATAGTACATGGTCGACTGTTTTTTACTATTTTTTATATCCTCTGCATGTTTGTACGCTTCTTCATGACACCTTATAATGGCATTTTTACAGACACTGGATATAATCCTAGTCAGAAGTCAGTCAATGACCATTTCCAGAAATACAGTATCCGCCAAAATAAACAGTACCGAAAATAAAAATAAAAATTAATTTTTAATTTTTGTAATGTACCTAAGTGTTCTTAATGTTCATATCGATTTTGTAAGTCAATAAACATATTTTTAAAAAAGGAGGTTGATATTTTGTATTCTTTCCCGTAAATTGGCAATATTCGCCGGCGGATTTTCCGAATGAAATATTTTTTGCACCAAATGTATGCGTCAGGTGGCGTCAGATCAGGTGAATGAGAAGGATATTCGAAGTATGTTCCCCGAGAAATTATTATATTATCGAAATGCTGACGGAGTAAACCTAAGGTACGCACAGCTGTATGGCTCGTTGCACCATCTTGTTGGAACCATTGTGTGCGAAACTGTAGATTTCGTGCACGGCAAAAGTTATTTAGATCTTACACAATAGGTATAATAATTTTCTCTCTATAACGTTCTTCGTTGACAGTAAGGGATTGTGATTATCATCTTCAAAGAATTAAGGACCAATCATTCCATTATCAGATACCGCGCACCAAACGGTAACTCGAAGACTGTGGAGTGGTTTCTCTACAATAACATCAGGACGTTCAAATCCAAGGAATCTGGTTGTTTGTCGATTAATACAGCCGCTAAGATGAACGTGACTCTCGTTTGAAAACCATATGTTTTTCAAAAATTCAGGATCTTCGTAAATTAAAATCAACATGCGACCACAGTAAATTTCTCTTGCACGTTTGTCCGCAGCATTTAGTCGTTGTCCAACTTAAATACGGTATGGATAACCACCAATTGATTTGAACATGCGACGTAAAGACGTTTCACTAATGTTGACTTTACATGCAGTTCTTACAAGACTTCTTTGAGGTGATTGCACAACTTGGTTAAAAACACGTCCTTCATTTTCGTTAGTGCATACTATTTTTTGACGACCTGAAGAACCTTTACGCACTACCGCACTACCGCTAACATTACACTTTTACTAGGAGCTGCTTTATTAAATTTTTGTTGATATTTTATTGACACCTGTTCTAAGCTTGGACCATCATTACGACCTTTTCCGTATGAACGAAAATAATGCTCTACCAAAAACCATTTTTTCTTCCGTTATTAGAACCATTTTTAAATCAAATTTAACTGCCGCGTACTATGAATATATCAACTAATGACAATTAAGTCAAATATAACAAATCCATATTACCAAAGCACCCTCTGTTTCAGTACTGTTTATTTTGGCGGATACCGTACTTCAGAAGTACTTTTGTTTTGCTCTGAAAGTCAACAGCGTCTTATCTCTATCTAAATAGCATTTTTATTGGAACTTTATTAGTTGACTTTGTATGGCCTATTGAGTCTTCGGATCTCAAGAATTTGGTCCGATCTGTCTTTATGGTCAGTAAATCAGTTTTGTTGCCGCCTTCTAAAATGTCGTACGTCTCAATCTACTGTTGCTATGTTGACTATTCGACCTTTTAGAATTACTCTTTTTTTAAGGTACTTTTTAGGTGTATGAAAATGAGTACCCCTAAATCCACTTGGCTATTAATGGATTACAATGGACTCATTCTCCACCTTTCGGGTAATTCGTTTCGTAGCTCAACATTGTATATCAGCAATTTCTGTTTGAAATAAAGTCGCATTATTTCATGGCCTTTACCTAAGCCTGCAACAACAATGTGGTTAGTCTAGGCTGGGTAAAGGTCATGGAACTTCAAAAGACAACCACATAGCTGAGTCGTTGGCGAGGGAAGCTGCCTATGACAGCTGTGTCGCTAAAAACTAACATCGTCAAATTGACATGTTTCATTTTGTATTTTTAAGGTAACTACTGATGTTGATTAAGTAGTGTTACTTGGTCTAGTCCTAACACTACTTAATCAACATCCGGTAGTTACCTTAAAAAAAATGTAACTTCAATATGTCAATCGGACGATGCTAGTTTTTGGCGAAACAGCTATCATTAAGTAAAAAAACCAATTTTTTGAAAAAAAATTGGTTTTGTATTAAAAAGTTTAATTTTAATGTTCATAATGTTAAATTTGAATATCAACAAAAATTTATAATATTATAAGTATTTGGTCAAAAGTTTAGTTGATATTCAGTACTTCTAGAAGTAACATGTAAATGTTTCTAGTATTTCAAGTGCCGATAAAATATATAACAACAATTTCTTGTTGAGATAATCCATGTTGCAAGTTGTGAAAAAAGGACTAGTTTAGTGATTTTTTTTATATTTGCATCTTATAAAATAGGTTTTTAGTGGTTCAAATGAACAAATAAAATTTTTATAAAATTAATCCTCTAGCCATAATCGGCTTTTGAAATTTAAATTTAATGGTTACATACGTCATAAGTGGTAAGTGACGTATTTCAATAAGATTGGTAGAAAATTTGCGATGTTGTCGATATGCTTTAATATTAACCGAGAAACTTATCTATCTCTTATTTGTTGTCATTAAAAAGAGATAAACATATTGATATTTTTTTTCTCTGATTGACACTTTATCAAATAAGGAGTAAAACACCAAACAAAATATTCTGTCATTTTCGTTAGTTTAATTTGTTGTTTGGTTGTGTTTGGTGCTTAAAAGAAATTACTTCTATACTATTTTTGGTTCGAAAATAAAAATCCCTAACACCTTCTCTTGGTGTTATAGCGGTTCCTTCAAAAATAACCATTAGAAGTAATTGTTCTCTTGGGGAGCAACCCTTCTATCGGTACAGTGAGAGTACGAATTTCAAGAATACGGTTTTGGCATTTTCAATAGAACCACGCCCACTTTCTATTGGCTGTTCTATTCTATCACCGTCAAGAATAGGGGTCTTGTTTGTTTATTACAGATGAACACGATTTTCTCTTCTGTCATATATTTTGTCAACTGGTACAATCAGTTAGTCACAGAACACGGTGTTTTGTGCCGCCAGTTCTTTGAGAATACTTGAAACGAACGTAGCTAAAATGTGACAACGTTGACTTTTAAACACACTTCATTATTGGTTGTTAGTTGGCGCTACGTTTAAATCTTACTAATTATATATTGCTAAATTAAACGAAATGAGAAAAATTACTTGCAAAATGAATACCAATATAAGTAAGTAGGTTTCTTATCCTAAATATATATTGCTATCATTCTGATTAATATGATCCTACTAAACTAGTCCATTATCCAATGAAACCAAACTGATCTTCTTAACAAAAAAATTAAAACGTTGTCAATAGTTTATGCTAAATAATGTCAAAATTAATCATGGTTTTGCAGTTCCAATAATAAATAGTATCCCAACAGTACTTTATGAAATCTAAGATCTAGGTTCTCTTGCATATAGACTTTGATGCTGGAATCTTAATTAAAATTCTCTTTATTTGTAAAAAGATTTTTGTGAGCAGATATGATGTAAAAAAATGTTCAACAAATAACAGCAAAACTGTATTCTAACATGTTTATGATAAACTTCTCGACTTAACCATTTGGCTTGACCCACTCTCCATTTTTCTAGCCTTTCCGATAAATTAAAATAAATGGTCACGAAGAGTAGAAAACGATAGCCATTAAAAATAAAACAATGAACATGAACATGCCTTTTGATATTTAACTATGCTTAATGTTAAAATATACGCTATACGGGTAGAATTTTTATTAGAAATCTCATTAACAGATAGTTTTCTATGAATACCAATTTCTTCTGCTAAGTAATTAATATTCTTGTTTAACTTGAATTTGTTAAAAGGCAATTTATATTAAAATGTATTTGAAAAGTTAAACTTTTAAATGGCTTAGTCATCCCGGGTCGTATAGTGCGTTATTTCAGCTACATTTTTTATTGATGAGAATTATATGGTTACATTTTATGTGCACTTTTTAAGAATACCCCCATATGTATCTGTATTCTTGCTTCTAATTTTCAGAATTTGACATCTTTGTTGTTCCTTCTGCTTCCTCGTGTATTGCTTCTTACTTCACGTACTTTTTAGTCTTTTTAATAAATAAATTTTATATTTTTATTTTTACACGGTGAAGTATTTTACCGAAAACTTCTCTCTACTTTTTAACCAATATAATGCCTTAATGTTGATTTCATAATCTAAGAAATACATTCTTTTAGCATGTTCATAACCTCTCAGTCTCATTCGGCGGTCATCTAGCATCATTTGGTGAACTGTAGAGTTGTTTTCGTCAGTAGTTGCAGTTTTTGGATACTTAAAACGTTCATCGCTTCCTATGCTCTCAAGGCCATATTCAAATTCAGATGCTCACCATTTCACATTCTCGATTTTGTCAATTTTCCAAAAACAAGAACGACTGTTACATAACATCTCTGCCTCTAAAATTTCTGTAACTTTGAATGACTTTCAACAGATAAAAACTCTAGCTTTTATCTACGAGTACTGCCATCGTCATGTTGAGATAAGAAACTTTTCAGTATACTGAAACTTTTAGTATAAAATAGTATATTATCTTAAAATAATAGTTTTCTACATGGTGTTAAAGAAAAAACAAAAAAAAGAAAACATTATTTCATGGACTGGTAAAGCTAAATTCGAATGGATTATGAAAAACCCTTATTTCACTATGTTGTAGAATTTAATCTCCAATTCTCAATTATGGTAAATGTCTAATGTGTATGTGGCAACTGCACCAAGTCGTAGGGAAGAACTGGAGAATAAATCCCAAGGTTCTCCATTGGTTCTACACTGGAATCGTTCGCCCGACGATCCAGTACGGGTCCGTGGTCTGGTGTCTGATACAGATATAATGTTTTGTACACTGAATTTAACTTTGTTTATAACAAATTTTTATACTATTTTTTGTGGTTTTCAGTTACATATCATATTGTGATGGTTTATTTCAATGCCTGTTTATTTTTCGAAGAATAACATTGATCTACTTGTACCTTGGTAAGTCCTTTCACTTTATACATAATATTAATAAACTTAACTACTTAAAATTACATATTTATTTAGTAAACGTATGAAAGAGATTAATAGTTTTTAATTTTGTTCTTTTTTATATTTGTTTTAAGTTTCACTTTAACTTCAACATAAAACTATGTCAATTGTACATTAATACATGAATTGGGAATAGTTATTGGAATTGTACATGTTTAGATTGTTATTGATTGATTACCATGGATCCTATCCAAGATAAATTTGTCAAATACATCCTCTATCTGTTTGAATGTTTACTATAAGAAATTATTATATTGAATACTTTTGATGGAATACAGAAAAAGTAGCTGATGATTAAATGAAAATTATTAAGATATCCTTTTTATTATAACTTATTGAGGTAAGTTTTACTTATTAATGTTTCTGAGCTTAGTTATTCATCTCAATATATTTAATTTAATTAAAGGTTATGTTAATATTGTTAACTTAAAATAATATCCCATTATGTTGGCAGTGCGAGTTTTGACATGTATTTAGAAAGAATATCATAAAAATATCCCGAAAATAGAACAAGACCTATTTTTTCGACTTGCACAAATATTGCTTCAAAAGATCGTATGGACATGCGCACTATCATAATTTGTCTTGCCTATCCCTTGCATTGCATAAAAAGTTTGCGATTGTTTCACAAAGAGTAAAAACGTAATATATTGAGAATGGAATCAAGCTGCTTGTCGTATTCCAGCAGTTTTACACTGCCAAAACTAGTCCTTATCAAAAAGGTGTTATTGTTTAAAAACTAGTGTTAAATTCCAATTGAAATTAGTCCATGAGCGGCGTTTCAAATTTTTATATAAATAAAAGGGTGGCGCGAACAGTTATAAATGTAGGAATAGCGCCTGTCAGGTTTAACCCCAACGAATTTCTTCGTTTGGAGTTTATTATAAAAAAAAATCTACGAACATCATTCTTTTATTTTTGCGAATAGAAATATAGAGGCGAAGCAGAGGCTGCAATGAAGACGAAACACAGGAAGAGTGTTCTACTCTGTGTAATATATATTATACTTTTTTAAGAGCGTAAAATCCATAAAATTTGAACAAAAACTTATTTAAGAATAATAAAAAACTCTTCGTTTAAACAAAACTTCCAATATTTATTTAAAATTTTTTATATAAATATTGGAAATTTTGTTTAAACGAAGAGTTTTTTATTATTCTTAATAAGATGGACTTCCAAAAAGTAAGAGTTAGTACAATCAATTTAATTTTAAAAACTTATTTATTTTATTGTGGACAATTTGGACAATTAACAGATATCAATTAAATATTTGATATATATATTGATATATAAAATGTTATTTAGTTTTTTCTTGTTAAAATAATGCATAATTTGCATTAACACAATTTGGTATTAAGAGAAATTAACAAAATCTTTTTTGTATTCTTAAAAATGATGACGATGCTACAAGTTTATGAATTTGGGTTTTAGAAAAATTATTATTAATATGATAAATATAAAAACTCTAATATGCAAATTGTTTTTATAAAATTATATCCATAACTTATAATATTGTTCTCAAAATGATGAGCTAAAGCCATTAAACTGACTAAAAAAGCATATTATAGTACCTTCAGTAAAAAGTTTAATTCGATCGTAAGAACTTATAATTTTAAAATATCTTGTTCATTTCAGTTATATAGCAATAATTATCGGACTTAAAAACACTGCAGGGTGTCAAAGATATTCTGAGCTGTTAACAAATAAAATGTTTCCCGCATAGCATGTGGGATCGTAAGTTAATATTAAAATGTCTCATCTTAGCAGAAATTAAAGTCTGAAATGATCACAACTACCTACGCAGTTTTGGCGAGGATTCGTACTACCTGTAAACACGTTTGAATCAATTTTAGATTAACTACTTAATATTAACACAAGAGAAAATGTTATACGCTTTCAATATACGTTGTTAATATACAGTATAGGCATGCACAAATCAAAAATGTGAATCAGGAGATAAATATTTTATAAGAAAATGTTTTTGTCATCAAGCGTTTTTGTTATCATCTTGACGTTTCAATAACAAATCGATGTGTTGAATAGTTTACACTTTTCAACTCTGTAGTCTACTATTAAAACTCAAGAAACAAAATAAAAAACAGTTCTATTTTAACCTATTTTTGAAAGATTATATTTTTACAAATAATTAACCCTAAAATTAAAACACATATCCCATTGTTTTACCAAACTCAAGAATCCTTGTGCCTTTTATACCTTTTCGTTTAAAACTTGTGATGAATTCTCTATATATGGAGACTATAAGGAATACTCCATAGTAGTTCTAGTATCCCCAATTTCTTTCGTTTTAGATTTTCTTTTACTGCCTTGGCAACGTGAGGCTGGGCTTTGTCGTCGCTATGTAATAGTTAATTGTAAAACTTTGTAACACGAGTGTTACAAATTGTCATCTTGGCATAAGTTTTACACATCAATATTTTTTATAATTCGTATTTATTTATGTTTTTTAAATAAAATTATTCAACAAATAGTACTTTTTGTATTCATTAAATTATGTCGGTACTTACTAAAATTACATATGTCAGATATATCAATATATGTCAGAACATATAAGATATAAATATAACCAATTTAAAGGAAAATGGAAGAAACTTTGTTAATTTCAAAATTATCTAATAAAATGCACACAATGTAATTGAGATTTTCCACTGACAATAGTTTGTAGTTGTGGACTAATTTTACTTGTACCAATAATTATTAAAAGAGATTTAAGATGCTCATAAGTTAATTTAGATCTGTAAACATTTTTTGTGCACATGACCCTCATCATCCTCCATCTCACACCTCACGCATATTCCAGTCTCTCTCTTCTTAATCTTGTGTACATACCTCTTGACCCATGCCCAGTGAGCACTTGGGTCAAGAAGTAGTTTACCTCCCCAAACTTTCGGTCCATTCACTCACTCCTACTCCCAATCGCAATTTTTAATGCACCTTCATATCCCTCCCACCTTCTCACAATTTCTTCTTCCATCCAATTCTAAACTTCCTCTTTTGTGGCACCCTTCCATCCACTGTTGCCTGTTTGCCTTAGCCATCAGGTCCAAAGAGTATGACCTTGACTGCTGCTATTGCACCCACTGTCCTGTACCCCTGTACCACTCTCAACAAAATCCCCCTCTGCACCTGCAGTAGTGGCTTTATCCTCGCATGGACCCCCTTCTTTCACCCCACACCTCGCTCCGTACAGCATACTTTGCTCAATCTTCTTAACAATAACTCTTCTCTCATTCTGCCTAGGTATTTCTGGTGCTTGGTGCGGTTTGCATAAAAAAGGAAATGTGGTAAACCAACTTTCGCTATCAAAATATATAAATAGAAATTTAAGTTTATTTGAATGAAAACGGAAGGTTCCACACTGCAGGCCAAGAAAATATATACAAACAATCGGCCTAGCAGATGAAAGCCTTATTATTATTATTATTCTTTTATTTTCATCTATTAATAGGGTTATACCTATTAAGATCTACTTCTGGTATAAACCATATAGCTCAGATGTAGTTTACCTTTACAGGGCTTTTCTAATTATACTCGCAGTTCCCAGAACGGCTGTTTGTTGTAGGGTGGCGATAAGATAATATCGATTATCGTTCCCGGGGATTTTTTTTAACTTTTTTGATGTTTCTTTAGCTGTAGCTCCCGTTGCACCTATAATTACTGCGATTACTTCTGTTTTGTATCCCTACATTCTTTGGACCTCTATTTCCTCTATTTCAGGGTTTTTTCTGCCTCTTTTTGTACGATGCTTTCGTCGGCTGGAACTGATACATCCACTATTAAATATTGTGTTGTTTGCTTGTCTTTGATAACGGTATCTGGTTTGTTTGCGTTGATGGTGCGGTCCGTTTGTATTTTAGTGTCCCACATTATAGTTGCTTCATCGTTATCCATTATTTTTTCTGGCTTATGTTCGTACCAGTTTGAATTCACTTCGAAGCCATAGTATTTGAGCGTATTATAGTGTAGGTGTCGGCATACCTTATTGTGACGTTCCATATATTCGTTTTTTGCTAGGATGGGACATGCGCTGATTATATGGTGGATAGTCTCATCTTGTGCTTTACAGTGTCTGCATTTAGTGTCAATGTTCTGACCTATTATTTTATTTTTTAGATAGTTAGTTATTGAGATAGCTTGATCTTGCGCTGCTGTTAGTAGTTATTCTGTTTCTCCTTTTATGTTTCCGTTCTTTAGCCATTGAAATGTCTCTGCTGGGTTTATGTGTTCTTTTTTCATAGCAATTCCATACTGTCCGTGCATTCTTTTTCCGTGCCAATTCTTTTCTGTTTTTTTGTCAAGTTCTCTTTTCCATATCTTTTTTATCTTTTAGGTTGTGTTAAAGGACGACCTCTTTATCTAGGCTGTTTCATTTTGTGTATTGGTGTTTATTATCATTTCTGTTGACTTTTGGGTAAGGGAATCTTTTTTGGGTATACTTTGATCTTGGGTTTTTATAAGTTTTATGTATTTATCGTCCTTTAGTTCTATATATGTTCCTATTCCAATTTTTTTCATAAGCCCACCAAAGTGACATTGTCGTCATTACAATTCTTTTCAGTGTTTTAAACCCTATAGCTCCAATCAGCGAGAACGTCTCATCCGATCTACCTAATTCGATATTGTTACTATGGCCACGCTATTCACTATGTCTAGGAATGGATCCAGATCTATAAGTATTCCTTCAGCACCTTTCTTGGCTAGAAGTAAGGCGTTGAATCTGGAACCGTTGGCGATACTGATACCGGACACCATTGACAATGCCACTACACCAATACACAAACTTCGATCTATGAACAAGATAGCTTTTGGTTATCGCAACACGCGCGTTAAACAGTGTGTGTTGGTAAAATAGTAATGAAAACGGTGTTCGGTACCTGGTTTTAAGGTTCACTTTCCCGTTCCCTTCAATACTAGCATGTTACTTTTTTCTTTTCCCTTAGACATATTAGATCCTGAAGGCATTTCAAACTAACTTGGAACTTATGAGTGTAGTTGGAAGTATAACTAGATCAGAAAATTACCTAAATTTTTAAAAGGAATCTTGAATAACTCCTTAAATACATCTTCTTAATATGTGTCGTCCAGTGCTAAAAACTTTAAAAGACAATAATCGCTCCATTAATTTATGTCAATTAAATAACTACCTCCGTGATTACTGTGAGCTAAGAATAGAAAATTATTAATCAATAAAATATTTTTTAAGTACCGTACCTCCAGCGATGTTTACAATGCGCACTGTCCGAGTATGCAGGATTTATTTTCTAAGCATTTAAATGAAAATTATGCTTGTGACCTTTTAACCCTTTAGTCGGTACGCAAGAAACTAAGAACTCAACGTTGTCCTGTATTTACCAACATGGGGCATGTGCACGAGGATTTTTTTCTTACTACGCTTGGATTAAGTCGAACAAATACAGGACGTTATTAACGATATAAGCATGTCCGCAATTTTTTTCGTTTTACATATTTAACAACGCAGATATTGAAAATAATTTAATGGATGTTTGCTTTGATGGACTCGCCGGGGAATTCTATATACGATAAACCAATGCACAGTATGTGAAGTTGTAGACAACTATAACAAAGTCCTCTATATTTACGTATCGGTGATTCTGTCTGGCATCAATCGATAAATCATCGGAGAAAAACTATTGAAATAGTAGTCCTTTGTTGATAGAACGTATTACCAGGATTTTCTTTACAAAAATAGTTTTAATTAATTAAATTTTGCTAATGTTTTGACAAAATCAAAAATCATTAAGAAAAGTTGTATCCTTCATGAAATTTATTAAACAATCCTTACTTTAGATTATATTAAATCATTTTCAACGATTTGATGCTGCATCAACACTGAAAATTATCAGAAATCATTGAGAACAAACAAAATACTTATCAATGACCGCTGTTTCAACACTGATTATCAAATTGACAAATTGACATAATATTGTTTTTATGAGATAACTATTTGATTTTAATAATAGCTTTGTTAATAATAATAGCTTTATTGTCCAACAGATATAAAATCCTATGACAGAGCAATACAATACATTACAGTACATAATAAAAGATTCAATAAGAATATATAAATAAAATATAAATTAAGTATAGATAAAAAATATGAAAAAAAAATACAAACACTAATCTGAACTCACTCCACTAACTCAGATAATTTAAACGTACACACTTTGTTATAACATTTAGGTTATCGACAAACAAATCACAGGATTTACACAAATCATTAAAATTACTACACATAATATTTATCGGCGATTTAAATAACAAATTCGTTCTTGGTAGATCACAATAAAAGGGTAAATGCTGCCTATTGTTATATTTGGGCACGTTAAAATTAATCTTGGCTAGAATGTCTGTCTCTTGACGGATAAGTTCCATTTACTTTGAATAACAAATATTTTAAAAACTTTCTCTTAATTGATTCGACTCTAGTTATATGAATGTCATAATATGGATACCAAATAATCGAACAGTATTCCATCTTGGAACGAATATAAGAGAGAGAGTGCTTTTAAAGCACTTACATCTCTAAATCCCTGACAATTTCTCACCATAAAACCATATAACCTAAATGCATTGGATACCTGTGATTCGATATGTTCAACAAAGCTTGAGTGCGAATCAAATATTATCCCTAGATCCTTGATAGAGGTAGGTCTAGACAGAATATTTCCATTGATCTTGTAATCAAAATCAATTACGTTATTTCTCCTACAGTACGATACCGTTTTACACTTTGAAACATTCAATGCCAATTTGTTTGTGGAACACCAGCTAGATAACTTATCCAAATTGCACTGCAATAACAAACAATCAGTCACATCCGAAATAGAATGATATAATTTCATATCATCAGCAAAAATCAATCTACCTGAGTCCAAGGAACAATCGATGTCATTTAAGAACAAAAAAAAAACAACAAGGGACAGAGATTTGATCCCTAAGGAACACCTGATGTAGCTGTAAATCTCTGTAAGGTGTGTCCCATGTGAAATACAAATTGCTTTCTATTTTCCAGGTAAGAACTACAAAATAATATTAATTTAGAAGAGAAACCGAACTGATGTAATTTATCAATCAACACTCCGTGATCCATAGGATCGTATGCCTTTGAAAAATCAGTATATATTACATCCATCTGGCCTCCCTCATCTATAACTTCTAATAATACCTGCGTCATACTTAGAAGATTGGTTTTGGTTGATCGTCCACTCATATAACCATGTTGTGAGGGAGTTGATAAGATTACTTACAGAAGGATAGATACGATTGTAAAGCATCATCTCGAAAACTTTAGATAAGTTTGACAAATAGATCTAGGGCGGTAGTTGTCTATTTCAGTCCCAACTTCTACAGGAATAAATTTAGCCTCCTTCCATGCTTCCGGGAAAGTTGAAGTTTTTAAAGACAGATTAAAGACAATTTGTAGTAGGTATGCTAATACACAAATACAGTCACGAACTAGAAAAGATGGAATATCATCATAACCAGAGGTCATCTTGTTTTTCAATTTCTTACCAGCTTCAATTATTTCTTTCTCGGATATGTTTTTAATGTTTAATAGGTCTCCACCAAAATTAAAATTAGATGCACCTGTCCTTGTATCATCTGAGTTCGTTGACTGCAAAAAAACACTTTTAAAAAATGTAGCAAATGCGTCAACTATGCTTTGTGGATTAGAGAGATTTTCAAGCGTAGTAATTGCGATCGTTAATGTTTTGATCAACAAAGTTACTGACATTAAAATCTCCTAACATTAAAATATTACTATTATGTAAAATGTCCAGACATTCCAGACACTCAAGAAAATTTTTCCAGAATGTTAACAGAGGTAGAAGGAGGAATGTATGCCAATACAGTTAAGAAAGACTTATGCAAAACATGACAACTACAAATTAACAAATCAATATTAACAAAATTTACATCAAAAAAAGAGGTATCCACCTTTGTACAACCGACACAGTCCCTAAAAGCTAGTATGACTCCACCACCCCTAGAAAGGCCGGTACCTGCAAGATTTCGATCCTTCCTGAAAACTTGAGTCATCTTTAAAGAGTTCAGAATCCTGAATTGCCGGTTGAATCCATGAACGAATTAGCCACAATGTCTATTTCGGCATCACTGATATATGTATCTCTTCTACCCTTCACCTCATCCCTTAATTTCTTCAAGTTCATTCTTTGTAATAGTGTCATATCAGAATCTATATAAATTTTTCTACATTTGTTAATGTTTCTTTTATTTCTTAAGATTTCTAACACATCACCAGGCTTTTAAAAGATAACCTTTAATGGGCGAGCACCGTTTTTATTTTCTTTTACAATTCTTACTACATTGTTAACTTCAATGGTATTGACTGACATATCTACTAATATGGATTTAACTGTTTCTAGATCGGTTGACCGTTTATTTGTTTTCTCGGGAATATTAAAAATCATTATATTGTTGGCCCTAAGTTGGCGATCACTAAGTTCACTAACAATTGTTTCCTCGGCAAGAGACTGTCTAGGGTGTAGTTTAATTGATTCCGATTCCAGTTTATCACTTTTGCTAATCAAAGTAGGAAGAAGTTTCAATCCTGACTGACAATCATCGCAGTAGAATCGCAGAACTCTTTTTTCTTTCAAATCCATTACTTTGAGCTCAGACGCATTCAAACCAGAGCATTCTCTATGTACAGTGTGGTTGCAACTGTCACATACCAGTGTAGCCGCATCTTTAGTAATTTCCTCCTTACACTTACAACAAACCATAATTTATCACTAATATATAAAATTAAAATATCAAGTACTGGCCTGTTTTATTGTGTGAAAGAAAAAAAAACCGACTCCTTATCAGTCGTTAATTAGTTTGCAGGAATCGGGGCGAAATTGATTCACTAAAATCCGACTTACTGATGTTCAACGGCGTCAAATCTCAAAAAATAGTGCACCAAGTGAAACCTCAAACTATCAGCTCTCGATAGATATCCGGATCAACCATTTATTGACACCATAAGCCGGTAAAAAACACGTAAAATCCGTAAACACAATACAGAATACAACTATCTATAGTACTGTTTAAACTAGACAAAGTTTTAAATTTAAAGACATTACATAATAAGGTAAAACCTATATATTATTAGATCAATATAACTATGCAATTATAATAGAAAAACCAGGAAGAAATCATGTCGTGCTGATCTTTATAATAACCTTATGTAGTTATTTATGGTACATTTATGTAGTTATCTATGTATAAAATGTAGACTCAAAAAAAGCAGTTCAATAGTTTAGAACTTACAAGATTTATCTGCAAATTTACAACTTATAATTGCTGATAGATGTCTTTTAAGTTCAAGTACTTCAGGAAGATTTAAATTTTGTTTTTTAGCTCTGTAATATTTAGACTTCTCTGTATGCACCAAATTGATGTAGTTGCTCTCATGGAAGTGTTGTAAGTTGATTGTGTGGGCGTTTATATGAAACTGGTAGTCCAGGAATGTATTCAAAAATCTGTGTTTTAACAATTAGCATGTTCATTACTAAGCAGACCTATCACAATCCCCTCTTTGTTTTCTGTTAAAAAAATTATTAGTTTACCATAATGCTTAGCTTTTCTTAAATTTTATTCCATCCCAACATATTGTGTGAATGATTGAATGTACTGAGATAGATTCCTAGGTAATTAGTTCTTCTTTTCAATGTAATTCGACTTGTAGCTTCTAAAATAAAATAAGTAAGAATTAATTTCATTCTTAGTTAGGCAGTCGATAAATTAGGATTGATATTAGTTTAGGAGTAAGTACCTAGTTATGTATAAAGATAGAGATTAGTAGTTAACCAATGCAAGGTCGGAACAGAAGAAATGCTTGAATACAACCAAAAATCTATAATTTGGTAAAATATTTAAAAAGGAAGCACAATGGTAATATTTAGGTATAAATTTGAAATTAAAAAATAAATTACCAGATGGAGAATAAATGTAATCTGTATTAAAGTTTCAGAAAATTAGATGTTAACAGCTAAATTATAATCTCGACAAATCATCTGTCAAAACTTTAATATTACCAAATTTGGATTAAAATGTATCTAGAAAAATTGTAAACGATATCGAAAGATGTTTAGTTAAGAAATTAATGAGATTTAAGGAAAATTTTCTAATAATTAAAATTCTAAAATTTGTTGGGAAATGTCAAATTAACGAAAAGATATTTTTAAACTTTTTAGAAGAAAGTAAAGGTTTAGAAAAAAGTAAGATGTCAGTTTTTGTGTAAAAACAGTATATTAAATGAGAAATTTGAATTGTAAATTTTGAAATTTCATATTTAATAAATTCAGATCTAATTTATTATGAATAAAAAATGCATAGGTACAGGTAACTAGGGATAAACCTTAATAAGGACTGTACAAATTTAGAATCTCTCCCAGTAAAATACAGCTCGTCGACCAATTGAGATCTTTTGGTAACATTAATATTTAATTTTGGTTTAAAATTTGTTTGAAAAAGTCTAAATTTTCATTATAAAGCCAGTGTGTGTATAGTGAGTGCTGCGAAGGAAAATACCTTTTGTATCATCATAGGGTAATTAAATCCAGTATCCAGAATCGTGGAACATCAGTGAAATCGCGATACGAACCGTAGTTTTGGAGTTTCAAAATTTAGCAGTATCAACGTTTGACTTCATAAGAACTTTTGGTAAGTGAAAAATTTAGAAAATAGTGCACTAACATTTTTCAGCCTTTTTGTTTGAACTATAATTTTGCAAAACCATTTTTAATTGTGTTTGAAATTTATATGTATTTATTGTACGTTTGTCAGAAGGAACTGTCAAGGTGATTTATGTTTTGAAATTTTAAATAGTCATTTATATAAGCTAGTATTCAAAATTCTATATTAGGGCAAATATAATAAAATATTTTTGTGATTGTTTGTATATAATATTTAATATTTAACATTTAAATTATAATTAAAAACAAAATCCATTCACATTATACAATACATAGGAGTAAATTGATGAATTCAAGTTTCTTGCTTGATTTGATTTTTTAATTCTGTTTTTTGCTATTTGTTTTTTTTTAACTTTTTTATCAATTTAATTCAGTAATACCTATTCAAGTTGCTCCAATAGAAATTCATCAAGGTAAAAGGACAGGCAATAATACCAGCCAGAATAACGGCATAGGTGCAGAAGACATAAAACTTTATATCAATATAGTTTAAAAATTATATACATTTAGCACATATTTATAATTACAGATTAATAAACATTATAAATAATAAAATATAAAAAGGATACTTGATCGTAAACTATTAGCGATAATCGCATTTCAAAATGAATAACGTATATTATAAAAAATTAAATTATATATTTTGACACAAAAAAAGGTAAATACACTTATTTTCGTTTTGTTGTTGCACTGGACAGGCCTGTTCGTAGTTTATAAGCACACAAACACAAAATAACGATTTTTCCAAAGTTGATTGGTTCTGCATAAGATGATTGAGACATCATGAGAGAATGAAAGATGAGAACGACTGACGGACACGGATGGTGGCAAGAAATGTTTTGTGTTGTAGAAAATGACGAAGACGGCCTTGTAATCACTTGAATATAACAATCTCGATCCCGATGGCATATGATGGTTCGAGTTGTGCGTTAAGTTCTTTTGTTTGTCGGTACAACCAATCTTTTACCGTGTCAAATTAGCATTCAAACTTCATCATGTATAATACAAACTAGGTTGTCATATGTAGTAGTTGCTGTTAAAAAATTGTATGTATCTTGAAAAGGTCGAGTCGAACAAAAACCGATAAATAGATAATTTGATTGGCTTCGGGGATCTAAGAAAAGATTGTCAGAATTATAATAATCGATATTTATACAGTGAAGATGTGTTAAGTTTTTATTATCTTTGACAAAATAATAGCCATTGATGTAGTTGATGTAAATCTAAATATAAATTGTTTAAAACTATTTTGATAAAGGGTTTGAATAGATTATTATTTTTTATTTATTTAGACACCCACATAACGGTACAAGACCAATTACAATCTGGGTTGAGTTTTATAATATAAGATTAATTAAACGTTTACAAATTATAGGCATAGAAACAAACATAATTAAAATAAACTAAACTTAAACTATGTCCGTTACACAAGGACAAAAGCGAATTAAAATATAAATAAATAAACAATAATAAATAAAACAGATTATATACCAAGTTCCTTTCTTGTACTCTTGCTATAACTTTGTAAAAGTTTCTAAGCAATACATTTATTATTATTAAAAAAAAATAAATAAAACAGATTAAACATACTGAAAATATATTATAAAATAAGTAGACATAAATTTAATTCTCAGCACTGCTTTGCAAACTCTTCTGTGACAACCTGGAGACAACATAACAAGAAAGAGAGTAATACTTTATTGTCACTAAAAATTACAGACTTCATACTTACCTCATATTTGCTTTACTTTACAATATTTACATTGTTTTTTTTCAGGCTGAGATGGAAAAACTCTATATTCGAATGTGTCCTTCTCAGGACCCGAACAGTGTTGGACTCATCACCGCTCCTAACCATATTCTCTAATGCCCTACTCACCTCCATCCATTCCCGCTCCTATCTCAACATAATTTCCACCATATTTTCCCAATACATCGCCTCCCCGAGTGTTTCCTCGAAGTTTTTCAGCACTTTTTCATTCCTACAGCATCCAAACACGTGTCCTACATGATCCCCCCACTTCGCACCTTTCACACACTCGTCCTCTCTTTTCCCAATCTTGTGAAGATATCCTGCTTTTGATGCATGCCCAGTCAGCACCTGTGTCAAGAACTAGTTCACTTCTACAAATTTCCTAGCCATCCATTCTCTCCTACTTCCAATTACCCTTTTTAGCGCACCTTCATACTTCTTCCACCTTATTTCCATTTCCTCCTTCATCCAATCCATAACTTCCCCGTCTACTGTAGTCTCTAGCCATCACAACCAATAGGTAGGATCTTGCCAGCACCACTGCTGCTAACACTCCCACTTTACTGTACCCTTGCACCACCCTCAGCCACATTCCTCTCTGAACCCTAAGTAGTGGTTTAATCCTTGCATGTACTCCCGCTCTTTCACCACACACTTCCGCCCCGTATAGCATACTCTGCTCAATCGTTCTACCAATAACTCTTCTCTTTCATTCTTCCGTTCCTTTCACATTACACATCAATCATCCCAGACATGCCGCCCGAATTTTCGCCTTCTGCGCTGCCTTCGACAGCTGGCTATCCAACCACACACCTAGGTATTTTACCAATTCCTCCATGTGAATTTTTTTTCCTTTCACCATCACCACTGTCTTCTCTTCTCTTCGGCCACCTCCAATCCGCATTCCATAATCTTTCTGCACATTTTCTCCGCCTTTCTTTCTTTCTCTGCCTCTCTGCCTCATCAAACACGCATTTCCAGAGCGTCGGTCCCAATACCGACCCCTAAGGCACTTCCATCTCCGTCCTATACCTCCTATACCTACATTGTTAAGTTTAAAAAGTACCCTACGGTTACAAATTAAACGAATTATAAATACAACTAAATTAAATTTTCAGAACAATAAACAACTAAAAGGTTGAATTAACTTACAATTTTCAAATCATCAAAACTTGTCCTATTTCTCTTCAATTTTAATTGACGTCAGATATTTATAGAACCGGTCCTATTTTCTATCAATTAATTGACAGATTAGAGCAAAAATATAGGGTAATTTATACTTCAATGTCATTTATTTTTACAGAAATTGGTATAACTGATTCTGTAACATAACATAACCTCTACTTTAGTTATTGTTATTTGAATAGAATAGAAAGTTATTTCGTTATTTGTTACTTGTGCGTACATAAGCTAAGAATCGTGAAGTAATTTGTAACCTGCCAAAATAAATACATAGGTACTCGTATGTATGTACATTTAAAACGACTTCTGTGTACCAACCTGCTGCTTGCAGAGATAGTTTCTTGCATCAGAGATTCCTCTTTTTCTATATCATTTTTAACCAAGCAAAGTAAACAATTAAATTGTTCCTCTGATACGCGTAAAATTTTTTTATAAGAATCTGGATCTTGTACATCCAGTTCTTAATTGAGCATTTTAAGGGTACCCAAGCCTTTTCACTCCTTTTTAACCAATGCTTTCGTATTACTCTGCTCTTGATTATACCTTTTCTCTTTCTTGCAATATTAATTATTACTATTTTAAGAACAATAAAAAAAATATTAATACTAAAAAAATATATTAAATTTTTTAACCCAACTCACTTCACTCTGTTTATAACCTATGGAGTGTTACTGACTTCGCGTTGTCTTTTTACCTTTCTGTCACTATCGCGCCATCTACTATTTCCTGCTTACCGCTGGTAAGTTTTTTGATACAAGTTGGTCCTCCTTCCTTCTACCCTCCATAATGGACTGGGAAAGTAGTGACGTAAGTGTCAAACCAAATTATTCCAAACAACTTTTTTATGGTATGTTTTATATGTGTTATTGACTATTTTATTGTATTTTCTTGATTTTTGGAAGTTAAATACTGGTTTTTCATTGATAAGTATTCATTTATATGTTTTACATAGGTATCACTAAAGTAGATAAACGAACAATTTCCATAAAAACATTATAACATAACCTTCAAAATTGTCCATTTTCATAAATTTTAAAAATACTTACCTACTAAAAAATGGTTCTTTAAAATATTTTGCTTATATGTATTTTATTATAATACTTGGGTAATATTTTAATATATAATATTAATAAAATAACTCAAAAAAAATTTACTTATGTAGATCTATAATGTTAACGTTTGGAATCATTTCTTTGACATTTCACAGTTCGACGTCATAGAACACAAATTTTGACGTCACACTTTCCCTGTCCATTATGTCCAAAGACACTTTCCATCAAAGCAGTAACATAACCAATCATAACACACACAGATGTTGTTTGCACATGACAGTTTAACGCGTTTTAATGAGTAAATGTCATAATGTAAAATAAAATATGATAAATATTATTTTTCAAAAAGATAGTAATATTTGGAATCAATTAGAACATGAGGCAAATTATAAACATGATATCCAAAAACTGTCAACTAGGTACCCTCTATTACAGATAGAACCTGTTTAAACTGATGCATAACTTGAAGGATCTGATTAAAACAAATTGTAATCAGAATTTTTGTAATTTTCCAGCGTAAAACTTTTATTAATTTATAATTGTCTCCCCTTTGCGAGTTCCACTAGTTAACTTGATGTTACCTCAAGTTTTTTGGGACGCTGATTACGGATTTCTTGGTTAGCAGGCCGAAAAGCTATAAGTTTTTTAGTTATTAACAATTTGATTGCAAAAATTGCAGTTTTTGAAACTTTTCTACCATTTATCTTCAAGATATTTAAAACTCTTTTATGGACAGTTGATACGGCAAAGAACATCACTACACTATGGTACCAAAAATATTTTTTTCTCTTTCGCGTTGGAAGACACATTTACCCAACTGAATTTTCATCTGCTTCGCAGAAAAAGGCTACCTGCGAGAGAGCAAACGATATATTATCTGTTTCACCATATCGGACACCTTCCACTTTCAAATCTTTGATCGTGGAGAAAGTATAGTCTGCTACTGGGTTAGAATGAAAATTCGTGATGCTGGTGGTTCCTCACATTCGCCTTCGGCTCGGAACTTTCCACTCGCATCGAATTTTCATTCTAACCTTATTACAGAATTATACTATTCTGATAAATATGAACTTATTTACTGCCAAGAATTGTCCTTTACCACCAGTTTTTGAATCCACATCAACATCTACTCAAAAGGTCAATTCAAACTCAAATAACAAATATATAAAAATAATATTTTTAAATCGGTGCCATTTGAGTTTGAATTGACCTTTTTAGTAGATGTAGATTTAGTTTCAAAAATTGGTGGTAAAGAATAACTGTTGGCAGTGAATATTCATATCAGAAGTAATATTCGTTGCCTAAATTATTATATTACAGGTTCATGAAAGGAGAATATCAAACAAGAACTCGGATTTTTAAAGATTTATTTTCAAGACTTGCGCAATTGACAGACCAATATTAAAAAACATCAAAGCTCAAAAACTGACATTGCGAAATAATAAATACCTAAATATCCCACAGCAACCAGAGACAACCAATAAAATAGTCCTGCTAGCTCTATCCTTGTTTAGTTCACAAGTTTATGAAATGTCACATCTGTCTTATTTTTGGAAAGTAAGCGCAGATGGCACTAGGAGCATGGAACTTTGACACAACGGCAAACCTTAGAATATAAGTTTGTTTTGAAATTCTGTGGTAAATGTGACGTGTGAACTGCCAAAGTATTCAGTCGCCATTATTGTTTTCACGAGTTATATTAACTGTGTTTTTTGTGGCGTTTTTAGAACAAGTTCAATAAATAGAGTTCTTATTTATAAACTGTGTAACAGTGGGTTGTAGAACAATTATTTTAGACTTTTATTTGGTTATTAGTTTTTGTGTAACGATGTGTTTTTTTATGCATCCTTTTAGTCTATATCTTGTCATTTCTTTGAAAAGTTTCCACGTTCGGTATGTTTTTATTGCTGGTGTAATTTGTCCAATAGGCCATATATTATGTCGAGGACCACAATAATGTTTATGTATATGATAACTTTAATATATTGTTTACATTATTTACGTTTCATACAAAACCTCTTTGTATTTTTCAATAAAGTATGTTTTTTTTTTTATTTTTGTATTTCATTTTTAATGAAAGAAATAAGAAAATAAACCAAAAAGGGTTTGCCCGCGCTTTTTTAAATTTCCTGAGAAGGGCTAGCGCCGTCTCAACTCACGTTCCGGTTCTGGTGGACCAATTCATTACTGAACAAAACTTTAACATGTACTTGGGCGTCTCTTGGTTGTCTCTGATAGGAACTATTTTTAAATTATTAAAAATAATTTGGTTTAGATCTTAGTACAATTGCTTCCAAAGGTTATATCTTGGTACAGAAATACATGTAAAGTGCATTTAAAGTATTCAAAGAATAAATAGTGAAAGTTAATTCAACCTTTTAGTTGTTTATTGTTCTGAATAAGATGAACTTTCACAAAGTAAGGGTTAGTACGATAAAAAATTAAATTAAATTTTCTTGAAAAACATATTCCTATTTATAATAAATCCTTAATAAAAGTAATTGCTTACTTTCCCTCACGGTTAATAAACGGAACTTATCAGCCCCAAACGCCTTTACTTGCGGTGAATTTATAAATTTACCTAAGTAATAATATTTATGATTTATAAATATTTATAAGATCCAATAAACTATTAATTTAGAGAAGTGAAAATACATAATTATTTTTCAATTTAAGGACCTGAGGAGGAACAGGAAGCAATACCAAAACTGAAGAAAAAGAAAAGAGTGTTAACAATAATTATGGAGACAGACAACCATAGAACTACCGACTCAGAGCCAGTCAACTGAAAGAGCTCAAAGACTTAAAGGAATAAAGTCAAATTCGAGAATAAAATACAAAAACAAAAATGGAAGAAACACAAAAACTATTGGAAGAAACTAAGAAAGACAACGAAAGCTTAGGAAGAAAAATGAAGACAACAAAAAAACAATCAAACCCTTAGGAAAGCACTGATACGAAAAAGCATATCAAAAGAAAAAACGGAAAGACGAAGAAGCCAAATCAATAAGAAGAACAGAAATACCAACCAACTCGAAAACGATGCAGGCAAACGAAGTAATGGAAATGCAAGACTTTCAAACAATCAAAAAACAACATTGGAATGAGAAGAACAAAAATAATAAAACGAAGACAAATAAAGAACCAAGGAAATGAAAAAGGCCACCTCCTATTTGCATAAAGATGACGAAGGAATTTTCCAGAATCAGGAAAGAAGCACAAGTGAAAGGAATTAATATGACCTACAAATTCAATGAAAAATTAGTAGTGCAAGTAAATCTAGAAGAACTGAACAGACTAGGCATAAACTGGTATACATTTATGGACCCGACGGAGAGGAAAGCTAAATAGTAATCAAAGGACTAACACCTGTCTAATAAATTGACATAAAAGAAGGCCTAATTAGACAAAAAGTGAGGGTAATGAAAATTATCCAACTACACTCCAGATTTGGAGATAAAAGAAAGCTCGCGATATTCGTCGTAGAATATCGTAAAGAAAACCATAAGCATAAAATGTGGAATACACACTAAGTGCAAGAATACAAAAACAAGCTCTACGAGGAAGCAAAATGCCAACACAATGTTTCAACTGTCAAGGATATAACCACGGACAGTCAACCTGCCATATGTGTCACGCTGTTATCATTATTTTGCATATAAAGCACAAAGTAAGTGGTTTGTGATATTAAGTATTTCCAAAAATGCAAACCGCAACAGTAGTAGTTTTTTTAAATAACTGAAAACCACATTCTAAGTTAAAAGGTACACAATATTTTTCCGTAAAACAAAGGATTTCTTTTCTAACTTAATTTTCTACTAACAGAAGTATGGGACGATATGATCCTCGCCCTTATATAAATTAATTTATCCATAACACATCCACGATTGGAAGAAGAGGATTCGTTTTCTACTTACATCCTCTGCATTGGAAATCCTTACTGATTTCCACGTTAGATTTGACAATTTCCTATTGTTTCGCAAATGAAAGTCGTACTACTCACAGATCGGTTTCGACATTACACAGAGTATTTTCTCTTATTTCTGGACTTATTAAAATCCCAAATATATGTTTATCAATAAGTAAAAGTTGCTCATGTTTCATTAATACATTCAGTACCCTCAGAATTCGTAATATGTGTTGGATAATGCCAACTATCATTCGAGAAAATGCGAAAACTTAATTTGAAGACAATTTGGTGTAAACGGTACTTTCTGTTAATATGATAGAGTTAAAAGTAATTTTAATACGAAAAAATCCTAACACATGAACAAAAAATATAAAAATGCATTTAACCAAATTTATTGACCTGGACAATCAATTTGTTTTCACATTTGCAAGATCAAACTATATCGATCCTGATACATCCATTTTTTTTATAAAACGCTCCATTAAATGTTGCTTTTCACGACCACGCCTTGCTTAATTCTTATCAATTCAGTTGTATTGAATCCGTGTTAGAATAACTGAATGCTTCGAATAAGGCATAATGGAACAGTAAATCTCCATTTGCATAGAAATGTTGACTGTCATAAAACGCGGAAGCTTCGGTGACCGTATCATCACCTATTCAACCTATCAGAGACGCGGATATTCGAAAACATTTCTGTTTGAAATAAATAATAGTTCGGGGGCTTTGAGGTTTTGATATCAATAAGTTTTAGTTTATCTTATTCTTAATCAATCAATTTTTTTTTATTTATTATGAATATGATAGTTCATTTTTTTATTGTATATATAATACAGCACCACCTATTTGCGATTTTTAACTACTATTTTTTTTAATAATTTTGTTAATATATTGTGGTTACAGTTTAAAGTAATATGCAATATCCTAATCCCTAAGGGGAATGAGGATACGACTTAAATGTTCCACCCTTATTAGCCCCATGATCAAGACTGCTTCTTACATTCTTAATATCCAAGTCTTCAGCAACCAATTTTTCCACGATTTCTTTTGCAAGGTCTTCACCTATTTTTTTCCGCAAGTATTTATAAAGTTAATAAAATATTTTGTAATAATGCAGCTTTCCCCACGTTGGGCGCCAAATGTACTATCTTTGTATTGTATAATAGGTATGCACATCGTTTCCATTGATTGTTTTTTTGGTTTTTCATTTGAAAAGTAGCTGTTTGATTAGATTGTTGAAAAAATTTGTAATAAAAAAAGACAAAATGTCAATGAATCTTTATACTAATTTATTGACATTATGACTTTTGTTGGGGTGCAGTGAAATTATTGAAAAAGGTCATGTAATCCGTTAATTATGTCTGACCAAGTTGATAAGCGGTACTGTAAGTAGAGTTAGGTTCAGTACAGGTTCATAAAAACACTGTTGGACGATAATGGGGAATATTTCTTGAAACTTTTCAACAAGACGCTCTGAGAGGAAGAGTTTCCGGAAGCGTGGAAAGTAGCCAGAGTGATTCTGGTAATAAAGGCGGGTAGAGAGGGGAAGCGGACAGGGAACTACAGGCCCATCAGTCTGCTGCTAAGTAAAGTTTTGGAGTGGATCATAAAAACAAGAATTAAAGAGGAAGTGGAAAAAAATGGGGGCTTTAGGGGAAACCAGCATGGGTTTTTGAAGGGGAAGTCTTGTATTTCTGCACTGGGCAGAGTGATGAGCTTGGTGGAAAATGCCAGGGAGGGCAATTGAAGAAATAAAAATTGGCCCTACTTATATTCTTCTACGTCGGGAATGCGTTCAATGGGGTGAACAAAATGGCAGTGCTGGGCACCTTGACTAGGCTTGGAGTGGGGGAGGGGCTAATAAACTTAGTAGAGGATTATCTGACGGAGTGGGTTTTGGTTGACTCGAGAGGGCGGAGGTATAGGATGGAGATGGAAGTGCCTCAGGGGTGTGTATTGAGACCGACGCTCTGGAAAGACGTGTTTGATGTGGGATAAAATGTGAAGATGGATAGGAGATTACGGTTTATGCGGATGACGTGTGCCTGGTATGTAGGGTACCCGTAAGGGTGAGGCAGAGAAAGAAAAAAAGGCGAAGAAAATGTGTAGAAAGATTGTGGAAAAGATAGAGGTATGCGGTTTGGAGTTGGCCGAAGAGAAGACAGTGGGATTACTGGTAAAGGGACGCAGCAATGTGAGGGAGTTGGAGGTGATGGTAAAAGAAAAAAAATTTACATGGAGGAATCGATGAAATACCTAGGTGTGTGGTTAAGAAACCACATGTCGAAGGCAGCGCAGAGGGCGAAAATTCGAGCGGCATAGCTGAGGAGACTGATGTGAAAGGACCGGGAGAATGGAAGAGAAGAGTTATTGATAGAACGATTGAGCAGAGTATGCTGTACGGGGCGGAAGTGTGGGGTGAAAACTTCGAGGAAAGACTCGGGGAGGCAGTGTATTGGGAAATATGGTGGAGATAATGTTGAGAGGTTAGAGGGAATGTATGGAGGTGAGTAAGGCAGTGAAGAGTATGGTTACAAGAGAATATTTATGAGTGGCAGAGTGTGAGGGACCGCCCGCCTTGAAATATGCTAGGGTAGTGATTCCGAGACATGGACAACGGCGAGTTTTGAGGTGGTTTTGGTTGGTAGGCGTCATCCTAGCGGTTCATGAGACCCGTTCGAACAGTTTTTCCATCTCAGCCTGAAAAAAAAGGTTTAGTACCACAGTTAACGAGAGATAAATAATTTTTCTACTCCAAAAAATAAACGAAGAAAAATATCAAAAAATAATTTGTAGGAAATAATGTCAAAAATATTTAAATCATTTGATAGTGTTCTTACTATTATCCAATGCCAATCATTGTCATTATAAGTATAGAGGAGGATCTAGCCCACGTAAGTTGGTTGTACAAAATTAATCGTAGGATCAAATTTATTACCTGAAAACAACCAGCTTACTGCCTTCAATCCAATTCATTGAGACATTGCGATTCATGAACTAAATACGCCAATTTTACCATTTGATTTAGGACAAACTAAACTTATAGAAAATAATCATACATTTTTACACTAGAAAAGTTGTTTCCCAACTATTAAAAATTGTTTTTAAAAAGGTATTGTGTGTTTTAAATATCGTAACTTACGCAAATATCCAAACATTCTAAATCCACAGTATTTAAAACTGTGCAGCAGACTGCTTAAAACCCAAAGAAGGGGCATACAAAAACAAAAGAGATACATTTCTTTTAATCCAAGGCAGCATTCCATAGTTTTCCAGGTAGAGATAGCTGTCATTCACTGGAAAGCTCTTAAAATCAACAGGTAAAAGTTACAAGACAGCCAAGCGGCCATAAAGGCAGTAAAAGCAACGGAGGTCAATACTAGTTTGGGCCTGCATAGAGGTAGAAGTGGGCAACAAAAACAACCTCACAATTTACTTTTATCACTTGAGCATACCGGTATTTAGGAGTACGATTTCCAGGACTACTGACTGGACACAATCGCCTTGATGGGCATATGAAAACAATTGGCCTGGAGAGTGTGGACTTCAGATTCTCAAGAATATTGGACAAGATAATTAAGATTGGCGAAGTCATTTCATACAGGTCACACGACAAAAGTGACAGAGTATCTGTTGAATCACAGAAGAGACAATATGAGGAAACTCGTAAGTCTTTTAACAGGGCACAACAAGCTTAACAAGCACATGCACCCGCTTATACTGGCATATTACGCTTTGTGCAGAATCTGTCAGGAAGAAAGAAAGAAGAAGAACGCTCTTGTAGTTCTTTCAAGACAGAGCTTTCTAACTATAGACAAAGAGAAGCCTATGGACCAAAGCTACGAGGTGGATTCACTGTGCACTTTAATGACTCTCTAGGAAAACATAGAATAGAGAAGGTCGAGGGAAAAAGGCGTTTAGCTGCTAGTGATGAGCAAATGCAAGACCAAGACCAAGACCGGGTTAGTCTTGGCCTTGGTCTTGGTCTTGGTCTTGGTCTTGGTCTTGGTCTTGGTCTTGGTCTTGGTCTTGGTCTTGGTCTTGGTCTTGGTCTTGGTCTTGGTCTTGGTCTTGGTCTTGGTCTTGGTCTTGGTCTTGGTCTTGGTCTTGGTCTTGGTCTTGGTCTTGGTCTTGGTCTTGGTCTTGGTCTTGGTCTTGGTCTTGGTCTTGGTCTTGGTCTTGGTCTTGGTCTTGGTCTTGGTCTTGGTCTTGGTCTTGGTCTTGGTCTTGGTCTTGGTCTTGGTCTTGGTCTTGGTCTTGGTCTTGGTCTTGGTCTTGGTCTTGGTCTTGGTCTTGGTCTTGGTCTTGGTCTTGGTCTTGGTCTTGGTCTTGGTCTTGGTCTTGGTCTTGGTCTTGGTCTTGGTCTTGGTCTTGGTCTTGGTCTTGGTCTTGGTCTTGGTCTTGGTCTTGGTCTTGGTCTTGGTCTTGGTCTTGGTCTTGGTCTTGGTCTTGGTCTTGGTCTTGGTCTTGGTCTTGGTCTTGGTCTTGGTCTTGGTCTTGGTCTTGGTCTTGGTCTTGGTCTTGGTCTTGGTCTTGGTCTTGGTCTTGGTCTTGGTCTTGGTCTTGGTCTTGGTCTTGGTCTTGGTTTTGGTCTTGGTCTTGGTCTTGGTCTTGGTCTTGGTCTTGGTCTTGGTCTTGGTCTTTGTCTTTGTCTTGGTCTTGGTCTTGGTCTTGGTCTTGGTCTTGGTCTTGGTCTTGGTCTTGGTCTTGGTCTTGGTCTTGGTCTTGGTCTTGGTCTTGGTCTTGGTCTTGGTCTTGGTCTTGGTCTTGGTCTTGGTCTTGGTCTTGGTCTTGGTCTTGGTCTTGCATACAAGGTCTTGGTCAAATAAGCAATCTTGGTTTTGTTTTTGCAGGGTCCAGTCTTGGTCTTGGCCTTGGTCTTGCATCAAGACCCTTGCAAGTCTTGCACTTTTTTTAAATTTACTGGGGTCCATTTTTATAAAAAAAAAGGAAAAATAGTTTTTAAAATCATTACTAGTAAAGAAAGATTAAATGAAAGGGATGGTATTTTTCATTATAATTTTTTTTTTTTTTTATATTACATTGTAGCGAGAAATCAAGTATAAAATAGTTATTATCCTATTCCTTGCGGAAAAGTTAATTTCCGCAAGAGTTAGGAGCAATATTTTTTTTACAAGCAAAATCACCTCGAAAATTATTTAGATACTTGAAAAGATGCGATTGTAACAATTAAATATTTCATAGTGTTAATAAATACACGACCGTAGCTATAGCAACCCTACTTAAACAGGTGAGTTTGATGGTGCTTTGAGTAAGGTTCATAGGGGTGATTAATAAATTATGATTTTTTTAAAAACAAATATTATAAAAATCCCTATTTCCATGTAAAATAATAATTTTTTAACTATTTGTATGTAGTCCAACAAGATAATAATACAATAATTTGTCAAAAAGGTTATCGGAAAACATCTCTAATTAATAAAAAAATGCGTGCGGGAAAAAATCTTACCCGCACTCCGTGCGAGAAAGATATATTATCTGAATTAAAATGCGTACGGAAAAGTGTTGTTTTACGCATGCTTGTAGAAAAATTTTTTTAGTTTTATTCATTTTGACAATTTTTTTAGAATATAGTTTTATAATGTGTCAATGATAATAATATATAGAATCAGACGTAGAAATCTAACATTTAATAATTTTATTGATGAGTTTGGAAAAATATATGAATATTAAAGTCACTGAATTTTGCGTCTCTCTATAAAAAATTATTCTTTGCAGGCCTATTAGCTGGGATTTGAAAACTATGTTTGGTGTTGATAAATAAAAACAATAGGTAGGATACATTACCAATAATAGAGCATGTCAATATTTTAGGAAGATATATTTAACAACAACTAAATACTAAGTTTTCACAACAGTTAGAAAAACTTTAAAAAAATGCATAGAACCAAAGAACAGAACAACAAAATATAAAAATATCCCACCAAAATACTATATGTATTAATATTAAAAAATATTTTTTTCTTTTGATTAAAATAATAAAAAACAAAAATAGGACAAACATTTCGAATAGATATAGGTAAAAACTATTTTAGGTTCGTTGCCCAACAATTGATACACAGTAACCAGCGGACGGACTCATTGTTGAGTCTACTACGGTGTTTTCTTATTACCAAAAATGCTTTTGAGAAGAGTCTTTCTGTTGGATTCGAAGTAGCTGGAATAGACAAAAAATCCCGTGCCATTTTTGCCAAGATAGAAAAACTTCTTTGGTGACATTTCCACAATCGTAGGATATCTTCGTTGCTTACGGCTCTAGATTGACCAAGATATTCTTCTATTTCCTTTCTTCGGTTTCGAGAGTCAGATATAATAGAGCTTGATGAGTTAGATGGTGCTGAATAAAGCTTATCAAAATCAATGATTTCTTCATCTTCGGATAGACGGGCTCCTATTGCCTCTTCTGTAGTTGGCGCTGGCTCATCGCTACCACTACGGTACACTTCATATATTGCATTACGTTAAATTCTTACTTTACATCTATGCTCACCGATAGCGGCCTTCTTGAACGGTCGTCAAATTACGGCCGCTTTATTGCGGCACCGCTATCCTAGGAAACCAAAGCTTTCGAGTTTAAAATAGTCCATGGCTGCTTTATTTTTCGGTTTATATGTTTAAAAGACGCAAGAACGCAAGACTCTTGCCTGTTCTTGGTCTTGCGTATATCTTGCAATGCTAAGTCTTGGTCTTGCATAAGTCTTGCACTGCTCGGTCTTGGTCTTGATCTTGCAGTATGAAATTGGTCTTGGTCAGAAAATGCAAGACCAAGACCGCAAAACCAAGACCAGTCTCGCTCATCACTATTAGCTGCATAGTCCTTACATAATCTAATCTAATCTTAACCTCCACAAAATACAGGCATGTACTTGCCTTCGCGCTGCTTTTCACAATTAAATTCCATACTCTTTACTGTATTTTTGTTAAATAGTTTAAAACACATAATCGTTATAATGATAAAGCGTAATTGACTTCCAAAGGATAATTCTGTACACACACACATACACACTAACTCAACCTTTTAGACGAGAACGCATAACTTTTAAATCGACAGTACAAACATGAGTTATTGCTCGATTTTATAATTTACTTAACACGTTCTGTACGAGTTAATTTTCGTTAACGTATTGGTTCAATAAATGGTAATTACGAAATAAATCGTCAATGTGTCTTCGATTTATGAACTTGTTCTTAAGCAATTACGTCGGAAGAAGTTTAAATTAGACATGGCTGAGTAGCCGTTAATATTTGTACGGGTTGTCTGTTTTATTTTTGTTATACGTAGTTGTAAAATGCGTGTGGGTCTTTTGGGGAGATAAATGGCACCCTGTCGATAGACTTTAAATCATATAATTAATAAAAATAATAAAAAATAAATTTAAGGCTGATTGGAATAGAGTTTAAGGGAACATAGTAACTTTTTTAAAACGTCATTTTATACGTATACCAGAGAGTTTTGCTTTTATAAATCCCATAATAAAATTAAATTCAATTTTTGCAAAACCCGTTGTAGTATTTTATTTAAAGTTCCCTACGAATACTTGCACTAATTTCAAATTATTTCATTATAATTGGTAGGGACATTTATTTCATTTTTATTCTTTGACTAAGAATAATAAACAAACATTTAATATTAGCTTTTATAATACAATGACAGCTCCTCGACCTAGGAAGGAAAGTTGGAAAATATTTGCGAAAACTATCAAACCGGAGAATGTAAAGTAGGCTATAAACCACTTCGATCCATAAAAATCTCCAGGGGAGGATGGACTTTTTCCTGTCCTACTACAAAAAGAACTGGACATTCTGCTGCCCATTCTGACTAAGCTTTTTAGAACAAGCTTAGTTTTGGTTTACATACCTGAGGCCTGGTGCACTGTTAGGGTCGTTTATATTAAAAAGGTAGGACTAAAGGATAGCGCCCTATCTAAATCCTACCAGCCAATTAGTCTCACTTCATTTCTGTTGGAAGCACTTAAGAAAATTCTTGATAGGCATATTAAGGAGGGATCATTGAGGGAACATCTTCTCAGTATCCACCAGCATGCATATCAGGAAGAAAAATCAACAGAAACGGCGCTAGCCGAAGTAGTCCACAAGATCAATCACTCCGTGATTAATGGAGAGATTGCTCTGGCTACCTTCCTTGATATAGAAGGAGCATTTAATAAGGCATTACCTAATTTTCTCTATAATGCTGATGCACCTAGAGGGATATCCTTTACAATATGTAACTGGATCAGAGCTATGCTAAAAAACAGGCTGATCCTAACATCACTGGAAGGCGAGGAGATGAGAGCAAAGGTTGCTAGGGGCTGCCTACAGGAAGGAGTACTTTCCCCTCTCCTGTGGTCGCTACTGGTGGAAGACCTTATCTCGGACCTCGACAACCAGGGGGTAAAGGTACAAGCCTACGCAGGCGATCTGGTGATACGGGTAAGAGAAATGTATGAAGAGGTCATCTCTAAAGTGACTCAATGAGCACTTAATATTGTTACTAGGTGGTGCGACAAGGAACAACTTTCAACGTTCTTACTGGTTCGAGCTAGAGGGTTTAAGACACTCAAAGGCATTTGCTTCTGAATATGAGCAGACAGGCAGAGGATGAAATCTTGTGTAACTGCCGGGAGCTCGAGAGAATAAGGATCAATAAATTTGGTCTGCATCAACTCGAGCTCAATGACTTCATGGAAGTGTTGCCAACGACCCTGATGAGCTTCATCAGAGGCATAGGGCTGATGGAACGACTATAGCCTAGGAGTGAGTGGAAGTGACGTTAATCGACCACTCACATAGAACCTAACCTAACAATGACAGCTGACGGCTCTTCACCGTAAGTCATCTCTCTCACTCTCCAAAGCTTTCCAGATCCCTTATTATTTTTTCAGTAATTCCTAGGATAACTAAGTAGTTTCCATTACCAATTTTCCTGCCTTTTATTCATTCTTACTATAGAGCCCTTGCCGTATCCCTGATTTTTTCCATCTTCTTAAACGTTGTGACCCTTATATATTTGATTTTAAATATTAACCTAACAATGACAGCTGACGGCTCTTCACCGTAAGTCATCTCTCTCACTCTCCAAAGCTTTCCAGATCCCTTATTATTTTTTCAGTAATTCCTAGGATAACTAAGTGGTTTCCATTACCAATTTTCCTGCCTTTCATTCATTCTTACTATAGAGCCCTTGCCGTATCCCTGATTTTTTCCATCTTCTTAACCGTTGTGACCCTTATATATTTGATTTTAAATATATTTCCCCTTACCGATCACTTCTAAAAGTATATGTCCCTTACCTACTTTTCTCACATCTCTAACCTGCATTCCGGTGTATTCTTTAACTTGCAGCAAACATAAAAAATAAAACCCGGTAACTAGGCTGGTCGTCTTTTGTCACTATTGCTTGCTTTTGGCATACCAATTAAAACCAGATGGTTGGAGAGGTTGAACTAAAGTTGAAAGGGAATTCACTTGTTTGATAAATGGACGGAGTCTAGATCACGGTAGAACTACCATAATGTCGAAAATCCACAGGGTTTAGCAAAAATGTTGTTAATAGCCTGTAGCAGGGTGCAACAATTTTAAAAATATATGTTTAATTTATTTAGATAATTTAAAAATAAACTCTAAAGTTGTATTTAAAACCTAATACGTTGCTAATACGATTTATCACTTTAATAAATACACATATGTCCAAAAGTTTGGAATATTTAGAAATAATATATATACGCCTATGGTTTTTTAAATACTCTTGTTGATATTTATTTTAAAGCATTTTTAAATCAAAATAATACTAAATTTGATTCGTTTTTGTATTAATTTGGTCATATTTAATTGATTTGGGTGCTTTCACATTATTCCAATTCTTGTTTAAATATCATTTGAGTTGTTTAAAACTGCCCAGAGACATGATATCATATTTTAATAGGTTTAGAGTAATTGCTTTGTTACAACATGGCTTTAGTCAAAGTGATATCCCGAATATTGTTGGTGTTACTCAGGGCTGTATCAAAAATTACAAAAAAAATTCCAAGACACAATTGATGTGAAGGATCGTGCCTGAAGTGGCAGAAGTCGATGTAGGTACAACAGCAGCACAAGACCGGCAGATAACATTGATAGCTCGAAGAAATCGACAGGAATCTACAAGTGCTAGACTTGAAGGACTGAATATCTCAAGGCAAACAATTACACGAAGATTAAATGCGGTAAATTTGTATCGCTGAAGACCTCTACGTGTTCCCAAACTAACCTATCAACAAAAAATTGTAAGGTTGCAATGGGCTCAAAAAATGTTACACCATGGTCCTAACTGGAATTACGTGATGTGCTCTGATGAATCAAGAATTTGCTTGATTTCTGATTCGCGAAGAACGCTAGTTGGAGGGCCCCAGAACGACAAGCCCGATTAGAAACAGCCCAACCTCGTGTTCCATTTGAAGGTGGGAGTATTATGGTTTGGAGTGGTATTATGAGGGGTACACGGACGCCTCTCCTGGTTTTGGAGAAAAGAATCATTGGTTTCCCATTGATTACAAAAATGGCGTTATGACTATATAACTTCAATAAAAAAATATCGGGCAAAAAATCGTCCGATGGTCCGATAAGTGTCAAACAACAGCTTCTTAAAGTCAGAAGACCGCTTGATGGTCTCAAATGCCTTGTGGCTTTTTGCAAAGATTATAAAAGCTTACCATGAAGATACAATGGCAGCACTGTTTGAAGAATGGTTAAAGAATTGGCGTTTGCCAAATATTTCTTAGAATAGTGTGATAGTAATGGACAATGCAAGCTACCACAGTCGCCAATTACATAATAAATTTTAATGAAGATAGCGACAGCGAACGGAACTATTTGTAGCATGACATGTAATAATTATCTAAATAAAACCAGGAGTTATATTTAAATTTTACTTAGTTGTATGATACTTATAGCAAATTTCATTTGATTATAGTAACAAAAAATATACGGTAAGAGGGTTATCGCCTGTTTTACTCATATTAATAATAATATTACACATAATGGCATAATTATATGGGAAAAATAATACATCAAACACTCTCAAACAAAATGCTACAAACAAATGATGAAACAGGATATTGGAAGTATACGCCGGAAACCATCAAAGAAAACGAAGAATCAGCTCTCTATTGGAATCGATCAGTCCTAACAGATAGACATATCCTACACAACAGACCCGACACAATTCTATGGAGAAAAAAGATAAAAATAGTCCAACTAGTTGACTATGCCGTAGTCAATACACACAACATCACCACAACATACAATAAAAAAATACAAAAATACCAGGAATTAACGATGGAAATCAAAGAAATGTGGGGAGTCGATAAAGTAAAAATCCATCCTATCATAATATCAACTACCGGCATAGTACCTAAAACAACCGTCAAACAAGTTTAGCTAAAATGCCACTCTGTGGTACTGTCAATATGTAACCTCTTTAGAAAAACTATTACCAAATAAATTCACACAACATATTATTTGAATTGGTAACATACCCTTAAATAATATGAATACTACCCATTAAGGAGATACTACAAGAATAACAATAATAATAACACATTTATTGCTTAGAAACTTTTACAAATTTACAGCAAGAGTACAAGAAAGGAAATTTTTTAAAACATAAAAATATATAACAAATTTATAAATTATACAGCAATATAACCTTAATTTTAATATATTACAGATGTAATGAAAAATAATTTTTGCATGACTTTGTGTGGAGTTTCTAGAGAATATATTAATGTTTCTATTTTTTCTAAACAGGTTACTTTCGGTTTCATGACATTATAAATGGGACAATCAAACAGAAGGTGGATTAAAGATTCGTTCTCATTTCTGTTGCAGATAGTACATACATTACTGGAGTCTATGATATATAAAATATTGTTAAGAGGAATACATACCCTCGTTTATTTGAAATAAAAGTCAAACGCCGTTATTTACCAACCGATTGTTTTGAAAATTTGGAAATTAATTTAATGTATACTTCTAAAAAAAAGTATGGAAGCAGATTTTTTTAAAAAAGTCTAATTTCTGAGAAAAAAATTATTTACACTCCAATTTTTAATTTTTCAAAAATTCGCTCCCATAACTTTTTAGATATTAGTTAGATGTAACCATTCCCAAAATTTCGTGAATTTATCTTAAGTTGTTTGGGCGCACAACAAACATTTAAGTTTCTTTCCTGATTGATAGCGCCCTCTTCTAAATTCTGTGAAAACGGAACTACTAACATGTATAGAGGTGGTAACAGTAAACTCTGTTACTTGTGTTAGTTACTGTAAGTAACGGTTAGTACGACTGAATAAAGATTTGGTAAAATAGCTTCAATAGGTAATAAAAATTAAAATAAAATACGCTGTTTTGAACACGCGCTGTTTAAAGTAGGTATTTCTTTTGCATTAGTATTTTAAAAGTAATCATTATTTAATTAATATAGAAGGTTTTAAAAGGTAAAAATATAAAAAGTATGAAGAGTATATGATATAATTGGCATTTATATTTTATTAAAAGTTCTTTATGGATTTAGGTGTTGTTTCTTTTAGCATTTACGTAAAAACCTTAATGTTGATATTCTTATAGGGCTGAAAGACATTTTATATCAACTTTGTTGAAAGCAATTTTTAATGTCGCAACCAAGCTTAGGTATAATTATTTTAAACCTTATTAGTTAATCTAAGTACCGGTTTACTGAATTATCGTTTAACATTATAACTTATAGTAGAGAGAAATTAGATAATAAAATAGGGATATTATTCTGTAGTTACGAAGTAGATTTTTTTGACTTATTAAGTAACTAAGAGCCGGAGCTTTATTGTAAAAAGCGTTAATGGTTACTTTTGCTTCATATTAAGTGCTTCGCTAAATAAAATGCCAAAAACACCGAACACTTGTTTTTATGAGATATTTTAACCGGTTGAGTTTGCTAGATATTTTTTAAGATAAGGAATTTTAAAAACAACATAAAGGTTATATAACATCTTTTATTAGCTCTTTTAAATAAGCATTATCATAAAAACACTTTAATTTAGGAAACATTATATTTTTCCAAAACACATCATCTCTGCTTATTTGTTCAGCATGTATCGGCCCTAAAGGAGACCAGACAATAAAATAGCAATATTCCTTGCCTGAAAGATGTAGCTGCCCTTGTATTTGATAATAATACGGATGAGTGTGTTTTAAATACAAAAAACATCCTCATCATACGCAAGAAATTTAATTTTCTTTTCAGCTACTCCTTGTTCTATTGAGCAGCTTTTTAGGACCAAGGGACATTTAACTTCAATAGTGAAATTGTTGTCGTCTTTAATCACGCCATCTGGACTTGCCCCTAGAAAATATTCCTCTCCAGTTCCAATGAATAAGCCACAAGGTGCAACATTTAAACCTGTCAGTTCCTCAAATGCACGAATTGCTGTGGCTTCATTGTCCTGACCATATCGTGTAGCTCTGTTACCTGTAAAACCTCTATATAATCTCTTTGCTACTGTAAGACGATTTGTCATTTCTCGCAATCTACAGATAGTTCCAAAATTAGATGCAGTTAGTCTATACTGTCGTACTTGATGCCATAACGGATTTAAATGTTGTCCTCTTGTAGCTATTTCTATACTAATTTTATCTGCCATTGTTTTTTTTAATATATTCTGGAGCTTTTCCTTTCTAGCATTTAGTTCTTCTTCACTTACTTCATCTTGCACTGCCCCATAATCTTCATCGGCAACTGAAATAATTAATTTTGGTTTATATCCCCGTTTACATTTAAAATTTATAGTTCTTTGTCGCTTGAGTTTTCTTCTTGCTAAAAATTTTTTTGTGTAATCTCCGGTAGTTTCTTGAAATGCATTTATTATTTGTTGAAGGTAGGTATCTTTCGAGTTATAGGAAATAGCAGCCAACTGACATCTAGCTAAGTATGATCCTTTAAACGAAAAGTTGATCTGAAATTAAAAATAAAATTTAATTACAAATGGCGACATCAATAAAAATTCAAAGTATAATGTGTAATATTCTATTTTTTAAAACGATCAAAGATCCCAATAAACTTCTCGTAAATACGCAAGGAAGGAATAAGAAGATATTTCTTAAATTGGTAATGTAGTAAAAAAATAACTTACCCTTTTACCTCCAACAAATTTGTTAACAAGGCTATTAAACTGCTCCGCTGCATTATTGTTTTTATTAATTAAAAATGAATATGAATTATTCAGAACTCTTTGCAGGCACGTCATAATGTCCTCATTAAAACCACATTTCGTTAACTCTGGCATTAGATTTTTTCTTGGTCTTTTGTTCCTTTGCAAAAATATTCTTCGCAATTTGAATGCTGGCCGAATATATGGGCCACAGAATTTTTTATGTCATTCTGGAACAACCGTATTTTTTCAGCCAAAGTAACACTCATCTGGAAACGAAAAGCGGCAGCCTTTTTTATTGATATTCGAAATCTTAATATATTTGACTCCAATTTTCTTCTCAAATTTAATGGAATTTGTAGATTGCTTGATGGACTCGTTCTTTTCTTTGACAAATCTTTTAATTAATGACTAAGATTTCTAAATAAATGGTTAACACATTCAATTTTTCGAATAGGCGTGGCTCCATAAGGTTTATGCAAAGACAATTTTTTTGTTATACTGCTATCGCCATCACCAACTAACGTTGTGTACTTTAATCCATGCATCTCGACACTATGTTGGAACCCGTCGAGAATAATCGCACTTTCCATGGATGTTGATGACCCTTTCCAATTCTTGGCACACTGATGTTGAGGTACATTTTTGTTTTTGGTTTCAAATCTCAAGCATATTGTGCAAAACTTATTTTTAACACCCATAAATAAAACCTTTTTGGTAGCTTCTCCAATAATAACAGCTACTCCAGATAATGCGTTGTAATTTGTCTTATACGATCTTTTGGACCATGCTCCATCTGCAATAACTGTTATATATGGTGTGCCCGACGAATCGACATCTCCTTTTTCTTTGGCTATTGCAGCTTCTTCTTCACCAGCTTTTATCAGCTCATTTAGAAATACCTTCTCAACTATTTTTTCCATTTTATTTTGAACTGTGTGGTACTTGACAGGATTTAGAGCTGGCATATTTAAAACAGAAGTAAATTCCTCCAATTGCCATTGTCCATTTCCAATGCAAGTGTTACCTATAAGGAATCAAAAAATATTCATAAGTTATAAAGATAATTTTAAGTTATCATGTAAAGTATTGGTACCCGATTAAATCTTTATTGATAATAATGTTGGAATGAAAAAATGCGATGCTTTGTGAGCAACGACCATATTATATATATTTTTTAGTTGTAAATGATATTAATTTACATACTTTGTATTTTATTAAAAAGTAGTTTTAACATTTAATTATTTGAATAAAAGCCAGCATTAAACGTAAACAAAATAAGTAATCTACATGTGACTTACCTATAACTGCTGTCATATTGACATCCAAATTCGTGGTTGGGTCGTCAGTATTTAGATGAGAGGTTATTCCACACATTTTGCATTTGACTGTGAACGATGAAAAATACCCATTTCTGTTTTCATTTATGATATCGCACTGTGATAGAGTACAATTAAATAACGGATTATGTTCAAAATTCTTGATTTGATCCCAAAAATGTGAAATGTTCACTAGTCTTCGTCCCTCAATTTTGTAAGGCGAATCCTCCGTTACAACTTCAATGTCGAGTTCATCTCCTGCTATGGACTGTTCTTGAACATTTTCAGTGCTAGGACCAGGAAGGCTATCTGCTAATTCAGCTCTTTCGGGCACTGCATAAATATTGTCAATGCCTATATCTTCAACCGCATTCCGTAAATTCCTTTAAATAAAATTTTAGGTTATAAATTAGGTTAGGTAAGTTATAACTTTATGTAATTTTTTAACAAAAGTAAATATTCCATTTTTAAAATGAAAATATTAAAAAATATATAAAAATCAAACAAATTATAACAATATATTCTAAAATATGTTTATTAGATCAATTAAATTTTTCGGGTAGGTACTTACCGCATTCTGGATTGAGCATATCGTCGTTTACCCAATTTGGCTGTTACTTTCTTTTTTTCCATATTTTTCACAATAAAAGTTCAAAACTCACAAAAACAATCACTTCACTCCACAAATATTTCAAAATATTCCTGACAAAGAATGAACAAGAATAAAATAAATTCACCAATTTTCGGTTATTTATGGAATAATAATTATTAGGTAGCTACCTACAGATTAAAAGGTTTAATGGATTTATAGTTATTCCAAAGAATTTTAATTCCCTTTTATTATTTATCAAGCAATAAAGATTATTATGTACCTACTAAGAATTTCTATAAAGTTATTCTAAAGGTAAATAAGGAAATTGCGGATTGATAGCAACTAATTTGGTTTTGATTAAATATTCCATGAATTTAGTCTAATAGCATATTTAATATTCAGAATTCTTTTGTACTATGACAAATCTACTTATAAAATATATTTAAAATATATAGGTAATAAATATTAAGTCCTAAATGTTCATTTAATTTCGTTAAATTATTTATAAAAATGTAAAAGGAAATTAAAACATACTGTAATTTTATTAAATATAAAAATCTAGAAAAAAACAACTCAAATTTTCAAAACAATCGATCGGAAAATAACGGGTATGTAATATTAAATGTGATTAAAAAGGTTTTTTTTATTCACGTATATATAAAATTTTATTTCAATTAGTTTTCTTAGTCTTATGAATTTTCTGAATGGTAAAATCCCATTAAATGTCCCTTGTCACTGTCATGGTAAAAATTTCTTTAAAATCCCTTTAGCCGTTTTTTCTAGATAGTGTTAGCAAATTTACTTCACACTGACATCCAAAAATGGTTCCGCAAACAAATATTTTTCGGTCAGGTATCTCCACAACGTAAAAATCAATCAAACCAATTTTTTTCTTATCACAATAATTCTTCCCCTCTATTATATTCAAACGGAATACGGGATGAATAATTAAAGACACGTAAAACAAAATTCCTGGATTATCATACATAAAAAACATTGCCATATAGTCACAGTTTTTCTAGGTCTATTTATCGATTTTTAATTAGTAATAATAATTTCTTTCCCAGAAATAGAATTATACCTACTTTTTTTAGTTAAAAGTTTTAAAAAAATAAGAAAAGTTATCTTAAAATGTTTCAACTAAAAAGGTGTCTATAAATTTAACGATTCTTTAAAAATTTTATACATTTCAATTTTTTTAAAAAATGTTTTTTTAATTTCTCTCCTTAATACCCTTAATAATGTAGCCTAATTTAATTTTTTAAAGTTTATTTATTTATAATTAAATTATACTAATAGTTTTGGAGATATTCAGAATAAAAAAATACCGATGCCTGGTAATAAAATTATCGGCTGGGTGGTTATTGTATTCGTTGTAAAATCCTTATCTGATCAGTTGAAACTACCGATGTAATAATATTACGAATTTAATATGTGTATGCCGCCCGTACCCAAGCCCATCTCTAATTTCCTACCCACCCAAAATTCTAGCCCATGGAAGATTTAATATACGTCGACTTATGATTTGTAATTTACGTCAGCATTTAAAATATCCCGGCTTATCTCTGTTCCAACTTTGTGGGTGCTTCCGACACCGATTTTACGGACAGGGTATGTATTCCTCTTAAGCTGTTGTTTAAAGCTTAGCTTAGGATAGCGATCTTCTTCCATCGACAGAATTTTTTCCAACCAGTTCAATGTCAGTTTAAAAACGTTATATTCGTATTTAACTCTTCCAATTTCAACTCTTATAGTCTGATCGGAAGTGTTTTTGGAAACACCTAAAATTATTTTAAGAAAAGCTAACTGTACTCTCTCTAGTATATCCCTGTATATAAGACTCCAAAGAGGGTAAGAGTTTGAAATAATACTAAGAGTCGAAGATTCAAATATCTTTATATTAGGTTGCCAAGTGTCTATTTTAGCTCTAGCCATTATAGGTAATATCGCCCCTACACTTTGTCTAGCTTTATTTGAAGAAACTAAGTCAATTTCGTGAAACAATCCTGATGAAGTAAAAGAAGTAAGAGTTTGAAATAATACTAAGAGTCAAAGATTCAAATATCTTTATATTAGGTTGCCAAGTGTCTATTTTAGCTCTAGCCATTATAGGTAATATCGCCCCTATACTTTGTCTAGCTTTATTTGAAGAAACTAAGTCAATTTCGTGAAACAATCCTGATGAAGTAAAAGTAACACCCAAATAAGTATAATTATTAGTGGTCTCTAGAAGTTGTCTGTTAAATTTTAATGGGCATTTACATTTTTGGTAGCCATCTCTGCAGAATGACATAACTTTTGTTTTGTTTATGTTGGCTGTTAATTTATTTTTCGTTGGTGTATTTTTCCAATATTAGAAGCTTTTTTACAACGTCTATTTCTAAGTTAGCCAAAATTACTGTCATCAGCATAAAGTAGTAGCAGTACATCATTTATGCTATGAATGTTTATACCCTGAGCCTCATTTGTATAAAAATTTTCTTCTATATCTGCTATGAATAGGGCGAAAAGCAATGGACTTAGAGATTCACCTTGCAGTAATCCAGATGTGATTTCAAATGATTTAGATAATTCATCAGATGAAATGATCCTGTCTGACGCTTTTGAATATAGATTTATTATTATGTTTAAAATTTTCATCGACAAACCACATTTATAAAGTTGATTCCATAGTAATGGATGATGACTTACTGTATCAAAGGCTCTCTTAAAATCCACAAAAATCGCCATCTTTCTTTTCTGATGTCTGATGTGAAATTGGATAACTGAGCTCACTGTATAAAATCAATTAATACTTTCCGTGTTTATTGCTTTTTCCTACACAATGAGTCAACCTTTTTTTTTACCTAGACTGTAAGATAACCTTTGAAGGACAAATATACCAGCCTCCACACCTCCATTACTTTCACAGCCTCTGAAATAAGAAACATGTTCTTTAAAAAATCACTTTTACTAGAAGCATTAATAATCCAGAATTGAACTGGATTAAGGATATTATAAGTCGATATTTAATCTACTGACAACACCCTGTAAAATGTGTTTCAGTTAATACCGAAATTGTATTCTTGATATAAAGCAGCAAATTATAAATACTTATTGTGATTATAAAAAAAATTGTAACAAATCTCTTAGCATTTATTCAATATTCTGAGAATATGGTTTATTTGAACTTATGAAATTATACATGCGTGTTTTTTAAGTGGCTCTTTGCACAGAAATTGTGCAAAGTAGTATTTTATTCCTCACTCGCAAGCGTTTAATTGAGTAAGGAGAACAGCGAATACCAAGTTCACATAATATATACTTTTGTTTTATCTTTTGAGTCCGGAAAAATAATAAAAATTATTTAAAGAAAAAGACCAGTATGAAAACATTCTTCTTTCTTTAATTCGCCTGTTTTTCTTCATAAAAATATTTCATTCTATAATTCAATTGCATAAAAAATACAAAATATTAGGCTTGGGGTGTGGTTGTATTGAATATCTGCAGAATACTTAATTCTTTAACGGTATGTGCTTAAAAAAACTAAATCGGTTCCCAGAAATTATTTCTGACGCTTGGCTTAAAAAAACTGCAAATCACGATAGTTATCAGTTTGAGCAACAAGGCGTAACTCGTTATCCATACTTTAGAAAAAACGATATTGTTATTAATTTCACATACTTCAATATAATCACTACTATTTAACGTTCTCCAAAATATCAAATTAGAAAACGTTAGGTACAAACGTAGGTATATTTTCATTAATTACAATAATTGTATTGGTAATAAAAATTTAAATAGTTTAGGGATTGTATTTGCTTTTATTCTGTTTGATGGAATTGCATTTTGACGTTAATTATACATAAAGACCATTATAAAAAATGTATAGGAAGGGTTTCAACGTGTTTGAGTTACTGAACACAAATACAAGAAAAATCATTATTATCTCTATCTTTTGGGTCATCACTTCTCGTGTAAAAGTTAGTAAAAATCATCTAGAACATCGTATATGTGAAAACGAGCAACATCGCCTATTTTCAGAATTATTGGGTATTTGTTGCCGCTGGTAATTTAAAATTAATTATTGTACATTTTTGTCAGTATGCAAATCTGTTTAAGCAACCAACAATTGTTTATTGTACTACTATATTTAAATGAATAAACATTATTATTATTTACACATTTATTTTAATAATAATAAAATAATATCATCTATTAAGACGTATTGATCTAAATCATCGTTTAATTTTGGTAAAATCCCAGCAGCACTACTTTGATTTTTTGTTATAGGAAAAATAAGGTGTTAGATTACATTTCTAGTAAAATTTTTAGCCCTTTGAAACTTATTTTCAGTACTTTGAAATTCATTTTCAGCTAGGCTACATTATATTCACTATACAGTGTGGGCACAGAAAACAGTCCACCTCGATATTTGACAGTATTTATTAGATTTTAAGAAAATGAGAAAACAGGTCAATTTTTGTTCCAAGGGGGACACATTTTTACGATACACACATCTGTCATTTGTCAACCCCCTCCCTTCCACCTCCCCAACCCCTTATTTTTAAATAGGGAATGTACCATGTGCTGCATATCATTAGAAAGGTATTTAGATGGAGTGTCCAGACATAACTTTTTTTACGATTTTTTTTTGATATTTGCACCGTCTTTGCAAAAAAAGTCTTCATTCATTTAAAGTACAACACCTCTTAAAAATGTAACGTAACGCCTATGGTTTGTCATTTTTTCTGTCATATTGGAAGTAAATGGATTGGAAGGAGATACCCTATTGAATGGCCTGCAAGATCCCCCGATTTAACACCCCTGGATTTCTTTCTGTGGGGTTATTAAGAGATCAAAATTTATAAAACCGAACCTTCTTCATTGGAAGAACTAAGACGACGAATAGTACATGAATGCAGCCTAATAACCCCTCAAATGCTTCGACGTTCGACATAATTTCGAGCAGCGGCTCTACAATTGTATGGAAGTGGATGGACACCATTTTGAAAATCTAATTAAATAATTTAATACTAATTTAAGTAAATTGTTAAATGTATTACATTTTCTAATTTATTTAATTTTCTTACATTACAATTAATTTATTGCTTTTGCAATATTTGTTTGTTTTTATTAACCTAACCTAAAGAAAGCATAGAGAATACGACTAGCAAAATATGAATTTAAAAAAAGGTATATTTTTTGAGATTTGTTGCACACAAAATTTGAACATTGCACAAACCTGTCAATTTAGTTCATTAGTTTTGGTGGCGCTTTTTTCCGAGACGTATGTCTATTCTAATTCTCCAAATCCAAACACAAACTTGACTTAACATAACCTAACCTTATTTCTCGTTTATAACGTCAAAATATATTAATTTTAGTGTTTTGGTTTTAAATATATGATTGTCTATATTTATAATTTACCAGAAGTACAAAAAAATAATTTTGAAGTATATTTTCACAATTTGCGTTGGTTTTTACATAACATTTACATAGCATTATCCAACTGTGATATGTGCAAGGTATTTTGTTGGAATTTAGTGTTCTGAACCGTTGTTATTTCCTAAATTATTTTTTACTTAAACACGGTGGTCTTTTAGTTGAATTGGCAAAAACGTGAGTTTTGAGAGACCTGATTTTTCTTTATACTTTTTTAATCTTTTAAGTTAATTATTATCTTATATCTTTATCTGTTATATAACATACACCCAATCTCTAAGGCATTTACATTTATAACTTAAAACCACATGTATATTAACAGCTAAGCGATAAAAGTGTTGTCTTAAATAGGCATGATAATACTGCCTTTATTGTTCCTACAATTTTTCAAATGTTGAATATGTATAAATATAATAGCTTTATCTTAAGAAAATAATAAATATTATTAACCTTATTTTCTTTTGGGGTATATTAAAATGTTTACCATAAGAAATCAGATTTTAAGATTACATTTTAAAAAATTAAATTTTACTTTAAGAAATAAATATTTTTGTATAAAATTACAAATTTGGGTCAGATACTGGATATGTCTGTTATCTTTATTCATCCATGGCAATACCATCTTATTTTCTTTACTTTCACCATTAAGTTTGCCAGTAAATAATAGAACAGACAAACGGTTACCATACTCAAGTCAGATTGAATTTCATATTTGTCCATATTATTGTGAACTCAGTACATATTATGAATGAGAAAATTAAACATAAAAACGAAAAACACAAAATAATTATTTTTCTTTTAAAAAATAAATGATTTTTATTTATTTAGGTTGTAAATAATTAGCAAAGTACCTACTTAAAGTCATATTGAAGTCTTAAATAAAAAATTGATTGACTATTTCACTTTATCTCAATTTTAGACGATTGAAGAGCTGATTATTCTTGAGTTCTTTTGTGAAAAATAATAGTTAATATTATTGTTTAAAAAAAATTGTATAAAATTTTAAAACATATTGTCTTTGTGGGATATAATAATATATTAGGTAATATTTTTAGTAGGTATAATAAATGTCGTATTTTTTAATTATTTGTTATTTAGAAAATAATTTTTCATTTAGGTATTGATATTTTTAATCCTTAAAAAAATATATTTGTTCACGGATTAAAAATTCTTTTATAATCTTTAAAGTACTTCTCTTGTAACATTTTTGCTGAAGTGTTCCAAATCGTCTTGACTACACTCTCTTTATAATCTTCTCCATTGTTCTTCTTCATGTTGAATGCCCAGTCACATAAAATAGAAGCTAACTCTTCAGTGGAAGTTTCTGCAATGAGTTCATATTTTTTTTTCCAAACAAAACATCGCAAATTGTCGCCAAATTGTTGTAGTTGAATTCACAGTATTCCGAGGCACATGATCATTGATGGCTTTTTCAATTTCTCCACTCGAAGACTCTCCAAATCGCGACATTTCCACAAATGAAAACTTTTCTGACAACGCAAGTTTAAGAAAAATTGACGTAACGTCATCAAAAATTTGTTTACAATGCTGGTTGTCATGCTTTCAAAAGTTAGGTTCGTTATTGTCGCTGGAAAAGTTAGGGCAAACTTTTTTCGCTGTCATAATGACAAAATCACGCGGCTTATGGGATTTCTTATACGTAAATTAAATTTTCTGTATAACTAACCCTGCATAATTTTATAATACTCCTGTTCTGACAGCTGTGAAGTGCACCTAGGTATATTTATACTGAACAAGGTATATTTTATTTATGTTTATGTCTACACATTTTCAAAACCTCTTTATGGTTAGATATTAGGTATTTAATCAGAAAATCGACTAACAAAATTAGAGATTACTGTGCAAGTAAACCAGAGATGTTCTCGCACGTCCGTTAGCAGGAACAACATTCATTTCTGTACGGAGAAACTCCAAAAATTCCAGATGACTCCTAAACAAGACGAGTAATGGGTTTGCATAAAACCTCTACTCTACCTTTTGGGTATCACACAAGCAAAGCGCGGTTTTTATCTTTTACATCTCGTCATGTACATTTCTTTAAACACCCTAATATGTAGAGAATTTAGCCTTTTTTAAACAAGGACGTACCATCATGTTTTTATTAGGATCACTTTTTTTAAATAGTGATTAGAGTTGCACTAAATTAGTAGTATTTCTTAATTTAATTGTAAATAGTAAAAGAACTAACAAATAACTACAGTTAAGCAATAACAGTGTTGTAAGAAAAATGTCAAAATCGGATGGTCAGATTTATAGTAATAATTACGGATTTCAAAATTTAAAACACTATTATAATATAGGTATTTAATAATACTGAGCTACATATATTTTTAATGGATATATTTCGTGAATATATTTTTAAGGCAATCAGAAACATAATTATAAAACTTAAAGACTTTTTTGTGTATAAGGATAATTATCTCCACACTTTTTGAAGAAAGATTTATGAAGGTGGATACTAAAAACAATTTCATTAATTAAGTAGAAATGAGAGATGCATTTAATGATTTTATGAAATAAACAAGTTATGTATTTTTTTCTTTTATATACATTAAAGATCGTTTTATAATATATTTTCTAATCAAGTCTAAGAAAATGTAAATAAGTTAAATTATCTGTTTAACAAATAAGATTATTTTTTTATCTTGTCAAAATATCACAGTTTTGGGATTTCGTCCAATGAAAACGCTTAATCTTCAATGTTGTGAGCTAAAATCATTCCGTTTTATAGTGATAAAACCACTAGTCGTTTTACCAGTGTTGATAAAATCATGTAACTGTCAAAAATTCAATAACAATATTGAACAATTAAACGTCGAAAGTAAAAAGTAAAATAGTGAAAATTAGTGAATAGATAACAATAAATTATTAAATAAAGTGGTTTTTGTACAGAATGGTTTAAAAAATAATCTTCTCAAATACCTACCATTCGTCCTGTAAATTTTTACTAGATAAACTTTTATTTTCTAGACTCAAACTTTTTTATTTTAGCAAAACTACTCAAACAGACTGAAGTTCTCGTAATTTTATCACATTTCAGTTTGTTTTCGTATTTTTGCCAAATAAAAAAGTTTTCTTTGAAACTAAAAATTTATCGATAAAATTTTAAGGACTCGTGGTATTACCTTTGATAAAACCACTAGTCGTTTTATTAGTACTGATTTATATTATCTAAATATTCTTAAATATACGTTGCTCAACAATTGAAGAGCATATTACAAAAATCTGTAATTTTCTTTTGTTATTTGTTAATAATAAATCAAAATTTGATAAAATAAGTTAAAAAACAGTTACAAAAAACCAGAAAATATTAAAAATTCTTAAATAATTTATTAAACAGGTCATAAAGTCGTTTTACGAAAATTAATATCGTGTGGGTCCCTAGCTTGCCTTAGTGCCGTCAATCTATTTATAAATCTGTAATAAAAGGAAAAAAAGAAATCCATTCAAAACATTCTTGAGTACTAATGCTAGCTTTCTTTTACTTTTTCGTTTCCCTTACCTCACTTGCTCTCTTCTCTATAATACCACTGAATGACGTTACCCTCCCATTTACTTATGCTGCTAGTGAAGCCGTAGTCGTAACCTTGAGAAGATATTATTTGTTTTAGTTATTGAAAGGTCAAAAGATTATGAGTATTTTTTCTTTATAAGCTATTGAAAGAAAAAATTTAATTTAAAAATTTTTATTAATTCAATCTAGAAACATGGCAGTTACAAACTCCTTGCATTAGTTTTATATAGTGTCAAAGAACTGCAATATGAAAAATTTAGAAATAAAAAATCGTTTGTAGGACCTTTTTTATAGAAATAAACCCTTTTAATCTTAGTCCAGGAAACCGGTATTTGCATCCTTCTTTATTAGTATTTTAATAAATAAATCTGCTACCATTCTAAGGGTAAATTTTTATAAAATTAGTTTTAGACGAGAAATATCTCTTACATCGAAAACCTGGCAAAGCAATTATTGCTTATGACAACGAGAGGTCTATGAAAATATTTTTAGTATTTAATAATATATAAAATATAGTCCAAAACGAAAGCCAGGAGTTTTTGACTCATGCTATTGTAAATTACAAATTGTCCAAAAGTCGTTTGAATTTTTGAATCTTATTCATTTATAATTTTTTTAAATTAATTTTTTTCCATAGCTAATGTTAAAGTGTAGCTATAACAACTGTTTTGAGTAGATAAAGTGACACTTTAACAGCAAGAGTAGGTAAAATGTTTTAACTTTTTTTTATTCAATAAAATTTACAAATTCAAACACATTAAGGATTAAAAACAACTGAAGTTTAACAATTTTTTGGAGCATCACAACTTGTACTCTTTTCCTTAAACACTTGATTCGAGGTAATGAATGGATTGATTTTTAGTATACACTTGGATACAGCAATCTTACTGCTTATTGACCCTTCAATGTAAGATTCTGCAACGTATGACGATTTCCATCCACCTAAAAGTTTAAGTTTTACTAGATTAGCTCCAGAATTTGCGAACATAGTAGCTGAAGAACGACGGAAACAATGCCCCGTGTACATTTCTAAATTTGCAAGTTCCCAAACATCTGCAATCTTCTTGGGAATATTACATATAGTGTTAATCCTCACCGGTTGCGTAGTGCACTTTTACTGTCGATAATTCACAAAAAACTTACTGTGAGGTGCGTTTTTAGGGCGCAAGGCAATATACTTTCTTAAAATTTCCAAAAAACTCACTCCACTTTTCTTGTCAATAATACAAAACGACCTATCCTGCTTGGTTTTAGTATCAGATAATGAAACGATTATCATCGATTTTCTGTTGTCACATTAAACACTTCTAATTTGTACAATTAATCGGACCCAGTCGCTCCATGCACACCAAAAATAGCAATAACCTGCTCCATCAACAAATAGACGTCATCGGAAATTTAGATAATAATGTCATCTGTCTCCAGGATTTTGGACTTTTTAGCTTTGTATTCTCCACTCAAGTTTTTTTAGTAAGGTGGTTAACTTGCTGAATTTAAAAATGTCACAGTTTTCATTCACCAACAACGTACGCTTCAGCATCTAATAATACGACCATAATGACGATGGCATCGCTTTCTTGACTTTTCAGAAAAATACGACCGAAGTATTTTATCACTCACGTCAATGATATTCTTAATGCTTTTTCACTTGGTATTCTTTCTCATATATCATCTTAGATTTTTGTAGTAACAATAAACTTTCTGCTTCCAATGCTGCATTTTCTACATCTGATGGCAGGTTTTCCTTTTCTTGTGTCAATTCTTTTCCGTCTATTTCGTATTTATTCACTTTGTACACAAAACGCAACAATATTCTCCGCAAAAACCAAAACGTAACATTTGTTGACAGAGTAATTCATATCCCTAGCAACGGAGCAACACAATTGCGATTTTTGTGCCCAAAATTACAATAAACAACTATTACTTTATATAAGTAGCAATAATTTCGATGTTAAAATTAGATTTTTTTTAATTTCTTTGCACCTTTATTTTTGCCTAACAAACTTCTGGAGTGGTTACTGAGATGTCCAGATTATATTGTGATGAATATTATGATTTAATGATTATTTATTAATTTATTTATTTATAAATTTAATTGATTAATATATTTGATATTATTATTTAAATGTAATATAGCAACAAGATCTTCTTTTTCTCAGGGGTGTTTGGTTATGCAAGTTTCCAGTTGGATTATTAGGTAGGTATTTGAATAAAATTTGATTAATTACAATTACAAATTTATTATAAGAGTTAAATGAAAACAGTAATGTTGAAAGTTTAATAATGAAACTAATTAGGAAAAATAAGAAAACGAAAGGCCTTTTATTAACTATAAAAGAACTTACTTGATGTTGAATTAAGTTAAATTAACCAATGTTATTATTTACCAAGTAAAATTTTCGAAATACACTAATTATTGAATATCAAGTAAATTCTTTTGTTTTTAAATTATAAAATTTAACTAACTACTACAAAAATTTTCAAAAAGTTTACAATTTTTTCTGACCTTGATGTAGAGTCCTGCTTCCTGATTGATGGAAAAAATCTGTAGTCGCTCTATGAAAAACGGAAACGAACGAAATTATATGTGGAATTTGATAAAATGTCTTGTTGGTAGACAATTGGTTTCTCGTGTAATATTATTGTTCTTTGTTCCTCCAAATTGATATTTAATCTCTTCTTGTAGTTCCTTCTTTTGACTGTCCATCTTTTCCTGTAATTCTTTATTTTGACTTTTCATCTCATCTTTTAGTTCCTTCTTTTGACTATCCATCTTTTCAAGTAAATGTTTCATCATATCCATCAATTGTTTATTATTGTCTTTTGTTTCTTTAGGTTTTTCTATACTATCATATCTCTCACAGACAAAATCACCTCTTTCCATAGCTTGTTGTGCCTGTGTACTAGTTGATGGTTCTTCAGTTTGAAATAATTGTTCTTCGGGATTTATTCCCTCTTCTATTAGTGCTTCTTGTAGTCTTTCTATCAATGTTTCTCTAGATCCTTCGATATGTAAATTTCTGGTTTCTAATTCTTTTTTAAGTTCTGATAGACTCAGTTCTTTTAATGTCTTCCTGGATTCCATTCCATATCAAATTGTCTACTATTTTTCAACAGAAATTGTTTGAATAAAAACCTAATTTTCCAATATTTTATGTTAAGAAGTTTATTAATTGATCACCAAGCTAATTTTACATCAGTGAGCCACTCCACTGTTCATCTAAAAATTTATTCGAATTACACTGCCGATTTCCATGTAGCAATAATTAGTGTATTTTCTATTGTTATGTCCCAGATTTTCTTTCTTTTTCCTTTGCCGATACGGGTTTGTTCATTGAAATGCTCCAGCTCCGCCAAATTCTCTGAAACAATGGCGTACCTGGTATTTCTCGAACAGTCAACAATTTTAATTGCTCATGCTGTGACTACTCTCACTTTTGTTCGCCTCTTTTATGCTGTCGATATGTGTTCGTCGTCAAGAAAAAGTCGTTTCGCTTACTTTCAGGAATTTCATCGAATCGACAATTGGATGCAGTTCGGCCGATATACGGCTAAAAATATTTTTATATCGTACACGGGTTAGGGTTATTGCTGCGATTCACTGGAAAGGAGAAAATATTAAAATTCAAGTCGTACTCCGACACTTTTTTAATAGCTACTCCCTTGGTGGATATTTAACACTTGGCGGTTAATTTGTGCAGCTGGTCTAAAGTACAAAAAAGAGTACCTATATATTTAACAGAACATGGAGAAACTACATTCATTATGTAATAAAGTAGAATCTATTTGGTTTACACTCATTATTTTGTGGAAACTATTCATATTATATATGAAAGATAAAATATTGTATTCTTTTAATTACAATTAAATAAATTAAGGAGGGGTAGGATAAAGGAGGGCCTTTAAAAAATCAGATACGTTGTACACAAACACATACTATATTGAAATTATTGTACTATTACTTTGATAGTCGTACATATTTAGAATATAGAATAAACTGGTCAGACCACACCGTTAACGTTTATTTAAATTAGACTATTTTCGGTATTAGACCATCATCAGACTAAAATGAAATAATGGTACAGAGTTCATTACTACATCAAAACAATAAAGTTTAATATTACAAAAGTTAAAAGTTGTCATAATATGTGATGATTGAAAAAACGATAAGTGAAACGATAAAATTATTGACAAAAATTAGATTGTTAAAAACATGTAAGATACTAAAATTATACCTATAGGTGACCAAATGCCATAGGTATAGAAGGCAAAAATTATATAAAACATTCGATCTATATTTTTGTTACAAAAATATGATTTTTTTTCGTACTAACTCCTTTTTTAATAATTTTCCTTTTATATGACTTTTGATCTCCTATATCATTTTAGTATCTTACATGTTTTTAACGATTTCCAAATTTCTAAATTATTTTATCTTTCACTTATTATTTTTTCACCCCCAAGATGAAGATATCCACTAGGACTGAAGTGTCAAATAGCCATATTGTCGGGAAGAAGCTTAGTTCAACTCAGCAAGTTTGAGTATAAGACTACTGCTGTAAAGGCTTCACTGCGATGTAAAATCATGAACTGTAGTATGTTAAGATCACAATAAATCAGGAATGGTTGTAGCGAAACGCCCCTTCTAATTCTGACCATTTGCCCAAGTCAAAGTACTTGTGACCAAGAAAATACAAAATACTACAATTTTTCGGAACTAGTAAACTAATCACAAGATAAGAAACTTGTTAATGAAACTCTGGTATTTAATTTTTATTTCAATTTTCAATTAATTTTCACTTATAATTATTTCCGAAAATTTCCTGGAATAATTTAAGCTTCCGTGGTATGGTAAGAAAATTTCACACCATAATTTTTAATATAATGATTAATACAATTTGACGTCTGTCGTTTCAGCAGAATATAAAAAATGTTCTTCCAATCTTTCGCTAAACGTGTAATGATATTAGTAGCCATATGTATGTTATAGAATATAAGTTATACTTTTTATACTTTCTAAAAGTCAATTAAAAAAAATATTTTTTCTTTCTATTCTTTATTAAACATGAAAAACTAAATAAGAGCATTTTAGATAATGGCGAATTTTAAGTTTTGCTTCTATACAAAATGTGTCATTGCGTTCCAAGCAGTAATAACGCTTAATAAGATTGCTTAGCACACCCTGCGGGTTTTCTATAAAAATGGCTTGTTTCAGCATACCCCATACATAAGCATAAGTTATTAAATCCGCTTCTGCAGATGGAGACGCCGGACGGTGTCAAATTAATTGGGTACGCTGACGACATAGCAGTAGTAGGGATGGGCCGGGATGCTGTCAGATTGGAGAATCGACGGCTTAAGAAGAGGGAAATGGCATTCACACCAGAAAAGACGCAAAGGGGAGCAAATTTAGAATTGGAGTTGGAGGAGGTAGTTATTAATAAGGTTAAGGAGGCTAGGTATTTTATAAATTAATTTAAAAAGTTCATAATTATAAGAAATATTAGGGTCGTAGGAAAAATCGTGTACACTCGTTGGAAAGTATATCGTTACGTTTCCGCACTCCCTGCTACGCGGCTTGTACTAAACTTTACTCGTGCGAGACACTATATCCATCTCTCAGTAGAATTTAATTTAACTTCATCCAATTCATCGCATTCAGTGAGATTTTTAAAATTAATTAAGTTCATACAGTATTTCAAACGTTCTGCAACTGGTGTTACTTTCTTAGTCAAAATGAAGAAGAAAATAAAATGGGTATTATACCTAAGTACACTATTTTTCCTAAAAACCCTGAATGCTATGAATGCTAGAAATCTTGATGTTTTATACACACCCAAAATAACAATTTCCTAAATTTCGTTAACTAACCGTAACGTTTATTGGTTATGTAAATATTATATGAAAGTTTCCTGAGCCTGTCCTGCTTATATGTTTCTGCTAAAGTAGCAGAATAAAGTACAACTTCCACCACGGAGTTAGTTATCTCAATAATAAAGAACACGTCTCGGTGGTGATAAGAAACATCTCGGTGTAATAGGAATTTATAAGATTCATCTTATCTTATACCATTATTACGGTCTCCAACGTAGAATAAGAGAAATAAGAAAGACGAATAAGCGATGACAAATCCGAACCAGCCAGTATTTAGAAAAGAACTCGTATCTTGAATTTCCAGCGTTGCCAATAATTATTGAAAAACAATTACAACAATTGTACCTTGATAAGTATAAATTTGGTTGCACGTCATCGAAGTGAACAAATCGCTCTGTTCGTTCGAATGGACTGGGAAAATAGTCTAACACCTATAAAACATACCATAAGAAGGTGTTTGGAATCATTTGGTTTGACACTTACGTCACTACTTTCCCAGTCCATTGAAAAAGATTGACACTGGGGGCAAAAAGTGACACTGAAGCCCTATTTTCAAATATGTGATGTGATATATCACTGGTGAGAAATCGGCGATCCATATCTTTAGGCTATATAGTAAATCATGATACGTAGGTTTCTATAGCGCGTTTCAACGTTAATAATATATGAATTTCAAATTTATTTGATTAATTTATTGTTTAAACATTTATTTGTTGTTTATTCAACATTTATTAAAACAAAATTCAGATCTTACATGTATGGCTTCAAATTGAGAATAAATAATTATTTTACATTATATTTTTACTCGAGATTTCATTAAAGGGAATGATTGTAGACGTAGACTAGTAGGTAATTAGGTAAGGTATATTTATTATTTACAAATGTAGGTCCTTTATTGTTAAAACAATGCCAAATTACATAATTTATTTTATAATTTTCTTTTCCTAGAAATGGCATTATTATGCAGATCCCGATTTAATTCTCTGATTCTGAAAAACATTTCGTGAACGAAAAAATAACATTTTTATTTTTTCTCAACATAATACAGAACAACTAATTTTTATTAATTTCTTTAAATAGTAAACTATCAGTATTTAATTAAGTATTTAAATATTTGCTCAAGTTTTTTTATTTGTTGTTTACTTAATACCTTACCGATAATATCTTGACTCCAAAATTTTTATTGTTTTTTGAAGGTCAGCAATTATCTTGTCACGATCATCTACTTCAACAACTACCTATTTATTGACCCTTGACAACAGTCTTCAATAAATTAAAGCATAATATCTACAGTATAACTTCTCGAGTAGATACAACTGCAAAAGTCACATTGATTGGATTAACTTTGCAAGGATCTTATTTATCCGTAATATAATTATCCTATAATACAATTTAAAATATGATCAAATGACCAAGATACTACAGCCGAATTGTTCGAAGATTGGTTCGAAAACACTTTACTGCCAAATATTCCCCCGCATAGTGTCATAGTTATGGATAATGCCAGTTACCATAGAAGGTTCCAGGCTCTTCAAATACAAAAGCGGAAATCCAGGAATTTATGCTCCAAAATAACATTTACTTTGAAGAAGGATATAAAAAAACGCAGAGGTTCTAAGGACATTTAACATACAGAAGATATATGTATGTGACACAATTGCAGCATATGTGGAGAAAACTAAAGAACAAAGTGCGGACCCAAAATACTATACCTACATTATGTCCTTCTGTAATTGCATTAATCCGGCAAAATACAGATGACCCAGATGCTGACTGATGGAAAAGAACAATAAACCATGTTATAAAAGTGGGGGATTCATACAGGGCATTTCATATTAACATAGAACCCCTTATAATTAATGTAGACGACGATAATGATAGTGAAACTGAATTTATATATTAACATATTTAAATTTTTATTAAAATTTATTGTGAATATCCTTTAATATGCGTTTCTATTAAAAAATTATTTTTGCAAATTTAATCCTGACCTGCATTCTTTACCCAAACTTGCCAATACCTGAGATAAAAGTAGTTTATTAACACCATCAATCCCCTTTTAGTGTAGGCACTATATTGTTGAACACACTTTACACTCTCTTCTTTATAAAGATTTTGAGGTTTGCTTGGTAAAGGTAAGTTTTTTTATGGAATAGCTCCCTTTTTTAGGGGTCGGTATTTTTTTAAGGTGTATCCAAGCAGCTCGTATCGGTTTCGCTCGTAATCATTAGAAGTAAAGTTCGGATAGTTTTAATATTGAAATTGTCATCGCGCTTACATAAGTGTTTCCAAATTTTAAAAATTTAAAATGTAAACAATGGATTCTACTAAGTCTACCCACAAGATGACGTCACATAGACCCTTCGCCTGGTCAGACTCAGTCGAAGCAGTGAAACATGCGCATCATCGATGCATTCAAGCGCCAGCCTGAATGTCCAGTAAGTCAAAATCACATGTTTATTTGTTATTGTAGTTTTGTTTTGAAACTGTGTGTCTTTAATACGTACAAAAATATAGTCATCAGTGGAATGACTCCTTATTTTCGTGCGAAATTTGAGTTCTTTGAAAAATATGCTTTTTCAAGTTTACAATTTTGTCTAGAAACTCTTTGGTCCAGTTGCATAAACGCTTGTTAAAGCTATGTTAGATTTTAGTTTATTTAATTTGTTTATAAACAAGATATAGTGTGTCCTTAAAGCCAAAAAATAGGCTGTGCATGGATAATTAGTTAGGTACATATAAGGTATTTTTTAAATAACAGACATATAACACGATAAGAGAACAAACAAAAGATAAATTCAGCGCAATCAAAAATCAAATATAAAAAGAAATGGACAATATATAGGCAAGATTTTACTGGTTGTAAATGATCTAAAAGTCATTTTATATAATGAATATATATTATGAAACGTTTTAGAACAATTAAGTGAACTATTTTATATATTTTCCTTATTACTAATTTATACATTCCTTTTTAAAACTTAAATAGTTCAGAACCATTAAATTATAAAATTCTAATTTAATGCTGAGGTATTAACAACAAAATGAAAACCTTTTAGTAACTAAAAACACACCAAAATAAGTTTTGCTTGGGCTATCAGATATAACCTTTTTTTAATTATCTGTGGTTTTTATCTGTATAACTAACAGAGCGTAATATTGCACTTAAATAAAAAGAAGAATAATAGAGAAACTTCGTTTGACATTTACTAGATTTTAATAATATTTTCAAAGCTTGGCAACATAGTACCGTTCTGACAGTTGTGACGGTCAACCAAATTTATAATGAAGAAGGTATATGATGCGTTATACAAAGTTATTCGTGTTCTTTAAAACAAATTTAAGAATCTTATTTGAATCATTTTCTTCAGTTGTTTTTGATCTAAACCTTTTATTACTTTTGTACATTACTTTTATACACTGGTTTTCGCATCAATTATATAGAAAACTCATTCGACAAATCAATACCCTTACTCATGATCTACAGATCATTATGCTGCTGTTTTATAATTCCAATTATTTTTTTGTGTTCTGATAGCCACAAACGTTTCGCTGTTGATTTACCTTGAATCATTACTGTCTTAGTAGCTATAGCAAGAATTTCAAAATATGACGTTGTTAATGTAAATTATGTTACCCCTTTAACCAACTATATAATTACTACTCTTTATATTTAAAGTCTATTGGTTTATCGTTGATGATCAGGGCTTCGCATAGTTACTAATAAATGTTAAAAAACTGATGAAAATATGACCGTAGAAATGTAATTAGCTTATTTATAGCGGCAGAAATATTATGTTTCTAGAAGTAGAATGATTGCGTTGAGCGGTTTGTGCTTTTTTTTGTAAGTACTCATCTAGTGGTCTGTCAACGTATTAGTTTTTACAAAACTGAATTTATTTATTGCAGTAGTAACATACTTTTATTTCCATTATGAATCACATAATGTCCCAGGCTCGTTTCATCTGTAATTTTTTCCTTGAAGGGCAGAAAAACGATTATTGGACAACAATTGCGGAAACTCTCATTAAACTCAGTTCTCAAGAGATGTTTACTGCTTACAGATTGCACCAGAATGTTCCTTATCTGTTCACTAACACAGAAGGAGCCTTTGATAGCGTTTATCTCAAGGATCCTGACTGAAAAAATGACGTTACTACCTAATTGGAAAACATTTTCTATAAACAAATAAACTAAACAAATAACTGCCACGGTTTATTTAAAATATCAACTTTTCATCTCAATGATAGCAGTTTCGAAATTACTTGAGTCGTTAGATGTTTAGTATTCCTAATATGATGGACTATAAATTTCAAAAAAAGAAAATATTGAACGCAAATGCCTTTAACTCTGTATTTTAAATAATACATCTTGTACAGACCAGGAACATATATTGCCGTATTCTACTTATATACAAAGTATAAATAAACTTTTCCCACTACCCCCTATGAGAGCAACACGTAGCACACAGTTTTAACACTTCGAAAATTACACGTTCATAAAAATAAGAAAAGAAGAAGCAATATCACACTAGTGTGATATTAGTTAAAAACGCACAGAGCATAATAATTTAAGCAAGATTAATGAATAAAAACTTATAATTTTTGTGAATAAATCACTTTAGTTTGTTCCATTTTATGAAGAAATATTATCTTTTGGTAAAATAAATGTCAAATAAATACTTTTATAAAAAATTGTATGAGTTGCATTGTCTATGCAATCAAATAGTTCTAGGATAAAATTTTTCAATAATAACAGAAACAACAAAAAATGGAGAATTACAGTAGTTTAACGTAAATGAAGATGTTTAAAACACACTACTAATATATAACTTTTCTCAAGTACAAATTAGTTTCACCAACTGTTCCATCAAACATTTTACTTTTAATTTTTATGAACCGCATTAAAAAAATTAAATTGGAATTTAGCTATCAATGAATTTTGATGTTAATTACTGAGAAAACTGGTTATTTGATTTTAATTAATGCTTCTCAGTTTCGACCTATAAATACGTTACCACCTATCGAAAAAGTGCTTGAATTGGTTGTATATGAACAAACTCTAGAACATATTGAGAATAATTATATTTTATTTAGCAACCAATCCGGATTCCGCAAAAAATACTCTTGTGAAGCAGCTTTGCAACTTTCTTTATGTAAATTTAAAACAGAGGTGGACAATGATAATTATGTAGTAGCGGTTTTTCTAGATTTAAAGAGAGCTTTTGAGACAATTGATCGAAATATACTCTTAAATAAACTTACTAGATATGGCATTAATGGTTGCGTTTTGAATTGGTTTGTTGATTATTTATTCGGAAGAAAACAAAGAGTAAAAATTAATAATAATATATCTACCGAAAAATTTATTAACATTGGTGTACCCCAAGGCAGCGTTCTGGGACCACTTTTGTTTATTTTATATATAAATGATTTAAACCTCTTGGTTGATTGTGATTTTGTTAATTTGTTTGCAGATGACTCTGAAATCGCTTGTTTTGATAATAACTTAGAAAATGCTGGTTAAAGAATGAATAGGGCTCTGAACTCTGTCAGTAACTATTTAATATATAATAAACTCAAACTAAATGTTTTTAAAACAAAAGCTATGATAATAACTAGCAAATATAAATATAATAATATAGATTTAAATGAGATTAATATTACAATTAATAATGAAAAAATTGAAATTGTAACATCAATTAAATATCTTGGCTTCCAACTTGATAATTTGTTATTATTTGGTGATCATTTTAATTATGTTTTGAAAAAATATCAAAAAAGCTTTACTTTTTTGCAAGAATCTCAAAAAATCTGTCCACTGAAACTAAAATCACTGTTTATCGTTCAATTATTCAACCTCATTTCGATTATTGTTCTTCTGTTATGTTCCTGCTTAACCTAAATCAGACTGCTCAGTTACAGAAGCTACAGAATCGGGGTATGAGGATAATATTAAAATGTAGTAAATATACTTCTATAACAAATATGCTTACATCTCTAAAATGGATTTCAGTGTACCAAAGAATATACTATTTGACAATGGTATTTGTACATAAAATATTAAATAATTTAGCACCACCTTACTTTCAGGAATACATAAATTTTAATAATGACATTCACAACTATTGTACCAGAAATAACAATAACTTGCATATAGTTAGAACAAATAAAAGAACGTCCATGAATTCCTTATTTTTTAAATGCTTCGATCATTATAACAAATTACCAAATAGTATTAAATCTAAATCGTCACTAAGGATTTTTAAAAAGGAAATACTTAAATATATTCACAACTAAAATATCTGTGTTTTTCAGTGTAAATTTAATAGTTCTAATATTATTTGTGATACTTTTAGATGTAATTAGTTTATTTTATTTTATTGTTGTTCTTTATAATTTGTAAAAAGAATTGTTTGTATATTAGGGTTACCTATTTCAATAAAGATATTTGATTGATTAATTATATTTCAATGCAATATTTAAACTCGTTTTATTCCTACTTTGTAACAATGCTATCAACTAAAATAAATTTTATAAAGTTAAAAAATTATAAAAAATATTGGGGACGTAGAAAAAATTGTAGACATAACTCGTTGAAAAGTGTATTTCGTGCACTCGTTACGTTTCCGCAGTCTTCACTACGCGGCACATACCACTGATGACGTAGGTAACGAATGTAAACGTCAAATGCGGATTGTAGCCGAAGGGCAACTTTTATTTGTATTTTATTTGTATTTATTTTTATTTGTATAATTAAACTAGTATTTCATAAAATGTAAGAAAAAAAAACACTAAACTAGTCCATTGGTTACTCTCAAAGCCAGTAAAAAAATGTATTTAGTTTTTCTCCTTCTTAATCGTAAAGCTGACACAGTTGATATAATGACTTTTTGAATTTCTTTTTCAGTGCCTCTACATTTCTCCCGGTCTTCCGTCATTCTTGCACATTTTGATAATGAAACGCTAATCTCTGTTACAATTTAGTCGATATATGTTGTGGGAAATCTGCCTTGGCTTCTATCATTTCCCACACTTACTGCATCTCGAGTCCGGTTTTTATGAAGACATGACCCAATATCTTATTACATATTAACAGGATTAGTATTACATATAGGTGCTAGTAGTTTTATGGCTCTTTTGGTTTCTCTATTCGCTTCTGTTTATGTCAGGTTCTTTTTCAAAATAATATTTCTCTTAGCTTTGCGATTCCAGACTTTCGTAGTATTTCCTTTCATCTGTTTTGTCTGTCTGTACACCATTATCATATTTTATATCATTAATTGATGTGAGGGACCGGGTCGTCCGTTTTATTTTTTAAACATGTTTTTGGTTTTAGTTTTTTTTTATGTTCTTCAATTTTTTTGCATAATTGATTCTTGGTTATTTTGTCTCTTAGCTATAATCCTTTTATTCAATCATCCTTTTCATTCTAATTCTGTAGCTTTTAGTTGTTTCTCTACTTGAATTTTGTTCCGGGTATCCTCTGGTATCCATTGTTTCCTTTTTTATATCCTCTCATTGGAGATATCTTTAGCATTTAATATAGATTTTGTTTCGGTTCAGATGATGGTTTTTTTTGCGAATTTGCGGCCTATGTAGGGTTGATATCACAGCTCTTAGGAGTCTTGTGTATTGTAACGGATTAATAATGTAGCAGTATAAAAAACATATATATATAAATCTCAAGGATTATAATAATTATACAATAACTTAAAAGTAGACCTCTGTATTATTTATTTCAAAGTACCTAAATGTCGTTTCATATTATTTTAAAGTATAAATTGATCAGAATGAAAAATAAAATAGAGTGAAAGTTCATTATTTGGAGACTTCTCATAACCCATAGAGAAAATTACCATGGGTCAAGTCCTGGCCCGGGCTTTATCCAACTATGCCCAAACTGGAAAAAAGTTTGGGGTAATAACGATGGGCCAGTCTTGGTTGCCAGGACTGAACCAGACTTGGTTTACATTTGTTTTTTAACACAAGTTTAGTGGTGTGGTTCCACTAAATATTATTTTAATTGTAAAAATTAAAAAAAAATAATTAAAAAACTGTATAAAATTGCATGACAATTTTTTTCTCTAACCCTGTTATTTTTCTTCCTTATCAATAATCTTCCATAGCGACGTTCTCCTGGTTTTTTACCCAGCTTCCTGCCGACTTGGATCCTTTTCTATTCTTCTTTTTTATCAGAAAGAACTAGCACTGACAGGAAATGCCAAATGACTGTCACTCAAGAAAAATTGCATATAACCATATAACCAAAAAATAAAATAATGTCATAAAACTGTCAACTTGAAATAAAGTCAAAATATGATTAGAATGTAAGTCAAAAAGTGATAGGAGTTATTTTGTGTGCTCGTCGTAACAAGACAAGTGCACCACAACAAGTAATATTAAAACACTGATAAATATACGCAAACCAACAATAACATTAACAGGTTTGAGTTGAATTTGATTGTTTCATAAGCTACTACGATTTCTAAAATGTTTCAGACTAACATATAATGGTAATGATATCCTAGTGTTTATGCTCGTGGCTAACAACCGCTGGGACCCGGGTTCAAATTGCATGGAGGACCAGGAGTTTCTTAAAAATTTTTCTAAATGTAGAGAAATGAATTGAAAATATTTAGTGGTTTACACGTTAAAATTTTGAAACCGATGATTTGTATGGAAAACAATGTAGCTAAATTAAGGAAGTCCTGATTAATGAATCGTATGTCACTGCTGTGATTAATGGGTACGCTTCGCGATTCGTTTTTTAAAGGACGAGTGTCATAACAGCCATAATATGAAGTAAGTTGTTTATAATATTTTTTATATTTTGCCATTTTATCATTTTTTAAAATATTTTATTATTGATATGTTAATTACAAAAATTTTGCTTTTAAAAAAAGTATGTTGGTAGCACTATGTAATTTATAATATTTGACAGTTTTGAAATGATCAAATGTTAATGTTTTACAATGAATAATACACCAATAATAATATATTATATAAGTAAAAGTTTATATTTTCACAAATACTTCCTTAAAGAACAATATAAAATTAATAAATTGCTATTAGCCACAAATGTCATTATCAATAGTCTTGTCATTAGATACTTCACAAATTTGCGTGCGTAAAACTTACATTACGATACGCAAATGCGTGATTATAAGTGCAAAATATAAAAATTTTTAATATGAGTGTATTGTATCCTTTAGATGTATTAAAGCCAAAATATTCAGAGTTTAAATCGCCTTTTTGTTGAAAAAAGTGTCTAGAAACATTTTGAGTAAAAATGAGTAATTTAACCACAGAATAAGCAGCTCAAATCGTGGCTTTAGTTGAAGATGGACTATCTCAGCAATATTTTGCTGAAGTCATGGGAATCAACCAATCCAGCGTTTCTATAGCCTTAAGGTTTAGAGAAACTGGAAGTTCCAGGGAACGTTCAAGGTGTACTAATCCTGCAGATGACCGTTATTTAAGAATTCAGACTTTGCGAACTCGTCATGTTACAGCCAGGCAACTGCAAAATGTTCTCTCTGTTAGAATATCTGTCAATATGGTTAGAATTAGATTAAGGAATTTTGGAATCAGACCCAGAATGCCTGTTACTGCTCCATTGTTAACCAGAGCACAAGAAAACATGTTAATTGGGATATTAACGATTGGGCTAATATTCTTTTTGCGGATGAATCAAGATTTTCACTTTTTGTGTCCGATAGACGTATTCCAGTTTATAGAAGCGCAGGTGAGCGATTTGCTCAGTGTAACATTAGAGCAGCCAGAAATTATGTAGGGTGTTCGATTATGGTATGGGGCGGCATCTGTTTTTAAGGCTACACGGAGTTAATTGTGTTTCGTAAGGGTTCTTGAGGAAAATTTAGTGACATTTGTTCCAATCATTGGAGAGAATTTTATTCTAAAGCACGCTCGCTCGCACGTTGCCAGAATAACAATGGAATACCTTCAAGAGGTTGGTATCAAAGTTTTAGATTGGCCAGCAGTTATTCCAGACCTAAACCCAATTGAACATGTTTGGGACTACCTGAACAAGCGCATAAGAACTCGTAATATCGCTCCAGATAACCTTGATGAGCTGGAAAATGTTTTAATAGAAAATTTGGATTGTGGTTTATTTGATTGTGTGTCTAGTGGGTAATACCAGTTAATACTGATATTTTCAAAGTTTTTTTCAAGTAAGTATGTATATAATACTATATAATTATTAAGCTCACTCTTAATTTATACCGTCGTGTTGAATAACCTGATTGCGAATTTCTGGGCACAAAAGGTGAAGGTTTTTATATTAGTTTAAGCACACGAGAAATATGGATAGAAAATCCCTTCTCCTCAGAAAAAGATGTTTAAAAATCTGGAATTGGCAAAAATGCTATTTGGTAAGGATTTATCTCAAAATATTTTTGTACTTTCCAGGGATTTGTAAATCAATAATCTATATACAATACATGCATAAATCACAAGTGTCTGTCTGTTCATCGTCGCATCTGGAAACTTCTGTCCCCTTTCTGTGAAAATGTATTGTTTTAGGTGCATCTCAACAATCCAAACTATCCGATAATCAAAAACCTACCAAGGAAGCTGTTAAAAAGTGGCTAAGGAGAGCTAAAGAGAGAAGTAAAAATGGGGAAAGTGCCAATTGACAGTAATAACATTTAAGTAGTCTGACTTGTGATAGTTGTTATTTTATTATGTTTTATAAGAATATCTTTTATTTTCGGTTATCAAGAATTATTGTTTCATTATTTTTATTCTGAAGAGGTCTAATTTTATCAATAAACTATTATTTATTTTTAAATGTATGAGCAGTGGGTACCTTTCCAAACAACTGTTTTAGGGGGAGTGCTAAAATTACGAAAAACTATAGTCTATAAACTATCCGGTTCATTTCCAAAACATATCCTAAACATCCAGTTTACGTCCATAACCTTTCCAGTTCATGTCCAAAACGTATCCAGTTCATATCCTAAACATCCAATTCACGTCCATAACAAGTACATGAGATCTTCATAACATTCAGCTCGTGTACAAAATATATCCAGTTCATGCCCTAAAAATATCCAGTTCATGCCCTAAAAATATCCAGTTCATGTCCATAGCAAGTACATGGGATGTCCATAACCTATCCTGTTTATGTCCAAAACGTATCCAATTCATGTCCTAAACATCTAGTTCAGGTACGTGAATAGTCCATGAGATGTCCATGGTTTATTTATCGTGTCCAGTGAATGTCCACATTTGTCCAAGATATATCCATTATTTGTACGAAACGGACATCCATAGGATGTTCAATTTTGTGGCAAATGGATATCCGATGGATGTCCATAAGATATCCTTCTGGACATGAACGGATATCCCATGGATATTCCTTATGTCCAATGTGGATATCCATTGGACATCCAATGTATGTTCTTGTGTTATCTGGGATGCGATAGTTTGTGTGACGAGACTTTACGTTTAAATTCAAGTTTAAAGAACGAGTGTCACAACAGCCATATTTATGAAATAAGTTGTTTATATTTTTTTATATATATTGCCATTTTATAAATTAATTTATTATTTGTATGTAAATTACGGAAAATATTTTAAGAAAAAAGAAAATCGCTTGGACCCATCAATTTCTGATTTTATGATGAGAGGTATTGCAATATCTCATTTTGAAGATCTTATCTGTAACTCGCAGCATTATCTGATCCTGAAAAATTTCGCTTCAAACTATCCACAGGTAGTGAAAGAGGCAAGTCGAGAATTTATTCGTATCCGACACATTTCAAATGTAATTAGTAACTAAATCATTTTTTGTACAAAAAAGTATTGTAGAGGTTAACCATGACCTCTTCTGTTAATATGTCTAAAATGGAGAAGAAAACGCAAAGCTAATTGTAGAGCGGGTCCCTATAGCTCGACAGTTTATTTGCTAGCATCCAAATGTTTCGTTGGACCACCTTGTATTGTTTTAAATGTAGATAAAATATGTGTATAGAAAGTGAGGAAAAGGAAATCAAAAATATTAAATTAACTTTTAATCATATCATCATATAATTATGTAAATATAGTGACATTAATTCTTTACTGTGTAAAGGTAATTAAACCCGAAAAAAAGTAGTGAAAACTTTGAATTTTTAATAGTTTTGTCATGAAGACATGAACCACGACCTTACTGATAAGTATTTAGAAATGTAAAAATAAGAAAACGATCCACTTTCTACTTCTATTCTACAGTAACTTTAATACAGAAACACGATAATACAACATTTGTTTATTTATTTGTGTTATATCTACACAACGGTACCGCCTATGACTGTACTAGATAGTTAGGTACCAACGTAATTTCGATGTTTTGCGGCTGTTCGAAGCAATTACTGTCCCTCTCTTAGATACGTCTTCCGAACACGCCCACAAAATGAATCTTCCCGTTCAATGTCATTTGTCATCGTAGAATTGGTTTATTCAAATGTTTCCCATACGAGTAAACATTCTTTCTGTTAATTCATTTCAAATTATTATTGGCCGAAGAAATTACGAGCCAAGTTGTAAATGTGTTGAGCTTATGGGATGGTCTCTTACAATAATGTTGTTCAGGAGAATTGCCGATAACGCATTAGATATATCTGAAAATATAATATGTTAAAGTTATTATTAAAGAAGGTTAATAAATATTATTAAAAAATTACAATATTTCTGTAGTAAAAAATACTTTAATCTAATGCAATTTTCTTATAATAAAATCTATAAAATGTGTAAAATAGAATAATTTAAAAGTGTATGGCCCTGCTGCATGCGAAGTGAAAAGGGGGAATAAACTCTTGGACAGAGCTTGGTCTTATGGAATGTAAACGTAAATATTAAACAATTATTCGAGGTTGAGGTTTGAGAATATTCAAACCCGTTATATTTTTATTATGGTTCTCATTCAACTTATAGCTAGTTTGACTTCGTTCGGTTAAAATATAATATTGTTTTTTTTTAAACTTTGATGTTTTGTTGTATATTAAACACTCAGGTTAACAGTTTTAAATTAAGTAAACTCAAATGTGACTGATGGTAAAAAACCAAATAAAAATCTCAAAGTTTATATCACAGAATTTTATTAATTTAGATGGACAAACAATACTCTCGGTTAGTTTGGGCTTAACAATGAGGACATAAAAAATTGTTATGTTTAATAGTGCAAATTAAGAAATAAATAATATATCTTAATGTAAAAATAATTACAAATATAAAGTTGACACAATTAACTTAAAGTACTTGAATCACACTTGGAAGCATTGTTAAAAAGATAAGTAAAAATAGGTAAAACCTTTGAACAAGTGTAACAACAAACATTTTAAAAACTGACACATTAAATAATTCTTTAAAAACTTAAAATAACATTTTTATATTTTGCACTTATAAAAATCTTCATTATAAAACGCATTTGCGTATCGTAATGTAACTTTTACGCACGCAAATTTTTGTTTTAAATGGTTGGCGACATGAGTGAAGTATCTAAAGGCAATACTATTGACAATGACATTTGTGGCTAATAGCAATTTATTAATTTTATATTGTTCTTAAAGAAAGTATCTGTGAATATGAATATAATATTTTACTTATGTAATATTTTATTATTGGTATATTATTCTTTTTAAAATATTTTAAAACATTAACATTATTTGATAATTTAAATGTCACAACTGTCAAATTTTATAAATTACACAGTGCTGCCGACATACTTTTTAAAATAAAAATTTTCGTAATTATATAAAAATAAAAAATTAATCTAAAAAATGGTAAAAAGGGCAAAATATAAAAAATATTATAAACAACTTATTTCATATGAAATGCGTTGTTTAATATACTATTTTATATTTTGCACTTATAAAAATCTTCATTATAAAACGCATTTGCGTATCGTAATGTAACTTTTACGCACGCAAATTTTTGTTTTAAATGGTTGGCGACATGAGTGAAGTATCTAATGACAAGACTATTGACAATGACATTTGTGGCTAATGGCAATTTATTAATTTTTTATTGTTCTTTAAGAAAGTATTTGTGAATATGAATATCATCTTTTACTTATATAATATATTATTATTGGTATATTATTCTTTTTAAAATATTTTAAAACATTAACATTTGATAATTTAAATGTCACAACTGTCAAATTTTATAAATTACACAGTGCTGCCGACATACTTTTTAAAATAAAAATTTTCGTAATTATATAAAAATAAAAAATTAATCTAAAAAATGGTAAAAAGGGCAAAATATAAAAAATATTATAAACAACTTATTTCATATGGCTGTTGTGACACTCGTTTTTTAAAAAACTCATCGCTTCACGATTCGTTTCTTGAACTTGAACTCATAACAGAAAGCCATATGAAATGCGTTATTTAATGTACTATTAAAATCGATTAAAATGGGGTTATCCCCTAGAACATTTGTCGAACTGTTATAAAAAAACTAAACTTATAAAGTTAAAATGTAGTGATAATTAAAATTGAATAAAATAAATAAAATTTTGGACTGTATTTTGTAAAATTGCTGGTCTGGTCTCTGGTTTCTGGTTATGTACTTTCCCACCTATTTCTTATGATTACTGATGATACTTGATTTATAAACTTTGGAGTTTTCGAAATAAATTTCTTTTTCACACCTATCTAATTACCAAAAAATTCAAAAACCTATTTGCTCTTGCAAAGCCAAATGGTTTATCTATTTTTAAAACTGTACACAGTCAGCATTTAAAGTATGTTCCTATTCTCCTACAGGATAATAACATTTATTGATGTGTCATGAACGAAAAATAGAACTAAATTTCGTCCGTGTTACAATTTAAAATTTTTAGTCGATCAACTTCATAAATAAATAAATTTCGAAATTCACAGAAAAGCTATTTGTTGGTTATTTTGTTTGGCTATGTCAAACTTAAACTTGCGTTGATAAACAATGCACGTCATTGATGAAAAATTGAAAGTACGAGGACAAAAAATATTCACTTTTCGTACGAAATACTAGACATGACTGACTAGACACTAACCTCCCGGGAAAAATAGTCACGTCAAAACGTCACATAAAAATGTCAAATACTACTGCCAATTTTATTATTATTTTAGCTGTATTCCTGATGTTCGTGTTCTGTTAATCAAGTTTTGATCTAATTTATTTATCTGAAATTAATTTAATCTTCACGGGGAATAATCTTCCTAAATATAACACGACGTTGATTTTTGTTGTTGCTAAATTTCTCGAATATTTTACAATTTATTAATTAATTTTGTTAATTAAACTTGGAAGTTGAGTTAGAAAAAGAGTAAATATTTTATTATTCTTCGTAAGGTAGACTTCCAAAAGGTAAGGGTTACTACAATAAATTTAATTAAAAGAAAAAGAGAAGAATTAATCCGATGATACAAGAAGTTACATGAGAAAAGGGGCGTATGAATTCTCGACGCAAGAAAACAGGTACATTTTTGGGACAGGAACTTTCGACGCACGGTTAGAAATAAATTATTTTTTTATTACAGGAATTTACGTACTTACAGACAGTTAAGTAGGTAATAATCATTCGTTCTAGAAACGCCATTTTAATTTTTACATTTTTGTCTTTAATTTTTGCTGTTTTGCTAAGACTATTTATTTTTATATAAGTATTTAACCTAACCTAACCTAACCCACTACTTTTAGAAAATGTATAATTTTCTAATAATAGCAAATCTCTATTACGACTACTTCTACTTAATCTAATTAATATACTTCTTACATTTAGTTTATTCCCCCCTTATTGTTTTTTCAATGACACAATTTTTCATCTATACTAACTACCTACATGCAAGCATGGTGGAAGTTATAAATTTCAATTTTTCACATTAATCTTTAAGGTATGTACTTGGAATCATTATTATTCTGTAATGTTTATTCTTTGTTTAATTATTTTTAGCCTGATGATGGCCTACAAATAGGCCCAAACTAGTAGCTGTCAATTAATTAATAAAAATTTTATGACATTGATTTTGGGTTTTTTCTTTATTTATATATTAATATACTTACCTCTCTCCAATGTCTGGACGTTCCAGGAGAAGAGTAATTAAATAAAGACTACGCATAATTAAAAAAAAAGAGGGCCCGAAAAACTCTTTGAAATACATTGTAACACAATTGAAACAATCAACAAACTATTTTGTGTGTCAACCAGTCGCCACCCTGGACTTTTTAAAGTCACGTGATTTGGATTGTCTAGTTATGTCCAAGGACGATTCCCATAAACACAAAAATATAACCAACTATAATATACATAGCTGTTGTTTTGCAGAAATTGACGTCATTCCAGACGCCATGGCAGTTTAACGCGTTTTAATTAGTAAATTTCAAAATTATTTTAATGTAAAATAAAATATGATAAAGATTGTTTTTCAGAGAGATAGTCATATTTCGAGCAAGATTTCCAACAATTATAAACTACCCTATTTTGAAACCCTTAATAAGTATTTCCTAAATAGTAAATAGTACATTCATACTTATACCGTTCTGACTTCTTAAGGCCAATAAACGACCCTTTTGTCCTCTATTGTCGGCCGGCGTTTTAGCCAGGTGTTACCTGCTATAAAATTTGAACGGAACAGGGTGGAATTTACTTTTTTATAGGAAAAAATAGAAACACATTGATAATCACATATTTTATTACATACCTCGGGATACTCTAAATTATTTTTTTAAACATTGTCGTTGATCATTGCGTCAAAAAGTCACGTGATGGCTACGTTTAAAAAAATAAATTATACCTACTTAGTCATTTAAAAAATATATAAATAAAAATACAATATACAATATAAAATGAAAAGTATCTAAAAATTAAGGATAATAAAAAACTCTTCGTTTTAACAAAACTTCCAATATTTATTTAAAAAATTGCTTTTTTAAGATTCAATGACAGCTGTTTCGCTATGAAGCATCGTCAGATTGACATTTAAGTTACATTTTGTTTGTTTGTAGCTAGGTACCTGATGTTTAGGTAGTATTAAGGCTAGACCAAGTATGGAAGTAATAAGACATAACAATATTAAAGCCTAGATGTTATTAGCCCTAAGGGATTATCCTGGATGTATTTCCCTCTAAGATCAGTATAACTGTGCAATGATATAGAAAAACCAGGAAAAAACTATATCATGCTGATCTTTACAATAACTTAATATATTTGTGTTACAATTACGTCTTATCTATGTATAAAATGAAGACTCAATCAAAGCAAACACTTTAAAAGTGGAGAACTTCCCAGATTTATTTGTTCATTAACAACTTTAAATTGTGGATCTGCTAGATGTCTTTTTATTTCAAGTTCTTCAAGGAAATCTAAATTTTGTTTTTTATTACAAATGTGTAGTATTTGGATGTCATTGGTGTGAAAGAGTGAGGTTGGATGTTTAAGTAGGTGTTTTGCATAATTTGACTTATCTGGTTGTTTTAATCTATATGCTCTTAAATGTTCATTAAATCTTACTTCAAAATTTCTTTGTGTTTGACCTATATATACAGCATTACACTTTGGACAATTAATTTTGTAAACACCAGATTTTTTTAATTTAGGTAATTTTGTTTTTACATTTAACAATTTTGTACCAACATTATTTTGTGTTTTAAATGATATTATTGCTGATGTTGCAACATTCGGCGATTTTAATTGATGCCAAATATGTTCTATAGGGTTTAAATGCAGTTATATGGTGGAAGCCTTAAAACTAAATGTTCCATGCTATTTGCAAACTCATCACAAACATATTTTTTCTCTATATTAAAACATTTTAATACTTCAAGTAATTGTTTTTTGAATAATTTTTATGAAAATAAATATTTTTGGCGTGCATAAATTCTTGAATAATTGCTTTGGTGTCTCTTGAACAAGGGTGTTTGTTTAATTGCCTACTGTGATAGCTAGCGTTATCCATAACAATAACACTTTGAGGAGGAATATTGGGAATTAACTTATTTTTAAACCAGTCATCAAATAAATGTGCAGTTGCGTTGTCATGGTACTCAAGAGAAGAGTCTTTTATATTTTTTGCACTCAGAGATAAAGCATTTGGAACCCATCCGTCTTTTGATCCCGCATGTATAATTGTTATCCGCTAACCTCTGTTGGATGGTGCTTTTGTGTTACATTTCGTCCCAACCTTTTGATGGCGTGTCATGGGTATCGTACCACTTTTCATCCAAGTAAATGATCGACCCTCCTTGACTTCTATACATATCTATTTTCGTAAGATATTCTAATCTCCATTCCGAAGTCGTTGCGATTCCATCAGCACTTGTTTTTTGTCTATCTTCTTAAATTTGAATCCTAGTTTTTTCACAGTCTTCCACAATTTTGTTCTGCAACACTGTATGCCACGTTCGTCCATTTCTAGTCTTTTCATTAAGGTGTCCAATGTTGGTGCATTTTGCTCTTCAAAATTATGTTTAGAAATACTAACTACATACCTGTTTCCACATTTGTACATATTTTTAGACAATTTATATCTATCTATCAATATTTCAATTGCTTCTCAATGTAAAAAGTCCACTCCGGCCCTGCCTGCAGCTGGACGGAGTCTGCCGGCCGGTAGGAAGATTTATTGGAGGCAATATAATCAAAGTCCTTAAGTCAGAACGGTATAAGTATGAATGTACTTTACATGAATGTCTAGGACGTTCTGAGATCCAAAAATTAAATAATATGCTGGGTGTTTTATTTGAAAAAAACAAATTTGCTATTGGCAACGGTCACATGACACACCCTTGTATAAAAAATTATTAATAAAACAAGCGGACAAGAAATATTAACCTGTGGGTGCCAGCGTTTTTTAAAGATGTCCCCATTTATTAGTGGTGTGAATGAATAACTATAAAAGAATAACTATAAAATTATAAATTCCATATTCTTAGAAAATTCGCAAATTACTTGTTACTTTTATATTGACAGATTTTATAATACATATTTAAAAAGATCTTAACAGAAACTTAATTAGTTTGGATAACAAATGTACTTGCGACTTATCTACTGCGCCTAAACAAATGATTCAAATAATTTTAAAATCCGGTGCCGCCATTTTAAAAGTTTTTCCATAACCGGTAATTATCTTAACGAACAAGCGTAGACTGCAAGCAAACCCTCGTGTTTTTTGTATCTAAATTTAATTGCGTAATTTACTTACTAGTCGAGATCGTTTACCTGCGACCTTGAATTTGTAAGTGTAAAGAAAGACATAACCTCGTTCAGGGAGATCAGTATGAAGCTGTTACAACAAACACCTATAATCACTGCTGAGTGCCGTAAAAGGTAATCGTATAATCTTCACTGGTATATATCCTTTCTTTCGATATTTAACTGTAATGGATATATAATCATAGAGAAATTCCAAATCATTGTTAGAAAACATTGTATTAGGCAACGTATGCAGTGTACGATAAGTATTTGATAATTAGAATTGCTTTTATATTTCGAAAAAATGCAAAACTGACATACGTTCGGAAATATTTAATAGATACACAAATTTAAAATAGAGTAGAATTATAATTATATATAAAAGTAATTTTGCATTTTTAAAAATAACTTCTTTAACCTTTTTTGTCAACAATGTTTTTTTATTTCTAAAGGATATTTTAGGCTTGGGTGTAATGCAAGTAAGGCACTATCTCGTCCACTGCATTCACTGCGGCCCTCGAGGTCTCTAGATTCCCAGAGGTGCTTCTTGTTCTTCTTTTTCCTTTATTCGGTGGATAATTTGCCAAGCTTCCTCCTTGGGAAAAACAGTAACTTTAGATTTGAATTTGTACAATATCTTTTCTTCTATCTTCTTAGCGCTACACAGTTAGTAAGAGTAACATAGGATAATACTTTTCTTGCTTGGGGGAGCAGCCAAGCATTACATAACCCAGAAATGCTACCACGGTTGACAGTAATAGAGCCCATGACTAACAAAGAAGAGTAGGAAAATATTTTAGAATGTCAAATGGTTGTGGGTTATAAAACTATGTTAGCTAAGCTAAGGAACTTAATCAGGATGTCTCTTAAGATTCATATTTGAAAGAAGAGAACAAATATCAATAGGTGATTGGAAGTTGCCAGTTCTTTATACAGTATGATGCAAATGTATGGAATAAATTCATTATTTCAGAAACAGACGACTTTTAAAAAGAATCTTAAAACACGTCAATTTTGAATGGCAATCAACTGCTACATATGTGTTGGACATTACGTCATTAGTGATGGCGTAATGACGGTCTCCAGGTTTGACGGATTTGACGGAGTCAAATCTGGAGACCTTGGTGGCCATTCGATAGGCCCCCTTCTACCTATCCTCCTTCCTGGGAAAACGTAATTTCGTAGGGGGAGCCCTATTCTGTTGGTACCATAAATCATTTCTATTTGGTAATAGCTAATTCAGCTGTGGCAACAGATAATTTTGAAGAAATTCCAGATAACTAGCAGCAGTTAGGTTTTCCTTAAAAAAATATGGCCCTACAATTTGATTGTTTATAATGCCGGCCCAAACATTCACCTTCTCGGGATATTGTGTCCTATACTCTTCCATCCAATGTGGATTTTCACTTGGCCAATATCGACATGTCTGGCGATTAACATGACCGTTTAGCATAAAAGACGCTTCATATAAAAAAAGTACCTTTTGTATGAAACCCGGATTGTTCCATAACGATTTCGCAGAATTCGATTCTTCTATCAAAGTCATCTTCTAATAGCTCCTGGACCTGATGTAGTTTGTATGGATCCACTTCTTCTTTTTTAGCACTCTTACAACAGTTGATTGGTGCACATTATTATCTAGTGCGACCTGTCTAGAACTGGTATGAGGATTTTCTTAAAACGCCAGTACAACGTCCAGTTTTTTGGCTTCGGATATTGATGTTCTACCACTTCTGGGAAGATCAACATGACCCATTTCTCTAAATTTTTTTTCACTTTTACTTACTGTTGATTGAGTAATTGGATCGCGATTGGGGTATTTAACATTAAATAAATTACGAACTTCTGCTTGAGTCCTCACTCTATCTACATAACCAATCATGGTTAAAATCTCGATTCGTTCTGTTTCTGTTAGTTTCATTTTTGTAAATGCTGTTATTAATGTAGGCAAAAAACTCGAAGAGTAAAAATTTGACGTCTATTATTTGACAGATTCACAGATCATTGACGAATAAAGACGAGTATTGATGACAGTATTGATTTAAATATTTTTGTAAAAATACTTACTACAATAATTAATTTCAAATTATAATGTAGCATTGTTTTTATCAATGTATTTTTTTCGGAACCAACAATAAACACTATTTTGTTTGAATGAATATTTATTGTAATTCCATGTTACTTAACAAAGTTCATAATTTTGGTAAACCCTGTAGAAATAAATACTCAAATGGTTACATTGTTGCAAAGGCAATAAAGAGACCTTTCAAATGAGTTGTCACGTGACGTCGATGACGTCATTACGCTATCACTAATGACGTAATGTCCAACACATCTATAGCAGTTGATGGCCATTCAAAAATTAAAATTGACGTGTTTTAAGATTTATGTAAAAGTCGTCTGTTTTTGAAATAATGAATTTATTCCATACATTTGCATCATACTGTATATACCTAGCGAGAAGACACAAATGTACCACAAATACATTGTACCACATTATGCATTATACCACAAGTTATTGTAAAGATCAGCACCTTCTAGTTTTTTCTGGTTTTTCTACATTATTGCACAGTTATACTGATCTTAGAGGATAATTCCTTAGGGGTAATAACATTTAGGCTTTAACATTGTTGTATCCTGATTTAAGGTACTTGTGTTCCTTATTTATTTATTTATTACAAATAAATATGTAAGAAACTAACTTTTAATTATAGCATGTAAATACATTAAGTTTTTTTTTATTTATAATCTATTGTAAACCACAGTTCACGGTTAGCAAAAATGACAGTAAATGCTCACGTTGCAAGAAACAAAATAACTAAATTTATATCTTTGTTTCTCATCGCCTATATTAAAAATAAATTAGGTATGATGTTACATAATCTATTGGTTGGTTTATATAACTTACCGGGGTATGATTGCTTTTTCGTTCACTATTATTACCATTGGTGTAAAATGAGATTTCGTGTCTGAAAAAAATGTTGTTTTTAATACGATTTCTAAAAAAAAAGTTGAACAAATATGCCTATCTAACCAACGATCGAAATGGTAGTTCGAGAATTTAACTAATTTGTGGGACGAAATTACACATTCCATGCATTTTAAGGTTGTTGATGACTTGTTACATTTTTGGAGATATTTCTAGATGTATTATATATTTTAATTAAGTTCTAATACTTTGCATTTCTTAGCCCGGAAAAATGTTGCTTTAATATGACTGGTACAGGAAATGAGAAATATACCAGATAATTATTTTTTCATTATGTTTCAAATCCATTCTACATTAATATATTTTTAAATTTATATGGATTGTTGGTTGAGCTCTATTTATTACTTTAACAATAAAGATGTAATTTGAAATTCCAGACTCGGGTCTAGTACATTTCGCCGTCGCCATTTCGTTTTTAGAATTCGTAATTATAATTTCGGGATGATCATTACTTGTATATAAGTTTTGAATGGTTTTCGCAAGATTATATACTATCACTTTTGCATAATGAAGTTTTTTTTGACGCAGTAAAATAATTAAAATTATCCTTTCTCGATATTGTTTATTTCCGGGAAACTGATAATATTCATATACAGGGTGTTTCTTAAGTAATCTAAAATATTATATGGGGCGCTTCGTTACTCAATTTTAAGACGAAAAGTTCATATAAACATGTGTGATAGGTGTTGTCGTTTATGAGATACAGGGTGTTGAATTTATTGTAATAAGTCAGTTCTGATTGTACGTGAAATTAATTTTTCCCGGTGACGCTACTGGTTTTTAGAAGTAATACGCAAAAACATGCTTATTCTAAGTAGCCTTTGAAATAATGTTGACAAGTGTCAAATTTGAAAACCAACGCAAAAATCGTACATTTTTATTTGATTGACTCTGTGTTTAGTTAATAACTATGCCAGTGTTTACTAATGTTGAAATGGCTAATATGCATTTTTTGTACGGAATAGCGAATGGTAATGCCTTAGAAGCTAGACGTACGTATGCCCAGCGTTATCCAAATAATCGTTTACCATGTTCAGATACGTTTACTAAGTTACATATTCGTTTACAAGAAACTGGAACTTTTGCTAAATCGAAGAATATTATTGGACGACCCAGAACTGTGAGATATCCCCAATTGGAAGACCAGATTCTTCAAATTATTGACCAACATCCAGAAACGAGTACAAGAAAAGTTGCAGATGAAGTAAATGTTAATAACAAAACTGTTTGGAATATTCTAAAAGATAATTTATTGTATCCATATCACGTTCAACGTGTTCAACATTTGTTACCTACTGACTATCCATTACGCATACAGTATTGTCAATGGATTTTACGGGAAATCGCGAATTTTGTGGCCAATATTCTATTTACGGATGAAGCCAACTTTTCTAGACATGGGATTATGAATTTTCATAATGACCACATATGGGCAGATGTAAATCCACATACCATAAGTGTAAAACGATTTCAACAAACATTTTCGGTCAATGTTTGGCTTGGCATCATTGATGATTATTTAATTGGACCATTTTTCCTTCCTGTACGGTTAACCGGTGAGACATACCAACATTTTCTAGAAAATGAACTTCCACTTCTTTTGGAAGATGTACCTATTATTATTAGAAGGCGCATGTGGTTCATGCATGACGGAGCTCCTCCACATTTTTCAGTGATTGTACGCGAGTTTTTAAATAATGTTTTTCCAGGCCATTGGATCGGACGAGGATCTCCACACCCGTGGCCCCCTAGATCACCTGGACACAATCCTCTGGATTTTTGTGTGTGGGGATATTTGAAATCGCTTGTTTACACAACACTGATATTAAACGTACAAGATCTTCAAAATCGTATCATAGACGGCTGTAATGTTATTCGTAACAATCCTGGTATCTTCGAACGTATTCGACAATCCATTAGACATCGAGCGGATTCTTGCATTTTAGCTGGAGGTGGACATTTTGAACATTTGCTCTGAAATGTATTATTTTTTCTTTATGTTTAACACATGTTGCTTGTAATAAAATAATAAAAAAATATAAATCAGTAGCGTCACCAAGAAAAATTAATTTCACGTACAACACCCTGTATCTCATAAACGACAACACCTATCACACATGTTTATATGAACTTTTCGTCTTAAAATTGAGTAACGAAGCGCCCCATATAATATTTTAGATTACTTAAGAAACACCCAATTTAGTTCTTAATCAAGAACACCCTGCATTTTTCTATCATGGTTAGTAAATAACAACTTAACTTACTAGTAGTAAAAAAGATATGCTCGAAAATCGATCTTTGACTCTAGTACTATTAAATTTGAAACATATTTGAAATCGTATCGATTTTTACATCTCAGATTTTTTTATTAGAAACGATTTATACTATAAAAGTTAATAGACAGTAACCTTACAAAATGTTTAGTTAAATAACTTAGAAATAACGAAGCAAATTAAATAATTAACCAGAAAGTCCATAAGAAACCATGTATTTTTTCTAGTGGATAGGACAATGCTCAACCAGCAGCGATTTATGTCAAAAGAATTGTACCACTTTGTTAGACCTCTTCTCTAGATTTCCATAAGGCGACCACAAGTTTCACCTCGGATTCAATTAATAAAATTCTGTGACATTTACTTTGCCTATTTTTTTCAGTTAAAGTTAGTTTTTTTCGTAGTACCCATCTGAAACTTAGATTAATGAAGTAGAAACACACATCCTTGTACTAATGACTCTATTTGATTAAATCTGACAACCCTAATGATCGTTCGGTTCACAGGATACATTTTGACTGCCAATCTTTCATGCAGTGCTTAAAGAAATGAGTTTAAAAGTATTTAATGTTTCTTATCGAAAGAACTTCCTCCATCGGTATGAAACAGCAAGCCAGTAAACCGAAATAAATATAAATCAGCTTAAAAAATTACCCTCAGAAACCGCATTTTAAAACGGAGCACTTAAATATTTCCAACATCCTCATATCTATTTCTGTCATCGTCGTTATCTTTCACCATGAGTAGCTGCTAGAAATTAGTCATTGTTAAAATGCGGACCACCCCGTCAGCATCTACACGTTAAGTGCATACGATATAAAAAGTATTTTTAGCGAATAATACTAATGTAGAATAAGAAGACAGTCCGCGTATAATTAATCCATTATTACATAAAGAAAGTATTTTCTAAGCATTTCGCACACAATTCTAAAGAACTGAAAACGCTACATTATTGTTCTTTATTTCTCTCTCCGAATGTTCCGTCTCCGTCGGCCTCCCATGATCGCGGGGCCACCACTAGAGAGAAGCAACCTGTTGGTGACGTCATGTGATGCAACCGGCATGCAGGCCATCCGGCATGGACGAAGACATTCGGAAAGAAGACAAGTCCGCAGAACACGACTGATCGCCGCGTTGACCGCATCACACCGATCGAGACCGGTCCAACGTGCTACGATATACACGCCGTTGGTGGTTGCCGTGGTAACGGGTTGCGTCGATCTCTGCAGATCCTACAGGTTAATGTGACGTTGACGTGTATGTGACAGCGGCGGTTGTGTTTTGTTTGTGTTTATTTTGCCATGGATACCTGATTGTCAACGGTATCAGCTGAGCTCGGATTTTTTATCTTTATAATGGATGAGGTAGGTGGCACTGTTCTCAAAATATTTTCTGTTCTGCGATAAGTATAATACAAATAATGAAAAAGCAATACAAACAAATATTAAAAGATAAAACTATCAATTCTATTTTACAGCTAAATCTTTTTAAAATAAACTACCGCGAAAATTTATTTGCGATACTTTTTTAAATAATAAAAATGACTGTACACATGTCCAAAAGTTTGAAATAATGGAATATTTCATATTTTTATTAATTTATATTAATAGTTTTTTTGATATAAGTAAAAATCATTTTGCTACAACTCTAACCAATACTAAATAAATCTCGAAGTCAGATAAACATACAAAAAAAAAATGATTTATTCTTTTGAGGTGAAAAATGTACAATGTATTACAAATTTTTTTAAATAAATTAATAAGCAAAAAAAGGTTTTTAAATAAAATTAATAATCAGTATTTCCTCCATGGGCCTGTATGCATGACTGTAGGCGAAGTGGCATGCTATCGATTAAATGGCCGAGCAGGGCTTGCGGAATTATCTCCCATTCTCCCAGCATTCAGTTCTTGTAGAGTAATTGGGGGAGGGTTTCGCTTCTTAATGCCTGTTCAATGACGTTCATGTCAGGGGAATTTGATGGCCATCTTAATGTGGATATTGCTTCTTCTTTCAAAAAATTGTGTACTGCAGCTGTTCGATGTGGAGGTGCATTGTCATGCATAAACACAAATCCATCACCTACCGCCCCCCGGAATAGACGCACAACAGGATTTAAAACTTGCTTGATGTACACAGTATCAGTGATTCTTCTCTCCAAAACCAGGAGAGGCGTCCTTGTACCCCTCATAATACCACTCCAAACCATAATACTCCCACCTTCAAATGGGACATGTGGTAGGACTGTTTCTAATCGGGCTTGTCGTCCTGGGGCCCTCCAAACTAGCGTTCTTCGCGAATCAGAAACCAAGCCAACGTAGAGGTCTTCTGCGATACAAATTTACCGCATTTAATTTTCGTGTAATTGTTTGCCTTGAGATATTCAGTCCTTCAAGTCTAGCAATTTCTCTGGATATGCCACTTGTAGATTCCTGTCGATTTCTTCGAGCTATCAATGTTATCTGCCGGTCTTGTGCTGCTGTTGTACATCGACTTCTGCCACTTCTGGGACGATCCTTCACATCATTTGTGTCTTGGAATTTTTTTTAATTTTTGATACAGCAACAATATTCGCGATATCACTTTGACTAAAGCCCTGTTGTAACAAAGCAATTACTCTAGACCTATTAAAATATGATATCATGTCTCTGGGCATTTTTAAACAGCTCAAATGAAATTTAAACAAGAATTGGAATAATGTAAAAGCACCCAAATCAATTAAATATGACCGAATTAATACAAAAACGAATGAAATTTAGTATTATTTTGATTTAAATACGCTTTAAAATAAATATCAACAAGAGTTTTTAAAAAACCATAGGCGTAGATATATTATTTCTAAATATTCCAAACTTTTGGATCGAGTTTTGGATATACAGTGTGTAAAAGCCAAATGGAATAAATTCATTATTTCGGTTACTGTACATATTTATAAAAAATCCCGAAACACGTCAAATTTAAATTATAACTTGACATTTTTTAACGTGAAAATGCAACCCCTACCTTCAACCCCCTTAGAATGACAGATACATCCCCCAATTTTTTAAATGGGAAGTATAGGCTTGTGATATATCATTTGAAAGGTCTCTTCATTCTCTATTCAAAAATGTTATTGTTTATAAATTTGATGCAAAAATTAACATAAAAAAACTTATTACAATATACTTAAAACTTATTTCCCGTTTAGGTCTTGATAATGAGAAAGTGAACAAAAACCATAGCAATGTGGTTTTTAGATGGTAACCATTAAAAAACTTTAAAGAATTTCCGTGGCAACGCTATTTTAACAAGCAGTAGTAAATTGTTTTATTTAAGTTGTCATTGTTGTAATTTAAGTATAAAGTTCGTTCAATTCAATTCTGAAAAATGGTTAGATTAACGAAAATGCATAAAATAACAGATTTACAAATGATTGGTTACGGAGATAACATCCGAACACAACAGGAAGTAACTCGCCTATTTCATGAGAAATTTTCTAATTTACCGCCTATATCCCAAGGAACAATAAGTAAAATAGAAAAGCAGTTTCGCGAGTTTGTTCATGTAAGGCAGACAAAAAAAGCAGCTGCCAATGCACTGAGTGATGAACTCAAATTAGATGTGTTGCTTGAGTTTCAGGAAAACCCACATACATCGAGTAGACAGGCATCCACTACATTCGATGCTAGCCATACATCGATAGCAAACATATTAAAAAAAAATAAATTGCATCCGTATAAAATGATACCTACTCAGGAGCTCATGGAAGACGATTTTGATAGGAGAACTTTTTTTTGTGAGCAAATGATGGACATGTTGGATAACAATATTATCCAATTAGAAGACGTTATGTTTTCTGATGAGTGTACTTTTTTACTTAACGGTCATGCTAATCGGCAAAATTGCCGCTACTGGTCCACGGAAAATCCTCACTGGATGAGAGAAGAACACACTCCATACCCTCAAAAGGTTAATGTTTGGGCAGGGATTGTAGGGAACAATATCATTGGTCCCTTTTTTATTGAGGGCAACTTGAATGGCAACAATTATTTGGCACTACTTAAAAATGATGTCATTCCAACGTTGGCAAATTTATATCCTGACCCAGGTAACCCTCAAGTTCCAGCGAATACGATGTGGTTTCAGCAGGATGGAGCACCACCACATTACCAACTTAATGTCCGGCAGTACCTCGATACAATATTTCCCAATCGGTGGATAGGGAGGCGAGGATCGATTGAATGGCCAGCGCGATGACCTGATCTTACATTATTAGATTTTTTTTTATGGGGATATGTAAAGAGCCATGTGTACAAAACTAAACCTTCTGATTTAAATGACTACTTAAAAGAACGAATAACGCTTGCGATTAGGTCGATCACGCCTGATATGTTAAATAATGTTAGAAGACAGTTTTATTTGAGATTAGGATGTTGCCAAGACGTTCGCGGAGAATATTTTGAACATCTACTTCATTAAGATTCATAGTTATTTTTCGTGTTCTACATTTTATTACGTTTTGCATTACATTTTAGTTTTTGATTGTATTGTAGCAAATCTCGGTAACAACATGATATTAATTTTTTTCATGTTAATTTTTGCATTAAATTTAAAAACAATAACATTTTTGAATAGAGAATGATGAGACCTTTCAAATGATATATCACAAGCTTATACTTCCCATTTAAAAAATTGGGGGTTGTACCTGTGATTCTAAGGGGGTTGAAGGTAGGGGTTGCATTTTCACGTTAAAGAATGTCAAGTTATAATTTAAATTTGACGTGTTTCGGGATTTTTTATAAATATGTACAGTAACCGAAATAATGAATTTATTCCATTTGGCTTTTACACACTGTATGTGTAATTCAATAATTTTTAATAAAAGAAAAATATAATCTTGAGTTACTAGGTCAGCAGAATGAAATGGTATACCAAAAGTAAATAAGTGTATCTAATTTGTTTCTTGGCCGATTTCTTGGATAACAAATTACAGTAAATTTAATTAACTTAAATACATATACAGTTAATTTTGTTAAAACTTATACTGCTAAAAAGTTGTTTTGTTTATCCATTAAACTAAACAATGAACTAAATCCAAGTTATCTATGGACATTTTTTTAGTAAAAAAAACACGTGATATCCCCTGCCAAAAAAATAAATTCATTGTTTTAATCATGGTTAAGTGAATATCAACGAAGATGCCTGATCGTTTTTAGTTTTAAATAAATAAAGTATAATAATGATCACGCACATCGGAAAAGCCTAGGGATATTTTTTAAAAAGCCAGTTTTTCGTAAGTTTAGGAAATAAATAATATTAATGTTAATTCTTACATATACCAAAATATTTTCTTCAAAAAACATAAAATCTAATTAAAACAAAAAATAATTCAATATAACCAATTTTAAGATATTTGAAAATCTTTCCAAAAAGTGAAAAATCAAAATTAAAACAAAGTGTTACCTTCACATTGGTTTATTACTGCTCTACGTCTTTGGTTCATAGATCAAATAAGATTATCAATATCACTTTGAGATATACTAGCCCATTCTACTCTTAGCTCTCGAAATTGATCCCATACTTCAATGTCCTTGCTTTCCTACCAGCTGATCACAATACGTGCAGTGACGGGCTTTTTTGTGCATTAACTTCTCCTGCAAATCGGTGCACAATAGGTCGAAAAATGGTATTGACCTATTGGGAACGAATCAGGAAAATGGAGATCGGTCCTGCCTCCCAAAAATGATTCTACCCCATACCATGATTGTGCCATGATTGTATTTGCTCACTTCCTGAACATGTCTTAGTCGTTCGATATTTCCAGATCGTCGCCACACTTTTGTTTGACGAGGGTCTGTGTAAAATTGAAATCTAGATTCGTCACTAAATAAAACTGTAGCCAATTCTGAAATTCTTGACAATATTCCAGACTTGAAGCGCGATTACCTATAATAGACAAAGGTGTCTATGCAAATGTCTGAACAAATTGGCTATATGAAGACGAATTCGCACTGTATCTCGACCAATAGATAAGTTATGCCTTGAGTTATGCTCTCTGTGTAAAGTCAGGATTGGTGGTTGCCTCCTAGTTGTTAAAATTAAAAATCGATCTTAAGTTGCTGTTGTAGAGCGTCCTTGTCCCGGATGTTGTTTGGCTGGACTACCAGTTTCTCTAAAACGGTTCCATAATCTACTGAATTGAGAAACACCCATCCGGTCAGCAACTTGAGTTTGCCGCATGCCACCTACAGCTCGATTAATTTCGACTAACGTTAACCTTACAACGATATATCACAAGCCCATACTTCCCATTTAAAAAATTGGGGTTTGTAACTGTTCACTCAAAGAGGGTTGAAGGTAAAAATCAAATGTCCACTTTAAAGAATGTCAATTTATGTTTTTATAAATATCTGGATAAATATGTACAGTAACCGATATAATGAATTTATTCCATTTGGCTTTTCCACGCTGTATATATTTTAAATACCTTTGAGTGACAAATACATGTAAGCCGATTATGAATCGAGTATGCATGTCGCCGGTATCAATTTCTGTCAACTTCTGTTAATTCCTAAGAGAAATAGACGGTGAAATCAACTCTTGTTCTCTACTAAACAAGTTTAATCTACGTTTTGTTCAGTTGTAGCTTTTGAATTATAACATAAATCAATCAGTTTATGTTACTCAGGGTAATTTTAAAAATTATAAAGAACATTTCTGGAATAATTAATTGCCAACTTATATAATCCAAAAAAATAAATATCAGAAATTAAGTCTATTTCGTTTTTTGAATATACAATGCCTCCTTATAATCCAAAATAAGGCTTAATGAATCTAAAATCAACCATTTGATGATTGCAAATGTTAGTTTAATTGATTTTTTTTAATGAGATCATAAAAAATATACGATATTTCTTCTCGGTTATAAAAAACTCTCGGAAAAACTATATTTATACAAAATGTATACCAATAAAACCTTTGTCTTGTTAAGGAGGTATGCAGTTTTCCAACTGCACCTTCTCCAGATCTTCTTACCTACTATGACTGAGTATCCATGCAATTGTATGGTTATTCTTGCTGCCCAATTCTACCAAGGTTTCTATGTAGTCCCAGAGTAGCCTTAAATTGATCTCCGTTGTTTATATTTAACGTCGTTATGACTATCTAAGATTGGCTATCTAAAAATATATGTGGTACTTCCTTGTACCTATTAATTTTCAACTATCTGTGTCTGAACATTGTGGCATATTGTGGTAGATTAGGACATATTTTTCTCTTTCGTTTTACTACAATAGACCAGCTCTCATTTCTTCGTTTAAAAAAAAATTTACAACCTCACATTTATGTATGTACAAAGTCTACAGTTGTTTTATTAAATTAAAAACTGTTTTATATATAAATGTACAGTCTGTTCAGTGGGTCTTTTCGGTGGGGTTATAATATATAGTTTCTAAAAACTTACAAATTAACTAAAATGATATTTAAACTCACATCAAAATTAACGTACCATAAGTGTTTTTCAAGAAATGTATAAATTTATGGCATAAATTATAATCAAAAGCATAAATACGAATGTACTTTGTGGAAGTCTATCTTACTAAGAACAATAAATAACTGAACTTCCAAAGGCGAACTATGCAAAACACCTACTTGAACATCCAAACTCACTGATACACACCAATGACATTCATATACTACACATTTGTGATAAAAAACAAAATTTTCTAGAAGAACTTGAAATTAAAAGACATCTAGCAGATCAACAATTTAAAGTAGTTAATGAGCAAATAAATTTTGGAACTATTAAAATGTTTCTTTGATTGAGTCTTCATGTTATACATAGATAAGACACGAGATAAGACATTATTGTAACATAAATATTGAGATAAATAACTATAAGTAAAAAAATTTAATAAGTAAAACTTACCTCAATGATTTATAATTAAAGGATATCTTAAAAGTTTCATCGAATCATCAGTTACTTTTTCTTTATTACATCTAAAGTTTTTAATATAATTTTCAATAAAACAGAGAATGTACTTGACAAACTTATCTTGGACAGGATCCATGGCTTGTTATTTAATCACAATCAAATATTTTCAATTCATAATAAGTCCAAATTCATATAACAATTCACCATTGACCTAGTTTTCTTTTCAAAATCAAATTTATAATCTGAAACAATAAAAAAAGGAAATAAAAATTATAACTATTAATAGTATTCATATGTTTAATAAAAAAATATATAATTTTATGTAGTTAAGTGTTTAAATTTGTATTATAAAAAGGAAGTACTTACAAAGGTATAAGGAGACCAATTGTAGTCTTCGATATTGAACAAATATTCCAATAGATCATTCCTACCTAAAAAAAAACACAAGAACAATAAAAAACATGTAACAAATATAGTGAAATATAGTGAACTAATCCTTATATCTAAAGTGTTGGACTTAATCAAACAAACTTATGATAGAACACTTAGATAGTGAATAGTGAAATGACTATTGAAAAGCTTAGTAGCTTAGTAGCTCATAAAAAATTATGAGTTATTAGAAAAAATGTAAACCCCCTTTTTTTAAAATCTTAAATTGTTAATAACAATAGGAAATTTTTTAAAACTGATTTTGATATTCAGGAACATTTTTATATTTGTCATTTCGAATCGATTGACACCAAAATCAGATTTTCGGATCGGTGTAACCCAAATCCGATTTAAATGACTTCTCGACCAGACTATAGGTTGTATTAATAAAAGTAATTCCTTATTTCTGTCCTTTTTCAAAGTATTCTGTTGTCCAAGGAAAAGCGGTCTAATTTTGGGGTTTTAGTTTCTGTGAATAAGAAAGAGATAAAATATAAAAAATAATTAGTTAGTAGTTTCGTTCATGGGAAAAGATACACCGAGCAGACTGTATAGTCTTTTGTATTTATTGTTCCTTAACACCATGTATTTTTATGCTAGTATTAGTTTTTTACTCTATTTATTATTTTAAATCCATCGTAGTTGAGTTAATTTTCTCTAATGTTTTCTGTGACGTTTCTGTATTTAAATTTTCCATTTCTTTGCATTAATTTTTTACAAGGATTACTCTATTGTAGAAACAATATTCTTTAAGTTATCATATTTTATTTGTAAACATTATTGAACTATTTTATCAATGGACGTCCTATAAAGCAATAGTTAATTGATGATAGTTAAAAATTAATCCAGAAAAATATATTTCTCCAGAATGATTATGACGTATTCAACTACACTGGTGTGTAGATACTTAATTTAGAAATTTACTTTATAGAAAACTGATTTTAACAAATGTATACGAAATTGTTTTTAAATAATGTTATCTTAATAAATAAATAAAAAATATGTTAAATAAATAATTATTCCAACAATATAATATATGACCAAAATAATGAAAAGGAATTAGAAATTCAAACTAATAATACAAAATTTAATTTTTAAACCATTAAATAATATTAAAATTACAAGTAGAACATGTCATACCATAAAAAAAATGTTTAGCAAAGTAAAAGATAAAACTCCAATTCTAGATTTATCTAATCTAGTATATTGTATTCCTTTTTCTGGATGCGACAAAAAATACATATTTGTCAAACTGGCCAAAGATTAAACGTTGTCATTGCATATAAGTGATACAAGGTTATATCCTGAAAGATGTGAATTAGCTAAACATTCTATAACTAATGACCATCTTATGGATTATGCTTCTGTTAGTATTTTAGATATACAAATTAACACAAAATAAGACTTTTTTTGAAAATGGCTTTTATTTCACAAGAAAATGATCTTCTTGATAAAAAAAAGTGACCATAAAACTCTGAGTGACATCTATTATTATTATTATTATTTGCTATCTAAAAATAAAAATAAAGATCTAAATAATACTTTAAATTTATGCTTAATTCAAAATCATTATTATTTCATAAAAAATGAGTAAGATATCCTTATTTTTTTATCATACAACAATTAAATATTTATTGGATTCAGCCACATTTGAGATGGATCTAATTAAATATTTAGTAACTTTTAAATAAACCTATAGCCAATGATATTTTTAAGAAAAACAGTAAACAACTAAACGGTTGAACAAAACTTTTATTGTTTATTCAAAAATACGGTTTAAATTCAAAGACAGCTGTTTCGCTAAAAACTAGCATTGTCAGATTGACATATTGAAGTTACATTTTGTGTGTTTGTAACCTCTCATTCTAAATGTTACCTTATATTCCATTTTGTTAATTTGCTTCTAGATGCCAATCTCCGTATTTCAAGAAATTATTTTAAGTAATTACTTAATCAGTGACTGCTAATGAAAATATGAAAATGAAGAAATATTACTTTAACCGGCTTATAATTAACTATTCTTAATAGAAAAAACAAACGCTTTAAAAATATTAAAAGTCGTAAATAAGCGTTGCACAAGCATGATTGACTTTAGTTTTCATTGGGTAAACTTTTGGTATGATTCTTTTGTAGGTATATGTAAATATGGTTCTTTGAACAAGTTCTTAAAATGGTTGTCATGTTAATATATTTCTTGTACAAATAAACTATAAAAACTCATTTTTTCGAATATGTTACCATCATATTTTTATTTGGAGATAAATCTATTAAAATAAAAAATTCTTAGGAATGACATTACCTAGGATATTTTCAAACATACCTACCAGTAGAGTGTTAATAAACGAACCCCGCAAAGACAATAAATTATGTTGATTTAAAGATGGAATTTTAAAAAAGTTATAAACCATCACAGTTCCGTCTATCGGTAATCATTAAATGAATTTTTAGTGCCTAATAAATATATAATACAATATTTGTACTGTAAAATAAGTGGGTGTGTACCCATATGCCTTGTGAAACTGTATGCGTCTAGATATACGTTAAATTTTATGTAATAATTACAGTTTACTATTTGCAATAAATCAGTGGATTTAATTTACAACTTTTGATACTTGAAGTTTCTGGTAATAGCATTGTTTGGAATAAATGGTAATAGTAACACCATGCAAACTCTTCAATACCTTATGGTAAAGTGTTTTTGAAGAAAAATGGTTACCTGAATTTAATTGAACTAAAGATGGACCATCAATTTCTTTTTAGTACTTATAGTCAATAAATGATTTGCTTTTAAAACGTTTTTCAGCTATATTTTTTAGGAATATCTGATGAAATTCTTCGTTTTCATACTTATGTTCATAGAGAAATCTGCGAAGCAGATACTAATACCTTCAACGAAGAATTCTTACACCAAAGTACAAAACACCTTATTTTTTAATAATACTCTCTATAGTCTATATAGAAAGGACAAGGAGTAATAAATTATTCATTTAAGTAAATTTCATAGACGTACCAAAATGTATTTTAAGAGGGTATACCGTAAGATACATTTTGTATTGAACGAATGAGTTGCAGCTATGCTAAAGAATATACGATTTGAGTCAGAGGTAAGGGGATGTACTAATTTTAATAAAAAAAAGTGATAGAGGTACTTAAATTTTAGTAAGTTTGATAAAGAAAGGCAACACAGTTTATTCATAATAGAAAACAAACCAATCTGTAACAATAATTATTTTATATATTTTTGTTGTTTTTGTAAGAAGATTAATTCAAACTTTGAATATTGTCACAAATAAATTACAACAATGAAATATATTTTTAAAAAATTAAGTCAAGATAGCAAGATATCGTTACAATTTTTATTAAATTCAAAGAAGCAAAATGAATATTTTTATTTGTATTACTCCTATAGCCTACTACGCCCATAAATAAAATGTTCTTCCTCTTGTGTCAACGTCTGAAATGATAGTCTTTGAGGCACGTTTTCGTAAATTCAATCTGGATGAATTTTTGCAGTGGCTGAAATATGACAGGTAGCAGTCTAGTTTATTAATTGGCGTTAAATTTAAATCTTTCTGATTATTTATTGTTACATTTTACGAAATAAATATTGCCAATGTAAGTAACTAATAGTGTTTAATATACCCAACCTTACCAAAAATAGCTTACAATAAAATTTGGAAGAGGGGATTGATTTATCTATTCTTTGGTCTGTTAATTTTATTTGAAATTAAAAAGTCTCTTAATTAGATGTCTTACCTAATAATTTATGTGATAGTAATAGTTTGCAAATCTCAAATTGTTCATGTATTGTTCATGAATATTCCATTACCCAGCTGACACTTTAATTTATAGCAAATGTAGTTTAATAATATCATATATTTTCAATCATTTTTTTAAAGAATCATTGTATTTATCATATAAATTATGGTAAATCTGTTAAAATTTCATTATCTGGACTGATGATACTGAAAATGCGGTAAAACTTTAAGATGTAATGAATAGTTACATTATAAATAAAAAAGATAAATAAATAAAAAATGTTAAACATAAAAATAATGTAAAGAAAGCATAAGAGAAAATAGAATCGTGAAATAAGCAAAATATTTAAAAATTGAGGAGTAACATGTGACGAATCAAAAATAACATCACGAAATAAAACTGGACGAGTTTCGGAAACAGTTAACGTTTAAGAGATTTAAGAGATTAAGAGATTCCGCCTACACCTGCTGGGTAAAAGAGGGCATTGATTATACATATTCAATAGTATATTAAACACGTTAAAAATTGGGATTTAAACGAGTTTAAATATTGCATGGAAAGATAATTAATTAAAATCACACATAAAAGTAAAATGCTTATTGGTGAAATTAATTTGAACTTAAGAAACGTTATGTGTTTCGTTTGCGTTTAACTCCTAAAATTCTCTATTTTTTGTTGTTTCTGATGCTGTTGAGGGATTTTAAATAGCAACTAAAAGAATTAAATTTATTGTACTAACTCTTACTTTTTGGAAGTCCATCTTATTAAGAATAATAAAAAACTCTTCGTTCCAACGTAACTTTCAAGTTTATTTAAAAAATTTTAAATCACAATGACGGCCGTTTCGCTAAGAAGCATCGTCTGATTGACATTTAAGTTACATTTTGTTTGTTTGTAGCTAGGTACACAAATATATTAAGTTATTGTAAAGATCAGCATAATATAGTTTTTTCCTGGTTTTTCTATATCATTGCACAGTTATACTGATCTTAGAGGGAATTACATCCAGGATAATCCCTTAGGGCTATTGACATCTAGGCTTTAATATTGTTATGTCTTATTACTTCCATACTTGGTCTAGCCTTAATACTACCTAAACATCAGGTATCTAGCTACAAACAAACAAAATGTAACTTAAATGTCAATCTGACGATGCTTCTTAGCGAAACGGCCGTCATTGTGATTTAAAATTTTTCAAATAAACTTGGAAGTTACGTTGAAACGAAGAGTTTTTTATTATTCTTAACTAAAAGTATACCTATGTATATATTTGGTTGCATTTCATTAACCTCCCTTAAATTATTACGTTTTAAAAAAATATCACACTAGTGTAATATTGTTTTTTGTTTTCTTATTTTTCGTATGTTAATATTAATTTTTGTCAAAGTGTCAAAACTGTGTGTTAGGAGTCGTTTTCATAGGAGAATTATTAAATTTTACCTCATAAAACTCTTCTTGCTTTTATCAGAATTTAACTAAAAAAATAAATGCACTAACAAATACATTTTCCTGTTAAATGTTTTAAAGTTTAATCATAAAACAATATAATTATTTAATATGATTAAATTTCACATAAAAATCACATAATTATAAAACATTTATATCTCTTTTATAAAAGATCATTATTAACTTACAACTTGTTAAAGATACGAGATGTACAGAAAGAAAATAAAAAGCGCATGTAGAATTGCAATAAAAGAATTGTAAAAAACGTGTATATTGAATTTGTAATTATTTTTTGATGCTGGTGGTCTCAGCAGACAGATGAATTAATCAAAACTTGTTCGGTGAACTTCTGTTTTAGGCAATACAATGTAGCTGCTCTTATATATTTTATCTTGTTCGCTGTTTTAATTAAAATAATCTCAAAAAATGTTTACATTAATAAGTTTTAGACATATATATTAAAACAAACATAAAAATTACTAAATACCAAAGTAATATAATCATAATGTTTAGTTGTTTTCAGTATTAGTCAATTTTTACGAAAAAACGGATGGAGAAATAAATTTCTTAAAAAGGATTAACGCCAAGAATGTATAGAGCTTTAATTGAACCCATATTGGATAATTGTTCCATCTTCTTGCTTATGATGGAATTCTAAACATCAACAAGTCTAGGGTTTGCCATCTTAATTTTTACAGATATTTGGTTAAAGACCCTACAGACGTTTTCAGAATTTCACTAATAAACTCTAAAAGTGATTGAAAACACAAGTTAATTTTTTAAATAAAAGTTGATAATCAAATTAATAAACTGTTATAGTATTAAAAATGCTCAACTTCCTCAAATAATTTACACCTGTATAAATATCATAAGTCTTTTTTATATTTTGCACTTATAAAAATCTTCATTATAAAACGCATTTGCGTATTGTAATGTAACTTTTACGCACGCAAATTTTTGTTTTAAATGGTTGGCGACATGAGTGAAGTATCTAAAGGCAAGACTATTGACAATGACATTTGTGGCTAATAGCAATTTATTAATTTTATATTGTTCTTTAAGAAAGTATCTGTAAATATGAATATAATATTTTACTTATATAATATATTATTATTGGTATATTATTATTTTTAAAATATTTTAAAACATTAACATTTGATAATTAAAATGTCACAACTGTCAAATTTTATAAATTACACAGTGCTGCCGACATACTTTTTAAAATAAAAATTTTCGTACTTACATAAAAATAAAAAATTAATTTAAAAAATGGTAAAAAGGGCAAAATATAAAAAATATTATAAACAACTTATTTCATATGGCTGTTGTGACACTCGTTCTTTAAAAAACTCATCGCTTCGCGATTCGTTTTTTAAACTTGAACTCGTGTCATAACAGAATTCCATATGAAATGCGTTGTTTAATATACTATTATTAATGCTACTCCCAAAACATTTAGGTAAAGCCTGTCGACATGTACAAGTTTAACATTGACATCTAAGCACGTGTAGCTTGGATTTGGTGTTTTAGGACTAGTTTACAAGTTTGCTTGATTAAAATCTTAATTAGATCTCACGAAAAACAAGTACAGCTGACAACAGGTGTGGGTTATAAATATTGAAGAATTCACTGAAGAAGCAAGTTAAACTTTCACTATTTAGATAAAATCGACTAAATCTCTTAATTAATTTATAGGACTTCATGAATCTCTTTTAAGATAGTCTTCCGAACCTTAAACTTTGATCTTGATTGGTAATTAAAAAGAAAGTTTTATGTACAGAAATAGTTATAACTGTATAAACATTGATTTGAGAATTTGTTCTAGTCCACTACGTATAGGTAAGCATAGTTCATCTTAATAGAAGAATTACATACACACACATTACTCAACGGTAGGGTCCGTTGTATTTTGCGACCCACGGATCCGGAATCCGCCATTTTTGAAAACAATTTAATAATTTCTGACAATTATGTCTAGATATCAGATGGTCATAAATCTTAAAAAGAATGGTGGATGGACAATGTTGTCAGTTTGAATTTCTGTAACTCGTGACAACTTGTTAAATTCCCCGATAGAGATAAAAATATTCTTCTTTTTGCGAATATATTGCTGAAAATGTTTGCATCGGAATGAAACCAATCAAATCAGTTTATTTTTAGTCACCTGTTTAAAACTAACCAATCAACGCTTGATTAGACTGATAATATCCCTAGGGAAATTATCACTAGGAAGGCTTTACACTAAGTACAATTTTAAAAACTATTTCGCTTAAATTTTATCTTTTAAGAAGGAAAAATCAAATCAGAGGTTATATATTAATAAATACTTTTTAATATAATACAACATTAATGATTTATTTAAAAAAAAATTGCAATTGAAACACGAATTCTATGCTTTTCCACATTTCATAATTTAAGAACAACTAATTTGAACGGTAAACCTGGCTTAACGTCATGATGTTACGTCAAATATCAAACTTTTGACAGTTTGAAATTTATACATGTCGCGATTTGACGAATTAAATCTCCAAAATATCGACAAATTAATGAATGTAAACACGCCGCAAAATACCATTAGAAGCAAGAAATATGTGCTGGACAAAAATAGAATAGAAGTGTAGAAGATCTAGCCTTAATATTAATAAATAAGTTAATCTAGTTAAATTTATTGTACTAACTCTTACTTTTTGGAAGTCCATCTTATTAAGAATAATAAAAAACTCTTCGTGACACGAAGAGCAGTAATACTTGTGTCTCAAGACTCTAAATGAAACTTTCAGCACAGATAAAAGTCACCAATTCTTTACCCAATGGTGGAAACTACTTTACCGAAAGAGAACGTCATCGAAGGCAGTTTTGCAAGAATGATGAACATACACATTGGAATTTCTACGAGATGAAGTTGAAGGTTCTGAGCGACTCCAGCTCGCACGACAATTTAGGGTGTGTTCGGGGAGCACGCTTTCGAGCTATTTAGCGCCAAGCGCCATATAACGCAAACAAAGAATAGTACTAGATAGGCGCCAACTGGTGCAAATAGCGTACTCCCCGAACACACCCTTAATGTCACATCCAAATATAGTTGACAGCTGTCAGTCTGTTTCAACGAGAAGTTAAGAAAGAGGTGAAGGCGTAAAGAAAGCAAGTAAGCTGTACATTTTGTGAAGGAAACTATGCTCCTATTATAATTTAAATAGCTTTACCATTTACATAAAATAACAACTGGAAAATACGAGTTCAGAGTGATTTGAGTATTGTTCTGGTCCACTGCTTATGAGCGTAGTCCGTCATATTAAGGGAGTTACACAAGTACATGCATTATAAAACGAAACAGGGATTTGAATGTATTTTCCGATTTAATTAGTCCACCAACAAAACATTTCTATATATGTGCTCCAATAAATATCAATTATTTAGCTGGACAGCTCTAAGAAACCCCTCCCCTTTTAGTGCTAAAATATTATTTAGTGGCGAACCACGAAGGTGCCTATATGCTTAGTGCACCTTGGATACCTTGAAAAAGGAGTGGGGGAGTTGGTTATTGAGGGAATTGAAGGACTGGAGATTGGGAGGGGAAGGGCAAAGAATTCCACATTGTTGACACTCTGGGGATGAAGGATCTTTTGAAATGTTCAGTTCGAGGTGTTACGAGCTGAACGGTAAAGGGGGACGAACTCCTTGCAGGCCTTTCTGTAGTTTTAAGAGGGGGGATCAGGGATGAAAGTTCTTTGGAGGAGCAGAAGTCGTGAAAATATTGGTAGAAGAGACAGAGGTTTCCTACGGCTCTGCGGTGAGATAGTGGAGGGAGCCTAGAAGTAATAAAGGGGTCATTTATAAGACGAAAGGCTTTCTTCTGGATAGAATCCAGGATTTTGAGGGTTATGGAACAATATTCGAGGTTTGGCCGGATTTGAGAGACGCAAAGGGTGTAAAGATTCATGGGAGAGAAATATTTTCGAACAAGAAAAATAAAGTCAAGTTTTTTGGCTGCGGAAGTAGCAATTGAAGTCACGTGCTTGTGCCAGTTCAGTTCGCGATTGAAAGAGATGCCGACAACTTCGAATGAGGCGCTGTTGTGCAACATGGTCCATGATCGCCGAAGGAATGTTTGACTTTTTATGTGATAGTGTGCAGAGTTGTTTTCGAAGCGTTGAACTGCACATGGTTCCTGGCACCTGACTTCAACTCTTGGCTAAGGGAAATTTACGCCAAAGTGTGAGTGGATAATGCCGCTACATATTGAAACAATATGCTTACGTTTTATGTTGTTCGCATCGAAAAATTAATCGTTATTCTCTTCAACAATTATTGATGCTAGTTAAGATAATATATGTTGATTTCTTTTGGCGCTGACGTTTTTCAAAATGAAAAAAAATGTAACTAAAACAAAATAAATTCTTAAAAGCAAACTACAATGCTCAAACTAAGATATTAATGAATTAAATATTCAAATAGCCTTCCCTTTTAAGCCAAACAAAAACCGAATCTATTAAACAAACACAATCTTGCATCTCTCTTTTATTTCGGTGTAATGTTTGCACAATGTTGTACAATTTTCGTTCTGGCTAATTATGGACCTCCCAATGTTGAGAATACGAAGTGGTGGAATTTGTACGAGAGGTGTCCAAATAAACTAGTATATTAAACGTATTTCTCATATGTTGAAGCTTGTTATTGATCGACTAGTTCGGAATAAGTTCTAATGCAATGCTTAAAATTCCTATGTTCCGTTTTATAATTATATACCTGTTTACTCACATTACTCACCGGTGTTGTGTAAGTGACAGAAAGCTTCGGTATATTTTAATATAAAATGTACATATTTTACGGATTTCTTAGACTATCTTATTTTAACAGAAGTACCGGTCAAATGTGGAATGACTATGTATGTTTCTTTTCTATTGTTGTCCTGTATAAATTAATAGGCTCTCAATGGGGTGTTATAATATTTTTTTCGTCCACCTGAATGATGAATAACAATGAACTTTGGGTTAACGCATCAACTGGCTCTTTCCCCGTTTTTAACGATCGATAGATTTTTTTTAAAACACCTTTTCTTTAAAAAAATTATAATTCAAAAGAATCGTCCACTCACGTTCTGATGGTCAATGATATTTTAATAATACAATGAAAGGCCGTGTCGTATAAGTTAAATGAGAAACCTGTTACTCTTTAATTTAACGGACACTTCGTACCATTTTTACGGAATTTAATAAATACCTACCTCTTTTTTATAGTTTATTTTATCTAAGACTTCGTCATTGTCAACCTATCATTACACGGCTTCGCGTTAATTGTGATTCTTTTTATTCTAAACCTACGGTCTGTTAACTTTGCTTCCGTTTGCTTTAAAGTAATATTGAAATGTGTCACTGTTTCAAGAAAACGCTTTCGTAATTCTTAATCTAATTGAAAATTAGAATAACTATACCTCATTTAAAAACAAGGAGGAGTAATTTCAATAGTCTGGTTCACACCGCGAAAAGTTACCAGACTAGTTATTAAGGAGCGTGTTCTGAAAAAGTCTTGTTCTTGACGCGGAAACTAGCCAATCACAGATAACCCTTATGTACCGAATATGGTTCTTTAGTTGTCAGGTTTAAACAAAAAGTTTTAACAAATACATTACATAAGTGTCAGAACTGTCAATTATTATGAGATGTCAAGCTAAAAAATGCTGTTTGAAACTGGCTGCTATCTGACCAATCAGAAATCTATAGAATTGCCAAATTAAATTCAAATTACTTCTCCTAGTTTTTAAATAGCGTATAGTATTGTAGTAAATTTACAATATTTAAGCCTAGATATTACTGGACATATTTTCCTCTGGGATTAGTATAACTGTTAAGAACTACCGAATATGGAACTACGAATAGAATGGCAAGAACCTAGTTACTGTCTAGATCCATATGCGACATCGAGTAGCAGCGGTTGTGTTAAAAAGTATTGTCGATAATACAGATTCCTTAAATTTATATCTAGTGCCATCTATCTGTCAATAAGAAGTACTCTGCGATAAAATAGACAGCTACATTTCAACGAAACTAAAATATATGTTTACAATCAAAAAATTATCATTTATTTATTTATTTTGCTTAAAATACAAGTCATGTTTCAAAAGATTATTTCTCAAACACTTGAAATATGAGGGACATCAAATATGGGAATAATTTCTTGGTCATTGATCACAAAACCAAAATTTCTATTCTCTTCTTTTATTTTTAAGTATTCCTCCTTCGTTTCACTCATTAGCAGTCTAATAGCTCCGACATTATTTTCAGTTTGGTCACAAACTGTCGATACTACCTTCAAACCTATACTTTGACATTTGCAGATTAGAACCTTCAGCAGTCATGGATTTATGAGGTCCTTCACTAAATGTAAAAGCTAATGGTTGTTTCCACTGTTTATACAGTCCTTTCAGCATAAAAATGTTTGCATGATCTGCTAGTATAGGTTTTCTTTCTTTATAAATTACAATTTGATTTATTCACTTACCAGGTAAATTTAAACTGCTGTTCTTATAACACCTCTTTTGGTACCTAAAACTTTACAGTTACTAGAAAAATGTTCCTCACAAAATACATATTTTTATAAATGTCTTCAACTGACAAGTCTTTATAATTTAAAGACTGTATCTTTAAAATCCACTCACTAAACACACTTGGTTCATTTTTTGGAAAACGATGCATTTTGCCTTCACGATTTGTACATGTAGGTACACAACATTTCCTTTTAGATAAGGGGGGTTGATAGTTTGAATCCATTTTAGGGACATAATTATTTGGAAGCACAAAACCAAAGATGATATACACCAACAAAACTATAAAAACTGAAGACAAAACTCCTGCTCTTTTCCTGATTCTCAGAACTACTGTCTCTTTTCTTAATTTTCTTAAAACTGTTTCTCACCAAATACAGATTGATACAGATCTGTTAAATTAAAAAGTATTGTCGTTAATAGTATTAGTAGAGAGACCTCTTCCGAAAAATAGAACAATTAAAATGAGTAGACGCAACGATCAGCGCCATCCTATGGTTGTGTTAAAAATATTAATAAGTTTTGGCGGGAGTATATTTGCTTTCATTTCTATTCGTAGTTCGTATTCGGTGGTTAAGAACATTGAACAAATACCATGCAACAAAATTTCCACGGTTTTAAATTATGACAGCTGTATCGAAATTTCTTTCATTTCATCTTTTTTATAATTACTGTCAATCTGATGATTCTGATGATAAAAATAATTTCTAAACAGTTATCATGGAAATTTGTTGTGCTAACCCCTACTATGTGAAAGTTCATCTTATTAAGAAAAGTAAACAACTAAACGGTTGAATGAAACTTCCACTATTTATTCAAAATAACGTTTTAAATTCAGTGACAGCTGTATGAAGATCACAAAAGATCTTCAAGTGCAGAGAAGTCTAACTAGCTTATACGACCCAACACAATCTATTCTAATCTAGAAAATAGCTTAAAAGAACATATTTACTAGTTAAAGTACCAGCCATGCCGCAAAATATTCATCATTTGGTTAGAAAAATAAATTTCTTCTTGTAATTGCTCTACATGTCTCTACATATCAGTGGTCTTTTGCTAATGCATGATAAAGCTCATTCACACGTTGCTAGTTATTCAACAATACTCAGAAGAAGTTGAGATGCCTTCCGTAAATTGGGGCCTACACCTAATCTGGACCTTAATACTTCTGCGACCACCTAAGGTGGTACAATTAGATGATCTTCAAAATTCTCTTTGTAACTGGGAAAATATGTAACAAGAATACATACAGAACCTCTGTAGAAGCCTTTTTGATATTTACTTTTGTTTTGATAGGTATATTAAACTGATTTACTTTCTGGAATTTTAATTATTTATAACGATGTGATAATATTTTTAAAGGTGTATATTACAGTACCAACAGTAAAATTTGAATACTATAAAGTATTTGAATAAACTTCAGGTTTTAAATTGCTAATATTTCCTTTGAAGATTTATTCTAGTTATAAGCTTCTCATTTTCAATAGAACACGCCGTATTCGGATGTTGAATTCATACAACGTCTATCAAATTAAAACGAAATTTCTAACGAGATTTAAAAATTGATTACATAAGAGCTAATCCCAGATTACACGGCGCACTATATTTTTTTCACAATACGCTCTTTGATTTCAATAGGATGGAGGAATTAACTGTTTTTCGAGTGTGTTACTTAATAGAAAAAAAATAACTCTCGTGTTCGTATAAATAATTATTATCTGAAGAGCTTTCGTTACAATAAGATACTTATAATTATATGAGTTGTAAATATTTTCTTCGGTAAGTAAATAAGCTAGCTAGATCAAAAGAAATATACATATCCAAAAAGATCAAAGGGATTCAGGACCAAACTAGGGATTGTGCATTCAATGGAAACATACATACAGAATAAGTTTCTTAGACAGTGTGCCTTTAAAATGGGAAGTAGGGTAGATAATTTTCACATCAATGAGGTGCTTACTCGATTAAATTTTCAATCCTTAAAAAAATCGGAGAACAAAAATTGATTTATGCTGTTTACCCAACATGCTTAGTGGTCGCATTAATTGTCCTGAATTATTGGCCTTAATTAAATTTACGTGAGCGACAGAGTAATGCGTAACATTGAATGGTTTCATATTCCATTTCACGAGACAAACTTGATTTTTAGGTGAACAGAAACACCATAGAGCGATGTTTTGGTGTGCTCAAAAGATGCTTCTCTTGTTTATCTTTGAGATTACTTCTTAAAAGGTCATTGTGGGTGATTTGGCAAATTAACATTTTTTAATTGAGGTGAATACAGTATAATATTTATAGGTAAAACTATTTCTTTAAAAAGAAATTCTCTTATAAACAATGATCACATTTTAGGATCTACTCTTTAATCTGCGTTTTTCTATTTCTGTTGTTATTGGTATTTTTTATATAGTGTAAATTCAGCAAACCAGCAATTAACAAAATTAATGAAAAATTTTCTTGACGTAACTTATACATTTATATAAATGTGAGAATTTTTTTATATTTTCTTGATTTTTTTTCTTAAGTTTTATATTTTTAATTTTTAAAAAACCCAAGTATTCAAAAATAAAAAATTTGAAAGCCAAAATATCAAACATTTAGCAAAATTCAGCGTTCTCTACAGCACAGATGATTAAGTTAGCAATTGATTAAATTCGATTTATTAACGTTGGTGCATACGAAAAGTAATTTGACAGCATGATTAAAATTAACCATTTGTTAAATTTGATTAAGGATATTGGTGCATACATCCGTTAAGTTATTAAATATCAAATTATCAAAACACATTGCAAGATTTTGTAAAGTCTCTATTAAAAAATCATTTTTAAATGCAAAACATTTATTGTCTGATAGGAGCTCTCATATTCATTAATTATTTTGCCCTTGTTTCATATGAAAAAGCTTTGCGTAGAAACTAAAGCAATGTTAAAAAAAGAACAAAATCTAAACTAATTGGGCTCTGCACGGCCCATTTCATCTGGTCATATGATATCTTTTTGAATGCGTAGGTATAATCGTTTCTTAACACTAATGTACTATCGAGTTCAACCATTCTCAGTTTCTGTACGACTCATTTGTCACTCGATCTGATCACATAATACTTTTTTGGACGTAGTTTATCATTTGCTAACAGAATATACAAAAAAAAAGTTTCTGTGGTTTGTTGTAAACTATATTCACTTAATTTGTTATCAAGGTAGCTTCACAGGGAAAATATAGAAGCAAAAGTATAAGTAAATGTTCCTTTGGAATCCTTGTTACTTGTAACACCTTTATATGATGATAGATCAGGAGACTTTCCAATAATATCAGTAGCCAAAAGCTAGACTTATCCACAAGAAAACAGAAGAGAGAAAGAACTTAACAAAGGACAGTGGATAAAAAAATTCAGGAGAAATAGATGACCTGTGGGTAGTTGAAGTATTTGGCACAGAACAATGTCCGAAAATGGTCCTTTATAGCAACAAACCAGTATTCTGAGGATATGGTAGTTTTGCAGGCACACTGTGTTGCCCCAAGGTTAAGGTTTGAATTTAACAAACCCTACACTATATCACAAAAGACTTGGCAGATGTAATAAATATTTACACGAACGGATTTAAAACGTTGCGTTGAACGCAAATTGCTATTGGTATGGGATCATATTCTTTCTTAAATTCGTTTCATAGATGTGTTTGCTATACTCCCATTATATATAAATGAGGTAAACATACAGAACCGTATCTAGGTGTAGTTGCACCTGTGGCGATATATTAAACAGCACCCCCTATTTATAAGGTCAATAAAACATACTTTAACACTGCATTTTCCCCACGTTGGGCGCCAAATGTGCGAGACTTGTATTATAGGTTTGCATAACGTTTTTTCCCATGGATTGTTTTTTATATATTCATTTGAAAAATATTTGATTGATTAGGTTGATGAAAAAAAGGTGTAATAAAAAAAAAGATAAAACGTCAATAAATCTGTAAAGGCTAAATAGTATACTGATTTATTGATCAGATTGAAACAACAGGCAGAATATCTGACAGAATGATTTTTGTTCATGACAAAAAAAAATATGCACGTTACGTATTTTCTGACCCATCTGCTCTTCATCTAAATTACAACGAAATTATTGAAAAATAGGAGAGTTGGCCTTTGTTGTGGCTTCTCTTTTTTGGTGCCTTGCGGACCTTGCTTCCGTGGCCAGTGCTACCTTTGCCACGTCCTAGATACGGCTATGTAAACATAACAGATAAAAGTATTTTGCTTAGCGCTGTCTCTGTTGCTTAATTTCACAGGTTTCTTTACAGAACCTGTAGAGTATCTGTTAGTTGAATGTTACTTATAAATGTCATTACCAAAAAATTTAACATAGGCGCAGCTTAAGCTCTTAAAACGGATTAAAAATATACCACAGGATCACAGGATTTTAGTGTCTGGAGTTTTTTTTATAAAATAAGCGAAGAGTACATCATCTTACTATTAAACAAAATATTTATATTGCCTGTACCATATTGAGAAATGCTGTTTAATCCGGAGGTTTTATGGCTAGCGCAAAACGCTTTCTTCAAACCATTTAACTAAGAGTTCGTCTACAATGTTTTATCTGTCCTGGCCTTTTCTATTATTATTTTACATTTTTTTTCTGTCTGCATAGGGTTTCCATGATCTTCATTAGTCTTAGATCGTCTTCCACTTGATCCCACCATCCACTTCTCGGTCTTTTTCTTATTCTAGTCTTTAAAGGTTTTCAGGTTGTTATTTTCTTTAGTACTCTTTGGTACTCTTCTCATAATATGTCCTATCCATTCTAGCCTTCTTGCTTTTATATGTCTAACTATATTTTCTATTTCTGTATTTTTTCTTGGTCTTATTTTTCCATCCCTTGTTATAATTGCCCAAGTATTAGTGTTAGTATTTTTCTTTCTAATATTTTTAGGTCGTCTTCTTCTTTTTTATTAATAGTTGTTCCTAGAACATAAGTAATAACTGGTCTGATTAGGGGTTTTGTAAAAATGTGTTTTTGTTTTTTGCCAATTGCTTTATTTTTTAGTAACTTCTTATTTACGCCGAAGGCTTGATTCCCTTTGTCCTATCAATTTACCCAAGTAGCTGAGGGTTGATACTATTTCATATTTATAATTTTATCTATCCTCATTTTGATTTTTTTTCCACTCTCATATATTTTGTCTAATCTTCATTTAATAATTGTAATCCGAATTTTTGTACCTCTTTATCCAGTTTCTCTATCGCTTTTATAAAGTCTTTTTTTGTTTTAGCTACAATTGTGAGGTCGACAGCATATTATTTGGATCTCATTCATCATGATATTTTTGTCATTCATCTTTCCTTTTCGTTTGATGCCTTTAAGTGACAAATAAAAATTGTAGGGGATATTGGGTCTTCTTGTTTTACTTCTTTATTGACGTTAAATTGTTTCGATAATAAACCTTGGAATTTTACTTTTCCTGTAGTGCTTTGTAATGTCATTTGTTTTAATTCTGTCAATTTCGTTGGGATACCCAGTTATTCCATTTCCTTTATTATCTTGAATCTTGCATGCATTTCTATATTGTATTCCTTGAACTTTTCCAGAATCTGTTCGATAGTATGTATAGCAGAAACAGTTAATATGCCTAGCCTAAATCTATTTTGATAGTCCCCTATCATTTTTTGGACGTATCTTTCAATTTATGGTTTATTATGTTTGCAAGTATTTTGTAAGTGGTAGGTATTGAGTAGAGTTGTGGGTCTATAATTTACACATATCTCCTTTTTTGTGAATCGGTGTGATTAGGTTAGGTTAGGTTAGTTTCTATGTAAGTGGTCGTTTCCCGTCCCTTCCACTGCGACCTGAAAGATCTATTGTGGCTCACCCCTAGGTTATAGTCGTTCTACCAGCCCTATGTCTCTAATGAAGCTCATCAGGGTCGTTGGCGACACTTCCATGAAATCATTGGGCTCGAGTTGATGCAGGCCAAATTTATTGATCCTTATTCTCTCGAGCTCTCGGCAGTTACACAAGATATGCTTCACCGTTTCATCCTCAGCCTTACTGTGTCCAGTAAGTAGTCCTATTATTATTCGTAGGTCCTGTCTGCTCATATTCAGCAGCTCTTGTTCGGAAATGATTTTTATAGTTTTGTTCCTGCAGTCACGCCTAAGCATCTTTTGCAGGTACATCTCCATTGCGAAAACCTCCACTTGGAAAATTGTGGATAAGTTACCCAAGTTCTGGCTCAGGTCCACCTTTGGTTTCCCTCCATGTACCTCAGCTCCGACACCTCTCTCGGTCTTAGAGCCGTCCGTGTACCAACACTGGTCAGCCATTATAAGATTCGATCTATTTGTCTCCCATTCGTCCCTTCCTGGGAATAGGACGGTTAATGGCTTGTGGTAGTTGTATTTATGTTGCATTACATCTGATACCATCTCCAGTATCGGATGATTTTTAATCGGTGTGATTATTCCAGATTTATTCTCTGCTTCTATTTTGTTTCTGGCTTTGCCGTTCCAAGTTATTTTTTTCTCTCTTTATTTCCTCTTTCGGAGGAGAATTTAGTGTGTCTTTTCCTTTTATAGTTTCTATTTCATTTTCTTGTACCGCTGTGCCCATAACAGTTCACTATAATAATCTTCCCATATTTTTATAATTTTCACTAAAGTGAGACCATTTTTTATCTTGTATTATTCTTGCTTTGATGCAACCTTTGGTCGTTATTTTAATCTGTCTGTAAAATTGTTTTAAATTGTTGTTTCGTCTATCCTGTTCTATTTCTTTTAGTTTTCCATTCAACCAATCAATTTAATTTTACATGTTGCAAAGTCACCATTACTATTTTTTTAATTTATCAATTTTGAATAACAAACTGGTGCCAGTAAAATTATGGTACTTAGTAAACCTTAACTTTTTACTGTCAATATCAAAACCTTTATATTGTTTGTGAAAAATATTTTTTTATTTTGATAGTTTTCATGGCTTTCTACAAATATTCCAACCCCACCCAGAATTTATCCAATATTGTTTTTATCTAAAAAAATAAAATAAATTAACTGATCAAAAACTAGTTTTATAAACCATAATGACATCATCAGACTGATTACCAAGAAAAAAACTGACGCTGGCTGATATAAGATACCAATATTCTAATTAACTAAATAAAGTGTCGAAAATAATTGGTTTCCGTACAAACTAATTGAGCTGTAAGATTGTCAGTTGCGGTGTTTGACAAAACGCGTCGTTATTAAACGGTTTTTTGATTTAAACCATTAATAAGCTGATTTGGACCACCAACAGTTCTCATTCTGCGGTTTTATAGGGTAAACCGTGCCCATAAACAATTGATGAACTGATCAATGAGTAATCATAAAACGGACTACAAGACCCACATGCTGCTTACAATGTCGTAACTCAAACACTTCAAGAAAACTCGTATTTTAAATTGTGTTAGTACTATGGCGTTTGGCCATTATTTAAACAAACATTATAATTTTTTAATCAATATGTACTAGCTTTTATAATGGGTTGAATATACATTTAATATTGAAAATCTGTAAAAATGTAAATATAATCATTTTTATTCATGGGTTTTATTGGTTGTATTATTTATATAATAAATAATTTAGTTATTCATAAATATATGTATGTAAAAATACAGTAAAAGTAACAATTCAGTAACCTTTAAACCCAAAAAGTATGACATTTTATTAAAAAAACATTACACAAACAGTACATTCTTATAAAAAAATATGTATTTAGTAGAAACACTAATCTTAATAGTATCAACAATTTTATTGAAAGAATCGCAAATTCAATGAATTTAAAAAAATTTGGTTTTTACGAAAAACCTAAAAACCCTAGGTTAAAAAAAACCTGTACCTGCCAACATGGCATTACGAAATTCCATATTCTTAGGAAACCAGTGATGTTGTCGATTTGGACAAGGAGTACCTTTTATCCGGTGACTCCGATCTTGACTTTGTGCATCATTAGTATACTTACTGGTATGGACAAAATAAATAAATTGATGTACGATAATTCCCCAAATTTCCATCAAGTTCCAAATTATAGTTTTGAAATTATGAAAAAAATGTATTTTTAATTCAACAAAGGTACAAGATCATACAATCTAAATCCATTTAGAAAAGTGAAAAGTATAAATTACAAAATATACTACATTTACTCTTTACCACGTTGAAGTAAACGTAGCTTCTAGTAGCAAAAATATGCCTTTTATAAGATAATAAGATAAATAATTGTTTTTGATCATTACAATATATCCGATTTTTTAACAGTAATCGGTATGGAGAATAAAAACCCAAATTGAGCATACCGAATACTTTAATCACATTTTTAATGGGACTTTAATACGAGAAAGGCCGCAATGATTCGTACAGCAACCGAATCAAACGCAAATTGGAATAGGTATTCAGGTGATGGCTAATGCACGTTCTTGTTTTTTCATCTACATACTGACATCGAAGGTGTTAATACAAATTATCGAATGCAATTCAATACAATGAGACGTCATATAACGAACAAGTGTGAATGAATTCACGCAGAGAATGTAATAACACTCATATGAGAATACCCACTATCAATTTTATCATTAACACCGTCGGGAGTGAGTTATTTTCTTCTTTGAATACCATTGCGCTTTGATGTGTGAAAAATATTTCGAGTTTTTGTCGTTTTATATCGGCAATATAGTTCCTTTTCTTAATATGAAACATTTCTACCGTTCATTTTATTATTTTTTTCTGTAATTTTCTAACCGCGGGACGTATACAAAAAAGTATTAAGCAATCACGAAGAGAGTCGTAGTATTATAGAAAATTATAGGAGAAATGAGACTCAAATTTCGTCTGGCAATATTATATAAAATTACTAGATATATTTCATGTACACAAAATAGATACAAGAAGATATACTGGATCTATGAAAACTACCTTATTTGTTTCACATTCCGGTGGATAAATGTCCTGGCAAATGTGTAATTATGGACATTATCATCTCTTCTGTTAAATTCTAATAAAATGCGCAACTAGTTTCGGTCTTAGACCATCATCAGGCTAAAAGTAAAGATTATTAAAATATATTAAATTATTTAAAATGAAATTGACTTTTTAATTTGCGACGGTGTACATATGTACTCTAACTTTTCTTTAGTTCATCAGAATAATTTTCATCAGTGATTTGTAATAAAAATATTAAGGTATTTTTCTTTAAGTTTAATTCAAGGTACAGTCATAAACAAAAGTTGTTTGCCAAATATTGGAGAATTTTCTGAAAAATGAATTAAATGCAAACATAATATGATTTTTTGCAAACTTGATATCAAAAATGAAATTATAAGAAATAAATGTTACATTTAAACAATTTAGTTTCTAAGATATTGACAGATAATAATTTAGTGGAAACATCACTGATTTTTGTCTTCGGTTGTATCGACAAATCATTCTTAAACAGCAAAATAGAACGTTGAAGTACCTACACTAAGTAATTAAGTACAATAATTGTAAGTAAGAATAAACCTGATCATATAGACTTCATTGCATCGATAAATGGCAGAAAACAAGGAAATTGAATAGAAATGAAGTGATTAAGGGACAAATGGTGATCTATGATTGAATTTATACAGTGAAGAATTAAAGAAAACAAATAATGATGCATAAAGTTATACATATTTACAATATTAAAGAGTAATTAATGTTATGAACAACAATATCAAGAAACCAAATTTACAACAGAAAACAGAAGAAAGAAAGGATCTGTTTTTTTATTTCTACAGAATAGCAGTTGCTTTATACAGGGTGTCCCGAAAAGAATGGTCATAAATTATACCACAGATTCTGGGGTCAAAAATATGTTGATTGAACTCCACTTAACTATATACAATAGTGCACACAAAAAATTTAAAGGTTGCTAAAGTTAAAAATTTAAATAATTTTTATTATTTTATTATTTATTAAATTACAATTTATAAAATAATAAAAATCAAATGTAATACATAATTTTAATCAATGTTATTTACAAGTTATTTCAAATCTGCTACGTATGTATAATACACTACCTATTAATTATTACATGTAATAATTGAGTGAAAATGTAGTTTAAATATTCAATATTGAAATTGGCATTTTAAAGGGTGGCTGTATCTTCCATAATAAAATATTTACAAAGAAATACAGAGAGACACAAAAGTTTAAGAATAGATGGACGTTTGATTCCAGTGGTGGTCCATATTTTGTTAAATTATAGCCCTAAAAAAAGTTGGGGGTGAAAGGGGTGTTGATCCCTTCTGGTTGGTTTAATTTTAGAAATGTCCATAACACTAACAAACTGAATAATATTGCACTGATTACTCAAACCACAGTTTAACACGTAATGGCGATGATCATACAAAAGACGCTTGAGAACGGAAATCATACAACATAAAACATTAGAAGTAAAAGCACAAAACTAGGTTAAAAAGTCATTATGTCTGTGGATATAAGATTATAAGGACAATGCTGCTATTATAAAAAGGCAAACAAATCAGGTCGAATAACTAAAGTTGTACAATGTGAACCAGTAAAGCTATGAAAGCAATAATATATAACTCATTTAAAATTAATTTATCGGGGGGTTGACTAACAAATATGAAGTAAAAAAGAAGAAAAAGTTAACCTAAACAAATATATTAAGTTGTTGTAAAGATTATTAAGATATAGTTGTTCCTTATTTTTCTATATCATTGCACAGTTATACCGATCTTAAAGGGAAATACATCCAGGATAATCCCTTAGAGCTAATAACATCTAGACTTTAATATTGCTATTACTTCCATACTTGGTCTAGTATTAATACAACTTAATCAACATCGGGGAGCTACCTTAAGAAAACAAAATGTAACTTCAATATATGTGAGTTTTTTAAAAAGCAATTTTTAAAATAAAAGTGGAAATTTTGTAAAAAGGATTTATTTAATGTTCTTAGTCAGATGGACTTCCACATAGTAAGGTTTGATACAATAAATTTAATTATACAAACACCTGTCCCGACCTGTCCTTAGACATTTGCTATTCAATTAAACACGTTTTCTTTATAAAACAAATAAAATCAACAATTAAACATCAATATGAACTTTACAAAGTAATAAATGTAGAAAACATTTTTATCTCACGATACCTCATCTAAGTCCGATTGTTACCTATCGTTTGAATTCTAGTTAATTGTTAATCCTTTGCGTATGCATTGATATCGATGTCCACTTACCTAATAAGGAATCTTCATTAGTCAAACGTCATGAACTTCAAATGATTTAAAAGTAATTGTGTTGAATGATGGGGGACACTCTCGTTTGATCCGGTGTAAATAGCCACAAGTGCGTCTACTTGAACGCTTCAAGCTCTCAGGTCACATTTTTAAAAATAATTTTTGTTATCTGCAAAAGTGACAGAGTTAAAAATTAATCACATTTATTGGTATACAAAATAGGTATTTATTATTATTATTATTAATATATCATAACTTTTAAAAATGATAGTACATAAAATAAGAAATTGCGGAATTTATCGCACCTTTAGAATTATACTGACCCAATACGAAATTTTTGATATTTCAAATATTATAGTTTTATTTATTTAATTTCATTTATTTATTTAAAATGATCTAGGTAAATAACTAAATTTTGATATAAAAATATCAATTTCATAATATTTTCAAAATTTAGTTGAATATCTTTTAATTTCTACAAGATTGATAGATTTGTGCATCTTTTATGCCACGCTTACCAAAAAATTTGCGTTTCCTTGTTGAGTCTCTATCATTCTAAGGGTGCGTTATGTATTTGACTGAACATCACAATTCATTAGGTTTTTCTGTGCCGAGAGCTGGAAGAGGAAGCACTCGTGTGGTTTAAAGATAGGTTTAAGTTGTTCAAGATAGATAAAAAGGCTAGAGTGAGAGATATTACGATTTTTAAGATGTCCAAATTCTACTGATATCTTTCAGTTGTAGATACACTCTATTGGAGTTTTTTATGAACAAATTGGGCTGGGGCAGGGAGAAATGCTGGAATTAATAGACAAATTTGAAATTCATCCTTAATTATGGGATACTTTATTTTTCATTTAATACTTTAACTAATGGATTTCAAGTTCCCTTAATCACAACGCCAACTCGTTGGTTGGAAATTTTAAATAAATATGGCAAACTACTGTATGAGTCTCCTTTGGCTTAAAAACGCAGTGTAACAGCTAGACGGACTTGAATGGGAATTTCCATTGAAAATGAAGTATCTATTTTGGCTAATATAGGACTTACTAGGCATATTAGAGCTTCAAAATCGTCTGCAGCCTCCTTGTTCAAATATTTCATATCGTTCATAGGTCACTAAGTAAACTTATATTTTCCGCCGCAAAAAATGCCATCTTGCCCAGCTACTCGTACATCATCTTCATCCATTTTCGACGAACACTGATTATTTGTGGGTATGCAACAAACACAACCCGAATGACCCTCCCAAAATGTTTATTCTGTTCGTTTTTGTCAAACCTAGGATGTTAGGAAAAGTACCAGTGGTGCCAGCGTTCGCTGAAAGCATATTTTGTCTGGAAAAGTATCCATAATCTAGTTATGTCAAATGTAACTCTTTTTTTAAGTGAACATTAATTTCTTATATTTTCATAAAGAATAATAGAGCAATCGACGATTGACAATTTCATAACCATAAATAATTACTTAAGGTTTATATGGACTTATCACATCACTCGTTTCTGGTCCTGTCTGGTCTGTCCACCTAATTAAATTTTGTTAAAATTTTAGAGATCTACCTTATCAACCAGAATAATTTTGGGTAATAATAATAGTTTATATCTTTTCTAAAAGAGGCTACTAGTGTCGTTAGGAGATTTAAAGGGACAGGTACTTGAAGGTATTGCCATATTTCGAAATCAAATTGATATATAAATCGTTTGTAATGGAATACCAAATAATGATTTGAAACAAATGTCATGATAAAAAAAGTTGGTTTATTTTGAAAATAATTTCATTTTTGCTGCAAGAATTATTTGTTTAGTGATGTTAATATCTCCACAAATCAAGATTTGGTTAAATAAATTTTATTACCTATACTTAAAATAATCGAATTTTTAAAATTTAATTAGAAGTACTGAATATTTTTAGAATTAGGTATTAATCCGCAGAGTCAATGTCACCTTGATATGTCACAATAGCATCTGAATATCTAATAACAAATCCCAATTTAATTAAATAAAGCAGTTTGATAATAAGTTTGATATATAAAAATTTAGATATAATCCTTTTAATAGATTTAGAAAACACTGTTTGACCACAAGTGAACAAAAATCACATTTAAAACGTGACTATTGAAAAGATCAAAAAAATATTCAAATTGTTATTTTAAATTGTTTACAGTCTAAGATACAGCGAAAAAACGTCTTTTCGAATCATTTCTTAATATTTTTTCATAATTTTTAACTTTCTTTATTATTTTTATAACAAAAACTAGTATATACTTATTAAGAATAGAATTACGTTTCCACGATGAAAATTATTTTTTTAAAAAATAACTTTATTTATTACAACTGCTTACATTGATTTGACAATTGAATATAATATATAATTCTTTTAATAATCCCAACAATTCCTTATTTATACATAATTCTTACCTAAATTATCCCAAAAACTTAACTTAAAAATGACTTAAAGGATTTTTAAATTATGAACAAAACAAAAACTTAATATTAAAAATTACAAACAAATAACTAAAATGGAATATCCCGACCATGTAACTGCAGTGAACAACTAAAAGGTTGAATTCTTTCACTATTTATTCGTAAAATCTGAAATGCAATGACGGCCGTTTCGCTATAGAGTAAGCATCGTCAGATTGACATATTGAAGTTACATTTTGTTTGTTTGTGTGTAGCTAGGTACCTGATGTTGATTAGGTAGTATTAAGGCTAGATCAAGTATGGAAGTAATAAGGCATAACAATATTAAAGCCTAGATGTTATTAGCCCTAAGAGGTTATCCTGGATGTATTTCCCTCTAAGATCTAAGATCAGTATAACTGTGCAATGATATAGAAAAATCAGGAAAAAACTATATCATGCTGATCAATAACTTAATATATTTGTGTTACAATTACGTCTTATTTATGTATAAAATGAACACTCAATCAGTGGTGAACTTCCAAGATTTATTTTTTCAAAAATTGATTGTGGTAACTACTTTATATTGTTGATCTGCTAGATGTCTTTTTATTTCAAGTTCTTCGAGGAAATCTAAATTTTGTTTTTTATCACAAATATGTAATATTTGAATGTCATTGGTATGTATGTGAGTGTGGATGTTCAAGAATGTAGTTTGCATAGTTTGACTCATCTATATACAGCATTACATTTTGGACAATTAATTTTGTAAACACCAGATTTTTTTTAATTTAGATAATTTTGTTTTTACGTTTAACAATTTTGTACCAACATTATTTAGAGAAATTTCTTACATGAATTCGACATTGACGACTGCGTCAATCCCTGAATTTTTCGAACGACCAAAGTGTTTTGCTAAAACTAGCTGTCATTGAGACGTAAAAGTTAATTTTTAATTATAAATTGGAAGTTTTGTTAAAAAGGTTTTTTTAATGTTTTTAATAAAAGAATCGCTTCTAAAAATACTAAAAAATAATTTGAGGTTAGCTATTCTTGTTTGGACTTCTGAAAATCATAAATCATAGAACGAAATGCGCATGTCCGGTCAGTTTATTCATTTTCAGTGTAGAGCTCGGAATTTCTCAAATTTTTGTATTCGATTAGTCATTGTTGAAATTATTCGACTATTCGAATTATTTGAGTGTTTGAATTATTCGATTAATCGAATAATCAGTTAGTTTGGTAGCAAAATATTTGAACAGTCGTTTATTTAAATACTGAAAAAGTCGTTTCAAATAGTATATTATCTAAAGTACTAGGTAGGGATATCCATCAATTGGTTGGATAATTCGAATAGTCGAGAATTATTTGAATAGTCGAATTACCTGAATAGTCGAATTATTCGAACAGTCAAATTAGTCGAATAATCGAATTATTCGAAAAAAAAATGTTAATTTAGAATAATCGAATATTTGAATTATTCAATCAAAACTCCGAGCCCCAATTTAGACTATTAGGGACACCACTGTTAGAAGTAAATAGCCTTCCATGTTCCATCTGAAATATACCTTTTTTTTTTTTAATTTAAGAAGTTTCGATTTATATAAAAGATTTGAATTTACCACTACAATACAATTCGTAAATCAAATGTTGCGGTCTTTATCAATAAAAATGTAAACGAAATAATTTATTAGGAATAAATAAAAAGTTGATGAGTTTGTTACTTCACAAAAATAGTATAAACCACGTTGTACGTGTACCAAATAGTGAGATATCTAGGATTAGTAATGTGCCTACAGTACATTTAAATTATTTTCAAATAACAATAATAATGTGCATACATTTATTAATAGATTATTTTTATTTTGTTGTTGGTTATATATTTTGCAAATCTAGTAAACTTATGTGTGAATTTGTAGATCATCTTCTGTCTCTTTTAGCTAAATACCACACCTTATATAACAAGAATATTTTTGCACTAATAAATGGTTTTATTTAGTTTGTCCTGTTTGTTTATTTATATATTTTCGTCAGATCTATTATAATTGAAATTTGACCCCCTTCCCAATGACCGATTGATCTGAAATTTATAAAGTGTGTTCAACAATATAGTGCCTACAATAAAAGGGGACTGATGGTGTTAATAAACTTCTTAGGTACTTTTATCTCAGGTATTGGCAAGTTTGGGTAAGGAATGCAGGTCAGGATTAAATTTGCAAAAATAATTTTTTGATAGAAACGCATATTAAAGGGTATTCAGAATAAAATTTAATAAAAATTTAAATATGTTAATATATCAATTTAGTTTCACTATCACTATCGTCGTCTACATTAATTATAAGGGGTTCTATGTTAGTATGAAATGCCCTGTATGAATCCTCCACTTTTATAATATGGTTTATTGTTCTTTTTCAACAATCAGTGTCTGGGTCATCTATTTTGCCGGATTAATGCAATTACAGAAGGACATAATGTAGGTATAGTATTTTGGGTCCGCACTTTGTTCTTTAGTTTTCTCCACATATGCTCAATCGGGTTGAATACGCAGTAGTAAGGAGAAAGACGAAGGACTGTATGTCCTTTTGATGCTGCAATTGTTTCACAAACATATGTCTTTTGTATGTTAAATGTCCTTAGAACCTCTAAAAGCTGCGTTTTTTTATATCCTTCTTCAAAGTACATGTTTTTTGGAGCATAAATTCCTGGATTTCCGCTTTTGTATTTGAAGAGCCTGGAACCTTCTTCAATTGGCGACTATGATAACTGGCATTGTCCATAACTATGATACTATGCGGGGGAACATTTGGCAGTAAAGTGTTTTCGAACCAGACTTCGAACAATTCGGCTGTAGTTTCTTGGTGGTAACCCAACGACGAATCTTGAATGTTCTTCTCCGCGAAATTCCCAAACTGTTTGGAATCCAACCATCTTCTGATCCAGCATGAATAATCGTGATCCGTTTTCCTTTGTTCGATGTAGCTTTTTATTGGCATCGCACTGTTCCATCGGTCCATCCTTTTGCCGACGTATCTTTGGTATCATACCAGGTCTCATCCAAATAGATTATTGGTCTTTGTAAAAACCTTTTATCACTTATGGCAGTCAAATATTCAAAACGCCATTGCCTAATCCGTTGGGATTCCATAATAACTTGCCTTTTGTCAATTTTGCTCTATTTGAAACCTAGTTTGGATAAAAGTATCCATAGGTTTCTAATTGATATCCTTATCTCAGTGGAGCTCCTTAGTCTTGTTTGCAATGATCTGATAGTAGGCACCAAGTTTTATTTGTACATAGAGTAGATAGTTCTTCTTATCAAATCTTTGTCATCGTCATCAGTGGTTCTGGGCCGGTATTCTCAGGTCCTCGCTTGGAGCGATATCGATGTCGTTGAATGCGAGGGGAGTGAAATTCACTGCCAAATCGATTCTCATGCCCTCTCCTCGCATGGATCGCTCCTGTCAAAGAGGAGTGCTTTATTTCACTCGCTTTCATGTGTACCAGTTGCTCGTGTCATAAATTTGCGAGCGGAGGGATACATGAGAATCTAGAAAAGCCATATCGCTGCCAATCAAATCACTCCCTTTTGTGATCGCTCGCTGTGAGAGGAGTGAGTTGAGAATACCGGCCCTGGAAACACCACTATCGTTTCGTTTTCGTCTCGGATGAATTGGCCTCGAAATGTGAACTCTCACTGATGAATCCGGTATACCTGTCAAATCGCTGGTTTCTCTTACAGCAGGAGTAAAAGCCCAACCTCTTTGGACCAGCTTCTGATGAATATGTCTGACGATTTCTTTGGCATCAAGAGATAAAACTCGTCGTCGAACAGGAACAATAACACAGTGCGCCGCTGATGCAGTTTCTCAAGGACGAAACATTTTTTACAAAAATTATTAAACAGTACAGACTAACTTTCACTACTGGAACACAAATATAAATGATTATACTCAACCCAAATTATACAAATACAAGAAACGATCCTGTGTGCAAATTTTGACCATAACCAATAAACCGTGACAGACGATCGCAATAAAAGTGGTTTATTACCATCAGTCCCCTTTATTGTAGGCACTATATTGTTAAACACATTTTACATACCCTTTTATTGTAAATCTAAGATGGCCGCCACTACAAAATTCAATATAAATGTTAACTTGATACAAGACAAGTTTAAAAGTAAAAAAATATGACAAAATTCAATTCTAAGAATATTGACCAGTTTTATGTTTGCTTCAGTGTTTCCCAAGTCAGGCTCAATATTATTTCTGGGAGCGACAAGTGCACTTTTCTATATATAATCTGTAAAAGATTAGATTTCAGCAAATTGTCAGGTAATGAATCGTATAGAAATGGGACATCAAAAGAACGTAATCGGTTATGAAGCAATGAAATGCAATGAATTAAAACCTAAAAAGTTTCCATTTCGCCCAAAGTGTGTTGACTGGAACCTGGAACCTTTCAATAAAACCTTGTTTGAACAAAACAGAGAAATTTACCTGTATAAAGAAAACAGAAAACTCATTTTAATAAAAGTCAACTTAGGGAATACTCATCCAAGTCAAATATCATTAATCTACACCAATATCGAATGCAGTATAGAACTAAAAATATAGATAACTTTAAATTTATTTTTTTATTGTTGAACATCACAGCTAAATAAAGCAAATAAAGCAGTAGGTAAATAAAATTTGGGATAATAAAACCCCGCACCCGTCGAAACAGCAGTAAAAAACGAATAAAAAGTGCCCGTCGATAGGTTTTCAGTCATAAATTAGAATTATATCAAATTGAACAGATATAAAAGCCCAAAGTACGCTTTAATGATGTTACAGAAAACAGCTATAAGATATTCGGAATCTCTCACACAAATAAAAATTCGGTTACGTAGTAATTAGAAGTCTGTAAGAGGTAGTAAGTATAAACATTTTTGAGATATAGAGCCCTGGCTATTATAAAAATTTTAACGAAGACCTGCGAAGAAAGACATTTTATGGTACAATTAGGTGCAAGATTTATACTTTATTAGTCATCCCACTCGAAATGTCATTAGGACGATAATAAAATAGGTAAAAAGTGAGTTTTTATATGTAAACAAATTTGAGAACGGATGGGAACAGGAAATAATATCATTGTTAAGAGAGTTAATGTATCGCTAAGTAAAATTTAACAATTCAGAAATATGTGTTGTTTTAATTATATGTCAGTGTCAGTGTTTTTCTTTTCTTTTTTATTTGCTTTGACGTATTTAGATGATCTTGTTGATAAACATGCAATTAACAACGATAAACAAAAACTATAATTAAACATGTAGGGCTGCTATTAACATTTTAAATGATAGAAACCGTCCCAACATAAATCAAATTAAATATATAGAAGAAAAACTCAACATCATAATCAATATTGTATAGGTATTGTAATATTTAAATATTCGTGAGTATAATATCAACAGAAGTTGTTTAATATTAACTTAATCAAATAACTTTTATTATATTATATTATTTTATTATATATTTTGTGTATTTGAAAGAAAATTTTAACTTAGAAATAATTTTTATTATGTAATGTATCAATATTAAATTTTGTACATAAATAAGTTATTTAAAACCTACCAGAAACTTCGCGAAATCGATTATATAATGTGTAAAAAGGAGACAGATATATTTTGTGTCTAGAACGATCGCCAGTAGACGAAGTGAGTATGTCTAGTTATACATAGGTAAGAGAGAGATACACATATTATTCTAGAAATGCCTAATCCATAAAACATAAAAGAAGTTTCTGCAAGGATAAAAAAACCTATAAAAGGACTGGAGCAGAGGTCGTTGAGAGTAGTATATGATTGGAAGTCAACCATAGAAGATTTGAGTGGGAACAGTCAATTTAAACAAAGTGAACAAACAGTTTTTAAAGTAGTTAAAATAAAGTGTTAAATAGTGACATTAAGAATACAAATTAAAGTAATCAAGGAATAAAACAAAGTGCTAAATAGTGACATTAAGAACTAATCAAAACTGTAATTAAAAAACTTTTTCGGCATATAAAAAAGAAGAAATTATAAGTGTACTTACTATTTATAATACAATTAAATGAACTATAATCCAACAGACACTGAATATATCCATTTGGAGGAACAAACAAAGAACAATTATATTACACAAGAAACCAAACGTCTAACTACAAACAACAGTCGGAAATTCCACGTATACCTTCGTTGGTTTCCGGTTTTTTCATAGAGCGACTGCGGATTTTTTCCACCAATCAGGAAGCAGGACTCTACATCAAGGTCAGATAAAATTGTAAACATTTTGAAATTTTTGTAGTAGTTAGTTAAGTTTTTTATTTAAAAATAAAAGAATTTATTTGATATTCAATAATTACTGTTATTAGATAATAACTTACTTACCATTACATAAATAACAATAATTAATTTAGCACAAATTCAACATGAAGTAAGCTCTTTTATAGTTAATAAAAGGCCTTTCTTTTTTCTTATTGTTCCTACTAATTAGTTTCATTATTAATCTTTCAATATTACTGTTTTAACTTATCTCTTTTTTTAATTAATTTGTAATTATAATTAATCAAATTTTATTCAAATACCTACCTAATAATCCAACTAGAAGCTAGCAGAACAAAGCACCCTTGAGAAAAAGAAGATGTTGTTGCTATATTACATTTAAACAATAATGTCAAATATTAATCAATCAAATTTATATATAAATAAATACAAATCGAATAATCATTAAATCATAATATTCATTATAGTATATTCCTATAATCTTTTTTTAGATCACAGATATAATACAAACAATAAAAATATAAAACAATATAGTTTTGTTGTTTTAATACTTTTTTTTAATAAATGATTATTGTTGATGTTAGAATATACCCTGCCACAAATGTAACACTCTTTTCTTTACTATTTAATATTTTTATTGTTAAAATTAGTAAACCTAGCCTAAATATTAATTTTTTTATATTTTGCACTTAAAGCTTCATTATAAAACGCATTTGCGTACCGTTATGTAACTTTTACGCACGCAAATTTTTGTGTTAAATGGTTGGCAACATGAGTAAAGTATCTAATGACAAGACTATTAACAATGACAATTATGGCTAATACCAATTTAGTAATTTTATAGTGTTCTTTAAGAAAGAATTTGTTAATATGAATATCATCTTTTAAAACATTAACATTTGATAATTTTAATTTCAAAACTGTCAAATATTATAAATTATTCAGTGATACAAACATACTTTTTAAAATAAAAATTTTCGTAATTTACATACAAATAATAAATTAATTTTTAAAAAATGATAAAATGGCAAAATATAAAAAATATAAACAATTTATTTCATATGGCTGTTGTGAACTCGTGTCATAACAGAAAGCCATATAAAATGCGTTATTTAATATACTATTTTATTTTATACAGATTTCAAAAAATAGTAATTATATGCTTAGGTAGAAAAGGGAGTTATTATTTTCCATTAAAGACCTAGAATTTGGTTAATGCAGACTATCTCTAATTAGGATCTACTGTGTTCGTCAAAATCAGAAAAAAATTTGAAGCAATTACAAAAGAAGTCAGCAAAATAAGAAAATTGGAAGAGACATTTATTGTATAAAAATTTGTTAGTTATTACCAGCAACAAGAAGGAAACGCTTGGTAGAAAATAGCATTAAAGACCGGCAAGCCAAGCTTCGCGGTTTTTAATGGATCCGAGACAAAAATACACTTTTCTACCGTAGCTCATTTAGCATTTATGCACAGTTTATTCTTTAAATATTATTTTTAAACGCTATTAAAAATTTTGGACAGGTTAACAGTCACTCCCGTTTCACATGAAATTACAGTGACAAGACAATCAATAACATTTCAAATATTTTTTTTATTTTAAATATAAGTATTGTATTGTTAAAATCGCTATAAAAGAAAATGGATGAGTCAATTGATTTTCATTTTTGAATAAATAGACTATTAAATAAGTAATAAAAAATTAGTCTTCATTTTGTCTTTGCATCAGTTAACGTCACATTTTGTCAAATAGATTGAGTAGTCCCTATCTTTTTCTACCTTGGTTAAAATGACTTTACTTTACTACCCCAACAAAATCAATAAAGTTAAGTATATGGGCTAGTAGTGAAAAAAAATTTTTGGATTAAGTTACCCAGGTAACCAGCTGACTAAACATCACGTCGTGGCGACGTCCTTATTTGGTGATATTTGGTCACAGACGTCATAGGTCAGTGTATAGACGTTGGTACGACGTCGATGTAACGACGTCTTATGAACGACGTCGGTATAACGTCTGTTTCGTGACTTTAATAAAAAGTTATCTTTCTAAAAAATGTTAGCCAAAGACGATTTGATTCGGCCTTCCAACACCGTGAGTTCACAGTATACCAGCGATAGAAATGCATATCGTAACACACACGTTCTCTTACGGATGCAGATTTCAACACACAATTTTTCCCCTACCCCGGTATATAATTGATTTAAATATGTTCCTACTACACTCTGATTGATTTTTTACTTACATAATTTATTTTATTAGATAGTATCCACATTCGTGATAAATCCTCTATACGTATATTTTACTTTGGAATTCGGAGTGACAGATTTGTTTAAATCTCCCGCTTCATTGTATACATTCCTCGTCATTGGAGTGTTTTCCGTTTCCGTTATTTTTGACAAGTGAAACAACAGCACACGTGAAACAACGACTTGATGGAAGTAGTTGTTATATGTTGTGAAGTTAACGTGAATTATGCAAGTTGTGTTGTGGCTAGGAGAGTTATCCCAGGAATTAGAAAGAAAAGTAAGTTTTCTAAGATTTATATTAAGAAATACAATATCAAGCATTCTACTATGCTCATCCTCAATAAAATAGACAGAAATGAAAAATTATAATCACCTTTAAAAGATGGCTACCTTTTTGTTTAGATGTACAAGTTGAGGCATCTGCTTTTATTCATCGATGAACTACGATGTTTTTCCAATGTTGGGAGACCAATCATCCTTTACATAATTTCCATTACTACATGGCTATTTTAATCCATGATGTACACTATTAGGCTAGTTATAGTTAGTCACTATTAATTGTATTCCAATTTCTATAGCCTATGGGCGGTATATACATTATCGAATATTTGATAAAAAAATCTTTGGTGAATAGTTTTTTGAATGTAATATCTACATTTTATGAAATATTTTTATATTTGATACTGTAATATGTATTTTATGTGTTATGTATTTTTATTTGATTTATAATGTATTATTGTTTTATTTTTATGAGAAGAGAATAAAAATTTTTTATTTACTAATTTATTATTATTAATAACTTCTCCTATACATTTTTAAAATCCTATAAATAATTTAGAACTGTGTATATAATGTCTTAATATGACGTCGAGGAGACGTCACCTAATGTCGTCATTACGTCTAAATTATGACGTCGTGGGGACGTCACCAAATGACGTCAAAATCATGTGACTTTTTCACGTCGTGAGTACGTCACAGGGACGTCAAAAAATGACGTCATTACGTCTAAATTATGACGTCGTATGGACGTCTTTTGGTTGCTTGGGTAGCTTATTCCTAACAACTCTTAATCACCTGTAATTTACTGAGTACTAAAATTATTACTGAAAGATTTTTAGAATTCACAAATGCTTTCGTTAACCTCAAATAATTTTCTGTTTTCTATTCGAGTATAGGGGAAATTGGTAAGGAGAGAAAGAAAAAGAAAAATTTCTCGCAATTAACTTTATTAAATTCGATCTTATCTTTCTTTTCTTCCTCATATTGATCTAATAATATCACAACACTATCACAAGAAGACTGGATTCGATTTTTAAAGAAAGCGTTCGATTCTCAATATCTTTTGACGAAGGTGATCAAATACCTGATAGTATAAACCTTACGAAATGAGCCTGATTATTTAGCTGCAACTATTAGCAACGCATTAGCAACAAATAATGTTTATTAAGAAACCGTTTATCAAATATTTAGGTTGTTTTTATTGTTGATTTATTGTTCTTTGTATAACATAAATTATTTTTTATAAACAACAGACTTTTTTTTATAAATATAATTTATTATGCTTAAAAATGTTTTTGGATTCGCTTTAGTTACACAAGAAAGCACACGTAAAAAAATACGCCTAGGATTCTACCTCTGTTGAGTGAAAATGTGTAGATATTATTATTTTGTGTGAATTTGTAGATAGACCTACTTATTCGGGACATGACCGACCCTTGTAAATAAACTTAATCCCCAAAAACCATTTAATGTAGGCTTTTTAAAAATTGCTACTCCTATGTTGTTGAAGAAGGGCGTTTTTACAACTTCGGTAGGTAAACGAAATTCACATTTAACATGTATATGCTATTCTAAAGCCGACTTACCTATTCCACTACTTGTTTTAAAACAAGAAAACATTGGAGTGGTCGGTCAAATGTAGCCCTTCACCTGAAACCGAATTAAATTTCTTCCCTCATTGCCGAATAGTTCTGGTATGTTGCTAGTTATCGCAGTTACGATGTTCAAGAAAATTTTCACTAACTTTTAAACGAGAAGTGATGACGCGGTAGTGTTTGCTCTTAACTATATTAAAAAATGTTGCTTATTAGCCAATAGATTACATTACCATTGCATGAAAAATCACTTTTTACTACCACACTTAGATTATATTTGGATAACGTAAGTCAACTCACTTTACTTCCAATAACTTGTTATCGAAACATTTTTCAGGTAAAAAGTGTTTTTAAAGGTAGTCTAATCTTTTACTCAGTATTAAGTCGCCAATGGTTTCAGAATTATCAACTAATGCTGCTTTTTGTGGTTAATTTATTTTTCATTTCCAACTATTTGGAATATCACTCGTAGCAAAAATATATGTAGCAGCCATCCTTAATTATTGTGAGTGTCTATGTGCAGATTAATATACAGTGTGGAACAGCAAAATGGAATAAAATCGAAAACAGATAAATGGGTGCATGTTTGAACAAACGCCGCATCGCTATTGCTAGTGCCCTTGTTTTATCCCTAATTTTATATATTTTATACAGGGTAACTGTGGCCAATATCAACTTTATTTTTTTTCACAACACCCTATGGGTGATTGATTAGTGTGAGGAAGCTTAGTAGATTTGTTATAGTAAAAATTAAAACAAAAAGTTATTAACAAAAATTGTAAGCAGAGCTAAAATCCACATTTTTAAATTAGTTACAATCTTACAGGGTGTTTCATAAGATGGTGGCACACCAAACTTATGATTTTTTAAATGGAACATCCTATATTTTATTATTAATTCGAAATCTGCATCACTTCCACATCACAACAATGTAAAGTTTTATTATGTTATACCGGGTATTTAAAAAGTTATAAACAATATTACCTGAAAATCGTATCAAGTTTAACTCCCTGTATAATTAAAAAGGAATATAGGAACATTGATCTTTTGCAACCATAGTTTTTTAATTATTGTTAAGAATTATAAAACATATCCGTTTTCACAATATTTGTTAAATCAAATACAGGGTAAGTCAAAATGCAAGTACATTATTTTCTTGGTAATTTTAAATAGAACACCCTGTATTTTATATCATTATCGAAAAGTACTAATATTATACTTCAAATTTTATGAAGTACTCCCTATACCTAAAGTTATCAGTTTTCTAGATATTTTTATTTTTCCATCGAAGTATTAATTTGGTAGATATTTTAACGTTTACCATTTAAAAAACATAAGTTTGGTGTGCCACCATCTTATGGAACGCCCTGTAAGATTGTAACTAATTTTAAAATGTGGAGTTTAAAGCTGGTTACAATTTTTGTCAATAACTTTTTTTTGGGATTTTTACTATAACAGATCTACTGAGCTTCCTCACACTAATCAATCACCCTGTATTATTGATTTCTGTTTTACTGTTTCGGAAATTTTAAGGGTACCAAAATTTATTGTAAAAAGTGACACTGTATATAAATTTTATTGTAGAAGTCTCAATGTTCAGAATTATATGAAACTATTTACTTATTATGTGAACAAAATTAAATTACCAGTCTCTGCAAATTCCTCCAAAAGAATATATAGTTAAAAAGCTATTTTAAGAAAAGAATATACATCCAAGTATATCAGATATAATTAATCTGTTTGATGTATACATTAGCGAAACAAATTAATTATATTTCTATATTTAATATTCCAAGTAAGTAGATAGTTAGGCAACACATTTTGCAGTACAGAAATAACTATAATATTTATATTTAATAGTATTGCAAAAAAATTAAAAAAAAGTATGTGCCGGGCTGTTTTAAAGTTTAAAATTTGAGAAGTGTATTTTTTTTTGTAATCTACAAATGGTAAAAATTGTATTGACCGGTCAAATATAAAGAACTTTCAATTTCAAAATAGCTACAGAAAAAGGTTGTCCACTACATTAAAGTAAATTAATTAATGAAAAAGAAGAAAAAATCTAAGGAAATTTAAAATAAGAACATATGTTGGAAATATTTCTTACTCAATATTTACACAACAAATTGTATTGACGAAATTAACTATGAGCATGACAACCTTTCTACGTATAAATATATTCTAAACTAATAAATGTTTGTATTGTTAAAAAAGTTTAAATTTAAAGGAACATGGCTTTTAACGGTGGCCAAAGAATTAAAAAGAATCCATTTTATTTATATGCCTTTTATTTGATGAACAAAGTGATATTGCCCATTAATTCTACACATGCGCAATATAAAATTTAACATACCTAAAAAGTAAAATAAATAGCGCGTTAGCCACCTCTCTCCTCTTGTTGGAAAAAGTGACCACAAGAATTTAAAATTTTTAAATTCTTTGCTTGGTTGAGAAACCGGATTCAGAAAAATTTCCCATTGTTTCAGCGTTTTATGGTGGACTTGCGTTAAGATACGCTCTATCTATATTATGGTATTGCTATCAGAATACGGTCTCGAGATATACATCTTTATAGTTATCTCTTTAGGAAGACACATAAAAGACTTTTTTGCCATCTTTGTATTAAATATTGTTCTGCTCGCATTATTTCCAAGTTTACGTTTAAAATGCAGAATGCATTTTATTTATCATGAACGGTGATATGTGATATAAATTCCATATAGATATACAAATCGAGTGTATACAGAGAGATTTGTGTAATTATTTTAGTGGAGTGTCGAAATCTTGCGTTATTATTTCTCAAACAAAGTGATAAATCATTTTGAAAAAAGTTCGCTATGCTTAAAGGATTATAATTAAACCTATACTAAAGACGTAAAATCCGATAATGCTCATCATCAATGCATGTAGATTTTATTATAATAATGTTTAGGTATAATGTTCATACTTACTTATATGAAGCCCACTGAAGAATAAATAAATTACTTGTGTACGTTATATAAACTTAAAATTTCCTATGGCACATTTGCGTCTTTTACTTGATGATTTTCTACACAATGGGATTGAACCAGGTTGTTTATTGCATTATCGGGTTCTACAACTTAAGGGTATTGGTTTTAAGACGATCCATTAGTCAAATTAATTTTGCGTGAAACATACCACTAGGCAAAATTATTTTTTTAATATTTTACTTGACAAAGCTTTTTATAAGCTTCTTATTTCTTTGTTTTAAAACACTACCTATTTCTAGCACACTTCGCAATATTCCTTGGCCCTTGTTCTAGACTAAGGGAGTATAGCTTCACGAGAGAACATATGTTTTATTTTGCTTGGTTACTCTGTTATTGCAGTGACAAAGACAAAATATATCTTCTTTCTGGTTATTCCCTTAGTCAAGAATACAGACCCCGGTGTCTTTATAAAACACATTTTCTATTCCCTATACGTATTTATATTATATCATATACTATTTTGGCTTTTCCATTCCAAGCCTGGGCATTCTACAGAAGGAGTTTTACAATCACCTCTAATAGTCTTTTCGATTTTTCTCTGTCCACTTTGGGCCATAAAATGCGTGTCATGACAATAATTTAGATAAAGATGTTAAATAATGTAAGTCATTCATTCTCTAATGTGGGTAGAATCCAAAAGGTTCAAAGAAAAACACAAAGTCGATCTCACAATTTTTAATTTAATAATGAAAGTTACTTTCGGTCCACAGGACCATCATCAGGCTAAAAATACAATACAATGTCAATTGAAAGGAAGACAGTAGTAAGACTTAATGTGATGGAAAACAAAAATCAAGGCTACAGCAAAATTGTTGTAGGTGAATTATCAACTTACAACTCATAAAGTAGAAAACTTTAAATTTTGTTAATACATATGAAAATCTCCAAAGAGATCACCGCATAGGAATATTTTTATACATTTTAATACCATTTTTTTTAATATTTTCTTTCCCCAATTTTCCATGTTTCTTACTTATCCAATAATGTCTGCTTAAGTGTTGATGTTCCAAGATTTATGGTTTTTCTCCTGATGATTCTTGGTAAGTTTGAAGATGTCTGTAATTTTTGAATTTGATATTTATAATAATAAAACATTTTTTATATTTTGCATTGCTTTGTTTAGTCAAGTTAAAATTGTTTATAATATTCACTTTTTTGATCAGTATTTTGTTACTTACTTCCCTTGATATTATATATTTCTTGATTTAACCTTAAGTACTTTACTCAGATCTTGTTTTTGATGTATCAATTAGTAATAATGTTGATTTATCATTACAATATATTGTATTTTCTTCTGATTTGCTTTGTATAATCAAACATTTTTTAAAGTTATTGGAGAACTTAAACAATATTATCATTTTTGCTGCATGTTTTATATTTCTATGCGGTAATCTCTTTGAAGATTTTCATATGTATTAACATAATTTAAAGTTGTCTATTTTATGAGTTGTAAGTTGATCATTCACCTACAACAATTTTGCTGTAGCCTTGATTTTTGTTTTCCATCACATTAAGTTTTACTACTCTCTTCCTTTCAATTGACATTGTATTATATTTTTAGCCTGATGATGGTCTGGTAGACCGAAATTAGTTGCAAGTAACATTCATTATTAAATTAAAAATTGTGGGATCGACTTTGTGCCATTGTGTTTCTGCTTTTCCCAAATGATATTTTCGATTATTTCTTGGTGTTCAAAAACAGTTTTGTGTTTTGTCCTACTTTCTCGCTTTGTACGAAAACAATATTTTTCTAGTCCCGTCTCATATCGTTCTCATTTAAAAAAATGAAGAATGTATAAGACTTGAAAAAGTTTGTAAACGGTTCCGAGACTATGACTGGTGAATGTGGAGGATACTCGAAGTCTGTGCGAGGAGAAATTATTCCGTTACCAATAAAATCCAATTATTACCAGATAATCAACCCACATGGTAATTCGAGCACTGTGCAGAGACTTTTCTGTAATGGCACTTGGACGTTCAAAGCCAAGGAATCCAATTGTTTGTAGGTTGAGATGAATGTAACTTTCGTCAGAAACCCATAGGTTGTACATGTGTCACTTTTATTCAGTTTACACGCGCCGCTCATTAGAATTGGTATTAAGTGTTCTTCGACGACCTGAAGAGTCTTTATGTTGGTATAATACACTACTAGTAAGATGAAATTTCTCGCTTTTAAATATGGGCCATTATTTGGTCGAACTCCGTATAAGCAGAAATAATGTTTTACTCAGAAGTAAAAAGAACCATAATGACAAAGTTCTTAACCATAATGTAATGTCAAGTTGACAACTAATTACCATGTAACGAATGTAAGGCGCCAAATTTGTAATGATAGTAACCCCTTTAGGGGCGCAAAATTTGTAACTATATTATCACTCTTAGCAGGTTCCACTCCTCCCAAGGAGTGGCTCGACTCCAAGTTAATGTTTCACTATAGTTCAGCTTGATTGGTTGTAAAAGGGCGCCACTATCTTTTTATTCATTTACGGAAAAACAAAAGTAAATAAAACAAACTAAGGTAAAAAAGATAGAAACACCTTGTATAATTTAAAAATAAATATAAATTAGGTAATTGTTAAAATTATCTAAATGAGCAGCTAAACCGCACACGATACATCCTACAGGTCTTACACAGCCAAGTGGGTTTTTTAAATGAAACCAATAAAAAAGAATAATTATTTATTCACTAATTTACTAGTCTGCCAGAAGAAAGTGTAAAAATAGGAGGTACTTAGCTTGAAGTCTCTTTAAATTCCAGGGGGGTCTATAGGGCTGTTGAATGCTAACTGATGTTCTTGTACGTTCTTAACGGTATTTCGTACATCTATTGGTTCTTAACGGTATTTCTTGCGTTATATTTAGCGGTATTCTTGACGGTACAGCCTTGACGGAATAACCTTGGCGGTATAACCTTCGCAGTACAACTTTGGTGGCTGTGTATTTCTACAAAGTTATTCAATATAAAAAAGTTAATTTACAAAAAGATTTGCAGTTTTTATGTCCCATAGTGAAGCAAAAAAATGACACATTTATGAAAAGCTAAAATTAAGTGATGGTTGCACCGGCTGTTTAATTCAACAGGTTAAAATAATTAATGAGTTTTGTTAGAATACGAAAAAGTTATGATTTGGTATGATTGGTATAAAAGGATTAAACTTAATGAAATGTATTGTACTAACCCTTACTATGTGAAAGCCCATCTTATTAAGAACAGTAAATAACTAAACGGTTGAATGAAACTTCCACTTTTTATTCGAAAATACGTTTTAAATTCAATGACAGCCGTTTCGCTAGAACTAGCATCGTCAGATTGACATATTGAAGTTATATTTACAAAAAGTTATAGTTAAACAATGAGATATTTTTCTAAATCTATACAATATGCACCTTAATTTATTTAAGAGATAATTAATATGTATATCCCATCTAAAACAAAAGTCCAACATAATGTCTAAACATTTTATCTCCCTAGAAGGACATATTTTAAAGTATGACCAAATCAAAATCAGGCAATTGAATTCCCTTGACTACTGAATGGTGAGTACACTGTCTTCTGGGTATTTAATAAAAATAGTCTGTTATCTAGAAATTTTTTGATTTTTAAAAGTTATTTTCTATTTTAAATTTTAGGGCAAAGTAAAATTTATGTGAGAATCCATCTTATTAAGAACAGTAAACAACTAAACGGTTCAACGAAACTTCCACTAGCATCGTCAGATTGACATATTGAAGTTACACTGTTTGTTTGTTGAGAGGTATGTACCTGATGTTGATTAGATAGTACAAAGGCTAGACCAAGTATGGAAGTAATAAGACATAACAATATTAAAGCCTAGATGTTATTAGCCCTAAGGGATTATCCTGGGTGTATTTCCCTCTAAAAAAGCCAAAATAAATAAATAATAAATAAATCTTGGAAGTTCTCCACTATTAAACTGTTTTCTTTGACTAAGTCTTCATTTTATACACAGATAACATATAATTGTAACACAAATAAGTATATTAAATTATTATAAAGATCAGCATGATATAGTTACAGTTATACTAATCTTAGAGGGCAATAAATAGTGGAAGTTTCGTTCATCCGTTTAGTTGTTTACTGTTCTTAATTAGGTCAAAGTAATTATCTGCTTTATAAAGTATCATAGTGTCATCAGCAAAAGTTATTTTTTGGCCTTCGCTCTCTAAAAAATATATAATATACTTTATATAAATAGTAAATAGCAGAAGTAGAATTCGGTGTTTTCCAAGACAGAGCAGCAATAAAAAAAAACCAAAAAAAACATAAATCAAAAAAACTTTGTAGCATAGTTATTCCATCCTCAAATTCAAATTCAGAAATTTGCCGCGTAAACGACTGTTGGCGGGTTGCCTACGTCACTACTCATATGTGTCATTGAAAGCGCCATCATTTTATTGTAAACAGTGTATCTGCGAGATTGTGCGAAGTTTTTTATTTATATTTATTCATCTCTTTTCTTTATTTTTTGTTAATTTTCATAAAAATAAGTCAGTTAGACATTTTTTAATGCAAAAAGCACAAAATAGGTATTTACGCTGTTGCTTTTACATTTCGAAATTTAGCTGCATTGAAACCTAACCTAACCCAACCTAACCTAACCATGAAAATGTCTAAGGATGGTAAATTGTTTGACAATGCTTTCACAAACCCCACTGACGACATTTTATGATTGCATAACACAAATAAAACCAATAATTCACAATAAAATAAAAAATAAAAATCCAATTCTCTCAATTACCACACATTAAATGTAAACAAACTGTCATTGATATGAGTTTTGACGTCACTACCTGTTATGCTTTCGGGATAGATATGAATATTTTATGAACAAAAATTGCAGAATTCGCCAAACAAATATAGGTAAAAAAAACTCTAACCTGGTTTCCTGTTTGCTTGTATCAAATTCTGTCTATGAAAATATTCTTCCTCCCTTCTATAACGCAGTGGACTGTATTCTTGTGAAAAAAAGGTGCACTTTTATTTTTCACACACGTTTTTTTATAAAACTTCAAAAGGAGCGTAGGTATATTAAAATGTTTAAAGCGAGAGGTAACGAGCGAGCTACTTCGTTCGAATACTGTTATAACTCTCACCGGTGTCTTCTCGGTTTTTAAGTTTTTTACCAAAGCTTGGCGAATTATAGTTAAACCAGTTAGTAAGAGAATTTTTAAGTAAAATAAAAATAAAAATAAAAATAAAACATTATTTTTGGCCAAAATCTCAAATTAAAACATTTATAATCATTAAAATTAAAATGTAATTTTCTAATATTACTAATATAGAAGAGTTAAACGCGAAGATTTAACATTTCCGCCCACCAAAATACATATGAAAATGCTATGTATTTTTAAGAGAAATTAAATACTTATAAAATTAAAAGTAATTGTAAAAAAAAAAAAAATTAGTATCAAAATTAATATCAGGGTAAAGGGCACAGTTTCACAAGCGGTCTTTGCACCGTTGCGTTTGATGTACGAATAGTAGCTATTCGAACTACATTGTCAACACCGGGATGAAGTTTTTCAACTCGACCGAACTTCCACTTTAATGGAGGTGTCTGGTTGTCTCTAATAATAACCATATCTCCCACCTTTAAGGATTTTTCATTATTTAACCATTTTTGTCGTTGCTGGAGGGTATTGAGATATTCATTGTGCCATCTTCTCCAAATATCTTGGTGAAATCTTTGAAGTAATTTCCAACGAGATAATGTATTTAATTTTAGGGATGTCAAATCGGGTTCAGGGAGACATGAAAGTGGAGCAAGCGTTAAAAAATGACCTGGAGTCAAAACTGTAAAATCATTAGGGTCAGTACTGGGTACACATAAAGGCCGAGAATTGAGGATTGATTCAATCTGTACCAATAATGTATAAAATTCTTCATAAGTAAGAATTTGGTCATTGAGAACTCTAAGTAAGTGGGACTTGATTGATTTTATACCCGCTTCAACTAAACCATTGAAGTGAGGGTTTGACGGAACGTTTAGAGACCATTTAATTTTTTCTGTTTCTGCAGCTTTTTTTATATATTCGGTAAGAATATTTTTTGCTCCGACGAAATTAGTACCGCAATCGCTAAAAATTGCAGAACAGTGACCTCTTCGGGCAATAAACCGCCGTAAGGCAGCTAGAAATGCCTCTGTGGTGAGATCAGAAGCCAGTTCAATATGCACTGCCTTAGTGGTAGAACATACAAAAAGACATATGTAAGATTTTTGTGATTTCACACCTCTATGTTTACTGAGACATATATTATAAGGTCCGCCATAATCGACAGAAACACTTTGAAAAGGTTTAATTTGATTGATTCGAAAGGGTGGTAAATTACCCATAGAGGGTTCAAGAGGGTGAGGGTTGACTCTAAAACATTTTAAACATTTAGAAAGCACACGACGGTATAATACGTTTAGAAGATAAAATCCAGAAATTTTGGGATATCAAAAAATGCACAGTCTGAACACCTGCATGTAAATTTTCGCGATGAGTTTTTTCCACAATGAGTTCTGTCAGACGATGGTTTTGAGGCAGTAAAAGGGGATGTTTACTTTCATAGGAAAGTCCAGAAAAGTGGAGACGACCGCCCACCCTGAGCAATCCATCTTTTAAAAAAGGGTTAAGCTTTTTAAACGTTCGAGAAAGGGGTAAATTACTTTTTAACTTATTAATTTCATCAGAGAAAACTTTATATTGTACATTTCGTACAAGAAAAAGTAGGGCCGTATGCAACTCGAAAATAGTTAAATGTCCCGTGGCGATATTATTTGGATCTTTTATTATATGTTTATTAATAAATCTTAAGCAATAAGCTAAAACTCGTTGAATTTTTTCAAGAGAGGAAAATTTGTTAAGGAGCACATTCACACATTCAACGGGAATCGTTGTAAGGAGAGAGATTTTCTTTTCTTCGACCAAAGTTTCTTCAGACAAATTAGGAACAAACTGATGGAAAAGGGGTGAATTTTTATTATGGAGCCAATAAGGGCCTTGAAACCATAAAGAGTGGTTTACAAATTCAGAAGGAAGTAGCCCTCTGCTGGCGCAATCAGCAGGGTTTTCTGAAGACTTGACATGATGCCAAAGATCGGGAGAAATTCTTTCTTGAATAGCACCCACACGTGTGGCAACGAAAGTTTTCCAGCGACATGGAAGTGATTTTATCCAGCTCAATGTTACCATAGAATCTGTCCAAGCTGAAATATTGGCAAATTTGAGTTTAAAACAAAGATTTTTACTAACAAAATCCATAAGTTTAGAGAGAAGAACTGCAGCGCATAGCTCCAGACGACATATACTTAAAACTTTAATAGGAGCAACTTTAGATTTTCCAGCCACAAGCTGAACAGTAAATGAATTATCTGCGTGACAAAATCTAACATACACTACTGCAGCGTAGCCCTTTTCGGAGCTATCCGCAAACCCATGTAATTCGCAAAAACTGTAATTTTCGGGAATTATCAATCGAGGAATTTTTAGATTAGAAAGAAGTGAAAGTTGATCCCTGTGTTTATTCCATCTTTGCTCTATGTGCGGAGGAGGAACTTCGTCCCAATCGAGACCAAGACTCCATATTTGTTGAATGAGATGCTTAGCTAGAAATGTGACAGGAGTGAGGAAACCGCAAGGGTCGTAAATCCTGGCAATTTCCGACAAAATAGAACGTTTAGTACATGGTTTATCACAAACATTTACCTGATAAGAAAAGTGATCGTGAATTGGATGCCACTGCATTCCCAAAATTTTTAGTAAAGAGCTTTCTGAATCAAAAGAAAGGGGATTCATTTGACAGTCAGAAGGTTTAAAATTTTTTAAAAGATCATAATGATTAGAAGACCATTTTCGCAATTCAAAGTGCCCTCTTGCGAGAAGAGCAATTATTTCAGCTTGCAGGTTTTGGGTTTCTAAAATACAATCTTTGCCACAAATCAAATCGTCAACATAAATGTTGGACCGAAGAGCCTCAGCAGCTTTAGGAAAATGTAAGGATTCATCATCAGCTAATTGAAGAAGTGTCCTAATGGCTTGAAATGGTGCACAAGAAAGACCATATGTAACTGTGCGCAAACGATAATCCTGAATAGGCTCTGTAGGAGAAAATCTCCAAACAATGCGCTGATAGTCCCAATCTGATGTGCTTATCAAGATTTGACGGTACATTTGCTTTATATCAGCTGTGAAAACATATTTATATAAGCGAAAATGTAACAGAAGAGCAAAAATATCCTGTTGAAGTTTCTGACCTGTCAACAAAGTGTCATTTAAAGACTGACCTTGAGGAGATTTTGCTGAGCCGTCAAAGACAACCCTTAACTTAGTAGTTACACTGTGATGGTTAAAGACAGCAAAATGAGGAATATAATAAAGACCTTGGAAAGAGGTGGGATTGTTGACAAGTTCCATATGATTACTTAAAAGATAATCCTTCATAAATTCCGAGTATTCAAGAGCCAATTGTGAATCACGTTTAAAGCGACGTTCTAATAGATGAAACCTTCTTAGTGCTTGAGCTCTAGTGTTACCAAAAAATGGAGCATTTCCTCGAAAAGGAAGAGAGACAATATATCTTCCAGATGACGTACGAGAGACAGTTTTTGTATAAATATTTTCACATAATTGTTCATCTGGAGAGAGAGGAATGACAGAGGGAATTTCCTCTATCTGCCAAAAAGTTTTGAGAGTGTCATTTATAGAGTTATCAGTTGAAATATATAAAGAATGTAGAGCTTTATGTGAGTGAGAACAAACCTTCCCCATAACCACCCAACCAAAAACTGTATTAAGAGCGTGAGGAGTATTCTGAGTGCCAGAAATTTTTTCCATTTTCAAAATTTCCGGAAGTAAATCAGCTCCCAAGATCATATCAATGGGAATAGGAAGGTTAAATTCGGGGTCAGCCAATTTTAGGTTATTTAAATAGGATAGATTATCACGAGAGATTTTGTAATTGGGCATAGGAGAACAGAGCGTGGGTAGTACGTAAGCATCAACTTGGAAAACTGGATTATCTAAACCAAGGGGCTTAAGTGAACATGAGATAGAGTAAAGTGATTTAGATGTTGTGTTTCCAAGTCCATGTAGCAAGTGATGAGATTTTTTTATAGGAAGGCCTAAAGTTTTGGCACAATTAGAAGTCATTAGAGTAGCTTGACTTCCAGAGTCTAACAATACTCGAATAGTCCTAAATTCACCAGTGCTATCCATTATATTTACCTGAGCAGTAGACATCAGCACCGTTGAATTTTCAGAGAGAGCAGTATTAAGAGTATTTACTTGAGAGGTAGAGGGAGAGAGATCGATTTCAGAATCAGTGTTATTTTGAAGAGAATTTAAGTTAGAATGAGGTAATTGAGTAGAATCCGTTTTATCAAAATGAAGAGTTGAGTGATGAGAAGGCGATGAACAAACACGACATCGACCTTTACTAGAACAATTAAATGATGTATGTTTCGTTCCTAAACAACGAGTACACCATCTATTTTGTTTAATGAAGTTATACCTATCTTTAGGGGATTTAGAAAGGAAAACAGAGCATTTATAAATAGAGTGGTCAAGATGACATGCAGGGCATTTATTATATGATGAAGAATTAGCAACCATGGCGGAGGTGAATGAATTATGAGGTTTAATGTTCGTTTTTTATTAATAAGATTTTTAAATTTGACATTTATTAAAGATTGGCATTGATTATCGAGAAATGTAAATAGTGTGTTATAAGAAGGCACCTGATTAGAAGGATTTTCGAGTTCAAAACGTTTATCAGTGGTTTCATCGATTTTAGATTTCAAAATATTAAATAAAATAAAATCCCAATAATCTACAGGAAGTTTTAAATTCTTTAAAGCTTCTAAATTTTCTTTAAAGGTATCTAATAAGATTCTAAGCTGTCGAGGATTATCTGTAGTTAATTTTGGCACATTCATTATTGAATCCCAATAATAAGTTGCTAGAATTCTTATATTTTGATATCTATCAATTAAACTGTTATAAGCTATTTGAAAATTATCATTATTTCGAGGAATATTTTTAATCAAGTTTAATGGCTCTCCAGAAAGCACTGAGACTAGATATTGAAATTTTTCAACCTCTGATAAACAATTATTATTGACTATTAATGCGTCAAAGAGATCCTTAAAGGTAGGCCAGAGTTTTAAGTCTCCATTGAAATGAGGAACATCTAACTTAGGTAATTTAACATTCATTTGAGAGTTTGTAACTATAGGAACTGCGGGTTTATCAAATAGTAATGAATGAGTTGAAAATATCTGAAAATATTTATTGTCGACCTCTTGTCGAAGTTCACTTTCAGCTTTTAAATCTGCATCATCATTTACGGACAGTAATGTTAAAATATTTGTGTGTTGAATATTAAAATCTGAATAAAATGTTTTTAATTCTAAGAAACGTGCTTTAAAGAGGCTATGAATATTTTTATCAATTTTAGCTTGTTCAGCAACATCGTTTAAGAGTGAAATTCTTTCAATCGCATTGTCCCTTAGTACTTTGGCTTGTCGCAGTCTATTTGCATTACTCATTTTTCACAAAATTTTAAAGAGAAAAGTACACAAAGAAAAATAGAATAAGCTAATGAGTAAATATTAAGAAATTATCCAGATCCTGACAATTACAAAGACTCGTAATAAAATTAAATTTTTCAAATACAATGTTGAAACGTTATAAAAAATAATAAATGAACAAATGTATCAACCTATTATTAATTGTATTTTACCAAGTTATTAAAATAATGAAATCGAAATATTATAAATGTACTATAATAAAAGTAAACAATTTTAAGACAAAAAAAAAACTACACTTACTACTTCCAAAATTTAAAATGAGTGCGAAATAGAGAGAAATAGAGTAACAAAATCGAAATAAAATACGAGAGCAAAAAACGCATGCGAAAACCGGCACTTTTTTAAGATATTTATAATAACAAATTACATTTATTTAACTAAAATCTTATATAAGATCCGGCTAGAAGTTGGCCAAATTAATGTTATGCTTTCGGGATAGATATGAATATTTTATGAACAAAAATTGCAGAATTCGCCAAACAAATATAGGTAAAAAAAAAACTCTAACCTGGTTTCCTGTTTGCTTGTATCAAATTCTGTCTATGAAAATATTCTTCCTCCCTTCTATAACGCAGTGGACTGTATTCTTGTGAAAAAAAGGTGCACTTTTATTTTTCACACACGTTTTTTTATAAAACTTCAAAAGGAGCGTAGGTATATTAAAATGTTTAAAGCGAGAGGTAACGAGCGAGCTACTTCGTTCGAATACTGTTATAACTCTCACCGGTGTCTTCTCGGTTTTTCTTAAGTTTTTTACCAAAGCTTGGCGAATTATAGTTAAACCAGTTAGTAAGAGAATTTTTAAGTAAAATAAAAATAAAAATAAAACATTATTTTTGGCCAAAATCTCAAATTAAAACATTTATAATCATTAAAATTAAAATGTAATTTTCTAATATTACTAATATAGAAGAGTTAAACGCGAAGATTTAACACTACCAATGAAGGTGCGACTTCTATTTGAATTTATCGATTTTAACTTACTTTCAATTTGATATTATATAAATAATAACCAGAATTGTTGCGTTGTAATGAGTTTAGTATTAAATATTAATAATTTACTATATGATTACAAAGGAATTTCATTGATTTATTTCTAATGAAAACACCGAATTGTTAATTTCTTATTATTTACTCTGCCATATTATAATTTAGTTTTTTGGTAAGAAACACATTAAACGCCCATTTAATAACTGGACATTTGGGTCGAAAACAGCTTGTTTTTAGTGAATGACGTCAAAACCTCTTCGTGCTTAATTTATGTTCTCCTGTTAATGATTATATTGTGAGTAGTCGGAGCGGGTAACAAATTACTTCAACCTGTACCATCGATTATAACACAACATAAACAATAAAATATCATAAATTTTTAACGAACCTCTGGTGTGCCCCGTCCATTATATTTAAAAAACGATCGCGATGCTTCTGAAAGTTTCATCTGCACCTCATATACATACTTAATTATTTGGCCGAAAAAATACGGTTGTTGTTTTAAAAATTTCTTCGGCGAGATTATGAACGACGGGATTCGATAGTAATCTGAATGCAAATAGGTACATACATACAGAATTCGTGCTGTGTCAAAAATATCGCATCCACTTTACATATTAAAATAATATTTTATCGGACGCCCACCGGTAAATCAGTTCCACACTTAATTGGTAAACGAGGAAGAATCTATTGTTAGCAGAATCTAATCAACGAATGCCGTTTTCTCTTGCAATTTTTTTGAAACCAACCGTTTTCCTATGGGATTATTCTATATTAACGTACACCCACGTTTCCAACGATAAATAATTGCGAAATTGCTTGAGTTGACTTTTTCCAAGACAGAAATGTTGCATTAGAATATTATCAAAAGAATAAACGTTGGAATAGTGAGTAAGTCCTTTTTAATTATTAGATTATTTTGAAAAGAAGAAGACGTACAGAAGCTGTCTTTTAAAGCTGTCTGTTAAAGCAAGTCCAAGTTGTCAAACCACAAAAATTTTATTTTTTTCTACCACTAGTCTGGTCGAGAAGTCATTTAAATCGGATTTGGGTTACGCCGATCCGAAAAATCTGATTTTGGTGTCAATCGATTCGAAATGACAAATATGAAAATGTTCCTGAATATCAAAATCCGTTTTAAAAAATTAATCCTATTGTTATTAACAATTTAAGATTTTAAAAGAAGGGGGTTTACATTTTTGCTAATAACTCATAAACTATAGTAACTAGAACAAAAAACTGAACTGATTCTTAAAGGACAGGAAATTTCCAACAAAAAAGTTCCAACTCCCCAAATTATAGCTCAATTATTTATAGGTCTAAATTAATGTTGAAAATGGCATAAAAAACGGGCGGCGCGTCACCGTCGCAATTACCAAATTAATGACATAAATTATTTTTTTTCAATAAGTAAATATTAATAAAAAAATTTAAAAAATTCTAGCACTAACAAAACATATCAAAGACCAAATTTCTGCAGTTATTTTTCACATTTCTATCCATTTGTTGATTAAAAAATTATATCTTCATTGTTACTAACTTTAAATTCGTTACTGTGAGTAAAATAAAAACACAAGAAAAAAGTGGAAAAAATTTTTTTTCAAAAATTAAACGTATACTATGGTATTCAATATGTTGTGAGGTGTTATAAAAAAATATTAATTGTTGATGCAATTGTTTATAACAAATTGTTTAATTAATAAACAATTAAATAATTAACTGACAAATTCGATAAAAGTACCATTTTGTAGAGAAAAGAAAATTATGATTTTAAGTTTTTTTTTCATTTCTTAATATTAAATTTAAACATTTGTTAATAAACAAAAACATTAATTAACAATTACAAATTTTTTGAGAAACATTTTTTTTTAAATTATTGTTTTTAATAAACAATAAAATGGCAAAAAAAATTTGTTTAAAAATTGTTAAATAAGCCATTTTTTTATAAAAATTTTTTAAACAATTGGTCACAAATATTTAAAAAAATTGAATTTATATTGTTTATAGCGTATTAAAAACAACTGTAAACAATTGTTTAAAAAAATTTAAATTTTTCACATCTAAAATCGCATTTGTTTACTTTGCTTGTTAATAACAATTTCAATTTTTAAAAATTTAAAAATTTTATTATGTAACTTTGTTCAGTAGCTTTATGATAAAAGATTCCAAGGTTTAAAAAAATTCTTGTAATTTTATTTTACACACAGTAACGAGTTTAAAGTTAGTAACAATGAAGATGTAATTTTTTAATCAACAAATGGATAGAAATGTGAAAAATAATTTTTTGACTGCAGAAATTTGTTCTCTGATATGTTCTGTTAGTGCTAGTTTTTTTTTTTATTAATATTTACTTATTGAAAAAAAATAATTTGTCATTTGGTCGTTGCGACGGTGACGCGCCGCCCGTTTTTTATGTAATTTTCAACATTAATTTAGACCTATAAATAATTGAGCTACAATTCGGGGAGTTTTTTTGTTGGAAATTTCCTGCCCTTTAAGAATCAGTTCACTTTTTTGTATTAGCTATTATAGTTTGAGTTATTAGCAAAAATGTAAACCCCCTTTTTTTAAAATCTTAAATTGTCAATTCAATAGGAACAATAGGAAATTTTTCAAAACGGATTTTGATATTCAGGAATATTTTATATTTGTCATTTCGAATCGATTGCCACCAAAATCAGATTTTTCGGATCGGTGTAACCCAAATCCGATTTAAATGACTTCTCAATCAGACTACACTGGAAAGGGAAACTTTAGAACGATTTTGTAATGTGAAGGTTCGTATTATTTTTTAATATGCGTAAACGAAGCGTCGGCTCTTCAAACTGGGTAATTTAATGCAAATATTGATATTTTTTAAAGGCATGTCTGATTTTCTGAATGTTTTGTTGGAGCAAATGATTTCGCGACAATAACCCATGATAGAACATGTAACTTTGTTATATGACGTCAATAACCTATGTCATCTACAGTGACAACAAACGGCAATTAGCCCTGCCCATACGCCATTAAGAGGCAAACTTTTTGATGGATTTATATTATTTAGGACAGAAAATTTAAATGTTTCTTTTAAAAATCATTTTTTTTTAAAGTATTTTAAGAAAATATATTTCATTTTGGTACTTTATGAGAAACTATACCTAAAAATTGGGTGTGTGGGAGTGTTGTCCAATCAAAATCAATAAGTCGATTGTCGTCACTGTTAGTAGTACAGTCACGTAATGTCATAAATGCTATTGCTCCATCTACGTCTCCATCCACAAAGCACCAATACTATAGAGTGCTCACGGCCATAGTAGATAAATAAACCAAATTTAGTGCACCCTTCTAATTGGAATACGAACTAAAAGTTGGCGGGTAGTTTAAATAAAACTAGCGGGAAATTTGATTAATTTTTATTAAAACTTGAAATTTCCAAAGTTGTCAACGATTTAAATAAATATTTAATAATTATAATAATTTTTTACGTCTGGGTTGATGCTAACATGCAAATAAAAAAGTGGGGATGTTTTATGAGGAAAACAATAGGTTGCCATTGTTATAAATTTTTCATATAATCCCCTACTATGTATGTATCGATGAAGTTAGTTTCCTTAATTAGATTTGTAAAAAAATAAAGTTAAACCTTATACATAATATAGATCTATCCCAACAATTTTTATGTACCAGGTGGTCCAATAAACCGAACTATTCATGTTATAAGTTTAGAAGAGAAAATTCTTTGGTAAAAGTAAAAAAGAGAAATCACTGGAAGTAACTTTCAAGTTTCTAGGTTTACCGCTAAGGAGTGCAGTTTTTTGTGAATTAGGCCCAATTATACCAATATAACATAATATATGACTTCATGTTGCGTTCCGAGGTTGCCACGGAGGCTTATTTAATTAGGATAAATTACCATATTGTCATTGATTGTTGTTAAATATTAAGTGGTTGTTATTGTGTTTTGTCTAGTTATTTAACTTCCAAAAAATTTAAACATTTAGAAGTTAAGTGATATTGGTTTGATTTGCAAAAATAATTATTCAAGTCACATCTTTTAGAGGTTTCAAAACGGAAGTACTTTCTGCTCAAACTCGACCCTCACTCTTCTTCCCTCCTCACTGCACTTTTGTTATTGACTCCGCTCTTGTCCATCGGGTATGTTGGTTACATTTGGACTGAGAATTTATAAATGACTGGTTTTCTTTATGTATTTTTATGCTCTATGAAATTTTGGATTTTGATCAAAACGCCTTTCTTCTTTTTATAGTTTATTATTTTCTCACAAACACAATGAATTAAATTAATTCTTGCTTACATTAATCCCTGAAGGAAAATTTTATTTATTACAATCTACTTCAGTTGCTGATTCTTCAAAACTAGTTAAATATTTATTAATAATTTGTATAGTTTTATTTTAGTAGGTAATAATTTAATTTAAAGTTCGTTCATTTGTTCTAGTAATTTTGCTGTCATTAATTAGCATAAATAATAATATTTATTTTTGATTTTCGATTGTTATTAACATTAATTTATTCTCTTGTTTCATTCTTCAATATCAGTTTTGCATTGCTCAATTTTGTATCCAGTTCATGTTCTAAATTTTATAATTGCTTTGATTTTGTATTGCTAACACTAAGTGTACTATTTCTAAACCCTGATGGTGGTAATAACTTACCGACACTAGTAGCTGAGAATTTCATTGGTCCAGCTTTAGATAATAAAACAGAGGTTTTGACTTAGAGTTTTATTGACCCTTTTATTCGGATTATAAACCACCTTCGAGATATGAATCAAGTCTTAGAGTTAAATAAATAATGACGCATCTGTCTTTTTAAATAAAACACCAGAATAAAAAAGCAGTTGCTCATTAATTGCATAGGACGAATCGTAATTATGAAACAGGAAATCATAACGCCATAAAATTGATTGTTAGAAGTACCATTACTAAATTAAGATGTACTTCAATTATTCCTTATGAAATAAATAAGAACGTATCCTTTATGATTATTATGTATTAGACTATACACCCGCCTTACATGAGAAGGCTCATTTTCATTACTTCAATCAAGCTGGAACTCTGTCTCTTTATGTAGTCAATGCTCGTCAAGAAGTAATCACTGGTATCCGTGTTAATAACGCCAGAATTCCACTTATAATTATTGATAGTATTAAAAATAAAGATGAGTTTATCATGTGAAGTAATTTCGAGGTTTTGTAGTGGAGAATAAGATCTCACGATACAAAAAAACCAGAGAAATAATACTTATGTTACTAAAATGGACCAAACATTTGTTTTACTATCTTCAATAAAAAATTATTAAAGCTCGTTGGAAATTTGCTGTAAGTTATCCTTTATTTAATAAATTTTGAGGTAAATCTCCGTAGAATTTAGGAAAATAATTCCTTGTTTGAATAATAAATAACTTTTTTAGCTTTTATTGTATACGTACAAAACATGTATCGAGAGTAATAATAGGCAAAAATTTTTGCAAGTCTAGCGATGAGCAAATGCAAGACCAAGACCGGGTTAGTCTTGGTCTTGGTCTTTGTCTTGCACCAAGACTCTTGCAAGTCTTGCCCTTTTTTTTAGATTTACTGGGGTCCATTTTTACGAAAAAAAAGGAAAAATAGTTTTTAAAATCATTACAAGTAAAGAAAGATTAAATGAAAGAGATAGTATTTTTTATTATAATTTTTTTTTATATCACATTGTAGCGATAAATCAAGTATGGAATAGTTATTATCCTAACAAGTGCGGAAAAGTTAATTTCCGCAAGAGTTAGGATCAATATTTTTTTACAAGCAAAATTATTTAGATACTTGAAAAGGTGCGATTGTGACAATTAAATCTTTCATAGTGTCAATAAATACAGTACTGTAGCTATAGCAACTAAGCACAGCCGATCAACTTCTGCTTGTTATGATACCATCAGTAATTAAAACCCCTTAAAACCAAGCTTCTTCTTCGTCTTCATCAAGGACTCCTCTACCTGCATTCTCAGCGGAGTACAGTACGACAATGCCTCTTTCTCCAAATGATTCATAACATTGTCCAAGTTTTTTAATATGTAAACATTAATAAAGCTTATCCGTAAACTTACCTTAGAAATAAACATAGTTTTTGTTCAGGAGTTATTGGATTTTTATTTCCATTGCATGGTTTTGAAACAATGTCATCTTTTATGTGATTTAAAACATAATCAAACAATAGTGGTGTCAAACGAAAATATTGTCTAAATTTTTCATCATTTGTTTGAAGGTGACGACATATTAAGATTTCATAGGCGCCTTCCGTTTCTTAAAAATTTTACTTTCTTTCGACCTTTTCGGTTATTCTTCCGAAGAAGACTTGTCTTCCAAAAATATCATCATTGCCAAGTCCAAATCATTCATTTTTTGCTTTTAATACACTCTAATTATTGTCAAATAATGAAACTAATCACAAGATATAAAACAAACTATAAACACACAAAACGAAAGCAAATACAAAAATGGATTTAAGTGGTCAATAACGTTAAACTCTTACTTTACATCTGTGCTCACCAATAGCGGCCGTCTTGAACGGTCGTCAAATTACGGCCGCTTTATTGCGACACCGCTATCTTGGGAAACCAAAGCTTTAGAGTTTAAAATAATTCATGGCTGCTTTATTTTTCGGTTTATATGTTTAAAAGACGCAAGACCGCAAGACCAGACCGCAAGACTCTTGCAAGCTTGGTCTTGGTCTTGCGTATATCTTGCAATGCTAAGTCTTGGTCTTGCATAAGTCTTCACTGCTCGGTCTTGTCTTGATCTTGCAATCTGAAGTTGGTCTTGGTCTTGGTCTTGCATTTTCTGCAAGACCAAGACCAAGACCGCAAGACCAAGACCAGTCTCGCTCATCACTACTAATATCATTCTTATCATAAGAATGGAGTCAAGTTTAAAAGGTTTATTTTATTTTTTAAGGAATACCAATATCAAAAATAAATTTACATACCCTAAAAAACATCCCACCTGTTTTCAACACATTTTTAAATTTTTTATGTCCTGTCAATTTTTTATAGTTAATGGAAAATTAAGTGGCAATTCTTCTTAAGAATAATATTCCTTGAAAGATGAAATGAAATATGAAATTAAAAACAGTGATGAAAAAGTAAACCTTGCAATGACAATCAATAATTTATTACCATGCAAACACCACATTTTACATTTAACGCAGGGAAATATAATTCTTTTCCATATTTATGGAAATCACTTTCTTAATTTCTTAACCATTTTTTCCCGATTATTGAATATTTAAAGTTTCTTGTTCCACTAAAACTAAAAACAATCACATTGAAATTTAGCATATTTTCTTTTATTTTTAAACAAGAACAATTATGGCAAAAATTTATTTTTAAATCTTTATCTCAAATTTAGTCAAAGATTGTGTACATATTTAAGATGTTTTCTTAATCTGGTAATATTCATATTATCTAAATCATGTGTAAAATAAATATTAGGTACCATAAAAATACAATATTTTACTCACATATTTCCAACAATTCAAAAACAAGAACCAGCTTGTATTTTTTAAAAAATAAGTAAATTTAATGCTTCCGTAGCTGTATGTAACCTATATCGTATAACTACTGAGTAATATAACACGAAAACAAAATACTGTATTTATCTTAGTCTGAGATTGAACCTAAGGGAAAACAAAAGTTAGGCCTGAAACGGGGCCCATTAAATTGTTAATAACTTAATTTTTTTCAGCTCTTTATACCAAACCTAATTTCCTACTTAATTTCCATTTTTTTAAACATAGGTATACGTTACCATCATGTTATTTATTTGTAACCATTAATTTATAACCCAACTTAAAATATTTACATTCGTAAACCTAATCTTAATCTATAAAATTCGTAATTTAAAATTCAAATTTTCGGAATTTAAAAAAGAGTTACGAGCCCTATTCCATAAATTGAGCAATTATAACAAAACAATAGTTAGGTAAAAGCCAGCCGGATGCGTCTAAAATACAAAACTACCGAAACAGTAGCACTGTGGGTCATAAAACGTTTCCGTTAACATGGCGAATTACTATTATCTAGAAACGTTTAAACTATTAAACCGTTGCTGACTGTTCGAAAATAAGATCATTACATTTTATATGCTAAAACTAAAACACTTTTACATTAGTCGCTAATTAAATTATAATGTAAGTTAGTTGAGTGTGAAAAACAGCGAATAATTTTAAAGTCTATGGTGAATAAGGTTAATTGAATTAGTAGTTAAGATATTTGTAAACCGTGGAACACGAGAAACTTTTATGGTTTAAATACAAATCTATTTTAAATCAATGGAGAATATTTAATTTAGTTTTTCCTAGACAACACGCTTATCAATTTATAATTTTTTTTATAGTAGCACTTGAAATTATACGAATTTGACTAAAACCATTTGGTGGTCATCAGACAGAGCTGAGTTTATTACTGAGTGCCTCCATCAATAGGCAAGAAATCGAAGATTATATAAGTTACGTAATCGACCTATTGGTAAATCCAATTTGCTTAATATGATGGTAAGAGTTCGTCTTAAATCTAAAAGTTGATATATTATGAGACCTATTACCTTTCAGAATCGGATTTAGTATCTGAAGATTCAAATGTAAGAAATGCTATAAAAAATCAGGCCTTAAGACAGACGGCACCAAGAATTGTAACAATAACCAGATGTGGTAGAGAAATTAGAAAACCTCAAAGGTTACAGCAATGATTTCCATATGGAAAGAATTACTTTTTATTTTCCGGTGGAAGTATGGTGGAAATCCTTTCATATATATTTAGAATATTATGTTTTTATGGTAACATATTATTGGATTAAATCTTTGATAATGATATGTGTATAAAGTTAGCACCCTATTTTTGAAATTCGCTATTTTAAACATTTTTACTCGTTTTGTACTACAAGGTACTAAAATATTTTACAAAAATTTAACAAAATACAAAAGGTAATCGAAAAAACCGTTTTTTTGAGTAGCACCCACTTTTTTAAAATACATTATTTTGAACGTTGTACCAAATTGTACCTGTTGTTTCCCATAAAGTACCCAAATATTAAGCAAAAATTCCAAAAAATACAGTACTAGGTACCTAGCTACAAAATACTTGAAAATATGGAAAATAGGTTTTTCAAAACGCCAAATAAACTGGAGGTTGAAGTAGTACAACGAAACTCAAAAGTAGTCAATTTTGTTGGGTATTAATAGAAATTTTTAATTTTGATGCTACTTTCGTATTCTACGGGGTCGATTTAGTGGTTCTAGATTATTTTTATACACAATTAAAATTTTGAACTTTGCCATTTTCTACTAATTTACTAAAAATAATCGATAACGGAAAAAAGGTGTTTATTAAAAAACACTAAAGCATCTATCTCAATTTAAATTACTATTCGTTTATCAACGAACTATCATAACCTTACCTAACCTAACCTTTAAATTTTCAATGGGGAACTCCAGTTAGGGATTATTAAGTGAATTTATTGTACTAACCCTTACTTTTTGGAAGTCCATCTCATTAAGAATAATTAAAAACATAAACATAAACAAAATAAAAAAACATAATTTTTTCAAATAAACTTGGAAGTTACGTTCAAACGAAGAGTTTTTTATTATTCTTGACTAGTAAGTGCAACCCAAATTGAGATTATAATTTAGGTGTGGAGTTCCAGCACCAAAACGGGCAGTTCCGGTTCAATATTGATTGAGTTGTACCCGTTTAGAAAAGCTTAGTTTTGGATTTAGAAGGCTGGTATAAACTTGGTTCCCAAATTAAAAGACGAAAATGATTTCCGTTCCAGAGTAAACGGGACTTCCGGTTCTGCACTGATTGCCAACTTTTTGTACTATGTTGTACTCGTTTAGAAAAGCTTAGTTTTTAACATTATCTTCTGTATTTTATGAATTTTTGCATAATATTTTATTACTTTGTAGAACAATACTAGTACAATGTTCAATGTAGTTCAATGTTCAGAATAGCGAGTTTCTCGACGTCGAAGAATACCAGTAAGCCCAGTTTTTTATTTCTCCAACTGCCCTCCCTAGTATTTTCCACCAAGCTCATCACTCTGGCAAGTACATAAATATATGACTTCCCCGTCACAAACCTATGCTGATGGGCCTGTAGTCCCATGTCCGCTTCCCCTCTCTACCCGGCTTCGTCACCAGTACCACTCTGGCTACTTTCCATGCTTCCGGAAACTCTTCCTCCCTCAGAACCTTGTTGAAAAGTTTAAAGAAATACTACCCATTATCGTCCAACAGTCTTTTTATTAACTCTGTCAAGCCATCTATTCCTGGGGCCTTCCTATCCTTTATACCATGTCCTTCCTTCTCTATTTCCTCCATCACTACCGGCCTCATCCTCCTCATTTTACCTCTCCTACTGAAATTCTGCTCTACCCAAATTAAATTATCCCCTACTCCTTCTCCAAATGCGAATAGTTTTTTAATAATTTTTTTCTCACAATCTTTCTCTAGCACTATATTTCTAGTTCCCCCCATTTTTTTCACTGCTATCTCATAAGCCTTACCCTATGGATTGTTGTCGAATTTCCCCAGCAACATTTTCCACTTACCTCTTTTCGACCTTTTGACCCTCCGCTCAAGCTCCTTCTTTTTCTCCTTGTATCTATCCTTACCCTTACATTTACCTTTTATCCTTAACATCCTTCTTCATTCTTTCTTGACTCCTTAAACAACTTTTTTATTTCCTAATTTCACCAATAATTAGCCCTCCACACTTCCCGTTCCTTTTACACCCTTCTATCACTTCATCCTCTTTCTATCTCCTCACCTACTTTCTTCCTCAGTCTCTCTGCCTCGGTTTTCGTCCAACTTTGCCTTCTACCTTCTGCAACTTTTTTTCTACCTTCCTTATGTCTGTCTCCACGTACCTATACAAGCTCAAGCTTTCCTCATCTTCTATCATCCTCCTGCTACTCATCTGCTACTCCAGCTACTCCCCTGTCCTCTGTAAATATAACCTTATATTTTAAACCTTCTCAAGTCACTTTTCTAATGGAGCGCCCGAGTGGAGAAGGGTTTTTAACCTACCTGGACCCTTATGCACACCCGAAATGCAAAATAATAATTCCGCCCGAGTTGCGACGTCCAAAATGAGAATAAATCACTTTATCAACATCAGGTAGTAACTTCAATATGTCAATCTAACCATGCTTGTTGTAGCGAAACAGCTGTCATTGTATTCTAAAAGCTAATTGTTTAATTAAACGTTAAGTTCAAAGGATTAGTTTTTTACTAATCACATTAATTATTATTATTATAAATACCAGAGCAAAAAATATCACACCAAAAAATTACGGAATGATTTTCGAAAAATGGTGGGACGAAATGCAATTTAAATTCTCATAAATATTGTCCAACTTGTAAAATTATTGTATCGGCCGACGTAATTAAGAAATGGTGTAAGTTAGTCGACTATAAAATCACCAAAGGAAACATCTTTATTAAGTAGAATCGAAAGATAATAAAAAGAAAAAGAAAGAAACAATAGTATAAAAAAGAAAAGGAGTGAGTAGAGTAATTCAGACCACACACCACCTCCAGAAAGCGAGATCGAAGAGATAAAAAGCCCCCGTCATAAATAAAGGAAACTTCACGAAAACGGATGTATTGAATCTGCTAAAACACACAAGGGTTTCGTTTTTAGCAGTGGCTACATGAACAACACTAAAATTAGCAAAAAATTTATACTGGAGCTTAATATAATTGAACCAGTTCATCCTTGTTTCACAGTAGAATATATTAGTGCAGTAGAGTGGAGTTATTGTATTGATAAAAGTGCTTCGTCAGGATATGCTAACAATAAGGCTTGTACAAAAAATAAAAAGTTACTACATCATAAATATGGTAAAATAACGGCAAGTTTAAATAAGATAAAATTAACGTTTCACCATTCGTTAAACATTGAGTAATAACAATTACAGTTAATAGAAAACACAACTTTTTCCAATTTCTATTGTAACTAATAGCTGGAATTCTTTTGTATACAATTCAGTATAATCAAATTTCTTCTAGATATCACTATAAACTAGAGGTACAAAAAGTAGCTACCATTAAATTGAAAATTTTCTTTATTTTGTTACTGTTGACCACATGTATTCTCCTTTAGTCGTATCTTTAGCCACGGCCTTCTTTTTTCACATCTTCGAAGTACTATTCGTTTTGCTCGAGTTCACAAGGGACGGGCTCGAAAGAAGTGTAGGTCATCCAGGATGAAGAATTGAACAGCATTTTCAAGGTCGTTTCAACTCTGTCATTATTTTTCTCGTTCGTAATATATGAATAAGTTGTTTAATTTTTTGTAGTACTTTTGTTCTGTTATTAGTGTTTTTTTGTGAAATTGTTTATGCTGATTATATATTGACATATTAGGCAGCGATAAGCAATCATTGGAGCGAATCCGATTAAAAAAATATTCTTTAATAAAGTAAATCATCCATATCTACAGATAACAATAACAACAACAATTGAAGGAAAAAACAAAATAAACATCATAGAATTTTTATTAAGGGATTAAACAATTAATGGGTAACAGTGACTAGTTTCGGCCTATAAGGATGCCATCATCAGGCTAAAACATGAGGTTAAAAGTTAACAATAAAGAATAAAATCCATAAACCAATCATACCTTGATAATTAATTATTAGCATACAAAAATTAGTATATCTTTTTATTCCTAGTTCTTTAAGAATTGAAATCTAAACTTTGTTTTTTTGTCCTAGTCAGTATTTGAAATTCATTGGTTTGTGTGTTCAAATAAGTATTTTGCATATTGCATCCTACTTTAAAAATGCTTATTGTTTGACCTATATATATACCGCACCAAAAAATGTATCTTCAATCTAACTTAAATTAAACTCAAAAACTACTAAAATTCATCATAATTTGTATTCCACTACTGGCAGCCTCTATACCTACCTTTATTGACTTTAGTTGAAGTAGTCAAGTTTTTCATTATTAACCAAGGAAGAAAAATACAGGGACTAATAAATTAGAACTAAAACTCAATCCATTTGACATATTGTGAGTTTAACTGATGCAAAAACAAATTGAACAAATATTTTTTCTTACTTATTTCATAGTAAACCTATTTATTCAAGAATGAAAATCAATTGACTTGTCCATGTATTTTCATAGCGATATTTACAAGACAATACTTATAATAAATCAAAACAAAAATGATTGGATATGTTATTGGTTGCCTTGTCATTGTCATGTCATGTGAAACGGGAGTGACTGGTGACCCGTCCAAACTTTTTAATAGTTTTAAAAACTAATATTTAAAAAAATAGAATGCCAGTAGTGAAAAAAATGCTGTATGAGCCGCAGTATTAGTATCATATTACATATTTAAAAACAATAATATTATGTTTCTATAATTACCAACTATATGCCAGCTATCTTGGCATTGAATGCAATTTTAAAAATAGCGAACGCCGATAAATATAGCTACTATAGCTACATTAGGTAAAAAACATAAAAGATATAATCAAAAACTAGATATAGGCATGCAGAAACTAAACATTTTCTTTATATATACCATATATACTCTAAGAACTAAGGCAAAATCTTAAGATTATAAAATATTTTGTTTTCATTTATAACAATCCTAATTATAAAATAATCTTTGTAAGTCTCTGGTATAAATTGTCTTTTGTAGTGCATACATTTATCGATATTTTTTAAAAATGTTTATTATATTATGGAACCCTAAATTCTAAAACTATTTCTCGGGTACTGGAGATCATACTCGCAGATTATGTCACGGAAGTAGGTCACAACACCAACCCCGGTACATGCTCTATAAGTTACTGAAGGTGACTTGATCTCGAATAGCTGTGGGTGGAGATTGAGCCGCCTTTCCAACTCCTATGAAATATGCAGAGCATATTGATAGCAGATTCAACTCTGTCCTCCTCCACTGAGATGATGACTTGGACTGCAATCATATATGGGGTGCAAAACCTGTTAACATAAAATCTTTAATACTAATATAGGTCTTGTGTTTTGTGGAATTTAATTTAATGATTTATGTAAGTTTTCTTACCCTTTTAATAGTTTAGTTTATTTTGATTTTGTTTCTCTGTGTCTAAACAAGTACCTTTATTTATTGATATAGAATATTTACATCAATTTTATGCAAAAATTTATTAGATGTAAAGTGTATTTGCTCATAATTTTTTTCAAATTTCATTCTAATTTTACAGTAGGTAGCCATAACATCGCTCCGTTGAAAATTAAAATTTAGCATGGAAAATAGTAAAATTTAATTAATGCAAGTTAATTTATTATCTACTACAAAAGTTAAAGTTTATTTATCACCCAATTAAAGAATCAATAAAGTATTATTAATGAAATAGATTTATTAGAAAATTACGAAAAATTGCCTATATCAACAATTGAATTTAAATAATTTATGTCATTTATGTCATTTCAGGAGAAAGAGTATAAATACCGCGGAATTTTAATATTTTTTTGTGAAATAAATTGAATGTTTTTCTAATGATATATTTAAAAAACTATTAATAGAGAATCGAGTTATCAGAGAACAGATATACGAATCGATTAACAATTTCATTTAAAGTATCGAAATCACAGATCTGTATGATATATGAATAGTAGTGAATTTAACAAATAAACAGGATTGTATTAAGGAAAGTTTTAGGTATCATAACATTTACAAAGCTGATTTAATAGTAATTATAACATAATTTGAACCGACTACTGAAAATATAGAGTTCTCATATGCTGACAAATTTATACCAAGTTAGTCATAAAGTAATTAATAACCAAAAGAGGTAAAATTAAATTAAAAACATAATAATCAAATAATCATAGCCCCACAAATATTAAAATTTAATAATAAAAATCATAAAAAATAAATTTAATAGAATAGAAACTTATTATAACTTAAAAAAAATGTTATATATCTTAAAATTAATAAATTTAATTAATTAAACACACACCACTACTATTATACATTTTAAAATTTAACTACATTGCAATATATATATTTAAATAAAAAATGTAAAATCCAGCATGTGGTCTAAAAAAAAGTAATACAAAGTATCTAATGAGAGCAACGGGTTCCCACAACCATTCATCTCTACGAACCTATATCTAGTTATAGATGCGGTAATATTCTTCCGTCGTCGAGGTGTATTCAACGGTCAAACTCTCAGATACCTTTTATTTCACTTTCATTTCCCCGTTATGCACGACGGATATCAGCGGGTACATGTGTAGGCTTTGACGTAATATGAAAATAATTGATAATTATATAAATAAAAGAATTTCTCGTACCATTATTATTGCCGTGCAATTCTTCGTTCGAGATTTCTATCTACTTGGATCCATTGTTTTCGAGTTAAAGAGAAGAATTATGCACGATACAAAATGCGTGGATTCGGCATTGTGCATCCCGAGAATGATCGCAATTTATTACATAGTTGGATTTTGGTCATAATAAGAACTCGTAATTTATAGTGAATACCATTCACCGAACGTTTCTTTGGAATATAATCATCCTAAAAGGAATAAAAAAAAGCTACAGGTACGTACATGCAAGAGCTTTAAATTTGGAAGTTCATAAAACATGGTGAATATTTGAAATTAAATGTAGCAGTTTTGTGAAAAAGCTGTTTGTGAAATGTAACTGCAAACCAAATATCTAAAGTGAAGACCGTCAACCGGGGTAAAATTTAAGGTTTTTCCTGAAAAAATACCTGAAATTAAAAGTCCCAAAAAATTTATGTACAACCACTTGCCCTTTTGCCTTCAAATCCATTAAATTTTTTTTCGAGTTTTGGATTAGATGTTTTTTAACTATGATCGAATTTCCCCACTAGTACGGGGTAAATTCGACTCACCATATTTTATTTTATTGCGGATAATATTGAAGTTAAGCTGATAAGGGAAGATTTCCTTACTAACGAGCTCTTCTGGCACTATACTTTTCCCTGCAGGAAAGTATAGTATTGGAGCTGCTGCTGCCTCTTACTTCTTGAAGATAATTAACTAGAGTAGTTGTCCATGAATTCTCAGACAGCAATCTTTTATTTTGGACCTATGGCTTAGGAATTTTTTTTGAACTGCTTCTGCATCGAAGGGATGAATGCCGCAGGCTTCAAAATCTGATTTCATATTTTGTGAGTAGCTAAATTCTACAGCTATTAACGTTTATGCCAAAAGTCTTGGGAAGTCTGACTTTGGAAGGACTCCACGATTCTTTAACTTCCATTTCTTCAATAACTTTCTCAATTTTTGTTTTACAGGATGGAAATACGCTACGTCAAGTGGTTGGCAGAGGTGCATAGAGTTCGGTGGAAGTAGAACAAATCAAATATTGTGTTCTGAACACTCTTTTATTACTCCCATTGACACATAACTAGACAAATTGTCCCCAATGGTTAAATCGAACCAGCCACTGGCATTCCTGTTGTAAGCTGTCCATGTTGGGTAGATATGTTTCGATTTGTAAAGCATGCTACCATTTGCTGCTCCTGTAATCATGACACTTATGCCCGTTTTCGTTGAGTCTATGACTCGATCTGCATGTTTACTTCCTCGCCTTACCACCACCTTCACAGAGCCAGGGTCGTCTGTAAAGTTGGTTTCCTTATAGTTTATGATATTAGATATGGGTACATCAGCAAGAGTGGCTTCTATCTCATGAAAATACCTACGTACAAAATACGTACCCTTTTTATATTTTCAGTAAATCTTACGGTTAATTCTGAATGACGTTTCACGGATTGAAATCGTTTGAATCGTTTCTCAAATATACAAATAGCTTTTGACTATTATTTTTATATCCGATGACTTCAAGGGAAAACCCCAAGAGGCACAAGTCAAGATACCCTCAACCAGTTTCCTTTCTTCCTTAGTCTTCAAAGCCGTTGGTCAACCATGTTTTAGGACATGCCGTTAATTTTTGGCATAATTGAGCGTTGCATATTTTTCAAATGCCCCTCGTTTACTAATACGACCTTGGTTTATTTCATCTAATGCCATTTCTTTGGTTTTTATATTATATTTGCAGTATGCCACCAACCCCACCTTCTTCTTGTAGTTTCTTTTTATAAATGGCCACATAAAAAATATTTTTTTGTACAAAAATTTTATTTTACTTTTAATTCTTTAACAGATATATATGTTTCAACATACAATAACCAATAATATTACCTAAAAACTTACCGTTTCTATTCAGCAATAGTTTGTTTGCAAACTATATAAATGTAAACAAAAGACTAACAGCTTCTGTATCCAAATGATCGTTACCATCTATAAAAATAGTAATTGACTACGCTAAAGGTGACTTTTAAAAGTATATTTTAATATTTAATAAGTTGGAAACTTGTGGTTATGTCCAACAGATAACAGTAGATAATTAATTTCAAATTGTATCTATAGTCGAAATTACCCCGCCATATCGAATTTACCCCGTATGATGGTACTACCAAATTAATTAGGAAGTCAGAAGATTTAATTACAACACAACTTGGAAACCTGCACAAAACAGATGGGTTCGATGGGTCCTTATCCAGAACCCAATAGTGTTGGAGTCATCTCCAAGAGGATGCCTACCAACCAAACCCACCTCAAAGCTCGCAGTCGCCCCCTGCCTCGGAATCACTACCCCGCAATCTTCAAGACGGGTGGCGGTCATTCACTCACTCTTTACATATCATTCTTACCACTCACGACATCAGGAATGTTCCCTTCCCCTAATCATACTCTCCACTGCATTGCTTACCTCCACCCATTATTTCTCCCCTCTCAACATTATTTCCACCATGTTCTCCCAATATACTGCCTCTCCAACTGCTTTAACACTTACTCGTTCTTCCAACATCTAAACACGTGGCCCTCATAATCCTCCACCTCTCTTCCCAATCTTATGTAGACATCCCACCCTTGACCTATGTCCAGTGAGCACCTGGGTCAAGAAGTAGTTCACTTCCCCAAACTTCCGGTCCATCCACTCACTCACTAATTGCCATTTTTATCGCACCTTCATACCCCTTCCACCTTCTCAAGTGTTCTAAAACAATATAATTGACTACGATTTTGGTTCTTATTATATCTTTGCCAACTTTGATTTTTGAGGAGAGATTTTCATGTCAACCTCTTGGTATATTTTATTTAGTAAATGGTTTCCACTTTGTAGATCATCCTCCTTTGCAAATATTATATATCATTATCATATAGAATTACGTTTAGCATTGTATCCCTGTTGAATTTGATGCCATTTATAGTTTTCATCTAATTCTAAAAATTTTCTCCAAATATATATTAAAAAGTGTAGCGATATACTGCACCCCTATATTAATCCTTTGTTGGTTTTAATACGTTCTATGGTTTTCCCATTTATGTTAAGTAAAATTGAGTTATTCTTAAATATACTCCGAGCAGCTGCTATAAGATATATTGGTAAGGTTGCTCCACATCCCCGTTCTTATAACACTGTCGATGGCTTTTTCAAAATCTATAAAAGCTGATTAAACTGATTTGTTTATTTCTCATTATATTTTCTCTAAATTAAAAGTGATACTTTAATTGTAAATAATGTAGGTCATTGTAAAAACTTAACCGTAAACAATCTCTAAATATTTTTGTTGTAGATTCGTGCATACGTATATATATAGTTGAGATATCATCAATTAAAAACTTCTAAAAAACGTGCACACATCTCGCGGTCATCGTAGTGTGTTGTAAACGGTACAGGTAAGGTTAAAAGCCTAAACCCATGTGGGTGGTAGATGGTTTCATGGTGCTTTCACTGACTCGTTTACTTCAGATCTAGAGATTCAAGTTCAGAGAATTTTGTATTTTATTACCCTTTTTGCTATAAACGAAAAGGATATCATATCGGTGACCGCTAGTTTTTAATAATAATATTGCGGCACAACGTCCATTTAATTAAAAGACAAAGATGTTTTGATATAGAAAAGGTTGTGACTTGTGAGGTAAAAGTTTTTTTTCATAAATTGTTTTTGTTAATAAAAGTCGAGTTGAAACAGTGTAGTAAAGTCGAGTTCAAAAATAAATCAATTATTCGTTATTATTAGAATTGGCATTCTAGAGTTCAAGTAAATTAAGGAAGACACAAAAGATCTTGATAGGTCGAAGTGCAGAGAAGTCTCACTGGCTTTTACGACCTAAGACAATCTTATCTAATCTAATCTAGCCCCACATTGTTCACTGAACGAAAAAAAACACACAATGCTGACCACAGGTCTTCGCAAAGGACACAAACTTTTGACCCAAAAATGAACTAGAGAGATAATGTTTCTTTAAAACGCTTAATGGTTTTTCCAATTATTGACAAACTAAAATATGTATTTTATTAAACGTATATGATCTTGGTTGAAACAGTAATTGAAATGTCTTGAAAACTAACGACCTGCTGTAAATGCTTAGATGCGTTTTTCTCCTATATAGGTTTAAAGTTTGCTTCTTCCAGATGTTTTCATCAAATGAGTGAAACGTCTATCTCTTAGTCAAAACAAGCTATTGGGAACTAGGACTGAGACTCTAACCATAAAAAAAAAGAATTGTCTCTATAACCAACATTTCGCTACTGTCAGATATTTTTGCTTTCCGCGGCACGTCCGAGCACTATAAAGAAAATATCGCTTTGAAATCTTCTTTTTAGGCATCTCTCTTCCGCGCCCCTAAAATGCTTTAGATGCTATTTTTGTCAGTTCTTTAAACATTGCTGTTATTAACCTAAAATTTTCCAGTTTTGTATTCCTTTGATAGTTTTTACTAATGTCTTTATTTTCCACAATTTCTCTTTTTTATATGCTTCAAGAAGCCCTAGCACAATTTGCTGAGACTATTCCATTGTTGCATTTAAAAAATAATATTATTAGGATTATATATCTGAGCACAGATGAGCAGCGCACGAGGCGATGCCTCACTTTCAAACGTTCACATATGTATGCTCATGCGTCCTCGGGTTGCCTCATTCGCGTTCGTGCTCATTATGCGTACCCGCCTTTGGAAACTTGTATGAACAAACCTCGCATCTTTCAATAGTTTGTTACCCGCGTTATTTGCAATAACAAAGCGGTTTTTTCTTTAGAGGTTTAAAATGTTGTGTCACCGAGATTAAATTAATTAAATTAGTCACTCTAGATATCGCAGTTAAAGTTTCAAATGTTTCAATTCTTACTTGACGTATAGGATGATTGATTTTACTTATAATAACATTATATGATTGTATCAACTCCAAACTTATTATTAAACTTATTATTATGTAACATCAACATCAAACTTTAGAGCACTTTCCTTTGGAATGGCTTGTACTTTTCCCAGCAATACTTAAAGTAGATTTTCTTGCAATTTTCTCTGTTTAATTCGTTTAATGAAATATCATGCATGCAAATGAATTTTTTCTGTAAATCCATTTTAAATTTGTTGAAACTGAAATGTTTTCTGTTAAAGAAATCATACCTTCCTTTTTTTAATGGCTAAGTAGAAAATTAGAAATTTGCATTAGAGAACTAGAACAATAGAAAATGCTCGCGACTAGAAAAATATAAATTAAATAGACATCGGTCATTTTTAAAATATAATTTTGCTATACTAAAGGTACTTTTTAACAGAGACGGCCAAGTGCATGTTAAAGTTTTATTTTACAGTGATGAATTGGTCCACTAAACCACAAAGTGAGTTGTGATAGCTCTCGCGTTTCTCAGAAAATTTAAAAAATTGCGCTCAAACCTTTTTATTTTATTTCTTTCATTAAAATAAAATCCAAATCTAAAAAAACATATTTTATAGAAAAATACAAAAAGTGGGTATTATATAAAACATAAAGGATGCGTAAACAATATATTACTATTGTTATTATATACACCTTGTTCAGTATAAATCGGGTTGCACGTCACAGCTGTCAGAACAAGATTATGTTGCCAAACATTTAAAATATTATTAGAATCTAGTAAAAATTAACGAAGTTTCTTTAAAATTCCTTTTTTTATTTGCCTACACTATTACGCCATGTTTGAACGTGGCGACAAAGCGCAATTTAACCAACATATAAAATATTTTAGCATGAGTTATGTTCGTTTGAAGTTGATATTTTATAAGCTCAAGAGTTGTAATTGATATTAAATTAATTACGAAACCTATCTTAAAGCAGTTATTTATCTTTTGTAGTAACCTTTTGCGAATTTCAATATTTACCAACTTTACAGTGAATAAACATATTGATTGACAGTTTAGTAGCTATTGTTGCACACCAACTTATTATCAAACAAAAGTTTAAAATAATTGTTCTGCAACCCACTGTTACACAGTTTATAAATAAGAACTCTAATTATCGAACTTATTCTAAATTTAGTAAACCCAGGTAAAACACAATTAAGCAAACTCGTCAAAAAAATAATGGTACCTGAATTCTTTGGCACGTAACATTCACAGAGTCACATTTACTACTTAGAACATCAAAGTTTATAATCTAAAGTTTGCCGTTGCGTCAAAAATTCCATGCTCCTAGTGTCATCTGCGCTTACTTTGCAAAAAAAGACAAAGATGTGACATGTCATAAACTTATGAGCTAAACAAGAAGATAGCTAGCAAGGCTATTTTGTTTGTCAATCGAACAATAATGCTCATCTACTTGACAAAATATAGTTAACTCGATATTTTATTAAATTCTACGTATGTGGTCAACCCACGAACGAACTTCTTTTAATCTTTCGTCAGTAATATAATTTTTTAACACACGCATACCAAGATACAATTAACTGATAAACAACTTAAAGTTTACCTACCTGATGATTACGTGAATAATAGAGGTATCATCAATACCGATTGGCAACTTAAATTTCATAATGGTGTAACTAATCCCCCATTTCAAAAATAAAATAATCATTACAAAAGATCTTTTTTGAGAAAATTGTTTTTGTATCATTCAATCTGTACAGGTGGCTGCATTAATGAGTTCATGGTGTTTTTAGCGATTCACTTTATTGTTTACATTTTCAAAAACCGGTTCGATGTGTGTCTGAAACATATAAGGTTTCTGCTAAAGCAGAATTACACTAAGAAAACTATAAAAAGAACTGTTCGCATACGGTATCCGCCAAAATAAGCAGTACCGAAATTAAGGGGGCTTTGAAATTGCGCAGACAACTTACATTTATCATCTTTGGTATATTTGTCATTAGTAGTCAACTTAACATTACATTAGCATAAAAAACTGTTATTATAGTTCTTCCTACTAAAGAAAAAGTTTTTAATAAAATATAGTCCGTCTAGAAAGTATCCGGAAAAAAGAATGCACAATTATAATTTTGCAGTATATATTTTTATTATTTGAATTATAAAATAACCACAAACAATTCATCTCATTTACTTATACAACCTGCATTTAATTCTAAACACTTAAGTAAACGTCCAGGTGCACCAGAAAGTAGGTCACTGCCATACTGCTCGGTGATGGTGGTCCAGGCCTGTAAAACCGAACGAATCAAACCTTCTTTATTTCGTGGGGCTGCTCGTTTCACTTCAATCTTCATTAATCCCCATTTATTTTCAATGGGACTAAGATCTGGTGGATCTGCTGGCCATGGAATTGTTGTCACTTGGTGTTCTTGCATCCAAGCTTGAGTAAAGGCAGAAGTATGGCATCTTGCATTATCCTGCTGAAAACGCCACCCTTCTGGATATAAAGCATGAGCTGTTTCAAAAAGAAAACCATTTAAAATATCACAATACTTTGCACTATTAACAGTGCAATCAACTATACAGAGAGGCGTAGCACCACGTTGAGATATTGATCTCCGAACCATTATTTTAGTGGGAAATTTGAACGGTAACATTTTCTCCTGCATGATTTTAAGATGGCTTGCACCAATCTGGAAATAGCTCTCGTCAGATATAAAAATATTGCTGAAATTATCTCCTTGAAAACGTTGACAAAAGTCCATTCTTCGTTGCTCTTGTAAAGGTGTTATTGCAAGGATTTTTTTTGGTTTCCTTGATATGTAGCCTTATCTTTTCAGTACCATGCGGACAGTTTCTGGACACATTTATTCTTCATTGATTTCTAAATCTTCTGGCCAGTTTGGAAACCCTAGGCACGGATTTTGTCGTCCTAAATTCACTAAAGCGTTTAAATTGTTTCCGCGAATCTTACGAGGTCTTCCCGAAACTGGTCTATGTATTATATCTGTACCAGTTTTTATCCTCTTAAATGTCTCATACACTGCACTTTTTCCGAGTTCAGTCAATTCGAACACCCTTTCTATACAAATATTCCACCATTTTCCTTTGTTCTACTTGCGACATTATTTTACAAAACTCACGTCTGTTTACAATCAACAATATTTGATTGATACTGTTATCATGCGATTTTATCCATAGCCTACTATCGGCACAATCTACTTGACGCATTACTTATGTTTTAGAATGTTAAAAGAAAATATATTAAATAGGAAAATATATTAAATAGGAAAATATATTAAATAGGAAAAATAGAAAATTCCGGATACTTTCTAGAGGGATTATATTATTTTTGCTCATACGGAGCTGAACAGAATAATGGCACCTGTTTAAAATAAGTTTCAAAAAAACATTTTAACAAGGAGATCCCCCCAGTAAAGCTGCAACGCTAGCGATTGTTGAGAATTTTCGTCGCACTGGTAGTGGATTATGTCAACGTAAAACCTGTTCAGGTCGTTGAAGAACTGGTTGTACTAATGCTAATCATCCAATTTCCGCAAAAAAGTATTCTACGAACATCACCTAGGTCAGGTTAGGTTTGTGGTGTGTTCGCCCAGTGCGACTCGCAGGAGTCTATTGTGGCTCTTATTACATAGTTTGTATATAACAGTATGACAGCTTGTATTAATGCTAATGAATGGCGAATGTTTTACCAAATTATCCAATCTCTACAAAGTCTTGTACGAACAGCACGTAAACTCAATATAAGTAAAACATTTACACGTCGAATTCAATTGGGACAACGACTAAATTTTGCAGATAAACTCGAGAGAGAAATGTACCGTGTATACTGGTGTTGACCGACTTTTTAACAAACGTATGGTTTTCTGACAAAAGTCACATTCACCTCAACCGTTACATCAATTGACAAACAAAGTGATTCCTTGGGTTTGAACATGCTGATGGCATTGCAGTAGAGCCTCTCCACAGTGCTCCAGTGACCATTTGGGTTGCTGTGTTCTGATTTCGATAATGAGCAGCCAATTACTGTCAATCAAGAGCGAAACAGATATAATAGTGTGACACCTCTTGTCAGATATTTAAAGACATTTTATCCTGCCCGTATTTTAGGAAACCGTGAACAATGGTTTCAACAGGATGGCGCAACAAGCCATACAGCGGAACTATCTATAAATTTTGATCGGTGAAAATTTTGGTAACAGAATCATTTCTCACCTGATTTAACGCCCCTTTTGGGGTATTATCATCATCCACAGATATACTAATCCGGTAACTTTTGCCAGCAACTCAAATCATCAACCTCCGTCCTTTCGCTACCCTTGCCTTGCTGTTTAGCCCGCCTGGAGGGCGAGTCATTGTATAGAGCGTCTCCGTTTAAACTGTTCGCATCGTTCCAACCGATTGTACTGAGTGCGCAGAATTAACATTGCATTAAACTTTTTGTAGTGATTTGGATATTTATTTCTTAGTGATTTATTATTGTTATGATGACTTCTCACCGTACCTATTGCAATGTGTATTCTTGTGATAGTTTATGTGAAAATATTTAATATTTTTGATATGGTAAATATGCTACAAGGTAATTAATTCAACAATTACATAATTTCATTTATATCTATAGATCAAAAATATTTCAATTCTATTTTTATTATGATAAAATTTTATAACAAATTATATTTGGCAGTTGTCAGCAGTGGAAAAATGAATTAGGTTATTGGAGACCACAGATATGCTAACTTAACATCTGAGGAAGCCTATACTAGAATACGAGTTTGTAGAAAATATTTTGACGGTGAATTGTTTACTTTCTCTGGAAAACATGTATTAATCACTGCTGTGTCACCAAAGTTTCTAAAAAAATTGGACGGTAAGAAATTGTCATCTTTACAAAAATGAAATATTTTTTTTAATAATTTTTTTGCGGGTAATGATCAAAACAACGACAATTCAGGCCTCTCCAACGTATTAGCTCATTGAAGTTAGATTCGGGCTGCAAAGCAACCTTAAATCTTCAAAGAAACGCAAAAACGGTAACTCCACAAGATGTTAAACAATGTTTGGCGAGCAGTACCCACTATGCTGATAAAAATCAACTGACATTACTAGAAAATATCCTAAAAGAGCTAGATACTCTAAAGAAGTAAAACATTCTGCTTTATAATATAATGTTATAACAGGAACAAACTATTGTACATGAAATCAATATTTCAACATAAGTTAATAAAGATTTTTTATTTGTGAAGGACTGTGAAGTCCCTTTTTAAATATCTTACATTTTACCTTTCCGCAATTTAAGAAATCAGGTAATTAATGTTAGTTACAACGCAAAACTTCTTGATTTTTGTTTTTAGAATATTAGATATAACCATTTCAATAAAAGATTATACATACACACTTTCGAATAAACATGTTGTTACCCCTCCTGACCTCGTATTACATATTTCTGCAATTGTGATTTACGACCGTTCACAAAAAAATGTGACACATTTCCACTACAACAAGGGAGTTACCAGGCTTATTAGTAATCTATGGAAGATGGTATTATGAAGGATTCCATATTTAGCTCGGAAAATCCGTCAGAAACTGTTTGAGAAAAGCGCTTTTCGTAAATATGTTTACTAATCTTCAGAAGTGTTATGGAGCTTGTTTGCATCGCCATGGTGCACATTTTAAACATAAATATGTATTATAAAAACTAATGATGCATAAATTAATTTTTTTATATTCGGTACTGGTTAATTTGGTTAAACGACATATAAAAGCAGGTCATTGAAACTGCAATGTGATACCCTTTTACCTTATTACAATGCTGTACCTAAAAAAATATTGTTATTGTTAAAACAAAACAAAAAAATATGTAACACAATACACACCATATTTCATTCTTTTATATACTTACAACAAACAGAAGTCCTTTACTTGTAATCAGACACCACGGCAGTTATTTTAATGACATGTAACAAACATATTAAAATGAATACAGTTATTAAAATGATATAATCTTTGGGTTACTTTTAAAATTAATAGGGTCGTGGGTAAGTGATCCTTTTTTCAGTAGACAGATGGTCTTCCTGATAAATTGTATAAAGATAAATTAGTTTAGGGGATATTAAGTTCATTAAAAAAAAACATATATATTTAGTTCAAAAGAAACTATTATTAGAATTAATCTTTTCAACCCCTTGATTGATAAGATTATCCATATTATTAAACCAATTATAAACAAAATAATATAAATAACTTATATATAACTATATTTAATGAACTATTGATACCTATAATTTTTATTTGGTTATATAACAGTACTTAATTTAAAAACTTGCTCTCTGTGTAAGTCCAAACCTCTAGTTTTTCTCCGTTAAAGACACAAGCTAAGCCTTACCAAATTTTATACATATTTTAAAGTCTAAATTATGTTCAAATATCAGTATCCATTTTATTAATGAATAATCTTTTTCATGCATATAAACATTGAAAGATTCTTCCTTCTTTATTCCAAAAAATTAAAAAGTGTACTAAAAACTTGCTTCTTCTTTTTTTTAATGGCTTCACTGCGTGGTGATCTGCCAACTCAATTTGGGGAGGCTTCTGTGAATTTGGTATTGTATAAATGGTAATTGGGGTCATATATTTTTTTTTGAAATAAAAATACTGTATAGTTATAATTTGGAATAAATTGGACATTCAAAAAATATATGGTTTAGGTCCTCTATAAGACCACGTTCAAAATAGAGATTGTCTTTTATTTTTGGTTTAAAAATATGTTGTTTTGTTGAACAGTGCCCTGAACGCATTCTTATGACAGATGTTATGTGACGTCTATTTTTGTATGAAAGATTGCTGAACCATAGGTTGGTGGGACAGGTGTGTTAGGTTCTAAAGTATTGGTATTTTTTATTTTTAATTACCGCATTCCATTTTTTTATAAATTTGTATTTGATATCCTTTTTAATAATGGACAGAACATCATGTGAGTCTTATTGCATATCAAGTGGTAAATTTACTCTTTTCTTTCCTGAATGGCCTACTAAAAACTTAATTTCTTATTAACTGGTTCAAGAAGCTTTAGCTAAATACTTATTTATACACGATATTATGAAACCTACATAATTTAAAATTCTGTTTTAATGATGTTCATGATTAAACAAAAATGCTTTTTTTCACTATTAGCTAAAAAAACTAACTTTATTGACTTTTGTTGAGGTAGTAAAGTTATTCATTATTAACCAAGGTAGAAAAATACAGGTACTTCTTCATTAGAACTAAATCTCAACTATTTGACAGAATGTGACATTAACTAACCCAAAGACAAAATGAAAAGTTATTTTTCCCTACTAATTTAATAGGCATATCCATCTACTTATTCAAAAATGAAAAACAATTAACTTATCCATGAATTTTCAAAGCAATTTTCACAATACAATACACAATAATCAAATAAAAAGAAAAAATATTAGATTTAGGTTATTTGGTTGTGCATAACCGCCATGTCATGTTAAATGGAAGTGACTGGTGACTCATCCAAAATTTTTAGTAGTTTTAAAAACCAATATTTAAATAAAAAAAATTGAAATCCAGTAGTGACTAAATTGCTATATGAGCCACACTAGAAAAGAGTATGATTATATCGACAATAATGACTCACTTTTTTACCTTGGGACATAATTACTATTATTCTGTTCTCCGGAAATAACAAAACTTTTGAAAGATAAGATAATGCTTAAAATAATTAACTAAAAATATTTAGCTCTTTAAAATTGTATATAAATCTTTAAATGAGTTCTATTAAGACAAATAATATTTTCCCCACCCAACATTTTTTTGAACACATAACTGAACATTGATAGAGATTTCACACCAAGTGTTAAAAAAATGAAATGCCAATCTGGTAATGAGTTGAATAACTTGAAACCACTGTCATTGATATAAAATAATTAATGTTTTAATTTTCTTTTGATACTCAGCAAATTAAGGAAACATTTAAATCTTATAAAATCTAGTAAATATAAAAGAATGTCTAACAATGTGACCAGAATATAAAATTGATGATGACCTTCACATTCACAAAGAAAGTTTCGGGGATTCCTATTCTTCTTGACATAATCTGCATAAAGGACTATCTGTAAGTTTTAGCGCTTGAATGTCCTTATTGAACCTGTTATGTCCTGCTAAAAGACCTACGAGTACTCTCGTATTTTGTCTTTTGTGGATACTCTGTTACTTTTGATGTCGGACTTGTTGTGAATCCCTTCGCCTTTCTTATTCCTGGTGACCTTGTCCTACATTTCGTAGACTTCGTTGTAGTTCATTTATTCATTTGCAACTTTATGTTTTGTTGAGCCACAAAAGGGTTCTGGTCTGCTAGGCTGCTAGGCACTTTTAGAACAGCCTTTCTAAACCTGCTGTAGCTCTTTTGGAGTCATACCTTCGTGGTCGAAAGCAAATGGTTGTTGTGGATGGAGAATCCTCTCATTATCTGAATTTAAAGTGTGGGGCCCCTCAGGGCTCTATTCTGGGACCTCTTTTGTATACTCTATACACTTCCAATCTTGTTAAATGCCTCCAATTTTGTAATTACCACCTTTATGCGGATGATACTCAGATCCATTTTAGCTTTTCCCCTGATGTGATAGATGAGGCTTGCAGTAAAGTGAATGAAGATCTCAATAATTTTATTACCAATGCCGAAAAACATTGCTTGAATATTAATTGTTGAAAATCTAACGTCTTACTTTTTGGTACTAAAAGCAAATTGGATGAAATTGATAATAATGTACAAATTCTCATAAAAAATGAGACTCTAGAGAAAGTAAATGAAGCTAAAAGTTTAGAAATAATTTTTGTTTCTAGCTTGTAATTTGAAAAACACATTAATCAGCTTTTAAGAAAGATACCTATACGGTTCCAGGAAGTTTTTACCTATACATATTAAGTCAATGCTTTGTGAATCACTTATTCTTTCCACCTTTAATTTCGGTGATGCAATTTATCGCCCCTTTTTATCTAAAGAAGATTCAAAAAGTGCAAAATTGTTGTTTACGTTTTTATATATGGAATTTGCAGAAGGGAACATATTTCGCACAAACTGAAAGAAATAAAATGGTTGAATATGACTAATAGAAGATTACTTCATGCTTCCGTACTTTTTCATAAAATAATCATTAATAGAACTCCCTCTTATTTACATTAAAAAAATAACTTTCCGGACAGATGTGCATAATATTAATGTAAGACGTAAAGGAACACTTTCACCTCCTCCTTTCAGACTTGAAATCTTCAGGCGGTGTTATACCTATCAGATATGCCCACTGTATAATGATATACCGGATCTTTTAAAAACATACAGTTTGTTAAAATTTATTTGCTTTTTTCTAAACAAGCTTAAGTATTTATGAGGATAAGGTTTAAATAAATATAAATATTTTTTAGAACTATGTTATTAAAAATATTGTAATATATTTAGGTTAAGTGGAAGAACAAGTTTTAGGAAGGGTTCACCCAGCCTAAAAATTGGACTTCGCCTTTTGTTTCTGTTAATCTTTTTTTTACTGTACCACAACTAAATTATTGAAACAATAAACTCGTTTATTATTATTATTATTATTGAAATAGCCTTTATTTTGTTTAACGCCTTTATGGCTGATTGGCTGTCTGAGAAGATTGCCATAGTTCTTCCTTGTACCTTTTGCTGTTGATTTCAAGGGTTCCGCGGTGAATGGCAGCTATCTCTGCCTGGACACTGTGGCATAGCGTCCTAGATTAAGAAATAATGTACTTTTTTCTGTTACCATGAATATACCAACATCCACCCCTATTTCGGTTTTTGAGCCGTCTGTGTAGTAGGCAAGCTCTGCTTGAATTACTTGAATTGGTAAAAAAACTGTTGATTTTCCACTACATACCATTTTTTAATGTTTTTTTTTAACTTTTTCCTTTTCCTCAGTAGATATACAAATAAAAAAAATCATTTTTGAACAAGTGTTTCTCTGCATGGCTTTTTTTATTTTGATTGGATTTCGTTGATACCACCTGAACTACCGTTGCCGAGAACAATATTAATTAGTGGTGGGGTTATTGTACTATTATGCAATTAGAGTGGTACCGCGCTACAATGCCAGTTGCACCGTGTACATTCTAATTTTTCTCTTTCGATCGTATACATTAGATAAAGACCTACGCGGTGTGGTCTTAATTAGTTCTTACCGTAATTTGGGTAGGTACGAAGTGATTAATAGAGGTTTTTTAATAGAGTTATTGACAGAACAATGTTCCTTTCATTCTTTTAGACTTTATTGTCTCATACGCGATCCAATTAGTTAATTAAAATCTGGGAAACAATTAGAGAATTGAAATTTGTAGTTTAATTAGACGCGGAATGCGACTAGGACCCACTTACAAAATTCTTGATTGTATTCATGATATCAGATCTTGGATCAAATTTTCTACATTTATACAGTATGATGCAAATGTATGGAATAAATTCATTATTTCAGAAACAGACGACTTTTAAAAAAATCTTAAAACAGGTCAATTTTAATTTGTGAATGGTGATCATCCGCTATAGATGTGTTGGACATTACGTCATTAGTGATGGCGTAGTGACGTCATCGACGATTTTTTTAAATACTAACCGAGGTCACGTGACAGCTCATTTGAAAGGCCTCTTTATTTATTTCTACAGGGTTAACCAAAATTATGAACTTTGTTAAGTAACATGGAATTATAATAAATATTCATTCACTGAACTAAAAGGACCGCCACTGGGAATAAAACAAAATAGTGTTTATTGTTGGTTCCGAAAAAAATACATTGATAAAAACAATGCTACATTATAATTTGAAATTAATTATTGTAGTACTCAGAATTATTTTTACAAAAATATTTAAATCAATATTGTCATTGACTCGTCTTTATTCGTCAATGACCTGTGAATCTGTCAAATAATAGACGTCAAATTTTTACCCTTCGAGTTTTTTGTCGACATTAACAACAGCATTTACAAAAATGAAACTAACAGAAACAGAACGAATTAAGATTTTAACCATGATTGGTTATGGAGATAGAGTAAGGACTCAAGCAGAAGTTCGTAATGTATTTAACGCTAAATACCCCAATCGCGATCCAATTACTCAATCAACAGTAAGTAAAATTGAAAAAAAATTTGAGAAACGGGCCATGTTAAAGATCTACCCAGAAGTGGTACCCGAAGGCAAAAAACTCTACGTTGCATGTACTGGCGTTTCAAGAAAATCCTCATACCACTTCTAGGCCGGTCGCACTAGATAATAATGTCCACCAATGAACTGTTGTAAGAGTGCTAAAAAGGAGAAGTGGCATCCATACAAAGTACAACTGGTCCAGGAGCTAGTAGAAGATGACTTTGATAGAAGAATCGAATTCTGCGAAATCGTTATGGAACAATATAACAGAGATCCGGGTTTCATACAAAAGTACTTTTTTCAGATAAAGCGTCTTTTATGCTGAACGGTCACGTAAATCGCCAGACATTTCGATATTGGGCAAGTGAAAATCCACATTGGATGGAAGAGTATATGACGCAATATCCCGAGAAGGTGAATGTTTGGGCCGGCATTATAAACAATCAAATTGTAGGGCTATATTTTTTTGAGGAAAACCTAACTGCTGCTAGTTATCTGGAATTTCTTCAAAATTATCTGTTGCTACAGCTGAATCAGCTATTTTCAAATAGAAATGATTTATGGTACCATCAGAATGGGGCTCCCCCACACTATGGCATTGAGGTACCAAATTACCTTAGTAACGTTTTCCCAGGAAGGTGGATAGGTAAATAGGTAGGCCTATCGAATGGCCACCAAGGTCTCCAGATTTGACTCCGTTAGACATTTTTTGTGGGGATATTTAAAGAGCAGAGTATATCAAAATCGACCGAATAATGTAGAAGAGTTGAAGGAGCGAATCCAATCGGAAATTGCACAAATAACACCTGAAGTCCTCGAAAACGTTAGGAAATAATTTACTGCTCGCCTTTCTCATTGTATCATTGCTGAAGTTCGCAATTTGAACATTTGTTGTAATTTAAATGTATTTTTAGTAAACATTTATTCTAAGTTAATTGTAATAATAAACCAACAGTTATAGTTAACCCTGTAGAAATAAATATTCAAATGATTACATTGATGCAAAGGCAATAAGGAGACCTTTCAAATGCGCTGTCACGTGACCTTGGTTTGTATTTAAAAAATCGTCGATGACGTCATTACGCCATCACTAATGACGTAATGTCCAACACATCTATAGCAGTTGATGGCCATTCAAAAATTAAAATTGACGTGTTTTAAGATTTTTTTTAAGTCGTCTGTTTCTGAAATAATGAATTTATTCCATACATTTGCATCATACTGTAAAGATTGTATTAATCATTAACAAAAACTAAGAATCTGATTCCTATCCTTGTAAACTTGTTCGCTCTAATCGTTTTGTTTAAATCCCTTCTTAACCCAAAATTGTTCAGTTGTAAGCCGATTAACTAACCAGCTTTCGTTTGCCTAATAAAGACACCAGAGTACAACTTCGATATATTTATCCAGTTCCTTATTACACTGGTAAATCCTTAATAATTAACAATCTCTATTATACCAGTTAGAAGGTTATTTATTAGTGGATTACGTCTTGAATATTCACATGCCCACGTTAAATCAAGTTCAATACAATTTTATTATACTCTATATCATTTTCCGAAACTTAGACCCTACATAACGTATATCTTCTGCTTTAGAATTTAGAGAAACTCACATTTTATACAAAAAACTTGAATGCAACCTTATTAGGTATTTAGGTTGAGTAAATTTAAAAAGAAAGATTAGAAAAAAGATAAAATTTAATTTTAAGACTTTAGAATGATGACTGAAAAGTCAAATAGTATAAGTCCGATGCCTGTGAAGGAAAAGAATATGAGTAAAAAGAAGAAGAATTAAAAATCATAAATACCTACTAATAAAAAGGAAAGAGTATAATACGATTTGACGATTTGACTTGAAGTTTCCGATTACCAGTGGTGTTACACGTGGTGTAGTATAATTATGCCTCGTAATAATTATTAAAAAAAAAATAACGGTTTTTCGCATTATTTATCTGTATAGTAATATATTGTAATAAAAATATTATGATTTGAATGGTTATTTATAGTTTAATTAATTTGTAATTTGTAGCAATCTGACGATGCCAATTTTTAGCGAAACAGCTGTCATTGCATTTAAAACATTTATTGGATTAAGATAGTATTAAACAACTTCTGTTGATATACTTATTATGCTCTCATCTAATATTTTAAATGTTACACCGAAAAATTCATGCTGTGGCAGTAAGAAAAATTGTATTTTATATGCGTCAGCTAAAAAGTTTTACTGTGACGGTAATACTAGATTTACTAATATTTGAATTATTAAAAATGTGTTCACTGTGGCAGTAAAACTATGTTTCTACGGTGGTAAAATATCTTTACAAAAGTGACAATTTTTTAAGACCAATACATTAAAATTGTTGAACTACCCAACGATACTGTTTTACCATTTTTCAGTAGTATTATCTTACTACTATGGTAAACATTTTATACTAGAGTTGTAAGATAAATTATTTTTTCTCTGATTGGCAGCAAATATTAATTTTGCTGACACATCAATGAGCAAAGTATTACTTTTTCTGCCTAGGCAATAATCCATAAATCGTTTATAATTTCCTTCATATTTCATCCGAGACTTCTCTGGCAACAAATTCAACTCTATATTCTTGCCACCTCCCTTATTTCTGGAGGAGTAAGTAGGTACTTGCACCAGGGCAAAAATCTTTTTTACAAATAACAAAATGTTGGTACTTACCTACTCAGAAATGTTTACATTTTCCTAAACGCCATTATTTAAATGGTTGATGTATTGAAACGCCAAAACTGCCAACCAACAATTTGTACTGCACGTGCACAATGCGAAAAAAATATGGATGCGATGCATCTTTTCTCAACCGAATCACACCCCCAAAGACAATTAGATTTTTTCCCAGTTGATTAGCCGATAGCGTAGCGGGACTTATTTCGGCATTAATCGTAAGGGTTCGTGGGATATTTTATAAAACTATCGTAGTTTAAAAAAATATTACTATTTCGCCTGTTCAACAGAGTTGGTTAGAAAAATATTACTGGTAGTGATGTAACTGCGGCAGTAATTAAAATTACTGATGCACTAAGAAAGATCTACTGTGATGGTAATATGAATATTATGTATTTAACTTCCAACTGTTGCAATAAAAAATATTACTGCCATAGTAAAAATTTAGACTGTAATATATACCTTAAGGTTCTAGTAATACCTACTACTAACAGTTGTTGCTAGCCAATCTAATAATGGTAGTAAAAAGATTTTCAGCCATAGTAAACTTTTTAGTAGTAACACATTCTTATTGAATCATTTTCCTCGATGTACAATATATTGTTATGAAGTTGTAGGAATAAAACAATTAATGAATATAAATGTTGGTTAAAAACTTCTTAGTAGGTAATTATAAATAGTTGACTTAGTTGCTTTATATAAAAAAAACGGACTTCTATGACTCGTTCTATGATAACAATTAATTCTATATGGTTGTCATTAAAATATTTTGTTAATTTTTAATAATTCAGTTAAATAGCACCCAACAGATAGAAAGTAATTTCCAATCAAAAGTTGTTAACTACTTAAATCAGGATATAATATACCAAACAACATGAAAAAACTATACATGTCAAATATCAAGATTAAAATGAGTCATATTTGTTTCTCCAGTATGGCGGACTTTCCTAGATTAAAATATGACAACATTCATTCTTTATTCGTAGACAACTATTATGCAAAATATAAAAAGTTTTATCTAATAGACACAATAGAAACGATTGAGCGAATTATTAATTTATAAAGTAAATATACTTGATTCATTTTCTAAATTATTTTACCATTGGAAAATGGTAAATAACAATCGAAGTCTCTCTATTTGAACACAATGCATAGGCTATCTATAAATCTAACTATCTATAGTTGTATCTTTAGGATTATAGTTTTATAATAGGCTACCACCAACACTATTAGAGTTTAATAAAATATTATTACAGCCGATTTTGAAAGCAATTCATTAGAAAATAGAGATCGTTAACGTGAGATCAAGCGATGTCTTTATACACCGCCATAATCCAAGAACGGCTTATATTTTTAATACCATATCGCGTCTTTGTAAGCCAGGGCAGTACCTGCACTAAATATTTTCTTTGATTGCTGATTAAATGTTGATTTTAGTGACATTGTCTAGTCGTTAAAACTTTTTTTAATAATTTGACCTATAATAAATTAATTCAACCAAATGAAAAACCCAGTCTATATCACAAATTACGTGACATTGACTTTGGGTTTTTCTTTTGGTTGTGTCCTATCAGTCACATTTGAGACATGGATGATTCACTTCGTTTTAATAAATTAATTACTAATTTACCGCTAGTAAAATTTTGGTAAATTTTTTATTTTGTTAATAAAAAGAACAATAACATTGAAAATTTCACAACTCTACTTTTTAACCAATAAGATGCCTTAATTTTGTTTAGTTACCATGGCAACTAAAAAAAAATCAGGAAATTTTTTCGGGGTGCCTGGTTATTTAAGTGAAAATTTTTTGACAGCTGAAACCATAGAGAACGTTGAAACATCAACGTACAGACCATAGACAACTCACTCTTGCTTCCTTAGAAATGAACCTATTCCTAATTGTGCCTTCTACAAATCATCCCCCATCTCAATCAAACATGTAATAGGAGACTGGAGTGATCTCCAACCTTCAAGAAACAACATATTTAAAACCAACTCCTCAACAGAAATCATGTCCTTTACCGCTGAATCTGCAAACAATCTATTAAAATTCATTAAAGAAGTTGGACTATACCACCAAATATAAACTAGCTAAAAAAACCTAAATTACAGATAATCTTCGGTGCTAAATGACCACGATGTCGTAAAACACTTAAATAATAAGGAATGTTGGTAATAGTGATGAATATATATATAATGGATTTGATTGGTTGTCTTTTTTACACCGAAAAACAAATTCATACTGCGGCAGTAAGAATTATTATAATGTATATGCCTCAGCTAGAAGGTTTTACTATGGCAGTAAGTAATACAAGATTTACTAATATTTGAATTATAGGTCTCCCAACGAAAGTTTGGGACACTATCAGTGGCAAACGGAAACAATAGTATATTATACATCTTAAATTAACTTTTAATGTATGATGCTAACATAATTAAAAATAATTTATTTTATATAAATTTGTTATCTTTTTTTATTGAAGCCACCCAATTTTTAAACAAAGCCCATATTTTCTGTATTGGGTTCAATTCTGGATAATAAGGTGGCAAGCGAACTTTATGCCCAAGTTCCTCTAGTACCTTATCCAACACTTATATTCACTATACCCTACGAATACTAGAATAAACTACATAAAACTTACTACCCACTTTATACTAAAAAAATACATACATTTAAAAAACAACTCAGAAACTCTCTCAGCATATTCGTAGCTAAATACAGTTTACAAAACCATTCTAGCTACGATACTGACGAGCTTTCGGAACGGTCGTTTTTATGGTAACGCTCGTAAACAAACCACTGCGCATTGAACGAGAGCCCACGTGGCTGTCCCAAACTTTCGTTGGGCGATCTCTACTAAAAATTTGATTGACTCTGGCAGTAAAACTATGCTTCTACTGTGGGGAAATATATTTACAGAAGTAGCAATTTTTTCTTACTAATACAATGAAATTGTTTAACTACCACCGATACGCTTTTACTACTACAGTAAGAATATCTTACTACTGTGGTAAAATTGTCTTACTTTTTAAATATCCCCATAAAAAAATCTAATGGGGTGAGATCGGGTGATCTTGCTGCCCACTCAATTGGGCCCCTTCTTCCAATCCACCTATTCGGAAACACTTCGTTGAGATAGGTCCGTACAATTTGAGCAAAATGTGGTGGTGCCCCGTCTTGTTGAAACCACATCTGTTGGTCAAATAAATTGGGATCCAAATTATAAGGGGAATAAAATCCTTAAAGTAGAAACCAATTCATTTTGAAGCATAGTTAGGTATGTTTCTCCAGTTACATTTTCATCGAAGAAAAAAGGACCCACTATGCGATTTCCAATAATTCCAGCCCAGACGTTTGTTTTTTGAGGCCTTTGTGTATGGGATTCACGCATCCAATGGGGATTTTCGTCAGCCCAATAACGGCAGTTGTGCCGATTTACGTGTCCATGTAATGTGAACGTAGCTTCATCAGAAAACAGCACCCATTCCAAAGGAATTTGACCACCATAGATAAATGCCATAAATCGTTCGCAAAAATCAAGTCTACGATCAGGATCGTCTTCGTTAAGCTCGTGAAGGTTTTGCATCTTATATGGGTACTTTTTGGCATCTTTGAAATTTTTTAAAACGCTTGTGTGGCTGACACCATGAACGCGAGCTACTTCCCTAGCTGTAACAGGAGTAACAGGATTTTCTTCAACTTCCAACAACATGTTCAACCGGGTTTCTTCGTCGATTTGTAAAGGCCTTTTTCGAGAAATATCTCTTACATGGCCCAACTCTCGATATCGACTTTCAATTTTGCTAATCGTACTTCGATTAATTGGAGGCAATTCTGGATGAACTTCAGCAAACAAACGAGCAACTTCAGCCTGTGTTCGACTTCTGTTCCCTTATCCGATCATCTGTAAAATTTCGATACGGTGCGTTTCGGTTAAATAAGACATTTTCTTATTTTATTGGCTTATAAATTTGTTGTAGAAATTTAAAACAAATACCTAAAGACAACTCAATCACATTAAGTTTTAATTAATGAAATACCTGATAGCAGGTTAGAAAAAGGAAGGATTTCTTATTGTGGCTTATCAAGTAGTAAAAACAAAGTGTAAGTACATGGACGTAGTAATTGGAAAATATTCGGGATAATTTTTATATTCGATTAGGATATTGTCAGCAACAAAATGGAGGGCATTTTGAACATTTATTGCATTAAAGTAGTATTAAAAAACATTTCGGTATTTTATTTTTTTCTAACACATTGCTTGTAAAACAAACAAAAAAATAGCTACTTGTATTTGCAATTGAAAAAGCTTTAAAATAAAAAAAAAGATCAACCTACCCTTTCATTAAAAAAAAGTTGGGGGGTCACTACAACCCTTAATATAATTAAGAAAATAAACAAACCTCTTTATTTTATGCCCCATAGAAAATAAAAGTTGACGTGTTTCAGGAATTTTGCGACAAACCTTTATTTATTAAATTACAGAATTTGTTTCAGTTAAACTTTCCACTCTGTATACATAATTGTGAAATATAAACTCTAATTTCCTGTCTCCGTAGTGTGCGCCAGAGCCAAAATATTTTTTACAATATAAATATAACAGAATGATGGTACTTATATATAGGAATATATTCACTAAATCTCCTGAACCCTATTATTTAGGCAATTAAATTATGTGGTGGTTGACAATATGGTATAGAAGATTTTCCAAAATATACATCTGAAATGGCTTTATTTTTTCCTGACTGAATTAACTATTAATACAAAGTCGTAAAATGTCCTCTAAAAGAATTGAATCAAATTAAGCATTATAATTTAAAAATTATTTGTAATATTTATAATTATTGAGTATTGCATAGTACATTCTAAGAAATGAACAACAACTTGGTTGCAGCTTGATTATTTACAAAACATTGATAATGAGTTTACTAGAATTTACTTTATTTGTAGTATAAAGTAAATGTAGGGTTGCTTTTTAGTAAGACCTTGTTTTAAAAACTACAATTAGCTCAACTGACTGTAACTCTTCTATTATATGAAAAGTAATTAAGTTTTAATCAACTGTACTAACAGTATTGTAAACAAAATAATAAGCAACTACTCGCTTGAATTGTTTCCTAACTCCTCTAATCATGAACACTAATATATGGTTAGCTTCTTTATTACTCCTCCTAGTACCAAGATTCTCTAGGAATAAAAGCTGAGGATGATTGATGTGTGGGAATATATCCTGATAATAGGTGTATTAAATGGGGATGAAATGAATAACATTTAATATCAATTTTTCATCAAATATTTTTTCGTATTCTATATAAATAGAGGTCACCTATCTTATTATACAGGGTGTCCCAGAACTGAGAGGCCAGAAATTGGGAATGAGTAGGTGGAGTTAGTAAGAGGGCCTTAAAAATACATTTTTAATCATAAATCCAAAACTATAATTTTGAACTTGATGAAAATTTGATGGATTGTCAAGTCCATTAATTAATTTATTTTGTCTATACCAGTAAGTATACCAATGTTGCAGAAAGTCAGGATCGGACTGGGCTCACCGGATAAAACGCCAGATTTTTTATAGTGACAAGGCAACAAACTTTAAAGTACTATCAGTTTATTCTCTAACATTAGTGATTTCCCAGAAATGTGAGATTTCCTTAGACAACGTAGATTCCATCATTATTTATTATTATTGATCATCATCAACCTGATGATGGTCTAAGATCGAAACTTCTAGCTTTTTACATTAAATTATTGTGGTTTGACTTGGTGTTTTATTGATATTTGGTCGCCAACGACCCTGATTAGCATTAGAGGCATGGGGCTGATAGAACGACTATAACCTAGGGGTGAGCCCCAATAGATCTTTCAGGTCGCAGTGGAAGGGACGTGAAACGACCACTCATATAGAACCTAACATAACCAGATGATTGTCGTTACTTCTAACACAAAACTTTTAAAATTGTGGTGAGACAATTTTTCCTTACTGACAAAAAAACACCTTAAGTGTTGGTTGATTTTTTAACCATTCCTTATCCGAATTGTATTTCTTATTCTTATATAATAATAACAGAAGTTAAAAAGCTTATTGAGGATCTTCAACACATTCTATTACAGCGAAGCCAAGCAGTTTTTAGGCCTTCAAACCAATAAAGAATGATATGATAAATTAAAAAGGGAAGAAGAAAACTTTGACATTATAAAAGTATTTGACAGGAATTGCAGGATTATTATAATACGGCGTTGGACTATTTAAAACAGTAGACTAAGCATCTGAAGAAGCTTGATATATTTTCTTGGATGAATGAGATACCGCAATGGAAAATCGTTCAGAAAACAATAAGCGAATTCGTCCCACTTTGGTTGGTAGGGACTTTGGTTAACCAATTTGTAGGTCGCTTGTCACCAATTACAGCAAGGACAATATACTAAATTACAGGCGAAATCGTTTGGTTCTCAGTTGGTACAGCTATTTGATGAAATTGACAAGAAACACTGTAGACTTGCATGCAAGCAATCATTTAAGCATGATGTCCAATTCAACTATAACGGCAACAAATAAATCAGAAGACTGTTGACTTTGTACACACTTAATAAAATAATAAAACATAAAGGATGAAAGTTTCTACATTTAAAGAACCGTAGGTTACGTGATAAAAAAATTGATCTCATCAGAAGAGACATTCTAACACATTAAAAAATATATAAAACAATAAAAACCGATTTTAATAAACTATTACAAACGGTTTTTTAAAATACAAACTTTCATCCTTTTTGTTTCATTCTACCTAACAGCAACAACCCCATTACAATTTCTTTCAGGGACAAGGCCTTTATAAATTGATGGTTATTGTGAAAACTGGATCGGAAAATAACTTAAAGATTTTTTTGCCCATTTCAAAATGACCTGTAAAACATTACAGCAAAATTAAAATTTTCAACGATTGTGTTTATATCTTAGTTTATATACAGATAAAAAGAAATACAACAAACTACTTTTGACAAGGTTCGAAAGCTACCAATTTCAGTAGCTGCCTAGTTTATTTTTAATGTTGAAAAATTTTTTAAGAGTGTAGACGCAAAATTTTAACACCAGAGTTAAGATATCTACCGCATCCCAATTTTTAAATGCTCTACTACTATGTCAGGTCTGTTTTAAATTTTAAGAAAAGTGGGGTATGCCTTGCCTACAGAGTTGAAATCGTTGAAATCCGTTATTGAATTTTTTTACTGTTGTTTTATTTCTGCAAGGATTTAAAATATTTATAGTTTTAGTTTATTCTGCTTGGGTTATTACTATTATGTTATTATGTGTAGCATTTACTTTTAATTGTCTTTTAGGAGTGTAAATACATCATATAAAAATAATCTTTTTATTATCGATATAATATTAATTCGTTTATTGATACTTTTTGCATCTGAATGTAGAATTCATAAATAACATTGTTTTCTGTCTGCTTATATTTCTTTTTATGATACATTGTTGTGGTATATCACCGTTAAAAAATGAAAGAAAGAATATGTTAACAATTAAATTTTCTATAGACTATCCTTTTTTATATTATATACAAAAAAATACTATATTACTATATTTTTGCAAATACCGGACACTATAGGTTATACTTTTTATTACATGATTTGGTTTTTTATACATACAATTAAATTTTGTAATTTTAATGTACCTACTTCTAAAACATAATAATCTACATATTGCATAGGTAATATCAAATAACTCAAATTGTCTCTGTATAAGACATTAAAAACTTTAAACCCAAATTATAATTGCACTGTATATTTTTATACAACCCGTTTTAAACATTTTTAAGTAAATGACTAAAAAAAACAAATCAAACGTATTACTTTACTTCGTTTAAAATTTGTGAAATGTCCTGTGTATAATTGATAAATGGGAAGATTTTTTAAAGAAATCCAAAATGTTATAATATACAACCCTAACAAGATTTATTTGTACTTTTTTCTTTTCCTGTGGTTCCTGTTTAAAATTTAATGTTTTTTTATTTTAGAATCTCTTTATAAATATATTGTTAAGGGCAGAAATATTCTAGTCGAGAAGTTATTTAAATCGGATTTGGGTTACACCGATCCGAAAAATCTGATTTTGGTGTCAACCGATTCGAAATGACAAATGGAAAAATGTTCCTAAATATCAAAATCCGTTTTAAAAAATTTCCTATTGTTATTAACAATTTAAGATTTTAAAAAAAGGGGGTTTACATTTTTGCTAATAACTCATAAAAGATAATAGCTAGAACAAAAAACTAAACTTTCAACAAAAAAGTCCCAACTCCCCGAATTGTAACTCAATTATTTATAGGTCTAAATTAATGTTGAAAATGCCTTAAAAAACGGACGGCTCGTCACCGTCACAACTACCAAATGACATAAATTATTTTTTTGCAATAAGTAAATGACATAAATTATTTTTTTGCAATAAGTAAATATTAATAAAAAAAATTTTAAAAATTCTAGCACTAACAGAACATATCAGAGAACAAATTTCTACAGTCAAAAAATGTTTTCCGTTATTTTTCAACTTTCTATCCATTTGTTAATTAAAAAATTACATCTTCATTGTTACTAACTTTAAATTCGTTACTGTGAGTAAAATAAAAACACAAGAGTTTTTTTAACCCTTGGAATCCTTTATCATAAAGGTACTGAACAAAGTTACATAATAAAATTTTTAAATTCTTAAAAATTAAAATTGTTATTAACAAGCAAAGTAAACAAATGCGATTTTAGATGAGAAAAATTTAAATTTTTTTAAAAAATTGTTTACAACCGTTTTTAATACGCTATAAACAATATAAATCCTTTTTTTTTAAATAATAAGTGGTCTTTTCAGGATTCGAAAAAAACGATTGCAATTAAAATGCACCAGCTTAAAATTTTGCGCCTAATATACACTCTTAAGTTACTTATTTTATGATAAATTGAGTTTTTGTTTCCATTACATTTGAAATTTTCGTTTGTGAAAACATAATGACAGGTCAATGTTAAAAGGTAGTCATTTTCCACAAAGAATAGTTATAACAATGTCCCGATCTGCATTACAAAACATGACAAACCTACACTGGATGGAATATTTTTCTTGATGAAATTAATATTTCATGAAAGTTCATTTAACTCCATTATTTGAATCTTTGTACAATCATTTATAAAGTAAAACAACTGTAACCGAAAACCACCATGTCAAGTGAAAAAACAAGAAAAGAATGAAATAGTGAATAGTAGCTGCGGAGGCGCTGAGAACCAGATAATATTTATCTAAGAAGACAATAGATGTCTTCTGTTTTTTAACAAAAGATAGTGCACAATCACGATGTATTGTCACAAGTCGTAATACTTCTCTTATCGATACAGGTCCGGTATAAAATTTATTATCATTTTTATCTATTTAGAGATGAGCAAATGGTAACCAGAGCGTTAAATCTCTAAATGTTTAGATAAGAATCACACTGTTGTACAAAAAGGACGTTTTATTACAATCACTGGACACTTTGTATAAAGTTTCCATTTTATGAACTTTTCATACGTCTAAAGTGGGAAGTAATTTTTTGTTTTATTTACAAAATGCTGCCAAACAAATGCAGCAGAGATCGGCATGCAAATAACAAAAACATTTTCTGAGATTTATATCTAAGAGTGTATTTCTTGTTTTTATTAATTCATAAAGAACGCTTGTTATGTCACATTTATTAATTAAAACTTTTTCATTATCACCTTATTCATTTGAAATTCCTGTTCTTATAACTCCATGAAATTTAATGATCGCATACTATCTATTCACCGAGTAATAAAATTTAATAAGTCAATAAAGAATTTCAAGCTAATTAGTTGACGCAATTGGTAAGGTTAAAAATATTTTCTTAAAAACAAATATAATTTTACAACACATATTTATTATTGGAGATGAATGACCATTTAACAAGTTATGAATGAACGTTGGTATAATATGTGGACATAAATTAATATTTCTTATTTTAAGAACTAAAGAGTAATCCAACTATGAGAGCAAACTAAAAGCGAAGTTTTCTAGTTCCAGTAAACCAAAAGAAAGCGTGTACCCATTTATTTCATCAATAATTGTTAGTCCACATTATTTTTTAGTCCCTTTTGTTTCAAAACTATCAGTAACATCAATTCCTTTATGCTCAAGCACCTAGTACAATATCGCCCTAGTTAGTCATTTTTTATAGTAGGCTGGTTATCAGGCGTAACTAAGATATTCTTTATTTTTGCGTCAAATTTTTATCTAATACCTTACAGTCTCTGCCGCATCCCACATTTTGACCGCCATTCCCCTTCAATTACTCTATCTGTCATAATATTTTCCCTTGCTGAATACTCGCTCTGATGGCGACACTCGTGGCAAGAATGCATAGGTGTTTCTTTGCCAAAACTTTTTGATACTGATAACTTATCGATAAAATGTCAATACCCATTTATAGATGGTAATCGATAAACAATATGTTATCGGCAAATCGATAATTTGTTCATAAATTACACTTATTGATAATTCGATAATTTTCAAAATATTCGTGCCCTCAAAAAATCTCCGCAAATAATTTAACCTCTTGTGATATTATAGCGATTATTTTTTGACGGTTTTTAAAACCAATGAAATGCTTCTTTATTTGTCACAAGTGTAAGTTTCAACCAATTATGTCATTATTATAGTGTGAATAAATCTCTTGTGATTATTGTCGGGAATATTTGCCTGGCAACTGTCAGATACTTTGAAAATAATTACTTAATTGTGTCAACGCGAAATATATTGTAAGTAATAATTAATTAAATTAAATTTTTCAATAATTTTATGACAGTTTTATTGATCTTTTTTATTGTAAAAATTTGTGAATCAAGAAATAATCTTGTCAAATATAACTCGAGAGTTCCATAAATTAGAAAATAATTTGACAGATTTTGTTCAAACTTGTTGCCATTTGGCAATAGCCACTCAAGCCCTGCAGGCTCTCCTGACCATTGCCTGGCAACAAGTTTTCAAACAATCTGTCAAATTATTTTCAATTTATTCTCACTCTCTTGTTATATTATTACTGAAAATTTTAAGCAAATTATTCTTAGCAATTAGAAAGAAGTGAACTTGAAGATATAAGATAAATTTAGTTTCGATAATCACAGAATTTGCCAATTCTGAAATCAAATTAGATTACAGAATGCTGGAATTCTCTCAAAATAGTATATTAAACAACGCATTTCATATGGAATTCTGTTATGACACTAGTTCATGTTTAAAAAACGAATGTCACAACAGCCATATGAAATAAGTTGTTTATAATATTTTTTTATACTTTGCCATTTTATCATTTTTTAAATTAATTTATTATTTTTATATAAATACGAAAATTCTGATTTTAAAAAGTATGTCCGTAGCACTATGTAATTTATAACTTTTGACATTTAAATTATAAAATTTTAATGTTTTCAAATATTTTAAAATGACTAATGCACCAACAATAATATATTATATAAGTAAAAGATGATATTCATATTCACAAATACTTTCTTAAAGAACAATATTATAATTAATAAATTGCTATTAGCCACAAATGTCATTGTCAATAGCTTTGTCATTAATTAGATACTTCACTGATGTCGCCAACCATTTAAAACAAAAATTTGCGTGCGTAATTACATCTTTTAAAAGATACATTACGATACGCAAATGCGTTTTATAATGGAGATTTTTATAAGTTCAAAATATAAAAAATATTTTGCAACACGTCTGTTCCAATGCAATTCAAATGTATTTATATTCTCTCTCTTGTGATAGAATAATATTCTTATACTGGTTAATAATAATGTCGCAGTTGGTTGTCATCGTAGTGCAAGATTTTAGTAACTGTCAAAATTATTCTGTCACGTTTCGATTTAAAAAAATAAAAAAACTTGAATTTTTACGGTGATTCAGAATTAGAGTGTGAAAATACCCCTACTGAAATTAAAAAGTGTATAAATAATATACTGGAAGAACATTAAAGAATGATTATGAAACGGATTACAATCTATTCATGGATTGGAAACAAACAAAGAATTTAAAAAGGAAGGAACAGTACAGTCTGCTAGTCGGTTAGAATATCCTATTCTGTTTTCCTTGTAATTTGTAATATTAAAAGTTTACGTCATTTATATTTGGAATAGTCAAACAAACTTATGAGCTTTAAAAAAGTAAAACATAACATGACACAATGTTAAAGAAAGAAGAGTGCAAAATATACCAAAAAAAATATACATTTTTTTATTATATGTTTTTTCTCTGTAAACGTCAAAAATCGCACCGTCAACATTCCTTGTGACATTTAACAATAACATTCACGTAATAAGATCTCATAACATACACGTGCGCATAGATAAGAAAACTTAATGTCCTTATTTAATCACATTGCAATAAAATTTTATGTACGTACTACTTTATTTGGTCTATTTACATACCTTTAGTCAATTGAAAAACATAAAGAAACTTTGGGAATTAGAGAAAGAACTTGTAGATTAAAAGACTAACGCCCCTAAATATCGGCAACACATTAAACAGTTTAAAAAAATATTATTTCCATTATTTTATAGAAGAAAATAGATGGTCGTAGAAAAAGTAAAATACGTTACACGAGTTGTAATCCCATTACACACTTTTTCACTTCGTGCGTAATGGGTTACTTACAACTCTTGTTACGTAATATACTATTACGTGCTACTAGCCTGCTTGACACTAAAACTGATTTGTATCAAAAGAAATATACATTTTGCAAATAATTTTAAGTATTCCAAAAAATTCAACAATGGGATGTTAAACTTAACATAAATATAATGTTTTCTCAATTTTAATTGTTAGGGGTGTACAAAATCATACTAGGAAATCAATTCTATTCTTCTGGGGTGCGTTTCATGCATGTACTGGAGCTCTAGGCCCATTGTACCCAGGAAATCAATTAATTTTATTGTATTTATTATCACACGATTTTTATGTCTATTTGAAAATCCAAATTTGGATAATTTAAATAGTCCGCCATTGGTTCTGTGACGTAGATAACCCAAAAGTAAAGTTTGCTACATAAGGGTCGAAATAGAAGCGCAATTCTGTCGTCTTCTTTTTTAAAATGTTGAACCTCAAACCACAATTTTCGTCTAACTGTAGACAAATGTAAGACACAGAACACTCATATATTTTGAAAGTTCTTCAAACTTCAAATTAGATTGGCCTTTTTGTAACTGGCTATTAGCTATAAGTTCATAAAACATCTAAATCAGAAAGTGGCTTACTTCATATATGAGTTAGTGACGTATCTGTAGTGAAATCTGCAAACATTTAGGAATTCTCAATTTCCAGTTTTCTCCCAAAATATTTGATTCAAAAATTTTTTAAATATATTTTTGCAAAGTAGTGCTAATATAGGTACTATAATAAAATACCAGAAACCGGATATCGGTTTAACACCCCATTTAAGTTATACAATTAAAGCCGCGTTTACACCGGAGCTTTACAACATTAAGAATGTTGTTCGTTTTTGTTCATAAGTTTTTATCTTTTATTAGATTATTTCTGTAATGCATTGTGTCAATTTAGATGGATCAGAAATATTGCCAAAAGATGCCTGTATGTTTATGATCTTGGTGGAGAAGTGAAGTGAATGGCTTGGAACACAGGATCAATTGGCCTTGGTTTGTTTGAACACGTCAGCCATCGTTTTACGAACCACGTCTGCTAAGTTTCGTGAAACATGTTGGGCTTCCCAGGAGATGGTTTCCATGAGGTTTTATTCCTTTTTAAAATGAATTCTGTAATTTCATATTTTTATCTTTACAAGAATAAAACGGTTATTTTAATCTTCAGAATTTGGAGTCCACAGATATTCACGAAGTATGATTTCCAATATTTTTTGTCAACACTGTTGCCACTACATTTTTCTTATTGGGACCATTAGCCACCGATTATAGATAATAGTAAGAGACTAAGTTGTGGTTAACAAATGTCATTAACAAACGCAACTTTCAACATTGTTTCCAACTTTTGCTGCCAGCTTTTGTTGTCAACCTTTTGACAACTTAATGGTTGTTTAAAAATTTCGTGGGAAAATATTTGAAGATCTGTTACTACAATCTTCACACTTAATTGAAATCTTTGTTAAACCACTCGTTGAAATTTAATATTTACATTCCACTACCAGCTAATAAAAATTAATATCTTAATAAAAAACTAAGAGATATTTTTGTTGACACGTGCTTGACATTTTTGTTATTCTTTTCGTAAAAATATCATTTTACAATTAATTTATGAATAGAAAAAAATTCCTATTTAACAGTTTGTAAATAAACGAGTTCGTCGACTTTGGATCTTGAGACGAGAAGAAGCAAACGCCAGCTGGTCTTGTAGATTTTCTTTCTTATAACCAGACCAACTGAACCGTGTTAATATAACATTATTAAACTTTTATCTTCTGTCTATTAATTAAATTAAAGACGAAATTAAATTCTGAACTCGGTAATTTGATCTCAGGTGCGATCAACAGTACTTTGATTTTATTACCGTATAAAGTTATTAATTTTTTTTTATTTTATTTTTTAATTTGTTTAACGGACATGCTCTTCGAAATGTTTTTAGAAACAGAATCGTTTCTTTGAGGTTTTTTAACAGACAATTAATAATAATTATGATTAATATTCTATTCCGACCCACGTGACCGATGTCTGAAAAAGCGACGTCATACATCGTTGCCCAATAACCAAAAAATTCTCAATATACACTGCTCCACAATTGAAGTGGATATTACAAAAATCTGTCATTTTCTTTTGCCATTGGTTAATAATAAATCAAAATAAGATAAAATAAGTTTACCTTTTATTATGTCACGTTAAAATATACCCAAAAAAATAAAATAAACAAATTTTTCATGAAAAAACAGTTACAATAAAACAGAAAAAATTAAAAAAATGTTAAATCATTTACTGGACTCATCCATAAACATACAGTACCTCCAGTTTTGAAAAGTCCAACGACTATGTTCTCTTGCCCACCGATATCTGCATGCACGCTGATCTGCTGTCAACCGTGGATGTGAACTAAGCCTTCTGGCTCTTAAATTACATGCATGCAACCTTCTTCTAACAGTTTGACTAGATATCACTCTTCCGGTAGCATGCCTAAAGAAGCTGTTAATTCTCTAAGCAGTAAATGTTCGGTTTCTTCTTGCAGTTACAGCTATAAAGCGGTCTTGAGCAGGAGTTGTAGCTCTTTCTCGTCCTCCTCCATGCCTGTACGCTGCAGACTAGGTTTCCAAATATCGATTCCATGCACAACTAACAACACTTTGGGACACATTTAGCCGTGTAGCAACTTCTTGAGTTAAGCCTTCGTGTTTCCAACTTACTAATTGATCGAGTTGCACTGTTTCTAATCGCCGTAGCGCCATGTTTTTTCAGGTAAACAGATTTATGGATTACAGTAACAATGTTAGTCACTGCAAGCACTTCTACAGAGTTTACTGATAGCATGAAACTTATATTTTTTATATTAAGTTTGTACAAATTTAAAAATTACCAGTTCAATAGTTGAGCAGGTTGGCATCGTCTCTGACACGCCCAGGTAAACATTGTCATTGTGGATATGCTAGTCAATGCTTAAAAAAATAATTTACTTGATATTAATTTTTTTTCATCTTTATCAACCATCAACCAACAAAAATTACTGAACCGATTTCTACTACTTTTTTAACAGAATTATTCAAGTCTTGGTGCCAAGTTATGGTCAAAGTTTCAAGATCTGGCCATGAAATTCTATTGAGTCATCTCTTGTAAAACTCCAAATTGATTCACGAACTGATTGATGGTTGGCATACGAATATCTGTTTTTTTTAATCCTGTCGTCATATTTATTATCATTAAAGTAAAATTTATGTAATATATTTCAATACAAATTTATTTAGCTATTTAATTATTTTATTCACCAAACTTACCATATCAAATTAATTATAATATTATTTGCAATTGTAGTAAACGATGTCTTTAATAAGAATGTTTTATTTCACATAATTGATTATTTGTGTTCACATCAATTCAAACAACAGTGTTTGCATAAACGCTTGTTAAACCCGTGTTAGCTAGCATTCTGTTAATTTTCAGATTTATTGATTTTTAGATTATAGTTGACGGTGCGGTGTTGTCGGCTTAAATAATTTTACCTTAAACCAAATAGTTAGATTTTAGTTAATTTAATTTTATTATAAAGAACGAACCTTAATATTTATAAATTAATGGACTTTTACTGCCAAAATCTATAAATAATAAATGATTCTCTTGTTTTCATGGTAATCTGTGATTTTAATTTTTTAATATGATTTCAAATGAATAAAAAATATAAACTACTAGTATAAATACACAGGTGAGTAAAAAACAGTAGGTATTAAAATATAATTGAGAGAGGTTTGTTTTTGCTGTTCAAATTATATACTTAGTAAATATTAAACTCTCTTGTTTTAGTAGTATCTCTGTAATTCTGGAAGGGTGGGTCGCCCCACTGCACTAAGGCCACATTTGGCCCATTGTGCATCCTTCTGAGATTAAGCCTAACCTATAGGCTCGTCAACCATCCTACCTGTTTAAAGTAGGTCGCATGTAGGCAGCTTCCTCAAACCTGTTCAGATGTTTTCGTAAATGAGAATGGCCAGTAAGTATACCTGTGACCAACCGCAGGTACTTTCTGGTCATGGCCACGTATTTCTTGGCTGCTCCACTATTCGGATACTTCAGAAGTTCCTTGGATAGTATGCAACCTTTTTCTTCGTCCCATCTTCCCCTGAATTTGTCAAGGGAGCGTTCCTTTACTAGGTCAACTACCGCTGTTGCAGGCAAGCTGACAAGACTACCGGGTCCCAAGAGCCTTTGGGAGGCAGCTTTTATAGCCAACGAGTCAGCTATGCGGTTGCCTTTTATCCAGCCTAGAGTAACCACATTATTGTTGCAGGCTTCTGTAAGGGCCATGTGACATTTTAATACTAGACCTGATGTGATCTGTGGCCTATTCAGGGCTAATAGTACTTGTCTGCTGTCCGTAAGGATGCGGATGTTTTTGCCAGTGATTTCTCTTTTGGTGATCTCTTTTGCGGCTATGGAGACGGCAGTTAGCTCTGTCTGAGCTATACATGTATTACAACCCATTGCCCATTTTATATTTAGGTTTAGGGATCTGGAGTTAATTCCACATCCTGAACATTCTTTTGTCTTAGATCCATCGGTGAAGATACATATAGTACCTATCGCCAATGCATTTTGAGCGTTGTCATTTATGATTATCTTGTAGGGCCTGTGAAAAGCATATCTTGGTGAAGTCGATTCTGTATTTGCTTGTAGCATTGGAAGCTCGTTTATAGCTTCGCGCCACAAACCACACCTCGACTCACCAGATTCTACTTCAAGTTGTGTATCGGTAGAGCGGAGCCGTAGCATGGTCATCAAAACCACCTTCTTGAAATATATATCAAGTGGGGTGAGACCGAGGATCACCTCCATCGCTCTAGTTGGTGTAGTTCTCATGCCTCCTGTTATGTTAAGGCATGCTGTTCTGTAATGGTCAAGTTTGCGGACGACTGTCAGCTGGTTTGTTTTTACTCCCCAGGCAATTGCGCCGTAGGTTACCATAGGTCTTATGATTGCAGTGTAGATCCACTCCGTGACCCTTGGTGACAATCCCCGACCATTGGTGGTACAATGGTTCTTCTACACTATTCATAGGCAATATATGCTTTTTTGACTCTATTTTCTAGATGAGAGTTCCATGTTAACTTGCTGTCAAAGGTGATCCCTAGATATTTCACCTCTGCAGAGAAGTTTAATTCAGTTTTTAGGAGTTTTGGAGCCCGAAGATTCACAAGCCTCCTTTTCCTTGTGAAAAGGACCATCTCTGTCTTTTATGGGTTTAATCACAGTGAGTGATTCTTGCACCAGCTTTCTATGATATTGAGGGCCTCTTGCATTCTAGCACAGAGTGTTTCCTCAAACCTTCCTTTTTGCAGAATCACTAGGTCATCTGCAATAGTGTAGAAGTTCTCACTGCTTAGGTGGTTGAGTAAGGAGTCTAAGACCAAGTTCCACAGTAGAGGTGAGAGCACCCCTCCCTGTGGACATCCTTTGAGAACCAGGCCTCTTAAGTGACATCTTTCATGCACGCTAATTATTATTGCTCTCTGGGAGAGCATATTGTATATCCATCCATTTACTTTCTGGGGAATGCCCCTTTCAGTAATAGCATTGGTTATTTCGGGGAAGGTGGTTTTGTCAAACGCACCTTCGATATCTATAAATACGCCCAAGGTGGACTCTTTCTTGTCCAGCGATCTTTCGATGCGACCGGCCACAAGGTACAGGGCCGAATCTGTAGATTTCTATGGGGTGTATACATGCTGATTAGGATGTAGTGGATTACGTGTAATCAATACATCTCTTATGTACCTTTCACATAGTATCTCCAAAGTTTTCATTGTGAACGATGTGAGACTGATGGGTCTGTATGCTTTTGTAGTTCTGTAGTTTAGATGAACTAACTCATAAGATCAAAACCATTAACCCTTAAAATAATTAAAAATCTCTTTAAATATCATTATTTCAATAATCTAGTTTACTCAGTAACAAATTAAAAGTAATGAAATCCGTTTACAATTCAAAATATTTACTATTTTCGTCTTTCCAAAGTCTAGTCTACTCATTCGTATGTATGAAGAATCGTTCTACTTTTTTCATAAAAGACTGCTAGTTGTGCTTAAATTTATATTAATGGAACAAGTGGATAAAACATGTGTTATGAGCATTTTTTAATTAGTCGAGATTTATGTCACGTAGGTAGGCACTTGTCATCAGTTCATCTATTCAATACACCGCATTCCAGTCTAACATTTTCATTATCCATCACCTTATTGTACAAGATTTTACCTAAATTTTATAAGATTATTTTAAAACTACATTTCATGAAGTTGTTGCCATAACGAAGTCAGTTGAAATATCTGAATCTGTCGTATTTATTACACTTTTTTAAATATTTCAATATTTATGTTACTCCAAAATCATGGATGGCAAAATATTAAAATTTTATAGGTTAAAGTAGTTATAAAGTGACATTGCACCTCACTTTATAACAAAACTGACTTTTATGACTAAAGTGGTTTTATAAAACTCACTGGACTGGTTTAAAATCTTGATTTCATAATTTGTTTTTAAATAGGATTATAAAAATGGCAATAAGTCCTATAATTCATTATTTTCCGTCTCTGTCAAATATCAACTTTTTTACAAACAATTCTCTTGAACTTGGAATAATATTATTTTCTTAATTATTAGCACCGCATACGTTGTTCTTTCCTTTTCAGCAAACAAAAGAGTATAGATAATAAATAAACAAGATAATTTAATTTTTCAATACTCAAAATTTCAAATAATGAGGTTACACTGCTTATTATTAATTTTAAAAGTTTAACTATTTATACTAATAATTGCTGCTATTTTAATTACTATAACTGATGGATGAAATATCTTTACCTACTTTCCTTTATTTCAAATGTTTTGACAGATCTTTACCTGAACAATCCTGGCGACGAAAATATTAGCGATAGTGAGATAGGTAAAAACTTCATTTATCTTTTTTTATCTAATGGAACATCCGAAGTCAAAATTATAACAATTATTCATTTCGCCACAGATATTCTATTACGATTATTGACACAAAAACACAAAATTATAAAATATTATTAAAAAATTTTTTTACAGGTCCACAAACAATTAATTGTGCTCATGCATATTTTTCTTAAAATTAACTATTTTTTGATCGCTCCGACATTTTTACCAGTATGGCGTCAGTAAATATTAATACGCGACCAATAATAAAATAACTGAATGAAATTAACATATGTAACATTTTAACATTTATTGATTATTTTTTCACTTGTCAAAATATCACAATTTTGTGATTTCGTCCAATGAAAACGTTTAATATTCAATGTTATAATGCCAAATGCTAGCCAATCATTCCGGTTAATAATGATTATTTTTTTCACCTGTTAAGAACCTTTGAAAAAACATTAAAAAAGTATTCATATTATAACTAAATATTGTAATGTTTTAAAATAATAATAAATATGACTTACCCAATATATAACTTGAATTGAAATAAACTATTAAACATGGATATTATTTTCAAATCTTTTCATTAAATGATCAATACACCAAAAATTTCTTTATTAAAGTCAATCCAGTAAATCTTAATTCACACAAGAACACAAAACTATCTTGATAAAATGAGTTCATAAGAATGAGCACTAACACCAGTAGTCGATCCAAGAATCAAAGTCCAAGATACTATTTTGTTTAAGCTAAAAATAAAAAATAAATAAGTATTAGAATATGTTAATAATGAATCATAAGAATACAATATTAGTAAGATTAAAGTAGTATTAAAGTATTAAAGATTATTAGTAGATTAAAATCCAAATAAGTTATAATTAATGTTAAAAATAAGTTCAATAATGGTTTTTTTAATAGGTAGTTATAAAATGAGAACAAGTAGGTGTAGGTTATTTAAAATTATTATATAAAGTAGAGATTATTCAACTGTATTCAGTTAGTAATATAAGGTACAAAAATTTAAACCTCAACAAACTAATTTTAGATGTTAGAGCAAAATAAATAAATCATAGACAATGATTATAATTTGATAAATAAATTTTACTTACCCCAAACAATATTTTCAAATTCAATTAAGCATCAAGTGATGGGTCCTGTATTATGATGTATCGGATGACAGTACAAGTCCAGTACTTCCTATTTTCTGGTACATCTCAGATTTGATAAAATACAATACTTGAGTCAGAATCTAAAAATAAAGATATTGAAATATATTACATGAAAGAATAAAACTGTAAGAAAGTGATGTTTTTGTTTACAAGCTAAGACTGTTTAATTAAAGCTTAGTCAAGGACATTATGAATGATAAATTCAGTGAAAAACACTGTAAATAGTGAAGTGATGATAAAAAAACTGCGGATTATAAACTTAAAAGATGTGCTTGTAGTGGAAAGACATAAACTTAATATTAGATGATTAATTGATATTACTATTTGTTATAATTGTATTTTGTTGTAAGGTAATTAATTTTAAGTCGTTCTTTGATGATTTTGGATGTTATTAATTCGTTTATTTGATAAATTTTGTATTTGAATCGTTATGAAGTAGTAAATTTAAAAAGTAAATAAAAGCTAATATAAGCGGTGTCATTGAAAATAAAAGTTATCTGATCATATTAGAATATGTAAATTTTCAGTTTTTGTTAAAATTAATGGCCAAAAAGAGATATTAGCTCATAATTGTTAAATTTAATATTGATAATTGTCAAAATGGCCGACATTGTTTACTCCATAAAGTGAGCATTTTTAATAGGGAAGATTCGATTTTAAAATTCTTAAAATGTTATTTCATAATGAAATAAGCTACACAGATTTGATTTGTAACAATTATAAGGTCAGAAAGTGTCTAATTAAAAAGTCAATTTTTTAAAAATTTGATGTAAGTGGGGTTATGAAAAACAAAATACGCTCGAAAAGGCAGCCATTATCGGATTTTTTGGACGAGGGTATATAAGCCCTTGGAAAATGAAAATCGGAGCATTCTAAATTCATCAAAAGGCCAATCCACGTCAGTCTATCTTAAAATTATCATAAATCAATGGCCGACTATTGTTAAAAATAAAAAGATGGCCGCATAATAACCTAAGTATAAGTTAAAACGTTAAACTACAAATAATTGGAAATGGGATTTTTACAATAATAAAACCTATCTACACGAATAAATAAAAAATTTTTATTCTACTAACCTTGTGATATCACACATTGAATATCTGGAGAAGAAATAAAAGGGCCTTCCTGACAATTTTGAGTAATATAAGAACGAGATAGCTGTTCCTGGGACGACATCATATTCAAACATCTGTTGGTTGCCGATTCCACGAAGCCAAATAGGATCAACAAGTGAATATACGGTATGTTTTTCAACATTATTCATTAATATCACTTTCATAACTCCTAAAATATTGTGAGTAGTAGATTTCAATATCTTTAAATCACGATTTTAACACAATTTTGTTTTGAATAAATAAACTGTTTAAACATTTTGTTACCACCATTCCACGCTGTTTCTCTCTACTAGAATATAACTGTAATTGTAAGATATCATGTGTTCATTATGCGTGGGCATATGCGCACGAAAATACCATAACCGCATCATTCAATAGGTATAGGGTGTATTAAAAATTTTAAGGTGAAAAATTAAAATAAATAATTATATCGTTAGATTTTAATTTTATTAGAACCGACTTCTGTTGGTAAGAGTCTTTCATATTTTGAAAATTGATTTAAGTAGATCAAGTCTAAATTATAATAATAAAATTACATATTTTGAGTTTGAGAATAAACCTTTTTTTTTAATAAAATAGCAACAAATAAAGAAATTTTAAGGTGTTTCAAGGTAAATAAAGACTGAATAAAATTGAAAAACAATTAAACATAAATTATAGCCCCACAAAACTTTAAAAATAAAAATTTAAAATTATAAAAACAACAAATTTGATAGTTATATCAATTTAAACTATATTTATACAAACATTTAATTTTATTTAATTGTAATTTATTACAATATATTCATGACTTACTTTTAATGGATTCATACCGCACTTCGTGGTGTAGAAACCATATTGGTAAAAGTGACAACTCGATCGAAAAATTAATTTTAAGAAAACTCATGGGCTCACTAAATAAATAAGTAAATATTCAATTCATTGTTTGTGGACCATAATTAAACTATTTTTATAAAATAATTAAAAATTGCGCAAAAGTAATTTTTGTAAATAATTACAAATAAATATTTAGACTTATAAATAGATAAGGTATGAAAGTGATCGTTGCGCTACTGAACATATATCTAATAAGGTGCGTCTTTGAAATCAAGAATAAATAAGGTTCGATATGATTTATAACATACCTCTTGTTCTTCTTCTTGTTCTGGATACAGCTGTATCGGATAATTAACTCGTTTTTTAAACGCATAATTAACGGAAACTCGGAAATTATTCGCAGATAGCTATAAGTTTATCAATCAATTTTTTTTCTTTGTTATTTATGATTGAAAAGGTTAGGTGATGAAGTTCATCCATTACTCATGAATTATGAAATTTTTTAGACAAAAGCGGTGAACAGAATTTAGGTTATCTTTCCTAAAACGTGACTGTGTAATTTCTTTCATATTTTCTAAGATAATGAATATGTTTAAATTAAATAGTATATGGAATGTACCTAACATAAAAAATTAATATTTTTGTACTATACAACGTACTTTATGTATGTCCCAAATATATTAATTTGTATTCGTTCACCATTGAATACTTCTTTAACTCTACAAAAGCTTAACGAATCTCTTAAAAGGTCCAAAGACACAAGTCCTGGACCGGACGTTATTCCAATCCCAAAAAATATTTAATTTATTTAGCTTTATTTCAGTTTCAGTCCTTAAGTGTCAAACACCTGTTCTGGATCATTACAATCAAATAAACTAAGCTTAACTTATTGTAAAAAAGTTTTATTTATGGAAGATCCAAAAAAAACTACCTTTATATCTGTAACTCTTGAAGGGTGGGTCGCCTCACAGCACTTCTGCCACATGTAGCCAATTTTGAATTCTTCTGAGATTGAGCCTACCTATTATAGCCCTTCAGCCAACCTCGCCGAATCCAGAAAATTTTATTAGAGAGAGTGCAGGACATGTATTATTTTCTTGCTCACCCATTCTCTATATAGTCGGGTGTCAGACAGCTCCAACCTGTTGTGTACTTAATTTCTAGTCGCCTTGATAAATGACAATGATTTTCTCGTTCTTAAGTAGATTAGGTCTATATTAAAGACAAGAATATTGATTATGATTCACCAAATTCACCAAAATTTCTTACAAGAAGAGCGGTTTAGTGATACAGATTCTAAATTTTTTAATTTTGAACCCAATTTGATGTTTTTAATGAATTCCTGGGTATATGGATTGATCAAAATTTGAATTGGAAAAAATATATGAAGAGATAGCACGTATTGCTCTTTAATGAAAAACTTAATTTATTATTAATAAACTAATAATCAAAAATTTATCACTGCACAGTCATCGTATAAATCGTATTTATTTTATTTTTATTTGACATTTGTCAAAAAATAATTTATCAGGGAAATTATCATAAAAGCTTACAAATTTAAGCTCTTGAGAGACTAATCAAGGACAGAACCTGGAACACCCTTACCTCACTAGTTAACTTTAAAACCAGCATCTCCAGATCCCAAAATCGGTAGTGTAATCGTGTTCCTGGATGTTCAGAAGGCCTTCGACCAAGTCTGGAAGGCCGGACTTGTTAGAAAGTCATGCGCATCTGTCCAGCTCTCCCAGCAAATTAATCTATTCTTATATCTCCAACCTCACTATCAGAGTAAGATCTGGTAACTCATTTTCTCTACCTTTTACTTCTCAAGCCGGATTCCACCAAGGTTCCATCCTAGACCCACTAATTTATCTAATTTACACCCACGACGTCCACACTCCTCGCAATCCCCACACTCACATTTAACTTTATGCTGATGACACGACAATCTTTTCATTCGCCCACAACCAATAATGTCTCTTAACCCCTCTCCAAGACTTCCTAAATTCCTTTTCTGATTGGAGTCGCAAATGAAGGGGTTACCCTAAATGCAAATAAATTTCAACTTATCCTCAACATTCCGACACAAGTCACGACCTACTTCTACCCGGTATTTTCCAAATAATGCTCTAGGGGGAGCGTTTCGATCTCCGGAAGGAGGCAGTCTACCTAGGGGTGAAATATACATACCCTCCGTTACACGGGGAGGAAAATTCTGCAAAACCCACCCTTCAACTCTTTTCCACACCTACAAAACATTTATTCGCCCACTTCTAGGCTACAAAGTTATTCTACTGCTTCCACCGACATCACAAGGTCAATCCAATTTGGTGAACGAATCATTCTTTGATATTGCAAATATTAAAACCGCCTTAGCCCAACAACGTACTCTACTAAAACACCAATATCACCCCGGTTCTAGACCGATTCAAAATATTTAAATCAATAGACGCTTCATAAAACCAAAAGGAATATCTCCGTATCTTCCATTACACATGCTTCAAGCAACCCCACGAGAAGCCCTCGCCGAGGAATACGAGATATTCCTCGACACATCTGCCCTAGCGAACCCAAAACCGGGGCTTAAGCCCACAATATATCTCCCGCCTCCAGGAAAAACATTAAAAATATCAATCTCCTTCCAAAAAATTTCCGATAACTTCCTCAAAGTATCATTAAAATTCCTTTTATTTTTTCCCCATTAGTACTCTACTAACTCCCCGGCGCTCTGTCAGGTTATAGGTTTTCTGTGGTTCCCTATAATTTTACCGAATGGCTGACAGGAAGGGAATAATACAGCCACAGCTCTATAGCCCAACCCCTACAAAGTCCAACTCACCCCCAATTTTGAGCCCGTTGCTTACGAATTCTTCTACATTCCGCCCAAAAGACATTAATCTGCTGCTTTAAGCCAATATTTCCAGACAATCAAAACAAACGCCACTTAAAACTCTCACCATGGGCAATACGCCATCAACTTAACAAACAACGCCCTGTAAAGGACCTTTAATTCTAAATCTGAGCTCATTATCTTATTTTAAATCCAATTAGTAGTTTAAAAATTATCTTCACCAAATGTCGTTTACATCAATCTCTCTCTTTATATTCTTTATATACCGAACACAGTTTACACTCCCACAACACCAACATACACTTTTAGTCGTCTACCGCTAATTTCTTTACCCAAGTTATATAAATTGAAAATTAGTTTCTGTTAATAATAGTATATTGTATCACAATTATTAAAAAGTGGGCAATAGGAGCCAGCGGCTGTATTAACTAAGGGGTTCTAATGCACGTATGACGCACATCTGTTTTCGCCTCCCTTAATGATATTAAAAAAAACTGTTGCGGTTGAGATGCAATACGTATCCCACTGCCCTAGCAAGCGTTTTAATAGAGAATGCTTGCAGTTTAGAATTTATACTATTATATACTTGCTCACCTTCATCATGAGGTATTCAGATTCATACTCTTCTGATAAAAATCCAATTCCCCTGTTCTTGTAATAGTATTTTAAATTTTTGTGGTTTATAATTTATAGAATTTTGTTTGAGAAATGCTCTCACCTTGTGGAATTTTGTCGAAATTTATATTATGTCTGATTCGGATTATTTCAAATCCAAGGAACAATTTTTCAATGCTAGAATAAAAAAATCGTGGCATTATGAATTATTCGCCCTTGGGTTGGTAAACAATATTTTCCGCTCTATTTTTGGTATTCATATTATTTCGGGTAAGATAGGCGGAAAAATCAATAATTTGCATATTATGTTCTTCTAACTCCACTTTTGGGATTTTAAAAATTCTAACTATATAGGTTTAAATGATTTTTTCGCTAGTTTAAACTGGGATACAATATTTAAATCATGCACGATTGAAATAGCTACTGAAAAATTTTATGATATATTGTACCAGGCCTTACTTATCTATGTACCTATTAAAAGATTCAGAACTTCCAATTATCCCCACTGGTTTTCTTGTGAACTAGTCAACCTAATTAAACAAAAAAAAAGATGTTCATAAACGTTACAAAATATCAGGAAACTTTATTGATTATCATCAATTTTGCGAACTTAGAACCCGCTGCTCTCAAATACGTAATGAGTGCTTCAACCAATATATATCCAAACTTGAAAATAACATATGCTCTGATCCCAAACATTTCTGGAAATATTATAATAACAAAAGGTCTAGTTACCGTTTACCTTCTACCATGCATTATGAAGGAAAGACTGCTAATTGTAACAATGACATTGTTAATCTTTTCGCTTCTTACTTCTCTACGGTCTATTGCCATGATAATCCTAACCAAATACCAGAATACACCTATAAAAATAATTACGTTAATGTTGCTAATTACAACATTGACATTAAGGAAATCATTGATATTATTTTATCCCAACCTGACAAACTTTCCTATGGTCCGGATGGTATTCAACTGTTATTTTTAAAAAAATGTACTTTTACTCTAGTTAAACCTTTGCATTATCTATTTAATTTATCACTATCTTCCCAGCTTTTTGGAAGGAAAGCTTTCTTAGTCCAATTTATAAATGTGATATTAAGGAGGATATCAAAAACTATACGCCCTTTTGCATTCAATCAGAAATTCCAACGCTACTGGACTGTATTGTCTCAAAAAAATTATCATGGGATACTAATTCTTTAATCAATAGTGAGCAGCATGGATTTACTTCCGGCAAATCTACTGTCACAAATTTAGTTCTTTATCAAAACTTCATTATTGGTACTTTTGAACAGCGTTCTTAGGTTGATGCAATATATACAGATTTTACAAAAGCTTTCGATCGTGTTAACCATACACTCTTGTTAGCAAAACTCAACTCTATAGGTATTGCTGGCTCCATGATTTCATGGTTAAGCAGTTACTTTAGAGAACGAACACAATATGTTAGATATGCTGGCTCCATCTCTTCAGCGATATCTGTTTCCTCGGGTGTGCCGCAGGGTTCTCATTTAGGTCCCTTGTTATTTAACATATTTGTTAATGATGTTAAGAAGGCTATAGTTTCGTCACAAATATCTATTTTTGCAGACGATTTTAAATTTTTTCGTGCCATAAAAACCATTGAAGACGCCAGATCACTTCAAGCTGATATTGATAACCTCGTCAGGTGGTGTAAAATAAATCTTCTTAATCTAAACCCAAAGAAATGTCACCAAATTACATTCCATAGAAACTTTATCCCAGTTCATTTCGACTACATGTTAGACAATCATCCGCTTCATAAAGCTGACACCATAAAAGATCTGGGTGTAACATTGGATCCCAAATTATCATTCCAGTCTCATTACTCCTTAATTACATCTAAGGCGTTGAAAATTCATTTTGAGATCTTCCAATCATTTTTCTATAAAATTAGTTAAATTGTTATATTGTTCATTGGTGAGATCTAACGTTGAATATAACTGTGTCCTATGGAATCCCTATCGTCAAAGAGATATAAATTTGATTGAAACTGTTCAACATAAATTTTTAAAATTCGCGGCATATAAGATGGGTATTCCAGGAGGTAGTAACAATTACGATAATGTTTTGTCATCACTTAACTTGAGTTCTCTGGAGCATCGCAGAATGGAACTATCTCTGTGCTTTCTTCATAAACTGTTTAATGGTGCAATTTGTTGTCCAGATTTGTTGAAGCTGGTGAACTTTAATACAAACAGAAGAACTCGCATCTCAGAACAATTCACTATATCATTTCACTCCACAGATTATGCACAGAATGAAACTATTTCAAAAATACTTAGGATTACTAACAAACACAACTCTAGCATACAGTTATTTGACTCATCTTTATCGTCATTTAAACGCCAAATTAAGAACTTACATTTTTAAAAATTGTGAATTGTACCTACTTATTATGTTAATATATTTTTTTTTAATCTATATTTTAAGTCTTTTTTTTATCAGTTCTTACACATATTGTAATTTAATTTTTTTTTGTAAAATGGTATATCCGTTAAATAAATAAATAAATAAATAAATAAACTCAGACGGACTAATTCGCTGCTATGCTAGAGAATAGACATAGGAAAAGAAAATGGATTACTAACGATAATTTTATATTGACTTTAGAAAATAGACAGAGTCCAAAAAAAAAGATCCAAAACTTTTTTAAAGGAATAAACTGAATTAAATATTTATTTTTCTATTTATGAGTAATATTATTATTAATACCTTTTTTACAACAAATCAGAATTGATTTAGACAGAATAAGTCTGTATAAAATAAAATTAATATTAAGTGAAATATTGTGAAAACATGAAAATATTGAATTTATTGTACCAACCCTTACTTTTTGGAAGTCCATCTTATTAAGAATAATAAACTTTTCAATTGAACGTAACTTCCAAGTTTATTTAAAAAAATATGTTTTAAATTACTTGTGATATAAAACAAAATTTAGATTTCCTTGAAGAACTTGAAATAAAAAGACATCTAGCAGATCCACAATTTTAAGTTGTTAATGAACAAATAAATCTTGGTCTAGCCTTACTACCTAAACAACATCAGGTACCTAGCTACAAACAAACAAAATGTAACTTAAATGTCAATCTGACGATGCTAATCAGCGAAACGGCCGTCATTGTAATTGGAAGTTACGTTCAATTGAAGAGATTTTTATTATTCTTAATAAAAATATTGATTGGGCCCTATAGAAACCACTTCAGTAATTGTTTTATTTTTCTAATTGTTCCGGTTCTGTTAGTTAAGGTTTCATTACACGCTATGGCTGATACGATGTTCATAAAGTGTTACAACTTCCCTACGAATTTATGTAGATTACAACCAATAATAATAATAACTATATTTCGTCTCTTTCTGAGGCTAGCGATTGATTATAGCCTCCAAGCATAGTTTTGCCGTTGCTGCTGCTGCTGTTCCCGCTTGGGTTCCAATTGTAAACTGAAAATCACCGTTATAGTTAGTTGCCCACATATATATTTTATTCGATAGTTGTAATATTGTTCTTAATAGCTCCGGGGTTCCATTTTATTACAGGATTTTTTTTGCAAGACATCGCTGTAGTATAATAATTACTTCCGATGAAGCATGCAATAATTCTGATAACGAGCGATGGGTGTTAAGTATTATTCGTGTGAAATATAAGAGTAGTGTCCCTCCAGAAATAGACAGTTCCTGTAAGTAAAGGTGCAGTTCGAAAATTTCAGACGTCAATGTTTAGTCTACTCGACATACAACCCACTAGCATTATATAAATAGACTATTTTTTTTATCTATCTATTTGCCTATTTATACAATGCCGCTGGTTTGTTTTTTGACGATTTTTTTGGATTTAAAGCAGTCAACAATACTCTCGAAAAATATAATTAGACCATAAATGAAGGTCTAAAGTAATAGAAAGTGTACTGGGTGCTATTTTATGATTGAAAAATTTTAGGAAAAGTATATACGAAAAACGTGTTATCTCTTAAGTAAAAAAATTGTTCCAGGAGTTTTTTTAAACATTTAAGGCCAACAACCCCTTATTATTGGTTTTCTTGATATTGTTAAACAATTACGTGCCCTAGATAAAGTGGTCATGGAACTAGGTTTAATTAAGTAAACTAGGTAAATTAAAATTGGTTTATAAACAAAAAAAATCTATTGCAAAATGAGGTTTACGATTGTTAATAGCTTTTAAAATATTCATTGAAACTTTCCGAAAATTTTGGTGCTAAAAGTGCTTGAAAAAGGGGGGCTAGATCGGTAGAGTTTTTATAAATGAAGGTCATTTTAAAATTTCTCTAAAGCTGACTTATTAAAGACTACATGAGAATATTTTCTTCGTTAAGCTTTTGGGTACCATATTAATAAATATATCCATTTTTTAAACATTATTTATAAAAAAACTCAATCACAACTGTTTCGAAAAAAACTGTTATCGTCAGATTGACATATTGAAGTTACGTTTTCTTTTTTTTAAGGTGATGTTAATTAAGTATTCTTAAGACTAGACCAAGTATGGAAGTAATAAGACATAAAAATATTAAAGCTTAGATGTTATTATCCCTAAGGGATTATCCTGGATGTAATTTGTGTTATATTTATGTCTTATCTTAATCTTAATCCTAGTAAACGGGTTAATAGTGGAGAACATCCAAAGTTAATTTGTTCATTAAGTACTTTAAATTGTTCATATTATTCATATCACAAAACAAATATAATATATAATGGCTATCCATTAGATTTGATAAATAAATTAGTGAATAAGAAAGAACAGAAAATGTTACTAGAACTAATTATCCTCAAATAAACTAAAGAAATTAAAAGTTATAAAAAAATAACATTGTGAAAATATGTTCAATAGGTATACAATTTCAAAAATAATATCTTTGGCAATATCAGCATTAATATCATTTAAAACACAAAATAATCTTGGCACCAAATTGTTAAATGTGATAAAAATTTACCTAGATTAAAAAAATTTGGTGTTACAAAATCAATTATCCAAAATGTAATGCTGTAAAATAAGTTTAACTTTGCAAAACACCTACTTGAACATCCAAACTCACTCATACACACCAATGACATTCAAATATTATGATTTTTCTGATAAAAAACAAAATTTAGATTTTCTTAAAGAACTTGAAATAAAAAGACATCTAGCAAATCAATGAACAAAGTAATCTTGGAAGTTCTCCACTATTAAACTATTCACTTTGAGATTTTTATACATATATAAGACATAAACGTAACACAAATATATTAAGTTATTGTAAAGATCAGCACGATATAGTTTTTTCCTGGTTTTTCTATATCATTGCACAATTACACTGATTTTAGAGGGAAATACATCCAGGATAATCTCTTCGGGCTAATAACATCTAAGCTTTAATATTGTTATGTCTTCCATACTTGGTCTAGTCTTGTCACTACTTAATCAATATCAGGTAGCTACCTTAAAAACAAAATGTAACCTCCATATGTCAATCTGACCATGCAAGTTTTTAGCAAAACAGCTGTCATTGAGTTTAAAAGGCAATTCTTTGAATAAATAGTGGAAGTTTTGTTTAAAAAGTTTTATTTTTAATGCTCTCAGTAAATCCTGATTGTTAATTTAAAATAACTTTGATTACAAATTGTTCAAAATCTTATTGTATCCTTGAGTTACATATAGTTTCAAATACTTCAAACTTTAATCATTTATTGAATCGTTTTAATAACTTTATAATCTTTCTTGTTCTGCCTTTTTAAATAATTACATCTTTTTTCTATCGAATTCCCCTGACAGAAGCCCGACCACTTAATCGAGACATAATAAGTAAGGAGATAAAATATATATACTGATGTTCCGAGAATCATTGACCACTTTGTACTGCTTACATTATGTGTGGATCTCCTGCATTGGATGGTCATTTGTTAACATGTTATTCTGCTGTCATGCATTCACATATAGCAAAACCCCTGCACATTCTCATTTCATATTTTATTTTATTCCGTCGATTATAATTAAGTTTTGAATTGGAATTCTTCTTCTTTTATTTTCGTACGTTATTTAGTCTGGGATAATTTGCCCGATCTCCTTTGAACCTTCCACTGGCGCATATTTTATGCTTCGAATAAACAAACTAGATTACCGATCTTGGACTGAAACATTATTAACTGTAACTCTATAAAACGTAGGTACTATAATTCATAATGAAAGATTGTGCTGTATGAACAACCTCCGGGCAACTGTAAATTTATCATTTGCAATTTGTTTACGTGAAATTGTATAATTTCGATTTTATTCATTCAATCAGATAATAGATTGTGTAAGATTTACCGATGGTAAGCCCGAAATTTTACAACACAGACGCATTCTTCTTAATTTTATTTTAATTCTTTTCCAAAATTATCTGATGTTAATATCACACACAAGTTGACGAGCAGCGATTTCACTCAAGGTACGAGCGATGCCGATCGGTCTGATAAGAGGTTGATAAATGTTCCTTACCGGGCAAGCGATTAAAAAAATCGGAACTTAACCTTACACTGATTAATGACACGGTTGATTTTTTCTTTTCGAAGAATAACCGAAAAGTGTCGAAAGAAAAATGGTTTCTCCATTTCGCAGGTCTCGGGTTTGACTTTACATAAATTTTACTGATTAAGAGATTAGTTTGCGGTCTGTTTTCAAGGGGAAAATAAAAAATTTCGATAGTTACTGAAATAACAGACATTCCTGAGTGTAAATTTGGTTATTTTAAAATTCTAACCCGCATAACTTCGTTTCAATTTACCAAACTGGTATTAATGAATGTATTAATTAATTATGCAATTGAAATTAAATTGAACTTAAATAGAACTTAGGCTTTTGATATACAATAAAAATAATTGATAATAATTAATTAAAACAATTTTTTGGTGCAGTTAAACAGAATTTTTTCTCCGCTAATTTTAAGGTTGTTCAAAAAAGTTCACGTAATCAAAAAAATAAACTTGAAATAATGATTGAATATTTAAAGAATTCTGATGATAATTCCTAAGAAAGTTGGTTATTTGATTTTAATTAATTATATTTCAGAAACAAAAAACTTTAACAATTAAAGGAAATTTTATAAATAAAGTTAAAAAATTCATAATTATAAAAAATGTTATTGACCATAGGAAACATCGTGTACATAAGTCGTTGGAAAGTGTATTTCTTGCAGTAGTTAACTTTCCGCACTAGCGGCTCTTGCTAAACTTTACTCGTGCGTAATATTTCACTTTCCACACTTGTTATGTTATGTTATTTACTATATTAATTTTTGATTCCAAATTGCGGTATCCTTTTCATATTTTACTGATTATGATTCTGGCAACTTTCAAATACTTCTCGTAGTTAAGTGAAAAAATATCTTTGTTGCGTTTTTCTATTTTGTTATTTTTATGAGTATAATAAAAGAATTCACTGAATGAGTTTATTATCTAAAACCAATAATCTCAATAAAATTATATAGTTTTTCGCTCGTAGCGAATTGGCTACTTATCTTATAGGGTAGGATATTATTTGAATTCCAAAAAAGTTGTATATTGAAGGTTGGTGTCAAACTATTTTTTTAAGTTTTAGTTTAAGTTTTTAGGTAGTTTAATGGCCATTTGCACCGACTCACTGTTTAAGTGTGCTTACCCAAGTAAAGTTTAAAATTTAAGGCTCCCTTAAAAATAAACCATTTGCGCCATGCCAACTAAATGTCGATTTAGTTAAGAAGCAGTTTGGCAACAATGCAAATTCTAAGGTATTTTCGATAAAATTTAAAGGATTGGTACAATTTTTTGATGTCATAATATGACATTAGTAATTATTTTATTATTGACAAAGTGTTACGTTTGGTTACATTTAGTTGTTGTTTGGTTTGAGCGTGGATTTTTTCTAGTAGCGTAAAATGAAAAATAAATTATTAAAAAAACTAGAGGGTCTTGAGGTCAAAATTACGCTAAAAGAGAAAACAATTTCTTTTAAGCAAAAAAACAGATTCAGTTTCCGTACAAGAAAAAAAATATTTCAATACTAATTCGTTTTAAAATATGAGAAATGTCCATCGTTTAAAAAAATTAGGGCTTTCAAATATTCGTTTCGGGAAACCATGTTCAGTTATTTCTAATACATTTAAATCGTCGTTGAAAATATCCATGGTGGTCTTATAAACCACAAAAACATCAAAAAAATGTTAATATTGTTAATATTATCAGATCGTCTAATTAGAAAAAACCTTCTTGTAATAAAATAATGACTGACTGTGACTAATTATATTTTATTTCTCTCAAAAATTGACATATAATTTTTGCTCAACTACTTAACTCAACTTATAATCTTATTTACAACATAGGATGGTAAATTACTTAGATGCATTCTTCATTCTGCTTCAACAAAAAACACTCTCTTTTTAAGAAGGAAAAACTAAACTACGGCCTAAGTTAAGTGTTGTATTGAAGTCAGGTGTAACAAAAATATTTACTTTAAGCAACCCTTAACCCTAAATGCAAATGGCTATAAGTATTTTATTAATTTAAAATAGTTTTTTTTTAATAACAGATGCAAGTAAGCATTATATTTTTCTGCTTAACACTGACCTATTTATATTTTTATTATTACTGTCCCCACCCTATAATTTTAATAATGATTTGTTTTTGAAACAGGTAGACAATCCAATAGTTATTTTCCCAAAACAATCGATTATCTATACAATAAACACATTATTCGCGAAGCCCGATCATCAAGCCGCATAACTAATTTCCGTCCGTCGACCATTTAATATAGCCAAAGTATTTATACCTATATATTCGTGGTGTTATTTTTGTGGTTGTTATAATACAGATGTGATGAAGACATTTTCTCTGGGTGATGGCAGCTCAAGGCCGTCTTCTTCCAAACCACCATTCCCCGCCTACTTCGACCAACTCAAATAATAGGTTTTGTTTTATTCGTATTATAAAAGGTATCCGATCTTTTCGTAGCTCTGTAATGATCAGATCATGCCGACTTCTGTGTTACAGGTTACAGTCTACTGGGTGAGACACAAAAACCACTGAGTCTCAGATTGATGTACTTAAAGTCGATGCGGCGCGAGGTAGCTTTTTGCCAATTAATTCTTTTTTTTTTGTTTTATTATTATTAACTTCGGCGTTTGATATCTGAAAACAAAAGATCTGGTCGAATCATTTTTGTTCTTAAACTTACCATTCCTTTATGGCGAAGCTGTTTTTTGTTTTAAACTAGCTAATGATTTCCTGTTAAATCAAACAGTGTTATAAAAATGTGTGGACACGATTGTTTGATAAATAATTATCTCTGATTATCAATTTTATAAAAATGTGTGGGCACGATTATTTGTCTATTAAATAATTATCAGTGATTATCAATTTCTTATATACCTTGTCCAGTATAAATATAGGTGCACGTCACAGCTGTCAGAACGGGACTATGTTGCCAAGCATTTAAAATAGTACATTTGTAGAGTGGCTATACTCTATTTAAAACTAGGAGTAATTTGAATTTAAGTTGGCAATTCTGTCGATCTCTGATTGGTCAGATAGCATCCAGTTTCAAACGGCACCTTTTAGCTTGAAACCTCAATTGACAATTCTGACAACGACATATGTAATTTAATATTTTTACAGCCGATTGCACCGACTTTTTTTTATGGGAGCATTAAGCTAATGGGCCATTAAAGGTCAGTTAACGCACTGCAGCGATTGCACCATAGCTTAAGAGAGTATTAAACATCCATTAATCAACCCTCAGCTAAATCTCCATATTTCCTCCCTTAAACCTATTTTAGTTATTATTCTAACATATTATGCAAGTTGGAAGTAGTGATTATATGAAAAAATAACCAACTGGATGGATTTCAGCTTTAGAGTCTGTAGGTGAATAATGAAAAACTTGTATTTCCTCACCAGGCTTTTGAAAACATATTCTATTTCAATTTGCCTCCTTGTTGATCCAACACTGGTTATGTTGTCAGAGTCAATAGTGTTTGGAATGCCATCAAATGTGAGTGGATCCATTGTGGCAAGAACCAACTTGTCTTCTTCATCAGGTGGAGGTGGACCACCACCCGTTTTCAAACATTCCTGCCTGACTTCCGCTCTTTTTTTCTTAACATTCTGTCGTCTATTTTCGTAACATCTCAGTTGATCAACAGAACGGTTGTTGAAGTCACCACTTGTAGCGTAAAATTCTTGACAAATTTGTGTCCAAGTTTCATTTTTTTTAGAATTGGCTACTACGTTAGTTTCTTTATTTTCTATAACGTCTTTATAATTTAGGCAAATAGAAAACAGTAAATTGTGTTCCCTAGGTGTAAAGTTTACTGCCCGCACCCGTTTTTTCTTTCCTTCGTCCGCCATCACACAACAAACTCCAAATAACAACCTTTTTAACAGTTTTGGATGCTCGCAAACGTTAGGTTATCAGGTTATGTTTAAATTTAATTTCGAAGTCGTCAACTGTCGATTTTATACAGAAAAAACAAGTAACAAACCAAACAGACAGAAAATCCCTATATATGCTCGACGTTGCCACAAATCAGTGTACATTAATTGTTCCTTAGTAAAAGCTTATTTGAGAATGTATGGTGCAACTCAGATAAAGTTAAGGGACCAATAAAATTAACGAGTCCCTTTGTTAATGGTCTCATAGCAGAAAGTCGCTGCAATCGGCCATTAGTTACCTACTTGTGTAGTTAAAAATTATGCAGTATTTAAAATCTTAACATGCTCCTTAGTAACTAATCTAGTAACTTTTCGTGGTGTGAACCACAAAGCATCAATACTATAGAGGTTTCACGTGGGTTACTAATATCTAAACCGACAACTGTCACAGTACAGATTTCTTATTCCAATTATGAGATGGCGCATCTAGGTTTGTATACGAAAATTGGTAATCGTGTTGTACAAATATGTTGGTATAGTATTTCCAATATTTATTGCTAAAATCCATTTAAGAGTGTAATACAGACTACCAGTCTAGAGAGAGCTGGGTTCCGACGATACAGAGTGGATGTTTAACGGGAGAAATATGTCGTTTTCATGCCATTCTTTCTACTTTGAAGCCTAGTAAACTAACTCACCCTGTATGACACTTTTAAATGGATTTTAGCAATTAATATTGGAAAGACACTACATCGATCGATTGTTGTTTGATGTAGTTTTGACAATTGACAGTGTTTATCTCTGGTTTTGACTTCGTTGGTGTACATTTTAATTCTGAATTTAATTCTGAATTTACCTTTGCATTAAAAAATTAGATGATTTAGCTATACTGCATGGGTTTGCATTTCAAGAGTAAATATTTTTCTATGGGAAATAAAATGCTTCAAAAATAATGCCATTTGTCGTACCGATCTTAGGATTATTAGCAAGGAAATTGAGGACATTTAAATATGGCAACATCATAACGCTTTAAGAAAAGTAATAGATCAGTTTGATTCAATTACTTAGGGGCTATTCGGCACTACATTATAAGATTATAATTTAATTTACTCAATTTGAAAGAGCAAAGAATAACTTTGCGTTATTATGTTAAGATTACCACATAGTGGCAAGAAATACACTTTCTAATGAGTTATGTGCGAACCCGATATTTTTTATAATTATGATTTTTTTAACTTTATTTATAACATTTATTTTAATTATTATTCACGGGAAAGTTTAGGATTTAAATAAGTTTATGTAAATAATTTAAAAAAGTAAAATGGTTATTGGAACAGTGTTGTGGAAATTAATTGGAAATTGAAGGTATATAATATCTATGTCATGGTTTATACAGTGTGGAAACCACTTATGGAATACAATTATTTGTTAGTTTAGAAGATTATAAAAAAATGCTAGGACCCGTCAACTTTTAAATTCAAAGTGAGCTTTTTAAACATAAATTTAAATGTACAGGGTGATACACGCAAGTCTGACATCGTCCATGATCTATATATTTAATGAAACACCCTGTATATATATAAATACATTAAATTGTAAAATAATAATGTTTTACACTTTAAATAATGGTTTTATTTTTAATTAGCTGAATGAAGACCTGTTAACATTTTTTGTCACCAATAGGTAAAAACTGTCAGTTGTTGATGTGTTGACATTTAAATATCGTAGGTGTCAATTCTTAATCAAAAACTATCTTGCGAGGTAATAATGAAATATTTAACTGTGACCTTAGAGCATATATACTGACGTAGAGACAGCGTTTAAATGAGCTTTGTTTTGTATCAGGGGGGGGAAATAAATGTCATATAGTGTTCAGCAATCTCATTGGTCCGTTTTGAATTTGCGTGTCAAGTCGAATTGTCACATATGCCATTATTGTCAATTTGTTTTGCATCTAAAGTTATTTTACAATTTTGGATATTACTTTTAAAGCCATTTTTTAAATTAATTTGAGTATATATTATATGGTGAGAGTTTGTGTGATTTGTAAATATAAATATGAAAATGAATCATCAAGGTCGTTTTACCAAGTAAATATGCATTATTGTCTCTTACACTTGTTTAAAAATAGGAAAATGCATAAAGCAAATATACCGCCATATTATTAAGAATACTAAAAATCTAGAAATTTATGCAATAAATTCAACTTTCTATTTTATAAAATATCTTATGATTCCATGCAAATAATTAATTACTATTACTACTTAAAGTCTAAAAAATATTTTGTTACATGTTTTAAAATGTATTATAAAGGTATTAATTTCAAACCCCCTAAAAATGATACGATACATACTCATTGCTTCGCGATTCGTTTTTTAAACTTGAACTCGTGTCATAACAGAAATCCATATGAAATGCGTTGTTTAATATACTATTATTTATTTCTTTTTAAAAATAGTTTTAAATTATACAATAAATGTACAAAAAAACGGTTGACATTATAATGATATCTTTTAAATTCTATTTTTTATTCTGATTTTATCGAAATTTAAAGAGTAAATTCAGTTTTCTCTTCCATTTTCTTTCTTTAATCTTATTTTAAAAAATCTTTAACTGCATAACCATTTCAACATGTTCACGAAGCACCGTCTTTAGAAAAACATACACATTAAACTGTTAATAGTTTTTTACCAGTTACTTCATTAATTTCGCTAAAGCAACGGTCAATAGTATTTCAGAATCTACAATATTTATAGCCAGCGCAAATCAGGATTGATACAGTAATTTTATAGGTAGATTGAAATAATTCAGGAAAGACGCCACTAACTGGCTTTTGATTACGCCTTCCGACTCTCTAAAAGGTATTTAAATTAATGTGCAATATATACAAAATTCTTTACATCAACTAGTTATTTCTATGGTCATACGGATAAATGTAACGTGCGTAGGGGGAAACGGGGCAAAAATACAATCTTACGTTATAATATATTGATAATGCAATGATTTGTAAGACATGTCTCCCCAAACTTACCAAATTTTGTATAGTGATTACTAAAATGTGATCCAATCGAGTTTAAAATTAAGTAAGAATTGGTAAATTTCTGCCTTTATGCTCCAGAGGATGATAAAGCTAGTAAATAGATAACAGGGAGTCGTTGAAAACGAACTATTTTCGAGGTTTTATTACAGTGTAAGAAATTTATCATTTTATAATTAACCATTATAATAACCCTTTTAAAAACTTGCCGAAGTTTTGGGCATATGACAACTTCAGGAAAAACGTTTTTAACATTTTCCTTTCTTATAAGCCCTTGTAAAATTTGGTTAGATTTTTAATATTTTTGAGTATTCCCAGAAACATAGAACTACTCAAATTGTGTTTGATATTTTATGAAACGTTAATAAAACTGGATGCTTTTAATGAAGTCTTATTGTCTTTTCAGTGCATGCAGCTAATTTTTCGACACACTGTTCATTTTCTATAAATTTTTAAACCTACTTGCTTATGTCAATGAAAAAGAAATTACCAGAAGCTATATTTAAATGGATGTATAATTTTTGATTTTCTTTTACTACTTGAAAATTTTTTACTGAATTCTCAAGGAAGTCTTATGAGCATCAATTAGAAGGGATTAAGGAAGCTGGTAGACTACATCAAGGTACTCTTCCTTCCATGTAATTAGTGTTAATTTATTTGAGCAATGAGTTGTTGGTTCCATTTTGTTAATCAGGGGAACGTACATGGAATATAAGTCATATGATGTGAAAGCATAAGTGTGAATTTTATAATCAGTAGGCTATAGCACAGTAGGCTAGCCAAATGTACGCGCTAGCTCAGAAGGTAACCAAATCGCAAACTTTCTAGCCAGAGAGGCTGCTCAATCCATGGTAGGGAATTCCTACCTAAACCAGTACTGGCCAATACTAGATATCTAAAAGACTTATACAATATTTTTTTATAAAAGTAATACTTGGGGCATTTATTTTATCAAAAGATAAGATTTCCTGATCAAACTGAACGTACCAAAATTTGTTCATAAAAATTAATATTTTTTTATTCATTAAAATTGCTATAACTATTATGTTCAGTGCGCGTAATACTAAGTGTCCAAACTGTGTGGTAAGTGTCATTTTGATATATATTATTTTGGAACTCCAAATTTTATATACGATTATTTTCGTACAATCATAATTGTGAATTTCCTCTCTACCCCACAAACACAAGCAATTTCTGTAACTAGATACATTTCAACAGCACATATATGGAATTATTTCCGAGAAATTCGTAGTAGATGGATAAATATTTTATTGACCGTAGAACATGATTTGTCGACTAATAATATAACGTCGAACAATGAAACTGTCTCATTAAACATATAACAAGAAGTTTTGTATATATAGACAGCGTGAAATTCACCGAGCTTTTGCTATAAATTCTTTTTTGACGGTACTGTTTTATAGCCTGCGAAAACACTTAAACGAAATTACTTCGGAAAGATGAATTGCTTACCGACATGTAGGTATATACGTACGCATATTTATGTATATGCATTTTTATGTTATTAGTTTTTTAACCAGTTACGTCGCGGACAAAAAAATGAAAATTACATAATTTAAAATCGTTTATAACTCTTTGTGTTTTTAATTAAGTAAAATTTAACGATCGCTTTTTAAACGAGCAGTGAATTCGTCAAATTTAATCACACTCCTCTCTTAACTCTTTAATATCTTCATTATCAATTGCTTTTGCAAGTGTATTCTGGGTAAAGATACCAAAGAAACCGGTTCGCCTGTAGGAGGAGCAAACTTTCTTTGGTACACGGATAGCTCCAAAACCAATATTGGTACAGTGACCTGGGTATACGGCACAAATCAAAAGGCAGAAGTTGCTGTCGATTAGAAATTGCTGCTATACAATGTTGTGCTACGGAACTGATTATCCTGAAGGTGAAATCAAACGGCTTTAGGAGCACTCAGTTCATTAAAGGTCAATTTATGCCGCTGTGTGTGTGCTCAATCAGATAGGAAACTGCAATAGACTAATGCGTTTGGGTACCAGGACACAAGGGATTCAGAGGTAATGAGAAGGCAGATGGAGATAGGTTTGCGTATCACACTGTCGTTTTGCATGGAGCCTAATGACCTCAAGGAAGCTTCACCTAAATAAACCAATCATTGGCTTCGTTCGAGAATGTGAAATTTAATCCCTATGGGTGAGCCACAATAGGCTTCAGCTGGTCGCAATGGAGGGACGCGATACAAACCTAATCTACCCTAACAACTTCACATTTTATTAGTAGAATTTTTATCAACGATCAAAGGTAAAAATAACTAATTTCAATTTATGTTGGCGAAAAAATAAATATCTACGTCATAATTTCATACTACTAAGTTGAATTGGGTCAAACAAAATTTCTTGCAATAAAATACTTATATTTTAAAAAGCGTAAACGCAAATGGAAAGAGGCATGAAAATTACATTTTTGAAACTTTACCAGCTACTATTATAGCTTCGGAAAAATAGGGATGATAATTTAATAATTGTCTAATTCGTAATGCATTTTATATCTCCTGCCAACTGCTATAATTTTCCTCTTTAGGCTCAAGTACTTGCATGCATGAACTAATATGGTTAAGTACAGTTTGATTAACCAATAAGTCATTTCCCTGAAAAACAGTTAAAAAGCGGGGTCACGAAAAACCAAATGAAGTAGTTTAATTGTTACAGCCAATACAGAGTTGCCGCTCCAGATTTTTTTGTACTAGAGGGTTTTTTGAAATTGTACCAAATGGTACTAAATCTCAGATGTTAGGTTATGTACCCGCAAGTAGAAGTGGAGGCTGGGTGAGGTTAGAAGAAGAAAACAATGCTCTCACTTTGTTTTAGGTTTGTTCATGTCTGTATAAACTTGTTTTTTATCTCGTTTTTGAAGAGATTAATTTCAAGCAAGTGGATCAATCAGAGTACGGAAAGTACGGAGTACGAAATAAGTAACAAAAAAAAATCAAAGTCTGCAGACAACGAAATAATCCTCCTAAAAGGAAAAATTACAGATTTTCATTTTTGTGCTAGATTCAAAGGAATTGTACTGAAGTACTAAATGTGACTGGAATGTACTAGAAATGTACAATTGTACTAGAAACGGCAATCCTGAGCGAATAAGTTAAATACTACTAAATAATTACAAATACTATTATAGCAATAGTGCCATTCGTCAACCTGCTGACGCTCTTCTGTACTAAATGTCTGTCCGACACGCGTCTGCAGGTATTTAGAAAACTGTTTACCAATATAAAAATTCTTGTAGATTATTTGACTCATTTGATTGATAGTCTGGTCGAGAAGTCATTTAAATCGGATTTGGCTTACACCGATCGGAAAAATCTGATTCGATCAGATCTGATTCGAAATGACAAATAGAAAAAGTTTCCTGAATAACAAAATATGTTTTAAAAAATTTCCTATTGTTATTAACAATTCAAGATTTTAAAAAAAGGAGGTTTAAATTTTTGCTAATAACTCAAAAACTATAATAGCTAGAACAAAGAACGGACTCTGAAAGGGCAGGAAATTTACAACAAAAAAGTCCTAACTCTCGGAACTATAGCTCAATTATTTATAGGTGTAAATTAATGTTGAAAATGGCATAAAACAACATAATTTTTTTTCAATTATTTGAAAAAACATGGAAAAATTTGTTTTTCTAAAATAAAACTTATACCATCGTATCCAGTATGTTGTAAGGTTTTTTATAACAAATTGTTTAATTAATAAACAATTAAATTATTAACTAAAAAATTCGAAAGAGTTTGTATGTAGGTAGAGAAGAGAAAATTATGATTTTTAATTTTTTTTTAATTCGTAGTTTTGAAATTAAACAATAGTTAATAAACAATAACGTTAATTAAATATTAAAAAAAATTATTAGGAAATTTTTTTAATTATGGTTTTTATAAACAATAGAATGGCAAAACATTTTTAAAAAAATTGTTAAATAAGCTATTTGTATTGGATATAAAAATTTAAAAAAAAAATTGGATTTATATTGTTTATTGCGTATTAAAAACGACTATAAGCAATTGTTTAAAAAAATTAAGATTTTCACATCTAAAATCGCTTTTCTTTGCCGTATTTGTTAATAACAATTTCAATTTTAATAAATTAAAAAAAAAATTATTATATAGCTTTGTTTAGTAGCTTTATGATAAAGGATTCCAAGCGTTAAAAAAATTCTTGTTTTTATTTTACTTACATCAACGAATTTAAAGTCATCAATAATCAAGATGTAATTTGTTAATTAAAAAATGGATAGAAATATGAAAAATAACAAAAAAAATTTCTAACTGCAAAAATTTGTACTCTGTTCTGTTGGTGCTGGATTTTTTTTATTTTTTTATTAATATTTAATTACTGAAAAAAATAAATTATTAAGGACTTTTTTGTTGAAAATTTCCTGCCCTTTAAGAATCCGTTCATTTTTTTGTTTTAGCTATTATAGTTTTTGAATTATTAACAACAATGTAAGCCCTCTTTTTTAAAAACTTAAATTGTTAATAACAATAGGAAATTTTTTAAAACGTATTTTGATATTCAGAAACCTTTTTCTATTTCTCATTTCGAATCTATTGACATGAAAATCAGATTTTTCGGATCGGTGTAACACAAATCCAATTTAAATGACTTCTCGACCAGACTATGAATAGTTTCCCCATTAAAAATTTCCCCTATTTAATAAATAAATCTATAGGTTTTAAACGTCGGGAGCATAACCTTTTTCATTCATTATTTTGTCTTTTTTTGTCGTCTCAAGGTTATTCTCTATAGAGTTGTTCCGTTAAAGTCATCCCTCGTCCCTTTTTTTGTTTTTTAATTGAAGTAGACACTGGGGTATACAGTACACATCGATCCCTTCTGTGTTGGTTTCACAGTCGATTTTAAACAATGACTTCTGTAATTCTTTGTGGTCTGTGGCTAACCCTAAGGTAGACATCATTATTTCATCATATTCTACAGGATCTTTAACTACACTGCTCAACAATAATTCTAAACTTGGTCTCAAAAAGCATTATGCTCATTATGAGTTAAATTATTTTAAATTTAAATTAAAATTGAATAATAATGGTCATTCATTATTGTTAGGTGCAGTTTATTCAAGAACTGTCATTATTAGTCATATTCTTGTTACGTTTTTTAATAAAATTATTTATAGGCATGTTCTTTGATTGTCCCCATTATCATTACTGCGCAATACAATGATGACAAGTGTGAATTTGTTTGAATTTTTTTTTGAATGATACCTATATCCAAAATTGTAATATTATACCGGTTTAAAAAAAATGGGAAGGCAAATACCTAATAGTATATTAAACAACGCATTTCATATGGAATTCTGTTATGACACGAGTTCAAGTTTAAAAAACGAATCGCGATGCGATGAGTTTTTTAAAGAACGAGTGTCACAACAGCCATATGAAATAAGTTGTTTATAATATTTTTTATATTTTGCCTTTTTTACCATTTTTTAAATTAATTTTTTATTTTTATGTAATTACGAAAATTTTTATCTTAAAAAGTATGTCGGCAGCACTGTGTAATTTATAAAATTTGACAGTTGTGACATTTAAATTATCAAATGTTAATGTTTTAAAATATTTTAAAAAGAATAATATACCAATACTAATATATTATATAAGTAAAATATTTTATTCATATTCACAGATACTTTCTTAAAGAACAATATAAAATTAATAAATTGCTATTAGCCACAAATGTCATTGTCAATAGTCTTGCCTTTAGATACTTCACTCATGTCGCCAACCATTTAAAACAAAAATTTGCGTGCGTAAAAGTTACATTACGATACGCAAATGCGTTTTATAATGAAGATTTTTATAAGTGCGAAATATAAAAATATATTTGTACTATAAAAAGGTAAATTGAATTCAGTAGACAATATGCAATATTCGACAACTGTTGTATTGTTGGGATATTTCATAGCAGTGGGATATCGTGGAACTTCAGTGAACTGAGGATACCATACCAACCATAGGTTGGTTCAAATCATCATAATCGGCATTTTGGAAGTCACAAAATTCATTATTATCAATGTTTGACGTTACAGGAGCTTTTGGAATGTGAACAATTTAAAATTTAAAAATGCATTTTCGGCGTTTAATTGAACTTTAATTTTTGCAAACCAATTTTTAATCTAATTTAAGATAAATGTGTATGTCTTGTAGGTACATTTTTCAGAAGGAACTGTCAAGGTAAATTGTGTTTTGACAATTTGTTCAAAATTCAATATTCGGGCCTCAGAGTAATAAGTAAACATAGAGGTGCCACAACAACACAATAACATACAGTTTGTAGTCAATAGAAATGAACCTATAATTGAGAGAGATGGAAAATAAAATTGACATCTAGAGGTGTAGGTAAACACAGCCGTACAGTGGCGTGTAATTGGTTAGAGTATCACTGTAATACCTATATAAATGTTAGTTAAATAATTTACACACATTAAAAATAATTCTTTTAATTAAATGAAAAAAAAAACAAAAAGAAAACCATTTAAAAGAAACTTTCCACTTTTAGCTCCTAGTTTATATATAATATGTATTTCATTATTAATTTGATTTTCTTATTAGTAATAAATTTTAATTGAAATTGCTAATTCTACGCCACTTTATAAAGTTCACTTAAATACACAAAAATTCAGGAAAAATCGAACAAAGCGCTAATCACCTCTATACAATAACAAACAAAGGCACTGATGCCAAATTTTCGGTGTGGGTATTTGATACAATTGCTGCAGAGCTTTTTTATCAGTATTATCGAAAGGTAGGAAAGTGAATAGGTATTAAAATATATTAAAGAATATTTTTTCTGACTAAAAGTCTCCTCTTAAAAGTAAAATAACATTGTTGTAAATTATACTATTACCTTTTTGTTTCCTACTTTACAAAACACAACGTCTGGCAATGCTCTGCTGATAAACAAATCTGTCTCGACGACAAATAGTAGGGAATATGCCTACACTACGTTTAGGTACTTATTACTCTAAGATTCGGGCAAATAAATCAAATTTTATAAAATATTTATGTGATTGTTTGTGTATAATATTTGACATTTAAAATATAAATCTAATTAGTAAACAAAATCCAATAATATTTTACAATATTTTGACAAAGAAACAACAATTTTCTGATATTTGCGTATCTATAAACATCATTATAAGCTTTTTGTAGAACAGTCCAGTCTTACTGTGACTATATAGGGAACAGATTTTTAATTTCAAGAGTTAACTGGTAATTTTTTTATTGTGAAATATTTTATTATGGGCTTGGTAACAGGACATGTAGCTGAATCTTAATAAAAAACTGCTTAACCCTTGATATGAACTATTCTAACCAAACTTTTTATTTTGAATCATGTCCACAAGATCCAGTACCATATTGTGAAAAGTAACTCTAGAAGTTTTATTTTATTAGTGTTTGAGTGTTTAATGGCTGTTCATTTTCTCAAAATTAATCATTATTTTTCCACTATGTGGTTTAACGCATTTTATTGCAACTGCTGTTTTGTTCCAACATTAGCCAAGACTTACTTTGAGAGACCCGTAACTCATTGAACACAAAATGGCTGTTTTTTTACCAACTACAAAAAACAAAATGTACTAATTAGTACCTGTTCACATCATTCGAAAAGTAGGTATCTACTGTTGTATAGCGACATCTGGGTGTGAACTCCGTAACAGAATAGAAAAGAAACTTCTTTCTATTTTAAGAAATTTCTTGTAACGCTACTCTGTATATCTATTCGAAGGTATTCGGCAGATAGAAGTAGAAACAGCTAAAAGGGTCTATCTATGGCTGATTTGTGGTTTCTATGGCGCAGAACATCAAAACAAATATTGTTACCGTAAGGTTTATGCCCTAGGTCCCAGAGACAACCCCGAGACGCCCATAACTACATGCAAAATTTTAGATCGCAATACTTAACTGGTCCATTGCAATGAAAGGTGTGGGTAGATGGCACGTATGTCGATACAGAGGTAAGAATATTGGATATTGGAATTTTTTAAAAAAGAGCGGGAACAACACAGCTGTGCAAAAAGATGTACTTACTACAGAGTTATTTGAAAAATAATAAGACAAATCAACACACAAATAATTGTTTATTGAAAAATATATAAATACAGTGTTATATTATTATAATATAATGATTTATTGGATCAAGGGTACATTGGCTCCTTTGCAAACCGGAACAGTTTACAACAGCTTCTGCAATGCAAAACAAAAAAATGATTAAACTATGAAAATAAGTACAAATTATGGTTTAAAAAAAGAAAACTGTGAATCTAATGTTAATTTATTAGGGCTACAAATTTTGGTCAACTTAACCATCATTAGATGTGTAAGCATGTTAATATAATAGATGTTAAAGTAGAGGTTAATAATACTTACAAATGATAATGTCTTATTGACTTAGTTCTTTTTTCAAATAATTTCTACTATATTGGAAATATTTACAACATTCTACTTACAAATTATGTTATTAATATTGGTTGGAATTCAAGTAAAGGTTATTAACAATAGAAATATACAATTTTCTTGTATGTTTTTTTATACATGATTATCATAAATAAGAGTAATCTGTTAACATACCCTCAATGCTAGATGCTAAGACATTTTCTTGTTGACGAATTCAAACTGGCAGACAAAAACTGTTCAGAATTTTAAGTTAAATAACTCCAACGGAACAAGTAAAAAAATAATATTCTAACAGAGATAAATTCTAATCAAATTCAAACACAAATATAAACAAATATGGTGAATGGGCTAACAGACAGCAAATGTCAACACGAAATGCACGGAATTAGAGATAAACGGAGTTTCAATGCATAGAACAGCAAATTGAGTTGCAGCGCTACTACCGCCACCTGTTTTCACCTTTTAGATTATTAAACAAAGACGTATTAATGTAGTTCCAATGTATCAGGCAAAAGATTCTACTCATGTTCTTACCGAACTAATTTTCATATGTACTTGGGAGTCTCGGGATTGTCTCTGCTAGGTACATCATAAAGTAATGTTAGGTTATTTTTTATCAGGAGTTTTATTTTTCATTAAAAATGAGGAAGTATTTTATTATTTTTTTTTGTAAACAAGAAATTTTTTTTTATATAGACAATACTTAATTGATGCTATACCTACTGGTGCTCAGTCATTAACACTCGGCAATTGTCATTGTTTTTTTTTTGTTTGTCATGTTCTTGTCAAACAAAGCCTATCTTTGGATTTATTAACGTTTATTTTGATTTTACCACTACCTACCTAACATTGTCTGAACTCTCGGGAAGTTCTAAGACATTTGTCATGTGTCTTGGTTGTCTCCTTCAATCCTCTGCATTTCTCTTCAATCTTCTTCTTCCGCTTCTTCTATAAAATTTGCTATTACCAAATCCGTTTCACTCAATTTATAGAAAAGCACAAAAAACAACAAAGCGCAATAACAAAATAAGTAATAACAGCTTAAAATGACAATATTGACATTTAGGATGTCAAAATTAGGTACTGGCAGATAGGTTAAAAATCGAAATGTTTTCTGGTTCGATAGTACACTCTTTATATACGAATTGGCCCGAAGGTTTTAGGAAAAAGTCATATGGCCGTATTCATAGTCATCCCTTAAGTATGAGTGTGAGGGTAAGGGTAGGTTGAGGGCACTTGGGTGTTTCATAAACAACCCTCAAGATCTAAGGGTCCCTCAAGTCACCCTTAACTCAAGTGAAGACGTGACTACCCTTGAGGGCACCTTGAGAGTTTTATATTCGACAGATTTGACATATCTTATGCTCTGTATAGGTTATTATATTACATTATTGACATTTTTTATGGTAGTAAATAGGTATTACATATATAATAAGAAATAGTTATTTATGTTTAGGTAGTTTTTTATTAAGGAAGAATAGTTATTATATTTATAGACAGTTTGCATACATTTTTTTTGAAAATGGAAGAATTTGATGAACTTTTTGAGAGTGATGAGGAATTTGAAGAAGTAAATCGTTTGCCTAAAAAATATATTAGGGACATGCAGAATCCTTTGGAAACGTTTGAGGAACGAGAATTCCAAAGATGATTTAGATTTAGCAAAAACTCTGTCACCAATGTTTGACTGCCACTTGTACTACAACATCTGTTTAGACATAGGGTGTGTTCGGGGAGCACGCTATTTGCGCCATTTGCCGCTATCTACTACTATTCCTCGTTTGCGTTATATGGCTCTTGGCGCTACATAGCTCGAAAGCGTGATCCCCGAACACACCCATAGCAATCGACAAATTCAATAATGAAGATATCAAAAAGTATGTTATTATTAAAATTTGGCGCATGCTCACAACCATAGAACGGTAAGATAAGCCAGCACAACCAACATAAATGCATTAAAAACACCGAAAACGTGTTTACTCACTTAAGGGCTGGTTAAGTGACGTTTATGAAACAAGTAATGCCGGTATTCATAGTCAACCCTCAACTTGAGCACTGAGGGAGACTTGGGTAAGGGTCACTTAGCACTCAACCTCTTACTTGTTTCATAAACGTCACTTAACCAGCCCTTAAGTGAGTAAACACGTTTTCGGGGTTTTTAATGCATTTGTGTTGGTTGTGCTGGCTTATCTTACCGTTCTATGGTTGTGAGCATGCGCCAAATAATAACATACTTTTTGATATCTTCATTATTGAATTTGTCGATTGCTATGGGTGTGTTCGGGGATCACGCTTTCGAGCTATGTAGCGCCAAGAGCCATATAACGCAAACGAGGAATAGTAGTAGATAGCGGCAAATGGCGCAAATAGCGTGCTCCCCGAACACACCCTATGTCTAATCAGATGTTGTAGTACAAGTGGCAGTAAAACATTGGTGACACAGTTTTTGCTAAATCTAAATCATCTTTGGAATTCTCGTTCCTCAAACGTTTCCAAAGGATTCTGCATGTCCCTAATATATTTTTTAGGCAAACGATTTACTTCTTCAAATTCCTCATCACTCTCAAAAAGTTCATCAAATTCTTCCATTTTCAAAAAAAAAATGTATGCAAACTGTCTATAAATATAATAACTATTCTTCCTTAATAACAAACTACCTAAACATAAATAACTATTTCTTATTATATATGTAATACCTATTTACTACCATAAAAAATGTCAATAATGTAATATAATAACCTATACAGAGCATAAGATATGTCAAATCTGTCGAATATAAAACTCTCAAGGTGCCCTCAAGGGTAGTCACGTCTTCACTTGAGTTAAGGGTGACTTGAGGGACCCTTAGATCTTGAGGGTTGTTTATGAAACACCCAAGTGCCCTCAACCTACCCTTACCCTTACACTCATACTTAAGGGATGACTATGAATACGGCCATTAGAGGTTGAGTGCTAAGTGACCCTTACCCAAGTCTCCCTCAGTGCTCAAGTTGAGGGTTGACTATGAATACCGGCAATAGAGAGTAGCATTTGTTGATAGAAATATTTTTTTCTTTGCCATTTCTTTTCTATTTCTATCTCTATCGAGTTACAGAGTACGCGTTCTGTTTTATCGTATTGAATTCTAATAATTTCTTACGTCATAAATTTTTCAATTATTTGACTTTTAAATGATTCCGTTAAACACACAATTAAATAATTGATAAACATGTACTTTTTGAATCAAGTAGTTCCATAGAAACGTATTTCTATTATTAGTTTATAACCTGAATATCCACATTTTACTCAACACTACCTACCTTTATTTATACACATATTTCATTCTTAGGCCGATCCCTCTGCGATATTTTACATTAAAAAGATGTTATTTATAAGATAATAAAAGAATCTATCCAAAGCGTTTAAATATAAAAGAAAACAGTAGTTCTGTTGGTGATGAGGAGGCAATTATTTCAATAAAATAGACGTTTAAAAATGAACCATAAACCTTCTATTTTATCTGTGAAAAAACCCACAAAATTATAGCTACCAAAGCTACCAAACTGGCCGATCAATAAATTTATGTTAATTATTTAAGATTTTATTTCATTCTTGAACGGTGTATCGAATACAAAAACATAATAAAATTAAGCGATATAATCGAAGAAAACACCTGAATCATAAGTTCGTCTTGTTATCGTCGGTCGGTATTTTAGTTTGTGGCCAAAAAAACAACGTATCTCTTAATCAACGGTTTCGAGCCCGCAAGAATCTGGCAAAATAACATCAAAATGATGTGGTTATCTTTCGACGAACATTTGTGAAGCGAGCTTCTAAATAAAATTTTAAATTATGTGGTGTAATAATTATACAAAGTTGTTCATAGAATCGACAAACTGATCGGAAGATAAAGATAACAATATTTTTTAACTAATTACAAAATAACTAACAAAAGCATATCTATTTATTGTAAGAACATAAAAAACAGGAATACACGTTCAATTAGTCAATTAACTTCTTGTATCTTGTTTATTAACAATAAGTTTGGAAGAAAAACTAAAAAAATATAAAAAAGTATTAAGAGCTAGGAGTTATCGACGCCGAAAGTGATAGATTATAGATTTATGAATGTATTAAAAGTCTCAATGTTTTTTATTACAGATAAATTTTAAAATTGAAAATAAATTAGGTTAAATCTAAATTCATTGCTGGATTTTCTTTTCGGGAAATTGCAGTTAGAAAGAAAATAAGTGTGGACACCGTGGTTAGGTGTTGTGAGGCATGGCTTCGAGAAGGCCGTACGCAAAGAGTAAGGGGCTCTGGACGCCCCCGTAGAACAATAGACCGTGAAGATCGCCACCTAAGATTATTTGCCTTAGGGGACCGTTTCTCCACTACCAGGTCCATTGCAAATGAATGGTTTGCAGAACACGGAAGACCTATTGGCATGCAAAGTGTTTACCGACGAATAAGACGTTTTGGCCTGATTTCATACCGACCACACTGGGTCCTCCCTTTTAACTCCAGAACACCGACGTAATCGCATTGAGTGGTGCAGAGAACGGTCACTCTGAGATCAAGAATGGATCAGTATTGTCTTTAGTGACGAGTCTCGATATTGTTTAGGCATGCACGATGGTCGAGCGAGGGTTAGAAGACGAGGTGGTGAAAGGAGAAATCCACGGTTTTTTGTTGAAAGGCATGTTCATCGAACTTTTGGTTCAAGATCACCTTTAATCTTCATCAGAGGTAACATGAACGCGCAGCGTTATATCCAAGAACTTTTAGAACCCCTTCTTTTACCCTATCTTGACACCCTGGCAAATCCAACTTTCCAACAAGATAATGATGTAACATTGTTACCTTGGCCACCAAGATCTCCCGACTTATCCCCAATTGAACAAGTGTGGGATATGATGGGTAGGAGATTGCTCAGTTTGCAACGTCCTCCTTAGTTTCTAGAATAATTTCGAGAGGAGTTGGTAGTTTCCTGGAATGAGATACCACAGGAGGACATTGACCACCTGATCAGAAGCATGCCTAGGCGCGTTGGAGGATGCGTAACACATCGGGGTGCATCCACACATTATTAAAGGTAAAAGGGCTTTAAAGCAATGCAATCATTTTGAAATTTTTATCATTTACCTATTATGCTTCAGTAAGTACTTATGCAAAATTTTATAAAAATAAAAGCATTTAAACTGGTTGTTCGGATTTTTATATCACTTAGTCTAACTGTAATTTAAAATTATCTGCTTAAGAGATAAACGCTCAAAGTATGCATGGTTCCATGATTTTTCCCCTAGGAATCGTTCGTTAGCCGGTCCTACTTTAGCCTTTTGGGCTTATTGTGGATTCTCCTATATTTAACTGCGACGTTTCCAAAAATTTAGTTCCCTGTATGAGATAAGGTTCTTTGCTGGTTGGTGGAGGAAGTCTTCAGGGTTTTCCTTTATATCTGTCTTCGGTGATCCAGGCTCTCGCTTTATTGGTTTCCTTTTTGCACCGTCTGCAAGTAAGTTCTCCGTTGTATAGCCTTATTTTATGCAGGTGTTCTCTAGTGGGTAATTGCCCCGTGCGTTCCCTGTAGTGATGCGTACCACCAGCGATTCCTTGATATTTCGGTACCCTCTCCAGTGCAGCCTGTTCTGTTTCGCCAGTATTTTAAGCTCTTCGTCACAAGGGCAGTTTGGCTGTCGCCTTATATTGTAAGCTCTCATGTCATTTTCTCTTACGCAAACAAGTATAGATAAGTAATTAAGTAATGGTAAACAATAGCATTAAAACGCAATCACACTCATAGTATGTCACTATTTAATATTGAGAAGAAAAAATTGCATCTTGGCTGACAATAAGTACCTAATAAGATATTTCTCACACAATAAACTAAGAATGTGTATCTGGAGAATGAGATGTTTCAGAATGTATCTAATAAATTACGTACATTTATACTAATGTTCTAAATATATTAAACTATTAAACAGTCCCATTAATGGTTACGATTCCCATGTGTTTATTTATTAATCTCCAACAACACGATGGGTGAAAAATTACACAACATCAATTTTTATCTCAACCGGCTACCTAGTCAACACGTAATTAATAATTCGTATAAAAACCGTTCACCATTAAAAACTATACAAACAACTTAAACATATTTTCTCTAGATCAACAAAAATTAGAATTATAATTAGACACGGTTTAGCACAGAGCTGGGAAAAGAGTAAGATGTTAACAAAGCAATTTATTACGGCCGTAGCGGGGAACATGGACGTATCAAAAAATCATTATTTTATCATCAAGACCTCAGTGTGTGAAATGTAATATTAAATCAAACAAAATATGTATTTTTAACAAGAATTTTACCAATTTTTCATAACATTAATGTAAAATTATTGCTAAAGTGTTGATTATTTCCCATTAACTGTCCAAAGTATGAAATACGTCTACTTCCAACATTTAAGTACTTTAGCTATATAATGATATTACTTAAAACTACCAAAATATTAATAAAACTAAAATTTTTGATAATAAAATTGATCTTTATACTGAATTTGAATGTTTGGGGTTTGTTTTACATTCAAGTTTCATAGTACGTCACTATACAGTTACAGTCGCTTGTAACATTACAACTACAAACCGTAATTCAATAGCAGGAAGGTTTAATGAATCTTCCTTATGTATGCACCTCTTAAACAAAATATATGTTGTGTTAATTTCCTATTATTTCCGGCCAAATGTTGTTTCTGCTATATAGGCCAGAATGCATCAACTTTAGTTCAAAATTTTGCGTTGTCAATTTAATGTTTCTTTTAGTGTTTCGCTGTGGTGTGCTGGTCAAGTGCGTTGGCTGGTAAAACTAGGTCCCAGTTATCTGTGTCGAGAATTCTTAAGATACGCAGCAAAAATAATTGCGAGAGGTCGCCTACGCTCTGTACAGAGCATGGCACGCGAAGAAGTTTAGTGTTTCCCAAAAGTGTATATAAGACACGCAAAATTGTGATAAAGCTTTGCAACAGGACTAAACGTCTCATTGTAATCTACTCCTTTTCTCTGATTATAACCATGGTACTTTATATCTATCGATACTTCCATCTAGATTTGTCTTAACTTTATACACCCATTTACAAGGTACAGTATAAAAATTTAGAAAATCCTTGTAAAATGAAAGCTGCTGGTAAATAGTAGGTACCTTGAAGTATTAGGAAAAGGTACAATACAAATAAAATATTCGTTAATAATTCAAAAAATTACACTTAAAGATGTATGGTATGTACCAGACATTTCCAAGAAATTATTACTATTAATGCATTTATTTATTTTTTATAATAACTTGCGGCCTACGAATTTCAATATTTACGAAACTTACAGTGAAAAAAGATACTGATTGACAGTACCATACGAACGAAGGAAGTCAAACGAATAGAGCGATTTGTTCACTTTGATGACGTGCAACCAGATTTATACTGGACAAGGTATATATTGTATTTGCTGGATGAAACTCGTAATCGGCTTTTGCAAGTCTTTAATCTGCAACACAGATTGCAAATTATTTATTCGCAGCCAGTGTTGAAAACTGTTACATAAGTATTTTGTGAATACACGGAAAAGGTAATGGTTTTGGTTTCTTGTTGGTTACCCTTCACATCAGCATCTCCTTCTGTTGCAGTTTTGATTATTCCTTGATAAATTTTTAAATCAACGAAAGTTCCACTTGATGTTGTTAGAACAAAGTACTTAAGACCACCTGGTCTTGGCTTTTTCTCGACATAATGACGGAGCGCACAACGTCCAAAGAAAAGAATCATTTGTTCATCGATGATAAGCAGTTTGACAATCTCAATTTCTAACTAAATCAATCATTGGTTGAATTCGCCAGAGACGATTATTTTTTTAGTTTTTTCCGCGAATGTACAACTCTTAAGAGGTAAAACTTGTCTCTTGGCATAAACCTCGAAAAATGAGTTGTTTTTTTAAATACTTTTAGAAACACTTAATATTGAGTAACACCACGGTGCTAGAACATTGTTTTGTCCAGGAAATACTTCTTCATGTATATGTTCTCCTTTGAAAGTAATATTTTTGCTCCATCTTGGTACTAATAATGGTTTAGAGTAAGGTACCTGCCCCATCATCATAATCGTCATCCCCACTCCAAATCAGAATCAATAGTATCCAAAAGATCTTCTGGATTATCGGCAAGTCTATCATCAATTTTAGGAGTAGATCCTAAAAAAGAAAACGCAATTTTAGCAAGATTTATTTTTTACTTTCAACGAAACGTAAACAAACCAATATCTTCTTCTTTTTCTCCTGTATAATTTGTGAACTGTATTATTTGTATTTTAATAATTTAGTACTTTTAAAAATGATTGTGCCTTCTTATTAAACTTCGACACATGGACTTCGTGATCCATTTTCCACAAAATGGATTTTTTTGTTAAGTAGTTTTCCTTAAATTATTGTAAAAATGTTAATTTAAACCCATACTCTTAGTTTTTACTTAAAAATCTTGGTACTTAGGTTCTTCAATGTTTAATTAAAATTCTAAGGATTTTATTGCAATGTTATTTTAAACACATGTCATATTTGTAGTTTATCACTCTTGACCTTTGTGCAATTACCTACCTATATTTGGTGCGATAGTATACGGAAAGTATTTGAAAAAGTCTATAGATTAAAAGAAATATTTATAGCTGAACGCCTCTGTGATGGTACCTTGTTAAACTATTTTATATTATAAACATAATATGCAAGGTCATGCCTTGAATTCATCTTAAACCACAAGATTTTTTTCAACGCATGCCCGTTCATTTCATGCTTTTTATCCACGAAATGAATCGAGATAATTGTTAACATTTTTTTCTTCTTCTTTTCTGTTCCAACAATCAATTTGGACTACAACGACGATGCAATGTGCTTTTTCTGCAAATTACGTACTTAAATTATTAAAACGCAATATTCAATTGGTTATACTACTTACAGTCCGTTGTACTTTATTGCAGGTGTAATAAAAAATGTATACTAACCTGTTCAATGGATTCTTGTAAGAATAATACCAAAAAGCAACTTCAATATTCTTGTATATTCAATAAAACATTTTTCTATAGAAACCTTTCCAAATCTGCCACTAGATGCAAGTTTCTTCATGATTGCCAGATGTCGTTCCCCCAGAGATGTCATTTCATGCGAAAGATCAATCCTACTGCAAGTATCTGTTCAATATAGCTCAACAATAGCAACACTTGGTGTTGGTGAAAAGTAGTTAAAGAAAAAATAGACCGAAAATCTTCCCAAAAAACTTATACAATTCTATTCAATTTCAATAAGAGTTATTCTAGTTTTCTAGAACATATAATTAGTTTAAAAAATAATTTTGTCGAGTAAAAACTAACAATAATAATAAACAATGTAGAGAAAAACTAATTAAGTTCAGTTATACCAGTTTTCCTTGAAAGTTATAGATCCTAGAACAAAGGAATATAATTTTATGATTGCCTATTAGACATTACGTCTATACATTGCGTCTTAAACTTCAAATTTTACACTTTTGTTTTTGACTTGTTGCGTATTAGGACTGATGCCTTTTCAATTACAATTTTTCTTCGATTTAAAAATAAAACATTGTGCGCAGTATTGTCCAGGTGATCTTCGTTGAATGTATTTGCAGCATGTATAATAGAAAACGAATTATTTTATTAGCTTTAAAAAATCGAAGACGTTATTTTGTGCTTTTTGCATTAAAAAATGTCTAACTGACTTATTTTTATGAAAATCAACAAAAAATAAAGAAAAGAGATGAATAAATATAAATAAAAAACATCGCACAATCTCGCAGATACACTGTTTACAATAAAATGATGGCGCTTTCAATGACACATATGAGTAGTGACGTAGGCCACCCGCCATGTTGGATCTAGTCGTTTACGCGGCAAATTTCTGAATTTGAATTTGAGGATGGAATAACTATGCAAAATTTTTTTAATATAAGTTTTTTTGGTTTTGGGGTAATTGATTGCTGCTCTGTCTTCCTGCATGATTTTGAAAAAAATGGAAAACACCGAATTCTTTCCGTGCCTTTTCCTTTAAACGCTTATTTTTTCCCATAATGACGGATAACTTTCCACCAATTATATTAAATTAATTATTTCGTATTTGAATTTTAATTTCCAAGCTATTACGAAAACACAAATGATGCCCTGCACAAAGCGGAAACAAAATGACAATTAAATTGCAACACTGCAAGTTTTGGTGGATGTTTTTAAATTAGATGGTTTTCTATATATTTCACCAACGTTTTTTCTTTATTAACAAAAGCTCTTTTATTTTTAACATTAGCCATCACTAAAACAGAATTATTTTAATTATTTCATAATATATTGTAACTAAATCAGAGATTCTGCTACAGGTATTTATAATTTACTAAAACCTGTCTGAATCGTAACTATACTATTTGCTTTTCCTATCAAATATTTTAATTTTTAAAATGTATTACCCATTACCAAAAATAGAATTAACTTGAAGATTTTGACGGCTTGGTTCGAAGAACAAAATAAGAAATATGGTATGGTATTAATGGTATTTTTAACCTTACTGAATCTTCTGTTTTTCGCGCACGTTAATAATTTGAACAAATTTGACTGCTTTCCATTGTTGTCAAATTGTGTCGATCAAATTAATTTAAGTGAATTTATAAAAATTTCATTTCAGTACAATTGAAAACTAGGTATACCATTTGCATTTCTGGCCCCCAAGACAGAAATACAAACTGAACTTATTTGCCATATTCTATATCCTCTGTTCGATTTAAAATATACAAAATTGGTTTTCCTTAAGTTATATTGTAAACACTTTCTTATTATAATTCAATGAGACACACGGTACATAAAAAAAGAGGAATGTGTTAATATCTAACATTTAATTGGCAATTACCTACTATTATACACTTTAAATAATAAAACGTATCCTAATTTTTGAACTCGAAACGATCAATTGTTCCCTTATTTGATATAGTAATTTTCTCTTAATTAAACCTATTGAATTCAATTAGGTTCCCAGATCGCACGGCCTGTTAAACTAAATAATATAATACTATGAAGCAACGATGGTTAAGACCTCTTTTGTGTATCTAGTTAAATTTTAGTACAATTCGTATTTTAATTTTAAAATCATTGGTTCTCAGCTCCAAAAACCACTAATTTAGTCGAATAAGTGTATAATTTCACATCGGGCCCATAAAGCGTTGAGGTCGAGAATTTTCATACAATATTATTCACAGGATCGTACCCAATAAAATTCAAACAAGCTTATTGAAACACTTAATATTGAGTTTTTGGATATAATTTAAGTTTAGTTATTCTTTAAAACCAACATATTTTCGTGAAGAATATTGGAAAGTTGAAATTAGTTTTATGGTCAACAAAAAGATACTCAATTGGTTGTTGAAACAATAAACATATACAGTAATATATGAATAGATGACGAATTGATTCTTTTTTTTTGTGTTAGCAAAGCGAGCCTACCTGATAAAGCCTATCATAGGCTTTCTCTTCAGGATTTACTAATACTACTGGTAAGGCAAAGTTAACGGCTGAAATTTTCCATCTGGAATATGCTGTAATCTACTCAACAGAACACTTAAGGATAGAAGAGAATCTTTAATGGGTCTTTTAAGTAAACTCTTTTTGCATATGATTGAAGTATTTTTTCGGATTGAAATAAATGGGAAACTCATGTTTGATGGGTCATAGTATAGCATACTTCAAGTCGGGTGGCGGTCCCTCACACACTCTTCGCATATTATTCATACCACTCATGCCATCAAGAATGTTGACTTCCCCTTATCATACTCTCCATTGCCTCGCTTACCTCCACCCATTCTTTCTCCTCTCTCAACATTATCTCCACCAAGTTTTTCCAGGACACTGCTTCTCCAAGTTTCCTCTCCAACTTCTTTAATATTTCCTCGTTCTTCCAATACCTATGTTTGTGTCCTCGCAAATTCCAGTTTCTCTCTTCCCAATCTTATGTAGATACCCTACCCATGACCCATGTCCAGTGAGCCCCTGGGTCAAGAAGTAGTTCTCCTTCCCAAACTTCCGTTTCGTCCAATCACTTCTTATCCTTATTGCTACTGTTTATACACCTTCATACCCCTCCCATCTTCTCACTATTTCCCCTTCCATCCATTCCTGAATGTCCTCTCTTGTCGCCCCGTTCCTGCGTCTTCTCTTTGCCCTAACCATCATCAAGTCTAAAGGGTACGACCTTGACAGCACAGCTGCTGCTATTGCACCCACTGTTCTGTACCCCTGCACCACCCTCAATAAAATCCCTCTCTGCACCTGTAGTGGCTTTACCTTCGTATGGATCCTCACTCTTTCGCCCCACACTTTCGCTCCTTACAGCATACTCTGCTCAATCGTCCTACCAATAACTCTCCTCTTCCATTCTCCCAGCCCTTTCACATCGCACATAAGTCTCCCCAGCCAGGCTGCCCATACTTTCGCCTTCTGTGCTGCCGTCACCATATGGGGCTTGAAGGATAGTTTACTATCCAACCACACACCTAGGTATATTACCGACTACTCTAAACGAATTTTCTTACCCTTCACCATCACGCCAACCTCCTTTGTCTTCCTTCGCCCCTTTACGAGCAATACTACCGTTTTATCTTCCACGAAAGCCTACGACCTTGAAAACGATAAACCGTTATTTTCTTAGAAATTGTTAGGTTTGCTTCCCTGGTTTTTGACTTTTGTCTAATTGTTGACAACTCTACATCTCAACTAACTTTGAAATCGATATTGATATTATCTTTATGGTTATTGTTTGGATTATTTGTTTTTATTTCTCCAAAATGTTTAAAAAAGTGCTTTGTACCAACTTGTCCAAAAAAACAAACAAAATTGTCAACTGCAATTGTAGCGTAGCAGCAATTGGCCAGCCACTCTGACAAATACTGCCAACATAATTTCAGACCTTATGACGTCCCTTGTCCCAAGATCAAACGAGTTTTTAAATTACCCTAATATTTGTTAACTTTTTTAATAAACTTTGTGAAATTGATTTTCGAAATAAAGCTGCACAAGGTGAAAAATTATCAATAAGCTTGCAAGTAAACATATTTGTTTTGAGATTTAAAGATCTACTGTTCTATAATTTTAGTTCCCATGTCAACCACTTGTGCTTGTCACAGAACACTTAAGGTGGATTCATGCAAGCAAAAATTAAAAGATTAATTTAAAACCAAAACTAAAAAAATAAAACCATGTAATGTAATAGTTGTGCATGCAAGAAGCTAAGAAATTAAGATTTAAATAAAAACTAAAGGAGATGCCCTCGTAACTAAGAAATTAATTTCCTACATGAATTCGACATAATGCATGCATCAATCCCTGAATTTGTCGAATGAACAAACTGTTTCGCTAAAACTCGCTTTTAAAGATACTAAAATAGTATATTAAACAACGCATTTCATATGGAATTCTGTTATGACACGAGTTCAAGTTTAATAAACGAATCGCGAAGCGATGAGATTTTTAAAAACGAGTGCCACAACAGCCATATAAAATAAGTTGTTTAAAATATTTTTTATATTTTGCCATTTTATCATTTTTTAAATTAATGTATTATTTTTATGTAATTACGAAAATTTTGATTTTAAAAAGTATGTCGGTAGCACTGTATATTTTATAACATTTGACAGTTTTGACATTTAAATTATGAAATGTTTTAAATATTTTAAAATGACTAATACACCAATTATAATATATTATATAAGTAAAAGATGATATTAATATTCACAAATACTTTCTAAAAGAGCAACATAAAATTAATAAATTGCTATTAGCTACAAATGTCATTGTCAATAGTCTTGTCATTAGATACTTCACTCATGTCGCCAACCATTTAAAACAAAAATTTGCGTGCGTAAAAGTTACATTACGATACGCAATTGCGTTTTATAATGAAGATTTTTATAAGTGCAAAATATAGAAATTTACATTACGATACGCAAATGTGTTTTATAAGAAGATTTTTATAAGTGCACAATATAAAAAATAATTTGAGGTTAGCTTTTTTTTGACCTCTGAAAGATTATAAATCATTGACAGAAACCGTTCAGTTTATTAATTTTTTTAATTTATGTTGCATGAAACACTGAATATTCTTAGTTTATATTTAATTTTAATCTTAAATTAGTTTTAGTTTAGTTGATGTTGCATGAATCCACCTTTACAGTGTTCTGTCGTGTTAGTTGCGTTTTAGGAATATATTTAATACTCATATGGACAGTTGATCACTGCATTACGGTAATGACAGTATTTCTTTCTCTTTGGCGTTAGAGAGCTTTTATTAATACAGCGTATACTGGAGAAATCTTTTACCCAATTGAATTCCTCTGTGTTTCGCTACATGCGCACAAAAAGATGCGCAGAACTGACTGAAGCTCTCGAGCGAGGGAGCAAAAGATACACTATCTGTTTCAGTATGTTGGAACACCTTCCACTTATGGAAACTGTCCATACTTAGGAGTAATAAATATATGGTTGTAGGAGTGTTATAGGAAACTGACAATTGACGCTGTGATCTGTTGATTCCAACTGTGTAGATTGTAGATATGAGAATAAATCTCGGCTCAATAAAATCATATTATATTTATAATATAATTTTTTGAGCAATTTTTAGTTTCTGGAAAACGAGGATTATTGCTTAAAGCTTTTTCCACATTTTTCCTGCTAGGTACGTTTTTTACTATACAGGATCTTGTCCAATGGCTTTTCTAATAGATTTATTAATGGGTTCTGTCTTGAAAGACCTTCACTCACCTAAATTATGTTTACTTGTGATTGCTTTCTAAGAAAATGTAATAGACTTTCACAGATTGTTTTGGAAATAGCAGTACAATAATTCCAATAAATAACTAGTACCAGATTACCTACTTTGAATAGTCGAGAGTAATCGATCTAAGAAAGACCTTATTTTACCTAAAGATGGCGTCCTCATTTCCGAAACTGGTATCTTTGAAATAAGTTTCATCAACAATAAAAATGTTCCTTTCAAGATTTGACTAATAAAAATAATAATACTGAGACTTTAACAATAATTAGCTTGTACAGTAAATATCACAAAAACAAAAAATGCAATTTACTGAACTATCCCCTACTTTGTGGAAGCCATGCGTATTTAAAATACTAAAAAAATGCATTCTTTTACTATTTTTATGAAAATTCCCTGACGATGAGTGTTTACTCAAAACAGGTGTTATTAGTACCTACCTAAATAAACTCAATTATTAATTTAAAATAGTTATAGTAAAGTGTTGTTTAATTTATATTTTTAATTGACAAAAAAGTCTTAGTAATGTATAACAATATATTAGTTCATTTATGTACGTCAGTACTCAATGTTCAAAACGGGTAGATAAGTTCCTGTGCATTGATTCGAAGGCTCAAGTTGGTGTGCCGAACACGCATTATCAAGAAATAACTTAATTTTTTTGGTAAACTCGATCGTAGAGGCACTTCCCAGTCATGAAAACAATAACCGTTACTTGCATAAAGAGTATCATTATCCGTTGTAATAAAGAAATTTATTTCTCATGAAATAATAATTGAACAGTTGAAATTCCGAAAATAAATAGATTATTTATAAAAAATAAAAATGAGAGTTTTAGTTTTTGCATTAGCAAATTAACTCTATTTAGATATTTATATACTAAGTGACATAAAAATCCGAACACCCAGTTTAAATGATTTTATTTTTATAAAATTTTGTATAATTACTTACTGAAGCATAATAAGTAAATGATAAAAATTTTGAAAATAATTGCATTGCTTTAAAGTCCTATTACCTTTAATAATGTGTGAATGCACCCCGATGTGTTACGCATTCTCCAACGCGCCTAGGCATGCTTCTGATCAGGTGGGCAATGTCCTCCTGTGGTATCTCATTCCAAGCAACCACCAACTCCTCTCGAAGTTCTTCTAGAGTCTGAGGAGGACGTGTTCAATTGGGAATAAGTCGGGAGATCTTGGTGGCAAAGGTAACAATGTGATATAATTATGTGATATAATAATGTGATATCATTATATTGAAAGAAGTCTATTGTGACTCTTGCGACATGTGGTCGGGCTTATCTTGTTAGAAAGTTGGATTTGCCAGGGTGTCAAGATAGGGTAAAAGAAGGGGTTCTAAAAGTTCTTGGATATAACGCTGCGCGTTCAAGTTACCTCTGATGAAGATTAAAGGTGATCTCGAACCATAAGCTATAGCACCCCAAACCATAACTCCAACAGTTTGATGAACATGCTTTTCAACAAAAAACCGTGGATTTCTCCTTTCACCACGTTGTCTTCTAACCCTCGCTCGACCATTGTGCATGCCTAAACAAAATCGAAACTCGTCACTAAAGACAATACTGTTCCATTCCTGATCCCAGAGTCATCACCACTCAAGGCGATTACGTCGGTGTTCTGGAGTTAAAGGGAGGACCCAGTGTGGTCGGTATGAAAACAGGCCAAAACGTATTCTTCGTCGGTAAACACTTTGCATGCCAATAGGTCTTCCGTGTTCTGCAAACCATTCATTTGCAATGGACCTGGTAGTGGAGAAACGGTCCCCTAAGGCAAATAATCTTAGGTGGCGATCTTCACGGTCTATTGTTCTACGGGAGCGTCCAGAGCCCCTTGCCCTTTGCGCACGGCCTTCTCGAAGCCATACCTAACAACACCTAATCACGGTGTCTACACTTCTTTGCACTCTAACTGCAATTTCCCGAAAAGAAAATCCAGCTTCCCGAACTCCCACTATACGACCCCTATCAAACTCACTAAGTTGACGAAATCGTACAGGTCTCCGTACCCTAGGCGTCGTAACCAATCGTAAAGAATGTCAAGAACCAAAATCCGCAAAATTTGGATCTTTACTACGGCTACAATAATCATTTTTGGATTGTTAGTGTATTTCAAAAAAAGCACTATAAAAACCGGAATTTTCATCTGGTAAGGCTGAAAATTTTATCAATTGCTTATTTCAATAAAATAAATAAGTTCACCAATTTTTATTAAAATAAAATCATTTAATCTGGGTGTTCGGATTTTTATGTCACTTGGCATATATACAATTATCATCTTTAGAGGTACAGTTTGGAATGAATATTTGACAAACTAATTTTGCCAGTGGTTTACTGATAAATTTTATGTTTTAATTTCTCGAAACTCTACTTACTTGTACAGTTCGTATTTATTTTTTTTTGGAATTAAGTCTTCATTACACAAAACAACAACAAATATTTATTTCCACAACACTACAATTCGCTTTTCATTTTAATTGCGTTGTTTTGGATAGACTCAAAGAGTAGCTTTCTTCAGCAGAGCTTAACTGCAGGTGCCACTTTAGGTTACAGGGAAAGGAAATAAAACTTTGCTTAAGTAAGTTAATTAGCAATAATTAGGATTATATTAGTTGAAAAGAGAAAATTGAGCAGAAACAAATATACGATGAATGCATATACTGCTCGAGTTTTGTAAACTAAACTTGGAGGATCGGGGTTCGAATCCCTATGAAATTTAGAAAATGAATGAATATAAATTTAAGAAAATTAAAACTGCATTTGAACCTTTTCAAATCTATTATTTTTTATGAATGCTATTTGCTAGCTCGTGATTGACAGTTTTGTACACAGGAATCCCAATGTCACATTTTAAACACAGTGTATAGGGGGCATTCCATGCCAAGTCATCCTACTGATTGGATTTGCATCTCCGATTTCGCTGAAATTTGGGCATCTTTTTGTACCCGTCGAAAAAGGTTTCTATGAATTTTTTCAAATTTTTCAATTCAGCCAATCGAGAGATATGAATTTTAGAAATTTCGGATATTTTTTTTAAATAGCCATGACTTGGTGAAAAATTATCCGATTTGGGACTTTTTTTAAATTTCGTGTTTTTTCATGAACTTTTTGAAAAATGTGTGCAAAAAATTATTCATCATAAATTTGATTGTTTTTTTTTTCATTCCAAAGTTAAATCAAGAATTTTAAAAATTCTCAAAAATTCTACTCTTCAAAACATAAATTTTAAGCCTAATCTTTAATTGTTAAATTATTTTTTTTCTGTTTTTTACTATTTGTGTATTACTGGCGACTTTATTAGTTGAGATTCGAAAAAAATCATACATCAATATAATAAATAATTGAAGTCAAAATTTAAATTTCTAAGGTAAATGGCGATGAATATTTTACAATAATAAGTTTTCTTTGAGCAAGAAATCAGTTTCATTGGAGTGATCCATCTGTATTTGGTATAACACAATGATACTTTAGTGTACCTGTGATAGTTTTAGCTTTTGAATAACGTATATTTAGATTCTCTGTAGCTTTTTCATAATCTGCAATAGTTGAATATCTTACTTCGATTTTTTGCAAGTTATTAGATCGCGCAGCCCATTGATACAACTCTCGGGGGTTTGAAATTTGTTTATTGAATGGTAACTGAAGACTAGCTCTTGCTGCACCTTTTTTTAGTGTTCGTCCTACACCGTCACAAGGTCCTTTGCCATGGTAGCTGGCAAAGAAATGGAAAAAAAAACAGAAAAAAAATAATTAATTTAAAAATTAAAAATAAATTATAACCCATTATTATCCCATTACGAGACTAGGCTTAACATTTGTGTTTTGAAGAGTAGAGTTTTTGAGATTTTTTTTTTAATTTGACGGATACAAACAATATTAAAATTCTTGTTTTAACTTTGGAATGAAAAAAAAACAAGAAAATTTATGATGAATAATTGTTTGCGTACATTTTTCGAAAATTTCATCAAAAAACACGAAATTTAATCGGAGATGCAAATCCAATCGGTAGGATGAGTTGGCATGGAATGCTCCATAATTTCAATTTTCTTTTAGGTTGTTCTTATAATTGGTATAAGCGGTGCCTGCAGAAAACAAAACAACTTTTTCATTCGTGCGTAAAATGCTTCTTACCACACACGTTACGTAATATACTAATATTTATATTATATTGTTAAAAATTAAAATATCCATTTGATTTGTTTTTAAGTTTTGGTATACATATTCACAGTGTTTAGGTTGTGAGAATGCACCAACAGGAAATTGCATTTTTATTAGGCTAGAGTAAAAGATGTTCCTATAGATTTACTAGAGATAAAACGTAAAAAAGACAACTGGAACTAATTAAAACCTTTTTCTTTAAACGTTGTTTTATATAATAATTGCATAAATTTTTAATCGAAATTGATCTACTTTATTCAGTGGCAGTACCTAGTGAGTTTTAGTTGGTTAACAATAATATTTTTTATTTACAACCATTCTTATCTCGTATATTTTTTGTCACCTAATTGTTTGTAAAATTTACAATCTGAAATTATTTCACTAAAAGAAACTTATAACGTAAGAAATTGTAAAAATTCAATCAACTTTTAGTAGCAGATTTCAAACAATTTCTGCAAAAGAAATATTTTATAAAAACCGATGGCTATGGAAATGAGCAATTATACTCGCTTTTTGGTTTATGAAAAGGATCTCGCGTCATTAAAATTATATTTAAGCCTTTCTCTCAACGCTCAGTTTTTTGGTTATATCCGTTTTTGTAAAAGGTTTTTTGTTACGCTGTCGTTTTCGTTTAAGTACAGTTTTTATATTAAACCTTTTTGCTATCCCATTTAGTTTATTATCTTTGTTATTTCGAACATAATTATACTGCATCATAAAATAAAGGATATTTAATCACCCCATTAAATGCAAAAAAAGACGAGGGAAGCAAATAAAGCAGGTAGTAATTCGTTATAGTGAAGATATTGCTGTTATTAATCAGTAGTCGTCAAGCTGTAAGCGTTCATTCGTCACTAAACCATTTTTACGACAAAATGGAAGCAGTAAAAGAAAAATACAGGGATCATACAATAACGCAGATGATAATCCGAATTTTTATCAAAAAGTTCAACTTAATATGAAATTGTGAAATATGAAAATTATACATTCTGAGGGACATAATAAAAAACAAATGTTTTTAATATTTGCATTTGTTTTACTTCCTCGACCAACTCTGATATTTATAAGTATGTATTGTTGGAAAATAAAATTTTAATCCTTCTTACATAAATTTTGAAACTATGGCTTGTCCAGTATAAATATAATTGCAATATTTTTCTTTTTATTTGACTACAATATTACGCTAGGTTTGAACGCGGCAACAGAGCGCAATTTAGTTTATATTTTATTAGTCCAGGATTTGTTTGATATAAAATTAATTACGTACGTAACCTTTCTTAAAGCATTTATTTATTATCTGTAATAACTTGCGGCCTACGAATTTAAATATTTAGCAAATTTACAGTGAAAAAAAATACTGATTGACAGTAGCAAACGAACGAAGGAAGTCAAACGAACAGAGGCGATTTGTTCACTTTGATGACGTGCACTTATATTTATACTGGACAAGCCATACTTCCTTTGATGTTAGCGGGGTCTAGGAACGAACAAATAATTATTTAGCAGAAAACTAAAAATGTCTTTCAGAATATTTATTGCTTTAAAATTTACCCCTGATAAGCCTTATTGTACGTATGAAGTTATACATCTTTGGCATCATTAAATAATAAATTCAAGAGTTTTTAAGTTTGATTATTTTCTTAACTTGATAATCACTTATCATTTTTATCAAAAAGTTTTCATTCAATTTGATCATTTAATTTATAAATATTTATTGTTCATTTAATTTAACAATAAATAAAATTAAAAATTAATATGTTATTTTGATGTTCGTTTTTAATTTTTATCACGAGTATTAACAAAGAGTGAATCAAAATCACCTTCAAATTCACCACCATAAATTTTAGTAGCAGCATACGTATGAAAATTTTCCATTTTTAAATTTTAGAAATAACAAAAATAAGTTTTAAATGTCAAAGTCATATATTCCGGTAATCGGTTTCTTATTCCTAACTTCTTATTCCTTATAACATAAACCTTGATTGTTTTTGCCGCATTAGAAAACCTGGTCCATTCCTTACAACCTATCTCTTAAATTATATATCTTATTCCTTAAATCCTAAGTTTTTAATTGTGTTTCATCCTTTACACTTCCTATTCTGTACCTGAACTATTACAACCATAAACATTACAGACATTTTCTTAACCTAATAAATTAATTTTTTACTTAACATTTTTTTTTTGACCATTTTACTTACCTTTTGACATTTTTAACTGATAAAATAATTTTAATCGTAGTAATAAAACTCAAAGTCTATCCACAACGTTTAATAGTAAGGTTCACAAGTTAATGCGCAACATGTTTCGGTCTTCAGACCATCATCAGGCTATAAAGAAAACAATAGTATCAGGAAAGTCAAACATAGTAATAAAATGAGCGAGTGGTGTCTGTTATCAGATTACATTACATTACGTTACCTCAAATATTAAAGTCAAACTATTTCAAATCTGACAAATAATTACAAAAAGATATAAAATACAAGTTTAAAGCAAAAGTTAAATACATGGTTTTGTAATAAGTTAAACTATGGCAAAACAGCAAGATAATTATGTTATACAACCAATCTAAACTCACCTGTATGTGCAGAATGTAGGCATTGCAAATAATTCAAAATTTAAAACTTAAACATCCATGAAAAAAATGAAGAATAGTGGATGAATAAGAGAGTTATTATATAAAAAGAAGAGGAAAAAGGAAATTCATAAGTTATAAAATCTAGAATGATGGGTGTGTTGATTGAATTAAAGTGGATAGAAAAGTGGGACTATATTCATGCTAAGAATGTTGTATCCCAAAAGGAAATGCAAATAACAAGTGTTACATTAATAAGAGAAACAAGAAGGAAAAACTTAAATGAAGAGAAAAAATGGAGTGATTGTAAAAACAATCAAAAAAAGGAGAGATCCCTGGTAGAGGTTCAATCTCCTTTTGATTAAGAAGACAGGTCAATCCTAAACTGTGAGTGAAGGTTCTTGTTAGTCCTCTCAATCTCAGCAATAATGCTATGTAAATTAGGATAAATAACATCAAGTACATTTCAAAAAAGCCGAACTGGAAAAGTTGTACCAGCACCAACGCACTTGAAGAACTGTATAAGTATGAAGGGCAATTACAGTTAAAGAAAGCATAAAGAGGAAGTAGTTTAGTGCCAACCTACATCCGGAAGGGTTACCAAATGAATAACTAATCAAGAAGGAAACTTGGATGTAGAGGGAAATTGAAAGGGGTAAATATAAGAGATGAGTTCAATATAACAATTTCACAAATAAAATCAAAACAAAAAGCCACCATCTACACATATCGATGAAAATAGTTACAAACATCAATAAATGGTAAGAAATCCTGAAATAAAACGTGTGTTAAGACTGAAAAAGAAGAAGAATATCTGAAATCAAGTCAAAAGTATAAAACTAACCTAATTACATACATAAACAATTGTTAAAAGTTCAAATTTAGAAATAAATAATTTTCATTAGGTTGAATTTGTTCATTTAAACACTTGAGAAAATAATTTTAAGTGTTTTTAAAAGTTTAATTAGCTATGTTCCGTTTCCAAAGTTGGTGAACCGAGCGGTTCACAAAAATGGCTCACTGGTAAATTAGTGGTTGACAGATATGACGGTTTATATACGAAACGCAGGTCAATCGTCACTTGTCAAAAACAGCATTTTGGAAAATATTCAGTTTTTCAAGTTTATTTATTTTCCTAGAAAGGAAGAGTTTTTTGTAAGAGACTTATTTTTCACTTCGTCATATTTATAACACCACATTCTACAAAAAATTAAAATAAAAACTTAAACTTCAAAACGTAACACAAATCTTTGGATATAAAGAAACACATATATTTAAAATAATATTCATTCTGAATCTACTAATAACAATTGAAACAAGAGTCTCAATATCAAAGAAACTCTTCAGCCATTTTCAATTGTCACCATGCTTCATTTTCTTGGACTTCTCCTGGAACCACTGGAACATTTCTGTTTTCAAGGCCGATTTTTCATCATGCCTTCGTTGTTTCCTCTCATCTATTTCTAAGGCAGATATTGCCACTCTAGGTTTCTCTCCTGGGGATAAATTCTTATCTGCTACAGCCTCCTTGGCTCCATTCTGTACTGGGTACTTTCCAATACTATAAGTAGTAGCAATAGGAGTGAATTGAGGATCTTTGGAATAAATGTCGTGAAGATCATTGAAAAATGTCCAAGTTATTGGAGCACTGCCAGTTTTATTTTTTTCACAAACTAGTTTCTCATACGTCATACGTTTGTTTAATGTTCCTCCACTTCTCATCACATTTTTTTCACTTTTCACCACTTCATTTTTTGTATATCACTCGAAATTGTATCCCAAACCTTCTCTTTGGTGAATATTGGGCAGGAGAATTTGTACTTATGTGACAATATAATTGTATTAATAATTTTATTTTATCCTAAGTCCTGGAAGCCTGATTTTCATAACTTGTGGGGTTTCTGGATTCTTCAGTATCATCAATAGTTTTATGTCCTGAACAACAGCAGTATCAGCATAAGTCTACATCCCTGAACAACCAGTACTATCATTTGAAGGCCGTAAAACTGAACAAATAGCACTACAACATCATTGGTCATGATCTGAAAAGGATTAACATAAATATTAAACTATTGTAAATAAAAGAATATGGCTTTAAAATACTGATTGGGTGTAATAATAATAATTTATACTCACATCCATTTCAATATTTATTGTTTAAACATTGATAATCAAACACAAAAATTAATCAGGTTGTCACAGTCACCGATTCACCGAGATACCAATGATTTTCGACCGGTTGCTCTGGTGACATATGAGAAACCTTTTTATCAGGAATTGTATTCCGTAATTATCCAGTTTTCAGTCTGTAAACGAGGTGGCCAGTATATACGTTACGGCAAACCGAAACCAACTTTGGAAACGGAACATAGTCATTGGTTTTAGGTATCTGAATATACACCTTACACTACCTAAAATTATATCTCCTACAAAAAGTTTACCAAGTGATTCCTTCATTAATTTTCGTGGACTTATGATGTTAAAAAACTTATTATAAATGTTCAACTCCAGATTTGACATATTTTGTTGTTAGTTGTAGACAAAAACACCAACAAATGCCATCTAATTTCAGAACACCTACAGCGTTTTCTTGTACTTCATTTAAATTAAAATAATAAACATGTAACTATCACTGTTATTCAAATTACAGGGGTTCTTGTGTTTATACGCACATTATAAGCGTCGATGTCTACAGTTAATGACTTCATTTTTTCTTTCTGTCAACATTCAAGTTTCGGTAACGTTCAAAGCACAATAGTCGTTGTAGATACACACTCATACCACATACCGGAATACTTGAAAGATTAAAACACAATAATTCTTTGATTCACAAGCATTTTATTGATGCGTCTTCATCGATGGAGATTATTTATACATGTAGCATGTAGTGCAAAGGTTCTTTCACTATTATAGTGGTAGTTGTTTAGAATTCAATAGTTTTTGTAATGTTTTATTCAAAGCTCAAGATATTTTTTCTAAAACATACTAGAGAGCCGTTATAAAACTATTATAGTATTATGATGTATGAGGCAATAGTAAAAGGTGAAGAGCCACAAACTAACATTTATATGAAATCAATAAATAAATGAAATAAAGTTGGGTTATACCCATCAATAAATATTTATAAATTTAACGTTAAATAATCTAGTACATGAGCAACGTGAAAAGAATGCTATTATTGATGACAATGCAAAAAAGCTTACGTTTGAATAAAATCAATTTCTTACTGGTATATAAAAGAGAAAAGTTAAGTTAGGTACAACTGTAAAAAGCAATTAAAGCCTTGCGTCTGCAATCTCAAATTTCTAGCTTTCTACGAGTTTTTGAAATTCATCCATTGCATATTTTTTAAATTTCTCTTATGAAGAAAACACAAGGAATAAAGTTCTCCCGGATCTTAAAGATTCATGGGGTTCACTTTAACCAGCAAACAGGCAAACAAAGAGGTCTATGAGAAAAATAAGTTTGGAAACCTCTTTCTTAGACGACTTTTAATTTCTAGCTCTTCAAGAAAATCATATCATTCAATGTCACAAATCTGAAGTATTAAAATGGTATCCGCCAAAATAAACAGTACCGAAACAGAGAGTGCTGTGGAGTTGTACCTATATGTAATATGGATTTGTCATATTTGACTTAATTGTCATTAGTTGATATATTAATAGTACGCTGCAGTTAAATTTGATTTAAAAATGGTTCTAACAACGGAAGAAAAAGTGTTTTTGGTAGACCATTATTTTCGTTCATACGGAAAAGGTCGTAATGATGGTCCAATCTTAGAACAGGTGTCAATAAAATATCAACAAAAATTTAATAAAGCAGCTCCTAGTAAAAGTGTGATGTTAGCTGTTGTTGAAAAATTTCTTCGCACTGGTAGTGTATTGTGTCAACGTAAAGGTTCTTCAGGTCGTCGAAAAACAATATGCACTAACGAAAATGAAGGACGTGTTTTTAACCAAGTTGTGCAATCACCTCAAAGAAGTCTTGTAAGAACTGCATGTAAACTCAACATTAGTAAAACGTCTTTACGTCGCATGTTCAAATTAATTGGTGGTTATCCATACCGTATTCAAGTTGGACAACGACTAAATCCTGCTGACAAACGTGCAAGAGAAATTGACAGTGGTCGCATGTTGAGTTTAATTTACGAAGATCCCAAATATTTGAAAAACATATGGTTTTCAGACGAGAGTCACGTTCATCTTAGCGGCTATATTAATCGAAAAACAACCATATTCCTTGGATTTGAACGTCCTAATGTCATTGTAGAGAGACCACTCCACAGTCTTCGAGATACCGTTTGGTGCGCGGTATCAGGTAATGGAATGATTGGTCCTTATTTCGTTGAAGATGATAATCAGAATCCACTTACTGTCAACCAAGAACGTTATAGAGAGAAAATTATTATACCTCTTGTGAGAGATCTAAATAACTTTTGCCGTGCACGAAATCTACAGTTTCGCACACAATGGTTCCAACAAGATGGTGCAACGAGCCATACAGCGCCTGATCTGACGCCACCTGACGCATACATTTGGGGCATAATGAAGGAAGAAAAATATTTTATTCGGAAAATCCGCCGGCGAATATTGCCGAACTACGGGAAAGAATACAAAATATTTTTCGGCAGTTCCATCAACCACTTTTTATAAATATGTTTATTGACTTACAAAATCGATATGAAGCTTGTTTGCGTCGAAATGGTGAACATTTTGAACACTTACATTACAGAAACTAAAAATTAATTTTTATTTTTATTTTCGGTACTGTTTATTTTGGCGGATACTGCATTATTGATTAATAATATTAATTTTTCAAATAAAACATTGAAACAACTTCTCTTATTTAGTGTTCCAAATGAAAATAGTATGTAATAGTAATGAACAGTTGAAAAATATTAAATTAAGAAGCAACAATTTGTGTATCACGACTTTTTTATCACGAATGTGGAAATTAATAACTTACTACACATTTTTGGGACTAAAATACTTAAAAATATAACCAACATTACACTATTTAACCTAACCAAAAATAAATGAATATTTTCTTGTCATAAACGCACGAACAAACGTTAATCAAAGAAGGTGAGTAGGTATCTATTTAAAAATCTTTTTTAGTCCTATTTCGAAAACGATTACTGTACCAAATTATTTATTAATATTTATTATTAGTACAAGTTTGATTTGACGGTATATTAATTGAGGAAAATGTTGCCGAGGTTGATGGGTGACTTAAAGAATTACAATTACAATAGCATTTTATTTGATATGTCTTGTTTCCTCATCCATGAATTTTCTACATATTTTTCGACAACGCTTGTTCTTTTCCATCCGCTGTGTAGACTCTTTAATTATAACTGTTTTTAATAGTAGCATTGTGTTAGGCCATAACAAAATTCTAAATAAATCGAAAACATTTTTAATGGATAAGAATTTAGTCAATAAATAATACGCGTCTCTTATATGTAAGCAACCAGCAATACATGATACTTTGGAAGATAAGTCAGAAAACTAACCTAGTACCTATATTCCCATTAAAAACTATATTATGTAAATGAAGACTAATAAATCCTGGACAATATGCCAAATGTTTTAAACAAATGAAAGTGAAAAATATCCATGATTATTCTAAATATGATTTTTTATATTCATATAGACAGTAAATTTTACATTTTAAAAGATAAGAACAAATTAGATTAAAAAATCCAAAGACAATCTAATCGATTTTTCTAGTCTAATTAATACCTAAATTAAACCTGTAGAAATCCTGAATTATACTCGTATAACTTAAAAGTATTTACATATTAGGTAAATGTAGCAAATAAAATTACTACAGCTGGCGAATACACTGACACAAATAAGTATATTTACAGATTTCAATATTTTCTTCCGATCTAAATATTATTCTGTTCAATCGAATCACTCTGAGTGAAAGATCACCTATCGAGCAGTGAAGTCTGTGAAGAATTCATCTTGAAGTGAAAACTTTGATGATCTTCAGCAGTTTATCACAATGCGGTCCATTGTTTTCATCTCGCCGTTCACCGACCGTAATATGTTCACGAGCTATACCTAGTATACGCTTGACACAGCGGAGTACATCAAGAAGGAATAAATAGACATCAATGTTGGTTGTTTTAAATACTTTTAGTTGTTTTTTCATTGATTTTTTTATTTTATACCAAGAATTGATTCAATCGGCAATAAAATTACCATTTTGTTTTGTTAAATACAAAATAAAGGTAATAATTTAATTTAACTATCAAATAAAAATAAGTATACACATCAGTGTAACTATTACTGTAGTTTTTACGACATCTTTACTTGTTTTCTTTTTACTTTGTCGTTGTGAGAAATTAACCAAATTGTTTATACTTGTGTTATTCTGCGTTGCTAGCAGAAAACTTCAGCAAAAAATAATATGGATAAGCAGTAGATGTTTACGAGATATCAAATATCAAAAATATATAAAATCACATGGGAATACTAGATTAACATCCATTCTCTGCAATTAACCGAAAAATTTAGTGATAATAAAATCAATCTAGTACAATCTAAAACCTTTAGTTCAATGAAAAACTCTCTTACACTTGAAACGCTGAAAGATTACCCGTGCGTCATTGTATGTAAGCATACCAATAGGATAGAGAAGACAACAGTTTATAATTTAATATTATCGTTTGATATTTATAGAAAAGGACAGCACATAGAAAAGGTGTCGGTGATACGATCGTTGAATCGTGACGCGCGGGTAATCTTTCAGCGATTCAAGTGTAGCTGTTTTGCCCGAGTGGGGAAACCAATCCTTTTTTATCTTCATACCTAAAAACTGTCATATACTGTAATTTTATCATTTTATTGGCTCTATCGTGTGAATAACGTAATTAATTAAATAGTTTTCATTTCAAACGTACGCGCCAATTGTTAGGGTTGCTCTCATTGGTCTGATGCAATGTGACGTGCTAGTTCCTACACTTCCATAGACCTTGAGCTGACCAATCATTTCTTTCTTCATAGTTAATATGTTGTTATTTAACCTTAAACTTAATTATATGTTGTTTTTTATTTTTTTTTGCACATGAGCAATATTTTCAATTTTGTTGAGTTTCCCGTCAAAAATACCTTTCAAAAATTGCATTGTAATCGAACTCCAGCAAAAACAGAGTCTATGGTTTGCTCTCGCTGAGAGCATCAGTCAGTTATGCGCATCTTTTGTGCGCATGTAACGAAATACATAAAAGTTCAATGGGGTAAATGAGTTTTAGCGATTTCTCAAACATGCACCGGATGGATAAAAGCTCTGAAACACGAGAGAAAAAGAAATATTGTTGGCACTGTAATGTAGTGATGTTCTTTACCGTCAACTGTTCATATACGAGTATTAAATATGTGATAAAAACAGACAGAGATATGTTAGGACTAGTGCACGTCAACAAAATTTTAGCATTTTTAAATGTTTAATTATTATACTGATTTCAAAATAATATTTTTGCAATCTAAATTAGAGGTATTAACAGGATCAATAGTATTATTTTTAAGAAGTATAACTATACCCTCTAAAGTTTGAGATAAAGAAATTATGCATGTTAGTGTTTGAAATAGCTTAAAAGGTATGAGGAAAAACTTACTGTACGATTGATTTATGTATTTTCTATTTCGTTTGTTTTTAAACACGAGTCAATGGCAATAACTTATGCTGCAGCAAATGGGTTTTAGGAGAATATATTTGTTCAGAAGATACGGCTAGTTAAAAATAGCACTTCCGTAATATGCTGTAGATACTTTCTTAAACAAATCTCTTTTAGAAAAATAAATACTCTTAAAAATGGTTTACCTAATAATGTGCCTATTAGAATTAATAACATCACACTGATTTAGATTTAGTTATAATAAAAATAAAATAAAGTTGATAAAGGTATTGGTTGAGCATTATTTAATTCGTTTAGAAACGCAAAAAAATTAATTTATAGTATAGAAACAAAGAACATTACTGTGTGTTTAGCCGTTGGAGGCTCAGTTAAAAATATTATTTTTTTAGTACCTACAACTTACGTCGCATCTTATTGAATTGTCCTTTGGAAAAGTAATAACATGCAAGTCAGTTGATATTTAAGTCTAAGCTGTTTCTTAGCAAACAGTTCAAATTTAATCAGTAAAATAGTAGAATAGTAGAAAATTAATGAAGTAACGCAAAAAAATGCGTAAAATAGTAGAAAATTAATAAAGTAACGCAAAAAAATGCACAAAATCTATTTGCCCATCTATTTCTCGTCTAATAGGGTCATGCGATATATTTTTTCTGGTAAAAAGTAATTTTTCTTGTTACGCCACTGTGTCGATACCCAAAAGAAGACAAATTAAGTTATTATCTTTCGTTGGGCAACATGATTGATCACGGCAGTTATGATTTATGTTACGTCTTATTACTTAGAGATTCATTTGATCTTTTACAAAATTTTTTTGTAGGTATTTACTAAGTTATTTCGTTGTATTTTTTTAGAGTCTTGGTGTTCCTCTTTTTCACTGCGTACCTACATTTAATACTATGAATTTTTAATTTTATTGACATCGTATTTATGATCAAAAGATAGAAAAGCGGAAGTGGATGCTACGGCTTCCTCTTAATTTAAAACGTGAGGGTCTTTTATCTAATCGTTTACACGAAGAACTCTACTTTTATAGTAAATATACAATCTGCTTTAGTTGTGACAAAATAAATAATCTACAACAATTACTTATGTAATAATTGTATAAAGGAGACTTTACACACGTATATATGTTTTTTCTACTACTATTCATATTGTCCACTAATATAATTACTGAATACACTATGCATTATAACACGCAAAATAGTTTACTTTACGCACTAATGTGTAATAATCTTTCATTTTACGGTTTATTTGAACTAAAAAATATCTGAAAAATTGGGTTTTTCAAGGACTTCGTATTCGTAGAATTGTTGAAAATTTTTTTTTCATTGATGCCTATGTACTTTTTTACGCACTAGTGCAGAAAAGTATAATTCTAAACACTCCACAGACGGTAGTAGAATAGTATATTGTGCAACTAGTGGGAAAAGCTCAATTCAAATAGCTTTTCCCACGTGTTGCACACTATACTTTTTCTACGACTGCAAATTAATAAATAATTTAACAATTTCAAAGTAATATATTTCAAGTAGGTACTTATAAACTAATTGTTATAATAATTTATAGTTATATTAGAACAGTTTTTCAATATTATTCCTGGAGTTTCGTTTAGTGTTGACGATGTTGACGGCTCAGCACCAGCATTTATATAGGTGATCGTATTCGAATCAATTATATTATTTGTAGTTGCATTCTCATTTGCTTGAATGGAGTTCGTAATTTTTTTGGATATATCAATTTTGTTTTGAAGTGAGTCATCTATGTACCCCTCAGCTACGGTACTTGAGCGCCAACCACCATGGCGCTTAAGTGTTAAGAGATCACCGCCTGCGTTCACTAAAATGGTCGCTGAAGAGCGCCGGAAACAATGACCAGTATATAGGTTTGCATTTGGCAGTTTTAAAAATGTTGCTACTTCTCTAGCCATGCCCCCAAATTTATTGATACCTACAGGTTGCTTGGTGCACTTGCCATTTTGAAAGTTTACAAAAAAACGTTGTTGAGATATATTTTTTGGCCGAAGTGCAGCATATTTTTGATAAAGTTTGTAAAATTCTCCTGATATGGTAATTGATCTGGGAGTTTTATTCTTTGTGTGTTTAATGGTTACTAATGAGCAGATTTCAAATCTTCCAAATCGTCAACCATTAATTTGCATAATTCATCTCGGCGGCATGCTCCTGTCAGACCAAAAACAAGGGCGACCTAAAAATTAAATCATTAGAATTGAACAAAATAATAAAAAATAAAAACAAGGTACCGAGAGGATGGGATTCGAACCCGGACCGCTCGCGCAGCTATTAAGCGCCTTAACCACTGAGCCATACCCGCCAACTCATTTAAAGGAGGTAATTATACGAGACTTCAAGCTCTTTGAATTATACCAAATTTACTTTATCAATTTATACAAAAAATGGATTTTTAATTATTTCAATCCAGATTCGATGATATTGAAAATTACTATTATGGAATATAAAATAACAATGTTGGTTTTAGGTACTTATACTTTTAAATAAATCTTACCTTTGTCAGTAAATATTTCTCATTTGGAGCATCGTTAATAAATTTTTGGATTTCTTCAGCTGATAAAATTTTTGATTTTTTTGGTACATAATTTTCTGATTTTCTTTTCAACAGAGAACGTAATTTTGAATATGTTGATATGTCAACATTGTCTTTTATGCTGAGTGTACTTCTTAGCATCGAATATTGCGACCATATTGTAGACGCTTTTAATGTAGTAGATAAATGTTCGAAATATACTAACAAAACATTTTCAGAAAACGAATTCACTTTTGAAACTCTTCTCCAATCCATAAATTTTGCATAAGCCATTTCATATTTCTTTCTTGAAATTTCTGGCAATAGCTCTAAGGTGACATTTTCAGCTTTTGCTGTTATTTCTGGGGGTGTGTTTTCAAGCTCACTGTCGCTGATGTCCATAATTAGGTACCTACTTATTTTTTTATATTTTAACACAAAATTTAGTTGAATTAAACTAAAATTAAACACCTTCTCTCTACTTTCATAACAATAACATTTGGGTACTCTGTACTTTTTAACGTTTGACGTTTTATGACAGTAGTCCAAAGCATTCTATAATCGAAAATTGTGTTGATTATTTCTCTATTGTACCGTGGCCCAAGCCGTGGGAAAGATTTTTCCCACGGCTTAGCAACTTTTCCCACGGCTTAGGAAAAGTGACACTTTGTAGTTTCGTAAATTGTGGGAAAAGGACTATTTTCCATAGCAGTCGTAGAAAAAAATATTTATTTATAAGTGCTAAAAGTGATATTTTATTTTGTGGGAAGGAAAAAGTTTGGGACACGACGCAAAAAAAGAAAATCACTTTTAGCAGGTATATCATACACTATTTTTTCTACAAACACCATTAAAAGTCCAAATTAACGCATACCTATTTTACATTCATTCATTGATAAAATAATAGCCTCGAGATTTTTAGTTTTGAATCCAATTTCTTCTAATCTATTGATGAAAAAGTTGCCAAGGTAATCAAAAACAGATTTTGTTGATTTGTCTTTTTTGACAACTAACGTCAATAAATCACTAATTATTATTTCTCGTTTCTTCGTTCCCCGATGGAACGTGATCCAGAAAATTAATTTCTACCGCCGGAAATTGGATAAGCTGCCAATAAAGCTGCTTTTGAATTATTGCCTAGTGAGTCAAAGCGACAGTACGAGTTTAGTAGTTTCACTTATTGTACGTTTAATTGAATAAATACTCCATTTTGAATAATGTTTTTATATTTTCTCTGCAAATAAATCACTTTTAGCACTAAAAATGATTTACTTTTAACACCAGTGTCATAAAATGCATTTTAGACACTGACAGCATGCGTTAAAAATTATACTTTTACTGACGTTTGTAGAAAAACGTTTTTTCACATTCTATATTTATTACTTTACACACTAGTGCGTGAAGAAAACTATTTTAAACACGCTAGTGTGTGTAGCAATTTTTCTACTCCCTTCATTTTAAACTAATCATTACGTATTTGACAGCAGGTAAGAAATGGCTCATTTAGAACAGCAATAAAAAATATAGTGTATGCACTTCGTGTCACCAATGGGATTCGCATACCTCTTTGCAACCAATGACAGGAGTTTAACAAACTATGCTATGAGACATAGTACAATTACGCGATCTTAGCTAAAAACTGTTAATATAGTTCAGATGTTTTACTTCAGTCCCTTGGGATTAAAAGTGGTACTTAACTCCCTGCAATGTAGGACTAAAGTGGTAGTGTTACTCCCTGCGGCGTAAAAACCCTTTTTAACACTCATCCTTGAAGAATATTATTAAATATACTATAAAAATTTTTTTAACAATTGATCACAAACATTTAAAAAAATTGGATTTATATTGTTTATAGCGTATTAAAAACAATTCTTTAAAAAAATTTAAATTTTTCACATCTAAAATCGCATCTGTTTACTTTGCTTGTTAATAACAATTTTAATTTTTAAAAATTTTATTATGTAACTTTGTTCAGTAGCTTTATGATAAAGGATTCTAAGGGTTAAAAAAATTCTTGTGTTTTGATTTTATTCACAGTAATGAATTTAAAGTTAGTAACAATGAAGATGTAATTTTTTAATTAACAAATGGATAGAAATGTGAAAAATAACTTTGAAAAAATTTTTTGACTGCAGAAATTTGTCCTCTGATATGTTTTGTTAGTGCTAGAATTTTTAAAATTTTTTATTAATATTTACTTATTGAAAAAAAATAATTTATGTCATTTGATCGTTGCGACGGTGACGCGCCGCCCTTTTTTATACCATTTTCAACATTAATTTAGACCTATAAATAATTAAGCTACAATTCGGGGAGTTGGGACTTTTTTGTTGGAAATTTCCTGCCCTTTAAGAAGTTATTAGCAAAAATGTAAACCCCCTTTTTTTAAAATCTTAAATTGTTAATAACAATCTTTTTAAACGGATTTTGATATTCAGGAACATTTTTATATTTGTCATTTCTAATCGATTGACACCAAAATCAGGACTTCTCGACCAGACTATATGTATCACCCAATTTTATTTTATTTGGCCATAAAAATCATATTCTTTACAATTGCCGACTTATAGTGGGATTCTGAACACATCTGTAAGGTCTGTAAGCAAAAATCTGTAAAAATTAACATTCCAAACCTTCACATATTCTATAGCTTATAGAAAATGCTCAGAATTCCACCATTACTTATCTATAAGGTTCTCCGGTTGCATGTTGGTCTTGTTGATTCTACTCCGAGAATCTTTCAGTTGACAACTTTGTGAATGATTACAACAAAATGTATTCAAAGATTTTTATTCTAGCTATTAAAACAAATATGAAAAATAACTAAACAACCAATAAATTAAATTATGAAAATCTTTTTCAGGTGCCATCCTCGATTTCAACGAAAGTGCTAAACGTCACAGAACAAACGAGTGAAGTATGGTCCGACATCTTAGAGGACGAATCACCAATACCTCTCGATGCAAGCGAAGGTGGCTTCTTTTCAGGAAATTTCGTACCACCACCGCCTCGACCTCTTTTTCTAGACGAATCTGCCACCCCAGATGGACTTACGACTTGTGACCTTTGTTCGTGGTCGTTTCAGTACCAAAATGGGGGGTTGAATGTTGACGCTTCTAGGGGTAAGTTCTTATTAAGTTTTATATGCTAAGGCCCATCTGTAGATGCAAAAGTTCAATCTTAATTCTGCATTAAATTCATGCTTCTTCCAAATTTGTGTGGTAGCTACGTCAGTTGATGAGCGTTCAAAGGAGGTTCAAGTAATGTTTGACATTTGAAGTTAAGTTTATTACCAAAAAATATTTGAGATTGATTTTGTTACCATTGATTATTAAACGATAATAAAGACTTGTATTTTTCAAAGAGTGTTCCACAACTCATAAACTTTTAAAAATTACTTCGAAATTTGGTACAATGTGGTGTAGTATAACTTACTCTGTTTCTAGTTTTTTATTGTAAAAATACAGATAATACTGGTTACTAGCATTATAGTAGGGAATGTGTGATAAATTAAATAAAACAACAACAAAAATACACTGTCTATAATTTTTATAATAGTAACATTCAAATAACAAAACTGTAAACAACTCAAATAACTATAATGGCTCAATAAATTACTATTTTTTTAAACTTTAGAGGTAACATGGATAGGATTTTTTCATAATATACCTACAGACTACTGAATCTTCTCATAAACACTTTATTTATAAAACATCGTGGCAAAAGTTTTCAAAGTGCTGACTGTAAATATATTCCATTTTCATGACACACTCTAATTAAAGAAAACTGAAGGTTAGTTGGCCGACATAAGGTTTGTTTTCACATCAAATCCCAAACTTGTTTCTTACAATTTTCAAACCATTCTTGTGCGCAAGTCTCGTTTGAAATAAATCCCGATCTGATCTGTGATTAATGTGAAAACAGAAAACAGTAGACAAAATGTGTATGAGTTAATAATCCGTATGATATTACCTAAAAAGAAGATTAAAAAGAAAGAGGTTATTGTTATTGTTTACAAAGCTATGAAAATTGTAAACATGTGTATGAGTAAATTATCCTTAAAGTATTAAAGTATTCTTCCAACATAATTTCTAAATCTGAATCGTCAGTGTCGGATGACATTAAATAATCAGATTCATCAGAATATATGTCTTTTTAGTTTAAATAGGTTTATAATGATATTAAAAAAAACAGGAGAAAATAACAACAAAAAATATAGAAACTAATTGACATAAGGTTTAATACGCGCATGTGCCAACAATCTGCTGGAAATTAATTCTCAAACTGCTTGGACTGTCACCAAACTGTCAGGAAACCATGTGAAAACATCCGACTAGTGATTGGAAATTAGTTTCAAACTAATGCGCGAACACAAAATATCGACTGCGCACACTCCAAACGTTAGAAACAAGTTTGAAACCAATGTGAAAACAAACCTATAGTCGGAAGGTACTGAGGTCCTATAGAGGAGGCAACCCAGCTATAAGTTGAAGGTGCGGAGAGAACGTACTTCTTTTCTTTTCTTGTTATTTTTTTAAACAATTATGGTGGCAGATTTCTTTCCTCAAGGTTAAAAAATGTTAGTATATACAAGAAGGCCCTTTTAAACTTAGGAAAATGAAATAAAGTACACCGGCACTATTTTTTATAACTCAACCCTACCTACCACTACCCCACCTCGTTAGCAAGTATAAAACTTATTTTGTACTGTATGCAGACTTTTACAATTAATAACGGAATACGCCACATTATTAGAAACGTCACTGACGCCATTATATCCAAACAAACTGTTGCCTTATTGTAGTTAATTTGCATTGAAGATTTTTATATTATGTATTTTCATGTATTTTTTTTATGAGTTATTATAGTGCTAAATAGACACATTATTATCGTTAAGGAATATTTCGAGTCGCATTTAAAGAGGTTTTATTTTGTTTTACATAAAAAAGTTTGTTTTTGGGGTTAGGTAATATTATTTTAATTTTTGCTCACCTTAGACAAAATAAAACTTCTTTAAATATAACTCAAACTATTCCTTAATGACAATAATGTGTTTATATAGCACAGCAATTCACAATACAAAAAACTTTAATGCAAACTAACTACCATAAGGCCACAGTTTGTTTGGATAAAATGCTATTACATGTCAAGCAATGGTTAAATAGTAGCATGTTTAAATTTGGTACCGAGAGATGGGGTTTGAAAATAAATAAAAATAAATTTAAATGTAAATATAAAAACTATAAAAATGTCTCTATTAATATTTATATTTTATAAATAAATAAATGGATTATGCTTTGAATAAATACTAAATTAAAAATAAATGGAACAATTAAGAGTATACAATACCGCTTCATAGAGAAAAAGCACTGAAATGACACTAAACTTTGGAAACAAAACATAAATAAAGGGTTTTCAGTACAACCAACATAAAGTATGCTGATCTTGCTATCCACAACAAAAATCAAATGGAACTAGGTTCAACTTTGATCGATAGTTAATTTGAACTTAGTTTGAACTGTGACATCTACAACCAGCCTTACATTCTTAATAAATAAGACTATAGTGTGATGGTTTGTTTTTGTTGATTTATTATTTATATAGTTGATTTGTTTATTTAATCGTTGTATAATTTAAATTTTTTTATTGTTGAAAGCTCTATAAAAAAATTTTCTAGCTCAGTGAAAATATTATTTTATTTAAAACCACTCTTTACCTTGGGTAGGATTCAAGAAAACTCAATTTGAATACTCTATAAATCATTCAATTATAATTAAGAAATTGTTTGACTCTACATAAAACTATTAATATTATTCAATTGTTTATCACATGCAAGAATTTACTAAACACAATAGAAATACCTTGACAAATTCTTTTATTCAACCTGGATTTACGTTTACAAAATCATGCGTATACAAATAAATAGTTTTTAATGCACATACCTCGTATAACTGTCTTCTACGGCTTTCCAAGATATGTCCGCTCGGCTGAATATCCAAAACGATGAAATGAATCTTATAAATCTTACTAGAATCTGGATTGTTTTTGATAAATCGAATTTCTTGGTAAGTACTTTTATACGATTAAAATACTTTGTTTTGATAATATTTTTGTTAAATAATTTGATTTACTCAATTTTTGATTAATAATCAGTTTGTGGTGCCAATTGAAGTAGTCAACACGAATCAGAGAGACATCAGAGAGAGAAAATTGAATTTCACGGCCTTTTTATACCTTTTCAATCAATTGTTTTGATTTGCAAAATTTAACCTAAATTTACGTAAAATATTAAAATCTTGTTACATATTTGACTATTTCTTTGATAATATAAAGAAAATCTGTATTCTTACATTCATGAAAAAGCTATTTAAATTATTTTTTCCTTATAAAATTGATGTTTGAAATGTGCTCATTTTGGGTATGTCAATCACCTTGAATTTATATAAATTTGAGCTAATAACATAAAATGAATCTAAATCTATGCATAAATCTCTTAAGATAGTCCTATTATAACTTTTAAATACTAATTTGACTTAAAAAAATGAAAATTAAGCTTTTTATTTTAATCTATTATATGAACTAGATATTAACTATTATAAGTACTTGTTTAAATGAGATCTTTTGATATTATCAAAGATTAACAACTTATAACTAATATACAAACTTAAATTACTAATTTACATACATCTTTTCTAACTAAATTGTCTCATATCAACTTTTATCAACTGTTGTTGAAATAGTCTTTTAAGCATTCACTATCTGAGTTTTTATAATGAAATAAGGTTACTCTGTCTATCACTGTAACATTTATAGTTTATACACTGATTTCACCTTTGTCTGATAGCATTTATTTACACAGTTTTTATGTTTTTAGGTATTTCTCAGGTTGTGAGGTTTTGCCTGAATACATATCTGTTATCGAAGACTACAAAGTGTCTACCTGTCACAATGTAAGTACCTCCACCTTATAACTAATATTTAAACATTTAACTATTTAAATTACACAATTGTTTATTATACATATGAATTAAATTAATATTTTAAATTATACTCTTTATTTTAGATTGTAACTTTAACTTCCAGAGAAAGCTATATGAATTGTGACTTGCTACTTGAATTGGGACATGTTTTATGCATTGGGACTTGTTTGATTGTTATTGAATAATACATTCTCCATCTATTTGAATATTTCACATTTAATATTATTATACCGAATACTTTAAATGAAATAAAGAAAAGTAGCTGATAAATTAATAAAAATTATTCTGATATCCTTTTATATTTGCATATTGAGGTAAGTTTTACATTTTATTTTTACTAACGCTTAGCTATTCATCTCTATAGTTTATTAAGTAGCGAAAGCTACTTTATGCGAATGCCTGTATCTGTCCGTCCGTCCGTCCGTCTGTCTGTCCGTCTGTCTGTCCGTCCGTCTGTGGACACGATAACTCAAATACGCTTTCGAATTTCTGAAATCTGTTTTCACCAATCGAAACCTAGAGACAACCTCTCCCTCGTATCAACTTTTCAGCCCAATCTGTCAATCAGTCCCGGAATGGCGCGGGTCAAAAACCGATTTCGGCTCAGATTCCAAAAAAATTTTATTGCTGATACTTATACAGAATCAAATGCTCAAGGACCATGGGTCTGTTCTAGTGTCTACTGCCCGCCAGGGCGGTTGCAAGTTTTGATTGGTCGTGGTCAAAAATTCCAAAAACATTTTATTACTGTTTCTGATACAGAATCAAATGCTGATCATTATTTACTCAAGGACCATAGGTCGAATCTACTGTCTATTGCCCTCTAATGCGGTCAAAAGTTTTGAACGCTCTGACACGAAAATTCAAAAACTATTGCTGATTTTGACATTGATCAAAATTTTTCATTGTTGATTCTGATAAAGAATCAAAAGCCAATCAGTTTTAAATGCGTTTTAAAACTGTTGTTACTGCTTTTAAGTATTTACTGTGCTTTCGCTACTTTTCTATATTTCGATTGTTCGGTTTATTATAAATGTAGGAATTATATTTTAACTACATGCTTTCAGTTATTTTTTTAGATTTTTTATCGGCTTTTTAACTTTGCTCTTTAATATCTGAATGCTAAAGTTAAATAAAAAGTTTATACTAACCTAACTGTACGTGAATTAGCTATTTAATTAGACTTATCTCTTGAAATTCTTGGTATCATATCTTAAGAAAAAAATCTCAACATGTTACAATTTAAATGAAGTATCCGTAATAAAATACAGTGTTTCACTTTTGTCACGTACATTCGTAGAATGCAAAATGCAAATTCAGTAGGTGCATATAATTTAAAAGTGCATTTAGTGTAAAACCCACACAAAAGTTAAATGCATATGGTATAGCTACACCACCCAACTAAACATATTTTCCTCTAAAGTATTAATCAATAAATTTAAATAATTAATTATTTAAGTTACAATAAATAAAAAACAATATTTTTTACTACAAACCAAAAATTTCAGTTTCTTCTTCACACCTCGAGTATTTAATTCGAGATCAATTTATAGATGTCGCCCACTCTCCGTAATTCTTTTAAATGATTACACCACCTTCCAGTTGACGCGAGGAAGACGTAAATTAAAAAGAAGAAGAAAACTAATAAATTTCATCCGAACACTCTCGACACTTACGATATTACGATATTACGTTACGATATTACGTTGTCTCTAAATTACAATTTAGTTAAATGCAGATTCATCGTTTTTACAGTCACATTTAATACGAATTTAACGAAATGAAGTCGTTTAATTTATTTGCACACGCAAACTTTGATTAAGTTTAATGAATCGATAAATTATGCGACATTGTTGCTTTACTTTAGTAAAAAATCTTTACATCTTCAAGTTGGCTAAAACAAATAAAACTGTCAACCTTTGAAATAAACTGTAAGTTATTTGACGAGATAGGGTTTATTTGCTAAATAACATACCTATTATAATTATTTTAACAACTTTTAAGTCATAAACAGCTACTTGAAATTAATTCCTTTAACAGAAATTGCAGATTTAATCGTTTAAATACCTGAGTACAACAATGTATACAGTATACCGCAGTGTATACACTAGTTTGCAAGAAAACGAGTCTACAGTGAATACCAGTAATGTTTACTACCATCATTATTATGTATTTAAAATATGTGACAGTAAAATAATACATTAAAACTGATTATTTAGCTCTCCAAACCTCAAAGTAAGGAAAGTTAAATCTCTTCCAGATCCACAGGCTCTTAAATAAAAAAAAAGTGTGTTTTACTTAATTTCACTTATACGAGGCATGTTTTAAAGTAAGTACCGTTTTAATATAAAAAAATCAACAAGTAAATTTTTTAAACAAAACTTTCTTTATTTGAAAGACGCCTGTAGGCAGCTCCCTCAAATTGGTATGTGCCAGTTCTCGCCGAATACAGAAAGTCTTATTTAAGAGAGTGCCGGACAATCACAAAGGACGTGCTCAACTGTCTCATCCTCTTGTTCACATCCTCTACATAGTGTGCTGTCAGATAAACCCAACCTGTTCAGATGTTTTCGTAAATGACAATGGCCAGTAAGTATACCTGTGACCAACCGCAGGTCCTTTCTGGTCATGGCCACGTATTTATTGGCTGCTCCGCTATTCGGATACTTCAGAAGTTCCTTGGATAGTATGCAAGTTTTTTCTTCGTCCCATCTTCCCCTGAATTTGTCAAGGGAACGTTCCTTTACTAGGTCAACTACCGCTGATGCCGGCAAGCTGACAAGACTACCGGGTCCCAAGTGTTAGCATGCTTTGCCAGGCCATCCTTTTCTAAGGTTGTATGGTTTCAAAATTTATTTATTATTATCTGCCAGTTTAATATATTTATTAACTGTCATATATATTTTGTAATATCTTGAATAAAGATTAAAGTAAAGCAATTGTTTGCCAATATAAATCTCAACACCAAGAGCCTTTGGGAGGCAGCTTTTCTAGCCAACGAGTCAGCTATGTGGTTGCCTTTTGAAATTCCATGAACTTTTATCCAGCCTGCCACAACTTATGTTTCGAATTGCGCGGCGAAGTGTATTTAAAGTTAATTGAGGCAGAAAATCGACCAACATACCCTGTCTGTCCCAAAAGACAGTGCACATGAGTTTCTCGGCAGAAATTGTTTGCTAGAATTTGACTTTCCTAGGGGATATTGAATGCCGCCATTCCATTGACTGGTGTAACGTAGGCAACCCACGTTACTGTAACGCTCGAGAAAGATCAATGTACTGCCCAATCGTTTGGTTTTGTGCTCATCATTCGGTATCCACCGTAAACACAGTTTCCGGTTCTTGATACAGCAGGAAATTTTTCAGCTAAGGACAAAATTGTGAACCGTGTGTTTTTTTCACTTTTCAGTCTACTTTTTAAAAGAGATCATCGGTAATGACTGAAGGTCACCCACTTCGTTCCTCATCATGAACGTTTGTGCGGCTATCTTTGAAGGCCCTAACCTATTTCCGCACCATTCCTTCCCTCATAATGTTTTTACCATAAACTTTACTGATCTGGCGATGAATGTCAATTGCTTTTAAGCGTTAGCACTTCACAGTCGGTGGGATTCTCGAAGATTCGATCAAACTGCGTCGTAATGGCGTCTTTGGCTTCCCAATTGATGTAACTACACTACGCGCTTGCGCTAAACGGCAACTGCAGCGCTACGGCGGCGTAATTTAAAAACGGTACTTACTTCAATCTATACTTTTATTGTTGTAAATAATTTTGTGTGTATAAAATCCGAAAGATAGGCCTATGTGCACATTTTTGACATTTATATGCAAATATTGCTTTTACAGCATACTGTAAACATAAACAATGCGCCATACAAGGAGCTTCAAGATGGCCCGCTTCCGTCGCAAATTTTTGTTAAAGTTAATATATGACACACTCCTTCCTGTTTCTTTTTGTTCTTATCACGTGACGTCTTGACGTGAACGATGCTGCTGCCTCTAGTGGATCGGGGCACACCAAAAGCATCTTAAAATAACTAACCAACATAAATACTAGCACTTACGTGTCTATACTACGCGCCAAATTCAAAAAAAGGCCCCTATGTCTTGTTACCCTAATATGTTTGTCAATTTAGACAAAACTCGCCTACTTTCATTTGAGATGCTTAATCTATCTTGAAACAAGGCATATAAAACACGAGTGATTCCTCGTCCAGCTCTAGTTCGAATAATCACAATCAAAAAACAAACAAAAATTGCTAAATGTAAAAAAATGTAAAAGTCGAATTGTTTAGCTTAATAAATTGGACAGTTAAATGTAATAAGCCATAATATTATTTTTTATACTGCGATTTGTATTTAGTACTCAAAAGATTATTATACATCGTGTACTTCCTAAAATAGACTTTTAATGATGATACTGAAGGCAAGATAGAAGTTGTCTTCGAAGATGGAGGCTGGAAAAAGGAATTGTTTGCGAAGATAAAAGAATGTCGAGAAAAATTAAGAACCATGTCAAGTTATAACAAATCTAGAACATATGTAAACTACTTTAGTTAGAATAATTATTGTAAATTGGTTTCGTCTTTTTTTAGAAGACGCTACATGATATACTTTAAGGAAGGCCAACAAAAAATTTGGAATACCTGTACTAACGTCTAGACAAATAAAGACAAAACTTTCCTATGTTTAAGGGAACGCGGTCCAAATATTAAGGAACAACGAAAGCGTTGCAACAACAATTAGCATTGTATGGCATTGTTTTTGATTTTTCCAAATTTATCTAACACAAACAAAATCTGCTGCAATTAGTATGTAACTATAATTATTATTTACATATAACGCAGAATTTTCTATTCACAGACCCTAATTTTATACAAACTTTCACCTGTGTGAGCATGCAACAAATATATATAATTATTGTCAAGTAAAACCCACAACTAGCGTTGTATGTAAAATGTTTTTTTTTTCAAGATGCATTTCTCGGTAGTGATTTAAACATGAATAATGAAGCCGTTTAAAAAAAATTAAGATATCAGAATAATTTACATTAGTCCATACCTAAAGCATTAAGACGATAAAAACAGGTTTCAATTTAAATAGGTAAAAAATTAAATACTTCAGGGTAGGAGAGTACCACTACCACAGTTTAAAGAGAATAAGACCATAATTAAATAACTTTATCATACTTTTCTTTGATGAATTGTAGTGTACAAAAATAATGTCTATTAGGCGTATTGGGATTTATAAATTAACATTACAGTCATAGCCGTATCTAAAGCGTGGCAAAGGTAGTACTGGCCACTGGCGCAAGGTCCGCAAGGGCGCCAAAAAATAGGAGCCAACTAGGCCAATTAGGTGCATATTTTTGTTTCTTTCTTTTTTTCTTGCCATAGACCATTTTATTTTGTTTTATTCAGTATACTATTTTACCTTTAAAGATTTATTGACTTTTTGCCTTTTTTTATTATTCCTTTCTTCATCAACCTAATTATTCAACTATTTTTCAATTTAAAAATTAAAAAAAAATCCATGGAAGAAAACGATTATACAAGGCTCGCACATTTGGCGCCTAACGTGGGAAAAATGCAGTATTAAAGTATGTTTTATTGACTTTATAATTAGGGGGCGCTGTTTAGTATATTGCCACTGGCGCAATAGTTCCTAGAATCGGTAGACCGTCAATAATCCGAAATAATTGGGACCGAACCCCATCCGGATTATCAAATTATTCGGATTATAGAAATTACCTTAAAAAAGGCCAGTATACATTATTTAAGCTCAGAAATATTTTAAAAGTTTATATTTTCTCTTATACAGTAAAGGGTTTAGAGGTGAAATTAATCAAAAAGATTTTGTATGCTCAAACATTGTATTTTAATTTGTTAATCGTAACCACGGTGTTTTGATTTATGCAAGATACAAATCCGAATTTTCGGCGGTCTGGATTCTTGACGTACGAACTATCGACGTTCTACTATAATTGGAACATTTGAGTGACAACGTCATAGCACCAAGTAAACTATTATTTGACTGAGCAAAAACACAAAGCATATAACGGATTTCACTATCGGTAAGTAAAATGTAAATTTGTCTTAATTTGTGTCTTAACACATTGACTTAAAAAAGTCAATGTAATAACGTTGTCTTAGGAGTCCTTAAAAACTTGTACGGTTGAAAATGCACACAAATCAAGTCGTCCCTATGTAAATGCTGATGCAGCATTTGAGGTTTTGAAGAAGATGTGCACACTTCTGTTTGTGCAGGAATTAAACGATGATCTCGATAGATGAATCCAATTTTGCGAAAAAATAATTCCCAGCAGACGTAATTCTGGGGGTTTTGATGAAAGTTTATAGTTTCAACAGGATGATGCACCTCCACATTATACTGTAGATGTTAAAAGGTACCTAGAAAACATTTTTCCGAACAGGTGGATTGGTAGACCTATTGAATGGCCAGCGAGGTCACCAGATTTGGAATGTTATGGGTCAAACGAAACCAGCAAATAAAGAGAAATTGGACAGTAATAAACAATATTTCTAAAGATACAATAAACAAGGTTCAACAAGAATTTGTACACCGTTTGGGTTACTGTGAAATACAGCAAGGGCTGCAGTTCGAACATTTATATTCTGTCCGCTAGAGCTCTAAACTTACATTGTATCATTCATCAACAGTCTTTGTGCGGAAAATGTTTGGATATGTCTGAAGTTCTGAAACCAGTTATATCAACTGTTAATTTTATCAGATATTTTGGGCTGAATCACCGACAGTTCCGACAATTTATTGAAGAGATTGGAGAAAATGACTTACCTTATCATACTGCTTAGTTGTAGGAAAGTCCTTCAGCGTTTTTTTGAACTTCGAGCATTGATCGAAATTTTTTTGTATGAAAAGCATCGCCCTCTTACTGAATTACAAAACAACGCATGGCTGTGGAAGTTAGCATTTTTTGTTGATTTGACAAAACATGTGAATGAACTGAATTTGAGATTGCAAGGAGAAAACCAGCATCTTCCTGATTTATACACTTATATCAAATCAATCCGGAAGAAATTGATACTGTTTCAATCACAACTACGGAGTAAGTGTTTTTCACATTTTGAAAGATGTGAAATATTCATCCATACCACTGAGACTGAGTTTCCTATCTATTTTGGAATCGAAACTTCTCCTGGAACTTCAAATGGAAATGATTGATCTACAGTGCAGTGATATAATTAAGAACAAATATCAAAACTCATCCTTGTTGGTATTTTATAAGAGTCTTCCACTGACACAATTTGATAATTTGCATATATTTACTCGTGGGCTGTTTTCTGTTTTTGGTACTACTTATTTGTGTGAAAAGACCTTTTCCAAAATGAAGTACACAATAGTTATTTACGTTACAAGTCCGGGAAGTGACTTATTACGGTACGAGATAGATGTTTATCAAAAATATCTAATGGAGTACCGTAATAATCACTTCACGGACGTGTATCGTACTATATTTTTTCATACTGCCTTTGGTTTTAAACGCAATAAAATATGAAACTGAAATGACATATTTGATCATTTTATTAGGAAGTCATGTAGACTGCTGTGAAAAAATTATGTTACTTGATTTATTCTTAACATGGTTTATTTGCTTTATAAATAAAAAATGAACAGCGGTTACCAAGTAACAATGTAAATAAAGGCAGACATATTAAATTTTTCTGCTCACACGAAATATCTGCGGAGAAAATGGATCTGAAATTAGATGAAATTGCTCAGAAAAATGCGGAAGCAAAAGGGAAAATCATTCCAGTTAAGTCTGCGAAAAGATATAAAAAAGAATATGGGCTGGTTTGTAACTGGCGTGAAACACAATTTGAAAAGTATTGCTGATGAAAATGTGATGTTGGCTTACTTTTTGTATGTGGTAAGAACATTTTTTTTAAATATTCTTTTCAACACTTTAAATTTTCAGTCAAAAACATTCAACCCTTCTTCATTATGGTCCAAATACTCGATGGTAAAATCAATGATTATGGTTAATGAGAATGTCAACATATCAAGTTTCCCAAAGTTGATAGCTTTTAAAAAAAATGTAGACTATCCGCCAAACCAGTCGAAGGTGATGCTGACAAAGGAACAAATTGAAAGCTTCATGAGGGACGCTCCAGATAAAGAATATCTATTACTCAAAGTGATAGCATTACTTGGAGTTGCTGGAGGTTGCCGAAGGGAAGAGATCTATAATTTAGAAGTTAGTGATGTGGAGGATACGGGTACTCAGCAAGTAGTTAAGATTAATCAGACAAAAACGCATATTTGACGAGCTTTCACTGTGATTAACAGTGATGAAGTTCACTAGTTGGATATGTTTAGAAAATACATGAATTTACGGCAACACGTCTCCCTGAAAGCTCTTTTGGTGGGTTATAGACAAGGAAAATGTCTATCTAAAAGAGCTGGTATACATGCTGTTGGCGGAGCACCTAAGAAAATAGCTGAGTTCTTAACACTAGACCAACCAGAAAAGTATACAGGTCATTGTTTCAGGAGGACATCCTCAACATTGTTGGCCAATGCTGGAGTTGACCTTAAAGTTCTAAAACAGCACGGTGGCACGGTGGATGTAAGAATTCTTCAGTTGCAGAAAAGTATATAGAAGAATCGATTGAAGGCAAGAATAATCCAAAGGGGCGAAACTTTTGTTGAAGTGCTATATCGCAGCCACACGTCTTCCGCGATCACATAAAACACTGTAAATCCATCAACAACTCCATTATTACATATTGCTGGCTACAGCAGTTGTATAATTAATTTCAATCTTCAAAAACTAGAATAAAAGCTTAGTTTATATTGATTCACTTATTATTTCAAACAACATTGGGAGAATTGAAGAGTACTATAAAGTACAAGTGTACCGTAAAGTGCCATTTCTCGGACTCAAACTCATTTTACCGTACAGTATGAAAAAAAAATGTTTACAGATCTAAATGAAGTAATGGGCATCTTAAATCTTCTTTAATAATTGGTATAAGTATAATTAGTCCACAACTACAAACTATTGCTAGTGGAAAATCTCAATTACATAAATCTCATTAGTATTTCATATGTCGTTATGCTTGTTATAAGTTATGTTTTTGTATAAAATAATAGTTGGATTCATTTCAATAATTTATTAGTTATTATATACTAAAGTTAAATTTTTTACGTATTATACATGTTTTTATTCATTACAATTCTGTATTTCGTTATCCGACTTATCACAAAAACAATAACAACAATGTTAAGAGTAGCTACTCCATGACCATATCAATGTAGATGTCATATTAATAATTATTCAACATAAAATTAGAATACCTCAGTAAACTAAATTTAATTTGCTATAAAAATATGTTCTCTAAAAGGAGTTTTCAAGTATGCTAGCTCTCCGCAGGCCGGACAAAATCTGTCCGCGGGCCGGATGTGGCCCGGGCCGGATGTGGCCCTAGGGCGGTAGTTTGGAGACCCCTGCTCTAGACAATAAGAATTTTTGATAATATTGTTAACTACTTAATTAAGAATATTGCGCGTTAAGTTTTATGAGCACACACAGAACTGTTAGGTGTCTTTTTGTCCACCCTGCTCCAATTGGAATCAACATGTAATAGATACATTTCTGGAATCAGCTCAGCTAGAATAATCCGAAAATTGAGGCAAAATGGGTGTTCCATTAAAAAAAATTACGGTTAGGCTAAGAATGAATTTGTTCCATACTTTACGAACACGTGTTTACTTCTTCCTTTATAGGTTTCTCTTTACATACTTTACATTTTGTACTCAGGTATTTAAATCTCATTGATTTTTAACTCTTGTGATTTGTATAACAGTGGATTTTTAGTTTCCCTTTTTTTTAAAAAAACCTTGTCCTTCATTGCCGAAAAGTTTTATTGGGTATCAATTTAAAATTATATTTATAAAGCTTGAAATAGATAGTAAAATTGCAAAAAGAGTTTTTGTAGTTTCGAGAATTTCTATCTACTATCTATTAAACTAAATGAGACTCCTACGCAAAGAATTAGAAATACTTTTATCCCTTCGTGCACACCATCCAGCCATGAACATACCAAAATACACTTCTATCGCGTCATTAATACGATTCCTCGAAGCAGCACTTTAAAGGCCGCTCTTTCTAATGGCCCCTCCCTAATTAGTCAACAAATTATTGCAGCTTATAACATCACTTCAGCTCTTCTTTTCTCTTCTTTTTTTAGTTTCCGTTACAAATTTTGTAACACCGTGAATTAAGATGTTTTACTAGATTTATTAAAGGATAACGGTATTGGGCGGTTATAATAATTTATTACGGTAATGAATTGACCGATTTTTGACCTCCGATTTTCTCGTTTAAGGCGTGTTCGGGGATGAACCAAACAATAGAGACATAATGTTTTTAGGTTGTACCACTTTGCCGTTGTATGTGTTTATGTCTTGGTATTTGAATTAATTGTACGTATGCGGGCTGCAAGTTTCCATAACGCCTGCATGTAGTTTGATGATTAATAATGCCCTCGCCATCGTACTATCAAGATACAACATGAGATAATAAAAAACTGAGTTATCAGTTTTTTGACTGATGGTTCAAGTTGGATACTCCAGGTTTTCTTATGATTTATTGGAATTGTTGTTAATCTATAAACACTTCAATACACAAAATCACAAAACTGTTTAGACATAATTTAAAAAAGAAAATAATCAACACCTTACACCCTTTATTAACATTTCCGAAGTAAGCAAAAAAGCGCTATCCCAATGAAAACCGTTTCTGGAGCGTGCACATCACTGGATCCCATCCCTAGCTGACTATGGGTATACAGGGTATACAGGGTGGTTGATTAGTGTGAGGAAGCTCAGTAGATCTGTTATAGTAAAGTGTACAAAAAAAAGTTAGTAACAAAAATTGTAGGCAGCTCTAAACTTCACATTTTAAAATTAGTTAAAATGTTACAGGGTGTTTCATAAGATGGTGGCACACCAAACTTATATTTTTTTAAATGGAATGCCCTGTATTTTATTTGAAATTTGAAATCTGCTTTACTTCCACATCTCAACAATGTAGAGTTTTATTATGTTATAACGGGTATTTAAAAAGTTATAACCAATATTACCTGATTATCGTATCAAGTTTAACCCCCTGTATAATTAAAAAGGAGAATAGGAACATTAATCTATTGCAGCCAGAGTTTTTTAATAATTGTTTAAAATTATAAAACATATTAGTTTTCATAATATTCGTTAAATCAAATACAGGGTAAGTCAAAATGCTAGTACATTATTTTCTTGGTAATTTTAAATAGAACACCCTGTATTTTATTGAAAAGTACTAATGTTATACTTCAAATTTTATAAAGTACTCCCTATGCCTTAAGTTATTAGTTTTCTAGATATTTTTATTTTTTCATCAAAGTATTAATTTGGTAGATATTTTAACGATTTAAAATTACCAAGAAAATAATGTACTAGCATTTTGACTTACCCTGTATTTAAATATGTTTTATAATTTTTAACAATTATTAAAAAACTATGGTTGCAATAGATTAATGTTCCTATTCTGCTTTTTATTTATACAGGGGGTTAAACTTGATATACGACTTTCAGGTAATATTGGTTATAACTTTTTAAATACCCAGTATAACATAATAACACATTACATTGTTGTGATGTGGAAGTTAAGCAAATTTCAAATTTAAAATAAAATACAGGGTGTTCCATTTATAAAAAAACATAGTTTGGTGTCCCACTATCTTATGGAACACCCTGTAACATTTTAACTAATTTTAAAATGTGGAGTGTAGAGCTGCCTACAATTTTTGTTAATATCTTTTTTTTGTAAATTTTACTATAACAGATCTACTGAGCTTCTCACACTAATCAATCACCCTGTATATACAATTCACAATTTTTGATACCCAACTAATATTGAAAACTTGAACTTTGCTGGAATATATACCCAAATTATACAAGCAAACTTGCATCCTAGGCGAAGGAAGGGTCTTCTGCAAGTCGAACGTCAAGAATTTCACATTGTTTTCATTTTGAGCTATCTTCATGTCTTCTTTCAGCAAATTCCTTGCTTTGTTTGCCAGATCTTGATGCGAGTCAAGCTGTATTTGTAATAATTGTCTGTTATGTTCATCAGATTCTCCATGTAACTTGATTTTGAACGCATTATACACCTGACAAGCATCTTTTTGAGACACTGAATTTCAAATTGAATTTAGTTTATAGTTTGCATATGTTACAAGACGTTCGTATTCACTTTTGTACAAATCGTACAGTGTTGACAAAGACAGATATGGAGGCAAGAACATTGCTGAGGTGTCTGTTCGGCAATAATGCAATATATGTTTTGGTATATTATTGATTTGTTCAATTAGCGGGAAACAACTGCACTGTGTACTACCAATAAGAAAATCCAAGTGGTTTGGACGTCTTTCGAAAAACTAAATGTGGTTGAAATTATAGTGAATAACTTATGGTAGAAAACGTCCAAAGTTTGAACGTTTTTCAAACGAAAATTATGTATGCTATTTTTTTATCTAATTTTATTGGTAAAATTGATCCAACCCACTTGAGACTGTCCAACCATTTATTATTAAGGGGATGTAGCCAACGTATATTTTTCATAGAATCCATCCAAACTACTTGAACGTTTTATACAAATAAAAATCCTATTTAGCTCATAACGTGGCTTAGCATTACAGTAAATATTTTCATACCGAGTAGTAATTTCATTTGGACGTTTTCTGCAAATAGTCAAAGTGTTGATATACATCAATTCGTATATAAAACTCATTTTTGACAATTTGTGGAGTGGACGTTTTCTGCTTAACAACTTCCATTTGGTCTTCATATATCCAGTTTTGGTTCTTTAAAATTATACTTTTCTTAACGTAAAAGACTATAAAATAAATGATGAATTTTACATCCTTGTCCTGTCTGAACTTATTTCTACCAAACGTTCAATAAAAAATAACAAAACCAGCACAAAAAAGGGAAAAAAAGGAGTAAAGGTGAAATAAATAAATCTAGAGCTAAAGGGAAAATATAGTCATGAAAATTAACTGACAAAGATTAAGAAAGTTTAGACATGTATGAATATAAAGAGAAAAATGTGTGGTTAAACAAATGCAGAGAAACAAGTAGGTATCAAAAAAGCCGGAGTTGAATATGCAATAAGGTTTATGGTTCAAGAAACTAAGATAATATGAGAAGACACAGAGCTGGAATGCTTGCAAAGGCAGCGATACCCCTTACGGGGGTGTTTATAACAAATCTACGAAACAAATAAATAATGTATGAAAATAGTCATGTAAATTTATAAATTATATATGGTGATACAAATCTACAAAAAATCAATTTAAATACCACAATAGCTGTGCCTATATCTAAATTGCTCAAGATGTCGATAATTTAGGTAAGAAATAACTATTTTTCTAGTAATTTGTTGGTCTGAAACTAGATTCCAATGACTTTGCCAGTCTCCCTAATGGACACCTTATCGTTATATACATATATGGATTTATAATTAAAAAATACTTCCATTAAGATAAACATAAAATGTTAGTAGATAGTGATAGCTACTTTATTTTTAATCATCCAAATTTATTGCTTTATTTTAGCTATTTTAACTATATGCTTGTTTCTAACACGCTATCGATAAGAGTTTTTAATTTTTGAATGTTACATTTAAGTTTTTGTCTGGTGTCTGAGTTTTTTTATCAAAATAGTACAGAATGTCCACATTGAATACACTTTCTTTCTTCTTTATATAAAAATAATTAATTACGAATTAAAGCTGTGACAGCCAAAGTCTAGAAAAGTAGATTCCAAATCATTTAACAGAGAAGATCTTAAGTATCAACCTGTCGATCGCCATCATGTTTTCTATTGAAGGGTAGTCGAATGTCCGGTGGGGCATATAGTTGTTTAATTTAATAATTTAATTAATTTACTAAATAAAATAAAAAAGGTTCTTGACTAAACAAAACAAGCAAACTTAAAATATATCTTATTCTTCTAAGACTGTAACTCCTCCCTCAGAAAGAAGCGAATTCTTGAGCTTATCCTATCTTCTTAAACTATCCATCCTTCTTCCATGTTATTTTTTAAAGTTCTTAATTTTCATTTACAAAAGTTCATAAATCTAGTAAAATTAAATGTTCAAACCAAATTGTCTTTAATTATAAAATGTCTTTAGCACTATTAAAAATGTTTTGAAATTTATTCAAAATTACATAGTCCGACAATTATCTTCTGTGAGTAAAAGGAAGGGTAAAATCATTGGAATGGATTAAAGGAATGATAAATTTTTTAAATATTTGCATTTTAAAATTAAATATTATTTCGTAACGAATTCTTTTTTTCTAACTCAAATATTATTTCAGAATGATAACTCAAAATTACATTTCTAATTGCTTCCAACAAATAAATTAATAACAAAATTTATGCGAAGTATTTATTTTCATAAAATATATAGTAACTTAAATTTTCTTCTTTTATTCGACTGTATCTTCTTTTACCATCCTACTGATCTTTCAATCCTACTGACTGCGCCATTTATGTTTAATGAATTCGAAGATGATTTTTTTAAAAATTAATTTATTAACTAATTGACAAAGTATTATATTTTTAACAATAATCTTCTTAAACTTTTTATCAAATATCAAAGATTCAAAAATAAAAGATCAAAACTGAATGATATTTTACAACGCAAAATGTGACTATTTATAATTCCTAATCTTGTTTACTAACATCGAAATTAATAAAAACAATGAAAAAACAATGAAAAATATTGTAAACAGAATTATTAAGTCTTTTTACTAAATAAAATAAAAAAGGTTTTTTAACTAAACAAAACAAGCAAAAACGTTATTGTGTTTTAACTTCAAAATTTATCTTATTCTTCTAAGACTGTAACTCACAAAATTACTATTTACATCAAATTGAAGTTTACCTACAAAAGATTGTTCAATCTTGTTATTAAATTTTTGACATTTCTATAAATTTATCGATACTAATAAAAACACTATCTGTATTAACCGAAATGGTTAGCATCTTGGACGAATAATAGCTTTGTTTGGTTTGCCAGTTACCATTTTCAAACTATCCTCAAAATGTCAAAAGCCTGCGCACAAGGAAAACGGAACACAGAATTTTTCAGTGCGCATGCTTCTGACGGTTTGAAAACTGTAACTGCCAAAACTCAAACAAAGCAACATAAGATGGACCTAGCATAGCAATAGGCACTCTGCGTGGTTGATTGAAACCAAATACGCCGCGACTTGATTTTTTTTAAACGTTGTGTATGACGAAACACGCTATCTTCACTCAATAGAGAACAGCTCACTTTTTTGAGCACAAAAAAAGGTTTTAACCATTGTCATAGTAATAAAATAGCACTCACTAAAAACAGTATATAAAATAGCTTAATTATTCCAAATTTCACAAAAACTAAACTAAAACATTAACAAACACAAGCAGCCATTTTCTCGCAGTCTTCAAGATAATGCGGCGTTGCCTACTTTATACAAAGTGTTATCCAAAAATCAACTAACAATATTAATTTAAAAATAAACTAACAAATATTTTAAAGAACAATAAATAACTGAACGGTTGAACTAAACTTCTACTATGTATTCGAAAAATACGTTTTAAAATGCAACTACAGCTGTTTCGCTAATAACTATCACATAAATTAGCAGCTTATAATTCCATGTTACATAGAGCATTTTCAATTCCAATGAACAAAAATAATTTTAATAAAGAAATTGAGATCATAAAACAAATAGCTACATCTAACGGCTATCCAATACATTTGATAAATAAATTAATTAATAAGAAAGAACAAAAAATGTCACTAGAACTAATATTTCCAAAACAAACTAAAGAAATTAAAAGCTATAAAAGTATTACATATTGTGAAAATATTTCCAATGCAATTACAAAATTAATATCTTCGGCAACATCAGCATTAATATAATTTAAAACACAAAATAATATTGGAACAAAATTGTTAAATGTGAAAACAAAATTATCAAAATTAAAAAAATCCGGTGTTTACAAAATTAATTGTCCATAATGTAATGCAGTATATATAGGTCAAACACAAAGAAATTTTGAAGTAAGATTTAATGAACACTTAAGAGCATATAGATTACAACAACCACATAAGTCGAACTATGCAAAACACCTACTTGAACATCCAAACTCACTGATACACACTAATGACATTCATATACTACACATTTGTGTTAAAAAACAAAATTTAGATTTTCTAGAAGAACTTGAAATAAAAAGATATCTAACAGATCAACAGTTTAAAGTAGTTAATGAACAAATAAATCTTGGAAGTTCTCCAGTATTAAACTGTTTACTTTCATTGAGTCTTTATTTTATATATAGATAAGACATTATTGTAACATAAATATATTAAGTTATTGTAAAGATCAGCATGATATAGTTTTTTCCTGGTTTTTCTATATCATTGCTCAGTTATACTGATCTTAGAGGGAAATACATCCAGGATAATCCCTTAGGGCTAATAAAATCTTGGCTTTAATATTGTTATGTCTTATTACTTCCTTACTTGGTCTAGCCTTAACTACTTATCAACATCAAGTACCTAGCTAGAAACAAACAAAATGTAACTTCAATATATCAATCTGACGATGCTAGTTATTAGCGAGACAGCTGTAATTGCATTTTAAAGCGAATTTTTCGAATAAATAGTGGAAGTTTAGTTCAAAAGTTCAGTTATTTATTGTTGTTAGTAAGATGGACTTCCACAAAGTAAAGGTTACCACAATCAATTTCATTAAATATTTTAAACTAAAAATATATTAAAAGTTTTTAAATACATGTTTATTATTTATTTTGGGAAGTATAAAGTTGCAAAAATATTTCTTTTTATTTTATAGCAGGTATTTAAAAAGTAAACACAATTTTGAAAAATGACAACCCTTATTTTTTGCTTACAAGGCTTCAAGTAAAATTGTGTCTTGCTAGGTCCATCTTAAGGGTAGCATTTAGCATAAAACAATGAAGATTAAGCTTCTTCATTTCCTTGCCTTCAAATCCAATTCATTATTACGCAGATGGTACTACTTTAAAAGAAAGGAGACTTTTCTCTATTTTTCGGATAGGTACTCATTGTCGACCAACTAAAGATAATTGTAGTATAGAGTGTAGTGAAATATAAATTACACAAGCTGCTTAAATTGTCAAAGTAACCAATACATGTAACGTACATGTAATAAATTATATTGTTTGGTAAACAATTCAACTCCCCCATTATAAAGCATTATACAAAATAAAATCAATTAAAGATGTTGTAAGAATCTCGAAAACTGTGTAGGTCGTAGAAAATATATAATTATACATTCGAATTAAAAGTATCAGTAGTAAATTAAATCAACCATTTTCTAAGACCTATTAATTTCAACATACAATGTGGATTTTTTTAAAGATATCACCAAAGGCTTTGTTTTGCGCATTTATTTATCTTCTCAGATAACTAACTCGAAAACCATCCAGGCTTTTGTTCTTATGAATAATGTCATATTGTCTAGTAAAACTTAAAAAATCTGCATATAACAACGACCACCACGACCATGTTGGGTATTTAAATGCAGGTATGGTTGAAGGAAGAAAATAAAACGACATTGTGATCCACTTCTAATTTATTGAAAATTGGCTTAAATTACCTAACTCTTGAATGACGTTATCCCCAATAGGAGAAGATATAAAACAACTTTCTTTCTGTAAGTGGTATTGTCAAATTTTCACTGTGATATCTTAATCTTGTCTGTTATTTAATAGACCGACCCTGTTAAGAAGACAGGCATCCCGCATATTATTAAAACATTAATATTTTTAAGACTATCTTGCAATGATCTCGTGCTCTAAGGCGTGCAGCCACCATTCTAGACTGGCTACTGTCCTAGTATAGAGATGTATCTCTCGCTACAGAATAGTTTATTAAATTAAAAAAAAAACAGATTAATAATTTCCAAGAGAAAAAGTTCTGGTAGCTCGCACCATGTTCAAGATAACATCTGAGTTGTTGGGTTTATCATTCGAATAACGTCAATGTTTTTCAAGGATGAGATAATGAAATTAATTCCCATTTATTGTTCATAGACGGCGAGAGAATATTTTAATCATGCACCATATACAGAGTGAGTGTGTGGAACGCCTCAATTAACTCGGAAACGGCTTGCACGATTTTTATCAATTTTAATATTTGACGAATTTGTAATACGGCCGAGCTTATGGTAGTGTTTACATTGTTATGGTAGTGTTTACGTAAAAATCCGACTACCCATTTTAAATTTATTTATTTTACTGAAATAAACAATTGATAAAATTTTCAGCCTAATCAGTTGAATATTCCGGTATTTATACTGCTTTTTTTGAAATCCACTAACAATCCAAAAATGAATATTGTAGCTGTAGTAAAGATCCAAATTTTGCGGATTTTGTTCTTGATATTCTTTACGATTGGTTACGATGCCTAGCGTACGGAGAGCTGTACGATTTCGTCAACTTAGTGAGTTTGATAGGGGTCGTATAGTGGGACTGGATTTTCTTTTCGGGAAATCGCAGTTAGAGTGCAAAGAAGTGTAGACACCGTGGTTAGGTGTTGTCAGGCAAGGCTTCGAGACGCAAAGAGCAAGGGGCTCTGGACGCCCCCGTAGAACAACAGACCGTGAAGATCGCCGCCTAAGATTATTGGCCTTATAGGCGCGTTTCTCCACTACCAGGTCTATTGCAAATTAATGGTTTGCAGAACACGGAAGACCTATTGGCATGCGAAGTGTTTACCGACGAATAAAACGTTTTGGCCTGTTTTCATACCGACCACACAGGGTCCTCCCTTTAACTCCAGAACACCGAAGTAATCGCCTTGAGGGGTGCAGAGAAAGGTCACTCTGGGATCAGGAATAGAACAGTATTGTCTTTAGTGATGAGTCTCGATTTGGTTTAGACATGCACGATGGTCGAGCTAGTGTTAGAAGACGATGTGGTGAAAGGAGAAATTCACGGTTTTTTGTTGAAAGGCATGTTCATCAAACTGTTGGAGTTACGGTTTGGGGTGCTATAGCTTATGGTTCGAGATCACCTTTAATCTTCATCAGAGGTAACATGAATGCGCAATTATATCCAAGAAGTTTTAGAACCCCATCTTTTACCCTATCTTGACACCCTGGCAAACTTTTCAACTTGATAATGCCCGACCACATGTCGCAAGAGTCACAATAGACTTCTTTCAACATAATGATGGCACATTGTTACCTTGGCCACCAAGATCTCCCGACTTATCCCCAATTGAGTACGTGTGGGATATGATGGGTAGGAGATTGCTCAATTTGCAAAGTCCTCCTTAGACTCTAGAAGAAGAGGAGTTGGTGGTTGCCTGAAATGAGATACCACAGAACATTGATCACCTGATCAGAAGCATGCCTAGGCGCGTTGGAGAATGCGTAAAACATCGGGATGCATCCACACATTATTAAAGTTAAAAGGGCTTTAAAGCAATGCAATAATTTTGAAATTTCTATCATTTATTTATTATGCTTCAGTAACTACAAAATTTTATAACAATAAAATCATTTAAACTGGGTGTTCGGATTTTTATGTCACTTAGTAAATTAAATATATCAATTGTAGTATGTTTTTATCGATAAATTTCTTTTTTATATTTTGCACTTATAAAAATCTTCATTATAAAACGCATTTGCGTATCGTAATGTAACTTTTACGCACGCAAATTTTTGTTTTAAATGGTTGGCGACATGAGTGAAGTATCTAAAGGCAAGACTATTGACAATGACATTTGTGGCTAATAGCAATTTATTAATTTTATATTGTTCTTTAAGAAAGTATCTGTGAATATGAATATAATGTTTTACTTATATACTATATTATTATTAAATTGATTGTACTAACCCTTACTTTTTGGAAGTCCATCTTATTAAGGATAATAAAAAACTCTTCGTTTTAACAAAACTTCCAATATTTATTTAAAAATTGCTTTTTTAAAAGACTCAATGACAGCTGTTTCGCTATGAAGCATCGTCAGATTGACATTTAAGTTACATTTTGTTTGTTTGTAGCTAGGTACCTGATGTTTAGGTAGTATTAAGGCTAGACCAAGTATGGAAGTAATAAGACATAACAATATTAAAGCCTAGATGTTATTAGCCCTAAGGGATTATCCTGGATGTATTTCCCTCTAAGATCAGTAAAACTGTGCAATGATATAGAAAAACCAGGAAAAAACTATATCATGCTGATCTTTACAATAACTTAATATATTTGTGTTACAATTACGTCTTATCTATGTATAAAATGAAGACTCAATCAAAGCAAACACTTTAACAGTGGAGAACTTCCCAGATTTATTTGTTCATTAACAACTTTAAATTGTGGATCTGCTAGATATCTTTTTATTTCAAGTTCTTCAAGGAAATCTAAATTTTGTTTTTTATTACAAATGTGTAGTATTTGGATGTCATTGGTGTGAAAGAGTTGCATAATTATGCAAAACACCTACTTGAACATCCAACCTCACTCTTTCACACCAATGACATCCAAATACTACACATTTGTAATAAAAAACAAAATTTAGATTTCCTTGAAGAACTTGAAATAAAAAGACATCTAGCAGATCCACAATTTAAAGTTGTTAATGAACAAATAAATCTGGGAAGTTCTCCACTTTTAAAGTGTTTGCTTTGATTGAGTCTTCATTTTATACATAGATAAGACGTAATTGTAACACAAATATATTAAGTTATTGTAAAGATCAGCATGATATAGTTTTTTCCTGGTTTTTCTATATCATTGCACAGTTATACTGATCTTAGAGGGAAATACATCCAGGATAATCCCTTAGGGCTAATAACATCTAGGCTTTAATATTGTTATGTCTTATTCCTTCCATACTTGGTCTAGCCTTAATACTACCTAAACATCAGGTACCTAGCTGCAAACAAACAAAATGTAACTTAAATGTCAATCTGACGATGCTTCATAGCGAAACAGCTGTCATTGACTCTTTTAAAAAGCAATTTTTAAATAAATATTGGAAGTTTTGTTAAAACGAAGAGTTTTTTATTATCCTTAATATATTATTATTGGTATATTATTCATTTAAAAATATTTTAAAACATTAAAATTTGATAATTTAAATGTCACAACTGTCAAATTTTATAAATTACACAGTGCTGCCGACATACTTCTTAAAATAAAAATTTTCGTAATTACATAAAAATAATAAATTAATTTAAAAAATGGTAAAAAGGGCAAAATATAAAAAATATTATAAACAACTTATTTCATATGGCTGTTGTGACACTCGTTCTTTAAAAAACTTGAACTCGTGTCATAACAGAATTCCATATGAAATGCGTTGTTTAATATACTATTACAATGTAGAAGCGTATTTAATAACAAAAAAATCTAAAGAAAAGAGATTCATGAAGTACTGGAAAAAACATTTTGGAAAAATTAAGTACAGTTTGACGCCAAACACGACGTGTATGGATACTTATTTCAGGGGATTTATAAAAAATGTACGCCGCCTAAGCACTGCAGTTGCCGTTTAGCGCATGCGCGTATTGTAGCTACATTAGTTGGGAAGCCACAGACGCCAATACGACGCCGTTTGATCGAGTCTTTGTGTCTGCTACTACTGGCTAGATGTCTGATTATGTTTCTTTTCATGCTCCTTCTGTGGGTCTTCCAAATTCACCAAACAAATTGATATAACAATAATTGAACTATTACATACAGTAGGGTTTTTGCTTCTAATTTAAGTTTGTCTGCTTGTTCTTGAACAATAAAATTACTGTTTACTACTCCATTTTCTTGAACTTGTTGCTTAGTGGCCGTGTCTCCCATTATAGCTTCTCAAATTCCAATACTCCGTGTTATCAGGATCATCATGTTATTAATATTTTAATCATGCACCATATACAGAGTGAGTGTGTGGAACGCCTCAATTATCTCGGAAACGGCTTGCACGATTTTTATCAATTTTAATATTTGACGAATTTGTAATACGGCGGAGCTTATGGTAGTGTTTACATTGTTATGGTAGTGTTTACGTAAAAATCCGACTACCCATTTTAAATGATTTTATTTTAATAAAATTTGGTAAATTTATTTATTTTACTGAAATAAAATTGATAAAATTTTCAGCCTAATCAGTTGAATATTCCGGTATTTATACTGCTTTTTTTGAAATCCACTAACAATCCAAAAATGAATATTGTAGCTGTAGTAAAGATCCAAATTTTGATCGAGTCTTTGTGTCTGCTACTACTGGCTAGATGTCTGATCATGTTTCTTTTCATGCTCCTTCTGTGGGTCTTCCAAATTCACCAAACAAATTGATATAACAATAATTGAACTATTACATACAGTAGGGTTTTTGCTTCTTATTTAAGTTTGTCTGCTTGTTCTTGAACAATAAAATTACTGTTTACTACTCCATTTTCTTGAACTTGTTGCTTAGTGGCCGTGTCTCCCATTATAGCTTCTCAAATTCCAATACTCCGTGTTATCAGGATCATCATGTTATTAACTGTTGTTAAATACCTTGAGGATCGCCGTGTGGTGGGATATTAGGTCGTCTGGTACCTTGGTATTTTCATTAAAATTCACTTAGTTAACATTTAACACTTTATGTGTATATGAACTATAAGTAATCACTTGTACATAACTTAAGACTGATAAATTAAACAATATAATCAAAAATAAGCTAATTCGACTGAACTTATGAACGGACGGTAACTGACCTCACCTCCAGTGAAACAGATATATTTATATAGGTTGGTTACTAAACACCTGAGTTATGTTATTCTTTACGTTCATTGCTCGTGAAATAAGTTAATAAGGTTGAGTTATCAACCATACTTTGCTTTGGTTACATACTATTTAATTATTAAATGTAAAATGATATGTAAAATTTTTATAACTTTAATTTCTTTAGTTTACAAATAATCTCTTTGGCAACATCAACATTAATATCATTTAATATATATAGGTCAAACACAAAGAAATTTTGAAGTAAGATTCAATGAACACTTAAGAGTATATCGATTAAAACAACCAGATAAGTCAAATTATGCAAAACATCTACTTGAACATCCAACCTCACTCATACACACCAATGACATCCAAATACTACAGAACTTGAAATAAAAAGACATCTAGCAGATCCACAATTTAAAGTTGTTAATTAACAAATACATCTTGGAAGTTAGTTTACTTGATTGAGTATTCATTTTATACATAGATAAGACATTAATATAATACAAATATATTAAGTTATTGTAAAGATCAGCATGATATAGTTTTTTCCTGGTTTTTCTATATCATTGCACAGTTATACTGATCTTAGAGGAAAGTACATCAAGGATGATCTCTTAGGGCTATTAACATCTAGGCTTTAATATTGTTATGTCTTATTACTTCCATACTTGGTCTAGCCTTAACATCAGGTACCTTGCTACAAACAAACAAAATATAACTTAAATATCTCAATCTGACGATGCTCGTTGTAATTGTAATTTAAAACCTAATTTTTTAATTAAGAGGGGGTAAAGTTAATTCGTTGAAAAAAAGGCATGTTTTTATGTATTTTTTGTGAGGAACCAGTTGAAATTTCTGTATTACATCCAATGATACTTTAAAGTATAACATTTGAAGAATGTTCTGTAAAATTTTCACAAAAAAATATTAACAAATACGGTAATGCCAGCAAGTATTCCGACGTGCCTCGAAAAAAAGGAGAGTTGCGGTGGACATCATAACTTGGTGCTGGATCATCTGAAATCAAAAAATCAAAGTTCATTCGTTAAAAAATATTGTATAAAACGTTTATAAGCAAATTTTATCGGCTTACCTCACACTGAATCATCAATGCCAGGTCCATAAAGGATGTTGCTATCATCCATGATGTCTAAAGCATCTTTTTGCGCCTGTCTATGAAGAATCCTGCCTTATTTGGTTTGTCTCTGAGCTTCCTGATCGGCTCGGCTTATACGTATGGAGTCAGTTGATCGCGTCCAGTCATGAGCACTTGGTCCACTACTAATTCCCATGCCTTCCATGAAGGTTAGTAAAGCAAAAGAACCTTCATTGAAGACACTGGCTGCCACATAAGCTGCAATTTCAACGATGACAGAGGTTCCACTCAAGTGCTTTGGTCAGATTTTCCAAATAAGTTGGTTCAAGCTCTCTTGTTGTTCTGCGTGAAGCCCCCGACACATCGTTCTAGGAGGGCATCTTTGCTCAGATCTTCATATATAGGCTTGATGGCATTCAAAACATCCTTGGGAAGAGCACTGTACGTGTGTTTAAACGAATCTAATGCATTAGCAGCTGCAGATTTTTGCCATTCGCACCAGGAGTCCGTGCCGCTCGGGCATTTCTCATGCATTTAAAAAAATAAAAAAAGCAAAAAAAAATTAAATACCTTACTCGCCCCTTAAACGTGGAAGTTGCGTTAAAACGAAGAGTTTTTTATTATTCTTAGTAAGATGGACTTCCAAAAAGGGTTAGTATAATAAATGTATTATGAACTAACGTATTATTGGCACTCCAGGGCATTACGATTCACGAAAATGGACCAAGAATTTGTTTTATTAAATTTTTTTACCCAAAAATAAAACTATTGTTTATCTATTTATTTAATTATTATTTATTATTTCTTGAACTGCAAAAACACCTCGTACTTCATCTAAAATCATTTTAAAATTAAGACTTCACCATACAGTTATCGTAGTCATGATTTCTCCCACATATCCGCCCGAAGATTTATTTTTTCCATCGTACAAGATTTATTTATTATCCAGAGTAAATGTCGAGATACAGCGAGATAAAGCAATCAAGACTAATGATGAAGATGCGCATGTATCTTATTCGAAACGCGGTACTAATGCGGTTTAAATGCGATTGTAATCAACATGAAATTAAATGCTTTTATAATTTTGCTCACCGAAGAAGAAACAAAAAAAATTAACACTGTTGATATTGTTAATGACCGGCCAGTCTTTGTGATTTTTTAATTTTACGCCACACAGTACGAAACATTTTGTATCCACGCTCATCATGATCAAATTGTAAACGTCAAATTTTGTAGTTACCAACTTTAAAGAATCAGTTTGTACAAGTATTTTTAATATTCAAGGCTTAAAATCAAACAGAACATCTACAGCAAAATTAAAAAAAGATGGATCTAAAATTAGAATTCATATTATAGTCAAAAGAAGGAAAAATGATGTTCAATAAAGAAGACGTTACAGAAAATTAAAGTTTCGAAAAATGAATTCTACTAGATACATGATTTATAAAAGAGCCAATCTATAAATTCCAAATTCTATTTTAACTCTGAGAAGAATATTGATCTTACAAACATCAACCCATTATTTTAAATAACTCACTAATGCCTATAAAAGTTTGATTCAGTTTTTATAACTTCTCATTGACGACATCTAAATAGTCTACATATTGACAACAAAAAAATTATCTTATGCTTGTTTTTCTATAAAAAACTACTTGTTTGCTGATTTCGTAAATCCATATGATCACTTCAAAGGTACCTCAGGAGAAACTTCTATTTACACTAATATGGACCCAGTCCATATTATAAATTCCGCAAATGAACCAAGGCATATGTGATGTACTTTTGTTTTCTGAATAATATGTAGTATGAAATATTTCATAGTTTTGCAGTAACTTATGTAATGAATACTATGATTTAATTATTGTTTATTTATAAATTTGATTGATTAATAGATTTGATGTTATTATTTATATGTAATATAGCAACAAGATCTTCTTTTTCTCAGGGGTGTTTGGTTATGCAAGTTTCCAGTTGGATTATTAGGTAGGTATTTGAATAAAATTTGATTAAATTATAATTACAAATTTATTATAAAAAAGTTAAAACAGTAATATTGAAAGTTTAATAATGAAACTAATTAGGAAAAATAAGAAAAAGAAAGGCCTTTTATTAACTATAAAAGAACTTACTTGATGTTGAATTAAGTTAAATTAACCAATGTTATTTATGTAATGGCAAGTAAGATTATCGAAATACACTAATTATTGAATATCAAGTAAATTCCTTTGTTTTTAAATTATAAAACTTAACTAACTACTACAAAAAGTTTACAATTTTATCTGACCTTGATGTAGAGTCCTGATTGGTGGAAAAAGTCTGTAGTCGCTCTATGAAAAACGGAAACGAACGAAGTGATACGTGGAATTTGCGAATTTGGTAAAATGTCGTGTTGTTAGACGTTTGGTTTCTTGTGTAATATTATCGTTCTTTGTTCGTTCCTCCAAATTGATATAGTGTTTAGTGCAAAAACCATTTAACCATTTAACCATTTAAAGAAAAATATTAGGAAAAGGAATGACTCTTCCAAAATCTCTGAAACTGGCGTTCCATAGAACCGAAAATAAATGTTCCAATGGGTAATCCGTAGAAAAAAGGAAACCCCAATAAGAAAAAGTAATATTAATGGATACAAATTAAGAAACATGGTGAAAGAAAAGCTGATGAGCATTGTCCATATTCAATAAGTAAACCAAACCATTAAAAACTATTAAATAGTTGATTGCACCAGCACTTAGGTAATTATAACTATTTTCAACACGTGAAACTAATGGTAATGGCGATAGACACCAAGGTGGTCTCATAACCAGATTCTAATATCTCCGTTTTGGTCTATAACCAAATATCACGCGTCATATTGGTTAGTTTCGACATTTGGGTTGCTTCAACCCCCGCTAATTTTTATGTAATTTTTTATAATTAGTTCATTGAGCTTAATGCTCTCTTCTTTACTTAATCTACCATTTTTCTTTTTCAATGTCCATTTCTTTTCTTTCTATATAATTTAATACTTTATCCTGGTTTTAACCATTAATTTTGTATTATGCATTATTTGTTATAACTTCAAGGTTACACCATCAACTGCAATCGTACAATCTTCTTGATTACATTTAACCATTTACTTTATAACTTTTATAACCTGATGATGGCCTTATTGTAGGCCGAAACTAGTTGCGCTTTAGATTTTCAACCTTTAAAATAATAAAAATTTGTGACATTGACATTGGTTTTTCCTTTCTTTATTTAAAAAGAGTCATATTGGAGATATGGATGATTTGCTTCATATTAATAATAATTTAACATGTTGATTCCAATGGGTACAGGGTGGACAAAAATTGAATACTTTTGTGTGTGCTCATAAAAAGTAAAGCGTAACATTCTTTATTAGTTAAATTAACAATGTTATCAAAAATACCTAATGCAAGGAATACACTTTCCAATCAGTTATGTACACGATTTTTCCTACGACCCCAATATTTTTTGTAATTATGAATTTTTCAATTTACAAAATTTATTTTAGTATTTGGTCATGTTAGAGCTTATTTACACTTCACAATTCTAGAAAAACTTGCAGCAATTTTCATTGCAGGCATGCGCTTTGGCTTAATAGCTGCAATTTTTATCGAGTTGCGGGAAATGGGTTCGGACCTATTTTTTTTGCCGCAATTTCTATTGCCAGTGCAATTCTAGTTATAAATTTGATTAATTTTGGTGATGCCAATCTACTTAAATGTTACTAGCTGCTAGTTTGTGTTGTATGCTGCTAGTCCTTTGTGAATTTTATAACATAACCTATTATACTCGTGTTCTTTTAATCTTAAAGGTCGTCAATACCGATTTTATGTTAGCATAATATTGAAACAAAGAAATTCATTGTCATGTGTAAAGTCGGGTGCAATTTTTATTACTGGCAATAAATTGCGTGCAATATAAATCGTAAAGTGTAAAGTCGCTTTTAAAAATTAGTAGTTATGCAAGTTTTATTGCATGGAAATATAAATAATTAAAATCAAATAACCACCTTTCTCAGAAATTAGCATCAAAATTCTGTACTAGCTAAATAAATAACACTTTAATGTTTTTCCAACAAAACTAAAAGTAAAATGGTTATTGGAACAGTTGGTGAAATGAAATTAATAGGAAACTTGAGAAACGTTATGTGTTAGTAATGTGTTTTAAATATTTTTATTTACATTAACTCTTGTAATTCTCAATTTTTTGTTTTTTCTGTTGCTGTTGAAGGATTTAACTATGGAACTAAAAGCATGCCTATGTGCATATTTGGTTGCATAGATAATGTAACTCATTATATTTATAAAATTATTAATTTGACATTTATTTTACCAAATTGTTCACATTGAACAGACAAAAGTGATTTATTCACGAAAATGAATAGTTTTTTATTCATTAATCTTGCTTAAATTATTACGTTCTGTGCGTTTTTAAAAAATATCATAATAGTGTGATATTGCCTCTTCTTTTCTATTTTTCCGAATGCGTATGATATTACCAATTTTCGAAGTCTCAAAACTGTGTGATAGGTGTTTTCTTAAGGGGTCGTAGGAAAAAGAATTCTAGTATAATCTAAAACCTTTAGTTCAATGAAAAACTCTCTTAGGTGTTTTGCCCAATGGGGGAAACCAATCCTTTTTTATCTTTATATCTTCTTATCATATACTGTAATATTATAATTTTCGTGTTTCTTTGGTATGAATAACGCAAATAGTTTTCATTTCAAACATGTTATACCCTCAGACTAAGAATAAATATGTATATGATTATACCCACAAATATTTAAAGTTTTTATAGAAAAAAAAACATATAAATCAATTATAAATAATTGGCGTACATAATTAATTAAGTCGTTGACTGGACTAAAAAAAAGACGTCGCAGATTAGTATGTATCGTCCTTTCCGAACAACTCTTTAAGTCCTCGTTAATTATATGTTATTTGAAGACACGGTTATTTCCACCCAAAGCATAATCTCTTTACGTCTTTCAATCTTCTTTTATATTCTATAGATATTTCGAACAGGTCCCAGTGTTTACATAGAGAGAGCCGACACACACTCGCTACCAAGATAAAATTTATAACATTTGATATATTCAATCTGTAAATTCCGTTAAGTTAATTGTAACAGGTAAATCAGTCACAACATTGATGAATTATTTTAAAATAATTCTTTATCAAGTTTTTTAATTGTTTTTTATTTCACAAATCTTCAATTCTCAAAAATCACTTAAAAAGGTAGAATTCGGTGAACTCTCCGATTTTCATAAAGATTTTATGAGGGGTCTAGGGCATTGTAAAGAATACGAAAATAAAGTTTTTTTTTGCGGAAACACTAAGAAATAGTAAAAATTGTTAAAAATGTAGGTTCAAAGTAAACAGAACCTATCACTTACCAGTTGTAAATGTGGCAATTATATTAAGCTCGAGACCATTTTCGTGTTAAATAAACATTCTTAAGATAATTTAAGACACAAAAAACATAAAATTACTATTTGAAAACTTATTTTCTTATTAATTTTGTTGCACAGAATCTTTAACTTTATTGTTTATTTTAACAAATTGTCAATTTTGTCAAAACCTCTTATTGGCCAATCTGGTTAAAACTTTAAATGTTGCCAAGATTTACTCTAATTGTATCAAATATTTGAAAATTAAACAGGTATACTTTTAGTCGATTTTAATTTGTCCAAATTTTAAGCTTTGTTTTTTGTAGTTTTGAATAGCTAGTTTTGTTATAAAAAGCACATATATCTGGAAATATTTTTAAAACTAGCAGGTAACCTGTACTTCAATCTCCGGAAATTTGTCCTTCTGATGATGAAGGTTTATTTGGAAATTTAAATTTTTTATTTCTGTCAAATATGTTTTAATACTATGAAAGTAAATTTTTAATTTATTTTTCTACTTATTTTTTGTTTATGTTTATTTTATCTATTGTTAAATAGGATAGGATAAAACTATGTAATGGTTACGTTATGTTATGTTATGTTATGTTATGTTGTTGTTGTTAGGATAAAACTAAGTATTGGGAGTTTTTCATTTGGATTTTTCACTATTTTATATCGCAGTTATCAAGGTCCGATAGTAATTTGTAATACACTTCTGTGTCTGTTGGTTGGGAAGATGATTTAAATTTTTGTTTCCTTTAAATTTTATGTCTAGTGTAGAATTTTGTTTGTTGGTATTATTTATTTTATTTTTATGGAACGAATATTTTTATATATTTTTTTTTATTATTCATAAATGCATTAAATTTGGTATTGTAGGATAGGTTAATATTTCCTACACATTTCAAGCATACGTTTTATATTTTTTCTACTCCTTTATGTATATTACTTATTTTATACACACTTTACTGAATGTATATGTAGCAAATATCGGTCAACTGTACGGATATGAATTTATATTCGTTCTCGTGCGGATATTATGTTGACCAATTGGAGTTTATAATTTAATATTTACTATTACTATTTACTATTTTTGATTAGATCTTAATGTCACTTTTTGGCACTTTATTTTACTTTTTGATTGTTTTACTTTAAAATATATTTTGAGTATACGGTCACTATATTGTTCCGGTTAGCATAAAAGTGTCTATTCTGGTAATAATTTGTAAAAACACTGAAATAATTTTAATTGTAGATAATGAAGAGAAATCAATTTTAATACAAAAGCAGCTTTTACCATAATATTAAAGATAATATATATTTTTAGTGAAATAAGTATGTAACTGGTAATAATTTTCTATTGTATTATATTTTATAAAGATATTTGTCATGTATTTGTTAAAATTGATTTCATCATTATACTTTCAGCTACTTGAACATCCAACCTCACTCTTTCACACCAATGACATCCAAATACTACACATTTGTAATAAAAAACAAAATTTAGATTTCCTTGAAGAACTTGAAATAAAAAGACATCTAGCAGATCCACAATTTAAAGTTGTTAATGAACAAATAAATCTGGGAAGTTCTCCACTTTTAAAGTGTTTGCTTTGATTGAGTCTTCATTTTATACATAGATAAGACGTAATTGTAACACAAATATATTAAGTTATTGTAAAGATCAGCATGATATAGTTTTTTCCTGGTTTTTCTATATCATTGCACAGTTATACTGATCTTAGAGGGAAATACATCCAGGATAATCCCTTAGGGCTAATAACATCTAGGCTTTAATATTGTTATGTCTTATTCCTTCCATACTTGGTCTAGCCTTAATACTACCTAAACATCAGGTACCTAGCTGCAAACAAACAAAATGTAACTTAAATGTCAATCTGACGATGCTTCATAGCGAAACAGCTGTCATTGAGTCTTTTAAAAAAGCAATTTTTAAATAAATATTGGAAGTTTTGTTAAAACGAAGAGTTTTTTATTATCCTTAATATATTATTATTGGTATATTATTCATTTAAAAATATTTTAAAACATTAAAATTTGATAATTTAAATGTCACAACTGTCAAATTTTATAAATTACACAGTGCTGCCGACATACTTCTTAAAATAAAAATTTTCGTAATTACATAAAAATAATAAATTAATTTAAAAAATGGTAAAAAGGGCAAAATATAAAAAATATTATAAACAACTTATTTCATATGGCTGTTGTGACACTCGTTCTTTAAAAAACTTGAACTCGTGTCATAACAGAATTCCATATGAAATGCGTTGTTTAATATACTATTACAATGTAGAAGCGTATTTAATAACAAAAAAATCTAAAGAAAAGAGATTCATGAAGTACTGGAAAAAACATTTTGGAAAAATTAAGTACAGTTTGACGCCAAACACGACGTGTATGGATACTTATTTCAGGGGATTTATAAAAAATGTACGCCGCCTAAGCACTGCAGTTGCCGTTTAGCGCATGCGCGTATTGTAGCTACATTAGTTGGGAAGCCACAGACGCCAATACGACGCCGTTTGATCGAGTCTTTGTGTCTGCTACTACTGGCTAGATGTCTGATTATGTTTCTTTTCATGCTCCTTCTGTGGGTCTTCCAAATTCACCAAACAAATTGATATAACAATAATTGAACTATTACATACAGTAGGGTTTTTGCTTCTAATTTAAGTTTGTCTGCTTGTTCTTGAACAATAAAATTACTGTTTACTACTCCATTTTCTTGAACTTGTTGCTTAGTGGCCGTGTCTCCCATTATAGCTTCTCAAATTCCAATACTCCGTGTTATCAGGATCATCATGTTATTAATATTTTAATCATGCACCATATACAGAGTGAGTGTGTGGAACGCCTCAATTATCTCGGAAACGGCTTGCACGATTTTTATCAATTTTAATATTTGACGAATTTGTAATACGGCGGAGCTTATGGTAGTGTTTACATTGTTATGGTAGTGTTTACGTAAAAATCCGACTACCCATTTTAAATGATTTTATTTTAATAAAATTTGGTAAATTTATTTATTTTACTGAAATAAAATTGATAAAATTTTCAGCCTAATCAGTTGAATATTCCGGTATTTATACTGCTTTTTTGAAATCCACTAACAATCCAAAAATGAATATTGTAGCTGTAGTAAAGATCCAAATTTTGATCGAGTCTTTGTGTCTGCTACTACTGGCTAGATGTCTGATCATGTTTCTTTTCATGCTCCTTCTGTGGGTCTTCCAAATTCACCAAACAAATTGATATAACAATAATTGAACTATTACATACAGTAGGGTTTTTGCTTCTTATTTAAGTTTGTCTGCTTGTTCTTGAACAATAAAATTACTGTTTACTACTCCATTTTCTTGAACTTGTTGCTTAGTGGCCGTGTCTCCCATTATAGCTTCTCAAATTCCAATACTCCGTGTTATCAGGATCATCATGTTATTAACTGTTGTTAAATACCTTGAGGATCGCCGTGTGGTGGGATATTAGGTCGTCTGGTACCTTGGTATTTTCATTAAAATTCACTTAGTTAACATTTAACACTTTATGTGTATATGAACTATAAGTAATCACTTGTACATAACTTAAGACTGATAAATTAAACAATATAATCAAAAATAAGCTAATTCGACTGAACTTATGAACGGACGGTAACTGACCTCACCTCCAGTGAAACAGATATATTTATATAGGTTGGTTACTAAACACCTGAGTTATGTTATTCTTTACGTTCATTGCTCGTGAAATAAGTTAATAAGGTTGAGTTATCAACCATACTTTGCTTTGGTTACATACTATTTAATTATTAAATGTAAAATGATATGTAAAATTTTTATAACTTTAATTTCTTTAGTTTACAAATAATCTCTTTGGCAACATCAACATTAATATCATTTAATATATATAGGTCAAACACAAAGAAATTTTGAAGTAAGATTCAATGAACACTTAAGAGCATATAGATTAAACCAACCAGATAAGTCAAATTATGCAAAACATCTACTTGAACATCCAACCTCACTCATACACACCAATGACATCCAAATACTACACATTTGTGATAAAAAAGAAAATTTAGATTTCCTTGAAGAACTTGAAATAAAAAGACATCTAGCAGATCAACAATTTAAAGTTGTTAATGAACAAATAAATCTTGGAAGTCCTCCACTGTTTACTTTGATTGAGTAGGTATTCATTTTATACATAGATAAGACATTAATGTAATACAAATATATTAAGTTATTATAAAGATCAGGATGATATAGTTTTTTCCTGGTTTTTCTATATCATTGCACAGTTATACTGATCTTAGAGGAAAGTACATCAAGGATGATCTCTTAGGGCTATTAACATCTAGGCTTTAATATTGTTATGTCTTATTACTTCCATACTTGGTCTAGCCTTAACATCAGGTACCTTGCTACAAACAAACAAAATATAACTTAAATATCTCAATCTGACGATGCTCGTTGTAATTGTAATTTAAAACCTAATTTTTTAATTAAGAGGGGGTAAAGTTAATTCGTTGAAAAAAAGGCATGTTTTTATGTATTTTTTGTGAGGAACCAGTTGAAATTTCTGTATTACATCCAATGATACTTTAAAGTATAACATTTGAAGAATGTTCTGTAAAATTTTCACAAAAAAATATTAACAAATACGGTAATGCCAGCAAGTATTCCGACGTGCCTCGAAAAAAAGGAGAGTTGCGGTGGACATCATAACTTGGTGCTGGATCATCTGAAATCAAAAAATCAAAGTTCATTCGTTAAAAAATATTGTATAAAACGTTTATAAGCAAATTTTATCGGCTTACCTCACACTGAATCATCAATGCCAGGTCCATAAAGGATGTTGCTATCATCCATGATGTCTAAAGCATCTTTTTGCGCCTGTCTATGAAGAATCCTGCCTTATTTGGTTTGTCTCTGAGCTTCCTGATCGGCTCGGCTTATACGTATGGAGTCAGTTGATCGCGTCCAGTCATGAGCACTTGGTCCACTACTAATTCCCATGCCTTCCATGAAGGTTAGTAAAGCAAAAGAACCTTCATTGAAGACACTGGCTGCCACATAAGCTGCAATTTCAACGATGACAGAGGTTCCACTCAAGTGCTTTGGTCAGATTTTCCAAATAAGTTGGTTCAAGCTCTCTTGTTGTTCTGCGTGAAGCCCCCGACACATCGTTCTAGGAGGGCATCTTTGCTCAGATCTTCATATATAGGCTTGATGGCATTCAAAACATCCTTGGGAAGAGCACTGTACGTGTGTTTAAACGAATCTAATGCATTAGCAGCTGCAGATTTTTGCCATTCGCACCAGGAGTCCGTGCCGCTCGGGCATTTCTCATGCATTTAAAAAAATAAAAAAAGCAAAAAAAAATTAAATACCTTACTCGCCCCTTAAACGTGGAAGTTGCGTTAAAAAGAAGAGGTTTTTATTATTCTTAGTAAGATGGACTTCCAAAAATGGTTAGTTCAATAAATTTAATATGAACTAACGTATTATTGGCACTCCAGGGCATTACGATTCACGAAAATGTCTCTGAACAAACATATTTTATTTCAAAAATGGACCAAGAATTTGTTTAATTAAATTTTTTTACCCAAAAATAAATCTATTGTTTATCCATTTATTTAATTATTATTTATTATTTCTTGAACTGCAAAAACACCTCGTACTTCATCTAAACTCATTTTAAAATGAAGACTTCACCATACAGTTATCGTAGTCATGATTTCTCCCACATATCCGCCCGAAGATTTATTTTTTCCATCGTACAAGATTTATTTATTATCCAGAGTAAATGTCGAGATACAGCGAGATAAAGCAATCAAGACTAATGATGAAGATGCGCATGTATCTTATTCGAAACGCGGTACTAATGCGGTTTAAATGCGATTGTAATCAACATGAAATTAAATGCTTTTATAATTTTGCTCACCGAAGAAGAAACAAAAAAAATTAACACTGTTGATATTGTTAATGACCGGCCAGTCTTTGTGATTTTTTAATTTTACGCCACACAGTACGAAACATTTTGTATCCACGCTCATCATGATCAAATTGTAAACGTCAAATTTTGTAGTTACCAACTTTAAAGAATCAGTTTGTACAAGTATTTTTAATATTCAAGGCTTAAAATCAAATAGAACATCTAAAGCAAAATTAAAAAAAGATGGATCTAAAAGCTAAAATTAGAATTCATATAGTCAAAAGAAGGAAAAATGATGTTCAATAAATAGGACGTTACAGAACATAATTAAAGTTTCGAAAAAGGAATTCTACTAGATACATCATTTATAAAAGAGTCAATCTATAAATCCCAAACTCTGTTTTAACTCTGAGAAGAATATTGATCTTACAAACCTCAACCCATTATTTTAAATAACTCACTAATGCTTATAAAAATTTTATTAAGTTTTTGGAACTTTCTCATTGTCGACATCTAAGTAGTCTACATAATGACAACAAAAAAATTATCTTATGCTTGTTTTTCTATAAAAAACTACTTGTTTGCTGATTTCGTAAATCCATATGATCACTTCTCCTGAGGTACCTCAGGAGAAACTTCTATTTACACTAATATGGACCCAATCCATATTATAAATTCCGCAAATGAACCAAGGCATATGTGAGGTACTTTAGTTTTCTGAATAACATGTAGTATGAAATATTTCATAGTTTTGCAGTAACTTATGTAATGAATACTATGATTTAATTATTGTTTATTTATAAATTTGATTGATTAATAGATTTGATATTATTATTTATATGTAATATAGCAACAAGATCTTCTTTTTCTCAGGGGTGTTTGGTTATGCAAGTTTCCAGTTGGATTATTAGGTAGGTATTTGAATAAAATTTGATTAAATTATAATTACAAATTTATTATAAAAAAGTTAAAACAGTAATATTGAAAGTTTAATAATGAAACTAATTAGGAAAAATAAGAAAAAGAAAGGCCTTTTATTAACTATAAAAGAACTTACTTGATGTTGAATTAAGTTAAATTAACCAATGTTATTTATGTAATGGCAAGTAAGATTATCGAAATACACTAATTATTGAATATCAAGTAAATTCCTTTGTTTTTAAATTATAAAACTTAACTAACTACTACAAAAAGTTTACAATTTTATCTGACCTTGATGTAGAGTCCTGATTGGTGGAAAAAGTCTGTAGTCGCTCTATGAAAAACGGAAACGAACGAAGTGATACGTGGAATTTGCGAATTTGGTAAAATGTCGTGTTGTTAGACGTTTGGTTTCTTGTGTAATATTATCGTTCTTTGTTCGTTCCTCCAAATTGATATAGTGTTTAGTGCAAAAACCATTTAACCATTTAACCATTTAAAGAAAAAATATTAGGAAAAGGAATGACTCTTCCAAAATCTCTGAAACTGGCGTTCCATAGAACCGAAAATAAATGTTCCAATGGGTAATCCGTAGAAAAAAGGAAACCCCAATAAGAAAAAGTAATATTAATGGATACAAATTAAGAAACATGGTGAAAGAAAAGCTGATGAGCATTGTCCATATTCAATAAGTAAACCAAACCATTAAAAACTATTAAATAGTTGATTGCACCAGCACTTAGGTAATTATAACTATTTTCAACACGTGAAACTAATGGTAATGGCGATAGACACCAAGGTGGTCTCATAACCAGATTCTAATATCTCCGTTTTGGTCTATAACCAAATATCACGCGTCATATTGGTTAGTTTCGACATTTGGGTTGCTTCAACCCCCGCTAATTTTTATGTAATTTTTTATAATTAGTTCATTGAGCTTAATGCTCTCTTCTTTACTTAATCTACCATTTTTCTTTTTCAATGTCCATTTCTTTTCTTTCTATATAATTTAATACTTTATCCTGGTTTTAACCATTAATTTTGTATTATGCATTATTTGTTATAACTTCAAGGTTACACCATCAACTGCAATCGTACAATCTTCTTGATTACATTTAACCATTTACTTTGTAACTTTTATAGCCTGATGATGGCCTTATTGTAGGCCGAAACTAGTTGCGCTTTAGATTTTCAACCTTTAAAATAATAAAAATTTGTGACATTGACATTGGTTTTTCCTTTCTTTATTTAAAAAGAGTCACATTGGAGATATGGATGATTTGCTTCATATTAATAATAGTTTAACATGTTGATTCCAATGGGTACAGGGTGGACAAAAATTGAATAGTTTTGTGTGTGCTCATAAAAAGTAAAGCGTAACATTCTTTATTAGTTAAATTAACAATGTTATCAAATATACCTAATGCAAGAAATACACTTTCCAGTCAGTTATCTACACGATTTTTCCTACGACCCCAATATATTTTGTAATTATGAATTTTTCAATTTACAAAATTTATTTTAGTATTTGGTCTTTACACTTCGCAATTCTAGAAAAAATTGCAGCAATTTTCATTGCACGCATGCGCTTTAGCTTAATAGCTGCAATTTTTATCGAGTTGCGGGAAATGGGACCTATTTTTGTTGCCGCAATTTCTATTGCAAGTGCAATTCTAGTTATAAATTTGATTAATTTTGGTGATGCCAATCTACTTAAATGTTATTAGCTGCTAGTTTGTGTTGTATGCTGCTAGTCCTTTGTGAATTTCATAACATAACCTATTATACTCGTGTTCTTTTAATCTTAAAGGTCGTCAATACCGATTTTATGTTAGCATAATATTGAAACAAAGAAATTCATTGTCATGTGTAAAGTCGGGTGCAATTTTTATTACTGGCAATAAATTGCGTGCAATATAAATCGTAAAGTGTAAAGTCGCTTTTAAAAATTAGTAGTTATGCAAGTTTTATTGCATGGAAATATAAATAATTAAAATCAAATAACCACCTTTCTCAGAAATTAGCATCAAAATTCTGTACTAGCTAAATAAATAACACTTTAATGTTTTTCCAACAAAACTAAAAGTAAAATGGTTATTGGAACAGTTGGTGAAATGAAATTAATAGGAAACTTGAGAAACGTTATGTGTTAGTAATGTGTTTTAAATATTTTTATTTACATTAACTCTTGTAATTCTCAATTTTTTGTTTTTTCTGTTGCTGTTGAAGGATTTAACTATGGAACTAAAAGCATGCCTATGTGCATATTTGGTTGCATAGATAATGTAACTCATTATATTTATAAAATTATTAATTTGACATTTATTTTACCAAATTGTTCACATTGAACAGACAAAAGTGATTTATTCACGAAAATGAATAGTTTTTTATTCATTAATCTTGCTTAAATTATTACGTTCTGTGCGTTTTTAAAAAATATCATAATAGTGTGATATTGCCTCTTCTTTTCTATTTTTCCGAATGCGTATGATATTACCAATTTTCGAAGTCTCAAAACTGTGTGATAGGTGTTTTCTTAAGGGGTCGTAGGAAAAAGAATTCTAGTATAATCTAAAACCTTTAGTTCAATGAAAAACTCTCTTAGGTGTTTTGCCCAATGGGGGAAACCAATCCTTTTTTATCTTTATATCTTCTTATCATATACTGTAATATTATAATTTTCGTGTTTCTTTGGTATGAATAACGCAAATAGTTTTCATTTCAAACATGTTATACCCTCAGACTAAGAATAAATATGTATATGATTATACCCACAAATATTTAAAGTTTTTATAGAAAAAAAAACATATAAATCAATTATAAATAATTGGCGTACATAATTAATTAAGTCGTTGACTGGACTAAAAAAAAGACGTCGCAGATTAGTATGTATCGTCCTTTCCGAACAACTCTTTAAGTCCTCGTTAATTATATGTTCTTTGAAGACACGGTTATTTCCACCCAAAGCATAATCTCTTTACGTCTTTCAATCTTCTTTTATATTCTATAGATATTTCGAACAGGTCCCAGTGTTTACATAGAGAGAGCCGACACACACTCGCTACCAAGATAAAATTTATAACATTTGATATATTCAATCTGTAAATTCCGTTAAGTTAATTGTAACAGGTAAATCAGTCACAACATTGATGAATTATTTTAAAATATTTCTTTATCAAGTTTTTTAATTGTTTTTTATTTCACAAATCTTCCATTCTCAAAAATCACTTAAAAAGGTAGAATTCGGTGAACTCTCCGATTTTCATAAAAATTTTATGAGGGGTCTAGGACATTGTAAAGAATACGAAAATAAAGTTTTTTTTCCGCGGAAACACTAAGAAATAGTAAAAATTGTTAAAAATGTAGGTTCAAAGTAAACAGAACCTATAACTTACCAGTTGTAAATGTGGCAATTATATTAAGCTTGAAACCATTTTCGTATTAAATAAACATTATTAAGATAATTTAAGACACAAAAAACATAAAATTACTATTTGGAAACTTATTTTCTTATTAATTTTGTTGCACAGAATCTTTAACTTTATTGTTTATTTTAACAAACTGTCAATTATGTCAAAACCTCTTATTGGCCAATCTGGTTAAAACTTTAAATGTTGCCAAGATTTACTCTAATTGTATCAAATATTTGAAAATTAAACAGGTATACTTTTAGTCGATTTTAATTAGTCCAAATTTTAAGCTTTGTTTTTTGTAGTTTTGAATAGCTAGTTTTGTTATAAAAAGCACATATATCTGGAAATATTTTTAAAACTAGCAGGTAACCTGTACTATAGAAATAAGCTTCATTCTCCGGAAATTTGTCCTTCTGATGATGAAGGTTTATTTTGAAATTTAAATTTTTTATTTCTGTCAAATATGTTTTAATACTATGAAAGTAAATTTTTAATTTATTTTTCTACTTATTTTTTGTTTATGTTTATTTTATCTATTGTTAAATAGGATAGGATAAAACTATGTAATGGTTACGTTATGTTATGTTATGTTATGTTATGTTGTTGTTGTTAGGATAAAACTAAGTATTGGGAGTTTTTCATTTGGATTTTTCACTATTTTATATCGCAGTTATCAAGGTCCGATAGTAATTTGTAATACACTTCTGTGTCTGTTGGTTGGGAAGATGATTTAAATTTTTGTTTCCTTTAAATTTTATGTCTAGTGTAGAATTTTGTTTGTTGGTATTATTTATTTTATTTTTATGGAACGAATATTTTTATATATTTTTTTTTATTATTCATAAATGCATTAAATTTGGTATTGTAGGATAGGTTAATATTTCCTACACATTTCAAGCATACGTTTTATATTTTTTCTACTCCTTTATGTATTGTAATGTTTTAAAAATTAATAGTAAATATAACTTACCAAATAAATAACTGGAATTGAAGTAAACCATTAAACATGGATGTTATTTACAAATCTTTTCATTAAATGATTAATGCACCAAAAATTTCTTTATTAGAGCCAATTCAATAAACCGTAATACACACAAGAACACAAAAACCATCTTGATAATGAATGAATGCTAACACCAGTAGTCGATCCAAGAATCAAAATCCAAAACACTAATTTGTTTAAGCTAAAAATAAAAAAAATTAAAAAAAAAAATATTAGAATATGTTAATAATAAATCATAAGAATACAATATTAGTAAGAAACCAACCATATTTGTTATATTAAGTTAGTTAGATCAAAAGCTAAATAAATAATAATTAAGGTTAATAATAATAATGATTTTAATAATATTTTTTTATAAGTAGCTATAAAATGAGAATAAGTAAGGTATAGGTTATTTAAAATTATTATATGAAGTAGAGAATATTTAAATGTATACAGTCAGTAAAATAAGATACAAAAATTTAAATCTCAACAAACTAATTTAAATATTTGAGCAAATTAAATGAATCAGAGACAATGATTACAATTTGATAAACAAATTTTACTTACCCCAAACAACATTTTCAAATTCATTTAAGTATCAAATGATGAGTCTTGTAGTATGATGTATCGGATATCAGTACAAGTCTAGTAGTCCCTATGTCCTGAACATCTCAGATTTGATAGAAATACAATATTTAAGACAGAACCTAAAAAGAGAGATATTGAAATATATTACATGATAGAAAAAAGCTGTGAGAAAGTGATGTTTGTGTTTACAAGCTAAGACTATTTAATCAAGTTTGATCAAAGACTTTATGAATGATAAATTCAATAAAAAAAACACTATAAATAGTGATGTGGTGATTAAAAACGTTGACTATAAACTTTAAAAAGGTGCTTGTATGAGAAGGACATAAACTTAGTATTAGATGTTTAATTGATGTTTCTATTTGTTGTAATTGTATGTTTTTGTAAAGTAATTAATTTTAAGTTATTTTTTGATGTTTTTGAATGTTATTAATTCGTTTATTTGATAAATTTTGTATATAAATCACTATGACATAGTAAAATTTTAAAAGCAAATAAAAGCTAATATAAGCGGTTTCATTGAAAATAAAAGTTATCTGATCATATTTTAATATGTAAAATTTCATTTTTTGTTAAAAATATTGGCTAAAAAGAGATATTAGCTCACAATTGTTAAATTTGATATTAATAATTGTCAAAATGGCTGACATTGTTTACTCCAAAAAGCCAGCTGTTTTAATAAAGAAAAATTGATTTTAAAATTCTAAAAATGTTAATTTATAATGAAATAAATAGTACAGATTTAATTTGTAATAATTTTAAGGTCAGAAAATGTATAATTAAAAAGTCAATTTTTCAAAATTTTGATGTAAGAGAGGTTATATAAAAACAAAACACGCTCGAAAAGGCAGCCATAATGAAAATTTGACCGAGGGTATATAAGCCTTTGAAAAAGAAAATTCGGGAGCATTCTAATTTGATCAAAAGGTCACTCCACGTCAGTATATTTTAAAATTACCATAAAAACAATGGCCGATGACTGTTAAAAATAAAAGATGGCTGAAAAGTAATATGATAAATCATATAATGTATTTTCAAACAAATCTATTGGAAAAATTGTAAATGGTTATAAATTGTGTACCAAATAATAAATATTAAATCCTAAGAAGAAAAATTAAATTTGTTTTGACTAACCTGCAATAATAATAAAATATCTGGAAGAAACGAAGGAAAAATATCATCCAGTGGTTGTAATCCTGTTTAATTTCCATCCAAGGATGCATTTGCACGTGTTGTAAATTACCATTGGAAGAAAGCCGAACCTGGGAAGCCACTACGAATGATTTCCATCCTTCACCGTCAGGAACAAGTGATTTAGGGTATGTTTTTAACTTTATTCACTTATATCACTTTCATGACTTCTAAAAACATTGTGAGTAATATATTTCAGTATCGTTGAATAATTTTTTATAATCTTGATTAGAGAACATCATATTATTAAGAAACTTTTTCACAACTAATAAACACACGCTTCTTTACCCCAGAAATAACCGTTAAGGATCACGTGTTTCTATGTGCGGGGTTGATGCGCACAAAATCTGCCATAGCCGTATCATTAAAGAGATCAAGGGTATATTATTCTTTTAGGGAAAACAAAGTTAACAAATAAAATATTGTTAAATCTTACATTTGAACTGACTACTGAGTTTATGAGTCTATAGTGCTAAATAATTGATTTTGATATATAAAATTTAATAACAAATGATAAACAAAATTACATATTTTAAATTTGATAACATAATTATTTTTTCAAACAGAAGGATCAATAAAATAAAGAAATTTTAAGGTGTTTTAGATTAAAAAAGGATTAAATTAAAATTGAAACAAATTTAAATATAAAGAATAGCCCCACAAAACTTTAAAAATAAAAATTTCAAATTATAAAACAACAAAATTAATAATTACATCAATAATAACAATATTTATGCAATCTGTACATACATTATAATTGTAATTTATTACAGTATATTACTTATTTTATACACACTTTACTGAATGTATATGTAGCAAATATCGGTCAACTGTACGGATATGAATTTATATTCGTTCTCGTGCGGATATTATGTTGACCAATTGGAGTTTATAATTTAATATTTACTATTACTATTTACTATTTTTGATTAGATCTTAATGTCACTTTTTGGCACTTTATTTTACTTTTTGATTGTTTTACTTTAAAATATATTTTGAGTATACGGTCACTATATTGTTCCGGTTAGCATAAAAGTGTCTATTCTGGTAATAATTTGTAAAAACACTGAAATAATTTTAATTGTAGATAATGAAGAGAAATCAATTTTAATACAAAAGCAGCTTTTACCATAATATTAAAGATAATATATATTTTTAGTGAAATAAGTATGTAACTGGTAATAATTTTCTATTGTATTATATTTTATAAAGATATTTGTCATGTATTTGTTAAAATTGATTTCATCATTATACTTTCAGCTAATTAAAGTTAACTGAACATATAAAATTATTTATATTATATCTAGTATCATAAACATGTAGTAATCATACATAATAAAAGTTTGATTTATGTATTTTTTAACATAATTTTAACATATAAATAATTTTTATTGTGAAATTTTAGCAATATTATTTATTTTGTACAATATATAAACTTACTAGAAATTTCTAGAAATTAATTATGTAATGTGAAAAAAGAAGACAGATATATTTGTACTGAATGTGTTCTAGAAAATTCCACAGTGGATAGTGTTCGTATGTCTAGTTGTATATAGGGAAGACAGAGATGCAGATAGTGTTCTGGTACATGATTAGCTTCCTAGAACCTCCAGGAAACTTCTGGAAGCATTGATATGTATAAAAAGACTTGAGAAGAAGTCAATAAAGGCCAGTCAATTATGTTCAGTCAACAATTGGAGGTCAGCACATCATCAGTGAATGAGTCTAACAAGATCAATCAAGCATAAGCAGTTAGTAATGGTCCATTAGTTAGTTGAAATAAAAAAAAAGTGAATAAGTTTAAATTATCAGTTTATGATATAAAAAACAATCTTCAAAAAAATAATTCCTAGTGAATAAAAAGAATAGTGTCATTATAAAAATTATAAGTGCACTCAAGGACATGTTCGGATTGTATGTAAAACATTAAATGCTGTAACTTACCAGTGATAATTAAATTTGTACAATAATAACCACCAACACTGAACTGTATATTTATTAACAACGACCTTGGCAATAATCTGAATATAATCTACTCTAAAGAAAAATAATGATAGATCGACTACAATTTGGCCCGGTAAGAGGAACACCCATTCTACAAGTTAAGGTCAGATAATTTTGTAAAATATTTTAAATTTTTGTATTACTTAGTTTAAGTTAAATAATTAAAAACAAAGAATTTATTTGATTTTCAAATATTAATAAATTTTGATAACCTATTATTCAGCATTACATAGTTGAAGATAATTTATTTGTAGATCAAATAAGTTCTTTTCATTTTCATAAAAGGACTCTTCTTATTTTGCTTATTATTTTCTTTATTAGTGATTTAATATATCGGCTAAGCAAATACTGTTTTAAATTTGTCCTTTATACTAAATTTGTAGTTATATTTAATCAATTTTTTATTTACCTAAATACCTAACAATCCAACTAAGAAATTTGCAGAACATAAGCTAGCTACCTGAGAAGCAGAAACTCATGTTATATTAGCAACATTTAAATAATATCGATATCAAATATCTTAATTAAACCCTTAAATATTTTTAAAATCATTATATTCGTTATAATATGTAGTCATAAGATCCTGTGTTGATAAATTGTTGATTATTTCTCTGTTGTTGTATATTTGGTATGATTTTTTTTTATTTAATGCAGAAAGCATAGCTTTGTTATCAGTGTTTTGGTTCAGTACGGCGGTGCAAGAGTTCCATCCGCAAATGTATCCACGCATTGTTTTCCCAGAAACTAGCAATAACATGGGGAATTAGACTGAAAATAGGGAAGCTTATCAGTAAATATATGTGCGTTTGCAGTGAACACTTTACTTTGAAAGATTTCACACATAATTTTGATTAGCTCAACTGCCAACACTCAACACCAGATAAATGACCTTCCTTTGTTTTCCCGGAGTTATGGAGCGCCACCTGTTGCCAATAATAGTGATCGCTCATTTTAATCCGAACTCGTCCAAACGAACATAAATTTCTGATTAATTTAAATTTAAGATTTGTATGAGTTATGTTTTTATTGGAAAGGTCAGAGTAATTAAATAAATTGATGTATTTATTTTCCTATAACTCATATTTTATTTTATTCTACAAGTTGACTAAAAACAATACCTATAAATATCCATCAAAAGAATGTTTGTTAGGATACCCTGTGCATTCCTGCAATCATTTCTTCATGCTCTGACAAGAAATTCAAAGTCATTCATTTAAACATCCCACACGATTTTTTCGTAAGACATAATCAGTCCCAAAGAGTTCCAATTATTCTAAAATGGATTACATAATTTATAAGCGATACATTGTTGCGATAATTACCTGTCATTTATATTCCCTATCGATATTTAATTGATGGATGTAGTACTAAAACGTCAATATTGATCAAAGAAACCACTCTGTCAAAAGATATTTACTGACTTTTTAATAATACTTGTCCCCACAAAGAAAAAACATTAAGATAAAGCACTGTAGATTAATCGAAGACGAATAAAGTAGCAATATTTTGGGACTGAGGTAACTGAATATTTGTTACTAAATGTTATTGCCTTAAGCTCATTCTGATTTTAATTTAAATCTGATATGATATAATTTAAACTATAAAATATTAATATCAGATTTCATATTATCAATAATTACCTAATGGTTGTAACGAACATGTTCGGGTAGTTAAAGGAGGGATTTAACTCGGTACCTGTACTATCGGCTTCAGAATGGCATACACATTTTCAAACTCAAATCGCTTACATTGAATTAATTTTAAGGATGGCCTATTTATTGTGAATAACCAATCACGGTTTAAATAATAATAAATTTGAAATCAGTTAAACAGTTGTCCACGCCCACATCTTTAATGTTTGCAGCATAAGGTATTTTATGGACAAATTGCCTGTGTATTATACAGTACGGTTTTGTTTGTTTTTTATTGCAACCTCTTACTGATTCCTTTTTAACTTCACTTAGTTTGGAACCCTCGATAATAAATGTTTGTTTGGGATTAAAATCCCTTTTCAAAACATTTTTTTTTATTTCATTCTTTTTGGTAGGTTGTTAGAAATAATAAATAACATTCCATAAAATGAAAGTTAACATATAAAAATATTTATTTTTGAATCTCCAACAGTTTCTAATCAATCTTGATGGTACTAATTTTAATTGTTTTATGTTGAATTTAATATTCTAAAAGAATTTTTGTTAACGTTTTTCTGTTACGTTCGTATCAAAATGAGCCTACATTTATTTATTTTATATTTTATTTAGTAAATAAATAGGGTGGTAAAAATCAAAATGTAGCAATACATTTTAAAAATGAGCCGTCAACGACAGTGTGAAAAATGTAATAAATATCTAATAAACATAGATATAATAATCAAATGTTTAGGTTGTTTTATTGTTCTTTGTGTAAAATAAATTATTTTTTATAAACAACAGACTTGTTTTTTTTTAATAAATATAATTTATTATCCTTAAAAATATTTTTGGATTCGCTTTAGTTATACAAGAAAGCACACGTAAAAAAATACACCTAGGATTCTACCTCTGTGGTGTGAAAATGTGTAGATATTATTTTGTGTTAATTTGTGAATAGACCTATTTATTCGGGACATGACTGACCCTTGTAAATAAACTTAATCCCCAAAAACCATTTAATGTAGGCGTTTTAAAAATTGCCACTCCTATGTTGTTGAAGAAGGGCGTTTTTTAACTTCGGTACATAAACGAAAATTCACATTTAACATGTATATGCTATTCTAAAGCCGACTGTATGTACATAAAGATAGTGGGATAGGTACATATTATTTTGAATTTAAATAACTAGTAATAAATAAATGTCTGGGTACTTATTTTTATGAATTTATGAACAAAAAATATATATTTTTCCTCAAATATTAGTCAGTTAAAGTGTTTATTGACATATTAAAAAGTCTGTAAGATAAATGGTTGATTATATACAATACTATTTTCTCAGTGGCCACTTTATTTTGCACAAATATAACAAATAACTACAATATCCCTTTTGAAAATATTCTAGAAATTATTCAAGATTTTTTAATTTTTAAAGATTTGAAAAGATTATTTAGCTTGTTAAAAAACCGGAACTCTATCTCCAATATTTATAATTTTTACAGAGCCGTGAAAATGGAACTAAAAACGAGTAGTCTGATTTTTAGGCGCGCTGTGTCATTCTAACTAAAGTAGTAAATAAAAAAATTATTTAAACAATTTAAATATGAATACTAAGGAATGATAATAATGTACTATATTCGGATACATGAATGAATAATCCGTGGTTAAAAAAATTTTATTTCGAGTTCAACTTAAACGTCTTTTTTCCCAGCAATATTTTTTTGAGGTATATTTGGTCCTATCGCCATATTTTGGTTCTAATAATCTGCCCTTAACTTCTTCCCATGGATGTCCGATTTATATCCACAATTTACGTTGTGGATATCCACTCGACGTCCAGTTTTGGTCCACAGGCGACACTTTTGGACGTCCACAGGTGACAAATTTGAACGACCATAGTTGATCCGTATAAAGTCCAATTTTGGGCTATTTAAAGACCTATAATAGTCATCCACAGGCGACACTTTTGTCCACATTTCACATGAAAAAAATATACCTAATACTAATAAAAAACTTTTGTTTATATGAACAAAAAATGTATTTAAAAAATAAACAAAAATGTAAAATTATAAAAAAAGTACACTCAGGTGGGAGAATTAACCGCCCAACCTACATTTTGTTATTTAGTCAGAAATATTTTCAATTTTTGATATTTTTTAATCTCTACATACATCTTAAAAAAGCAAACAAACACAATCAACTGAAACTTTCTGCTTAATCTTAAAAACTCAATTTCAAACATTTGGGTTGTAAGGCGGGCCTAAGATCTATTTTACCCCCTTTTCTCGCGGCATTTTTGATGTTTTCTTAGATTTTTTATTGCTTGTCCTAAAAATTAAGTATTAAAATAGTCATTTGGGTCAACTACATAAATAATCACTAACACAAAATATGCATATGAATAAAAAACCTTTTGTCTTTTATTTATTTTAACACTGCGTACCTATTATTTGATGGTACACCTTAAATTTCACAAAATAATATGAAATGTAAAAGAACTAAATCAAAAAATATAATAATTATATCTGATAACCACACCAGCACAAACAGTTAACAAAAAACTATTTTAAGGTTAGATTATTCTTCTATTTTCGCGGAAATATTTCAAATTCGGGAGTGGACCGAAACAGCATATATAACGAGAATCATCCTGTTGTCCATTTTTAACCCATATATACATTTGACGCAGTGCGGATATCCCAGACTTAATATGGACCTAAAAAGGATATCCGAAGTATGTTCGTGGTTACATGGGTTATTTGACACGTGGTTCAATATTTATATTGTATCAACTATACTAAATGTAATTAAATATAAAAATTGTTGTTTGCGATGTGAAAAAGATCAATAAATTAATAATAATTATTTTTTTTGGTTACAGAAACTCCGGAACTTGGATGGGTCCTGACTTTAGTAATAGTATCTTTAATATCAGCACTAATAGGAGCTATAGTTATGATAATCGTCCTACATTGTAAACGATTGAAGACAACTCCTGTAGACGGTTTGTATATATTTTAATAATTATTAAATTATTAATAAGTTTAAGAAGTAAGAACACCCTGAAAATAATTTATTTATTTTGTGTCAAAGTATGCAGCTTTATATAAGTTTTTGCCATTGACATATGTACCAGAAAATATACCAGAACTCGTTCCATTGACTCCCGAAATGTATTTACAGGATATTCAAGAAACTGGCACAGCTGATAAACTTGGCCAAATATATCACTGTAAAATGAAGCTAAAAGATGATCAGGATAAAAGGTTTCCAGTTTTTATTTTTAATTTAATCCTAGAAAGTACAGCAGTTGAGTCAGTCCAGAAATAAATTTCAATAAATTCATAACATGTTGATTCTTTGACACTATTATATAGTCGCCGGGCTCCGATTCATGCAGCTATCAGTTCTAATCTTGGAAAAGACATTTTCTTCGTCAGCGATACTCTAGATTTGGCTTGCACAAGTTGAACTGAAACATTAGAATTTGTTTCACATCTAAAAAATAAAACAGCGCCATAGACGTATTTACTTGCATCAGTAATTGTATGAAGATTTAGTTGATTATTCTCACGCTTCTCAGTAAAGAATCATCTTGGAATACTAACCAAAGACAAGTAACTAAGTTCATCTAACGATTTTAGAAAAGATTCTCTAATATCCATAGGAACTTCTGTAGTCCAATTTAACCAAAGTTTTTTGTAAAATAATCTTTGGGCATAAAAGAACAGGAACTACTATGCCCAGTGGGTCGAAAATTCTATCTGTCGCGGATAAAATTAGCTTTTTGGTTATATTAGAAGTGTCAATACTCTTTAGATGATCGAGAAATGAATGCAATGAGTCACTATTCCGGTTCGATTTCAATCCAAGTACAGTTGAAACGCAATTTTCTTTATAATTTGTTGTAGAAAGACTAAACTCCCATAAGCGAAGATTAAAATGCGCTTCTTGAAAACTTTTAGTACTTTCTTCAATAAATCTGTGTAGTTCTTTTGTTGAATCTACACTTGTGACACAATTCTCAAAAATCTTAAAAAATCTCTTTCGGAATTGGAAAGACTGATTTGCAAAAACGCTTTTTTTTATATCGGCTATTACGCCAATTTTGGATTTTCTAAAGTTTATCAACAGAAACGGTATCAAAATTAGCAAGTTTATACCTTTCTCTAAACATTGATTTATTGATGGCTTATCTTTTTCTTTGGCTGAGGCATCGAAGACTGGACGTATCTTAGTGGTGGTACTGGATAGTTTCACAACATGTGGATGTGGTAAATAATGGGATACCGAAACCGGTAAACTACCTTCGGTCTCTGAAGAAGATAACTTGGTTATCGAAACGCGCGTCAGGCGGTTAAAAGTGTGTGTTGGTGTACCTTCCTGTAACCGTTCTGGAAATACCTAATAGTATTCTTCATATTTATCAAGTTCAGTCACCAAATTCCCTATATTCTATTTTTAGCCAAATTTAGATTACTTCATACTTTCTATACCTAAAACATCTGATGTCCAGATCTGCAAACTTGATGGCAGTGAAAAGGGATAAGGCTATGATACTGTGATTGTTTTCAGATTTTCTCAATTTGGGGATTTTTCCAATCAAAGTTCATCGTAATTTTGTTTTCATCACGACTAAACCACATTTTATAGGTGCTTGAGGATCGACAACAATTCTAATATTCTTTACTCCATGATCCATTATGACTTCGGAAAAGATTGGAACATAATATAACATGTTGGTCTAGGGCTTCAAAGTGATAGATGTAACTTTGATTTGAGTTTTCCAAGAAGACTTGATAGAAATTGTGTACCTTTATTTCAGAATTTTGACCACCAAACAGAGCGTGTATTAGTGCTTCAATTCAGAGTGTTTTGTATTCCATTTCTTTAGCTGCTATTTTGCTAATATAAGATCTTTGGGATTCAGTATCAATAATGGCACGGACTGGAAGATTTCTGTTAAAATCCAAAATTTTAATATTTTTTTTCATTTTTCGCCCACTTCTATGAATGACTCTATCAGTCCTTGTAAAGATATTAGCAAACAGGATCTGGCAGAGGCCTCCAAATAAAAAGAATAGCGGCATCCTACCCGAATACTAACTATTTCAGTTAAGCAGAGTCGGTAGAACTCTCATTCACAAAATGTCAACGTCCACAATTTTACAAAGCTGCACACTTTAACACAAATTACAAAATAAATAAATTGGTTTTTTTTACACCCCACAATATTTCCATATACATCTTTATTTTATGTCCAAATGAATTATAGAATTAGCTTTGCATCTTATACATAATATGTAATCCTTTTAGCATCAAATCTATAATATTTTTTCCTACCACTAACCCTAAACTTGTTCTGTTATTAAGAATAATAAAAAAAACTCTTCGCTTTAACTTAACTTCCAAGTTTAATTGAAAAATTCGGTTTAAAATCACAATTACAGCTGTTTCGCTAAAAACTAGCATCGTCAGATTGACATATTGAAATTAAATTAAACTTGGAAGTTAGGTTAGGTTAGGTTAGAGTTTTTTATTATTCTTAGTAAGATGGACTTCCAAAAAGTAAGGGTTAGTACAATAAATTTAATTGTTCTGTTGTGCTACGTTTTTTTGTATAACATAAATATATTACCATTAACAATCATTTAAATCTTGAAACTGAGAATATGCAGCTTATACCACAACCTAGACAAAAAATGAATTTAAGTATTTCTGTAGAAGGAAAATTCTTAAAAAGTAGATATCCAATTAATAAATAATACTAATGATCAATTAATCATTGTTAGGGCCGGTTGCATAAACGCTTGTCAAAACTCTGTTAGCTAACAAGTTGTTAACTTTTGACATATGTGTGTGTGCAACGATAGAGCGCGCGCGGGCATTTCATATTTATTGATTTTAGATGAAGTTGGCGGTGCGGTGTTGCCGGCTTAAATAATTCTTCCCTTAAACCGAATAGTTAGGTGTTAGTTTGTTTCACTTGATTATAAAAAAACTAACCTTAATATTTATAAATTAATGAACTTTTAATGCCAATAAATAATAAATGATTCTCTTGTTTTGATGTTAATATGTTATTTTAATTTTTTAATATGATTTCAAATGAATAAATATAATCTACTATAAACAAATAGATAGGGAATTAAAAAACAATATTAAAAATAGAAATGATAGAGGTTGGTTGTCGCTATTCAAATTATATATTTAGTAAATATTAAAATCTCTTAATTTAATGGTGATCTGTAATTTTGAAGAACCAACTGTCATTTACTCATAAGATCAAAATCAATAAACCGTTGAAATAATTAAAAATATCTCTTTAAATATCATTATGTCATTTATGTTAATTCAGAAACAAAACATAAGTGACCAAGTCCGTATAAATTACGAAACATAAAATTTTCGTCATTCCAAAGTCTAGTCTACTTATTCACTCTAAGAAATGTGACATCGTAGCCTAAAAATCAATTGTTACATCTCTCATCGACTAATCAAATTATTCTTAAAAATTCAAATAGGCGTATGCGCTTCAGAGGGATGTAACCTTTACCAATTTAACATGAGTTAACACGTTGTTAAGTAACAGAGCTTTGACGTTTTTGCAACCGGCCCTCATTCTTTATTTTAGATAACTATTCCAACAACTATTCAAAATGTTTAAATATATTTTTTTGCTTCAGAAAGTGAGCGAGGTGTGGCATTAAATCAAAGGGTAGTAGCCCAACGACCACCCATAAGTATACCGGATGATAAAGAAATAAGTACAATCACTTCAACGACATTTTCAAATCTACAAAATATTCAGAATTCGAATAATGGAGTATGGTCGTGGTTATCCAGAAGAAATGTGAGCTCACCTTCTCCATTAAATACTCCCTCAACGTTACCTGCTGAAAATCATTACACGCACATGGAAGACGGTAAGTTTAACACATTATTCAATATTTTACTTTGTTTGGCATGATTTTTATCATTTAAGTTGATCCTCATTCTTTAGGTTATTTTTCTCAACTTACATTTTAATTTTTCTCCAAAATTTTTAAATATAACTTCACTGTTACTTATTTAAGTATTCTAAAAAATTAGATGTTAGTATAATATGAAATGTTTAAATAACATACCTAGTGTTAGATTATGAATTTAAAATGATGAATTTTTAGGCTACAATAGTGTTGGCGAAGGCCTCTATGCTGAACTGGATAGAGAAAGCGAGTCGGAAGATAATGATAGAGACAGCAATAGCCCGGCTTATCAAAATTCGGCTTACACGGATCCGGACGCTCCGGCTTCTAGTGCTCCAAGCAGCGCCTATTATTCGGACCTTTCAACCACTACAGTTCCAGAGAGAGCTTATGAAATAGTGGGATTGGTGACTATGCCCTCTTGGGACAACTCTGGAGGTTGTGAACAGAGAAGGCCAGGACAAAGGTTAGCAGCTATTAGTGAAAGTAGTGCCAGTGTACCATCGGATTACGTCTGACATGTACAAACTTTTTGTTTTAGATGAATTGAAAAAAAAATGTCCAGTTTATTATAACTTTATTGTCAAATTATGTACGGCAAAACTATTAACTGTGATGACAGGAATATAATTCATTTTTATACAAATCGAGTCATTTGAACAAATGGTGTATTAAAAATGCATCTTTACAATTTTAAATTTTGGGTACCTTGAAAAACGTACGAATTGTATAAAAAAGAAATCTTAGTATCCCTAAATGTAAATATGTTCTTGAAATTTTTATCATGTACTTAAATAAAATGAAATGTATTATAAAAAGAAAGGTATATGTAAAGTCTAAATATTTTTTGAAAGTAAAGCATCGGTAAAAGAAATGTCACAGATTTAATTTTAATTTGACTCAAATGAAAAATTTTTATCAAGAATTTCTTTCAAAATGCTTAGTAACTTCTTGCTATAAAAATGACTTAGCAGCTATCAAAGCAAGATGTTTCTTTTGCTACATGACCCATATACCGTTTGTAAATATTGTAATATATTTTATTTATAACGTATTAAACATTCCAATTACTACGTGACAGAACTTTTATGTCATACGATACGCACTGGCCAAATTTAAGTACCGTCAAACGGGGTAAAGCAGATCAATTTTTTAGGTTTTTTGAAGTTTTCAACATCAAATAGTGAAACAAAAAAATCACAAAAAATATATAATATTCTACAACATAACATGAGTTATTTACGTTCCATTTTGAACAACTCCAATTTTTTTATCAAAAGGTGATCCGCTTTACCCCATACAAAGGGTTAAAGCGGATCACTGGTTATTTTTGCTTGTAAAATCACTTTAAGATATAAATGGGTAAAGCGGATCAAAGTGCAAGTTTTAAAAAATAAAGCTGATACTAAAACAAAATAAAAAACAAAGGATTGTCTAAGGTAGGATTGAATAAAATGAGATAAAGAATTTCTTTTAAAGTTTTATCAACAAAAATAATAGTTTTTGGTAAATACCGCAAATTTAAACTAAATAAAAAATAAATCACAATTCTTTGGTGAAACTTTGGTCAAAAATGTCATTCATTCAAAAGAAAACTCGTCAATGTTATTGAAAATAAGTTGCCCTCTTCTGTTAGCATGTGCAAAAACTTTCCTTACGCACTGAGACTTTTTTATAGTTGTAATGTCTGAGACATTGGGGTAGGGTGACTGAACCGGTTTTCGGACATATACCTAACTACTTTTCCGCATTGAACACTCAATAAAAAAGTTATTTGTGCTTGAGCCAAATTTTTGTCTTCACAAATGTATTTTTGAATTTTGCAGAATATATGGAGACCAAGAAGGAATATTAAAAATTAATTATTTTATGAATTATGACCATTTAAAGCCAAAAAGTCAATTTAACCAGTTTTCAGACACCATAGACAAATTGCCAGACGCTGATGCACTATATTTCGGACAAAGCAGTAGGTACTTTTCGATACCTACCAAAGTTAAACAATAAAATTGCAAAAGGGTAACAAACAAGGCATTATGAAATTGAACATTTTTATTATAATTTGTAGTACCTTAATAATTCAAATCCATTGCAAAAATTAATCCTTGTGGTTATTTGATTCAAATTTTCTGGGCGTCTCTGCCCTGCTTCCCGCTCTTGCTTCATGGAAGAGTGATATGTGATTTATGGGAGTAATGTTGCTCCTCATGCATTGAACATTTTTATTATAATTTGTAGTACCTTAATAATTCAAATCCTTTGCAAAAATTAATCCTTGTGGTTATTTGATTCAAATTTTCTGGACGTCTCTGCCCTGCTTCCCGCTCTTGCTTCATGGAAGACTCATATGTGATTTATGGGAGTAATGTTGCTCCTGATGCATTGAAAGGTATAAGAACAGTGATGTTTTCCTTCTCCTTGCTGGACTTAATCACGTATACATTTTTCCATCCTTTTGGTCCGAGGACTTTTCCAGTGTTGGTCACAAGTAAAACCCTGACTCGTCCGCGTTAAATATTCTACTTGGATCTTCTAACACATCTTGAAAATTGTTGTCCTCTATATATTTTCGCAAAGCACAGAACCACGATCTAATAGATTCTTCTGTTATTAAAGCTCTTGCTTGATTGATACCCTCTGTCTCCCTTTGAGAAATTTCAGGATACCTTTTCAAAAAGCCCTTATACCACCTAATCCCTGGTTGACCGCTAGGAAAAGAGCTCGATTTACCGATGTCAGTTGCAATTTTTGCTACAGCTACCATCAAATCAGATTTCGAGATCGGGAAGACACGTTTTGCTATATTTATAGCCCAGTCTGCAATTTTCTTTTCTCCTTCAACAGTTAACAATGGTGGGGGTCCAGTTTTTTTCTTTTCAGCTGGAGATTTTCCAGTAAACTTATCGTGTATGGTGGCTCTGGGAATACCTATTTAGGGATCAAATTTGAATTATTTTTTATATTTAGGCGATAGTTAGGTACTTACCATAACGCTTGCTTGCTTCCCTTAAACTTATTCCCGTCTCTTGAATTGCCAGCAGGGCTGCATAAAGTGAAGCATTGGAGTAAGTACAAAATTTACGGTTTTTTGATTTCACAAAATCTTTCGGGTTTCCTTTTTTTGGCGGTTTCGTTTTCTCCATCTAAAACCACCCTTTTTAGGTATAGGTAATGCTGACTTGGTTTAATTTAATATAACATGAATTCAGCGAAAACCAGTATTTTTCGGACACATATGAAAGCAATGGAAATCACATATAACTACTTTAAATAATTTTTGTGCGTCTGAAAAGTACCGTTTTTCGGACACCCAGGAAACGAGTGCTACATCTTCCTCGTAACTAAGGAAAAATGCGTCCGAAAACTGGTTATCCTATTCTTCATATATAATTGAGTGATGGGAGCAAGGCGTACAAATATAAAACTAGTGCATCTATTAAAAAAGGACAGATAAAAATTTTGCGTCACGCACCGGTTTTCGTACACCTTGTCCGAAAACGCGTTTTACTTAATTTTCCTAGACCAGTTTGCCGGACACATAATTCCAGAGGTTAGAAACCAAAACTGACGCTAACCATTATCTAATCATGCAGAATTGATATAGCGATAATAAAATCATTTTTACAATATTTACTTACTATTTCCCACTGCACTTTTCCTTCAACAGGTTGTACATCAGCACACATGCTAAACTCCGGCCATCTTAAAATTTATTATTAATTTGTCTTTTTCTGTTACCAAAAGCTGCACCAAGGCTGCAGTTAACAGAGAGATAACGAATGCAACTTATGATAAATTAAAAAAGGAGAAATAGATAAAGGTTTTATTTTATTCTGTTTTTGTGGAAAGTGTCTGACAAGTGGTATTGTCTGGCGAACCACCAGATAAAAACGGTCTCCTTTGAACCTGCTTTTTTTCTCAGTGTGTTAACTTTATATTCACGGATATTTTCGGATTCCACTTTAGCGGTGTATAATCGATCCCTTGTTTGTTTCAAATTTCGCAATTATGAAATCTCCTACATTAATAACATCTAAGTCATCTTTTATTGAAGTTGATGGCATGTCGTTGGAATTTGAGCAATAATTTTCTTTATTTTCAACATTAGACATATTTCTTCTTCAAAACTTCGATCTATTTCTTCACATTCTTGTGTTTCGTTATCTTCTTTAATATCTTCGCCTACTTCGAGATCATTTATTTCTAGTTCAGTTACAATTGGTAAAAGATCAGCTACACTTATACTTTTACCGGCAGACACACTTATTTTTTACTCTTTTTAGTATACGCGCGGCATGTTAGTATCTGAAAAGAAGTCCCCAATTAATAACATCAAAGTGATCCCCTTTACCCCACAGAGTTACAATATTTTAACAAATAATTAGTGTACGCATAAATAACCGGTAAATATCAAAAGTGAGGTTATAAACTCATTTAGTAAGAAATACCAAACAAATCTAAATACTTACCAAATCTCAATTTAGTTCGACTTAACTTGTATAATAATAGTTTGTTGTTCAACAACGAAAATACCGCAAAAAACCGATAAATTTTAAAGAATATTTTCCAAACATACAGAGCAGGTGTATAATTTTGATCAAAGCAACATTGTGACTGACGAGTTCATTCGACAATCTATAATCTATGTACTTGCAGGAGGTTCAGTAGCAGAACATAAGGTAGATCGAATTTTAAATGAAAAATTGTCTGAATGATCCGTTTTACCCCATATGATCCTCTTTACCCCGTTTGACGGTAGATACTTAAAATTAAGCTTTGGATTAGAACTAGTATTTATTTAAATCCTGTGATGACAAATTTTTAGTCACCAAGGTTGTTGAAAATTTATTTTAATTCTAAGGAAATCTTAAGAAAAAATAATCACTTTGTCAGTGCGGTATCAATGTTATGCCAGCAAATTTAAAATTGGAGATAAATAATCCCATAAAGGTTGTAAAATACAATTATATGCAATGTAATAATCGGAGAGAATGATTGATAAGTCACGAATTGTATTAAAAGAGATGTAGAATGAATTTAAAAAGAAAGAACAAGGGAACAAATGAGAGAAAAGAAAAATATTGCAGTGCTGAATTTCTATTTACTCGTATTTGTAAAAACATTAAATCCCATAAAATTTCCAATAAAATATCTGTCTGCTATTTAAATGTATTTTATTTCACAATTTTTTCTTTCTCATTCTTACGAAATAGACAATAGACAACAAATCTAGAGATAAAAATAAGGGGAAGTGGAAAAATCATAACATCAACCGAAATATTAGTACTAAGGCAAACTAAATGCATAAAATAATCGTTAATTAAAAACCCAAAATAAGATTCACATAAATTTAGATAAACAGATTTTATTATTGATCAGTCACAAATAAATATCTATACAATGTAGCTTAAAATATGAAGCATTGGCAATGTGAACACTCTGAACGAATTCAAGAGAGTTAGGCCATACAAAAAACAAATATAGGCCAATAACACACTTTGCCAAGTAAGAAAAAGTTCATATACAGAAATTTAACACCGCAGTTATTTTATTGTTCCTTTTGAGACAATAGTTTAGAATAATTAGTAATTTTGGATACATTATATTATATTGGTGGTTCAAACAGTACGAAAATAACCAATTATCATAAAAAACATTACTGTACAGAGCGCCGTTTTAAGTAACAGGGTAAATATTTATATTTTAGATTATACAAACTGAAAATTATAGAGCAACTCGATAAAGGTGTAACGGGTAAGAAACTGTCCGAGATTTATGGTGTTGGACAAGCAATAATTTGTGACATTAAAAACAGTAAGTCAACACTTTTAAACTTTGTTTCGGTGCTTGAAAATGAAGATGGAAGTTCCTCCAGGAAAACAATGAAGACAGCAACCAACAAAAATTTGGAAGATGCCGTGTTTATATGGTTTTTGCAGCAACGTTCTATGGAAAATCCGATTTCAGGTCCAATCCTTTGTGAAAAAGCCAAAATCTTAGCAGAAAAGCTTGGTTATTCATCTTTTAAGGCTAGTAACGGCTGGCTAAGGAACTTTAAATTCAGGTATGGTGTACGCGAGTTAGATTTGGCTGGTGAGAAGCTTTCAGCAGAATCTGCAGCTGCTGAAAATTTTATTGAAAAATTTAAAACTGCAGCAGAATCCTATGATCCGGAGTTTGTTTATAATGCCGATGAAACTGGCCTTGTTTGGAAAGCATTACCAAAAACCACTTTGGCTTCTAAAAGGGAATCTAGTGCCCCTGGACATAAGGTCAGTAAAGAACGTGTTACAATGCTTAACTGTGCCAACTCCACTGGAAATCATAAACTACCACTACCTAATCTAACCACTACACTCTTCTACAAGAGTCAACCCAAGGCCTGGATGATTGCAGCTTTGTTTACCGAATGGTATGATGAAGTGTTTATTCCTGAAGTGAAAAAGCACCAAAAATCGGTGGGAAAAGAAGGCAGTAAGGTGCTTTTAATTGTTGATAACGCACCCACTCATCCTACAGCAGAACTGTTGGAAAGAGAGAATGGGCAGTTTAAAACGACGTTTTTGCCTCTCAATGTTACAATTTTGCTGCAACCCATGGACTGTTATTGAAACAATGAAGCGCCATTACAGAAGGCAACTGCTGAGAAAACTGCTGATCGAAGGTGCTGAAGATGAAGAATTGGTTTTGGCAAATCATAGCAAAATAAATTTAAATGACTGCTAAGCTTGGAGTTTGGTTACGGCAGTGACGCTAAGACGTGCGTGGAATAAACTGAAAGGCCTACCGTCTGAGGAACAAAAAAAACTGAAGAAAATGAGAAACAAGAAAATGGAGGGGATGAAGATGTGTGACACGTCTGACCCTGGTTTTCAAATTCTCAATGACGATGAAATTGTTGAAAGTGTGAGAGAAGATGTTGAAGTGGAAGTGGAAGAAGAACTTTCTGCTGATGTTGAAGTAGACGCTGGACCATCAGCTAGTGAAGCATTTGCCGGCCTCGAGACTGCTTTGAAGTGGATGTAGCGTCAGCCCGAGTGTGACCACTTGCAACTGCTCACTGTCAAGCGAATGCGTGACCTGGCTGCCCGAAAACGGATGAAGACAGCAAAACAGCTTACATTGACGGAGATGTTTAAAAAACAATGATTTTTATTTCTAAACTTGTACATAAGTACATTTTATTTATATTAAAAACATGTGAAAATATCATGTTTCTTTCATTTAATTCAATAAAAAATAGTGCAATATCAAAACGTAGCTTTTTTCTCCCCAATGGCAATTTAAAAAAAAAACTCCGATTAACCGAATATTTGATTATCCGAGTGGGTCCCGGTCCCCATTAATTCGGATAACTGGAGTTCTACTGTATTGTTAATTAGGCCGCTGACAAAATTAACGAAAAAGATACAAAAAAAGTAAGACCTTTATCAATTATACCGAAACGCCAACTAAAAATATGAAACTTTATGGACTGTTCAACACGAGAACAAACTAGATAATAAAGAGAAAAGGTTAAAACATATCATAAGCTACTTCGATAAAGACAATCCTGATAATATTGTAGTTTAACATATGAAAATCGATTAAAATCACTTTTAAAAGGAATTCGCTTCAGATTTTTATTTAGAAAATTTGTATATTTAGCCATCCACAAACGCTGACAAAAATTAAGAATCTAATGAGATTGAGATTGACAAAAACAGAAGGGCATGGTTACAAATTGTTTTTTTTTCGAATCAAATCCAAGATCTTTTACGTATTAAGAGGGTATTCAAAATAATTAAAATAAGCGTCTCTGTAAAATAATGGAAACACACCATTGATATAATATAGACAAATTCTTAGCTACAGTTCGTTGTTTTAAGATGTAAAATAATAGAAATTTTGCAAAACAACATTATCTGTTGAAACCGCGGTAGATTAGTTAATAATTTTGGTTTGCAAAATATGCTTGTTATCAAATCTTCAATTACCCAATAAAATAAAAACAGTATATTTATTAAACAACTTCGACACATTAAGTTCTAATATATTATCTTAATTTACAACAAAACATTACATGCGTTGACAAAACTTCTAATCTAAGCTCATACATTATGATACAACGCAGGATTTAAAAGGATAGTGAATAAAGACAATATATTCCAATTTAATTTTTGTTTTTAACATTAATAAAAATACATTTAGCCCCTGGTAAAAAGCTATTGAGAGTCTGTTATGTAGCACAAATGGAGTAATGGTAAACTTCAAAATAGCTTCTGGTCCTTCGGGATCAGTTATACTAGAAATCAATTAAATGGTGTCAAATCGATAACAGCAATAAAATATGAATTTAGTTTTTAGACTGAATAAGATGTGTCGAAATTGTTTAAAGAAAATTCAAATAGTTTCGTAATGAGTAGCATTTACAAACAATAAAAATATACAAAAAAAAACAACCACTTAATTATTAAAAATGAAAAAGTTTTTTAACATTCAACAAATATTTGTGACAACCATATTGTCAAGCGCTATTCAGATAAAACGATGTTTCTTAATAAAATCCGCCGTAGAGAAATTATCGACAAATTCACAATAGTAACTAATTAAATTAGTTTGATAATGATAACTATAAATAAAGTGATGAAACATAAAAAATAAAGTAGAAAATCAGATAAACTTTGTGTAAGTTAAATTAATTTGTGATCAAAAGAAAAGATGCATTTTTCCACTGTTTCAAACAAAATGTATTCACAAAATTAACAAACATTTACTTGTGCGAGAGATCTCAAATATGCTACCTACTTTTATTTTCATTTTTAACCAATGTAAATGATAAATACTTAAGTATGCCATTTGATAAAAAAAACAAATAAATACGTATTATATAGTAATAACAACATTTTTGCTAAAAGTTTCGAAGAAATTGGATTCATTTGTTAGCAAAACACTAATATATTAACGCTAGAAACGAGGAGGTCTGTATACAACAGGAATAATAGGCAATCAAAATATGTTTTTTTAATTTTGAAAGTACACTTATTCATAGCGGTAGAATAAAAAACAACTAATTAAATAAAACGTCATGATCGAAAATGTATGTTAATCACATTTTTAAAATGTGTTTACATATGAACAAAAACCGTTTATCAGTATTTTTTTGCTCTAAGGCAAATTGTCGACACTGATATTGAAGTTATTTATGTAATAAGTTGCAAACTAAATTCTGATCAATCCATATAAAAGTATTTTTACAAATAATAAATAATCTTTTATCAAACGTGCTAAAGTACAATAACGTAATAATATTAATAAAATTATTATGGAAAAGCTAAAGAGACAAGAAACCACTTCAAAAATAGGTAAATTAGGAGAACAGCAATCATATCTTGATATTGTATAAATAATCCGACTATTAAAAATAAAAGAATCAAGCACAAGGTACCACCTAGTTTAAAAAATTCCAGCTACGTTGAAGTCATCGTAGATCAGCTATGAACTTTATTCCTGATATAAAAAATATTTAATCTGTGATGAAAATAAAAAACGTTATTAAAAGAAGTATTTAAAACGAAAAAATATGAATTACATAATTTAAAAAACGGTTAAAAAACTTAACGGATTAAAAAAACCAGAACTGCAAAAACAACTTATTACAGAAATAACCCTATACATGTGAAGTAACCATTAATTTATTTCTAAAGATGTTTATTGTTTGAATATGAACTTAACTTCTCTTGACGGATTTAGATTCTGAAAAATCTGTTCACATTTCAAAAGTAATAAATAATATAAAAACAACTCTGAAAGCGCTTAGGTACAGCCACCCTTTGATATTATTCAAGTTACAATGCAATATAATAATGAATTAAATTTATTGGTGGCATGTCAGTCTATGCAGTTATCTTCAGATTTACTTGGTGACGTATCTAAGTATATCTTTAAGGCTCTCTCTCCACCGGGAGAGTACGATGATGGATTTAATCTGCGAAGACGGTTTATATCTTTTTGGGTCAACTCCTTTTTCTCTTCACTAGTGAGTTCCTTCACATTTTCTCGTTTATCTCTAAAATAACAAAATCAGAATAATTAATAAAAACTTTGGACATATCATCGAAAAACAGATTAATTAAGGAAAATTATTAAACCAAACACAAGCCATTAAATAAAGATAAGCAAACGGATATAAAAAGGATGGATAATGCAACGAATAGGACTAGAGGAAATAAAAAAAGAAACAAACAAATTGAAAAAAAAACTAAAATAAGAATAACAACATTGCATGCAGCAGTAGTCAGGAAAATTAAAACGGACAGGTCCAATAAACAAAGGTAACTACATACTTTATTATGGGAAAGAGGAGAAGCAAGGATGTAAATGAACGGGATTCTTAGTATAAAAGATTTAAAGTGAAATATAATGGAAGACACAGATAGAAAAAGAAGACTATACAGAACTGGAAACTATACAAACAAAAGATAATGGTACAAGAGCCTGAGATTTAGCAATTAAATCCAAAAAGAGGGAAAGAAAACTAAAGAAAATTCAAAGATAAATTAGAAAAACAATTAACGGAAATAGAGCAAGAAATAGAGAAAGATATAAATAAAGACCAAAACTGGAGCAAATTAAAGGAAAGTTTAATGTAACTGAAAAATAATCGGAAAAGTAAGCAAATCAAAGAAAAAAAATCATACGAGGAATACAAAACTATAATACCTAAAAAGAATAAAGCTAGATTGAAATGGATAAGGACAGATAATGATAGAAACGAATAAATTATTGAATAAGAAAAAATGAATGGATTGAAAAATTAATGAAAGACAAGAAAAATAATAATTCTAACTGTATTAGAGCACAAAACAGAAATTTAGTAAAAATAAAAAATAAGTGTTGTGAAGAACAATTCATTATAGCATTAACAACACCAGAAGGGGAAGAAGAACAAGGAGCTCCTTTAGAAGAAGAAGTTGCCGAGATACATATTCTTAAACAACTATTCCAAAGCAATGGAATGGTGCGCCGATAGTACCAATATTAAGGAAAGGGGATCCTACGGTATGTGTTAATTACAAATAAATCTCTCTGCTAAACATTGTTTATACGCTAATGATTAAGTATTAAAAAACAGGGCAATAAGGAAATAAAACGTTCAGGAGTTTTATTGCAGGAATCTTTCGATATAAGAAATAATCAAGTCCCTGAAAAATGGAAAATTTCCTGGCCCCCAAGTGATATCTACACCGATTTAGTCAAAGCTGGAACAAAAAAACACTCCATGAACACCTAAAAAAACTATTCACTGCTTGCATGAATGGTGCATAGATACCAAGTGAATGGAAAACTTCTATTATATTACCTATTCACAAAAAGGATAGCAAAGAGGATTTGCGAGAATTGCAGAGGAATTGCTGTAACCAGTATAGTCAGCAAAATGTATGGTAAACTCCTAAGAAATAAAATAGATCAGGAATATCAAGACTATGTGCAGAAAAACAAGCTGGTTTTAGTGTAGGACGATCCACAGTTGCTTAACGCAAGTTATAGAGAAGAAGACAGCAGTGAACCAAGAAATGTACCTGCTTTATGTGCACTTACAAAAGACATTCGATATTGTCCCCCACAATAAGCTATTGCCAACAATACAAAAAACAAAAATATCAGATGTGGCCTTATTAAAGCAGTCCAAAACTTATACAAGAACACGGGGACAAAAGTTACGAGTGGGAAAAAAATTTCTGATGGATTAACTTTTACGAAAGGGTGCTGCCTATCGTCGACGCTTTTTAAGATATACTTAGAGCAAGCTCTCAAAGTGTGGAAGAAAAAATGTACTGGCATGGCACTACCCCTTAATGATAAGACAATATACACATCCTGTTTTGCAGGGTTTTCCTGATAGCACAAGATTAAGACGACTTAAATTATATAACTAAAAAATTAATAGAGGAATACAAAAAATGGGGCTTTAAGTAAACGTTAAGAAGACGGAATCTATGTGTATTGGAGGAATACCACAAAACATCATATTAGAGGATATAACAGAAAATTTCCCATTGCCTTGAATATCAACATTGGTAAGAAACTGACACAAGATGGGACACTGGGAGCTGCTATAAAGAACAGAATTGTTCAAGGAAGGCAGGCAATATCCATGATGAAAGGCATTTTATTGGATCAATCAATGTCCAAAAGCAACAAACATCACATATATAACACTATACTCAAGAGCGTAATAACTTATGATAGTGAGGTCTGAGGAAGTTGCTCAGGAAGAGAAAAAATGATTTAATCTAATATAAATATAAGGTTTGCCGCGCATGGCACCTTCAAGAAAACCTACAGCTAAATTTATTTCATGTAACGTTAAATGTCTCTTTTTCATGATAAAACAAAATAATTGATATGGAGTCACTAGACAATATCTTTATTAGAATGATCAAATTAAAAATTAATTTGAAATTTAAACAGTGCAGCATTTCTACTTTTTTCATATCTCAGGATTGTTTTGCTTTTTGCTACTTTTTTAAACAGAAATTATTTCTACCTAATTAATTATTATTTAAAATTATCTCTAGACTTATTAATATATCCTAATGTGGGTATAATTTAGACAAAAATTTATTACTAAAAAAAGCACCTTTAGAAAAAGTAATAGCAAGTAATGTAACAAATATTCAGATTTGTTACTTCATTTATTTGCATCTTGTCAAAATACTATAAAAATTTAAAATTATAAAAAAAGACAACAATAACTCACTTGAAGAAAAAAATGGTGCCGTTTTCACCGTTAACGGGCCATTCTTCTAAATTCGAAATCTGTAATTGCCACGCTAGCATCTCCACAACTAAAACAGATACATCACAAGGAAGGGGTTGTTTTATATTGGCTACGTCTATGTGTTCTGCAGGTATGTCTGACAATTCTGATAACTTTTTCTTTAACTCGTCCATCGTTAAGTTATCTACAATGACTTCCTGGAACGGTTTAAGTGTCATAGTCGAAGGACACCTATAACAAAGAATATTCATTTGTTTCACCTGACTGACTGTAAGGTATCCCACGGAAGTTAATAAGAAAAAATTTGAGCAACTATGTTTAAGTATGAAGCCTTATTATTCTTCATGTATGCAAGGTGTGGTTCAATATTGGATTAAGCTGTTTTTGTTCTATTTTCTTCAGTTTAACATAATAGTGCTGGAATAGCAATTTTCTACAGGTACAGAATACATTTCTGTGTTGAGTTAAAGAAAAAAATATTTACCACTATACTTCTTGTATTTTGAAAAAAGTATCAGTTGAAGTCACAACAAAAGCTAGTATGAAACAATTAGATGGAATATAGAAACAGGAAATATCTATTTATAAAGTATAAAATACTCACCATTGTCTAACGAAAAACAAACATTGATCCCGACTTGTAACTTGCTCGACATCTGAAAGTTCTTGAAGATAAACATCCATATTAGGCGAAACTAGTATATCTTTATCAAATCTTTGATCATCTAAATACACTTTCTTAGGTTTTTTCCAACTCTTTTCTCTTAATCGACATTTATGATAGGGTATATCGAGCATGTGTTGTTTTTTAGCTTGAATGAGAATCTCTTTCTTTACCGAACTCACAGTCTGTCCTTTAGCTATGATATGTTCAAATAAAAAGTTGTTCAAATCGATTGTGTCCAGTTTCAAATGATATACGTGACATTTTATTTCGTCCTTCCTTAATACTCGGCCCAACTTTATTGTTATTCTAAAAAATAATTGAAATTCAAATAGTAAAATATTTGCACTGAAATAAACGAAATAACTAGATTAAATATATTTCTTAAATCGGATTCCAAGACCTATAATACATAAATTTACTTAACCTACCTTTCCCCATCTTTTGCGGATCTTAAAGTATCTGACAAGCAGCTCCATTCTTCTTCTGAGTTTGCATACTGTTTATATATTTTAAAATACTCTGAAGGTACCCTTAAAATAACTTCCAGATGTTTCTTTAATTTTTCCAAAGTCATTCTTTTGTCAGCTAAAATTTTGCAGCTCCTGAAATAATTTTTAGCCCATAACATTAAATCAATAACTATGAATCCTGAAAAAGCAGCAGAAAACGTATATGTTCATAATGGGCAAGTCTGTTTTTTATTCATTTAATTAACTCCTAATATTTAAAACTGTCAGGCCCTCAACGAACAGTTTAGGGGTGCAAGGGTCAGACGGGAGGAAAGGAAGAGGTGGAGCTTGCCGGTAGCTTTTAAAAACGATATCGGCACGTAGCAACTCGACAGTGGTGGTACTTAAAAACGTTGTAATCGTGTGTTTCTAGGTTTGCGGTTAGATTATTGTTGTTCTATTTCGGTTTTGGAACATAATGAGAATAACGATCCAAATATAGAAAATATATCCGGAGCTCAATTAAAAAGCGATAACAAAGAGATATTATTATCCGATACAAATTCTCGTGAAGATACAAAAACCCAAATGGATGATAATTATGACAATTAATATAAAAAAAGAAATTTCAGGCAATGTTGAAAAAGAAATTATTTTGGGTGGGAAAATAATCATAGATGTCGACCATTTCTTAAATACATTGAAAATAATTTTACTTCCAGAAAATCATGATCCCAGTACGGAATGTACTCTGCAAAATATCATTGTTATTGGTGAATGTCGTTCTGGATTCGCATCGACTATAAAATTGAAATGTAACATGTGTAACAGATATTACAGCATAGAAACTAATTATGATGCTGAAGGAGTGAATGAATAAGAGGTTTTGGTGATCATGTCAATAGGATTGGATTCCAACATCTTGAAAAGATCGCAGCAACATTAGAAATCCCTTATGGATCCCATCGAACATACGATAAATTTCACAATAAAGTTTGTGATAAAATAGAGGAGAAAACACAAGAAGTAATAGATGAAGCAATAGAAGAGGAATAAAAAATTGTTGCAGAGTCTGGAAATATAATTAACGGAATTCCATTTATTACCGTAAAATGCGATGGATTTTGGGCCGAAAGGTCTTATAAAAGGAACTATACATCATTGTCTGGTTGTGGTGTGGTAATTGGTGCAAAAACTAATAAAGCCATTAGCATGGATGTTAGAAATAAATATTGCATTGTGTGTAAAAAATGTGAAAATAAAGGAAGTCAGCCAAAGCCCCATCGCTGTTTCAAAAACTGGATATTGTCTTCAAGTGCCATGGAGTCAGATGTAATTGTAACGGCATTTCAAGAAAGTTTAGAAAAGCACGGAGTAATTTTCAAAAAGATGATTGCGGATGGAGACAGCTCCTGTTATCAAAAGTTATTGGAACGCGACCCTTATGCAGAATACAACATAACAGTAGAAAAAATTGAATGTAGAAACCATCTCCTAAGTAATTATATTAATAAGTTAGCAGATATTTGCAAGAACAAACATGCTGGTCCTGCAGTTTTGAGGAAAAAAATCAAGGTCAGTTAACTATTATTTTATCAGACCAATTGAAAGAATCTATATGAACCATACCCCATAATTTATCATCATTACTATATTCTCGGGTAATAAAATTAAAAATAGAAATCCTTTCTAAACCCCAAAGTGGATACAAATTATGGCATGACGAAAGGGGAAAAAGAGTAACGGCATCAAATTTTGGAAATGTCTGCAAAATGCTGCCAAAAACATCCAGTAAACGATTGGTAGAACAAATAGAAGTAAAGCAAAGAATACTAAATGTGGACTTTACATCGATAGAGATCAACAATTTCTTGGTGCTTCACCAGATGGAGTCTTGCAAGATGGTACTGCCATTATAGAAGTGAAATGTCCATATTCGGCAAAAATGATAACTCCTCAAGAAGGAATCGAAAAAAAACTGGAGATGTCACTACGAGTCACAAATGGTATTATCAAATACAAGGCCAGTTGCATGTAACTGGATATAAAAAGTGTATCTTCGGAGTTTGGACTTAAGGGAACCAAAATTACGAAAATTGGAAGGAACGAACATTTTTAGAAAAGTAAAATGCAGGGTCTCTTACAAAATTTCTTTGACAACCATCTGATAAGAGAACTAGTTGATCCTAGAAAATAAGAAATATGCCACTTAGAGATTTAGAAGTTTTACAATTGCTTAATTGATTGTTTGATTGCGAATAAAATGATTTTGATTTTGTAATTTTCTTTTTATTGAGACTGTTTTAAATTCTCCAAGTTGTTTCAATGAGAAATATTTTGCTTTTTTGTTTCTTTGTATGTGTTGTTGCAATGTGTTCAATACTATGACCTAGGTTATTCTGTAAGTATCTGATTCAAAATCTTTCCACCCCAGAAATTATACAACTTTTGAAAATGATCAGGCCATAATAAGTAACCTTGTCGCTATCTTGGAGCCGCTTTCCTGAATTATTGAATTTAAACAAAAAATCATCATTTCCGATACCAATTTTGAATAAATCGGGCCGAATAATCACAAAATTCGTTCATCATTTTGGAGCGCTATATGTTACATTTTTCAATTTTGACATTAAAATCATAATATCCCACCCCAAAAATCCCCAGATACCAATTTAGAATCGAATCGGACTATAATCCCAAACTCGTTCGCCATAGTGGAGATGTCATTTTTTTTATTTCACTTAACAAAATTTTTTTGGTTTGTATAAGCGTCTTAATGATAATAAAAGCTTTTAAAAATACACGTAACCCGTAATTATAATGTTTACCATTATCTGAAAAATTTTCAGTCCTAAATATTCCATATAATTTCCGAATATTCCGTTTATATTCTTTTGAAGAAATATTAAAATATGATTTGGCGCCGCTGCTGTTCTGTAGGCGTGACCATTATCAAAAACTTTCTCTGATCATTCTATCCGGCTTGAATTTAGTAAACTAGGGATTATCTGAGGTAAATAATTTGCCTACCTAGTGGCGTTTGCAAAAATTTAATTTTGCAAAATATGACTTTATAATTCACATTTATAATACACATGCATTGTAAGGTTCGGACGAAGACATATTTTAATTTTTATTGGGCATTGTCATGTGCAGAAGTTCAATAAAACTCTTTCAAACAAAACATTTCACACAATAATATTTGGAAAAGTATTTTATATTTTTAAAAAATCTCTTCGTCCAAACCTTTCATGCCCTTTTCTGAATATTATAAAATGAGCAAAAATCCTTTAAACATATCTGTCATTACACATTTTGATAAAGCGTACGTGTCTGCAGACATACCTAGCAAAACCGCGCCTCTCACTCTTAATAAACCAAGGTTTTATTCATGAAACTGCCAAATTATTTATAATATTCCTTAAATAAGGTACTGGTTCGCATTTTACGAATTGGTAACAGCCAATACCTGCAAGGAAAAGTCACACTGCATACTAACCTAATAACATTATTATCCCAATTTTGTATGTCACTATTTTGCGTTTCACTAGTAATTTTGAAATAGTAATTTTGGGAATGCTGTTCCTCTTGTTGCGTATCAACGTCGTCCCAATTCATTTCTTCGCATGAAATTCCAAGTCCATCATAACCATAGTTGTCATCTCGGATAACGATTGGAGAGGACATGTGTTGATCCGCAGGAGAAGTAGGACTACTACTCTGTAACATACCGATTTGTTCTCCTAAAACGAATAAACAATTTAATTATTGTGAAAATAGTTGTTAAATGATAATGTATGCGTTTATAAATATGATTGACTTACCGGGCGTATCTCCTATTAACGTCCGATCGCTATCACTCAAACTACTATCTTCACTATTACTTTGATCTCCAAAACCGTCTCCCGGACCAGGCTGAGGAGATATCCTCAAATTCGGCGAATTAGTGCACCTATCACCGCTACCTAATTCTAATTTATCCAAATTTTGGTTTAAATCCAACGATGGGATTGACATGGACTCTAAAGTAGCTGCAAGGTATACAAAATGAAAAAACACAATTCACAAGCATAGTTTGTCAATTTACATTAAAAATGGTATACTTACTTATATCTGTATCTGGTAAAACTACCGTCAAACTAATTATATATCCAAATAACGATATTAACCTCTTCAGTTTTGAAACAGCAAAACTTTTATCTGGATCCTCATCCAAGCCATTGGAAGCGTACAATCTGTAATTGGTGCAATTTGGATCGAACTTAACAAAGGCTTCATCGTTATCCAAATACTTAGGTTCATTACTGTACATTTCTATAACCACGTTCACTAAAAAAATAATATTTTCTTGTTTTTGCATTTTCAAGAATAGACAAAGGAGGGTATTGGTTTTTGGGCTAATGACTTATGTCAATAAAATTTTTACCACTTATAGATTATAAATAAAAAATACATTTCTCAAAATTTTAGATTTTAAAACTGCCCGGTACATACTTTTCCAATTTTTAAAATGTTTGATATTACAAAATTACAATGAGTACCTGGCAACATTACGAAACCCAAAAATCAGTGTTATTAAAGAAATTTCTTTCTATTTTAGGAAATTTCTTGTAACGTTACTCTGTATGTCTATTCGGAGGTTTTCGTGTAGTTTCGTATGCGTATTCGGAAGATAGAAATAGAAACAGCTAAAAGGGTCTTTCTATGTCTGATTTGTGGTTTCTATGGCGCAAAACATTAAAACAAATATTGTTACCGTAAGGTTTATGCCCTAGGTACATCATAAAGCATTGTTAGGTTATTGTTTTTTATTAAAGAAGTTTTATTTTTAATTAAAAATGAGAAGTATTTTATTAATTTTTCTTGTAAACAAGATTTTTTTCTCTATAAACAATACTTAATTGATTCTATACATTAACACGGTATCTGTGTTCCGTCATTAACTCTCAGCAATTGGCATTGTTTTTTAGTTTATCATATTGTCAATAAAAGCCTATCTTTGGGTTTATTAATGTTTATTTTGATTTTACCACAACTACCTAGCTAATATTGTCTGAACTCTCAGGAAGTTCTAAGATATTTGTCGTGTATCGTGGAAGTCTCTTTTCGATACTCTGCATTTTTCTTCAATCTTCTTCTGCCTCTTCTATAAAATTCGCAATTACCAAATCCATTTCACTCAATTAATAGAAAAGCACAAAAAACAACAAAAAACGCAAAAACAAAATAAGTAATAACAGCTTAAAATGACAATATTGACATTTGTGATGGCAAAATTACTGGTAGATAGGTTAAAAATCGAAATGTTTTTAGGTTCATTAGTACACATTTCTCTATATCCGAACTTGCCCGAAGGATTTAGGAAAAAGTCATAGAGAGTAGGGTTTGTTAATACAAAGACATTTTCTTTCTTTGCTATTTCTTTTCTATTTCTATCTCTATCGAGTTACAGAGTACGCGTACGGTATTGCTAAATGTGTGGCCTAAGTATCCATTAACTTAATGAGGGAGTCCGCTAGCACTACCACTACAAAAATTTGAGGTCAAAAATGAGGGTCTGTTTTTTAGGCCGTTTTGTTCACTTGTGTGATATAGAATTACTATAATTTTACATTTGAAGTAATTTAAGCACTTCCCGAGTACATATAAACTTTTACAAAATAAAGATTTTTAATTAATTTTGGGTGAAAAATGTCATTAGCAGTGATTTTAGGTATATACAGGGTGTCCCACGACGTTTTGACAGTCCAATTTCTCGAGAACTGTTCATATGACATGTATGAAATTTGGCAGATATAAACAGTCGAAACTGATGCTTATATTCATTATAAAATGACTTCCGTTTTTCCTGTCATTTCGGCTCACGTGACCTCAACATAACTTTTTTAAATGGGACAACCGGTATAATATTACAATTTTGGATACATCATTTAAAAACAAATTCAACGATACCACACTTGTCATCATTGTATTGTGCAGTAATGATAATAGGGGCTCAGACAGATGACAATGTGATAAATATTTTGGCTTATCTGCAGGTGAATCCACACACCTCAATACGATTTCTTGAACAAGAATTACAAATAAGTAGAAGTTCAATACAAAGAGTATTGAAAAATCACAAATACCATCCTTTTGGAAATAACGAACAGTTGAATTCCGATTTTTATGTCATATTTGTCATTTTTCGCCGAGCCTATAAAAAAAGCCAAAATATTTATCACATTGTCATCTGTCTGAGCCCCTATTATCATTACTGCACAATACAATGATGACAAGTGTGGTATCGTTGAATTTGTTTTTAAATGATGTATCCAAAATTGTAATATTATACCGGTTGTCCCATTTAAAAAAGTTATGTTGAGGTCACGTGAGCCGAAATGACAGGAAAAACGGAAGTCATTTTATAATGAACATAAGCATCAGTTTCGACTGTTTATATCTGCCAAATTTCATACATGTCATATGAACAGTTCTCGAGAAATTGGACTGTCAAAACGTCGTGGGACACCCTGTATAGCCATTTTCCAATATTCACCGTAAATAAACCTGTCGAATAAACCGGTTTTTTTATGGTCAATGTCAGGTTCTCTATGGTTTCTGTGGAATATTGAAACGCTTTGGTAGATGACCGGTGTTTTGACATTTCAATTTGTTTTTTTTGTGTTCTTTGTTATGAATTTGTATTCAGATTTGTTTTATCATATTTTTGAAGTAAACGAGACTTGAGTTATCTGATCTTTTTAGAAAATGTAACGATAGAATTTTATGTATCTGTGATCCAGCTTTGCGTTTGTGATGTGACGTATTCAAACATGAGCAGTTGCCACGTCAAAAAGTTATTTCACTGATTTAGATTTTAATAAACGTCAAACATTTTCTCATATTCTTACATTATTCGGTTAAATGTTTCTAAACATTCGAGTCTTTTAGACACATATAGTAGTATTAAAATTATCAGTAATCTATTTTAATTAAATTTATTGTACTAACCCTTACTTTTTGCGTTTAAAAAAACAATTTTTTAAATAGATACTGCAAGTTTTGTTAAAACGAAGAGTTTTTTTTAATAATATCAGATAAAGTAGGTTTTTAAACAAGAGAAATGAATTTTAAGCCCATGACTGAAATTTAAAATGTTTTTTCCTCTCAAAATTTTAAGTTTTTTTACATAGACAAACTATTTTTCCGGATTAGCCCTAAAAATCAATTTAAGACGACACCTTCCTTTCTTAAGTTGTACGTTCTTAATACCTTTAGAAGGATTAATATTCAGTAATGGGCCAATTTTTTGCTTTAGGTCGTATACAGTATCGTTTACGTCTACTCGTACAGTTCTTGGTTCACTGATATCATCCGTTTCTAGGATAATGGGGTATACTTTCATATTAATACCACCAGGAAGATACGTTTGCCAAGGAGTTCCTAAAATAAAACAAAATACATAATACATTTGTGAAATAAATCATCATCATGCTATTGTTAGATTAACAGAACAAGCATATTATAACATACTTCATTGCATAAGAAAATCTCAATAAAAGTAATACCAACAGACTAGAATATAATAAGTGCAAATCCCTTTACAACCAACGAATAGAATGTATAGAAAATATAAAGGAAATATAAAATATCAAACAATGCCCACTACTTTTTGGATGAGCTACTCACCTGGTTCTCTAATCTCTAACATCCATTCCGTAAATTGGTTAACACGATTTTTCAACCTATTTACAATATCACAGAATTTCAATTCGTCAGACTCAAAACTACTATCGATGCATTCATGTTTTCTATTAAACACTACAAGACGACAATCCTTTAAATCCACCTGAGATGAAGTCAAGTTAAAACGTTGGTGGGCGTCCCTGGTGGCCTCTTCTAACGTCGAATCATTGAACACGTGAATCTTTACTTCGTTAAGGGAATTTGTTGCTGGGTGTTGACATAAGACCTAAAATAGATTACATTAATATCCGATAATATCAAAAGAAGTAAATCATTCATAGCACAAATGTGACTGATTATTAAACGAAGAAAAAACCCAAAATCAATGTCACAAAATTATTATTAATTAATTGACAGCTACTAGTTCCGGCCTATTTGTAGGCCATCGTCAGGCTAAAAATAATTAAACAAAGAATAAACATTACAGACTAACAAGGATTCCAAGTACATACCTTAAAAACTAAAGTGAAAAATTGAAATTTACATGCAAGCATGGTGGAAGTTGTAAATTTCAATTTTTCACTTTAGTTTTTAAGGTATGTACTTGGAATCATTGTTAGTCTGTAATGTTTATTCTTTGTTTAATTATTTTTAGCCTGATGATGGCCTACAAATAGCCCGAAACTAGTAGCTGTCAATTAATTAATAAAAATTTTGTGACATTGATTTTGGGTTTTTTCTTTGTTTGATCCAATAATATATTTTAACCATTTATTACTAAATCTAGTGAAGCAATTACAAAAATGAAATAAGGAAATTCTTACTACTATTCGCATCATTTCGCTTTCTTTCTCTCTGTTTATTCTATCTTCTTCTTCCTTTCGTCTTATCTCAGTTAACAATTCTTTAATATGTGGGGGAAAGTCTGCAAAACCCATTGCCCGAGCATTCCGATCTTTATCTATTTGCCTATACATCAACATATAAGCATTTGTACTTGAAGAATAGGCTCCTGAATAATAACCTCTTTGAGGACCTCCTCCATAAGTTTTTCTGATATCATCTTCGGTAATCTATTGAAAAAATAAGATAAATGTTTAGTTTAGTTTTGCTTGAAAAAAATTGCGTTTGTATAGGTTAAGATAGTATCTTACCCCTGTGACACTTTGATCGTTGAAACAAAACCACAAATTTTTGTCAAAGTCTTTGATGTAAGCATAATAGTGACCTCCCGACGCGCTACCTGAATGTATCATAATACTGAATAACTCGTAGATGTACGGACCTTTTGCGTCTTCCTCGTGATTGTTTTCTGAACTGACATCAATACCTAAAAAATATGAGATATCTAATAAACTTTGATGCGCACCATTTCCACTGATATCTTAATTTTTGTTATTAAAAATAATAATATTGATGATCGCCCAGTTTTACCTTCATCGCTATTTGCACAATTATCATCTTGACCATTAACAGTGGAAGATACATCTGTTCCCTGACAACTTTCATCGTCTGCTGACCCCGAATCTGTCGTACTACAATCGTCGCATTTTACAACAGTATCCCGTTCTTCTATAGACTCGTTTTCTACGCGAGGATTTGTAATTAATGAATTTAAATTTAATTTTTCCGAAAACATAACCCTAAAGAGAAATATATTAAAAAGTAATCAAAAATATTAGTTAATATTTAAATAGCGAGATAAAATTGACTTACTTGTCATTGAGTTTGATTCTATGCATAGTATGATAGTCAAAATCAAATCTCTTTAAATGCAAAGTGAGCAAATATGGAAATTTTGTGAACTTCAATCCCTTGTGTGCATCACATTTTTTATTGCATTTCTCGCAATGATATTGATTATTTCCGTCCAAAATTTCAGGTTGAACAAACGCCCTTAATGCTTCTTCTACACTATTGTACGCTACAGCATTTCCAAAAGGTCTGACAGGGAGAGGGATATCCAAAAATGTGTCTTCTCGTGATTTATCTGTACCACATTCCAAACATTTGACATAATCCAACATTTTACCTTCATAGAGTTCATTGATAAGATTCGCCTGTTTTGTATCTTTAAATTTCTGTTCCAAAGCATCAAACATAACCCTAAAAAAATTTAACTAAGCAAAACTGAATTTTCATCATATTTAACTTCTTATATTGTTAAATTTATAACCCTTACTCTTTGGAAGTCCATCTTACTAAGGGCCGCTAGATCAATCGATTGGTAAAGTGGTTGGTAAAAACAACCTCTTGGTAATTGTCAAAATCGTTATATCAATGTACTGGTATAATTTACCAAGGGGATAAATGGCTTTACCAAGAAGTTAAGCTACCAGCCACTTTTTTTATTGTTACACAATTATTAGACATTCATAACCTTAATCTCTATTAATTGAGACATTTTTGTGAACTTAAAAAAAATTGATATGGATTATTCAAGATATTAACATTTTCGACAGCGATAGTGACGATGAAAATGAAGATTTTTTTGCGATTCTTTTAAGAAAGCCATACACTGTAAGAGATAGACCGGATCATATGAATTTTTGGGATGACAGAATATTAAATTAGGTTTAGATTAAGCAAAGAAAGTAAAAATGCTCTACTGCAATTAATTGAAAATACTATAGGCTTTCCTACAAGAAGGTAATACTTTATTAAGTGTGATATTTTAAAAATCTTAAGTTTTTTGTAATTACAGAAATAATTGCTTAACCCCACTTCAACATTTATTAATTACACTACGGTTTTATGCCACTAGCAATATGTTAATGGCAGTTGGAGATTTTGGAGGGGTGCATGCAACCACTATGACATAAAGCATCCGTTTTTTTTTATTTTCAATAATGTCTCAATATTTAACCACTAGGTCACATAACAAATCCAGTTCTTCAGCACAAAAAATTGAACCCTTTTTCTTTTTTCAATACTTTCCATTATTAATTACAATAGGTGAATATTTTGAATTTTGAAAACACTCTCAGCATAAAACACAAAACAGATACAAAACAGAATTGCCAACATTTAATTTTGATAGAAATTATGTCACGTCGTACCAAAAGGATAAACATAGAATGATCTAACAAATTCGATTTTAACAGAAGCTTACCAAAGAGATTAAATTTAACCCCTTGGTATTTTATCATTCACTTACCAAGAGATTGATCTAGCGGCCCTAAGAATAATAAGCAGCCATTCGTTTGAACTCAACTTCCACGTTTAATTAAAAAAATTAGGTTTTAAATCACGACAGCCGTTTCGCTAGAATTAGCATCGTCAGATTGACATATTTAAGTTACATTTTGTTTGTTTATAGCAAGGTACCTGATGTTGATTTAGTATTAAGGCTAGACCAAGTATGGAAGTAATAAGACAACAATATTAAAGACATTATTGTAATACAAATATATTAAGTTATTGTAAAGATCAGCATGATATAGTTTTTTTCTGGTTTTTCTATATTATTGCAGTTATACTGATCTTAGAGGGAAATACATCCAGGATAATCCCTTAGGGCTAATAACATAGGCTTGAATATTGTTGTCTTATTACTTCCATACTTGGTAGGGTCAAGCAGACATCGCTTATTTGCATATAAATAAACAGATCACATCACATGTAAATGTAAACATTCAAGTTTCAATTGTTAGTATGTACTTGTATCTGGGTAAAGTATGGATGAGACTTTTTTAGTTCATTAGAATAATTTTCATCATTGATTTGTGAATAAAAAAATTGAACTATTTTATTTTGTTTTACCTATAACTTTGCCAAATATTAAAAAATTTGTTGAAAAATTAATTAAATACAAATTTAAAATGATTTATTTACAAACTTGATACTATCAAAAATAAAATTATAAAAAAATGTTCCATTTAAATAATTTAGTTTCTAAGATACTGAAATATATTTATTTAGTAATTATTTTTTGTTTCCGATTGTATCGACAAATCATCCTCAAAGACTATAAAAATTGTTTCTTAAAGGAAAGAGATAAGACACTAAACTAAAAAAATAAAACATACGAACCTACAAAGTTCTTGGATATCATGTTGATGCCAAGCATCGCGATCCTGCCAACCAAAGCTCGTTGTAAGATCGGTAGTTTCCACGGCAGATTTTGAAGAAGTTTGCAAATTTAAAAATAATTTTTGTAACTGATAAGGAATCGACCTAGACTCATTAACTCCGTCAAATTCCCAGTTGTACAGAGCATTTCTAAACTCGGGCGTCATATACAGGGTCTGTAGTAAACTGTTCAGGTAACATGTCATAGCTTGGTTAACTAATCCCACGTAATTAGTAGATTCTATGATGATAGGTTTCAGGTAGGGGCGTAATACGGGGTAATCGTATTCGTTCATCAGTACTGGAGGTGCATCACATGTACTACTTAAACCGTCTCCTGCTGTAGGACTTGCTGAAGCACCTAAAATTATTTAAAATAAGAATTCACTAACATTAATTACGCCATTCATAATTTAATTACACAGTGTATAATGGTCTTATATAAATAATCGATGTAGTCAATATGGGTACATTTACTTTTTGCCAAATTTGGACAAACATCTGCTGTAAATTATTTAAAGATATAAATATCTAACAATAAACACGTCAGTATGTATTCTTACCTAAAAGAAGGTCGTCTTCTACTTCTTGAACATAAAGTGACATTGGTTTGTTTTTCAATGTATTGATAATGATTACCAGACGATCTAATGGGGTCCATTTGATACCAGCTTCTTGAATAGTGCTGTTTTTGTGGTCATTTAGAATGTGCTGAAACAAAGAAGAAAATAAATTGACAATAAAAGTAATAAAGTTAAGGTGCAAATGGAATTTATAACATATACTTTCAATGTAAATATCAAAATATGTTTTAGGTAATTAATAAGAAAAAATAATTGTAAATTTTATTTACCTGCAAGTTTTTATCTTTTAGAGTTTTTTTACTTTGTTAGCTTTCTACAAAAACTCATGCAATTCTTAATTTTATTACTAATAAATGGTTCCTTTTCACAAGATGTTTACCAAAAGATTACAATTTGACTTTAATCAACAGATAAAGAACAATTTTTATATTACTCAATTTATTTTGCAATAGTTCCTTTCCAAAACATTCAATCAATACTAACTTGTCATAAAATGTAACATGCAAATCAATCACAAAATATATATTTTCTTAAATATTAAATGACCAATATACAATTCTAAAAATTTTGAATTATTTAAATGACATCTTTATTTTACATTAGTACTCATTCATAATTGACGAATTTTCTCTTTTATGAGAAATATAGTTTTGATTAGGGATGCATCGGAATTCCGGCGGTACCACTAAATCCGGCCGATCCGGAATTTTCGGAACTTTTTGAAAATGTTTAAGTTTTAAATTTTTAATGTAATTTAAATTCAAATATATGCAAAAATAAAGAAAATATTTTAAGTTTTTTAATTGTTACCTACTTATACTTATACCTGTTGTCGAGCCTATTGTTAAGTCGTTCATTAATCACCAATAATTTTTTTGTACAAAATATTTTATTTCCAAAAATTAAAAAACATAAGGAGGAACTAAAAACATTATTAACAGCCAAATTCTAACAGCTAAATTCCCTGTCACAGATAAGTCTTATAAGTAGGTATACATGAAAAATTATAGTGAGAAACTTAGTATTCATAATTTATTTTTTTGAGATTATGGTGAATAAACAAGATACTGTAGCTAATTTAAAAAATAGATAAATCAGCCTCAATATTTTTAATGCTTTACATATAAAAATAGGCATGCACATACATTTTAAATTTAGGTCCCAAGCCGGCCGGATCGGCAAAATATCCGATCCGGTGCATCCCTAGTTTTGATTGAAAATATGCTTGTTAACACAAAAACTTACCACATCTTTCTTGCCATTTTGCAATACAAGTTCGATTTCATCGTGGTTATAACTGAACTCTTTAGAAACTTCCTTGAAGATACTGTCGATGGTTTTCGAAGGTGTTAACGCTATAAAAGTCTGTTTTTTTGTGGATTGCTGAATTGTGTCACGAACAATAACCCTTTTTGATGGGCCTTCTTCTGGTAGACAAACCATTTTCTATAAATAAAGAATTGTTCATATTTTTGTCAAATAATTTTTTACATAAGACAAAATGAGGTGTAACTGAGCAGTTCCACATGGACACTCTTTATCACATATTTTGACAAATAAGTAAAATGTGAATATTAACAATTATTAGCTGCACAAAGAAGGCTTCCTTAGATTTTGCAATAAACCCAAAGATATTATTTTCAATACTAAATTAAATATTGAGGAGTCAACAATGTACAACCAAAGACTTGCTTGGTGATATACCCTGATAATAAATATTCAATTTCAAAATTTTAGATAAGGAGATTGATTAGCAACCACAAACAATGATGTAAATGTTTAAAATTACAGTGTCAGCATTGTATACACGGCGCGGCACCGAAAACGAAACAGATCGCATTTTTTTAAGACAATTTTTTTTGAAGAAAATGCAGAAAGAGGTCGATTTTTTTATGGGGGCATATTTCTATCATATCCTCAACTATCCTACATCCATCCCCTCCCATCTATCACTATTACCAATAAAATTTAAGTAGGAAAAGTAACTTAAGTGTGATACATAATTAAAAACGTAATTTTATAAGGAATTTGACTGTGTAGCAGTTTATTAAATATTAAAAAATTGGAGGGATAATCATCTGAAACACAATAAAAATAGTAGGTATTCACTTTATATCTATATTTACAGAAGTGAAATATGTTACTAAATAGTTTGGTTAACATTCATTCTTAATTCATAAATAATTTAAAATATATCTATCACCATACATAACAGATACAAAGTATGATGCATATACATGATAAAAATACATGAACTCCCAAACATTAAAATATTGTCATGTCATCAAAAATAGTATGTAGATCTCATAGTAATATGTAAACATAAAGGTGCCACAACAACACAATAACATACAGCTTGTAGTCAATAGCATGAACCTACAATTGAGAGAGATGGAAAATAAAATTGACATCTAGAGGTGTAGCTAAACACAACCGTACAGTGGCGTGCAATTGGTTAGAGTATCACCATAATATATAAATGTTAGTTAATTAATTTACACACATTAAAAATAATTTTTTTAATTAAATGAAAAAAAAAAAAAGAAAACTATTTAAAAGAAACTTTCCACTTTTAGCTCCTAGTATAAATTTAATATGTATTTCATTATTAATTTGATTTTCTTATTTGTAATAAATTTTAATTCAAATTGAAGACTTTGGTGCAAAAACCGGATAAGTCCATTTAAGTAGTTTCGGAGAAAATTAAAAAAAAATTGTTTAAAATCTACTTGGTAAGACAGAATAAGATCATACTAACACTGAAGTTTAGGGATATGATTTAAAATAATTAAAGTATAAAATATTATAATTTGAATCAAGAGTCTTCGAAAAAATAAATAAAAAAAATTTGGACTTAACTGTTTCTTGCACCAAAATCTTAATAAAAAATGGCGATATTATTTTTTTTAACTATTTATTGACAAAATATACTCGCATACACGACAAACCTTAAAAAACCTCTTCAAAACATATATTTAGGGTTACACAAATGAAGAATCAGACTCGTAGGCAGGGTCTTCATGTGAATTTGGAATTTCGTCTTCATGGTTTTCTAAATTTTCACCTTGTGACTCTCTCAAAACCATTCGCCAATACCACAAATCTATTGCCGGAACGTATTTTTCTGCCAAAAGTTTCACATCGATGGCCTTTTTCTCATTTAGAGGTATTGGATACGGTTGAATCATCTTTGAGTTGGGCAGAGATAACTGAACACTGTCTTTACAGGGATAGAAACGTGAAAAAATCGGGAACCCAGTAGTAATACTGCATTCAAAATAAGTACAGTCACGTTTATATTGAAAAAGTCTGTATGTAGAAATCGCAAATTTGTGTTTTTCTTTACTCGTAAAGGTTGCTTTAAAATAAGGTTTGAAATGACTTGTGAAATCCATTATCATATCTTGTGTTACATTTTCAATAACCCTAAACTTGTTTGAAGTTTTCCGAACTAGTGTCTTCCACTCATCTGGTAGGTGAACTCTTTCCTTGCGCCTTTTTGCCTTTTCTATTAACGCAAATGAACGGTCACAGGGAAGAAAACTATGACCTGGTTCAGGGTATTGATGAATAATAGTTTCAATGCCCTTGTTGTTCAACTTTGTAAATGTATATAGATATTTGACCAACGTCTGATTTTTGTTTTGGGCAAATGCATTATCAGAAAATAGGTATATTGTCTTTACTGTGTCAGGTACAAAGTTATTCAGATAATGGTTTATGAAGCTAATGACCTCGTTGCTGCCCTTTTTGGAAGTGATTTCGTCGTACATATAAAAAGTTGAAATGCCATTGCTAGCAGAATGAATACAAAAGTTATAAAACCAGAGTTGCCTCTTGTAAAATACGTCTCCAGCTGGTATGTGGGGCAATGGCAAATTTTGTTGAAAATCAAAACTTAGTACTTCTATAGAGGGATCATTTTTTGCTAAATTTGTCTTTTCTTTTAAAGAAGTGTAAAATTTTTCGGACTTCAGTATGTGATGCTTTTTTTCTGCTTGAAGGGCAACCTTAGATTCACTATCTTGCTCGGCGTTAATTGAATTTTGTAAGCGATCACAAGTCTGACAGGTATCAGATCTGGGACTGCCAAAGCTTATATTGAAGTTATGCAGGAAGTGGCGGTAGTAGAAATCATAGGACACCTTTGGTTTACATTTCTCACCTCTCTCTATGTTCGCATACATATCTGGTTCGTATTTCTCCAAATACATTTTGTACATTTTTGTTATATTTAATTCAGCTGGTAAATAAAATCTTCCACCATTTTTCTCTCGACTGTAACGTGATGAGCGCCTCGGGAAACTTTTTATGTGAGTGTCTATTGTGCTAACTACATTGGCGGATATTTTGTTAGGCCGATTTAAATGCCTCCCTCTCATGTCCGGTGGTGCAGAAATACTTGCTTGTAATGATCTTGCTAAACGATCTATTCGATGTCTAGTGACTCCATGGATAGCCCAGAGTGCCTGTTTGCAGACTATATATTCTTTTCCATCGACACGAATCTGAAATCAAACGAAACATGTTACAAGATGCACGTATTTCTAAAATGGTTTAAAGTATTGTAGAATACGGTATTTTTATCTCAATTAGTAGGTAATCTACACAATAAGTCTATACAAGTCAATGTGTAAGACTAAATTTGAGCTTTTAACTTACCTTGTATTTAAAAGAAATGTGTCGATCTTTCTCCGAATTGACCCTCTTTCTTTTTCTAGCTATGGGCTGGGGCAAATTAAGCCACATAAATACGTGTCTTGCTTATGTTGATCTGCTATAACGTTAAACTCATGCAAAATCTTTTTATATTAACATCTCCAATCGACGAAAAACATTTTTTACGGCACGTACATTTCCTGCCAACACTTCTTGCTGGTACCAGACGCCCTGATTTAGTTGTAAAGACTTCGCCTCTAGCTTTTCTGGTCTTGATTACATTTCGCTGCCACTTCTCTGGATTTCGAATCCTTTTCTTACCTTTTTTCTTAGGTTTATCAACATTCTGTTTCACTTTAGCTTTATTTACAGTCTTTGATTTTTCATTTCGCACGTAAAATTTTCTAATCCCGCTCACACCCGGTTTATCATGATCACTTGGAACAAACTCACTCCCCGACGACTGAAACGGTTCGTCTTCAGACTCCGACGACGACATTTTAAAATTAGTGAAGCAAAATCGCGTTATCTCCACTGTGAATATCATTCAACTAAAACAGGCGTCGGTAAGCCGATGAAAACTGGCGATTCGGTTAAGTCACCCCACCACAACAACAATAATTTGGTGCAAGAAACGGATAAGTCCTGGAGTTATCTGATTCTTGCAACCAAGAGCTGTTCAGTTAAGTCCTCGGTAATAAGAAAATACATTTATATGGCGTGGATTTAACTGATTCTTGTACCAAACGATCGGCGATAATAAATATAATAAGATAAAGTTGGGAAGTAAGTTTTGATAAAAATTGGACTTATCCGGTTCTTGCACCAAAGTCTTCAATTGCTAATTCTATGCCAATGAAGTGAATAACTTACCAGTGATAGGTTAGATTAACATTTTGCAAAGTACCACAAATTATACAGGCTTTTCGGGTTTTCACCATTTTCAATATTGAAAATAAATAAAAACACTTTATAAAGTTCACTTAAATACACAAAAATTCAGGAAAAATCGAACAAAGCGCTAATCACCTCTAGACAATAATAAACAAAGGCACTGATGCCAAATTTTCGGTGTGGGTATTTGATACAATTGGTGCAGAGCTTTTTTATTAGTATTATCAAAAGGTAAGAAAGTGAATATTAAAATGTATTAAAGAATATTTTCTCTAAAAGTCTCCTTTTAAAGGTAAAATAAAATTGTTGAAAATTATACTATTACGTTTTTGTTTCCTACTTTGTACTTACAAAACACAATGTCTGGCAATGCTCTGCTGGTAAACAAATCTGTCTCAGCGACAAGTAGTAGGAAATAGGCCTACTCTATGTTTACTTATTACTCTGAGATGTAGATGTTTTAACTTTATTAGGCTATAATTGTTAATTTCATCCAGTGGTCACTTAGAATATGAGCTGTTGTTGATGTTTATATTATTTATGTAAATAAAATCTTTATTTTTTATATATCTATGGTGTTATGTCATAAGTTGTATTAAGTATCATAAGTTTGTAAATGAAAATAGTTTATCTTTTTTAAATGAATTGAAAGTGATAAACATATTGAATAAGTAGTAAGATAACCTTGAATTCATATTATTTGTAAACAAAATAAACAGTATATTACACCATACAGTTTTTCCATTCAAATATTAATTTTAGACAAATTTGAATAAAACTTCGTTTTAGATTTATGTGTAAATTGCAAATAAAAATATTTTTTTACACTAGGTCATATAATATGGATTTAAAGAACCCATAGCAATTACAATTTCTTAAAAATACATATAAATTTAATATCACTATCAAATATCTAATATACTAAAGATCACTTTTTTACAACAAACTAGTTGAAATTACTTTTATTTTGACATATTGAATCAAAATATTTTGCTCATTTATTTTTAACCCAGAAATTAAATTTAAATTGAAACTTTTGTTATAAACAAAACATACATTTTAATTGTTGTCCCTAATTAATTGAAGTAAGTGTTACTTTTAACTAATTAGGCAAATATAAAAGTTAAATAAATAGCAAACATTAAATTTATTTAATTACCAAACCAACAAACAAACAACAACAAAGTAAATTCCATTTAAACTTTTTTATCTGTATTATAAAGTAAAATGTGTAGATTTTAAATTGCATGGTTAACTTTGTTAAAAATATAAAAGCAAAATTAAGAATTAAGTTTTTGTATACCTGTTTAACCTTTTTATTGTATGAAAGGTCAAGTATAAATGCATTAGGTTCCTACTACAGCAACATAGAAGAATATCCCAAAATAATAATTGTTCAATTCATTATAATTTTAAATTAGTTAATAATTACCATAAATACTTATTTGTAGTTTTGAAAGATGACAATACTCTCTTTAATTAAATGCAAGTTTAAATGCTTTTATGTAAAATTTTACTAAACAAGAACAGATCCACTGCAATAATGGGGCATTCAAACAGAATAATGCCATAATAGATTATGCAAAGTATTCAAATACATTCCAAAACAAAATTGTTGATGTTTAATGGTGTTTAAATATTATAATATAAAATATATACAACTAGTTTATATATTATAACATCAAAATATTTTTTTATATCTAGATTTTATGATTTTTATATAAATAACATTTTGCATCATCTAAAAATTAAGTAGTAGAACAATTTTCTTCCAAAACTGTCCCTAATTTCAATTAAAATATACAACTAATCAGTATTACATCTACTTTTAATATTACAATCAGAATCTGAATGTTTACATTCTTCAAAACACATTTCTGCTTGGGTGCAAGCTTTATTTAGGTAGTGAATGTAGGTGTCAAATAATGACATACAGACGAATAACCTATTTTAAATGCTACTTCTTGCATTCGTCTCATATTAACATCAGATAGGTTGATATTTGGCTACTCTCCAAAAGATAATTTTAGTAACAAACGTAGTATGCACATTCAATATAATTCGAATAAAAATAACTACACAATATTAAGGGTAATTCAATTCTACTCACCGAGTTACTATTAAATTTTTATTCTCAATCCTTTTTGCCAAAAAAGTTGAAGTTATGTAAATTTCCAGTTTGTTCTATACTGACCAATAGTGTAGGTAACTTAAACATGAATTCGATATAACCCGTAGTGTTTATGAATAAATACTTTATATTATACAATTATGAGATAAATTATCCCACGAAGTTAAAATTTCGTGTGCACTTTTGGTTCCGTAATGACAGGTCAAAATTGGGAAATATATTATACTTATTCTAAAAACATCGTAACATATAGTTGCAAATATATAACTGCACTGTTAGAACAAATAACACATAATATAATAAACATAAAAAATAATTTTGCAAGGAAAATTCTTTTCTTACCGGAGAAAATTGACATGTGCTAAAAGTCACAAAACGCCATTTTCTACAAACTTACGATTCTACCACTCTACTCTAATGAAGATTAATTTGGTAGCACTGTATAATTATGATTACTTCATGATCTGCTACAACTCGGTTATTGTATGAATTCTTGGTAGAATAAATATATTATTTATGTTCAATTAATACAGTATAAAAAAATTATGAAAAAAGATATAATAAAAAAGTTAATTTAAAAGTTTCCTGTTTTAAATGTAGGCTAGTGAATTTATGGGAATAGCTTCGCTGAAATACTCCTAACTAAAAGGTTGCCACATCGTGATGCAACAAATTTGTAGGTTGTCATCATTGTTTGTCTTGTCATAAGTACTATCAATGTCATATCAAACTGAAAACGGTTAAGTTTAAATATTCAATTTTTATATTTATTAAGTTATCATAGGTTTTGGGTTGTTAATATCCAAGCACAAAATAAAATAGTATCTAAGATAACTAATGAAAAATGGAACAATGTAAACCCAGTTCTAGTAATGAGCACGATAAAAAAAATTCAAACAAATATAAGTTCTATAGAAAACCCTCTATTAAGAAAAAAGGACCAGAGGTAAAGCAAACTAAAACTAGTTTAGCACGGTTGCTTAAAGCAAATCCTTTGTTAAAATACGAAATTAGTACAAAGCAAGAACCATCAAGTACGACAGATGTTCAGTTTAAGCCCGTTAAAACTGAAGCACCGAAAATTTCCATTAATAGTTTTGCTGGAAATGGACCGCATGTAAAATGTAGAATAATTAGTTTTGAAAGGCACAGAATTTCTAGTAGTGATTTTGTTACACCTATATGCTCTTCAACATTCATTGAATCAGATGATGCATTCATTGAACATCCTCAAAAATTTGTAAAATATGTTCCTAAAACTAATAGCAGTAAAGAAGTAAAACCAACTTATAACAATATACTTAATATTAAAAAAAGAGATGAGAGAAAATCATTGTCCAGTCAGTATATGAGTAAAAAAAAACAAGAATTTAAAGAATTAACCAAAAAAGGTTCTATACGTATTGATGCAAAAAAACAAGTTATACCCTTAAGAAGATCATTATCCGCTGATAATGTCGGTAAATATCGTAGGTTATATTATAAATAAAGTAAAATGTATCTCTAATTCATATGCATTTTTTTAGCTTGTTATAAAATTGAAGAGGAAGATACCATTTTAACTGAATCAAAGTCGGTGGAAAATTTGAGTCAAAAAAGTGTAGCTGGTGAAATTATACCAACAAGGTAGGTTTGTATTTCATGTAGTTATATAAAATATTTTATCAAAAATTAAAATAGAATAAAATAATTTGAGTGGTTTTAAAAAATGTAAAAATAATTTATTTATTTCAATTTTTTAAACTATGAAGAAATAAGCGCAATATATATACTAATGCAATAAATAGTACTAAGGCTGCCTGCTACATGGCAAGTAATTTCTAATAGTCACCATAAAACTATTAAAGACCAGCTTCTGTATAAAAATCAAATTTAACAAAAACTAATTTTAACAATATAATTTGTCAAATTTCTAATTTAGTGTTTATATAAATATTGTTCTTTTAGTACTGTTTTAACTGCTATTACCCTGGAAGACCTTAAAAGCCGACAAGATAAATCTTTGGCAAAGCAAATAATGATACTAAGTAATGGAGAAGTTGATGATGAAAATAAGGAAAACATAGAAATTCCAATAATTGAATCAGACAGTTATGAAGATTTAAATATACCCAAAAATGATAGCAACATAAACAACTTGAAATAGATTATTGTACCTTTTTGTGAAGTAATTTTAATATATTTTTATCTTTTTATACATAAGACTAGTTGGTGAAAAACAGTATGTCACAGTTAATTGTTAAGGTGACTGTTTTTCTCTTTAGCCTTTTTGCATTAAATTTTTTACATTTTAAATATTTCTTAATGAAACCCTTACCACTAGTACTACATGTTGAGATAATGGGAAATAAACATTTACTAATAGCGTTTTCCATTCGTCGCACTGGGGAAAAATTGATTTCAGAAAAAAATTTATTAAAAACAAATTGTGGGCAATTTAATTATTATCTAATAACATTGCTTTCTTTAAAAATTCTGATAAAGTTGATAGTTTTTAAGATAAATGATAAATGATTCAAGGCACAGAGAGGCCGACGCAACGCATGAGTCAGAGAGAGATAGCGATACTTAAAGGTAAGCGATGCATACAAATTAACAATTAAAAAAAAGATATAAACAATGAAATTTTTTTAAATCTCTATTAACAATATTAACTGTTGTATAGAGAATTAAAAAAAATATGAATTTCACATTATCTTTTTTTTTAATATATTTTTCATGGGTCGAAAGTACCCAAATTAGAGATTTTTCGAATTTTAAAAAATTCATATCTTTAAAAATATTAACTTTATCGTGAAAAGTCATAGGACCTTTTTTATTGGTATTTCAATAAAGAATATAAAAAAAATTTGTCCGTTTGAAAAATAACAATTCCTTGTAATTGTTTAAACAATTTCGGTTTAAACAATATGGCACCGGGTTGCGCCATGGCAACATGCATTTATATCATTAGGAGGACAATTTGAAGAGGATCACCTAAAAAAATTGAGGTGGAATAGTTTTCGGTACTCATGCGCCGATTCCTCCTGGACTAATGGGGAAACTACCCGCGGGCCATCTCCGGCCCGCGAAGCATTAGGCATTTTCGGAAACCTACTCCGGGTTGCCAACCCGATCCACTGAGGTCACGTGACGGATCACCATGGATCACATACCCACCAACCATGTTTACGAACATCACAGGTTTCAGATCGGAGTATTCAATATGCTGTCATAAGTCATTCAAATTATCAACCCTCTAATTCATAATTGTCTCTAACTACTTGAACTGAAAGATATCAGAATCTGATGGTGTAGATAAATTATATAATAATATTGATATCAAAGTTTATAATTTACCTGGAGATTGATGAACTTGCCTCATGTGTCGTCGAACATTAGATTCTTGGTTAATGAAACCACAGATTTCACACCTACCCAAATTTTCTTGTATCTCCATTTCTATTTCATCAACGTGAAAGAGATTATGATGAAGATACTGAATTCCCGCGGTTTTAGAGAATGACAAAATTTAAAAATGGTTCGAAATGCGCATGCGGTGTCTGAAGCGATATGAACGACCCTGCTTTTCGATAGGGTTACAGTAGATCAACCTAAGTCGGTGATCGAGTTAACAGCTCTGTGGTTTACGAACACGGGTAGGTAGTTCGAGTTAGGTAAACGAACGCGTAGGTTAGGGATCGGCCCAACCCGAGTAGGTTTCCGAAAACGCCTATTGGAATCCGGCCCCTGACCATTCAAACAAAAATCAAGTGAATTTTTCATACTGTTAGAAATTTAATTTTTATTGTTAGGGCGCGGATCGAACAATTAACACTGTCCAATCGACCTTTGGACCCCTCTCGCGCACCCCTTCCTAGAATGATGTTGTATCCTAAATTGAGCAGTATATCACCTGCCTCACTCGATAATTTAAATAAGTTCGCTCAACAACTGAAGAAACTGCACGAGGAATTTGAGAAGAGATTTCAAGGGAATTGAGCCGTCACTAAATGCTTTTTCGATGCCTTTTAATATAAACATCGATGAACCACACAGCTAACCTCCAACTTGAACTTATTGAAATTCAACGCAATACTCATTTAAAGCAATTATTTCTTAACACCAGCAAATTGGAATTTTATAAATCCATATCTAGGTCACAGTATCCAAATATAGTTTCCCACGCTCAGAAACTAATGGCGATGTTTGGTACAAGCTACTTTGTGCGAACAAACTTTTTCTATAATGAAATTAAGAAAGAATTGTTTGCGTTCAGCATCAAAGATGGAGCCGGCCTTTCGGGCAGTTTTACAGAAACAAAAACAATTCCACATGTCTCATCCCCTCAAAGACCAGCAGCAACGCTCCTCAACCTTCTACTAACCTAACCTAACCCAACATACAGTTTTTAAATATTATCGGTACTCTGGAATTCTTAATTAAGACCATTATTCAAACTTACACAAGATTTTTTAACAAAATAACTGTTTAGTGTGTTCTTGTGGTCCAATACACTCTACCCTAACCACCGACTTTATAGTAAAAAGTCAGAATTTATCAATGGAAATGTAAAGAACCGAAAAAACCGTTTTATTTTTAGCGGTTCTGGTTCCGGTTCATCTTATGTCATACATTAGGGTTTCGGTCCACCAAACGGTTCCTGTCCGGTTCATTTCATTTCTTGACTGGCAGTTCCCATTATTATTACATCTTCAAGATTGCACAAAAATCTACCAGAGATCGTCATTCTCCAAAAAATATTCAAATTGAAGCATGACATATGTTCTCCCAACAAAATAAAAACATCTTCCTACCGTTCAAGAGGCGCTGCTAAAATCAAAATCGGACAGGCACCCTCCCCACGCCGCTCCAACCTATTCAAAACTCACGGATTTCCCAGATCTAAAAATCTCTTATAGTCCTATTCAATTTTATACTGATAATACTGTCAAATACTTTTAGCCGCATTAATCCAGAAAATTTCCGACATTCCGACTGATGCTTTGGATAATTTTGGTAAGACCCACCCTCTTCTCTTCTACACACATACGAGGGTTGTCTGTAAAGTTTCCGACCTAACAAAGATACTAGACATTTTTTCTTCAAATTAATTTTTATTTTTCTACATAGTCTCCTTGTAAGTCTATACACTTATCACAGCGATGCTCCCATCTCTTCAACCCGTTCAAATAGTACTCTGCGTCTTTCTCTGCAAAATAGTTTTTTACGAAGGTGATGGCCTCCTCATTCGACGAAAATCTCTGTTCTCCGAGCGCAACTTTTAGCTTAGGGAACAAAAGTCGCTTGGAGCTAGATCTGGAGAGTAAGGAGGGTGGTCAAGCTTGTCAAATAATGATGCGTTATAAGCTCCCGTAATAGTTTTTCGATTAAGATAACTCCATGACAATCCCAGAAAACAGTTGCCATCACTTTCCCAGCCGAAGGAACAACCTTTGCTTTTTTTGGAGCCGATTCCCCCTTCGCAGTCCATTGTTTTGACTGTGTTTTTGTTTCTGGAATATAATAATGTATCCAAGTTTCATCTACAGTAACTAGTCGGCGCCAAAACTCTGATTTATTGCGCCTAAACTACGCCAACAGAGAAATGTTCATTCGAACACGTTTTTGGTCCAAAGTGAGCAAACGCGGCACCCAACGCGCGGACAGCTTTCTAATGCCTAAATCTTGATTCAATATGTGACAAACACGTTCTTTGGACATGTTTATAGCCTCTGCTATCTCTCTAATTTTAATTCGACGGTTGTCTAGCACCATTTGGGCTTGAGCGATATTATCGTCAGTGGTTGCAGTTTTTGGACGTCCCGAACGTTCATCGTCACTCAAGCTGGTACGGCCACGTTTAAATTCAGAAGTCCAAAATTTCACAGTGGTAAATTATGGTGCAGAGTCCCCGTACACTGCGTCCAACTCGTCTTTGATATGCGTAGGCGTATTGCCTTTCAAAAACAAATATTAAATGACAGCTCGATACTCGATTTTTTCCATTTTCATAAAAACACTCACAACGACTCACTCAAATGATTGTCAAACAACTGCGCGTCCAAAATTGCTGAAATTTTAGCGGGTACCTTTCAAAGCATGCGCAAACACATTCCCCAACTTTTGTTTACGAGTGCTGCCATCTTCATGTTGAGGTCAGAAACTTTTCAGACAACCCTCGTAATAACCACCCAGTCTTGGAATAAAAAGCTATTTTACATAACACTAAACTGCCTCAACAACAATCTAATCATGTACGGATCCATTTGTTAACACTGCAAGTTATATACAGTAATGTAGTCTACCAAAACTTAATGCTGCTTGTCCTAGATCATTATCACAAATATTTATGCGATGCTTTCCTTCTTCTTCTTTGTCAAATTATGCAGAGGGTTCATAACTAGCTGTTAAAATATTAGTGGTATAGTTAAAATAAATAAAAAATCCTTAATATTCATACCATTTAATGAATCCAATTAAATTTCACAAATTTAAAATTGATAAGGACGAAATTCATACTTTACCTAAAAAATTGAAATTACACATACTTGTATTCTTATATTAGCACATACCTGAAACTGGTAATAAAATTTTATATAAGCTATATAAATTAATCTTTGAAACTACACGATAGATTAACACTGTAGGATATTTAAACATATGCCACATGTTGCCTAATTATTGTATTCTCCTTCCTCATAGTCGTCTTCATACCTTCGACCATTTGTATCAAGATGTGGTTCATATTTTTGTTCATCTTCATCTTCATATTTTACCTTTGATGAATCGAAATCAGTTGGTTGGTAGTTTGAGTATTCATAATCTAGAAGAAACGACACAATTTCGTTACTTACTTTATTAAACTCATGAAATTTTAAGTTAAATTAAAATCCCAACTAAATTGAAAATTGTCTTCAAGATGTTTTAATGTTAAAGCTGTTGTAATTTTAAAATTTAACTAATTTATATTATTTTAATGTGTTGTAATGTCTCTTCTGAAGAGGTTTTATCTTTTAACGAAGTAACTCTGATGATGGCCTTATAAGCCGAAAGCGCTCAGTTACTGATTTTAATATACACTTTACACACTTAACCTACGGTTTTTAATATACAAAAACATTTTCCTTCCTTTATTATTTCATCAAGTGTGTACAAAGTCTACAGTCTTTCATTTATTTAAATTGAAAATGTGTAGAATGGCGTGATTAATTGAAATAAATTTATTAAAGATAATCCATATTTCAAATACTGTGGAAAGCATATACTACCTATAAGGCAATACTCAAAGACATTAGGCCCTTGTGCTTCAAACATTTATTTTGCATTATCTAGTGTTTAGTTCAAACTATTGCTTAATTTGAACCAATTTAAGCTGTAATGCATCATAAGATGAATAAAGTTTGTGAAATCTTCATGGACTTTTTATATGTGATTTTTGAAAATTAATAATTTTAAAATCCTATTTATATCAAGGATGACGCAAATGGGCGAATTAAGAATAATTTACTTTTTTAGAACTACCTAAAATCTGTAAGATAAGTCAAATTGTGGTACTAGAGTTAAATAGTTTGGATGGTTTTACTAAATTTCTTTTAAGAATCATCAATATTTTATTACTTTTTGTAAATAAGTCAGATTTTGGTTGGATTTGGTTGTATTTTATGTTGGTACATATATTGAGATCGTTGAAGTATAGACAATATACAATACTCATCAGAAAATTTACATACTTAAATAGACAAATGATAAATAAATGAAGAGAAACAAAAAAATACAAATCTTACCATCAACTGGTTCTTCTTTGACTCTAATCATGTCGCTACCATCATCGGTCTTAATAAATTCCACTCTTTCAATCTTCTCTTTTTCTCTCCTTTCCCTACGTTCTCTCTTACGAGCATCTCTATCTTTATCTCTAGACTTCGATCTTCTTCGCTTTCTATCCTTTTCACGTTCCCTAAAAATACATTATGCTTGGTAAAAAATATAAATATAAAAACTAATAAGGTGAAAACTTTTAAAAATGGTAACCATATACAAACCTGTCTCTGTCTCTTCTATTATCATATCCATCATCGTCAATAGTAATTTCTTCTCTAATCTTTTCCTTGCTTCTACGTCTCTTATCTCTCCTTGGCGACCTCGATCTACTCCTCCTTCTTCTTTCTCTTGACCTCGATCTTCTTCTATCAAACTCCCTTTCTCTAACACGTTCTCTTTCCCTGGTTTCGCGCTCTCTATTCACACCCCTTTCTTCTCTTTCGCGTTCTAACCTATAACGTTCTCTTTCTCTTTCGTTGTCTTCACGACCTGAATGTTTAATATTCACGTCCGGGCCTCCTCTCCTAGTGCCACCCAAGCCGCCACCTGAAAAGGAACAAATCAAAAATAAATAACTGCATACCAAGAAAGTTTCGTTATAACACAATGCATTTATCCATTTTCTTCATTATGTATAAAAATTATTAAAAAACACTTCTATTTTTAACTATTTTCTCCCTACCTTACCGAAAAACCAATCATATCAACACCAAAAATAGGGCGGAAAGTATTTTTTTTTTCACTACTAGCCTCTGAACCCCCTTTTGTTGAGGTATTAAAGTTGCTCATTTTTAACAAAGGTAGAAAAATACATAAGAAATAAATCTCAATCCATTTGACAGAATGTGAGGTTAACTGATGCAAAGACAAAAAAAAATTTTTTTTTTATATTTTGCACTTATAAAAATCTTCATTATAAAACGCATTTGCGTAATGTAACTTTTACGCATGCAAATTTTTGTTTTAAATGGTTGGCAACATGAGTGAAGTATCTAGTGACAAGTCTATTGACAATGACATTTGTGGCTAATAGCAATTTATTAATTTTAAATAAAAAAAAATGATAGGCCATTATTTTCCCATTACGAGACTAGGCTTAAAATTTGTGTTTTAAAGAGTAGAATTTTTGTTATAACTTTGGAATGAAAAAAAAAACAATCAAAATTTATGCAAAATAATTTTGTGCATAAATTTTTCAAAAAGTTCATAAAAAAACACGAAATTTATAAAAAAGAAATTCCCAAATCGGACAATTTTTCACTAAGTTATGGCTATTTAAAAAAAAATACCCGAAATTTTCGAAAATTCATATCTCTCCATTGGCTGAATGAAGAAATTTGAAATAATCTATAGAAACCTTTTTCGAAGGGTACAAAAAGATGCCCAAATTTCAACGAAATCGGAGATGCAAATCCAATCGGTAGGATGAGTTAGCATGGAATGCTCCACATACAAAAAATAAATTAATTTAAAAAATGATAAAATTGCAAAATATAAAAAATATTATAAACAACTTATTTCATATGGCTGTTGTAACAGAAAGCCATATGAAATGCGTTGTTTAATACACTATTTCTTTTCTTGTTTAATAGTCATATCCACGTAGGTACCTATTTAAAAATCTTCAAAGCTATTTTTACAACACAATACTATTAACAAATGAAAAACCCTTCCAAAAGTTTTAATAGTTTAAAAAACTAGAATTTTAAAAATATAATGCCAGTAATGAAAAAAATGCTATATTAGCCACGGTAGAAAACCTCACGATTGTTTTATTCTAACATTGAAAAGATGTGTCTTGTATTTGACGTTTGTAAATTAAACCTACCAAATGGATCCGGTGTAGAATAGGGAGACACGAATTTCGCAAAAAAAAATATTTTCGTAAAAAAATTTGCGGGTTATCCAGTATTTTTTGAGAAAAATGGAATCAAAAACTCAACTTTTGTAGGTTAAATACACAAAACATTCAATGTCCAAGGTGCGTTGTGTCATGTAGATACCAGCGTTACCACGTCTCTAAATAAAACCTAAATATTAAGATAATATTTTTTTACATTATAAATATATAAAAAATATAATAAAATGTGAAATGTGGAGAGAATATTACTAACCAAAACTAATTAGTCTTTTTGCATATTATAAAAGATAAAACAAAGATTAACAAACATGCAAAATTCAATGACGGGTGGCAATGCTACCCTAATCCCAAGAATGATAAACATTTACCAGGATTGCTTAATCCCATAAGACGTACGTTCGCCAAAAAATCGATCGCACGTGGTGGCCTGTGACGTCACTGCAGTCCTCGGCCGTATGTAACGTACGTTCTTTTTCACACCATGTATTCATCAATGATGGAAGTGACGTCACTCTTTGATGACTGAATTGTTGGAGTCACCAGTGATCCATCTCCATACATCGATGGAATGGGTTTGCAACTCGGAGTAATAAGTAAGCAAAAGACTTATTACTCTGAGGTTTGCAATTTTGGTGCACAACACAGTAATAAATGAACGCGGGGTTACGTCAAACTAGATTTCACCAAAGAATATATGAACGTGGTTGGTGGATTGATGGAACCACCGGTGAATAAAAGAACGTAACTTATTATTCCTATCTTGACAGTGCATTTTAGGTCGTTTTCAATCGTCGTTTTTAGATTTATTGTAAAAATATTCAAAATTTTGACTGGCATTTATTATGGATATATTAGTGTACGTTGCATTTTTGTGAAAAATATTTAAAAAACTGTTTTTTTAAACTTCAGTTCGGACTTTTAAATTTCATGTGTTACACTGCATGGCTGGGCATTGCTTGGTTAGTATCGTTGAGTGTCAATATTAATATTCAATAGTGAGTACATTTCTTATTTTACGTTTTCAGTGAGATAGTTTACTTACTTACTATTTTTTTTTAGTATGTAGTATTTTTGTTAATTTTAAATTTGTAATTAAAAATTCTTTATAGAATACATATTATGTCGCTCCATAAAAGATTCACGGATTGTACTAGTAATATGCTGCAAATTGTTTATTATGTTTCTTTTTTTGTCAAAAAACACTAGTTTTAGATATAATTTTGTGTAATAATAAATGTATTTGAATGTATTTTTTTTAATAAAAATAGAACTAAATATGTTTGAAATGGTGTTTTCTTTACTCTACCTATTTCCCAAATAATATTCAATAAATTAATTAAATATAAGTATTAAAAAGATTTTATGGGAATATTTATTATAAATTATAAGTATTTAATCTTAAAAATCCAAATAGTGGTACGTTAGTATTTCAAAAATCATAAAAATACTCTCTAATTCCTATTATTTCCATGCATTTATATGGTAAACGTTGTAATGAAGGACTGCAGTGACGTCACACAGCTGGCGGACAAATCAGGCCGATTAGGCAATCCTGGTAAATGTTTATCATTCTTGTCCTAATCCTACCTAACCTAACCAAACTTAACATAACCAAACCTTACCTAATCAAACATAACCTAACCTAACCAGGCCTAACCTAAACCGAATGGATACTAAAATGTTCCTAATTTCCATTTTAAATTCAAAAATAAATAAAAACCGGTAATTAATATTCTAACCAACAATTGTGAAAAAAATATGGCAATGTTGGAGTGTTAATGTTAGACAACTTATATTAAATGTCAACGTCGAAACAGTATATTGTCATAAAAATTTTTTAGTTCCATGGGAAGAAATAATTCTAAAAGTGAGGTTAATCAATGGTTTATTAAAATTTATTGCAATATAAGTTAAATTAGCACATTAAACTCAATTTTCCGCATATAATTTGAGTTAAAATATTATAAAAATTAAGTTACTCAAATTTTCAAGTTATTAAATTTCGAAATTCGTGTGTACCTATTGTTCATCGGAACCTACCAAATTGTCAAACTTTTTATTTACACATTTTTATAAAATAATTGACCTAAAACAAATATTAAATTTTTGAAGATGAATCACATGAATCATTACCTCAATAAAAGCCTAGATGAGAATATTGAATTTAACAGTACATAATAGTATAAATTCCACAATACAAGAAATGTTTTCTAAAACGACTGCTGGCGCAGTTATATACGCCCTTGCCTGTCACGCGGACGGCTGGGCTAGCACTCTGTAAGTACATAGCGTTGAAGACTCGATCCCTTCTCTTCGCAATTTTGTTCTCTGTAACTGAGTTCGGTGGTTTCCAAGCCTAGATGAATATGACCGAAGATGCATAGAGAAACGAATGATAGCGACAACTTCAAGGGTCTTTCTATTTAAGAGACCTATCGTTCTGTCTTAATGTGTTCTACTCAATGTGTAAGATTTTTCACCTCTGTTCAGTCAAATTATTATTATTCTCATCCGATTGACAATCACGAACCTTGTCGAACTATAGCGAGACGATAAATATTCGCCTACAGAGTACCGCTAATCAAATATAGCGATTCTTTTCGTTTGCTTATTCATTATCTCTTTCTTTAAAATACAAATTACAGAGTACCATTCCAGGTATACAATTCTCAACCACAACGATTTTTTAAATATTTTTTTTTAAGGTCATAAATGTATGCAGAAAACAGTTGTTTGTCACACGTGCATAAATGCATTAGCACCCTCTAGCTGGTATTTGCAAATACAGCGACGGGTTGCTAATGCCCATTTTCCGCCCTTGTAACACAACAGACTATTAAATTTCGTATAAAATAATTATGTACTTACCTAATCTCCTAGGTAGCCATCCTTTAACGGTCCTGGCCCTTTCAACATCAACTAAAACCCTTCTGCCATCAATTTTCTTACCGTCGGCATGTTTGTAAGCAGCTGCAATATTAATTTTTAACATCACTGACAATAATTCACATTACATCCTAACTTTCAAAGTAGTTTTGATTCATTCTGTTGTAGATTTAATTAAAATTAATATTCATAAAAAACGATTTAAAAGATTTTTATCCATCTGCCAAAATCAGTCAAGTGATTTTTAGGTTCATTGGCCATATGGTTTTTATTTTGTTAAAAGCTACCTTGTGTAAATTTTTAGAAATAATTAGAATTTATTTCTATAACTCTGTTAATAATATATTCTTTTTAGAAATTCTCTAAATAAAACCTACCTGATCTTTATTCTCTAGTTTTCAAAGAAGTACATTACCTTTGGTAATACAAACCAATTAGACTTCTCTGCACTTCAACCTACTGAGAAATTTTGTACCTGTTTCCAAACAATTCAATTGGATTTATAAACAATATCCAAAGTTAAGGTTTTTCTGTGAGCTTATTCAGAGAATATAATGAATGGCCTGTTTAATTCAATCATTTGATGGGAAAACTATAACCCTGCATAATTTCAAACAAATGGAAATTGATTGAATGAAGCTAACCAAGAAACAATCCATATATTTTTGTCAATGAAAACTTCCAAAATCAGTTTGGACAATATAGATTAAATTCTAGTCGTTACCATATTAGAAGCACCATCTGTAGACTGTTTCATATGTAGGAAAAATTACCTGAATACACAATGGAGAAAAGTGGACAAAATAAAAATCCCACAGCTAACGAACCCAAATAATCAACCAACAATTAAATGAGAATGATAAAAACGACGTTGAAAGTTTACAATAGGAAGAATCTTTTTATACCAAACAAATTATACAATTAACTGTACTTTCAACAGAAAACCAATTATACAGTATATACCAAAGGAAACTTTACTCTGATAATACAATAACAAAGATAAAGTTTCAATGGGAATAGAACAAATTTTGATAAAAAATTTGAAACCAGCAAACAGAAGCCTGGAGCTACTCAGTTAAACATCTCAATATAAATCTTTATAAAAATTAGTTCTGTTGCCACTAAAACTTAACTTGTTTCTAATGAAGAACAAGGAATTAATATTTAAAAAAAATGGAGTAAAGTTTTAATTGGGACACCCTGTATATAAAATTGGCGACAAAAAAAAATAATGAAAGTATAGCAGAATTGTAAAAAGAATTGCTGACTTTTCGGCTGAAAACACCAGATCAGTTTCCGAGTTATGCAAGCAAGTTCAATTGAAATTCATTTTTGGGAAATATGATCATAGTAACCAGAAACCTCATTTAAATACAACAAATGTATTGTTTATAAATATTTTCAACATGAGATTACATTTTCAATTGATTGTTGTCATCTCAAAATTAAAAAGTCACTTCTTCAATCTAACATAATTCACCTGTACATATATATAATTTGTTGATTCTTTTACTACGGTCAATACATTCCATTTTCATTTCCCAATTTTAGAGGTCAAAAACCATGGTTACATGTTTTTCAAATTCGATTGTATAATTCACACATATCCCATACCCATACGATTATCAAATGTAAGGCATCATTTAATTCGTTTAAATTTAACTTAAAATTTTTGTTGCAATGGTGCTTCAACAAAATAAGACATACCCATAATGTGGAAAGCAAGTATGCCCACACATAAGAAAGACATGTCACACCAATAGAAGTCACAATGACTTACAAAGAAGCAACCAGGTTAAAATATTCAATTACAAATATAAGAAACCACTTCTTATGTTGTTGCAAATTCACCAGATATCCAAAAAAGTTTTGATTAACAATGTTGTCACTCCTAAAATAATGTATTTTGTAAAACTTATTTATAAGCAGGCTTTACCAAAACCCTTTTCCATTGAGCTCCTAACAATATTTAACAGTGCAAATATTGAAATCTTGCAAACTCCTGAAACTGATCTAGCTATATAGGTGTAGATGAAACATACCTACCCCATTACTTACGTTAATTCATGAAATCATCATTATTGAAAAAGTTCAGAATTGAATATTTTAACATATTCATCACACTTGAAGATGTTGATAATCCTTTTATATTTTAGGTTTTACCTGGTGCGCATTTACTTACTGAGCGCATACCCAATTAAAAATAAGTTAGCTATTTAAGGCATCATTAAGACTAAGCAGGAAAAATTGCTATGAATTTTAAAATAGTGTTAAAATTTGCAATATTTTATAAGTTACCTATTAGTCTTGAGAAAAATGATAATTGTAATCAATTATTTGCCAGTTTGATTAGAATAAACAATAATTTTCAGTATACTACTATTAGTATACTATTTTTTAAATGAAATATATTAAGTAGATTAAATGATTTATCAATTATATTATCAAATATCTATATTTGTTTGGGATATAAAAATCTTTTCTAGGACCAAATTTGAATTCACTGAAATATTACATTATTTAAGTACTTTTTGTTTTTAACATTGTCTGCAAAATTTCCCACTCTATCTGATAGAAACCAAAACCTTAAAGTGAAAATATTCTAAAGGAACTATTGATATTATTGTCTTAAAGAAAACTAATTAAAATATAGATTTATTAATTAAATTTCTACCCCGCAAGTCTAATTCTTTAAGATTATATTTGTATGCAGGGTTCTTACCACACATACAAACCTATATAGCCAGCAAAAAGCGGAAGTTTGGGGCAAATTCGGCACTACTTAGTTGCCAGCAGGAAGACTGTGTAAAAAAAATACAAAGAATTAATTTAAGTTTTCGTGGTTTTAAATTATTAGGTTGAACAAAGTTGCTGGCTACATAAAACTAGCTGAAGAATTCAATATACCACTTTAAACTAACAAAATGAAATGATCAAAAAATAGATAATGTGTATAGTTACTAATTACAATTAGATAAGTATTTTTAACAAATAAAACATGTTTCTTGAAACAAAAAAAATAATGATTTTAACTTACCATCATACTAGATAAAAATTTACCTGACTTACCATTAATCTTCACAACTGGATAATACTTGATTTAAAAATCTAATTAAAGATTATTTGAATGTTGTTACCATAGTTTATTCTTAAACTAATGCTTTTTCTTAAAAATTCTTCACATTTACAATAAATTTCAATAAAATACTGGAACTTTTTTACATGGCAAAGAATTATACCGAAAATTTCACACCTCTACTTTTTAACCAACACAATGACCTAATTTTATCTATACCTTGTTCAGTATAAATATATACCTTAGCCAGTGTAAATATAGGTGCACGTCATCAAAGTGAACAAATCGCTCTGTTCGTTTGCTACTGTCAATCAGTATCTTTTTCCTTGTAAATTTGGTAAATATTAAAATTCGTAGACCGCAAGTTATTACAAAAAATAAATAAATGCTTTAAGAAAGGTTTCGTAATTAATTTTATATCAAATACAATTCGTGGGCTTATAAAATATGAACACAATATTTCATATGTTGACAAAATTGAGCTCTGTTGCCGCGTTCAAACATGGCGTAGTATTGCATTCAAATAAAAAGAAGAATATTAGAGAAACTTCCTTTGATATTTAGTAGATTCTAATACTATTTTAAATGCTTGGCAACATAATCCCGTTCTGACAGCTGTCATGTGCACAATTTATACTGGACAAGGTATAGTTACCATAGTAACAAAAAAAAAAATCGGGAAATTTTTTAACAGCTGAAACCTGTACAGACCATAAACAAATAAATAGTATATTGTTTAACGAGTGACGAAAGTAGCATTTTTTGAAGCGAAAGAACAGTTTACCAACCGAGGCGTAGCCGAGGTTGGTAATGTTCTTGAGCTTTAAAAAATACTTTCGACGAGTAAAACACTATACGTTTTCTACAACCCAGAGTATATCATAATTATCATAAAAAATCACAATGAAACTAAATTTTATTTTCAATTAAAAATAACAACATAATACTTAACTACTATCCTTATATCTACTTATGATTTAAATATTGATTCTAATTCACTTTCAGAATCGGAGCTCATGATTTCAAATAAATACTTCTAGAGCAATTCATAAGAAACGTCAAACTAATGAAACCTGGGCACTAGATAAAAATGGTGAAACGTAAAACTAATGAGACCAGGGCACTAGATAAAAATGGTTTTTAAATCCAATTTAATTTTTTAATTTATATATTTATCAAATAAAAAGTTGTATTCTAATTATAAAAATAATTCTTGTTTGCGTTTATTAATAATTTAAAATCGTAAAAACATTATATACCTATGCAAGCGCAAAAAAAATGGTTAAAAATATAAACGTCACTTTCGTCACTAGAGACGAAAATATATTCTCTCACTTGCAACGGAAATCGCGTTTTCGCTGAACGTTTACTATTACAAAATAACACATGACTACTTTTAAGTTTACTTGAGCAAATTTTATTTGTATTATTCAACATTGCTTTTTTTATTTTTTCAATAAATAAGATATGAAATAAAATATTTTTAAAATTAATTAAAAAAAATGAATTAAACACAATATTCAAAATTTTTGTACTTTTTTAATTTTATAGAATTAAAAAAAAAGGTAATTAACTTGCTCACTGAACTATGAACCCATTTTGATAATTTATTAACATAATGGTATAGAGGTATGTTACTGTTATAAAAAATAAGTAATACAATTTTGTAAACTTCAATTATGTATTTACCTTGGTCATTAGGTATTTTTGATCCAGTGCTTCTTCAATAATTTTTTTAATTTTATGTGGCAAAAATGGTTTCAGATTTTTTTTCATAAAATATTCAAAGTGTCAAACATTTTACACAAGCTATTGGGTCTGCCTACTTGGTCAATATTCCAGTTTATTAATGAAAACCAGTGTTATAATGAGTATCATTATGAAACCAAAAATTGTCATTTCTTTAACAGCTTATAGTATAGGAGTAGAAAAATTTATATTTTTATACAGAGAACTCAATGTTTTGTGATATAAACAAATCACAAAAAGTTATTGACAGTTAAGAAACACAATACTGCGCCAATTTTCGCGCACTTTACTTTGAAATTTTTCATAAGAATTTTTGGCCCTGTAAAAACAAACAAAACTTTTGGGAATAAATTTTAGAGTAATTTTTGGTATAATTCTTTGCAGTGTAAAACGGTTCTTACACTACAATAATGTGAAAATAGATACATACATACTCATTGCAAAAACTCAATAATTTTAAACATATTTTTCCTAACAACAAAATTGTAACTATCCACATTGAACTTAATTATTTCTGACATTAATACAAATACTCAAACTGTGGTATAATTGAAATCCAACATTATAATGCTTAATAGCAATAATACTTACAGTGCATATCTCTTTCATGTTCATATTCAATAAAAGCATACCCCCTTGGTTTACCATTTATACTGTTATGAATTAATAGGATCTGAAAAAAAACGTTAAATGATTAAATCTTGCTATTACTGTTATGATAGTAGAGAGGTTTAATCTTATTGTAATTTATACTCCTAAACTAGGTAATTGCCAACCAATAGTTTTTTACTACCTATGAAATATAATGACAATAGCAGAAAAAACAACAGGCAGATTCATAAATAAAAAAATGTTTGTGGGGTGAAATAGAAAATACTTATAAATATAAATATCTACATTGGATATCCACTTATTATATTGCATCTATTTTTAACACAAAATTCATTTAGTCTAATGTGTGGTTTATAGATGCATAATCAATAAATTATACTAGGAGCAAACCAATTTAAAAGTAATTGAATACTAACCTTTTTAATAGGACCATATACTTCAAATTCTCTACGAAGTTTGGATTCTGAAGTATCATAATTCTAAAACAAATTTTTTTAAATACATACCAACAACAAAATAAAGATAATAGACTTACAATTCTAGCAACAAAAAGTGTTTTGAAGGGATCTGTAGTACTATTAGGCGCAGAAGCAGGATCCCAAACTGCAATTTCCTGTTCTAACTTATAAGCAACTTGCTCAGCTCTTTCTCTTCGACGCCGTTCTAACCGTTCTTCTCTTGTTTCTACTTTTGTAGGTGGAGGAGTATCTTTGGGATCCTAAAATAATTATAATGAAAATTTTAAACAAATATTAACATGCTTACATACCTCGAAACTGTCTAAAAATTGGCCTACGCCCAGATATCCTCTATTTTTCTTTTCGTGGGGTAATTTAGCTACTGGTGGCAAATATGGTATTGGATCGCGTGGTGCAAATAAAGCCAAAAGATTTGGTGGCAAAAACTGAGTCATTTTGATAAGATTTGTTAAAACTTTCTGCCTAAAGCATATTTATTATTAAAGATAAAAAATACAAAGCTTCAAACAAAGAATATTTTCACTACTTAGAAATCCACTTTTACCTCTCACACTCACTTTATAAAATGGACGATATGCCAACAACGACAACTCCACCGCACGGTAGGTGAGGTAACCAATAAATCGATAAAAAATCGCTTTCCTCATTCACTAGTTTAGATATGAGCAATCGAAACTACTATCGAATTTGAACTTTTCATTAGCAAAAAATGTGTTTAAAAATATAACAACGAAAAATATAATGAAATTTATTAATGTGTTTCTAAAATTAAAATACGTTTTAATTACATACTATTACAATAATTTATAATAATTACAAAAAGGTTATGTGCGAATGCGAAAAAATGTTTAATTTGTTTCAGTTGTCACTGTTGTCAAATTGTTGCCAATCGTCTTACTCTTACATTTGTTTACAATCAAGCTTTATCAGTGTGTCTCTGTCAACTCAATATAAAATATATGTGTTGATCCTTGTTTTCTGCAGTTTTAAGTTTCAATTTTTTATTGTAAACGAAAATAATACCTACGTCACGTCATCTGTCTGGGTGTCATGTGTTGTAAGCAACTTTGGTATTATGATTTTTCATGCTTTTAACAGCATTTTTGTGTAGTGTTTAGTTATATTAGAAAAGGTAATAATACTATATTTATTAATTGATTGTCTAATAAAATAATATTTATATTTTTTATTGGATCATGCCAGAAGTACACCCTTGACATGAGCACGTTTTTGAAATGAAATTTGACCTATATTTGTTTAAATACAAAAAACGTTTTTGTTATCAACTTAAGGTTTTTAACTTTTCCCAATGGTTAATCAATCTGGAAAAAATTGCCAGGTCCTTTTAAATTAACTAGAACTATATTAAACCTTCGACCTTATGCAACATAATCACATGCTGCATCTACATTCCTTCATCTTTTTAAAATGTAAAAACTTAATTAAGACGCAGATTTGCTAGATTACAGAATAGCAATTCATTTTTACTGACTTAATGGTGAAGATGGGCATTTAGCATTGTTCTATAATTATAACAGTTCTTAAAATAATATGAAAGCCTTCATCATGTCTATTCCTGAAGTTGTTTAGATAATTATGATTGTTAACCTTGCTTTAATATTGTACCTAAGTAGAGTACTTTGTTAACCTACTTACTAAAATAGTAAAGTCACATAAGGATTATTTTAATTTTAAAAATGTAGTTCAAAACACAAGGTCTTCCCAAGTAATAAGGTTTTCTAAAAATTTAAGCTGTAAAATATTTTCAAGTTTTAACTATTCATACATTACAACATATATTTTGTTCAATAAATTAATATATTAATAGAGTTATATTCTTAAAAAATATAACTAAACAGTATTGAAATCCAAAATATGTACTTAAAAATGTATCAACAGCTCCCAATCTTAATAATTCTTAACAAGTGAAATATAATATGTTGATTATTTTACATTTACAATCCTTGAGTTTTATTTTCTCTACATATAATATAGCAAGTACCTAAACATTTGTTATCTTTGCATACATTATATGATACCACTTTCCTAATACTAACTAAGTAATCTTTTTACTGGCATTTTGTGTGATCCTTACATTTTCAATGTTTATTGTATTTGAATTATATACTTCATCATTTTTGCTAAACCATAATGGCATACAATAACTGACCAGTAAGGAATTAATAACTATTAAATAATAAGTAGTTTAAATATATCTTTATTATTTTGTTAAAAAATTAATATAAAACTTTGATTAACTCAGTAATAAGGTAGTTGACAGTTTTTGGTAATCTTGTTTATAATTTGACTTATGGTCTAATTTATTCCAAATATCATAATTTAGTTTACATTTTTATAATAATTTTGACATTTACTTATTAAATTGCTTCAAACTATCATGATGTCTTTAATGATGTCAAAATCTGCAAAACAACAGCTGTTTGTGTTAGATTAAGATCATTATCACCATATGCTTAAATATGCAAGTGTTAAATTATAGATCAAGAATTACAGTACATACAGACCTTACTCATGGGTTAAGATCAATTACTCATTTGCAAAGTTAACCCACTTGGATTCGCCATCTGCTTACAATTTTGTCACTCATGCATAATTGACTTCTTAGCCAATGTGTTACATAATATACTATTATTATCCATTTCTGCACAATTTACAGATTGAAAATGTAGGCCATTTCAGTTAACTGAATGGATATGATTTCATATACATCTTAGAATGTATATGAAATCCACCAATTATGTAATACATTGGACATTATAGATAATTGGTAATGGGTATTCATCGGTAGCCCAGTGGTAAGTATCCCAGTCTCTCGAGCAGTAGAAAAAAGTTGAACTCCCCAAGTGGGAGTTTTTTTAAATGTTCATTTTACAGTTCGATTTGTGTGGATTGTCCATATCACATGAACATATCGAATTTCGTTCTCTTGCGTTATGCCCATCATATCCACACTAGTTGTACAAACTATTCTAAAATAATTAAAAAATTTAATTTTTTTTTATTATTTAAATAGGTCTAGGAAACTGCCCATTTATAGGTAACAAAATATAAATAATGAACAGAAAAACCAGAAATAATTTTAATCAATTTTATAATTTATTTCAATATAGATTCTATTTGGGTTTATTGTATCAAAATACATATAAGAACATGACACTTTAGTAGAAAACAGTTCTTTTTTTTTGTATCCTTAAAATTTCATCAATTACTATATAAGCTTAAATACAAATTAGGTTTGATGGCTAATAAAAAAATACTTACATGGTCAGTCTTTCAGTAAATTTTTGTCAATTATATTAATAGCAATTACATCTTTCTATCATTTTTTAACTTCTAGTGTGTCTTAAAATAAACTTCTAAAAAAAATTGATAAATATAGATAGATTGTTAATTCTTATTGTATTATATGTATATTATACAGCATCCGCCAAAATAAACAGTACCGAAAATAAAAGAAAAATTAATTTTTAATTTCTGTAATGTAAGTGTTCAAAATGTTCACCATTTCGACGCAAACAAGCTTCATATCGATTTTGTAAGTCAATAAACATATTTATAAAAAGTGGTTGATGGAACTGCCGAAAAATATTTTGTATTCTTTCCCGTAGTTCGGCAATATTCGCCGGCGGATTTTCCGAATGAAATATTTTTTCCTTCATTATGCCCCAAATGTATGCGTCAGGTGGCGTCAGATCAGGTGAATGAGAAGGATATTCAAAGTCTGTTCACCGAGAAATTATTCTATTATCGAAATGCTGACGGAGTAAGTTTAAGGTGCGCACAGCTGTATGGCTTGTTGGAACCATTGTGTGCGAAACTGTTGAATTCGTGCACGGCAAAAGTTATTAGATCTCTCACAAAAGGTATAATAATTTTCTCTCTATAACGTTCTTGGTTGACAGTAAGTGGATTCTGATTATCATCTTCAACGAAATAAGGAACAATCATTCCATTACCAGATGGACATCAGGACGTTCAAATCCAAGGAATCTGGTTGTTTGTCAATTAATATAGCCGGTAATATGAACGTGACTCTCGTCTGAAAACCATATGTTTTTCAAAAATTCGGGATCTTCGTAAATTAAACTCAACATGCGACCACAGTAAATTTCTCTTGCACGTTTGTCCGCAGCATTTAGTTGTTGTCCAACTTGGATACGGTATGGATAACCACCAATTGATTTGAACATGCGACGTAAAGACGTTTCACTAATGTTGAGTTTACATGCAGTTCTTACAAGACTTCTTTAAGGTGATTGCACAACTTTGTTAAAAACACGTCCTTCATTTTCGTTAGTGCATACTGTTTTTCGACGACCTGAAGAACCTTTACGTTGACACAATACACTACCAGTGCGACGAAATTTTTTAACAACAGCTAACATCACACTTTTACTAGGAGCTGCCTTATTAAATTTTTGTTGATATTTTATTGACACCTGTTCTAAGCTTGGACCATCATTACTACCTTTTCCGTATGAACGAAAATAATGCTCTACCAAAAATACATTTTCTTCTATTGCTAGAACCATTTTTAAATCAAATTTAACTGCAGCGTACTATTAATATATCAACTAATGACAATTCAGTCAAAAAATATGACAAATCCATATTACATAAACAACTCCACAGCACTCTCTGTTTCGGTACTGTTTATTATGGCGGATACCGTACTAATGGATTCTAATCTTGTATATTTGTTTTATAGATGATAATTTGATTATAAAAACTCACCTTATTATGTATCTTGATTTGGTAATATTTTTGTATTCTTGAAGCTTTTATGTGTGTTTACCCTTATTTATACTATAATATCAGTCTGTATAACATCACAATATATATGTATTAATCAGGAAAAATAATAAAATGTGTCCTTTTTATTATTATTTATTATGTATACAGTTATAAATTAAAATCATAATTTATAAAACTTATAGCTTGTTAATAAATAATGTAGGCAATGTAAATAATATGAAAGTTTTGTTGACTGAGATTAGTATATCTTTAATATGTGCCAAGGACGAAAAACTGTCTAATATAGTAACCAGAACAAGAAAGGAAGTACTAGATACTAAGTACACCATCCCTCTCTGATCATAGAATGATTACGTTCATTAGAAAACGATCTCATAGAACTGAACGAGGCAATAATCGATGCCTATGAATCCAGTTGTCCTCTCCAAAGGACTAGAAAAGCAAAAGATGCGATATGGTGGAACAGTCATCTGTCAAACTTAATATCCGAGACGCGACAGCTCTTCAACAGAGCCAAACGTAATGGAGATTGGCAGAGCTACACCGAGAAACTTACAACATATAATAAGGAGATTAGAAAAGCTAAAAGAAAATTCTGCGAAGAAATAGATGCTACACCCTCTGCAGCAAGGCTACACAAAGTCTTGGCAAAAGGAAAAATAAGAACACTGTAATGGCATTACGGAAGCCAGATGGAAGCTTCACAGAAAGCGAAAAAGAACGAGCTCTGCTCCTGTTAGAAACTCACTTTCCCGGAGGAATAGTCCCTTCCGGAAAAACAAGTGAGAAAGCTAAAAGACCTACCAGGGAAGACACTGCAATGGCAAAACACATATGCAGTAAGGAACGGCTGAGATGGGCCAAGAGGCCACACTTGATTCGAATTAGTCGGAGCAGCCTTGAACTGGGATACATACCAGAAGCGTGGAGAAGGGCCAAAATCACCTTCATCCCAAAAGCAGGGAAACGGGACCAAATACCTTAGACCGATCAGCCTCACATCGTTTGTTCTCAAAACGATGGAAAAAGCTGTAGACAACTACATTAGAACAGAAATCTTGCAACAGGTGCCATTGCACCCCCGTCAACATGCGTACCAATCGGGAAAGTCCACGGAAACCGCTTTAACACAATTGACTGACGAAATCCAAGACGCTCTGAATAAAAAAGAGACCGTGGTATGTGTCTTTCTAGACATAGAACGGGCCTTTGACAATATGCCACATGAGGCAGTCAAAAGAGCACTGATTGAGAAAGGAGTAGATAGAACGACTTCCATCTGGATGTCGCAACTGCTATCTACAAGAATCGCAGAAATGGAAGCAGGACAAGACACTATCTTCATTAATGTGACCAGAGGCTGTCCACAGGGGGGAGTTGCATCCCCGCTTATGTGGAGTCTCACTGTGGACAGTCTACTTAGTCAATTGACCAGGGAAGGCATACCATGTCAAGGGTATTTCGACGACATGGTTATCCTGGCAAAAGGGAAGTATGAAAATGTCCTCTGTGATATTGTTCAAAGAGGACTGAACATTGCAAAACAATGGTGTGACTCGGTGGGACTCAGCATCAACCCCACCAAAACCACACTAGTAGCTTTTACAAGGAAAGGAACCTAATCTAAAAATCATAAAAATAGGGGAGAACATCGTCGAGTGGAAAACAGAGGTAAAATATCTAGGGCTAATCCTAGATAGCAGGTTACTCTGGAATAAACACGAAGACGAAGTAATACACAAAGCAACCAAGGCCCTCATGGTGTGCAGGAACATTGCAGGGAAGAACTGGGGATGCAACCCACGTATTCTGCAATGGATGTACACAGCAATAGTGAGACCAATAATCACATATGGGACAGTGGCTTGGGGCGTAAGGGCTAATCTGATTACGACGAGGAAAAATCTCTCGAAGATTCAGAGACTAGCCTGTTCATGTATCACTGGAGCAATGGGAACTTGCCCCACTGCTGCAATGGAGGTGATTTTAAACTTGACCTCACTGCACATTCTGTTAGAAAGTGTAAGGAAGAAAACGATATATAGAATGATCAAAGAAGGAATTATCAGGGAAAAACCTCGATCACTTCATTTTGATCAAACTTGGGAAATGTCCCAAGATGATATGTCAAAGAAATTCAACTTTGTGAGAAAATTCATCACAAAGTTGAGTAATAAATCTGAATGGGATGAAGACGCCATACATAATTTAAACCAGAATACCATAAAGTGGTATACGGACGGTTCCAAGCTAGAAGAGGGAACTGGGATAGGAGTTTTTGGACCGAGAGCCAAATACTCAGAAAGCTTTCAAGCAGAAGTTCGCGCCATCGAAAGATGTGTGGAATTCAATATTGGAAGAAACTACCGCAGACAAGAGATTATGATCATGTCGGATAGTCAAGAAGCCACCAAAGCGCTGAGCTCAAATTAATCAGTTCGAAGATGGTTTGGGAATGCCTAGGCAAACTAAATGAACTAGGCCAGAATAACACTGTCACCCTCCTATGGGTCCCAGGACACATAGGAATAGAGGGGAACGAAACAGTTGACAAGCTGGCAAAAAAAGAAGCTGAAACCCCACACTTGGGACCAGAACCATTCTGTGGGATCATCAGTAGAGTAATCTTAGGAAAACTAAGGGAAGAAATGGAGAAGGAAAAATCCAAGTACTGGAATCAGCTGGAAGAGGACTGAGGCAATCTAAGATACTACTGGGGAACTATGACCAGAAGAGATCTCTTAGCTGCCTCAACCTCAGTAAAAAAAAGGCTCCGAATTTTAACGGGAATACTAACCGGGCGTTGCCGGTTAAAAAGCCACATGAAGAAACTATGGTTAGCAGATGAAGCAAAGTGCAGATTCTGTGAGGAAGAGGATGAAACCTCAATACACATACTCTCAGAATGCCCTGCCGTGCAGAATTCTAGGGCCAAATACCTAGGAGCACATGAAATAGAAGAGAGGAATCTACCTGATTTAAAGCCCGACGATGTCCTAAACTTCCTCAGGAAAATAGGACTCGTACAGCTGCTATAAATCTGAGAAAACATCAGAACTTGGCAAGTAAGGGGGGACACAATAGATCCTATAGATCGCAGTGTACTTATCACCCCTAATTCATACATACATACAATATAGTCAAGCATGCAAATTGCTAGCCGAGGTGCAGACGAGACAATAGACAGTTTTTCGCCGAGGTGCATACATTATATTTTTTCGTCGTCCTCTACGTACCTTTATAAATAAATTCATAAAAAATGTATTCAGATTTGAACTGTAACAACTCTCTATTTAAATCATATAGTATAAAATTAAATCAATCTCGAAGATGGATATTGAAAGTACAGTTTGTGCACCTATTAATATTAAAATCTAGGGAGTTTCATAAATACTTCATTTGAAAACAGCAAATGGCAGTTCTGAACCGTGCCGAATCATAGCAACCATACACAGCGGACGAAAATAGTCGAGTTTTCATCCAAAAATTAATACGTAAAATGTAACTTTTTGTGGAGGTCGACGAAAAAATTCCTTTTAAAACTAAGCTTATAGAATCAACAATGTAAAAATAAATGGAAAAAAATTTTAGATGAAAAGATAGATTACACTCTTTACATAAAAGATGAAGTGAGAGATAGAAAACACTATCAAATCTCCTTTGGGTTTTTGAAATTGATTTTGATATACACCTTAAAACCCCACATTAGCTACTATAACTTTTGTGTTAAAAATAGGTGTTACAGTATTTAGTGGATATCCAATGAAAATATTTTATTATTCATAAATATTTTCTATTTCACCCCACAAACATTTTTTTCTTCAATTGAGTATTATTTAGAAAAATGGTTGCGGTAAATCTTCTCCAGCGAAATATGCTTTTACTTTAACAAGTTTTATTTGGTACAGGAATAAATGGCACCAGAAAGAGCTATAACGCCTCAGGACGAGAGTAGATTATCTCCAAAGATGTCTGTCCCAGCAAGTCCTATTGCTGGAACTCCAATTCGAGACGCTCAATCGCCAATTTCGATGTTACTAGCGGTCGCACAGAGTCAGAGCAGGGCTGATGACGATCTAACTAACTTGAATTGGCTACATGAGAGGGATATTTTAAAAGGTTTGTTTTCATCTAAAAATATTAGGGAAATCTGCGTTCATCAACCAAAAGCTTTATTAAAATTAATGGTTTTTGTCAAATTACCTTTCACTAGTACCTACATGTAGGTAATGCATTATTTCATCAGATGTCTTCATATTTACCATAATAAAACTCACTGCTATGAAATTAAATCTATTATACTAAATTTCATTGTTTTCTATAATATACAGTGTGAAAAAGTCAAATGGAATAAATTGATTATTTCGGTTACTGTACATATTTATAGAAAATTCCGAAACACGTCAAATTTAAATTATAAATTGACTTTAAAGTGAAAATTTGATCTCTACCTTCAATCCCTTTTGATTTAAAATAAGTTATAACATGATTTGGGTTTATATTGATTATTTTATTTTAGGTTGCAGCAAAAAAATCTCTATTTAACTTGACTTTGTATATTTATGTTCACAAAACCTAAAACGTTTTTTTTATATATAGGTATGAATATAAATCCTTCGCCTTCAAATAGTGTCAGTACTACACCAATGAAAGTTTCCAAACATGAAATTGTGATTGACCATTCGACACCACCAAGCTGCACTGACGAATCACTTGAATCTTCCGATAGTTACAGTTATAGCAATTCTTCTAATCCAACTCAAATTACGGCGCCACCTAAAAATAAACATCCCCACAGCGTTCCGTACGATCCTACTATACATACGTCGAACAAACCACCCTATTCCTTTTCTTGTTTAATTTTTATGGCTATAGAAAATTCAGTGCAGAAAGCTTTACCCGTAAAAGAAATTTATGCTTGGATTTTGGAACATTTTCCTTATTTTAAGAATGCACCCACTGGATGGAAAAATAGTGTGAGACATAATTTATCGTTGAACAAATGTTTTCAAAAGGTGGAAAAAGCTGCTGTAAGTAACTATTCATATTTTTTCATAAAATTAATATAATGGGATGTTGGAAATTTTAATTTAAGTAATGTTATTATGTGAATACATTACTTTTTTTCACATTTGCACACAAATTTTTTCTCGAAATAATTGTATTTCTTCTTTATATTTCAGAATCTAGGCAAAGGCTCCCTTTGGACAGTCGATCCTCAGTATAAACCTAACCTAATTCAAGCACTAAATCGATCACCATTTCACCCTATATCTCCTATAGACTCGTCGTATCAAGCAGAAAAACCTCCAATAAACGACAAACCCTCCATTTACAGACTTCCTAATCCAGAATTGTTCCCATATTTAGCTAGAAAACTAGCTTCGACCGAAATGAACAATCAAATCTTCCAAAATCATTTAATCCATAGCAATGGATCTAGAATTAAAATAGAAGATTCATTGGATGCTGTAGATGCTGCAGCGGCTATGTTAAGTTTGAAAAATAGCCAACCGAAGAATTGTGATATAAAACTAGATTTGCAGGTTATTACAAATTCTCCCAGTCAGGATCATACATATAGTGCTGCAGATAGCGAAGAAAACGAAGTAGTTAACGACTATGATGATAGGTTCGTATACAATGGTTTTTAATAAAACATATTTTTTGTACCAAGAAGCAAATACTCCCAAGTGTAGCAAAAACTATAAGGTGTCGGTTTAGATTTGTTGAAAACTAGATATTGTAGCTATGCATCTCTGGGCAGCCAAGTGTTGAGCGTTTCAATATGTTACACCATCAATGAGCAAGTTATAAAGTATGTAGAACCAGGTGAAATGTTTTTGACTTCAAATAACTCAAATTAAGGCAGAAGTGGTTAAATAAGCTTTCTGAACTGCTACCTAAAAGCAGTTACATCTTAAACCCGTCCAGAAACTGCTGGGAATTAAGATACAGGTCTTTGAATATCTAGAAATGTGATTGATGGTTAAAGTACATAGACGTGGCGGAATGATAGTGTCCCAAATATTAGCTCAGTTGTTGGGACTAACATGTAAGTAGAATTTATTAGAAGAGGAAGACTTGAGGAGGTCTTGAAACGATTAAAATGATCGATACTCTGTTCTTAAAATCGAATACCGTAGGAGTTCGTACAATCTTAAAGATATGACACGTCATATGGAATTGTCAAAATTGACATAATTCAAAGAACCTATTAGGTTGATAGGATCTTTAAGTGCCCATAATAATCATAAAACAGACGATAAAATAAACTGTACCGAAAGTGAACAATGTAGTTTTTTTCTTTTTTGCATAATTTACATGTTCAAAATATTCAAACATTTTGCAAATTGTTCAATGTATTTCTAAAGAGTGGTTACAGCAGTTGTTGAAAATGGCTTATTATCTTATATCAGGTGAATAAACTTACTCCCAAGTTTGATTCACGAGAAACTACTCTGTTTTCAAATTCTTGTGCGTTGTGATGTATGGCTCGATAGCGCCATTCTTTTGAAACATCTAGTAAGGATAACCAAGGAAACTGGACGTGTGGGGCTTAGTTTGGGAAAATGTTAGGTAATAACTGTTTTTACACCACCAGAGGAGCCCTTGCGCTGATACAACACACTACTAGTGTTAAGGAATCGTTTAACATTTACATTTATTGTACTAACCCTTACTCTGTGGAAGTAAATCTTATTAAGGCTAATAAATAATAATAATTATTTATTATTCGTTTAACAATTATTGCTTTACACTTTTATTAGAAATAAAATCAATCCACAATGCTTATTGTAGGGACAAATTGTATCCAAAAAGTACAAGATAGAGGAGGGGTATTGTTTAAAAATACTATACAACGTTCAGCCTCTCAAGTTTCAAAGTTGAAGCAAAAAAAATAAATATACTAAGTGACATAAATGCGACCACCCAGTTTAAATGATTTTATTTTAAAAAAAATTGGTGAATTTATTTATTTTAGTGAAATAAACAATCGATAAAATGTTCAGCCTTATCAGTTGAATATTCCAGTTTTTATACTTCTTTTTTTTTAAAATCGAGTAACAATTCAAAAATGAATATTGTAGCCGTATTAAACATCCAAATTTTGCGGATTTTGTTTCTTGATATTCTTTACGATTGGTTACGATGCCTAGGGTATGGAGACCTGTACAATTTCGTCAACTTAGTGAGTTTGATAGGGGTCGTATAGTGGGACTTCGGGAAGCTGGATTTTCTTTTCGGGAAATTGCAGTTAGAGTGCAAAGAAGTGTAGACACCGTGGTTAGGTGTTGTCAGGCATGGCTTCGAGAAGGCCGTACGCAAAGAGCAAGTGGCTCTGGACACCCCGTAGAACAACAGACCGTGAAGATCGCCGCTTAGATTATTAGCCTTAGGGGACCGTTTCTCCACTACCAGGTCCATTGCAAATGAATGGTTTGCAGAACACGGAAGACCTATTGGCACGCGAAGTGTTTTGGCCTGTTTTCATACCGACCACATTGAGTCCTCCCTTTAACTCCAGAACACCGACGTAATCGCCTTGAGTGGTGCAGAGAACGGTCACTCTGGGATCAGGAATGAAACAGTATTGTCTTTAGTGACGAGTCTCGATTTTGTTTAGGCATGCACGATGGTCGAGCGAGGGTTAGAAGACGACGTGATGAAAGGAGAAATCCACGGTTTTTTGTTGAAAGGCATGTTCATCAAACTGATGGAATTATGGTTTGGGGTGCTATAGCTTATGGTTCGAGATCACCTTTAATCTTCATCACAGGTAACATGAATGCGCAGCGTTATATCTAAGAAGTTTTGGAATCCTATGTTGACACCCTGGCAAATCCAACTTTCTAATAAGATAATGCCCGATAAATCCGACCAAATGTCGTTAGAGTCACAATAGACTTCTTTCAACATAATGATGTCACATTATTACCTTGGCCACCAAGATCTCCCGACTTATCCCCAATTGAGCACGTGTGGGATATGATGGGTAGGAGATTGCTCAATTTGCAACGTCCTCCTCAGACTCTAGAAAAACTTCTAGAGGAGTTGGTGGTTGCCTGAAATGAGATACCACAGGACATTGATCACCTGATCAGAAGCATGCCTAGGCGCGTTGGAGAATGCGTAATACATCGGGGTGCATCCACACATTATTAAAGGTAAAAGGGCTTTAAAGCAATGCAATCATTTTGAAATTTTTATCATTTACTTATTATGCTTCAGTAAGTACTTATACAAAATTTTTTTAAAATAAAATCATTTAAACTGGGTGTTCGGATTTTTATGTCACTTAGTATACTAAAAACGCGTATTTTTGTACCTGATCACCACTACCAGGCGGCAGTCACATTGGGTACACGCAACCTTTTCCTCAATATTTTACTCTTCAGTTGGATGCTACAGTTATTTTTGGTAACCAACCTTTTGTGTTCAAATTAGATGCAAAATCGTAAAGTGAATATCCAATGAAAATGTTTTTTTTAACATTTTTCTATTTCACCTCACTAACAAATATAACAATAAAGAAAACATTGTGTGCATTTTCGAATAGCATTACCTTCATCACTCTCTTAAAGCAATACCTTTCAAATAGCATTATAAGTGGTGTACCACTAGGCTAAATTCTTGGGCCATTTATTTTCCTTTTGTTTACTTCTGCTTGCATTACTACTACGTAAACAAACAATCTGGATTATACAGTTCTGACACCTTATTTTTTTAAATAAAATTGGAACTATATAAAAAGGTTTTCATGTGCTCTCGAATCACCGGAACCTGTTTCAAGCGTTTCAGAGTGTTACGTGATTGTTACAGAATTTAATGTGTCCAAAGCCGGTAAACGTTTCTATTCTTAGTTTTATGAATGTTTTTGAGAAAAGTTAATCATAATTGGAAACTTAATATATCTAATATTATTTATACGCCATGCGAAAACAAATTTTGTAACTTTTACAAACTTCTTGTTAGCCAAACCTCGCACGTTAGGTTTTATTGAATACAAGAAATGACAGCTCTATTAACTCTTGACGAAATAAACTCCTGGACAAAATTAACGCACCACTCAATTTTTTTTTAAATTTTAAGATAACGATCTGCTTAAGGTTACTGTGTTTTTGTTACTAATACGGATGGATGTCTGTTGATAATCTAGACACCTGCTGTCAAAACTTCATGTCACAAGAGCATAATTATTGTCATAATTTTACATGGTCTCCAAAAGTTGAGTACATTGTTAGAAAAATCGTTGATTAACAAAAGATTTCATTTGCTAGATGTTGTGTTGTTAGTAGTATTAGTTTTAAGAGTTTTAGTGTTAAAAAATGAATCGTCGCAGAAATTTATCGGTTGAGGACGCAGTAAAGGCATCAACTTTACTGGAAGTAGGACATTCTATGCGCTATGTTGCGAATTTGTTAGGAAGAAATCATTCGACTATAAGTCGCATGGTTCAACGCTTCAATCAGACAGGATCTTACAATCGCAGACCAGGACAAGGGCGCAAACGGTCTACGAATGCAAGAGATGACCGCTTTCTGAGGCTATCTGCTCTTAGAAACAGGACAGTCACTGGTACAATGTTAAAAAATGAGTTGGCAATTGCTTCCAATGTCCTGATATCATCTCGAACTGCGAGAAGACGTCTAAAGGAAGCTGGATTGGGCAATGGAAGACCAGCGAAAAAACCTTTGCTAACCAGGGAACACAGAGTTGCAAGACTACGTTTCGCTAGAAATCATCAAAACTGGACGGTTGATGATTGGAAGAGCGTTTTATTCTCAGATGAGACTAGAGTCAACATAAAATCTTCGGACGGGTGTGAGCATGTCTGGCGAAGGCCAGGAGAGAGTTTTTCAAGATGCAATATTACTCCAAAAATTCCATTTGGTGGAGGCACTGTTATGTTTAGGGAAGGAATTTGTTTTAACGGTCGTACAGAGTTGGTGCCTATTCGTATGAGATCCATGAATGCGGATTATTATCTCGAACGTCATAGTTGAACATGTGATGCCGTTTGCCCCCTTCGTGGAGCCTAATTTTGTATTCATGCAAGATAATGCCCATCCCCACGTGGCTAGGCAAGTGATTGACTACTTAAATGCAGTTGATATTGGCCAGCCAACAGCCCCGACTTAAATCCCATAGAGCATCTATGGGACGCTCTTAAAAAGAAAGTTCGCAGTCATAGGCCCTCACCTGTGAACCATAATCAACTGGTAGATGCAGTAATAGCAGAATGGGAAAATATCCCCCAAGATGTTATCGAAAATCTGATCTCCAGTATGCCAAGGCGAATGAATGCAGTAATAAGAAGTAGAGGAGGCCATACACGGTACTAGAATCGGTTGAAAACAATTGCTCTGCTCTATTTACAAGTTTCTATGAAGCTATCAATTATATCAGTCGCATGGAAGAAAACTTGTGCTTATTTAATAAAGTGGTGCGTTAATTTCGCCCATGAGTTTGGTTTTGATTGTAGGAGAAAATTATAAAACAGATATCCCAATAGAAATGTTCAGCAATAGACAGTTACAAGAAATAAATTTAAAACTTCTGAAAGTATTGATAGTAGTTTTAATAATAATAGTAACGGAATTAAAGTAATGCTATATGTTATACCTAGTAAGCCTAAGTTTACTATTTTCTCGTGACCAATATTCATTTAAGACCAACGTATGGTGTGGCATTCATGAGAACATATTTGTTTTTTCGTCAATTTATGAATGCCGAATGCTAATTTTTTAAAATTAATTCTACGATTTTATTATCAAATTTATAGTAATAAACTATTAACGTAGACAGTGCTACATGCTATACTACAGTCGCTGTTAGAGTAACAGGTCGGCTGAAAAGTCCCCGGTCTGACCTATAGATGACGACACTAGAATTAAATCCATATTAGTTTGTGAGATATTGCATTTTTAGTGAAGCAACTTTTGTTATTTTAAAAAAGATTGAAAAAAAAGAATTTCGTGTGCTTATTAAATATTGTTATTTGAAAGGAAAAAGTACAGTTGAAGCAAAAGCTTGGCTTGATAATGAGTTTCCGGATTCTGCGCCAGGAAAATCAACAATCATTGACTGGTACGCAAAATTCAAGCATGGTGAAATGAGCACCGAAGACGGTAAACGCAGTGGACGCCCAAAAGAGGTGGTTACCGACGAAAATATCAAAAAAATCCACAAAATGATTTTGAGTGACCGTAAAGTGAATATGATCGAGATCTAAAGATATCTAAGGAACGTGTTGGACATATCGTTCACGAATATTTGGGTATGCGGAAGCTCTGTGCGAAATGGATGCCGCGCGTGCTCACAATCGACCAAAAACAGCAACGAATTGATGATTCTGAGCAGTGTTTGCAGCTGTTAAGTCGTAATAAACCCGATTTTTTGCGTCGATATGTGACTATGGATGAAACTTGGCTCCATCACTACACGCCTGAGTTCAATCGACAGTCAGCTGAGTGGACTGCGGCCGGTGAACCGCCACCAAAGCGTGGAAAGACTCAACAGTCAGCTGGCAAAGTTATGGCCTCAGTTTTTTGGGATACACACGGTATATTGTTCATCGACTATTTGGAAAAGGGAAAAACAATCAACAGCGACTATTACTGTGCATTATTGGAGCGATTGAATACCGAAATCGTGAAAAAACGGCCCCATATGAAGAAGAAAAAAGTGTTGTTTCATCAAGACAATGCACCGTGTCACAAATCATCGAAAACAATGGCAAAATTGCATGAATTGGGCTTCGAATTGCTTCCTTACCCACCGTATTCTCCAGATCTAGCCCCCAGCGACTTTTTCTTTTTCTCTGATCTGAAGAGAATGCTCGCGGGAAAAAAATTTGGCTCTGATACTGAGGTAATCGCCGAAACTGAAGCCTATTTTGAGGACAAACCGAAGGAGTACTACAAAAATGGTATCGAAAAGTTGGAAGGTAGCTATAATCGCTGTATCGCCATTGAAGGCAACTATGTTGAATAAAAAAAATGAATTTTGTCAAAATATTACTATGGTAGACCGGGGACTTTTCAGCCGACCTGTTATACCTTGAAACTATTTTCAATGACAAAGTAATATATAGATATTCCGACTCTTTTTGGTAGGTTAGGTCTCCATAATTATGGGGTTACTTAAAATATAGCTTTTATCAGAAAAGGCATATTCAAGATGGCGGGTATAAATTATTTTATTTCCAATTACTTATTACGTATTCATCTTTTCATTAAATAAAAGTGTGCGTTAACCATTCAATTGCAATAAAATATTGCAATGTATAATGTGCTATTTTTATGTATTGTTGAGATCAATAAAAGCATTTATTATTAATATGTTTTAGAATACCAAAAACCCGTACCTGTAGAAAAATAGAATTTGAGGATGACGAAGATAGAAGAATCAAAGAAGGTGCAGAAACGTTGTTAAACCTCGCAGGTATAACTTTGAAAAGGCGACATAATTCGAGTAGTGATACCGAAGAGATAACTAAAAAAGTGCGACCGTACCTTCGTTATGATATCAACAAAAATGAACCAGAAGAGAAAGTTGTTCATTTTAGACCACGTTTATTAAGAACCAAGAAAAAAATAACTAATAGAAATAGAGCTATAGACGAATGGGGAAATAATAGAATAAACATAGAAAACAGTCAGAACAGGTAATTGATAGTAATTAATAGAGAAATTTCAATATTACCTAGTTAGACTAGATAGGATTTTTGAAACAATTCTATGAAACATTAAAAAAGATGAAGATAAAATTGTTGGTTTTAAATTTTGGTTAAGTTTAATTACCTTATTTGAGTAGTAATAATTTTTAACTAGAATTAAATTCAATCTTTCGTTATTTTATTAAAATTAGTAAACTATGAACAAAACTGATTTAAATAAGTTTAAATTTAAGTAGTTAAATTACCATTTAAATAATAAACTAAATTACCATTTTTATCTTTGTCAACTACTTAATAAAGGAGCTAATTGAAAAAATCTTGTCTGGCCTAAAATTACCAATTAAAAGAAAAATCTATATTGTATTTGTTGGAAGTAAATGTAATATATTTTATGTTTTGTTTACCTATCAGAATGTGTAAATATGTTTAAGGATTGTTTTTTAAGCTTTAAAAGGGTTTTGATAACTAAAACTATAGGTTGAATTCGATACAGTTGTAGTTGGTAATTAAAAGAAGTAAACAATAAGACATATCATTTTGTAAGTGTGTTATTTGGTCATTAATGATAGGATGAATTTTTTACGCAACAACTTTACACATTAAAGTGTTTTTACCCTTTTTTACTGATTTCTTGTTAGTTTAAATAATCTACTACGACCATATCCAATTTTTTAATGTTTCCTTTGGAGAATATTTTTGTTCAGGTACAATTAATTATTATTTGGCATTATTTAATTTTAATTGTAGATTTGTTTTATTTTGCCAACTGTAATATTTTAAAAGTTTTAATTGCTAAGAACAAATACTTTTTCCAACAAAGTTTCCCCGTTTTTTTTTAATAACATTTTTATCTTAATGATAGCTGTTTCCAACCATTGAGATAAAAGAGTTTGAACTGCATTTTTTGTGAAGGGATTCTTTCTATAAATAAAACAGCAGACGCAAGAATGTACCTTTGCAATATTGATTGCCAAGAACACAAAAAAGTCGTAATTATGACATTTATTTATTTATGTAATTTATTTTCTTTTAAATATTTCTTATTTTTCTTAAGTACCTGCATATCCAACTCATTTTTATACTGTAATTTTCCTTGTTATATTTATCCAATTTTGTGAATCAATAATCTGTTGTAGAGGTAACAAATTTATTTTATTGATAATATATTTGTATATAAAGTTACATAAAAGGTAAGATTTAAAGAAAGACGGCTCAATTTTAAACGCTAATTAAATCAGACTGTTAATGGTTTAGTTAATTTATACTATTTAGAATTTCTTTTTATAACTAACTAGAACTGTTGCTATTTAATCGTTTGTATAGAATAAACAATCATATATTTTTCTGTTAAAAATTGCAAAAACAATGAAACTGAACACTTATAAAAGTTACTATGCTTCAATTGGTCATTAAGAAAGATTCTGTAGTTGATGAACGTTAAAAGGGAGTTAATTTGTTAAATTATCATACAGTTAAACATTGGTTTGATCTACAAAAAAAGGTAAGCACAAACAATACCATGAAACTGAAAAGTTCTTTAGTTATTGTTTTAGGAATATTTATGTTTGTAGATTTTTTCTTTTATTTTTCTAGTTGTTTTTTAATATTGAAAGCTAAAAATATTGAAATTTTTTTTCTATGTAATTTGTTCCGTTTTGTAATACAGTTTTGATAGAAACAACAATAATTGAAGGAAAAATCAAAATCAATCACTTAATAAAAATTCTGTGACATTGATTTTGTTTTTTCCTTCAATAAATAAAATAATGTGTGTCACAACATTCTATTCTTATTGACATATAAATGGCATATCTTGGAAGAAAATTAAATGTTATAAATGTTCAGTTCTTGTACTACCTCAACTCGTCTAAAATTAAATCACTGGTTTGGTTACAGTAAGTATTTTTTGTTTATTCTATGCAAACTAGTGTTATTTTCATTTTGTACTCAAGGGAGGTTTGAAAGAAAATTGTGATCAATTTTTTGTGTAGAAACCTTTAAAAATACACCAAAATGTATAAATAGATTACTTTTTAAGTAGAGGGACTAATGTTTTTTATATATTGACATTTACCATACAGAATGTTTGCCAAATTTTTATCAAGAGCCGGTCTCTGATTAAAAAATAGGTGGACAGCAAGGTATTTATTTACATATGTTTTTAATATAATACATAATTTTTTTTGTAAAATAAAAATATAACTGATATGCTAAAGGCTCACAATAACTTTCTTGTTATTAGAAAAGTTCATACATTACATTACAAATAATAATGTGTTTGAAACATATTACATGAACGAAAAGTGCTAGTATGATTTGGGAAGCGGTTAAGAACAGCAATCATTTAAGATTACAACCTAAGAATAACAAATTCCAAGTTTAAAATGATGTTACTTCTTCTAAAGTTTGTTTCCTTACAACTTAAATTATGTTTATAGATAATCTTGCTGTCATTTTTGGTTGTTAATTATTATTTTAAAGTCTGTATTTAAGTTTGGAAACACTCTGTATACTATCGCTTGTTATTTCGTGTCTGTTAATTACCAATTTATATTTTGCTTTTGACGTACTAATTTTCTTTTTTAAGTTTATTGTTCGTAAAATTGGTGTTAATCGCATATTAAGACAAAGCAAGTATCAAATTTAAACTAGATACACATTTGGAATTGAAACATGCGTTTATTTTTATATGGAACTAGGCTGTAATTATCAATAAAAAACGGTGCAAAACGTTTTTAGTAAACAGACCATTTCCGTGGATGGTGTTTGTAGATGCCATCTACTTTTGTTAAAAAGATACGTTTAATGTAATAGTTGAGTTTTTATTCAACCTGTTCGACAAAAAGATACCAAGTGGAGATTATTTTGGAGTTAAAGGAATTTAATCATTTAGATTAGTACAAGAAATGTTCCATTAAAATTAAATTAACTGAAAAATATTATTGTCAACAAAAACAAAGTTAATTGTATTAACCTTTACTTTGTGGAAGTCCATCTTACTAAGAACATTAAAAATACTGGAAGTTTTGTTTAAAAAGTTCTATTGTTAATGTTAAAAACAAAGTTAGCTGAGTCTTTTAGCTGCTTTTACGGTTTCAGAATTTATCAATCTTTTTCGTCTCCGCAACTCTATCGCTGCATGCAGTGTTCCCACTGTGCAACTGATCAATGCAATTGGGTTGCACCAAAATAGAACTGGTTCTAATTTTGTGCCACTAGTTGCAGCAACTTGGTAACATTTTTAGTGACTTTTTCTAAGTAAACTTTTTAAACATTTATAAAGTTGGGTTCTTATAATGTTAAAAATATGGTGACTATTTTTGCTTACAATATGGTATTTTCCTAAGAAATTGCTGCAACCTCAGAGTAATAAGTAAACATAGGGGTGCCACAACAACACAATAACATACAGTTTGTAGTCAATAGCAATGAACCTATAATTTAGAGAGATGGAAAATAAAATTGACATCTAGAGGTGTAGGTAAACATAGCCGTACAGTGGCGTGTAATTAAATGAAAAAGAAAACACTTTTAGCTCCTAGTTTATATATAATATGTATTTCATTATTAATTTGATTTTCTTATTTGTAATAAATTTTAATTGAAATGGCTAATTGTACGCCAATGTAGTGAATAACTTACCGGTGATAGGTTAGATTATCATTTTGCGAAGTACCACAAATTATACAGGCTTTTCGGGGTTTCACCATTTTCAATATTGAAAATAATAATATTTATTCACTATGATAAAAGATACAATTTAAATTATTACATTACAATACTATAGCGAATAAAGATAACTTACGAGGTATTAATATACCTGTATGTAAGTAACAGTTCTAAATAATCAATTATTATAAAATCATATAAAATAATTTTTCCCCTACATATACACATTTATCAACCTATAATTACTGTTCTATTTATAATTTTAATACACTTTTTTATTTTATTTTTACATTTATACTTACACTTTTCCATCATTTATTTGTTTTAATCTAGCAGGTGTTGTATTTTTTCCCTTGGCAACTCAAACAATAACTTCTTTAGTTTTTTTTTAATTGTATAATCATTTATTATTCCAGGGTGTTGTTGAAAGAAAAAATTTAACATAAGGCGTTTTCGGAAACCTACTCGGGTTGGCCCGATCCCTAACCTACGCATTCGTTTACCTAACCCGAACTACCTACCCGTGTTCGTAAACCACAGAGCTGTTAACTCGATCACCGACTCAGGTTGATCTACTGTAACCCTATCAAAAAGCAGGGTCGTTCATATCGCTTCAGACACCGCATGCGCACTTCGAACCATTTTTAAATTTTGTCATTCTCTAAAACCGCGGGAATTCAGTATCTTCTTCATAATCTCTTTCACGTTGATGAAATAGAAATGGAGATACAAGAAAATTTGGGTAAGTGTGAAATCTGTGGTTTCATTAACCAAGAATCTAATGTTCGACGACACATGAGGCAAGTTCATCAATCTCCAGGTAAATTATAAACTTTGATATCAATATTATTATATAATTTATCTACACCATCAGATTCTGATATCTTTCAGTTCAAGTAGTTAGAGAAAATTATGAATTAGAGGGTTGATAATTTGAATGACTTATGACAGCATATTGAATACTCCGATCTGAAACCTGTGATGTTCGTAAACATGGTTGGTGGGTATGTGATCCATGGTGATCCGTCACGTGACCTCAGTGGATCGGGTTGGCAACCCGGAGTAAGTTTCCGAAAATGCCTATATGTGGCCCAAGATGATAATGACTTTTTTGTCCTACCGATTTAAGCATCAGAGGTGGTACATAGTTATTTTTTTGTCTTGTGTCATATGTATGATTGCCAATGGAAAGTAAAGCTTTGTTTGTAAATTGATAGCAACATAACTGAAAGAAGAATAATTGACGTCAATCCATTAATTCTGTTTCTTGGTATAGTCGGTCACTGGAATAGAGTCGATTTTTATTCAGAATAATTTTCAAAAATCTTCTTTGAAGAACCTCCAGCGAGTTCAGATAGGTTCTGCATACGCCTCCCCATCCTATAATTCCGTATCTTATATGAGACTCTACCAAACTTTGATATACTATTCTCTTCTGTGTGAGGCTTAAAATTTCTGAAAACTGCCGAAATCTATATAGTATAGTCCTTAATTTTTTTAACAAATAATCAACGTGGGAATTCCATTTCAGACAGCTATCTATGACTATACCCAAATATTTAATTTTTTTCACACACTCAATTTTTATGTCTTGTTCAATCGCAAGCTTGAAAGTTGGAAGAGAAGATTCTTGTGAGCTAAATGGTACATAAAATGTTTTTTTAAAATTTATAGAGAGGAGCCTATTATCAAACCACTCTTTAAGTAATTTTAAATGTTGCTCAACTTTATTTTTCAATTTGAACCAATTTTCGTCACTATAAAATATAACAGTATCATCTGCAAAACTAATAATTTTATTGTTTTCTTGTAGTTGAAACAAATCATTCAGATATATAATAAATAACAAAGGCCCCAGCACTGTTCCTTGAGGAACTCCACATATAACTGTTTGTTCATTGCTTTCGTGATTTTTTACTTTTATTTTTTGTTTTCGCATTTAAGTAGCTTGCAAACAAGTTATACGTAGCACCTCGTACACCTATGTTCTCCATTGTTTCCAGAAGGAGGGAGTGATCAACGGTATCAAATGCCTTCCTTAAATCGATAAATACACCTATTGATGGTTTTCCTTTGTCAATTGCTTCATAAATATGTGTTGTTAATTGCGCAATGGCGTCTTGTGCTGATGTTTTTTGTCTAAATCCGAATTGCATTCTGGATAAAATTTTAAACTTATCAATAAAATCAGATAACCTCACTTTCATAATCTTTTCAACAATCTTGGCAATATTAGTAATAAGTGCTATTGGCCTATAATTGCCCATGTCACTACTGTCGCCATTTTTTAGTACAGGTATTACGACAGAGATTTTAAGAGCTGAGGGAAATATACCGAGTGCAAAGATTTTATTTATTAGATATGATAAGGGATCCGCTATATATTTTGATATTAGCTTTGGTGTTTCAGCTTTTAAGCCATCATATCCAGGAGTCTTATTATTTTTTAGTTGGGAAATTATTTTTATTACTTCTACAGGATCAGTAGGGGATAACAACATAGAATGGCAATTTATAATTCTAGGAAGTTGAAAATTTGGATTCTTTTTTATTTTACTTGCCAAGTCTTTACCAACATTTATGAAAAACTCATTGAAATTCTCTGATATTTCTGATTCTGAGGTGATAACCTTATTTAGTTTGTTTTTAATTTGTTTTATTCCAGGCTTTTCGGGTTTTGTTAAAAGTTCATTTATCGTATTCCACATAGATTTTTTTTTATTTTTATTATTCTCGATTTTGTTTCGGTAATATTCATTTTTGGTTTTTTTGATAAGTTTTTCAAGCGTTTTTTTATATCTTTGATACTCTAGTTTTAATTGATTAATTAATTGATAAATAAAAACACTTTATAAAGTTCACTTAAATACACAAAAATTCAGGAAAAATCAAACACAGCGCTAATCACCTCTAGACAATAACAAACAAAGGCACTGATGCCAAATTTTCGGTGAGGGTATTTGATACAATTAGTGCAGAGCTTTTTTATCAGTATTATCGAAAGACAAGAAGGTGAATATTAAAATGTATTAAAGAATATTTTTACTGACTAAAAGTCTCTTAAAAGTAAAATAAAATTATTGTAAATTATACTATTACGTTTTTGTTTCCTACTTTGTACTTACAAAACACAACGTCGGGCAATGCTCTGCTGGTAAACAAATCTGTCTCGACGACAAGTAGTAGGGAGTATGTCTACTCTATGTTTACTTATTACTCTGAGGCTGCAACAGTATGAACATGCTGTGAACTCTCATGCAACTTTGAAAGGAGGCATGATGCAGTAATAAGTTGCTGAAACTAAATTGCATTGATGAATTGCATATTCAGAACCGGACTTTACTTTGACTAATACTAACGTACAATATTACTATGCCATTTTTAAATGAATCTTCCTTTAGTGGTTCTGAATTTGTCGAATTAGGTATTTTTCATTTTACGTGTCTTATTACATTTAAAGTTTTCCTACGAACGTTTTGTAACTAGGGTCTTGACGATAATAGTGAACTAAAGTTAGTAGGAGTGGTGCTTATAAAAATCACGTTCGCATCTACTAGTGAAAGTGATGGGATTCATTTTTATTTAAAATTTGAATAGTTGTATTTTGTTAAGATGTGATACAATCTCTGCCAAAAATAGGATTAATTAAATATCAACTTAAAAGGTGTAATAACATTAATCTTAGTTTTAATTGGTCTTTTGCAAAGAATATAATTTTTTGATATCCGTAAGATTATAAATATCTTTAGTTTATGATATATCTTGCAAGATTGTAAACTATCCAAATATTTAACGCAATGTGTTTCGTTCTTTTATACTCTGCCCTTAGCAAACAGTCAAATTTTGACAGAAACGACAAAGTTCACAATCTGTCTGATTTTGATTGTCCGTCAAATTGTGTACACTGTACACATTGAGATTAGTACATGTTTGTCACAGATTTAGAAATATCGCAAATATTGGTACCAGATATTTATCTTTCAAGGCATAAATGATTATTTTCACTCTGAACCTAACTTTATTGTGTTAGTAAAGTTGTTCAATATTAACCAAGGTAAAACAATACAGGGACTACTTGATTAGAACTAAACCTCAATCCATTTGACAGAATGTGGGGTTAACTGGTGCAAAGACAAAGTGAAAAAATATTTTTTCTTATAATAGTCATAATCACGTATCTATTAAAAAATCAATTGACTTATCCATGCATTTTTAATGCGATATTTATAACACAATACTTACCAAATCAAAAAAAGAATTATTGGATATGTTATTGTTGCCTTGTCATGTCATGTGAAACGGGAGTGACTGATGACCCATTAAAATGTTTTATTAGTTTTACTAATATTTAAAAAAATATATTGCCAGTAGTGAATAAAATGCTGTATGAGCCTCGGTAGAAAAGTGTATTATTGTCTCGGATCCATTAAAGACCTCGACAATAACTCACTTTGGCGCATAATTACTATTATTTCATACTGTATCCTTAAACATACCTTGGCGTATTTCGAAGAAGGTACCTCGAAGCTTCGCTTCTCGGTATTTAATGGACCTCGACAATAATACACTTTTCTACCGAGGCGATATGTGCGTCAAGAATTCTCTCGTAATATTCTCCTCTGGGAATTATTCAGACTACACGATTTGAGGTTTCCTTACTTTTTACTAATAGAACCTTTTGATGGCCGACATCCTATTCATTTGAGTAATGTTTATCTGTTGGTTTGTTGGTTGCCTCCTCTGAATAAAAGTCATCTAATAGTTTGATTACACGTTGAATCCTTTTACATGTCAATTTCAACTGTTTGCTATTTTATTGTGTTCACTGTAATATTTCGTAGCTCGGTGGTAAATTGTTTTTGATCTGGTATCTCGGAGTTTTGGTACAGTTTACAATATGACGGTTTCCTAAGGACAGATTATGAACTAACGAAAAAAATACGTTGAATTAAAAATGGTTCGGTACTTCTCACAATGTTTCAATAGTTTATAATCTCGCTAGATATATTGTAAATTAACTGTGTCTATAATCTTACGGTGACGTAACAAGTTCTCGCTTATATTTAATTTCATTAAAATGTATAACTAAATATTTTGTGATATTGCAAAGGGTTAATTAAAAAATAATGTATTTGTATGTGCAACTTGGTAACTATGAGAACTACTAAAATTATTGTATTATTTAAGATGTGCACAATGTTGACAATCAAATTATATTGTAGTTATTTTTAGCATATAGTGTAAAATTTAAAATATCTATCGTATTTGAATAAAATTCAAATGTACTTTTTACAGTAAGTGTTTTCGCAGAAGATTCTATAAATCTTAAAGTATTCAACAGATCAAGTTCGTTTCCTAATTTTTGTTTGTATTCATCAATCAATTATTATCAGTAAGTTAAACTATTCGTCTATAAATTTACTTTAGTTAGGACATGATCTGTTGAGAATAGCCAGCAGGTTATATCACATTTTACAGTGTTTAATAAAATAAAAAGTTTTGTGTAAAATATGTTGATACTGTAGCAATACCAGTTTTGCCTGATGAAAATGAAACGATACTCTTTGCTTATTATTTTAGCTTCTTGTAAGATTTAATAATTGAAAGTCTCTTATTGCATATTCTTTTATTTATTATTTATTTCTAAGATATAAAGTTTTATTCTATAGAGCAATGAGAGATTTTATATTATGTTAGCTGATTTGTTCATTTAAGTTTCCAAAAACTTTTCTCAAAAATAATGTATGTTTTAATGTTGAGTTGTGACATTAACCTTTCACTAATTGTTTTTATTAGTTGATAGATTTAATATTTTTTAAATTGTTTTTCTATTACATTTATAGTTCAAACTGCTTAAAGGCGAAGAAAAATCAATATTAAAGTTACCATTTGAAAAGATTCAAATTAAACAAAAAGTTTTTAAATAATTAAAAATATAAGATGTTTATTATTAAGAATTTAATTCAATCATACCACTTTAGATTTGACACTTTTCTACTTATTTGGACTAAACAGTAAAAAAACAGATTTTTTGTAAAATTAACTTTACCCGACATTGATCTGTGATTGTGATTGTCACTCAAAATAAAACAACTTTCATTATTCTAGTTAAGTTATAGTGATGAGCAAATGCAAGACCAAGACCGGGTTAGTCTTGGTCTTGTTCTTGCAGGGTCCGGTCTTGGTCTTGCACCAAGACTCTTGCAAGTCTTGCACATTTTTTTTAGATTTACTGGGATCCATTTTTACAACAAAGGAAAAATAGTTTTTAAAATCATTATAAGTAAAGAAATATTAAATGAAAGGGATAGTATTTTTCATTACAAATTTTTTTTTTATATAATATTATATTTTAGCGATAAATCAAGTCTGAAATAGTTATCCTAAAAAGTGCGGAAAAGTTAATTTCTGCAAGAGTTAGGATCAATATTTTTTTACAAGCAAAATCACCTCGAAAATTATTTAGATACTTGAAAAGATGCGATTGTGACAATTAAATTTTTCATAGTGCTACACGACTGTAGCTATAGCAACTAAGCACAGCCGATCAACTTCTGCTTGTTATGGTACCATCAGTAATTATAACCCTCAAAACCAAGCTTTTTCTTCGTCTTCGTCAAGGACTCCTCTACCTGCGTTCTCAGAGGAGTACAGTACGACAATGCCTCTTTCTCCAAATGATTCATAACATTGTCCAAGTTTTTTAATATGTAAACATTAATAAAGCTTATCCATGAACTTACCTTAGAAATAAATATAGTTTTTGTTCAGGAGTTCCAAATCATCCATTTTTTACTTTTAATACAGAAACACTCTAATTATTGTGATAAATGTCAAATTAGTCCAGGCGTGCTGTAGCAAAAAAATAAAAAATAAGGAATTTCTGAGACCTGGAATGTAACAGTTGGAGGTGGTAAAGGGGCTTATAATACATGAAAAAAAATACAATAACTATTTCAATTATGATCATAAACTTTTTAGGGATGAAAAAGGGGTAAGAAAATGAAGTATTGCTGTTTGCGGCTAAAATTGACATCAAAATGAAATGTGTCCAATAGAAAAGTTGTAGATCATGTAAAAATCTAAAACTTTTCTCTTGGCAATTTTCTCACATAACCTCAATTTTTCGAGGAAAATGAAAAAAAAAACGATTTTGCCTTTTTTATTTTTAATTTTCCAACGGATTCGTCAATCTTGATGAAACTTGGTGAAAACTCACCTTTTTATGTCCAAAATAACCTCGAATTTTTTCAACCTTGTAACATAATAATTTTCCGATAAATTTGATTTTTCTGGAAAAATCTCCTTTTTTTTCAACTGTAAAGTTTGCTCGGAAAATATTATTGGAAAAGCTTTTCCTGGGGCTCATTTTTTTCGTTTTTACGTCTACTTTCACATGAAATAAAAAAAAATACAGCTCTCATTTAAAAATGTGCTCAAAAATGAAAAAAACTTCATTAATAGACTTGAGTGTTTATAATAATATTGCAAATGAACTAAAAATCCGACTAAATAATGAAATACATTTTCTTCTGTAATTTTTCCCGTAGAATGTAATGCAAGAGTCGGCTTCTGCATTTTTTAATATTCTATAACAAAAATTTAACAATTATTGCAAATTTAGCTATTGCAAAATTCAATTTTTGCTTTTTTTTTCATTTTTGAATACATTTTTAAATGAGAGGTGTATTATTTTTTTATTCCATGTGAAAGTATATGTAAAAACGAAAAAAATGAGCCCCAGATAAACCTTTTCCAATAATATTTTCCGAGCAAACTTTACAGTTGAAAAAAAAGGAGATTTTTCCAGAAAAATCAAATTTATCGGAAAATTATTATGTTACAAGGTTGAGAAAATTCGAGGTTATTTTGGACATAAAAAGGTAAGTTTTCACCAAGTTTCATCAAGATTGACGAATTCGTTGGAAAATTAAAAATAAAAAAGGAAAAATCGTTTTTTTTTTCATTTTCCTCAAAAAATTGAGGTTATGTGAGAAAATTGCCAAGAGAAAAGTTTTAGATTTTTACATGATCTACAACTTTTCTGTTGGAAACTTTTCATTTTGATGTCAATTTTAGCCGCAAACAGCAATACTTCATTTTCTTACCCCTTTTTCATCCCTAAAAAGTTATTTTTTTTCATGTATTATATGCCCCTTTACCACCTCCAACTGTTACATTCCAGGTCTCAGAATTTCCGTCTAAAAGTACAGCTCGCCTGGACTAAATATGTCAAAATTCTTACGAAACCTGAAAAACGCAAACAATGTAAAAAGTTGTATATTATAAATGTGGAATCGCCTGTCTTTATTTTTTTTGTTCCTAAGAATATTCTTTTAAATTAATTAATACAATTATATTTATCGTTTGAACATTTCAGCTGACATTACTTAACGTTCATGTGCCAAATAATTTGTTCAATTAAGAAAAAAAATGCAAGTAATAGACTTACTCGCAATATTTTTTTGGCATCTGTCTTCCAATTTTATAAACTTTTTGATGTATTCTAACTTGAAGACATCTATTAATGTGGCAATGGTCTACATGTAAAAAAAACTAAACATCGCTATTGTTTTTCTTTACGTTTGATTGACACAGCAATAAGATATTTATTAGTTTTTTCTTGTTAAAATATATTTAGTGAAATATATTAAATATATCTTAAACCTTTTTGTATTTATTTTAATATCTCTAATAAAGTGAAAATAATAATTGAAATAAATAATTTGATCGAGTATTATCTCAATTATATATTTTTCAGCCAATAGCCTAGTCTATGCTAGGCCAATAGAATCAAGTTATTTTGTAGTGAACTGGCACTTTATTTGACAACTTGAAGTATTTCTAGTTTCTAACGACATAACTTAAAAGGGGCCTTATAGTATAAACTAAAAAGGTTGGGTTGTGCCCATGTATGTATGTATGTATGAGTTAGGGGTGATGATTACACTGCGACCTATAGGATCTATTGTGTCCCCCCTTACTTGCCATGTTCTGATATTTTCTCAGACCTATAGCAGCTCTTCGAGTCCTATTTTCCTGAGGAAGTTTAGGACATCCCTGCTAACCCTAGTTTCTTCATGTGGCTTCTTAACCGGCAATGTCCGGTTAATATTCCCGTTAAAATTCAGAGCCTTTTTTTACTGAGGTTGAGGCAGCTAAGAGATCTCTTCTAGTTCCCCAGTAGTATCTTAGATTGCCTCAGTCCTTCCAGCTGATTGCAGTACTTGGATTTTTCTTTCTCCATTTCTTCTCTTAGTTTTCCTAAGATTACTCTATTGCTGATCCCACATTCCCACAAGATGGTTCTGGTCCCAAATGTGGGGTTTCAGCTCCTTTTTTTGCCAGCTTATCTGCTGTTTCGTTCCCCTCTATTCCTATGTGTCCCGGGACCCATAGGAGGGTGACAGTGTTCTTCTGGCCCAGTTCATTTAGTTTGCCTAGGCATTCCCAAACCATCTTCGAACTGATTATATTTGAGCTCAGCGCTTTGATGGCTGCTTGACTATCCGACATGATCACAATCTCTTGTCTGCGGTAGTTTCTTCCAATATTGAATTCCACACATCTTTCGATGGCACGAATTTCTGCTTGAAAGATACTCGGGTATGTGCCCAAGCTTTCTGAGTATTTGGCTCTCGGTCCAAAAACTCCTATCCCAGTTCGCTCGTCTAGCTTGGAACCGTTCGTATACCATTTTATGGCATTCTGGTTTAAATTCTGTATGGTGTCTTCATCCCATTCAGATTTATTATGGTCTCACTATTGCTGTGTACATCCATTGCAGGATACGTGGGTTGCATCCCCAGTCCTTCCCTGCAATGTTCCTGCACACCATGAGGGCCTTGGTTGCTTTGTGTATTACTTCGTCTTCGTGTTTATTCCAGAGTAACCTGCTATTTAGGATTAGCCCTAGATATTTTACCTCTGTTTTCCACTCGACGATGTTCTCCCCTATTTTTATGATTTTTAGATTAGGTTTCTTTTTCCTTGTAAAGGCTACTAGTGTGGTTTTGGTGGGGTTGATGCTGAGTCCCACCGAGTCATACCATTGTTCCGCAATGTTCAATCCTTTTTGAACAATATCACAGAGGACATTTTCATACTTCCCTTTTGCCAGGATAACCATGTCGTCGGAATACCCTTGACATGGTATGCCTTCCTTAGTCAATTGACAGAGCAGACTGTCCACAGTGAGACTCCACATAAGCGGGGATGCAACCCCTGTGGACAGCCTCTGGTCACATTAATCAAGATAGTGTCTTGTTCTGCCTCCATTTCTGCGATTCTTGTATACAGCAGTTGCGACATCCAAATGGAAGTCGTTCTATCTACTCCTTTCTCAATCATGGGTTGTGCCCATACCTATTTACAAATGGAAGGTGGTCAGAAGGCGTGTGTCGCAATTATTTCGGCTTGTGCTGCAAAACGTAGTGTAAACGAAAGCGATGGGTACAGCATTGGCTACAAAAGTATTCGCATATAAGCCTTTTGAAGGAAATAATTGCAACAGATTTTATGAACAATTTTCGCTTGAGTGATATATCGTTTAATATTGTTATTAATGGTTAGGGGTCCCAACAAACTATGATCAAAACCACCATACTGACGTTAATTTTAAATAATACTGACGTATTGATGCGAAATGGCTTTAGACGATCAATAATACCGTCAATATCCTCACTTTTTGTGGTCGTGTCGAAAGGCATGGTCAAGATATTGGAAGTATTGATGTCTGTATTTCAAAATATCCGGAAATATATATGTTTTTGAATATTGAAAATATCATTGATCTTGTAAAGGACCCCTTTATAGTTATATTTTAATTTAATTGAAAAAAATGACAATAAAAAACGTCTTTCTATTCCTGTGTGTGAATTACTAACGTCACACATCGATAAAAATGTGTAAAGCTTCATTTCACGAATCGGTGTGTGAAGTGCCATGCTTTTCTTATGGGATTTATTTCACGCACCGGTGCCATAAGAGTCAATACAAATTCACACACCGGTCGCTGGTGTAGGTAGCGATGGCGAGAGAAATTGAGAAATATGACAGTTCCCGCAGACTGAAGTTCAGAGTTACATCAGTTAATAGACCTTAAATAGTAATTAGTCCAAGGGGGAGGGGATCACTAATTAAAAAGATAGATGTCTGCAATTAAATCTTAACAACTGAGAATAATCGTAGTTGTGTTGTCAATACCAACAGTACAAGCAGCACTAATTTTGTAGAGAAAGAGAAAGTAAATGTACATTTTGACAATTTACAAAATTGCAATATAACTGTTCATAATAATTATTGCTGTAATACAGAAAATTATTAAAATTTTCTTTTAATTCAATCTCTAAGTAAAAGGCCGCAGAAAAGTATAGTGTGCACCACGTGCGTGAAGAATTGTTTACGCTCGTGCGTCCACTCGCGTAAAAAAGTATACTTCACGCACTAGATACACAATATACTATTTTTGGATATTTGGATTTAATAAAAGGGAGTAGAAAAAATTGTGTATACAACTTTTACCATTAACACTAATAATTGCGCATGCGCATTATATACATTTATATACTATTATAGCTACTCAACAAAAAAAAACAGGAAGGAGTCTGTCATATATTTACTTTAAGGAAAATTTGCGACGGAAGTCGGCCATCTTGAAGCTCCTAGTATGACCCATTGTTTATGTTTAGAGTATACTGCTGTCAAAGCAATATTTGCATATAAATGTCAAAAATGAGCGCATACAGTACTAAATGTATTCACATACTTGATTGGTTGAAATATTTATTAAAAATAAAAACCTTGATATAATTTTTATTTTTCTTCAGTAACAGGTCGGCTGAAAAGTCCCCGGTCTGACCTATAGATGAGGACACTAGAATTAAATCCATTTCATTTTTAGATAGTATCAACCTTCAAAAGATTCGTGTAAAAATTTGACAGCTGTCGGACTATTAGTTTGTGAGATATTGCATTTTTAGTGAAGCAACTTTTGTTATTTTCAAAAAGATGAAAAAAAATAATTTCGTGTGCTTATTAAATATTGTTATTTGAAAGGAAAAAATACAGTTGAAGCAAAAGCTTGGCTTGATAATGAGTTTCCGGACTCAGCGCCAGGAAAATCAACAATCATTGACTGGTACGCAAAATTCAAGCGTGGTGAAATGAGCACCGAAGACGGTGAACGCAGTGGACGCCCAAAAGAGGTGGTTACCGATGAAAATATCAAAAAATCCACAAAATGATTTTGAGTGACCGTAAAGTGAATATGATCGAGATAGCTGACACTCTAAAGATATCTAAGGAACGTGTTGGACATATCGTTCACGAATATTTGGGTATGCGGAAGCTCTGTGCGAAATGGGTGCCGCGCGTGCTCACAATCGACCAAAAACAGCAACGAATTGATGATTCTGAGCAGTGTTTGCAGCTGTTAAGTCGTAATAAACCCGATTTTTTGCGTCGATATGTGACTATGGATGAAACTTGGCTCCATCACTACACGCCTGAGTCCAATCGACAGTCAGCTGAGTGGACTGCGGCCGGTGAACCGTCACCAAAGCGTGGAAAGACTCAACAGTCAGCTGGCAAAGTTATAGCCTCAGTTTTTTGGGATACACACGGTATATTGTTCATCGACTATTTGGAAAAGGGAAAAACAATCAACAGCGACTATTACTGTGCATTATTGGAGCGATTGAAGACCGAAATCGCGAAAAAACGGCCCCATATGAAGAAGAAAAAAGTGTTGTTTCATCAAGACAATGCACCGTGTCACAAATCATCGAAAACGATGGCAAAATTGCATGAATTGCTTCCTCACCCACCGTATTCTCCAGATCTAGCCCCCAGCGACTTTTTCCTTTTCTCTGACCTGAAGAGAATGCTCGCGGGAAAAAAATTTGGCTCTGATACTGAGGTAATCGCCGAAACTGAAGCCTATTTTGAGGACAAACCGAAGGAGTACTACAAAAATGGTATCGAAAAGTTGGAAGGTCGCTATAATCGCTGTATCGCCCTTGAAGGCAACTATATTGAATAAAAAAAATGAATTTTGTCAAAATATTGTGTTTTACTATGGTAGACCGGGGACTTTTCAGCCGACCTGTTACGTCAATGAAAACGGAAATTAAAATTGACAATTGGCCGCCATATGCAAGCTCCTTTCTGGACCAAAGGTCATTATACTCCTTCCTGTATCTTTTTGTTCTAAGCAGCTACTAGACACATTAAAATGGCGAGATGCCATGTGCATTAGTATTCCGTAGTTTGTTTATTCACCTGGGTACAAATGGAAGAGGAACAGGGTTGGCTATCTAGTTGGTAACCCAAAAAAGCCCACTAAAACCCGCTTAAACAAACACCAATGGTTTTTTTTTAAGTGGGTTTTTTGAATAGTATTTTTTAAATAAAATTTATTTTATATTCTTGTATTTTGTAAAAAATAAAACATACAAAATACATAAGTAAGAAAAAGCTAAAACTGCTTCCTTTGGCGATTTCTGTACTTTACAAAATAAGGTCGTAATTGTAAAGAAGAGTGGTATAAATACTTTAATTTTTCTTATGAATAGTATTTTTTTAATGTTTTTTTTACTAAAATTATGGAATTAAAAATAAAAACACAAAAAACCCAATAAAACCCGCTTATAAAATCCAAAAGAGCCCAGTGGGGTGGGTTTTAAATGCAAAACCCGCCGGGTTTTTCCAACTCTGAAGAGAAAAGTTAATTGTAGGAAAGTAAATGGGTTCTAATTCGTGAGGAATAGTGAAATAGTGAAAAGTTTGGATGTTACATTTCCCTCTATTGGATTGTAATTCAATGTTCGACGATGCATATAGCCTGGAAATTAGTTTTTATCTTTACAAAATAGGCAATTCAATTAGAAATTATATTTCTACAATTTTGTGCATATTAACCATATTAACCTTGGTGAGCAACAGGTTGGTGAGGGTAGTTTGAAGCTGAAATCAGAATCATATTTGAGCCAAATGGCCCAGTGTTGGATGAAATCAAGGATCTGAAGTGCTGAGAGAGTTACTATGCCCCAGGTAAGATAGCGGGTATTAGATAGCGAGAGCGAAAAAGGCAATTAACCTATTTCGCAGCCTTAACTTGGGCTGCAGTCAACAATTCTACTAAAGAGAAGAATACTTTTATTTACGTAACACAATTTATTTAAAATACTTTAATTTATGTAAGACAATATTTCTATTCGCATTTATCTAACAACATACTACTAACTAACTATAAAATATTCAAATCGGTCCTTTATATAGGTAAATATTGTTCGAGCATACTCCAGTCTATTCTGGGAATCGTCTCGATGATTCGACCGCTTCGCTCATCGGACGCCGTCGAACAAAACGTATATTCCGGAATATTCTCGCATCACTCGCGTCTGGGTCATATCGCCAGGGGCGTATTCGCACAACAGTATATCGTCCACAGGTTCGGATTACTGGATGACTAGTATTTTTATAGAACAATACTTTGTAGAGCAGTGTGCTAATAGTATATTAAACAACGCATTTCCTATGGAATTCTGTTATGACACGAGTTCAAGTTTAAAAAACGAATCGCGAAGCGATGAGTTTTTTAAAGAACGAGTGTCACAACAGACATATGAAATAAGTTGTTTATAATATTTTTTATATTTCTCGTTCTTTAAAAAACTCATCGCTTCGCGATTCGTTTTTTAAACTTGAACTCGTGTAATAACAGACATATGAAATAAGTTGTTTATAATATTTTTTATATTTTACCATTTTATCATTTTTTAAATTAATTTATTATTTTTATGTAATTACGAAAATTTTGATTTTAAAAAGTATGTCGGTAGCACTGTATATTTTATAACATTTGACAGTTTTGACATTTAAATTATGAAATGTTAATGTTTTAAAATATTTTAAAATTACTAATACACTAATAATAATACAGGGTGTCCAGGAACTTAATGCCAAAAATTCGGTAGCGAATAGAAGAGGTCAAAATAATGTTAGAAGTCCAAATAAATTTTTCTCATACCTACGAGCCTTCGTTTCCGAGTTATAGACCTCTAAAGTTTCGAAATACTTCTCTTCAGATTGTCTGTCTTTACAAAATATGGCGATCAGATCTAAAAGTTCAAATTTCTCCTAAACCCTTAATTTTATCGAGTTCAAACAAGAGTACATTTTCATTAGTAAATGGATTGGAAAATTTATTTTTGAAATTTAAATATTACGGATTATTAACCAATGGGCACAAGCCGTCTCTGCTTATCTGTACGTAATGTAGATTCATTTATACCGTCAAACACAGGATATGGATGTATGCAATCCGTCACTGGAATTTTATAGTATTCCAATGTATAGTTTAGAAATTATGACAAAACAAAGGTTTTTATTTCGAAACTTTAGAGGTCTATAACTCGGAAACGAAGGCTCGTATGACAAAAATTTATTTGAACTTCTAACATTATTTTGATCTCTTCTATTTGCTACCGAATTTTTGGCATTAAGTTCCTGGACACCCTGTATATTATATAAGTAAAAGATGATATTCATATTCTCAAATATTTTCTTAAAGAACAAAATAAAATTAATAAATTGCTATTAGACACAAATGTCATTGTCAATAGTCTTGTCATTAGATACTTAGATTAGGAAAGCATATGGATACCGCCTTAGACAAGGAAAGAGCTGCTTTCCTAATCTAAGGAAATTTTTTAGCTCAAGGAGACTAGAGCTCTTGGTTTAGCTGTTTATGAAAATTTAATGAATTTGGAATATAGGTTAGAACTGTCAAACACTTTTTGAGAGACGCCTACTTGATACCTACTTAAATGTAAAATATAGGTGGTATGCGGTCAATTGTTCAGTATCTTAATGAAAACCATTATAACACTAGTGTTATAATCAATATCATTATGAAACGAATTATGGGCATATAAGTATATTATTATAGTACGGGTGTAGAAAAAATTTGTTATTGTTCAATACTTCTAAATATTAACATCCTTTCGATATGAATTGAATAACAACTACTGGGTGAAGGAGTAATGATAAATTTTTTGGTGCTCAAGTTTGATAATCATGTGATTTAATATGCTAACAATTGCCTTCTGGTTATTGCTGTTCTGTAGATATTTTAACAGGATCTTTATTTTGCCAAAAAGCACTTTTTCTCTTATTATTGTGTAAAGTGAATTTGAATGTTACTTGTTGATTTATGTATTAAATAAATTATATAGTATTTTCTAATGGTAGGTATTTATAAATAACATTCATCTTACAAAATCTGAAAAGTTTCTTTCAAGGTTGTGCCGTTGATCAGAAGCTTTTGCATTCCTTCCATGAATTCTCTTTGTTGGAAAAAAAGTCCCATCACCTTCTTGGTTAAAAATAGGCACCAGCCACATTAGCACACTATAGCCCATAACTTGAGCTACGTTTGGTAAGAGGCCTAAAACAAATAATATATATCTCAAATTAAAATTTGATTTTTAATAAGTATTTGCTCTAATATTTTGGAAAACGCACCATATGCCGAAAATAATAAAGTGCAAACCAATACGTTCATTACTATACTTACTTAAATCAAAAGTTTCTCGACCAGAAAGAAACGTTGGTGGTGTAGCATCCTCTATAAGCGTTTTATTTTGAACTATGAGTCCAATATGAAACATACTGAATATTGCGCTAATTGGTGTTAGTACCAAAGATAAAATGAAGCTGAAACAATAGCTTAGGATAAGTGTATTTTACTAGGATATGTTCAATCAAACGCCCAAAATTGTCTTGGTTTTGTTATCAACTAGATGTCCCGCGGTTTCACCCGCTTTAAAAACTATTAGAATGGTATTTTAGAAACATCATGGTTTGATCAGTTAGAGTAAACATAGTAGTTCCGGGAATTGGAAAATTTAATCACCGTTAACGTTTGTTGAAAATCACAAGCAAACATCTATGATTTATTTAGAGCTCTTCTATAATATCTCTAAGATACTTGTAAATCTTCTCATAAACTCTATGAAACTACATTCTATATTGTTACAAAATCGCCAAACTCATGCGGCTCTTCCAGTTGCCATTGTTCTCCGTTGTTCTCGAATGCGGAACCTTCTAGTCCGTCGAAATTTCTCGGCTTAATACAAGTGTCAAAACGGTATATAAAGGCTAGTAGCGGCGCAATAAAGGTCAGTTTTAATTTAACGGTCTTAGGAAGCGCGGAAAGCGAAGAATAAAATAAGAGTGTTTAATCATAGTGGTATAAATAAATTAGAAGTGATATACCGCGTGTATATGCATTAAGTAGAAATTAAGCGGGTATATAAGTTAATTAATCTAATTGTGTGTTTTAGTAAATAAATAGATAGTATTTAGCCATAATGTGTATAATTTATCCCACCTACAAAAACAGTATAAATAAATAAGAAAAAAATGATAATATTATTAAACTAGTGTTGCAAATTACTTTTTCCCATAAATAGAGTGATTTCTAAGGCTAGAATACATTCTCTCTTTATGCAAAGAAAAGGGAAAATGTAGTTTAAACTTTGAATGAGCGGTGCATCAAACTTCCATTATAGGGTCGCAGTGATAACCTGAATATTTAACAACTTCTTTTTGTTAGATTTCAATGTTTATATTAGCTTTATAATATTAGTATAAACTATCTTTGGTGTATGCTTTTTGAAAAATGAGGTTGTCATTAAATTATTTTTTTTTACTTTACAGTATCGCTTGTTGATAATTAATGTTTAAACTACTCAACAAATGTTTCAGTGCTATGCAGACGATCTGGTTATAATAGTTAGAGGCAAATTTGAAGAGGTTATCTCGGAGATCCTTCAGGATGCCCTAAATATGGTTAACAGTTGGTGTGAGGTGGAACAGTTGTCTGTTAACCCCCGCAAGACTGTTATTGTTCCTTTTACAAAAAGGAGAAAGCTAACTAAGCTTCGCCAACCAATTTTATCTGGCGAAACGATTCACTTTGCGACGGACGTAAAATATCTGGGGATCATCTTGGATAGTAAACTTACCTGGAACGCCCATGTGGAAAGAACAATAAATAAAGCCAGGACTTCCCTGTAATTTCTCAGGAGAATCTGCAGCAAATATTGGGGAACGAGCCCCAAACAGATTTACTGGATTTATCAAACAGTGATAAAACCAATGATCACGTATGGCTCGGTGGCCTGGTGGTCCAAGGGACTCCAAAAATCCACCAGAGCAAGATTGTCTGGACTTCAGCGACTAACATGCGTGGCCATTACGGGGACAATGTCCACTACCCCGACAGCGGCAATGGAGATCATCCTGGATATAACCCCACTCCATTTACTATTGGAGAAGGACGCCAGGATGGTGTTCTATAGGCTGCTGTCGGTGGATAGTCAAGTAAAAGGGGAGAGGCTCTGGGACCACTCGGGCCTGATGCGTGAAATTAAAGATCACCACACGCTTGGGATGGTCTCAGATATCCTTGCCACCCGGACGCACGGATAACAGTCCTTTAAAGTCCTCTTTCCGAAGAGAGACGAATGGGAAAAGGGGATCATCTTTTTCTCTGGGACGGATTACGTACTATACACTGATGGCTCCAAAACTCCAGAAGGTGTTGGAGCAGGAGTGTATGGTAGCAAACCGAGGGTTGAAATCGTAGTAAACCTCGGCTCATATGCTACCATCTTTCAGGCAGAGGTTTTCGCCATTGAATTGTATGCAAGAGAGCTGATAAATCACCCTCTTGTAAACAAAAACATACATATTGTATAGATAGCCAGGCAGCTCTTAAGGCACTGAGCTCCAACCGGCTTAATTCAAAGTTGGTATGGAACTGTATTAAAGCCTTAGAACGTCTTGGTTCCAATAACAGGGTAACTTTGCTCTGGGCACCAGGACATAGCGGAGTGGTGGGTAACGAAAAAGCCGACACTCTTGCCAAAAAAGGAGCAGAGTCTAGATTTATAGGACCTGAACCATTCTTTGGCATTACCAAAAGTACTGCCAAAGATATTATCTCCGGCTCGATAGAGAGGAAAATCCTCATGTACTGGAATGATATCCCAGGACTAATCGATTCGAAGGCTTTCATCTCCAAACCCTCGAAAAATATAACTAAGCAGATTCTAGAGTGGGATAGGAAAGACCTACGCATTCTTATAGGACTGCTTACGGGACACTGTCGTCTAAGATACCACCTGAAGAAAATAGGTCTGAGTCAAACTTCAGACTGCCGCTTCTGCAGTGTGGAAGACGAGACTGCAGAACACATATTATGTTCTTGCTCCGCCCTGGAAAATACTAGGCACCGCATTTTTGGTTTCCCAAAATTGGAGCCTTACGACTTTAAACAGGTCTCGCCGCAGACAACCATTGACTTCGCAAGGAGAATTGGCTTGTATGGCGATTTATAACCTTGGGTGAGCCACAATAGACCCAACGGTGGTCGCAGTGTAGGGGTGGTTGAGCGCCCCACTCACATTGAACCTAACCTAACTCAACAAATAATAGTTGCTTATTGCGTAATCTAAATATGTATGATTTGTCAAAGTAAGGGTGGTACTTATATAATGAATTTAATAATGTTTTACTTACCCAATGAGTAAAAGATAATAGCGGTGCTTTGTATAATCATGTTGAATAGTCCAAAACATAACAAATCTATTAAATGAAGAGCAAACGTAAAATAAACACACACAAAAAGTGTAGAAGAACATGAGTATAAAACCTTTTTGATTGGTAAAACAAATACAAGTGTTTAACCATTTACAATGGTGATCCATCTTTAAAATGCACATACCGCATTGGGAACAGTGGTGGGCTCTGTCAGGTTTAAATTGAAATTCGTAATTACAAAATCTAAAAAAAAAAAATTAAACAGCTTAGTTAACAAAATATTTATTACGAACCTGCCTTAAATTTTCATTTGGAGTGCAAGTTACCATTAGCAGATTCTTTTTCTCACAAAAAAATTTAAGGATATGTGGTTTGTTTTCAAGGATGCTATGCGTATATAGTTTTATTTCCAAAGGCGTTAATCTAAATTCTTCTGGTACGGTTGGTAATGGTTGAAACATTGTAGCTAATGTCGACCATATCATCATAAAATACAATACGTTAAATATAAGGGTATAAAAAAACAGTTGGGCTATTGATAGCGTATGATCGAAAAATATAAATCCGATGATATACGAATGGTATAAAAATATATAGATGGAAAAAAGAATTGTTGGTAAAATTCTTTTGGCTAAATAGTTCATGGCGTTAACGCTACCCCAAAAGAAACTGATAATCGACAAATGTTAGTTTTGACTGACATGGACATTGACATTCTAATTTTTACGTTAATTTTTTTTTTTTAACGTTAATTTGACAAATTAACTTGATCGTAAATATTGGGAAAAAGTAATACCACCCCAAAGAAGCGAAAATGTTCAATCACCTTTACTAACTCAGGAAATTATCATTCGATAGAAGAGGTCAAATATTATACACTCTCTAATACTATCAAATCCAGATATTAAAAACTCAGAGCCTTTTCCCAATCTCGTAGAAGCTACATTACCTTTTGAGAGGTAAGGTTCAGGTTTCAAGGGACCAGTGTTCCATCTAACACTAAAGCAAGGCGCACAATGAGACACAAGCGACGCAACCCACGCAGGGTAGCACAAGTAACGAAGTCCACGAAATTTATGCGTTGTGTCGTTTGAACGCATATTGTCACAAAAGCTGTGTTGTTTCCTGTGCCAATAGTAAACATAATTTAAACATTTTCTGATGGAAAATGTATTGCTAGATTTAAGTTCTGAGTCAGATTCGGACGCAGATTGGGAATCGGAAGTCTTCAACACCTCTTCCAGAAGCTCCTGATGCCCAAGCTCCAAGAAGATCTGGCAGGGTCAAGAAACCACCCCGCTATCTTGAGAGTTATTATTATTGTTTCCATCTACTGGAAACCAAATAAAAACGTTATTATTTGATCAAAAATAAGATTAAGAAAAAAATGAAAGTCTAAGAAAGCGACATTGAAAAAAAAATTTATATCCTATTATTACATTTTATTTATTTTTCCTGCATAAATTAATAGCCGCTGTAGGTAAGATTTCCTTAAATTCCTAGCTTTTTCTCATTTTACTGTCTCTATATCGATTACAGTTAAAAATATATCAACATTTCTTTTGCTGGGTTAATGGCTTTGGTAGTTAATCCAAGTAGCACATCTTGATGTACAGGGTTATTCATTATAAATTACCCACCCCTTATCATCGCTATTATTACCTAGAGGAAAAAAAGTTTTTAATAAAAGTTGTGTGGTTATGACTGAATTTTGTTAAAATGTTATTAAAAGTACAGTAGCGTGCGTTTTTCAGGGGATACAAAGAAATTATATATATTTTTAAATAGGATACCCTGTATATTATTATATTTTTGGAATTATCGTTTCTTCCTGATTTCAAAAATATACCATATGATGCCCCTACCATATTATACTGTCTTATACTACTGAGTTATTGTACGTCGAATATCTAGTGAGGAAGAAAAAGCTCACATATTTATACACAAAAGATAACAAAGATATATTTAGGAACTTTAAATATAAATGAATGATAATTCATAAAAGATGTTCGATGTGTCCACCATTATTGTTAATGCATAATTGATAACGTCTTCTTATATTTAAAACTGTACTGCAAATGGCTTCATTATTTATATTAAGATTGTTTATTTCAAGTCGAATCCTGTCTTTAATAACTTGAATACTATTATTATTATTATTATTATTATTGACAATATCTTTTAGAAATCCCCAAAAAAATGAATCCCTAGGTGTCAAATCCGGACTGTTGGGTGGCCATTTAATAGTTCCATTATTCCCTGTCCATATTGGAAATACATTATTCAAATGATGTTGAACGGGTAGGGCACTATGCGGAGTTGCCCCATCCTGCATCCAAATCATATCAAGTTCTGCTTCCGGAAAAATCTGCAAAAGAATATTTTTTGCTTCTGGGATAATTATTTTCAGATAGGTAACTCCAGTTAAAGTGTAATCATAAAATATAGGACCAACAATTTTGTTCCTGAAAATGCCACACCAAACGCTAACAGTTTTTCTTCCTGATTTTTTTATTTGTTTTACCAATCTTTATCTGTTGTGCTTATTTTCCCACGACCTTCGATTTTTCCTATTAAAGATGATTCATCAGTGCATAATATTTTATTAAAAAAAATCGGGATCTCTATCCAAATTTTGAATCATCTGGCGGCAAAAGTCGAGCCTTTTCCTTTTATTAGCCTCTGTTAAAACTTGTACGGGTAAAATTTTATATGGTCTGTAGTTGTTATTTTTTAACGATCGTTGGATTTTGTAATAACTTTTACCTAATTGATCGGCTGCATTATTTATACTGCATTCAGAGTTTTCTAAAAAATAATGCAACGTTTGAAAAAAGTCTATTCGCGAATACATATGGATGGGCTTACCTTCGAAATGAAACAGTATATCTAGCATTTCTTCCTGGTTTGCTTGAACTACACGCTTTTTTCTACTAAAACTGGAGGTATTATTCACCTGTCGGTAAATATTTTTGAACGTATTTTCTGATGGTGTTGGACAATTTGGATACAACACCCTATATGCTGTTTTTACGGCACGTTTATTTTTGTTATTTTGTATATAACAAGTAAATATTTGCACTTTTTCTTTCTCACTATAAACCATTTTGCTTAATTTATTAAAGAAATGTCACTTATCAAAAATATTACTTGTCATTTTTTTAGCTCACTTTGATAATGTTAACTTTTCCATATTTACAATAAGTAATTTAACTAAGATATTCGACGTTCAATAACTCAAAAACGGTATATGGTAGGGGCAACATATGGTATATTTTTGAAATCAGGAAGAAACGATCATTCCAAAAATATAATAATATACAGGGTATCCTATTTAAAAATATATATAATTTCTTTGTATCCCCTGAAAAACGCACGCTACTGTACAATTAATAGCATTTTAAAAAAATTCAGTCACAACCACACAACTTTTATAAAAAACTTTTTTTCCTCTAGGTAATAATAACGATGATAAGGGGTGGGTAATTTATAATGAATAACCCTGTACATACATTATACCTGAAAAAACTTCACAGAAACCCAAAATATTTTGTGTACCTGGCAAAAATACTTTTCAACAGGAACTTCTAAGCTGCTAAGCAACCCTTGGTACTGAAGGTAAGTCTAGACCAGACATGGGCAAACCTTTTAAACCTTTAAACTTAGAATTAGAACAATTTATTAATTTTTAGGGTAAAAGTTCGTTATAGCGGTTTTCGCTATTATAAGAGATTTTGCAAAAATTCTTTTTCAGGGCGTTTCTATAGGTCGATTATGACACAAATCTGTGTGCGCGTTTTCAAAAATTCATTTCTATAATTTATTATTAATAAAAACATACTTACGGGACGGTGGAGTGAATAGGGGTGCTGGGTGGGGACGATACAGTAGAAATCCTACATTAAACACCAAAAAACAGTATTTCAGAGTACACACCGCACTTTCTGTTCACAAAAATGTTCAAGAAATTGTTTAAAAAAATAAAAATAAATAATAATTAACACAATAATACCGCCAAGGCTGTCACGACTGTCACTGCATAAAAAAGAAGAGTGCAATGGAACTGTCAATGTGTTGCGATGTTGCCAAATACAGTGAAAAAGTCTTAATAGCTGGAAAAAAAAGGAACATACAGGACAAAATTGATATGAAAAATTAAGTTATTCCTTCTTCCTATTATAATTTGTAGAGAAAAAAGGAACATACCTAAACATAAAGAAGGAAGCATTTATACAAAAAATACCACTGCTTCTCATGGAAGTGGGGGATAAAGGCTCGAAATAGGCTTAATTGTGTTAATTCTTCATAAGAAGTTTGGCAACGTTGTTTCTATCAAACCTGTCATTTTAATAATGACGAACTTCATGTTATCAGCTTCATTAATAATGGCGAACGAGATTTGTCATGTGTGGGATAGTTTTTCGAAAAATTTAATACTTTTCAAAATTAATTTACATTTTTCATGTGCCCCGAGTGCAGTGTATTAGTGTTTTCTTGTGTTTAATGTAGGATTTCTACTGTATCGTCCCCACCCAGCACCCCTATTCACTCCACCGTCCCGTAAGTATGTTTTTATTAATAATAAATTATAGAAATGAATTTTTGAAAACGCGCACACAGATTTGTGTCATAATCGACCTATAGAAACGCCCTGAAAAAGAATTTTTGCAAAATCTCTTATAATAGCAAAAACCGCTATAACGAACTTTTACCATTTTTAGTAGTGTGTGAAGGTGTATGTGACTGATGAAACTGTGACTGGTTAGCTGTTTGGAAAATAAACTCATCTGAATTTTGAAACCCCTGATATAATTCCAAATATCATGGATTAATTGATTTTTTCCCTCGAGATTTATGTTCAATTTGTTGATGTGACTGAGATCTGTAAAAAATTCCGAAAGCCATTGACTGTCTTTCAAATGTTCACACTCGTCCATGTGTTTTTCTTCCATGAAAGATATTATTTCCTTTTTTAGATCCCAAACTCGTTCAAAAACTCGTCCAGCACTGAGCCACCTTACTTTAGTGTAGTAAAGTAGATCAGAATATTCAGATTGCATTGAGTCAAGAAACTCTCGAAATTGCCTGTGATTGAGTGCTCGTGAACGAATGCTATTAACAAGCTTAATAACAACATCAAGTACATGAAACATGTCTAGAGCAGATTTACACAGAGTGTTTAAGTGTTCACTATTAAAAACTAACGCACCTGCGCGGGCTTTCCGATAGTCGATGCTAGTCGATACCACCGGGGACCACATGGAGCGTCAGTCACACATTGCCGATCGAAGTGTGAACGTCATTGTACAATTACTGTTTTACTATTTTATATATTTACGTTTATACAGTCCACAAAATAAAAGTTTCATAGTGTTCGATGTCAAATATTTTTTCACCTATTCAATCACAACATTTCTCAACATTTTGGTCCTTCTCAACGGATTCGAGCTTATAATAAGCGAAGAAAAACATCGAACAAAATCAATATCATCAACTTCCACGTGGCCACGCTACGGTTGACTGACAACAATTTAACAAGTCTCCTATGAACTTCAGAAAAGTGTAAAAGTAAGATTACCTGATGTTAAGTAGTCGGTGAGTTTTTATCATTTCCATTTCCTTTTCATTTATTGAGGTTTTTGAATTTGTGTTCGCATTGGCCATGTGCATGCGGCTGTACATCTTTTCTGCAAGTTACATCCACATTTCATTTTGAAACATTTTAAGCACCCATTGTGCATTCAAAAAGCATTTATTTGCTTTAATATATTAACATTCAATTTAAAAACATTTTAAGCACCCATTGTGCATGCAAAAAGCATTTTATTTGCTTTAATATATTAACATTCAATTTAAAAACATTTTAAGCACCATTGTGCATTCAAAAAGCATTCCATTGGCTTTCATACATTTTTACATTTTTTTGTGCATTTTAAAACATTATTTCAGCATATTATAAATCATTTTGTGTGCATCTTAACATTTTTTAGAACGTTTTGATTTATTTTTTTTTGTGAATTGAACGCTTTACTTTGAATCATCATTGTGCACATTTTGTATCAGTTACACGTTGATGAAAGCGTACTTTGAGTGTATCATTCAACACAATTTTACATTTTTCTTTTTCTAGAGGTAAAGTAACATTCTAATAACATTGCATACTTTCGTTTTTTCTTGAAATTGTAACATTTATTCATTTATCCAAGGTTGCACGTATATCTCATCTGGGCATTTTGAGATAGCAATTAATAAAGCATACATTTGTTCACTTTCCATTTCATATCTACAATTATTCGCAACACAATGACAGAAACAAATAGCAATGTTGCTGCTGGCAACAGAATCATGCAATTGATGCAAGAAAGAGACATTTTGGTAGCTAAACTTACTCGTTTTATTCATTTCGTGAGGGCAGCTACAGAAGCCCAAACCATTGAGCTAGAAACTCGTTTGGACCATTCTTCTGACATTTTTAAGCAATTTGAATACGTCCAATCTCAAATAGAGTCATTAAATCCAGATGAGCTTGCATCAGACAATCGCGAATCTTTCGAAAATAGTTATTACAAGACAGTGTCGAAAGCTCGTTCCTTAGTTTCTGAATTTCGCGGTGCCAGACAACATTCATTCAACAGCTCTCATTCTGCAAACTCCTCTTCTAGAATCTCACTTCCTCCAATTGATCTACCCAAATTTGATGGCGATTACAAAAAATGGCTTTTCTTTTATAAACGTTTTTCCGCTTTAGTGGATCATAATCCCCAACTATCTAACGTAGAAAAATTCTTTATTTACAAGGTAGGCTTCAGGGTCAGGCAGCAGAAATAATTCAACACATAGAATTAACTGACGAAAACTATTCAACGGCATTACAATTACTAATCGATAGATATGAAAATAAACGCGTAATTATTGACAAACACATTGACGATTTATTTAATATTCCTTCAGCAAATAGTGAGTGTCCCACACAATTAAGAAGGCTTATTGATGCTTTCAAGCAACATTTACGAGCATTGACTGCTCTTGGAGAGCCCACCGAGCACTGGGACCGACTCTTAATACAATTGATAAAAATCAAACTAGACAAAAACACGAGAGATAAATGGCAAGAAGCCTCTCACTCTAAACCAAACTGCGCATTGGTAAATTCTGCGCAATCAGATAGTTCCCTTACCCACTTTAAAGACATTCTTAGACTTTTAGTGTGTCGATGTGAATATTTAGAAAGTTTGGATAAAAACAAATCACTTCAAAACCAATTACAACCAAACTCTTCTAATTACCAACATTCAAAGGGTCATTCAAACTATCAAAAGCATTCACGTACACATACATTTACAGCTACTAATCAATCAAATAGTCAATCCTCGAGTCAATCCACAAACAGTAATATCATGAAATGCTTCTATTGTGATCAAGCACATGGTATTTACAAATGTGCCAATTTTAAAGATCTTTCACTGAACAATAAATACGCTGCAATTAAACGATTAGGACTTTGCGAGAATTGCTTAAAACGCGGTCATTCAAAACAGCAGTGTAAATCTGGTCAATGTCGAATCTGTCAAAAGAAACATAATTCAATTCTTCACCCTTTTAATCCATCAGAAACCAACAATTCTACTGAGGTTAATCAAACTTCACCTGCTACATCCATTTCTACAAATGCTCAAAACCCACAAACAAATAATTCCACGGTCACTTCTTTGTTTGCTCATTCATCCAATAACAATTTCGTCTTACTATCAACCGCTATTGTCCACATTCAGGACAGTGCTGGAAATTTTCACTCTGCTAGAGCTCTCTTAGATGTGGGAAGTCAAAGCAACTATATTACCAAAGAATTATCAGAAAAATTACAACTACCCGAACAAAAGGTTAACATTTCTATTTCCGGTGTCGGACAAGGAACTACTAATGTCTTTACGCAATCATCAACAATTATTAAATCCATGCATTCATCATTCAAAAGAAAACTTACTTTTCTCATTCTACCAAAAATCACAGATCACATTCCAAATCTACCATTTTCATTGAACAACCTCAATATCCCACCACATGTTCAATTGGGAGACCCTACATTGAACAAACCTAGTGAAATTCAAGTATTGCTAGGAGCATCTATTTTCTACGAACTTCTTGACAATGAGCAAATTTCTTTAGGTAAGGGTAAACCGCTACTACAAGCATCTAAACTAGGCTGGTTACTGGCGGGAGCTATTCATCTCCCACCTCCTCAAAAACAACAAAAACATTTTGTACCCTTTTCTTTAAATCAACAACTAAGTAAATTCTGGGAAGTGGAAGAAATCGCGTATAAAAAACATTTATCTTTAGAAGAAGATTTTTGTGAAACCCACTTCAAGGAAACTGTGTCTCGAGACCCCTCTGGTAGATTTATTGTCAAATTTCCATTAAAGGAATCCATAAATCAATTGGGCAGTTCTAAGGACGTTGCATTACAACGTCTAGCCAGTGTTGAAAGACGCTTCCAACGAGATCCTGAATTCCAACGATTATATGTAAACTTCATCAATGAATATTTAACTCTCGACCATATGTCACTAGTTAATCCAGATTCCAACCATAATATTTCATTTTACTTACCACACCATGGAGTAAAAAAGGAAAGTTCCACCACTACCAAACTTCGTGTTGTTTACGATGGCAGCACAACAACAGATTCAGGTATATCATTAAATCATTGTCTGGGTGTTGGACCACAGATCCAAGATGATCTTTTCAATATCATCCTTCGTTTTCGACTCCATTCCTATATAATTACTGCAGACATTGAAAAATGTATAGGATGTTGATTGTTCATCCAGAACATCGTAGATTCCAACGAATCCTTTGGCGTGAATCTATAGATCAACCCATTCAAACTTATGAAATGTCCAGACTAGCATATGGTTTGGCCAGCTCATCATTTTTAGCCACGAGAGCCTTACACGAGTTAGCAATTGAAAATCAATCACAATATCCAGAAACTTGTAGGGTCATTCTTAAAGACTTCTATGTTGACGATCTCATTACCGGAACAGACTCATTAGAAACAATTTTAAAACTAAAAAGTGAAATATCTTCTATTCTACGCTCCGGAGGGTTTGAACTTAGAAAGTGGGCTTCCAACGTTAAAGACATCATTCCCGATCAACAATTAGATCAATTTTTATGTGAAAAGACTGAAACAAAAACATTAGGACTTGTCTGGAACCCTAACAAAGACACATTACAATATTCAGTAAATTTTCAATCCGCCATGAACATTCAGGTTACCAAACGCCATATCTTGTCGACCATATCAAAATATTCGACCCTTTGGGTCTAATAGGCCCTACAACAATTAAAGCAAAAATAATGTTGCAAAAACTTTGGCAGTGCAATTCCAGCTGGGACGAACCAGTACCTTTGTGGTTTCAGGAAGAGTGGACAATATTCGTTGAAAATATTGCAATGATCAATAATTTTCTGATCCCAAGACATGTCGTTTGTCACGCTTCGGAGTCCATCGAAATTCATGGTTTCTCGGACGCTTCAGAAGCAGCTTATGGCTGTTGTATTTATCTACGATCTTTCAATTCTCAAAATCATTGTATGCAACTTCTCTGTGCCAAAGCAGAGTCGCTCCACTCAAAAAACTTACCGTGCCCCGCTTGGAGTTATGTGGAGACATTACTTGTTCGACTACTCAAAGTAGTTCAAACTGCATTATCGAATAAAATAAACAATGTTTACCTCTACTGACTCTAAGATAGTTCTTGCGTGGATAAAAACCCAGCCATGTTATCTCCAAACGTTTGTTGCCAATAGAATTGTCGAAATAACAGAAAACACTACAATCTCTAATTGGCACCACATTTCTTCTAGTGACAATCCTGCCGATCTCATTTCACGAGGGCTCAATCCTCAACAATTAATTTCAAACGACCTTTGGTGGCATGGCCTCTTCATTTTTTCATGACCCTAGATTTCATCCCGTTTCAAACTATGATTTAAGTAACGTCAATGTTCCTGAAATGAAAGCCCACTCTATATCATTGGTTGCTCAAAATGACATAGATTATACTATATTCGAAAGGTTTTCTTCATTTTCTAAACTTCAAAGAGTAGTAGCACATATTCTTCGATTTAAACACAATTGTTTGTCTCATAGCAGAATAACCGGTCCGTTGACCACCAATGAGTTGCAATCGGCCCTTGTTACTTTAATAAAGTTAGTCCAAATTCAAGAATTCTCTAGCGAAATCATTTTATTATCGTCCAATCAACCTCTATTTAAATCTAGCAAATTGTTAAATTTACTCCCATTTCTGGACAAAGATAATATTTTAAGAGTTGGCGGTAGAATACAATACTCAAACTCCAATTATGACCACAGACATCCCATCATTCTACCTTCCAAACACCCATTCACCGAATTATTAATTTTGTTAGAACATTTAAATAATCTTCATGCCAGTACTCAACTTTTACTATCAATCATAAGACTGCGTTATTGGCCACTGGCTGGCACCACTGCCGTTAAAAGAGTGTTACGGAAATGCGTAATATGTTTTAGAGCCAAACCAGTGGCTGCTACCCAAATCATGGGAAACCTACCAGTTGATCGATTTAATACTTCCAGGCCATTCATGAAAACCGCAGTAGATTACGCAGGTCCTTTCATGATCAAAACTAGCTACCTTCGAAATGCCAAGATGGTTAAATCTTATGTGTGCGTATTTGTATGTATGTCAACCAAGGCATTGCATCTTGAGTTGGCGAATGACTTATCAAAGGACGCTTTTCTCAACGCATTTAAAAGATTCATTTCTCGACGCGGTAAACCATCTGACATATTCTCAGACAACGGTACTAATTTTGTTGGATGCCACAATGAATTAAAGCAATTGTACAATTTTTTAAAAACTAGTAATTCATCCATTCATGATTTTTTAAGTCAAGACAACATTGACTGGCATTTTCTTCCTGCCAGCTCTCCCCATATGGGAGGCCTTTGGGAAGCTGCCGTCAAGGCAGTAAAATATCATTTAACTCGCATTATAATTAACGATCATCTAACGTTTGATCAGATGTACACGCTGTTAGTTCGGGTCGAGGCGTGCTTGAATTCTAGACCCTTGACTCCTCTATCCAACGATCCATTGGATTTTTCTCCACTTACCCCGCCCATTTTCTTATTGGTGACTCATTGGCTACACTTCCCGAAGTCGATGTCGCAGAAGTACCAGCTAACCGTCTAAATCATTATCGGCGACTTCAACAAATACAGCAACATTTTTGGAGTCGTTGGTCCAAGGAATATTTATCACAACTTCAAACCAGGAGCAAGTGGAAATCGCCTCAAGCCAATGCATTCAAGGAGGGTGCCTTAGTAGTCCTGAAGGAAGACAACGTTCCGCCTATGAAGTGGTGTCTTGGACGAATTGTTGAACTCTTTCCGGGCAAGGACAATGTTATCCGGGTAGTGTCTGTGAGAACTCCTTCTGGTACAATTATTAAACGCGCCACCGCTAAAGTCTGTTTGCTGCCTATTAATTAAAAGTTAGAAACTTTCAAGGTGGCCGGTATGTTTAAGTGTTCACTATTAAAAACTAACGCACCTGCGCGGGCTTTCCGATAGTCGATGCTAGTCGATACCACCGGGGACCACATGGAGCGTCAGTCACACATTGCCGATCGAAGTGTGAACGTCATTGTACAATTACTGTTTTACTATTTTATATATTTACGTTTATACAGTCCACAAAATAAAAGTTTCATAGTGTTCGATGTCAAATATTTTTTCACCTATTCAATCACAACATTTCTCAACACAGAGCTTCTTGATGTATGGTGATATTGCGTGTATGCGACAATGTCGTACAGTACTTGGATTGAGAAGGACACTGTTATTTATATTTTGTAATATGATGACCCCGGAACAATAAATAAACTTCTTCTTCTGTATAGGATTTAATTTATATTCTTAATTATACATAATAGTTTGTTACAAAAGTTAGCGTCTGATTGCCATCTTGGCGCGAAAACATAATGTCATCATGACAGACGACAAGTAGCACCAGTGACAAGTTCCACGGAACATGAACAAGTAACCGCCGTTAAGGTGCGTTCATCCATCATGTGTCTGGCGCGGTAAATTCAAAAAAGAACCTTACAGTTCGGCCATTCTGACATTGATCGTCCTCGATCATTTCAAATAGAATTCTTACAAATATTAATAAATGCTAATGAAATGAAGACACATAACAATAGGTGAATTTAACACATAATAGAATTCGTACATAATGATAAAATCTCAGAGTTAGAACACACATAATAAGCAAATCATAACATAAACTTATTCTTTTTAACATAATTTTGGTTCAGCTTAAGCATAAAATAATACATAATGGCATAATAAAGTTCATAAATTCATAATTTGGTCATAATGGTCATAATATGTAAGCAAAGTCATAATTGGTATATTAATAAAGCATAAAATAATACATAATGGCATAATAAAGTTTATAAATTAATAATTTAGTCATAATATGTAATCAAAGTCATAATTGGTATATTAATAAAGCATAAAATAATACATAATGGCATAATAAAGTTTATAAATTAATAATTTAGTCATAATATGTAATCAAAGTCATAATTGGTATATTAATAAAGCATAAAATAATACATAATGGCATAATAAAGTTTATAAATTCATAATTTAGTCATAATATGTAATCAAAGTCATAATTGGTATATTAATAAAAACTTTTAGTCAGAGAGCCACAATTTCATGTGCGAAGCATCAACAGTTCCTTTGTAGGGGACCTGAGTCACTTGATGTCCTTCAATATCCTTGACAACATATCGGTCATGAGGTAAAACCTCTTCAACAACATATGGTCCTTTAAACTTGGGCAACAGCTTTTTATTTACTCCAGACTCAGTAACATAATTGGTAATTACCACTTTATCACCTACTTTATAAATATTTGGCCTTTTGTGTATTTTGTCATAATATTGTTTGTTAGAACCTTGAGCTTTCTCCATTTTCTCCTCTGCTTTCTCTCTCATTTCTACTAAATCCACTCTCTCAATCTCATTCCTCATTTCTAAATAGGATCTAACTTTATCACCATCCCTACACTTCTGATTCACTCCATACAATAACATGCTGGGAGTTTGTCCTGTACTACTACTAACCGTATTGTTTATGGCGAATTCTATATCACCTAGTCTCTTATTCCATGTATCTGGGCTTTCTTTTAACTTTGCCAGCATCGGGCCCATAACACTATTAACTCGTTCTACTTGTCCGTTTGCCCAAGGACACCCAACTGCAATTTGAACATGCTTAATACTCTCATTGTGCAAAAAATTTTGGAAAACTTCTGAGGTGAAACAAGATCCTCTATCTGAAACTATTCTATTAGGGGCACTGTACAACATAAAATGATTTTTTAAATGCTTAATAACTTGTGATGAAGATGTATCTCGACAAGGATATAGCTTAATAAATTTGGTGAAAGCGTCAACAACTAAAAATATATATTTATCACCATTTTTACACTTTACTAAGGGTCCATAATGATCTATATGATAAGTATCAAAGGGAACTGTTCCCTTGGGGATTGAATGAAGCGTACCTTCTGTTTTACCATGTTTAGGCGCAAACTCTATACATTTTAAACAATTGGATATAAATTCTTTTACATAAAATTTCATATTAGGGAACCAGTATGTACGCATGATTACTTCACATGTTTTTTCAACCCCTACATGAGCATAATTTTCATGAGCGTTCCTGATTACGTTATTAATCATACTATTTGGCACATAAAACAATAACATTTTTCCATTCTTATGCTTTCTATAAACTAATCCTTCATGCAATTCAAAAAAAGGCAATTGAGTTTTTTCCAACCTTTTGCTTAATTCTGAAATAGTAGGATCTAGTGACTGTTTAATAGCAAGAACTTTTTCGAAGGTGTTACCTTCTAAAATCAAAATATTGTGACATCTACTTAGGGCATCCACATGACGCATTTGAGAGTTTGACCTATGCTCGAGTTCATAATCATATCCCTCTAAAAACAAAGCCCATCTAGCTATTTTTGGAATTATATCCTTTTTTTGCAATGTTAGTCGAATGCTATCACAATCCGTAAAAATTTTAAATTTTATTCCATGTAAGTAAATGTGAAACCTTTTAATACTGTTAACAATACTAAGACATTCTAGTTCATAACTATGATATCGAGATTCTGCATCTGTAGTTCTTCTGCTATAATAAAAGATAGGATGAAAAAGACCATCTGATTGTTTTTGTAAAATCATTGAGCCATAGCCTTTAGATGAGGCATCACAATGTAGCTGTGTTTCTGCCGTAGGAGAATATAGGCTCAAAACTGGTTTACTCAATAAAATATTTTTGAGCTTTTCAAATACTTCATGCTGTATTACCCCAAAATTAAACTCTGAATAATTTGCTTTGTCTTTTAACATATCATACAAAGGTTTAGCTATAATTGAAAAATTTTGAATAAATTTCCTAAAGTAGGAGACAAGTCCTAAAAAACTTTGTAATTCATTTTTATTCTTTGGTACCGGAAACTCTTTAACTGCAAGAACATTATCTGAATTAATAGTAATACCCTCTTCACTAACAATATAACCTAAATACTGAACCTGCTTTTTTGCAAAAGAACATTTATCCAAACGAAGCTCAAGTAAATTGTCCACAAGCAGTAATAAGACTTTTTTCAGAATCCTAATGTGTTCATCAAATGTTTCTGTGGCAATTAGCAAATCATCCATGTACAAAATAATCTCATTGTTTCTTATTAATTGATCAAAAATTTGAGTAACAAATCTGACAAAAACATTTGGGCTATTGCAAAAACCAAATGGGGCTCGTAAATATTCAAATTGACCAAATGAGGTAACAAATGAAAGATATTTAGTGCAATCTTTCTTAACTCTAATATTGAAAAAAGCATTTTTTAAATCTAACTTTGTATACCAACGTTTATTTTTTAATTTTTCAATTTGTTCCTCGATAATAGGTAGTGGAAAATTATCTCGTTGTACCTGTTTATTTAATTCCATAAAATTTACACACATTCTAGTCTCACCATTCTTTTTGGGAACTAATACTACTCTTGAACTATATTCAGAATCTGAGGGTTTTATAATACCTTTTTCTAATAACTCATCTACTGTTTTTCTTACCTGTTTCTGCTCAAGTATAGAAAGTCTTTTAGGTTTAAAATAAAAAGGTGTGCTACCTGGTTTCAGCTTGATTTCCATTTCAAAATGGGTTTTGGGTTCTAACCCTCTCTCAGCATTTTCATAACACTCTGAAAAACAATTCATCAACTCACACTTTTTATTATAATCTAGAGATGGTTCTATGTCTAGCTCATCAATGTTTTCAGGACCCAAATCTATAGATAAAATTTCATTCCAAGGATTATTATTGAAGACATCTTTATCTGTAACACTTTTAATTTGAACTTTATCATTCTCAAATGAAACTTTGACTCTTGGACTAGAAATAAAATCTCTACCTAGCAAAATACTATAGTTCATACATGCATTAGATATAACATGAAACTTAATTTCAACTTTTATACCCTGAACAATTACATTATCTATAAAAATACCTAAAATTACTAAAGGAGCCTTGTTTATTCCACAATAATTATTGTTGTCCTTGTAAGGCATGATATTGTTTTGAGAAATTAAATCTTTACTAATAAGTGAAATAGGGCTACCTGTGTCTACAATTGCATTGTTTTTAAAAAAAGGATACTTCTCTAGACCAACTTCTACCAAGTATGCTGGAATCACATCACATCTCTCTTGAACATACATTGTAGTTGAATCAGGTAATGCTTGCTGATTTTGCCTTTGTGGTCTAATGTTTCTGTCAGGACATTCCTTAATTTGGTGGTCTCCTTTACCACATCCAAAACAAGTACCTCGTTCTCTTCTGGGCTTGGGACATCTGTCAGCTAGGTGGGAGGTCCCAAAGCAATTAAAACACTTTTTAGGAAATGTTGGTTCATTGCGAGTGTTGTTCTGTACAGGTGTTGTCGTAAAATGCCTCGTTGGTGGTGTTTTCCTTTCAACAGACATAATATCATTCATAATTTCTAGCAACTTGTTCAAACTACTAAACTCTTTCATTTTTGCCTGTATTTGTAATGTTGTATCATCAAAACCATCGATGATGTAAGAAATTAGGTCTTGTTCGGAAAATCCTAGCTTTTTCCCCATAAACACTTTGTCATAATAATAGTCACTGAACCTCTCAGTTTTTCTCCATCGTCGGCTCTCAAATCTTCTCATTAAGGTTAGCTTATCCTCTTTACATTTAAACATACGAATCATTTCTGTTTTCAAGTCTTCTAGACTTAGGGCAACATGTGTTGGGGAAGAGTGAAACCATCGTTGCGCCCTGCCTGTTAATTTTCCTATTAGTGCTAAAATCATAATGTCTGCTGAGACCTCATAACTGGCTTTGACTGACTCAATTCTCATAAACCATGCTTCCACATCACCAGTGCCATTAAATTCAGGGACCAGAGAAGCTACTTCTTGAACCGAAAATCTCTTTTGATCCCTCACTCTTACTGCTTCCATCGCTATGGTCACAATGTCTTCAATTGAAACAGTTGCTTGTTGTTGGGGTGGATCTGGAGCACCCCTTGCTTCGTCGTTACTCATCTTGCAATTTTTTTTTATATGGGCTTAAATGGCCAGAATCGGGCTTTTTGGGTCAGAATCGGGCTTTTTTGGTCAGGATCCCACTTCTGATCTGTAATATGATGACCCCGGAACAATAAATAAACTTCTTCTTCTGTATAGGATTTAATTTATATTCTTAATTATACATAATAGTTTGTTACAAAAGTTAGCGTCTGATTGCCATCTTGGCGCGAAAACATAATGTCATCATGACAGACGACAAGTAGCACCAGTGACAAGTTCCACGGAACATGAACAAGTAACCGCCGTTAAGGTGCGTTCATCCATCATGTGTCTGGCGCGGTAAATTCAAAAAAGAACCTTACAATTTTGCACTATGTGTAATTATGAGGGGTTTTCAAAACCATGCCACAGGCCGGATTTGGCCCGCGGGCCGTACTTTACCCATGATTGGTCTGACCTAGGATTGAATTGAACTAAGACAAGTAGCAGCGCAAAATTAAATAAGTTCTAGGAGAGTCAAAGGAGACGAGGAAACATTCTCACAAAGGAGGGAATATATACCACTCCTTCCAGACACCAACTGTAAACATAAACTCATTATAGGACACTGTATCGACTATTAGTAAGAAGTTTACACATTATACACAGTTGCGTTATTGGATTTTAGTCAAACTTTTCACACAGTTTGGAATACAAAGTTGATTTAAAAAAATAAGAAATATCTTCTCATAACCTATCTTAATTGCTATGGTCCTACCTAAGTAAGAGAGAATTGCAAACAAGAGAGTCAAAATTTTTCTAACATTTATACCATAAAATCTGGTGCCCATAAGATAATGTTCTTGGAAACTTATTGTATGTACTTTACTACAGATATACCAACTAATTTAAACATTACAGGTAATTTTGTAAATGATACCGTCATCCTTGTAGCCCGTGTATTAAAATTCAGTTTCAGTATTTACCATTCTCCAGGCACAAATTAGATTTACTGACAATTTGGAGATCAAAATCCGTTCAATCCTATCCTCCGCTTCTACTGAATATTTCTCATACTCCTATATCAAAAGTACCAAATATCTACGAATGCATTTTGACTAAAAATTGTAACGAATATTTACTCAAACAAAATATTTTACACTGGATGTTCTGTAGAAAGTTGAAACTGGCTATAGAAAACAAAGTTCTCATAAAGTTCTATCAAAGTTCTACCATAAAACAACTTGTACCCAACTCTGGGAATATGCAATGCCACCATAATTTAAATAAGTCAACCCCCCCTCCATGCATCTCTACCTTGACGTAGCAGGCGCTGTAATAAGCAATTGTGGTGAGGGGGCTTGCGAACTTCAATGCATCTTCGGGCTATGCCGGCAGTAGCTTGCTACTGGTAGTGTCAAGGAGGAGAAGTCAGACTAAAGGAGATGCACGAGGAGTAAACTGATGGGTAAACTGCCTTGAACTGTGGTAACCAGATACCAGGCGATCTCTAGAAGTAAATAGCCTTGCTAGGTCATGCGTGGCTCTAACCGAGTGGACTTCTTTTAACTAGCTACTTGTGGGATCCATGTGGACCAAATAATTGAAATAACTAAAGACAATGAGGGTGCTGATTCTCTCATTAAACATATGGTGGCTCAGAAGAAGGTAGAACGTACTCTTGGAAGTAAAAATGTTTTAGGAGGTGGAGGATAAACTCCTCAGATGGAGAAACCAGAGGGAAAAAAGAGACTAAATGGGGCGGGGCGTAAGCAGCTGCAACGGTTGCTGAAGCTAGGGACGCCCTACGAAGAAGCCCTTAAGGAGGTCCTTCAAAAGAGGGAACTTCAGAAGAGTTTAGAAGGAGATAAAACCTCTTCCAAAAAGAGCGCCCGAAAAAGACTTCGCTCGAATGAAAGTACCCCTGAGGGTGCTATTCCGAAAAAAGTAGAGACCGAAGCTATGTATTATGGGGCTGCAGTTGGTGGACACACCACATCGGCCAGGATGGCATCAGGTCACATGTGCCGACAAAGCAAGACTGATTAGGTCAATCGCCTCAAACCATGGGAAAATAAATTTGTAAGCTATTTTCATAGAACAAATTACAAAAAACCATGATCGACTAGACTCAATAGCTCCTTTCTCTTTACTGTATTAGAAGCTTAAGCTGATAGAGGTCTCAAATAGAACCAGCGAACTGGCATCATGTCAATAGAAGCTCATCTGCTTCTGAAACAGTCCAGAAATTTCGTTTTAAAATCCCGGAGAAAAGAACTTGATGATTAGGTTAGGTTAGGTTAGGTACAAATCAGATAGTAAATGAGATATTTGGATATAAAAAAAAACAAAAATTTAAGTATACTGATAAATAAGTTTAATCAATATAATAATTGTTAATATAAGATATAATTTAAATATAAGATATTTATAACAAATTTTTTAACCTATTAAGTATAGTGTATAAGTTAACATGTAAAACCATGTGTTAAAAAGTCTAAGGTACGAGCAGAATAGGGGTAAATTGTAGTAATAGTAAATTCCATCTAAACGGATAAAGTTTCAAAAATTTTATGTCCAATAAGAATCTGATTTACACAAGGAAAATTACAAACACATTCATTTTGATAAGTTTTCAGTGAATTTTTTAAAAAGTGTTACAACATTAATGTTATGAGGAATAAAATAAGGGAATATCTTGTTTTTATGCATAAACTTACGGATACACACAGCTATTGACATGTAAAGAGCTGTGTTTATTGTTTATTTTTAGGTATTGCCAGTTCTCAGGTCGATGAAGATTATTCTAAATTAAATAACATTTAATAAATAACATTTAATTGTTAAAAGATTATACATCATATTAAATTAATTTGTAGTTACATTAATTCACGATTGTCTCGTATATTATTTTTTATAATAAAGTTGATTATTTACCAAACATTTTATGTAGCTTTTATTCATAGATCGTTTAAAACATAGAAACGTTAATGTAAAATGTAATCAATGAAATTATTGACAGTGCTGAACAACTAGACTTGAGAAAATCTTCTTCATAATCGATCCCTCTAATATTCAGTACTGCATCAGTTTCCTGATTCCATTTTTTATTCTATTCAATTAATAATTATAATAACTGGAAGTTTGATATGCACTAGGGTAGGTATTATTAGACATTATAATTTGCTTGTAAAGAACTATATATAATGTTTAGCAATTTAATATTTCAATTTGACACAACAACAACAAAAAATTATTATTGAAACTTTACCCCTATTCTGCTAATATTATATTTTTAAATATGCTTATTCAGTCTTATTGCGTTTCGTCTAAGTCAGAAGGCGGTTCCAGTGACGTTTGTACAGTAATGCTGACACCTCTGTTGATGCTAACTGCTGGATAGAATACTCCATACAGGTCTCTGAATGCGATGTTACCTTGAGGTTCTTCGTTAACGTAAAACGAAAGGGTATGTTGTTCGAGATCGAGGAGAACACCAACGGTCGAACCGATTTGTATTCCGCCTTCTACTCTTTGCTCGTGCGCCCCTGCATGTTGGAACCAAGATCGTTGATTATCGATGTACATTGCCCATCCTTTATCGTCTTTTCCTATAAAAATAAAGTAATCATTAGAATTGACGAAAAAAATTACTAGGTTGTTTAATAAGACTTTTAGGTTGTGTGGTGTTTGAACCACTGAAGGTTGTAAGATTGGGGAAGAATAAATGACACAGTAGTGGACACCTCTATAATGAGAAGGATTACTAGAGGTGATTTATTCTTCTATTTATATTTTAAAAGTATAAGGAAGAGTATCTTATACAGTGTGTAAAAGCCAAATGGAATAAATTCATTATTTCGGTTACTGTACATATTTATAAAAAATCCCGAAACTCATCAAATTTAAATTATAACTTGACATTCTTTAACGTGAAAATGCAACCCCTACCTTCAACCCCCTTAGAATGACAGGTACAACCCCCCAATTTTTTACATGCGAAGTATAGGCTTGTGATATATCATTTGAAAGGTCTCTTCATTCTCTATTCAAAAATGTTATTGTTTTTAAATTTAATGCAAAAATTAACATAAAAAAAATAAAATCATGTTGTTACCGAAATTCGCTAAAATATACTCGAAACTTATTACAATATACTTAAAACTTATTTCCCGTTTAGGTCTTGATAATCAGAAAGTGAACAAAACCCATAGCAATGTGGTTTTTAGATGGTAACCATTAAAAAACTTTAAATAATTTCCGTGGCAACGCTATTTTAACAAGCAGTAGTAAATTGTTTTATTTAAGTTGTCATTGTTGTAATTTAAGTATAAAGTTTGTTCAATTCAATTCTGAAAAATGGTTAGATTAACGGAAATGCATAAAATAACAGTTTTACAAATGATTGGTTACGGAGATAACATCCGAACACAACAGGAAGTAACTCGCCTATTTAATGAGAAATTTCCTAATTTACCGCCTATATCCCAAGGAACAATAAGTAAAATAGAAAAGCAGTTTCGCGAGTTTGGTCATGTAAGGCAGATAAAAAAAAGCAGCTGCCAATGCACTAAGTGATGAACTCAAATTAGATGTGTTGCTTGAGTTTTAGGAAAACCCACATACTTCGAGTAGTCAGGCATCCACTACATTCAATGCTAGCCATACATCGATAGCAAACATATTAAAAGAAAATAAATTGCATCCGTATAAGATGATACCTACTCAGGAGCTCATGGAAGACGATTTTGATAGGAGAACTTTTTTTTGTGAGCAAATGATGGACATGTTGGATAACAATATTATCCAATTAGAAGACGTTATGTTTTCTGATGAGTGTACTTTTTACTTAACGGTCATGCTAATCGGCAAAATTGCCGCTACTGGTCCACGGAAAATCCTCACTGGATGAGAGAAGAACACACTCAATACCCTCAAAAGGTTAATGTTTGGGCAGGGATTGTAGGGAACAATATCATTGGTCCCTTTTTTATTGAGGGCAACTTGAATGGCAACAATTATTTGGCACTACTTCAAAACGTTTGCAAATTTATATCCTGATCCAGGTAACCCTCAAGTTCCAGCGAATACGATATGGTTTCAGCAGGATGGAGCACCACCACATTACCAACTTAATGTCCGGCAGTACCTCGATACAATATTTCCCAATCGGTGGATAGGGAGGCGAGGATCGATTCAATGGCCAGCGCTATCACCTGATCTTACATTATCAGATTTCTTTTTATGGGGATATGTGAAGAGCCATGTGTACAAAACTAAACCTTCTGATTTAAATTACTTAAAAGAACGAATAACGCTTGCGATTAGGTCGATCACGCCTGATATGTTAAATAATGTTAGAAGACAGTTTTATTTGAGATTAGGATGTTGCCAAGACGTTCGCGGAGAACATTTACTTCATTAACATTCATAGTTCTTTTTCGTGTTCTAAATTTTATTACGTTTTGCATTACATTTTAGTTTTTGATGTATTGTAGCGAATTTCGGTAACAACATGATATTAATTTTTTTATGTTAATATTTGCATTAAATTTAAAAACAATAACATTTTTGAATAGAGAATGAAGAGACCTTTCAAATGATAAATCACAAGCCTATACTTCCCATTTAAAAAATTGAGGGTTGTACCTGTCATTTTAAGTGGGTTGAAGGTAGGGGTTGCATTTTCACGTTAAAGAATGTCAAGTTATAATTTAAATTTGACGTGTTTCGGGATTTTTTATAAATATGTACAGTAACCGAAATAATGAATTTATTCCATTTGGCTTTTACACACTGTAGGTATATGTGATATACATGTATACATACATTTAATTATGTTTTAAAAATAAACGCTATTTAAACTGATCAAGGGTTACTAATTAGATGGAAAGACACAAAGGTAATCTTGAAGGAAAATGTAGCACAACAGTACCTACAAAAAAGCTAGCTATAAACAGTTTCGGCTTAGTGAAAAGGTAAAGTCGATCTGAGAATATGCTGAAGAAAGTTTTTAGTGCTATTGCAGACTCACTTTCCTTGGGGAGAAAACAAAATGCAATAGGCCAGTTTCAAACCTTATAGAAAAATATGCAAGAAAATAGTTTAAATACTTGACTTCTACACAAAATTAGCCTTATCTTAGGAGTAATCAAAAGACTGAATCTAATCAATTTAATTCTTAAAACTATGCAGAAACTATTGGGTTTTTTCAGTTAAGAAGCGAAAATCTTGTGAGATCACCGCTATATATAATACAATTCACCGATGAAACAGACACATCCACTAAAGTGCTCTTTAGCATGTAGAGACATGCTTCGCTAAAAGCATAGACAAGCACAGAATTCTTACTAGTGTACTGAATTCGAATTAACAAAGGAAATGAGATATTTTAAGGTAATCTTCTATTTATGGTTTTTAGAAGCCGTGCAGAAAGTTCACAAGATATGCACTAATGCAGACATTGAGAATGCTGTCAAGCAATGGCTTGTGAAAGGTCCGGAACGACTTAAACATAAAAAAAAAAATTATAAATAGATATAAATAAACGATCATGAAAATTATTGTTTGGTTTTTAATTGAGAACTATTTTTAAATAATATTATTTAATTACTAAATTCATATGAAGACTCGACTGTGTCCATTCGAAGTAGAAACCTAAAAAAACTGATTCAATAAAAGGTGTATCATAAATTGAGTTTTATTTTTTAGCTGTGTATAAAATTCACCAAAATAAAAAACTACAAAAAACAAACAAATCATCATTTTTTGTTAAAAAGTTTATTTTAATGATTTTTATAATCAGTTGAAAAATAATTTTCACACGTTTTTAGGTTATTCCGAAAATATTCATATAATATAAATAATATTCATGCAAGCTAAAAATATTTATAGGATGTACTAGAATATCCTGTCGAATGTTTTGAGAACATTCATCGGATATTCCAAACTGTCCACTTCGTATTTTCTTAGAACATTTCCAGAATGTTCTTAGCATCTTGATATAATATTCTGAGAATATTACAACATTCTTTAAGAATGTTTTGAGAACATTCTATGAACGTACTTGTGCTGTAGGGGAAGATGAGAATTGCTAACTATTGCCTCTAGAAGAAATGCTATTAATTTGTTGCTGTTTATCAAAACTACATGACTCACGATCCTAGATAGCGCAGATAACTTAGACCTCACTGTAATAGGTAATTATTGTAAAGTTGAGAATAATAAACAACTAAAAGTTTGAACTAAACTTCCACGTTTAATTAAAAAATTAGGTTTTATAATACAATAACAGCTGTTTCGCTACAAAGTACATCGTCAGATTGACATATTGTAGTTACATTTTGTTTGCAGCTACCTGATGTTGATTAAGTAGTGTTAAGACTATGGAAGTAATAAGAAATCAATATTAAATCATATGTTATTAGCCCTAAGGGATTCTCATGGATGTATTTCCCTCTTAGATCTGTATAACTGTGTAATTATATAGAAAAACCAGGAAAAAATTGTATTATGTTGATCTTTACAATAACTTAATATATTTGTGTTACAATTACGTCTTATCTATGTATAAAATGAAGACAATCAAAGCAAAAAGTTTAATAGTGGAGAACTTTATTTGTTCAAACAAATTATTGTTATATTTTATTGTTTATATTTTTATTTCGAGTTCTTCAAGGAAATCTAAATTTTGTTTTTTATCACAAATGTGTAGTATTCGAATATCATTGGGGTGTATGAGCGAGTCTGTAAGTATTTTGCATAATTTGACTTATCAGGTTATTTTAATCTATATGCTTCTAAGTGTTCATTGAATATTACTTGAAAATTTCTTTGTTTGACCTATATAAACACAGAGTTTTTAAATTCTGATCTGACGATGCTAATTATTTAGCGAAACAGCTGTAATTGTATTATAACATCTTATTTTTTATTAAACGTGGAAGTTTAGTTCAAACCTTTAGTTGTTTATTATTCTTAGTAAGAGTTCGCTCAATAAATTTAATCATGGTAAAATTATTTCAAAGAGCATAAGAATGCCGAAAGGAGGGACTGTTCACCAGGAAAAGTTAATACCTTCAGTGTGCTAAAGTACTTAACAATACCAAACTAAACTCCACCAAAGCCTTAATGGTGAGCCGAATTTGCTGCAGAATATTTGGAATGACATGGGATTTGAACCTGAAACAACAACATTTATCAGATTGCAGAAAGTGTAACGACTGACTTGTCTGAAGATAACATTGAACGCACATTATAGCCCTAGAAGTTTCCAGTAATGAATAATGATTGAGGAAGTAGCGGGTGCTACTTTGCTGATCATCTAAGTAGTCCACTGGCATCCATGAATCAACCTTTGAACACAATGTCATCATCAGCTTTGAAGTAGTTATTAAAATCAGCTTGACAGTTAAAAATTACAAACTATAGTAATTTTATAGTAATGGAAGATCTCGAGGCTGTACAGAGGAGTCCAAGATAGATGAAAAGACTGGGGTGAGTATTAAGGGGCCCATGTACTTGGTTATAACTAAAGTCAAAAGCGTTCTTATCGTGCGGGTTGTATGTATGTATGTATGTATGAATTAGGGGTGCGGGTGCGGGTTTAAAGGTTTAAACCATATGTATCAAAACAGAAAACACAGAGGTTACCAAACTATTATTTACCATTTTAACATTCTCGAAATAATCTATCAGATTACCATTATCATTTTTTTGCAGGAGGATGCAAAAAACGAGGAACTGCTTCTTATTATTCATATTGATTGTTACTTTGAATTGTTAAAGTCCCAAAATTGACATTTAAATAAAAACTTAGCTGGTGAAAAATTAAAACTTTTTAGAATCGCTGAAAACTAAATACATATCCTTTTTTATCGTCAAAATTGCATGTCTTACGTATTTTATTTGGAATTATGATTAAAACTGTAAGTATGTCTTTTTTGAATCGTATGATAAGATTTTCAGGCAGAAATTTCAGAAATTCCTTAAGCAACTGGCATAGAACAAGATTACTTTCATGGGATTTAATCCTGCACTCTTTATAATCAGGAAAAATTTCTTACACACAATTGCTTCGCTCTAGTATATTAAGGTAGGATTTGAAATAGCATTTTTCATACATTATAACGAAACTCCATTTGAATATATTATATAAACACAAAAAAACAATAAAAATGAACTTTTTTCTTAAATTTACATAAATCCAATTACTAAAATGCGCCTCATACCTAGCATTTTATCTCTTGTGACATCGATTCTCGCTACACCAAAAGAAGGATCAGTGTCTGTATCGTACTTTTCTATGGTAAATTCCCAATAATGAAGGCCCCTGCTGAATCCAACGCTTCCCAAAGCTATTCGGTGCTCCCAACCTTCTCCCGTTACCCTCGTGTTGTTCTCTGAATATTGTAGACCGGGACCGGAGAGGACGGGATCGAATGTAAACCAAGCCACTGAAAAATGATAAAAATAATTAGGGGGCTGTCAATGTAAACATGATAAAGAAAAAAAGCAACGAAATTATTCAGTTTAAATTGTCCAAGGCTTTTTACATTTTCTAAAGTAATAGATAACTTTTATTTTAATGAAAAGAACGAAGTCATTTGTTTCTGTTGATATGGCATTTCAAATTATTTCTAATACTTTACCTCAGAGCCATTTTATCTAAAGCCAAAATCAATATCTGATATCCTATAGAGCGGGTCACAGTTATTATGCAGCGTGGCCGGCATAGGCCAATGTAAATCTTATGGGCGAATATTCAACACTGTTGCCGCTTTGGTTACGGCTTGAACCACAATTAACTCAGCCAATTTATTTTCGTAGAAACGTTTTATTATGAATTTTGCAAAACAGATGTATTCTATATAATAAATATTATTAAAAAATGGAATTCAAATCTATTTATGTAGATTGTAATCAGTATATACCTGATCACTTGATGGATTATTTAGGTCTCTACTAAATCTTTCAGACAAATCCTAATCCTACTGCCAGTGAAAATATTATTTAATTACAAAGATGCTAATTATTTTTACCTGTATGATCCCTTGATCCTCGTAAACCGTTATGTAATATACCTGGAATGTAGAGGTAAGTAAATGTACACGTAAGTAATAACATAGGCAGGTACCTATCTATTTCTGCTGATAAACGAAAGGGCATTATTGAAACAACAGCCATGCAGTTAGCAGCACCGTTTGAAAAATTTAAACAAGGTGAAAATCTTCATCGTCAAGCCAAGAGGCTTTTATTGAATATTTTAACCTATACGTTGAATACAAAAGATTACAAAAGTGTGACAGCGAAAATAGAACTGATTTCTGAAATGACTGGCCTTAGTGTGAGAACAGTGTATAATCTGAAAAGCGAAGCCGCTACTGGACCTTTGACATCGCCAAAAAAACGAAGAGCTGATATAATCGCCTGGAGGCACAAATATTTAAGATCAGTGAAGAAGTTCCGCGAAGAAGGATATAACGTAATATATCTGGACGAGTCATGGATTAATGTGGGCCACAGTGTAAATTTTGAATGGAAAGACACTACCATAAAAAATGCCCGAGATGCATTTATCAAAGGACTGACAACAGGACTGAAGGCTCCAAGTCAACGAGGACCGAGATTTGTTCTTCTTCATGCAGGCTGGAAAGACGGTTTTCTTGAGGGTGCAGAAAAAACTTTTCTGGAAAAGAAAGGTGCAGATGATTACCACGACGAAATGGACGCAGAAGGCTTTGAGGCCTGGTTTAAAGATCAATTGATCCCTAATTTGCCGAAAAACGGATCAAAGAATGTTGTAGTGTTGGACAATGCGTCATACCATTCGGCGAAGTTATCTTTTCCAAAGACAACTTGGAATAAGGAACAAATAAAGTACTGGCTACTGGAAAAAGAGATTTACTTCGAGGATGATTATTTAAAAACAGAATTATTGGCTACTTCAAACGCGTTTAGAGAGCAGTACAACCTAAGAAAAATATACGACATTGCCACGGAACATAATAACAGTCCTACGATTACCACCTTATCATTGCGAATTAAATCCTATTGAAATGGTGTGGAGCCAAGTGAAAGGATATGTGGCTCGTAATAATAGTACTTTTAAAAAAGAGGATGTGAAAAATCTTATAAAAACAGCGTATTCGCAAGTAACCCCAATGCAGTGGTCTAATTATGAAAAAAACAGATCATTTAATGGAAGACATTGAGCCAATAATAATAAATCTAAATGAAGACAATGAAGATGAAGACTTGGATGACGATGAAGATCAGTAATATATTTCTTAACCCTCAAATGTTCCATTCAATTTTCATTTATTTTAGTTATTACCTGCTAATCATTGTCATTTTTAAAGTTTAATTTTAATTCAAGTTAAAATACGTAATTATTAATTCATTTACTTATTCTATATTTTGTTTGTTACAACAACCCGACAGAAGAAGAAAAATCCTCGGAAAAATCATCGAAACGTCGGCAAGATTTCATTAGCTTTTCTCTGTTAATCGTTCTCCCCTAAAATTTAGATGACAGCTGACTTTTTTACCACTCGTCTTGTAATTTATGTATATATTATTATTATTGACATATTTTTATTATTAATTATATTATTATATTATGATTTCATAATTTGACAAAGGTCTTTTGTAAGGCCGCTGTATTTATTTATTTCTTTATACGTGATAATTAAACGTATAAAATTTGAATATTTTAGCGGATTTACAATATTTTCCTTTAAACGCGTAAAATTTATCTAAAAGCATAATTATAAATATTCTTAATTACTCACTAAACGATATTTTCAAATGAATAATTTAGTCAACATTTAAATCATAATAGTAACACAATGGCAAGTTATATTCCCGCGCCAGTTGGAACTAAATTCGAAGAACATGCCGATATGGCAACGCCGTCGTCCATAAACGCAATGCTGCATAATAACTGTGACCCGCTCTATAGAATTAACCTTTTTGAATCACTGGCTCCTAGTGTTGTCTTTAATTCTGTTTCAGTCTGGGGACTTAGATACTTTGAATTATTAGAAAGGGTTCAAGTAACTTTCTTAAAAAGACTTCTTCTACTACCCCTTAACACAACTGATGCAATTTTACACTTAGAAATCTGCCATATAATATTTTTAAACTTTCATTAAATTAGTTAATTAAAGTATTAGCTATGCCCGATGATCGATATCCAAAACTGTGCCTAACACAACAGTTACGTTTAATTAATAGCATAGAAGAAAAATACAATATAAAGGTAATTGTTAATTTTTAGATGATCATTTTTTGTCCAAAAAAGTATTTCTTTTTTGTTAAAAAAATATAAGGACTATGTTTTTGATTTACCTTAGTATATCCTGAATTTTTAAGAACGTTACACGTGTGTCAAAGCGATTTTAAATTTGAAGTAGAATTTAAATAGTGTATTCCGTAGAAGAAAGGGTGGAAATGATAAAATTATAGTTTAGGAATAACCACTCTGAAAAAATGTATCCGCTGATTACGTTGTGAAACTGGTTGCCAAATTTGACGCTAATGGGTTCAGTCAGAAAAGAAAAAGAAGGTGAATGAAAGAGACAAAGCGAGGGACCTGGCTGTCTTAGGCCATGTAGCAATGGATCCGACCGTCAGTACTAGGAAATCGGGTGTTTTACGCACAAAAATAATGAGAACCCTGAAACAACATAAATTCCATTTTTATAAAACGCGATTGATTCAGGAACTGAAAGAAATTTTTTTAAATGAAATTCAAAAACAGGTGAAATATTATTAAAACTTATTTATTAGCAACAGTTTCACAGTTTAAAAGTTATAACAAATCAAAATAAGACAAACTCAATATATACTTTAAACAATAATAACATACAACAAAAAACTATTTTTCTTTTTCAGCAAAAGTTTGATTTCTTTTGAACACTTGGAATAATGTCTCTCTCCTTGTTAGTTATGATTAGACTTTCCAAAAACTCATTCCCCATTGTCCGTAATTTGTTTTTAATTATTTTCAATTTAGAAAAAGTGCACCGTGAAAATTATACTGATATAAAATAAAGAAAACACACGTTTTGCACAACTAGAAGATTAATGTTTTACGCATTTTTTATCTTCATCATCTTTCCTCTCGATATGATATTTATGCACTTTTTCATTGAAGTGTTCTTTATTCACAAGTTTTAATAATTCTGAGAGTTTTTAGAAAACATCTTTAACTTTTCTATTATTTGTACCTTTTCAGAATTTGCCGAAACACAGTTTGGAAAATGGTTTTCTGAATTGGCCAGTGGCCCCACTGGACTTTTTTTTACGGTTACCTAAAATCTAAGTCCCTGGCTGATTTACAAACTTGGAACCTTTATGAATGCCGTCAAATTACACTAGAAATCTTGAGTCAACGTTTTCAGCAAAACTTATATAACTGCATGGAAGTAAATGGTGACCATTTTCAGCATTTAATAAGCTAATCACAAAAGTAAGTCTCTCTTCTCTTCTTCCTTAGTCATATTCAGTCCACTCCTGGACATAGGCCTCTCTCATAATTCTCCAAGCGGTCCTGTCCTCTGCTACTTGGAACCACCTATTTTCTGCATGCTTCTAGATGTCATCAAGATATTATCAGTAGTAATTTAACTAGTGCAATGAAAATTATCGATTCATTTTCATTGCACGAGTTAAATTTTATAAGAAAATTTTTTGAATCAAACAAATCGTATTGTGCCTCTGTCATTTTCTGTCAGAATGACATCAACTGTGGCGACTATAATTTTTATGAGTTTATGAATAAATCAAATCGTTTTGTGTCACTATCAGTTGGTGCCACATTGGCGTCACCTGTAGCGATAACAATACTATACAATGTCGCGATTTGGAAATGATTCTGCTGTAGATATTGACAAGAATATAGACAATCTTACGCCAACGAATACGAAAAAGTCAAAAATGTCAGTATGGAGACAATTTCAACAGTTTTGTGCTGAAAGAAATCGCTTATTAGAACGAGGAACTTCGGTGGAAAAAATTGCCTTCACTTTAAAGGACTGGGCAAGCAACATGCGCAAGAAAGATGGATCCTTCTATAAAGAAAGTGTAGTGAAAACAATGTGGAACGTAACAGCAAAACTTGTTCAGGAAAAATATTGCGAAGATTTCGGTATTGCAATAGATCCATTTAATGATGTAAGATTTAAATCTGCTAGGAGTGGCCGAGATGCTACGCGCAAAATATTACAAATGAACCCGGAAAAGAGAAAAGAAAGCTCATCGGCTTTTACTCACAAAGAATTACTGCAAATGTTGAAGCTTTACGATGAAAACGAGCCGGAAGGTCTGCAGAAAAAATTTTTTCATCTCATATCTTATGAGCTAGCATTTCGAGGAGGTGAGGCAGTCAACTGTTTGACGGATTTTTTTCAAGAAGAAAAGTTTCATGATGGAACAAGCACAAATAGAATAGAATATAATCCAGTATTTTCAAAAACCTGCCAAGGAGGAGGCCGTAGATTAGCGGACAGTAAATTGTTAATCCGAAACATTAGTAATGAAGACATCTGCCCCGTTAAGTAGGTCAAATTAAGGGTTTTTTATTTAATTTTACTATTCGTGAAGACGAACCGTCTGTTTCTTACACCGAATCGAGAATGGCAAAATAGTGGTATATGGTTCAAGAACATCCCAGCTGGTAGGAACGAGATCGCAAAATGGACAAAGCCGTCTTTCCAAGAAGCAGGTCTCGATAGCGAAAAGTTCAAATTCACAAACCATTCTCATCGAGCAACTGCCGTAAGCCATCTAGCCAAGGTTGGGGTAAACGAAAACCAGCTCACGAAAATAACGGGACATGGAAATGTCAATTCAATAAAACCTTATTTACAACTTGATAAAGAGTTTCATGAGGAAATAATAAAGAAAATGAGAAACAGTGATAACAGCGAGGTTGGTGATTTTTCAGTTTCAACTTCTTCTTCCAGTAACGTTGTTTCTGACCGACAACAAACTTATCGCCTAATTGCATGCTCATTGGCTGAAACAACAATCAAAAAATAGTCGGAACATTGTTGAAATGTCAAATTTGACAGATGAAAAAATTTTTCTCTGTAATCTTCCGATGCTATGCTTTGTTTGTCTTGGTCGCCAGTGCATCACTTTGTTCGTCCATTTATTTGGATCTTGTCGGTCTACGTGTCCTATCCAATTCCATTTTAGTTCTGCAATTCGCTTTATTATATCCGCTACTCCTGTTCGCTGTCTGGTTTCTTAATTTCTTATTTTATCTCTGAGACTTATACCAAGCATAGCTCGTTCCATCGCTCTTTGCCTTACTCTGAAGACCACGTTTAAATGAAGTAGAATGCTTTATGAAAATCTATAAATGCCAAGTCAAGAGATTCGTTATACTCAGTTGTTTTTTCTATTAGTGTTTTGATAGTTTGTAAATGGTCTGTGGTGCTGAACCCCTTGCGAAATCCTGTCTGTTCGACTGGTTGGCATACGTCGAATTTGTTTGTTAGTCTATGGGCGATAATCTTGATAAAAAGTTTTTACAAATAGGAAAGAAGACTAATTGGTAGATCATTTTCTATTTTACCAATATCACCTTTTTTAAAAAGCAGAATTACTTCCGCATTTTGCCACGAGTCGGAAATTTTACTTTTTTGCAGGCACATATTCAGGAGAACTGCTCCTCTTATTTTCAACACAACTTGTGATATTATTTTCGCCTGAACATTTCCTGTTTTTCATTTGCTTGAGAGCAGATCGTATTACTTGGGTAGATATTTCCGGAACGTCTTCCGAATCTCATGGAAATTTTAAAGCCTAATTTTGGAATTAGATAGTGTTTACTCCATAATATCTTCAAAATCAAGGAGTAGTATTCACCACCGGCTGAGGGTTTAAGTTACGGGGATGCAGAGTGGAAAAGTAGTTTCCCCTCGAATCAGAAATTGATGGATCTGAGCGATTTTCCACATTTTCATTTTAAAGTCGGCAAATGGAGGTGTTAACTTTTTCTTAAACCGCCTTGTACATTATACAGGGTGTACCAACCTGACACAAAGTCGGGTATATGGGTTGTTTTAGAAGAAATAAAAAAATGTTATTAACAAAAATAGTAGGTTCATATTTTGAAATTACCTTAAACTATAAAGAGTGTTGTATAACTTCGTTACAAACCAAACATATGAATTTTTAAATGAGAACCCCTGTATATTATACCGAATTCGGACTGCTCACATTTTTTTGAAGCTTTTGATTTAAGGTTTTGATACGTTATACAGAGTCCTGGTACACCCTTGGTGTTATGCACCTATTGTGCACTGTATAAACCTCAATGAATAATTATAAATAAATAAAATTTATTTTTTTACACTAGGATACAGGGATAATATATTAGGACCAGTTTTTTGTTTATTTTCACAGTAAACAACCAAAATTAAGCAGATGTGAGCTTTGTCATAAAATAAATCTTGTTCCTTTATATAAAATGAAGCAGTAGGCAAGGACCAGATTATAAAATTGTCTAATCAAAGATAGCAAGACAAACTGCCAAATTAATTTTAATTTAGACCTTTAGCCTTGGCTGCCATACTAAATTGAATAATCATTAATATGAATATTATTTAAATCTATTCTTTAACCAATTTATGGCATTCGGGTTGAAAATTTATACTGAAACTAAAATAATTAATCGTTCCCGTCAAAATTAATCATTAGAATCATTTATTCTCGCAAATTGTTCTTTTCACCCTTTTCGTCATTGATGGCCAATTTGACTTTTAAACCGATTTAATGAATCGACATAAATTTGTGCATTTAATTATGAACAATTTAATATCACATAATCTGCTAATAAAATTTACATAAATAAAACGTTGTGTTTAAAATTATATACTAAAGTTAAAGAAATTGGGTTGGTCCCTTAGTGGGGGAAATAGTACTAAAAAACACTGAAATATTGAATAAAAAAAACCACTCAAAAAGAGTCAACACAAGGACCAACCGCACATTTGTGACTTCAATGGACTAGTTTAGTGAATTTTTTTTATATTTGCATCTTATAAAATAGGTTTTTAGTGGTTCAACTGTACAAATAAAATTTTTATAAAATTAATCCTCTAGCCATAATCGGCTTTTGAAATTTAAATTTAATGGTTACATACGTCATAAGTGGTAAGTGACGTGTTTCAATAAGATTGGTTGAAAATTTGCGATGTTGTCGATATGCTTTAATATTAACCGAGAAACTTATCTCTCTCTCTTATTTGTTGTCATTAAAATGAGATAAACATATTGATATTTTTTTTCTCTGATTGACACTTTATCAAATAAGGAGTATATCACTAAACAAAATATTCTGTCATTTTCGTTAGTTTAATTTGTTGTTTGGTTGTGTTTGGTTTATGAAAGAAATTACTTCTATACTATTTTTGGTTCGAAAATAAAAATCCCTAACACCTTCTCTTGGTGTTATAGCGGTTCCTTCAAAAATATCCAATAGAAGTAATTGTTCTCTCGGGGAGCAACCCTTATATCGGTACAGTGAGAGAACGAATTTCAAGAATTCCGGTTTGGCATTTTCAATAGAACCACGCCCACTTTCTATTGGCTGTTCTATTCTATCACCGTCAAGAATAGGGGTCTTGTTTGTTTATTACAGATAAACCTTAGATAAGCACGATTTTCTCTCCTGTCATATATCTTGTCAACTGGTACAATCAGTTAGTCACAGAACACGGTGTTTTGTGCCGCCAGTTCTTTGAGAATACTTGAAACGAACGTAGCTAAAATGTGACAACGTTGACTTTTAAACACACTTCATTATTGGTTATTAGTTGGCGCTACGTTTAAAACTTACTAATTATTTATTACTACATTTTACGAAATGAGAAAAATTTATTGCAAAATGAATACCAATATAAGTAAGTAGGTATCTTATCCTAAATATACTCGTATATTGCTATCATTTTGATTAATATGATCCTACTAAACTAGTCCATTGGAATTACCCATTTGATTGTCGGAAAAATTCCAATATCGCCAGGCAGATATAACCACCTGCGTGGCATAACCGTCAATCAGGGATGTAATAAAGAGAAGGAATATTTTAGCGGAAAGTAATGAATTCAAAAATTAAAGATATTCGGTTAAGCTTAACCACCTTTCAGTGTTTTTTAGTACACCGCACTGACGAAGTCAAAGAGACAGAAACACGTGTCTGCGGCTGCATAAGCGGGATTAACCAAATATCTTTAACTGTTTAACCTTTGGAATTAATTATTTCTCGCAAAAATAATTTTCCCCCGTTATAAAATTATATAGAAATAGGATTTGGGAAAGTTTAAAGAATAAAGGAATAAACAAAAAACTCACCAGGGTTACAAAATGTATTTACAACCAAACAAGAAATATTGTCATCAGTCAAAACATGCAGTCTGAAATATTCAACACGAGGCAAGGAGTAAGACAAGGTGGAAGTCTAAGCCTCTTCTTTTTATTATATTTATGGATGACCTTTTAAAAGAAATAAAGGAAAAATCTAAACCATTGCATATCGGATACAGAAAATTGGAAAAAATTGAAATAACAGTTTGTGCATTTGCAGAGGATATTAGGTGCGTTCTTTTTGACTGAGATCTCAGCTCACTTCAATTGAGGTGATCTGATATAAAGTGATGTGAGTAAGCACCAAAAAGAACGACAAACTCAATTGAAAAGCGCGACCTGCCGACGCATGCGTAATTATACAAATATACCTACGAAATAAGAGAAATAATAATGCAGATAATTATTATTATTTGTTATACCTTCCTTGGCCCTCTGTGCATCTTCAAGGGAAAGAAGGAATACATGCATCTTCAAGGAAAGAAGTATACTCTATATTTGTATTAGCATCTAATAATGTTATTGTTTTCATTTTATTTTCAATAAAAAAAGTTAGGTTATTATGTTGTTTTTAAAACCCAAACAAATGTGAATCGAAAAGAACGCGCACATTACCGATGTGAGCTGAGATTAACTGAGATCTCAGTCAAAAAGAACGCAACTATGGTAATTGTTTCTGGAAGCGAAAAAGATTTAGAAAAAAACATGAAAATTTTAAATTAAATATTAACAAAAAATCAAATGACTATGAATAAATCAAAAACAAAAGTAATGGCTGTAGCAAAAGATAAAAAAGATAAGCAAATCTTCATTAATGGCGAAACAATAGAACAAGTCGACAGTTTTGAATATCTGGAAATAACCCTGGTCGAATCCGGAAGTCAGGAGACGGAAGTAAACAAAAGAATAGAGAAGGCTAATAAGTTATATCATGCAATGAATAAATGTCTTATTAATAAAAAAGATATAACAAAGAAAACTAAAATGAAAGTTTACAGAGCCATTTACAGACCTATTCTTACTTTTGGATGCGAATCATGGGTACTTGATCAAAGACAAAAAAGTAAATTAGGAGCCGCAGAAATGAGATATTTGAGGAGAGTATACGGTTGCACCAGATTGGACAAAATAAGAAATGAAAAAATTATAGATGAACTTGACATTAAAAAATTGGATTATTTTGTAGAACAACGGCAAATAGGATTGTTGGGACACTTACAAAGGATGGAAGATGGAAGAATCCGGGAATCAAAACCAGAAGGAAGGAAAAAACGGGGAAGACCTAAGAAAACATGGGATAATATTATGGGAGGCTTTCAAGTAAAAGATGGCACTTATTTATGTTCCATAGTAGATAGTTTGAAATTTCCCACCAGAGGCGCAAGTGTTCCGCACTGGGCTACATTTAATTTAAATGCATGAGAATGTATCACTGTTCCGGTAGCATGCCTAAAGAAGCTGTTAATTCTCAAAGCAGGAAATGTTCGGTTTCTTCTTGCAGTTACAGCTATAAAGCGGTCGTGAGCAGGAGAGTTGTAGCTCGTTCTCGTCCTCCTCCATGCCTGTACGCTGCAGACCCAGTTTCCAAATATCGATTACATACACCACTGACAACACTTTAGGACACATTTAGCCGTGTATCATCTTCTTCTTCTTGACTTAAGCCTTCGTGTTTCCAACGTACTAATTGATCGAGTTGCACTGTTTCTAATCGCCGTAGCGCCATTTTTCAGGTAAACAGAGTTGTGGACCACAGTAACAATGTTAAAGGGTGTGTTCGGGGAGCACGCTTTCGAGCTATGTAGCGCCAAGCGCCAATAACGCAAGCGAGGAATAGTACTAGATAGCGCCAACTGGCGCAAATAGCGTGCTACCCAAACACACCCATAGTCACTGCAAGCACTTCTACGCGACTAAAATGTTAGTATTTTGAAATAGAATTCCTACAATTCTGGTGAAACAGATAACAACGTATAAAAAGAAAAAAAACGACAAAAACAATTTGCTATAAACAGAGTTTACTGATAACATGAAACGTATATTTTTAGAATATTATTTTTGTACGCAATTTTCTGATAGTTAAAAAATATCCACTTCAATTGTTGAGCAGTGTACTTTGATACATGCAAAAGAGGCCAATTCGAAAGCAATCCGTTTTGTCTCCTCTTCTCTAACCTTTATGGTTAAGACATAGTAATTTTTAGAATAATTATACCTTTAAATAAAAACAAGCTAATAAAAATATCAACTTACCATCAGCAGTTTGTAGTCCAATCAGTTCACTGTATTCTCCTTCACCTGTACTATTAAAAGCTTTAACTCTAGCGTTGTATAAACTACGGAAGTGTAATCCATCGACAGTACATATTGTTTCATTTCCGCAATAAACCTCCTAAAATATTGTGCATGTTAATGAAGCAATTCCAAATTCAATAAAAATAAATTTAATAAAGAACTGTACATATACTTGAATAAGTAATAAAACTGTCTGTGATTGTCGTTTTTATATTTTTAAACACTACAAATTAATATAGCCCCAATGTAACCTCAAATTACTCTTGACATCTAAGGCATTATTATAATTTATATACTTATACGGGGTTGGGATAAAGTATGGAACCAAGTAAATATCTTTTAAACGAAAAGAACGATATTTATGAAAATTTGCAGGTAAGTGCAATGGAACAAAACGCATCTGATGTATATTTTTTGATAATAATATACTTCCGGTTTAACCGGAAATGCCATCAACTTTTTGAATTTAAATGGGACACCCTATATATTTTTACAGATTTTGAAAGAGCTTGTTATTTTGAATTCATACATACTGAGTTTAGTGTAAAAAAATTTGTAAAAACGAGGAATATAGCACTTTAACCAACCTCCTTTGAGTTTTTTGCATTAGAGCAAAAAACTATTTAGATAAACTAATTGATGTTGTTTGTATGCATAGTAATAAATAAACAAGTACTGTTTAGTACGTCTTTTGTTCTTCAAGTGTCAAATTCTAATTGACGGAAATAAATTGCACAATTTAGAATGGTTCAATTAAGTGAAAAAGAGCGTATTGAAATTTTAATGATACTCGGTTATGGTGATCGTGTTAGAACTCATGAAGAAGTGTGTCATATTTTTAATAATTTGCATCCGGAGAGAAATCCTATATCACGCTCAACAGTAACTAAAACATTACAACGTTTTAATACTACTGGGATGGTAAAAAATTTGCTAAAACCTGGAAGACCGCGGACTGCAACGAACGAAACTGTTAAACAAAATATTGCAATCGATTAAGAAGAATCACCTCAAACTTCCACCACAAATTTGGCACTAAACCATGGTATCAGTCGACGTTCTGTAGGAAAGATATTAAAAAGTGAATAGTATCATCCGTATAAGGTACAGTCGGTTCAAGAATTGTCATACGATGATTTTGACCGACGGCTGGAATTTTGCGAACGGCTAATGGACATCTGTAATGTCGACGAAAATTTTGCTTCTAGCATAGTTTTTTCCGATGAGGCAACTTTTTGTTTAAATGGAACAGTTAATCGCCATAACTCAAGGTATTGGTCAAATGAGAATCCTTATTGGATTCATGAAGCACATACCCAGCATCCACAGAAGTTAAATGTTTGGATGGGAATTGTCGAAAATAAGCTTATAGGCCCATTTTTTATCGACGGAAACTTGAATGGTGACAAGTATTTGGATTTACTAAATAACGAAATTATTCCTGCACTTCAACAGAATGGGCAATTACCACAAAATATTTGGTTTCAACAAGATGGAGCACCTCCCCACTATGATAGACGGGTTAGGGATTTTCTGGATGCGAATTTTCCAAATCGATGGATTGGACGTAGAGTGGCCTGCTCGTTCTCCGGATCTTAGCCGTTAGATTTTTTCTTTGGGGTAATCTAAAATCACGTTAGGCGACCAACAAACTTACAGGAATGAAACAAAGAATTATTGATGAATGTGAACTAATACATGAAGAAGTCTTGGAAAGAGTGACTCAAGAATTTGTTAATAGGATGGCAATTGTTAGCAAGTAAACGGCGAGCATTTTGAACATTTGAAGTAATTTTGTTTCTCATTATTCTAAAATAATGAAATGTACATCTATTGTACTACTAACAGTGAGTTATTCCTCGTTTTTTCAAATTTGTTTACATTAAACTCAATATGTATGAATTAAAAATAACAAGCTCTTTCAAAATCTGTAAAAATATATAGGGTGTCCCATTTAAATTAAAGAAGTTGATGGCATTTCCGGTTAAACCGGAAGTATATTATTATCAAAAAAATGTACACCAGATGCGTTTTGTTCCATTGCAAATTTTCATAAATACCGTTCTTTTCGTTTAAAAGATATTTACTTGGTACCATCTTTTATCCCAACCCCGTTAATTTTTATGTATATATTTTTTAATAATTTAAACTCCAAATGCCCGCCCTCTATGGAGAAACTATTAAGGAAGCGAATGAAGTCAAATATCTAGGGGTTAAGCTGGATAAAAGATTTCCATGGAGAATATTTGCAATGAAGCAAAACTCTCCTTTTGGACAAGCCGTAGAATATGCGGTAAGTCTTAGGGAATGAAACAAATGTATTGGCTATGCCTGACAGTAATAAGGCCTATGATTACGTATGGTGGGCTAAATGTCAGCAGAAGACCACCAGGGAAAAGCTAAATAAGCTTCAACGGCAGACATGCTTAAACATAACGGGAGCTATGTCTACTACTCCCACCGCTGTCATCGAAATTTTAATAGATGTCCTTCCACTTCACATTTGGTTGGAAAGGGAGGCGATGGCTGGTGCATACAGAAGGCTAGTGAAGGTTTTTGGAATTTTCTGCAGAAGATGCTTGACCACAGGAACAAAACTATAAAAATCCTCTGCGATAGCCAGGCGGCGCTAAAGTCACTGGCATTAAATATAATCTAATCTAATACGCCTAGGGGAAAATAACAAAGCAACCTTACTTTGGGCGTCTGAGAATACCAGCAATAATGAACAAGAAAAAGCGGACCATCTAGCTAGAAAAGGAGCCAGTCCTAGACATAGCGAATGGCGTGGCTAGAGGAACAATATCGAACTGGGTAGATCGGAGACGACGTTCTTACTGGTTCGAGCTAGAGGGTTTAACACACTCAAAGGCATTTGAAAGAGATCTTTCTAAAAAGAGGTCTCAAGAGCTGCTGAATATGTTCAGACAGGACTGAGCCACAAAATATCTATCAGGTCGTAGTGAAAGGAACGTTGAACGACCACTCAAATAGAACCTAACCTAATCTAGTAACGTCATTATTTTCCCTTATACCGCTGCCATGGCATCTCCTTTTAAAGCATTAAACCAAAAACCCGCTACTTTGATCGTGAAGCTGTTATTCAAAATCGAGATTCTAGCTTTATTGTTTAATAATCTAAGTAAACACTTTTTTAAAGACGGACGAATTTTTTCATATATCTAATTCATACCACATGCTGCCCCATTTGAAAGTTAGTTTACAGTGAAATTTCTCCATAAAGGACACTAAAGAAAAAAAAATATTTGTCCGTAGGAAAAAGAGGTTACTATTTATGTACAGGGTTTCTTTTTGATAGTTTAACCCCTACTTATTTTCCTTAATTTCGGGAATACAAAATAAAGGTGTCAAATAAATGTGGTGATATTTTTTCTGTACCGACCAAAAATGTTGCAACTTGTATAAAGAAATGAAATGTATTCTGCATATTTTAAATGTGATACCCTGTTTTAATTCATAGTTTTGAGTTGCCTTGCATTTCCTGATTACAAATATGTAACATTGTGTAGAATTAATTTTATATCTAAGCAACTAGCAACATTATTTTGACAGGTCATTAAATTTTTATTTTATTGACCCATCTCTCTTATTTTAGGATGATTGCTAGTATTTTACTGCCGATTTTGGATAAAGATAATTTTGGATTCCATTTGTTTATTGAATATCAGTTATAACAAAAAATAACATAAAAATTTACTTATATTAACCCATTAAATGTCCTGGGGCGACCTTAAATTACAGTAATACGATGCCAATCGTTACCAGCATGTCACTAACGTTTTGATGTGGATGTGTATAGTGAATGAAGAAAATCATTTTGACCAAAAAATGGAAATTTTCACTATACCACAAATTGACAACTATAGAAAAAGGAACTTTTTTCACTACTAGCCTATATAACTAACTTGACTTTTGTTGAGATAGTAAAGTAGTTCATTATTAACCAAGGTCGAAAAATACAGGGACTACTTGATAAGAAATGCATCTCAATCCATTTGACAGAATGTGAGGTTAACTGATGTAAAGACAATATGTCAATATGTCACAAGGGCACGGAAAGGGCACGTGTGACACACAACTGTTTTCCGCCCACCTTTATGACTATTTCAACAGATGAGAATAGCGATGAAGTTGATTCTTTTCCTGATTCGACTATCAGTCAAGAATCGAAAAAGGAACAACCAATTAGGTCGTACATAACTAAATCAGGTAGACATATTAATAAACCACAAAAGCTAGACTTGTAATGTAAAAGGGAGAGAAATGTTAAATATTTTTATAAGGGTGTTGTAATTTACATAATTCTAAACAGGGTGTTTCAAAAAAAGGTAACACCGTCTCTAGGATAGGTAAAAAACTGAAAAATAATTGGGGTTTGCTTAGTAAAATTTTTTTCTAACGCCATCCGTTTTCAAGATAAAGGGCGTTGTATAAAATGAAAAATTAAACATTTCTTACGATTTTGCCGAAACTACTGGCACCATTGCAATGAAATTTTATACGAATATGTTTTGGAAGCTGATATATCCCATGAATTGGTTTTTATAACTAACTCTCATAGAGGGCGCTAGTTACACGATTCATACAACGTATTATTCAACATAACTTTTTTAGGGTAGAATTATTAGTCAAAACTCCAAGTGAACATAAACATCGTTTAATTCTACACCAAGAAGGTACTCTTGGTAAAACTCGATATTATGTACCGTTTTCGGAATATTTTGATTTGAAAATTATGAAGTAATAATCGCTCCTGGTATAAACTAATGATAAAGTTCGCTTTTCTCTAAGTTTGCCATGTAAAATTGACATTTATTGATTGTTATGACAATAAGTCAACAATAAATAGAGTTTTGCTCCAATAGAAAAAGTTTTTGATGCTTAGGTTAGGTTAGGTTAGGTTACCTAACCTAACCTAACCTAACCAAAACATATTCGTATAAAATTTCATTGCAATGGTGCCAGTAGTTTCGGCAAAATCGTAAGAAATGTGTAATTTTTTATTTTCTTCAACGCCCTCTATCTTGAAAACGGATGGCGTTAGAAAAAAATTTTACTAAGCAAACCCCAATTATTTTTCAGTTTTTTACCTATCCTAGAGACGGTGTTACCTTTTTTTGAAACACCCTGTATATATGTTTTTACTTATCGGTTGCCAGGAAAAGTTTTGTTGATTATTGTTTTCTGCCAGATTGATTTAAAAGGTTTTTTCTTGCTAATTGAAAATAAAGTATTCTCTAAGAATTATTTAGTCCTAAATACATAACAGCAAATAGGCCTGAACGCCTTCGCCTGGTTGCACCATGGTTTCCCTGGCTTTGGCAAAATTACTATTTTATGGTTGCATTAAAATCTACAAAAAAATTCTGAATCAATTAAAAACGGCAAATAGTTTTAAGGCATTTAAAAAGCTAATTCATAGAATGTTAATTGATCTTGAGCCTTATTTTCATTCAGAATTTTTCAATTCTATTTTAAATAATTTCTTATAAGACTTTCGAATTTGTGTGTTGACACTTATTCTTTTTAATAGTAGTATACATTGTTTATAATGATTATTTTTTTTTAATAAAGACGATGCTGATTATTATTATATCGGTTATTTCATGAGTTAGTCTGTGAACCCCTTATCTTTTTATAATAATGAAAACGCAGGAAATATAATGCAAGATGAATATCGGTGCCAAATAACCATTTTACTGGATTATAATTTTATTAACTACGCCGTGCGTGTGTAATTAACAACATATGTGTTCACAAAAATTGGCACAATAACTAAAAACCTGAAAATACTCATGGTTGTATATTTTTAGATGTATATTTTCGTCAATTCTCTTATTCGTTATAGCTACAGTAAAAGAAATAGTCAATCTCCAATCGTAGTTACTTTGCACAGTCATTTTTTTGAATAGTTATTAATAAACACTTAAGCTTAAAATGTTTTATAGACATAAAATTTCAAAATTTGACTTAGAAAGTCCTATAATAAATCTGAATTTTTTATTTACTTACTCTAAAATCTCCCCCGTTCCCATCGTCCAATTCCAACACATAACCCTCAACGTGACTCAGATTAGGAGGTTGCCAAGCTACTGTAACAGAATTATTTTCAGCATTACATTCTTCTGGGATAATGATAGGAGCCACTGGAGCTGAAAACATGCATTCAACAATAATTTTATTATTATACGGAATGTCTCACAAATAAATTCCTTAGATTTGCAATGTATTTTCGATTTTGTCACTTTAATCTTATTTTATATTGGTTATTTGTATAATGAAGTGAGACACGCTGTATATACTATAGCATGCACGTGCCGCATGCCCCAAGCAGTGTAAATCATCGAAAATACAAAAAGGTGTAAGGAAAATGAAAAGTTTTTCGTGAAAAAATAACATTCTGTTTTGTAAAAAGTTGTGTCGTGTTATATAAAGATAACTTAAAAATATCTAGGAACTAATGAACTCATTTTCACTGATTTTCTAAAATTTCACAAGGTTATTTTTGTAAGTTTTTATTTTGTATTAAGTACCTATTTTTTGAGATTTTCTTCCATGTCTTGCAAAATTTTCACTGAGAATTCAAACAAATATTTGTTTCCCGTTACATAAAATTTATGTCAATAGGAATGTTTGGTATTTTACTTCTGTTTATATTGAAAAACGTTCTAATTTTATTTGAAGTTGTGCGTCGCTTGAATGGATGGCATCACAGAACCTCAATCAATTATTTATTTTACTTATAGCGTTTTAAAGAGTATAAGAAATAAAAAAGAATCTTAGAAAAGAATTAGGTTATTATGGAACGTTAGGAAAATAAGGAATATTCAAGTTGTTTTGTTAAGTGTTGAGAGTTGAGCTTCCACTGCTGTTTCTCTGCTAGCAACTATGGTAATATTAATAATCATTTATATGATTTAAAGATAACTATCTTATTACAAGGAGTCATCCTATTATGATTTAACATATAGAATACAGTTAATTAAATACATTTGATTATAAAGTATACAGAAACAACAAGAAAAAAATATAAAAATAGAACAGTACATAAATGAATAAATCTTCTCAAGGAAGATAGTACAAGGGTTGACTTTTATATTTCAGGATTAAAACAAATAAATAATAAAAACAAATGTTAATAATCGAAAATCACTTTATTGTTTTTCAAAATATTCCCCATCAAGATCTATACACTTTTGCATGTGTTTGAACCAATTGCCACTCTGATTGAGGTATCTCCAAAACATGCATTCTGAATGTAGCAACCGCTTCTTCAGTTGACTTAGTTTGTTTTTTACGTACGGGAATAAAAAGTAGTCATTCGGTGCCAAGTCAGGACTATACGGCGGATGACTCATCAAATCGATGATGAATTTATCAATAATTATCAGAGATCTGTAGATAAATATATTTATTACCGAGTATGCTATGGCTTTCAACGAGGTAAGAGAATTGTTACTGTTAAGCCAGTGTTAATAATGAGCTTCTAATTCATCTATAGATTGGACAGATGAACAAAATATGTCCTAGAGTTTCCGTTTGTTGTAAATTACATAAGAGCAATTTTGGTCGGTGGATATAAAATGACGCAAGCTGTTAAAACTAATTTTAATATATTTTTTGGAGCAATTTGAGCAATTATTCTTATTATATATGTAGTGACTTCATTTTCGTTATGAGTTTTTATCTTTTATTTGATTTCTGTCATTCATTAAATGTCAATTTTGATGGATCAGAAATATTGCAATAATATGCCTGAATTCTTATGGCCTTGGCGGAGAAGTGAAGTAGAACACAGAACCCACCGGCCTCAGTTTGTTTGAACACGTCAGCCAAGTTTTTAGGAATCACGTCTGGTAAATTTTGTTTAGAGATGTTGGGTTCCCCGGAAGACGGTTGCCAGGAGAAATATATTTATATGATATAATGAATTATACTTTTTCAAAATAAAATTTTATATATCTTTACGAAAAGAAACGTTAATTTTGTTATAAAATTGTTTTGCATTTGGCATTTAACTGAAACAGCTCCACATTTTTGGTGACCCCGACGTAAGCTGAGCATCATTTCATCCATTCGTAAATCTATTAGAAGACTGTGTGAAGAGAAGAGCAGAACGTGCCACGTCTGAAATCATCTAAAGATCGCCGATTTTTCGAGGTGTTTTCTCTGTAAGCTGATTTCGCTGTGCTTGTAGAGCACCACCCTGTAAATTATTTTTGGGTAAGCAATTTTTTCTGATTTGTCATTTTTGTCATTTTTTGGGTGACAGATTTTTCAAACTTGATAAAATGAACGAAAATACGAATATTGATGATATTAAACACGTGAGGTTGACTCCTTTTCATAATACTAACCCAGATTTATGGTTTCTACAGGCAGAAAGTCAATTTTTCATTAATAAAATTAATTCTGACAAAAGCAAATTCCACTTGGTTTTATCAAATTTACCAATGGATATTTTTAGCAATATTACCGATCTAGCTAATGATCCCCCAGTTATTAATATGTATGATACCTTAAAGAAAACTATTATTGAGAGGTTGAGCTTAAGCAATGAAAAACGTCTAGAAAAATTAATTTCTAACTCAGAAATTGCCGATAGAAAGCCTTCAGACTTCTATCGAGAACTTGAAAGGTTAGCGGGAGATAATCAAATTATTAACCAAGACTTGTTGTTGAGGCTTTGGAAGAGACGTCTTCCAAAATATGTTATGATTGCTATCACTGTTTCTGGTAAGAGTCATAAAAAGAAATTTTAGAACTAGCGGACAATATTTGGGAAAGTTCACAAACCTCTAATAACGGTAATATTTATGGTATCAATTTGAATGAAGGTAGTTCATCTTTTAATACAATTTTTTCAGAATTTACAGACAATTTTCAGAAAATGTTTGACAAAATGTTTGATAAGCAAAATAAATTAGAGGCAGAAATTAATTTGTTAAAAAATGAGGGTTTACATAGAAATCACGAAGAAACTCGATGTAATTCTTGTAGAACTAGGTCCAAAAGTAGAGATAGATTAAATAATCGAACACCAAATAGACCTTTGTGTAATGATCATTATAAATTTGGTAAGAAAGCAAAGAAATGTGCTGGGCCTTCTTGTCTCATGTATGAGTATTTTAACGTTGACGGATCAAAAAACGAGTAAATTTTTCAACAGTAAATAATTTAGGTGAAGATGTTTCAAAAAGATTGTTTATTTATGATAAAACGAATAATTTGGAATATCTTTGTGATTCCGGAGCTGATATAAGTTGTGTCCCTTATAAACTTTTCTGTGGAGCGAAAAAGACGATGTAGTTCTTACATCTGCGTCCGGACATCATATTTCAACGTATGGAAAAAAACTGATCAAAGTTGATTTGGGTTTAAGGAGGTTTTTCCCTTTTACTTTTATGATTGCTGATGTTTCCCGTCCTATTATTGGCGCGGATTTTCTTTTTCGTTATGGTATTTTGATTGATATTAAAAATAAATGCCTAATTGATAATGAAACTTCAGTTAAATCTATTGGTCGTATTATAGAAACTATAGATATTTCACCTAGATTATTCGCTGTTGAAAACAAATATACCGAACTTTTTAAGAAATATTCCCAAATTTTTTCATCTCCTGATTTCTTTAAGCCTGTGGTGCACAATGTTAAGCATTATATTGTTACTGAAGGTCATCTTCCTTATAACAAACCCCGTCGTTTAGATTCTGCAAGATTGAAAATTGCAAAAAAGAGTTTGACAATATGATTGAGTTAGGGATTTGTCGACCCTCCTCGTCCCCAGTTACATCACCATTGCATATGGTTCCAAAGAAGGATTGCGACGACTGGAGACCTTGTGGAGACTACCGGCAACTTAATTCAATTACAGTTCCTGATAGATATCCTTTAACTCTTCTTTCAGATGTTAATAACAAAATGCAGAATTGTAAGATTTTCTCGAAAGTTGATCTTGTTAGGGCTTATCACCAAATTCCAGTTGCTGAAGAAGATGTTTTTAAAACTGCAATCACAACACCTTTTGGTAGTTTCGAGTTTACCAGGATGCCTTTTGGTTTAAGGAATGCAGGTCAAACTTTCCAAAGGTTTATCAACGAGGTTACTAGAGGGTTAGATTTTATTTTTGTTTACCTTGATGACGTGGTCATTTTTAGTGAAAATGAAAAAATGCATTTACATCATTTAGACGAATTATTTAAAAGGTTAAATTCATATGGCGTAAATGTCAAACATTCAAAATGTATTTTTGGAGTTGAAAAAGATAACTTTTCTTGGTTACACCATTTCTTCAGAAGGTATTTTGCCGTCTGAAGAGAAAGTTAAAGATATTATTAATTTTGCTAGACCCAGCACATTAAAGAAATTACAAAGGTTTATTGGTATGGTCAATTTTTACCACAAATTTATACGTAATTTTGCTGAAACATTAAGCCCTTTACATGATTTTGTAGCTTATTTGGACAGAAATAAGATCAAATCTTTCGATTCATGGCCGGAAGCTTGTGATCGGAGTTTCAATGAGGCGAAAGATCTTTTAGTTAAAGCATCTCTTTTATCGCATCCTTCGGAAGGAGCGAAGTTGTCTTTAACAACAGATGCTTCAAGCATTGCAATAGGTAGTGTCTTAGAGCAGACTGTCGATGGTGTGACAAAGCCGATAGCTTTTTACTCTAAAAAATTAACTAAGTCTCAATTAAAATATTCGGTTTTTGATAAGGAATTATTTGCAATTTATGTTTCCATCCGTCATTTTAGACATTATTTAGAACATAACCCAAATTTTGCAGTATTTACTGATCATCGTCCGATTGAGAAGGCTATTTTTTCAAAATCCGAGAAAAGTCCTAGACAGTTTAGGTATATAGAGTACATTTTGCAGTTCACAAGCAACATTAAGTTTGTAGGGGGTAAGAACGTAGTTGTAGCAGATTTTTTAAGTAGATTAGAAGTGGATACCGTACAGCAAAATCCCGTTTATAATAGCAATGATATCAGTTCAGAATTATTTAATATTTCTGATATAGATTTACAGTTAGGTTTAAATTTAGAAGAGCTCGCGAATGCTCAAGCAACGGACAATGAGTTAAATTCATTACTTTGCCAAGCGAATGGAAATAATAAAAGTAAGAGAGCAGTTTTACGTAAAATAGCAACTAATATTCCAAACGTGAGCATTTGGTGTGAATTTTCCCATAAAGGAAAACGGCCTTATATACCTAAAGATTTACGCTATCACATCTTTAAAAAGATGCATGGTTTGTCTCATCCGGGTATAAGAGCTTCGCAAAAATTGATTAATTCTCGTTTCTTTTGGCCAAGAATGAATAAAGAGATTTGTCTTTGGGCCAGAACTTGTTTTAATTGTCAGAAAAGTAAAGTTTGTAGACATACTAAATCTGAAGTTGGAAATTTTGAAATCCCTAGAGGACGATTTCTTAATATTCATATCGATATCGTAGGTCCGTTAAAAGTTTCGGGTAATTGTAGCTATATTCTAACTGTTATTGATCGCTGTACAAGATGGGTAGAGGCATATCCAATGAAAAGTGTTACAGCTGATGATGTTATTAAGGTTTTAATAAATCAATTTATTTCTAGATTTGGGGTGCCTTTTTCGATCACTCATGATCAGGGTAGGCAATTTGAATCCCATATTTTTAAAGTTTTTAGCAGTAGATTAGGAATTAAGAGTGTTAGAACAACTCCGTATCATCCAGAAGCTAACGGAATAATTGAAAGATTTCATCGTACCCTTAAGTCAGCAATATTGGCTAGAAATAACAGAAATTGGAAAGATGAACTTCCTTTAATCTTATTAGGTATAAGAGCGGCAGTAAAAGAGGATCTTAAATGTTCTTCAGCGGAATTAGTGTATGGACAACCTTTAAGACTTCCTGGTGAATTCTTTTTAGATTCTTGTGAGGATGTGGACTCATATCCTATCCTTTGTAGATTACGCGAAACATTTGGGAATTTGAAAGTTTCTCAGGTTGTCCGTCACGGTTCAGCTAAGACTTTTGTTTCTCCAGAGCTTGAGAAAGCGGAATTTGTTTTTGTTAAAGTTCCCGGTATTAAACCTTCTTTAACGCCTCCTTATGAGGGCCCCTTTAAAGTAGTTAAAAGAAGTGATACTATCTTGAAGGAGAATAAAGAAGTTATTATAAATATTGATAAAGTTAAACCTGCCTTTTTGTTAGTAGATGATATGGAGCATAAATCCGTAGATGTTTCAAAGAAAGTTTCATTTATATTAAATTGACCCCTTGTTTAATTTTTTTTTGGGGGGGAAGATGTGTAGTGACTTCATTTTCGTTATGAGTTTTTATCTTTTATTTGATTTCTGTCATTCATTAAATGTCAATTTTGATGGATCAGAAATATTGCAATAATATGCCTGAATTCTTATGGCCTTGGCGGAGAAGTGAAGTAGAACACAGAACCCACCGGCCTCAGTTTGTTTGAACACGTCAGCCAAGTTTTTAGGAATCACGTCTGGTAAATTTTGTTTAGAGATGTTGGGTTCCCCGGAAGACGGTTGCCAGGAGAAATATATTTATATGATATAATGAATTATACTTTTTCAAAATAAAATTTTATATATCTTTACGAAAAGAAACGTTAATTTTGTTATAAAATTGTTTTGCATTTGGCATTTAACTGAAACAGCTCCACAATATATATGGGGCAGAACATGGTCAGATACATTTGAGTGGTGTCATATAGGTGAAAGGATTGATAGATAAAGCTGAAGAAGACTGTCTGAGTTTGTCAAGATCCTTCTCCAGCAGATATTGCCGAAAATTTCTCAACACTTGTCTTAAACATTTGCTATTAGGTAAATTAAGATACTCATCAAATATTTGTTCTTTATGAGATTGTAGAAAGAATTCCTCTACTTGCAATACCCAGTTGTATTTCGGTGCAGTGTTCATAGGTGATAACAACCTGGCGAAGCAGATTTTAGACAAAGGGGTTTCATTCATATAAGAAATATTGCGTACCCATCCAAGTCAAGGCCGATTTAAAGACAATATAGCTAAGCATGACTGTTGAGATCACTACCAATTCGATCATCCTCATAGCAGCCTGTAGAACATCATTAAACGTGACATCGTTCTAGTAAAACACGTTATTCAAATCCATCCTATCTCAAAATAAAAATCTATTTTCCCCTAAGACTATATTATACTAATGGCTACTACTACTTTGTATCGCGTTTATTATTAGGTTAAATTTAAAATACAAATTTTTTGTGATCTATCATATTAATCTTTGGTTATGTATTGTCATTTTTACTCCCACAATTATTTTCTCTTATTTTGGATCAGTAGAAATCATAAAATCCGAGGAAGTACAATTTGTATTGTTAACTAGTAGAATTCGTTTCAAGAATACCTCCTTAGGAAGGAGGAAGAGCTTTGTGTGACATAACCAATCTACACAACAAGCAGATAAAGAAATTACGAGACTTCTTTATCACCCAATCACTTTGCCAACGAATTTACAGATCAGAATTCGGTGTTTTCATTAGAAATAAATCAATGAAATTCCTTTGTAATCATATTGTAAATTATAAATATTTAATCCTAAACTCATTACAACGCAACAATTATTTTTTATATAATATCAAATTGAAAGTAAGTTAAAATCGATAAATTCAAATAGAGAAGTCGAAACGCACCTTCATTGGTCGTGACGTCAAAACTCATATCGATGACAGTTTGTTTATATTTAATGTGTGGTAATTGAGAGAGTTGGACTTTTATTTTTGTGAATTATTGGTTTTATTTGTGTTATGCAATCATAAAATGTCGTCAGTAAAGTTTATGAAAGCATTGTCAAACAATTTACCATAATTAGACATTTTCATGGTTAGGTTAGGTTTGAATGCAGCTGAATTTCGAAATGTAAAAGCAACAGCGTAAGTACTTATTTTGTGCTTTTTGCATTAAAAAATGTCTAACCGACCTATTTTTATGAAAATCAACAAAAAATAAAGAAAAAGATGAATAAATATAAATATAAAACTTCGCACAATCTCGCAGATACATTGTTTACAATAAAATGATGGCGCTTTCAATGACACATATGAGTAGTGACGTGTAGTGTTGGATCTAGTCGTTTACGCAGCAAATTTCTGAATTTGAATTTGAGGATGGAATAACTATGCTACAAAATTTTTTTAATTTAAGTTTTTTTGGTTTTTGGGGTAATTGATTGTTGCACTGTCTTCCTGCATGATTTTAAAAAAAATAGAAAACACCGAATTATTCTCCTCTTAATTTAGCAGGTTCTTATGTGGATTTAGAAATTCGATTAGATGCTGAGAACAAGTAAAATGGGCCCAAAAAGCATTAAATAGGTGGCTTGCTGACGGTTTCCAGAGACTGAAGGATTTATGAGAGGTATTCAGGATCAGTTTATAAACACTAACAATTACAAAAACATTGTTATCAGGGACCAAACTATTACATCGGACAAGTGTAGACACAACACATAATATCAGGATATTCAACGACAGTCAACACGGATTATTTACGCAGGCACAACGAACTGTGTAATATTATCCACCAGAAACTGGTTAAATACCTATACACCCTAGAACAAATACAATCCACAGGTAGTGCTCGAGAATGCAGGTTTTAAAATCTACTACGATAGGTCCATTATCACCGATAGACAGGTGACGAATAATCGACCTGACATCGTGGTGATGGATAAAAAAGCTAAATCAGTACTGCTAGTCGATCTTAGAGTTCCAAACAATGACAATATTTTGGACAAGTATAATAAAAAGACTGATCTTGTAATAGAAGTAGGACAGATGTGGCATACAGAAAAAATGGAGGTGGTACCGATCATCTATCATCAACTGGACTCATCGCCAGAAGTCTTGAAGACAGTCTTAAAAAACTCAGTCTTCATAAAAACACTTTTATGGATTTGCGAAAAGCAGCATTTTTTAAGTACATGTCACACTGTTCGTAAATTTTTAAATATGTAATTTTTGAAAGGTAAAAATTACCAGCAATTGCTGAGTAAGTACAAGTTTATTTACCAAAAGAGTAATAAATGATTATAATATAAGTACAACGTAAATAAACGCAAAGAGCCACAGAAACTGCGAAGAACAACTTGTACGAATTATTCGATTTATTCGACTGTTCGAATTATTTGAATTATTCGACTAATCGAATAATCAATAATCAGTTAGTTTGATAGCAAAATATTTGAACAGTCGTTTATTTAAATACCGAAAAAGTCGATTCAAATATTATATTATCTAACGTACTAGGTAGGGATATCCAACTTATTCGGAAATTTAGAATTTCAGAACATTTAGTTATTTACCAACCTATTCCATACACAGTATGTCTCCAGATAAACAGCCCAAGATGTTAAATGTATTCAAATTTAATAAATAAATTAAAAATGGGCTAAGGGGTTTCGGATTTTGTTTATTTTATATCTTGGAAACTACGAAAACATTACTAATTCTCGAGAATTAGTCGACAATTATTTGAATAGTAAAATTACTTGAATATTCGAATAGTCGAATTATTCAAATAGTCGAATTATTCCAATATTCCAATATTCCAATATTCGAATTTAGAATGATCAGACATCTACCTACTAGAAGCAACGAGGAGGAATCACAGTGTAATGAATATCTTAGAAAAGACCAGACTGGACCAGATTCTATAGAGTAAAAGGACTACCACAATAGATCTGAAAAGGGGAAGTGGAAAAAGGCGTGTAGCTACACAGTCCTTACATAATAAATAGCTGAATATTTTAAAAAAATATACGTTTACTGTTTTGACAACAAGAAGGGTTTCAAAATGTATTGTTAACAATAACAAGCCTCCACTGATCTGTTTTCTAATTTATTCCATTTGACTGTTCCATACTGTATATTATATTCACATATTATATCTTCACACAACAGACATATTTGTAGGTAAAGTAGAGAAAATATATTGTTACAAAAATTGACAGTATAAATTATATGACATTTATTTCCTAAGAAAACGGGACAATTTTTGAGAAATTTTGTAATGTATGGACATTTAGGAGCATTACTCTTTAAATCTAAAAGGTATTTCACTGATAAAAAAAGCTTTTGTGTTTTTCAATTAGGTAAAAGTATGTAAATAGATCAAAAAAAGTATAGTCAATATAGAAAGGACAAGGAGTAATACATCATTCATTTAAGTAGATTTCATAGACGTACCAAAACATATTTTAAGAGGGTATACCGTAAGGTACATTTTGTATTGAACGAATGAGTTGCAGCTATGCTAAAGAATATACGATTTAGGTCAGAGGTAACGGGATGTACTAATTTTGATAAAAAAAAGTGATATAAATTTTAGTAAGTTTGATAAAGAAAGGCAACACAGTTTATTCATAATAGAAAACAAACCAATCTGTAACAATAATTATTTTATATGTTTTTGTTCTTTTTGTAAGAAGATTAATTCATACTTTGAATATTGTCACAAATAAATTACAATGAAATATATTTTTAAAAAATTAATTAAAGTCAAGATAGCAAGATATAGTTACAATTTTTATTAAGTTCAAAGAAGCAAAATGAATATTTTGTATTTGTATTACTCCTATATGTAGTGTTTGGGGAATTTTTCTCAGAAATTTTAAATGGCAAGTGGCCTACTGTAGTCGGCTTAATACGATTACACCTATTTACAGATTATTCGATTATTGAGAGGAATTTTCCAAATAACCCAGTTTTCTTAGAAACATTATCGGGAATATTATTTTAAAAGAAAGAAGGTACATCAAATCAGTACTTAGTATTAGTTCTTTGAGTAAAGTTGTATGAAGTTGTATGGTTTTCATAATATTGTAAACAGTTGGAATATATTTAAAACATTTGTTGAATGTTAATTTAAGTACCAAACAATGTCGATAAGCCAAGGACCATCTAAACGACCAAAAACAGGTCCATTATCTTTAAATGAAAAACTCTAATATTGAATTGTTATATATCATTGAAAAACAAGGATCCAAGTGCAAGTGTTGATGATATTGTGGAATTAACGGCTGCTATGTTGTGTGTTGCTAAATCAACAATTTATAGATTACTAAAAGAAAGCAAGAATGGAACTCTTCAACCCCCTAAAACTCCTTCAGGCCGAAAACCAATTGATGAGTCATTAAAACAAAGACTAAGGCGTAAAGTCCAAGGATTTTACTTACGTTGGCGTAAAGCAGAGCTTTTGGAATGGCTTATTTTGAAAAATATTAAATTTCCAAAAGATCCACTAAGGAAGAACTTCTCAGAATTGCAAAAATGAACAAGAATACATACAAAACCTACATTGTAGAAGAAATGGCTTCTTCTCGTGGTATATCACTTCTTCGACTTCCCCCTTATCATTGTGAACTTAATCCCATAGAATTAATATGGGCTCAGGTAAAGGGGGAAGTTGGAAAAAATACTACTTTTAAAATAAACGATGTTGTGACATTGTTTAAGAGTGCTGTAAGTCATGTTAGTAAGGAAAATTGGACAAACTGTATCGAGCATGTTATCAAAGTAGAGGCAAATATGTGGAAAATTGACAATATTTGTGATGATTTAATCGACCCTATTATTAATGTCAACAACGATTCTTCCGAGTCGGATATAGAATAAAATGTAAGTAATAAATGTATTCCAATACTTAATTATTTCTTTTCATTTTTTATTATATTATAATTTAAAACGTATTTTTTCCCAAAATACACACCACTGCATTGCGTTATTGCTTATCTGCTAATCCTTTAACAATGAAGAAACCCTAAACTTTGCTACAACTGAAACAAATAAGGGGTCGATCTACCTGGTTTTTAGATTTACGGAAGAAATGTAATTTAAAGTAAGAGATTTATCAAAAAGATCATGGTGCTCCCTGTAAAGGTTTTGCATTCGTAATTAGGGTTTATTACTCCTCGTACTTTTTGTACATACTATAGTACATAAATAAAAATTTCATTGCAATTTGATTAAATAAAGAAATTTAAGTTTTCTTATCTAAACGCGTGTGTATTTTATGAGATCTCATTACGTGTATGTTATTGTTAAATGTCACTTACAAGGAATGTCAACAGTGCGATTTTTGATGTTTACAGATATGGGCGCAGAAATTAAACAAATGTATTTTGGCTTAGTAAACAATCACTATATATTTCAATTCCATATTTATTTTTTGTTCTGATAGTGTTCTGTACAAGGTCCGCTGAATATGTTTCGTCCAAAAACGTGGTTGATTAAACTTTAATGAGCCGATAAAGTCAACAATGTAAGAGCAAATTTACTTACTATTTTTGATATTAAGTGTATAATAAATTAAAATAGAGACGAAGTATATCACCACAACTGAATTATTAATTATAAGTACCTTTACAACAGAGACGCGTAGAGTTTCAACACGAACAATCATTAATCACAATATATATTTTCACGAAACATGTTACCATTCCTCATGTTAAATTCAGCTTAATGGTTTCGCATCAACCGCGTTTTAAGCGTTTATAACAAAGTACGAAAAAATGACATTTAAAGAACTTCCAACGCGGGGTTTTATATATACTCACGCGAGAAGCGTTCAAGCTTTATTCACTCTTTTGGCTTCATTTTTCACGAAATAATCGTTAATCATTCCCATATTGACAGACCTTTTACGATTACAATTTAGAAAATCAGTGAACACATTTTTATCAAATTGGTTTTATATATAACTAACTACATTACCGTTTGCATAAAAAGGGACACTGCACGCTTTTTTGTATCAGCAGATTGCTTTTTTAAATGAAAACATTGTTATGAATTGCCTGTCATAATAGCATTGTATAAACAGATAATAGTATACAGTCGAAAAAATTGACTACCCCTACGTCACCAACACAAACTTTATACACCTCATCCTTTTCTACTACTAGTAGAAACACATCAAACAATTATGTATAGTAAAAGCCAAATAAAGTTGCATGTACGTCACCAAGGTCGTAATTCTATTGTGTGTGTGTGGCTACATTTCTATAGAAAAGTGTATGTTAGTAAGTTTGCTAAACAATCGATTTTTGAGGTTATCTTGTGAAAAACATTTAATAATACAATCTGTTTTTTTCAAAACAACAAAGCATTTTATTTTTTGATTGTCCCAAACAGCTAAATAGTCTATGCAAAGAACTTGTGGCTTCATTATTTAACTATTTTGAAGAAGAACGGAAGAATAATGGACCTTTGTTACCCTTAAACGCTGTGCAAGAGATAATATTCTAAAAAAATATTACTGTACCTTACAAAAATTTGTAGTGTTTTAGCGTGTAGCTGCTGCTTTAAAAATCAGTAATTTGGATGATGTAGATAATCGTAGTAATAAAACTCAAAGTCTATCCACAACGTTTAATAGTAAGGTTCAAAAATTAATGCAACATGTTTCGGTCTTCAGACCATCATCAGGCTATAAAGAAAACAATGGTATCAAAAATAGTTATAAAAAGAGCAAATGGTGTCGGTTGTCCGATTACATCAATGATTAAAGTCAAAACATTTCAAATATGACAAATAATTACAAATAGAAGTAAAATTCAAGTTTAAAGCAAAAAGTTAAAGGTACATGATTTTGTAATAAGTAAAACTATGGCAAAACAGCAAGTCAAATATGTCACATAATCAATATAAACTCACCTGTATGTGCAGATCGTAGAAATTGTAAATATAATTTAAATTTAAAACTTAAACATCCATGAATAAGTAAAGAATAATGGATGAATAAGAGAGTTATTATATAAAAAAAAGAAGAGGAAAAAGGAAGTTATAAAGATAGAGAATGATGGGTGTGTTGGTTAAGTTAAAGTGGATAGAAAAGTGGGACCAAATACATACTAAGAATATTGTATCCCAGAGGAAAATTCAAAAGTTAACAAGTTTTACATTACTAAAAGGAACAAGAAGGAAGAAACACGTGAGAAGGACAAAAGGAATGATTTTAAAAAACAATCAAAAAAAGGAGAGAGCCATGACAGAGGTTCGATCTCCTCATAATCAAGAAGACAGGTCAATCCTAAACCGTAAGTAAAGGTTCCTGTTAGTCTTCCCAATCTAAGCAATAAAGCTATGTATATTAGGATGAATAGCATAAAGTACATTTCAAAATTCGCCGAAACGGAAAAGTTATACCAGCGCACTTGAAGAACTTTATACGTATGAAGGACAATTATAATTAAAGTAAGAAAGCATAAAGCGGAAATAGTTTAGTGCCAACCTACATCCGGAAGGGTTAGCAACTGAATAAATAATCAAGAAGGAACTTGGATGTAGAGGGAAATTAAAAGGAATAAATATAAGAAATGAGTTCCATATAACAATTTCAAAAAATAAAAACAAAACAAAAACCTACCATCTACACATATCGATGAAAATAGTTAAAAACATCAGTAAATGGTTAGAAATCCTGAAATAAACGTGTATTGAGACTGGAAAAAAAGAATATCTGAAATCAAGTCGAAAGTATAAACCTAACCTAATTACATACATAAATGAACAGTTGTCAAATGTTTAAATTTAGAAATAAATAATTTTCATTAGGTTGAATTTGTTCATTCAAACAATTGAGAGAACTATTATTTGTAGCAGATTTAATTTCCAAAAACTCAAGCAAATATCGATATCAAAAAAGTGATTGTCTTCTAAGATATGATTAGCGAAAGAGGAAGGTGAGTTCTTAACTTCTAAAACAGAATATTTTTTAACAAAATTCATACGTTCCAGAATACGGGTTTCAAGTCTCCTCCCACATTGACCCACATATACTGCACTACAATTTGAGCATGAAAGTTTATGTAACAGTGGAATGATATCTTTAGTATTGATTAATTTAGCAAGGGTATTATTGGTTTTGAAAGCTGTGTTGATATTGAATTTGTTAAAAATGTTTTTGATCTTGTAAGACAGTAAACCTGTAAATAGTAAAGAGCCCAAAAATAACTTCTGTGTAGTATTATTATGATTATCTTTATTGGTCATATGGAAGGAAAGTCTAAACCTGCAAAAGTACTTGGAATATACTTTGTGGATTAAGTCTAAAGGTTAGTGATTATTGACTGCTAGTTGTTTAATAATGTTGATCTCTTTCTCAAAAGAATAATCAGATAAGGGAAGTGAGAAGCATCTATAGAATAGAGAGTTAAAAGCAGCAAGTTTATGCGACATAGGATGACAAGAGTTGAAAATGAGACAATCAGTAGTTATGGGTTTCCTAAAAATGTCTAAACTGAAAGTGTTCAGAACAGGGTCTTTAGTTATCAGTAAATCTAAAAATGGTAATTGATTGTTAACTTCCATCTCTAAGGTGAACTTAATATTAGGGTGTAAAGAATTAATATAAAGGAGAAAATTCTCAATATCTGACAAAGTACCATCAAATAAAACAAAACAGTCATCTACACATCTCGAATAGAACAACTTATTTTTAAAATGTGAATTAATAAATGTTTGCTCAAAATTAGCAACTTATTGCTTTAAACTTGAATTTTACTTCTATTTGTAATTATTTGTCATATTTGAAATGTTTCAACTTTAATCATTGATGTAATCGGACAACCGACACCATTCGCTCTTTTTATAACTATGTTTTATTCTCCTGATACCATTGTTTTCTTTATAGCCTGATAAGGTCTGAAGACCGAAACATGTTGCACTAATTTTTGAACCTTACTATTAAACGTTGTGGATAGACTTTGTGTTTTATTACTACGATTAAAAATCAGTGTAAGAACAAAGAAAAAGCGTTGCTCTCATAAACGATTAACAAATACAACAACTTTAAATACAAGCTCTATTCGTGATACCATTTATAATATGTACCAGAGAAGTAAGTATGATTATAATTTGGTAAGGTATATTTGGTAAAACTTAACTTGTCTATTAAAATATAAAATTTTGTTTAAAAAATTTTGAAGTACTAAGTTATATAATAAACCAAATCAATAAAAATTCTATTTTAACCAATTATAAATAAATGCACTTACGTTTGGTTTGGATGAAATTTAGTTGTTTGACGGCGGCAAGAACAGGGGCGTCATCTAACGTCAGTTCGAATTGTGGTGATACTTGCGGAACAGACCATTCTTTTTGCCACGAATGATCTGTATCCATCACTCGGTTTATCAACATCGAACCAACCTGAAATAAAAAATAATTTATTCGTAATATATTTTTTCAGAATTAATAACAACTACTTCTAGGATTATACGTTTCCGTGGGTGTTAAATATACAAATAATAACAATAAACAACTAAGCGTGTGAAAGAAACTTTCACCTTTTTATCGACTTAGCTTTGTATAAAAGGTATATAAAATGAAGACTAATATATGTCAATTTGACGATGCTAGTTTTTTAGCGAAACAGCTGTAATTGTGATTTTAAACCTAAATTTTTTCAATTAAACTTGCAAGTTGAGTTAAAACGAAGAGTTTTTTATTATTCTTATCAATCAAAGTAAACAGTTTAATAGTGAACTTCCAAGATTTGTTTGTTCATTAACAACTTTAAATGTCTTTTTATTTCTTTGAAGAACTCGTGGGCAATGAGACCTATTGTTTCAGCTATATATACATCTAGTTATAAGATTTCGAAATGGTTATCGAACGAGTTTGAAAATCTACCCAAATCTAAATGTAACAGTTTTTCAGTTAAAAATTCATTAGAATTTATAAAGTTAAAGATGTTGTTCTAGAAGAAGGGAAAATTTTAATCTCGTTCAATGCTAGTTCTTTACTTCCTAGCGTACCGATTTCACAAACTTTACAGTATCTAGAAGTATTACTCATCTTGAATAATCTGGGTGTTGAAGTTAGAACTGAATACCTACGATTAGCTAAACTATGCATGGACCAAAATTATTTTCAATATAACAATCAGTTTTATCAACAATATGAAGGAACAGCAATGAGTAATTGTTTATTACCATTTATAGCCAACCTTTTTATGAGCTATTTTGAAACACAAATTAGTCAAGAGTATTTCCCGAGGATATGTTATATCCACAGAAAACAGGCCACCTCGATTTTTGGCAGTATTTATTAGATTTTAAGAAAATAAGAAAACAGGTCGATTTTTGTTCCAAGAGGGACACATTTTTACGATACACACATCTGTCATTTGTCAACCCTCTCCCTTCCACCTCCCCAACCCCTTATGTTTAAATAGGGAATGTACCATGTGCTGCATATTAGAAAGGTATTTAGATGGAGTATCCAGACATAACAATCTTTTACGATTTTTTTTTATATTTGCGCCGTCTTTGCAAAAAAAGTCTTCATTCATTTAAAGTAAAACACCTCTTAAAAATGTAACGTAACGCCTATGGTTTGTCATTTTTTCTATCATATCAGAAGTAAATGGATTGGAAGGAGATACCCTATTGAATGGCCTGCAAGATTCCCCGATTTAACACCCCTGGATTTCTTTCTGTGGGGTTATTTAAAGATCAAAATTTATAAAACCGAACCCTCTTCATTGGAAGTACTAAGACGACGATTAGTACATGAATGCAGATATTACAGAAAAAATTACAAACCATAGGCGTTACGTTACATTTTTAAGAGGTGTTGTATTTTAAATGAATCAAGACTTTTTTGCAAATCGGTGCAAATATCAAAAAAACTCGTAAAAGATCGTTATGTCTGAATACTCCATCTAAATACCTTTCTAATGATATGCCTCACATGGTACATTCCATATTTAAAAATGAGGGGTTGGGGTGGTGGAAGGGAGGGGTTGACAAATGACAGATGTGTGTATCGTAAAAATGTGTCCACCTTGGAACAAAAATCGACATGTTTTCTCATTTTCTTAAAATCTAATAAATACTGTCAAATATCGAAGTGGACTGTTTAGCGCAAACGTCCTATCTTTTATGTAGGAAATATTGCGACTAAAATAATAACAATAAGTGCTGGACAAATCAGGATAAACTTGTTTTTATTTTCAATGAATTAATTTTTCAGTATATCGTACAAAACGTGTTGTTGATCTGTTAATTTTATATATTTATGTTTTATGTTACTTGAAGATCTCCCTGGCAACAAACATCTAGTATAAGATTCGTTTTCCATAATGCTCTGCTTCGGAATCTACACTGCAAAACGCACAAACAAAACTGACAAACAAACACCCCGTCTATTTGATAATTGACAACTATGTGCTTGTGCCTTTCGTCATTAAAAATAACGTTCGCGAGATCAGCACAATCGAACACAACCAATATGTCAGTTTGAGTGACGTTAGGTTAAAATCTTAAAAATACTTCTAAAGGTGTGTTCACCACATACTGTTTTCTGTGGCCCACACATATAAGGTTTGTTTGTAGACATAATAACTTAAGTTTACCTTCGGTCTCTGAAGAGGACAACTTGGTTATCGAAACGCGCGTCAGACATTTAAAAGTGTGAGTTGGTGTAGTAGTAGTTTAAACGGTTTCGGGACCATTTAGTTGTTTAAAAAAATACCATTTTGTCCCTTTATGTTCCCTATATGTTTATTTTAACTTAATAATTTCTTTATTTTATTTTACTCCGTAATTTATTATGACATTTTATATTTTATTTACATATTCATATATTTTGACTAATGTAACTTTTAATATTGTACAAATGCATTGACTTTTACATGATCAGGTAAGCTTTTCTTTATTAATTTTGTACCTCACTCATTTTACTATGTTGTTCAACTTTATTATTGTTATAGTTCTTATCTTAATCCTTACCTTACTGTATCTTTTTATTTTTAGCCTGCTGATGGTCTAAGACCGAAACTAGTTGCACTTTATTATAGTTATAACTATTTTTCCAGATTAGCCCAAACCAGCAGTTTAAGACGATACCCTTATTTAGACAAAATCAATAAATATAAAAATATACTTATTAAAAAATCTAATGTTGAATTAAAGTAATCCGCCTTCGTTAAATCTGATCAAAAGCCGAGTTTCAAACAACAGATGTATAAAATAACACAACGTCGACAAAGATATTTAAAAAGGGTTTCGATTTAGACGTAATCGTTGTTGTGGAAAACAATAACATTGGGAGGTTTAACTTCAAACGAAAACTCTGCAATAGGAAACGTTTCATTTCAAAAGAGAATCCGCGTAAAGGGTAATACGGATCACGCTCATAGCCAGTTAAACGTTTGATAGAATATTTAACAAGACACTTTTTGTTTTTCTTTAATATTCATTCCAAGATTAATTATCAATAATTCAAAAATTTTATTTTTAATCCACTCAAAAATAATAAATACGGGGTTGGGATAAAGTATGGAACCAAGTAAATATCTTTTAATCGAAAAGAACGATATTTATGAAAATTTGCAGATAAGTGCAATGGAACAAAACGCATCTGATGTACATTTTTTTGATAATAATATACTTCCGGTTTAACCGGAAATGCCATCAACTTCTTTAATTTAAATGGGACACCCTATATATTTTTACAGATTTTGAAAGAGCTTGTTATTTTGAATTCATACATACTGAGTTTAATGTAAACAAATTTGTAAAAACGAGGAATATCTCACTGTTAGTAGTACAATAGATGTACATTTCATTATTTTAGAATAATGAGAAACAAAATTACTTCAAATGTTCAAAATGCTCGCCGTTGACTTGCTGACAATATGCCATCCTATTAACAAATTCTTGAGTCACTCTTTTCAAGACTTCTCCACGTATTAGTTCACATTCATCAATAATTCTTTGTCTTAATTCCTGTAAGTTTGTTGGTCGTCTAACGTAAACACGTGATTTTAGATAACCACAAAGAAAAAAATCTAACGGGCTAAGATCCGGAGAACGAGCAGGCCACTCTATGAATCCTCTACGTTCAATTTGGAAAATTCGCATCCAGAAAATCCCTAACCTGTCTATCATAGTGGGGAGGTGCTCCATCTTGTTGAAACCAAATATTTTGTGGTAATTGCCCATTCTGTTGAAGTGCAGGAATAATTGCGTTATTTAGTAGATCCAAATACTTGTCACCATTCAAGTTTCCGTCGATAAAAAATGGGCCTATAAGCTTATTTTCGACAATTCCCATCCAAAAGTTTAACTTTTGTGGATGCTGGGTATGTGCTTCATGAATCCAATGAGGATTCTCATTTGACAAATACCTTGAGTTATGGCGATTAACTGTTCCATTTAAACAAAAAGTTGCCTCATCGGAAAAAACTATGCTAAAAGCAAAATTTTCGTCGACATTACAATATCTTTCCTAAAGAACGTCGACTGATACTATGGTTTAGTGCCAAATTTGTTGTGGAAGTTCGAGGTGATTCTTCTAAATCGATTGCAATATTTTGTTTAACAGTTTCGTTCGTTGCAGACCGCGGTCTTCCAGGTTTTAGCAAATTTTTTACCATCCCAGTAGTATTAAAACGTTGTAATGTTTTAGTTACTGTTGAGCGTGATATAGGATTTCTCTCCGGTTGCAAATTATTAAAAATATGACACACTTCTTCATGAGTTCTAACACGCTCACCATAACCGATCATCATTAAAATTTCAATACGCTCTTTTTCACTTAATTGAACTATTCTAAATTGTGCAATTTATTTCCGTCAGTTAGAATTTGACACTTGAAGAACAAAAGACGTACTAAATGGTACTTGTTTATTTATTATTATGCATACAAACAACATCAATTAGTTTATCTAAATAGTTTTTTGCTCTAATGCAAAAAACTCAAAGGAGGTTGGTTAAAGTGCTGTATTCCTCGTTTTTACAAATTTTTTTACACTAAACTCAGTATGTATGAATTCAAAATAACAAGCTCTTTCAAAATCTGTAAAAATATATAGGGTGTCCCATTTAAATTAAAGAAGTTGATGGCATTTCTGGTTAAACCGGAAGTATATTATTATCAAAAAATGTACATTTCCGTTTAAAAGATATTTACTTGGTTCCATACTTTATCTCAACCCTGTATATTAAGACTAATAAAAAACTATTCGTTTTAACGTAACTTCCAAGTTTAATTGAAAAAATATGTTTTAAATCACAATGACGGCCGTTTCGCTAAGAAGCATCGTCAGATTGACATTTAAGTTACATTTTGTTTGTTTGTAGCTAGGTACCTGATGTTTAGGTAGTATTAAGGCTAGACCAAGTATGGAAGTAATAAGACATAACAATATTAAAGCCTAGATGTTAATATTGTATGTCTAAATAATATATTTAGATGTATTGTACAGTTTTATTAATCAAAACACCTAAAAGATTGTACATTCGCTTGTTATATAATATTTAAAAAACCGTAGGTACACCTATGAATAACAATTTTTAAATGTAAACAAACAATTTCCTCATCTTCTATAATGTAAATATAATAGGTACCATAGCCTGCGCTCTTTCATTAACTGCTTTTAATGTGCCCGATCCACTAGAGGCAGCAGCATCGTTGACGTCACGTAAAAAGACGCTAAATTTTTGACACACAGTGACAATTTTTGTGTTCATGTTTAGTTATTTGTACGCACGTGTGCACATTTATTAACGGTTATTGAGTTTAATTAAAATAAAAATTACTTAAATTTTGACCACAATATTTGTGTTTTGGTTTCCTTGCGGTAAGTGCTATAGTTTATTTGTTTGGAGTTGGCAGCTAAGAAGAGTCATTAAATCATTAAAGTCATTAAATAAGACTCTAAATCAGTAGCGCACGTACTTATTTATATCGGTATTAAGAAATTTCTTTTAATTGTCATATTTTAATGTTCTTAGGTAAGGGATAAGTACTCATAATAACATATTTGCAATATTTTTTTTTTCGATTTTAACGAGAATAATTGTGGTCGTTAGGGGTGTTAAGGGATTAAGGTAACCCTATGTGTATAATTTCAAAAACAGGTACGTTATTAGTCTATAAATTGAGGATTTGTTTATAACCTATTACATAAGAATATAGGTACTTGTTAGTGCGTTTTCTCATCATCAGCAACTATTCGTGATGTGGTGACTAGGTGCTCCAATATGACCGGTGTTAGTGAACGAAGTATCTATCGATTTTTAAGTGAGAGAAAACAGGGAAATGTTAGTGAACCAAAAAATCACGTAGGAAAAAAGTCCATTATCGTCGATAACTTTAATAGTCAGAAGACAAGTCCATTCTTTGTACTTAAATAAAGAGATTCCGATTTTGGACAAAGTAATGACTGTTATAGTAAGAGTAGGTACGATTCCCAAATTTGGACTAAATACGTTAGGGAAACTCCTAAAAGAAATTGGTTTTAAGTCACATAAAATACGAAAGAAGAAATTATTTGCTGGAGAACACAATACTTAAGAAGTATTAAAAAGTTTCGGAGCGAGGGAAGAACTATCTTTTATTTAGATGAAACATGGTTGAATGAAGGACACACTGTTTCTAAAAGCATGGATGGACACCAATATTTCAAATTCCCGTCAGGCATTTTTGCAGGGATATTCAACAGGATTGAATGCTCTTCGAGGAAAAGGAAGGAAATTTTTTGAATGAGACAGAAGAAATTATTTGCTGGAGAACACAATACTTAAGAATTATTAAAAAGTTTCGGAACGAGGAAAGAAATGTCTTTTATTTAGATGAAACATGGTTGAATGATGGACATACTGTTTCTAAAGGATGGACACCAATATTTCAAATTTCCGTAGGGCAATGCTCCTCGAGGAAAAGGTCGCAGACTAATAATCGCACACATTGGCAGTGGACATGGTTTTGTAGAAAATGGGTTATTATACTTTGTATAAAAGTCAACCAAAAATTACCACGAGGAAATGACCTCTGATGTTTTTGAAGATTATTTTTCCCAGCTATTGGACGTTTTCTCAAGTGCTGCAGTGGTTGTCTTAGATAACGCCAGTTATCATTCAAAACTGGTAGAAAAGTTACCAACGACATTATGGAAAAAAGGAGATATTAAAGAGTGGCTCCAGAGCAAGAATATTTCTTTTGACGACACCATGCTGAAAACGGAATTACTGCAAATTGCCACAAAGCGCCACAAATTACAATATAAAAGATACCTATGTAATTGATGAAATGGCGAAGGAAAAAGGAATAACTGTATTACGTTTGCCACCTTATCATTGTCAATAAACCCTGTAGAATTAATATGGGCACAGGTAAAAAGTAAGGTGGAAAGAAAAAATACAACTTTTAAACTGAATGACGTTAGACAACTTTTGATACATTCTTTTGGAAACGTAACACGGGAAAACTGGACCAATGTCATAAACCATATGAAGAAGGAAGAAGAACGATTGTGGAGTGTTGATATCAATATTGAAGAACTGTTCGAACCCATTTGGATTTTCCTATCGGACCAGGCAACTAATCTGACTCATCGTCGGATGAATACGACGAAATGGAAACCGACAACAGGACAAAGGTGTAAGTGCTTTTTGCATTAATTTATATTTAATTCTTACTTTTCAATATGTAGCATATTTTTATTTTACTTTTAATTTTTATTTTAATTTGAGTTATGCTTTAAAAAAACTTCTACGGTCATGGGATCTATTCAGCTACCTGTTGTGACAATATTATCTAGGGTTTCTATTGTGTTTGGGTTAGTTAATCCCTAATTACATGGTGGACTCTTTGAAAAATAAGAACTATGACTATATATCAACAGAAATGTATACTACTTTTAGTTATTTTTCATGAACCACTCTTGCTGAGGCTTTGAAGTATTTGCATTTATAATGAATTCACTGTGCTGTCAACTCCAAACAAATATAGTATAATATTAATCAAATTTATAAAATTTTTTTGAAACGGTTATATCTAAGGCCCATTTCGAATAATCATGCCCCAAAGGTATTTTTATATGTTAAAAAATTACATCTAAATGAAATTAAAAATGGAAAGAATACGATAAAAATCGTTTCAGCTGTTATTGCATTAAAAAAGCAAATTTCTTAAATAAAGTTTTGTTAAAAAGTTCTTATGCGGTTACATTTGAGAATTTTACATTAAAAGAAAAGGAATCCCTTATATTTGCCAAGTGGAAGTGGAAGTGAATTGGAATAGAAAACAACTTAAAATAAAAAGAGAGAAATTAATTGTGTCAACCCTTACTCTATGGAAATTGCCCATCTTAAGAATACTGAATAAACAACAGGTTATTTATAACTTCAAATAATTATTGCTTTTAGTCGTCGATGACAACTGTTTCGATAAGTGTTTACTCAAAATAACTGTAGTTGGTAAATAAAATTAATGTTTTACGTACAATATTGAAATAAAGTTTATATAAACTATCGTTTATTGTATATTCTGAACTGAAAATCCTTAAATTGACATATAAAACAAAACTAATTAACAACTTAAACATGTCAATTCCTTGTTAACTCCCAATATCTAGCTACAAAACCATAAAAGTGTATCTGGCGTGTGTTTATGAGGGTAAACGATCAAACAATCACTATTATAACAGGTTGCGATTAATCCGGGTTAAATGTTTATGGAGTACATTTAATTAACGTCTCTGCGGCTTAAAGTAAATGGATCAACGCATTTGTGTACAAAGGAAGTACACGGTAATATACAAACTACTTATATCAAATCTGAGATTGTATTAATTATCTTGCTAGTATTGTGTTACAATGTTTAATTAGAGTTTTAACAAACTCCAACATTAATTCAAAATAATTGATAAGAAGTTCTACACGATTTATAGCAAAAGCTTAGGTAGACCAAGAGTGTTTCCAGAAGAGACCAATTTTTAATATGAAAATCAATGTTTGTAACATGTTACAATGTTAGCTAGTATAATAATTATTTAAATTAATTACAATATGGCTTGTCCAGTATAAATATAACTGCACGTCATCAAAGTGAACAAATCGCTCTGTTCGTTTGACTTCCTTCGTTCGTTTGCTACTGTCAATCAGTAGCAATAATAAATAAATGCTTTAAGGAAGATTACGTAATTAATTTTATATCAAATGGACCAATAAAATATAAACTTCAAACAAATATAACTCGGGCTAAAATAGTTTATATGTTGGCAATATGGTGCGCTGATGCCGCACTTAAATATGGTTTATCAGGTATTAATTTAGTGCTGAGGTACTAACATTAAAATAAAACTCTTTTATTTGTAACATGTCTATCGTCATGTCACCTTGCACTATTACCGATCGTAAACGATACCGCTATTATTACCGTTAAAACCGACCCCGATTCATTGTTAATGCTACTGTACACGAGACACCCCTTATAGACGCTAACTATTTATCTGTTTGAACGAGGCCAATCAAAGAACGCGTCCCTCGGTTTGCATATTATGACGTTGGGCGTCAATTTGTGATATGATTTACATGTTGAGAGTGAATTTATAAAAATATTTAGTTAACTTTAAAAAAAAATAACAATATACCAAAAGAAAAAAATGTAATTTACAATAAAACAACCATTAATCTTAATTTCGTCTTTAATTAGTTGTAAAAGATATTTCAATAATTTATGTCTTTGGTACAGTTGACAGAAGCAAACATGAACCCTGGGTGGGCGTGTCCTTGTCGCTGTAGTTGTATTTTCATCTCACTTATGCAGCCACTAAAATTGATATTATCGTTAACATTGGCTCGTGATTGGCTGATTGTGATAACCTTGAAATTAGTTGGCATATTTTCCGCGGACCATGTTTGCTTCTGTCGACTGTATTTTATACTCCAATGCTGTGTATAACACCAATGACAATAAGAGAATGAATCGTGGTTTAAGGTATTGGACTATGCCACATTAAAGATCGTGTATAAAGTTGGAATTACTGACAGGAATCGTTTATAATAATTAACATGTTAAGAACTCTATACAATAGATGGTGTTAGTGTTAGCCATATAATTAATTTAAAAATACTACGTTTTTAGTTAACATATCATGTTACAGGTTGCAATTGAATAACGAACGCATTTCTTCTGACAAATGACACAAAACACAATTTCCGTCTTGAGCTAGACTATTTAATGAATCGTACAACAATTTTATATCCTTTTCAACTGATACGCTCGTCTGAAGAGTCAGAACAAACCCTCAAGTACTCATCTTGTGAAATTTCCCCTGTTGGTTGTTGGTATGTAGACTTTTTTCTATTCTCTTCATTGCTAGTTACATAGTTATGCTTTAATTATAATAAAAAAAACATTTTCTACACAATTCACACACAATTTGTACACATACTATTTGAAAACTAATAAAATGTATCAGAAGCGTGCTTTCGAACACGTGTCTTCAATAATTGTTCAAGGTAAGCTATTACTTTTAGACAAAATATAACAATTGATCAGTAAACAGCTAGACATTATATTTTCCGTAAGTTAAAAAAACATAATTATTGACAAATTTTAAGTTCATAAAAATCTTAGAGCGTAGTCTTCAACCACGCTATTAAAACTTGCTTTAGAGTCAAACAATTAATAGTAGTTATTAAACAAAAACCACTTCACTGTAATATTTTTAATGTTATAAAAAATCAATTTTTCACAAATATGCATTTAGTACAAATATATGATTGTTTCAAAGTTTTACTAGAACTAATTAAATACATACCTTTTTTATTCAAATCACATTAGCATATTGATAATGTTTTTGCATTATAAAGAACAGGACCGGCTTCACCGTCCTGTACATTAATAAGTTTCAATACTGTTTAAATTTTCAAAACTTGAAGATAAGACAATTTATTTTTTGAAATTTAGTAATTTGCTGTCCTATCTGAAAAGACTGTCCAATATTAACGCCCATACCTCCATGATTCCTTCTCACACACATAAAACTTTTAGAAAGATACAACCCGCTAAGTTGGAGTCAAGTTACCGCCAAGATACCGCTAAATTTAGAGCCCAGATACCGCTTATGTGTAGACAGTCCTTCAAACCACTTCTGAGCTGTTAAGAATACTATTACATCCCGAGCAGCCAGAACCATTAAAGAAACTTTCATCTCTCCACGAAAAAGCTGAAGCCGCCCTCCTAGACAGCACAGAAACCTAAAGTTAAGTCCTCTTTTTACAACTCCAGTTCATTATCAGCAAGTAATTACATTTTTAATAAATAATCTATATTTTTAAAAAACAGTTTCATTTGTATACCTTAGACTTAAGGGTGTAGCGTGGTCGGTCTTTATTTCAAGTAGCTTCTTTATTTATTTTTTAATTAAAGTAATTACAAGGTGTTTCTATCTTTCTCACCTTAGTTTTTGTGTGGTTTGTTTGCTTGATAGCGTTCAAAAGATAGTGGCGCCCTTATTACTTATACATCCCAATTCTTCCTATAGTGAGCATTAACTTGGAGTCGAACCACCCCCTGGAGAGGGTCTCTTAGCCGAGATCTCTTTTGGAGAGTTTTTTAGTTACAAATTGGCTCCCTGCCTTTTTGGGACTAAAAAGGGTTACATATTAAACAAAATCACATTAAAATAAGTTTTGCTTGGGATATCACCACAAAATAACCTTTTTATTAGTATAACTAGCCTAGCTTAATATTGTACTCAAATAAAAAGAAGATTGTTCTAGAAATTTCTTTTAACATTTACTAGATTCTAATACTATTTAAAATGCTTGGCAACATAGTCCCGTTCTGACAGCTGTGACGTGCAATTATATTTATACTGGACAACCCATAGTACCACTAAACCTACCTAAACCTAACCTAACCTAACCTAACCATCTATGGTAGATGTTCTTAATGTATTAATTATAAGTAATAATTTCTAGCGTTAGTGTAATGTTTAAACTCGACTGTGCTAAGATTGCATTTTTATTGTATTAAGCCTATTTATAGAATGTGATAATTTTCATCCTGACGCTGCTGTTAAGCAGAGGTAGGCTAAGAAAGTTTAGAAGTTTTTTTAGTAAAAAATTAAATAACAATATTCATCAATATTGACAGTATTATATTATATCAGATAAGAATTTCTACATATATAATCAATCTGTATATTTTTTATAAGCGGTATACGAATGTATTAGCAGTTTATCGTGATCATTAAAAAAATACAAAATGGGGAGTCGAAAGTACGTTTCTTGAAATTGTAATAATTCGTTGTAACATATATATTAAATGAAATTTGGATATCGGAATACGCTATTTTGGTATTTTCGAAAAATGAACTCATGTTGCTACGCGCTTGTTTTTTTAGATGGAATAAAAAATAGCTGCAACGTGGTTATCAGATAATTAAAAATCATTTATGAATTACTGTGGCACATTTGTTTTTGGATAACTAATAGGAACTGTATCTAACCCATTACCGAACGTTTTTCCACCACGAGCCGTTTTCGACTCAATCCAGAAGATTGTTGGTACGGAATAGAGAATCGATAGGATGGTAACCTATGTATCGGATAACAACTTCCGCCACCACATTAAGGCTCCTCCACGTGGGATAATCTTCAACTGAGTAGTTCAGATAAGTGTTTTTTCCTCAGTTTTTACTTCTTCACCTCATTTTTTGTTAACTACTACATAACCTACTTTTATTGAACCGTTTTAATTTAGTCTGTGTGGCTCATATAGCATTTTTTTCACTACTGGCATTTTATTTTTTTTAAACATTGGTTTTTAAACGAAGTAAACCATGCATATCTCAAATGTGACTAATGGGAAACCAAATAAAAAACCCAAAGTCTATGTCACATAATTTTATTCTTTATGCTGATGGAAAACGTTGAGGCCATCATCAGGCTATAAAAAAGGTTAGTGGTGCAAATTAAAAAGAAAAGAAAAATCATACCTTAGTGTAAAAATTAATACAAATATAAATATAAAGACCATAAAATTTACCAGGTTAATAATACCAGGTTAATAATAGAATCCCATTTCTTGATCTTTTGATGATTAGGAATATGGTGTCACATAGGCTTATATTTGAAATTTATAGAAAATCTACTACTACTGATATGGTAATTAATTATAATTCAAATCATTCATTCTCCCATAAGATGGCTGCCTTCAATAGCTTGTTTCACAGAGCTTCCAACATTCCCCTATCTTCCTCTGCTTTTAATAATGAAATAAATATTATTAAGCAAATTGCTATCAATAATGGTTTCCCTACTTCTCTTGTGTATAAGTTATACAACAGGTTTTTTAATAGATTTAAACTTAGGTTTGCTAATGTCTCTTCTCAACTTGGTTCTTCCTACCATACTGAATCTAATTTTGTTGCTTCTTTACATTTCTTTGGTCCTATTTCCTACAAATTTGGGAACATTCTTAAGAAATATTATATTGAATTTGGTTTTAAAACCAACAATAACTTGAGATTCTTCTTGGTCAACACTAAAGACTCTGTTTCTTTTTTACATTCTCCAAAAGTTACACTGCGATGACTGTAATGCTGTGTATATTGGTCAGTCAGTACGCCTTTTAGATACTATAATAAAACATCTCAATTATGTTAAAAATTACAAAGACTTTGACCCATCTAATTCACCATCTGCCTTTGTCAATCATTGCTGAAAATCACACTTTTTCTAATTCCAACGTTTCGAGGTTACATAAATGTTTTAAAGGTCCCGCAGGTTGAATTTACTTGAAATGTTAGAGATCAATGAAGCATCAAGAGACAGTGCACCAAAGGACCCTTACATATTTCTTAGTCTTCTCTTTTAATGGTATGTGTTTGTAACAGATTTTACTTTGTATTCCATATTTCCTTTATTTATTTTCTATTGTCCACTTTCTTCAATAATTGGTTTTGCTTTCTTTCTAATGTAACTAATTAGCTTCGTACATTTTACTAGGTTGTTTATCTTCATTTTCAATTAATCTTAATGTTATTGTCAACATAACCTCACAAACCTTTTGTGACTTCTTGTGACTTCTTGTGACCTTCTTGTGACTTATTCTTCTTGCCCTCTGTTATGTCGGACTACAGTTACACTGGAAGGGTTTTAAATCTATATGTCTATGTTGAACTCGCCCCACCCTTTTTCTTTCTTTTTTAAAACATATAAAAAGTTAATTTCAGACCACAGATTTTATACATTTTATCCTACATGTTCTTATATTTAATTTTTTATTTTTTTATCTGTTTGTTCGTTTGAAAATGTTTGTAATTTTATATTTTATGTTTTAATTGTGGTCTTTATATTTGTATTAATTTTTACACTAAGGTATGATTTTTCTTTTCTTTTTAATTTGCACCACTAAAATAACCTTTTTTATATTCTGATGATGGCCTCAATGTTAGGACGAAACTAGTTGATATCATAACATAAAGAATAAAATTCTGTGACCATAGGCGCAACTAGAGTCGTCTTTTTGGGGGGGTTTAAGCCCCAAGGCTATATGTGGAATAGAAATAGAACCCAAACAGCCCGCCATTTTTTCAGGTGGCAAAATTTTTTTTTAGGTGCCACGCCCAAACTACCCCAAAATCGCAATAAAGTTAGGTTCAGAGGCTAATGGCGAAAAACAAACTTTTTGAAAAAGCATAATTCAAAAACGAAAAAAGAATATTAGCGTTTCATTTGAAAAAACATCGATGACCTGTCCGATTATTTCGTCAAAATACTTTTAATTACAAAAATATTGAGGTAATGCAAACTTTTACGTCGTCGCTGTACATAGAATTTCATCATTCTTTATTTTTGCCCATAACGAACGAATGATATAAGCAATTAAATGAATTGATTAGTTGACTACGGCGTGTTTGAAAAATGGTAATGGGTGCAGTTGACACTGAAAAAGATTAATGGATCATTGGCTATTAATCAAAGCTATAGCTTGGTGTCAATTGTAAAATATTACGAATTTTTTAGTCAAACTGTTATATAAAGAAAGCTGGCGTTACTAGAATTAGATATTTAATGAAATATACAGTCGGCTTTAGAATAGTGAATTTCGTTTACCTACCGAAGTTATAAAAACGCCCTTCTTAAACAACATAGGAATGGCAATTTTTAAAACGCCTACATTAAATAATGGTTTTTGAGGATTAAGTTTATTTACAAGGAACAGAGGGACAGGCAATTTGTCAATAAAGTACCTTATGCTACAAACATTAAAGATGTGGGCGTGGAGAACTGTTTAACTGATTTCAAATTTATTATTATTTAAACCGTGATTGGTTATACACAATAAATAGGCCGTCCTTAAAATTAATTCATTGTAAGCGATTTGAGTTTGAAAATGTATATGCTATTCTGAAGCCGATAGTACAAATTAGTCTAGAATTAGATTTTAAATATACGTCAATGATATTTTTATCTATATATTAGCATATTACAAACTGTAGTATTAATAGTGAAGAAGATAAAAATGGACAATTGTGGTTAATTTTAATGTATTTCACGATAATAATATGAAATAATAATTATTAACAATAGGTTTGTTCCAACCAAGCAAAGAACCGTTCTAGAACGGTAATATTACCACTCACGAGACCAAATTAGTGCACTGCGCAACTCACTACACCACTGCGCAAAAAAATTACTATTTTAGAACGGTTTTCTGCTTGGTTGGAACAGACCTATTATAAAATAAGTATTGGCTGCAATAAGTGAAACAACTGGGGTGCGATTGAATGTTATTCTGTTCTATTGCTGTTATTTAAATTTTCGAGAGTGTTTTCAGGACGATTGGAAAGCACCATAAGCGTACAGAGCCAAAAGAAAACTCTTACTAAAAGGCCGTGAAGGGAGTCACACAGCCTTCACTTATCACTTTTCCACCTCAAATTTGAAGACATTTTGCCATTTTTGTGCTTTCCTGACATATATTTAACACCCCAACTATGGAAAATTTGATACTTGTAATATTTTAGAGACATTTTTTGAAGATAAAGGTGTCATGCCAATCAGTATCTTTTTTCACTGTAAATTTGGTAAATATTGAAATTCGTAGGCCGTAAGTTATTACAAAAAATAAATAAATGCTTTAAGAAAGGTTTCGTAAATACTTTATATCAAATACAACTCCTGGACCAATAAAATATAAACTTCAAACGAACATAACTCGTACTAAAATATTTTATATGTTGGTAGAATTGCGCTCTGTTGCCGCGTTCAAACATGGCGTAGTGTAGTCAAAATGAAAAGAAGAATATTAGAGAAACTTCGTTTGATATTTACTATATTCTAATACTATTTTAAATGGAACACCTCAGAAAGACAGCGAGAACAACCTTTAATAAAGCAAAACGAACAAAACTTGAAGAGGACTGGGAAATATACAAAGCCAACCTCAGAGAGTACAAAAAAGTCTGCAGACAAAAGCAAAGAGAAGTCTGGAGAGCCTATTGCGAGGCAATTGAAGACTTTCCGCAAGTCTCAAGGCTACAGAAGGCACTCTCAAGCGACCACCATAGGAGTATCGGCATCCTGACGAGGGAGAATGGCGACAAAGCCGCCAACGTCCAAGAGAGCGCTGAAATCCTTATGGAAACTCACTTCCCAGGTTCTGTCTTCCCGGGAACGACGAACCAGACGGAAGTACCAATAACACCCTCACAATACGACTGGCAATTTGCTAGCACCATAACTGATGAGGACAGGATAAGGAGGGCCATATCGGGCTTTTCCCCCTTCAAAGCACCAGGACCTGACGGTATAAGACCAGCCCTACTACAATGGGGATTGGATATTCTTATACCGCACCTGGTCGAAATATTCAGAGCCTCATTAGCTCTGAGATATGTTCCCAGTAAGTGGAGAGAAGTACGATTGGTGTTTATACCTAAACCAGGAAGGATGGACTACACCTTACCAAAAGCATTCCGACCAATTAGCCTCACATCATTCTTTTTGAAAACAATATATAAGAGATGAAGTCTTAGTTCACAATCCACTTCATCCAAATCAGCATGCATATACCCTGGGAAGGTCCACTGATTCGGCCCTACACCAAGTGGTTGGCAGAATCGAGAGATCACTGGATAATAAAGAATCCATTTTTTTTCCTTGATATTGTGAATGTTTTTGACGTTAAAAAACTGTTATTGTATCTTGAGTATAAAGTATTGCTTTGCCTTGTTCTCCACTATATGTTAGATGTGGATTCTTTCTAAAGACAAACATTTTATGTAAGTGCCATACAGTTTTTCTATATTTATTCACTCGAAGAAATATTAAATAAAATATAAATGAAACAATAAAGCTTCTTTGTTAGTTATTGTTTGCCAAATGTTCACTGTAAATCTATTATTTTTTTAATTGGTCAGGAAATTAAACCACCATCCTCTTTTACGTTTTTATTTCAACGTTTCGGTAACGTTTCACAATTTAGTTTTTAAATGTTTTGGTCCCTGTCTATCACTTCGAAAAAATTTTATCAAGATTGCGTGATTGCGAGTGATTTTGCGGGATTGCACGAGGTAATAAAACAATTTTATTTGTATTTCATTTGTAAACATTTCGGTAGAGGGCGTCTGGCATAAAACACGATCTAAAATTTTAGCATTGAGATGGCTATCTATCTTCTTTATATTACCTATAGTTCTAATTGTAACCCGGAAAGTATTATCTGTTTGAAGCAATTTTCTGTTCGAATATTTTGTATTTTGTCGTGCTTCCCAGTATTTGCGGGTGAATATGCAATTTTCATTACGTAATTCAGTTTTTCAAATTTTGGAGAATGTACACTACCCGGCGCATTCGCCTAATAAAAAAAAATTGTTTTATACCTTTAAAATATTGTTGTTTGTTGTTTTTTTATATTATTTGAGGCTTTTATTAACAACATAACAACAAAAAATTCCTTACTCACTGTATATAACAGCAATTTATTTAAAATAATTAACAATAGTGCAGCAAACGATTATATATAAACATAATTGAATTTAATCGAAATACAATTTGTAAATGTACCGAGTGCGTATTGTGTGACGTATAGAAATTGAATTTATTTTCATTTCATTAGTGTCCGCCATATTGAATTGTCACGGGTATTTACATTTCCGTTTTAATGAAAATAGTTGTGGCTATACATTTAAGCTCCAATTGCCATCAACGCCCGTAAAATATTTTAGTGTGACATAAATGATATTAGAAATGTAGAAATTAAATAGCCAAAATGGCATTTTGTTTCACCGAAATTGCGTTTTATGGCACTTGTACTCAATGAACGTTCGTCGGAAGACCGGGAGGTGTTTGTTTATGGGTGACAAATCAAAATAAATATCCAATAGTAAGTATTTTTATATATATTATTGTTATTATATAAATAAAATATATTGTCTATTTATAGGAAAATGGTTAGTAAAAATTGCTGTTATAGTGGTTTAGGAAATAATTATTTAAATATGAAAATACCATATAAAAACTGAACATCATGATATTGCAGGAAAATCCTTGTGCATCTAGACTTTTGTGCAACTAGTTTTATTATAAATAAATTATACAGAGTGAATAATAAACAACTATTCGATGAAACTGAACTCCCACGTTTTATTAATAAATTCGCTTTTAAAATTACAATGACAGCTGTAGAATTAGCATCGTCAGATTAACGTATTGAAGTTACATATTTTTGGTTATTTGTAGCTACCTGATTTTCATTAAGTAGTATTAAGTACTATTATTTTATAAATACATATTCGTATTTATTAGAATTAGAGTAAATTAGCAACGAATTAGGTATTAAATACGAGGGTTGCCTTTTATATTTCGGGATTTGGCAACCCTGGTGTTGCAATCTGGCAACCGACAGCTCTATCGTAAAGTTGGACAATTTTGAGCTTATACGTATTCAGAACGTTTTGACATATGAGCGCTATTTGTGTTGTTTAAAGTAACTTAAAAGATTTGTCTCGTCCCACAAATGAAATTAAATCGTGAACATTTTCGTGCGATTATTTTTTACATTTTTCGACGTCGATTAACTCAGCAACAGTGCATGGTTGAACTTAATTCAATTTTTGCCGATGAAGCTCCATTAAGGACCAGTGTTTATCGATGGTGAATGGGGAAGAAAACGCAAAGCTTATTGAAGAGATCGACACTATAGCTTGACTCATATCAGTTTGTTTACTAGAATCCAAATTTTTGATTTCGTAATTTTTGAGTTTGTATAAGAAACAAGTACTTGCATTGTATTTTTGTGACTTCTGTGAAACATGTACAATACCTGGACAGTGAAAATGTTGAAAGAGGAGTTGAGAAAAAGGGGAGGTTCTTTAAGAGGACGAAAAGTGGATCTGGTTAACAGGTATAATTTATCTTTCATTTTCATGTTGTTTTTCTAACCAATTGTGATAAAAAAGCTGGTCAATTACTTAAAATGTCAAGCTACATTGGTTTAACTGGGTGCAGTTGCTATAGTGTTAAGTTATCTCAAAAATTTTATGAACGTTATGCCTTTGAACATAACCTTAAAAGAAATTGGTTATTTATCTATTCCAGACTTGAGAGTTTTGACTGAAATTTTAACTTCGGGATACCGCAAGAAGAAAATGAAACCGGTGACGCTAAAATGGTTTTGCCTTCACTTGATTTATATCATGATATCAACAGCAGCACGAGTCTGCCACCTGTTACAAAACAGAATATTAGGTATTATACTATACAGAATAAGAATATTTTGTTATGACATTCCAGTATGTAACATTTTGTAACTCTCCTTGTTACAGATTTGATAAAAAAACCAGATGATGGCCTAGCTGTATATGTGTTCAACAGCAACACCTATATAAAAGCAATATGTAAAGCCTCAATGAAAAAACTACAGTATGAAGTAAATTTGAAAATAGAAGCAAGTGGAGAATTATTAGAAAGCTCATGTGAATGTGTACAAGGAAGCGGCTCAACAGCACACTGTAAACATGTTGCATGTGTGGCCTATGCTGTTGAACACATGGTGTATGATAAATATATAATAAAATATCAGGCACCTACTGAAAAACTACAGAAGTTTCATGTCCCTAAAAGTGTTTTTACCTCAACACCAATCAGGGCATCAAAGTTGCCCTCTAAGCGAAAAATAGAAAATGTCATTTTTTCACCATGCAGCATGAAAATCACCAAAAATGAGTACAACGAGAAATTCAGGTCTTTGGTTGTGAATTATACTTCATCGAAGATGCCATTTAAACAACTGTATGAACCTGCAAACTCATATGCCATAGAATGGGATCATAGCTACTCTGTAAGCAATGAAGAAAAGATCTTACAATCATTAAATCATTTGAAAGTAACTCCAGAAACTATAGCATCCATTGAAGAAGAGACAAGAGGACAAGCAAATAATCCTTCTTGGAAAAAACATAGACTGGTGAGGATTACAGCAAGTAGGTTTCATACTGTTTGTCACTCAAAAAGCTGTAACCAAGATAAGTTTGCTGAGCAGCTTTTGCAAGACTCTTCTTTTACATCAAAAGTTACTAACCATGGGATAATCAATGAAAAGGTGGCTCTGCAACAATATATGGACACTACAAGACCGCAAGTGGTTCAATGTGGATTGTTTATCTCTTCAAAATTTCCATATCTTTCTGCATCACCAGATGGACTTCTTGGCAGTGAAACTATTATTGAAATAAAATGTCCATATGCTAGCAGGTATAAGAGTATCAGTAGTTTAACAGTGCCTTATTTAATTTTAGAAGATGACGTATTAATATTAAAACCATTGTGTCCGTACTACTATCAAATTCAGGGCCAATTGTTCTGTACAAATAGGAAGTACTGTAATTTAATAATATATACATTTGTAGACATGAAAGTAATATTCATAGAAAGAGATGATACATTTATAAATTCTATGGTAATGAAGTTAAATCTCTTTTATAATAATCACTTCAAAAGGGCTATTCTGAATAAATTTCTGTATAAAAATTATTTAGATATAATGCACAAGGTGAATGAATAATTATTAGATACAAACACATATTTTTTTGTAATGTATTTTGACTGATTTAATATAAATAAAAACACACATAGTAAGTAATCAAGTTTTATTTTACAATTCCTTCTTTAAAATTACACAAACAAAAACTATTCTTGATAGTAACGGTACATAATAAGCATTTACATCAATTTGCAAAATTTTATATGTTTTAGTTAGTCCAATGAGCCGCTCAATGTGAATACGGTTTTTGGCTAATTTTCTATCCTTTTTGAAGTTGTGACAGACCTTTTAAAAATGTGGGCGTATTCACAGTGATATTTGTATGTTCGAACATGTCTTGTATGTTAAAACCCCTATCTGCCATTATTGAGACCCCATCATCACAAAGACTTATAAGGGTACTTCTCTCTGTGATTTGACGATCACTTGTAGATCCTGCATATCCCTCAGAACATAAAGAGATAAGACCACCAGGTGTAGCACTTATTAAAAACTTAATGGTATTGCAGTGTTTGTAACTGCTAAAACTTGCTTGTTGTGCAATAGGATTTTTAGGCTTACATATAGGCACTTCTGTACCATCAACAATAACTCTTGTCATTGGATAACTCTGTTTAAATGACTCGGGCATGTAGTAAGTAACCAAAGATCTAATTGGCCAAATATTTACAATTCAAACACGAAATTAATCCAAGTAACAAAAACATTGCCAACCTCAGTAGTACTGATTCCAAAAAGCTTAGAAAGCTCAAAATCTATGCATTGTTCCTTCTTAATTTGACTAACATAAGAAGAAATTGATCTTCTATAGACAGATTGATCACTTGGCTGCCTCGGTAAGTTAAATGATAAGCCATTGGTAGGAGTGTTGAAAGTACCATATTAAACTTGTTGATATCTTCAAGCCCAGTGTAAAATAAAACAGATTTGGCATCGAACAACATGTCCTGTGTTCCCAAAATTCTTAAAATATGGGGTGTTTGTGTTGATGCAGTATTAGATGAATGGTTATATGTTCATTATGGCGGATATCTGTCTCTTGCTCTAGAGAAGTCGATACTTCAACTTGAATATCAGAAACATCCACATCATCTATATGGATGATGTGGATGTTTTAAATGTTGAACATTTTAATAAAACGCCCACAAGGGGAGTCGAACTGTGGCCTACCGCGAGAAAAATTATACTTACCACTAGGAATATAATACCAACTAAATATTCATTTTATTCTGTTTTTAGTATTTGTTGACAATTTGTGTATACTTGTATTTATATTATGATGAATATTATGATTTTAATGATTATTCGTAGTTCAATTAATTTGTATTTATAAATTTTAAATTGATTAATATTTGATATTAATTAAATGTTCTAACATAGCATGATATTCTATTTTTCAGGGGGGTTTATGTTCTGAAAGTTTTTAGTTGGATTATTAGGTATATAAATGAAAAATTGATTAGTTATAATTATCAATTTATTATAAAAGGCTAATTTAAAACAGTAATATATTCAATGACCAATAAAGAAAATAAGTAGGAAAAATAAGAAAAATGTCTTTTATGAACCAGAAAAGAACTTGGATTAAAACAGTAATATATTCAATGACCAATAAAGAAAATAAGAAGGAAAAATAAGAAAAATGTCTTTTATGAACCAGAAAAGAACTTGGATGTGGAAATTGTGTCAAATAAATTATTATTAAAATTCGACTGAGATTACCCTCAGGTCTACAAAGGAGACTGCCTGGTTTTATTAACTAGAAACCACATAGTTTCGTCAGTGAATTTAGTACTAATCCGGAAAACGTTTGTCAAATTTTTTCTAAATTCTTTAGATCTGTTTATGAACCTTGTCGTCAAACTTACTTCTCACCTAATAATAATCTTGCAGTAAATCAAATAGATAATATTTACCTATTTGTCGAAGCTATTAATACAAAAATTAATACTTTAGATGAAAGGAAGGGGCCTGGTGTAGATGGCTATCCTTCATTTTTTATTAAAAAATGTGTTGAGTCCCTTTGTAAAACTTTACATATAATTTTTAATAAATCTTTAAATACTGGAATTTTTCCTTGAGCGTGGAAGGTAGCTATATTAATACCCATTTATAAGAATGCTGGCGACAAGAGCTTAGTAAACAATTACAGAGGTATAAGTAAATTATGTATTTTCGGAAAAATCTTTGAAAGTTTAGTTTATGATATTGTTTATACAACTGTAAAGAATAGTATTTCATTTGAACAGCACGGCTTTTTTTCTAAAAGAAGCATCGAAACTAACTTGTTCTCAATTCATTTCCGAAAACATGGATTCTAGAGTTGACTCCGTGTATACAGATTTTAGCAAGGCGTTTGACAAAGTGAACTTTAACATTCTTATATCAAAATTGGATAAGATTGGTATCCAGGGTAATTTGTTAACATGGTTTTCTTCATATATATGTAATAGAACTCAGATGGTTGAAGTTAATGGTTTCAGATGTGATTCTTTCTCAGTTACATCTGGTGTACCACAGGGTTCGCACTTGGGACCGTTGTTGTTGATAATCTTTATTAATGATTCAAGAAGCTGCTTCAGCTCTGCAAACGTTTTATATTACGCAGACGATATGAAGATATTTGGCAGAGTTGAATCAGTACGGGATTGTGTAAACATTCAAAAAGACATCAACAATTTCACCGAGTATTGCACCGTAAATAAACTTTATTTAAACATAAATAAGTGGCAATGTAGCACTTTCACAAAAAATTTTAATTCAATAAATTTCAATTATTCTATTAACAACAACACAGTTGCTAGAACGAATCAAGTGAAGGATTTAGGTGTAATTTTCGACACGAGACTAAGTTTTAGTCAACATATTGACTTTATAGTGAGCAAATGCTCAAGAATGCTGGGCTTTATTAAAAGATCTTGTCGGAGATTTAGAAACGAACAAGCTTTAAAATCAATATATTATGCTTTTATATACAGCAGGCTTAATTTCGCTAGCACTATTTGGAGTCCAAGTTATAATGTATACAAAATCAGATTAGAACAGCTGCAGAACAATTTCGTTAGATTTCTACATTTTAAAGCATCTATAAATCCACAAATATAACTGAATTAAAAAACCAATATAATATCAGAACTCTGGAGCAACGCCGAATAATGGGTGATCTTATTTTCCTTTATAAAATAATTAATAATAAATATGACTCATCTCTGTTATTGGGCCTAATACCTATGTATGTACCACCAAGAAATACACGTAGCAGATTTCTATTTCATGTATCACATTTCAATACAAATCTAGGAGTAAATTCACCTATTAACAGAATATGTTCCAAATTTAACAAGTATTGTAACGAAGTGGACCTTTTTAATTTATCTTTATATAGTTACAATAAATTTGTCAAAACGATATTTATATCATGAGATTGTATTATATCTGACGCATTTTTTTTCACTTTTTAAGAATATTTCGTGTATATTAATTAAATGTTTATAATCTAACTATACCATGTTAGTGAATACTTTTTTGGGCTTCTAGCCTGTTTGTATCCCAAATTGAATAAATAAATAAATAAATAAAAATTGACATTTAAGTTACATTTTGTTTGTTTAGCTATAAACAAACAAAATGTAACTTAAATATCAATCTGACGATGCTAATCAGCGAAACGGCCGTCATTGTAATTTAAAACATATTTTTTCAAATAAAATTGGAAGTTACGTTGAAACGAAGAGTTTTTTATTATTCTTTACAACATATAATATTGAGAAATTACATAATAAACATTATTTCTAGGTTAAAATTTACTTACAAATACACAAATTAAGCTTATTATTATGTGTATGTCTAAGAATCTTTTATATTTTTAATTGAAACAGTATAAGATATATGATTACTACATGTTTAGTGAACTAAATTATAATTTGAATAATTTTCTATGATCAGTTAACATCAATTAATTAAAAATATATTGATGAAATCAATTTTAAACAATTCTATATCACTTATATCACTATAATCATATATTATCCTTAATTTTATGGTAAAAGTAGCTTTTGGTTAGTATATATTTCTGTTAATTATTTACAATTGGAATTATTTCACTGTTTTTACAAATTATTACCAGAATAGACACTTTTATGTTAACCAATACAATATACTAGTTGTAAGATTAAGATAGTATAAAACAACTTCTGTTGATATTACTTATTTGACTGCCTCAGTATACACTTTTATAAAAAGTCATTTTTACTAATATTTTTCTTTTAAACTGTAGAAATATTTTGACGTCTCTTTGAAATTGAAAAACAGATGAGTTGACGGACTCAAAACGCAACTGCTGATTGGTGGATTTCATATACATTCTAGGATGTATATGAAATCATATTCGTTCAGTTAACCGAACTGGTCTACATTTTAATTCTGTAAATTGTGCAGAAAATGTGTGATATACATGTGGGTGTAGAAAAAAATGTCATTCGCTGCTTGCAGATGACTTCCTTTTTTTCTGTCAATATCCATTTTTCACAACCATACGTAAAATTGGCTGGATAGTCTGCTTCTATTAATATTAATAACTGCTTCTTCTTGGATATTTTATTTCTCCTTAGGAATATAGTTATCCTGTTGCAATTATTACCTTTATCTTTCCCACAGTTTTGTGAAAGTTTCTGTGCTTTCTCCTATTTTTGTGTATATTTTCCCATTTTGGTATATGTATTTTTGCTACAGGACACTCTACTTATTTCACAAATAAAATGGTTTCAGTTTTGTTTTCTATTTATACCGAATTTCACATTTACAAATTCTGAAAAGCTGCTTATTACATCAAATATTTGAGATACAATGAAAATTTTTATAATAAATCATCGCATTTGGAACAGTTAAGTAAAAACTATTTTGAAAAAAACCTGTTTTACACAGAAAGAAGATATTTTTTATCTAAATCACACCTGCCTACCAAACAGAGTATTTACCTATAGTAGTAAAATTAAGCACTGCTTAATTTTTGCCTACCCACTATTATAAGAAAATCCTCACCTGTAAAAATGAAGAACTATCAGTTTCCTTCAACGCTTCAATGCAAAACTGTAGCAAGGCCGTAGTGTGTTGTAACCGTTGTGTACAAGTAGCAGCTTGATCTTTTAATACTCCTTTCCTCATTTCTTTTTCCTGTCGAATAAACTCTATAAGGTTGTTTCGCCTTTCATTGATCGCTTCTATCAATGCTTGGCATTGTCCTGATATGATACTTTCGAAATCATCACAGTTGTGCTGAAACAAAGACGACCAGTTTAAAAATGTGGACATACATATCGGCGAGAAGCTAGCTCCTAGCTCCTACCGTAGAAATACGACAAGCAGCTCATTTGGCAACAGCGCATCAAAATCTACTGTGCATACTCGACCAGCAAGTTGTAGGTAAAATTATTGAACGCTCGCATATGATAATACTACAAATTAAATACGGAGGAACCATGATAATTAGTGGTTGATAAAAAACATTTTATAGTTAATTTAATAAAAACAAAAATATAAAATGATATAAAATATTATTTAAATACTAATATATACTTAATAAATGTTCATAGTGTGTTAAAATTGACATATCAGTGAATTTTTCACGCAAATTCGGAGTTATCCTTTGGAGCTGGGGGGTAGATGAAGATGTCCATGAATGAAATTTTGCACAGAGGTAGAAAAAATAATTCTCTTTCATCTGGCATATTCAAAAATTACTTACAAACGTTCCGAGTGGCCAAAAAATGGATTTTAAAGGAAATTTTAACGCAAATTCGGATATATCCTTTGGAGCTGGGGGGTAGATGAAGATGTCCATGAATGAAATTTTGCACAGAGGTAGAAAAAATAATTGTCTTTCATCTGGCATATTCAAAAATTACTTACAAACGTTCCGAGTGGCCAAAAAATGGATTTTAAGGGAATTTTTCACGCAAATTCGGATATATCCTTTGGAGCTGGGGGGTAGATGAAGATGTCCATGAATGAAATTTTGCACATAGGTAGAAAAAACAATTCTCTTTCATCTGGCATATTCAAAAATTACTTACAAACGTTCCGAGTGGCCAAAAAATGGATTTTAAGGGAATTTTTCACGCAAATTCGGATATATCCTTTGGAGCTGGGGGGTAGATGAAGATGTCCATGAATGAAATTTTGCACATAGGTAGAAAAAATAATTCTCTTTCATCTGGCATATTCAAAAATTACTTACAAACGTTCCGAGTGGCCAAAAAATGGATTTTAAAGGAAATTTTGACGCAAATTCGGATATATCCTTTGGAGCTGGGGAGTAGATGAAGATGTCCATGAATGAAATTTTGCAAAGAGGTAGAAAAAAAATTTCTTCTTCATCTGGCATATTCAAAAATTACTTACAAACGTTCCGAGTGGCCAAAAAATGGATTTTAAAGGAAATTTTGACGCAAATTCGGATATATCCTTTGGAGCTGGGGGGTAGATAAAGATGTCCATGAATGAACTTTTGCACAGAGGTAGAAAAAAAATTTCTTCTTCATCTGGCATATTCAAAAATTACTTACAAACGTTCCGAGTGGCCAAAAAATGGATTTTAAAGGAAATTTTGACGCAAATTCGGATATATCCTTTGGAGCTGGGGGGTAGATGAAGATGTCCATGAATGAAATTTTGCACAGAGGTAGAAAAAAAATTTATTCTTCATCTGGCATATTCAAAAATTACTTACAAACGTTCCGAGTGGCCAAAAAATGGATTTTAAGGGAATTTTTCACGCAAATTCGGATATATCCTTTGGAGCTGGGGGGTAGATGAAGATGTCCATGAATGAAATTTTGCACATAGATAGAAAAAACAATTCTCTTTCATCTGGCATATTCAAAAATTACTTACAAACGTTCCGAGTGGCCAAAAAATGGATTTTAAGGGAATTTTTTACGCAAATTCGGATATATCCTTTGGAGCTGGGGGGTAGATGAAGATGTCCATGAATGAAATTTTGCACAGAGGTAGAAAAAATAATTCTCTATCATCTGGCATATTCAAAAATTACTTACAAACGTTCCGAGTGGCCAAAAAATGGATTTTAAGGGAATTTTTCACGCAAATGCGGATATATCCTTTGGAGCTGGGGGGTAGATGAAGATGTCCATGAATGAAATTTTGCACAGAGGTAGAAAAAACAATTCTCTTTCATCTGGCATATTCAAAAATTACTTACAAACGTTCCGAGTGGCCAAAAAATGGATTTTAAGGGAATTTTTCACGCAAATTCGGATATATCCTTTGGAGCTGGGGGGTAGATGAAGATGTCCATGAATGAAATAGAATGAAAGAGAATATAGTAGGAACGATAGACAAAGTGCTTCTTTGTACGAAAGTAGCAAATCTAAAATAGAAGTAATTAATAAAATACAATAAAGTTTTAATTGCACACATTTCTTTATCCAACCATTGTCACTGATGTGTACCTATTACATTATCTACAGTTTTTTTAATTCAGAAATACAATTCGTTGCCTAGAGAACATTCGATGTCCTTACAATAAATAAATAAATAAATAAAGTAAAATTAATGTTTTTAGAAGGGTAGTAGGTACACTCTTAGGCACGTGTTTAATTCCCCTATATTTTAATGTTGTTCTACTATCGATTTAGAAGATGTCGGGTTGATTTATCTTTTAGCCAAGATATAAACAATTGATATTAAAAAATCTTTCAATTTTATCCATATATAAAAATAGACCTATTTACAATTATTTAATTAAAAGGACCAAAATTTAAGAGTTATTTTATATACCTATACTATATATAAAGATGTAAAATGTTTTTTGCGGGAAATAATTGAATAAAAAAAGATATTGGGGTATGAAGTTGTGGCTAAACAGCTGTTATTGGTTTTAGAAATCTATTTTTTTAATATAACGTGACAGTTTTGTTAAAAACTTTCAATTTTTATGTTCCTAGACATACAGCTTCAATTTATTTTGTAAATATCCGAATTTGCGTCAAAATTTCCCTTAAAATCCATTTTTTGGCCACTCGGAACGTTTGTAAGTAATTTTTGAATATGCCAGATGAAAGACAATTATTTTTTCTACCTCTGTGCAAAATTTCATTCATGGACATCTTCATCTACCCCCCAGCTCCAAAGGATATATCCGAATTTGCGTCAAAATTTCCTTTAAAATCCATTTTTTGGCCACTCGGAACGTTTGTAAGTAATTTTTGAATACGCTAGATGAAAGAGAATTATTTTTTCTACCTATGTGCAAAATTTCATTCATGGACATCTTCATCTACCCCTCAGCTCCAAACGATATATTATCCGAATTTTTTGGCCACTCGGAACGTTTGTAAGTAATTTTTGAATATGCCAGATGAAAGAGAATTTTTTTTTCTACCTATGTGCAAAATTTCATTCATGGACATCTTCATCTACCCCCCAGCTCCAAAGGATATATCCGAATTTGCGTGAAAAATTCCCTTAAAATCCATTTTTTGGCCACTCGGAACGTTTGTAAGTAATTTTTGAATATGCCAGATGAAAGACAATTATTTTTTCTACCTCTGTGCAAAATTTCATTCATGGACATCTTCATCTACCCCCCAGCTCCAAAGGATATATCCGCATTTGCGTGAAAAATTCCCTTAAAATCCATTTTTTGGCCACTCGGAACGTTTGTAAGTAATTTTTGAATATGCCAGATGATAGAGAATTGTTTTTTCTACCTCTGTGCAAAATTTCATTCATGGACATCTTCATCTACCCCCCAGCTCCAAAGGATATATCCGAATTTGCGTAAAAAATTCCCTTAAAATCCATTTTTTGGCCACTCGGAACGTTTGTAAGTAATTTTTGAATAAGCCAGATGAAAGAGAATTGTTTTTTCTACCTATGTGCAAAATTTCATTCATGGACATCTTCATCTACCCCCCAGCTCCAAAGGATATATCCGAATTTGCGTGAAAAATTCCCTTAAAATCCATTTTTTGGCCACTCGGAACGTTTGTAAGTAATTTTTGAATATGCCAGATGAAAGAGAATTGTTTTTTCTACCTCTGTGCAAAATTTCATTCATGGACATCTTCATCTACCCCCCAGCTCCAAAGGATATATCCGAATTTGCGTAAAAAATTCCCTTAAAATCCATTTTTTGGCCACTCGGAACGTTTGTAAGTAATTTTTGAATATGCCAGATGAAAGAGAATTATTTTTTCTACCTCTGTGCAAAATTTCATTCATGGATATCTTCATCTACCCCCCAGCTCCAAAGGATATATCCGCATTTGCGTGAAAAATTCCCTTAAAATCCATTTTTTGGCCACTCGGAACGTTTGTAAGTAATTTTTGAATATGCCAGATGATAGAGAATTATTTTTTCTACCTCTGTGCAAAATTTCATTCATGGACATCTTCATCTACCCCCCAGCTCCAAAGGATATATCCGAATTTGCGTAAAAAATTCCCTTAAAATCCATTTTTTGGCCACTCGGAACGTTTGTAAGTAATTTTTGAATATGCCAGATGAAAGAGAATTGTTTTTTCTATCTATGTGCAAAATTTCATTCATGGACATCTTCATCTACTCCCCAGCTCCAAAGGATATATCCGAATTTGCGTGAAAAATTCCCTTAAAATCCATTTTTTGGCCACTCGGAACGTTTGTAAGTAATTTTTGAATATGCCAGATGAAAGAGAATTGTTTTTTCTACCTCTGTGCAAAATTTCATTCATGGACATCTTCATCTACCCCCCAGCTCCAAAGGATATATCCGAATTTGCGTAAAAAATTCCCTTAAAATCCATTTTTTGGCCACTCGGAACGTTTGTAAGTAATTTTTGAATATGCCAGATGAAAGAAAATTATTTTTTCTACCTCTGTGCAAAATTTCATTCATGGACATCTTCATCTACCCCCCAGCTCCAAAGGATATATCCGAATTTGCGTCAAAATTTCCTTTAAAATCCATTTTTTGGCCACTCGGAACGTTTGTAAGTAATTTTTGAATATGCCAGATGAAGAAGAAATTTTTTTTCTACCTCTGTGCAAAATTTCATTCATGGACATCTTCATCTACTCCCCAGCTCCAAAGGATATATCCGAATTTGCGTCAAAATTTCCTTTAAAATCCATTTTTTGGCCACTCGGAACGTTTGTAAGTAATTTTTGAATATGCCAGATGAAAGAGAATTGTTTTTTCTACCTCTGTGCAAAATTTCATTCATGGACATCTTCATCTACCCCCCAGCTCCAAAGGATATATCCGAATTTGCGTAAAAAATTCCCTTAAAATCCATTTTTTGGCCACTCGGAACGTTTGTAAGTAATTTTTGAATATGCCAGATGAAAGAGAATTATTTTTTCTACCTCTGTGCAAAATTTCATTCATGGAAATCTTCATCTACCCCCCAGCTCCAAAGGATATATCCGAATTTGCGTCAAAATTTCCTTTAAAATCCATTTTTTGGCCACTCGGAACGTTTGTAAGTAATTTTTGAATATGCCAGATGAAGAAGAAATTTTTTTTCTACCTCTGTGCAAAATTTCATTCATGGACATCTTCATCTACTCCCCAGCTCCAAAGGATATATCCGAATTTGCGTCAAAATTTCCTTTAAAATCCATTTTTTGGCCACTCGGAACGTTTGTAAGTAATTTTTGAATATGCCAGATGAAAGAGAATTGTTTTTTCTACCTCTGTGCAAAATTTCATTCATGGACATCTTCATCTACCCCCCAGCTCCAAAGGATATATCCGAATTTGCGTAAAAAATTCCCTTAAAATCCATTTTTTGGCCACTCGGAACGTTTGTAAGTAATTTTTGAATAAGCCAGATGAAAAAGAATTGTTTTTTCTACCTATGTGCCAAATTTTATTCATGGACATCTTCATCTACCCCCCAGCTCCAAAGGATATATCCGAATTTGCGTCAAAATTTCCTTTAAAATCCATTTTTTGGCCACTCGGAACGTTTGTAAGTAATTTTTGAATATGCCAGATGAAAGAGAATTATTTTTTCTACCTATGTGCAAAATTTCATTCATGGACATCTTCATCTACCCCCCAGCTCCAAAGGATATATCCGAATTTGCGTAAGTAATTTTTGAATATGCCAGATGAAAGAGAATTGTTTTTTCTACCTCTGTGCAAAATTTCATTCATGGACATCTTCATCTACCCCCCAGCTCCAAAGGATATATCCGAATTTGCGTGAAAAATTCCCTTAAAATCCATTTTTTGGCCACTCGGAACGTTTGTAAGTAATTTTTGAATATGCCAGATGAAAGAGAATTGTTTTTTCTACCTCTGTGCAAAATTTCATTCATGGACATCTTCATCTACCCCCCAGCTCCAAAGGATATATCCGAATTTGCGTAAAAAATTCCCTTAAAATCCATTTTTTGGCCACTCGGAACGTTTGTAAGTAATTTTTGAATATGCCAGATGAAAGAGAATTTTTTTTTCTACCTATGTGCAAAATTTCATTCATGGACATCTTCATCTACCCCCCAGCTCCAAAGGATATATCCGAATTTGCGTGAAAAATTCCCTTAAAATCCATTTTTTGGCCACTCGGAACGTTTGTAAGTAATTTTTGAATATGCCAGATGAAAGAGAATTGTTTTTTCTACCTATATGCAAAATTTCATTCATGGACATCTTCATCTACCCCCCAGCTCCAAAGGATATATCCGAATTTGCGTGAAAAATTCCCTTAAAATCCATTTTTTGGCCACTCGGAACGTTTGTAAGTAATTTTTGAATATGCCAGATGAAAGAGAATTGTTTTTTCTACCTATGTGCAAAATTTCATTCATGGACATCTTCATCTACCCCCCAGCTCCAAAGGATATATCCGAATTTGCGTGAAAAATTCCCTTAAAATCCATTTTTTGGTCACTCGGAACGTTTGTAAGTAATTTTTGAATATGCCAGATGAAAGAGAATTGTTTTTTCTACCTCTGTGCAAAATTTCATTCATGGACATCTTCATCTACCCCCCAGCTCCAAAGGATATATCCGAATTTGCGTAAAAAATTCCCTTAAAATCCATTTTTTGGCCACTCGGAACGTTTGTAAGTAATTTTTGAATATGCCAGATGAAAGAGAATTATTTTTTCTACCTCTGTGCAAAATTTCATTCATGGACATCTTCATCTACCCCCCAGCTCCAAAGGATATATCCGAATTTGCGTCAAAATTTCCTTTAAAATCCATTTTTTGGCCACTCGGAACGTTTGTAAGTAATTTTTGAATATGCCAGATGAAGAAGAAATTTTTTTTCTACCTCTGTGCAAAATTTCATTCATGGACATCTTCATCTACTCCCCAGCTCCAAAGGATATATCCGAATTTGCGTCAAAATTTCCTTTAAAATGCATTTTTTGGCCACTCGGAACGTTTGTAAGTAATTTTTGAATATGCCAGATGAAAGAGAATTATTTTTTCTACCTCTTTGCAAAATTTCATTCATGGACATCTTCATCTACCCCCCAGCTCCAAAGGATATATCCGAATTTGCGTCAAAATTTCCTTTAAAATCCATTTTTTGGTCACTCGGAACGTTTGTAAGTAATTTTTGAATATGCCAGATGAAAGAGAATTATTTTTTCTACCTCTGTGCAAAATTTCATTCATGGACATCTTCATCTACCCCCCAGCTCCAAAGGATATATCCGAATTTGCGTCAAAATTTCCTTTAAAATCCATTTTTTGGCCACTCAGAACGTTTGTAAGTAATTTTTGAATATGCCAGATGAAAGAGAATTATTTTTTCTACCTCTGTGCAAAATTTCATTTATGGACATCTTCATCTACTAAGACTTATTAGTATAAAGTTATAATATATTTTTAATATTAACTCGTAACTGTTGGACGGAATATAAAGCGGAGCGGAGTTGCCAAATCAATTTTACCGTATTGGAGCTAGGAGCCTACTTCTCACCCGTGACATACATTTCATTAGTTACTAATTTATTTTTGTATCTTAATTTATTTATATAAAAGAGCGGACCTTTTGACTTGAATTAAATTAAATGAATAATACAGACAGTACTTTTTCTAATGGTGTTAAAAACTCGTTGAACAACTTGTGGGTACCGTATACTCGATTTTTAAGAGTTAGGGGCCTATTCGATAATGTCATTCATAGATTATCGTTACTGAACGACTTTATACAGTATGATTCAAATGTATGGAATAAATTCATTATTTCAAAAACAGACGACTTAAAAAAAATCTTTCCTAATGTTTTCGTTAGGACTTCAGGTGTTATTTGTGCAATTTCCGTTCGGATTCGGTCCTTTAACTCTTCTACATTATTCGATCGATTTTGATATACTCTGCTCTTTAAATATCCCCACAAAAAAAGTCTGAGTCAAATCTGGAGACCTTGGTGGCCATTCTATAGGCCCCCTTCCACCTATCCACCTTCCTGGGAAAACGTTATTAAGGTAATTTCGTACCTCAACGCCATAGTGTGGGGGAGCCCCATCCTGTTAGTACCATAAATCATTTCTATTTGGAAATAGCTGATTCAGCTGTGGCAACAGATAATTTTGAAGAAATTCCAGATAACTAGCAGCAGTTAGGTTTTCCTCAAAAAAATATGTCACTACAATTGGATTGTTTATAATGACAGCCCAAACATTCACCTTCTCGGGATATTGTGTCCTATACTCTTCCATCCAATGTGGATGCCCAATATCGACATGCCCAATATCGACATGTCTGGCGATTTACGTGACCGTTCAGCATAAAAGACGCTACATCTGAAAAAAGTACCTTTTATATGAAACCCGGATCTCTGTTACATTGTTCCATAACTATTTTGCAGAATTCGATTCTTCTATCAAAGTCATCTTCTAATAGCTCCTGGACCAGATGTATTTTGTATGGATGCCACTTCTCCTTTTTTAGCACTCTTACAACAGTTGATTAGTGGACATTATTATCTAGTGCGACCTGCCTAGAACTGGTATAAGGATTTTCTTGAAACGCCAGTACAACGTCCAGGTTTTTGGCTTCGGCTATTGATGTTCTACCACTTCTGGGAAGATCTTTAACATTGGCCCGTTTCTCTAAATTTTTTTTCAATTTTACTTACTGTTGATGGAGTAATTGGATCGCGATTGGGGTATTTAGCATTCTGCTTGAGTCCTCACTCTATCTCTATAACCAATCATAGTTTCATTTTTGTAAATGCTGTTATTAATGTCGGCAGAAATCTCGAAGAGTAAAAATTGACGTCTATTATTTGACAGATTCACAGATCATTGACGAATAAATGCGAGTCGATGACAATATGGATTTAAATATTTTTGTAAAAATAATTCCGAGTACTTACTACAATAATTAATTTCAAATTATAATGTAGCATTGTTTTTATCAATGTATTTTTTTTTCGGAACCAACAATAATCACTATTTTGTTTTATTCCCTGTGGCGGTCCTTAGTGTACCTATTTTAGTTCAGTGAATGAATATTTATTGTAATTCCATGTTACTTAACAAAGTTCATAATTTTGGTTAACCCTGTAGAACTAAATATTTAATTGATTACATTGTTGCCAAGGCGATAAGAACATGCTTTAAGATTTTTTTTAAAAGTCGTCTGTTTCTGAAATAATGAATTTATTCCATACATTTGCATCATACTGTATATTCAGTACCCATCGTAACGACCGCCATTAGCTGATATTATTATTACATTTTCTGCAAGACCAAGACCGCAAGACCAAGACCAGTCTCGCTCATCACTACTTTTAAGTTTTATTTTTCATGTTTAGTTACAAATTTTAATTCTGAAGTTATAGTTTTGATATTAAATTTATTTGTAATTTCTGTGTTAAATAAATAAATTTGTTATGTTTAAAACTACTTTCCTTTTATGGAACACCCTGCATATCCCTCAACTATTCTATAAATCCCAGGACTTGTTGCCTTATTTTAATCATGGTGGTCGAAATACTAGAACACCTCCGATGGATAGATTTTTTACAACCATTCATTTATTAGCTCATAGGAATTATAAAAAATCTGTTGGTGTAGATTATTTAAATGGGTCATCACAATCTTACCTTAGCCGATCAATTCATGAAGTTGTTAATGTTATGGTTAATTATCTGGTTATGAGGTTTCCTATAACACGGCATGGACAAAAGTGAAAATAAGAAAAACTGCAAACAAAGCATTGTTTCAAAATACACAGTAATCATTTCTTCAAATAAATTTAATTATAAAAAGCATTTAGTACCTCTACCTACTCTTAAATTTTTTTTATTAAATATGATAAACCAGTGATATTAAAAGTTTTACCTTGAATTGATCGTCTAAAAGTTGTTTCAAAAGTCTCATGTCTGCGTTTAAACTTATTCAAGGTTAGAGGTCATAAAAATCGGGTTTTCGCGATTACCTTACGTGTCTTTTGCTTGGATGATATTAACATAAATATATTATTAAATACATAAGGATACTAAATTATATTACCCATATTTTACCTTTTGCAGAGTTTATTTTGTTCGGCATATACAGGGTTAAGATAAAATATGGAACAAAATTAGCATTAAAATATAAAGAAAGACAAAATATCTAAGTACATTAGGCTCAAGCTCGCGTTCTCCCGATTGTTTTTAAAGTCCAGGACAGGCAATAGCTTCTTTCTTAGACGTGGAGGGAGCGTTTAACAACGTGCCTCCCGAGTCAGTGACAGAGGCTCTTAAAAGGAGAGGTGTCCCTACTTTTATAAGAGAATGTATTCAGAAGGCTTTAGCGAGTAGGACTATCATGACTCCGCTAGGCGAAGTTACCATTGAAGCAAAGGTGGAAAGAAGATGTCCACTACTGTGGGCTGCCTTGGTGCACGATCTACTCAGGAGGCTATCCTAGAAAGGGAAAGGGTTTTACTGTCTCGGATATGCAGATGATTTGGCAGTTGTAAAAGGACCATTTGCTAGCGTAGTTTCAGGGCTCACGTAGGAGGCTCTGAAGGAAGAGAACAACTGGTGTGAGGATGAGGGCCTATTAGTGAATCCTCATAAAACAGCAGTGGTGTCCTTTACCAGAAAAAGATCACTACAAAGCTTAAAGCTACCAGCGATCAAGGGGATATAGATTCCATTTGCAAGTCAGGCTTAATACCTAGGTATAATATTTGACTAGAAGCTGACATGGAATCCAGAAATCCAAAAACTTACACAAAAGTCTACAGTTACCCTTGGGAGACGGTTGTGTGGGAAAACATGGGGACTCAACCCAAAGAAGAGGGTCATAAAACCAATGTTGACCTATTGTTCAGGAGTTTGGTGGACATAAACCCAGCAGTTTGGAGCTATTAAAACGCTTGGTGGGACTCAAAGACTGGCATGCCTGAGCATCACGAGATCGATTAGAACGGCCCCAACGGAAGCGTTACAGATTTTACCAAACGCACCTCTTTTGAATATACGGGGTTGGAATAAAGTATGGAAACAAGTAAATATCTTTTAAACGAAAAGAACGATATTTATGAAAATTTTCAGGTAAGTGCAATGGAACAAAACGCATCTGATGTACATTTTTTTGATAATAATATACTTCCGGTTTAACCGGAAATGCCATCAACTTCTTTAATTTAATTGGGACACCCTATATATTTTTACAGATTTTGAAAGAGCTTGTTATTTTGAATTTATACATACTGAGTTTAATGTAAACAAATTTGTAAAAACGAGGAATAACTCACTGTTAGTAGTACAATAGATGTACATTTCATTGTTTTAGAATAATGAGAAACAAAATTACTTCAAATGTTCAAAATGCTCGCCGTTTACTTGCTGACAATATGCCATCCTATTAACAAATTCTTGAGTGACTCTTTCCAAGAATTCTCGACGTAATAATTCACATTAATCAATAATTCTTTGTCTCAATTCCTGTAAGTTTGTTGGTCGTCTAACGTAAACACGTGATTTTAGATAACCCCAAAGAAAAAATCTAACGGGCTAAGATCCGGAGACCGAGCATGCCACTCTATGAATCCTCTACGCCCAATCCATTGATTTGGAAAATTCGCATCCAGAAAATCCCTAACCCGTCTATCATAGTGGGGAGCTGCTCCATCTTGTTAAAACCAAATATTTTGTGGTAATTGCCCATTCTGTTGAAGTGCAGGAATAATTTCGTTATTTAGTAGATCCAAATACTTGTCACCATTCAAGTTTCCGTCGATAAAAAATGGGTCTATAAGCTTATTTTCGACAATTCCCATCCAAACATTTAACTTCTGTGGATGCTGGGTATGTGCTTCATGAATCCAATGAGGATTCTCATTTGACCAACACCTAGAGTTATGGCGATTAACTGTTCCATTTAAACAAAAAGTTGCCTCATCGGAAAAAACTATGCTAGAAGCAAAATTTTCGTCGACATTACAGATGTCCATTAGCCGTTCGCAAAATTCCAGCCGTCGGTCAAAATCATCGTATGACAATTCTTGGACCAACTGTACCTTATACGGATGATACTTTTTACTTTTTAATATCTTTCCTACAGAACGTCGACTGATACCATGGTTTAGTGCCAAATTTGTGGTGGAAGTTTGAGGTGATTCTTCTAAATCGATTGCAATATTTTGTTCAACAGTTTCGTTCGATGCAGTCCGCGGTCTTCCAGGTTTTAGCAAATTTTTTACCATCCCAATGGTATTAAAACGTTGTAATGTTTTAGTTACTGTTGAGCGTGATATAGGATTTCTCTCCGGATGCAAATTATTAAAAATATGACACACTTCTTCATGAGTTCTAACACGATCACCATAACCGATCATCATTAAAATTTCAATACGCTCTTTTTCACTTAATTGAACCATTCTAAATTGTGCGATTTATTTCCGTCAATTAGAATTTGACACTTGAAGAACAGTACTTGTTTATTTATTACTATGCATACAAACAACATCAATTAGTTTATCTAAAGTTTTTTGCTCTAATGCAAAAAACTCAAAGGAGGTTGGTTAAAGTGCTATATTCCTCGTTTTTACAATTTTTTTTACACTAAACTCAGTATGTATGAATTCAAAATGACAAGCTCTTTCAAAATCTGTAAAAATATATAGGGTGTCCCATTTAAATTAAAGAAGTTGATGGCATTTCCGATTAAACCGGAAATATATTATTATCAAAAAAATGTATAACAGATGCGTTTTGTTCCATTGCACTTACCTACAAATTTTCATAAAAAAAATAAAAGATATTTACTTAGTTCCATACTTTATCCTAACCCCGTATAGATAATAGATCTGCAAAGGTAGCAGTGTGTATCAGGCTTTCAGGCCGACCCAATTTGTAATATGTAATCATTCTCCCGACTCTAATTCGTTTGAATGTTTTCAATTGGTTTATATTAAATTACGTTTTTACATACTTGGGAGTGTAATATACTTCTACGCCCACCTAAAAGTTACTATTAAAAATGTAAGAAATAGGGTTAATCACAATAAGACTTGTACGGGAGATTCGGCAGAACCCACCCTGCTACACTCCTTGGTCATACAATTGCATATTCAATACTTTCATTACAACTGTTAGACCATCTTCTCACTTGATACGTCACTCGTACCAATAACAAAAACTTACTCTTAGTGATAAGGTGTACATTAACACGAACATCACGCAAAAAGACAAGGAAATACTTGGGAAGAAGAGGCTCGTCGTAAGAACGCATTGAAATGTGCATCACTTATTTAGTACATCCCCATATGTTGCTTTCTTTCAGAAACGCTTACACAACACAATCCATTAAAATAATACACACATCGGAAAAGTTTAGGGATAATTTAAAAAATAATTAATTAGATCGAATTAATTTCTTTATCAAAATTTATTGTACTAACCCTTACTACGTGAAAGTCCATTTTATTAAGAACGGTAAACAACTAAAAGGTTGAATTAAACTTTCACTAATTCTATAGCGAAACGGCCGTCATTGCATTTCATATTTTGCTATAATAAATAGTGAAAGTTTAATTCAATCTTTTAGTTGTTTACCGTTCTTAATTTCTGTATCGATTAAATTGCTTTTGTAATGTTTGTATTAGTTTAATTTCTAATGATAAATATACCTGTTCGCTTATAAATGTTGCAAAAAGTAAAAGTAAAGCAATCCTGAGATATGAAAAAATTATAAATGTATTTTATCAGGGAAAGCAGACATTTAAGGTTAGACGAAATTAATCGAGTTATAGGTCTTCTTGAATGTTGCATGCGGCAAACTCAAGTTGCTGAGCGGAAGGGTGTTTCTCAAAGCGTTATCAGTAGATTATGCAACCGTTTTGAAGAAACTGGTTGTCCAGCCGACCAACATCGAGGACGGGGATGCTCTACAACAGCAACTCAAGATCGAATTTTAATTTTAACAGCTAGGAGGCAACCAACAAAAACTGTTCCTGAGTTAGTTACGACTTTACAAAGAGCGCATAACTTATTTATTGGTCAAGGTACATTGCGAAATCTTCTTCATAAAGCCAACTTGTTCAGTAGATAGCCATTGAGATGTCCACATCTGTCCAATAATGGTGTCAAGAATTTCAGAATTATGCTACTCAAGATTGGGCTACAGTTTTATTCAGTGACAAATCTGACAAATGTGGAAGACATGTTCAGGAAGTGAGCAGATACAGACTCTGAGAGGTGGCAAAATCATGGAATGGGTTGGAATAATTATAGGAGGCAGGACCGTTCTTCGTTCTACTTTGCACTTAATTGCAGGCGCAGTTTGTGAAAAGAAAGCGAAGGAAAGTTTTACCATGGTCAGCGGAATCTCCGGTTCAAATTTCCACTTCTTCTGAGAGCAGAGTGGGCGAGTATACCTCAAAGTGATATTTATAATCTTATTTTGTTTAGTAGAGCAGTAATTAACCAACGTGGAGGTCACATTTTGTATTAATTTTGATTTTTCAGATTTTGGAAAAAAAAGATTTTAAAATTGGTTACTTATATTGAATTATTTTTTGTTTTAATTAGATTTCATGGTTTTAAAAGAAAATACCTATTTTGGAATATGTACGAATAAACATTATTTAATAGGTATAAAAAATACTATTTTTTCCTAAATGGGGTAAAAAACACAAAGCTAATAATTGTAGAGGGCGCACAGCTCGACTCATAACAACAGTTTGTTTGCTATGATCCAAATTTTTGATTTCTTGTTTTTGAGTTTTTATATAAGAAAAATACTTGCATTGTATTTTTGTGACTTCTGTCAAACATGTAAAATACATAGACTGTCAAAATGTTGAAGGAGAACTTAAAAAAGGGGGCAGGTTCTTTAAGATGATAAAAAGCGGATCTGGTTAACAGGTATAATTTAACCTTCATTCCTTCATGTTATTTTTCTAACGAAAAAGCTAGACAATTAAATAAAATGTCAAGATACATTAATTTATAGTCTATATAGAAAGGACAAGGAGTAATAAATCATTCATTTAAGTAGATTTCATAGACGTTGTCACCTTCTAATAAGCGTTGCCGACCAGCTCTAGTGGAGGTGGGAGTGAGTCAATAGTATGTATATAGTATGAGATATGGGCGCCAGGTAAATTTGTTTCCCAACAACGCTTTAAGTTTTAATACTTAGAAATTTACCAACTAAATATTTTTTTCCAAATGATACGCGAGAATCTAATTTTACATTTATTGACAACACGTTAAAAAAAAAGAATAATAAAATATATAAAAAAATAATTGTGATGCGATCAAATTGATTCCTATAATCAATACTTGAAAATATAAGAAAAGCACCACACAATAATACAAAAAATACTAATAACCAATGCTCGAAATTAATAATGCAGGTCACTAGAGGTATAATTTACGTAAAAAAAAATAAAAGCGTCGCTCGAGCTCAGGCGCATGCGCTGAATTGTTTAAATTATTAGTTCACTCAGATTACCAATCTAGTTTGTGCTTACATCAGCAAGTAAATACCTTGGTTAATGATTTAAAACCTTAAATTAATTTTATATACTATATAGGCAATAAAACGTATATATATATGAAATATTTAAAGCACTTAATAAATATAATCAATTCCAAAGTGGTACACAACTAACTATCACTTTAGTGATAATAGTAAAGTTAGTAAACAATAAGATCATATAAATGCAATAAAGTTTAAAACAAAAATAAATAAACTCAGTCCAAAATCAACTTCAATGATTTTACACCTAATCATAAAAAAAATAGAGCAAAAAAAAAATATTTAAACTTGCGTGAACTCCTTCCGACATGCAAATGATCGAAGCTGCAAAACTACCCTCTTGTATGATGTCTCCAAGCAGTCGCTGATACCACTAGATGACCAAATATGTATTGCTGAACATTGTACCAAGTACATCCCAAAATTTCCAAGACAAAATAATATTATACAGTAGAAGGGGATAAAAAAAAAACCCTAAAAGAATATAAAGGAATTAGCTCACTCATTACTACTTGAAAATGAAAATGACAATAATAAATGATAATAACACATACATGTATACAAAATGCATATACTTAGAACAAAAATTCACTTCAATATAAGTATATCTTACTTAGCTTTTATTATAAAACGAAACTAATAATCTTTTTTTTTAACAAAAGAAAGGAAATATTTGAACTAATTAATTTACACGACACATATATAATAATATGTATGTACTTGGATTAACTCAATTAAATTTAATTTTATTTTAACTAATCTTTTAATATGAAAACTAAACCAATATTATTTTTCAAAACAGTAGAAATTATAATATTTGAAATAACAAAATAATTAGATTGAAATATAATTTAATACTTAGTGCATTACTTTATAGAAAGATTTACATACCCTTGATCAGAGGGGTTTTTTTTTTCCAGGAACCAAATGTAAAATTATCCAACGAAAATATCCTTGCAGGTTAACAGGTGGATCTTAGTGGATCTTACTTCTAGGGTTAATTATATACTTAATCTTGATGGTAAAAAGTTAAAGTCAAGACGATAATACCTCGTGGCTACGGGGCTGCGATGTGGATTTCCAAATCCCAACGGAATACAGAAATGAGTTGTTTTCACTACCAAAATAACACTACCCAAGAACTCAAACTGCTTAATAGTAATCGAGGAAAATATCCCAATTAAAGATGATTTAAAATCATATACTGTTACCAAGATTACAAACCACACCATCCACGTCTTTCTCCTACCCAAGAATGCCCTTCAAAAAACCGTCACATCGATTTCCTGCGAGTCGGTGTCAATTCCAGGAAATTAACAGGTGTCTCAACTATTTAAAATTTATTGGTACTGCCCATGAAACATATTTTTAACGACAATTAGATGTTCTAGTATTTATAGCGACTCAAACGAACAAGTAGTGGTTCCTAATTGCCAAACGTACCTTCGTATATACACAAACACTGTCACTTGCCATCCAATTGCAAATAGCTGATACCATGAATAGAATGTAAACATTACTAAAATTTATTTATATAAAAAAACCTTACCCATTTATCAACGAAATACCTATATTAATATTCGAAATTTGTATTACTGTTTCTCTTCTGTGCAGGAAGAAATACCACTTTGAAGATAAACATAATTAGTTTATTCAATGCGGACTTCACCAATATTATTCCAAATTTAAAACGAGTACACATAAAATAAACAATATAAATGGAAGTTTTAGAATTTTATCTACCGGGGTTTTAAATAATGACGTGAAATATTAAAATTATTAACACATTTTATTTTAATTTGTTTTCAAACTTATTTAGTTTAAACTTTAGAAATGAGATCGAAAAAAAAAAACCGTAACAACTCCCCCTGTGCTACAAGAAATTTTCCCAGAAAATTTCTCTTGATCTTAGTTTTACTCTTTAAAATTATCCTCAGGACCTGGCTTCAAGTCCTTGGAACTCCATATTCCCTTGGATATGCCCTTAGAATCCATCAATTCATAATTCCATGGAGAGATCTTTTTTTTAATAAGAAATGGACCTACAAACTTCGGAGCTAATTTTTTTGTAAAGAATTTAGAGGCATCAGATAACACGTAATTTCTACGCCATACTAACTGATTTGGCAGATATTCAACGTCACGACGCCTTAAGTTATACCTATTACAACTTTTCCTTCCAGCTATCTCAAGACGCTCCTTCATGTCGACAAACATTTCTTTAAACAACTCGTTTCGAGTCGCTCCACCCAACTGATTTCCATCTTCAATTTCTAACAGTTCCTTGTTACTGTAGTCTTCACCTGACAACATCATATTACGACCAAAATTCGCAAAGTATGGAGTAACATAGGTTCCCTCATGTTTTGCTGTACGAATTGCACAACCGATTTGACTTATATTTTCGTCCCAAGTTTTGTGATTTTGGGACACGTACATGGAAATCATAGTTTTTATGGTACGGTTCTGACGTTCAGTGGGATTTGCTCTTGGATTATAGTTGGAGGTAAATTTTATATTACATTTGTATTTCTTCGCTAATGTCGCAAATTCCTTACCGCGTAGTTGAGAGCCATTGTCACATATAATCGTTTTGGGTACTCCAAAGAGAAGAAACATATCTTGTTCCAATATTTTTACTACTTTGCTACCTTTAGCTGTCCTTAAAGGAAACAAGAGACAAAATTTGCTTAAGAAATCGGTAACCACAAGTAAAAAAGAGTTTCCTTGTTTACTTCGGGGAAATGGTCCTTGAAAATCGAGAGAAATCATTTCCCAAGGTCTATGTACATCTGCATGAGAAACAATTTTATCTGTAGGTTGATTTTGTGAAACTTTATGTTGAGCACATATCTTACACCTTTTTACAAATTTCGCGACATCTGCTCTTACCTTTGGCCAATAATACTTTTCGCTCACTCGAGCACAAGTCTTGAATACTCCTGGATGTCCGGATGTAGGTGGTTCGTGAGCTTCCGTGATTATCTTTAAACGACAGTTCTTTGGAACCACCAATTTCCACGAATCAGAAGCCGGTTCTAGATCAGAATAAGCGGAAGGTATATGTTTCCACAGCAATCCTTCGGTTACTCTCCATCTACCAAAATCCTGAGGGTTTCGTCTTATTCTTTCCAACATAATAGCGTACCATTTATCTTCCTTAGCTGCAACTTTCCAATTATCATGTTTATCTACCACTGGGTATGATACGACATCTTTATTTGTTATAACGTCGATGACTGGAACTGATCGGCTCAAAGTGTCTGGTACAACCAACTCTTTGCCTTTCCTATGCACCATCTTGAAGTTGTACTGTTGCAACCTTACTGACCAGCGGGCCAAACGACCAGTTGGATTTTGGAGATTCTGAAGCCAAAGTAAACTATAGTGATCCGTGATCACAGTAAATGGTATACCTTCAAGATACGGCCTTAATTTTTCAACCGCCCAAAGTACTGCGAGGCATTCACGCTCAGTAGTCGAAAAGTTTCGTTCTTGACGTGTCAGGGACCGACTTAAATAAGCGATGACCTTTTCACCTTCGTCGCAGGGTTGAGTTAGACACGCACCAATTCCATAGCCTGAAGCATCCGTTTGCACCACGAAGGGTTTGTCATAATCAGGACAACTTAAAATCGGAGCACGAACAAGACATTCTTTGATTTTCTTAAACGAACTATCACATTCAGCAGACCAAAAGAATTTAGACTTTTTCTTGAGAAGGGCTGTAATAGGAGCCAATATTGTTGAAGCATCAGGTATAAAGCGTCTGTACCAGGAGAATGTTCCAATAATTCTTCGAACTTCCGGGACATTAGTTGGAACCGGCAATTCTAACATTGCCTTTACTTTATCAGGGTCTACATGTAGGCCATTTCTATCTACGACATACCCAAGATATTTCATTTCTGGTCTGCAGAATTGACATTTATCAATACTGACAGTGATTTGTGCCTCTCTAAGTCTACGAAATACCTCCTCCAAAATTGACAGATGCTTTTCAAAAGTCTGAGTAACAATGACGACATCGTCCAGGTACACGAACACATGAGGTTCCAAGTCATGACCCAATATATTATCTATCAACCTTTGCCAGGTAGCAGGAGCATTATGGAGCCCGAAGGGTAATCTGCAAAATTGGAACAAACCTCTATTCGGTACCGTGAACGCAGTGTATTGTTTTGAATTTTCTTCCATCTTCACTTGCCAATATGCCGATTTGACATCCAGGCTCGAAACATATTTTGCTTCACGCAGTTTATCCAAAATGTCTGATACTACGGGAATGGGATAACTATCACGAACAGTAACGGCATTTAATTTCCTATAGTCGACACAAAAGCGAAACCCACCCTCTTTCTTTTTCACGAGAAGAATTGGAGATGACCACGGACTGTTGGATGGTTCCACAACACCAAGCTTTAACATTTCATCCAACTCCTGGTTTATTTGCTGCTGCACCACTGGATTTACACGATAGTATCGCTGTTTGATTGGAGGACTGTTTGTTACGATTACGTGTTCGGCCTTTGTAGTACATCCTAAACCTGATCCCATCAGTGCCACATTACGGTCAACAACGGCTTGAAGTCGAGATTTTTCTAGCGGACTTAAAATTGTCTGACTAACCATATGAGATACCTCATTTACAATCACTGGTTCACTACTAAAAGACCAAAAATTTTGCCTAAGATCAGGAACTACCCCCATATCTCGCCAAAAGTCTACACCAAGGATTAATAGATGAGGGACTTCAGGTACCACGACCGCCTCCACAAGTTGAAATTTTCCCATTAAATTGACTGGTAACTGTACAACTCCAACAGAATCACAACGAGTACCATTAGCAACCAACCAAGAAGATTTACGATTACAATTTATTGTTAATCCTAGTTCTTGGATAACTGCTAAACCTTTATTGCCAATAATAGTTCGAGAAGCGCCAGAATCCAACAGACCTAAGATAGATTTACCCAATACCTCTACTGTCACATAAGGACGTTCGTCACCTTCTGCATGCTCCAAAACATAATCCAATAATATTTTTAATTTGTTGACCGGATGAATAACGACATGCGAAGTCCGATCATCTAAGCATGTCGGTTGGCATTTCCCTGAGAATTGCATTGCGGACAAGTTTTAACAGTAACACCTTCTCGTTTGCAACGATAACAAAATTTCGCAGCTTTAACTGTGCAACCTCTTGCATAATGACCTGGTAAATTACATCTAAAACAAATAACTGGTTTTGAGTTTTCACTGGACGACTGAGATTCTCTGGAAGAAGAAACCTGACAACTATCAATATTACTCTTAACCTCGACGTATGCTAGATCTGGTTCTAAAGTATTACCTTTTCTAGGAGGGACAAAGTTTTCTACCGCATCCTTCCTTGCCTCTAGTTTCCTACCTAATTCACGTAATTGAGATACAGACTTAACCTCAATGAGAGCTAGTTGCGTTTGGTAAAATGGTGAAATATTTCTCATTAAAATTTTAAGTTTAACATCTTCTGAAACTGAGCAAGTTAAGCGTTTAAAATAACCTGCCATCACCGCTAAATAAACACCAATTGACTCGTCAGGACCTTGAGTACGCTTTTGAATTTCATCTAACAGTTTTTCATTATAATTTGGAGGTAAATATTCTTCCTTTAAAAGTGAGATGAATTCATCCCAGTTTGACACTTCTGTTCTATAAGCTAAATAAAACTGATACGCTCTACCCGTAAATAAATCTATACCTGACTCAAGAAGAACTTCTTTAGACACATGACGTGCTACCCTTAATTCCTCAACTTTTTCTAAAAATGCACTTAGAGACAAACCCCTTTTATCACCAGAAAATTTACAATCCCATTTATTGGGATAAATTGGTTTTATATTAGATGTCACAGCTAATGGGGTAGATTCTTGTAAATCTTGATCGTGCGTAGGGGTTGAACTTCCAACGGGTGTGTTTGCATCAAAGTGTAACAATGTAAGCTGGGGTGGAATCTTGGAGAGCCTTTCAAAGTTATTAGCTTTCATATGAAGATTATCCAAAATGGTAAGAGTTCTACTTCGAAGGGTTGGACGTGTAATATTACTTTCTGGAATATGGTCCACCCTATGGAGTACATGATTTAGCTTGGATTGAAGCTTTTTAAAATTTCCACTACTACAAGAATCATTAAAATCGGCAACTAAAGGTTCCAATTCATCTAATTTCGTTGTAACTGCTGCTATATCCTCTTCTGGTTTATATGGATACTTCGGGTATGAAAAACTTCCTCCAGTTCTCTCCAATCGCAAGGTCATCGTCAAATTCTTACGCATCTCATCCACCGTTCCAGTTGCTACTCCACGAATAGTAAGTTCATAAACCAATTCATCTTGACTAAGTCTATTGACTTCCATTTTATAGTGGGACATAATAATAATACTTTTATCAGAAAGAAAATAAAACAATAATATATTTAACGAAAATTTAAAATAAAAAAATCGTTCTATAGAACAAAAAAAAAGAATACTTTAACGTGTCAAAATAATCAGATTCGATTGAATTTCAGGCCCCACGTTGGGCGCCAAAATGTCACCTTCTAATAAGCGTTGCCGACCAGCTCTAGTGGAGGTGGGAGTGAGTCAATAGTATGTATATAGTATGAGATATGGGCGCCAGGTAAATTTGTTTCCCAACAACGCTTTAAGTTTTAATACTTAGAAATTTACCAACTAAATATTTTTTTCCAAATGATACGCGAGAATCTAATTTTACATTTATTGACAACACGTTAAAAAAAAAGAATAATAAAATATATAAAAAAATAATTGTGATGCGATCAAATTGATTCCTATAATCAATACTTGAAAATATAAGAAAAGCACCACACAATAATACAAAAAAATACTAATAACCAATGCTCGAAATTAATAATGCAGGTCACTAGAGGTATAATTTACGTAAAAAAAAATAAAAGCGTCGCTCGAGCTCAGGCGCATGCGCTGAATTGTTTAAATTATTAGTTCACTCAGATTACCAATCTAGTTTGTGCTTACATCAGCAAGTAAATACCTTGGTTAATGATTTAAAACCTTAAATTAATTTTATATACTATATAGGCAATAAAACGTATATATATATGAAATATTTAAAGCACTTAATAAATATAATCAATTCCAAAGTGGTACACAACTAACTATCACTTTAGTGATAATAGTAAAGTTAGTAAACAATAAGATCATATAAATGCAATAAAGTTTAAAACAAAAATAAATAAACTCAGTCCAAAATCAACTTCAATGATTTTACACCTAATCATAAAAAAAAATAGAGCAAAAAAAAATATTTAAACTTGCGTGAACTCCTTCCGACATGCAAATGATCGAAGCTGCAAAACTACCCTCTTGTATGATGTCTCCAAGCAGTCGCTGATACCACTAGATGACCAAATATGTATTGCTGAACATTGTACCAAGTACATCCCAAAATTTCCAAGACAAAATAATATTATACAGTAGAAGGGGATAAAAAAAAACCCTAAAAGAATATAAAGGAATTAGCTCACTCATTACTACTTGAAAATGAAAATGACAATAATAAATGATAATAACACATACATGTATACAAAATGCATATACTTAGAACAAAAATTCACTTCAATATAAGTATATCTTACTTAGCTTTTATTATAAAACGAAACTAATAATCTTTTTTTTTAACAAAAGAAAGGAAATATTTGAACTAATTAATTTACACGACACATATATAATAATATGTATGTACTTGGATTAACTCAATTAAATTTAATTTTATTTTAACTAATCTTTTAATATGAAAACTAAACCAATATTATTTTTCAAAACAGTAGAAATTATAATATTTGAAATAACAAAATAATTAGATTGAAATATAATTTAATACTTAGTGCATTACTTTATAGAAAGATTTACATACCCTTGATCAGAGGGGTTTTTTTTCCAGGAACCAAATGTAAAATTATCCAACGAAAATATCCTTGCAGGTTAACAGGTGGATCTTAGTGGATCTTACTTCTAGGGTTAATTATATACTTAATCTTGATGGTAAAAAGTTAAAGTCAAGACGATAATACCTCGTGGCTACGGGGCTGCGATGTGGATTTCCAAATCCCAACGGAATACAGAAATGAGTTGTTTTCACTACCAAAATAACACTACCCAAGAACTCAAACTGCTTAATAGTAATCGAGGAAAATATCCCAATTAAAGATGATTTAAAATCATATACTGTTACCAAGATTACAAACCACACCATCCACGTCTTTCTCCTACCCAAGAATGCCCTTCAAAAAAAACCGTCACATCGATTTCCTGCGAGTCGGTGTCAATTCCAGGAAATTAACAGGTGTCTCAACTATTTAAAATTTATTGGTACTGCCCATGAAACATATTTTTAACGACAATTAGATGTTCTAGTATTTATAGCGACTCAAACGAACAAGTAGTGGTTCCTAATTGCCAAACGTACCTTCGTATATACACAAACACTGTCACTTGCCATCCAATTGCAAATAGCTGATACCATGAATAGAATGTAAACATTACTAAAATTTATTTATATAAAAAAAACCTTACCCATTTATCAACGAAATACCTATATTAATATTCGAAATTTGTATTACTGTTTCTCTTCTGTGCAGGAAGAAATACCACTTTGAAGATAAACATAATTAGTTTATTCAATGCGGACTTCACCAATATTATTCCAAATTTAAAACGAGTACACATAAAATAAACAATATAAATGGAAGTTTTAGAATTTTATCTACCGGGGTTTTAAATAATGACGTGAAATATTAAAATTATTAACACATTTTATTTTAATTTGTTTTCAAACTTATTTAGTTTAAACTTTAGAAATGAGATCGAAAAAAAAAAACCGTAACAACGTACCAAAATATATTTTAAGAGGGTATACTGTAAGGTACATTTTGTATTGAACGAATGAGTTGCAGCTATGCTAAAGAATATACGATTTAGGTCAGAGGTAACGGGATGTACTAATTTTAATAAAATAAGTAATAGAGGTACATAAATTTTAGTAAGTTTGATAAAGAAAGGCAACACAGTTTATTCATAATAGAAAACAAACCAATCTGTAACAATAATTATTTTATATATTTTTGTTCTTTTTGTAAGAAGATTAATTCAAACTTTGAATATTGTCACAAATAAATTACAATGAAATATATTTTTAAGAAATTAATTCAAGATAGCAAGATATCGTTACAAAAATGAATATTTTTTATTTGTATTACTCCTATATGTAGTGTTTGGGAAATTTTTCTCAGAAATTTTAAATGGCAAGTGGCCTACTGTAATCGGCTTAATACGATTACACCTATTTACAGATTATTCGATTATTGAGAGGGATTTTCCAAACAACCCAGTTTTCTTAGAAACATTATCGGGAATATTATTTTAAAAGAAAGTAGGTACATACATTAAATCAGTACTTAGTATTAGTTCTTTGAGTAAAGTTGTATGAAATTGTATGGTTTTCATAATATTGTAAACAGTTGGAATATTTTTAAAACATTTGTTGAATGTTAATTGTGCAAGTACCAAACAATGTCGATAAGGCAAGGACCATCTAAACGACCAAAAACAGGTCCATTATCTTTAAATGAAAAAACTCTGATATTGAATTGTTATATATCATTGAAAAACAAGAATCCAAGTGCAAGTGTTGATGATATTGTGGAATTAACAGCTGCTATGTTGTGTGTTGCTTAATCAACAATTTATAGATTACTAAAAGAAAGCAAGAATGGAACTCTTCAACCCCCTAAAACTCCTTCAGGCCGAAAACCATTTGAGATCGATTAGTCATTAAAACAAAGACTAAGGCGTAAAGTCCATAGATTTTACTTACGAAAGAAAATTCCAACACTTGACAAAATAATGACATCAGTGCAAGAAGATACAGACTATACAAAATTCTACAGAATGACATTATGCAAATTTTTGAAAGATGTGGGTTTCAGATATACAAAACATAATAGAAAATCTCTCTTGATATAGATAAACCGGAAATAGTTTTTTGGAGAAGAGACTATTTAAGAAGCATTCGACATGCCAGAGAACAAAATTTGAAAATCTTCTACTTAGACGAAACATGGATAAATGCTGGATATACAGTTTCCAAATCTTGGCAAGATGAAAACATTAAAAGCGGAAGGCAGGCATTCGTGGAAGGTTTGTCGTTAGGTTTGCAGCCACCATCTGGAAAAGGAAAAAGACTTATCATTGTCCATGTTGGAAGTTCTGAAGGTTTTGTTGATGGTGGATTATTAACTTTTATTTCAAAACGCACGGAGGACTATCACGAAGATATGAATGGGGATGTCTTCGAGGAATGGTTTGTTCAAATGTTGGATCTGATTCCAAAAGGGGCTGTTATTGTTATGGACAACGCAAGTTACCATTCACGATTACGAGAAGCATTGCCCACAAGTCGTTGGCGTAAAGCAGAGCTTTTGGAGTGGCTTATTTCGAAAAATTTTAAGTTTCCAAAAGTTCCACTAAGGAAAGAACTTTACAGAATTGCAAAAATAAACAAGAATAAATACAAAACCTACATTTTAGAAGAAATGGCTTTTTCTCGTGGTATATCAGTTCTTCGACTTCCCCCTTATCATTGTGAACTTAATCCCATAGAATTAATATAGGATCAGAAATGTAATTTAAAGTAAGAGATTTATCAAAAATTTCATGGTGCTCCCTGTAAAGGTTTTGCATACTTAATTAGGGTTTATTACTCCTCGTACTTTTTGTACATACTATAACTGGGTGCAATAGCTTTAAATAGTGCTAAGTTATCTCAAAAATCTTATGATTCTTATGCCGTTGAAATGTTTTATTTACCTATTCCAGGCTTTAGAGTTTTTACCGAAATTTTAACTTCGGGATACCTCAAGAACAAAATGAAACCGAAGACGCTAAAATGATTTTGCATTCGCTTTGATTATATCATGACATCAACAGCAGCACAAGCTAAGAGGTTGTACTATAGGTATGTATCATAATCACGAGATGTACATTAAAAGGCAGCAAACCATATCTGTAATAACTATTTCCTTAAAAATCTGCCTCAGTAAAGTGTTTTAAACATAACCTAGAATTTGTTGAAGGTTTGAAGTTTTTTAATCTACAAGCCATTATCCGCAGTTTTTTTATTGGTAAATACTTGGGAATTCTATAAAGAATACATTAAGATAATTGTCTTTGTTTACTATTTTCTAATAGGATATTTCTATTGTTATGAGTTAACCTATAGTGGCGACGCCTGGTTGCAAAAATATGCAGCATTCTTCACCATTAACTCAAGAAACGTTGATTTTTAAAAATATCCCTAGACTTTTCCGATGTGTGTACAATAAGTTAGAAGGAAGGTGGTTTCCTAAATTCACAATCCCGATTACCTATCTAAATGGTCATTGTGTAAAACACAAGGAAATCAGTTCGCAGCTAGGCAAGAAAAGTCCACATAGGATTGTAAACCATAAAAATATTTTAAATTCTATAGCAAGGTATTTTATATAGGTCCCTTTGCAACATTACACCTTAATCTTACCCTAAAAGCCTTTAGTTCTAACAAATAAACGACAAAAATCTTGGAGAATAGTTTTTTGTTTTAGAACAAACTTTATTGAAGTAAAATTTAGTTTATTTATAATTACCTTTTAACAATGCTAACTAGCCTATTCCACAAGAATAATTGGAACTGAAATCGTCGACCACACAGGTTAATATTTCAAAATAAATTTTGATTAAAAAATAATTTTAAACTTTCAAAACTGCATATAATCTATAAACCACAATGTTTTGAATCACAGAATTGTTTTGCCTCAAACTAGTGCCAGCGTATTAGAATAATTTAGCCGTGTCCTCATTAGCACGCGCCTAACATGTTGCAAAACAGTTTGGTAGCGATAAAAATAATATCTACTTTTAAACTTGAAACAAGATTAAAACGATCAGCGACTAAAATAATGCTTTGTTCTATTCTAATTTCACAATACACTAATTAATAGAATAACATTTGTTTAATAATAATGAAGTTTATTATGATACAGATTTTAGCAAATAAAATCATATTATTTTCGTTATGATACAGATTTTTTAGCCAATAGCTGAGTCTACACTTATGGCCAAAAGAATCTATATATTTTTTAATCGTAGTAATAAAACTCAAAGTCTATCCACAACGTTTAATAGTAAGGTTCAAAAATTAATGCAACATGTTTCGGTCTTCAGACCATCATCAGGCTATAAAGAAAACAATGGTATCAGGAGAATCAAAAATAGTTATAAAAAGAGCGAATGGTGTCGGTTGTCCGATTACATCAATGATTAAAGTCAAAACATTTCAAATATGACAAATAATTACAAATAGAAGTAAAATTCAAGTTTAAAGCAAAAAGTTAAAGGTACATGATTTTGTAATAAGTAAAACTATGGCAAAACAGCAAGTCAAATATGTCACATAATCAATATAAACTCACCTGTATATGCAGAACGTAGGAATTGTAAATAATTTAAATTTAAAACTTAAACATCCATATGAATAAGTGAAGAATAATGGATGAATAAGAGAGTCATTATATTAAAAAAAAAGAAGAGGAAAAAGGAACTTCAGAAGTTATAAAGATAGAGAATGATGGGTGTGTTGGTTAAGTTAAAGTGGATAGAAAAGTGGGACCAAATACATACTAAGAATATTGTATCCCAGAGGAAAATTCAAAAGTTAACAAGTTTTACATTACTAAAAGAAACAAGAAGGAAGAAACACGTGAGGAGGACAAAAGGAATGATTGTAAAAAACAATCAAAAAAGGAAAGAGCCATGACAGAGGTTCGATCTCCTTATAATCAAGAAGACAGGTCGATCCTAAACCGTAAGTAAAGGTTCCTGTTAGTCTTCTCAATCTAAGCAATAAAGCTATGTATATTAGGATGAATAGCACAAAGTACATTTCAAAATTCGCCGAAACGGAAAAGTTATACCAGCGCACTTGAAGAACCTTATACGTATGAAGGGCAATTATAATTAAAGTAAGAAAGCATAAAGCGGAAATGGTTTAGTGCCAACCTACATCCGGAAGGGTTACCAACTGAATAACTAATCAAGAAGGAACTTGGATGTAGAGGGAAATTAAAAGGAATAAATATAAGAAATAAATTCCATATAACACTTTCAAAAAATAAAAACAAAACAAAAAGCTACCATCTACACATGTCGATGAAAAATAGTTAAAAACCTCAGTAAATGGTTGGAAATCCTGAAATAAACGTGTATTAAGACTAGAAAAGAAGAATATCTGAAATCAAGTCGAAAGTATAAACCTAACCTAATTGCGCAAGGCAATATACTTTCTCACAATTTCCAAGAAACTCACTCCACTTTTCTTGTCAGTACCTAATACAAAACAAACTATCCTGCTTGGTTTTAGTATCAGATAAAGAAACGATTATCACCGATTTTCTGTCGGCCACATTAAACACTTCTAATTTATACAATTCATCAGACCTAGTCGCTTTTCTGGAGTAACAAATTTTGTTGATGATGAAGAAGTAGGAATATTATAGACCATAGTTATATCAGCTTTGGGTACGACTAGAGCTGGTTTATCAGGTTTCTGATTTTTTACAGCTACATTACTTTCGCTGATTATTCCAGTATTCCTTCTTATAAGCTTTCTTTCCTCTGTTTGGATGATAACTGATCTGAGATTTTCTGTAGTTTCAGCTATATTTCCTTGTTTCCAATTTCTATTTGCTTTTTCATATCTTATTTTATCTCTAACTTCAAAACGTTTATTTTCTATAGTATGATCCCTTGCATAAATTTGTTGTTGTTTTCTCGAAGATTTGTTAATTCTTCTGTAACATTGCACACTATTTTGGGTTATTCTGCTAAAAGTTCTTTGATTAGGTGATCCCATAAAATTATTTCTTGGAGTATTTCTGTAGTTAAGCAAACTAAGATAACGATCAGATTTATCCAGACTACACTTTCCCAAAATTATTACAAGAAAATCAACCAGTTACTAATGCTTCAAAGGCTTTAATATTATTACAGCAAAATTGGCCTCAGATCTAAAAACAAGCATATGCTATTAATTAAATTTATTGTACTAACTCTTACTTTTTGGAAGTCCATCTTATTAAGAATAATAAAAAACTCTTCGTTTCAACGTAACTTCCAAGTTTATTTGAAAAATTTTTAAATCACAATTCCAATGGACAAAATTAACTTTGATAAAGAAATTAGTATCATAAAACAAATAGCTACTTCTAATGGCTATCCAATTCGTTTAATAAATAAATTAATTAATAAGAAATAACAGAAAATGTCACTACAACTAATCTTTCCTCAACAACCTAAAGAAATTAAAAGTTATAAAAGTATTACATATTGTGGAAATATCTCTAATACAATTTCAAAAATAATATCTTCGGCAACATCTGCAATAATTTCATTCAAATCACACAATAATGTTGGTACAAAATTGTTAAATGTAAAAACAAAATTACCCAAATTAAAAAAATCTGGTGTTTACAAAATTAATTGTCCAGAATGTAATGCTGTATATATAGGTCAAACATAAAGAAATTTTGAAGTAAGATTTAATGAACACTTAAGAGCATATAGATTAAAACAACCAGATAAGTCAAATTATGCAAAACATCTACTTGAACATCCAACCAAACTCTTACACACCAATGACATCCAAATACTACACACTTGTGATAAAAAACAAAATTTAGATTTCCTTGAAGAACTTGAAATAAAAAGACATCTAGCAGATCCACAATTTAAAGTTGTTAATGAACAAATAAATCTTGGAAGTTCTCCACTATTAAACTGCTTACTTTGATTGAGTTTACATTTTATACATAGATAAGACATAATTGTAAAACACAAATATATTAAGTTATTGTAAAGATCAGCATGATATAGTTTTTTCCTGGTTTTTCTATATCATTGCATAGTAATACTGATCTTAGAGGGAATTACATCCAGGATAATCCCTTAGGGCTATTAACATCTAGGCTTTAATATTGTTATGTCTTATTACTTCCATACTTGGTCTAACCTTAATACTACCTAAACAGCAGGTACCTAGCTACAAACAAACAAAATGTAACTTAAATGTCAATCTGACGATGCTTCTTAGCGAAACGGCCGCCATTGTGATTTAAAAATTTTTCAAATAAACTTGGAAGTTACGTTGAAACGAAGAGTTTTTTATTATTCTTAATATGCTATTAAATTTGATTGCCAAAAATTTAATGAATATGTTTATGAAAAAAAAACTAATAGTGGAAAGTGATCATATACCCCTTAAAATAATATTTAAAAACCTAATTCAATCCGCCCCAGCTAGGCTTCAAAGAATTTTATTCGATGATTTACCATATTTACCAACAGTCATTTACCGAAGAGGTCAAGATATTCCAATAGCTGATCTTTAAAGTGGAGACAGAGGGAAAAGAAGAAAAAGAAATGGAACTTCTAATAGTTCTATCGATGTCAAAAAAGTTGAGACTAGCATTAGAAGAAGCAAACAGGATAAAGAACTACAGCTACTTAAAAAATTTATCGCTACTGGATTTCCAGAGAGTAAAGACCAGTTGCTTAGCAATACTCGTCATTACTACAACTTAAGAGAAGAACTTGTTTCACCTTCATGCTGGACACCTTGATATACAAAGTTGTTTGCGACGTGCAAACAGCTGTTCTATTGATACGAAATTACATTAAAATATATATATATATATATATATATATATACATACATAGTAGTATATTTTTGCGGGAATAAATTAAATTACAAAAAATGAAGATATTGGGTTAAGCCCGCTAATGCAGCCGTAGACACGTGTTTCTGTCTCCTTAGACTTCATCAGTACGGCATAGCTAAGGAGAATAATACCAAAAAAACACTAAATGATGGAAAACAAATATAAATCAACACAAACGGAGTCAACACAAGGGCCAACCGCACATTTGTGGCTTCAACTGGAATTACCGATTGATTGTCGGCAAAATTCCAACATCGCCACGGAGGCTTAACCCAATATCTTCATTTTTTGTAATTTAATTTATTCCCGCAAAAATATACTACTATGTGTATTTATTCCTGGGTAACGGTTTGTCACGCAGGTGGTTATATCTGCCTCCGTGGCGATGTTGGAATTTTGCCGACAATCAATCGGTAATTCCAGTTGAAGCCACAAATGTGCGGTTGGCCCTTGTGTTGACTCCGTTTGTGTTGATTTATATTTGTTTTCCATCATTTAGTGTTTTTTTGGTATTATTCTCCTTAGCTATGCCGTACTGATGAAGTCTAAGGAGACAGAAACACGTGTCTACGGCTGCATTAGCGGGCTTAACCCAATATCTTCATTTTTTTTATATATATATATATATATATATATTCCATATAAAAAACTTAAAATTTTCGACTGTCAGAAAACAAAAAATAAATAAAAAACTACATTTCTGAGATGCTCTTATATATTACTTGTCACTCAATGAGTTTCCAGAGCGAAGGATGTTGGCGAGACGCCGTAAAACGGTTAAAACAAGTACTTTTTTTTCGTCTACAAATTTAAAAGCGGTAAAATGCTCTTACATACAAGTATATCAAATTAAAACCGGATAAAACAAAGCTTTGTAGCGACGTGAAATAAGTGCCTCGTTGTATATAGTAATTAGTAACATTAATTAGATCGACTTGGACAAGAACTAGATTATTCACGAAATATAGTGAAAGTTCTTGTCTTTGTTTAAAAACAGGGTGTCTAACAGAGGCGGCTCGTCCATTGGAGAACAGGGGCGGCTTAAGTCATGAAGACTATACACACATTTTTTAAAGAAATTACGTTTTTGCATCGTCCAACCTGTAATGTTTTGTTTTTTAAAACTTTTTGGATTTTTATAATTTAAAACTCATTTTATCAATGTAGAATGCAGTAACAACACTGCTAATTTTATACAATGTGTCCATCTATAAACTGACACATTTTAACTGCTTATAAGTCGAGAACGAAAAATGACAACAATGTGCGGTTTTCACAGAACTTCATCAATATCTTTAAATTTTTTTTTGACAGTGTTGCCAAGTTTCAAAATTTACCTGAAATAGGAGAGAAAAAATTGATGATTTTCAAAGGCCGATTTCTCAAAAATTTTAAATGTAACACCCTGTACGTTTTAATTGCACATGAAAGCCTGTTAAATCCCCTTTCCGAAAATGTATAAATTGTCTTAGTAAATGACACCTTTTTGAAAATTTTTGAGAAATCGGCCTTTGAAAATCATCAATTTTTTCTCTCCTATTTCAGGTAAATTTTGAAACTTGGCAACACTGTCAAAAAAACTTTAAAGATATTGATGAAGTTCTGTGAAAACCGCACATTGTTGTCATTTTTCGTTCTCGACTTATAAGCAGTTAAAATGTGTCAGTTTATAGATGGACACCCTGTATAATATTATTTATTATATTTTATTTTAAATTATTTGTTCGTTTAGTAAGTATTATGTTTGTTTCTCTATAAAATTATTTGTTTATTGTATAAATATTTTTTAGGTTTATACTTGAAAATGGCTTAACACCGAAACGGACGTAGTATTTTTGAATAAATGATAAGTACGACCTTTTTATTTTAATATAACCAATATACCAAGGAAAAGGAAAGCAAAATAGTTGTAATACTGTAATAACCTAAAAGAAAGACTCTATTTTGCTATTACCAGATGTAATAGCGTAAAAGATTTTAAACTTAATTTTTAATAAACTTTAGCCTAGCCGAGCGGATGTTAGGCTAAAGTCAGGGTTTGTGGATTCGGCCTCCGCAGTATTTGGTGTTGGGAGGTCTTACTTCGGCGGTTGGGAAGGACGGGATTTGTTGCTGGGCTCTGAAAAAGGTCTGGAGTCTAGAGAAATGATACACAAATGTCCTCGGGGGAATCTAGCAAATTTATTAATTCTAAGTTTGATGATACAAGTATAAATTTAGATGACACTCTTGCGGAATGCTATATGCACCTCCCAAAGAAAAAGAAAAAAACAAAAAAAACTTTTTTTTAATTTAACATTAACAAGATTTAAAACTAAACAACAAAAAATAATTAAAGTATGGTCTGATGGACCCTTGCGTGATTTGAATTTGGTTACAGTTTAATTCTTAATCGTTACGTTTCGTATAACTTTCCCGGAGGACTCAGTTCTCTGTCGGAGAATATTATCTACGTCCCGACAGTGGAAACCCGGTAAACTCTAGATATCCGGTTGAGGATAAAAGTTACAATATTCGTCTGAATAATTAAGACGATAGAAATTCGCTTAACGAACAAATCCAAACTCCCATAAAATTTCTTAGTTATTAAGGGTTAGTATAATTGAAATTGACTCACCAATTTTCCTGCAGCGAGTTTGGGTACACACACTCACTTATTTTTATTAGTCGGCCCGGTAAAAGAATTTAAATTGTGATTTATCTCTTGGATAATATTCACTGCTTGTATTATTACAAAAGAAAAAAATTATTAACACGTTTTCGCGGCCCGGTAATCGATTATTTAAATTTATTACTTTAAATTAAATTATTGAAAATTAGCACTTAGCTCACTTTCCAAATTAACACCTTTAAACACCTAACGCGTTTGATTCGATTGGCATCAAGCCCATGGAACGCTCCAAATCGAATTGCCTCCTTCTTCGTTTTTTTGGTCTCCAGCAAAAGTCTTTTTTCCCCCTAGTACCTCATGAACTACCCTTTCTCCCTCATTCTGTTTGCTTGTCTTTTTTCTATTGGCTAGCTGCCCTGCTACCCGTACTACTTCGGCACGTCACCTCGAGCTGAGCAAGCAAAAAGTTGGTATTATACTTTGTTTTACAAACACATTCTTGAGAAATAAATTTCCGCTGACAAGTATCCTACAAAGGTTACTTAGTTTCTTTTGAATTAATTATACGGGGAAGCTCCGATATGTTGTTTAACTTATTGCCTTATTGTTTGACTTATTGTAACTTTTATCATCATATCAACCCTGGGCGGGGACGGGGGTACCTTTGGATTATTACAATACGGTTAGGAACTACAATTCCAAATATATACACACAGAAAACGCCATAATTTTAAATCGGCAATTTCTATTATGTTTTTCATAAAGGAAATACGTGTATTAAAATTATGAAATACATAATTTTAATTCTGTAAAAAAATAATTACGAAATTAAAATTTTGAAACTCAAGATTATTTTTTATTCATGCTTTTTAAATGTTGTTATTGAATACCAAAACGGCACGCCATATATAATTTTATATTTAAATTTTTGTTTGCATTTATACAAATATTTGGTGTTTTGCTTTAAATTAAGTGCTCGGTACCCGAAACATTTTCGCACCTACGGCGTTTTCTGTACAATATTTTCTTAATATAAATTATAAATAGTTCGCTTTATAACATCTTTTGTAGCATCGTCAACATTTGCAAATTTTGTTTTTCCGCACCTGCGAATTATCTATAACGTCATCGCGCTTAATAACCCTAGAAATAGTGTAAATAGAAATTTTACTTAAGGTATTAATTCGCTTTATTATAACCGCATTTGATTTTTTATTATCTATGTATCACTGATACATATTTAAAACTGAATGTGTAAATCTTTATTGCAAAATTCGCTACTAACCTCACCTGTTGGCGATATCATATCTTCTGAATTTTAATTTTGATGTGGATTTCCATTTTCTGATTCAAAAGGTCTCCAAACGGCTGCCATAATATATGTAACTAATTTAAGGTTATCAATTAATATGTGCAAAAATTACAATACGTAAACCAATTATTAAAAATGAATTACCGAAACAAAGATATACCTAAAGTTAATATTTAACTGCTCCAAATAAAACTCTGGATTCTCCGCCACCGCACTAGACATCGTCTTTATGAGTTATAAAAAAACTGGGGCAAAAAACTAACCCAAGACCCCTGCATTCAACAGAATATAGCAGACCATTAAAGGCCGTCAACAAATCGCGTGCGTACAGCACTTATTGTCGCGCTGTACAACTATCAGTCTAGAGAGAGCTTGGGTTCCGACGATACAGAGTGGATGTTTAACGGGACAAATATGTTGTTTTCATGCCATTCTTTCTACTTTGAAGCCTAGTAAACTAACTCACTCTGTATAACACTTTTAAATGGTTTTTAGCAATTAACATTGGAAATACTATACTCTAACTGCAACTGAGGTTAGCCGTATGACGCATTAACCGAGGGAAGTGATTCAATAAGAATGTGTTACTACTAAAAATTTAATATGTCTTTTAACTGCCTTTTTAGGTTGTCTAACAACAACTATTAGCCGTACTACTAGAACTGTAAGATATATTTTACCGAATATTTTACTGTAGCAGTAATATTTTTTACTGCAACAGCGAGAAATCAAATACATAACAGTAAACCTTTCTTATCGCATCAGTAATTTTTATTACTACCGGTTACACCATTACTAATAATAGTTTTCTAACCACCTATGTAAAACACGTGAATTGAATCTGCGAAATAGTAATATCTTTCGAGCTCTGGTGGTAAAATAGTTCTGCAAAATATCTTACGAACCCTTACGATTAATTTCGAAATTTGTACCTACACGCTAATTCGGGAAAAAATTATTGTCTTTGGTGGTGTGATTCAGTTGAGACGAGGCACATCGCATCCATATTTTTTCGCATTGTGCACGTTCAGTACAAATATTATTGTTTATTGGCACTTTTGGTTAAGAAGAGAATGGCGTTTCAATACATCAACGATTTAAATAATTGGGTTCAGGAGATTTAGTGAATACATTCTTGGGTAAGTACCAACATACTGTTATATGTAAATATATTGTAAAAAAGATTTTGGCTCTGGCGCACTCTCCGGACACAGGAAATTGGGGTTTCACAATTACATTGAATCTTTTTCCTCGTTGTACAAAAGCCTAAACTAGTAATTATTAAGCTTTGCGACGGATATCGCAGATTAAATTAATAATTTTTTTCCAAATAATGGTGTGCAATTTTCATACCGAATACCACTCAAGCTTACGAAATTTTCTATCGGGCACGAACATTTTAAGAAAATTAGGCGCCGAGCGACTCGGGATAATTTTCAAAATATTCTTGCTCTCAAAAAAATTTGCGGAAATAATTTAAGCTCTTGTGATATTATAAGTAAAAATTGTTCACTTCACAAACTTCACATAATTATTGGCGCAATAATTAAGAAATTGCATTAAGAGTACTTATTTTTAAGTAAATATTTAAAAAATAAATTCAATTGTTATTTTTTAAACAAAGAATCATTAAAAATGTTTACGTGTATCGTTAGGAATAATTTTAGGGATAGGGATAATTTTCAAAATATTCTTGCTCTCAAAAAAATTTGCGGAAATAATTTAAGCTCTTGTGATATTATAAGTAAAAATTGTTCACTTCACAAACTTCGCATAATTATTGGCGCAATAATTAAGAAATTGCATTAAGAGTACTTATTTTTAAGTAAATATTTAAAAAATAAATTCAATTGTTATTTTTTAAACAAAGAATCATTAAAAATGTTTACGTGTATCGTTAGGAATAATTTTAGGGATAGGGATAATTTTCAAAATATTCTTGCTCTCAAAAAAATTTGCGGAAATAATTTAAGCTCTTGTGATATTATAAGTAAAAATTGTTCACTTCACAAACTTCGCATAATTATTGGCGCAATAATTAAGAAATTGCATTAAGAGTACTTATTTTTAAGTAAATATTTAAAAAATAAATTCAATTGTTATTTTTTAAACAAAGAATCATTAAAAATGTTTACGTGTATCGTTAGGAAGAAAATTCGTTCACGTAATTCCTGTAAAAACAATTGTATTCGAGCTAGAATTATAATGAGTAGAAAAACGTACAGAAAACTTACCTCTATTTCCTCGTTGAGTCCCTTTAACTGTTGAATAAACTCAGTAGTCGCTCGAGCTCGTTCTGATAATTGTTGTAAATTGTGGGACAAGTCCGTCTGAAACGAAAAATATACAATAAAGAAATGTTCTGTTTTATAGTTGCAATAAAAAGAATTTAAAATGTTAACAAAAGCTAAGAATAAATTGTTGTAGGTGCGACAAATTATACACGCTAACCACTATCTATTTACTAAAACACACAGTTAAATTAATTACTTTATATACGCTCGGTATATCAATTCTAATTTATTTATACTAATGTATTATAAGACTAATTTATATACACTTTTACTGTATTCATCGCTTTCCGCGCTCTATAAAATCGTTAGATTATAACTGACAGCGCCGCGAGTCGCCGTTCTGACGCCTCTGGAACCGCCGAGATAGTTCTTTTTCTAGATGATTCCAGGTTCAAGATCAATGGAGAACAATGGCAACTGGAAGTGGTGCATTCGCCATTATTTAGAGTTAAGATTAATCAGTGCCGGCACTTGAGATTGGCGAGTTTGTAACAATATCACAGTCAAAAATGTTTTTTTTTATATGTTGCACTTATAAAAATCTTCATTATAAAACGCATTTGCGTATCGTAATAAAACTTTTACGCACGCAAATTTTTGTTTTAAATGGTTGGCGACATGAGTGAAGTATCTAATGACAAGACTATTGACAATGACATTTGTGGCTAATAGCAATTTATTAATTTTATATTGTTCTTTAAGAAAGTATTTGTGAGTATTAATATCATCTTTTACTTATATAATATATTATTATTGGTATATTATATTTTAAAATATTTTGAAATATTAACATTTGATAATTTAAATGTCAAAACTGTCAAATGTTATAAATTACACAGTGCTACCGACATACTTTTTAAAATCAAAATTTTCGTAATTTACATAAAAATCATAAATTAATTTAAAAAATGGTAAAATGGCAAAATATAAAAAATATTATAAACAACTTATTTCATATGGCTGTTGTGACACTCGTTCTTTAAAAAACTCATCGTTTCGCGATTCGTTTTTTAAACTGGAACTCGTGTCATAAAAGAAAGCCATATGAAATGCGTTGTTTAATATACTATTATGCAGTGCAAACCAAAAAATTGCAGCTCTTTTAGTTTTTTTTTATTAACGGTTTTGCTAACTTGACGTAAAATTAGCACGACACACCTCGTATCTCTACTTCTAGTAGTCCTATCGTAAAACAAAAACATTAAAAAATTGCAGCTTTTTTGCACCTTTTATGCAGTGCAAACCAAAAATTTGCAGCTCTTTTAGTTTTTTTTGTTATTACCGGTTTTGCTAACTTGACGTAAAGTTAGCACGACACACCCCGTATCTCTACTTCTAGTAGTCCTATCGTCAAACAAAAACATTAAAAATTACAGCTTTTTTGCAGCTTTTATACAGTGCAAACCAAAAAATTGCAGCTGTTTTAGTTTTTTTTTATTAACGGTTTTGCCGAGGGTTTTGCTAACTTGACGTAAAGTTAGCACGACACACCTCGTATCTCTACTTCTAAAAGTCCTATCATCAAACAAAAACATTAAAAAATTGCAGCTTTTTTGCACCTTTTATGCAGTGCAAACCAAAAATTTGCAGCTCTTTTAGTTTTTTTTTGTTATTACCGGTTTTGCTAACTTGACGTAAAGTTAGCACGACACACCCCGTATCTCTACTTCTAGTAGTCCTATCGTCAAACAAAAACATTAAAAATTACAGCTTTTTTGCAGCTTTTATACAGTGCAAACCAAAAAATTGCAGCTGTTTTAGTTTTTTTTTATTAACGGTTTTGCCGAGGGTTTTGCTAACTTGACGTAAAGTTCTACTTCTAAAAGTTCTATCATCAAACAAATATATTCAAAAATTGCAGCTTTTTTGCAGTGAAAAAATTACGTTTGCAGCTCTTTTAGTTTGTTTTCATTTTTTCATTAGTCGTTTTTCCAAATTAATATTTCATTAGTATGATGTATGTGTTTTTTCGTTTTCGTTTCGTTTCTTCGCCTCGCTTTTGCTTTCAGGCCGTTATTAAAAAAAATTAAAAATTTGCAAAGTGTGAAGATTGAATATTACACAAATGTATGACTTTTGCAACAAACACCGACAAACTAACATATTTCGAATTTTTAAACTTTTGCATTTCAAAGTATGTTCTTTATATATACATACAAAATATAATTTATTTGGTGCCACATCGATTTTCGAATACACTGAACTAACCTTAATAAGACTTCTTAAATGATTGTTCTCGTTTCAATAAAACAATAAAGATGTATCAGGATTAATGGCTTGTCAGAAGAAAATTATGATAATGCATATAATTTCATTTTAAAATTTTTAACTAATGCGCATTTATTTTATAACTTCTGGTTTGCTGGAGGTCAAGTAGAAGTACGAGTTCTATAATAGGTAAAAAATTCTAAATATCAGCTTTCTAACTACGAAAAAACACATACATCATGCTCACGAAATATAAATTTAGTAAAACGACTAATGAAAAAATGAAAACCAACTAAAAGAGCTGCAAACGTAATTTTTTCACTGCATAAAATCTAGAAGTAGAGATACGAGGTGTCTCGTGTTAACTTTACGTCAAGTTAGCAAAACCGTTAATAAAAAAAAACCAAAAGACCTACAATTTTTAAATTTAATTTTAAATTTTTAAATAAAACAAGTAACCAAAAGTATTATTCTAACCATAATATTGACATAAATGTTTAAAGTGTTCACCGTTAACATTAATGCAATGCTGCAGTCTAAGTTCAAATAATTGACTAACATTTAGTTTAATATTATGGTAAGAATAATACTTTTAGAGACTTGTTTTATTTAGAATGAATTGTTTATTAAAATTTATTATTTTTAAGGATTGTTTGTTACATTCAACGTTTATTCCTTTCACATAATAGGTTTATTATTATGGTTTTCAATAAATATTACAAAATAACTCTGTTTTCATGAACTTTGGGTATAGGGAATGCTTAACAAAAATTAAGGTTACATAATCGGATATTCTATTTATGATATAAAATACAGGGTGTTCCATTTAAAAGAAGGGAGTTTTACCAAAACTTCCAATATTTATTTAAAAAATTGCTTTATTAACTTTAATGACAGCCGTTTCGCTAGACTTAGCATCGTCAGAATGACATATTGAAGTTACATTTTGTTTGTTTGTAGCTAGGTACCTGATGTTTATTAGGTAGTTATAAGGCTAGACCAAGTATGGAAGTAATAAGACATAATTGTTAAATGTAAAAACAAAATTACCTAAATTAAAAAAATCTGGTGTTTACAAAATTAATTGTCCAAAGTGTAATGCTGTATATATAGGTCAAAACCAAAGAAATTTTGAAGTAAGATTTAACGAACATTTAAGAGCATATAGATTAAAACAACCAGATAAGTCAAATTATGCAAAACACCTACTTGAACATCCAACCTCACTCTTACACATCAATGACATCCAAATACTACACACTTGTAATAAAAAACAAAATTTAGATTTCCTTGAAGAACTTGAAATGAAAAGACATCTAGCAGATCCACAATTTAAAATTGTTAATGAACAAATAAATCTGGGAAGTTCTCCACTTTTAAAGTGTTTGCTTTGATTGAGTCTTCATTTTATACATTGATAAGACGTAATTGTAACACAAATATATTAAGTTATTGTAAAGATCAGAATGATATAGTTTTTTCCTGGTTTTTCTATATCATTGCACAGTTATACTGATCTTAGAGGGAAGTACATTCAGGATAATCCCTTAGGGCTTATAACATCTAGGCTTTTATATTGTTATGTCTTATTACTTCCATACTTGGTATAGCCTTATAACTACCTAATAAACATCAGGTACCTAGCTACAAACAAACAAAATGTAACTTCAATATGTCAATCTGACGATGCTAAGTCTAGCGAAACGGCTGTCATTAAAGTTAATAAAGCAATTTTTTATATAAATATTGGAAGTTTTGGTAAAACGAAGAGTTTTTCATTATTCTTAATAAGATGGACTTCCAAAAAGTAAGGGTTAGTACAATCAATTTAAGAAGGGAGAAAATGAAAGTTTCGAGTTATCGTCCACCCTGTATTCAAAAGGAATAATAATTAATATTTAATAGAATACGGTGATATTGTATCATATTATGAAACTCTGTTAGGCAAAATACTTTTTTTTCTTCAACGTACAATAAGATACAGAGCGTTGATTTACCTACGATTTTCACATAAACATGTCCATAACTTTTGAAGGACTCTGTATAACGTATCAAAACCTTATATTAAAAGCTTCAAAAAAATGTGAGCAGTCCGAATTCGGTATAATATACAAGGGTTCGGTTCCCATTTAAAAAATCATATGTTTGGTTTGTAAAGGAGTTATACAACACTCTGTACAGTGTAAGGTAATTTTAAAATATGGACCCTAAAGACATCTACTATTTTTGTTAATAACATTTTTTGATATCTTCTAAAACAACCCATATACCAAAATTTGTCGTAAGGTTGGTACACCCTGTATGGACAGCACCGTATATCTACAATTATCTAGCTGTATCTGGTTGTTCGAATGAGGGTTGGTAGGGCTTGCCCCGAAAATAGACCAAAGTAATATTGAACAGTGGTACGGAATTAAATTATGCTCTAAACAGAAAACAACACAGAGTGGTTGTGTTTTGGCTCTTCCAGAGTGATGAGGGTAAGAATGACAAATGCAAAATGAAAACTATGATGATTTGCTTCTCTAATAGCAAAGTGATCGTACACAAAGAGTCCGTACATACTGCCGGAGTGTTAACCAACATTTTTGCAGGACAAAAAAAATAAACGGCTGCGAAATGGGTCGCCTCCATTGCAATGTTGCTCCACATCTATCTCCTTCGTATGGCGCGGCCCACAACGACCAAAACCCAGGTATTAGTCAAATTTATCACCGTGTGACTTTTTTATTTCCCCAAGTAAACTACGCCGTAAAAGGAAACCATATTGAACACGTAGAAGATACCCAAACTTCCACGAAGAAGGTACTCACAGCCGATGCCTTCCAGAATTATTATAAAAACTGGAAAAACGCTGAAACAAGTGTGTGGTTGCGCAATGGGAGTATTTTGAGGGGGATCGCATAATATACCTGAATCTTTAAATATACGTATCCTCAATTGTTACACTTCCACATACCTTCCTTAAATTGTGTTTACAAAATAGAAGGAACAAATTAAAAAGGTTCTATTTGCACCAACCCCGAGGGTGTTATTTCTTCTCTAACGTGAGGGACAGAATCGATATCTTCTCGTATTTAGTGCCGGGGGATTGAACCTAATTTTAATGGACACTTCGTGTAATTACAACGGTAACTTAAAATTATTCGGTTTCAGGATATTTGCTGAACGGCACTCTACTAATCTCCCGTCCCCTATTTAATAGCCTCCGTCGGTCACTCTGCGGGTAAGTAGGGTGAAAATACATTAAATAACGGAAAGTGTTAGCGTTGACCTCTACATAATGCTTGAAACGACATAAATATTCATATGCAAACACTTATATGTGGGCACCGTCATAAACGACGTGATTCCATCACAAGTTTTGTCGATTGGGATATTTATAATTGCATATCGTAACCAAAAAACGGTTTTCCAATGAAATGAAAACAGAGTGGGTCACTGTTTACTCAATCGGATGAGGAAATGTTAGACGCAAAGATTAACTAGGGATCGCTGATTTGTTTGTTTTGCGAACGCTTATATTGCTGTATGTTATTTCGGACTGTTTGCGGATCCGTTTCAAAACAAAAATATAAAACTAGACTTGACTAATCACCCTTTTAGTGGCTTTTTATGGTAAATATACCGTCGCGATATCCAATACTTTAATCAAATACGAATAAGAGTTTACTCGGGGTCAATTCTCGTCAAATCATAACCGAGCTTATTTATTTCGTGTATACTCAAATAAGCACAAGGATTCTGGAGAACATTATATTTATGGATAATTTAGAAAACAAAATCTTTAATTTCAGTTAAAAAAACAATATTGTATTTTGGTATAGATATGTTGATAATGTGTTAGCAGGTTTTGTACGTAGCGAACGGCAGTTTTTAATTATATTGATACCTTGCATCCTAAAATTAATTATACTTTAGAAATTGAAGAAAATAATTCAATTAATTTTTTAGATTTAAGAATTGAAAAAGTTAATAATTCATTAAGTTATTCAATATACAGAAAACCAACACAAACAGATGTAACCATACCATATAATTCAAATCATCCTACATCACATAAATTAGCAGCTTATAATTCCATGATACATAGAAATTAATTAATAAGAAACAACAAAAAATGTTACTAAAACTAATATTTCCAAAACAAACTAAAGAATTTAAAAGCTATAAAAATGTATTGTGGAAATATTTCCAATACAATTACAAAAATAATATCTTCGGCAACATCATCATTAATATCATTTAAAACACAAAATAATGTTGGAACAAAATTGTTAAATGTGAAAACAAAATTACCTAAATTAAAAACAATCTGGTGCTTAAAAAATTAATTGTCCAAAATGTAATGCAGTATATATAGATCAAACACAAAGAAATGTTGAAGTGAGATTTAATGAACACTTAAGACTAAATGTTTTTAATTGTTCACTATAAAGAAGCCGTTAACTATTTCAGGTGAAATATTTACGAACCTTTTTTATTGTTTGAATACCAGCGTTTTCATCCATAGAGATTGTCACCCAAGAGAATATTTACATTATAACCGAATTAATTTAGACTTAAGTGAAAGAACTCAGCTTCTGACTATCGATGAGACAGTTAAAGTAATACAATTCTTATCGTAACTAATATTTCTTTTCTTTATTGTAAAACAACATAAGCTCATTGATCCAACTTCGTATGGTAGCTTTTGTCGTTTTTAATATGTTCCTCTTGATAATTTGGTCTGTTCTTTTTCCTCACTTTATAAAATACACACAATATTCTGAGGATTTTTCCAGATATTGTCGTTTCCACAGTAATGTGCAATCAGAACCCATATTAATATTGCTGCTTCTTATTCCTTTAATAACAACAATTTAAAATTACAAAAATTTTAAAATGATTTCATCCTTTGCATCTAGTTTTTAATTCTTTTTTACTATAGAAAAACTTGCAGAACCCTGGAAATCTAGAAAAATCGAAAGAAAAAAATATTTTGGTCCCTTTGTTTTTATTAGCCTTGGCATACTAAGACATCAAATAAATTTTCAAGGGGGTAATTTTGCATGTAATTAAACTTATAACTGTAACTTTATCCCAAGAATTCGTGGGGTAATAATTTATGACCATACTTTTAGTGACACTTCGTATTTGATACACAAACCTTATTTATTCCCGCATTTGAAACTAAACCCTAGCAAAACCCAAACATTCAACATTCTAATATAATAAATACTCATACAATTCTAATAATTTTTTATTCCACAGACAGTATTCAGAATTTATTTTATTTTTCTCTACTTTAAGGGACGAACTAACTGCAGCATTGGGTTAAATTTATTGATATTATCATTAATAGCTTTACTGAATACTATCAAACAATCGTTAATCCTTTCAGGTGTCCAATGAAAGCTATACTTTTTTCAAACAGGCGACGAGCTTGTATCAATACTCGTAAAGCTGTTGTTTTAACTGTTTCTCTCTTTGTGTTATTTTAAAAGTGTCCACTTTAATCAAATTAGTTATTTATTTGCTTTAGATCTAACGTTTTCATTATGGTCTGGTATTTTCTATTCTCTCTTAATTAATTAAAAACATTCCTTGTACAGGTCTTTTTTTGGTGAAACCCACAATGAAAATAAAATGTCTATTTAATATAAACAAAATCTTTATTTTTGTGGCGATATAAATAAATCAGAAAAATATACTTTCTACGAAGTGTTCATATATTTCTTTAACATCTAATTCGCGGACATTTTTCCGATAGTTGTCGCTGCAGTATGTATCAAATCTGACAGTGGAAGGGGGAAAACAAAATATTATTTTTACATGCGGAGTTGAACATAGGTTCAACCCGAGTTCAATTTTATGTAAACACCCAACGAGTTGAAAGTGAGTTGATTGGACTCGACTGTGCTTTTCTGGTTGTGTCAAGTCGAAATAAAGTCTTGTGAACGCGGCTTGAGTAGTTGAGTTGACAACTGGCAACTGACAGCTAGATGACATCTGGCAACTGACAGCTAGTTGATAACTGGCATCTGACAGCTGAAATTTTTGTTTGTGTTTATGTTTACATTTTATTAGGTTAATTTATTTATTTTTTAATTTATTTACTGGTGTAAAGAGTTGTAAAAGAGAGTTGATGTAGGGTCGCTGTAGAAGCGAGCGAAAGACATGTATGTATGGTGGGCGTGATTGAGATGCCCACACTTTATTATTTGATGAATTTAGATCGGTATTTTACACACCTTTAGTACCGTTTACCTGCCAAAGCCACGGTGACCCAAACTTCATAATAGTCCATCGTTCTTACCTCTTTTGGGAGCATGCGCTGACAAACTTTCAGCTTTTATAAAATAACGAAGGTCTGGGGTTCACGGGCTCTTAGACTACTAGGAAACCAAAGCTTTAGAGTTTAAAATAATCCATGGCTGCGTTATTTTTCGGTTTATATGTTTAAAAGACGCAAGACTGCAATGCTAAGTCTTGGTCTTGCATAAGTCTTGCACTGCTCGGTCTTGATCTTGCAAGACCAAGACCAAACTGGGCTTGTTAGCCCCATTCTGGAAGTTCATATCTTTGGCGGCAGACGTCGCACCCTTTGCTCGTTTTCGCTTATACGTTTTCTTATTTTGATAATCACTATTATCTTTTTAATTTTATTAGTTTTATTAATAATTGTTGGGTAGGCAATTGAAAAGGCACGTCCACTACACGTGGACGGAATTGTACAGAAGGTTAAGAGAACCCTGATGATAATAATATGCTATGGGCCAGCAGGAAGAAGGTGGGGACTAAAACTTAACATTGCCTCCCAGTCCTAGCGTCGTACGCCTTGGTGGTGTAGGAAAACAAACAATATCAAAACTAAGAAATCTACAGCGGATTGCTTATTTTACTGTAACGAGTATAATTGTTTTCCTTACAGATATCTTTGTCTCCCACTGGTGGTCATGAGGACCTGCTAAGCCTGCCGTCACTGCATTTATTTTTAGAGGAGGCGGTACTGGGTAGTTAGCACACACGTAATCTGAGGTGCTTAAAAGACTCAGTCCGTAATGTTACAGTATTGGGAATACTAACTAGTACCATTCCCTTAAGATTTGCTCCACGAAATATCCACAAGGGTCAACTCGTTAGCTAAGAAAGATGCCTCATAAAGTATTTTGGGATTTGGCACTCTTAGTGCTTATCAGCTGATGGTTAAAAATACATAAAAATTTTTGAAGTATCCGGATAACAGAATAGCCAAGAGATAAGTGACTAAAAAGGTCTTGAAAAGCCATTAATATCACAAGCTGGATTGAATGAAGAAGACCAACTTAAAAAATATGGCACTAGAGTTGTCACTAAGTCCCTACTTCCAATATAAGTAGTATTTTTTCGTACCAATCTAACTAATCTAAATAAGTTCAAGTAATCCTTCTGACAAATTTTGATTTGACATCTCATCTCTCTCATCCAACAATCTAAATTAAGAGCAAGATTAGTTAGATTGGTTTAGACTTTCCTAACCTCAAATTTTTAAGTGACAGACTTCATTGATTCTGATTTAATTATATGGTTTGTTTTCATTGTTTATGGATAATAAATGTTGTTAAACATGAAATTTGACCTTTCTAACAGCAGTGACAGCTGACTTTTTAATTTTGTTCTTTCGTTAAAAACTTAAACTAATCCAACTCATCCTCTAGATTGGTTGAGTTGAAGTAATCTTGGATTGGTACGAAAGAATACTGGTATTCTTAATTCATCATGTTAAATTAGTTGTTATGCCCAACAGTTTATCCCATAATTAAAATTCTAATATTGTCAAATCGGATTAAACGTTAAGTCCGGACCTGTGTACTGCTTACACCGTTTGGCTATTCTACATTTAAAAGCGACGATAGAAAGATCGCGAAAATTCTAGAAATTAAAAAAAGGATACTAGTATATAAGAAGTTGTTACGCAAGAATAGAGTGATAAGTAACAGAACAGTAGCGGAAATAGCGTGCGATTGAACTAACAGTGAAAATAAATTAGTTCATTTAAAATAAATTCATCGAAAGACTTTAGAGATAAATTTACGTGAATTAATTTAGTGTAAATAAATAGTTTGAAGTGTTCTTCATTATCTTATTGCATTACCAAAATGAAACCGACAGAAAAACGTTACAATATAATTATATTTTTTTAAAAACTCATACGTATATACACCTATAGTTTGTTCAACCATCCTTTGCCGTTACGTTAGAATCGGTGACTTATTCTGCTGTTTTACATTTGTCTCATATTAGTTGAATGTTATCTTACACTCAACCTCAAAATTATAATCAATGACATAATAGCTTTATTCGGGTTTCGTTTTTCGGACGGTTTGAGAATGATTTGCTGACTGCGCACAACTGGATGTGCAGTAGACTAAATCCAAGGACTATTTATGTACGGTTTGAAAACTATCAACAAATGAAAAAACCCGAACGCCTTTTAATATCTGACACAAAATAGTTATTTGTGTACCAAGGCCGTAATGTTGATCTTTTTTGGCCAAAAAAGATCATACGGCTGAGGTGCACACAAAATTTTTTAAGCGAGTGTCTCATCAATCGGCTACGCCTCGGCCGGAAATTTCAGGTGAGGCCAAAAAAGATCATACGGCTGAGGTGCACACAAAATTTTTTAAGCGAGTGTCTCATTAATCGGCTACGCCTCGGCCGGAAATTTCAGGTGAGGCCAAAAAAGATCATACGGCTGAGGTGCACACAAAATTTTTTAAGCGAGTGTCTCATCAAATAGGTAACAACATTTTTTTACAAACTGGAAGATTAGATTCAAATTTTTATTAACCAAATGAAAAGTGTATTATTAAGTAACAAAGATGTGTACAGAATTACTTACAGTAAGTATGATAAACAGAAGTTGGGTCATAACGAAGTTAATAAATTAGGGCATTATTTGCTATTAATTGTTATGTTAAATGTACATTTACTACATTTTGAAAATGTAATACCACTTTTAGACATGACATTGTTAACAAACATTTCATTTTCTTGATTTTCCGTAACAATGGTTCTTGCTGGAAAGCTGCTTACTGAAGTACCATTTAATTCAATTTCTTATTGGAATTATTTTGAACAGAAGAACGCATACCTGAAGTACCTTCTCCTCCTGCAAGAATTCTATTTGAAATTTCCTTCTTTCTTGAAATGGAATCTTCAATGTAGCCTTCTGCTACAGAGTTAGACTTCCAACCTCCGTGGCTTTTTAACATTAAAATATCAGCCCCTGTTTCAACCAAGAGTAAAAAAGCGGCCGTAAAGTAAAAAAGCGGCCGTAAAGTAAAACAGCGGCCGTAAAGTAAAAAAGCGGCCAAAAAAGATACACTTTAGGGACGTTAATAGATCCGTAAAACTTCATTTTTTGTGACACTCGCTTAAAAAGTAAATTATTTTGTCCACTAACCTAAAATGTTGGATAAACTGTTCATCACTATATAGGGGTACTGTTTTTTCGACATAATTCTCATTTTTTACTTTTTTCTGTAATAATTCGGGTAAAAAAAGATTTGCTACCATCTCCAATCCATCATCACTTGATGATGAATCTGACGAGAATTCTGCCAATAAATCCATAAAAATATACTTAATAAATTAAAATACCAAGAATAATTTGAATTTAAAATGCACACTACAAACAATGACTGACAAATGACGACCAAGCGCATGCGTCAATTAGTCCACGAAAAATTCTTACTTTTAACCTTGGACTGATTTGACAGTTTTCAAATCGTCCGAAAACAGTCAGAAATAAAACCCGAACACCAAACTAAAATTATAGAACGGTTCGAAAACCGTACAAGAAAAACCCGAACACAGGATTTTTTAGTGCGCAGAATCCTGACAGTTTGAAAACAGTAATCAAGTAAACCCGAACAAAGCTCATGAAGCAAAATGTAACAACCGAACTGTTAAAAGTAAAAAAAAATAAGATTCACGTCGACATTTAATAAGAAATACGTTAATTCCGTCTCATCCATTTTATGAATGAGAGATAAAGTTGGACAATGTATGACGTATCGGCACAGGATGGTTGTACAGCCTATACCAATGCAATTGATCCTTTCAAAATCTGAGTTCGTTTTACCTCAAAATTTTCGGCATTGGGCGAGTGAGAATCCTTATTACAGGATCTCGTTGGTGCTCAAAAACATTGAAACATATTTATTTAAAATTAAAAAGTTAGAAACTTGTTTTAAAGTCAGCAAGTTTCCAACAATATTTTTATCCCTTTTAAACAGAATTGGGAATAAAATACAACTAATTTCATGTTTTTATCTTTAACCAATTTAATGATTAAGTTCTGTATTTTTAAATGTTTGTATTATTTATTGAAATACTTTCAAGGAAAATTGTGGTAAAGAATTTTTAAACATTATTCCAATAGTATTCTGTAGAAGAAGAATTGTTAAAAATAGAATATTTTATGCAAAGTTCGAGTTTTATGACTACCCGGATGCAATAAACCATGAAATGCAATTTATTTAGCCAACCTTTTAAAAAGTACAGTTCCTGCTTTTAAGTTTTTTTGAGGAAAAACTTAACACTTCATTAAAACCAATTAAAATAATATTTGTTTAAAAAGAGTATACTTTATAGCAGAAGCTTTTATTTAAGGTTATTAAGTGAGTAAGATCGTTAAAATTTAACTATTTACAAGTTTTACAGGTTAAGCAGCACTTTTGTAACTATCAGAAACATTTCAGTAGTACCAATTATTGAACTGTAAAATACCTGTTTTCGTTCAAGTTTAATTAGAAACAAAGCAGTGTTTTGAATGAGAAATTCATGAATTCATTGTATATGAAACGCAAAAATATAAATAAAAATAATACTTAAAGGGTCCTAAAAAATAAGCATAAACATCATAATAAACAAAAATCACTAATAAAGGGGTAATTTTCTGACATTGCGGACCCAAATTACTATACCTACATTATGTCCTTCTGTAATTGCATTAATCCGGAAAAATATCGATGACCCAGACGCTGATTGTTGGAAAAGAACAATAAACCATGTTATAAAAGTGGAGGATTCGTACAGGGCATTTCATACTAAAATAGAACCCCTTATAATTAATGTGATACTGAAACTGAATTGATATATTAACATATTTAAATTTTTATTAAATTTTATTGTGAATATCCTTTAATAGGCGTTTCTATTAAAAAATTATTTAAATTTAATCCTGACCCGCATTCTTTACCCAAACTTGCCAATACCTGAGATAAAAGTACCTAAGAAGTTTATTATCACCATCAGTCCCCTTTTGTTGTAGGCACTATATTGTTGAACACACTTTACTTTGGTCAATGACAAATCACGGACAGGAGAATTGTTTCAGTAGAAAATGCCGTTTTACCAGTTACAAATAGTCTAATTAAATAGTCGCTATCAAGATCACAAAGTAGCTCCCAAGTTTTAATATTGCTATTAATTTATCAGGTTATACAATTGTCCACATATATTGTTGTTCCTTTAGACGCTGTCAGCACAAATTGGCTGATTAGACCCCTGGAAGGAATGGGAACACAGGGATGGGAGTTTGACGGTAGAATGTCTGTTGTGAGGGGTGTACTTTCGAACGAAGGGGAAATATGAATTCTTAATTAATGTACACACCCTAGTATAGTTAATTTTACGTTCTTCCGGTGAGTTTGCAGGGATTAAATTATAAATAGAAACAGTTCATTTTTTTGTAACGTACATTTCCGACAACACCAATCACAACTTTAAACTTCCCTTTTATTTTACACATCTACGTGTTCAGTTACAACGTTCGGCTACGTAATGAAGGTTTATTCTGGTTTATCAAAAAACTTGTAGGTATACTAAGCGAGGCAGGAAGTTGACTTCTAAAAAAAAATTTTAAGAACCTGATTGGAGACCGCGTATAATAAAAGACTTTTGTTTGGGTCAGAGCCAGGTAATTTTTTTAAATTGTCTCTCATTTATCACTTGTTCACTGTTTTTATAAGTGGTGAGAGATATTATAAAACATTAATAATAATATGAAGATTTCCGTCACTTAGTTTTTTTGTTGGAAACGAGAAAAGCCTAACTAGCCCACTATAGTTTGATTTAATTAATTCTTTAGTAAAATTTAAAACTAAAAAAATGGTCCGGACTATATTAATTATATTAATTTAAATACAAATTGGTCACCCTTAAAATAAAAACAAAACGATTACTAAAAACAAATTATAATGAATATGCTTTTCCATATTCTATGACATTTTAATTTTTACAGAAACTTCCAGTACCTATAGAAATCAAGCAGCAACTTTATACCTTTTTCTTATGTTTTTGATAGTTTTTTTTAACGAATGATGTACTTTGTACGAAAGTAAAAACTCAAAATAAGTAGGTATTAACTAAATTATCGAATCAAAATTCTAAATTACAATAATATTGCATGTTTGGTACACACTATTATCAAAATAATTACAATATAATCAAGCATTTGATATTTTTCAACCACTTTTTTCTTCAATCAACCTTGATAATAGTAAAAATTGTATCGCAGTATTTATAGATTTAGCGAAGGCTTTTGACACAGTACATCATGAAAAATTACTACAAGTGTTAGATCGGTATGGGATCCGTGGTACTGTGTTAAATCTTTTTAAAAATTATTTAAATGACCGTTTACAATATGTTAAAGTCAATAATAGTCTAAGTGAGCCGCAACTCGTGAGAGTGGGAGTGCCACAAGGGACAGTTCTGGGGCCTGTACTGTTCACCATTTACATAAATTCTCTTTTAACGCTTGATATAGATAGCAAAATAGTATCATATGCTGATGACACTGTTGCCATATTTAGTGGGGATAATTGGCAAGTTACTAAGGAAAGCGTTCAAGAAGGTATGAATATTTTAAAAATGTGGTTAGATGGGTATCAGCTGTCTTTAAATGCAGATAAGACCAATTATATAGCATTTACCATTACAGATAAAAATAGACCTAATTTTCACAACATTAATATTAATGGCATTGGAGACATAAGAGAAGTTGAGAATACTAAATATTTAGGGATTATTATAGAAAAAAATTTAAAATGGAATCAACATGCAGCATATTTAACAAACCGAGTTAGAAAACTGATATACAAACTTTATCAGTTACGAGATATATTGAGTAAAAATATTTTCGTATATAAATCCTTAGTGGAATCACTTTTACGATATGGAATACTGGTTTGGGGAGCGTTGTATAATAACTCACTAAAATCCCTATCTACAATTCAAAATTATGTGCTGAAAATTATTAATAAAAAAAAATAGACGATACTCAACCAGACTACTTTATGGAAATGATAATATGCAATATAAGGTCGCTGTACTTTCACACATTAGTAACATTTTTGCATAAAAAAGAACATTTTAAAAATCATATCTCGCATAATATTAAAACCCGCAGCGTAACAAACAATTTACTGAAAGTACCTAACTCAAATAAAAATGTACACTCAAGATTTGCTTACCATCTAGCCTCAAAGGCTTACAATTTGTTACCCTTAAATATTAGAAAAATTAAAAACTACAAAAAATTTTCATTACAAGCTAAGATATTTATAAATGATAACTATTATTTATTTATTCAAATAGTTGCTTAACATATTTTTCTTACTATCTAGAACTGTAAAATTATAATTATATAACATAGGTGTATTATTCATCAAATTGAAAAAAATATATACATTGAATACATGCACAAAACAAGTGTTAAATCACTTAGGTGCAATTATTCATATCTTATAAGATTTTGTTAATGATTTTATATAGGATTTTTGTATTTTTGTGTTGTAGCAAGTTTCTGTAAATAAATAAATAAATAAATTGCATGTTTGGTACACTCTATTATCAAAATAATTACAATATAATCAAGCATTTGATATTTTTCAACCACTTTTTTTATGATTTTTCATTGGATTCTCTTGGAAAAATTACACTTGTAAAAAAGAAATTAATAATTTTGTGAAGTTTTGATTCTATGCAGACGTCATAGGGAGAACTGCTCAAATTGCTTTTTGACACTTCAGCCAAGATAGGTTACCTTTTATTTGAATGGTCGATAATTATAATTATTTCATTAATTTTTCCACTGCTAAGAGGTATTTGCAGCACCCGTAAATTACAGTCGATCTGCAAGCCCTATACCTCTAATGAAGCTTATCAGGGTCATCGACATGATAGTCTGGTCGAGAAGTCATTTAAATCGGATTTGAGTTACACCGATCCGAAAATCTGATTTTGGTGTCAATCGATTCGAAATGACAACAAATATAAAAATTTTCCTGAATATCAAAATCCGTCTTAAAAAATTTCCTATTGTTATTAACAATTAAGATTTTAGAAAAAGGGGGTTTACATTTTTGCTAATAACTCATAAACCATAATAGTTAGGGAACCCCTCAACCCATCCTTCGTCCTACTGTTGGTTTTTTATTCCTTCTAGTGGGACATAATCCTTCCTTCCCTTTGTTTCCTTAACTCCACCCTACTTATGGTTTTTTATCCCATCAAGTAGGGTAATATTAAATACCTCTCTACTTCTGGTTTCCTATTCCATTTAGTAGAATCCCCCTCCCCAAATAAATCCCCATATTTCATTCCCAACTTCTAATTAAAACATTTTATCTTATAATTAATGAAAATTTTTTAAAAAGCACATAAATATTCAGCTCCAATTCTCTTGACATCAATATAAAAAAAAACCTCAATCTCTTCTCTTGTGACTCTGCCTGATGATGGTCTGATGTAGACCGAAACTAGTTGCGATAATTATAAAAATTTTACCTCAATAAAAGTCTGTGGTTTTTGACTTTGAGTTTTATTGGATCATTTCTATTAATAAGTAAGTAAAAATTTTTTTAAAAATTCTAGCACTAACAGAACATAGAGAATAAATTTCTGTAGTCAAAAATTTTTTTCCGTTATTTTTCACATTTCTATCCATTTGCTAATAAAAAAATTACATCTTCATTGTTACTAACTTTAAATTCGTTACTGTGAGTAAAATAAAAACACAAGTATTTTTTTAACCTTTGGCATCCTTTATCATAAAGCTACTGAACAAAGTTACATAATAAAATTTTTAAATTTTTAAAAATTGAAATTGTTATTACCAAGCAAAGTAAACAAATGCGATTTTAGATGTGAAAAATTTAAATTTTTTTAAATTGCTTACAGTCGTTTTTTATACGCTATAAACAATATAAATCCAATTTTTTTAAATGTTTGTGACCAATTGTTTAAAAAATTTTTATAAACAAATGGCTTATTTAACAATTTAAAAATTTTTTTTTGCCATTCTATTGTTTATTAAAAACCATGATTTAAAAAAAAATGTTTTCAAAAAATTTTCTAATTGTTAATTAACGTTTTTGTTTATTAACAATTATTGTTTAAATTTAATATTAAGAAATGAAAATAATCCTAAAAATCATAATTTTCTCTTCTCTACAAAATGGTATTTTTTTCGAATTTGTCAGTTAATTATTTAATTGTTTATTAATTAAACAATTTGTTATAAACAATTGCATTAACAATTAAAATTTTTTTATAACACCCCACAACATACGGAATACCTTCTTTCACGTCCACACCAGCGAAGGTGTCGTCCTGGGATTGCCGTCTTTGCCCACATGGATCGTTATGAGCGCAATGGCGGCTTTCATAAGGCTTAGAGACAATAGGTACCGGAAAGGGCGTGACGAAGACAACCCAAGAATAGCACCAAGGACAGAAACAGAGCTTTCGCTCCTGGCTCACAAAGCTGCCCCAAAAGTAAATAAAGTAAGAACGGAAAACAAGTGCAAGGTCGTATCCACCAAGGGGGAAGTGAAGCGACGAACAAGTAGAATTTCTTCCAGGGAGCATAGTGTGTTAAACATGCATGGAAGAGACGCCAGGAGCAGGAGTTCTGAGGACGTGTGGGTTCGAAAGAGCTATCCTCTTGGTTAATACTCCACGGTCTTCCAATCGGAAATATTTGCCATCCTCAAAGCAGCAGAACTAATAGAAGAGCGGAACAACTCAGGAAGCCCCGTCAGCATTTGTTCAGATAGCCAGGCCGCTCTAAAGGCGATTTGTAGCTCCAGGACTAGGGCGGCACTAGTCCAGGAATGCACAAATACCCTAGATAGACGAGATGTAACCTTACTATGGGTACCGGAACATAGCGGGGTATTGGACAACGAGCGGGCAGATGAACCCGCCAGACAGGGAGCCAACAAATCTTGGTACGGACCCGAGCCAATAATAGTGCTAAGTAGAGTACAAACCTCAACTCTACTTAAGGAAAGGGCGGAGAGAGGATTATAAGAAAAATGGACTAACTGCAGTGGCTTAGACAGGTGAAACAACTAATCGCCTACCCTGACAAAGCTAGTACAAAGTGGTTATTGGATAAATCCAGATCACAGCTGCGCCTGCTTGTCGGAGTGCTTACCAGCCAGTGTGAACTCAGAAGACATCTACATCTCTTGGGTGTAGTTAAAGACCCAGACTGTCCAAACTGTGGGGAGGAGTACATTCACATTCATTTAAGCCCAAACAAAAAATAAGCAGGGTATAAATCAGGACTCCTAAAGGGAAGATCTCGTAAAAAATCAGCTATGCGGGGAGCACCATCATGTTGGAAAATTTGGGAGCCGTTAAAATTAATTGTGTTGATTATTTGGAAAGCATGTGAGCTCATTCTCTTCCAAATTCTTTTGTTCTATTTGTAAACCGTACCATTTAAGCAGAAAGTCCTTTCATTGATATATGACGCAAAATATTAGGATTTTGATCGATTTGTTTCAATAACAATTCACACAACTTCATTATTGGATAATAGAATCTTGTTAGAATTTCATCTTTTTATCTTGTACGATCGGTGTTTTTGTATCTTGCTTGTAGCAACTTGTAGAAACCCGGAATTCATCATCCATTCAATAATTAAATGAAATTTTACAAAAACTGTGTTCTTTTTATCCGATTGAAATGGTTACATTTGCTCATACAAATATTAAAAAAGAGATTTTGAGTTGTTTCACGTATAACGCAGTAACAAAATTTACCTTTCAATAAGATTTTTTTTCAACACTCCATGTGTTCCCTCAGTAACCTCGTTTCAAAATTTTCTGGCACTGGGAAAACGCACACCTGATCTCGTAAAATCTTTATGAGCAGTAAACGCGGAAACGTAAACCTACATTATTCATCCGTTTAAAAATAAAACTTTCGAAGTTTCGAAAAAATAATAATAAAAAAAGTGTGTTGAGGGAACTTCCAGATCCTATTTGTATTTTAAACATCGATACATTTTATGGAGATCATCAAAGAAATTGTAAAGTGCGTCATCCAATGTGTTTCTTGTCAACTTGAATAAAAGTTATTTCGATTTCTGGGTTTATTTTGCAAACGACTACGGACTGGTAGTATATCACTGGCGCTGTTTGTTTTTCGCCGGATATATCAACGGCTTTGTGGTTATTTTTGAAAAACCAATACACAGATCCCTGTTGTATATTTGTCGATATACCAGACGAGTTAAAAGTTTTAGGTTAAACTTGTTTAATGTTATTAAATGGCATTACATGACAGTGTTCTTTCTCAAGTAGGACGCTCCTTAGTCGACTTATTTTTTTGTTATGTTAGCTCTTAAAAAAATAAAATAAATTTAAGAGAATACGGGAAAAATTAATCATTATAACAATAGATAAGTAAATAGTAATATAATTTACTTTGCACAGAAATATTCATTTATACTATTAAGAATAATAGAAAACTATTCGTTTGAACGTAACTTCCAAGTTTATTTGCAAAAATTATTTTTTAATTGACAATGACGGCCGTTTCGCAAGATTAGCATCGTCAGATTGATATTTAAGTTACATTTTGTTTGTTTGTAGCTAGGTACCTGATGTTGTTTAGGTAGTATTAAGGCTAGACCAAGTATGGAAGTAATAAGACATAACAATATTAAAGCCTAGATGTTAATAGCCCTAAGGGATTATCCTGGATGTACTTCCCTCTAAAATTAGTAAAACTGTGCAATGATATAGAAAAACCAGGAAAAAACTATATCATGCTGATCTTTACAATAACTTAATATATTTGTGTTTTACAATTACGTCTTATCTATGTATAAAATGTAAACTCAATCAAAGTAAACAGTTTAATAGTGGAGAACTTACAAGATTTATTTGTTCATTAACAACTTTAATCTAAATTTTGTTTTTTATCACAAGTGTGTAGTATTTGGATGTCATTGGTGTGTAAGAGGGAGGTTAGATGTAATCAGGTACCTAGCTACAAACAAACAAAATGTAACTTAAATGTCAATCTGACTATGCTAATCTTGCAAAACGGCCGTCATTGTAATTTAAAAGATAATTTTTTCAAATAAACTTGGAAGTTACGTTCAAACGAAGAGTTTTTTATTATTCTTAATAAGATGGACTTCCAAAAAGTAAGGGTTAGTACAATAAATTTAATTCATTTATACATTTTTAGCAGTTTCATTAATTCAAATTAAAGCAAATCATTAAAAATAAATTATTATACCCACGTTGGGCGCCAATTCACAAGAGAATTTACAATTACTTTTAAATAGTAAGTACATTTAATTTATTCTTTAAAACCGTTTTTATTTATTGATAAATAGGTTATCCAAACGCGCGTCAGGCAGTTAAAAGTGTATGTTGGTGTAGTGGTAGTGTAAACAGTTTCGATATCCAAAAGTCATGCCTTCGCAGATAATTTGGTGATATTGGTAGCAGGAAAGCATGAAGAAATTATCTCTAAAATGGCTTAACGTGCAACACTGTTACTAGATATTGTCATTAGGAGGGAGAAATTCCAAACTTAGGAGGCGAATGAAGTTAAATATTTAGTGGTTACATAAAAGTTTGATTGGAAAACAAAGTTATCCATTTGGATATGTTGGATATGGGGGAATAAAACACAAACAAATGTAGCAGTGAAGGGGACGTTTATCTACCACTCACATGAAGCCTAACCTTAATTAACCACACATTAAAAAAACTGACAAGTTGCAGTAAAAGTCGATTTCTCAGATCTAAATCATGTTATTGTTTACCTGGAAGATTATCTTTGAAGTATCCGCTTTATTATTTTTAAGAAAAGATCTGTCAAAGTTTTTTAACATTTATTTTCTACTACTGTCAAGAATTTTTTTTAGTTATTTTTTTATTTAAACAAGTTGGGAATTTTCCCGGTTAAACTAGAGAAAGTAATGAAAAATAATGGAGAGCTATGGAGACGGCAGATATTTAGAAAAGGAGGATATCGTTTCGGGCTCATCCGGACAAATAGTTTTTTTATTCAAAAAAAAGAGGTCAGAACAGAGATTTGCTTTTAAATTCAAGTCATGGGCGAAAAATTCATTTCTATTACTTAAAAACCTACTTTATTTGATATTTAACGTGTAGCAGAATCATAAAAAACTATTTAATGCAAATAAGAATTCTTCGACTGGCAAAAATCTTACATACAATAAATTACTGATAATTTTAATACTACTATGTGTGTCTAAAAGGTTCGAATGAAAAAAGTAAGAATATGTGAAAATGTTCGACATTTATTAAAATCTAAATTAGTGAAATAAATTTTTTACGTGGCAACTGCGCACATCACAGACACAAAGCTTATATTATATGGTTAGGATCCGTATGCACCAACAGTCGGTTCGACTATCAGAAATTGCAAAATTGATATGCACGAACCCAATCAGTGGTTAAATCGAACCGCCCATATTAGGCTAGTTACTAAATTCAATCGACGTTTCATAACCTCAATTTACTTCATATTGTGATTATATATGTTCCGTTAGTGTTTATTAAATTAAATTAAATTAAATTAGATAAATAGGTATTATTGGTCATAGAAAATACAGAAATATTTTGCTGCTCTTCTGATAGTACATAACATTACGTTTTACAGTGTAGGCATATTAATAGTAGATTACATCACTAGGAGTAGAAGTGACTCTTTTTGTGTTGAGTCCTTAGTTTGCAGCCTCAGCTTCGCTTCGGCGGTTTTAAAATCTAAAAAGAAATGTATTTTTATTAACATCTGTCATTAGCCCAAAAACCGATGTTTGTATTAACGTTGGTGTATAAAAAAAGTTTATATAATTTTATGTTGTACAAGAATTAGATATATAAATATCAAGAGAATGCGGGTTCCAAAATACAACAGCAAGACGCTATTAGGTTTAGTTTGCGAATGTATCCGTAGACACGTGCTTCTTTTTCAGATTATCTTAAATTGTGGTAAAAACCACAAATGAACGGTTGGCCCTTGTGTTGACTCCGTTTGTAGGATTTACTTTTTTTAAAGGTTTGGCGTTTTTTTTATATTTTCTTAAAACTAAAAACAACGTATAAACTTTTTATTATAAATTATATATAACAATTGCTCTTAGAAATGATTTACTTATAAATATTAATTACATAATTATAGCAATTACTTATAATTATGTTATTAGAGATATTCAAAGCAGTGGCAATATTGAAATTTGTATTATTAGATGTTAGTATTTGTACTAGTTTTCGGAATATTTATGCCTTTGTGACCCTTTTCGATCTGTGATGCTATTTGAATCTTATTTCTCAAAGAATTTTCTACGTATCCTTCTGCTACATTGGTTGATTTCCAGCCCCCGTGTCTTTTCCAATTGGTTATACTACCACCACCATCAACTAATAAAGTTGCTGAGCTTCTTCGCAAACAATGGTGTATTCTTTGGGATGCGGTAATTTAAGAAATTCAGATATTTTGCAGGCAATATTACCAAAAGCGTGAATACCAATGAGTTGTGCGGTGCATTTTCCGTTTTTGATGGACGTAATGACAAATATTTTCTGTATAAAGAAATATTATTTTCTCCACTGACGACAGTTATTTCCATATTCGTTTTGAAATTGCGAATTTTAATAACTAACATGTTCATATTGTCTTCTATATCATCTAAACTCATTTTACACAACTCATCCCGACGACAAGCACCTGCCAAACCAATGATCAATGCAACATAAAATATGTATAAAAATTACTGAATAAGAGGTTGTAACATGTCTATCTCATCTTGTGAACTTCCCTTTTGGTTGTTGGTACGTAGACTTTTTTTTCTATTCTTTTCATTGTTAGTTATATAATTATGATTCAATTATAATAAAAATCTTTTCTAGACAATTACACATACAATTTGTACACATACTATTTGAAAATTAATAAAATGTATCAGAAGCGTGCTTGCGAACACGTGGCTTCATTAATTGTTCAAGGTCAGCTATTACTTTTAGACAAAATATAATAATTGATTAGTAAACAGCTAGACATTATATTTTCCGTAAGTTAAAAACATAATTATTGACAAATTTTAGGTTCATAAACATCTTAGAGCGTAGTCTTCAACTACGCTATTAAAATTTGCTTTAGAGTCATACAATTAATAATAATTATTAAACAAAAACACTTCTGCACTGTAATATATTGAATGTTATGAAAAATAAATTTTTGACAAACGTGAACTTAGTAAAAATATATGATTGTTTCAAAGTTTTACTAAAACTAGTGTTAAAACTTTCCAGTAATTTATTAGAACTAGTTCTCAGACACATAAAAACTTTTAGGAAGACACAACCCGCTAAGTTACCGCTAAGTTAGAGCTAGGTTACCGCTAAGTTAGAGCCAAGTTACCGCTAAGCTGAAAGCATCCTTTGGAAGGTCCCTATGTGGAGATAGTCCTTCAAACCATCAAACCATTTTAAGCTGATGTTGAGGCCACAGAAGCCTAAATCCAAACCATTTCTGAGTCGTTAAGAAAACCACTACATCTCAAGCTGCCAGAATCATTAAATTAACATCCAGAAACTTTTATCCGTAATTCTCTACGAAGAAGCTGAAGCCGCCCTTCTAGACAGTACAGAAACCTTTAGCTAAGTCCTTCAGTTAAGTCCACTTTTTACAATTCCTTTCTGTTCATTATCAGCAAGTACAGTTTCAATAAATAATCAATATTTGTATAAACCGTTTCATTTATATACCTTACACTATGAGTTTTAAGGGTGTAGCGTGGTCGGTCTTTTGTTTTAAGTGGCTTCTTTATTTGTTGTTTAATTAAACTAATTACAAGGTGTTTCTATATATCTTTCCCACCTTAGTTTTTGTGTAGTTTGTTTGCTTAATCGAAAGCGTATAAAAAGAAAGTGGCGCCTTTATTACTTATACATCCCAATCCTTTCTATAGTGAGCATTAACTTGGAGTCGAACCATCCCCTGGAGAGGCTCTCTTAGCCGGGATCTCTTTTGCAGAGAGTGTTGTAGTTACAAATTGGCTCCCTGCCTTTTTGGGACTGTAAAGGTTACAAATTGGCGCCTTCTGGGAACTAATATTGTTACAGGTATTACTTTTAATTATATTACCCTTGTTACTATGTAGTTATTATCTTCAGCTTCTGACAAGAATTCATCTATTTCTTCTTTATTCAATACTTTGGATTTTTTTGGCTAGTAACCAACGGATTTTCTTTTAAGAAATGCAATAACTTGGGGATAACGGTTTATATCTATATTATTTTTAATGTTAATTGTGGACTTGAGCATTGAGTAATTGCTCCATAGACTCGAGGGCTTTAAGAATTTTGATTTTTCCATGAAATATGCAAGTATGTACTTTTTTATCACTGCTCCATTTTTGAAATCAATTGTAGACCAATTCATACTTCTCTCTTGACTTTGTCGGTAATAATTCATAAATAGCTGTTTTAGCAGCTTCACTAATCTTATGTGGAATCAATTCGACTTCACTTTCACTATCTATTTCCTTTTTTTTAATGCAAAACCGAAAACTTTCTCAAGTTACATCTGACAAGCGTTGTCCTGATAAAAATACAAGTTGTTATTGTTGCCAAGGCCGCCTACTAAGATACCCAAAATAGTTTCGAAAGTAATAAAGTCCTACTGAAAGTAACAAAAATCGTCCCAAAAGTTGTTCTTTCGGTACGATTTTTGTAAAGTGGAACCTTCGATTTAATAAATCATACCAAAAGTTTTGTTTTCGGGATGCTATTGTAGTTAATTTTATTACACTTGTACAGTTTACGAATTGAATTGTCTTTGACTCACCAGGAAGTTATTTTCGCAACTATAAAGTAAACAATTACTTGCTTATTTATGCACCAACTCCTGGATAGATATCATCAGCCCAACAGTCTTGAAGTCTTTTAATGTAGTACTTATCTCATTTTTTCGGAACGTTCACGGTTTATTGTCGTATTTTTTCATTCCCTTTCACTTAATAAACAATCCAGACTCACCGGGGATATACCGTGTACTTGTATTGCATATCGCCGGAAAACGCCTGAGGGTCTTAAGGGCTTGAGTAAAGTATTTGAGTAGATGTTCAAAAGCTTTTTCACTAATTAGAAAGTCGCTACTTGGTTGACGGTTGCCAAGGGCAACGCAAACATGTTAGGGGTAGCAAAGATTAGGGATACGTTAAAAGATAAAGCCGAGACATATATATTATACGTCGAATGTGTGTTATGGTGATTTTATTATGCTTTGTATGAGGATTTTCTCCGGAATCATTGGTCAATAAATAATGAAAAAAGAGCTGAAGTATTCGAACAAATAAGGGTATTTTTAGTTTATTGAAGGGGAATTGAAGGGAAAATTGAGTTTCCTTATAAATATGAAAAACAGTGCCTTCGCCAGAGATATAATATTTTATCTTAAGTACTACTCTTTTAACGTAGGATAAGGAGCTTTTTATTACTCAGTGTATTTCAATCACTCTAGTTAGCTTAAAAAGGAGCATTAGATTTATTAATATAATCTAAGAGCTAGCAGGAATAAGTTGTCGTGATCAAACAGCCGGCTGAATTGAAGATATGCTATGAAAATTTTTGCTAATCACTAGCCTAGTGCGTTTGGAAATAGCAGCCGGTACACTGATCTCAAAATTTGTTTGCAACTAAACTTTCCTGCAAGTTTAACAGAAAATTACTCCAAGACGATTTTCACGGGACAAAGGTCGAGCATTTAGAAAACTGGCAAAACATTTAGAATTCAGATTCCCACTTTAAATAAAAAAAGAGATTGGACAAATATTTAGCAACCATTGACTTCATATCTCAGCAGCTTCGATTACGAATTTAAAATCTACAAAAGCCTATGTATTTAGTGTTAAATTTGGTACAACGTTATACATTATACATTACATACAAAGGGTATAGATAACCTTGCCACAGTAGCGTAAACAAAAGGCCTTTTTGCTTCAAAAGTAATTAGAAAATAGTTATAATAGGTTAACAGAGACTCGGAAGAAGGAAGCAACCATTTCCCTAAAACTGCTGGTCGATTAGTTTACTGCCTACGGCAACCGTCCTTTCATCCTTGCTGTATACTATCGGATATACCCAAAACGAGGGTATCCAGCAACATCAGCGCGAGGCACACAATTCCTCATGGTACCAGGATACCTACAAGAAGCAGCAAACATTGTAGGATATTGTACTAAGTGGAGGATCAGAGAGTTTTCTGAAAATTTCTGGAGCAAAGTACCTGGTAGTTAACCTTTACAAAGGCTACTTTTCAGACAACATATCCAGACGCCGGTAGCAAATATTCAAACCAAAATTGTTCCAGTAAAACAAATGTACCTACCGAGCAGTCGACGCACCTTGGTATCTTCAGATATCTAGAAATCAAAATACATATGGGACTTATGAATGATATAGCGAAGATGCGGTTTGCAGAACTCGAAGACTAACCAAATGCGGAACTCAAGAGCTCTGCTAGACTACGATACGAAGCCACGGACAGTGGAAGCACGTAAAACTGAAGAGTCAATTCTTCACAGCTAATCAAAATGTACTGTATATTTTAGGAACTCCCTTGAATTCACACTTATCCAGGTTTGACTGTACCACGTTAGAAGCAACAAGAAGAGAACTCCAGTACAAGATGCCTAGCATCAGTTGGTTCACCGGACAGGATCCTGATTTTTGAACCGAAGAACATAATTTGGTCAGACTGGTTTAGGAGGACCAGGGGTGGATGACAAAGGGTGCGGGGAAGGCGATATCCCAAATATTTGGATTTGAAACCTTCATTCTGGGTTACAAAAAAAGTAGGTAGGTAAACGTCAAATACACTGATACATTTTGAATTTAATTTTATTAAAATTTGTTTCTATTTGAATTCTTGAAATAAGTTTGAACACGGGAAAATGATAAATATTAAACAAGGGCATAAAATAAAAGACTTGTGACACGGAAGTACAATCAATTATATATTATTTTCTTGTTGAATTTTAACCAAATAAGTGAAACAAGCACGCATATCCTTTATAAGAACTCGGTAGATAAAATATACAAACAGAAATGCTATTTTTTATTATGTCAATGTTGTGAGTATCGATTGTGTTTCTGTAAGCTGTAAGGGTTTTGGTGGATTCGGTTACAATGTAGGGCGTCCGTTGTTTACCCAGTTGTTTTTTATTGCAGTGTCCCTACATTTTTTTGAATAAAAAAACATAAATCCATTATTTTGAATCATAATTAATTTTTTTCGTGATTTCAGCAGAATTGCCTTTATCCGCCGGTAAAATAATGATAGAATCATCTTAAAATTTTCAAGTTATTTTTGTTCTGTTTTTTTAGTATTGTTTTTTAAATTAATTGATTTTTCCCATATGATTTTACAACTTACAACGTACCTTGTATGTATGTATGTATGTATGTATGTATGTATGTATGTATGCATGTATGTATGTATGTATGTATGTATGTATGTATGTATGTATGTATGTATGAATTAGGGGTGATAAGTACACTGCGACCTACAGGATCTATTGTGTCCCCCCTTACTTGCCAAGTTCTGATGTTTTCTCAGATTTATAGCAGCTCTTTAAGTCCCATTTTCCTGAGGAAGTTTAGGACATCGTCGGGCTTCAAATCAGGTAGATCCCCCTCTTCTATTTCATGTGCTCCTAGGTATCTGGCCCTAGAATTCCGAAAGGCAGGGCATACTGAGAGTATGTGTATTGAGGTTTCATCCTCTTCCTCACAGAATCTGCACTTTGCTTCATCTACTAACCCTAGTTTCTTCATGTGGCTTTTTAACCGGCAATGCCCGGTTAATATTCCCGTTAAAATTGGGAGCCTTTTTTTACTGAGGTTGAGGCAGCTAAGAGATCTCTTCTGGTCATAGTTCCCCAGTAGTATCTTAGATTGCCTCAGTCCTTCCAGCTGATTCCAGTACTTGGATTTTTCCTTCTCCATTTCTTTGTAAGAAAATTTTAAGTAAGAAATTGTAAAAAATAATTTTTATTATGTAATGTATCAATATTATACTTTGTACATGAACCTACCAGAAACTTCGCGAAATTGATTATATAATGTGTAAAAAGGAGACAGATATATTTTTACTATATTATTCTCTAGAAAGATCGACAGTAGACGAAGAAAGTATGTCTAGTTATATATAGGAAAGAGAGAGATGCATATAGTGTTCTTAGAAAATGGTTAATTTATTAAACACTCACGAAGTTTCTGGAAAGTTTGAAACCTATAGAAGGAGTTTACCAGAGGTCGTTGAAAGGAAGTATATTATTAGAAGTCAGCCATAAAAGATCGGTCAGAGTGAACAGTCAGTGAACAAACAGTTTTTAAAAGTTGTAAAAATAAAGTGCTAAATAATGACATTAAGAACATAAGTTTAAAATTAATACCAGAACTACTCAAAAGTGTAATTAAAAACATTTTCGGTGCATAAGAAAGAAGAAATTATAAGTGTACTTACTATTTATAATACAATTAAAGAACTATATTCCAAGAAACAGTGAACTATATACATTTTGAGGAACAAACAAAGAACAATTATACTACACAAGAAACCAAAAGTCTAACAATCAAGACATTTTTCAACAGTCGAAGATTCCACGTATAACTTAGTTGGTTTCCGGTTTTCATAGAGAGACTGCAGTTTTTTTCCACCAATCAGACATCAGGACTCTACGTGTATTAAGGTCAGATATCATTGTTAACATTTTGAATTTTTGTAGTAGTTAGTTGTTATCTATATAATTTTAAACAAAGGAATTTACTTAATACTTAATAATTACCGTATTTCGATAATAACTTATTTACCATTACATAAATAACATTAATTAATTTAGCACAATTTCAACATCAAGTAAGCTCTTTTCTAGTCAATAAAAGGCCTTTCTTTTTTCTTATTTTCCTACTTATTATTTTATTAGTCATTGAATAGATTACTGTTTTTATTTAACTATTTTTATAATAAATTTGTAATTATAATTAATCAAATTTTGTTCAAATACCTACCTAATAATCCAACTAGAAACTTGCAGAACAAAACACCCCTGAGAAAAAGAAGATCTTGTTACTATTAGAACATTTAACTAATATTAATCAATCAAATTTATAACTACAAATCAGTTAAACTATAATAATTAAATCACAATATTCATTACTGAATTCATTACTAATAAATTTATTACGACTAATTTCGATATTGATTTTGGAGTTAAAGCAAAATAAATCCTTTTGAAAGAACTAATACTTCTGGAGAGGTTGAAGTTTTGTTTGATAAATTAATGTTTGTGTTTGGTAAATAGTTTTGTTAAGTATTTAGTTTTTTTTTGGATTTTGTTTTGATTTTGTTCAAATAATATTTTATATTTTTGGATCAGAATTTGTTTATTTTTCATACGTTCTAGTACCTATATATTATATGTATATTTTATATTATTTTATCGATGTCAATTTTAGTTACCGTAATAAAAAGAAAATCCTCAATACCTACGATATTTTTTTCAATATTATAAAGTAACTAAAAGACCTTTAACTAGGTTTTAATGAAAAAAATGACAATATCGTATATTGTTGACAATGATAACTTAAATAAATAATAAACAAGTAAATAAGTAACTAAACTAGATAGAAGTTAATAAAGATCTAGTCTGGTATTTATATCACATTCTTCCCCCCTAGCTATAAACATAATCTTTCAAGTATTCTGAACTTTGAAAATATAAAAGTGTTGTAGTCAAATTAAAAGATAGGCAATGACAAACGGTTTAATAGCCATCTTGACAGACAGCCAAGCACTAAATTCGATAGAGGTCAATTCTACAGTATGGGACTTGTGATTGCTCTGAATACCCTTAAAGACAGCTTTAATGCTGTTTTTCCTTTTTGCTCTTGTAAAACTAAACGTCACAAACATTGGACAACAAAGAAAACTCATAATATGAGATCTCTTTTCTACATAAAAAAATTCACAGATAATCCTGTCGTCATCAATTATAAAATATTATATCGAAAAATCGTCAAATTCACCTAACAAAACATTTATAAAAATCTTATTACAAGAGCCAAAAATTCTACCAAAAAAACTTGTTCCATTATAAATAATAATTTTGTAGATTTAAGCAAAACTGTTAGTTCTAATATATAGTATTTTTCACACTAAATGGTATTGGCTTATTAACTGCAATAAACTACCCGATTTAATCTCATTGTGTAGAAAATCATCAGGTAAAAGATGCAAATGTGCTACAGGGTCGAACTTAAGAAATTTGAATTTTGCATAATATAGGAGATATACAAGTAATTTATTAAATGTTACAATTCTATTCTATATTTAGTTCAGTGTCGCTATCGCTATCCTCATCTAAATTAATTAGAATTGGCGCAATTGATTTTACAGAAAGGTACGAGTTTTCATCATTTATAACATGACTAACAGAACTTTTCCAACTCTCGGTAGGAATGTCATTCATACAGTTTCTAATTAATTCTACCACACTACCACTTAAAGTTGGAGAAGTATTTTTTCCGCGCACACTCGATTTAAGTTGGTGTCACATAAGATCTATGGGATTGAACACGCAGTAGTAGGGAGGAAGTCGTAACACTGTATGTCCCAATTCTTCTGCAATTGTAATACAAACATACGTTTTTTTTTTTAAGAAAATGACTGCAGCACTTGTAAAAGTTCCTTTTTTGTATAATTTTCCTCAAAGTATATGTCATTTGCAGCCATGGAGTTTTTAATCTCCAATTTCGTATTTTTTGAGCCAGGAACCTTTTGCAATTGTCGACTATGATAGCTTGCGTTGTCCATTACTATAACGCTGTTTGGCGGAATGTTGGGTAACAGACAATTTTTAAACCAATCTTCAAAAAGCCCTGCTGTCGTATCTTCGTGATAATCAACACAAGAGTTCTTAATATTTTTGGCAGAAAGCCACATAGCGTTTGGGATCCAACCATTTTCTGATTCTGCGTGTAATATTGTGATTCTCTTCCCTTTATTTGATGGTGCTTTTGTTTTACACTTATCAGAGGAATCAGACCATCCTTTGGAAGAGGTGTCATGCGTGTCGAGGTATTGGCCGATTTTCAGACCGGTATTTTCAGAACGCCAGTTTATTAAACGTGTAGATTCCATTATTAATTGTCACTTGACAATTTTGCGATATTTAAAGCTAATTGCAGAGCCGCTGTTTCAGACATTTGATTGTAGGGACACGCTGCTCATCGTACATAGTGTAGATTTTTCGCCTTATCAAATATTTTTCGGAGTTGTCTAGACTTTTTGTGTCACCAGAATCTTTACGCTTTTTTCTTGATTCCATGGAATTTTCAACAATTCGTCTAACTTCGTAAAATTACTGGTTACTCTTGCTGCAGCACCCGCGTTATATCCTTGCTGAAGTAAGGAACTATACACCCTGGAAGAAGCACTATTACTTTTATCCACGGAAGCCACATACTGCCTATTCTGTACGTTGGGGTATAACATTTGCTATTAATGTCTGTAATAACAAATAAATAAAATTATTGCACGCTTTTATTTATAAAAATAATATTCTGACAAAACAGCAATTTGGGTTCCTTCTGGACATCTGGATACTAGTGATGCAATATTTCTGTTCTTGAAGATATATATGCTTCATGTAACAATAAACTGTTTGTTATTTTGCTATAGCATTTGACTGTGTTAACCACAAAATTTTGATAAACAAGCTCGAATTTTATGGCATCCGTGATCTTTTTTTGGAATGGTTTAGTTCCTACCACACAAATAGGAGACAACTGGTGAGCACAAATGGTAAACATTTTTAAGCCTGCTGATTGATAGCGGTGTACCTAAGGCTTAGTTTTGGATCCAAATCTTTTCGCATTATTTATTAATGATATCAGTGACATAAGGATAGATGGCGAAATTACTCTATTTGCAGATGATACGAGTGTAACCTGGAGTTATTCAGATATAAAAACATTACATCTAACAATGTGCAGGGATCTTCTTACTGGGACGATTCTAATAAACTCTGTTTAACTATGGCCAACTCATACAAAACAATCTATTATTTATGATGCTACCAATTACATACAAGCCAGTAGTTCTTTTTTTATAGTACGAACCCTTACTCTGTGGAAGCCCATCTTACTAAGAATAATAAACAAACATTAAAAAATTAGCTTTTAGAATCTGACGATGCTCGGTGTAGCGAAACAATTTTGAATTGAATTTTTAAAAAGCAATTTTTAAAGTAAAAGTTTTGTCAATAAGTTTTTTTTAATGTTCTTAGTAAGATGGACTTCCACATAGTACGGGTTGATACAATAAATTTCACTAAAGGATATACTTCATTATCTATTTATTTATTTATTCATCCAAACAGGCTGACTAGCCTAATTACATGGATAACAAATAATAATAACATAAGTTGAAATTTAAGACAACAATAATAACAATATATTTCCCAATACAGCGTGAAGGTACCAGGGAGATGCATTAATAAAACAATTTAATATTAATTGACGAAATCTGTTTTGAGATACAGTCCAATCCAAAGATGTTAAGACACCAATTTGATTAGCTAATTGAAGCATGTAAACTAGAGAAGATCTAGATCTATATTGGTTTAGAGGACAATTGAACTCAATTATAGAACGTGTGCGTCGCAACGGTACGTTAAATGGTATCAAAGAATTGCAGGGCAATCTATTTTGTTGTTTAGTATTTTATACAAAAATGTCATGATCATCAAAACACGCCTTTGCTGTAAAGACAATACTTTAAATTCTGCAAGAAGTGAAATACAGGTTTCTCAAACATTTATTTTGAACTTTTTCTAACTCTGCCAATACAGTTGGATATTTGTATGACCAAATTTATGTTGCATGTTCAAGTTTGGGTCGTACTAAAGCAGTTTGACCGTTCTTATACTATTAAATTGCTTGGTTTCTCTAATTATATAGCTTAATAACCGATTAGCAGATTTTACCACATTTTGAATATGGCTGGGGAAAAAAATGCAGAACTGTATGTTACATCCAAATCCTTAACCTCCTCCATTCGGTCTAAAACTTCATTATCCACAGTGTAATTGAAAATAACGGGATGTTTTATTCCAATGAAAGTTAAAATGCGCCATTTAGAGTTTGTTGTTATAACTCCATTTCAACTATTTATATCTTTCTGTAAAAGTATACAATCTCTAACTATTTTTACGTTTTTAAAAACCCTAAAATCGTATGCAAAAAGTGAACCAATTGAATAATTTAGGACTGGTGGAATATCATTAATGAATAAAGTAAATAACAAAGGACCTAAGTTAGAGCCTTGTATGTATGTATGTATAAATTAGGGGTGATAAGTACACTGCGACCTATAGGATCTATTGTGTCCCCCCTTACTTGCCAAGTTCTGATGTTTTCTCAGATTTATAGCAGCTCCTCGAGTCCTATTTTCCTGAGAAGTTTAGGACATCGTCGGGCTTCAAATCAGGTAGATCCCCTTCTTCTATTTCATGTGCTCCTAGGTATCTAGCCCTAGAATTATGCAAAGCTGAGCATTCTGAGAGTATGTGTATTGAGGTTTCATCCTCTTCCTCACAGAATCTGCACTTTGCTTCATCTGCTAACCCTAGTTTCTTCATGTGGCTTCTTAACCAGCAATGTCCGGTTAATATTTCAGTTAGAATTCCGAGCCTTTTTTTACTAAGGTTGAGGCAGCTAAGAGCTAAGATTCTGGTCATAGTTCCCCAGTAGTATCTTAGATTGCCTAAGTCCTTCCAGCTGATTCCAATACTTGGATTTTTTCTTCTCCATTTCTTCCCTTAGTTTTCCTAAGATTACTCCCACAAGATGGTTCTGGTCCCAAATGTAGGGTTTCAGCTCCTTTTTTGCCAGCTTATCTGCTGTTTCGTTTCCCTCTATTCCTATGTGTCCTGGGACCCATAGGAGGGTGACAGTGTTCTTCTGGCCTAGTTCATTTAGTTTGCCTAGGCTGAGCTCAGCGCTTTGAGGGCTGCTTGACTATCCGACATGATCACAATCTCTTGTCTGCGGTAGTTTCTTCCAATATTGAATTCCACACATCTTTCGATGGCGCGGACTTCTGCTTGAAAGATGCTCGGGTATGTGCCCAAGCTTTCTGAGTATTTGGCTCTCGGTCCAAAAACTCCTATCCCAGTTCCCTCGTCTAGCTTGGAACCGTCCGTATACCACTTTATGGCATTCTGGTTTAAATTCTGTATGGAATCCCATTCAGATTTATTACTTAACTTTGTGATGAATTTTCTCACAAAGTTGAATTTCTTTGGCATATCATCTTGGGGCATTTCCCAAGTTTGATCAAATTGAAGTGATCGAGGTTTTTCCCTGATAATTCCTTCTTTGATCATTCTATATATTGTTTTCTTCCTTACACTTTCTAGCAGAATGTGCAGTGGGGCAAGTTCCCATTGCTCCAGTGATACATGAACAGGCTAGTCTCTGAATCTTCGAGAGAAGTTAGAGCCTTGCGGAACTCCTGAAGTTATTGGGAATTTTCCAAATAAATTTTGATTGTACTTAACCATAAAAAACCTTGTGCTCAGGAACGATGTATTTGCTTAAAAATTTATACAACTTTGTTTGCATAATTTGTTCAAATAATTTTGCTGGGGCACATTATATTGAGATTGGTCTGTAGTTTTCTACATCCTTTTTATCCTTTGATTTATATATTGGGGTAACTCTATGCGTTTTCCAAACACAAGGAAATTTTTTACTTTTAATTATCAGGTTAAAAATATGGAGTAATGGTGTTCTTAGCCATTCATGGCAACCTTTCAGAATATATGGCGATCCAGCAGATTTTTTTGGTTTAAGTTACCGAAAACCGTTTACACTACCACTACACCAACACACACTTTTATCTGTCTGACGCGCGTTTCGATAACCAAGTTATCTTCTTCAGAAACCGAAGGTAAACTAAAGCTATGTCTACAAACTAAACTTATATAATATATATAATAATAAAAATAATATATAACTAACCTTATATTAAATATATAAGCCAATTTTAAGCACGAAAACATTTTTACAATAAGTTTTCTTATAATAAACTACAAAGTGGACTATCTGGGATAGGTCCTTTGTCCTTATTTAAGCAATCAATACTTAAAGTTTTCCTAACTGTAAACATTTCATGTAAAATATTCTAAAAAAAAATAAATTATTTACCAAAATGGTAAAAGTTTACCAAATAATGATTTTCTTGCTCCTGGCACTTTACACATTTTCTCATTTTTCGAGGAGAATTTGCACCCAACATTGATCTCCAACTCCTCAGTTTCTCGACAATGAATTTTAATAAAAACTTGCAAATTTATCGACACAAATGAAAAACCGATACGAGAAAACTTTTTATAACTAATAAACTGAATAAAGCGTTAAACTAAGTTACGCCCTTTCGAAGCATACCTCGCCGGAATATCAAAGGGAATTTTACAAGAGAAGATATTAAAATACACTGTGCTTTAAAAAGCTTCAAACGAATTAGGTGAAGGGACTCGAAGAAGAATTCTAATGTTATGTAATTATGGAAGCGTAAAGGAAAATATTCTCTGATAAAATCTTTTTGTGCTACGAAATGAAATCCCCAAACGTGGCTAAACTTTAGATATTATTTTCGCGTTTTGTGTATCATTCTTACGAGTTTCAATTTACGGACGGGTGCACTGAATTTTTGAAGGCTTCCAACAAGATTAGGAAATTCCCTTTTTACTTTAATTGTTTTTAATCCCGGCGTCTCTTACGTGAGATACAATTTAAGAAGAGTTACTCAAACGAAACAGATAACATAAAAAAAGTAAGAAAAAAGAAAAAAGTTGACATAGCTTTTTCAGACATTCGAAAAGGTTTTCATAGTGCAGCACAAATCAAGTTGTATTGTCGTCGGGATTGCTATAGTCTATTTTATGAAAGAGGGGGTAATAAAACCTAATTAGACCAAGAAACGAAGATGGAAAATACTCTCAAAAATCCAAAAAGTGCCAGGCGCTATTTTATTGTTGGAATGTGGGGGAATTATATACAAAGGTCGTCACGAAATAATTGCGTAATGCGTTATTTAACATTTAGGCCGAAAACGCGTCACTTTTTGCTTTTCATGATATTGTATAAAAACTACACTTCCTAGAGAAAAGTAGTCCTCAGACGATTTGTTGCTCATGAAATTAGGTTCAATTTGAGACCTTGTAAATTAAAATAGGTTAACCCTCTACTGCAAACAAATCCATATATGAATTCATGGTTATAATAATTTTTTTATGTGTCCAAAATTATATAAGTCAGTAAGAGACACCAGGTCTGAAATTATGTTTTGTCAGCAGTTCACATATATTTTGTAAACTTTGGCAACATCGCACCTTAAACGTTCATTTAATTTATTAGTGCGGGCTGTGTAACGAGGTGTGTTAAATTTATTGCAATTGTTTCTAGTAACATCGGCCTATTGTAGGTAAGTAACACATATTTTAATTTTTTTCTTTACACTCTAAGTGACATTTTCAAATTATTTATTTTGGTTTTCTTACAAGATTGATATTTGTTTACCTGCCATATTATATGGCTATTTATGCACCTTGTGGAATAATATCTATTTTTCTACCAGCCATATTTGGCTCTCTATGCACTTAAACTTAAATGTAAAGTAAATATTCATTTTTTTGCAGAAATGGACACCAGGCACTTTTATGGAAGCCTGAAGCATACAAATGTCATTCCAGGTGATGGATTACTTGATAATTCAGATTCAGACGACGAATACTTAACTTCTAATACTAAAAATAGAGAAGATAACATAATTTCTGACAGCGAGGATGAAGCTTCTGAAAGGGAAGCAGAATATTTCTCAGATTCATTAGTTACCAAAACAGATGATGAGAAACCATCAACCCCAAACAAACGGCCAAAAAAACAGAAGGGTAAATCTAAAAAAAAAAACAAAAGTTTACAAAACAAAATGCTAAGGCTACAGAAAAACAAAAAGTTAAGGCTAAAAGAGAGAAGGAAGTAAAGGTTACATGGAGGGAGCTAAAGTTGAAGAAGTTTGATGAAGAACTTGGATATAACTAATTTACAAGAAAGTATGGATGCAATGCATGATCCTTCAGATTTCTTTTCATTTTTGTTTCCTGATGAACTATTAGAGACCATTGTAGATGAATCTAATCTAAAAGCCATACAAGATAATATAAATAAATCTTTAAAACTAACTAAACTTGAACTCCAGCAATTTATTGGAATAACTATGTTCATGTCCCTAGTTAAATTACCTTCCACTAGATTATATTGGAATACTAGTTAAGGTCAGCCTCAGGTCCATGACATAATGACATGTAATAGATGGGAAAACATTAAAAGGCACTTACATTTTAATGACAACACTAAATTTATACCCCTTATCGAAGCAATACGGAAACAATTACTCCTTGTACCTAAGGAAGAATACTTGGCAGTAGATGAACAGATCATTCCAACCAAAGCTAGACATACTTTGAAGCAATATAATCCAAAAAAGCCAAAAAAATGGGGGTACAATTTTTTTTTAATTTAATAAAAAAATATGTTTTTTGTGTTTATACCTATCTCTTAATTATACCAAATAAAACAATATTTGCATATGTTTGATTTTTTTTAAACAAATAATAATTCATGCTGTAGAGGGTTAATAAACAAAAAAGTTATTGTAAAATAAAGTGAAAAAGACCATTTTTTTCAATTGTTAATAACTTTAAAAATATTTATCAAAACTTTTCCAAATTTTGTTTTAGGACGGGTCTTCTGGTACTAAAAAAGTGTGCAAAAGATAGGCTCATTCTCTTTGTTTTGCCTCTAGTTATCATCATTTAAAACCTGGTTAAAAAACACACCATTATTGCGCTTATCGTTAGTATGCTGTTCCAGAATGCAAGAACACTAGTGTAAAAACACCGGACAAATTGTGGATTTAAGTGCCAAGTGATTTAAATTTGAGAAAAACTTGGTTCCAAGTTGCAAAAAAAGATCTCAATATGTTACACAATCAAACCAGTTTGTACTTTTGTGAAGATCATTTTGATGTAAGTACCTATATGCATTACCCTAAAATACACACATCGGAAAAGTCTAGGGATATTTTTAAAAATCAACGTCAGTTTTTTTTGAATTAATTTAGGAAAAAAATAATACTTGTTTAATATTAATGTTTATTCTTACTTATACCAAAATATTTTCTTTAAAAAACATGAAATCTAATTAAAACAAAAAATAATTCAATATAACCAATTTTAAGATCTTTGTAAAATCTTTCCAAAAACTGAGAAAAAAGCTCCCGAAATTGAACCGTTCCACAAATATTAATTGATTATATTATATTCTTAGATATTTTGCCTGTTACAGACAAGTTTTACTAATTTTTCCAATCATAATTTTAATACTTTTTCACTTAAGTCGGTCTGTTAGCATGTTTTCCATTTAACTACGTGTAAATTTGTTGCAACTAAAAACTTTTGTAACTTTTAAATGGACTTGTAAAAATATTCCAGATGTTTTTAGGAGCTTCAGGAAACTAGTCATAATTATATATATTTTTTTCAATAGATTTTCATATACCGACAAAATATCCTTAATTGCTATGTTAGTAATTTACTTAATATTTTTAGATGGATTTTATATAAAAAAACTGTTTCTTCGATTACATTTTACCTCCAAGTCAAATAAATAATAACGGACAACACCACCTCTTGAATACATTACAAGACTTAACTTATATAATTTTTTTATGAAATCATCTACCTTTTTTTAATACTTATAGTTATCATTTTTATGTGCATACATCCATATTTGGTTCGTTAAAACTTGAAATATTACTCAAGAGACACTCCCATCTTGAACGTAAGATTTCTGAATGTTTTCGCATTTTTTTAAGGAAATCATTTGCTGGTTTCTTGCCAATATTTATATTGCATATTTATTGACCAAGACCCGTACATGGAATAAGAAAATATTTATTTATGCATCACCCAAAAGTGTTCTCATTTTATGGTCGGGTGACAAACTAAGCACTAAAAGAATGTGAACAGGCAAAAGTATGTTTCTGTCGTAATTTCTTGCCTCTTCTGTTAAATTATATTCTACGCCAATTGGCTTTAGCATATTTACTGTTAAAAGAGTTAAAACAATCTTATTCTGATTTTAAATATGCAAATATATTTTTATGAAAGTGCTTGAGGCACTCACGTGGGTTTTATTTTCCTGTCTACACCACCTACAGAATTTACTTGGTATCTACGTTTTTTATATAAAATATTTAAGGCTGCAGTGGAAAGTAAAAATCCCAAAAATAGCAGTAATACTGTTCTACGCAAAAGTTGAAAATCCTCAGGAATATAAAGAACTATCCACAAGAGAGTTCTCTTTGTTTCCTCATATAAAAATTGTACTTGGGGGAACAGAGATTTTGGTAAAATAAAGAGGCAAAAAATCAGAAACAATGTCTTGTATCTTTGTGAGGTTTGAAATTTTTCAGACCATCTTAGAGCCTTAGAGATAACTTTATTTAGATACATTTTTTTAAATGTCTACTTTAAGCGATTTAAAATGCAACAAATTGAGTTATTTTTCTATTTACAGTTTTTTAAAATAATCTATAATTTCAGCGTATTTCGAATTATACAATTTAATTGTTTCTGTTCATAAATTTCGATATCCTGCATCGTCTATTACCTTGTGGCAACATCGTACAAAATAAGAGCGAATCCTCCATTTTCATTCATAGTCTGGTTTACAAATACATATACAGGGTGTCCGGAAAAGATTGGTCATAAATTATACCACCTATATACAATAGTGCACACAAAAAGTTACAGGGTGCTAAAGTTAAAAATTTAAATAATTTTTTTAACATTACTCTCAAACGGTTTAACGTTAATGTATGAAAATTTATAGGAAATACTAGTAGAGATTACTCAATAAATTGGAAACAGTTGCATTCAATTATTTTGAGTTATATGGATTTTCAGAGGGGACCAACATCCCTTTCACCATGTTTGAATCCATTAGATTTTTGTTTCTGATTTTCTGATTTTTATATGAAAGAAAATGTTTATTCTGTGAAAATAACCAGTGAAGATGAACTGAGGCACCGAATTTTACAAATTGCTAACGAGTTTAGACAAAAACATAATTTTTCAAAATATTCCTTGTTGAACCGATGTAGAACTTGTATACAGGAAGGAGGTCATATTGAACACTTGTTTCTTTATAAATTTTAATTTAATAATAATGATGTTTTTAATATTTGTGAAATTGTAGTTTTAATATTCAATATTGAAATTGCCATTTTAAAGGGTGGCTGTAACTTCCATAATAAAATATTTACAAAGAAATACAGAGAAATACTAAAGTTTAAGAATAGACGTTTGATTCCAGTGGCGGTCCATATTTTGTTAAATTATGGCCCTAAAAAAGTTGGGGGGTGAAAGGAGTGTTGATCCCTTCTGAAAATCCATAATAAATCAAAATAATTGATTGCAAGTTTCCAATTTATTGGGTATTCTAGTATAACAAATTACTACAATATCGCTTTTGAACTGTCTAGTTCACATGTACGGTTTTTCATAAAATATTTTAATATTCATTAAAAATTAGGAACAAGGTGACATTCGATCTGGATTATTATCCAATATTACTTAGTTAAAGGGTTTTTTGACATATCAAAAAGTCAGTAAGATAAACGCTTGGATATATCCAACACTATTTTGTCAGCCGCCATACATAAAAATTTTTAGTTTGCACTTTATTTTGCACAAATATAACAAATAACCATATAATATCCCTTTTCAACTGTTAATCTGGTTCAAATGTACGAACCGAACTCTCCAATATTTAGAACAATAAACAACTAAAAGGTTGAATTAACTTCCACTATTTATAGAATAAATAGTGGAAGTTAATTCAACCTTTTAGTTGTTTATTGTTCTGAATAAGATGAACTTTCACACAGTAAGGGTTAGTACCATAAATTTCTCCAATATTTATCATTTTTACAGAGCCCTGAAAATAGGGCTAGGGTAGTCTGATTTTTAAGAGAGATCTAGGGCTTTTAGTAAAACCTAAAATTGTTAATTAATTAATTAATTAATAAAAAGGACCTGAAGTGATGAAGTATCTGCCATATTTCCAAAGTTATTTAAATAATAAAAAAAAGAAATGAAGAAAGAAAGAAGATAAGTTTAAAGTAATAAAATATGAAAAGTATACAAAAAAAGAAACAAATGAAATAAACAAAAAAAAAATTAAATGAAATTGATTGTGTTAACCTTTACTTTGTGGAAGTTCATCTTACTAAGAACAATAAATAACTGAACAGTTAAACTAAACTTCCACTATTTATTCGAAAAATTCGCTTTAACATTCAATTACAGCTGTTTCGCTATAACTAGCATCGTCAGATTGACATATTGAAATTACATTTTTGTTTGTTTGTAACTAGGTACTTGATGTTGCTAAGTAGTTAAGGCTAGACCAAGTAAGGAAGTAATAAGACATAACAATATTAAAGCCTAGATGTTATTAGCCCTGGATGTATTTCCCTCTAAGATCAGTATAACTGTGCAATGATATAGAAAAACCAGGAAAAAACTATATCATGCTGATCTTTACAATAACAATATATTTGTTACATTAATGTCTTATCTATGTATAAAATGAAGACTCAATCAAAGTAAACAGCTTAATAGTGGAGAACTTCCAAGATTTATTTGTTCATTAACTACCAAATATATTTATGGATAATTTAGAAAACAAAATCTTTAATTCTAGTTATAAAAACAATATTGTATTTTGGTATAGATATGTTGATGATGTGTTAGCAGGTTTTGTAGGTAGCGAACGGAAGTTAGATATATATTTTAACTATATTAATACCTTGCATCCCAAAAATTAATTTTACTTTAGAAGTTGAAAAAAATAATTCAATTAAGAATTAAGAATTGAAAAAGTTAATAATTCATTAAATTATTCAATACACAGAAAACCTACACAAACAGATGTAACCATACCATGTAATTCAAATCATCCTATATCACATAAATTAGTAGCTTATAATTCTTATTAAGAATAATCAATTTAGCTTATAATTCCATGATACATAGAGCATTTTCAATTCCAATGAACAAAAATAATTTTAATAAAGAAATTGAGATCATAAAACAACTAGCTACATCTAATGGCTATCCAATCCATTTGATAAATAAATTAATTAATAAGAAAGAACAAAAAGTGTCAATAGAACTAATATTTCCAAAACAAACTAAAGAAATTAAAAGCTATAAAAGTATTACATATTGTGGAAATATTTCCAATGCAATTTCAAAAATAATTACTTCGGCAACATCAGCATTAATATCATTTAAAACACAAAATAGTATTTGAACAAAATTGTTAAATGTGAAAACAAAATTACCAAAATTAAAAAAATCTGGTGTTTACAAAATTATTTGTCCAAAATGTAATGCAGTATATATAGGTCAAACACAAAGAAATTTTGAAGTAAGATTTAATGAACACTTAAGAGCATATAGATTACAACAACCACATAAGTCGAACTATGCAAAACACCTACTGGAACATCCAAACTCACTTCTACACACCAATGACATTCACATAATACACATTTGTGATAAAAAACAAAATTTAGATTTTCTAGAAGAACTTGAAATTAAAAAACATCTAGCAGATCAACAGTTTAAAGTAGTTAATGAACAAATAAATCTTGGAAGTTCTCCACCATTAAACTGTTTACTTTGATTGAGTCTTCATTTTATACATAGATAAGACATTAATGTAACATAAATATATTAAGTTATTGTAAACATCAGCATGATATAGTTTTTTCCTGGTTTTTCTATATTATTGCACAGTTATACTGATCTTAGAGGGAAATACATCCAGGATAATCCCTTAGGGCTAATAACATCTAGGCTTTAATATTGTTATGTCTTATTACTTCCTTACTTGGTCTAGCCTTAACTACTTATCAACATCAAGTACCTAGTTACAAACAAACAAAATGTAATTTCAATATGTCAATCTGACGAAGCTAGTTACTAGCGAAACAGCTGTAATTGAATGTTAAAGCGAATTTTTCGAATAAATAGTGGAAGTTTAGTTTAACCGTTCAGTAATTTATTGTTCTTAAATAAATTAAAAATTTTTTTATAATTCAAAAGAACAATAGAATTTATGATTTTTAGAGAAAAAGTGGTTTCTTAATAAATTAAGTTGCAAAAGTATAATGTTAATTAACAAACACACATGTTTCAGCTACTTTTTAAATCAAATGGTTTTTTTCAACAAATCGCTCTTGACAAAAAATTATCTGCATCCTATTTTTGGATTAAAAACTTTGGATACAAATTTTTATAATTATCCGTATTAAAACTTATCTTTAAATGTGTCTTGGAAACTGATGATATTTGTATGAGGATGTTGTTATAATCATATTTTGAGTTGCTCAATCTGCAATTAAAAATTTTGAATAAAACATCGATGCACTAATGATTTAAAATATACCATTCATTATTCCAATTTCATCATGCCGTAAAGCATTCTCTTTTCAAATACTAATCGTATACTTTTATTCACCCCTTCGTTGCCAATTATGAGCTCTATTCAGCCGGTTAAATTTTACTCAATCAAAAAGAAGAGTTAACCTGAACATTTTATAGTAATTGACTCATGAAAACGTTATTATATTAAACATTTTAAATTTAAATAATATACTTAGTTAATAAATTAAGGTTTAATTATTTATAATTTGCCAAATTATTTATAATTTTTGAAATATTCTTTTATATAGTAGTGGTTTTAAGCGACATTTTAAATAAATAAATAAATAAATGAAAGACTGCAGACTTTGTAAACACTTGATGAAATAATAAACCAAAGAACATTTTTTGTATATTAAAAACCGTAGATTAAGTGTGTAAAATTTTATTAAATCCGTAACTGAGCGCTTTCGGCTTATAAGGCCATCATCAGAGTTACTTCCTAAAAGGTGTTAAACGTAAAACTTAGAAATAAGAAAAAAGTGTATCTTCAGAAGAGACATTAGAACATATTAAAATATAAATCATATAAAATTAGTTAAATTTTAAAAATAAAACAGTTTTAACATTAAAACATCTTGAATAGTGATGGTCTTGGTCTTACAGAAAAGGCAAGATCAAGACCAAGACCGAGCAGTGCAAGACTTGTGCAAGACCAAGACTTAGCATTGCAGGATATACGCAAGACCAAGACCAAGCCTGCAAGAGTCTTGCGTCTTTTAAACATATAAACCAAAAAATAAAGCAGCCATGGATTATTTTACTCAGCTATGGTATAATGATGGGTCCAAAACTGAAAGATGCAAAGGGATAGGGATTTACGGACCTAGAACAAAGCATCTCCAGAGTTTAGGCTCACATCCTACCATTTTTCAAACAGAAATTTACGCCTTTAGAAAATGTGCGCAATTCAACATTGAAAAGCAATACTGGAAACAGAACATAACTATGTGCGACAGTCAAGCAGCAATTAAAGCACTTAAATCCAGCGTTATAACATCCAAATTCGTCTTGGAGTGTCTAGAAAGACTGAACGAACTGGGCATGAATAACAAGTTACACTTCTATGGCTCCCTGGACACTCGGGAATAGAAGGATATGAAATGGCAGATACGCTTGTCAGAAGGGCAGCAAGTATGTCACTAATTGGACCTGAACCATTACTGTGGCATAGCTTACAGTTCCATCCTTAATGAACTCAGAGGCATTGAGAATAGGGTTTCCCGAGATTCTCGAAATTCGAAATTTCTCTTCTCGTCTTGATTTCGAGACGAGATTATAAAAAATTTTGAAATATGAAATAGAGGAAGGGGATCTACCTGATTTGAAGCCCGACGATGTCCTAAACTTCCTCAGGAAAATAGGACTCGAAGAGCTGCTATAGGTCTGAGAAAATATCAGAACATGGCAAGTAATAGATCCTATAGGTCGCAGTGTAATTATCACCCCTTACTCATACATACATACATAAATAAAAGTGGAAGTTTGTTAAAAAAATTTTTTTTGGTTTTTAGTAAGATGAACTTCCACAGAGTAAGGTTTAGTACAATAAATTTCATTAAATGCGTTTAAAAATGCACTTTAAAAATGAAATATCCGAGTTTAATTATAAATATCTTTTAAATATATATATTAATAGCTTAATATCTGATAATAGGGTTAATTTGGTACCTTCTTTTCATAACGGTGATTACTTTATTGATATTCGATAAAAGAGGAGGAAGCTTCCTCATTTTCGGTGGATCAATTAAAAGTTATGCTGTCTTAACTACGATTCAGAAAATAAAAATGTTTCATTTCTTAATTTAAACACGATTTACAAAAAATAAATGACCAAGTTCTACCGTTAACTTTATAGGGAACTGTTTAAAATGCAAAATGTTTTCACTTAAAATTCATTAAATTTTTAATTCGGTTTTGCTGTTCTTGTCATTTTCGTTTACGTAAATAACGAGGGGCTTACATGATTAGCAGTTAAAAAATACGAATCTTCGATTTTGATAATATGGTTAACGGAGTTTTTTCCTGCATTGTAAAAAATATATTTAAAAAGGAAAAATAAGGAAATCCAAAACTGTATGTTGGCCTCAATGATATCACAGAAACATTATTTATAAATATTAAATGATTTTAGCAAACTCTATCATTTAACAATAATTGTGCTGTCCTCATGGTAGGAAACGATGAATTTATACTAATGTTATAAAGCTGAAGATTTTGTTTATTTGAACGCGTTAAATTCAGGAACTACTGAGATAACTTTTTGTTGTACACTCAACAATTGAAGTGGATATTTTTTAAATTTCAGAAAATTACCTACAAAAATAATATTTTAAATATACGTTTCATACTATCAGGAAACTCTGTTTATAGCAAATTGCTATAGTCATTTTTTTTTCTTTTTATACGCTGTTATCTCTTTAATTAGATTTGTAGGAATTCGATTTCAAAATACTAACATTTTAGTCGTGTAGAAGTGCTTGCAGTGACTTTAACATTGTTACTGTAGTCCATAAATCTGGATACACGAAGGCTTAAGTCAAGAAGAAGTTGCTACACAGCTAAATGTGTCCCAAACTATTGTCAGTCGTGCATTGAATCGATATTTGGAAATTGAGTGCAGCATACAGGCATGGAGGAGGACGAGAACGAGCTACAACTCCTGCTCAAAACCGCTTTAAAACTGCAAGAAGAACCATTTACTGCTTCGAAAATAAACAACTTCTTTAGGCATCTACCGAAAGAGTGATATCTAGTCAAACTGTTAGATGATGGTTGCATGCATGTAATTTAAGCCAGAAGGCGTAGTTCACATCCACGGTTGTTTGCGGATCAGCATGCATGCAGATATCGGTGGGCGAGAAAACACAGTCGTTGAAATTTTCACAACTGGAGGTACTGTAGGTTTACGGATGAGTCCAGATTTCGGCTGAATATGTGTGATGGTCGAATATTGGTGTGGAGAGAAAGAGAACAGCGGTATAATTAACGTTTGATGGCGCCAACCACTATTTTTGGTGGTGGCTCAGTTTGCGTGTGGGGAGGCATATGTTATGATGACCGCACTGATTTAGTGGTGTTAATGAATATAACAATGGCGGTTGTATGATATAAAGACATGGTTATAAAGCCCTCAACAATTTATTATTAATTTAATAAGGACCATGCCAAATAGAGTGAAAGCACTAAGTTAAGCTAGGGGTGAACCTACACGATATTAATATTCCTGAAAGATATATATTGTAATGGTTTGTTTTATGGGTTTTTTTTTTATTTTATTTAGTTTTTATATATTTTTTTTCTACATCTATGAAATAATATGTCTATTATTTATGGTTTTTCTTTAAATAATAGTAGTAGTTATATTTACCTGTAGTAGTTATATTTACACAGGCCACGAATTTCATAAGCCAACAGATGTTCTATAGTTTTATGGCAACGGAAAAGGTTTAATGACGTACAATAATTGTACTAAATCTAGTACTTTTCGATTGTAAAGGTATATTTAGTACCTCTTTAAAACATTTGGATCAAATTTTAATGAAATAAAATTGATAAATGATCATTGTATTACATAATTACAACCCAAATTAATAAATATTAATGCAAATTAATGTAAAATTATTAATTAATGTAAAATTTAATTTAATCCGGTTCTTAATTATTCCATAAGTGTAGAAAAAGTATAGTTTTATAATATACCTACTATTATTATATTAATTTTGCTAGCTCAGTGGAATTATTATTTTATTTAATTTAAAACCTGACTCTTTACCTTGGGTAGGATTCAAGAAAACTCAATTTGAATACTCTATAAAAAACTAAATTATAATTGAAAAATTGTTTGATACAATCTCTACATACATAAAACTATTAATATTATTCAATTGTTTATCACATGCAAAAATTAATTAAACACAAAAGAAATACCTTGACAAATTAGGATATACATTTACAAAATCATGCGTACACAAATAAATAAGTTTTTTTAACCACATGCAGTTGGTAACAATATCAATGCTGTTAGTCCCTGCTAGTTATATGAAACCCGAAATAGTCGTCACCGGCTTTCCAGGATGTCAGCTCGGCTATAATTCCAGAAACGATGAAATGTATCTTTGTTGATAATATTTTGTTTAATAATTAGATTTACTCAAATTTTGATTAATAATGAGTTTATGGTGCTAATTAATTACCAATCGACGTAGTCAGCACGAATCAGAGAGAAAAATCATTTAAGTCATCCATTCTCTAATGTGGGTAGAATCCAAAGGTTCAAAGAAAAACACAAAAAAAAACAGTAATGTCTGCTTAAGTGCTGATGTTCCAAGATTTATGGTTTTTCTCCTGATGATTCTTGGTAAGTTTGAAGATATCTGTAATTTTTTAATTTGATATTTAATAATTAAATTTTTTTTAAATCTTGCATTACTTTGTTTAGTCAAGTTAAATTGTTTATAATGTTCACTTTTTTGATCAGTATTTTGTAACTTACTTCCCTTGATATTATATATTTCTTGATTTTTCTTAAGTACTTTACTCATCTCTTGTGTTTTGATGCATCAATTAGTAATAATGTTGATTTATCATTACAATATATTGTATTTTTATGATTTGCTTTGTATAATCAATAAAATTTTTTTAAAAAAGTTATTGGAGAACTTAACAATATTATCATTTTGGCTGCATGTTTTATATTTCTATGCGGTTATCTCTTTGGGATATTTTAATATGTATTAACATAATTTAAGGTTGTCTCTTTTATGAGTTGTAGGTTGATAATTCACCTACTACTATTTTACTGTAGTCTTGATTTTTGTTTCCATCACATTAAGTTTTACTAGTGTCTTCCTTTCAAAATTGACATTGTATTGTATTTTTAGTCTGATGATGGTCCTGTGGACCGAAACTAGTTGCAAGTAACTGTCATTATTAAATTAAAATTGTGGGATCGACTTTGTGTTTTTCTTTGAACCAAAAGAGAGAAAATTAAATTTCCTGGCATTTTTATACTTTTTTCCAATTATGACAATTATGACATAATTAGGAATTCAATTATTTATATTTGCAAAATTTAACCTGAATTTACGAAAAATGATAAAATCTTTTTACATGTTTGACTATTTGATAATATAAAGAAAATCTGTATTCTTACATTCATTAAAAAGCTTTTTAAATTATTTTTTTACAAGTTTTTCCTTATAAAATTAATGTTTAAATGTGCTCCTTTTGGGCATGTCAATCACTTTGAATTTATATACATTTGAGCTATTAACATAAATTGAATCTAGATCTATGCATAAATCTCTTAAAATAGTCCTATTTTAAATTTTAAATAATAATTTGACTTAAGAGAAATAAAAAATTAAGCTTTTAATTTAATCTATTATAAGTACTTATTTAACTGAAATCTCTTGATATTATCAAAGATTAACATCTTATAACTAATATACAAACTTAACTTATTAATTTACATACATCCTTTTCTAACTACATAGTCTCATATCAATTTTTATCAACTGTTGTTGAAATAGTCTTTTAAACATTCACTATCTGAGTTTTTATCATTAAATAAGGTTACTCTGTCTATCACTGTAACATTTATAGTTTATACACTGTTTTCACCTTTGTCTGATAGCATTTATTTATAAAGTTTTTATGTTTTTAGGTATATCTCAGGTTGTGATGTTTTGTCTGAATACATATCTGTTATCGAAGACTACAAAGTGTCTACCTGTCACCATGTAAGTACCTCCACTTTATAACTAATATTTAAACATTTAACTACTTAAATTACACAATTGTGTGTTAAACATATGAATTAAATTAATAGTTTTAATTATATTTTTTTTGTTTTAGATTCCAACTTTAATTTCCAGAATAAGGTATATGAGTTGTAACTTGTTACATGAATTTGGACTTGCTATATGAATTGGGACTTATTTGATTGTTATTGAATAATACTACAGGATCCTATCCAAGATAAAGTTGCCAAATACATTCTCCATCTATTTGAATGTTTCTCATTTAAGATTAATATACCGAATGTTTTAAATGAAATAAAGAAAAGTAGCTGATATTTTAATGAAAATTATTCTGATATCCTTTTATATTTTCATATTGAGGTAAGTTTTATATTTTAATTTTACTGAAGCTTAGCTATTCATCTCAATATTTTTATTTAAATTATAGTATTTTTTTAAAGCTACTCTGCATAAATGAACAATAACGTATTGTATCAAATATTTTTCTTACATTAAAGTAATATCGTTTCTAAAAATATGTATGTAATGTAACCAAAATTTTTAAAATAAAACTCCAACGAACATTTTTAGTGGTCGTGGATAAAGTATAGTATTCTACTCGCGTCTAATGGCTATTATTAGCTCGGTGATTTTCTTTACCTCGTAAATAATACCCATCTTTATACGCTCATTGAACATACTATTATGGTACATTATGGAAATATAATATGGTGAATCTGTTTAGTGCTTGTTATTTACTTGTAGTTTCATAACCTGCTCATTTTTATTGAGTATTAATTTGATTCCGACAACAAAAAATAAATCGTTTATCCAAACCTTTCAGCAGCCTCCATTTTCTATTAAAGATGCTTAGTTTTATTTGGATTTCAACTATACTTTATTATAAACAACTTTAGTTCATAAATCTGTCAATTATTAGTCAGATATAAGGAAGAAGGCGATTACTCGCTATAAACGAATCCATAAAGTCGCTAACTTGTTTAAAGATATTTATTTATGTTGTAATCTTTGTTTAATGAGCGCCAAACACCATTACTTAGATGTAAATAAAAAATATAAGTGGAGGATTTAAGTTTTATGGAATACATTCATTTTTCAAAACTACTTGTTAAAATTGTTTATTTTATTAAACTTGAAATTTCGTCCGTATATTGAATAATTTTTATTCTAATATTACCTATTAATACAACTACAAAGCTTAAAACTTGAAAACAAGGATTTAACAAACTTTAAAACGCCATATATTGGAAGTTATAGGTCTATAACTATTTCGATCTGAGAAAAGCAGTTTACTTTTAAAATCTCTAAAGTTTTTATGATTTTGGATCTCGGCCACAAGCAATAAAGAAATCTGCTAACCATCTCATATAAGATTACTGGAATATACTGGTTTCAAAAATTCGTAATCAATTAATTGCGTCAAAAGATGAGTCTCACTCAGTTTCCATTTAATTAAGACCTAATCAAATCAGAAATAACTTAACTTAATGTCCTTCTATAGCCATTTAGTCCGATAAAATGATGAAAGAATTCCTAATAAAGAAAAGGATGATTGACTTCATCAAACGATACTAAAAGAGTATACATGAGTTTTAGTTTTTTTAATTAAACAAAGAACTGATTGTAGTAAAATTTATGGAACAAATGATCATTAAATTCGAACGAATGGCATTATTACGTAGCATAATCTGGATGGTTCATTAAAATGTTTATTTATAGGAATTTATATTGCCTAAATGACTCTTATATATTAGTATGTGATATAACCAGTAGAATGCAATTTAAAAGTCATACAGGGTAAATTTTAGCTTCAGTTTATCAAATTTGTTTCAAAAAGTTTGGTATATTTGGAAAAATAGTAATAGTACAAGATTTTTCTTTGGGCAAAAGGGTATAATAATAATAATTCCTGGATAATCCGAATACTACAAATATACAAGGTGCACCCGTATGTAACAAAATGTATGGGATCCAGAATGAAGAATTGGCAAACAATCCTCTCAATCAAAATGAGAGAAGTAAACGCAACATCCAAACCAATACTTATCAAACTTGTTATCTTTCAAAGAGATTCCCTGAGTTCATTATGGTTCTGTCTTGCTCTGAATCCGCTATCTAACATGTTGAACGATACCAACTACGGATACAACATCAAAAGTCTACGGCCATGTAAAATTTCTCATCTATTTTTCATCTATTACTTACAGGAAAAGGTCATCAACTTAATCACCTATTTAAACTCACAGAAACATTCTGCATGGACATTAATATGACTTTTGGAATAAACAGCATTGTCAAGGGAAAGCAAACTAATCAAGAAGACTACATTCTAAACAAGAACAATCAGACAATACAAGATATGAGTAGTACAGACTACTACAAATATTAGGAATTCAATAAAAAAATTTGATTGGAACATACAACAATAAAGGAAGATACCGAAAACCGTTTACACTACCACTACACCAGGGGTCAAGGTGTCGGCTACAGGCCACCGACACCAGGGTTGTAAGTTGAGGGGACCAGGCAAATCCCCGAGGAAACTTTGACCAAGACCGTCTGTGCGCGTTCGCATCCTGCACGAGGTGACCCTGCTCTTACAAAACACAGCGGATCTAGGCAAGGTAAGTCGATAAAATCCCCCAAGTCAGAGGTGTTACGCGACCCGTGCCTAAGACTGGATGGCACCGGGGTTATGGTGTCGTGAACGGAGCCTTCGGGATACCAGGCAACCTCCCGTAAGTATGTAGCCTTACTGCGATAATGCGGGGCTCTGTCGCAGTGGACCTTTATTTCCCTTGCTACTCGTGGGAACAATATGAGTAAAAATATAGAAGACTACAAAACAGGCCACAGGGGGGATAACTCCCCTGTTCACCAGGGTACTGGCGTTACCATGGAGGGAGATAATCCCACTGGTCGCCAGGTTTCTGGTGAAGCAATGGAGATCACCGAGGAGGTGGAAAGGGAGTTGTTATCATCCCCTCAATCCTCTAAAGGTGAAACCAAATTAGGCGAGGACGAAGCCGTGAAAGCGGTCAAACGCCTCGACCTGAACAAAAGGGCAAGGTTCTCCGGTGCGACGAGAAAACGTCTAAGCCGGCTACTGAAGAGCGGCATCGAATATGATGTCGCGTTGGCCCAGATCCTGAGGGAGCTGGACGAGAAGGGAGGAGATAAAACTCGACCCAAGACCTCGTCTGATCAGCGCTTGCCGAAGGTGGGGCAAGAAGGGAGAAAGGATCCCCCTGCCTCTTCTTCTGGTAAGCGTTCTCGCTCGGATGGCAGCACCCCGGAAGCGAAGGTGAAGAAACCTCGCATCGGGACTGTATCCGGGCAGACCACTGAACGCTCGTTTAGGGACGTGGCACAGGGAGTCAGAGTGGGCATTATCCACCTCGATCACCCTAACGTCCGTCTCTCAAACGAGCAACTGCGCCTCGTACAGCGGTCGATTATGACCGCATTAGATGAGGTGCCGGACGACGGACCCCAAGTCCGTTTCCTGGGTAGCACAATCCGCCCGGGAATGCTCATCCTTGAGTGCGCCGATGCGACGACGGTTGAGTGGATGGAGCAAGCCGTTAACGACCTGCATCCATGGCACGACGCCAGACTCAAACTGGTGCATAAGGAGGAAATACCCAAACCCCACATCTGCGTGGCCTACATCCCCGAAGAAGGGGAAACACCTAGATTGGAGGGGAAAGTGGTACTGAAACGTCTACGGACAATGAACCGAGGCCTGAACACTCCGGAATGGAGTGTGCTACGTAGGGAACCTACGGGTCCCGGTCAAACGTGGACGTTTGCAATCGACGATGAATCGATGCAAGAACTGGAGAGGCCCTTTCTACGGGTTTGGTCGGATTCACTTCCGATGCAGGGCCCGGGGAGGACGAGAGGAAAAGGCCCCCAAGGAAAAGACCACCGCGTCTACCGCTGTTGGCACCTCGGTAGCCTCCGTGGGGTCAAAGAAAGGGGTTAATCCTCCTGCTAGGACTCCGGTAGAGGACTCAAGGAGTCAGTCAACAGCTGCTTCTGTAACGGCCCCGAAGGACAAGAAGGGAAAAACCCCTCTGTCCGGAAAGGCGCTGAAAAAGAGAGCACCAAAGGGGGGGAAAAAACCTAACCCAGGGGGAGAGGGGAAGAGAGATCCTCCTCCTCCTCCTCCTCCAACGGTAGTATAAAAATGCCGTCCCATATTGGTGTTCTTCAGGCCAATATACAACATGCCAAAGCGGCGTCATTCCTCCTTGGCAGGGTTTTTGGCCGAGAAAACATCGACGTGGCAATGATCCAGGAACCCTGGATCTCCAACACAGGCCGAATTAGCGGCCTTGGGAACAGTTCGGGTAAGCTGGTGGTCGGCTCAGGTGGCAAGCCTAGAGCTTGTCTACTTATTCGAAATAACATTAATCATTTTTTGTTAACAGGGTATTGCACAGCAGATGTAGTTGCGGCGCAACTCTCGCTCCCGGTGGGAGAGAACAGGCTCGAGCTAGTAGTCTGTTCGGCGTATTTCCCGGGGGATGAACCAGGACAACCTCCTCCAGCGGTAGTGCGGGACCTAATCGCCTTCTGCAAGAGGAACAACAGACAACTGATCATTGGATGTGATGCAAATGCCCACCATCTGGACTGGGGAAGTACCAACACCAATGCAAGGGGTGAGTCACTCTATAATTATATATTAGGGGAGGGACTTTCAGTTAACAATGAAGGTTCTGAACCAACTTTCGTGACTAGGGTCCGTAAGGAAGTTTTAGATATAACAATGAGCACTCAGCTTATGAGCACCAAGATTGTTAACTGGCGAGTCTCCACCGAACCTTCCTGTTCCGACCACAGACATGTGAGATTCGAGGTGAAGGTCGGGGAGAGGCCTATAGTCCAATTCCGTGATCCTAAATGCACGGACTGGAGTGGATACCGAAGGTCCCTCCGAGTGCACTTGGAGGGGAGGATTGGGTCTATAAAAAACAAAAATGATATAGAAGCAGCGAATGAGCATATGCGAAACGCAATTCTATTATCATACCAGGAGAACTGCCCACTCAAGGAGAAGAGGGACAATAGAGGGTCACCTTGGTGGAGCAGCAGCCTGGACAAAAAAGGAAAGAAGTTCGACGTCTCTTCAATCGAGCTAAAGTAGCAGGGTGCTGGGATATCTACAGGACTGCTCTAACGGAATATAACAAGGCCATCAGAAGGGCAAAAAGGGATTCTTGGAGGAGGTTCTGCCAGAGTATATCTGATGTACCTGCCGGAACAAGAATCCACAAGATTCTCTCTAGGGATCCAGCACAGGAAGTCGGCTCGATAAAACGACCGGACGGTTCCTTCACGGATTCCAAGAGACAGACGTTGGAGCTCTTACTACAGAACCACTTTCCTGGCAGTCTGCTTCTGGAAGACCGGCAGCCGCTTTTGGGTCGCTGATACGACCAAACAAGGAGGATTGGGGGGCGGCAACGAAAATGGTTACCCCATCAACGGTGAAGTGGGCGATGAGTGCGTTCACCCCATACAAATCACCGGGAGAGGATGGCATTTTTCCCGCGCTGTTGCAAAACGGTGAAGAGGAGTTGTTACCTCTGCTAACAAAATTATTACGGGCGAGTCTAGCGTGGGGTTATCTTCCGCTGAGCTGGTCGACCGCAAGGGTCGTATATATACGTAAAGCGGGGACGGTGAATAACTCCCTCCCTAAATCCTTTAGGCCGATCAGCCTCACATCGTTCGTACTAAAGACTCTAGAAAGAATTCTAGATAGGCACATTAGGGAGGGGAACCTTAGGAATTTTCCTTTGAATCCCCACCAATATGCTTACCAGGTTGGGAAGTCCACGGATTTGGCACTTAACAACCTCGTAGGAAAAATCAGCCACTCTCTTGAGAACAAAGAGATTGCGCTGGCAGCCTTCCTAGACATTGAGGGAGCATTCAACAACGCACTACCTCACTCCCTATGTGCTGCTCTTCAGCGCAGGGGAGTAAACAGGATTATCTGTAACTGGATAAAAAACATGCTTGGTAATCGGTACGTAGTGTCATCACTGCAGGGAGAGACTGTTCGATTCAGGGCGGCTCGGGGGTGCCCACAGGGGGGTGTTCTATCGCCCCTTCTGTGGTCACTCCTGGTTGACTTGCTTCTTGGGACTCTCTCCCTGCGGGGAGTGGATTTCCAATGCTATGCGGACGATCTGGTTATAATAATAAGGGGAAAATTTGAGGAGACCATCTCGGAGATCCTTCAAATGGCCCTAAATATAGTACACAGGTGGTGTGAGGAGGAGCAGATGTCGGTAAACCCCCACAAAACAGTAATTATTCCGTTCACCAAAAGGAGGAAGCTGGATAATCTGCGACAGCCGACTCTTTACGGTGAACTCATTCCTTTTGCGGAGGAGGTAAAATATCTGGGGGTAATCCTAGATAGAAAACTTACCTGGAACTCCCATCTGGAGAGAACAATAAACAAAGCCAGGGTATCCCTCTGGAATCTCAGAAGGGTCTGTGGAAAATCATGGGGGATGAATCCCAAACAGATTTACTGGATTTATCAAACGGTGATAAAACCAATGGTCACGTACGGCTCAGTGGCGTGGGGGTCGAAAGGACTACAACAAGCTGCTGCAGCGAAGTTGTCTGGTCTGCAGAGAACTGCATTCGTGGCCATTACGGGCGCTATGTCCACCACTCCGACGGCGGCAATGGAGAGACTCCTAGGTTTAACTCCACTCCCCATTCTTTTGGAGAAGGAGGCTAGGATGGTCTCTTACAGAGCCAAGTCAATAGGTAACCAGATAACGGGGGAGGCACTTTGGGACCACGCGGGACTAGTGGGGAAGTTAAATTCCCACCAAGTCCTTGGAATGGTATCAGACATGCTTGCCACACGTGTACACGTGGAAAGGGCCTTTAACGTCCTATTCCCAAGTAGGGACGAATGGAAAGGAGGTGCAATCTCCTTCTCTGGGTCCGACTGCGTTGTATACACGGATGGCTCGAAAAATTCACTGGGTGTGGGAGCCGGGGTGTATAGCAGAAATCCGAGAGTTGACATTTCAATAAACCTTGGTAAGTACGCTACTATCTTTCAGGCGGAAACGTTTGCTATAGATTTGTGCGCAAGGGAGTTGATTGCCCAACCCCTGGTAAACAAATGCATATACATAATTTCGGACAGCCAGGCAGCGTTAAAAGCACTGAATTCTACCCGGGTTGATTCAAAGCTGGTGTGGAGCTGTATCGAATCCCTTAACAACCTTGGAGCAAATAACAGAGTAACGCTACTCTGGGCTCCAGGGCATGCGGGAGTGGAGGGCAATGAAAGAGCCGACACTCTGGCAAAAAAGGGAACGGAGTCCGCGTTTATTGGACCGGAACCATTCCTTGGCATAGCAAGAAGCACTGCCAAGGACATTATCTCCAGCTGGGCAGCGAGGGAAACCCTTCTGCACTGGGAGAATATACCGGGGCTTACCCACTCGAAAGCGTTTATATCTCAACCTTCGAGCAGAAAAACAGCACAGCTCCTGGAATTGAATAGAAGTAACCTACGCATTCTTACTGGACTGTTGACTGGACACTGTCGTCTGAGAAACCACCTGAGGAAGCTTAGTCTGAGCAATACGTCGGACTGTCGCTACTGCAGTGTGGCAGACGAATCGGCAGAGCACATTCTTTGCTATTGCCCCGCGTTAGAAATGATCAGGCTCCGCTCGTTTGGCCTCATACGGCTAGAGCCTACCGACTTTAGACAAGTCTCGCCAAAATCGATCTTGGACTTTGTTAAGAAGTGCAGACTGGATGGCGAATTGTGACCCTTAGGGGTGAGCCACAATAGGCCCTAGTTTGGCCGCAGTGGAGGGGTGGGAAACGCCCCGCTCACATTGAACCTAACCTAACCTAACCTAACCTAACCACTACACCAACACACACTTTTATATGCCTGACCGAAGACCTTCGGTCTCTGAAAAAGATAACTTGGTCATCGAAACGCGCGTCAGGCATATAAAAGTGTGTGTTGGTGTAAACGGTTTTCGGTATCAGTTTCGCCAACGGTTCCAGATTCAACATTTTACTAAAGGAAGAGTTAAAACACAAATACAAATTTATATTAAGAAGCATTCTCAAAACAGAATTATCAGCACGAAATAAAACCAGAGCAATCAACACGTTCGCAATACCAATACTAACTTATTCAATTTAACCACTTAAGTGAGAGCAGATTTGTCAAAAATTATCGATTCATTTTCATTGCACGAGTTAAATTTTATAAGAAAATTTTTTGAATCAAACAAATCGTATTGTGCCTCTGTCATTTGCTGTCAGATTGACATCAACTGTGGCGACTATAATTTTTATGGGAAAAGTTTATGAATAAATCAAATCGTTTTGTGTCACTGTCAGTTGCTGTCACATTGGCGTCACCTGTGGCGATAACAATATTGTACAATGTCGTGATTTGGAAATGCTTCTGCTGTAGATATTGACAAGAATATAGACAATCTTACGCCAACGAATACGAAAAAGTCAAAAATGTCAGTATGGAGACAATTTCAACAGTTTTGTGCTGAAAAAAATCACTTATTAGAACGAGGAACTTCGGTAGAAAAAATTGCCTTCGCTCTAAAGGACTGGGCAAGCAACATGCGCAAGAAGGATGGATCCTTCTATAAAGAAAGTGTAGTGAAAACAATGTGGAACGTAACAGCAAAACTTGTTCAGAAAAAATATTGCGAAGATTTCGGTATTGTAATAGATCCATTTAATGATGTAAGATTTAAATCTGCTAGGAGTGCCCGAGATGCTATGCGCAAAATATTACAAATGAACCCGGAAAAGAGAAAAGAAAGCTCATCGGCTTTTACTCACAAAGAATTGCTGCAAATTTTGAAGCTTTACGATGAAAACGAGCCGGAAGGTCTGCAGAAAAAATTTTTTCATCTCATATCTTATGAGCTAGCATTTCGAGGAGGTGAGGCAGTCAACTGTTCGACGGATTTTTTTCAAGAAGAAAAGTTTCATTATGGAACAAGCACAAATAGAATAGTATATAATCCAGTATTTTCAAAAACCTGCAAAGGAGGAGGCCGTAGATTAGCGGACAGTAAATGGTTAATCCGAAACATTAGTAATGAAGACATCTGCCCAGTTAGGTAGGTAAAATTAAGGGTTTTTTTATTTAATTTTACTGTTCAATGCTTTTTTTCTTCAAGATTATACAGAGAACTTTTGTCAAAACGAGGATCTAACGTGAAGACGAACCGTCTGTACACCGAATCGAGAATGGCAAAATAGTGGTATATGGTTCAAGAACATCCCAGCTGGTAGAAACGAGATCGCAAAATGGACAAAGCTGTCTGTCCAAGAAGCAGGTCTCGATAGCGAAAAGTTCAAATTCACAAACCATTCTCATCGAGCAACTGCCGTAAGCCATCTAGCCAAGGTTGGGGTAAACGAAAACCAGCTAACGAAAATAACGGGACATGGAAATGCCAATTCAATAAAACCTTATTTACAACTTGATAAAGAGTTTCATGAGGAAATAATAAAGAAAATGAGAAACAGTGAGAACAGCGATGTTGGTGATTTTTCAGTTTCAACTTCTTCTTCCAGTAACGTTGTTTCTGACCGACAACAAACTTCGACTGGTTCAATCATAAATTTTAATAATTGCGTTTTTAATTGTAAGAATTTCAATAACTAGGCTTAACAGTGTTCATGTTATTTCAATAAATAATAAATGTTTAATATAATTACGTCTGCATTTATTTTGAAGGACCTGATAATTCGCACTAGTGCAAATTATCGATAATTGGCACTAGTGCAAAATTATCGCCTAATTGCATGCTCATTGGCTGAAACAACAATCAAAAAATAGTCGGAACATTGTTGAAATGTAAAATTTGACAGATGAAAAAAATTTTCATCACATAACTATTGAATTAAACAGAGCTTGCGTAAACTCAGAAATATTAAAATGGAAGACATTCAGGACACAGGAAATTCTTTTGTAATTAATATTCCAGATTCTAAAACTAACACGAGACATTCATTTGGAGTACCAGATACGTTTTATACCATATGACAAAAGTATATGAATTTACGTCCTCCTGGAATGGAACTTCTTTTACTTGTTAATTACAGAAATGGAAAATGTACAAAACAGGTTGTGGGGAAAAACACATCGGTAGTACACCAAGTAAAATTGCTGAATATCTTTAGCTGCCTGAACCAAAGCAAGATACTGGTCAATGCAGCCACTATATTAGTTGATGCAGGAGGTGACATGCTAAATTAATTAAAAACAAGTAATTATCGAATTTATCACGATTAGAAATAGTGCTTATAAAATATTTGACCTATGATCGTATATTTAAGGAAATATTACGCAAAGTTATAAAAAATAAAACCTAATTTATTATCATCAAAATGCAGTATATGTGGCCCAAAAAAAGCCAGTATATTTTCTAAGATTTAAAAGTTTTGCCATAAAAAAACTTATAATAGTATTAATAAAATTTATTGTACTAACCCTTACTCTATGGAAGTCCATTTTACTAAGAACATTAAATAAATAAACTTTAGGACAAAACTTCACTTTTATTTAATTGTTTCTTTATTTAATGTTCTTGATAATAGTATTGTTTTGGCCACTCTGTACCTGTAAAAAAATAAAATTCTTTTAGGTTTTGGCAAGATTGATGACAAGGCTAAATTTAATTTTACATGTAACATTATAAATGCCCTTCGCTGTCTAGCGTAGGTGATACATGCAATAGCTGATTGTATAGGAAACAGTTTAGCAAGCCATCAAATGTGCATCTGGCGCCTAATACCAGCTGCAACCGGGATTATACAGGGTATTATTTATTACAGTCTCTACTAGACAATGTATGACAGATGTCTCGTGAACAAAACAAACAAAAACAATGAATAGCCTTTTGCGTGTGTCTGCATTTATCATTTTTTTGGACTTTTGGTTATTATAAAGATTAATAACTAACAGATGGTTGAAGACGGAAAAATATATACAGACATTATGGCGCCACTAGTAGGATTTAAAATCCGTAAATTTGTAATAAGGGGTTTCCGAGATTCTTCTATGGATTAAAAATAACTTACAGTTACTGAAGTTTAAGTCAATTTAAAGTATATTTCATCATTTTAATTGGAACACTCAGTATTTTTTTAACTTGATATTTCAAACTATAAATATTGTGAAAAATTATAATTTTGTTATTATCTACATTTGTTGTTGATTCACTTACTGTAAGATGGAAGCACTTTAACCCTTTACCGCCTGATTAATAAACTTGACTCTAATTGCATTTCTAGTACGATTTTAATTCCATTATACTAAAAAATATAATAGAATGTTTTTTTCAAGTGGGGTTGGCATTTAACACCCGTGTTCATATGATAACGCTAAGAAAGAAATTTGTAGTCATAGGAATTTAATCTTCTTATAATGTAATGTAATCATATTACATTTTCCACATTGGGTGGAACTGTGCGAACTGTTTTCTTGCAATCCATTCCAGGACACCTGTGGCAATTGCAAGGCTCAACCAAGTGATGTAAACCATCCGCTCTAATTTCATTGGGTACTTTGCTGCCCAAACTGGGTTTAGATCCTAATGGAAGAGCAGGACCTTGGGGATCATGTTTGTATCTCTTCAGAATAACTTGAATTGTTCTTCTCCTAAAATCGAGTTTTGAGATTTCGCTACCAGATTTTCTCTTCAACAACCAGGCACTATGTATGGAGATATCTAATAGCCATGTGATTATGGGCCACCGCCATTTTTTTCCGCGAATAGAAGCTCTGTAATAAGATATGTTTTGGTCCATTCTGTCAGTGCCACCCATGTATTTATTGTATTGGCCAAAAAGAGCTGGACGAACAACATTGTTTTTATTTTTTTGTTGTTGAGAGTAGATAATAAGTTGGATAGTTTGCTAATTAGTTAGTAGGAAATAAGAAGAACATTTTATAATGCACTTATATTAATTAAATTAGCCGAATTACGATATATTTTCGTAAATGTACTTAATCTGAAAATATAATTTCTACTTGTATATTTTAAAATATGACTAGTTACTCTTTTTTGCACATTGGTCACGTGGGTCGGGATTTATATTGTATCAATTGATTCTTTAAAATTCTAAAATTGCAATTCTAGCTAATACGTTACAAATGTTTTTATTTTTGTTTTATGTACTGAAAATATACCGCTATAGGTTGATTATACTTTATTACTTGAAGACTAATGAACGAGAAAAGCAACATGAATTATTCAACAACGCCGATTGAAAAATGATTAAGTAGTTATGTGAATTTATAAACATTATTTAAACTACTAGTATAAATAATGAATACAAAATCTAAACTACGTATATCAATCATTTAGTTTAAAGCGGTTTTTAATGGAATGTCTACAGGGAAGTCACATCGCGTCAACTTTTTTGCTACGGATTCGTGTGATTTCTAGGGATTTAGTTGATTAAGAATGTAATCAATCTGGCGATGAGTTTTTTCTTGAGACAGATGTCGTTGGCTAACAATGTTAAGAGCAAACAGTACCGCGTCATCACTTCTCGTTTGAAAGTTTTAACCATATTATGACGTTGGGCGTCAATTTGTGATATGATTTACATGTTGAGAGTGAATTTATAAAAATATTTAGTCAAAAGTTTCATTAAGTTCTGAGGCTCCAATTTTATGTAGGATATCATTTAATTGACTAATCCAATTATATTTTGATACTATTTTATTTTGCTGGTTTAGTTGAAAGATTCTCTTTAGTGCTATCTTGGGAAATCTATTTACAGGTAACTTTTTAATCTTTAATAAATATTCTAGGGCTTGCTTTATAATAAAATATCCAACTTTTAAGTACCAATTTTATTTCAGCTCTCAGAATGTAACTAGGCGTAGTTTTCTGTAAATACAGAAAATTTTTCCAGAAGTGATTTTGAATTATTTCTCCTTCACTCATATACCGAAGTCCCCATATTCGACTGGCGTACGAGCAGGTTGGAACTACGATGCTGTAGTATAGAGACTTAAAACTTTTTATATCGGTCATGTGTGAAGATTTAATTACATTCTGAATTGCGTTTTGTGTTATTTTAGCTTTCTTTATCCGCGATTTTGAATTTTCTGAAGATGTACCATTAAATGAGAAAATCACCCCTAAATAATTGTACTTATTTACTTGCTCAATTAATGTATTTAATTATTTAATTACATTCTGAATTGCGTTTTGTGTTATTTTAGCTTTCTTTATCCGCGATTTTGAATTTTCTGAAGATGTACCATTAAATGAGAAAATCACCCCTAAATAATTGTACTTATTTACTTGCTCAATTACTGTATTTTTATACCAAAATTTAAGTTTATGTCCGATATTAGCACTTTTCCTGAATATAACTACCTTTGCTTTATTTACATTAAGTACTAGTTTGTTGCTATCGCTATAGTCTGCTAGAATTTTCATAGATTTGTTCAGCTGAATTTACGAGTATGCCAGTACAACAAAATCATCAGCATAGCCCAAAGTATTTATGTCAGTGCTTTGATCTAGAGAGGCACCTCCAGCGCCTAGTTGCTTAAAGTAGCTGTCTATGTCTGATACATATAATGCAAATAATAGTGGGCTTAGCGAGTCGCCTTGAAGGATGCCTTTGGTGATCCTGATTTTGTTTGATATAGAGCCATTCTGGTTAATTGTAAGTGTAACCATGGAGTACATTTCTTTTATAATTCTAATCATCTTTCTGCTGACACCATTTGAGTAAAGTTTCTGCCAAAGTTTCTCGGAATTAATATTATCAAAAGCTTTTTTAAAGTCAACAAAAAGTGCAAAAACCTTTCTCCCAGGTAGTCGCAGGTGATTACTTATTAAGGAGTACGAAACAAATATATCATCTTCTGTGCTTCTTTGCTTTCGGAAGCCAGCCTGACATTCTGGTAGCACATCAATGGATTCAATATATGTTTGGAGTCTTTGATTTATTAGCTGTGTAAATAGTTTTGTTTTGTGATTGAGTAAAGCAATGCCCCGAAAATTTAATGGATCATTTTCAGGTCCTTTTTTATGAAAGTGAATCATATTAATATTTGTCCAATTACATGGTAGGTGTTCTTCCATATATATTTTATTAAATAAATCTTTTAGGTATATGATCCAGTCAATAGGTACATTTTTATAAAATTCATTTGATGTTCTATCCTCGCCTGCAGCCCTATTATTTTTTGATAATGTTAATACCTTATATATCTCTTGGGTTGTAAAGGGTGTATCTAGATATGGATGTCTGGCATCAGTTATAGATAAATTTAAATTAATATTTACAGAGCTATAAAATTTTATATAGAAGTTTTCCCATTTCTTTGCATTTCCTGATGATATTTATTTTGTATTTTGTTTATTTTTTATTAAATATTTAAATTGTTTTTGTTCTATTGTATATTGTTCGATTGCATTTCAGTTATAATTATTTTTCTTTACGTTATTTTTTTTTAATTTTAACAACTTTTTTGCTTTAACACATTCCTTATCAAACCAAGGTTTCGAGTTATGTATTGATGTATTTTTATCCAAGTGTGATTTGCCCATATCTAAAGTTTTAGCTGCATCATAAATGCAGTTTATCAAATTTTTATCAAGTTCTTCGATATTCAGATTCGACTCTAGATTTATAACGGTATTGGACATTAAAGTTTTATAATTTTGTGTTTTTTGTGGGTTCCACTTAAACTTAAACGTTTCTGTTTGTTTAATTTGTGACCGGTTTAATTTATAATTTTTTAGGTCTAGAACTAGTGTACAGCTTTGATGATCTGAGATAAAATCACCATTTATATAAAAGGTTTTTATATTATTTATGGTATTAAGATTAGACCATGTTAAGTCCACCACACTATTGCCTCGTTCGCTCAAGTAAGGGTATTGTCCTAAATGGTCGTCATATCGCCCATTAAGTGTATATAAACCTGCGTCTTGGAATACCTCATTAAGTAAAGTCCCACGTTTATTAATCGTTAAATCCATTGAGTTTCTCGTTCCTATAGGGGAAAATTATTTTCAAAGAAATTATTATTATTAAAGGTGTTAAGTTCGCCTATTCTAGCATTAAAGTCCCCTTAAATAATTACTTTATATTCTGAATATTTACGACTAATATCTTTTATTCACAATCACATATGTAATGTAACCATTATCGACATTTCAAAAGTTAGAAAGTAAAACTTTTTTATACAGTAGCACTTCCCGACCTAGGTCGGGAAATGGCCACTTCCCGACCTGTCATTCTTCTTCTTTTTTATTATTATTTACTAAGCTTCTTAATTTTAACTCGGACAACTCTCTAATTATTCCATTAAACTAATCATATAAATGTTCATTGCTGCAGGTAGTAGACTATGACAATGACGTTTCTCGATTTCTCATTACATTGACAGTAACTTCAGATTAAAAAGAAAACTCATTTAGTAAAATGTCTGACAGTGATATAGAAATGGAAAATACTCCTCCAGAAATAACTGAAATGGCTAACAGTGTCATTCAATCTTTGCTTCCTGATAAAAGTAAAACACGTTACGAAAACGTATATTCACAATATAAGAAATGGTGCACAATGAATGTTACTATTAATATTAATAATAATTAATTACAAGGTATATCTACCTACCTTAGTCTAAGTTACCTTTTATTTCATTTTGTTAAAATACCTTAATACCAATAAATATTAAATAATAAGAAGAAGACAATTATTGATTATTTAGGACATACGAGAATACTAGGTATTTTAGAAATATACATAGTTTATAAATTGTTATTTTTAAATTATTTTCTGAAACAATTGATTGTGAATAAAATAGTATACAAACCTCAGTAGAAAGTTTCCTACTGTCTCGAGATGTAACTTTAGTTATCTCATCTCTCGACAGTAATGAAACACTTTCCACCTCGGTGTGTAATATACTATTACACACTCATCAAACATATCCATGCAAACCCTATCATCTAATTTTGGTTTAAGGTAAACTACGCCTAAAACAAACTTAATGTAATTAATTTCAAATTTAATAAATAACCAATGATTTGGTTTCTCAACAATATCAGCCTTATTTTCTAGTTTTAGTGATTTTGACAAAATAATCATTATACCTCCCCTTCCTCTACCTCTCTATTTGTCTTTTATTGCAACAGAATGGAAAATGTTATAATTATTTAAAAAATATGGTAAACTTGGATTTTCTGCATATTGGTTTTAATAAAATTCTCAATATTTTGTTTCATCTCTTGATCGTTGTTTGTATCTACCTTCAATCTTGTTATGATTAGATTTTTTTTCTTGTTTTCTCTTTCAATATGTTCTATTTTGGTATTTTGTCATCTAATGTTTTAATTTTTTCTTTCAGTTCTTTGTTTTCTTTCCTAACATCCACCAGTTCTTTATTATTCTTAGCCTGTTCTTTTCTTAGTTCTCTTAGTTCTTCCATTATTTCATCATTCTTACTCATAAGTTTTTTCATAATATTAATCATAGTCTCATCAGAGTTTCTTTTAGTTCCGGGTGATCGTTTTGTAACCTTACTTCTTCCGAATACCTTGTCTGAATCTTCATCATCTTCACCGTCTCTTTTCCTTTTATATTCTTCATCGGTATCTGTTCCTTCGAACGGCATTGTTTAGAATTTAATTTGTGAGCAATAATAGATATATTTCTAAAGGTTTGGTAACGCCTCTTTTATTTAAAACAAGGTATCCTTTCGTTCTCTTAACTGACCACAAGTTTTTGTAAATTTTTATGGTATTTATTTTTGTTTATTTTTGGTTATAACGAGTTTTATTTAATTTGCTGCTTACCTTATACGTTGATTTTTTTATGCACTCTAAGTAGATACATTTGTAAGCCTTTCTTCTAACTTTGGTTATTTAAATTTCACTACAAACTTATAAAAAATAATTTTAGGAGCTATTTAAAGCGTCTATTTTCATATGAAGCAACGTTGCCACATCCAAAAGACAATCATAATATCTTGGAATAAAGAGAAAAATATAGAATTCATTGAAGGTCTTCAATTAGAAGATATGTTCAGAAATAGGTATTAGGTACTTCGGTGCCGTTATAAAATATACAGGTAACTACTTACATTTCCCGATTTTACAGATGCGATGCTATCCACCATCTTTTTTTTCTTACGCTTTAGTTTTTTTTGTAGTATATGACCACTATGAATTATGCATATGGCGGCAGAAGCAATAATTTGCTGACTTCTATCCGTGGCAGCAATAAATGAACTAGTCACTGCGCTTTCAGGTTCGAGCGAGGGTTCGAGATTTTTAGGCGAAACTCCTGACTTCACGAACCTGGACGAACCACATACCGTGTTGACACCCTTACATGTAAAACGGCGAACTGTAGCGAACTACGAACCAAGTTCTTGGTTCGACAAACCACGCGCAGTGTAACAGCGGCTAATACGAAAGTGCACACAAAGTTAAACCTGCTGCAAAGTCGTCCATACTGGTAGAACGACGAGAACATGACTGAGAACTCGCCATGAATGTGAACAGTTTCTTTTTCTCGCTATTTCTTGCCGAGACCTACTGCCGAGAGTACTCGCCGTGAGTCTGGATGGGCTTTAACAATTTTTAAACGAAAAAATCGACGTTTGACGTTTTTAATCGGTTTTTCCAACGTTTTTCCTTTATTTTTAATAATAGAGTGTTTTTTCAGGAACGATTTTGTAGGAATGTTTTAAATAGCAAATCTCGCCAAATATTTACTGTACAAAAAATCTACGTAAAGTTGTTTCCATCGATTTTTTCTTATAAAAAAACCTTATTTTTGTCATAACTCACTCAATTTTTATGCTAGTGACTTTTTTTTAAAGAAAGGTCTGATAATGCTCTTAAAGAAAGGTCTGATTATGCTCTTAAAGAAGATTTCGTGAGTTTTTCTCGAAAAATCCAGCGTTTTCCTGGGTTTTGACTTTGAATCTATTTAATTTTGCATCTGAAGAAAAAAGTTAAAAACAGAAAATTAAATTAAAAGCGCAGATTTAAACTCATTCTCATCGCTAAACAATAATCAATACTGTTGCATGTTGTCTGCTTATAACCGCGAAGCTTCGATTGATCAAACAAACAAACAAAAAAATACTTAGCTTTGTTAATGTCCAGTTATAAACGAATCAACGAATAAAATTAAATTTGCCGAGAGGAAAATCCATTCGAAATTAAATATTTTGCATTTATTTAGAAGGTTGTGATGTATTTTGAAATCAGTCGATTTGATTCGCCAATTAACTGCCCAACGACTAGAAACGAATAAATTCCAATTGTATTGTTCTGTGTTTGAAGAAAATGGCTGTAACTCTTTGAATCTGATAATAACCAATCCATAACAATAGATACCTATACTCTTACAACGGTAATTTATGCAATTAGTTCAATGTTACGCTATTGTAATAAAATAAAAGAAAACAGATATTTCTTGGATTTCTTATAAGATAACTCAGTGTGTTTAATTATTTTGACTAAAATGAAAATTATTTTGGGCCAACAAAAACTTTAGGCTAAATAGAAATCATTATCGAAGTTAAAAAATTGCGAAATATTGCGTGTTTCACAATAATCTGGAATACAGCTAGTAACCTACCTTTCCTATGATTTCTTTTTACTTATAAAGTTTATAAAATCGAAGATTTCATAAGGTGTTTTGACAACTAAAATGTTGACAACCAAAAATTAAGGAAAATTTAAAATGTTCCTACTACGACCAGTAAATATTCAATAATATAATTGTTCCTTTTTTACTATAATTTATTGATATTAATAATAATTTTAGAAATACACATAACTTTCAATTAATATTATTTCAGCCTCCAATGTATGTATATGTATAGAGTAACTTAATATTATTAACTAACGTTATTGACAGTTTCGTAATTCAGGATTGTCCGAAAAGTTTATAGCAACCGAGATAGCAACCCATTGTCTTGTACATAAGGATAACATTTCTGTTTATTTAATTTTATGTTGGCTTCAGTCCAAAAGTAAACAAAAACAATATCTATGTATTTTTATACTATAAGATTAAAACAGTAATCAAATTAAAACTAAAGAAAAAACAGAAAAGAGAAAACCAAAAGTGATATTATATAATAAAATTATACACGAAAGTGAGAAAAAATACTTATCTATAAGACAGACATATTAAATAGGGTTATGAAAGTTTAATTTTACTCACTGTGCATGCGAAAATACCCAAATCTCTTGGTTTGCAGTGACAGAACAAATTCTATCAAAAAGTTGTAGGAAAGGAGCAGCATTCGAATAAATATGGTTAATGTGATTTCGATAGAAATATAGAATATTTTCTCAAAAGACCACTAGGAGGTTCTGTGTATGTCGATTTAAAGTGATCCGACGTCAATTTCTATGTCTTTATACACGAGATAGTCGTCGTCATCAAATAAGGCACAATCAGGACCCCTAATAACCCTCTGTAAATATTCTCTTAATAATGCAAAAGGAAGAGGCCCAGGTTTAGACCCTTAGGCTATACCCAACACTGTAGAAAACTAGTTTGATTTTAGTCCTGTTAATACTTCATATTGAGTCCTTTGGTTAAGATTAAATGCATGCATGTTTTAAAATTTCATCTAAAATTGCTTAGGAGTAGATAATTTTGAAGATTTTATTTTTCATCACCATTATTATTATTGTTGGGATGCGCGGATTCTTTACTTTAGGCCTATTCAAAAATACAACAAAAAATCTTTCATAAAGAGTTGCCTTATAATTAAACTATTCTAATTAAACTTATTGTACTAATCCTTACTCTGTGGAAGTCCTTCTTAATAAGAATAATAAACTACTATTCGTTTAAACTTAACTTTTTTTAACGTTTTATTAAAAAAATTCGCTTTTAAATTACAGACAGCTGTTTCGCTAGAATTAACATTTTCAGATTGACATATTGAATGTACATTTTGTTTGTTTGTAGCTAGATACCTGATGTTGATTAGGTAGTATTAAGACTATACCAAGTATGGAAATAATAAGAAATAACAATATTAAAGCCTAGATGTTATTAACCTCAAGGGATTATCCTGGATGTATTAGTATAACTGTGCAATGATATAGAAAAACCAGGAAAAAACTATATCATGCTGATCTTTACAATAACTTAATATATTTATGTTACAATTACATCTTATCTATGTATAAAATAAAGACTCAATCAAAGTAAACACTACCAAGATTTATTTGTTCATTATTAACTTTAAATTGTTGATCGTCTTTTTATTTCAAGTTCTTCAAGGATGTCATTGGTGCATAATTGTTGTATGTTAAAACATATAACAAATTTTTATACAGACTCACCTTTATGTCCAGACTTCAGTGCTTAACAAGTTATAACAGCTGTCATAAGTAAAATAGGAAAAATTTTGTAAGTGTATAATGAGAAAAGTGAAAATTATATTGTATAGTGGAAGTTAAATTTATAAAAAAGAGGTTGAAAAAGAAAGTTAAAAAATTGTTTAATCCCCCTAATAATCCGGGCCCTTTCCTGGATTGGTTATGGAGATCCGCGTTTCGAAGAACTCTCCAAAAACCTATTTATATAATATTGATTTCTGGGTTCATCCTAGAATATTTACTTCTATATGCCAAATTTTCATATTTTCACACATTAAATTACTTCATACAATACTGTTTTCACATTTCTCATTTTACACATACAAAATGTTCCCTATTTTACTTATGACAGCTGTTATAACTTTTTAAGCGCTGAATTCTGCACATTAAGGTGAGTCTGTGTAAAAATTGTTTGTTTTATCATTGATTCTGTTTGTTCTGTAACTGTATACATTATTTACTATTAGAATAACTACCATGTTCTATTACATGTCGTTATCTTTTGTTATAATTTGACTTTTGTAATTCTTCATTCTGACACATTGTGTTGTCTTCTCTTAGAGCCTGAAGATGGTCTTGTGACCGAAACATGTCGCTGATGTAACAGTATCGATTTTTCGATATTTAAAATGAAGATAACTTGAAAACAAATTAATTTGCGGGAAAAGTCACAAGGGTTTTGTGTAGAACTAAAGGAACGCTATTCAGAACTCAAGTCAGATCGGCCAGAACTTCTAAAAAAAATTATTTTTAAATAGTTTTCAAAAATTGATTTTTTGCGTTTAATTGCCAGAACTATTAATATAATGGATATAGAACTCTAAAACTATTGTAAAATTAACTAGAACTCCAAAAAAATAATGTATTTTCATGATACGGTGCGCTGCGTGAACTTGGCGCACTATATTTTAAAATTCGATTTTTTTGTATTTATTAACAGGAACTATTGAAAATACTTACAGAGAACTCTAGAACTATTGCAAAAAATGCCAGAACTCTAAAAAAACTTTAAGATTTTTAAATATGGTGTGTCAAGTTCACGGAAATCTCAAATTATCCTAATTCCATTATATCTAATGAGAATAGGTTGCCAAAGTCGCCGAACTCCATAAACACAAAAATATTTTTAAAAGAATATAATATAGAGGATTTAATTTAATTTGGCTCGCGGCGTACATACATCTATAAACCATACAAAATAATAATAAAATTCCCAACGAAATCCGCAACCCCACGGCTACAAAATCCACCCTCTAAAAATAAATGGTAGATGTTCCTAATTGAAAATGAAAATGCCTTAATTAAAATTATAATCATTCGTTTACATGATCTATTTGATAATAATATCTTAGCATATGGCCGGATCCCTTTTTGCTTATATTAAAATACCATTCGCAACTTTAATTGGATTTCAAAATGTTATTACTCCCTTTATCCGTTCGAAGAAACCCTTCGAGAATTCAATTTCTAACGCCTAGCGATATCATCCGAATGCATAATAAGCTGCCCAGTTGCTTGACCCCGATAAGCGAGTAGAGGAGGAGGTTATTATTATATTTTAGAAAATCTAGATTATGTTTCTCACCTTGATTTTCCTTTTTGTTGTTTTAATTTAAGTGAACGTGTATCATTATTTATGGTTAAAGAGAAACTAGCTAACTACACTCTTACAAAAGGTATAGCATAATTGATACCTACATTTTTATATATCAATAAAATAAGTCAAACCACAATAAATTTAATGTTAAAACTATGTGGTCTTAGACCATCATCAGGCTAAAAATAAAAATATACAGTAAGGTAAGGATTAAGACAAGAACTATAACAATAATAAATGATAATAAATATAAAGTTGAACAAGCTTACCCGATCATGTAAAAGTCAATGCATTTGTACAATTTTAAAAGTTACATTAGTCAAAATATATGAATATGTAAATAAAATAGAAAATGTCATAATAAATTAAGAAATTATTAAGTTAAAATAAACATAGGTTTGAGGAAACATAGAGGGACAAAACGGGGTTTTAAAAAAAAAACAACAAAAAGGTCAAACAAAAAGACGTAAAATAAAGAAGGGATTCAAACATTGTTATATCTAAACAATGTAGGAATATCGAAAGAAGAAATAAGAAAAAAAGATCACGCGTAATCCACTACATCCAAATCAGCATGTATACACCCCAGGGAAATCTACAGATTCGGCCCTCCACCTTGTGGCCGGCCGCATCGAAAGATCGCTGGACAAAAAAGAATTCACCTTGGGTGTATTTTTAGATATGACAAAACCACCTTCCCCAAAATAACCAATGCTATTACTGAAAGAGGTATTCCCCAGACAGTAAATGAATGGATATACAATATGCTCTCCCAGAGAGTAATAATAATCAGCGTGGAAGATGTCACTATAAGAAGCCTGGTTTTCAAAGGTTATTCAACCACCTGAGCAGTGAGAACTTCTACACTATAGCTTATGCAGATGACCTAATGATTCTGCAAACAGTAAGGTTTAAGGAAACACTCTGTGCTAGAATGCAAGAGGTCCTCAATATCATAGAAAGCTGGTGCAAGGATCACTCACTGTCATTAAATCCTCAAAAGACAGATGGTCCTTTTCACAAGGAAAAGGAGGCTTGCGAACCTTCGGGCTCCAAAACTCCTAAAAACTAAGCTAAACTTCTCTGCAGAGGTGAAATATCTAGGGATCACCTTTGACAGCAAGTTAACATGGAACTCTCATCTAGAAAATAGAGTCAAAAAGCATGTATTACCTATGAACAGTGTAGAAGAACCATTAGTCGCACCAAGGGTCACGGAGTGGATCTACACTGCAATCATAAAACCTATGCTAACCTACGGCGTGTTTGCCTGGGGAGTCAAAACAAACCAGCTGACAGTCGTCCGCAAACTTGACCATTTACAAAGAACAGCATGCCTTAACATAACAGAAGGCATGGGCACTACACTAACTAGAGCGATGGAGGTCATCCTCGGTCTCTACCCACTTGATATATATCAAGAAGGTGGTTTTGATGACCATGCTACGTCTTTACTCTACCGGTACACAACTTGAAGTAGAATCTGGTGAGTCGAGGTGTGGTTTGTGGCGCGAAGCTATAAACGAACTTCCAATGCTACAAGCAAATACAGAATCGATTTCACCAAGATATGCCTTTCACAGACCCTACAAGATAGTAATTAATGACAACGTTCAAAATGCATTGGCGACAGGTACTATATGTATCTTCACCGATGGATCTAAGACAAACGAAGGTTCAGGATGTGAAAAGAGAAATCACTGGTAAAAACATCCGTATTCTTACGGACAGCCCTGAATAGGCCATGGATCACATCAGGTCTAGTATTAGAATGTCACATGGTACTTACCGAAGCCTGGAACAACAATGTGGTTACTCTAGGCTGGATAAAAGGTCATGGAATTTCAAAAGGCAACTGCATAGCTAACTTGTTGGCTAGGAAAGCTGCCTCCCAAAGGCTCTTATGACCCGGCAGTCTTGTCAGCTTGCCGGCATCAGTGGTGGTTGACCTAGTAAAGGAACGCTTCCTTGAAAAATTCAGGGGAAGATGGGACGAAAAAAAATGTTGCATACTATCCAAAGAACTTCTGAAATATCCGAATAGCAAGCAGCCAAGAAATACGTGGCCATGACCAGAAAGGACCTGCGGTTGGTCACAGGTACACTTACGGGCCATTGTCATTTACGAAAACATCTGAGCAGATTATGTTTATCTGACAGCCCACTATGTAGAGGATGTGAACAAGAGGATGAGACAGTTGAGCACGTCCTTTGTGATTGTCCGGCACTCTCTCTATTCGGCGAGAACTGGCTAACACCTGCCAATTTGAGGGAGCTGCCTACAGGCGACGTTATCACCTACTTTATACAAGTAGGATGGTTGACGAGCCAATAGATAGGCTCAATCTCAGAAGGACGCACAATGGACCAAATGTGGCCTAAGTGCAGTGGGGCGACCCACCCTTCTAGAATTACAGATACAGAAGAAAAAAAGAAGAAATAACGGAAATTAATAGTGATGCAAGTTATACATAATCTTTACAATAATACATAGTAATTCTATGAGCACTACAACATGAAGTAATCAAAATATACAACAGAACTAATTTGCAAGTAGTGCACTAATTAACAACAACATCCAGACAATCAAGAAACAGAAGAAGAAAGCATCAAAACAAAGTCAATAATATCAAAAGGTAAATTCAAGAAAATATAGTTATCATTGGCTGTATTTGTTCATTCAGACAAATGAAGATCTAATCTCCAAAGATTCTAACAAATTCAACCTATTGTCCTTATTACATGTATGTAATAGTTTGATGTCGAATGTATCACTATATAGAAGGATTTTCTAATAAAATGTAATTAGCAAAGTTAGAAGGTAGGTTCTTATATATTCCGAATCACTATATTTTCTAACACAATTTCTCTGTTCCAGAATGCGATATTCAAGTCTTCTTCCACAGTGACCAACATACACCGCATTACAATCAGAGCAAGATAATTTGTAAACTCTATATTTGTGTAGCAAAGGTGTAGGATCTTTTGAATTAACTAAGCGGGAAATGGAGTTGTTTGTTTTAAAAGCAAAAGTTATTTCTTAAAAACATTAGATAACTTATATGAAATATCTCCCACATACAACAATGAACCAACAAAGTTTGATGAAATTGCAGAATAGTCGGTTACAATGTTAAGAGAAAGTCTGAATTTACAATAAAAATCAAACAGTTATGAATCAGTCCCATTAGAGAATGGTTGTTAACTGCCAACTCGAGTGCCAACTGTTTGATTATAATAATCTCTCTATTAAAAGAATCTTCAGACAAAGGTAGGGAGAAACATATATGGCAGAAGGGTATAGTAGTCAATATGACAATCAGTGGTAGAAGGTTTTCTATAGACATCAAAACAAAAAGAACCATTAACTAAGTCCTTAGTTATCAAAATATCCAAGAAAGAAATCTGACATCGTATATGCCATAACGACTGTTGGGTAATGGAAGGAGGGACTTAATTCGGTACCAGGTAAAGAGACATATGACCGACCACCGTAATGTTTTCGTGTTTTATTAAAGATAGTGGGATAGGTACATATTATTTTGAATTTAAATAGCTAATAATAGATATCTGGGTACTTCAATCAATGTCGGACAAAAAATATATATTTTTTTCGAGGGGGTAACCACTTCTCGCAATACTGTCACAAATTCATTGGCACTCGGTTCGCAATCTCCGCAATCGCCTCGCAATCATCGCAGTTGCTTGGCAATCATCGCAGTCCCTTCGCAATGTCGTTCGCAATCTAGCAAACCCCGCAATCCATTCGCAATCATTCCAAATATCCCTAAAAAACTTTTTTGAACAAATAATATTGCGCTTCCTAACATATTTCGCATTTCGCAAAAAGCGCCGTGCTACAAAATTATGCTATGAAATATTCTCATTTACAAAAAGTTATTCCATTCAGTAAAAATCAGTGCTAGAGTTAATTTGAATCGAGGTTTGAATACAGTTATATTCAATATAATATGTATTTTGTTTTCTTTTAAATATAACCATTTATAAAACACCAATTTTAAATATATTAATATGTCTAATATACATAAATAAGCCACACAAAAAAGTTATATTTTATAATAAAATATGATTTTTTATGACAAAATGTTGCATAATTAGGGTATGGCACCCCAAAAACGTTTTGCCTGCGTTTTGCGCTATTTTTTTATTCCTTCAAAGGCAACACCAATAAAACTTTATGGAGTACTCTATAGGGTGTCCCATATTAGGATGCACACTGTAGGGATCTCGTAAACCAGAAAAGATACAGAGGCGATTAAATCAGGAGTAAGTTGCCCTTGGCAAACTCTACAACGTCATGTTTTAAAATATAAGACATTCCGATTAGTACCAAAGTATTTGAAAAAAACCGATTTCGTTTTTGTTTTTTACTGACTCTATTTAGAATGGTATGAAAATACAAATTTCACATTCTCATTGCTACTTTTCCTGCTCTTCACGGTGATGTTATTAGATTTTTAATCTGACATTTCGTTTCGTGGCAACTTTTTTTTTTAAATAGATACGACCCTGGGTTTTTAAATATGACCCTGAGTTTTTTATTAGGGATTTTAAGAGGTTTTGAGGTGATTTTTGTTTTTATTTTCTCGAAAATTAGTTTTCTGTCTCTCTTTAACACATTACTCTTATGGAGAATATCGCAATCCTTCGGAGTCGCTCGCAATCCCTGGAATTCTCTCGCAATCACTCGAAATTCCGTACTTTTCGCAATCTTGTCACAAATTTTACCCTAGTGATTACCCCCTCGATTTTTTTTCAAATATTAGTTTTTTTAGCTTGGTCAATTGTCACTCGGCCAGACTCAATAAATCAAAAAAGGAGTATAGGACATACAGGAACACACACTTCTTGTCTAGGGACCCATCAAGACACGGTAAGTAGGTTTATAACAAATGGGTTAAAACCTCGGTTAAAACATAGATAACAAAGGGAAGATTAGTGTTTTTATTTACATAATAAAAAGTCTGTAAGATAAATGGTTGGACATATCCAATACTATTTTCTCAGCGGTCACACATAAAAATTTGCAGTTTGCACTTTATTTTGAACAAATATAAGAAATAACTACAATATCCTTTTGAATCGCTAGTAAGATTCGCTTGTACCATTTAATCATAAATATTTTGAATATTCACCGAAAATTACGACCATGGTGTGATTTGATCCGGAATATTATGTAGGAAAGGTTCCAAAAGGGACCGGAAAAAAAGCAAAAGTTAAAAACAATAAAGTTACAAAGTAGGAGTTTAGATTTTTTTAATATCTGCAAAAATATTTAAGATTTTCTAATAATTAAAAAAAAATAGAGAGCTTTAAAGTGTCATTCAGGTTGATATGGGATTGTGGTGAAAAACTCAAAAGCCTGGGGACCAAGAACATGGTTATACTGGAGTGGGTACCAGGATACCAAGGAATCGCCAGCAATTAAAAAGATTAAAACTCTTAGGAAAAAACTGCTGGTGAATCTAAAACACAAATACTAACATTTTTAAGGTAGTCTAATGTTACTTTACGCGATCGTTGTCTTACATAAAATAAAATTCCCTCCAATGATTAGAACGCACTACATTTTTCTCAATAACTTTGTGGCGGTCCAAATATTATGTTATCATAGTTTTAATGAAAACTGTTAGTAGTTTAGTTTTGATTAATTAGTTTCCCGCCGTATTTCTTAGGTTAAACTTAAACAATCAATTTCTCTAAACTAAAAAATATCTAAGCGCAGTCAATGTGAATCTTTGCAATGTTTATCAGATTGCACAACTGCGTAAAATTTACAAAATAAATTTTGGTAAGTAGATGGAATGAGATAATTTCACATATTTTGAAAATAAAAAGTATCTGTTAATCTGAGCGGGTTGCATTATTCTTTTATGCGAAGGAAAATGTGTTAGAAATAATTTTTGATTGGTTTTGGTTTATTATTCAAACAAACTTGTAAAAATACGTCGAAATAACGGCTCATTTTTGTTACCAGAGGTAATATCGCAGTAATACGTCGAAATAAAGATTTTCTTCTGTTGTATTCAGTTATACAAAAATTTTTTGTAAAGTTTAAGTTAGGCATTAATAAGATTTATGAGCAAAATACGTTGCATACATTTATCACCAGAAAATGGAGCTATATTATGCTATGTGTTTGTATTAATTAGTAATAATACAAATCTTATCAACCTTTATAAAAATTACGGTCCGGAAAGTAATTCCGACGTATACTTAGTTATTGTTTTGGTTGTTTTAACAGTAAACAAATAAATATGTATATTTTATAATAATTTTTAATTTTTTTATGCCTACCCACTTTTTTTTATTTTTTAACAAAATGGTACCTACACCAATAGCTAAAGCTAAAAACAAGGCAAAAAAAAATATTCAAATACCGTAGTAATACAAGCTCCTAAAGAAATAAAACAAGGTATGTCTATATATAAAGCTTCCCGAATTTACGGAATACCACAGACTACAATAAAGGATAAAAAAAATAGAGAGATATTTTTAATCCAAGTGGAAAACCACCTATCTGAACAGCCGAAAAAGAAAGCCTAATAATAGTTGACTGTTGCCATAGCTGATGAATTTGTATCAAAGACGACTTAAGCAAAATAGCAAAAGGAAACAAATGAGAAGAAAATAAAAATAACCAACACTAATAAATTAAAAAGAAGTAAATCATCCATATCTCAAATGTGACAAATCAATGAAAGAAAGGAAAAATTACCAAAATCGATGTCATAGGTTTTTATTACAAAATTACAGGAACATCGACTAGTTTCGGCCTATAAGCAGGCCATCATCAGGCTAAAAAAAACATAGGTGAGAGGTAAAAACCATGCAGATTACAATGAGGTGAATAATAGACCTACCTTAAAAATTAGTTACATGTAATGTTCACTACATCATATGATCGATCGAACCAACCAACTTATATATTAAATGGAGTATATGGTAAAACCCGAGGTAAAACCAGTAACATAAATAAAATGTGACATCAAAAATTAAAACTAGGAGAAATTATACATTATATACGCAATATAGATTCATTGAGCTCAAATTCATTGAAGAACAAATTAAGACTTTTAATATCTTATTTATATGTATGGGAGTAGGTACATTGAGTAAGCAGAAAAAAATACTTTAATAAATTAAGTACCACCAAATGGATGGATATAACTATAACAAATAGTACCGGAAGAAAAGCTGAGAGTGAGAAATATTTCAAGAGAAGATTTAATATGAGCTCTTGAGAAAATACTTGTATCCCCGGTGGCAAAATAGACCAAAAAACGGAAAAATCATGAGTATTCTCAAAATTATTATCAAACTATGGAAAAGCAGTGTAAAAATTGTCCATCACACTGAAAACACCAAATAACTATTATAGTTAAGCACCAATAAATTGAAACGCACACTTTGAATGAAAGGACAGCGAAGAGAACATCAAAGCCTATAAAAAAATCATAGCACGAAAAAATATATAAGAAGAACATACATTACGGAACTGTAAAATCTATGGGTGAAAGATGTCGAATAAATAATAGATAACACATTATTAAGGGATTGGAATCAAAAAAAAGTGATTTAGGTCGATCGACACATGCAACATCAATTAAGCTAATATAATTATGAAATTAATATAATATAATATAATTATGAAATTTAAAGAATAAGTAATTTTTTATTAGATATAGACTTAGTTTTAACCATATTCTTCCATATTTACGTCGCAATTAGTAGATTTTGACAATTTAAAAATGACATTTCATTTTTTTAAAAATGATATTCCTATAAATTAGGACATATTAATAAATTCAAAGGTATTAGCTTTGTCATTTTATTAGTGAATATTTTTTCTTTGAAATGCTTGAAAATATGGAAAATAGGGTTTCTTTAGTCGCTGAATCGACTGGTGCAGTCAGTTTTTCGATAGCAAGTCTAGAACCATGTTAAATCTGCATTCGGCGGGAAGTGATGTCGCAAAACCCTATGGATGCCATTTTTGCTGAAAACAATATTAATATGTCTGATATTTTAATAAGACACAAAAAGTTATATTTTATAATAAAATATGATTTTTTTATGACAATAGTTGCATAATTAGGGTATGGCACCCCAAAAACGTGTTGCCTGCTGCGCTATTTTTTTCCTTCAATATCAACACCTACCTACTGCATTTTAATATTTTCAAAAAATCTGACCACTTCAAGTTTTAGGCTATAATATGAAAAACATGAATATATTATTCTCCGAAAACTGTCTTATATCCTCACCGACCAATCCGATCATAAAGATCTTGTAAATTATCCCCGACCAGTCAATAAAACTTTATGGTGTACTCTATAGGGTGTCCCATATTAGGATGCACACTGTAGGTATCTCGTAAACCAGAAAAGATACAGAGGTGATTAAATCAGGAGTAAGTTGCGTCTTGGCAAACGCTACAACGTCATGTTTTAAAATATAAGACATTCTGATTAGGACTAAAGTACTTATTTGAAAAAAACCGATTTTTTCCGATTTCCTTTTTGATTTTTACTGAAACTATTCAGAATTATAAGAAAATACAAATTTCACATTCTCATTACAACTTTTCCTGCTCTTCAAGTTGATGTTATTAGATTTTTAATCTGACGTTTCTTTTCGTGGCAACCATAATCAACTTTTTTTTAATAGATACGACCCTGGGTTTTTAAATATGACCCTCAGTTGTTTATTACGAATTTTAAGAGGTTTTGAGGTGATTTTTATCGCAATCCTTCGGAGTCGCTCGCAATCGCTGGAATTCTCTCGCAATCACTCGAAATTCCGTATATACTTTTCGCAATCTTGTCACAAATTTTACCCTAGTGATTACCGCGAGTACGGGCGTAGAAAAACGCCATTTTCGTATTCTACAAGGTCGAATTAGTGTTTCTAGACCATTTTTACCAAAAATACCATAATTTAGATTTTGACCAAATTTTGAAGACACCGAATTCAAAGCCTTGCCATTTTCTTAAGTGAAAATGTTTTTCTTTGAAATGCTTGAAAATATGGAAAATAGGGTTTCTTTAGTCGCTGAATCGACTGGTGCAGTCAGTTGTTCGATAGCAAGTCTAGAACCATGTTAAATCTGCATTCGGCGGGAAGTGGTGTCGCAAAACCCTATGGATGCCATTTTTGCTGGAAACTATAGGCAATTCTGCAAATTTAACGCCATTTTCGCATCCTATGTGGTCAAATTAGTGTTTCCCTATTGCACCAAAAAATGGTACAATTACACTGTCATATTCATTAAAACCACTAAAGCAGTGCGGCAATCATAACATATGCCTCCCCACACGCAAATTGAGCCACCACCAAAAAGAGTGGTTGGCGCCATCAAACGTTCATTGTATCGCTGTCCTCTTTCTCTTCAAACCAATATTTGACCATCACAAATATTCAGCCGAAACCTGGACTCATCCGTAAACATACAGTACCTCCAGTTGAAAATTCCAACGACTGTGATCTCTCGCCCACCGATATCTGCATGCACGTTAATCCGCAGTTAACCGTGGATGTGAACTACACCTTCTGGCTCTTAAGTTACATACATGCAACCTTCTTCTAACAGTTTGACTAGATATCACTCTTCCGGTAGCATTCCTAAAGAAGCTGTGAATTCTCGAAGCAGTAAATGTTCGTAAGAACAGTAAACAACTAAACGCTTAAAAGAAACGTCCACTATTTATTCGCAAAATACATTTTTAAATTCAATGAGAGCTGTTTCGCTAGCATCGTCCGATTGTAAGATGGACTTCCACAAAGTAAAGGTTACTACAATAAATTCCAGTAAATGTTCGGTTTCTTCTTGCAGTTATAGCTATAAAGCGGTCTTGAGTTGTAGCTTGTTCTCGTCCTCCTCCACGCCTGTACGCTGCAGACTCGGTTTCCAAATATCAATTCCATGCACGACTGACAACACTTTGGGACACAATTAGCCGTGTAGCAACTTCTTCTTCTTGACTTAAGCCTTCGTGTATCCAACGTACTAATTGATCGAGTTGCACTGTTTCTAATCGCCGTAGCGCCATTTTTTTTCAGGGAAACAGATTTATGGACTACAGTAACAATGTTAAAGTCACTGCAAGCACCTATACGCGACTAAAATGTTAGTATTTTGAAATCGAATTTCTACAATTCTGTTTAAAAAGATAACAGCTTATAAAAAGAAAAATAACGACACAAACAATTTGCTATAAACAAAGTTTACTGATAGCAAGAATTTGAAATATTATTTTTTTGTGCAATTTTCTGAAATTTAAAAAATATCCACAATTGTTGAGCAGTGTATTTATAATCAAACTTAAAATCCGTAAACTACGACGGAATTTAGTGCTTTTAGCTTATTAAGGGTAATATGTTTAATTTACTTGATTTAATTGCAATGGGGAAGACCACTTCTTTTTAAAAAATTAAATATTTATTAAATGGCCAATTCTCTGCCGGGTATTATAGTCGAATACCCAGATATTTCCGGTCACTACTCTTAACCAACCACCTCTCCCATCGCTCGATTATATATTTTTAAAAGCCCAAGTTCGTCAATTAAAATCAATGTGATTCGAACACGTAACTGCAAATAACTACGTTACAGCCTACCCTGTAATTTAGTTAATTACAAAATTGATATCTCAATTAGCCATCGTCACATACGTCAAAAGCGATTGGATGGAAATGAATTTCAGGAGGTAATTAAAATGAAAAGTACGCTGCCAGACCAGCTGTAATAATCAGTTAAAGTTCTATATTGAATATTCTATTAAAATTTGTATAAAATACCTAGTAAAATACCCAAGGTAGAGAGTCTAGTAACTTTTACTGACATAACGGTTTTGCCGAGATTATGTATCATAAACTAACAGAATTCCTCTGTAACTACACACAATGTTTAATAAAGTTAATGTGAAATCCAAAAAAATCCCTTGTAAAATACTTCATTTACAAATTCTGCTGAACAAAAAGCACTTTGCTGAGCATATTGACAAAACCTTTTAGTGTAATGAAAATTAGAGCACACTGGCATAATATCATTGTATTATTTGGTTTAATAATAAAATAATCAACGTCTTCTCTAGGTTTATTATTAATATCCCACATGACTTTATAACAGTATTATCATGATCCCTGCATTTATCATTGTCACCAGTCACCAACTCCTCTTGACAGATGACACCTACTCTTCTCAACTAATGATTCATCACACTAATAACATCATCCTTATTACCAATTGTTTAATATTTTGCTATCTTAAACTTCCCACAAATCTACTCTCCTTGGAGTTCTTACCACTATTCCACTTCCGTGTTTCAAGAAATGGAGTTGTAAGTTCTTCAGCAGATGGTGCTACAGTATATATGGGAATTATGAGAAGTGTTGAGATTTGGACTTTTTTCTAACACATCTTCCCCTTCAACACTATAAGACCTAGTCTGATCACATTTCGACCTAATTCCTTCAATCCATGGAGCATCTGGCATTTTCTTAAAATAGACTTTATCTCCTTCTTTTAATTCTGGTAGTGATTTAGTATTTCTGTCATAATAACTCTTCATTTTATCTTTATTTGTTTCCTTTGTTTTTACTTATTTTTGAAATGTGTTTTTGGCTTTAGGTTTTTAGCCACCGTAGGCAATTGTGTTCTAAGGGAACGTGACATTAGCAACTGCGCTGGTGATGGTAGATTTCCTCTTGGTGTGTTCCGAAATTGAAGTAAAGCAAGATAAGGATCTGTTCCTGACTCCTCTGTCTTTGTAAAAAAACGTTTACATATCTTTACTACAGACTCTACCAACCCATTTAAAAATAGTATAAAAGGACTTGACGTATTATGATTTATTCCCTATTTTGATGTAAAGTTCTTGAACTCTGCTGAATTGAATGGCGGTCCATTGTGAGAGAATAGCTCTACTGGGATACCATGTCTGCTAAAAATACTTTTAAGTGAAACAATTACTGTTGAGGCTTTAGTACTTGCCACTGTCATTAGTTCAATATAATTTGAGTAATCATCTTGTACTAATATACATTTTTTAGATTTATAGTCCATAAAATCAACACCAACTTTTTCCCATGGAAGTGAAAGCATTGGCTTTGTAGCATTTGAATTTCTGTGTGACAAAAGCAAATATGGCACGACTGAACAGTATTTTTTATATCACTTGACATAAATGGCCAAAATACATGTCCTCTAGCAAAGGCTTTGGATCTTTCAATATCCAAATTACTACTATATATTATTTTTAAAATATCTGTTTTTTAGGTATGACTATACTATTATTTCTGAATAATAAATCATTTTCGCAGTGTAAATCAAATCTATACTGCCAATATGCATGCAAACCTTTGTGAATTTTAGCTTTACTTGAAGGCCATCCTTCTTTACAGTATGTTTTCAAAATCTGTAGATTTTCATCTTCATTAGTACCTCTGATCAGCCAATGTAGACGTTCTGATGATACTGGTAATGACTTAATTAATAAATTTACATGAACAATAAGATCATCATCTAATTCATCTGAATTTGTTTCAGAAAGTGCTGCTCTTGACAAGGTATCGGCTTGACAAGGTATCGGCTCCCTTTCTTATACACTACATCTAAACTATAATTTTGGATTTTCAACATCATTCTTTGAAGACGCCTTGGAACCTCGACTAAGGGCTTTTTAAACAATGTTATTAAAGGAGCATGATCTGTCTCTACAGTTATAGTTTGACCATATATGAATTGATGGAGCACCTAAGAAAATAGCTGAATTCTTAAAACTAGACCAACCAGAAAAGTATACAGGTCATTGCTTCAGGAGGACATCCTCAACGTTGATGGGCAATGCTGGAGCTGACCTTAAAGTTCTAAAACAGCACGGTGGATGGAAGAGTTCTTCAGTTGCAGAAAAGTATATAGAAGAATCGATTGAAGGCAAAAACAAGATTGCAAGAGTGATCCAAAGGGGCGAAACTTTTGTTGAAGTGGTACATCAAAGCCACACGTCTTCGGCGATTACAGAAAGCACTGTAAATCCATCAACAACTCCATTAATACTGGCCACAGCAGTTGTACAATTAATGTCAATCTTCAAAAACTAGAATAAAAGCTTAGTTTATGTTGATTCACTTATTATTTCAAACAACATTGGGAGAATTGAAGAATACTGTAAAGTACAAGTGTACCGTAAAGTGCCATTTCCTGGACTCAAACGAGACTTTACCGTACAGTATGAAAAAAATGTTATGATGATAGTGGTTGCTTTATGGTTTTACTTTGCCATATCAATGTTTGACGTTCCGTATCCTATTTTATTTTTTCATCTGAGGTGTTATACATAAAAAATGTGCTACCAACTTAACAAACAGAATTTTCAACGTGTAAAAAACTACCTCAAACAGAAACTGATTAAAAACCACCCATCACTAAAAATGTAATTATCTCAATATTTTCACTCTTTTCCTTTAATTATGAGTTGTGGATCGATGATTCGTTGTAAAAAGAAAATGCGTAGCAAAACTTCTACTGGCCGATAAGCCGGTTAATAACAGTTTCAAGTTGTTGGAAATAATGAAAAATCTCCACAACTTGACTTGTAGCCATTTTCCTGTAATATTACCACTTTTTATGGTGTGTTTCTGGTTTCCTTTCCCTAAATCTACGAATGATTATTGAACGTTTAACACTTAGTAAATTGGCAACATAAATAAGGATAAAACTTCTCTTTTCTAGCAAAGTTAAAGCTCTTACCTATTAATCATTGCTTGAATGACGTTCTCCTTTTCACGAAATTATGAATTATTGACCTAGCGAAAATCAAGATAAAATACTTACTACCTACTCAACGCTCAAACGGCAACAATAATCATTATACTTATTCAAACTGGAAGAATTACATGAATTAAGTACTTAACTTTTGAATAAAAACTAAACAAAACCATTTCTATTTAACAGTAAACGGTACCTAAATAAAAAAATATAATAATTGATGCATTAAGGAGGTATTGAGATTTCTTTAACCAACATTGATTGATTTTGTACACACCTTTTGTAATGGAATAAAAGGAGTGTATGCATGCACCCTACTAAACCAAACATAATGTAATAGCAATTGTATATTGCATTGTTTGATTGCAAAACGTGAATGGATTGATATAGTCGCGTGTTTTAAGTATCTACTCATATATTTTGAAGTCGTACATTTATTTCTTGAACATAACGTCTGCATTTCTAGACACAACTGTGTAGGCCAAGCAAGTATAGTAATTTTTGACAAGAATACTAGCAGAAAACCGATTATGATATCGATATTATGTAAAAGTCATTTAGTAGTATTCTTATATATTTTGGACTCGCAAATATTGTTTTTTTTTAATTCGCAATGTTAATATAAGATTTATAGAGAAGTTCTAGGTATCTGTATCTGTTATTCTTGAAGGGAGAGTCGCCCCACTGCACTAGGCCACATTTTGCACATTGTGCGTTTATTTCTAAAAATAGCACTTTTTGACCATTCTGTATTCGGAGTTTTATGCAATAGCATACTGTGATAAGGTGCATTATTAACGAGGGGTAAACCGCTGGTAAAATTTTGTACACTAATTCCACTTTCATGGAGTAATACCTGTGTAATACAAGTAATTCCTTTAGTAATACCAATAATACCAAGTAATTCCCCTGTAATACCAGTAATATCAAGTAATTCCATTGTAATACCACTAATTTCTCTGCAGTACCACTAATACCATTGTAATTCACCACAATAATTAGTAATATCTGATTTTAAGTATATTGATTTCACGTGATTTCATTCTGTGAAATTAGCAAAGTATTACTCACTTTCAAAGATACGTGGATATATTTTCTTCATTACATTTAATAATATAATTTTTAATTTATATCCAGCTGAAATAAGTAACTTTATTATTTTATAATTTTATACCCTTCTTTTTCTTTTTAAGTAAGGGCCTTATTTGTGTTTTATTTGGTGGTTTATTAGCAACTTTGTAAGATTTTTGGTTACCAATAAATCACCTCAGTCTATCAGTTTTAACCCTTCCATTGTTTTCGTCCAGAAGCCAACAGCAGGAGGATTTTTGATCACTACATACAAATTTATTGTTTAGTTGCATTTTGAGATAAGGAGAATCTTCACTCACATCGACAATCTTATCAGAAAAATCTCTTTAAATTGTCAGCTCAATTATCAGGTTCCTCTTCAAAGTTGTCAATGTGTAACGTTGGGTCTAAAACTAAACTTGAAGTTTCACATTTGCTATCTAGGTGAATATTATCAATTTCCGTTTCGATTAAATCATTATTACATTGGCCATCTTCAGGTTCAGAACTCTTCGAAACAATGTCAATGTTTTTCCAAGCATCGTCGTCCATGGTTATACCTAATTTTGTGCTATCATTTAATGCGGTTTGTAAAGCATTTTCTACAACACTTTTAATTTTTATATCTATATATGTTCAACTTCTGTGTCTGTTACACCGCAGTTTCCTTTAGTAATCTAGCTTTTTCTCTAGGAAATACGATAATATCACCAAGGCCGTTAATTATACTATTTAGATAATTAATTCGATCGATTCTATGCATAAAGTCATTAATACTAAAATTGATGACAGTGGAAAACGTTGATGTCATTGAACGACATGTTCGAAAAATTTGTTCACAAGTTTGACTTACGCAAAACATATTTGATTCCAAGTTTCTATACCGTTCATTTTGTTGCTAGACAAGAAGTTATCTTTTACAGTATATTCTGCATTACTATTAATCCAAGCTCTCCAGATTCTTAGAAAAAGCATACCATATGTAATATAAGCGACGATAATACGACGATAATATTTATTTTTAAATAAATAGCAGTTCCGTGAATCAGTGTTAAATTATTAGTTACGGCCGAAGAACACATTTTCTCAGCAGATGAGTAATTCATTTTGTCTTCTGACTTTAGATCACTTAAAATTAATAAATGCTGATCTTTAGAAACATTCTTGTAGTTGCGTAGCAACTAGTATTTTACATATAATACCAGTAATACACATTACTAATACCACATAATACCAACAAAATTTCCACTAATACACTGTAATTCCGAGTAATACACAGTAATACCTGTGTAATACACAGTAATTCCTTGTAATACCCAAATAATTCCCACTAATTCCTGGTAATACCGCAAGCTTGTACACCAAAATTCCTCAGCGGTTTACCCCTCGATTATTAAGTACAATTAGAGAAGGATTCTCTAAGTTTTGCAGCCACCGATATTCAAATATTCTATAAATCCGTTTTTATTTCCAGCATGTAGTATAATATCTGCAATGATAAAATTTAAATGTTCATATAACAATCTATGCTCGAATCTATGTTAATAGAACAAACGTTTTGCCATCCGTTATAGTGGTTGTAACCCTCTTTATTTCTTCATTTTGCCATGATGCCATTTTGAAATATCCAAGTTTCATCGAGAAACACGAATTGATATATACCTTCATCCTCGCTTCTTTATAACTCAAGAATTGTACTCTTTTAAAAAAAACGTTAGGTAATTCCATAAGTCCTCATCGTGAAATCATCACAATCATTTCGCAATCCACGCAATCTATTCGCAATCATTCCAAATAACCCTAAAAAACCTTTTTGAAACAGATAATATTGCGCTTCCTAACATATTTCGCATTTCGCCAATGTTAGATGATAATATTATATTATGTTATTTTAATTTTCCATCTGGTGTTTGGTTCAATTAATGTTGATAATAATAAACAGCTTCCATTACTATGTACACGTTTATTATATTATTATTTACAGATAATTTCTAAATATTGACATATTAAAAGCAACTTTTTATATTATATCAATTTTATATATATCAACAGACAGTTCGCCTGGCAACCGATAACAACTCAGATTTTTTTTATTACACTAACTCTACAAAAACTATACAAATATAGGTTACCTAGCGCCATCTATGATTTCTATAACTAATATCAATAATACAGATTTATATCTTGCAAGAATAGCTTTATCCATTAAACTAATAAGATTTCACAACATATTAATTTCTAGCTTTATTTTTGCCGCCCTCCGGAGAATGTATACTGTTTTTGGGCTCCTAATACGAAATATTTATGGCTTGTCCAGTATAAATATAATTGCACGTCACAGCTGTCAGAACGGGACTATGTTGCCAAGCATTTAAAATAGTATTAGAAGTTGCATTGCTGCAGCCCAAAGTGCACGCAAAAAAGTGTCAGAATTGGCCCGGATCGGGTACTCGGGGGTTTTCGAGGCCGCTGATCACGAATATAATGTTCAAATTGACCTTCGAACACCTGGTGTACCAGAACCTGACCCTAAACGTCATCTCCGGGGGTTTTCCTGACAAAATCAAAAATGGTCTACCAAAAATCATTTTGGGGGGTTTTTCGGCCCGCTGAATCCAAATCTGGCATGGGCTCCCCACTGGCACCTGGTGCACCGAAACTCCGAGAGTTGTACAGATACGACCCCGTATCATAATTTGACACATTTATGTTCAAATTGACCTCCGACAGTTCGCAGGCGTTGACGTGACTATATATTATTCTCCGAAAACTGTCTCACTGTCCTCACCTACCATAACGATCTTATTAATTATCCCCGACGTCAATAAAACTTTATGGAGTACTCTATAGGGTATATAGTTGCGCATTGGCAAACCCCACAACGTCATGTTTTAAAATATAAGAAATTCCGATTAGTACCAAAGATATTTGAAAAATTTCTGATTTCGTGTTATTTTTTACGGAGGGGTAAACCGCTGGTAACCTTTTGTACACTAATTCCATTTTTATGGATTAACACCTGCGTAATACAAGTAATTCCTTTAGTAATACCACTAATACCATGTAATTCCCCTGTAATACCACTAATTCCTCTGCAGTACCACTAATACCATTGTAATACCTAATAATTCACCACAATAATTAGTTATTCCTAATAGTTAGTAATATCTGATTTTAAGAATATTGATTTCATTCTGTGAAATTAGCTCGGAAATTAGCAAAGTATTACTCACTTTCAAAGATACGTGGATATATTTTCTTTACTAGGTACATTCAATAATATAATTTTTAATTTATGTCCAGACGAAATAAGTAAATATTGAATATATTTTGAAAAAGTCAACGTTTTGTGCTTTCTTTATTTAAAAAAAACCTTTTTTGTAGTTAAGTCAAACTGCTTATTAAAAAAATATATATTTATTTTTTAAATACAACATAAAAATCTATAAAAAAATAAAGAGATCAAGATAATATAAAAAAAACTTTAAATGAGTAGGTAATTAAAAATAAACACAAACAAAACTCTACACTTCTCGTTTGACTTTAATAGGTAAACTATTGCTAACTACTGACTTTTTTCGCAAGTTTGTACTTTTTTGATATATTCAACATATCATATCCTCTCAGTTCAAATGGTCCACTGCCAACTAGCTCTTTTGTTCCGTAGAATATAAATTCGTTTTTAATCGAGTTTTTAATCTTAGCAGTATCAGGATTTCTAGGCCAAATAAAATTACCAAGCTCCTCTTTAAGAAATTTTATATTCATTGGCACTCGTTTTCTCAATTACACGCCCTATATACCACTTGTAATCATAAAATACGGCAAAATATTTTCCTAAATGTACCTCTATATCTCTAAGTTTCTCAGGTTCATTATCAGAAGGGTAATGCAGCTCTTCACTAGAATCTTCCCATTGGTTTTTCTCACGTCCTTCTTGTAATAATGATGAACCAGAATTATTTGTACCCTTCTTTTTCTTTTTAAGTAAGGGCCTTATTTGTGTTTTATTTGGTGGTTTATTAGCAGCTTTGTAAGATTTTTAGTTACCAATAAATCGCCTCAGTCTATCAGTACTAACCCTTCCATTGTTTTCGTCCAGAAGCCAACAGTAGGAGGATTTTTTGATCTCTACAATTTATTGTTTAGTTGCAATTTGAGGTAAGAAGAATCTCTTAGTGACTTTGGGTTATTTAAATTGTCAGCTCGATTGTCAGGTTCCTCTTCGAAGTTGTCATTGTGTAACGTTGGGTCTAAAACTAAACTTGAAGTTTCACATTTCCTATCTAGGTGAATATTATTGATTTCCGTTTCGATTAAATCATTATTACATTGGCCATCTTCAGGTTCAGAACTCTTCAAAACAATGTCGATGTTTTTCCAAGCATCGTCGTTCACGGTTATGCCTAATTTTGTGCTGTCATTTAATGCGGTTTGTAAAGCATTTTTTACAACACTTTTTATATCTATATATGTTAAATTTCTGTGTCTGTCACACCGCATCTTGCCTTTAGTAATCTAGCTTTTTCTCTAGGAAACACCAAGGTCGTTAATTATATTATTTAGATATTTAATTCGATTGATTCTATGCATAAAGTCTTTAATACAAAAATTGATGACAGTGGAAAACGTTGATGTCATTGAACGGCATGTTCGAAAAGTTTGTTCACAAGTTTGACTACAAGTTTGACTATTGAAAAGATTTGCGCAAAACATATTTCCGTGAATCAGTGTTAAATTATTATTAATTACGGGCGAAGAACACATTTTCTCAGCAGATGAGTAATTTATTTTGTCCTTTGACTTTAGATCACTTAAAATTAATAAATGCTGATCTTTAGAAACATTCTTGTAATTGGAGTGTATAGCGCATGCGCTATTTATGTAGTTGCGCAGCAACTAGTATTTTACATACAATACCAGTAATACACAGTACTAATACCACATAATACCAACAAAATTCCCACTAATACACTGTAATTCCGAGTAATACACAGTAATACCTGTGTAATACACGGTAATGCCTTGTAATACCCAAATAATTCCCACTAATTCCTGGTAATACCACAAGCTTGTACACCAAAATTCCTCAGCGGTTTACCCCTCGTTTTTTACTGACTCGATTCAGAATGGTATGACAATACAAATTTCACATTCTCATTGCTACTTTTCCTGCTCTTCAAGTTTATGTTATTAGATTTTTAATCTGACGTTTCGGCTCGGACCCTGGGTTTTTAAATATGACCCTGAGTTTTTTATTACGGATTTTAAGAGGTTTTGAGGTGATTTTAGTTTGTAATTTATCGAAAATTACTTTTCTGTCTCTCTTTAACACATTACTCTTATGGAGAATATCGCAATCCTTCGAAGTCGCTCGCAATCCCTGGAATTCTCTCGCAATCACTCGAAATCCCGTGTTTTTCGCAATCTTGTCACACATTTTACCCTAGTGATTACCCCCTCGTTAATAGGTCTCTTCATAAATATTTTAACATAAAATTTTACAATAAGGGACGTCTAAATCCAAAAAAGCTATATTATATATACATTATTTTGTTACAAAAGTTTTTTTTGATAGAAGTGATTGTTTAGGAAACTTAAGTAACATAAACCTTTCTATAGAAATGTAGCCACACATACAATAGGATTATGACCTTGGTGACGTGCACGCCACTTGATTTGGCTTTTACTATAAAAATATTTTGGAATTTTCCTCTTCCACTGCTAAAATATGACTACCTCGTGCCATAGAACACAGCGTCTTGCTACCCACGAATACCACCACTATTTAAATGAAAAATTTTAAGTTTTAAGACTTTAAACCACAAAGAAAAAGTTCTTATTCATATTTTTCGTAATATATATGTATAGTACACAGTATATCTGATGCCACTAACTGAAGCTAGACAATATCGGCACGATATAGTTTTTTCCTGGTTTTTCTATTTCATTACACAGTTATACTGATCTTTTAGGAAAATACATCCAGGAGAATCCCCCAGGGCTTTAATATCGTTATGTCTTCTTACTTCAATACTTCAGATAGGTTAAGTTAGAGAAAAAATATAACTTCAATATATCAATCGAAATAGCTGTCATTGAATTAAAAAAAGCTAATTTTTTAAATTAAAGTTTAGTCGTTCATAGCTCTTAGTAAAAAATGACAAATAATCTAATTTGAAAAAAATTTAACTTTTTTTTTATTTTTTCGTACTTATTTTCGTTAAAAATATTTATAATGAATTAATTAAAAAAATTCTAGAGTCCAAAACATATAAGTATTTTACTGCGCCATAATGTGATTTGATTTTGTACTAGAATTTTTGTACAAAAGATTTACCTATTCCTTGGCCTAATATAGTCGAATCACGAAGCCAATATAATATATTCGTTACTATTCTGAATCCCGTGCAGGGTGCAGGGATACTGAAATATTAGGGAGAGATCGTTTAGGGTGTTGTTAAATGACAAATCAGCAGTCCGAAAAAAATGTGAATAAAAGAATACACCAAGTGTATTTTCTCTTCAGATTGAGGGGAAGTCTCGGGGGAAGTGTGATCGTTCAGGAATAGAATTACGGACTAAAGTTAAAAGAAGCGAAGAAGCGAGTTATAACTCAAAGCGATTTTATATTGGTAGTAAATATATTTCTTTTCTATTGCGAATCTGTACAAAAATATTAAATTTAGGTAAATAAGATTTTTGTACACATGATAATAACGATCATTAGATTATTATAAGAAAAAATATTTAAAGTTATTCAATGTACTTATAGTACCTAAATTTTTTTTATTTAATTGTATGATTTTAATAATCTCCATAATATAATACAAATAAAATGTGGTTCTTATTATTACATAATTTCCTTTCTTTCAGTACTGGCCTGTACACATGAAGTTTTATTTCTAAATTTACATATGATCTCCGTAGATACTGATCTTAACCTTACTATTTTAATCGAGAATAATCAAGATACAAGGCGTTTTATCCATTTTGTCAATATCGTTAGATCATCATAACTTAGTAAACCCAGTACCTAATAATTAATTATTATAACATGTATTTCACAAAAAAAGAACAGTAAAATAACATGTAAACCTAAATCAAATTCCAGGACCGTCTTTTCAAACATTAAAACATATTAAGAACAATAAATAACTGAACGGTTGAACTAAACTTTCACTATTTATTAGTAAAATTCGTTTTTAAATATAATTACAGCTGTTTCGCTAATAACTAGCATCGTCAGATTGACATATTGAAGTTACTTCTGACGATGCTAGTTTTTAGCAAAACAGCTGTAAATGCATTTTAAAACGTATTTTTCGAATAAATACTTAGTGGAAGTATAAATGAAGAAAAAACCCAAAATCAATGTCACAAAATTTTTATTAATTAATTGACAGCTACTAGTTTCGGCCTATTTGTAGGCCATCATAAGGCTTAAAAACTAATGTATTTGACCTGCTTCCTTTCAAGTTACAGGTCCCATATATATTGTCCCAACTTTCTTACTTTGATACACCTAGCCGAGCACCTAACTTTAGTGTATCTTTAACATATATATTTCATTATAATTTCCTTTAATTATTACCAAGTTTTATAACCATTGCTAATTACTAGTTTCTTTTCTACTTAATCTAATTAATATACTTCTTGCATTTAGTTTATCCCCCCTTATTGTTTTTTCAATGACACAATTTTTCATTATGTACTAACTATATGCAAGCATGGTGGAAGTTGTAAATTTCAATTTTTCACATTAGTTTTTAAGCCTGATGATGGCCTACAAATAGGCCGAAACTAGTAGCTGTCAATTAATTAATAAAAATTTTGTGACATTGATTTTGGGTTTTTTCTTCATTTAATAATCAGTCACATTTGTGCTATGAATGATATACTTCTTTTTAGTGGAAGTTTAGTTTAACCCTCGGTTTAACCGTTCAGTTATTTATTGTTCTTAGTAAGATGGACTTCCACAAAATAAAGGTTGCCACAATCAATTTCATTAAAACTTATATTAATTTGAGACAGAGAACAGAAGTTTAAATTTTATTTGGAAATGTCTCGGGAAATGTAAGAAAAGCAGAAAATGTTTTAATGGAAACGGAGATGGAATCTAAATATTTTCTTTTTCCTGCATGTCAATTTATCAAAGGTAATATCACGAGTCCTTAAAATTTTATCGATAAAATTTTAGTTTCGACGAAAACTTTTTTATTTGGCAAAAATACGAAAACAAACTAAATTGTGATAAAATCACGAGTCCATAGGACTCGTGAATTTTCACTAGTTTACTTTTCACTATTTTCGCTGTTTAATTGTTCAATATTGTTATTGATTTTTTGACAATTACATGATTTTATGAATACTGGTAAAACGACTAGTGGTTTTATCAGTATAAAACGGAATGATTGGCTAGAACATAAAAATTTATCAAATAAAATTTTATAGGACGAATATTTGAGATTATTTTTTGAACTATTCTGTACAAAAACCACTTAATTAAATAATTTATCGTTAACTTTTCACTAATTTTAACTATTTTCACTGTTTAATTATTCAATATTGTTATTGAATTTTTGACAGTTATCTACATAATTTTATCAATATTGGTAAAACGACTAGTGGTTTTATCAGTATAAAACGGAATGATTGGCTAGCATTTAGCACAGAACATTAAAGATTAAGCGTTTTCATTGGACGAAATCACAAAACTGTGATATTTTGACAGGTGAAAAAAATAATCACACATAAAAAATAATTGGTGAATAATATAATTATTGTGTTCAAGAAATTTTCCAATATGATTAGTTTTTTTTTTTAAATAGTGGCTATAGATTTTGTGATATTCTCTTTACTAATCTCTTTAAGTATTTTTGCAGTTAGTGCATAAGGGATGTAATTGTAATTGCAGCGGGTGCACCAAATAAGCATGGGCCATGATACTCTAAGAAATCGTCTGGATAAAGCTGATCTCCACCCTCCAATATCACTTAGTTTTTCACCTATTTCCAGAGCCAATCGCTTTGCAAGATTATAGTGGTGCCAAGAATTTAAGTACTTGAATGAAAATTATTTGGCTACAGTATTATTAACCGACGAATCAAGATTCGGATTTCTTCCAGATTCTCGAGGAACAGTGTGGATACGATCGAGGATACGATCTGGAAATTTGGAACATTTAAGACAAGTCCAAGTACTTCAAACGTACAGAAGTAATACAGTTATGGTATAGGGGAAGTAATGATCAATGACAGAGCAGAACTCGTTTTTACAGATCACTTCCTTACAGTTCAGCAGTACCAGAATGACCAAGGCGACACTATTCTACAACCCATTGTTTGTTTATTTGCTAGTACTGTCAACCAACACGTTCATCTCGTCCATGATCATGCACGTTCACATGTCGCATGCCTTTTCACAGATTGGCTAACCATCGAGAAGCCAGGTGTATTGCCAGGGCCAGATTAATCCCCTTACCACTTGCCTTACCACAATCCCCTAGAGGATGCATGGGATAATTATCGGATAATTACTTCATATAGAGGTGACATTTCCCTCTCTTTTGCTTCCGAGAGCGTCTGATAGCCTAATAGGTAAATATACCGCAACAAGACATCGACAATCTTGTTCTTATGGATATTCTGCAGTTTAAAAGTGGTTAGTGATTAACTGGCATAACAAAAACAATGTTTGATAACAATAAAGTCAAAAAAACTACCGTTCCAAGAACAGAATTTATGATCCAGAGAGCCTTTGCCCTCGCTACTTTCTTTTGCTTTACTTTCATATTATCAGCATCTAAAATAAGATCTTTTAATTCACTGTTTCGGACCAACAGATATTCACACTTGGGTATGTTCATTGTAAGAGCTGAACGTATTCATCTATTAGTTTTCTCGTCAAGAAATTTTTATTATCTTGATCCTTGGCAATCACCATTTAATATTCCATAATAAATAAAGTAAATATTATGTCATCCGCTCCTTATCTTGCAGAGATATGGTGCGGAAACTCCATTTACTATTTTAATTCTAATTATAGACCGTTTATTTCTATAATAGATCGGATAATCAATAATCAAAACAGAAGTGATTTATAAATTTTGTATTTCTGACTACACTCGCGCAATGGGTGCACTATCGTATGCTGTTTTTTAGTATAATATATTACGTAAAGTAGACTTCTTGTGCTAAAACATGCTCGTTCCTCTGTTGTTTGTTTACCTACAGTTGGTATCAGTGCTATGTCCCTGTAGCTCCTTAGATCGGCTAATAATCCTTTTCATTTATTCCTCTTTGGCCTAGAAATTTCAACAGTTCTGTTCCTTTAAGTCTACCTATTGCAATCTTAAATTCATCTTTTACCTGATGATTTTCATCTATTATTTGTCAGATATACTACTTATTAGCACTCTACTTTTATTGTTATTTCTTAAGTTATTTCAAAGGGTCTTCAGAATGTTGGGTACCTCGAACCGGATTATCTATATAGTACAATTATTTTGACAGGCACTATTCTTCTTTTTTAGTACTTTGATTCACCTGTTTTTATTTACTCTTCTATTGTTTTGAATTCTCTTTTTTATGTTTACTTAAAAATTAATATTTACAATGTTCAAAATATCATTTAATTACACTTATGACCACCCAGAGATATTAACAAAATAGATAAAATATATTGTATCTTGACACATTAAGTATGGGGTTTTTAAGATCACCCAGGTGTCCTCTTTGCAGTTATACCTATACATTCAAGTGTACATTTCTGAACTTTAAACATTTGTAGCCAAAATACCAAAACTGGTAATACCTACATAAATATTATTTAAAATTCAATACAATCTTCATTAAATGAACCATTTTACAGTGTTATAACCGATATAATTTTGCAATATTTTTTAATTTTTGGGTTCGCTGTGGGAAATTTTCAGGAAACATTTGTTTTAATTAAAAAATTGTGAATGTGAGAGTTTGCCAAAAGCAATAAAATACAAATAGATACTTAATTATCTTAGAAACAAAAGAATATATTTTGTAACGAATGCTTTGTTTTTGTAAAGTGTTACAAAAATAGCACATGCTCGAGTCGAAAAAAATTGTAACGTTTTGACTTAAAATTATGTTTTTACCTTTTGAATTTTGCAGACTACAGTTGCTGGTTGTACATCGTGAGACATATGCCTGGTGTCCAATAAACAAATAGCACAAACACAAATCTTACACACCGAACAAAACATATTAAGAGTTTCTTCGACATGTTCGGGACAATTTCCCGTTTTACCTTTTGTGGAACTATTTAAGCCTTTCTTAGGATCAGATAAAACGTGTTTCGCTAGAGGTCCCCTAAAAGGATGGCAGGATTCGCGACAAGAAGTGCAATACCTTACTTCGCATTGTTCACACATAACAGTAGCATCGTTAGCCGGTTCTATTTCGCACATTTGACATTTTAATGCTAAATTTTTGAGTTCGCTGTATTTTTCAACAATATTATGCATGATTCTGTATTTGGGAAGGTTATGGACACCATTTTCATCAAAATAAACGAGTTTGTTACACACCGGACAGGCGACACTAAGAGTACTAGATACGGTTAAATTATTTTCGATAAAACTGCTAGGCCTAGATGCACATATTACCCCACTGTCTGTTTCGCTTAAAATCGAGAGTTTGTCACTTTCTTGATAGTCCCCAGAACTTCCAGAAGTTACACTTTCAGCATTCTCCGGTACTGAATTTAAGGTTGATGTTGTGTTGTGATTGTTAGCCGGTTGTTGTAGATGTATAGCACAAAGTAAACATAAAGAATGATGACACGGTAATAACACTGGGTTACTGTAAAATTGTTTACAAGCAGGGCAACATAGTTCTTCTTCCATCGTATTTTAAAAGTTCATATACACTTCACGCTACGCTATACTTCAAGCTACTGCTCACTCTGCACGCACACAGCAAATCAGCGGCTTAACAACTGTCACAGGCATTGGCTCTTAAAAGCTTTCCGAGTCACGAGATCGAGAGACTTGAATGCTTGGCAATGTTGCCAAGGGTACTTGAAGAATATTCCATAAAATGCAAATCAAATTTTTTAAATAACTAGTTTAATATCACAAACAAGTATTCTTTGTCCTTCTATTTTCTACATACGATAAGAGGTAAATTGTTGACACTAAGTTTAAAACAGGTTTTAAATTCTAATTTTGTTAGTTTTTTGGAAAAAATCATGTTATTTTAATGTATTTTATAAATAATATAACGGTAAAATGACTAATTAAAATACAATGCTTTTAGATAGTATGTTTAGCAACAAGTTAAATAACCATACTAAAGTATTATTAAGAAAAAAACAATATTGTTTATTTTCAATAATTTCAAAACTATATTTATGTCCCACTTTTTTGTGAATCTACCGTGGTCAAATGGGTTACGGTACAGGTGCCTATTAATAGGATGTAAATTTTACAATAATTATAAACATTTTTGTGTTGTTCTAATGGCTTTAATTGATTCTGAATATAGTTTCATGTTTGTTGACTGTGGGTGTCAAGATAGAGCAGTATTTCGAAAACTACCTTGTTAAAAAAAATCGACCAAATGAATTAAACTTCCCTCCATATCAGAGCACTTAGTGGGCTAAAATAGTTAAATTTATTGTACTAACTCTTAGTTTTTGGAAGTCCATCTTATTAAGAATAATAAAAAACTCTTCGTTTTAACAAAACTTCCAATATTTATTTAAAAACTTCCAAGTTTATTTGAAAAAATATGTTTTAAATTACAATGACGGCCGTTTCGCTAAGAAGCATCGTCAGATTGACATTTAAGTTACATTTTGTTAGTAGCTAGGTACCTGAAGTATGGAAGTAATAAGACATAACAATATTAAAGCCTAGATGTTAATAGCCCTAAGGGAATATCCTGGATGTAATTCCCTCTAACATCAGTATAACTGTACAATGATATAGAAAAACCAGGAAAAAACTATATCATGCTGATCTTTACAATAACTTAAGACAATCTATGTATAAAATGTAAACTCAATCAAAGTAAACAGTTTATTAGTGGAGAACTTCCGAGATTTATTTGTTCATTAAAAACTTTAAATTGTGGGTCTGCTGGATGTCTTTTTATTTGAAGTTCTTGTAGAAAATCTAATTTTTTTTTATCACAAATGTGAAGTATATGAATGTCATTGGTGTGTAAGAGTGAGGTTGGATGTTCAGGTAGGTGTTTTGCATAATTTGACTTATCTGGTTGTTTTAATCTATATGCTCTTAAGTGTTCATTGAATCTTACTTCAAAATTTCTTTGTGTTTGACCTATACATACAGCATTACATTTTGGACAATTAATTTTGTAAACACCAGATTTTTTTAATTTGGGTAATTTTGTTTTTACATTTAACAATTTTGTACCAACATTATTTTGTGTTTTAAATAATATTAATGCTGATGTTGCCGAAGATATTATTTTTGAAATTGCATTGGAAATATTTCCACAATATGTAATATTATAACTTTTAATTTCTTTAGTTTGTTTAGGAAATATTAGTTGTAGTGACACTTTCTGTTCTTTCTTATTAATTAATTTATTTATTAAATTAATTGGATAGCCATTAGACGTAGCTATTTGTTTTATTATACTAATTTCTTTTTCATTTTAGGATGCAAGGTATTTATATAATTAAAAAATATATCGAGCTGTCGTTCGCTACCTACAAATAGGTCAATTATAACTGATATTATACCTGGATGGATATTTCTTTCATCTAATAGCTTTTTAACAAGAACTGTACATTCTTTAGGACATTAGTACATTCTTTTAGAGAACATATTAGTTACATCAAACGATACTAATTTAGTATTATTTTGTAATTTACAGTTATTTAATTTTTTATCAAATCTAATGAATTTTGTACTGAATATTTAGATGTGTATCCATAATTATTTAAAATAGTATTTAATTTTTTAGCTAGCTTTGTATTAGGAGTGTTAACATACGAAACTACATGTCTAATCGGTTTTGACTCTTTATGTAATTTAAAACATATTTTTTCAAATAAACTTGGGAGTTACGTTGAAACGAAGAGTTTTTTATTATTCTTACTAAAGTACAGTGGTGTCTTAAGTATTTGTTGGATTAAGAGACATTATTTTTAATCCATTTTCAGACACATAAGAAAAAGCTAGCAAAAATAAAATATTTAATTATGACCTCTATCTCGAGTGAGTTGAGTTGTGGAAAATGCATTTGGATTATTGGCCACTGTATTTAGAGTATTCCGACGGCCAATGTGACTGGAACCAGATAAAGTTGCTTTAGTTGCTATGGCCTGTGTTGTTTATTGTACAACTGGTACTTTTGACTATGAAAATGATGGCAAATTAGTAGAGGAAGTATGGCATAATGCAGATAACGATCCTACGGCATTCCTATTAGCACTCACAAAATTCCTAGAAAGCTTAGTATGAAAGCAAAAGAAATTATAGTAAATTTGCTGAATACTTTATTATTAACGGAAAATTACCTTTGCAAAATGACTATTGTTAAATTAAATTGTATTATTTTAAAATAAATAAACAACTGCATAAAAAGTTTCTTATATTAGCACAATGTGTTTAACTCGATTACAAAATGGCGGGACAGAGTTATATGTATACTTAAATATAGAATTTAACAGAGCGAGTTAATAAAAGCAGTAAAATTGTTAAATACTTATCTCTGAGTTTATGGTCTTCCTTGGCTGATCCTTGTCCTTAAGAAAGCTCTCTCTTTCAACCATCAATGGAGCTATACGTTTCCATGCACCGTAAATGAGATTTCGATTTATATTATTTTCTAGATGTGTATTACATCTTATAGGCTGATTTTGATAGGCATTCAGAAACTCAAAAACCGTGTAAGCTGCTACAAGTAACGAGTACTCGAGTGAAGATTACTTTGACTGCTCTCATATTATTTATTTCGTTTCATATTACAAAGTAGGACCAATTTCAAAACTAAATCATTGCTTTAATTGCCTACTATGAATCAAGATTTAAAAATAAATAGGTAAACATATAATTTATATTTTAATTTCGTGGTTATTTTCATATAACTGTTTTTTAAGAAGATATTTAAGATAAAATTTCTTACTTTTAATTCATTTTAGCAACCTCAAAATTTGAACTAATATTAATAGTTCTATAGGTAGTCGCAATAAAAAAAGATTGTCACGTAATGATAATACCTAAAATGCATGCAGTTATTATTAGGTTCTGATAGCTATTTTATCTAAATAAGATCTGGTAATAAAAACCGCAAACATCATAAATTGTATTAGTACCGAGTAGTAACGATAATCAACAAGACTATCACAGATTACGTGCTATGATGCTAAACTACGTTCAAGGAACCCCATCGATTGGAAGTTAGGAATATTAAACACACAAGCCGTTAAAGTGTTATCATTTTTGAGTTTTATGACGTATATTTTTGTGTGGAAGGCTCTAAGATAACAGTGTCAATGCACTGGTAAGTGATAATCCCATCTTATAGAAAAGGTAATAAAACTTTTACTAATTATTTAAAAATTAAACTTCTTAGCCAACGACAGCAGTTTCATGGTCAGTTTGACATAGTATTGAAATTATATTTTGTTTTATCAGAGAGCTATCTCATGTTAAGTAGTTTTAAACCCAGACCTAGTATTGAAGTAATTAGACATAACAATATTAAAGCCTAGATATTATTATTTCTTCTATCTACATAATATATAAAATGAAAACTCAATCAAAGCAAATAGTTTAATAGTAAAGAACAAGATTTATGTGCTCATTAACAATTATTAATTGTTAATCTGTTGTCTTTTTATTTAGTTCTTCAAGAAAATCTATATTTTATTTTTTTATCACAGATTTGTGTACGTATTTATAAGGAAGAGGAATAAAATCCTCTTAATTTGTGTTTACTTATGATAAGAATCCTGTTATTACATTATTGAATAAAATTGGTAAACATTTTTATTTCAGGATACACTATAAACAACTTTGTGTTAATTTTGCCTCCCTTTTTACTTAATAAATTAACTTCATTCTCCAATGAGTTGGGTCAAGTAAAAACTAATCGTCAGCCGCCATTGGGCGATACAGTTAATGTTTTAAATAAAATAGTGAAAGAAACTAACAAATTTTGTTGTTTATTCTGTATTTTATATAAATGTACGGCTTCCACAAAGTAAGAGTTACTACAATAAATTTCATGTTGTTTTCACTACCGTAAATTAATGACAATACATTTTAACACATTTTTATTTTGAATGTTTTTAATAAAAATATATATGTTGTTTAAGAATTTGTTTTGGGTACGGCAACGTTGTACGCGAGCGCTTTAGTCCGAAAATATCAAAACACTGCACCGATCGAAGAACGATTATGCACGATTATGTGCGAACGGAGCATCTTTTGTTGCAGTTATTCCGGTGAGGTGAGGGTTGAGGTCGTTGGCATGCTGCATACTTTTTTCGGTCGATTTGAATGCGGCCCATGACGTGAACGCATTCAAACTTGTTTACCTTTACCTGAAAGTCCTACATTTGATCTATCTTACATAATAAAATTTATAGATACGCTATAAGCTTTGTTTATTTGAATGCCCAGTTAGGTATAAAATATTAAAATGATAGGTAGGCTCATCACATAAGATTTATCGAAATAAATAGGGATAAAACTTTTCTTCGTATTTCTTTGCTAGACGCTTAATATTTTCTTTTTTGATAAATATTAATTTTTCATAAATCATGATGGTGAAAAGGTAAATAGGTACCTATACGTACTTATTGGTAGAAATTCTAAAGCATTTTAAATAAAAATTCTGTTTTATTTATTTTTAAAAACATTTTCATTATAACTGTTTCATTATACCTAACTTAGGTATTTAAAAACTTTTTTATAAGAAAAGTAATACTAAGATATGAATATTATTTAAATAAGTAAGAAAATAAGATAATAAATAAAAAAAAAATTATATTTTACACCTTTAAAAATTTTCATTATAAAACGCATTTGCGTATCCTGATGTAACTTTTACGCTCGCTTTTACGTACACAAATTTTTGTTTTAAATGGTTGGCAACTTGATATGAGTAAAGTATCTAATGACAAGACTATTGACAATGACATTTGTGGCTAATTTATTAATTTTATATTGTTCTTTAAGAAAGTATTTGTAAATATGAATATCATCATTTATATAATAGATAAAATATTATTGGTGTATTATTCATTTTAAATTTTTTTAAAACATTAACATTTGATAACTTAAATTTAAAAACTGTCAAATGTTATAAATTACACAGTGCTACCAACATACTTTTTAAAATCAAAATTTTCGTAATTTACATACAGATTACAAATAATAAATTAATTTAAAAAATGATAGAAAAATATTTTTTAATACTGGGTGTCAGAAGTTTCTGACCCATTTAACTGCAAATATATCGGAACTTAAAAACCATAGAGAGGTGCGGTTTTCGAGGAACACTTTCTTTTTATATAAAGTTTTATTCAGTATACATGTTTAGGTACTTAGTAAAATCTTATTTTATTATTATTGTCTTTACTACACTAACTAATGGGCTTATTCTGTACAAAAATTTTAGCGGTAACAGTGCTGTAAATATTCAAGGTCGAGAGATGTTATGAAAATGCTATTCTGTTCGATTTTACTGTAATTTACATCGATGTATTTTAACATTTTCGCTGTTAAAGAAACGCCGACCAAAACATTCGACGTTTTAGTATGTACAAAAAGTACGAGGAGTAATAAACCCTAATTAAGTATGCAAAACCTTTACAGGGAGCACCATGAAATTTTTGATAAATCTCTTACTTTAAATTACATTTCTTCCGTAAATCTAAAAACCAGGTAGATCGACCCCGTATTTGTTTCAGTTGTAGCAAAGTTTAGGGTTTCTTCATTGTTAAAGGATTATCAGATAAGCAATAACGCAATGCAGTGGTGTGTATTTTGGGAAAAAATACGTTTTAAATTATAATATAATAAAAAATGAGAAGAAATAATTATTGGAATACATTTATTACTTACATTTTATTCTATATCCGACTCGGAAGAGGAAGAATCGTTGTTGACATTAATAATAATAGGGTCGATTAAATCATCACAAATATTGTAAATTTTCCACATATTTGCCTCTACTTTGATAGCATGTTCGATACAGTTTGTCCAATTTTCCTTATTAACATGACTTACAGCACTCTCAAACAATTTCACATCGTTTATTTTAAAAGTAGTATTTTTTTTCCAACTTTCCCCTTTACCTGAGCCCATATTAATTCTATGGGATTAAGTTCACAACGATAAGGGGAAGTCGAAGAACTGATATACCACGAGAAGAAGCCATTTCTTCTACAATGAAGGTTTTGTATTTATTCTTGTTCATTTTTGCAATTCTGTAAAGTTCTTTCCTTAGTGGATCTTTTGGAAATTTAATATTTTTCGAAATAAGCCACTCCAAAAGCTCTGCTTTACGCCAACGACTTGTGGGCAATGCTTCTCGTAACCGTGAATGGTAACTTGCGTTGTCCATAACAATAACAGCTCCTTTTGGAATCAGATCACACATTTGAACAAACCATTCCTCGAAGACATTCCCATTCATATCTTCGTGATAGTCCCCCGTGCGTTTTGAAATAAAAGTTAATAATCCACCATCAACAAAACCTTCAGAACTTCCAACATGGAAGTCTTTTTCCATTTCCAGATGGTGGCTGCAAACCTAACGACAAACCTTCCACGAATGCCTGCCTTCCGCTTTTAATGTTTTCATCTTGCCAAGATTTGGAAACTATATATCCAGCATTTATCCATGTTTCGTCTAAGTAGAAGATTTTCAAATTTTGTTCTCTGGCATGTCGAATGCTTCTTAAATAGTCTCTTCTCCAAAAAACTATTTCCGGTTTATCTATCAAGAGAGATTTTCTATTATGTTTTGTATATCTGAAACCCACATCTTTCAAAAGTTTGCATAATGTCAAAAATATATTTCATTGTAATTTATTTGTGCCCATATTCAAAGTTTGAATTAATCTTCTTACAAAAAGAACAAAAATATATAAAATAATTATTGTTACAGATTGGTTTGTTTTCTATTATGAATAAACTGTGTTGCCTTTCTTTATCAAACTTACTAAAATGTATGTACATCTATTACTTTTTTTTATTAAAATTAGTACATCCCGTTACCTCTGACCTAAATCGTATATTCTTTAGCATGGCTGCAACTCATTCGTTCAATACAAAATGTACCTTACGGTATACCCTCTTAAAATATATTTTGGTACGTCTATGAAATCTACTTAAATGAATGATTTATTACTCCTTGTCCTTTCTATATAGACTATAGGAGTGTTGAAACTGTCAAACTATGTTTGTGATAGAATTGTAAATTTTTAAGAAGTACCTAAATAGAAATAAACAATATAATTCAATAACAATAAAAATAAATATATAAAACTAATAATAATAAATATCTTTCAATAAATATAACGATAACCTAAAAAGTCGGCAATTTATATTAACCAACACAATAAAAGTGAAGTTAGCTGCAATGTCATATTGTTCAGAATACGATTTTTAACCGCGCTGTTAAATTTGATTTAACATCGCGATGTTAGTAACATCGCGATGTTAGTAACATCGATGTTAAATTTACAGCTGTTACGAATATTTGTACAGAATAACCCTATAAACCATTAAAATAATATAATTAACAACTACAAACTATAATTAACTAAAAAAGAAACTAAATTTACTGCACTACTAAAATATTGGGAGGTGATCTAATCTGAACGAGAGACAGTCAAAGAATAAAATTTTAGGGCTATAAAGTTAGTGCATCCCTTTTCGAACGTAGACTAGTGTTCTGCGACGCTTTCGTTAATAGCTCATTTCAAAATCCACAAAATCCATTACTTCTACATAACTGTTTTCTGTTTTTCTACGACCAGTAGAAATGGATGAGGTACATAAAATTTCTTTTTACTACTGTTCGCTATTAATGACGTCAGGGGAAAGGTAAATTTTTTCTGCTATATATTTAATGAGTTTTTTATAAATAAATAAATCATTTTATTGCTCTCTAGTATAAAAATGGTACATGAACAAGGATAATTCATAAAACAAACATAACAGAAAGAGGTGCCATCAGTCATTCATTTATTATGAATGCTCTAAGTTTCATTTCTGCGCACTTAAACCTATAAAGCTTTTGCATTATCTTAACGTCATTTAAAGTTAATACGGCGTCAAGGTCATCTGAGTATCTCTTAGATTTTACTAACGAGCTTCGCAACCCACCATACATCGTACAGATCAGGATGATGTGTTCAAGGGACCGAAGTGTGTTTTTATTACAAATTATACGAATTTATTTTGTTTTCATCAAGTAAGAGTTATTATTTATATATATATATATATATATATATATTGAGACGAAGTTTTATTATCATAAAAAATTTATTCATTAAAGAAAATATTAATTTCAATAAGAATGTGTATTATGATGTTTGAGCGTAAATCTGTGGTGAAACCTGTACGACCTGAGATATAATTTTTCGATTAACGATAGTGTCTATTTTCAAGAAACATTTAATTTTATTTGAGCTAATCATCATTATACAACATATTATTTAAGGGGCTAAAAAACATTATTATTGTATTAAAAAAAACTTCCACAATTACGTCAAATCAAATAAAAACAAACCACTAATAATATCATGTCACAATTAACGTGAATTTACTAAAATCACATTCAATCATCAGAAAAAATTAAAATAATAAAACAAAAAAAAGAAAACATAAGAACCCAACAACAATAAAAATAATAAAATCATAATAACTTGGCGCCCAACGTGGGGCTCGATTAAAATCACAGATTTTAATAGTTTAAATAACAAAAAAAATAAATCAATAAACATTACATTAAAATTTATTTAAAAATAAAAATACTAATAGATTATTGTAACTGTAATTAACATATAAAATAAATATTTCTAACATTTTATTATAAATATAAAAAGTCGAAACATAATGTCTGATAAAGAGGAAGTTAATTTTGACACCTGGAAAGTTGAAGAACTCAGGCAAGAACTTAGAAACAGGAATTTGGATGATAAAGGAACCAAACAAATTCTAATTAACAGATTAAAAAGCCAAGAACAAATAGACATAGACTACAATGCTGAAGAACCAGAAGAAAGGGGGGAACAAGAAGATGAACCTCAACAAAAAGATGGTACTTCTTCACAAATTGGAGGAAATGTCACATTGGCAGTTTTGATGAGCATCATCCTAGCCAATTCAGAACAAATAGCGAAAAAACTAGAAGCCAACTCGGAAGAGATGACAAGAAAATTAGAAGCTAACTCTGAAGAAATGAAAAAACAAAATAGAGAAAATTCTGAGGAAATAACGAGAAAATTGAATGAAATAACGGAAAAATTGGACAAGAAAGTAGAAAATCAAGAGAAAAAGATTAAAGTAATTGAGGAAAAACAAGAATTTTTAAATAAACAAGTACAAAATATAGACAAAAGAACAAGCGAAAACAATCTGAAATTAAACTCAAGAATATCAGAAATGGAAGATAACGTGAAAAGAGGAATACAAATAAATTTGGACATAGCCGAACAGGAAAACAGAAAAACAGAGAGACAATTAAGAAAAGAAATAGAAGAAAATGCAAATGTAAACGTGAGAAACAGTGAAGAAATCAAGAAATTAAAGGAGGAACTCGAAAATAAAATAAAACAAGTGAATCAAAATATTTCTGAATTATCAGACAATCGCGTAACACCTGACTTGGGTTTTCAAATTTTAAATATAGGGGGGAAGTTTGAAGAAAGTTCAAAATTTTGTGGGGATTATAGGAAGATACATCCTATAAATTATTTACATTCAATTAAAAATAAATACTATAAAATTAAAAATTTACAAGACTTTAAAGAATTTATCAGATCAAGTTTAACAGGCAATGCACTATTGTGGTGGAATTGCAAAGAAATGTTTGTAGATTCATTTGAAACCTTTGAAAAAGTATTTCTAGATACTTTCTGGTCAGAATTACAACAGAGTAAAGTCAGGGAAAGATTGTATTTTGGCAAATTTGATAATACAAAGAATAATCTATCCAACTATGTTTTACAACTCTATGCTACTTGTCAATATTTAGCTCCTCCTATACCAGAGGCAGAAATTGTAATGTTTTTATCAAGACATTTTAAACCTGAAATATCTGAGATAATTGCAGTACAAAATATTAATAAATTTGATCATTTAATAACATATTTGCAGAGAATTGAAAGAAATTTAAGTAATAGTATCAACAATCAGAATAGAGATAATGTAAGAAACTTTAATAACAATGATAGAAGTTTTAATAGGCAAAGTAACAATAACAATTTTAACAGACAAAATAATAATAATAATTTTAACAATAACTACAATAATCAAAACAGAAATCAAAATAATGAAAATAGGAACAATTACAATAATAATAGAAATTACAATAATAATCAGAACACTAGAAATTTTAACAATAATTATAATAATAGAAAATTTAATAGATTTGAACAAAATAACAATAATCGAGCAAATACAAACAATAATAATAGACAAGTAAACGCAATTAATACGAGTAACAGTAATGAGGGGATAAATGAGACAAATAATACACCGAGAGACATTGCACGTTCAGGTAGTAGAACTCCTAGGGCCAGATCTCCAGTAGATGATGCCCAAACCACAAATTTTCAATAGGGGTGCACAATGTAAATAGCGCTAGATGTGATTTTGTACACCCACGTGAATTTCTAATGGACAAGGATAATCTGCATCTAGAAAATAAAGAAATAGAATTAGTATTAATTAAAGCAAATATTGATAAAAATTTATTAAGCATTATAATAGATACAGGGTCTACAGTTTCTTTAATATCAGAAAATACAGTAAATAAAATCTCAATGTTCAAAAACAATATAATCAATATTCCAAAAGTAAATTTTACAGGGATAAATGATAAAAGTTTAGGATATTCTAATAAAACAGTTTTTGCTTCTTTGAATATAAATAATGTAAAATTAAATGTTCAGTTATTGATAGTCAATAAATTAAAATATGATATATTATTGGGTAACGATGAATTATCAAAGAATAAAATTATAATAAATTATATCAAAAATGCATTAATATTTGGGGATAATGAAATAAAATTTGAGGTAATAAATGATTTAAAATTAACTAGTAATTATAATATAATTAGTATATTCGACGAGTCATTAGAAAATAGTAATAAAAATTTCTGCCAAGAAAAAATAAGTGAAATTTGTGAATCTAGTTGCAATTTAATGGTACAAGGGTGCCGAAATATATTTAATAATGTGGCCATAGATGCCGAATTAAATTTAAATAAAAATGGAAATGATAATCATTTAGAAAGGGTCTTAGATACCAAAAATAAGTTAAATTATGATTATGATGAAAGGGCAATTGATGCCGATGATAGGGTTAATGAAAAGAATTTAGAGGTGGTGATAAATTGCAATAAAGGATGGAAAAAGTTATAAAATTGGTAGAAAGATATAAAAGTTTAATTAATGATGAATCTAGAGTAGCTAAAAATTATTCACATAGTATTAAAGTTAAAAATATAGAGAGTTTTCAGTCAAAAAGTTATCCAATTCCCTATAAATATCAAGAAGCGGTAGACAAACATTTAAAGAAACTGTTGGCAGATGGAATTATAGGTTATAGTACTACACTCTATATTAAGGCTCCCCCAAACCAACGCGGAAAATTCGCATTACCTGCGGAATTCCGTACCGCATACGATTCGCATTGAATTGTTTCCACTGTGGTAAGTATACAAGTTCAGACAAGTACGATTTTCGTCGTTCGGGCATGCGTTTTGTCTGCGTATTTATTCGTCCGGAATCTTAGTTCGCACTCGACAGCGTTTTTATCAGTTTCGCAGTGGTTTCGCATGTGAAAAAATTGAAAATGGAGAGAATTATTGAGTTGGTTCGAAAGTATCCTATTCTCTATGACATTTCTCATGAAGATTATAAAAATGTAAGGAAAAAGGACAAGATTCTAAAATAAATGTAGCATCTTTAATCGTCTTTTCGTAATTGAGGCATCAGCGTGTGATATTCCCCACATTTCAGTCTTTCTAGATTGATATCATGAACCCATTTTCTTCTTTTCCTAAGATTAAATTCATAATATAGTCCATATTGTTGTTTTAGGATACCTATAGATAATAATTTTACCTTGAATTGTCGTCCTCCATTGCTAACATTACAAGAGCTTCTTCTTCATCTGATGATGTATACATTTTTGTGAAGAATTGAGATCACTGAGTAGTATTCTTTGTTTTTCGTTGTCACCAACTCTTCTCAATACTAGACACATACGAGTATGACGCGAATATATTCGCTTCAATATGAAGTTCTTTACGAATTCCGTCAGGAATTCGACTGCGAACTTTCCGTCACGAATCCGCTGCGAATAATTCGCGTTGGTTTGGGGGAGCCTTTAATCCTATAGTAGTGGGTAAGAAAAAGATGATACGATGCGTTTATGTTTTAAAAAGTAGAAAATAAATTCTAATGTTTCCTAACACAAAAATTTCACGTGGTGTGTTTCATGTAAGTTCACTCAAGAAATATATTTAGTAGTTAAGTGTAAATAAATATATAAATAAAATAAAATAGGATATAGTTTGAAGTTAAAGTAGAAAATGGAAACTTATAAAAATTTATCCGTCGATATTACAAGTTTGGGGGGAAGTTGAGACGAAGTTTTATTATCATAAAAAATTTATTCATTAAAGAAAATATTAATTTCAATAAGAATGTGTATTATGATGATTAAATCAAAAACAAAATCGTTATTAAGTCAATTAAAAGCAAAATAAATAATAAAAAAGTAATCACATTACATAAAAATAATCAAAATCACCATTAAAAAAAATAAATAATAAGGAAAATATAATTCTAAATGTAAAATAAAACAAACGAACAAATTATAAATTTTTGTAAAATATTTTTCTGTTAAATATATAAAAGGATTTTCAAAGATCTACAAAAGTGTATAAAAAGTTCTTCTACGAATAACACCTGTATGTGTGACGTTAAATTATCAGAACTACGACTGCTCGTACGCAACATCGCGTGTTTGAAATGTTTAGTTTCCATGAACTGAAAAACCTTAGAAGTGCACCTGTGCCTGTGACGTCAAATTAACACGAATTAGAATGCTCGTAAACATCGCGTGTTTGAAATGTTTAGTTTCCTCGAACTCCAAGAGCTTAGAATAGCAGCTGCACGTTGTGACGTAAGAGTTACTTGGAAATGTATCGGTCGAATTTATGATTTCAAGCCTCAGTGTAAATATAATTTGAGAGCTTTTCCGACCATAATAAATTATATAAAAATTATTGAACATTAAAAATGATTATTGTATATATTATGTAAAAAAATTGTTTGTAAAATATAAGTAGTTAGTTAGAAATAAGCAAATTAAGAAATAGCTCCTTCTGATTGGTTCTCGTGGAGTTTTTAAATGAAGCAGTTTTATTGGTCAGAGAATAATGAGAGAGGGATCTCAGTCTTTACGTAAAAGAACCAGTCAGAAAGAATAAAAAGAGATTCAAGCCTAATTTTAAGAGAGTCAAGACCCTTTATACAAACATTAAAGCTTCGTTTAAAAAAAATTTTCAACAAACATTTAAGATTTAATTTTAAAAAACTTTCACGACTCAATACTCAAGTTTAATTTTAAAAAAGATTCAAGACTCATTTTTAAAACATTCAACAACAGTTATTATAATATTCAACTCGTAATCTACATTTTTAAAAAAGACTTTGATTAGTCATAAATTTTATTAACTTTATAAGTTAACAGTATTCGACTTTGAATCGAAAATAGGTTTGTTGAATCGAGCAGAGTAATCTTATAATATAACAGTTTCAACTGTAATTTTAATGATACAAAAGTTAGTATCAAATTAATATAAGAAGCTTGACTTACCTTATATCAGAAATAATCCTAGTATAAAACTTTGTAACACACCACTTGTAAAAAGGGAGTCTTATCAACCAGTAAATTGTATAAACAAATCCACAAGTAAACAATAATAAATTCTACATCGTAAGAGTTTCTGTCTTTAATTAAACCATTGGAAGTTCTACATCCGACATCCCACGTGTTACCAGAAGAGAAGATAGACCACCAGTTCCAGCGACACCTACATGTGAATGGCGAACACTCGAGAGACAAAGTTAAAAAAGGTACCGTTATTTAATTTGTATTAAGTGTGCGTATAAACTGTTTTAAAGCGATAATAGTTATTAGCCGCTAGAGAACATTTATACTACTTTATTGTAAAGATTTTTGAATTTCATTTTGATAGAAAATTTATAATTTGTTTGAGCGTAAATCTGTGGTGAAACCTGTACGACCTGAGATATAATTTTTCGATTAACGATAGTGTCTATTTTCAAGAAACATTTAATTTTATTTGAGCTAATCATCATTATACCACATATTATTTAAGGGGCTAAAAAACATTATTATTGTATTAAAAAAAACTTCAACAATTACGTCAAATCAAATAAAAACAAACCACTAATAATATCATGTCACAATTAACGTGAATTTACTAAAATCACATTCAATCATCAGAAAAAATTAAAATAATAAAACAAAAAAAAGAAAACATAAGAACCCAACAACAATAAAAATAATAAAATCATAATAATATATATATATATATATATGTACAACGTTTCGGTATTAGTATTGCGTATTTGTGAAATTAATCTTTTAATATAGAGGGAAACTGTGTGATTTAGATAATTATTTAATACCATAGGTGAGTATTCTCTAACAAGAAATTTAAATTGGGGATAGTAGTAGGTTAAGCAAGATTTTGTATTTATATCTTCCTCATAACTAAGGTTCAAATATTTAGACAGCCTTTGCTCTTTATTATTTAAATCAATGTTGGTAAAAAACATGCAGATTAAAATGTGGTTAACAATAGACCTACCTTAAAAATTACCTCTCGCCTATGTTTTTGCTAGCCTGATGATGGCCTGCTTATAGGCCGAAACTAGTCGCTGTTCCTGTAACGTGTACTTTTTGTAATAAAAACCTGTGATACTGATTTTGGTATTTTCCTTTATTCATTGGTTTGTCACATTTTAACATATGTTAACTAAAAACGTAGTATTTTTAAATTAATTATATGGCTAACACTAACACCATCTATTGTATAGAGTTCTTAACATGTCAGTAATTCCAACTTTATACACGATCTTTAATGTGGCATAGTCCAATACCTTCAAACGCGATTCATTCTCTTATTGTCATTGGTGTTACATACAGCATTGAAATATAAAATACCAAAGACATTACAAATTTCAATTTCAAAGACAATCCCAATTTCAAAGACATGACTGAGTTACTACCGAATTACCGCTGATTGGTTCTACATTGGTGGACTGTTCACCAGACCAACCCTTCACTGGACCAGCCCTCTCCTGGATCAACCACTGGATCGCAGATGTAAAAAAAGATAAGTCGACCAACGTAAATAAATGCATTTATAATATTATACACCTGTCTCGTTTTTCTTTATTTCTTAAACGTAATATCAAAATCATTGTCGTATCGTCAACTGTATTAGAGTAAGTAGTTGTAAAGAACTGTTTGCGGATTATTTTTTTTTTGTATCGTATTCTCAACTTCATTCATTTTAGCACCAAGGAAATCATAGTAGTAGTATCATAAAAAATACAAAAGATTTCAGTGGCGCCCTTATAATTTCTTAAAGAAACAAATATTGTACTATAGTCAGAGCTAATGAACTTACTCACCCCTAGCCGAGGTATTTAACTATCATAATTTTTGTTGTGATAAACATTTATAAATTTTGTTAATTATTGAAATATCTTTTACAACTAATTAAAGACGAAATTAAGATTAATAGTTGTTTTATTGTAAATTACATTTTTTCTTTTGGTGTATTGTTATTTTTTTTTAAGTTAACTAAATATTTTTATAAATTCACTCTTAACATGTAAATCATATCACAAATTGAGGCCCAACGTCATAATATGGTTACAACATTTGTTACATGGATGATCTATTTCATTCTACAATTAAATTCTCCACTTATAATAATTAAACTATCTCGGTATTTATCAGAGAAATCACAAAATTATACATGTAACTCATATGTGCATGACAAATCAATTGTAGCTTTTAGATAAATATTACATAGGTTAAATGAATAGTAAACAAACAAGTAATATTAAATTTACCGCTATCTTAGTTTTTAATATCAAAATAATTTGTCTAAAGTTAGTGAAGTTAAATAATTAAATTTTTATAAACATTTCAAAGATGTCGCTAGTAAGCCACGTTTCACTTAAACATACATAATATTATATCAAATCGGTTTTATAATTCACTAAATTATGTGCATTTGACAAAATCGTGATGGTTGTAATTAATAAGTAACCCACGACCACGGTCAATAACACGAAGTCCTTAATCATTGTAAGATGCCTTATAACGCACGGTAAAGAAAACGCACAGTTGTGAAGTAAATCGCACGGCTTTCCTAGCAATCACTTAGTAACTGTCAATAGACGTCGGCAATTTATTCAAAATGTCTTATCTACATATTTAAAGTTGAATTTCATACTGTATATAAGTGGCAAATAACATTTATTATAGATATAAGATTGTATGGTGTGCCGTTTTGGTATTTAATAACAACATTTAAATAGCAAGAATACAAAAAAAAATAGTTAGTAGTTTTAATTTCGTAATTATTTTTTTACAAAATTAAAATTATAATAATAATAATGTTTATTTACGAAAGAAAAGTTACAAGATACACACAGAGAAATTTGTGTGAGAATGTTGTCAAGAATGTGCATTTAAAATGAAGCACGACCCTAATTCTTAGTTTAAGAAAAAATATTCTTCATTTGAATCCTAACAGAACGTACCTGAAACAAAACCCTTGCAAACGAACGTAACCGGAAGCCCCTGTCAGTACCACGGTTCGTTCTCTTTCCGATCAAACCACCCCTAGAGACCAGTCATTCACGAGATTCAGAAAATACATTTATCTGGCTGTATCACAGAGGATACAGCCGCTACGTTACCGCTACGTTATCGCTACGTTACCGCTACGTTATCGCTACGTTACCGCTACGTTATCGCTACGTTACCGCTACGTTACCTCCAGCATGAAATATATCCAATAGTTGCAGTCCTTTCTATGGAGAAATATAGCCAATAGTTGCAGTCCTTCCTATGGAGAAATATAGCCAATAGTTGCAATCCTTTTTATGGAGAACTATAGCCATAGTTGCAGTCCTTCTTCTGAAGACATATAGTCCACATTAGCAGTTCCTTTGATGAAGAACCAACTACTGCAACTACAACATCGATGGATTAACCGAGCCCACCGGATCACCGAAATACTAAAGATAAGTCAAGTCCGTTTATACATTTCCACTTATAATTCCTGTGGCAATTTACCATTTTTTATCGATAAACCAATATTCTTTACTTACAGTTTGATTTATATACCCATGGACTATAAGTCTTATAAGGGTGCCCCGTGTTCGGTTGATATTAAATGTAGTTTATTTTCTTGCTATCAAATTCAGTCTTAATTACAAGGTGTTTCTATCTTTTACACCTTAGTGTTTGTGTATTTTCTGTTGTTTATTCGTAACGTTTAAAAGATAGTGGCGCTCTTAACCCTTATATACCACCAATCCTTACTATAGTGAGCATTAACTTGGAGTCGAACCACTCCTTGGGAGAGTCTCTTAGCCGTGATCTCTTTTTGGAACTAGTAGTGTTACAAATTGGCGCCTTTTAGGAGCTAATATTGTTACAAATTGGCGCCTTTGAGGAGCTAATATTGTTGCAAATTGGCGCCTTTGAGGAGCTAATATTGTTACAAATTGGCGCCTTTGAGGAGCTAATATTCCTTGGCACGGAACACGACAATGTTTTATACGAGCTGTTCGCGCGAAATTCATACTGAAATTATAACATTCTACAAATTAAATAAATAAAAACAGATAGTCTAGTCGAGAAGTGAGTTTCCTGTGCAAAATAGAATAAATTTAAAAATATGGGGTTGGGTTTATAGGATTTAGAATTAAATTTTGAGAAGTTGTAGATCCATTATTTATAATTTTAATTTTACGTTGAAACTAAAACCACCTCGATGGCTGGTTTCATTAGGCTTTTGTCCTGATGCTTTCTAACCATTTTTTTTAATTATTGATATTATGCAACAAATTAATTATTTATAAAACAGCGACACTATCTATAAAAACAATTAAAAAGCGACATTAGCAGTGGGAATTATATTCAAACATCATGTATAACTTATACAACGCTGAACAGAGTTTAAGGTTTATTTTTTGATTACTGATTATTTTTAGTTTTATGACAGCATTTCCATTCCATTCTACGATGATACGACTATGCGGGAGCGAGTACACATCGTAAGCTCTATAACTGAAAACTGAATTCTGTTGACACATCCGTAAATGAAGTCATATCTGTATCGAATTTAAAAAACCTGTATTATAAGTGTTTCATTTAATAATATATGTGAAAATCGTCCCTACTTACTTTGGTGTTCAAGAGTTACGTGATAAAAAAATGACACTATCTGTGAAAGGATAAAACTTGGTAGGTAGGTAGGTACTTATAAATTGTAAGAACCGTTAAATAGTGAATTGTTTAAGATATACGAGTGGTAGCAGAAAATAAAGTCATTGAAAATTCTTTTGATTTTTAAACCTATTTGATTCAAATAGGCGATACTACATGACACAGTATCAAATTGACGTTTTCATATACAGATTCAATAAATATAAAGATATTGTCCACTTATATTAGTTTGCAACTACAACCAGTAAAATTAAAATTTACTGTATCCTACTGTATAAAACATTTAGATTACGTACTTGTTTTTTTCTATATCGCTTAAAGCAATTAACTGTTAAAGTAATTGTTATGGTTATATGGTTGTTAAAATATAAATGCCTTATCAAATTATCAAGTATTACCAGCAGGTAATGAATAAATTCATGAGTTTGTCACAATGTTTCTGCAACAAAAAAACAGGGAAAATATAAGTATATCGTATTAGTACAGTCCTGTACGTTAGCACAATTACGTTGTTTTGTAATGATTAATCATGGTGAAATACATTTTAATTAGATTTCACTGTTGAAACAAATGATTAACTTTTTCTCTGTAAATCTAAATGAATAATGATTACTTGTGTACAAACTGCGGTTTTTATTACCAAGCCCCTATTTAACCATCCCATTTAGAATTTTTGGTAAATGTTTTTATTTCATACTGTACCCTAAAACATGCCTTTACTTACTTAATATATTTCATTAGTGCTACTATCCTGTAATGAAGTTTTACCTTGACAGGTAATAGTTTATTACATAACAAGTGTGGAATGTGAAATATTACGTACGAGTGCAAGAAATACACTTTCCAACGCGTAGTGTACCCAAGTTTTCCTACGACCCCAATAGGATTGGGGAGTTTAAATATTGCATGGAGATATAATTATTTAAAATCAATCACTTTTCTCAGGAATTAACATCAAAATTCTTTATAACTTAGGTAAGTGAAGTTTCAATTTTTTCGTGAACTTCATAAAAACTAAAAGTAAAATACTAAGAACAATAAATAACTGAACGGTTGAACTAAACTTCCACTATTTATTCGAAAAATACGTTTTAAAATGCAATTACAGCTGTTTCGTTAATAACAATCGTCATAAATTGACATATTGAAGTTACATTTTGTTTGTTTGTAGCCAGGTACTTGATGTTGATAAGTAGTTAAGGCTAGACCAAGTAAGGAAGTAATAAGACATAACAATATTGAAGCCTAGATGTTATTAGCCCTTAGGGATTATCCTGGATGTACTTCCTCTAAGATCAGTATAACTGTGCAATGATATAGAAAAACCAGGAAAAAACTATATCATGCTGATCTTTACAATAACTTAATATATTTATGTTACAATGTCTTATCTATGTATAAAATGAAGACACAATCGAAGTAAACAGTTTAATAGTGGAGAGAAGATTTATTTGTTCATTAGCTACTTTAAACTGTTGATCTGCTAGATGTCTTTTAATTTCAAGTTCTTGTAGAAAATCTAAATTTTTTTTTCACAAATGTGTAGTATGTGAATGTCATTGGTGTGTATCAGTGAGTTTGGATGTTCAAGTAGGTGTTTTGCATAGTTCGACTTATCTGGTTGTTGTAATCTATATGCTCTTAAGTGATCATTAAATCTTTCCTCAAAATTTCTTTGTGTTTGATATACTGCATTACATTTTGGACAATTAATTTTGTAAACACGAGGTTTTTTTAATTTTGGTAATTTTGTTTTCACATTTAACAATTTATATTAATACCTTGCATCCTAAAATTAATTTTACTTTAGAAGTTGAAGAAAATAATTCAATTAATTTTCTAGATTTAAGAATTGAAAAAGTTAATAATTCATTATATTATTCAATATACAGAAAACCTACACAAGCAGATGTAACCATACCATATAATTCAAATCATCCACTATCACATAAATTAGCAGCTTATAATTCCATGATACATAGAGCATTTTCAATTCCAATGAACAAAAATAATTTTAATAAAGAAATTGAGATCATAAAACAAACAGCTACATCTGGTGGCTATCCAATACATTTGATAAATAAATTAATGAATGAGAAAGAACAAAAAATGTCACTAGAACTAATATTTCCAAAACAAACTAAAGAATATAAAAGCTATAAAAGTATTACATATTGTGGAAATATTTCCAATGCAATTTCAAAAATAATATCTTCGGCAACATCAGCATTAATATCATTTAAAACACAAAATAATATTCGAAAAATTTTACGTTTTTTGTTTCTGTTATACCACAGTATACCCAAAAACTACTTATTGAAATTTCAAAGCAATTTTTATGAAACTCATAAGGCATAACACACCTAAAATCATACTTCCATAATTAATAATCTGAAACTACTAAATTCATACCTACGTGTATATTTGGTTGCATAGATAATGCAACTCATAAAATTTTTTTATAAAAGTATTAATTTGACATTTACGTTACCAAAAGATAATATTTCTTGATCAAATTGAACAAACCAAAGTGATTAATTCACAAAAATTAATAGTTTTTTATTCATTAATATTGCTAATATTATTACGTTCTGTGCGTTTTTAAAATATATCACACGTGTGTGATATTGCGTATGATATTACTAATTTTCGAAGGGTAAACTGTGTGTTAGGTGCTGTTTTCATAGGGGGTCGTAGGAAAACATTAAACATATTAAAACTAATAAAAACTCAGTTAGGTTTCAAACGTATGAATATACATTTATTTAAATTCAACAGCAAAACAATAAACAGAACTTATTACTATATTAGTATTAACGATTATATTTACGTTCACAGGAATGAATTGATCTTGACCCATCTCGTAAAAATCGGATAATAATAACTGACAGTATAATATTACATATGTTTATGTTTCTATGGTTACCAACTACATCTCAGATATCTTGGCACTGAATGCAAATTTCAAAAATAGCAAACGCAGATAAATATACTAATATTTTATTTTTTCACTGTTATTTTGTGATTTATGGTTAGGTTAGGTTAGGTTAGGTTAGGTTAGGTTAGGTTAGGTTAGGTTAGGTTAGGTTAGGTTAGGTTAGGTTAGGTTAGGTTAGGTTAGGTTTTATTTTTTCACTGTTATTTTGTGATTTATGGTACAATATGAAATAAAATGTTGTACGTCACCCGTCCGGTAAACTTTTACAGTACTCGTTTCGAATTCGTTCTGACCGCACTAGTAACGTAAATATCTATTAACGCATTATCACAATAATTTTCTGGTTCGGTCCGACAAAATGGGATTTTCTGGCCTAAAAATAAACCGGAAAGTACTATTTTCTGGCCGATTTTAAAAAAATATCTATTGCAAATTGCAATATACAGTGTTAAAACGACAAATGGAATAAATTCATTATTTTGGTTACTGTACATATTTATTGAAAATCCCGAAACACCTAAAATTTAAATTATTAATTGACATTCTTTAAAGTTAAAATTTGATCCCTACCTTCAACCCCCTTTGAGTGACAGTTACAACCCCCTATTTTTTAAATGGGAAGGATGGGCAACATTTTTGGATAGATAATGAAGAGACCTTTCAAACGATATATCACAAGCCCATATTTCCAATTTAAAAAATTGAGGGTTGTAACTGGCACTCAAAGGGGGTTGAAGGTGGGGATCAAATTTTCCGAAATGATGGATTTATTCCACACTGTAGAATTTAGAGTATTTTACTTTTATTCAAAATGATGTTTAGAAGAATTTCAATAATTAATCTTACACAGTATATAATTTTTATTTTACCAAACAGTGTAGTTATTTTTAAAATTATTTTTTGGGAAAATAATTGTGTCATTTTACAATGGGAAAAGGTATGTTCATTTTATATTTATAAATTAAAACTGGTGCCAAAGTGTTTCGGAGAAAATGTCTTAAAAACCATAAAATCGTTTTCGATTATGAACATCTGTTGTAGTTTTCGGTTTTCTAAATAAAAATACCTACATATAGCGCCTTTTTCTGATGAAAGAATAATTGAAAGAAAAAATGTGGTTGTTGATTTACAACACATAAAAGGCTACACTCGTTTAGATGCATTCCGCAACGTTGGGACAGACTGTACACATTTTTTGGCACGAGATTAACATTTCTAACCTTGAACTACAGAATTTTCTTACTTAAAACGCTAGTTAAATACCTATTGTGAAGGTTATTTGGCATCTTGGTTAATAAAACTGTGTAATACGATTGATAAGATGTCATTTATGTAATTTGAATTTTATGAATGAATATTTGTATTGAAATAAATAAATTTCCTACATACCAATGTTATTTCTATTAGTTTATTTTTTGGTGCGAATATTTTACAAAAAATGTTCAAAAGTAAAAAAAAGCAAGAAAGATTTGTCAGAAATGTTTGTACTGGGTGACCCAATTATTTGAGTTAAGTTTCTGGGAGGTCGGCTTCTCTAAAAGTATTTTTTATGGCTGCATACGTTGCAGTAGTTCATGAACTGTTTTGAACAACTGGATCGAATTCAGTTGTAAGAGAATAAACCTTTTGTCATGAATTGCAAAAAATGATCCAGACAACTCTGTATTATTTGGCCCAAGTACCAACCTTCATTGTATGGGAGCCCAAGCGAGGATTCCGAGATTTACTAAAGTGTGGCAGATTAATATACAGGGGGAAACATTGTACCCGATTAGTGTCCTCCACCAAATATAAGCCTCATACATACCTAAGGCAGCCCAACCCGTAAATGATAAAGGATTAGATTAGTAAAAAAATTTATAACCAGAAATTCTCGAGCGGGTCAGATTAAGAAAGGGTGAGTTAATTGCATGCTAAAAGTGCATATTCCACCAATCTGACAATTTGAGATTGACGTAAAGATATTATCAAGCGTAGCTAATTTTGTTTTTATTTTGAAGGAAATAATTCGAGGATATTAAAAAAATTTGCTATTAATGTCTAACGTGTTCGAGTATGTCAATGAAATAGTATTTTTTACATATTTTAATGTCTGTAGCCGCTTCCCCCACTGAATACCTATAATATTTTTTTCTTCTTAACACCTAAGCTTTGCAACCCAATAGGTCTCTATAACGCCCGTGAGCCTCTCTACTATTACCTATACACCAATTTTTTTTGCAATTATATTGATACTTTTCCAAATTGTTTTAAAAAAAATTAACATAATCATGTAATTCCTCTAAATTATCCTTCAATACTTCTCCAAGTGCCAACACCGTGATAATCATAAAACCTGGAAAATCAAAAACCACCTCAAAACTCGCCATTGTCCCCGTCTCTGAATTCTCTACCATAGCAGACTTCCAGACGGACAGCGGTCCCTCTCCATTTACTCTACCACTCAGAAACATTCTCTTCTCCTAACCATACTCTCCACTGCCTTACTCAGTTCCATCCATTCCTCCTCCCCTCTCAACATTATCTTCACCATATTTTCCCAATTCACCGCCTCCCCGAGTCTTTCCTCCAAGTTCTTTAGCACTTCTTCATTCCTTCAGCATCTAAACGACTGTCCATCATACTCCACTTCGCACCTTTCACACACTCCAGTCTGTCTTTTCCAAATCTTGTGAAGATATTCAGCCTTTGACCCATGCCCAGTTAGCACCTGTATCGAGAAGTAGTTCAATTCACCGAATTTCTCAGTCATCCATTTTCTCCTACTTCCAATTACTCTCCTGGCTCTAGCCATCACATCCAATGGTTAGTATCTTGCCAGCACCACTGCTGCTAACCCTCCCACTGTCCTGTACCCTCAGCAACATTCTTCTCTGAACCCTCAGTAGTGGTTTAATCCTTGCATGTACTTCCGTTCTTTCACCTCACACTTCCGCCCCGTACAGCATACTATGCTCAATCGTTCTACCAATAACTCTTCTTTCATTCTCCCGGTCCTTTCACATTACACATCTCCCCAGCCACGCCACCCGAATTTTCGCCTTCTGCGCTGCCTTCGACATGTGGTTTTTGAACGATAGCTGGCTATCCAACCACACACCTAGGTATTTCACCGATTCCTACATGTAAATTTCTATCTCTGCCTCTCCCTTTGCCGTACATACCAGGCACACGTCATCCGCATAAACCGTAATCTCGCATCCATCTTCATATTTTATCCCACAAACCTCATCAAACACGCATTTTCAGAGCGACGTTCCCAAAACCGTTCCGTTCCACATGGCATTTTTTGGCACGGCACCATATATTATCCAACTGGTGCTTCACGTAATGAACTCTAATAAAACCCAAATCATCTTTTTCAAACACCAAAATACTCCCCAACCACGATCTGATGAAGCTATTCTTCCTAATCGCTTCTGTATTTTATAAAAATACCAGATCCTTTCTATTTTTGATTGATTCAGAAACTTTCCGGCATGCTACGTACACTCATTTTTCTACCCTGAAACACAGTTGTTAAAAACTATTTAGCCGACCAGTTCCATCGATAAAAACCCAATAGAACCTTCCACTTCCACTTGAATGACTTTCTTAAGGAAGAAGTAACATTTCTTAATATTTTCTCTCTAGCGCTTAGTCCAGATCCCCGGATGCTATCGGTCTTGTAAACTTACTAAATTTCCAATACGAGGAAAATCATACAGCTATGGCTCTGCACCCCCTTCCAAAAAAGTTACTCTACTATCTCTAATTTACATCCACAGACTCACAGCTACACAATTCTATGTTGCTCCTCTCAAAATACCATCTTCGAGCAATAATTTCTGTCTTCAACCCAACTCTTCCAATCAACCCAATAGATCTACTCTTTCCGATTTTCCCCTAATATATATGTCGGCGTCAAACACTGAAATCCGTCATTCCCTGAAATGCCTAGGCAATACATGAATTGCCGGCAAACAGTGTAATGGCCCTATCATTACGCTGTTTGTCTAAGTAATTTAGTCATTCCCTGTAATGCCTGAAATCATTTAGGAAAACGTCGTAATAACCATTTTCAGCGTTTGCCGATTATAGGCAATCACTGAAATAAGTACATAGTTGCCAAATTTTTTATCAAACAAAATTTTTAAACCATCTTTTGGAGTTTAATCAAATTTCGAACGAAGAATAATTAAGTGCACTTTTAAATAATAATAAAGGCAATATTTAAAAAAATAGCCATATAGTGGGGTATAGGTATACAGGGTGTCCCGTTTTCGAGGGCCACCAGCATGGGGATTTCGCAAACGGTTAGAGATAGATGGGTAGTTTAAATTCAGCAAAGTTGCGCATTTTGGAGCTGTTATATGTTATACTTTAATACTTGTTATACTTTAATCAAATAGTTTTTGAATTAGAGACAGTTGAAAAAAAGTTTTTTTCGACTTTAAGAGGCTATAGAGCGGTAACTAGTTGTCATAGGATAAAATACCTAACTCACATTTCTATCTTAACTTTTACGCGCAAGCTAAATGAAACCCATTCAAAAAAAGTATTTTTATCCTTATTTGTGGGACACACGTTATTCTATATTACTAACTAAAGTTTAAAAATCTTTATCCTTATATAAGTTCAAATTTTATATTGTAACAGCTTTATTTTAAGCTAAATAGGATAAATTTGACATGAAATTAGCAAAAGACAAAAATTACATTTCAAAATTTTGTACCTATTACTTTTTTATAAAAAAGAATATCTACGTTATATTTTTGCTGCAATAATATACCTAACTTTACTATATTTTTTCAGTTAAAAATTCTTAATAATTCATTTCATTATTGAGTACATAATAAGTATCGAAGAATTAGCTAAAATGTACTTAACATGACAACAATGTAAATAGTTAGCGGCTGATGCATCATGCAATTTAGAGGTTAGGGTTTAAAAATGATTTTAAAATTAACTTACCGCCTTCAATTCCTCTGTATTCCAAGGTTTTTTTTTCTTATCATCACTATAGTAATCGTCCAGTGCTTGATAAAAGCGTTCAAAAGCGATGCAATCACTTTTAAGCCTTGATAATAGACAATAACATGCAATAAAAACAATAGTGCCTATACAATGTTTGACTAAAATAGGCAAACGGCGTAAAGCACGTTTATAAGTAAATTACGGCGTTTACCTAGTCATTACAGGGAATGACTAAATTACTTAGACAAACAGCGTAATGATAGGGCCATTACACTGTTTGTCGGCAATTCATGTATTGCCTAGGCATTTCAGGGAATGACGGATTTCAGTGTTTGACGCCGACATATATATTAACATCCCCGGAGACAATATAAATCCTATAGCGAAGCTATAATAACCTAAAACTGTTTACGTATACCTTATTTGGATCACCCTGTATAAATATGGTATGGTTTCATTTTATTTACAAATGAACGTTCAATAAAATCTACTTCAGAGTTACCCTTCGATTAGTAACAAATTTTATTTCCAGCTGTATTTCTAGTAGATTAGACACACACCTGTCCCCTAATTTTTATTCAGACGTTGTTGAATTGATGGACCGGAGTTAAAACTTGAATTTTAAGTCTAAACATTTAAGACAGTTTTTTGAACAAAACAATCATTTATAAAAGCAAAAACATCTTTTCATAAGGTCTCTTTTAAAAAATACGATCTTTTAGAGTTTCATCCAATGGGAAAATATCCAGTTCTTTTAAGGAGAATGGTGTACCTCAATAAGGATCCGTTATTAGTCCCACACTATTTATCTTAGCCATCAATGACATCTCCAACAACATTAATTGTCCATTTCGGTATTATCTTTATGCTGATGACCTCATAATTTCATCCCACGGCGCTTGCACCAACTCACCTTCTAGTTCCCAAATTATATTTAAATAAAGTGAAGTTGTCCATTTCCATAAAACTTAAAATATTAGGCCTTACCTTCGATTGTCGTCTTAATTGGACAACATTTAACTGATATTAAGACTAATTGTTCTAGACTAAATATATTAAAAACTCTTTCTCATCATCAATAGGGAGCTGAAGAGGAAACTCTAATGAGAGTCTATAGCTGTCTCAACAGATCTTAATTAGATTATGGCATCTTCATCTACATAACAGCCTCAAAAACCGATTTAAGGACCTCAAACAGCGTACATGACACTGCATTGCGAATTTTTCTTGGAGCCTTTAGATCCAGCCCCACTAATAGTTTATAATATAAGCCATGAACTTCCTCTATGGTTGCGACGTAAACAACTTCTACTAACTTATGTTTCAAGAGTTTCTGCCAATCCTCGAAATCAAGTGTACACTGTAATTAACTCAATCAATATAACTTCATCTCCAGTTAGTGTGTTTCCAGGCGAACTATATGCAAAAAACTTAGCAATCTGCTCCGATTCATTGGCATCCATAACATCCATTAAAACAGCTATACAAAAAATCCCATTGCATAAAATATACAAGACTGCTGTGTTACTCTTATCTCAACTGGAACATCAATCACAATTATATTTGTCCCCTCCCATGTTAATATTTGTGGCAACCAAACAGCCGACCGCGCTGCAGAAGAAGCAGCGAGTTCTGTTGGAAATGTCTGACATTTTCAGTTGCACGAAAACCTGAAAACAATGTTCAAAAACACTATCAGGAAAACTTAGCAGTCTCATTGGAGTGGAACTTGTTCCAAACTCAAAGAAATCCAGTCACTTGTCAACAAACCTACAATGACTACTGGACTGTCAAGAAAAAATAAGCTCACTATTCGAATACTGCGCATCGGGCACACTAGGTTGACACATAGGTACCTAATATGTGGTGAGCCTCCACCACAATGTCTGCACTGTAATACCACATCATCAATCAAGCACATTCTCACAGAACGCCGGTACTATTACAATAAAAGGAAACAAAACATGTTAAGTGGGAACTTGAAAGAGACTCCAAATGAATTCACATGAATTCCAGAACCTTTTTGGTTTTCTAGGACACTAATTTATATTACAAATTATAATGGTGCCTTTATTTTAATTTCCCTTATAATTATCGTTTTATACTCTTATATATCTCTATAAGTGTTGTAATCGCCCCGTGTAGTCACCTGGATCTACACAGCAATAATAAGACCTATGCTAACGTACGGAGCTATTGCATGGGGACCTAAAACTCTACAAGCAACGGCTATTCAAAAACTGTATCAAATACAACGAATGGCTTGTCTGAACATCACAGGAGCCATGAGAACAACACCAACCGCGGCAATGGAATTGGTTACTGGTCTGACACCTCTCGACCTGCACGTCAAGGAGGTTGCGCTAATGGCCATGTTACGACTGCGCACGGCTGGTGTAAACCCCGAGGTAGGAATGGGTCAACTGAGGCTGGGCCTGTGGAGGGAGGCACTCACTGCAGTGCCTCTGCTACAGGCGGCCGATGACGCAATTGAACCCAGGTTTGTGTTTAATAAACCCTACAAAATACAAATAAAACAGAACACTGAGGCGGATGCTGCAAATGCAATACGCATATACACAGACGGCTCAAAAACCAAGGAAGGATCAGGGTGTGGAGTCTACTCCAGATCACTTAGCCTAAGGATTAAATGGGGAATGGGAAAAAATACCAGCGTGGTTCAAACAGAACTGGCTGGTATCTCAATCGCCGCAAAATAGATAACCAGAAAAGAAATTTCTGGTAAAAACATAATAATCTGCACTGATAGTAGACAAGCCCTATTAACCTTGAATAGACAACGTTTTATCTTAGGGTTAGCACTAGAGTGCCACGATTTAGCTAACGCCTCGGTAGATAATAATATCGTACTAAGGTGGGTGAAAGGGCACGACAGGGGCAAAGGGAACCGTATTGTTGACTCTCTGGCCAGGATGGCGGCTGGACTAAAAATTTTGGGACCAGGCGACACCCATGGTTTGACGACTTCGACAATTGCAGAACTAGCCAAACGTTACACCCGTACTCAATCCCTTAAGAGATGGGATGAAACCAAAGGATGCAGTTTTGCCAGGATTACCCTGGGCGACCCTGAGAAGATGGATACGAATAAATATTTGGCGATGACCAGGAAGAACCTACGTTTAACAGTGGGATTTCTGACTGGACACTGTCAACTAAGGAAACACGTCCATATTATGGGGCTAGTGGACATACCTCTATGCAGGAGGTGTGAACAGGAAGATGAAACTGTCAGGCATGTCTTATGTGAATGTCCGGAGCTATCGTCGATAAGAGAGTGTGTGTTCGGTGAGTCTTGGCCTACACCTGCCGACATTAAGGAGATGTCCCCTGGTGACCTGTCTTCCTTCCTGAATAAGGCAGGATGGACAATGTCCTAGGAGGGCGGCTCCTTGGGAGGATGTACAATGGGCCATATTGTGGCCTAAGTGCTGTGGGTCTATAATCACCCTTCCTACTCTACAAATATAGATACAGAAGTGTTGTAATATCTTTCTAGTGTAAGCAGGCTGACTTACATAAATTGAACCATCCTCTTTTCTATCTATTTCCAAGCTCAAGAAATAGGTAACCGGTTTAAAAACAATCTTGAATTCTTTTTCCATATTTTTTATGAATTCATCTTTTAGTTTCTTATTGTTTATTGCCAGTAGCCATCATCAACATAAAGAGCTAAAAGAGCAAGATCTTTACCTTCTATTTTAATAAACAAACAAGGGTCTGCTTCACTTTGTTTAAAATTTAGTTTTGTAAAAAAATCAACGATCATTTTGTTCCAACATCTGGGTGCCTGTTTGAGCCCATAAAGACAAGTTGGAGACGACATACTTTATTTGTTCCATCACTATATCCTTCTGGCTGTTTCATGTACAACTCTTCGTCCAAGTGTCCGTACAGGAATGCAGTAATAACATCAAACTGAACAAGTGTCATCTTTTCACTAGCCGCAATACTTAAAAGAGCGCTTATTGTCCCAGATTTGGCAAAGGACTGTATGTTTCTACGTAATCTTTACCATACCTTTGAGAGAAACCTTTAATAACTAGTCGTGCTTTAAATTTATTCACAAAACCATCTGGATTACTTTTAATTTTGTAAACCCATCTACATGGAATTGCTTTCTTTCCACCTGGTAAATCTTGTAGTTTTGTTTTCCTTTAATGAAGCTATTTCCTTATCCATCGCTATAGTCCATTCCCTACTTTCATCGCTTGCAGTAGCTTCCCGATAAGTTTGTGGTTCCTTCTTTTCTACAAGTGTTGCAAGTATTTCCATGACAAAATCTTCAAATCTTGATGGTGGTTTAATTTCTGCAGGATTTCTTAATTGTTTTGATTCGATTAAAGGTTCTTTTTGTATGTCGTCTTCATCTAGATGTTCTTCACTTTCTTTCTCGGTTTCATTCTCTTCCGATTCTTCTAATACTTCTCATAGATCTAAATTTTCTTGACTTTCAGTTGCACTCTGAGTCTTTACATAAATTTCGTCTTTATTTCTCCCTTTTTTAGACTCTTCCTGACTTATCAAATAATCATTCCATCTAACTAGGGGCTGGTCCTCGAAGATTATGTCTCTAGACCTTATGAGTTTATTGGTTTCGTGACACCATACACGATAACCATCATTGTTGTCGTAACCAAGTAAGATTCCTTTGACAGCTTTCTTGTCCATTTTTCTTCTGCACAATTTGGGAATATGTACATCACAAGTACATCCTATTATTCTTAAATGCTTCAGATTTGGTTTCTTTCCTGTCAACAACTCAAACAGAGATTTATTTTCTACGCTTGATGCTCATGTTCGATTCAATAAATAAGCTGCCGCATTTATCATTTCAGCCCATACCATCTGTGGTATCCCTTCTCTTGCATGCATAATAGCCCTTGCAATTTCTACAACAGTTCGATTTTCCCTTTCCGTACATTCATTCTGCTCTGGAGTGTATGGCATTACTAACCTGTGCTTAATGCCATGCTGTTTTAAAATGCCTTGAACTTTTTGACTCGTAAACTCACCTCCGTTATCGCTTAAGAACTCTTTGATTATGTGCCCCTCATTTTTTGCATCAGCCAACGGAGATCTAGCAAAAGGTCCACATACATCAGAGTGTATAAGTTCACCAGGTCTTGTTGCACGTTCTCTGGTACCAAATTTTAGACGATGAGCTTTCCCATATATGCAGCCCTCACACAGTTCACTATCTAGGTGTACTTGTATGCCTAATTCTCTTTCGATTACAGACTTTACATGCCTTTTATTTTGGTGACCAAGGCATTCATGGTAAAGTTGCAGCAAATTTGTATTAGATATATTCAATTCTTTCTTATTTTGAAGTGCTAACTTATATAAACCTCCAAATCGAGATCGTGTTCCAACTACTTTAACTTCTCCATTAATTGTTAAAGTACATATTTCAGCACTTGAGTGAAATTCACTATTGTGATTTCTATCTTGAGCAGCTAAAACAGAAAAAAGATTTTTCTTTATACCAGGTACATATACCATACGTTCGATAAACTAATGAGCTCAGTTTTTCCATACACATTAGATTCAACAGTAACCATTCCTTTTCCAGTAGCGGTGATAGCCTCACCATTAGCTGTAGTTACTGTACACTGTTTATTAACAAATTCAAATGTATCGAAAATATCTTCTCTGTTCGTAATATATCTTGCGGCACCATTATCAACATAACAATTATCTTGATCACAATTTACGTTAAGAACTTCACTGCTTGAAGCATACAAACTACATTGGTGTAATTCTTTTGTTTTTTATTGGCTTCTTGTCATTTTGAAGGACGTCCATCTCCCTTCCACTTATCACATTGTCGAACTTTACGACCAAATTCTTTACAGTAATGACAAATAAGTTTTCTTTTATTCTTACTTTTACTATATTGTTTTCCTACAACTAAAGCTTCTTCGGTAGAGTTTCCATCAGTCTTATTACATAAGGCTTTTTCATACGCACATAATTGTGTTGTTAAGTTATCTACTGTTCTATCTGATTTTCTCATTAGCATCCAACTAGACTTGAATGAAAAATATTCCTCAGATAGTGTACCAAGAATCTTGCAGATTAACAGCAGTTCAGGAAGATCACAGCTACATTGATTATTCATGTTCAACTTGTCTTTGGAAATTTCTAGCTGAAGTTCATTCCACAAGTTCTTCAATTTTGCAGTATGTGTGGCAATATCACGTTCCGGTTGCCTTTTATAACTGAAAAATTTCATACACAAATCATATTATGTTTTGTCTTCCGTCTTGCCATCATATAAGCTATTTAGCTCTAACCAGACTTCTCGTGCTGTCGTAAACCTCATGACCTTCTGGAGAGTTTCTTCAGTCATATTTGTGGTTAGTATTAGGAACGCACTAGTTTCCGCTTTCATATAATAATCCAATTTCTTCTCATAATCAGATTTAGCAGTTTCATTCGCAGGGATTTCAAGTTTCTTAAGTGTTCCTTCTATCACTTCTAACCCGCCTGATATTCCTCTTAATAAAATGGTTACTTTATATTTTCAGGTATTCCAATTTGTTTTTCCATCTAATAGACCAATTTGAATTTTTGCTACCTCCATTTTTCCTGTTGACTTTCTTTCAAATCTTTCAACTAGCAGTCCTGCGCGACTGAACCCATAACCAGTTAAATTAAACCAGTTAAAGAAATCCTTTTATATAAAATTAAAATAGCTTTTTACAATCTGACATTTTATTAATCAAAGTGATTATACATAACAACGAAAAAAAATGTGTTACAATAATAATCAATATAACAATGATTTAGCGATTGATACTAAATTAGAAGTAACATATTTTTAATTTACATGTTATAGTTATAACAGGAACTGTGTAAATGTCCTCATTGTCGAGACACGTTAACTTTCAATGAAAAAAAGTAAAAAACCCCTTAAGTTAATATTTAATTAGATGATTGTACTAACTTTTACTTTATAAAATTATGTTGTAGAATCATCAAAATAATGTCAAGTGCATCAGTTGGTACAGGAAGGTCATTTTGATAGAAAATTAGATAAGTAGATACCAAAATGGACTTTTTTTCGGGGTTTAAAGAAGAAATTACACCCGATAACTACAAAATAAGATACGGGACAAAAATACAAAGAACTGGAAAAATATTTTCTTACACTTTTTGGAGAACGGAATGCGAAGGAGAAGTGTTTTGGAGTGTTCAAGGAAACAATAATGATGGATCCACTTTTATACATACCCAGGTATCTATTATAAAATTTTATCCAAAATAAATTATAAATTTATAAAAAGTATCATCAGAATAATCCTAGATCTCTTGTATTTATAGTATTTCGGACCCGAAGAACAAGCTAAAAGGTACCAACAGGAAATAACCTTGCACCATCCAGAAGAAAAGAAAATAAAAATGATATACTATGCTTCCTGTGTGAGCGGAATGAACTGTGTTAATGTGTCAAGGACGATAGTAAATCACTTTAAGGACGCACAAAATGTGCTTCACTTTGTATTTAGAATAGTGAAATTAAAGAGGAGGCCATATCCACAAAGAATGTTGTGATTTCTACGTAAATAAATTATTTTTTTATTTTGAAATCTTGTTTACTTTACCATTACATACATTTGTTGTATATATGTATAAACTATTTAACTTTTGCCATAAAAATGTGGTGATGCAACTAATTACAGTCAATAGCTATAAAAAACAACCAATCAAAGAATTATTTCCTTAACAAGTTCTTCGACAAATTCCTCTTAAGGTCTTTGGTATTGAATAACAACCAACCATAAAAGGCGCGTCTATGTATTAATAAAATTTTATTTTATAAATATCTTAGATAATTGCCAAACAATGTATAGGAGCCAATTATTTATTTAAATTCGTCCCGTTTCAACAAACTTTTTCTCTTATTAGGCTAGGTTAGGTTAGATTTCTTGTGGGTGCTCAATAAACGTCCCTTCAATTGGTTAAAAGGTGACTCAACCCTGGGTTACAAGAATTATTCTCTCAGCCCTACACATCAATAATTAATCTCAGCAGGGTTGTTGGCCTGGCGACAGTTCCTTGAAATCCGTAACAGACCAAATTTGATCTTCAATCCTCAAGCCTCAAAAAGGAAAAAAAATACTTACTTACTACTTACCGTATTAAAAAAGTTTTAACGCGCCGCCAATGCTTTTGACAATTCAATAAATATATTGCTAAACTATTCAGACCGTGTAAATGGAAAACCTCGTTTTCTTATCGAAAATATTTAATAAAGGATATTAAATTTGCATGTGTTGACACCTTATAATTTAATTTCATATAAGTGTACAAGTATTTGTAAATAGTGACTATGTCGAAACTTATAAGTGAAATAATTACATTAAAATCATGGGAACACTCTGCAAAAAATCTAATTTTGGCTCGAAATCTTTCATCTAGTACCAATTCAGACAGGTTAGATTTAATTTAATTATTTTCTGAAATAGTTAATTGTATAAAACGCCCAAAACTTCTATTCTGTCAGCATTTGCTTTATTTAGCGTATTGAGGTTATCTTTAATGTCGAGGTGGAAATTGTGTCAGCCATTTACATAATGGTTGCCAGTTCCACTTAAATTCCTTTAAGTCAGTGGTCATGATCTTTAATTTTTTTGTAGTTGTATATTATTTGTTACCAAGAAATATTATTTAGCGAAGGTTTAATTTTACTTATTATTATTTTACTAAATAAGGTTAATTAAATAAAAGAATTGGAGCAGAATATAAAAAGTATCCTGATCTGAAGATTGTTTTTAAGATACAGGAAATTTATTTTGTGTTTTGTATCGGCAACACAGCATATTATGCAATTTATACACCTATTGCCAGTGGCGTGGCGTAGATGATATTACGACTAATAATAATTGTAATTTTATGTTATAGAATTATTTGTTTTACAATCTCATTAAACCAAGGATCATTATGACCGAGAACATTAATTACATTACATTGGAACATTAATCTTCATGTTATATTAAAACTTTTATCCAAAATATATAAAATTTGTCTTATGAATTTGTTTCATATACGGAGTACTAACATTATAAATAGATACCTAGTATAAATTTTAGTCCTACCAAAAATTATGACGTCGTTGTTATTGGAGGTGGAATTGTGGGAGTGGCTACAGCACGAGAAATCCTTAATAGACATTCCAACTTACGTATGGCACTGTTAGAAAAAGAAAATAAATTGGCTCACCATCAAACTGGTCACAATAGCGGAGTCGTTCACGCTGGTATATACTACCAACCAGGTATGTTCAATAAACGAGTGTAACTTCGGAACACTAGTTTAACTTACAATTCACAAAATATTTTATTTGTAGGTTCTTTAAAAGCAAAACTTTGCGTGGAAGGTCTCCAACTATCATACAAATACTTTGACAGTAAAAAGATTCCTTACAAAAAATGCGGAAAATTGATCGTAGCTACATCACAAGAGGAAATAAAAAAATTAAAAGATCTTCACAAAAGAGGAATCGAAAATAAAGTGCCAGATTTAGAATATATAAAAGGAGAGAAGGCAATCAAAGCAATAGAACCGCTTTGTACAGGATTAGAAGCCTTGTGGTCACCACATACTGGAATAGTTGATTGGGGATTGGTTACAAACCATTACGCTGAGGATTTTGAGAAACATAAAGGAACAATTTTTCTCGGATTCCCTGTAAGTCAAATCCAAACTTATTCAAATTTTGCTATTAATTTATAGATCATTTTAGGTGAACGGATTCCACGAATCAGGAAATTCTGATTATCCCATCAGAATATGTTCCACTACTAATGATTCAGTGAATACTAAATATATATTAACCTGCGGAGGATTGCAATCTGATCGTTTGGCAGTTATGTCCGGTTGTTCCAAAAATCCCAAAATCGTACCTTTCAGAGGAGAATACTTGATACTGGCTCCTGAAAAAGCACGCCAAATCAAAACAAACATATATCCAGTTCCTGATCCTAGGTTTCCGTTTTTAGGCGTACATGTTACTCCAAGAATGGACGGAAGTGTTTGGTTAGGACCTAACGCTGTATTGGCTTTCCGGAGAGAAGGTTATAAGTTAGTAGTATATTTATAAATAATCCATAAAATTGATCTATTGATTAATACACTTGATATTGATGTTGTTGTACCGCAACTTTTGCCTCAAAAACATTAATCTTCACTTTTCATTATGACCTGTGTTATTTTTCAGGTGGTCAGATATTCATATCGGTGAACTTCTAGAAATACTTACGTATCCAGGATTTATAAAACTAGGTTTAAAGTATTTAATACCTGGAACTATGGAGATGGTAAAGTCTCGCATTGTCAGCTTGCAACTAAAAGATGTACAAAAGTTTCTTCCATCTGTTACCAAAAAAGATATACTTGCAGAAGCCGGACATGCAGGAGTGAGAGCACAAGCTTTAGACTCAAAAGGTATAACCATGTAACACAAGTACATCCGATGGACGCCCGGTGTATATCCACAATGTACATTGTGGATATCCACTGGACATCCATAGGCGACACTTTTGGACGCTCATAATTAATCCATATACGGTCCAATTTTGGATTATTTAGGGACATAAAATAAACGTCCACTGGACATCCACAAGCGATACTTTTGGACGTCCATAGTTGATCTTTATAAGATCCAATTTTGGAATATTTAGAGACATAATGGACATTTGAAAAGTCTACATTTCACATGAAAAATATATATCCCATACTAATAAAAAACTGTTGTTTATATGGACCAAAATTGTATTTAAAAAAATAAACAAAAATGGAAAATTATAAAAAAGTACACTCAGCTCAATTTATATTTTGTTATTTAGTCAGATATATTTGTAATTTTCAATTTTTAAAAAAGCAAACAAAGACAATCAACTGAAACTTTTTGGTTAATATTAAAAACTCTATTCCAATTTCAAACATTTGAAAAAGACAAGTTTGGTGGTAAGGGGGGCCTAAGATCTATTGTATCCCCTTTTCTCGCGGTATTATTTTTGATGTTTTCTTAGATTTTCTATTGCTTGTTCTAAAAATTAAGTATTAAAATAGTCATTTGGGTCAACTACATAAATAATCACTACCACAAAGTATGGACACTGTATTTTTTTATGTTACACAATGAATATCACAAAATAATATGGTTGTTAATATAGTAACGGGAATGTAAAAGAACTCATTTAAAAAATAAAATTATAACTAATAACCACAAAAGCACATAACTATTTTAAGGTTAGATTATTCTTCTATTTCATATTCGGGAGAGGCCGCCCTTACAGCATATACAAAGAGAATTATCCTGCTTCTTCGTTTCCATGTCAACAGTATTAATCTTTCCTTTTTAAATTTAAGTATTTTTTAAAATGTAACAATCAATAGATTACATAGTATAATATAATTTTTAATTTTCCAATCAAATACAAATATTTGACCGAGTTGGCAAGATGGAGCACCACCCAATTATCAAATTAATTTCAGGCAGTATCCCAATCAAATATTTCCAAATCGATTAATAGGGAGGCGCGGATCCAAGAAATGGCCAGCACGAGCTTACACCATTAGACTTTTTTATGGGGAACAAAAATGTTGTTTAAAAAACTATGCCCGTCAACTTAGATGAACTTAAAAGACGATTAACGCCTAATGTGTTGAAATAAGAAATTTTTATTTAAGATTAGAATGTTGCCAAGAAATTCGCTGCAAACATTTTGAACCTTTACTACTTTAACATTAATTTTTATTATGTTTAATAACAAATTTTGTTAATAAAAAAGGTTCTTTAATTGATTGTTACTTTTTACAATACATATTGAAATAATACTACGTGAAATTTGTGTAGAATTTTTTTATTCATCTCAAAATTAAATAATATATACAGAGTGTATTTGTAAAAACCAAGTTGATATTGGCCACAGTCACATAACACATCCTGTATTAAAAAAATATTGATAAAACAAGCAGACTAGAATAATAAAATAAATAAGCGTTTTTTTAAACATGCCTATATTTATTTGTTAATTTATTCCACTTGTCTGTTCCACACTGATGTATAGTAATACAAAATTCCCAAAAAAAGAACTTATAAAGACAGCTGTTTATGTTTATGATTGGAACAAACTGTATGTATAAAACAAAAAATGACATGCTTTACTTAATTCTACATTATTAAAATGATACTTCTTCAAAATTATTTTCTGCCAAGTTTTCACAAGTTTAAAAACTGTATTTTGCTTGCGGAGAATTAAAATCTCTCTTTCATTTAATATTTTCGAGGGTGCTTTATAATTAAGGGAACGCAAGAATATGTAATATTTTTATGCTATAAATTACCAAGTGAAGAACAGAAATAGAACAAAACTAAATTTCTTTCGCACACATGCACCACAGTGTATAATTTTTAATTGTTTTTGCAGGTAATTTGGTAGACGATTTTGTGTTCGATAAAAATACTTCCGGAGGTCCGATTTCAAGCAGAATTCTCCACTGTCGAAACGCGCCAAGTCCTGGAGCAACAAGTTCATTAGCAATTGCAAAAATGATTGCAGAAAGATGTGAAAAAGAATTCAACTTGAATGAACTAGTCCAAAAATAATATTGCATTTATATTAGCAATCTACTAGTAATTATTACTTAAATTTTTAATACGCCATTAAACAAAAATCTTTTACTTATAAATGTACATGATTAGCTAGTCATATTAATTTATTTTATGTAAAGTCAAAATAGTATATATATATTTTGTTTAAGAAAGTCACAAGCGTTTTAGTTCCCATCACCACCACTTATACTTGTATATAATATACCATATAAGGCTACAGCTTTTTTATTTTATATACAGGGTGTTTCAATAAGCGACTTAACGGTTCTGCGCTATTAAAAAAACTTTTAATAATCTAATCTACTTAAACTCTATTGGATGATCTCCTACCTGTTTATCCTACTCCATTTTTCGTACACAATGGCATACTCTTGGACAGTGACGTCATTGACAATTTTTTTTAAATATTAACACCCATGTTACAATTTCTTATTAAGAACCATAATATTTACAATATCTTGCATAACAACGTTTTTGAAGGTCATATAAAAATCGGACACATAATTTCATTTTATTGGGGACACAATAAGTAAATGAAAAATAATTATTGATAAAATAGAATTTTATATTAATTTCACAGCAAAGTAATTCTAAAATACTACTAAATCTACAGCGATCTCTTGAACGTGTTCCAAAATTTCAGGAGTTAGGTTTGTTTATGTTTTCAATCTCAATACGTATCCGTTCTTTGAGGTCATTGAAATTTTGTGGTCTATTTTTATACACTTTACTTTTTAAATATCGCCATAAAAAGAAGTCAAGAGGATTTAAATCGGGTGATCTGGGAGGCCATTCGATTTATAACGAAGTTATAAATTTTGTTTTATCTCCGTATGTTCAATCAGATGCGCGTATTATTTTTAACATTATATTTTGTTCTCTGTCCGTATTGTATTATATATCAAAATAGGACCGGTTTTATCTTTATATTTTTAAAAATATTCTCGCCGTTTTTCTAAGACCGCTTAATTTCGCTAATTATTTGTTGAATTTATGGTACCGTATTTATAAATATTTTTAACTGCATCTTTGTTTCATTCTTTTTGGTATAAACTCAGAACATGAAAAAAACTTGAAAACGGCAGCTAAAATTCTCTGAGTAGCATGGCCTCGCATCATCAACTCTCACTATAGGTACTAAGTACAGCATACTAGTACGAATACTTCGTCCTTCCTGCTGTGCGTCCCTGCCCTATCAAAAATTGTATTTATTTTAACGAATTTTGGCAATTTAGGTAGCTGTACCAGCAGCAGTAGTAACTGACCAGTGACCGAGACCGTCCCGAACCGATCAGGGTAAGCACACCAAACTATCTATGTTCCACAGCTAGAGTAACCTGTTAGGATTTTTTTAATGTGTACCATTTACCTTCTCCCTTTCCCCCACCATGGGTAATTGACTGGTGGGTTCGTTTCCTTCTCACTTCCCCCACTATGAGTAGTTGACTGGTGGGTTACCTTTCCTTTATCCTCCTCCAAACACGACTTTTATTTTGCTTTATTTTTCAAAAGCTAAGAATTATTTTAAATGGTTAATTTGGTAAACGCTAAATTTTGTTACTCTGGAAATATTAAGTTTCATTTCTATGCTCATTTGTTGGTGTGCTGAAGCTTGAATTTACCGTTTATACCACTTTGCTAACTTTTACCGCTTTTTAACAGCTTACCGCTCTTGCTGCTTTTACCGTTTTGCCGTTTGCACTACATAAACTATATAAACCCGTTTTCTTTACTCCACGGAACCCCCACACCCATAACCAGCTCTATGTACTGCAATCTTTGTATCTGCCTCCAACCGAGACCGCCTCCAAAAATTTCTCGACTCCTCAGACTGGTGTCTGCAGGGTTACACTCAACTCTAATAAATCCCAACTCATCTTCTTTAAATACCCAGATACTCTACACGAAAAACTTTCCACTCTTCTACACACCTACAAGACATTTATTCGCCCACTCCTAGACAAAGCTATTCTATACAGAACCGCTTCCATCAGCATCACAAGCACAATTCAATCTTGTGAACGAGCCCTAGGATTTATAAGATTCTCTACAGGTCTGTGGTGGCGTTGTTTGTCCTAGGAGTCGTATTGTCCTAGGTTAAATATTGAGAGATTGTGGCTGGGAGATAATGGCTCGAAGCGACATAAGAGGGTCTGTTGTGGTTAGCTTGGTCTGTTGGGCGGGAAGTAGAAGAATTCGCAAGCAACGGGCTTAAATTTCGCGGCGTGTTGGACATCGTTTTGATTCGGGTACAGAGCTGTGGCTGTGTTGTTCCCTTCCTGTCAGCCATTTGATAAGTGTTATAGGTAAACCACAGAAGACCTATAACCTGACAGAGCGCCGGGGAGGGGTAGGCTAGGCTAACAGGGTAGTTCGAAGAATTGTGAAGATTCCTCGGGGTTTGTAGGAGGAGAGAATAGATTTTTTGCTGTTTCCCCCGGAGACGGGGGATGTGGTTGCAGGGTAGGCACCGGTGTGTGTATTAGCGAATCGCTAGGGGTGCTGTGTCGAGAAATACGCAGTATTCCTCGGGGAGGGTATCTCGTAGGGTTGCTTGAGTAGGTGTAGTGGCAGATATGGTGTTCTTTTGGGTTTTCAGGAGCTGCAGTTGATTGGCCAAGGAAGTTTTAGAGTATTTTTGGCTAGATTATTGTCGGAGAGTAGGGTGCGCGATTGTAGATTTTTGAATCGATCAAGAATTGGGGTGGTGTTGGTGTTTTCGTGTTGAATGAAGTATTAATCATTGAGACTTGGATGCCTAGGCAATCCAGGTCAGAGACGTGGGCCGGTAGGGTAAGTGTTATGGTTGCAATTCCATTGCGGACTAAAAAACCGATACCTCGTGAGGCTGAAGTTATAGATCTGACCCTAGTAATAAATGATTTTACCTTCAGCTGGTACAATCACCTGGCGTTTATACAAGTGAAATAAATGCACAATTTCAACTGAATTTACGAAACTTCTAATCAACAATACTTTATTTTACATATGGTCCGGCTACACACAACGTTTTGCCTGAGAGCATGCCTGAAGAGACTTGTTTGCGCAGGTAAGAGCGTGGGTATAGACGGTACATTCAGCCGCTGATCTAATCCTTCAGCTGGCCGAGTAAATTAAAAAAAAAAATTTTTTTAAATCATTTTGTCATGGCCAAAATTCGGTTATGTCTTAGTTTATAGGGTATATATAGTAAAAAAACATTCAGCTGAATGCTTATTAGTGCAAAGTTGCTCAGCTGATACGCTAAGGGTCGACATTAGTGCGTGCTCATATGCATATTGCTCCAAGCGTTCATCGCTATGGCTGAGCGACGTTCCGGCGATAAATTGACAGCTGAGTGAACGTTTCATGTTTTATCAGGCCTATTCTGTATCTAAGTGGAAGTGAAGCAACTTTATAGCAACTGTAGATAGTAATTTTTAACCACTTTCAATAAAATTGCTATTCCGGAGACTACTAGTGGTTAAGAAGAATGATTAGCCACTTTTATAGTGTAAATCGACCTTATTTTTCCACCCAAGTCTGACAACTATTTTGATATTAATAGGGGTGTGCCCTGTTTTACAAAACATGGAGACCCTGGAAGTAAAAACCGTAGGGATAAAAAACAAAAGAAGTGGTAAAATTACCCAGTCACAACAAAGTGTCATGGTTAACTTTGTCACCAAAAATAAAAAAAATTAGTATATTTTTATACTTACTCATTGTGTATTTCATTAATTTCATGATCTAACAAAATATTCATAATCCACGGATCCATATTCCTACCACATTTCTACCTTTTCTGATAGTTGTTTACTTTAACAATCATAAATGTTGTGGTTGCTCAGAAACAACTAAAAAGTAACTTTCGTAACCACTGGCTGCTTCTACCATTTAAAGACAAGTGGCAACCTAACCACTGACCTTGTTCTAAACCACTTGCTCAGACGCAATATTGCGATACAGAATAGGACTGTATATACTATAAATTGACAAATACTTCAATTTCGGTCGTGATGTATTTCTTTTAATAGACTTCTCGATGAATAATATTATCGATACTATCAAAAAATCGACGAGTTACATCGTTTTTTCGCATCAGGCAAGAGTCTCTCCAGCATGGAACACCCGATTAAATGAGTCTCTTGTAAGGTATCTGGGATGTGGGCAGCTGGGGCAGGAAGGAGATAAGGTTTTGGGACATCTATGGCAATCCAGACCTTGTGGATGAGGCAGATGGGTGCTTTAGATCTGCACTCTGCAGACATGTGACCCGGTTGGGTACACTTACACGTGGAATTTAATGCCTTGTGTTAAGGTGTGATGGTAGTGGAGTTCGTTAAAGGTGATGAGTTTCATCATCGAAGTGGCGAGGTTGTTGACTCTGGAGATGATTCTCCAGCAACGGATGTGGTCGAAGTTTACTTCGGTCAAGATTGTGGAGAATTCCTCTTCGGTGGTGGACTTATCTACATTTCTGCAGACTTGGCTTTTTTGGGTTGGGCTTTGAGTTTAGGGGGATGCAGCTGATGGCTGCATCTCCCGAGGGTTGGCGGATTTTGCATTCGAGCTCTGCTGGCGCGATTGGGGAGGTGGTTTTAAGAAAAGCCGTTTTTTTGAAGTTGTACTTCAACATGTGGATGTGGCCGTTAAGCATTTCGTATCTGTTTAGAAATGAGAACAGAGATTTTTGGTAAGCCAAAGAGTTTGGGATTTGGCGAATGTTGTAGGTTTTGTGGGGTTGTGTTGGTTTTGGTTGTGATGGTTGGGTAGTGGGTCTTTGGGTGATTGGTGGGGGGTTCCTGGTATTAGGTGGGGATGGGGTTTAGGCGCGAATGGTTTGGTGGGAGTAGTGAGTGCGGTCGTAAAAGCCTGAAGGGCTAGGATCGCGGATGAGCGTGAAGCGGTTGCTTACGGATGCGGTGTAGGTGTGGGTTGCAGTGGTTGGTCGGGATTGGAGGAGGAGGGCTTGTTTGAGCTCTTTATTTTCGATCTCAAGAACGTTGGCGGCCGTACAAATGTGGTAAGTTTGGAAAACCCAGCAAAGCACCATTACTGATTGATCCTCTTCGACCTATCCACAAATTTGGGAAGATATTGTCCAAGTAGTTTCGCACCAGGACAGCATAATGTGGAGACGCGCCATCTTGCTGTAGACACAAATCATTTCTGTTTGGGAACATTCGGTTAAATTCGGGCATCAAGAAGTTTTGTAGAAATTACAAATATCTTTCTATACTTTCTGTGGACATTGTGTACGGTACTCTTGCATCCAGTGTGGATAGTCGGTAGGCCAATACCGAGAAATCTAACTATTGACATGACCGTTTAGTAAAAATGTAACTTCATCGCGAAAAAGTACATTTTTTAAAAACATTGGATTTATGTTGTTTTTGTCCATTATAATTTCAAAAAATTCAACCCGTTTATCAAAATCATCTTCCAGAAGTTCTTGTACTAAGGTGATAATTAGTAAATTCTTTTTTATTAATTATTTTTCATTTAGATATTTGTGTTTCCAAATAATATAAAATATTTTTGTCTGATTTTTAAATGACTTATTCAAAAAAATTGTTTTGCAAGATAATGCAAATAATATGCTCCCGAGTAGGAAATTGCAAAATGTATCAAAATAAAAAAAAAATGGGATTACTATTTAAAAAAATGGTCAATGACGTCACTGTCCAAGAATGGGATGGATGGAATAGATCCAATGTGTATATTTTGAGCTTTATTTTTCTAGACATAAGTTTGATATTCGCAAAATATGTTCAATGAAACTATATTATTTATTTCTGTTTGAAAGTACAACTTGTTTTTACACAGTCGTTTCATTATTTCTTGCAGACACTATAATTCTTAGACAGCCTTAAGCTGGGTTGCCTCTACAGTCTACAATTATGAAAAATTCATGTAATAAGTTGTTTCAAAATTTAGTATCGGCTCAACAACTTTTCTCTTATGGATTCTGACGTTTTTAGTATGCTATATCTGTCCATTTCCCATAATCAAAGTGTCAAAGGTAAACCTGAATGCCATGGTGCTCAAAGGATGCTAGTAAACTTCTTCCAAGTCACTTAAATGATCTACCAAGTAACCATGTTTTAAATTTCCTAAGACACCAACTGCCTTGGTCATTATGCAATCCAGTAACGCTTCAGCGGCTGTTGTGGGACACGTTGCTGTTACACTTTCTGCTAGATATGGAGTATCCAAAAAAGAGTTTAAAATAAAGTTAAGTAATCATGTTTCTCAAATATATATTTTATTTAATAGAGCAAATTTGTAATTATAATGATTAATTCAATGAATTTGTACCATCATCATCGTATTTCCGCAGCCTTAACGCCACTGTTGCTCCTTCTGTATAATTCCATGAAACCATGGTCTGATGTTGATCACAAGAAGATCCAATCGCTAAAAAATTTTAAATTATTTTATTAGATTTATATATAGGAATTAAACTTAAATTCCCTTTATAAATTTAGAACGTACCATGTTGGAAGTACTTACCTTGAGAAATTAAAATATTATTTTGATCAGCTTTTTGATATACCCAACAGCGATATTGATATATCGGATCAAATTCGTCGTATGTTAATAAATATGATTTTTTATTTTCCTCCCAATTTGCTAAGCACTTGAATCTATAGTCTGGTTTATCTATAAACCGCAATAAAAGTTAGTTATTCTCTTCAAAAACTAATATAATAAATTATCTGAAACGATTCTATATGGATAATTTTGTTTTTTTTACTTACATTTATACTCCATGGGAGTTAATTGTAAGCATGATTTCTTATTGACCAAAATTTCGGTTTTATTAGTTTCTGACACCAGAATTTCAGATATACTTTTGCAACTTAAATCTATACTTGAATTCTGTGTAACACTTTCAATGTATCTAAAAATATATATCAAAATTTTACTATTTTAAAGAAAAATCAACAAATATTTACCTGGTTTCTAAAAGAACATCTCCTTTTTGTGTAAAAGTGTATTTTCCCACAAACGGACAAGCTACAGGAGTCGGGTTTTTCTTAAAGTAATAGTCGTATTTCACACTGTTGTCGTTAATAAAGAAAGGATATGAACAAGCTCTTTCGAACTGGTAGTGAAATGTCGATTTACCTTTTATGTAACGAATAAAATTTTTATCTTTGCGTATGAAGTCGAAACAGACGTATTCGCTCTGGCTGAAAAATATTGTATGAGCTGTAAATGGCAATGGTATATTTTGTAGATACTGTAGACCAGCAATTTTAATATTTACATGAGTTAGTTACATTGTGTGATTAATTAATTGAATATACATTGTTTAAGCAACAAGTTATGCACATAATTACTACATATTTTAAGTTTAATTAAAAATAAAAAATACATAGGGGAAGAATGTACAAAATGACATACATTTTATAGAACTACAAAAATGTTATCAAACAAAACTGATAGTAACCATATTGCAACATTTCGAAAGAGATTTGACCTTAAAAATTGAGATATAGACTTTTAGTCAAATAAATAAAAATAAAAAAAAATTCATTTTACCCCACAGGTAGGGCAAAATGACATAGAAATACTTTTAGTTGGTACAAAGCTCACATACAAATATTTTTACTTTTTTGTCAACGCCAGCACAGTCGGCATGTGCCCACTTTTTACACGAACAACACCTTTTTTGGACCATTTGAACAGTTCTGCAAGAACTACTTACCCCCCTTTTTCTCTTTTCTGGAATTTTTATTTTCGGTTTGCTTTTTTCTTTTGCCTCTTCTAAATTTGGAGTCGAGTTTAAGACAGAAGTAGTTTGACGTTTCCTTGGTTTCCTTTTTCCTTGGCCTGAAACAAATGGTCCGACCGGGAATGGACTTAAATCAGCTAGTGTAATCAAAATTGAAATGCCACTTGTTGTTGAATCATGCAAGTTTTTCAGAGGCGCTGTAGAAATGCCGAGAGGAGGTTCTATGGCGGAAGTAGAAGCTTCAGATTGCGCACTATTATCAGTAGGAACATTTGAGGCTTGTTCAACACTATCATCCAATAAAATATTTGTAATTTCAGATGCTTGAAACATATAGTCAGGGAACACATCGGGGTTCATTGGATAGATGCCTGTTTTGGCAAATCCATGAATAGCGTTCTGGACACTAGCTGCCTTTCCATACGCTTCATTCAACAGACCACCAATTTGGAATTTTGTCACAACTCTGCCAGGGTGAGCTTAGAGCCATTTGGTTATTTCTTGGTCATAATAGGTTTTGAGTGGCCCAAAAAATGCAACATCGAGTGGTTGCATTCGATGTGTGCAGTGAGGCGGTAAACACAAAAGAACAATACCATTCTCTTCGGCATACACAAGAGCATCCAGATATTTATGACTTGAATGTCCACCAACGATTAACAAAACTTTTTCAGTGGGGGATGCCTTGACATATTTTTGGAAATGTTGAAGCCACTGTAAAAATACTGGACCAGTCATCCAGCCAAATTCCTGGGCAATGCATAAAGTTCCTGCAGGTGTATGGTCGGTTAATTCTATCTTCATATTTTTCCTTAGAAAAATTAATGCCGGCGGAACGAAGTTGCCATTGGTACACATGCAGCAAAAAACTGTTACATGAGAGCCTCTTTCTGCACTTGTAATCGCGCCTACTTGTTTTCGGCCGGCTGTAGCAAATACTTTCTGCGGGCGCTGTACGGTAGATAATGCAGATTCATCTGCATTATATATCTTCATAGGATCTATTCTCTCCTTCAGAATAGTTTTTTCCAGCACTTTAAAGAACTGAGCCACTTGAGGCTTGTTGAATGCCTGCGCTCTTGCCGCAGATGTGGCTTCAGGTTTGCGCAGTGTTATATCGGGATTTCTTTTACGGAATCCTCTTAACCAGCCCTTTCCCAGCAGTTTTAAATGTTCTACCAGCTGCCGTTCTACTTCTAGGGAAAATGTAGGTTTAAACCTGCACAGACTTTTTTCGCCTATTTTTAGAACTATATTTTTTTCAAAGCATGCCTCCTTAGGGTTGCTTGAGGTATTTTGTAAATTTTTGATGCTCTGAGCCACCCCATTTCACCATTTTTAACGGCTTCTATTGCCTTTAGCATAGAATCGGCATTCCACGATTGACTTCAAAAATAAGATAATCAAACGTGTACACTCTCTAAGTAACTAAGCCGTACTAAATATATTTTAGCATGTCCAATACCCATGCTACAATGGAATATTCGTTTCCGAGCACTTCCGAACGAAAACTTGTGTGTAAATAAGCAGTGTTTCAGTTTACCCTACTATGTCATTTTGTACACCTTTCCTCTACATCATACAGAAAAATGTCATCTGGGCCAAACAGATGAAACATCCACAATTGTAATGATACAAAAGTATAGACTACAGTACCCAGTAAACACAGCATATTCTATGGATATCCATATAATGTCCACGATTGGTCCATATGGACATGGACACAGAATGGATATCCGTTTGGGGACATTCACTGGACCTTCAGTCCTCGTTTACCACTGGACGTGAAGATTTATTTGAATGATGGACGTCCATTGGACATCCATTGTTCATCCTTTGGCCGATTCTAAATATACCACGACACGGAATATACAATGATCCGTGACCACGATTCATAAATGTACTACGTCCGCTATATTCTCAATTTGCCACTCGAATAATTTTTTGCACTCCTAGTGAATATTATATTTTTAATTTTATGTGATAAGGAAACAACTAATTGAAGGCAGCAAAAGTTTAGACCAGTGCGGCTAATGAAAACGACATTACATAAAATGTCTATTTGGAAGAGTGACTACGGCTCAACATATATATATATATATAAATAATAATTTGATGTTAGACTGTGTTGTATTCAACATGGTCAGTGATATTTTATGAACAGTCTAAAAACTCTGAAAATACTGTATTCGCATGTTGGCAGCAATGTGCCCAACCTAATTTTCCATAATTTTGCCGTCACTGATGTGACTGATGGCTGACGTCTGACGTGTCTGACGTTCATTTCCGAAACATATCCTAAACATCCAATTTACGTCCATAACCTTTCCAGTTCATGTCCATGAGATGTCCATGGTTTATTTATCGTGTCCAGTGAATGTCCACATTTGTCCAAGATATATCCATTCTTTGTACGAAACGGACATCCATGGGATGTCCAATTTTGTGGCAAATGGATATCCGATGGATGTCCATAGGATATCCTTCTGGACATGAACGGATATTCCATGGATATCTCTTATGTCCAATGTGGATATCCAATGTATATTCTTGTGTTATCTGGGTAGTTATATAGAACCATTTACAAGATTTAGTTACTCAAAATGAACAAAAGGATGTTACTAAGTCTAAATTAGATATTAGGTACATATTAAAACTTGAAGTAAAGAAAGAAGTTAGCAGGATTAGAAAAAGGAGCAAGCAGATTATTAAAACTAGATAATTCAGAGTTAAAAAGGAGAAATATACATTAAGAGACCTAAGAAGGAAGGGGGTTTCAACAATCAATAGATAAAGATTTATTACAAGAAAAAATCAGCAAAGTTTTTGCAAGTATCTATATCTTGCTGAAAAAAAATAAACAATTAACTTACCATCCTTGAGTAGTTAACTTGGTTAACATAACCGTGTTGAGTCGCAATTCTTTGCAAATGTAAACGGTTTTTAATAACTTTCCCCCAACATAATTTGATTCTATAATATGCGTTTCATTAATAATAATGTTACCGTCAACGTTTGCACTATCGATCCATTCTCCAACAAAATTTTTGGACAGGTGGCAAACTGGTTTCATTGGAATAGGTTTAGCTAAAACATAAAAATGTATACAAATATTTAGTCCAACTAAGGAGTTATAAAATATTAAGTTATTAAATTTATAAAAGGACTTTACCAGGGGTAATGTATAAAATTTCCGGACTTTCCATCGGACTCTTCAGTGTGTTACATTCTGCAGTTCGAGATTTTCCAATTACAGTTTCATCTTCGTCGTTTTTAACAAAACATTTATATTTCTCTTCGTTCTTTGATTCTTTAGTATTGAATACAACAAAATAATGATTTTTTCCTACATACCAATCTCCTAAACAACCATATTCTATAACTATAAAAAAAATAAGTCATATACATTTTAATTACTCTGCTTTTTTTATTTAATAACTCTCCAATAAAATATACAAACACATACAGTGTGGCGAACCAAAAAATGAGACAGAGGCATTTACTGGCAGGTGATTCCTTTTTTGAAAAAACACTCGGACCCGTCGATTTTGTTTTCGAGGGGGACACAAAATTGGAATAAAATCACTTTAACATTTGCAGCCCCTTAAGCGGGGGTGGCATCATCCCTAAAATCTTAAATGAAAAGGGGGGTCGAATGATCCATTATTTGAAAGGTCTTTCAACTCCCTTTATAATGATGTAAAATTCATGTACTTCAATTCAGTAGTTTTGGAGATTTATTGACTTAAAGTAGACTTTAATAGGTACATCAAATTAGTTTGTACTTCTTTCAGAAGAAATTTGAGTAAACGCATTTTCTTGATAAGTAAATGCTTTTATTTACTACGCCCATGGTTTATTAATAATAAGAATAGCAATTGAAGTGTCCTTTGTGACAAAAAAAGTTGTTTCTTGAAGAAAAATAAGTAGAGAATGCCACGTACTTATTTTAAAAAGGAAATAGTACATTAGTTTGAGATTGATTTGACCAATCTTTGTTGTTAAAATATCATTTATTGTTTTATACATAAATTAACCATGGTATATTCGTATATTCCACGGCAGAAAGGGTTGAAATTATTGAAATATTTTTCGGAAATAATCAGTGCGCTAATAGAACAGCACACATTTTTAATGAGCGATGAGAACAATAATATGCACCGAAAATATGTTCTAGAATTTGTACCTAAATTTCGGGATACTGGATAAGTCGCCAATAAAAAAACGTAATATTGAAAATCCTATAAGGAACGACGCAACAGAAGTGGGGTTTTTAGGGCAAGTTATTGTAGATCCTACATTAAGTACTCGCAAATTGCAAACTTCGTGTGGTGTTAGTCGACGTACTATCCAACGGATTCTAAAGGACCATAATTTTCGTCCGTATAAAATTCACCTTGTACAAGAACTTAATGAAGACGATTTTCATAAGCGATTAGAATTTTGTGAAGTTATGAGTGAACGAATTACAAACGATGAACAATTTTGATTTAACATTTGCTTTTCCGACGAATGTTCTTTTTTTTTAAATGGCGAAGTAAATCGTCATAATTGTCGATATTGGTCGGACTCTAATCCCAGAATTTACCATGAGATACACACACAGCAGCCACAAAAATTAAATGTTTGGGCTGGCATTTTTGGCGATCATTTGGTTGGCCCTTTTTTCTTACCTGGAAATTTGACTGGTGAAATGTATTTGGAATTACTGCAAAATGCCATAGATCCTGCGCTAACAGATATAATTGAAAATCAGAATGATGGTCGATACGTTGCGAGAATATGTTGCTGTTCCAACAGGATGGTGCCCCACCACATTACGCATTAAGAGTTCGGCATTATTTAGATCAGACCTTTCCAGATCAATGGATTGGTAGAAGAGGTGCCGTTGAATGGCCCCCAAGATCGCCAGATTTATCACCTTTGGATTTCTTTTTTGGGGTTACTTAAAAAGCAAAATCTATGCTACTCAGCCAACATCTTTAGAAGATTTGCGACAAAGAATTGTGAATGAGTGCCATCAAATTACTCCTCAAATATTGCAAAATATCCGGCAACGTTTTCAGCAAAATCTTTATTATTGCATGGAAAGTAATGGTGGTCATTTTCAACATTTACTCGGCTGACAGGTCAGTTCATTTTTTATTTTTTTAACAACTTTGCTGCTATGTATTGATCTCCTCTTACGATGATGTATTTAAACTTTAAATCAATAAATCTCCAAAACTACTGAATTGAAGTACATGAATTTTACATAATTGTTAAGGGATGTGAAAGACCTTTTAAATGATGGATCATTCGACCCCCCTTTCCATTTAAGATTTTAGGGATGGTGCCACCCCCGCTTAGGGGGCTGCAAATGTTAATGTGATTTTATGCCAATTTTGTGTCCCCCTCGATAACAAAATCGAGGGATTCGAGCGTTTTTTTTTTAAAGGAATCATCTACCAGTAAATGCATACTTTGTGGATGTTGGAGAATCAATATTTCCCCGTTCATCAAGCAGGATTAAATATCGTGAAATCTGTTTTCGATAAAAAAAAGAGAGCCAATTCTACAACTAATTAATGTTTGCAGATCCTTAATTAACTCACGTGAATAGCCTACTCTGTCAATGCCCTCCTCTGCGACTCGCAGAGTCTATTGTGGCTCACACCTATTCATATTTCACCAAACAAATTCAGCTTCTTAACGAACCCGATTAGTTTGTTTAATTAATGATATTTCAGGTCCAAAGGGGAGGGGAGAGACCCAGACAAACATCAGATACCTGATTCGAGCCGCAGCGGGACAGGTACAGATTATATGCTCTGCTGTTTCATCATCTTCCAGGCAAAGACGGCAGATGTATATAAACCTTTGAATGAACCAATCCCGATAAATTATGCCCGAAGGCTAATACTCTTCCTGCTGTCCAGGTACTCGTATTTAGTATTTCTTTGGTAAAACTTATCGCGATGCCAATTATAGGTTCTGATCCGCTAGAAATACGTGCGGCACCCTCTCCTGCAAGAGAGTCTGCTTTCTCATTTCCTTTCAAACCAGAATGACCAGAATTCCAGACCAGCAATACTTTATTAAGTTGTCCGACTGAGTAAAATTTTTTTGGCAGTCTGACGTTATACGGTGAGAGTTAAGTACTATCAAAGCTCAGAATTTTTTTACTGTTTTATGCTACAATATCTCCACACATGAAAGAATAGCGTAAACCTCCTTATGATCTACCCAAAACCAAAATCTACCGAATCTCTTTTTAAATTAAATAAACAGTCGAAATCCCTGAGTCTAGAATTCAAGATCAGCGTCTCCTTCCCTTACAAACTATTGGTGACTAAGGCACAAAGTTAAAAGTCTGTTTAATTATTATCTGATTTTGATTATTTGCACAATTATTATTTTTTAATTAAGTCATATGATTATCCGTAACTCAAATGTGGCTGGTAGAAAAACAAAACTAAACTCTCATTAAACTTCTAATTTTAGATATATCACAATGATGTACATGTGGAGTTTGTTTTTTTAGTTGTTAGTTTTAAATTTAACACTCTACTGTTTATGTTGTCCTAATTATTATATTTTTCAGATATAATTTGCACTAAAACCTTTTTTTGACATATACCTTCTTTCAATTTTGCATTTTTATCTTAAATAAACATGAATTGTTCTCAAAGTTTTTCGTCTGATACCGTTATAGCCTGATGATGGTCTATTGAGTGAAACATGTTGCTGATGTATTATTTTACCATTAAAATTATACTGAGTTGTTGTTGCTAATTACCTTACTTACTCTAATGACCCTAAATGAGTTGAGTCAATATATACCACATATATGTTTAGATAAGATGGTTTAGTCTTAGATCGATTTTCTATTTTGATTTACTTACCTCTGGATTGGGTACCGAGGATGTTTTCACATTTTTTGTAAACCATTTCAAAGTTTTCATTAATACTCAGTGACAATACATCGGGCTTTTTACAGGATTTGATTGTCGATTCCGAATTATTACATACTCCAAAGAATTCTTTTGGTCTTTTATATGCAAAATGCGAAATACCTGTTAGTGTATTTTGACAATTTACTTGGCCACGATGCTCATGTTGATCATAAAATAGGGTAACTAATTTTTCATTAAAACCAAAGTGTTGACAGACGGAATCTATAGAAACTTCTGTTTTTGGTATATTAACACATGCACCTGAAACGTTAACAATATGTTTACATTTCATAAATAGCAATTATAAAAAAATTTTAAATGACAGGCGAATAAACTGAAGAGAAGAAATTGGTGTTATTGTAATGCTTACTTTCTATTGTTTCAATAACGTTTATTGTACGAACAAAAACTTTCATGCAAGTGTAGCAAGAGTCATTTTTCAAAATTATTTTGTAATCTACATTATGCTCTTTTCTAATATCCATACAAGTGACTTTGTCTTGTTTTGCTTTGATCATTTCAGTTTCTGTAAAATCTGTTAGAGTATTTTGTCCATTTTCAATTGAAAACCATATACCCCTTAAAAGTTTGGGAAATTTACAATCGCCATAAACATTGGATCCTAAAAGAAAATAATTTAGTTATTTAAGCTTAACTACCACCAGAAATCTACGTAAATATTTTATATTTAAAAATATAAATAAAGACTCACCTATAGATAATAATAAAAAAACAGCTAAAAAATTAAACTTTGTCATTTTATTACACAGATAAGTATATTTCCTTTCTCACAACTTTTCGTTATGGCCCCAGTTTACAACCGGTACCAATGGTAATCTGTAAATATTTATGACCTTTGATTTAATTGTACATAAACTCTGAAATTCTCAAGTAGTTGACCCCTCAACATCAAACATTCATAGGCGTAACCGCATTTACTCTTTGCGTTGCAAGAAAAAGTATATCAGATACAGTTGCAAATTTTACGTTGACCTCCAGTAATTCTTAACAGCGTTAATTCTAGTTTATAGTATTAAATACATTTCTAGATATTTAAGCAATAAAAACAGGAAGGAACGAATTAAAACTCGTAAGATGCAAGAACAAATTTGAAAAAACAAATATGGAAGAGCATCAGACAGTACAAACATTGCATTGTTCCAAAGTTCATTTCATATTAAGTTAGATTATTTTCTTCTTATATCATTGCCTCTAATTGAACTGTCTATTAAAGAAGATAAAGTTAACAACCGAAAGTGTAAATGTTTTATTCCCTAATTTAATAACAACAGTTACTATCAAGCAAACAAACGTTAAACAGTGGTGGAGACAATATTTTGTTTAAATTATTTGTTTACGTTGTGACTTCTGAAACATCTCTATATATCAAAAGCCTAAGAAAATTCTATTAGAAAGACACAAATATATTAATTTAATGGAATAATATTATTAACATCCCCATAAAAGATTGTAAATAAAACAATTTCCTGTTTATCTTCTAATTATATTAAAAATGTTTGTTTATATAAAAAATGTGTCAATGCGTAGATTAAATTTGAGAATCTATAAAAATAAAAAAAATATTTGTCCTTAAATCTAATTACAACAAAAGTATTAGCCAAGCGCTGCTGCGCAATTTCAAATTGTTTTATGGTTTAAATCTTCAATTTCAGTTTGGTTATTTTGTCAATATTTGGAAATAAAAGCTTTTGTTAAAAGTTAATGGAATTATCCAGATATTACACAAAATAATGCGAATTTATAATTTAAGTTTAAACCATAGTACACTTGTAACAATAAAAGATATTCTAAATATATTGAAAAGGTATATTTAAGGGTAATTTCAAAATTTATTATAATTTAATATTTTATTTTTTTATTTTCAAAGATGTCAAAATTTATTAGTTTAGAGTATAAAAATTTTGGTATGTAAACAATACTTGTATTAGGAATTAAGGAAATATTAGGAAATAAGGATAGATAAGTAGTGTAAGTGGTGAGTGAGAAGTTTCGTTGCTAGTGGAGGGAAGTTTGACAGTTAGCGATGAAAAAAGTCAGAAAGAAGGAAAGAAATTTGATTTTTTAAAAAAGAAGTCAGAGAAAAGTTAAAAATAATTTAATTGGAAAATGATAAAATTGAACTGAAAAAGTTTTAATCAATGCAGCTATAAAAGATTATAAAATAGAAAAGTTATAACAGTTTCATGGTTTATGAAAGAAGCATGGTATTTTTTGGTTCGAAAATTTTGAAAAAAGAAAGTTCGAGGATGAAGTTATAATTATATGAATTTAAAATTGAAAATAATAACATAACATTAAAAGTAATAATGGAGTAAAATTAAATAGCAAATTTATATAAGACATGGAAGATAAAAAAGGTGTATAAGAGTCGAAGGTTGGAGATCAAAGTACCAACAAGTAAAAGAAAGAGTCAGAAGAGGAAAGAAGAAGAACATATAGAAGGAATTTGAAAATATTAAAAGTAGAAAAGGCTTCTGCGGTAATTAAGGTTAGTTAAGATTAGATAGGATTTAGATAAGCAAATAGATAGGAATTAGTTAAACAAATAGGAAATAATTAGGTATCAGTTTAGGTAGATAAGAGTTTGGTAGTATTCAAATTTCAATAAAAAAATTATAATAAATTTTGTTTGAACTTTACCCTTATTAATTAAAGAAAATTTAAAATTCAAAAAATTAATTTGTATTGTGAAAAATTATCTCAATATATATCAAATAATAAAAAGACAGTGACAAAATAAGTATAAAATTGCACATATAAAACAATTACTGAGATTACATTTTAGAGTAACATATAGCTTTGTGCGCCAAAAAAGCATTGCTTTGTACATGATTCAAATATTCTTTTCTAAATGTGGAACTACCTTAAATAAGGACAGCCACAAAATAATTATTTTAGGTAAAAAAATGGACGGAAACAAAATTAGTCTTTAGTGTAAAAGTTTACACTCCTTCAAAATCGAGAAAAAATGACAATTTTGAATTTACTTATATAAATATGGAATGTATAATAATTTAATACAATTTTTTGTTAATTTCTTAAATAATAATCAAAATAGACAGCAACAAAATAAGTATTGAATATAAAATTTCACATACACAATTATAAAACTGCCCTTAAACATCGAGAAGAAATCAAAATTTTAAATTTAAAGTTACTTATATAAATAAGTATAGAATTTATAATGATTTAATATAATTGTTTGTTCATTAAGTAATAATAAAAATGGAAGGAAACAAAATTCGTCTTTAGTGTAAAATTTCGCATAATATCAAACAGTACTTAAAATTTGAAAACAATTTCAAATTAAAACTTATAACAATAAGTATTGAATGTATCAAATATAAACTAATTTAAAATCATTGTTCATTATTTTAGTAACAATAAAAATGGACGGCAACAAAATAAGTCTTAAGTAAAATATTAGAATAATTCTGAATATTTTAGAGTAAAATAAATCTTTAAATCAATCTTTATGTGTCAAAAGAGCACTTTACACATGAGAGTATTCTTTTCAAAACATTTTTTTTACTTAAATATGTAAATAATCTAAAACCACAATCTTACATTGCCCAGATCTAGTTATTTTATATAGATCTAGTAATATTTACAAACTAAACTATTAAGTCTTATCTAGTTACAATCTATACATCAACAGTTGGTGTACACTTTTATCAAAAATTTGGGTAGAAAATAACATCAGTCAATTTCATCAAAAGGCACTGGAACATGCTTAAAGAGTATCATTTTTTAAAAATTCATATTAAAGAATAGAAAATAATGTAAAAAATAACTGGAAAATGTTAAATATGTTCTCAAGTGGCATTAAAGGTATCTTATTACTATACAAATACAAACAGAATAGAAAAGTGTGAAGAAATTATATTTTAGTAAATTTGAGTTGCTTCGAAAATATCCAAAATTAAAAATTTCAATTTCGTTATCGGTGTGTAACCAAGGATTTGAACCGTCGTCAAAGTACATGGGACACTGATCACCTATAAATAAAATATATTAGTAATTTACTCATGGTAAAATAGAAAGCTTTAAACTATTAATGCATTTCAAACTAAATACTAACGTTCTCTTTCATATTCTTGCATTTCCAATGCAACTGAAGCTCCTTGTGTATAATTCCAAGAATAAACATCTTGATTCAAGTCGCAAAAAGGTCCAATAGCTGAAAGTGATAAAATATTTAATTTGTTCTTAAAAAAAATTAAAAATATACAATAATATTGGTATGGTTAATTTATAATCTTTTTTACCTTGAGACATTAAAACCCTGTTTAAATCTGCTCTTTGATATACCCAACAACGGTATTTAGAAAATGGATCAAGTTCATCGTATGTGATTAAATATGATTTTAAATTTTCTTTCCAAAAACCAATACATTTCATTCGGTAATCAGGATCACCTAAAAAGTTTTATAAAAATGTAATAAAAGAAAAATTTTCAAATTATCGTCGACAATTTAATTTATTTCATAAAATATTCATCACAAACAATCAGTCGAGTATGTATAATAACCAAGGCCCTCATGGTGTGTAGGAATATTGCAGGGAAGAACTGGGGATGTAACCCACGTATCCTGCAATGGATATACACAGCAATAGTGAGACCATTAATCACATATGGGGCAGTGGCTTGGGGCGTAAGGGCTAATCTGAATACGACGAGGAAAAACCTCTCGAAAATTCAGAGACTAGCCTGTTCATGTATCACTGGAGCAATGGGAACTTGCCCCACTGCTGCAATGGAGGTGATTTTAAACTTGACCCCACTGCACATTCTGCTAGAAAGTGTAAGGAAGAAAACAATATATAGAATGATCAAAGAAGGAATTATCAGGGAAAAACCTCGATCACTTCACTTTGATCAAACTTGGGAAATGCCCCAAGATGATATGCCAAAGAAATTCAACTTTGTGAGAAAATTCATCACAAAGTTGAGTAATAAATCTGAATGGGATGAAGACACCATACAGAATTTAAACCAGAATACCATAAAGTGGTATACGGACGGTTCCAAGCTAGACGAAGGAACTGGGATAGGAGTTTTTGGACCGAGAGCCAAATACTCAGAAAGCTTGGGCACATACCCGAGCATCTTTCAAGCAGAAGTCCGCGCCATCGAAAGATGTGTGGAATTCAATATTGGAAGAAACTATCGCAGACAAGCGATTGTGATCATGTCGGATAGTCAAGCAGCCATCAAAGCGCTGAGTTCAAATATAATCAGTTCGAAGATGGTTTGGGAATGCCTAGGCAAACTAAATGAACTAGGCCAGAAGAACACTGTCACCCTCCTATGGGTCCCGGGACACATAGGAATAGAGGGGAATGAAACAGCAGATAAGCTGGCAAAAAAGGAGCTGAAACCCCACATTTGGGACCAGAACCATCTTGTGGGATCAGCAGTAGAGTAATCTTAGGAAAACTAAGGGAGGAAATGGAGAAAGAAAAATCCAAGTACTGGAATCAGCTGGAAGGACTGAGGCAATCTAAGATACTACTGGGGAACTATGACCAGAAGAGATCTCTTAGCTGCCTCAACCTCAGTAAAAAAAGGCTCCGTATTTTAACGGGAATATTAACCGGGCATTGCCGGTTAAGAAGCCACATGAAGAAACTAGGGTTAGCAGATGAAGCAAAGTGCAGATTCTGTGAGGAAGAGGATGAAACCTCAATACATATACTCTCAGAATGTCCTGCCTTGCAAAATTCTAGGGCTAGATACCTAGGAGCACATGAAATAGAGGAAGGGGATCTACCTGATTTGAAGCCCGACGATGTCCTAAACTTCCTCAGGAAAATAGGACTCGAAGAGCTGCTATAAATCTGAGAAAACATCAGAACATGGCAAGTAAGGGGGGGCACAATAGATCCTATGGGTCGCAGTGTAATCATCACCCCTAACTCATTCATACATTCATGTATAATTAAACATTTTAAGAATATAAAAATTTGTTTTCAATCAATTTAAAAAAAACTTACTGTATATATCAACTGGTCTACCCAAATGGTCCACTGACAGACAATAGTTTTCGTCTATAGCTATTTCTTTCTGTTCTGTATCACATACAGAAAAATCAGATATATTTTCTTTGCAATAGATATTTGGACGGGGACTTAATGTTACACCACCCAAAATTCTAAAACCAGAAAATTCAATGAAAATACTAGTATATTAACATTCAGCTAACTGTAATATTGAAGTGCAATTTAAAACTGACTATAACGTTTTCAAGGCACAGTTAAAGAATTTTCTTTTCCATACAGACAGAACACTCATTAATAATTATTTTTAAACTAAATTAAAAGTATTTTACAAAAATTTATCCATTGTTACATTAAGTCTATGTTGCATTTGTGTCTTCTATTCTGGTGTATTTGTTATTTTAGGATATTTTTATAAATAATATTATTATATATTTTAATCGAAACAAGTGTTTTTCACTTATTGGTGTACAAACTTTATTTATTGATAGTTTTAAACTAAATTAAAAGTATTTTACAAAAATTACCCATTGTTGCATTAAGTCTATGTTGCATTTGTGTCTATTTTATTCTGTTGTATTTGTTATTTTAGGATATTTTTATAAACTGTGTGCAAACTTTATTTATTGGTAGTTTTATATGTAATTGTTAAAATGTTATATTATTTAAATAAAGTATTATTATTATAAACTTAACCAGCAGTCAGAAATGTAAAATAACTACTTTTTTCACATAATAAACATTTTAACTTACAGAATACTAACCTTGTTTCAAATGGCACATCACCCTTTTGTGTAAAATTGAATTTGCCAGCTACAGGACATTTAATTGGTACAGGATTTTTCTTCAAATATAAGTCATATTTCCATTTAGCTTTGTTCTGAAACTGGACCCAAGAACATACTGTACTGAAAGCATCTTTAATTACTGCTATACCTCTTCTATAACGTATTACATTATGGTGCTGAGGTACAAAGTCAAAACAAATGAAATCTTTTTGGCTGAAATATAACAAAAATAAAATTTTATTTCATTAGAATTATTTATTTAAACTTACCATCCATCAACAGTTAATCTGGCCATCATAACTCTTGTATCTCTTTGTTCTCTGCAGACATAAATAGTTCTTCTGTATCTTCCTTCATCTGGGTACCAAGTTTCAATAATATGTGTTTCATTAATGAAAATATCAGCATCAATATTAGCTGTGTTTATCCATTCTCCCGTGAAATTTTGAGGAAGTCTACATCCTGGTACCACTATTTCAGATTTCACTGAAATTATAAAAATATTTTAAAGATCATTCAAAGACAATTAGCAATAAATTAAATTTGTTTAATTTTATGCATTTTGATAAAATAAATACGATTGTAGCTACCTGGTTTGATATGCAACCTTTCAGGACTCTTTTCAACAGTTTTTAAGGTATTACATTCAGCAGTTATGGAAACACCAATGTACAAATCATCATCTCTATTTTTAAGGAAACATCTATATTTTTCATCTTTTCTTGACTCCTTGGTATTTACAACAGCAAAAAAATGATTTTTCCCAACAAACCAATCTCCCAGACATCCATATTCAACAACTAAAAATAAAACATGATACATAAATAGTAAATTTTTAAAAATATTTAAATTGCTAATACAACCAATGGACTAGTTTAGTGACTTTTTTTATATTTGCATCTTATAAAATAGGTTTTTAGTAGTTCAACTGTACAAATAAAAATTTTATAAAATTAATCCTCTAGCCATAATCGGCTTTTGAAATTTAAATTTAATGGTTACATACGTCATAAGTGGTAAGTGACGTGTTTCAATAAGATTGGTAGAAAATTTGGGATGTTGTCAATATGCTTTAATATTAACCGAGAAACTTATATCTCTCTCTCTCTTATTTGTTGTCATTAAAAAGAGATAAACATATCGATATTTTTGTTCTCTGATTGACACTTTATCAAATAAGGAGTAAAACACTAAACAAAATATTCTGTCATTTTCGTTAGTTTGATTTGTTGTTTGGTTTTGTTTGGTGTATGAAAGAAATTACTTCTATACTATTTTTGGTTCGAAATTAAAAATGCCTAACACCTTCTCTTGGTGTTACAGCTGTTCCTTCAAAAATAACCAATAGAAGTAATTGTTTTCTCTCGGGGAGCAACCCTTCTATCGGTACAGTGAGAGAACGAATTTCAAGAATACGGTTTTGGCATTTTCAATAGATCCACGCCCACTTTCTATTGGCTGTTCTATTCTATCACCGTCAAGAACAGGGGTCTTGTTTGTTTATTACAGATAAACACGATTTTCTCTCCTGTCATATATCTTGTCAACTGGTACAATCAGTTAGTTACAGAACACGGTGTTTTGTGCCGCCAGTTTTTTGAGAATACTTGAAACGAACGTAGCTAAAATGTGACAACGTTGACTTTTAAGCACACTTCAATATTGGTTATTAGTTGGCGCTACGTTTAAAACTTACTAATTATTTATTGCTAAATTTTACGAAATGAGAAAAATTAATTGCAAAATGAATACCAATATAAGTAAGTAGGTATCTTATCCTAAATATATATTGCTATCATTTTGATTAATATGATCCTACTAAACTAGTCCATTGGTATAATAACTTACCTCCATCAAATGTCCCAGTCATTCCTTCACATTTTTTATAAGTAATATTAAATTTTTGGTTAGTGATTAAGAACTGAGAGCCTGGAGTTTGACAGGATCTAATATGTGCTTCTGGATTGTTGCATTCACCAGTAAATTTAAAACGATTCTGATAAGCAAAATTCCAAACACCTTCTAATGAAGACCTACAATTTACAGCTATAGGATTTTCAGAAAATAGAGTTGTCAATTGTTGATGAGGATCAAGAGTTCTACAAACTCGATCAACTGTAGCTTCATGTTCAGGAACATTATTACAAGATGCTGAAAATGAAAATATTAATTATGATCCTAAAAAACCAAATAAAATTTATAAAAAATCTTACTTTCAATTTTTTCCAAAACATTTACTGTCCTAACAAGAAACTTAACACAAGTAAAACAGGAATCTTTTCGAAAAACTAAGGTGTAATTTACATGGAATTCACTTTTAATATCCACACAGGTTCCTTTATTTGTCATAGATGTGGCATCTAATTCTGTAAGGGTATTTCTCCCTAATTCCCAAGAAAACCAAGCACCCCTTAAAATTGGTGGAATGGAACAATTATAACCAGTACAAGTAGAAACGGCTAAAAGATTCAGAAAATTAATTTTTATTAATTACTTACAAATAATTGAACTTACCTAGTAATAAAAATAAAATGGAGATGTAACAATTATTCATGGTTCTTGTTTTTAAATCATTTAATCAATCAAAAATATGTAGGGTGAATTTGGGTGTAAACAAATTTTATTACTCATAGATATTTCAAATGTCAAAGAATATTTTTCATTAAAAACTATTTGTCATGAAAGTTACACAAACATGTGAAACATGGGATATTTAAAACAGAGTGACACACCCACACGTTATCACACCCAATAAACAGGTTTTATCAACCGTCAGAGTTCGTTTAAAAATGTAAATAAAGTTAAATACCTAACACTTATTAGATTATTTGGAAGGTTTTCAGTAAGATATGTAAATTACTTATGATTTGTACCATCAAGAATACTTAAAACCTATAGATTTTCATTATCATAAGGTTATTATTCTTTGTCAAGTGTATTTAACAACCTAAAAAATTGCCTAAAATTAAAATAGGCCATTCTGATTTGATCGTGATTTGGTGATTGATTAAGGTATGAATGTGATTGTCGTATGACGTTTAGATTTTCTTGCCAACGAAATGGATTTTTTAACAATTTGTTAATAGTTAATTCCATTTAGGTATTTAAAAGTTTCCTACTGTCGTTTATTGTTTCAGTGATATTTATAAATTTATTATATACTAGTGGTAACTAACTGTAACATGCAATAAGACCTTAGGGTAATATTCAGAAATTTGTGTATGTTCCTCTTGTTCAATTTTATATGTAAGTATTTTTGTCTATTTTAACCCAAATTGTTTAAATAAATTCAAGGGGCTAACTTTAATTTATTTATTCTTAACTATTTATTGATTGCATAGCAAATTTTAAAGTTATTTATACACGTCATAGGGCAATATCACATTCTAGAATCAAGTATAAACTTTAGCAATAATTACGGATTACGGTAACAGTAATTTTAAACCTTATCAAATATATCATTCAGAGCTATAATTATGCCGAAATTTAATCAATTGTTTAACAATTTAAATTTGATATATTGATTTTAAACTATTGACATCTGTTTGTTATAGTTAATATTTATGCAACTAATGTCAAAAGTAAACATATTTCGCACGCAAACTAAAAAGTTATCCAATAAGAACCACTTATGCAGTTAGAATGAGTGTAATATGTGGTGCTACAATTAATTGTATCAAGAATAGTACTAACCCTTACTATGTGGAAATGTATTATGTTTAGAATACAAAGTTAACAAAAGTTTAACAATTTGTTCAGCTACTTTAATTAAAAAATACACCCTTTTAACCAATGATAGCTGTTGCAAGTAAACACAATAAATCTGAAGTAGCATTTAAACTTGGTATCAATCCATTTGAAACATGTGCAGTGAATAAACAGTGTTAAATATCAGTTCCTTGTGCATGTTTCAAACCATTTGATAGCAAGTTATACCACTATAATGTGGTTATACTGCTGCTGGAACAGACCTGTTATTAGATTCTGATGGTGAAAACAGCTGTCAATGGTTAAATAAGTTAATTTTTACAAAAAAATAATGAAAGAAATTGTTAAACTGTTGTTTATTCTTCTCTTTTTTTATATTATTGTGTATATAAAGATTTGACTGACAATTGATATTAAACTGGCTATTTGTAAAAATATTTTATTATAATTGTAAAAGTTTGGTATAGTCTTTACAATATTAAATGCTAAAATCCATTTAAAAGTGTCATACAGAGTAAGTTAGTTTACTAGGCTTGAAAGTAGAAAGAATAGCATGAAAACAATATATTTCTCCCATTAAACATCCTCTCTGTATCGTCGGAACCCAGCTCTCTCTAGACTGGTAGTCTGTATGACACTTTTAAATGGATTTTAGCAATTAATATTGGAAAGACTATAAAATAAAGTAAAAAGTATGCATAGTATGCAATTTATTATTTCTCTAAGACAAAGAGAGGTGTTGGAGCTGGGGTACATGTAGGGAATCCAAAGGTGGATCCGAGGGTGGATCTGAGTCAGAACTTGGGTAACCTATCCACAAATTTCCAAGCAGAAGTTTTTGCAATGGAGATGTGTCTGCAGGAGATGCTTAAGCTTGACTTCAGGAACAAAACTATAAAAATCGTTTCTGATAGCCAGGCGGCACTAAAGTCACTTAACTCCAAATAATAAAGCAACCCAACTTTGAGCACCTGGGCATTGTAGGGAATAAATAAGCCGACCAAAAGTCGACCATCTAGCCAGAAAAGGTGATGCCCAGAGCCATTCCTAGGCATAGCAAATATCATAACCAGAGGAACAATATTGAACTGGGTAGATTGGAGTAGATGTTCTTACTGGTTTGAGCTAGAAGGTTTAAGACACTCATAGGCATTTGTAAGAGGGCTCGAGGGACAGGAAAAATAAATTTGATCTGCATCAACTCTATCCCAAGGACTTCATGGAAGTTGCCAATGACCCTGATGAGCTTCATTAGAGACATAGGGCTATGCATAGGGGTGAGCCACAGATTTTTCAGGTTGCAGTGGAAGGAACACTGAATGACCACTCACATTGAACATAACCTAACCTCTCGCCTAACCTAGTCATTTATTTGGAAAAAATTATCTGATAAGATATTCGTTTTGATAATGGGCATTTATATAACTGTATGATATACAGTTGTGAAATAATAAATTACAATTGATTGTTTAAGCATACAGCTTCTTACTAAAAATTAGTCATTAAATGGTATCAAAGGTTTACAGCCACAGCCAATCATTTGGTATTATGTGTAAAAAGGCTTTTAAAATTTTTGCTTTTATTATTTTAAATATATCAAATTCAAAATAAAGTGTATTTAAGATTAATGTTTTTAATTAAATTTCTTGTTTCAGTAATATACGTTTCATAGAAGTATTTTAAAAATTAAATACAAAGAGGAGACATAATTAAAATGTCAACATCAGGAGATTTTGGAAATCCACTTAGGAAATTCAAACTAGTCTTTTTAGGTGAACAGAGTGTGGGTAAAACGTCTCTTATAACAAGATTTATGTATGATAGTTTTGACAACACATACCAAGCAACAATAGGTATAGATTTTCTTTCAAAGACTATGTACCTAGAAGATAGAACAGTAAGGCTGCAATTGTGGGACACTGCTGGACAAGAAAGATTTAGATCATTGATTCCTTCTTACATAAGAGACTCAACTGTAGCAGTAGTTGTCTATGACATTACTAATGCTAACTCATTTCATCAAACTTCAAAGTGGATTGATGATGTTAGAACTGAGAGAGGTAGTGATGTTATTATAATGCTCGTTGGTAATAAAACCGATTTATCTGATAAACGACAAGTTAATAGTGAAGAAGGAGAACGGAAAGCAAAGGAGTTAAATGTAATGTTTATAGAAACTAGTGCAAAAGCAGGATATAATGTTAAACAACTTTTTAGAAGGGTTGCTGCTGCTTTGCCAGGTTTGTATTAATTTATATTTTGTAATATTAGTTATTGATTTCATTTTTTTTTGTATTTCTATTTTGTTTGTATTTTTATTTTAAAATTTGCAATGAGCTTTTAACTCTTTCACTAAACTGCTAAAGAATTTATTATTGCACTAATGACTCCTAGATATATCTATTAATTAATACAGTTTTGCAATTTTTTATGTTTTATAATGTTAGTTATTTATAACTTTATTACAGAACTGGGAAACATTTATGCAATATAAAAATGATAAACATCATATTTGTATTTATTTTAGGTATGGATTCTACAGAGAATAAACCACCAGAAGATATGCAAGAAGTAGTATTGAAGGATACTCCCAGTGAACTGAAAGATCCTGATGGTGGATGTGCGTGTTGAACTTTATATATTATGTATATTAAAATCAAATTATCCACTTTTGTGCTTGATTGCATAGGTACTGACACTGACATTCAAGTAACATCCTAAAGCAATGATAACATACTGTAGCTTAATGTGGCTTGTCTCATTTCACGAAATTTGTTGAACTCTTAAATACATTTTTAACACTAAAAATATCTGATGCTAACAATCTAAAAGTATTGGTTGGGAGGCTACTTGTTTTTTAAATATTCTTAGAACATACATAGGTAATCATTGCATATAATATTGTTTTTTGTATGTTTTGATGTGATTTTTAATTTCTTATAAACATAGCTGGAGTTAAGCTCGAACATACTTCATATATATTTAGTTTTTAATAATTATTAATTTATTAAAATAAATAATATTTTACAGAGTAGATTATATTAATTATGATTTGAGGAGCTAGAATTATTTATAGTTTATACTTAATGATAAGTCTAAAACAATATTAAAACAAAAATATTTTGAACTAATTTTTCAATTTTTAGTGCCATAGTTTTGAGATCTTTAACAAGTTTTAATTTCAAAATTTTCTTATGTATATATTTACTTGTGGCAAAAATAGTTAAAATTGGTTAGATATTCAGATATATTTTATAAGGTTAATATTATTTGTTTTTGGGACATTGCAATTATTTTTTTAAAACAATCTTCAAATGGTTGTGTTCAATATCAATAAATGTTATATGAGTTCTATCAGGTATTTTTGGTGATCAGCAAAGATCTATGTACAAGTTCATATACATTTAAAATTTAGTATTTGTATTAATATCAACAGACAATTTTAATAATTCTGTTTATTTGCTTAACTCACAAATTTTATGAAGTGAATCAAGCAATCTAATTCTTTTGACCATTTATCATATTTTAATTTAATCACAAAGGTTAATTTAAAGCATTTCTGAGATTGGAAATAAAATTCTATTTTATGACAATAATATTTTTTGTTTCCTTTGTTTTACGCGGTTCTATGTTTATGGTGTAACATTTGGTATTAAAAATGATCTCAGAAGTTTACATATTTTTTCGCAACTTAAGGTTCATAACACAAGGAACCGATTTCGCAAGTAACACAACAAAAAATTAAATTAAGAATGTATTTTTTTTGTATAAAAATAAAAATGTTTAATATTAAATGGTTAACATCATTTTGTTGGTCAAATTTTAGGGATGTTTTTGTATGAGCTAAATACAATATTCATATATATTTGAAGGAAGGCAGTTAAAAAGCCAAATTGAGGAAAATATATATGGTAATATGCCCTGTTGAGCATGAACTTAAAATTTAAAGGGTAATGTGCTGGGAAAACTAATTAATTCATTAATACATTGGAAAAATTTGCAACAAAAATGAGAGGTTGTAGTTTCATTGTTGTAAAAACAAAATTAAAAATTTTATTAGTTCCTATAAAAACATCTAGGAATAATTACAATTTACAGAATAGGTACCAAATTTAATTGCATTTATTATATTTAAATTGTAAACTTAATTACCGCTTTATGGTATTATTTATTACTACAGTATACAATCGTAATAAAATAATAGTAATAATATTTGCAATTGCCTGAATGTTTTAGGTTTTGTTAATTTTCAAGCAAGGCTTGTGATTTTTATAAAATATAATTGTACATTGACACATTTTTTTAATAGTATGTCAATAAGATACTTATTTTATATTAAAAAAACAATATAAATGAAAAATAAAAACATGCTGAGAGTTTATTTATTTGATTTATATCTTTACTTTGTTATCATTAGCGTGTTTTTTTGCTAAGTTTGAAGCGGAAGAAGTATTTATTATTTTTTTATACAGTTATACCTTCCGATGCAGCTAATTTTTCGGGTCCGTTAATAATATTTCTTTTCCAAAATAAATCCATTGATTTCAAACCAAATTGTTTTTTTAATAATTGTATTGGTCAGATTATTTTTAAAAAAATTATCTTTGTACAAGTTTTGAAGAAAGAAACATTTTATTACATTTTACTAGCATAGCATTCAAAATGTAATAAGTGTTTGTGCATCTGAGTATTAATAATTTAATTTTATAACTCGTCAAGATAAAATTATAAGATACACAAATATATGCACTTGCTTTGTTGTTAAATAAAAATAATCTGAGTTGTGGATGCACTAAAAGTTATAAAGAAAACTAACAGACTACACAGCTTTTTATTTTTAACTTTGTTTAGGTGGTTGTCAATTAAAATTATCTAAGAATGTGTTTTCCAAAAATATTCATAAATAAAATTTTAAAAGGGTGTTAGATAGTTAAATGTTTATTTCTTTGTTTGTTATAAAATGAATTTCTTTAGTCCTGAGTCCCGTTTTTGTGTTCCTAAATTTTCAATGTTCTATCATTACAATAACCAAATATTATTTTTATTATATTATCATCATATAGAGTTTGTCAATTGAATATGTTAATTGATAATCACCAAAAGTTTTAATATCATTGTCTTTTTAGTATCCCTAATGTGCTCATTAATATTTTCAAGTCAGTGTTTTTTTATGTTTAAAAAAAAACGTAAAATTGGAATAATTTAAATCTTTTCATTTCTGTTACTATAATGTGGAAAAATAAAATGTATTGCCAATAAAAAATTTCATATTTTGTAACTTATGTCATGAGAAAGTGAAATAAAAAGATTTAAACGTATTTTAATCGTTGTGTTTCGAAAATAGCAGACATTTTGGCAGCTCACCACCAAAAAGAGGAACTTTTAAACAAATTAAAATCAGCAAGAGGTACTCGAAAACTGTGCCAAATTTTATATTTTTCAAGGTTCCTCAAATGTATGGTTGAAGAATTATTCGATAACAATCAAAGGATTAGTAAACTGGCCAAAAAATCACTGCCATCTTTAAACAGACAAATTTATACTTATTGTTAATTCTTAATTCATGTTTCACATACATATTACTAAACTGAAAAAAATAGTTTTACATCATATTGGGTAATGAAAATATTTATAGCTTTAAGCTTTGTAAACATTAATATCTAAATCAAGATAAAATGATAATTCCAAAAACCGAATATGTTGTTTGGAATTATTTCTGTACTAATACATCGCCTAGTACGTGAATTTTGGTGGGCGTATCTCTACTATTTTCGAAGCTCCCTGTAAACAGTTTGTTAATATCTTAATTTATTGAGTTATAAATATTATATAAAGTAGATCTAAGTTTTATATTACTCAGTAATTTAATTATTGTATTAATAATAATTCGTAAATGTACATCTTTTTTTTAATCAGTCTTACTTTGGGTCGAAAAATATCAACAATGCAATGTGTGCTTACATTTTTTAATAAATTTCTGTTATATGCAATTGCTTAAAACAACAAAAAAGTAGTGTGCTTCATTAATAGTTCATGCATGGTTTATAGACGTGCCCCATCTCCATATTGTAGATCAGTCATCAGAGAAATAAATGTATTAGAAATAACTTGATTTTGTGAGCATTGTAGTATCAAGGATTGGATTTTAGGAAAACTTATAAAATACGTTCTTTTACAAGTAAACTGAACATTTTTAAAACTGGTGATATAACGCTAGATTTAAATAAAAAAAGTCAAAATTGTGTAAATATAATCATATTTATACACAGAGAACCTCAGTTTATCAAACGCTTGATTACTCAACAAGTTAATTTCTAAGACTTTTAAATCTCTGAAAACTGGCAACGCATTTTTTGTTTTCAAACGATTATTTTCTATCATTCTGTATAGTTTTAGCCTTAAATTTAAAATGAAAAAACTATTACCTAAGATCAACTGACTACAAGAATAAAAGCAAATTGGGTCATTAACTAATAACAAGTAATATGATTTTGTTCAGAGCAAAATAGATTTTATACCTCAACTAATTGTTACCGTTTCTTTTATACCCAAAAAAGATAAACATTAGCATAAACTAATGGGATTTTTCTGAAAGAGAGAAGTATTTGAAATTACTATTAATTTCTTCCTAAATTGTATCATAAACCGTATTTTCTTAGATTGTGTATATAAACAATAAAATGATATTTTTAACAGAAAGGAATAGAAAAAGATTAAATGTTTTTTTATGACTACGACTATACAGCTTGATAACTTCATGCACTAACTGGATAATGTAATGAAATGTTATGAGAATAAAGATGTACCTAACAAAAGAACTTATTTTTTGAAAGTATCTAACCAATAAAACCTAATTAAATCTTAACGTCCTTCTTATTCTACAAAAGAAAGTATTTTTAATTAATTCTGGGACAATCTGTATAGTACACCGTGCACTTTCTCTGACGTCATCATGATGATTTGTCATGTAGCCTGAAATCCCTACCATCGGTGCAACCTTGATAGAAAGTCGCTTCTTAGTACTTGTCAAATGCTCTGACGTTTGCGTTACGGTTATTGTGTGTGTCAGAAACAAGCGAAATTTTCAATTATGATTTCTTTTGAGTTAACTAGAGATTTTTTATAATAAAAAACATAGAATAAAGTATGTATACGAATGTTATATTAAACAATAGTAAGTGCATTTAGTTAAAAAAGTAGTCTTTATTTTTAAAATAAGTGGGTGTCTGCCAGGATATGATTTATATTTACCGTGTTTTAAAATGATTACTTAAATATAAGTGGTGCAGCATTTGTTGTTTATTCAAAATAAATTCCCGTTTTTAATTATTGGGACATGAAACCCTGAAACGCAAAATATATTTTCTCTCAATACCCATATTTAGGATTTTGACCTCCTACAGCTTGAAAACTAACAGCTTTATTTTTTATTTATCTACACTAAAATTATCAGATATTGCTGAATTGCCTATCTTCAGCTTTAATTTATTTAATCTATATCAATTTCATACTTAAATATCACCATTTAAGATAAATTTTCAGGTATGACAATATACAATTTTCAAGGTAAACTATATACCAATAGTTTATAAATATTGGTATAATGCTAAATAAACACTTTTTGTATCTCTAATTACATAAACTGTTTCTGTGTGAGAATTTTCTTTTTAATTAGGTCATTTAAAAACATTGGCAAATAGTTATATATTTTTCCTTTAATGCTAAAAATTCTATTGTTTTAATAAACAAACATTTAACTGCATCATTATATTACAACACCATTTAAAAAACCTTTTGTCATATAGAATTTCCATTATCTTCATAATGTATATGCTCACCTATGTATTAAATATTACAAAATAATGTTAAAATGTTTTACTATATTTGTATTATGACTTATTTCCTTTTAGGAACCTGTGGTTTAAGAAGATTAATCATTATATTTGTTCGAAGAAACTAACAATAATTCCATTCTGGTTTTGGAATTTTTATACATATGAATATCCAATATCAATTTAATTTACAATCATTTAATATAATTTTTAAGTTGAAAGTGCTGGAAAATATTTATGACACTATTAAGTTTAACTAGTTTTTGAAGATTAATTCCAAGGTTAGTCAATTTTTTTAATTGATTTTTAAAAATTATTCCATATTTGTGTCAAGAAAAAGTTGTTAATAACTATATTAAATAATATTTAATATTCAAGTAAGATATTAAAGTAAAGTAGGTATACATAATATTAAATATTTAAGTAAAATATGAAAGTATGGTTTAGATTTAATGCAAAATGTATTACTTAAAATTATTTAGATTTGTATAGAAATCTACATTTTTTTATATTTTGTTACATTATTTATTTCATTCCTTGCAATAGTTAAAAGGATTTGTCACCATAAGGTGTGAATTTATTTGTTGAAAAATTTTCTTATTTTTGTCGTAACTTTTGGCCTTTCTATCAGTTTGTATTGTATTATTTATATAATATTTTTCTTTACTGCATCGATCAAGTAAAACCTTTTGTGTTGTTTATTGTTTTTATTTTTTTTACAATATGTTGAATAACAACACCTGAGTATGAATATTCATTCATAATTTATTTATATTTTTAACTACTTTTTTAAACCACACTATTTCCTTTACACAGGGTATATCTCACAGGATGTACTTATTAATAATATTTTAAACTTTTTAGGGTTTTATAACTTATAATTTACTTGTTAGACAATTTTGTTTATAAGATACAATTATTTTACTTTCATATTTTCAATTGATTACAGAATCCTCATGTCTAGTGGAAACATATTTGTCAATCAATCAACTAAGAAATAATTTTAATTTTTTGGAATACTCCTGTGACTTGTTTGGATAAGATAAATATGTGCATTTTTTGCAGTTCAGATTATAGACTCTGATTACTTATCACTATTTACATGAATAATTTTCTAAAGAACTTGATGAATCAGTTGTGTTCACAAACTTTTCTTGTATCATGCTGAAGATCTTTGTCAAAAATGTGGTTAATATTACTTGAATATATTTGTTCATTCAGTTTGTTAGTCTCTTCAACACACATCATCTACTTTTTTTAGAAGGTATTAAATTTTCAATTTTATCATATCCTTAATATGTATTTTCTAAGTTTTTTTTACATTGCTTCAGTCACCTAGGAAAGTTTAGGTACCTAATTATATTTTTTGTTTCAAGTACCTTTTTACATCTTCTTAATGCTTGTCTTAATCTATTAGAACTTTTTTTAAATGCTCAAAAAACCACTACTTTTAATTTGCCAGGAGGATGAACATGTTAAAAAATATTAGGCTGCTTGTTATTGTAGAGCACCATTCAAAGTTAATTCTTCTGGTCTTTGTAACTTTTAACTCAAACATATAATTGCTTTCTCATTAGCAACTCCTTTTTCTTTTAGAATCTTTAAACAATACTAAAAAATTTCATGTTATTTATAAATTTCTACAATAGTTAAATAAAACTTCAAAGCTTTCCAGTTGTGAAAATCTTTATTTTATGAAACATTTGAAAATATTCTATGAATATATCCCTAATAAACATGCAAATCCACAAAAATGAAAGAACTACAATGAATAACAATTAGTTAAATCAAGTAGGTAACTATTATCTGAAGTCAATACTAATTTTTTGTTGATTCCTAAAATGATGTGTAATATTGTCTGTTATAGTTAAATCATTTAGGTCATTGCCATTAGTCATTAATATCTACTTAATAACAATTTTAATAAAGTTTTATTATGTTATGTTTTGTTATATTGTTGATTTTAATAGATTACCAAAAGTTAGATTTTACTAAAATAGTTTTCTTGGTATGTGGCAACCAAAATTAAATCAGGTAGAAATTCAATTTACCCCATAGGCAGCTTATTTTCTCTATTTTTGGATAGATGATGTGTTCATAACTTTTCAAATCAGTGCTATTTGTGACTTTGTTCATTTTAAGTACCTAAACCAAGTTGTATCATTGAACTTCTTAATAATTTTTGTGGTTGTAAATTTCACTTTGGGTAATTATTAACTTATTTTATTGTTCTAATTTAAATTGTTAAAAATTTAAAGTTACTATTTTAATATCTTTTTATAACATTAAATATTTTTTATTCATTATTTAATCAACAAAAATGCTAATATTTTAATTTTCAATGTTATAAAATATAAGTGAATCTTGAATAATCAGTGATGATAATAACATGTGTAACTTGATAAGAATTATGTATCAATTTTTGGTCAACCAAGACTAAACATAGAACAATGTGAATAACTAAAAAAATATTTATGTTTTTTACCAAATAACAAGGAACACAGTGGAAATTAAATGGTTTTAATTTATCGGAGTATTTTGCATACATTTTTTTGTTGTATAATTATAAATAATTGTTTAATATATTACAAAACAAAAATATTTTAAACTATTCTAAGAATAACTTTAAAAATGTATCTGTATATTTTTATCAAATCAGTTTATTTGCATACATATTTAAACTATGTATTTGATATCACTAATAAATAATAATAGTTTATTTCGTTGAATAATATTCACTACATAAAATTATCTAAATGCAAGATCGCCAATTTTAATCTAGTGAAATTTAATATTTTTCATTCTGTTTAAATCAACTGCATTAAAACAATTTGTTTTCCAGACGTGTCAATATCATGAGGAGGATATTAAAACTTAGGTTCGTTGACACTATAAATTTATTATTCCTCCTCCACGTCTGCAGGCTCTGCATATGTATAAATAATCTAAAATAGATTGGGAGCTTCGAGAGAAACAGTAACATTTAACAATAAATAAATATGTGCGAGGACATATGTTTCGGAAAATTAATATTATTAAATACACCTTACTTGTCTACATAATCTCAATTAGTAACACATTTGTTCCACTGAATTTGATTGTGTCTGCAACCAATTGTTTACAAACCTTTCTTCACACTCTTCCTGGTAATGTGAGTTCTCTTTTAAGGGGCCCAAAAGTGCTAGTCGCACTAGTCATTAATGTTCACTGTTATTTGAAAAAATTAACCTACATGAATCCTAAATCATTGTAAGTCCTTCTGGTGAGTTAAACTGATAATCCCATCCACTTTACTATATCAAAACACCATAAAACTCACTGGGGATAAATTAAAATGAAAAGTCAGATTTATTGTTTTCCAAATAAAAATTGGATAATTTCTGTAATTTACATGAATCAGAAGAGAAACTCAAGTGAAAAATAAAACTTGATTTTTAACAACTATACGTTTTTCTTTTTATTCTAATAGCAGCAATCACCTTATTTTGTCTCTTTTATTTAAATTAAATTTGTTTTTAGATTATTTATAATAATGCCAGCTCCACCTCCTCCTCCGCCGATGGGTTCGTGCGCTCCACCGCCGCCTCCTATATCCAAAATGCCAAAAGCCAGTAAAAACAATGCTAATGACAGGAATGCTTTATTAAAATCTATACAACAAGGAACTAAATTGAAGAAGACCGTAACAAATGATAGAAGTGCACCACTGGTTGGAGGTGAGCAATAACTAACTATCAAACAAAGAAAACAATATCGCAAATATTTAAATATATTTTCCTGCGTTCGGTATTTTTTTAATTTATAAGTACATCAAGTGTTATACCTAATTATATACCTGTTACTTTTTCTAAATCTAAAGGTGCTTCAAGCAAACCATCAAATGGAGGAATGGGTGGTATGCGTTTGCCCATATTACCAGTGGGTGGTTTAGGAGGAGGACTAAAAAATGGTAGTGTAGGTAATAATCAACCAGTGAGCCCGTCGGGCGGTATGAAAAATTTTGGTAGTATACAAATGGAACTTAAAAAACAATTAGCCAACGATAACCGGAACCGAGGTCCTCCTCCACCAACGCCGACAAGAAGTGTAAGTAACTTTTAAAAAAATTTACAATTACAATTTTCTTTTATTCCGAGGGAATTCTGTGGCGAATGGCAGACTTTATTGATAACCAAAACTACCATGGATTGTTGAGTATTTCCTTTGGGACTACGGATGATCCATGGTGCTTTGTAGCTTGGTTAATAACATTGACCTGCTTTTTACTATGTTTCCGCTTCATAAATGAATGAACAAAACACCCTTTTTATTGCTTTCCTTGGAGCCCCCCATTTTTGATATCGCCATAATTAAGGCCGCCATAGCTCTGTTTGCTGTTTTGACATTTTATTTAACGCTTAATTTGCTTTTGACTTGAACATCCTCAATTGCAACTCCTATTTAGTTGATTTTTTCATTGCTCCCAACAAATACCACTTCCGTCTTATATGGTTCAAGTTTTAGTTTCTTCTATGTCCAATATGGTATTCAGGTTTATATTTGTCTTGGTTCTTATTCATTCTTAAGTTTTGTCCATTACTATTATCATTTGCATAGTTTACTTTTTCAGTTTTCCCATCTTTCAGATCCCGTATTATATGTTCCAAAGTGTTGGATTTAGTACCGAGCCCTGAAAGAAGTTGCTATATTTCTTCTTAATTCCCTAAGAATTTCTTCCTATGGAGTCGAGTTAAATACGTTCCCTTCATCAATAGTTATGAGTACAGAATATCTTCTTTTATGGGCTTTAATACTACCTTCAGTATGATGACTTTTCTGTTCCTTCGTTCTTCTCTGAACGATCTGCTTACTACATGTTCTTTGTGGCTAGTTTTTTTACCTACTGTTGTCCTTGCCTTTTTTTTGCTTAATTAGAGCTCTCTTCTTTTGTAAGTATTTTTACTTTCGGTATTTATTTGTTCACCACTCAACAGGTATTCAAGATCTAGTGAATGTAAAATTAGTAACTCAGATATAGCATTCTTACAGCTTTGTAAACAATATAAAAATTAATATTTTTAAATTGATTGACATTGACAGCTAATCATAAAACCATTTCAGATACCAGACTCCAGTAGTCGACAACTACAACGAGATAATATAACCAATGGCTTCCACATGAGTCAGTTAACATTAAATTCAAACTCTAATATCCAAATGAACCAGAGTACTCTACACAGAAAAGCAAAGAGTAATGCAAACTTGAGTTATTTAGAATCTTCAGACAACAGCAATAATGTTCGACCTAACAAACCTGTGATCAATCATGGAAAACCAAATCTTGCACCGAAACCACCAGTTTTAAATGGTAAGAAAAGTAGTTGTATCTAAATGGGGTTCTGAAGAATAACATATTTTTGAATCTTATCTATTGCAGATTTTAAATTGTTTGTTTTCCAGGAAAACCCAACTCACTTCAACTAAAAATTAACAAACCTATAAGTCGAACACACAGCTTAAAGTCTCCCCGTTCGCCTTCCCCACAAAGTCCTGATACGAATTCTGTATCTAAATTTGGAACCGTCAGGCACATGTCTTCCATTATTAGTCAATCCTTGGTAAATTCTTCGGCGCAGAATTCGAGATCTAGACCAGCGCTTAGTACTAGACCTACAATTCCGCCTCCTTCGGTAAGTAAATAATTTATGATGATAAATTTATACAGCGTGTCAACTGATGGGGTATCCCCGCCTCATTTTATAGCCAGTTTTATGAAAACCGTATTAATTTATGCTCTAAGTTAATTTTCAAATTGCCATTCTTTATTTAATATTGGACAACAATGTTTATTCTATTCTATTCCAGAATTATAATCACTATCAAATATAACAGTACGGAATAATAATGTAAGAAACACTAACTAAACAAAAAATATCTATTAAATTTATTGTACTAACCCTTACTTTTTGTAACTTCAATATGTCAATCTGCTAATTCTAGCGAAACCTCTGTCATTGAGGTTAAAAAAGCAATTTTTTAAATATTAATATTGGAAGTTTTGTTAAAACGAAGTTTTTTATTATTCTTAAAAAACATCTATTCAATAATATCGTCCCCCAGCTCCTGATTTAATGTTCCTTCCAGAAAATACGATCTTATTATTCGATCCGGTTAACCGCACACTAAACATTAACTTTTTTATCAAATTGAGTATTAAAAATTAACTTTTTTTACCAAATTGAGTATTAAAGTTAATCCTGTAGTTCGGGTTTGCAATAGCCCAATTTCGACAATTTTGGGAAGAAAAGACTCCGTTTGTTGTAAACGTTGCTTCATCGGAAAACAAACTATTATTGTGAAAGAATCGGTAATAATCATAATCTTGTAAGGTATGAATGATTTTCGGTTTGAATGGATGCATTTTGTTTTTGCTTATATATTTTATGTAAGTGACTCTTGCAAACAACAACGTCCACTGCTTATTTTCGTAGACTCAACTTACGATTTTCCTTTGACAAATGCATATTTAGTGCACTAGCTGTATCATCCTCCTCAACGTACGCATTATTCAATTTCTTCTTTTCTTGAATAGATTCTGTCTCATCAAATTTTTTTATTATGTTTTTAGTCGACATCGCTTAATGGATATGTATGTATGTATGAGTTAGGGGTGAAATTACACTGCGACCTATAGGATCTATTGTGTCCCCCCTTACTTGCCATGTTCTGATATTTTCTCAGACCTATAGCAGCTCTTCGAGTCCTATTTTCCTGAGGAAGTTTGGGACATCGTCGGGCTTCAAATCAGGTAGATCCCCTTCCTCTATTTCATGTGCTCCTAGGTATCTAGCCCTAGAATTTTGCAAGGCATGGCATTCTGAGAGTATGTGTATTGAGGTTTCTTCCTCACAGAATCTGCACTTTGCTTGATCTGCTAATCCTAGTTTCTTCGTATGGCTTCTTAACCGGCAATGCCCGGTTAATATTCCCGTTAAAATTCGGAGCCTTTTTTTACTGAGGTTGAGGCAGCTAAGAGATCTCTTCTGGTCATAGTTCCCTAGTAGTATCTTAGATTACCTCAGCCCTTCCAGCTGATTCCAGTACTTGGATTTTTCTTTCTCCATTTCTTCCCTTAGTTTTCCTAAGATTACTCTACTGCTGATCCCACAAGATGGTTCTGGTCCCAAATGTGGGGTTTCAGCTCCTTTTTTTGCCAGCTTATCTGCTGGTTCGTTCCCCTCTATTCCTATGTGTCCCGGGACCCATAGGAGGGTGACAGTGTTCTTCTGGCCCAGTTCATTTAGTTTGCCTAGGCATTCCCAAACCATCTTCGAACTAATTATATTTGAGCTCAGTGCTTTGATGGCTGCTTGACTATCCGACATGATCACAATCTCTTGTCTGCGGTAGTTTCTTCCAATATTGAATTCCACACATCTTTCGATAGCACGGACTTCTGCTTGAAAGATACTGGGGTATGTGCCCAAGCTTTCTGAGCTTAATGGATACCTACATCTGGATATTTTTCGTGAAATTTTGCAATTGCATACTGGTACGAAACTTCCCCAATACCATAACACTTAAAGTTAACATTGGAAATATTTGTTAAAAAATGACAATTTGAAAATTATTTATAAAAGTTGGCAGTTAGTTGGTACATCGTAAACGTCACTCTAGATCAGTGTTTTTCAACCTTTTTTATGAAGCGACCCCCCAGGGGCCCGATCCTGGAAAATGTCACTAGTGACAAAGACAAAAAATATCGCTAGTCGTCAAATGTCAAATAAAAAAGTCGACCGCAGACACAAAATTGCTATTCTTCAAAAGGTGAGAATATTTAGTAACTTTTTCTATTTATGGTTGGTACTTCCGTTGAACGGGCTCAACAATGGCACTAATAAATTTATAACCGAATTTTTGTCAAGCCGAAATAGTTTTATAAATGAAGCATCATTTAAACTGAATGGGTCCACTGGGATCCTCCTCCTTCTTACAACCTCTTCTTCGTCCTCATTTTCTTCTAAATCATTTAACATGTTCAGAAAGATGTTTAAGTCCATTTTTAATAACAATAAAGCTTGTAAAAACTTTCACCACCACGTAATTAATCGTAACTTTTTGAAGGTTTTAAAAAAATAAGGTTATCCTTCATGAAAACACCTTTGACAGTAATCTAATGTGCCGAATCGGAAAAAAGTCTCCACTACTTTACGAGAGACATTTAATGTCACTTCAACGTTGCCAGTTTGCAAGCGACATTTTTTGTCATTATCATTAGTGACATTTTCCAGGATCGGGCCCCTGGTATGAAAAATATTTCACGACCCCCGACCCTTCGCTTTTTTACAATGTATTTATGTGTACGTTACAGTATTACAAATATACATTCCATACGAAGTTTTTTTGTGTCTACAATAATGGATGTAAGCACATAATACAGTTCGTAAAATATATTATTTTACAATTACATATTATGTACAGTCGGCTTTAGAATAGCATATACATGTTAAATGTGAATTTCGTTTACCTACCGAAGTTATAAAAACGTCCTTCTTAAACAATATAGGAATGGCAATTTTTAAAACGCCTACATTAAATGGTTTTTGGGGATTAAGTTTATTTACAAGGGACAGAGGGACAGGCAATTTGTCAATAAAATACCTTATGCTGCAAAACATTAAAGATGTGGGCGTGGAAAACTGTTTAACTGATTTCAAATTTATTATTATTTAAACCGTGATTGGTTATACACAATAAATAGGCCGTCCTTAAAATTAATTCATTGTAAGCGATTTGAGTTTGAAAATGTATATGCTATTCTGAAGCCGATAGTACATCCAATGAGGGGGAGTCAGCTAGCACTACCAGGACAAACATTTTAGGTAAAAAATGAGGGTCTGTTTTCTAGGCCGTTTTGTTCATTTGTGTGATATAGAATTACTATATTTTTACATTTGAAGTAATTTAAGCGCTTCCCGAGTACACGCTTTTGCAAAATAAAAATTTTTAATTAATTTTGGGGGAAAAATGTCATTAGCAGTGATTTTAGGTATATATCTAGTTGAGTGTTTCTAGCCACCATTTACATTAGTAAAAATTGACAGTTAAAGTTAGTTCTCATTGGTCGCTTTACTAAGAAATTTCTGTTTGCACCAATATTAGCGACAAACATTAAGTTTCAGTTATCGTTGTCAGTTATTATTCAGATTCATTTATCTGTGTGCATCTTGATTTTTTTTGTTTACATTTTCAATAAAAAGTCCAATAAAATGAACATTTAAACTACCATTCAAAACGAAAGCCTGCATTTGTGAATGTAGGTTCGTTTTGATATAAAATTGAAGTATACATAGTTAAAAACTGTTGAATTCTATTTAGGGGGCGAAAAAAAATTAAAAACTACCCCCAAAACCACATTTTTTAAAATATCTCGAAAATATTGAAAGATATGGAAAAAAGCTTTAAATAAAAAATGTAGGTATCAAAATTTTCTACAATAACCAAAACTAGTTCTAGTACTATTGACTATGTTGTGTCGTCATTTGAATCGAGTTTTGTAGACTGCTCCGTCTTTAGTTCGGGTTTCTCAGACCATGAGGCAGTATTAACTAAGTTTTTAGTAAATTCTAAAACAAAAATTGCTCCACGCAAATTTTGTCGAATTTTTACGGATAAAAATTTTCTTAACTTCAGAAATCTCTGTAAAACAACCGTCTGGGATTGTCTTTCTCTTGATGTCGATACCGCCTTTGCATCTTTTATTAAAACATTGTCTAATTTAGCTGTCAAATCATTTCCTCTTAGGCCTATCAAAAACAAACTGCATAAGCCCTGGACTACCAAGGGCTTGCGTACATCCTCAAAAAATATGCGTTGTCTCTCTTACATAAAAAAATTTACTGACAGTATATTTCTTCATGAATACGTGAAAATGTATAAAAAAGTGTATCATAAGACTATAAAAGCTGCAAAGGACATCTACTATAATAGGAGACTGAGTGGATCCAAAAATATTACTAAGGAAACATGGTCCATAGTTAATGATTTAAGAAATAAAGTTTCCTCGCCCAGCACTATTCCTACTACACCTGAGAGCCTAAATAATTACTTCATAAATGTTGCCAAAAACTTAACTAATTCTATAACTTCCACTATTGATCCACTTTCTTATTTACCGAATGTTAATGAAAACTTAAACAGTTTCTTTTTTCACCTGTGGTAACAGAAGAGCTTCGTAATACAATTCGAGACATTAAAAACAAATCCGCATCTGGAGTAGATGGGCTTACTCTCAAAATGTTCGCAAATCTGCCGGACTGTGTATTAGATCTTCTAACTAATTTGATTAATGAGTCGTTCCAAATTGGTATTTTTCCTACTTGCCTTAAGACAGCCATAATCATTCCTTTGCATAAAGGAGGTGATAAAGATCAAGTTTCTAACTATCGCCCAATCGCGCTTCTTCCTACGTTATCCAAGATCATTGAAAGGTTGGTAAAAAAAAGGCTTCTGTCATTTGTGAGTAAATACAATATTCTAGCTAAAAATCAATTTGGATTTTTAAGTGGTAAATGCACAAATGATGCAATGTTTTCTCTTTTTAATAATGTCTACTCCAGCTTAAACAATCAACACTCTACAGCTACAATATTTTGTGATTTCTCAAAAGCTTTTGATTGCGTGGATCATAAAATACTACTTAAAAAATTGCAGTACTATGGATTTAGAGGCACCTCGATCAGGTGGTTCGAGTCCTTTCTTAGTGATAGACTGCAGCTTGTACGAGTTGATGAATTAAGGTCTTCATGCAAGCAGATAGAATATGGGGTTCCACAAGGTTCGGTATTGGGTCCTATATTGTTTTTGCTATTTATCAATGATGTTGCTGACTTGAGCATCGGCGGAAAAATTTGTTTATTCGCAGACGACACTAGCTTTTCTTGGAGTCACCCGGATATCACCGAACTGCATAGAATCGTTTCACATGACTTAACCATCATCAAATCATGGTGTGATTCTAACCATATGTGTTTGAACGTTTCTAAAACGAAAGTTTTACCATACACATCTGCAATTCAACCTATTATGTTGAATAATTCTACTATAGAGGTCGTTGACTCTGTGAGATTTTTGGGACTAGTCGTTGACAGCTCTCTAAAATGGGATGTACACATTGACGCTTTGTCAAAAAAACTAAGCTCTTCTTGTTACGCACTGAGAACAATATCTAGGGAGCTTCACCTGTCAGCTTCCAAAACAGTCTATTTTGCCCTCTTCGAGTCACATCTCCGATATGCACTTCCTTTTTGGGGTACATGTTGTGTGACTCAATTTGAACGTATTTTTAAATTACAAAAGAGAGCTGTTCGGTATACGCTGAAACTAAGCAGTAAAACTCACTGTAGGGAATTCTTTAAAAAACATAAAATATTAACACTTCCATCCCTATTTATCTTTGAATCCATTTCTTTAATTCGGAAACATTTACCTGAAGTCTCAGACAGACCATCTCATAACTACCCTCTTAGAAGTGCAGAGTATGACCTTTATTTACCAAAACCTCGCACGGAACTAATCAAAAGCTCTATTTTTTATAACGCTAAGAAAATGCACAACAATCTACCCTTGGAAATAAAGTCCATTTCATCAATAACCGCATTTCGTATCGCTTTAAAATCATACTTGGTGGAGAGAGCTTTGTATGCAGTTGACGACTTTTTTACATAAATTATTTTGGACCATCTCACGCACTGGAAGGTTAATTTGTGATATTTATCTATTTTGTTGTTTGTTGTTACTCTGACTAAATTAAAATTTTAAATTTTAATTTTTTTATATTACTTATTATTTATCAGTCTCATTGTATAATGTATACCTACATAAAGTATACATTTATTTTATTTTATTTTTTATTATTTTTTTTTTAATTGACCTTTCGCAATGTTTTATATTGTGAAGTTTTATATGTTTGTATGTTTTATGTTTTATTTACTTGTAAATACTCTTGTATTACTGTTTTGTTCTGTGTGATTTGCTTTTTTTTTTTTTTTTTAAACAGCTTTGTCCACAAATTTAAAAAATTTTTTCGACAATAAAGCTTATTATATTATATATTATATATATTACAAAATCATTCCCAATCACTTTGGACGTATTTGCAATAGAAACCGAGATATTTGCAATAAACAAACAAACAAACAAATCTAATTTATAGCACTGTATGGGCGGACGAGTGCGGGGTATGCACAGGCCCGGTCTTAGTAGATGACCTCTGTAGAAAAATAATACAGTGTGGAAACCACTTATGGAATAAAATAATTTGTGGGGTTAGTTTAGAAGATTATAAAAAACGCTGGGACGTGTCGATTTTTATTTCGATGGGGACACCTATTTTTTTCTAATTGCAGCATCGGCACTATCCCTAAAATTTAGATAGGGAAAGTACCAAGTGTGGTATATTTTTGAAAATGTAATTTTATGGGAATTCAGCAGTACCAATATTGTTGACCCGAATTCTGATTTTAGCGCCTTCTTTAGGGAAAAATTATCATTACATAATTCAAGTTGTGACACTTCATTTGAAACCTATTTTTACCTATTTCGCAATAAATAAGATTATACCGAAATTTTATTTATTAAGTTAAATCAATTAAAAAGTAATCGTCATGTGATTTGTTTAAACTTTTAGGTAAGTGGTTTCCTGTATAATAAACTAATGGTATATTGTAGGGAATTTATTATACAGGGTGGAATGAAACAAAAAAGTATTTTATTTAACGTTTAGAATTATAAGAAATACTTATTAATTCCCGAAATTTTTTCCAATCTATGTCTCTTTACAAAAAATAAAAATTTTTAAAGAAAGCTACAATTTTTGAACACAATTCACGCTCCATTTTCACTGATTAGGTACAAATTATTCAAAAGTAAATAACACTTTATTCGCTGTCCACACTATACCTACATAAATACACTTTTTACATGGTCTATATAATCCATATATTATATACATATATTATATAAAATTATATAATGTATAAAATTCTTTGGTGCACAAATAGTTAGTCAATACCTCCGAATATCCGAATTACCTAGATGTTTATCAACAGCCAGTAATAACATGTAGGTACATCTAGTAAGGCCGGGACTTGTATATGCACGTGGGTATCATGCGCACTCGTCCGCTATAAATCAGATTTGTTTATTGCAAATATCTCGGTTTCTATTACAAATACATCAAAAGTGATTGGGAATGATTTTGTAAAAAATTGATACCTACATTTTTTATTTAAAGCTTTTTTCCATATCTTCCAATATTTTCGAGATATTTTAAAAAAAGTGGTTTTGGGGGTAGTTTTTAATTGTTTTTCGCCCCCTAAATAGAATTCAACAGTTTTTAACTATGTACATTCCAATTTTATGTCAAAACGAACCTACATTCAAAAATGCAGGCTTTAGTTTTGAATGGTAGTTTAAATGTTCATTTTATTGGACTAAAAACAAGCACAACCTTCGCATTAACAAGAGTCTTAGAATTTTATTTTTTGTTAATTTGTTTATATCGACATACAAATGTTTATGAGTATATCCTTTTGTTAAAATTCTCCTACTTAATAAATCTTTTTAATCTTTATTGCTTTTTATTGAAGTTCTCTCGACCTGTGGCGACACCCCTACACAAGCTCCCGGGGGTCGCGACCCACAGGTTGAAAAACACTGCTCTAGATTAATATATTGTTTTTGAAATTCGTACGGTTTTCATAAAATTAGCTATAAAATGAGACGGGTTTTGAAAAACTTGAATTTTGTTACATTTTTCACCTATATTATACCCCATCCGTGGACACGCTGTATATATAAAGTATATAACATTACTTATTACAGTAATTATGTAAATTTTAGATACCAGTGCATGCAACATCCAGCAACCATTCGAGCTCTTCTAGTCACACACCACCACCACCGCCACCAATAAAACTAAATATGGTGAAACCTAATCACGCTCCACCACCACCCCCGCCTGTAGCAATACCGCAGGCTCCTAGTCATGCTCCACCTCCGCCACCTCCACATAAATCGCAAATGAACAAAACGCCCGCACCTGCAACGGTAAGTACACATTTTTGTGACAAAGAGGCAACTGTTATACTCGGAGCAGTAGATACTTATTTATGCGTCATTAATATCTGGCGGTACCATACATATTTTTAATATAGCATCATTGTCTCAAATGAAAATAAAAGCAAAAAGTAGAGGGATAGCTATATAAAAGTGAGAGACACATTTCAACCTTTGCACTAAAATGTTGTCATTTCACTGTTATTTGCAGTTTTTACATTTTGATATTATCATTGCACCTGTTTATTGGATCTGTAACTATTATTGTGAATAGTGTCATTTAATATTTTTGTAAGTAATGTTATTTTATAATCATTTTACATAAAATTACATAAAAAGTAAATTGAATGGATCTGTGTAATATTTTTATAACAAATTTAATTCTAAATTAAATTATTTTCAAAAAGTTTTAGTTTGAATGAAAAAACCTTTTAGAGAACTATGTTTACATTAGAAAATGATTTGTAATATTATTTTTTATTTGATTGAATCCACTGTTCAAAATATAAAAGATGATATGGATAGACATTCATATGTATAACATTTTTAAGTTTCTTTTTCTATAAATATTTTTGTTTTAGGGTTCAAATCCACCCTCGCCGCCACCGCGGCATTCATCAATGAGAGAAAACAACAATGTATCTAAGAGAGTTAGCAATTTAGAAGAGAAGTTCAAACACTTATTTCATGATTCAAACATGTTTCCATCTCCTCCCCCCTATAAAAATGTCATTAAGTTGTACAATTCCGTATCAGTAAAATCTGCACCTGTTAAACCTGTCCCAGTTTCTTAAGATTAACTTTAATATTACCAAAAATTGTTTTGATATTTGTTATTATTATTAATAAATTAATAGATTTAAAATTATATAAGATTTAAATTATTTAAATCCTTTTAATTTTAGACTACGAGATATGCCTGGGGGTCGTTTTTTGATCCCCTGAACGCCTATTATTAACATGAAGTATAGTTGGTTTCAAATTACTTTAGAATTTTTACTCCTTTTAGGTACTTTTAACTCGGAAGGTGGTGATAATTAAGGATACAGTAAGTTGGGTTCAGTATATATAATAGAATTATTTCCGTTCCCTACTTGAATGCATTAACGATGTTAAATAAAAAATATATTTTCTGTATTGTTAAACTTAAAATATCTTGAAAAAAAAATGGTCCTTTAAGAGAGGGTTTGGCCAAAATACAAAACTTTTTAACACAAATGTTTCATGTTCATACTTACAGTAATACCATATTGTAGAGAAAGTTTTTTTCTACCAAAAAGATATTCTCCACTTTTATGGGATGCCCAGTCAGCTCTGCGAGGAAACATTTTTTAGAATCGAATGTATTGTTACATTATAATCTGATATTTACAAACTTAAAATTCTCTATTTTGAAGTAGGGTATTAAAATCGATACAATATTAATTATGTACAAATTGAGCCCACTTCTGTTTGTTTTTGGTCAGTGCTTTAGCTTCTGCTTTCTGGATTCCTCTTCTGTTAAGTATGTCTTCCATTATCAATGATTTGAGGAACAAGACTCGTTCCTCTAACTTTATTGAACTTGACCCAGACGAACTTAATAATTATTTCGTAAACGTGAGTAAGACTATTAGCTCTAAAATATCTCCAAGTCGTGACGCTCTTTCTTTCCTCGTTCCTTCTAAAAGAATCACTGATAGTTTCTTCCTTAGACCAATAGATAAGTTTGAGCTTGTGCAAACCATACTCAGTATTCAAAACAAGACTTCCTGTGGCATTGATGGGTTATCGGCTAAGTTGTTTTTAAATATTCCTGATGCGGTAAATAACGTTTTATGTTCTATGATCAATGAATCCTTTGAAAAAGGCCTCTTTCCTAACTGTCTAAAAACAGCAATAATTGTTCCTCTCCACAAGGGTGGCCAGAAACGTAATACTAGTAACTATCGTCCTATTGCCTTATTACCAATCTTATCGAAGATAATCGAAAGACTAATGAAAAACCGTCTATTGCCCTTTCTTTTCAAATATAAAATCTTGAAATTCCAACAGTTCGGTTTCCTACCTAATAAATGTACTAATGACGCAATGTTCTCTGTTCTTAATGAAATATATACCTCACTTAATAATAAACTTTTCACGGCTTCGGTTTTTTGTGACTTCGCAAAGGCCTTCGATTGTGTTGATCATGGAATTTTGATAAACAAACTGGAATATTATGGCATCCGTGGTATTCCTTTAAAATGGTTTGAATCTTACCTGGGATGTAGAGAACAACTGGTGCGAGCAAATGGAAAACTTTCGAAACATTTACCAGTTAGCAGTGGTGTACCCCAAGGTTCAGTTTTGGGTCCAATTCTCTTTTTGGTATTCATTAACGATGTCACAGACTTACGAATTAATGGTAAATTCACTTTATTTGCTGATGACACTAGTGTAACATGGAACAGTCCAGATATACTAACTTTACATTCTACCATAGGCAAAGATCTCATTACTATTAAGTCCTGGTCTGACTCGAACGGGCTTTGTTTTAACACCGAGAAAACTTTAGTTTTATCTTACAAAGGAGTTTTGCAACCTCTCAAACTTAACAACGACTTAATAAGATCTTCAAATTCAATTAAGTTTCTTGGTCTCCACATTGACGATGCCCTTAAATGGTCTGTACATGTAGACACTTTAGCTAAAAAATTATCCTCTGCTTGTTTTGCCATTAAATCTGTATCTAAACAGCTTGATTCTTGTACTGCTTTAACAACCTACTACTCTTTATTCGAATCGCACCTTCGCTATGGTTTACCTTTCTGGGGGTCTTGTAGTTTGCACCTCTTTGAATCTATCTTCAAGCTACAAAAAGAGCTATTCGTTACATTTATGGTTTGAGTAGTAGGACGCATTGCGGATTCTATTTTAAGAAATACAAAATTTTAACTCTTCCCGCTCTATTCATTTTGGAATCCGTGTGTTTGGTTCGCAAACACTTTCACAATTTATCTGAGAGACCAATTCATAGTTACCCTACTAGAAGAAAAAATTCCGACATTTACTTAACAATACCCACCTCTGATCTGGTAAAAAATTCCATCACCTTCAATGCCAAGAAGCTATTCAATCAGCTACCTTTAGAATTAAAGGTGGCAAATACATTTGTTAGATTCCGGAGATTGGCAACGGCATTTCTGCATGAGAGACCTTACTATTCGGTGGCTGAATTCTACAATCTACCCTAGACTCTTGAGTAAATTGGCGTAGTTCAGTATTTAGTATGATGTACGTTGCTTGCATTGTATTATAATTATTAATTATTATTATTATTATTAATTTAAGTTTGTATTTTATATATTTTGTTTTGTATTGGTACAGTCAGTATTTTTTATGTTATTTTTTTTATTTTTAACTATTTTTAAATTGTCGCTTTGTCCATAAAATTGTAAAAATTTTCATGACAATAAAGCTTATGTCTCTCTCTCTCTCTCTCTCTCTCTCTCTTCTATAACTCCATCCCATGTTAATCTTGGTCTACCTCTCTTACGTTTTGTTTGAATTCTTGCTTCCCATATCTTTTTCACTGATCTACTTTGTTCCATTCTGTGTAAATGTCCCCACCAGCTCAGCTGTCTTTTTTCAATACATTCTAGGGTAGATTCTATTTGTAGTTCGTCCCTTACTACAGTGTTTCTTATTTTGTCTTTTCTTGTGACTCTATGGTCTGTATTTTATTTTTTTATTTATTTGTTAGTACCCAAGATTCGCATCCAAAGGTCAGGATAGGTCTGTATATGGTTTTAAATATCTTAATTTTTGTTTCCCGCAAGATTTCATATTTGCTTATAAAATGTTTGTTCATTGCAAAGTAGAGCTTTAGTGTTTTATGGATTCTGTTGTTGATTTCAGCTTCTTGTTTTCTTCCTTCTTCTATTTCTACTCCAAGATATTGAAAAGCCTTTACTTGCTCGATCTTTTGTCCTTCTATTTGTATATTCATTTCGTCAGCATTATCTCCTATTATCATGACGTTAGTTTTTACTTTATTGAGCTTTATTCCATTTTCTTTTAGTACTGTATTCCATGTATATAAATTTTTCTGTAAATCTTTTTCATTTTCTGCGATAACTACAAGATCGTCTGCAAATGCTCCTTCTGATACATCTACTTTTTGCATATTTCTAAATTCTACGTGGAGTCTTTTTGTGTTTGTTTTACATTGTTTTAATATCTCATCCATGTAGATTATAAATAGCAATGGACTTAATCCTCCTCCTTGTCGTAACCCGTCTGCTGTTGTAAATGTCTCAGAAGTTCTGTTTTGACTTATAACAATATTTTTGTTGTTGTTGTTGTTGTATATATGTTCTGTATGATTCTAACAGTTTTATAGTCAACTCCTCGGTTATTCAGTATAGTCCATAACTTCTTTCGTGAAACTTTATCAAAGGCTTTCTCCAGGTCTATAAATGCAAAGTACGTTTTCTTCTGTTGTGTTCTTTTTTCTATCTGTTTAATTGTGAAGATATGATCTTGTGCACTTTTTCCTTTTCTAAACCCACTCTGAGTTTCTTCCAACGTTATATCTAACAATGGTCGGATTTTGTGGTCTATTATAGCTTCTAGAACTTTCATAGCAGTACATAGTAGGGTTATGCCTCTGTAGTTATTACAATCGTTTTTGTCTCCTTTCTTATGAACTGGGACTATCAATGACATTTGCCAATCATAGGGAACTTTCTCTTCTTTCCATATTTCGTTGAAGATATTTAACAGCAATGTTGTTCCTTTTGGACCCATATGTCTTAGCATTTCTCCTGTTATCTTGTCGTAACCTGCAGCTTTGCCATTTTTTAGTTTTTTTTAATGCTTCTTTCAGTTCACACTGTGATATATATTGCTCATTCTCTTGTTCTGACATTTTTTGTAGTGCTTCATATTTTTCTTCTTGGTCGTTACTTCCTAGGAGTTCTTGAAAATACTCTTTCCACCTGTTCATTATTTCTTCATTGTTTTTTAATATATCTCCATTTTTGTTTTTTATATGTACATTGTATTATGGGTTTTACCCTCCCTTACTGATTTAAGAGTTTTGTAGAACAACTTCTAGTTTTCCTTACTGTTTTTTTCCATTTTGTCCCCAAAATCTCTCCATTTCATTCGTTTTTCTGTTAAAACTACTTCTTTTACAAGTTTTCTAGCTTTTTTATATGCTTCATAGTTTTCTATGTATTTTTTTCCAAAGTTCCTTCTTTGTTTTCACATTATTTTTCACGTCCTCTGTCCGCACCAGGCAGTTTGTTTTCTAGTGTTGCTATTCTTAATAGTTCCGCAAGTTTTCTTTGCAGAATCTAAAATAGTTTTCTTAAAATATTGCCATCTTTCCTCTAAATTATTGATTTTTAGGTTATTTTCTCTTTCTATTTTTCTAGATCAGCTAATTTATATGTTTTTATAGTTTCATATTGTAGGTATTTTATTTCCTTGATTAGTTTTCCTGAGGGTTTCTTTAGTCTCGATCGTTTCCCTAATTTTTGTGACTAGTAAATAATGGTCACTACCTATCTCTGGGCCTCGTCTAACTTTAGTGTTTAGCACCACGTGTCTGTGATTCCTCTCTACCAGGATGTAATCAATAATTGATTTTTCATTTCTACATTCTAGTACTCTAGTTTATTTGTATATATCTTTATGTTAATAGAATGTGTTTGTTACTATCATGTTATGGAGGATGCTAAAGTCCAATAGTCGTTTACCATTATTATTTCGTACTTTTTCTCCATATTTACCTATTACATTTTTATAAATATTGTCTTTGCATCTTATCTTACCCTTGCGTTAAGGTCTCCTGCAATATAAATTTGCCCATTACTTTCCTCTGTTATTGTGGTGAGCTGCTTCCAAAAGACGCCTTTATTATTTACAGTCTCATCTTCATTCGGTCCGTACGCTACGATTATGGTTTTTGTATTTTCATGTTTATCTCTTAATTTTACGGTTAATAATCTTTTTGTCCATGCTTTCCATTCAAGTATTTGATCTGTGATGGTTTTATGTATTATACATCCGACTCCAGCTTCAGCTCTTTGATTTTGTTTTACTCCACTGTAGATGAGTACATGACCATTATCCATTAATATTGCCAAGACCTTTCTTTTTTTGTTTCGGTGATTGCTAGAATATTTAACCCTATATCCTCAAATTCCTCTTCCAGTTCTTTTTCTTTACTTTGTAGACTTCTTATATTCCTAATTTCCATTCAAAAGTTAGCTTCTTTTGTATTTTTTTTGTTTTAATTCTGTTCCTGTTTCTTCGCATTTCTTCTCTCATTTTTTCGTCCGGTCATTTCATTTTTTAATTTTTTGGCTTTACTTTATTTGTTTTATCTCTCTACTCAATTAAAAAAAATTATAAATTATGTTTATTTTTGTTGAAGAAATTGATTGTGTTAACCTTTACTTTGTGAAAGTTAATCTTACTAAGAACAATAAATAACTGAACATTTAAACTAAACTTCCACTATTTATTCGAAAAATTCAGTTATTTATTGTTCTTAGTTTTATTTTTGTTCTCTGCGGCTATTGGATTTGGGAAACTAAACAAATTTTTATTTCATAAAAAAAGTATTTGTGGTTAGTCCATTTGCGAATGCACGAAAATGACAGCTTTACTAAAATTTTAGAAAAGAAACTCACCACCTTTTAAGAGTTACATCACCCTTAAGGGGTGTGCTGAGGAAATTTTGTAATTCCATCTTGCATACGAGCCATCATATCCTGAATTTTGTCGCATAATTTTAGAAATACCCTGTATATTAGAATCGAAAATTAAACGTTCAGATAATAAATTTCTTAAAAGTAATTATATTTAAAAAAAATAATAAAATTGTTTATTGGCTGACCTTCTCCACAAATAAAACTGTCCATTCATTTATTTTGTCTCGTTAAAAAATACGACTCTTATGATGATTTTGAAATTATGAAAATTAACACATTCGGATAAAATTGTTTTAAAATGTAGCTAAAATAATACACTCCAAGAATCTACAAGCATAAATTATAATTTTTTTTTGTTTGTACCAAGAAAACGGCACTTTTTGATTGTAATTTTTTTCTCTTGTCACAAGGGCGTACCCAGGATTTCAGCTAGGAGGGGACAGGGGGCTGCTTATACCTGTTTCGAAAAGATCGTCTGTCGGGTATATTGAAACAAAAAATCATGAAAATTGACTTTTATTCATTAATTTTGATGATGACACAAAACAAAATACTATACATAATTATACCATACATTATGTATAATATATATTATTATATTATTATGTATATATGAATTTAACAGTAATCTTCTCGGATTTGCCGCAAATTTGTCTATGACAGTCTTTTCAATAAACTCACTGTTGTCTTTTAAATAATTGCGATGTACGCTCATCAGACATAAACCCGTAAGCCTTTCTTCACCCATGGTGCTTCTAAGCCACGTTTTAACTCTTCGCAGAGTACTGAAGGACCGTTCTACGGTCGCCGGGGTGCATGGGATAGTGCTTAAAATAATTAATGCCTTTCTGACAGCAGGGTAAAAAATGTTGGCTTCGTTGAACAGATCAATTACTTCTATATCCCTTAATTGATCATCTGATAAAGCCTTCGTCTTCTTAATACGTTTTAAATTTCTATTTGCCAAAAAAAAATTACATTTATTTAATCTTCTAGGGGGGGGCAACTGCCCCCCCCTGCCCCTACCTGGGTACGCCCTTGTCTTGTCATAGATTGTATATAGTGGACAGGTAAGAAAAGGCCTAAGAAATACAATAGAAAGAGCAACTTGTGATCCTGATACTGCATTAGTACAGACGAGTTCTGATGAATCTCATGCTGAAAACAATAATTATGGAATGGAGAATTTATAAAATGTAAATGATTCCATGATTTTTTTCTAATATTAATATAAATAAAATAGATGATAATTCTACCACAAGAAAAATAAACCAAAAAATTAGTCCCATAAAAATTTTTTTATTTTATTTTTTACTTACGATTCTGCATTTCTACATAAAAAAAGTAATAGGTAATAGACCGGAATTCAATAATTTTTACTTTATATCACTTGTATGTTAGTATAAATATAGCTTATCAATATTAACTGTTACAAACGCGGTAATTTTTATTTTCTTCTATCTTCATCGCAGCTCAAAATATTAGAGAATTTTGAAAAAAGTTATTATTCGAAATTTTGACAGTAAAAAATCAGTTCTAGTTTTACATTTATTTAATTTTTCTCCCAAATAAGGATTATTAAATAACATTTTGTGAAAATTTTACAATGCTTTTAATGAGAATGAATTAATAAGCCTTAAATTGTATACCATTTAGCAGGCCTATTTCTTTTATATTAGTCGAGTCAGATCATACCCTTTACATTATACCTTAATACCTATAAAAATAACAAAATCTACATACATTTGAACTCTCAATTAAAGTAAAGCTATAAAAAATGTATCAATTTTACTAATACATATAGACATTGTATTTACTAAACAAGTGCATTGTCAGAAAAAGGCATAGTGACTGTTGCAGCTAGCAATGGCTGAGATTGCTGTTTATTTTCATTAACAATAAATATTCGAATTACACATGCTTCTCCTAGTTTGGTACCGTGCATTTGATCTGCACCAATAACTTCTTGAACCCTTACTTTAACTTTATAAGAAGAAACAGGTAGTATCAGTGGAATCTGAAAATAATTTAACTTCAATTTTTTTTACAAACTAAAATGAATAACAGATCATTTTATGTATAGATTAACCCAATAAGCTAATTTCTCACTTCCTGATGAGATACGGTGTGCCTCAACAATGATAATGCTTAAAACAGCTTTTCTAATTTCAAAGGATATGACAGCAAGTCATTTTAGAAACTTATTGAACCACTTGCAGAAAATGCCTATTTTTGTCATTTTTTGGAGGTGGTACTTTAAAGGATAGTGCCCAGTAAGAAGACCTGAGTCTTAAAAGTTTTGTTTGTTAATTTTTAGGAAGCCTTGATGTTTTAGGTGATACCTTTACAAATTGTTGTTTATCTCAATCCTGGCTTGTGCATCCAGTGAGATTGTAAATAATCCTGTTTCCAGGAACGGAATTCCTTTTGGGCATGACAAAATGGTGCATTTGTCTCTTCATTTCGGAGGTTGTCAGCATCTTCATCCCCTTTGCAATCTAACACCTACATCAAGGTAATCTTGCTGTTTTATAACAGTTTCTTAAGAGATGATTGACAATTCCTTTAACGCCGTCTGACTATCGACAAAATCTTTGCTCTACGAATGCCCCTACGAATGTTCTCCTGGGGTGTGTTCGGGGAACACGCTTTCGAGCTATGTAGCGCCAAGAGCCATATAACGCAAACGAGGAATAGTACTAGATAGCGTAAAATGGCGCAAATAGCGTGCTCCCCGAATACACCCCTGGACCTGGACTCTTACGTCTGTAGAATGCATGTCTGCCTGGAAGATATAGTTGGGGCGTTTGATAGAGTAACTCCTAGTTCAGCCCTTTCATTTATCTTGGATCCACCTGTATACGACGCCTGCAATGTATCGGGTTGTCAAGACGGTCCGATTTGTAATCTGTAACCCCTCAGCGTACTTATTGAGTCACTCTACATTTTCGAACATTAATATATTAAAGAATTTCTATTGTTAAAATGAATTATTAATTACCAGCACTCTATTTCTCGAACACATATAGTCTTCTGGTTTAACATGCAAAATCATAGAAACTCCGTTTAAAGGTTTCACAGAATCCAAATTTTCAAGTGTAAAAATAACAGTAAACTTCGTTCCAATTCCTAAAACCTAAAAATACATAATAGCATCTTTCGCTATACATTTTAGATCGTCATTAAATAAAATTTGATATAAACTCTGCTATATTTAGTGAGTAAGAAATTGATTTTCAACCATTGTATATTGTGAAATTTTTCATGTAAAAATTGGTAAATTATTATGGATAAACTCCAGAAATTTCAGGAACAACACTTGTTAATGGTTAAACAACCACTTTTCTATGTGATTTATTCTAAGATACATTTGTTTTTATTACCTGTGCTGACAATTTTAACTGTCCTTTAAAATTTGCAATTTCATTTTCATTTGATTTATATTGAAGAAGAGCTTTTGCTACATCTAATCTTAGTTTCAATAAATCTTTTTGGAAACTTTGGTGAATATCTGTAAAAATGATTTTAATAGATACTAATATTCCAAAAAATAACTAAACTATATAAATATATCAATATTCCTAAAAGCAACTAATTAAGTTTAAACAAACAAGATTAAAATTTGTTTTATTTAATACCGTACATATCTTTACTTGATTTCAATCCGGAATATAGACTATTAAGGGATAGTAGCACGTAATATTTCCTTATTTTATACTGTACCCTAAAACATACCTTTACGTACTTCATTTCAATCCGGAAAATAGAATTTTAACGGATCGTAGCATATAATACATTTCATTAAGTGCTACTATCCCGTAATGAAATTTGACCTTCACAGACTTCGACATACGAGGGTTGTCTGAAACGTTTCCGACCTAACAAAGATACTAGACATTTTTTCTTCAAATTAATTTTTATTTTTCTACATAGTCTCCTTGTAATTCTATACACTTCTCCCAGCGATGCTCCCATCTCTTCAACCCGTCCAAATAGTACTCGGCGTCTTTCTCTGCAAAATAGTTGTTTACGAAGGTGATGGCCTCCTCATTCGACGAAAATCTTATACTCCGAGCGCAACTTTTAGCTTAGGGAACAAAAAAAAGTCGCTTGGGGCTAGATCTGGTGAGTAAGGAGGGGGTCAAGCAGTTCAAACCGTAATTCGTGGATTTTCGCCATGGCAACCGCTGAGGTGTGAGACGGCGCATTGTCTTGGTGAAACAAAATTCTTTTTTTCTGCAAATGTGGCCGTTTTTCCGCAATTTCTGCCTTCAGCTTGTCAAGTAATGATGCGTAGTATGCTCCTGTTATGGTTTTTCCTTTTTGAAGATAATCGATTAAGATAACTCCATGACTATCCCAGAAAACAGTTGCCATCACTTTCCCAGCCGAAGGAACAACCTTTGCTTTTTTTGGAGCCGATTCCCCCTTCGCAGTCTATTGTTTTGACTGTGTTTTTGTTTCTGGAGTATAATGGTGAATCCAAGTTTCATCTACAGTAATTAATCGGCGCCAAAACTCTGATTTATTGCGCCTAAACTGCGCCAAAACTCTGATTTATTGCGCCTAAACTGAGCCAAAAGAGAGTTGGATAAATGTTCATTCTATCACGTTTTTGGTCCAAAGTGAGCAAACGCGGCACCCAACGCGCGGACAGCTTTCTCATGCCTAAATCTGATTCAATATGTGACAAACACGTTCTTTGGACATGTTTATAGCCTCTGCTATCTCTCTAATTTCTGAATGGGACGAAGACACCATACAGAATTTAAATCAGAATACCATAAAGTGGTATACGGACGGTTCCAAGCTAGACGAGGGAACTGGGATAGGAGTTTTTGGACCGAGAGCCAAATACTCAGAAAGCTTGGGCACATACCCGAGCATCTTTCAAGCAGAAGTCCGCGCCATCGAAAGATGTGTGGAATTCAATATTGGAAGAAACTACCGCAGACAAGAGATTGTGATCATGTCGGATAGTCAAGCAGCCATCAAAGCGCTGAGTTCAAATATAATCAGTTCGAAGATGGTTTGGGAATGCCTAGGCAAACTAAATGAACTGGGCCAGAAGAACACTGTCATCCTCCTATGGGTCCCGGGACACATAGGAATAGAGGGGAACGAAACAGCAGATAAGCTGGCAAAAAAAGGAGCTGAAACCCCACATTTGGGACCAGAACCATCTTGTGGGATCAGCAGTAGAGTAATCTTAGGAAAACTAAGGGAAGAAATGGAGAAAGAAAAATCCAAGTACTGGAATCAGCTGGAAGAACTGAGGTAATCTAAGATACTACTGGGGAACTATGACCAGAAGAGATCTCTTAGCTGCCTCAACCTCAGTAAAAAAAGGCTCCGAATTTTAACGGGAATATTAACCGGGCATTGCCGGTTAAGAAGCCACATGAAGAAACTAGGGTTAGCAGATGAAGCAAAGTGCAGATTCTGTGAGGAAGAGGATGAAACCTCAATACACATACTAGCAGAATGCCCTGCCTTGCAAAATTCTAGGGCTAGATACCTAGGAGCACCATGGAATAGAGGAAGGGGATCTACCTGACTTGAAGCCCGACGATGTCCTAAACTTCCTCAGGAAAATAGGACTCGAAGAGCTGCTATAAGTCTGAGAAAATATCAGAACATGGCAAGTAAGGGGGGACACAATAGATCCTATAGGTCGCAGTGTAATTATCACCCCTAACTTATACATACATACATACATCTCTCTAATTTTAATTCTACGGTTGTCACCATTTGGTGAACACATCGACTCACTTAAATGATTGTCAAACAACTGCGCGTCCCGAATGGCTGAAATTTTAGTGGTTACCTGGTACCTTTCAAAGCATGCACACATTCCCCAACTTTTGTTTACGAGTGCAGCCATCTTCATATTGAGGTCGTAAACTTTTCAGACAACCCTCGTATTAAAAACTGACTAATCACTAAGGTTTCAAACCTATGAATATGCACTTATTCAAATTCAACAGCAAAACAATAAGCAAAACAATAAGCAGAACTTACTTATCGCCTATATAAATATTAACTGATATACAGGGTGTTTCTTAAGTAATCTAAAATATTATATGGGGCGCTTCGTTACTCAATTTTAAGACGAAAAGTTCATATAAACATGTGTGATAGGTGTTGTCGTTTATGAGATACAGGGTGTTGAATTTATTGTAATAAGTCAGTTCTGATTGTACGTGAAATTAATTTTTCCCGGTGACGCTACTGGTTTTAGAAGTAATACGCAAAAACATGCTTATTCTAAGTGGCCTTTGAAATAATGTTGACAAGTGTCAAATTTGAAAACCAACGCAAAAATCGTACATTTTTATTTGATTGACTCTGTGTTTAGTTAATAACTATGCCAGTGTTTACTAATGTTGAAATGGCTAATATGCATTTTTTGTACGGATTAGCGAATGGTAATGCCTTAGAAGCTAGACGTACGTATGCCCAGCGTTATCCAAATAATCGTTTACCATGTTCAGATACGTTTACTAAGTTACATATTCGTTTACAAGAAACTGGAACTTTTGCTAAATCGAAGAATATTATTGGACGACCCAGAACTGTGAGAAATCCCCAATTGGAAAACCAGATTCGTCAAATTATTGACCAACATCCAGAAACGAGTACAAGAAAAGTTGCAGATGAAGTAAATGTTAGTAACAAAACTGTTTGGAATATTCTAAAAGATAATTTATTGTATTCATATCCATTACGCATACAGTATTGTCAATGGATTTTACGTGAAATCGCGAACAATCCGAATTTTGTGGCCAATATTCTATTTACGGATGAAGCCAACTTTTCTAGACATGGGATTATGAATTTTCATAATGACCACATATGGGCAGATGTAAATCCACATACCATAAGTGTAAAACGATTTCAACAAACATTTTCGGTCAATGTTTGGCTTGGCATCATCGATGATTATTTAATTGGACCATTTTTCCTTCCTGTACGGTTAACCGGTGAGACATACCAACATTTTCTAGAAAATGAACTTCCACTTCTTTTGGAAGATGTACCTATTATTATTAGAAGGCGCATGTGGTTCATGCATGACGGAGCTCCTCCACATTTTTCAGTGATTGTACGCGAGTTTTTAAATAATGTTTTTCCAGGTCATTGGATCGGACGAGGATCTCCACACCCGTGGCCCCCTAGATCACCTGGACACAATCCTCTGGATTTTTGTGTGTGGGGATATTTGAAATCGCTTGTTTACACAACACTGATATTAAACGTACAAGATCTTCAAAATCGTATCATAGACGGCTGTAATGTTATTCGTAACAATCCTGGTATCTTCGAACGTATTCGACAATCCATTAGACATCGAGCGGATTCTTGCATTTTAGCTGGAGGTGGACATTTTGAACATTTGCTCTGAAATGTATTATTTTTTCTTTATGTTTAACACATGTTGCTTGTAATAAAATAATAAAAAAATATAAATCAGTAGCGTCACCAAGAAAAATTAATTTCACGTACAACACCCTGTATCTCATAAACGACAACACCTATCACACATGTTTATATGAACTTTTCGTCTTAAAATTGAGTAACGAAGCGCCCCACATAATATTTTAGATTACTTAAGAAACACCCTGTATATTATCTAGCTATCTTGGCATTGAATGCAAATCTCAAAAATAGCAAACGCGGATAAATCAATTCTCACTCGTACTGTAAAAATGTATTAACCGGAATAGTAACGTATTATTGTAATATTTTTACCAAAATACTTACACCTTCCCAATAATTGAACTCATTATATTAAAGTAATAGTCCAGTCATTATATAAAATTTAGAAATGCAAATGAACGAACACGCTGAATTTTTTATATTACATGGGGAGGCAGGCCTGTAGAAAAGCTTACCTTGTGATATTGAAAAAGGGGTTGATAAGGGTTAACAAGTCAGTTCTCCGTTGAGATTCACAAATAAGTGAATACTTTTTTGTTAATTTAGTCATGATCTACTTTTTGCCAATGAGATATTTATCGAAAATAATAAATTTGGGTGTGAAATTTGTTCTTAAGTTTATTTTATTTTTCTCGAGAAAGATATCGGAAACTTGTCCATTAAACTTGTAGAGCATGTTCTGATGTACAAATTCGCTTTTTTTATTTTTTATTTTTATTGGGAAAAAGAATATTAACAAAAAAAATATATAAAAAGATATAGAGGCAGACTAAAGTAATAATAAAACATGTAAGAAAATGCAAATAAAAAAAAGAAATTGATTGTTGTAACCTTTACTTTGTGGAAGTCCATCTTACTAAGAACAATAAATTACTGAACGGTTGAAACTTCCACTATTTATTCGTAAAATACGTTTTTAAATGCAATTACAGCTGTTTCGCTAAAAACTAGCATCGTCAGATTGACATATTGAAGTTACATTTTGTTTGTTTGTAGCTAGGTACCTGATGTTGATAAGTAGTTAAGGCTAAAGCTAAGGCTTTAATATTGTTATGTCTTATTACTTCCTTGGTCTAGCCTTAACTGCTTATCAATATCAGGTACCTAGCTACAAACAAACAAAATGTAACTTCAATATGTCAATCTGACGATGCTAGTTTTTAGCGAATCAGCTGTAATTGCATTTAAAAACTTATTTTACGAATAAATAGTGAAAGTTTAGTTCAACCGTTCAGTTATTTATTGTTCTTAAAAAAATAATATAAAAGGAATTATATAAATGGATCATTGAAAACTAAACTATGTAAGCGATAAAAATTAAGCGTTATAAATATTTACCTATTGCAGACTCTCGTTCTCTCATACTGTGTTCTAAAAATAGTTTGCTTCTTTTTGGTAATGGTAGAGGTTTAGTCTGAAATTGTGGTACGTTTTCTGTGTTACTCACTGAAAAATCTGCTGTCCGTTTTAAAATCCTAAATATAACAGTACCAGCTAAAAATTATTAAATTAAGCAACCAATATAATTGTTAGATAAATATTTAGTCTATTTTTGTTGAACAATTCAATAAAGAGCTTTAAAATACGATTATTGGTATAATGTAATATGAAGTAAACTGGGTATTTTACTTCATATTTCTAATTTTAGGTTATCAATGAAATACGACTATTTTAATAATTTTTAATTAGATTAATTCATCAAAACATCTTACTTCATTTTTACTGCCCTGTAGTCGAGATCTGAAGTAAGTTGAATAAATTGAGAAAATAACATACCTTTGAGAACATTATTGTACAGACAGGAATTAAGATTAACATTCATTAAACAAAATATTTCTCTTAAATTTATTGTATGAACCCTTACTCTTAGGAAGTCCATCTTACTAAGAATAATAACTTGAGTTCAAACGAATGATGTTTATTATTCTTAGTAAAATATTTTGCACTTGCTAAAATGAGTTGTGACTGAAATTCCTGTTTTAAATACAACTTACAAATTTACTAAACGTATATCACTTTTTGTTTCATTTATCCTAAATAAAAAATAAAGATTTACAAATTTTAGTTTTAATTTATATTTATAATTTCAATGAATAATACTACCAGTAACCTGATACAGGAAAATAAATCACATATACAGTGTTTCTTAAAAATTAATAAACACAAATTTGAGTATGTTTACTACTGCTATTACTAATTAAAAATATTCTTATCACTTTTAAACATAAACACTCAAATTTGTATTTTTTATTCGGTTAATAGTTAACTTCTATATTTTAAGACGAAGGCAATAAAATATAGGCAAAACTTAACATGCAACGTGGTTTATGTCTACATACAAATAAATCATAGGCAAAAACCACAAGCAAACAATTTAAATAAATAAGATCAATTATTCTTGTACATATACACTGTGGGACAAATTTATTTGGAATTCAATTTGTCTTTGAATAATTATTTTTTAATCTGCCGGATTATTTTGGTAAAATTTTGTGTGAATATTAGGGAGACCTTTTCTTAATTGTAGAAAAGTTATCTAATCAAGATGTACGGGGAGAGCCAAATTTTAATTTGTTACTCTAAAACTACAAATATTATTATACAAAACCTAAAGTTTTTCGAAACATTTTTTTCTAGCTTCTTTTCCGATAGTTTTATTAACATTTTCAAATAATATTTTTAGGCCAAATAAATTTGGCCCACAGTGTAAAATGAAAAACATTTGAAGTCAGTTTAGTTCATGTATTATATTATACACATCGTTTATTGTCATTTCAATAGAAAACTGACATACTCAGAGGTATTCCATAAAACTGAATTTATTATGAACAAAAATCTCCGCAAATCCAACCAATATAAACTATGGAACAACTTTCTCCAGTCGTCTACAAACGACACTCTATCATCAAAACCCAAACACCACCCCCCATTTCTACAAAATAATAAACACATACTTATCCCAATTAGATTACAATCTCCCAAATACTCTTCCAACTTGTGCCCAGAACTTTGCCCCTTGGATTCTCTCACCCATCAACTTGAATACTGATCTCACCAAATATAATAAAAATGAAACTCACCCGCATATAATTAAAAACAATTTCTACAATATCCGTCGTAAATACCAAAGTTCGGAGTTTATCTACACTGACGCATCAGTAAACCAAGAATACCGTACAGTAGGTTAATCAGTAGTCACACCAACGACAATATTAAAATATCGTCACCCAGAAGAATGCAGTGTTTACACAGGAGAACTATATGCAATCCACCAAGCTTTGCTGTATACTATGAGTAACCTAAAACCACAGTATGTAATTTGCTCAGATTCACTCAGTTCGTTAAAATCGATAGAACAACTTTATGCAAGAAATCCCTGGAAATGATAGTGTAGATAAATCAGCACATGAAGCAGCAAGTTCCTTAGACATCCAGACTTCTGATATACGCATCCATAGTGATATCGAAAATTTCCTCAAGAAGCTGATCAGAAAAAAGAGACAAACGGACTGGAGTAATGAGCCATCCATACTTAAAATATCCAAACCTGAAGCCTATGGTTCACTACCTTTACCATCGAAGCGACAACAGCAAATTAAAATATCAAGATTAAGACTAGCACACACCCGCTTAACAAAACAATATCTGCTGACCAAAGAAGAGCCCACCAAATGTGACAGATGCGATACAGACTTAACTGTTAAACACATTTTAATAGAATGTCCAAATGTCCAAAATATCAAGAAGAAAGGAAAAGGAATAATATACCAAACCAAACAAGAGACGCCACCGGAGATTCAGAACAAATCCAAGGACACTCCAATATCTTAAAGACATTAATGTGTATCATAAAATCTAATGTGACAAATTTTTTGTATAAACAAACTGTAAACAATCATAGCAACAACATTACACATATCTAATTATAGTTATACAGTAGGATTGTTACTGCTAATGATCCCTGGCGGTCGAAGCAATAGCCAAATAAAAAATAAATTCAAATGAAGAAAAATATATGTGGAACTTTTTGATCTAAAAAAAATTATTTCAAACGAAGCACACCATCCTTATCTCAAATGTTACCTAACGGGAAAAATCAACTGAAAAACCCAAAACCAATGTCACAGAAAGTTCTTTAAAATTTTGTGAACGCTAATACGATTTTGTTTAATAGATTAAGAAACTTTAAAGAAATACAGCGAAACCTGGGAATACGATTGGTTTTGCCTTACACATTGCAATTTTTTAAGCGCTTAGTTGACAAGCACATTTATATGAAAAAATACCTGCATTGCCAAAAGAGACTTTAATACTTACTCGTCGATTGAATTAATAATTTTTTTGAGGAACGACTGAAAGTAGTATAATTCAAAGAAACAATGGAAGAATTGGGAATCCCCAGAAAATTTGGTTGTTTGGACAGCTGGAACAAGCAGTACGACGGATGGGTTTGGTAGTCAATGAGGGCAAAACCAAATACATTATGATCATATCAAGAATAGATTTAAAAATACGTCCCACATCATTTAGAACAAAAAGTATTTGAATAAGTTGATAATTTTAATTATCTAGGAAATACCATCGGCAAAGAAGGAAAAACCACCAGTAAAATAAAAATTCTATCTGGAAACTGTAGAAACGTAAATGGATTCGCAGCAAAACCTTCTCCCTTGGAGCACGAACAACAAGAGTGACTGAGACAATTTCAAAAATCGTGACACGAATTTTCGACTCCATCAAAGACGAAGACCGATGGAATTTGATTACATTTTAAAGAAGAAACCGTTCCTTAACAAAGACCCAACGATTTAGAGGTTGGACTATTAGAATGCCTGAAACCCATTTAAGGAGGTTGGAGCGTCAAAGCGAATGACCGGACAGCATTGCGAGAGAGTATGGCTTGTCCAGTATAAATATAATTGCACGTCACAGCTGTCAGAACGGGAGTATTAGAATCTAGTAAATGTCAAACAAAGTTTCTAAAACATTCTTCTTTTTATTTGAGTACAATATTAAGCTAGGTTAGTTATACTGATAAAAAGGTTATTTATGATGATATCCCAAGCAAAACTTATTTTAATGTGATTTTTTTAATAAAAGAGTTTTATTTTGATGTTAATACCTCAGCACTAAATTAGAATTTTATAACCATATTTAAGTGCGGCATCAGGGCACCATATTGCCAACATATAAACTATTCTAGCTCGAGTTATGTTCGTTCAAATTTTATATTTTATTAGTCCAGGAGTTGTATTTGATATAAAATTAATTAGGTAACCTTTCTTAAAGCATTTATTTATCTTTTGTAATAACCTGCGGCCTACGAATTTAAATATTTAACAAACTTACAGTGAAAAAAATATACTGATTGACAGTAGCAAACGAACGAAGAAAGTCAAACGAATAGAGCGATTTGTTCACTTTGATAACGTGCACTTATAATTATACTGGACAAGCCATATATGGAAAGCTAAGGCCCACACCGGACTGTAGCCCAGTGCAGTAAGCATATTTTTCATTCGTCCTATTGAATTAGTGTTTTTTAACATCCGCCTTGTGTAAAACAATAAACAGAATTATATAATAACTATTTTTGACCATAATTTATCAAAAATTGGGAAATAGTTATTATCCTAACAAGCGCGGAAAGTTAAACTTTCCCGCATGCGAGCTGCCGATGCCCGAGCAGTTAAATGCGGAAAAGTTGATTTCCGCAAAGAGTTAAGATCAATATTTTTTCTACAAACATAGAATGGATACTTTAAATGTTTTTTAAATTTTGTTTTAACCTCCTAACAATGTAACAAAATTTTAATTATTTATTATTAATGTGAATATTAAAAGTACAATTTATTGCGTTTTGTAGGCCGATTGCCGAATTTAGGTGTTGCTCCACAGTTGAATCGCGTCGAAAATAATTTAGATACTTGAGAAGATGCTATTGTGACAATTAAATCTTTAAAAACAAGAATCAAGGAGGAAGTGGAGAGAAATGGGGATTTAGGGAAAACCAGCATGGGTTTGTGTTAAGGGGAAGTCTTGTATTTCCGCACTGGGCAAAGTGATGAGATTAGTGGAAAATGCTAGGGTGGGTAGTTGGAGGAAAAAAAAACCGGCCCTACTTGTATTCTTCGACGTTGTGAATGCGTTCAATAGGGTCAGTAAAATGGCAGTGCTGAGAGTCTTGGCTAGACTTGGAGTGGGGGAGGATATAATAAACTTAGAGGATTATCTGACGGGGCGGGTTTTGGTTGACTCGACGGGGCGGGTTTTGGTTGACTCGAGAGGGCGGAGGTATAGGACGGAGATGGGAGTGCCTCAGGGGTCGGTATTGGGACCGACGCTCTGGAACTGCGTGTGTGATGAGGTTTGTGGGATAAAATGTGAAGATGGATGCGAGATAACGGTTTACGCGGATAACGTGTGCTTGGTATGTACGGCAAAGGGAGAGAGAGAAATAGAAAGAAAGGCGGAGAAAATGTGTACAAAGATTGTGGAAAAGATAGGGGAATGCGGATTGGAGGTGGCCGAAGAGAAGACGGTGGGATTACAGGTGAAGGGACGCAGCAAGGCGAGAGAGTTGGAGGTGATGATGAAGGGAAAGAAAATTCACATGGAGGAATCGGTGAAATACCTAGGTTTGTGGTTGGATAGCCAGCTATCGTTTAAAAACCACATGTCGAAGGCGGCAGGGAAGGCGAAAATTCGGGCGGTATGGCTGGGGAGATTGATGTGTAACGTGAAAGGACCGGGAGAATGGAAGAGAAGAGTTATTGGTAGAACGATTGAGCAGAGTATGGTTAGGAGAAGAGAACGTTTATGAGTGGCAGAATAAATGGAGAGTGTGTGAGGGACCGCTGCCCGTCTTGAAGTATGCTAGGGTAGTGATTCCGAGACGGAAATAACGGCGAGTTTTGAGGTGGTTTTGGTTGGTAGGCGTCATCCTAACGGTGATGAGTCCAACACTGTTCGAACATGAGTTTTTCCACCTCACCCCGAAAAAAAGTGTCAATAAATACACGTTGCTAGAGCAACCCTACTTTAACGGGTGAGTTTTTTTACTATTTGTTTATAGTACAACGAGATAACGGTAATAATACAATAATTTCTCAATAAGGTAATCGGTGGATATATTCAATTAATAAGAAAAATGGGAGCCAGAAAGAGATTTTTTGTGACTTAAAATGTGAGCCTGAAAGAGATATTTTGTGAATTAAAAAGCCTGCCGGAAAGTGTTGATTTGCGTATGCTTGTAGAAAAAATAAATTTATTAATAATTAAAACACAGATATAAATGTGAGTATAAAAATTAAAAGTAATTCTTGCAGTTTTCGCTTATAATATAATAAGTACATAACATATACGCCCGAAAGCTACTGTTTAACATCAGATCAGATTTTTTTAATAATAAATTGTGTATTTATAACAATCCCTATATGAAAAACTTTATATTTATATTTTGATTTGTTGACAGACACTTATTGTTACTGTATAAATCAGGTATAGACGAGGATAACGTCATAAACTAGTCTACGATATTTTTCCATTAAATAAAAAAGTTGCGAATGAATACATTCAATTATTATCTACCACTTTTAGAGATCCTTAATTAAAATATAAACTTTTACTTTTTTAATTGTAAAAATTAAAATATATATAAAATAAAGTTACAGACTAGACAAAAGCTGCTAACTGCTAACGAATCGATAACAAATTTCTGGAACCTATTAATCCTTACTGTTGTTCCCTCCGTTATTACCGTGCCCTTCGCCTTGAGAATCGCCATCTTCCTCTTCTTCTCTTTCCAGACCTTGTGCTATTAAGAAATCGATAATTCTATAATCTCTCCCTGTTTCTGTGTTGGCTATCCAAAGAGGCAACCATTTATTAGCCAATAACCATTGAACAGACACTTTACTAATTCTACCTGTATTATCTTTGGTTCCATAAAGATTTTCTATAGCGTTATGATTATTATTAATAGAACAGCAAGAAGAAGAAAGGTGACGTTCGATCCGACCTATACCGTGACCTATTACGTCGATACGACCATACGCGTTTCCGATACGGCCGTAAGTACTGCTGCAACTGGGTTGATCAATATTAGAATCGTAAGGGAGTTCGGCAAATAGAGCTTCTCTAGCTGTTTGAATATCTTCGATAGTTTCGTAAATATTTTCAGGGTTATTCTGATTCGAGTTTGGATGGGTGCTGGCGTTGGGATTATTACAAATTGTTTCGTAGATGTTTTCTTGGAATACAGATGCCAATTGTTGGGTTTCGTAACCCACGGCGCCTTCGGCGTTACTATTTTCGTCGATATACTTTTCACCTACATGTAAAAAAATATATAACAACTTAAATTTTTACTGGCTAGATTATGAAATATCTTACCCAGGTCTCCACCATTGCCAGCACTTGGTAACCTTCATATCGGCTTATCAATTATCGCCACACCAGCATAGCTTCGTCCGATGCTCATACAGCTCGACAACATCGTCCAAGTGTCAGTCTTTGGGTTGTACACTTCAACAGACGCCAAATTACTAGAGCCGTCATCACCTCCTACTACATATAACACACCATTCATGGCAACGACGCCTGCATTACGTCTACACATAGCCATATCAGTCACTGGAGTCCATGTGCACTTCGCTGGATCATATGCTTCGACTGATTTCCGTACGAGAGGACCGTCGTGACCTCCTACTGCATAAAGAATACCTTCGAGAACACCTAAAATTTTCAAACATAATTAATTAGATAGAATTAGTTTATCTATCGATTAAATTGCACGTGGATTGTATGTATTGTAAAATAACACAATTTTTTGAACAATGCAACCTTTTTAGTAAGTACCAACATGGTTATTTAAACCGGAAATCGACACAAACAGCGGTATTTCAATTCACACAAAATATAATAAATTTAATGGAAAAAAACTTTTTGGGTTTGGGCATGTTTTTTGGATCTTTCAAAGGCGTATGATTGTCTAGATCAGCAACTTCTATTAGTATAACATGATATATTATATGTTAACTAAAAACGTAGTATTTTTAAATTAATTATATGGCTAACGCTAACACCATCTATTGTATAGAGTTTTTAACATGTTAATTATTAAAAACGATACCTGTCAGTAATTCCAACTTTATACACGATCTTTAATGTGGCATAGTCCAATACCTTCAAACACGATTCATTCTCTTATTGTCATTGGTGTTATACACAGCTTTGGAATATAAAATACCAAAGACATTACAAATTTCAATTTCAAAGACAATACCAATTTCAAAGACATTACTGAGTTACTACCGAATTACCGCTGATTGGTTCTACATTGGTGGACTGTTCACCAGACCAACCCTTCACTGGACTAGCCCTCTCCCGGATCAACCAATGGATCGCAGATGTAAAAAAAGATAAGTCGACCAACGTAAATAAATGCATTTATAATATTATACAGCTGTCTCGTTTTTCTTTATTTCTTAAACGTAATATCAAAATCATTGTCGTATCGTCAACTGTATTAGAATAAGTAGTTGTAAAGAACTGTTTGCGGTTTATTTTTTTGTAACGTATTCTCAACTTCATTCATTTTAGCACCAAGGAAATCTATTTATCTTTTATCTGTTGGTACATTTTCATTTTTTTTTACTTCATAGACAGTTTTTTCCGACATCTTTCTGTCATCTTATGATACTTATTTAAATAACTCAGCTTAAAAACTTTCTTCAGTAGTATCATAAAAAATAAAAAGATTTCAGTGGCGCCCTTATAATTTTTTTAAAGAAACAAATGTTGTACTATGGTCAGAGCTAATGAACTTACTCACCCCTAGCCGAGGTATTTAACTATCATAATTTTTGCTGTGATAAACATTTACACATTTTGTTAATTATTGAAATTTCTTTTACAACTAATTAAAGACGAAATTAAGATTAATGGTTGTTTTATTGTAAATTACATTTTTTCTTTTGGTATATTGTTATTTTTTTATAAATTTAACTAAATATTTTTATAAATTCAGTCTCAACATGTAAATCATATCAAAAATTGACGCCCAACGTCATAATATGGTTACATCAGTTAAATTGGATCAATACGGTGTAAGAGGTAATTTATTGAAATGGTTTCAATCATATGATAGGCAACAAAGAGTATGCATTAAGCATTGTTTTAAAACATTTTTATCAGAGTTTGGTAGTCTACATGTGGGTGTACCTCAAGGTAGCATTCTTGGTCCACTTCTATTTATTATATATATATATGAATGATCTGTGTCAAAATAATGTGATGTTCAACCAATTTATAACTCTGAATGTAGATGACACTAACCTTTTGGTGGGTGTAGAAACATATCCAGAGGTAATAGGGGAATGCGACAGATTAATAATTAGTGTCAAGCAATGGTTTGTGATGAATAAACTGATTCTTAATTATTCCAAAACAAATGTAATTCTTTTTAGCAATACACATTTAATGGATAGACCTGAATTAGTTAAACTAAATAAAGTTGAATTTAAATTGAGTAACAATACAAAGTTTCTAAGAATGATTATAGATGAACAGTTAAAATGGTCAGTACATATTGATGTAACATCAAGGAAATTAAGCAGCATTACGTATGGACTCGAGAGTAGTTTCAAAATATTTAAATAAAGAAACATCCAAAATATTATATTGGGTTAACTTTGAATCGGTGTTAAGGTATGGCATTATTTTCTGGGGTAGTAACAATACAGCTGAAAAATTATTTCTAATACACAAGAGAGCATTACAAATTATTAATCAAATGAAATTTAGTGATTCATGCCGAGGAATATTTAAGTCCAGTAACATATTAACCATGTATAGTTTATACTTATATGAATGTTTGTGTTTAAAAATCAGGAAATGTTTACGGCTCCTGGTTTGGCAAATACTTATAACACAAGAAGAAATCAGTTTTTGTACACAGAACATAGATTAACAGTCACTGAAAGATCTCCTTACTATATGGCCATAAAATTATACAATAAATTGCCAATAAGAATAAAGCAATTGTTAGATACCAATAAATTTAAAAAATAAATAAAAAAATTGTTAATTAATCTAGAACCATATGACTTAAATGAATACTTAGATAATATAGAATTAAGATAATTATAAGCATAATTTGTTTGTATATGACGTCATTTCGTTTTGTGTTGCCAACTAAATTATTATTATTTGTCAACATTATTTTGAAATAAATGAATTATTATTATTATTAGTTCAATTTCTAAAGATAAATATACCTATACGTTTAAAAAAGTTGCAAAAAGTAAAACAATGGAAAAAGTAGAAATGCTATATTGTTTAAATTTTAAATTGATCATTCTAATAAAGATATTATCTAGTGACTACATATCAATTATTGCATTTTATCATGGAAAGGAGACACTTAACGTTAGACGAAATGAATCCAGCTGTAGGTCTTCTTGAAGGTGGGATGCGGCACATTCAAGTTGCTGAGCAGATTGGTGTTTCTTAAAGCGTTATCAGAAACTGGTAGTCCATCCAAGCAATATCCAGGACTGGGACGCTCTACAACAGCAAATCAAGATTGATTTTTTTTCCTGATTCGTTCCTAAAAGGTCAATTGCATTTAGATACCATTCTTTGTCCTATTGTACACCCATTAGCAGGCTTAATGCACGATAATGTCCGTCCACATACTGCACATATTGTGACCAACTGGTTGGAAAGCGAGGGAATTGAAGTTTTGGGCCTTAATCCTATTGAGCATATATGAGATATGCTTCAACGTAGAATCACTCCAAGTATTGGTAACATTTATGGACCGGTTCAATTTCGGGAGCTTCTGAGAGCGAGTATTCCTCAAAATGATACTGATAATCTTATTTTGTGTATGAACCAAAGATGAAAGACAGTGATAAAGACAACGTGGAGATAACACATTGTATTAATTTTGATTTTTCACCTTGTGGAAAGATTTTACAAAGATCTTACTTAAAATTGGTAAAATAAACGGGCCACCCAATCATCCGTCTACAGTTAACCCCAAATAACAGCCGCATTGGTAAGCATTCTACAGTGTAACCTGCAGCACAGCAGGGTGGCTAAGACAACTGTATGCAACCGCCTTAACGAGCAGCAGGATACAGTAGCATTAATTCAGGAACCTTGACTTAGACAAGGCAGGGTAACTGGGTTAATAAACTGTTTAACTGTTTAACTAGACAGCGAAGTAGTAGAAGTAGTAGCGAGGCTAGAAATTCAGCTAAGGCAGTCAATCTTCTTTGCTGCCGAGTTGAATATATAATTTTCTCTCCGATTGTTCATAATGATATAGGAGGATAATGTATTTGCAAATTATAACAATTCCCACAATCTCTTTATTTTTCCTGTATTGTTCAATTAGAGTAAAATTTGATAGAAATCGCAGTTGTTGGCATGGTCGGTTGCTATGGAAATGTCCATAATAATTATAGTTTGACAATTCATGAAATTTCTGACAGTTGTGCGAAAAAATATCGGTTTACTTAAATTATTATACCGGGTGGTGAATGGTCGGACGCACCATAGGAAATCCAATGGAAAATCATAAACTCTTAAATTCCTGCTTCCCAAATCATTTTAGGTGAAAACTCAATAGGAACTTTTCTTTAAAGAATTAAATACTGCATCAGATGAGACTATTAAAAATATTTTTCAGCTTTTGGTAGTTGAAAAAATTGACCAATTTATTTACCATTCTTGTACAGCATCAAGACAGCAATGATATGTCAGGATGACGTTACCTTTAAAAGCTATTATCAAGATTGTCATTCTATTATTCAATTAGTGACAACAATAAACGTAAAAAATGTCGTACACCGTTTCAGAACGAGTAGAAATTGTAAAAATGTTTTATTCCGGCAATAGTACGCGCATGGTAAGTGCTTTATTTAGCGCGAAATATCCAAACCGCCCGATTCCAAGCCATACTACAATTGGAAGAATAATCACAAAATTTGAAAACACTGGCACATTGCTTCCTTTATGCAAGTGTAACAAAAATGACCAAAACATTCAAATAAATCTGTTTGAAAATGAAAATACCACAAATGTATTATCTGCAGTTATTGAAAATCCCAGAATAAGTTCTCGAGAAATCGCACAGCAGTTCGACATGCATAATTCAACTGCATTAAAAATATTAAAAAAGAATAACTTCCATTCTTATAAAGTTCAATGTCATCAAGAGTTGCTTGAGGGAGATTATGAGAGAAGAGCAGAGTTTTGTTATGAGATGCTGGAGAGGGCGAATGCAGACCGAAAATTTTTAAAAAATGTTTGTTTTACAGACGAGTGTACGTTTACGTTAAACAATGAACCCAACGTGCAAAACTGTAGAATTTGGTCAACTAAAAGGCCTGAAATTGTTGTGGAAACTCGTACTCAATATCACCAAAAAATCAATGTTTGGGCAGGAATACTGGGGCATCATCTTATTGGACCTTTTTTCTACGAGGAAAATCTAGACTCAGGAAGGTTTTTGGATTTGCTTCAAGAAGAAATTTTACCAGCACTCGCAGAAGTAGCTCCCGAAGAAGAAGAAATTTGGTTTCAAATGGACGGTTGTCCTGCTCACAACAGCCGTGAAGTGAAAGAATTGGTCAATAATTGTTTTAATAACTGTGTGATAGGACCAAATTGTCTTATTAAATGGCCCCCAAGATCTGGAGATCTTGCCCCAAATGACTTTTATCTCTGGGGAGATGTAAAATCCAAAATTTACGGCACGGTAAGGTTTCCAGATTTAGAGGCATTAAAGACAGGCATCCGAGAAGAATGTGCAAAAATAACGCCTCGCATTCTAGCAAATGTTCGACGAGAGTTTTATGATAGATTAGGATATTGTTTAGCCCAAATTGATTGAAGGTCTGGGGTGGTGCAAACGCACTGTGGTCTTGATACGAGTGATAAGTCTGTGGTGATGGATGAATGCTGGAAGGGTTGTAGAATTCCTGGGCCCTCTGAAGTACTTCTAATAACTGTGTTTTTATACGGAGCCGTCCATATCCAGGTACTTTTTGTACGGTGGATTCCCGAGAAATGGTTAGGAAATTTGTTATTAACATATAATTTGTTACTAATAAAAAGCTGTTTTTTCGCATATCATTTTTTTTCATATGTACCCTTCACGATATTACAGGTGGGCTATCGAAAAAAGGTTTCAAGATTGTATTAGTTGTCGACATATCAGAGCGAGGGTGACAGCTCCAGACTCCTGGTAACGGTATACGCTTATTTTTGAACACAAAAAAAATCCGAAAATAATTTTTTCGAGTATGGCACCATTTTGGCACTTCCCCATAAGTACGGTGTAATTTTCCCAAAGCATAGTTGTTTTTTTAAAGTTTGGAAAAAGTATGGCAAATATAATAATGGTCACATTGTATCGTATAATTGCCAAAAATCCAAATGCCATACTGGTACAAATCGTTAAATTTTTTTTTACCTTTTAGCTCAAGTCCGACAGTCATCCGCCCCATGGTTAAAATCTGTAATAATTTTTTTTGGGTATAATTCCATCCAAATGACGAGAATACAATGATGCCATGATGTTAAAAATGATTTTACGTATTTTACAGTCGTATTTTTAAAACGTGTCAAATAAATAAATATTTGAATTATGGCAGCATTTTCCCCCTACTAGAAGTATGGGAAAAATAATAACGGTCACATTTTGTCAAATACTTTCCAAAAATTCAAATGCAATACTGTTACAAATCGTTTGACAAAAAAAATATTAATCCTTTGCAGTGGTATGGCGGCCATTGGGAATTGTCGGAAAAGTATGGCAAGGTGATTTTCGTGAATGGCGACTCGACGATGATTAGCTAAGCAAAAATTAGGCTGGTACAAATGGTTGAATTGTTTTATTTAAATTAATTTATTCGCGTCGGTGTGGCGGGCTGTAAGTCACACCCGATAAGTGTGGCATTACGCTACCGCCTACTTCTTTTTTTTTCGACTATCTGAAAATACAAGCATTTTTGTGGAACAAATCGTTCAACACTCGTTATTTATCCGACGTGTTCATCATTTTCCTTTTTGCCTTTACGTAATTAGATCCCTGAAGAACCGCCATACTGGTACAAATGACCTAATATTTTGTGTCACCATCTCCCGGTCTATAAGCAGCTATACTATTAAAAAGTTATTTGTTTTATAACAAAATGTTGCAAATTATATAATTACTACATTAAGGTCAAACTCTTTAATGGAAAAATAATCATTTATATTAATGGATTGGTAATAGACAAGTTGAGTCAGTATATTTTTAACTTCCAGTAAAATGAGTATACAATATTTTATGATAACCGTTACACAACCACAAATATTATTTTTCGTTAAATCTCTTAATTACGCATTTTAAGTGAAATTTACTTATTAAGATTTAAATAAGTGATAAAATCAGATCGGATCGTTCAAAAATGGCTATTTAATTTATTAAAACGAATTACTAGCTACATTGTATAATTTTTTATTTTAGTTGATAGAATATTGAGATTAGATATTAATTAACTACGATAAAAATACATTTATAAACAATATGGACTACTTTATGAGAAACTTATGTTCACTAAACAGCAGGATACTTGCAAATTAGATAAAACATAAAGCTACTTTCTTATAATGTCCAAACCGCAAATACTGTGGAAGATACTTAAATATTTAACACCAGTACTAAATGGCAAAAATAAAAATCTAGTGTGAATCATATTAGGGTAGTTAGAGAAGTGGTGGATATTATATAAACATACAAATATTTGGGCTGTTAGGTGAAACAACAATAGGATTTTTCTCAGAAAATAAAAACCAGAATACAGCAACATACAGTTTCACTTAGGAATATACAAAATATGTTAACCAACTGATTGTTAAGAATAAATTTCTCAATCTGTTATATCTTCAGTATTTTATTGTGTAGCTAGAAAGCATAATCTTTAAACAAAGTATACTAAGTGACATAAAAATCCGAACACCCAGTTTAAATGATATTATTTTAAAAAAATTTGGCGAATTTATATATTTTACTGGAATAAACAATTGATAAAATTTTCAGCCTTATCAGTTGAAGATTCCGGTTTTTATACTGCTTTTTTTGAAATCCACTAACAATCCAAAAATGAATATTGTAGCCGTAGTAAAGATCCAAATTTTGCGGATTTTGGTTCTTGACATTCTTTACAATTGGTTACGATGCCTAGGGTACGGAGACCTGTACGATTTCGTCAACTTAGTGAGTTTGATAGGGGTCGTATAGTGGGACTTCGGGAAGCTGGATTTTCTTTTCGGAAAATTGCAGTTAGAGTGCAAAGAAGTGTAGACACCGTGGTTAGGTGTTGTCAGGCATGGCTTCGAGAAGGCCGTACGCAAAGAGCAAGGGGCTCTGGACGCCCCCGTAGAACAACAAATCGTGAAGATCGCCGCCTAAGATTATTGGCCTTAGGGCACCGTTTCTCCACTACCAGGTCCATTGCAAATGAATGGTTTGCAGAATACGGAAGACCTATTGGCATGCGAAGTGTTTACCGACGAATAAGACGTTTTGGCCTGTTTTCATACCGACCACACTGGGTCCTCCCTTTAACTCCAGAACACCGACGTAATCGCCTTGAGTAGTGCAGAGAACGGTCACTCTGGGATCAGGAATGGAACAGTATTGTCTTTAGTGACGAGTATCGATTTTGTTTAGGTATGCACGATGGTCGAGCGAGGGTTAGAAGACGACGTGGCGAAAGAAGAAATCCGCGGTTTTTTGTTGAAAGGCATGTTCATCAAACTGTTGGAGTTATGATTTGGGGTGCTATAGCTTATGGTTCGAGATCACCTTCAATCTTCATCAGAGGTAACATGAACGCGCAGCGTTATATCCAAGAAGTTTTAGAACCACATCTTTTACCCTATCTTGACACCCTGGCAAATCCAACTTTCCAACAAGACAATGCCCGACCACATGTCGCAAGAGTCACAATATACTTCTTTCAACATAATGATTTCACATTGTTACCTTGGCCACCAAGATCTCCCGACTTCTCCCCAATTGAGCAAGTGTGGGATATGATGGGTAGGAGATTGCTCAATTTGCAACGTCCTCCTCAGACTCTAGAAGAACTTCAAGAGGAGTTGGTGGTTGCCTGGAATAAGATACCACAGGAGGACATTGACTACCTGATCAGAAGCATGCCTAGGCGCGTTGGAGAATGTGTAACACATTGGGGTGCATCCACACATTATTAAAGGTAAAAGGGCTTTAAAGCAATGCAATAATTTTGAAATTTTTATCAATTGCTTATTATGCTTCAGTAAGTACTTATACAAAATTTTATCAAAATAAAATCATTTAAACTGGGTGTTCGGATTTTTATGTCACTTAGTATAATTACAAAAAGTAGGTCTTTTAAAATGTGAGCTTACCATAGAATATTTTAGATATCATGAACAAACAAAGAGAGGATCTAAATACCATAAAAAAGGAAATTAGAGTACTTTGCCCACCAGATGTGAAATAAAAATAAAGTAATCCAAGGAAAAAGTGGAGAAAAGCGTGGTCCTGAATAGCAAATAACATACTGGTACAGAGTATGTACTATGACGCTGTTTAGGTCCAATGTGAACAAAGATAAGATCATGCAACGGATTGCCAATGTTCTCAGAGGACAAGATTAAAGAACATCTCCTACATTAATATTTGGATATTTAGGGCATCAACTTACCTACTCCTGCTCCACTTCTTCTGCAACCCATATCAGGTACTGATGTCCAAGTATCTGTATCTGGTGTATAGCATTCTACAGAACTTAAACATTGTCTAGAAGCACCATCATATCCACCAACAGCATATAATTGGCCATACAGAACACCGACGCCGACGCTGCTACGTCTAGTAGACATCGATGCTATTACGCGCCATTTACCTTAAGAATATAATAAACATTTAAATTTTGGATCTCAATCAATAAAAATACTGATAATAGAAACAAAATGCTCTTGAATATCTAATAGATAAGACAAATGGTTAAAAATACTTGACAACAGAAATGCTTATAGTAAGTTCCAAGCATTGCAAATTACAACTAAAATTCTCACAAATAATTTTAACTAAAAAAATTCCTAAATCCAATATTATGGATAATGTGATTTTAATAGTGTTTGTCTAATTATTTATCAGTATTATTAGTATATATATTAAAGTGAATTTTGTTTAGATATGCTACAACAAATATTTTAAAAATTTAATTTAGTGTAAACAAATCCGTTTAAATTTTTCCATATTTTTCACAAATAATAGCAGTAGTTGATTTGGTTTAGTAGGTTTGAGGTGATATAGTAGAAAAGACAGTTGGTTGCTATGTGAAATTTCAAAACAAAATAGAGTAAACCATATCTCTAAACCATGTGGTTGATGTGTTTTTGTTTTAAGGAGATGTACATAAAATGTGGTCATTTGGGAAAATAATCTTTACTTAATAGAACAGTATATTAAAAAATTATATAAAGGATAAACTCATTGTAGGTGAGTCAATATAACTGGAGATGAAATATCTTTGAACAAAACAATGGAGCATCAATTGGTAGCTTTACTGTGGAGAAATTTGAGAAAAAGAGAGAAGCATAGAAGCAACAAAGCAATGGTTCAATCATGGTAAAGAGAGACATTATAGCTATATAAATAGAATAAAAAAGACAGATTTCCTTCTTAGATGTACTAATATATGGAAAAACCAGCACAGAATATTAAAAAAGAAAACTCAAATTGACTGATAACTACAGCATGGATCATACATCAAAATGTACAGTTGTCAATACTTTGGTAAATAAATGAACCAAAATAAAATATATCAATGAAGAAACAATATCTAAGTGTATATCAGAAAATATATAATTGGGACTACAAACTAAGGATAAAAAGAAAACCAACATTAAAATGCAAACTAATGGCATGGTTTATTTACCATATTTGGAAGGTTTAACTAGAAAACCTTTAGAGAAAAATAAAGTTAAAACTAATTTTAATCTGATATGAGGCAAATAGTTTTTTAAAAACCAGCATAGAAATAAGGGACTAATTAAAGTCAGCAGGAGCTGATAGGATTGAGTATACTTGTGGATACCACTTGGTGACCAACCGTTTTTTGCATGCTCCTCTTGTTTTGGAAGAGAGCCAATCCGATATATACACAATTTACCATCAGATGTGCTAAAGTGTTCCATGTAAAATATCGCGTTTTGTAACTGATTAACGCACTAATTATTTTAGAGTATGACTAGAAATGTTAAATTTTACCTGTTTGTGGATCAAACATCTCAGCGCTATTCAAACCTGTCGATCCATCAAACCCACCAACTGCATATATACAATTATTTAATACAGCTACTCCTAATGTAGATCTTCTAGCTTCCATGCTTTCACATGCAGTCCATACATCCATTCCTGGATCGTAGTAATCGACAGTCTTAACTCTCAAGGAGCCGTTGAATCCTCCAACGGCATAAACTTTGCTCCCTAGAACCGCCAAACCGGCCCTGCATCGACGCGTAGGCATTTCAGCTACTTGGTACCATCTTTCTTCTTTAAAATCATAACTTTCAACACTTCGAATAGCCTTTGGGGCTTGACCGCCGACCACTAGTAAAACTTTTGGTAAACCTAGTTGTAATTAAAGAAAAACTCACTGTAAATACAAGTGCAATGTCAACAGTATAAAAAATAAATATTTGGACATTTATTCGCTTAATTTTTCATGGCAAGTCGTTTTGTAAGGGGAACAAATAAGAAATTAAATAAACTAGCTCAATTTCAAAATTACACTTTCGCAAAACTATTTAAGAATCATTAGCATTAAAAATGAAAAAGCAATTACAGAATTTTCCAAATTATGTAAATGACCTTGTTTTTTATTAAATATTTAATAGATTAATTAATATTGCACAGTTATGATAAAAATATTAAATTTTGTTATTGATTTTTGATTACATTGCTTATTTGAAACATCATGGAGAGGAAAGAATTTTGAACTAAGATATTTTTTGAATTATGATCCAATACATTATATAAAATTTCTACTACCAGTAATCAGAAATAGAATTAAGTCAATTTTGTTTAAAAATTATAAATGTAACAAAATGTACAATACAAAACTAAAAATGGTAATATGTAATGGTAAAAAAATAGTTGTTAATTCAATAAAACAATTCTCAGAGTATTTTGTTGTTATTATTGTATTTATTAAAAAATAAACTTATCATATTTTAACAGTTAGTTGGTATTTAAATAAAGCTCAAAGTTCAATATTACTAAACTGATTAAATTGAGTCATTTCATCATACATCATTTAAAAAAAAATCTACTAGAAAAATTTATATATAACACATGCATGGATGTGTCTATGCTTTGCTGAAACTAAGCAATAAGATAATAATAATTAATATGGGTTAAGCAACACTAAGAATAAGTAATTTTTACATTTTTTCAGGACATTAAAGCAATTTTCAAAAACAAATTTTATATGTTAAATATATTTAAGACAAAGAAGATGGTACCACTCAAAAGTTTATAATATTTCAAAAGAAACAAAATCCTCAAGCATCACACTTTTAAATTTTAAATAATATTCACAGAAAACAAATATTAGCAGTACCTACTTTGATCTGAGTAAAATTTTAATTAGGTACTCAAAATGCATAATAAATCTAGTTTGTTGTTTATTCAAATAAGAACTATATTTTTGCACCTAGTAATTAATACTTATGGTGAGTTTAGAAAAACAGGATAACATATTGAAATATATGGTAAATGAATAAAACATACATGATTTTAAGTAATGCTTTTTAATAAAATACGTATAGTTCAGAAATATATGGCTAAAATATGACACTGTATAGAAAATTCATTGGGATTTACGAATTTCCGACCCAAGTCTACAAAATAAAGCCTATAGATGATTACATTAATTGATTTCCCTATTAAATCAATTTATGCACTTAATTACTTTTCACAGAAAAACATGGATAATAGTTTTATTAACCTATAAATTACAAGCAAAAACTATTTTAACACAAAATATGTTTCTAATTAATATCATTTAAAAACACTCTCAAGAGGGGATTTTATTTCTACATCCAAAAAATATCACTTTTCTTAGAAATTATCAGTCTTGCTCCTAATTGTTTTACAAAGAACAGTGATAAATGCATCAACTAAAGAAAATATAAAAGTAATTTGTTTAAAATACTAAGCATACAGCTGTTTAATTAATTGAATGGACTTCTCTTTAAAAATAAAATCTTCTATTTATGCAGTACCAGAAATGCTTATCACTTTCTATATATCAATTATACTATACTAAGGGGTTTGAGATCAATTTGTAATATATCTTAACATCAATAATTAGAAACAATTTCTAATGGAAGAATATCCAATAGTTAAGAATACTTTAAATATCTCAAAACTGTAAACATTTGACAAAATCAATTAAACAAAAACTTCAGAAAAACTAATTAAAAGCACACTTAAAAACTTCCAACATAACATACCAACAGGTTGTCTAGGCTTTGTCCTTGGTGTCCTAAATGAAGTCTTGTTATCTCCTTTCAGCAAATGGTACTTTAAAGCTTCTATTATATAATCTTTACATTGCAAATCTGTTTTTAATAAGGGTTCCTGTTCTACCCTCTGTACTAAATATTCTTGGGACATGAGAGGTAATCGAACATGTTCCATTAAGGAAGAAAGATGCTGTTTCCTATTTTCTAAGTCATTTTGTACCCAGGCCACTACACATTCAAATACTTTTTCTTCTGTAGGTACTGTCAATCTATCACTACTTATTAATTTTGATACTTGGAGATGAGAAAGTGTTAAAAATTCTTCACATTCAACAACCTAACAAAAATATTTAACAATTAGGTACTATTTATAGTGTCTTGATAATAAATATGTAGCAAAGCAAAATCTATGTTTTAATTAAAAGTATTATATTTTATAAATCCTACCAAAATATAATAGGATAATCATTTAACATAAAGTTATTTAGTAAAAATATTGTTGCTGATTATACAAGTTTATTATTTTTTGGATTCTGTATTATTTAGTGATAACAAATTATTTATTTTATCTGCATTACTCACCTCTGAGAAATGAAGTTCTATGTAATACTCAGCATGTGAGAGTAATTCCAAACAACCGTGTAAATCAGCAAATGCACGAATACCTAAACAATTCGTTGGATGTAACTGTGCTTGTAAAAAATCACAACAAGCATCCCTAACATCAGTAAGTTGTAATAAATTAGCTGCTGGAAGTAATACCTGCACATTATCCTCAGTTACACTAACTTCTGAAGTATAAACATATTCTATTAGAAGCATTAATGCTTGCTGATCAACTTCTTGTAACACTATTCTATCTTGCCTACTCTCTTCAAAGCTAAAATAAGTATCACGTTTATATTTTGTTCACAGTTTTTTCAAAAATACTCTGGGTTTAGGCAAATATATAAACGTAAAAAACATTTATTAGAAATTTAAGTAAATTACCTAGAAAACATTGCATAGAAATAAGGAGAGCAGGCTGCTAATACCATTTTATGAGCAGATATTTCAGCATCACCAGCTACCAGAACTACGTCGCAAAGTAATTTTTGTTTTCTCATAACGTTCATAACATCGAATGCCTTTTGCGTGTGTAGATGATTCCTATATGCTGGCCTTTCCTTTGTATGGGGATGAATTTGTGAGATGTGTTTTTGAGAGCTCTCATCCAACGAATTTTGACTAGCAGATCGGAGCAACAAACAACTTCCTTGTCGCTCCATTATATTTATATTTGACTCCATTCTGATGAGATCAACACAAACTTACACAAGAAATGGTTTGTTTTGTCATAACAGTCGTTACCAAGGTCATAAAAGTCATTGAAATTAAGAGAGACAGCTGTCAGTCAGCTGATTATTTTCGAAAGTGTAGAGTTGAGTGTTACCGATATCACAGGGTACAATAGCTAATAGCAGTACAAAATAACGTTACGGTGGCCAAAATATCTTACAAAAAATTAAAAAAGGTGAAAGGTAAGGCAACAAATTCAAGTTAATGGTAAAAAAAGTTAATAAGGTAAAGTTAACCTTGATTAAAGTCAATCTTTATCTTAGTCACTCCCGACATGAAGGGCAAATCAGTTTGTAGCGGTCAGGAAGAGAAAGAAGAAAAAGAAGTTGCTGTTGGGATTTTATGAATTCAAATTCAAACCCTTACTCTGTGGAAGTCCATGTTATTAAGAACATAAAAAACTTTTTAAAAGTTTTTTTTTATTATATTTCTAATATAATTATAAACTTTGTTCTTGTAAGTAAATTAAATACCTACAAATGGAAAGAAACGAAATTTCTGATACCTTAAATAAATATCCATATAAATCTCAAGTAAATATTAGTTTCTTCGTATTAAAGCTCTTTATAGAATTCATCATATCTTAAATTAAACTTTATTTTACCTTTAGTGACTATTGCAAGAACGTTATCTTCTTGACCAAGCGGGCCAAATAAGATTACAGAAGGGGCGTCAGAAACAGTAGTTTGATCAACAATATTTCTTCCTTGATATAATTGAATCAAACCATTTTCTAGTCCCACAGCAAATAAATTAACTCTAATGTGCTCAATTTGTACCAAACATAAACAAGTTATAGTTTGATTTACTTTTAGAGTCCAAATTCTTTGTCCCTGGAAAAAAAAATATTTAGTCATTAGGTAAAAAGTGCTTTAGTAACTTACCCGTTTGGTAAAACAGTTGATCATTTTATCAGTAGTCGCAACCACAATAAAATTATCTTCGGGTGTAATGACAAAATCGACTATGTTGGAATTCATTTGAATTATATTTTTTCCTTCCAACCAATTCCTTCTTAAAACACAAATATGACCCTGTCTACAAGCAATTATAATTCTAAAATCCACATTGAGTGTTCCAGTTGTTTTTATACTAAATGGAACCACTTTAATTCTGTCAGCGTTTGCCTGCGAAAAGTGGAGTCTAGTGTATAATTTTTTTAATATTAAAATGGAGCTTTTTCTATGATTGGCTACAAGTTTGGCATATGAAAATAGTAATTTTTCTAAGAAATCCTAGGAAATGTCCCACATAAGTTTAACTGTTTAACTGTTTATTGTTAAACGTGTTTTAAAAGTTAAAAGGAATAAAAATCAAGATTTAGATTTAGATTCGATTTAATGATTCTTTTAAGTAAATTTTATATAAACTAAATATAATGTTTTGTTAGTTTATATCATGGAGTAAGTGGTAGGTATATGTTCAAAATAAATTCAGAAAACCACTTTTATTTTTTTTTCCATCATAGGCGCATCTAGGTTGGTTAGGTTAGCCCACCATTAGCATCCCCTTTTTTTTTGACCAGATTGTATTATGTTGAAATTATTTTAAAAATATAAAATTAAAGTTTTGAAATCAAACAATATCAGCCGCCAATATCTGATACTACGAAATTGCTACCAGATATTGGCGCCACAATATACTGAAATTTGGACATTTCTATCAGCCGGCCATCCCGCGACTTCAGCGCTGGCACGGCGCGGCGCTTACATACACTATCACCGGCATGAATGCGCAATCTATGTGAATATCGGTGTCGCTGTTTAAATAATTTGATTTTAAAATCTGGCTATGTTGTATATTGAAAGAGACATTTAGATTTAGATTTAGTTGTAGACGACTTTTCAAAGAAACAAGGAAACTTAAAGTTAACTTTAAATTAAATAATAATACATGTATTTGAGTCACCCTGAATAAAAGTTGTTCAATTTTGCATTGATAACTAGTCTTATTTTTGTTAAAATATTAACTAAAACAAAAACAAAAAACGGCTCTAGTTGCGCCTATGTGTTCCATATAGGTATATAATTTTTTTTTCACTACTAACCTACACTTGAATCGCTGAAAGATTACCCGTGCGTCACGATTCAACGATCATATCATCGACACCTTTTCTATGTACTGTCCTTTTCTATAAATATCAAACGATAATATTAAATTATAAACTGTTGTCTTCTCTATCCTATTCGTATGCTTACATACAATAACGCACGGGTAATCTTCAGCGTTTCAAGTGTATATCCCTATTGATTTTTGTTGAGGTAGTATAGTTGTTAATTTTTAATCAACTTGATTAGCATTAAATCTCAATCTATTTGACAGAATGTGACGTTAACTGATGCAAAGACTCATTTAATAGTCCACCTACTATTCAAAATTGAAAATCAATAGACCCATCTCGTTAATGGCACAAATTGAATACTTGTGCGCGAACCAACTTCCACTCTCGTAGTTCCCCCTAAATATTCGTGCCCCTTATAAAATTGTGTTGGTATGACATGCAAAAGTAATCAGTAATCCAAAGTAAAGTAAATCCAAAGAGAAGTCTAGGTACACACACAAGTCGTTAATATTAAATACACAAAGACAAGAAAAACACAATAACAACTAGCAAGCGGCGTACGAAATAAAAATTAAAACTTCTCCTTTTTGTGGTTTATGGCCTGGGCTGCCATACGGCAAATAGAAGCTAGCTTTTGACAGCTAAAAGGGTTTTTTTCATTTAAATCGTGCGTGGTATTCCTGGGTAGCAATACGTTGTGTTCTATGGCAAGTAGTAATCCTATTTTAGCAGTGGAAGGGGAAAATTCAAAAATATTTGCGCATGAGTATTCAATAAAGAGATAGGTGTATTGACTTATCCACGTATTTTTATAGCGATTTTAACAATACGGGAGTGACTGTTGACCCGTCTAAACTTTTTAATGGCTTTAAAAACTAATATTTAAATAAATAGAATACCAGTAATGAAAAACATGCTATATGAGCAACGGTAGAAAAGTGTATTATTGTCCTGGATCCATTAAGAGCATACAATAGTGGCCGAGTCCGCCAAAAAATGAAAATAGAACTACAGCCTTACAGGTAGAGGCCGTTGATTCTGAGTAGACCCGTGACGTCGTAAATAGTTGCGCACAACTGAATAACTGCTATAATTAAAATACACTAAACTAAATAATATAATTTAAAAATAAGCAAAATTTACTGCGCTATTCAAAGAGACAATACGACGTAAACGGCGGACTGACCAGAATGAATCAGTAAGGGCTGCAATTATTAGTACCTATAGTTAATAGGACAATTTTCAAACACAAATTTGTGTACTGCACCGGTTGACGTCACAGGTCTACTCAGAATCCACGGCCTCTAAATCGATTTTTTTAAAGTGTCTATATTGACTTACATAAACTCGCTCTCTAGAGATGATTCCAAAAGTATCGCGACAGCTCCGGTTTTCCCACCTATCCTTACCGTCGACTCGAACGCTAGCGATTACCCAGTTCGAGAAATAGATTCCAGTGGCCCAGCTGCCGCTGGGACTAAGAAACACCGCACACGGAATCCGCTTAGCAATTGTTCTAATAAAATTCTCCGACTGCGCTGGGGCGCGCGCCGATCGGAGATCGTCGGCGAATACCCCCACATTGCCGAATTTTACTGGAGCTGGCGCGATATTTTTGGAATCGTCTCTACTTAGTTTTTTGTTTTAATAAATAGTTCTTATTTTTTTATCATCTTTTTAATAAATAAAAAAAATAAGGAGAGAGCGAGTTGAAATGCAACAAACTGAATCATAAAATTTATTGTACTAACCCTTACTTTTTGGAAATCCATCTTACTAAGAATATTAAAAAACTCTTCGTTTTAACGCAACTTCCACGTTTATTTAAAAAAAAGGTTTTTAATTACAATGACAGCTGTTTCGCTAGAATTAGCATCGTCAGATAGACATATATGTCAATTAAACGTGGAAGTTGCGTTAAAACGAAGAGTTTTTAATTTTTATTAAACTGAATCATTTTTCTATACCTTGTCCAGTATAATATAGGTGCACGGCACCTATATACTGTTGCCAAGCATTTTAAATAGTATTAGAATCTAATAAATGTCAAACGAAGTTCCTCTAATATTCTTCTTTTTATTTGACTGCAAAACTATGCCATGCTTGAACGCGGCAACATAGTGCAATTTTGCCAACATATAAAATATTTTAGTACGAGTTATATTCGTTCGAAGGTTATATTTTATTAGTCCATGAATTGTATTTAATATAAAATTAATTACGAAACCATTCTTAAAGCAATTATTTATTTTTTGTAATAACTCGCGGCCTACGAATTTCAATATTGTTGTGCGAGTACGCCCCTGGCGCTATGACCCAGACGCGAAGCAGACAGATGACGCGAGAATATTCCAGAATATACGTTTCTTTCAACGGCGCTTGATGAGCGAAGCGTAAGAAGCATCTAGACGATTCCCAGAATAGACTGGAGTATACTCGAACAATATTTACATAATATATAAAGGACCGATTCGAATATTTTGAGTTAGTTAGTTAGTAGTATGTTGTTAGATAAATGCGAATAGAAATATTGTCTTACATAAATTAAAGTATTGTAAATAAATTGTATTATATAAATTAAACAATGTTAGTGATTTAAATAGTATAAAAATAAATTAAAAAGACTAGTAAAAATAAATATACGTTACAATATTTACCAAATTTACAGTGAAAAAAGATACTGATTGACAGTAGCAAACGAACGAAGAGCGATTTGTTCACTTTGATGACGTGAACCTATATTTATACTGGACAAGATATATTTGCATTTTTTTAAATTATGTATAATTTCGGCGTATTTAGAATTATAGAATGTAATTATTTCTGTTCATAAATTCCTATATCCTGCAACGGCTATTACCTTTTGGCAACATCGTACAAAATAAGAGCGAATCCTCAGTTCTTATGCATAGTCAGGTTTACAAATACATATACCTATAACAAATATGTAACTAGAATAACCCTTTTGAACTGTACGATTTTTGATAAATATTCTGAATATTATACAGGGTGTACCAACCTTACGACAAAGTTCGGTATATGGGTTGTTTTAGAAGATATCAAAAAAAGTTATTAACAAAAATAGTAGATGTCTTTAGGGTCCATATTTTGAAATTACCCTAAACTATACAGAGTGTTATATAACTCCGTTACAAACCAAACATATGATTTTTTAAATGGGAACCCCTGTATATCATACCGAATTCGGACTGCTAATATTTTTTTGAAGATTTCATAAACTTTGGAATATTTTCTAGTAAAGTCGAAAATTGGATCCATGGCAGCGAATTAAATCTCTCCCCTCACTACGGAATAGTTCTGGTATTAGGCGATGCTGCTAGTTTTCTCAAATACGATGTCCTAGATGATTTTTACTAACTTTCAAACGAGATGTGAAGACGCGGTACTGTTTGCTCTTAAAGACCTCGATGCTTCGCTTCTCGGTATTTAATGGATCTCAACAATAAATACTCACTTTTTTATCTTGGCGCATAAATCAAAACATTAACAAATTTTTTGGGACTAAATTGGCTGGGCATAATAAACTTGTATAATTAACCTGATGTAAAATAGTAAATGTCTGAGGATCCAGTATGTATATATTTCCAGCTTCAGTAGCTAATACTGGGCATGAAACATCATCTTTATCGTTTGAGGATTTTCTTAATGTACTTGTACAAGTTATAGGATATTCCTTTGAAATATCAGTTATGTTTATTTTATGTACAATATCGGAAACTCTTGATTTATTTATTGTTAAAACTTCTTGAGACCTAAAACAATTATAAAATAAAATAAGAAGACTGTAAGCTTTGTACACACCTCATAAAATCATTCATTGTTTTCATTAACATGTAATATTTTAGTTTTACATATTTTTATTTATAAAGTTTTGAATGCTTTTTAATTTATAGATTTATGTACCTATGCAATCTTTTATACCTAGGAGGTAACTCTAATAATGGATTTGCAAAGCGAAAGCGCATACAAATTTACATATTTTCTGTGACAAAACAAATTATACTAAATACACCTATCTCTTTATTGAATACTCATGCGCAAATATTTTTGAATTTTCCCCTTCCACTGCTAAAATATGACTACTTCTTACCATAGAACACAACGTATTGCTACCCAGGAATACCACAATTTAAATGAAAAAAAACCTTTTAGCTGTCAAAAGCTAGCTTCTATTTGCCGTATAGCCGCAGCAGCCCAGGCCATAAACCACAAAAAGGAGAAGTTTTAATTTTTATTTCATTCGTGTACGCCGCTTGCTAGTTGTTATTGTGTTTTTCTTGTCTTTGTGTATTTAATATTAACGACTTGTGTGTGTACCTAGACTTCTTTTTGGATTTACTTTACTTTGGATTACTGATTACTTTTGCATGTCATACCAACACAATTTTATAAGGGGCACGAATATTTAGGGGGAACTACGAGAGTGGGAGTTGGTTCGCGCACGAGTATTCAATTTGTGCCATTAACGAGATGGGTCTATTGCAGCAACAGTGCAATGAAAATCTAGTTAACTTACTTAACTTACTTGTTAGCCAATTGTTGAAAAGGCAAAAGCGAGAGGTCACTTATTAATTCATCAACCACTTTATCTGAAAGTTCAGCTTTAGCATTAAAAACTTTTTTCCAAGCTTCGATCTCCTCTGGTAATCCTTGACACTTGGGTAGTTGGAATTTAAAGAATGGTTTGTTATTTTTATGAATATATAAACTGCAACCACAAGCTACAGCAACAGCTAAATATAAAACAAAAATTAACAGTAAATATAAAAATTAATTAATGAAAAATGTGGTATAAAATAAAATAAATATGTGAATATTTATAATAAAGAATAACATTCATTAAATAAAATTAAACGTATTCTAATTTTAATGTCATTAAATTTAGAATAATAGATATAATTACCTGGTATTCTAGGCTCAAGTTCATCTGTGTAAAATGAAATAACTGAATTAGGGACGTCAGGTAATGGAATATCTGATGAGGAGGTCCCTTTATATGTTCTCATTCTACTTCTATTTCTATCAAATTTTATATCGGTTATAACCAAATTGAAATTTCCATCTCCATTCACGTCCGCCAGAGTTGCCATTCCTGGTAGAGTAATCAAATCTGGATTTTGCTCGTAAAATGCTTCTAACCATCTTGAGATTTTCAGATCTCTAAGAAAAATATTTGCATAAAACTCTTACTTACATAATATGATTTAATAATTTTTATTATAAGGTGCCATCTAACGTAGGAATACAATACAAAGTTAGTGTGTAGTTTTTGTACAGATGGCAGCACAATAAATCTTCGTTTTAAGCAAATGGTGTAACATATAAATTATAAATAAAAGTTAATCTTAGTATGTAATCTTTATAAGTAACTTTAGTATATTATGAACTATAATATAAAGCAAATAATGTTAATTTCGTATGTTTTCACTGACTTACCCTCTACTCATTTTTATTTCTTCAATGTGTTATTGCAATAAAACAACTTTATGGTATTGTTGTAACTCTAGGAAGTAGCTAAGCAACCATATTGATTTATCTGTTGCACTATCAGTTGCAATAAGTAAAAATATAAGGGTATTGATTGCATAAGTATTTAGTAAAGAATTTGTCACAAATTTTTGTAGATACACTTGTAGATATTTAACTATGTGCAAGAATTTTTAGAGTAATTATTTGAAACAGAAGATTTTTAGATACACAGAGTGATTCATTAAGAATGTCCAACGGACATAATATGTGTCGATACTTAAGTGTTAAATGGATAAATAGATTAATCGTTGTTTGACAACTATCTACTAAGAGATTTTAATTTAAGTCTTTTATAAATATAAAATAAAGAATGAAACTTCTGACAAGTGTATTTAAGAGAAGATAATCGGAAGAAAAAAACAAAGTCGGGGAAACAAATCTCATTGACATTTAAGAGATAACTCATGAAATATTTTATTCGGCATCATGTCCGAATCTAGGGCGTGGCAACTCTGGGAAAAAAATCACGGTTAAGAAACTAGAATTCATCGCCTGGATTGCTAATTCCAAATCAGGAATAAATTAACCGTAATTTGCTTAACTGTAAATTTGGATTAGGATATACGTCACGGATTTAATGACGTCACAAATACATTTTCAGTTATTAATACAAAAACACGGTTAAGATAAAATAAATTCAGTTTTGAAGATTTGATGTTATATATAATCATATTTTTAATTTTATTAAATGACTTTATTGGTAACTTAACTGTGTTTTTATATTAAAATAACTTTGTAAGGCTTTTTAATTTAAATCAGATTTAAATAAATGTACTTGAGTTTTATGAGTCTTTAGTTGTATATTTGAATTAAATTATTTGTAAATTTGAGTTAATTTAATTAAATTTTTTTTATTATATTAATGTAATTTTAAAATTAACTTTTTTCTAAATTTTATTTAATTCTTCATTGATTCCATATATGTAATCGTATTTCAGCCCTTGTTGCTCATTTAATGTTGCAATTTATTGTTATTTGATATAATTATATTTAATATTATACTTATATAATTAATTGTATTTAGAATTTAAATCCTTAATAAAATTTGCATGATTGAATTATATACGTACAAAAATACAATTTTTATTTATGTAACTGACGTGGGTCGGTATTTATATTGCATTAATCATATAATTATATTAAATTCCAATTAATCGAGATAATTAAAAGAGCCATTAACAATGGGCTAAAACACGATTACATAATGGAATAAATGAAGAATTAAATAAATAAAATTTAGAAAAAAGTTAATTTTACATTAATATAATAAAAAAATTTAATTAAATTAACCCAAATTTACAAATAATTTCATTCAAATATACAACTGATTAAAATTAAGGAAATACTTACATTTTATGTAAAAATGCGGATTATATAGAAAAACTATCTATAGCGGTATCAAAAAAACAAAATTCATTTTCATATCCAAATTATATTTAGTTATGATAGTCGCTATAAAATCAAAATTGAACTACACATACAAGAACAAAAAATATATACCTATATTATATACAAACAAATGGTATTAAAATATAAACATAACTTCTTTAAAATTATTTCTACATTATTACAAGTAATTCCTGATTTACTTATTACTATTTAAATAACATATTGTTAAAATGCTCGGTTTTTTTGTGTTTTCTTCTGTATCCCTTTCATCCGTGGCCAAAATTGCTTTACCACTCTGTGTTTTTTGTAGAATACTGCGACACTGTAATAAATTAAAAATATTTTTTCTATAATATTAAAATAAATGTTTATAAAATACTTACAAAAACAAAGAAATGAAAATCACGAAATAAAATACAAGACAAAATGAGTACAAAGTTAATTTCATGCAGACAGAATATTGCTGCTTCTAAAATTTTATGAACAAATGAATTAAAAATCTAAAAGAAAATGCAATGAAGAAAAATATTTTAATAGTTTCTGTTTATTTGCATAGATACATTACGGTTACTTACGTTCAAATGTAGGTATAAGGTCGTTAAGCCCCCAATCGTTTAACAATACTTTAGTTATTTCGTCCATTTAAAAGCCTATTAAGATTAAATTGTCCACATACGTTGAATATGTAAAACGAAACTTTACACAAGAAATAATATCGACCCTATTTGCACTTTCACTTTCTAACAAGTAGCAAAGTACTGCCACCGACAACCCCGAACCTGCCAAAACGTAATAAAAGGTAGGGGTAGGGACCGTTATAACTTAACCGTGATTCTAAATTAAATATCCTAATTTAAAGGGACATAACATATTATTTCGATTGAACAACCGCATTTTAAGATTAGAATAGAAATTGGAATAGAAATTCCAAAGTAATAAGTCAAAAATATTGTTGTTTAACTGAAAATATGAAATACAATTTTGTGTAAATGAAATTTAAAATTATCTCTCCTTAAATTTAAAAATAGCCTTCCCAAATTTTAGATTGCTTAAACTAGTATAGTTTTAACGTATTTCAGGTTATTAATTACTATTTTAACTTGTATTAATCTTTCTTTTTTGTTGGTTAAACGTACATATTCAAATAACTTAACAGTAAATTTTGTTTATTGTAAACTGAACGAATTACAAATTAAAAATATAAGAACTTTAGTGTTTTAAAAAGCTAATTCACGATTGTAACTTAACTTATTCATGACGTCACTTGCAGTTTGTTACCTATTTTAAGTGTAACAGTATTTTTACGTTTATTCTTAAATGTGATTTTTAAAAGAATACATTTAAGTGTAAGCAAGAATACGGTTAGCAATTTCAATTTTATATTATTTTGGTTTAACCTAATCAAGAGTGGTTAAACCAAAATAAAATCACCAAAATTTTTTCCAGAGAAAGGTGGCACTGTCCAGTGCTTAAGGTCTGCAAGGGCGCCAAAAAATAGAAGCCAAAACTCCTATTTTTCAATAATTACGCTGTACTTTAGATGAAGAGCAGATTGTTCAGATAATACGTTATGTGCATAGTTTTTCTTTTTTTTTTGTCGTAGACAAAAGTCATTCTGTCAGATATTCTGCCTGTCGTTTCATTCTGGTCAATAAATGAGTAGAGTAGGTATACTATTTCGCCTTTAAGGGTTTAATGACATTTTTCTTTTTTTTTATTACACCTTTCTTCATCAACGTAATCTATCAGCTATTTTCAAATCAAAAACTAGAATGCAATCCTTGGAAATAAAGCGATGTGGATACCTTTCGCCAACGTGGCGCAGTATATTACCTAGATACGGCTCTGTTCGCCATATTTAGAAGGTAGCACTGAAGGTTTTTTGGAAAAACCGCGTTCAGAAAAATTTTTGCCTCAAGAGAGTAAGGATAGGTTAGGATGGGTAGGGTTTAGTACGATTTAGTGGTCTTAACCTGTCTACTCCACTAGTCGCACTATACCCATACATGTAGAAATAAATATTTAAAATATTAAAATCATTGAACTTTTTAGAAGCAAATACATCAATTACATATCCAGTAACATTTTTAAGAGCAGATTGCCTGAAAAAACGGTAGCTGTAAGTTGGGAAGCAAGGAAACAAAAATCCAGTCCAGTGCAGAAGCTGAATATGTTACTCTTTCTGAAGGTACAAAAGAAGTTGTTTATTTAAGAAATTTCTTAAAAGAAATTGAAATTTCTAAAGTAAATGAAACACTTGTACAATATTCAATAACTATATAAACACATAGATATTCGTTTTCATTTTGTGCGTGAAGTATATGAAAGAAAAGAAATAAATGTACAATATCTTGCAACTGATAAAATGGCAGCAGATATTTTTACAAAATCTCTTTTCAAACCAAGTCATTTGAAACATATTGTTGTGCGAGTACGCCCCTGGCGCTATGACCAGACGCGAAGGAAACAGATGATGCGAGAGTCTTCGAGAATATACGGCGCCCGACGAGCGAAGCATCTAGACTCGATACGATCGAGAATAGACCGGAGTATGCTGGAACAATACTTACCTATATATTAAGGACCGATTTGAATATTTTAGTTAGTTAGTAGTATGTTGTTAGGTAAATGCGAATAGAAATATTGTCTTACATAAATTAAAGTATTGTAAATAAATTGTGTTATATAAATTAAACAGTGTTAGTGATTTAAATAGTATAAATATAAATTAAAAAAAGACTAGTAAAATAAATAAACGTTACATTGGTGTCAGAAGTGGGATATTGTAAATAAATAAGGTAAAAAATAAATAAATAAATAAATATGTCGAAAAAACTTTCTGACTTGAAAGTGACAGAATTACGTCAAGAGCTGGAGGATCGTGAATTGGAAACAACAGGAAGGAAGACTGAGTTGTTGGAGCGACTTAAGCAAGCATTGGAAAATGATGGTTTAGATCCAGAAAATTATATTTTCGTAGACGACTCTTCTGCTACAATTATTTCTTCCTTAAATAAAGTCTCTTCCGATATGTCTTCTTTGAAGAGTGATATCTCTTCCGACATGTCTTCTTTGAAGAGTGATATTTCTTCTTTGGAAAATAAAGTTTCTTCCGATATGTCTTCTTTGAAGAGTGATATCTCTTCCGACATGTCTTCTTTGAAAAGTGATATTTCTTCTTTGGAAAATAAAGTTTCTTCTGACATTTCTTCTTTGGAAAATAAAGTTTCTTCTGACATTTCTTCTTTGGAAAAAAGAGTTTCTTCTGATATGTCTTCTTTAAAAAATGATATTTCTTCTTTGGAAAACAAAGTTTCTTTGGACATTTCTTCTATGGAAAATAAAATGTCTTCATTTGAAAAAAAAATTGAAGAGAAAATAAGAGAAATGGAAAAGCAAATGGAAGAGATGGAAAAAGGAGGTAAAGAAGATATGGAAGATTTAGGAGAGGAAAACGAGGACGAAATGAGAAGCTTCAAAGTGGAGCGGAAACCGAAATTGGAAAGCAGCGAAAGTTCTGTTCGTGTTAAGGCCCCAACCTTTGACGGAAAGATGTCTTGGGAAAATTATCTCAAACAGTTCGAAACAGCTGCAAGAGCTAACGGATGGTCCCAAAAAGAGAAGGCAATAAACCTCACCATCGCTCTGAGAGGAGACGCTTTGGATGTTCTTCAGACCATACCAGTGGAGGACACAGATAATTTTGAGCAACTAAAGAAAAGCTTGAACATGCGATATGGTCACGAACACTTGGAGAACTTGTACCGATCGCAGTTAAAGACTCGAAAACAGAAGCGAGAGGAGACACTTCAAGAGTACGAAGTAGATATTGCCAGATTGGTAAGATTTGCTTACCCTTCAGCTCCAGAACAAATGATGGAATGTTTAGCTGTTGAAGCATTTCTTGATGGACTTCGTGACCACGAAATGGCAAAGACACTCCGTTTAGCTCACCACAAAACATTAGTTGACATCTTGTCTGCCGCGCTTGAGTATGAAGCGGCTTCGAAAGCTTGTGGAGGATACAGTAAAGTAAGGTCCGTAACGGAAGAGGAAGATGAAAATAAGTTAGACCAATTAGTAAATATGATGAAGAACTTTACTGATAAGAAAAAGAAGAAGACCATCAGGCGCTGGAATTGTGGTGAAATAGGACATGCTCGCAATTCATGTAAACGTCCTGGGGTCACTACGAATCAAGAAACTACTCCACAGGAAAAACTAAAACGGGCCGGCCTAGAGGGGGCAGCTTCGACCCAGAACGTTTCCAAAGACCCTGTCATATTAATAGCCTCTTTGAAATGCCCCTCGAAGACAGTGTATATGTAGATGGTGAAGTCAACGGTAAAAAGTATACACTATTGGTGGATACTGGAGCGACCAGAACGATTATACGGCCAACAACTATAAATAGCCGTAAGAAGCTTTTACCAACAAGGCTACGACTGCGAACTGCCACAGGTGACAGAGCTAACATCCTTGGAGAAGCCCAGGTTCAAATAGGAATTGGCTCAGAAAAGTTCACGCATACTGTTATTGTTGCTGATATTGAGGAAGATGTCATATTAGGAATGGATGTGATGAACTTACATGGTTTCCAACTGGATTTCAAGAACAGAGTTATCAAAGTCGGTTCTGAAGAAATATTCCTTCATCCATATGAGGACAAAACCGTGCCAGCCGTTGTCCAGGAGGATACTGTGGTACCTGGTAGAAGCGAAACGATCATAGTGGCCAGACTGCAAGGAACTATTGACGAAGGAATACCTGTGATGATGGAACCATGGAACCATGATGAGGAGGTCGGTCGAGGAATTTTGATAGGAAAAGGATTGGTCACTTCTGCTAAAGAAATTCCAGTACGAGTTATAAACGTCAATGATCACCCAATTACGATCAAGAAAGAGACAAAAGTTGGAACCTCCGTACCAGTAACATCTATAATGCGACAGACAACTATTCCCGATAATTCCAACGATAAGTTTGAACAAATGGTGGCGGTTGCTGGTACATCTTTAAACCGAGAAGAGAAAAGAAAAATGAAAGATTTTCTTCATCGGTATCGCAACATTTTTGTACCAAAGGGAGGTACCTCTGGTACCTCTGCTGTAAAACATAAAATCGACACGGGTGATGCCAAGCCAATTCGTCAATCAGCTAGAAGATTACCACAGGCAAAGAGGCAAGAAGCTGAAAGGATTGTTCGAGAAATGGAAGAAGATGGAGTGATAGAACCTTCTACCAGTCCATGGGTCTCTCCGGTAGTCTTGGTCAAGAAAAAGGATGGAACTACGAGGTTCTGTGTAGACTACCGTCAGTTGAACAATGTTACCAAGAAGGACAGTTATCCTCTGCCTCGAATCGACGATACCCTGGACACTCTAGCTGGAAGTAAATTATTTTCCACCTTAGATTTGAAGTCTGGTTATTGGCAGGTAGAAATGGACCCAAGAGACAAAGAAAAGACAGCTTTTACCACCGGTTCAGGATTATTTCAGTTCAATGTCATGCCATTCGGACTATGTAATGCTCCTGCGACATTTGAAAGACTGATGGAGAACGTATTGAGAGGGTTGTCTTGGAAAACGTGCCTGGTCTACTTAGACGACATCATAGTCTTGGGGGAGACATTCGAAGAACATTTGAAAAACTTAGAAGATGTTTTTAAAAGACTTCAAGCTGCCCAACTGATGCTGAATCCAAAGAAATGCCAGTTATTCCAAGACAAAGTTAATTATCTGGGTCATATTGTCAGCAAGGAAGGCGTGTCTGTAGATAAGGACAAGGTTTCTTCTATCAAACAATGGCCACAACCAACTGATAAACATCAAATAAGAAGTTTTCTTGGTCTATGTACATACTATCGCAGATTTATCAGAAAGTTTTCAGACATTGCTAAGCCATTAACACGCCTTACAGAGGAAACGAGGGAGTTCTGCTGGGATGAAGACTGTCAAACGGCTTTTGAAACTCTGAAGAAGCATTTAACCGCAGCACCGATATTAGGCTACCCACAACCGGAAGGAGAATTTATTTTGGATACAGATGCCAGTAATGTCGGAATTGGAGGAGTCCTATCACAGATTCAAGATGGACAAGAGAGAGTCCTGGGTTATTTTAGTAAAGTACTCTCCAAACCTGAGCGGAATTACTGCGTTACGAGAAGAGAACTTCTGGCAGTTGTGAAATCGGTAGAACACTTCTACCAATATCTTTATGGAAGAAAATTCTTAATCCGGACGGACCATGCAGCCCTAAAATGGCTAATGCAGTTTAAAAACCCTGAAGGTCAAATTGCCAGGTGGATCGAACGACTCCAAGAGTACGACTTTAGGATCGAACATCGAGCTGGGATAAGTCACAGAAATGCAGACTCTCTTTCCAGAAGACCGTGCCCAGAAGAGTGTTCTCACTGCAGTAAGACAGAATTAAAAGAAACTGCAATACTACGAACAACTGTAGTTAACGACGACTGGGCACCTACTAGAATTAAAGAAGAACAAGATAATGATCCTGTTTTAAAGAAAATGAGAGAATGGAAGATAGAAGATCGTCGACCTACTTGGCAAGAAGTGTCAAAATTCTCTACAGTCCTTAAATCATATTGGGCCCAGTGGGAGTCTTTCATTTTGGAAGGCGATTTATTAAAGAGAATAATTGAAAATGATGACGGTTCCGTTAACAGAAAGCAATTAGTTATACCAAAGAGTAGAGTAGCCGAAGTACTACGACAGTTACACGACAGTCCATCAGGAGGTCATCTTGGTGTTAAGAAAATCCTGCAGAGAGTTCGTGAAAGGTTTTATTGGATGAATAGTTCCGATGATGTTAAGGACTGGTGTAAGAAGTGTACCATCTGTGCTGCTAGTAATGGACCTCAGAAAAGAGGAAAGGCTCCCATGAAACAATATAACGTTGGTAGCCCATTTGAGAGAATTGCTTTAGATATTGCTGGACCGTTCCCCACTACTGAGAATAAGAATAAATACATGTTGGTGGTAATGGATTATTTTACGAAGTGGGTTGAAGTCTACGCCATTCCAAATCAAGAGGCAGCAACTGTAGCAGACGTGCTAGTGAAGGAGTTTATTTGCCGATATGGAGTGCCCTTGGAGATTCACAGTGACCAAGGAAGGAACTTCGAAAGTCAACTCTTTCAAGGAATTTGCGACAATTTAGGAATGAAGAAAACAAGAACTACAGCATTGCACCCACAATCAGATGGAATGGTAGAACGCATGAATAAAACTATTGGCAAATATCTATCAAAAGTAGTATCCAATCACCAAAGGGACTGGGACCAGTATATTTCGCTCTTTGCAATGGCTTATCGATCCGCCGTCAATGAATCAACAGGTCAGACACCAGCAAAAGTCTTGTTTGGACGTGAGATGAGGTTACCATGCGACCTCGAGTTTGGATGCCGACCTGGAGAGGATATAGCTGGAGAAGACTATGTAATACAGTTACGAAGAAAAATGGACGACATGCATGATTTGGTTCGCTCCCATCTTCAAGTTGCCAGTGACAGGATGAAGAAACGGTATGATACCCAAGCTATAGAGGGATGTTTCCAAGAAGGTGACAAAGTCTGGCTCCATAACCCAAAAAGACAGAAGGGGTACTCACCAAAGTTACAACAATCTTGGGAGGGTCCATACATCATCAAGAAAAGAATCAATGACGTCATATACCGTATAATAAAGACCCCGAATGGAAAACCTAAGGTAGTACACCGAAACCGACTGGCGAAATTTGAAGGAGATCATGACCAGGAAGAAGAAGTCGTAAATCAAGTCCAAGATACACCCGACCTTGCTTTCGAAGAATTTATGGGTGCATATGGAGGTACTGGGAAAGCTAGATACGGCGTGACTATTGAGAGACAGCAAGACCTGTTCACACTTCCTGATGACTACTCATTAGCCCATAGCGTTTCCGCCACTATCAGCGACGGCCGAGGATTAGCGTCTGTCTTTCGAAGGAAGTTTGGTCGATTGTCAGAACTTTGAAATCAGTTACCAGCCACTGGGAAGGCTTTGATACTTCGAGATGACTCCCGTTGCCTCTTCTATCTGATTACCAAGAATACCTACCAAGACCAGCCCACTTATCGAAATATATGGGAATCATTACTTAACTTGAGAGAGCACATATTGGAGTCCAACGTACAGAAGCTAGCCATGCCAAAAATAGAGTGCAACTCATTGGATTGGAGGGTCATCCGAAATATGGTGGAAGTAATCTTTCAAGATACCGAAGTCCAAGTGTTGGTATGCAGCCATTCGCCCCGTGTCCAGCTGACATCAAAGACCATTCCATGTTATTTCCATGCAACTGGAAATTGTAGACGAGGATTCAGTTGCAAGTATCTCCATCCAGTCTCAATTGCTTAAAAGTTCCAGGAGGAACTATCTCTTAAGGAGGGGGCAATGTTGTGCGAGTACGCCCCTGGCGCTATGACCAGACGCGAAGGAAACAGATGATGCGAGTCTTCGAGAATATACGGCGCCCGACGAGCGAAGCATCTAGACTCGATACGATCGAGAATAGACCGGAGTATGCTGGAGCAATACTTACCTATATATTAAGGACCGATTTGAATATTTTAGTTAGTTAGTAGTATGTTGTTAGGTAAATGCGAATAGAAATATTGTCTTACATAAATTAAAGTATTGTAAATAAATTGTGTTATATAAATTAAACAGTGTTAGTGATTTAAATAGTATAAATATAAATTAAAAAAAGACTAGTAAAATAAATAAACGTTACAATATCAAAAGTTTGGGCATGGAAGAACCATGAACATAATCCTTGTTGAGTGGGGTGTTGGAATGTGGAACCTGACATCAAGGATGCGTTATTTATTTTTATATTCTTTATTGTCAAACTATTTTAGTTTTTAATAGTTGTCAATATATATAAAAATTTTCTAAATAATTAATATTTTCTATTAATAATTATACATTTATTGAATAATATTTTCAAATATACAACAGTTCCGACGCCTCGAATATTCTGTTCTGGTATTTCTGAAGAAATAGAAAAATTGGGCATTTGGTAACAATATTATGTTAGTGAAGAGATCATAGGTTGGCGGAAGATAAAAAAGTTTTACAGGGAGAGATTTTTGAAAAGTCAAAGAGAATAAACAATATAATTTTAAAAGTAATTAAGTATTCGAAAAGAAAAAGTATTGATTAATAGAAAAAATAAGAAAAATGAAGAATTAATACTATAAGAAGAAAATATCAAAAAGTCGCCATAGCTGTTTAATTATTTAAAAAAAATAGATGTTATCGAAGAGAATCACTGGTGAATAAGGGATATGAAATTATAAAAGGAATGGTCGATAGTGACTATAAGAGAATGGAACAGTAAAAAGGATACTGCGGTTTATAAGATTAGTGAAGATAGTTAGGTTAGTTCATTTACATAAGTTAGATTAATTAAGTCAATCAGGTCAGGTATATACAGGGTGTACCAACCTTACGACAAAGTTTAGTATATGGGTTGTTTTAGAAGATATCAAAAAAAGTTATTAACAAAAATAGTAGATGTCTTTAGGGTCCATATTTTAAAATTACCAACTATACAGAGTGTTGTATAACTCCGTTACAAACCAAACATATGATTTTTTAAATGGGAACACCCATATATTATACCGAATTTGGACTGCTCACATTTTTTTAAAGCTTTTGATATAAGGTTTTGATACTTTATACAGAGTCCTTTAGAAGTTATGGACACGTTTGTGTAAAAATCGTAGGTAAATCAACGCTCTGTATATTATTGTACGTTGAAGGAAAAAAAAGTATTTTGCCCAACAGAGTTTTGTAATATGATACAATATCACCGTATTCTATTAAATATTAATTATTTTCCCCTTTTGTATACAGGGTGGACGATAACTCGAACACTTTGAACATTTAGTTTAATATTATGATTAGAATTATACTTTTGGAGACTTGTTTTAATTAGAATAAGTTGTTTATTACAATTTATTATTTTTAAGGATTGTTTGTTACATTGAACGTTTATTTCTTTTACATAATAGGTTAATAATGGTTTACAATAAATATTACAAAATAACTCTGTTTTCATAAACTTTGGGTATAGTGAATGCTTAACAAAAATTAAAGTTACATAATCCAATATTCTATGTATGATATAAAATACAGGGTGTTCCACTTGAAAGAAGAGAGAAAATGAAAGGTTCGAGTTATCGTCCACCATATATACAAAAGGGAAAATAATTAATGTTTAATAGAATACAATGATATTGTATCATATTACAAAACTCTGTTAGGCAAAATACTTTTTTTTTCTTCAACGTGCAATAAGATACAGAGCGTAGATTTACCTACGATTTTTACACAAACGTGTCCATAACTTCTAAAGGACTCTGTATAACGTATCAAAACCTTATATCAAAATCTTCAAAAAAATGTAAGCAGTCCGAATTCGGTATAATATACAGGGGCTCCCATTTAAAAAATCATATGTTTTGTTTTGTAACGGAGTTATACAACACTCTGTATAGTTTAAGATAATTTCAAAATATGGACCCTAAAGACATCTACTATTTTTATTAATAACATTTTATCTTCTAAAACAACCCATATACTGAACTTTGTCTGTATATATAGGTAGATAGATAAAATTTTTCTGAAAAATTTAAATTAAAACCTTTTTAAACTTAACTCCTAATTTTGAAATTTAATAACTAACATAAAAAAATATATAATTAAATTAAACAAATGGCAAGTTATATAATTCAATATACATATATGTATTGTTTTTTCACTACTAGCCTATATATCTAACTTTATTGACTTTTGATGAGGTAGTAAAGTTGTTCATTATTAACCAAGGTAGAAAAATGCAGGTACTACTTGATTAGAACTAAATCTCATTCCATTTGACCTCAAAGCTTCGCTTCTTGGTCTTTAATGGACCTCGACAATAATAACTCACTTTTCTACCTTGGCGCATAATTACTATTTTTTAAGGATTATAAAAATTATACAAATAAACACATTTAATATTGTTATTATTATGTTAGAAAGATGTTTTTAATAATAAAAATATTTATCTTCGATAAGGATGGTAACAAAGGAATTGATCTCTAGTTGGATTGTTTATGCTTGCCCCTTTATAAAGTAAACAATCTCAGCTGTTTTGAGATAGCTATTACTCCAGTGATACACCACTGGAAATTGGTCTTAAAGTTTATAGTTTAAAATAAATAAAAATTTCGCTAATATCACGTTATAATAGAAACAATGTTTATCAAGCTGATTTCCTTATCTAAAAAATACATCCAGATATCAGATTTGCACTTATCAGTACGTATTAGACATTCGGTTTATTATTATCTTATTTTGTACATCAAAATAACACTTAATTAAAAAACCTATTGAATCGTTCCAATAATTTAAGATGAATTCAAAATTCATTTCAAATTTATTCGGAGGTAATAAAAATAAAAAATCTAAAGCTGAAGTTACCGAAACCATCCGATATTATCAAGAAGAAGATTATTCCAATCAAAACCATAACGAATCTATACCAGATGTGGCGTTCAAAAGGAAATTCTCCTTATCAAAGAGTGGTAGATTGAAAGAAAAGAAGAGACAACAGGTAACTGTGAAAGACCATTTCAATGCCAAGCCTGAAGGTGCTAATAAACGGACTGAAAACATTCAAAAGACTGATACGTAGTTTGGCAAGTTTGGTTGTGATATAGGTTATCGAATTTGAGTTAATTTTATTAAGTTGTACAACAAGTAAGATATTAAATATTTTTTATAGTAATTATTATTTTATTAATGAGTTAAAGTTCACGAATTTTTATTAATATTTTTTGTGTTTCACTACGGAAATTATTACTTTTATTTAAGTATTTTGTGTTCTAACAGCTTCATATTAGACCTTAAAATATCTTCTTTCTTCTTCCTGCTGAATATAGGCATAGTTGCCTGTTTTCCTTCACATCATTGCCCCTACTCAGTCATCTGGAAGGTTGTCGCTTCACCTTTTTATCGGTCTTCCAAGGCTCCTTCTTCGTGCCTGTGATATGTTCCTTGCTACCTTCACAACTCGTTCCTCTGTCATTCGATCAATGTGCTCATTCCATTTTATCTTCCTTTGCAACATCCAATCATTGATGTTATCTATCCCGCATGTTCGTCTTATATTTTTACTTCTTTCTCTGTCCATCAGTTTTTCCCGCTAATCTACGCACAATCTTCATTTCTATAGTCTCAATGTTTCTTTTCTTTCAGTGGACTCAGGTCGGGTTTCCGCTACATATAGGTTTTTTTATATTTTGCACTTAATAGAAATCTTCATTATAAAACGCATTTGCGTATCGTAATGTAACTTTTTATATTTTGCACTTATAAAAATCTTCATTATAAAACGCATTTGCGTATCGTAATGTATCTTTTACGCACGCAAATTTTTGTTTTAAATGGTTGGCGACATGATTGAAGTATCTAATGACAAAACTATTGACAATGACATTTGTAGCTAATAGCAATTTATTAATTTTATATTGTTCTCTAAGAAAGTATTTATGAATATGAATATCATATTTTACTTATATAATATATTATTATTGGTGTATTAGTCATTTTAAAATATTTGAAAACATAACATTTCATAATTTAAATGTCAAAACTGTCAAATGTTATAAATTACACAGTACTACCGACATACTTTTTAAAATAAAAATTTTCGTAATTACATAAAAATAATAAATTAATTTAAAAAATGATAAAATGGCAAAATATAAAAAATATTATAAACAACTTATTTCATATGACTGTTGTGATTTTTTTATCAAATAATGCAAAAGGACCTGCAAGGCAATTTAAAATTGTTCAAAGTCCAGGCCCTGAATAGTTATTATTAACAAGTCAACATCAAACAAAATAATACGAAATCACAAATTACAACAAAAATTACACAATTTAGAAAACAATTTACATTGATAATGGTCGAATTTTTTTCTGAATTTTATCTAGTAGGTATTCAACAGGTATTCCTTAACTTGTTTTTTAAAACGGTTTAGTTTTAAGGTTTTAAACTCTATCATGAAGAAGGTGTGTATTCGATCAAAGGCCTTCTGCAAATCAATAAAACACATAAATGTCGGTCAGTTATATTCGATCGACTTTTCCGCTATTTGTTTTATGATGAAGATTGCTTCTTCCTAAACTAAACCCTTGCTGTTCGTCTACTAGTGAGATACATTAATTTATCTTGTTTTTTATTTTTGTAGTTAACTTCAGGGTGCTGCATAGAAGGTTTATTCCCCTATAGTTCTCAGGCATTTTCTTATCTCCCTTTTTAAATAGAAAAGGATTATAACGCTAGTACACCATTTATCTGGTATCTTATGCTGAGAAAGGACTTTTCTGATTAAAGTAGTTAGTTTAACTTTTCTCCTCCATATTTGAGTAGCGATGCTATCTTGACTTGGGCTCTTCCTGTTTTTCAATTTTTGTAGCGCTGTATCTATACCTTTCTCTTCTTAATCGATCTCATCGTCTGTTAATATTTCTGGTGCATTTGGTTCAGCCTCAGTCTTTTCTCTGCTGCAAGTATTCTACCTGCCCTCAAAATATGATGATTCTATTCAACATTATTGATTTATTTAAATTGATCTACAAAAAAGAAAAAAACCATAGAACTATTATAAGAGGAGACGCAACGTTCCATTCATGAAACTGTTTGATTTGTCGCAATGATAAGAGAGAGTCTATGAGTATGAAAAAGAATACCAATCGATTATCTTTGTTCCGCCCTCGTCCTGGCAACGCTGTATCAATATTCAGGAGTTATGCTTACACTTGTAATCAGTGGCGTGCTATTTGTTAAAATTGAAAATTTCTGTCGGGTAATATTTAGTTATTTTTATAGGAATATATTTATGAATAGTTAATACTCAGTTTTTCACTTAAGTTAATATTAATTGTACAAATAAAATATAATGTAATTTTATTTTTTAAACTCTTTATTACTAGATTTTAAATAACCAAAAGGAAAAGATTAAAATATTATACTCAGGGTTTTGTGACTCCTTGATTTCTCGATTAGAATAAGTTTGAGGGGATGTATAGAATAGTTGAGGCCGGAATGGCCCGTTCTGGCGCGACTGATCTGGCGCGACCGATTTGGCGCGGCCGTACTGGCGCAGACAGCTTCGGGCGCAAGGCCTATCTGGCGAAGGTACGTTCTGGCGCAAGGACTTTATGGCGCACATAAATATTTTTATTTATATTTCGCACATTAACCAATAAATTAGTTATATTTCAGTCAAAAACTGTATTTTATTAAAACATGTTTCGAGAGTTCATATTAATTATTAAAGCTCGGATTATAGGCAAAATGCCTTTTTTGTCTATTATAGGTATTTTCTGTACTTTTTGTCTTTTTTCGTAAATTCTGCATATTTGTGTTTTTTTTTTAAATTATGCAGACATTTTCGATGAGTTATTTTATGACAGCTGTATTGCCGCTCAAAATATAGATCTGACCCGGGGTTACCCAAAAAGGCCACATTAATCATGCCTACCCAATTAAGTAAACCCAAAAGGGCCACCATATAAAATTTGAGGATTATATTCATGGACTAAAAGGGCCACCGCATTAAGATAATCTCCGAAAACTGTCTTCGGAGTTGGTAATTTGGTCCCCAAAGATGGTGAGTATTGGTGAGTTTGGGTTAGGTTTGGTTGGTATAATATCAGTAATATTATTTAGACAAATAAATATTGGTGAGTTTGGGTTAGGTTTGGTTGGTATAATATTAGCAATATTATTTTGACAAATAAATATTGGTGAGTTTGGGTTAGGTTTGGTTGGTATAATATTATATATTGATATGAATATTATGATTTCAAATATTGTTTATTGTTTGATTGATATTATTTATTAGATTGATATTACTTAAATGTTCTAATAGTAGCAAGATCTACTTTTTCTCAGGGGTGTTTGGTTATGCAAATTTCCAGTTGGATTATTAGGTAGGTATTTGAATAAAATTTGATTAAATTATAATTACAAATTTATTATAAAAAAAATTAAATTAAAACAGTAATCTATTAAATGACTGATAAAAATAATAAGTAGGAAAAAATCAAAAAGAAAAGCCTTTTATAAAAGAACTTACTTGATGTTGAATTAATTTAATTTAACCAATGTTATTTATGTAATGGCAAGTAAGATTATCGAAATACACTAATTATTAAATATCAAGTAAATTCCTTTGTTTTTAAATTACAAAACTTAACTAACTAGTCCTGATTGGTGGAAAAAGTCTGTAGTCGCTCTATGAAAAACGGAAACGAACGAAGTGATACGCGGAATTTGCGAATTTAGTAAAATGTCGTGTTGTTAGACGTTTGGTTTCTTGTGTAATATTATCGTTCTTTGTTTGTTCCTCCAAATTGATATAGTGTTTAGTGTTGTTGGATTATAGTTCCATTAATTGGCACTTTATTTTACTTTTTGATTGTTTTACTTTATATTCTTAACGTCACTATTTAACACTTTATTATAACTACTTTTAAAACTGTTTGTTCACTTTGTTCTATTTGACTGTTCACACTGACTGATCTTCTATCTCTGACTTTCAATAATATACTACTCCCTTACGACCTCTGTTCAAGTCTTTTTATAGGTTTCAAACTTTCTAGAAACTTCCTTATTGTTCTATGGATTAGTCATTTCTGGAAAAATATGTATATCTCTTTCTTTCCTATTTATGACTAGACATATTTACTTCGTCTATCATCGATCATTCCAGAACAACAATATAGTAAAATATATCTGTCTCCTTTTTACACATTATCTGTCTTTTTTTTACACATTATATAATCAAATTTCGCGAAGTTTCTAGTAGGTTTAAATAACATATTTATGTACTAAATATAATATTGATACATTACATAATAAAATAATTTCTAACTTAAAATTCTCTTACAAATACACAAAATATATAATAAAATAATACAATATATTAAAAATTATTTGATTATCAACTTTTGTTAATATTATAATCATTATACCATTGTCGAATATATAAATATTACAATAGAGAAAGCATTATGGTCACAAATTTTTGCAAATGTAATCAACAAATACTACAGATGATTCAATAACAATCACAAACCTCCTACCTTACATGGAGAGCAGGCGACATCATAGCACTACAAATTCCAGTCGGCCCTATCAAGATCACACTGTCGACCAGGAATAGGTAATAATATTAAAGCAGGTAAAAAAATAAATAGTTACGTCTCCTCTGATATCAGGTCTATGGGTCCTACTGTGGCGGCGGTCTGTCGGCAAAAAAGGAAACGTGAGTATCAGTTCTTATTTATAAGGGCTGGTTCATTTAGTTACGCGTTTAATTTAAGTTGGGTTTAGTTATAGTGAGTGAATGTGTCTAATATAGCGGTGAGTCGGGAATTAATTTTAAGGTTCGTAATGATGGTAATCTAAAGAAAAGTGACAGGGCGATAGACATATTACGACACCTCTTTATAATGCTTATTGACACACATCAATGCCAAAATACAAACTTTTACCTGCCTATGTTAGTAACAATAATTCGTGAATCACCCTCGTATTTTACTTAACAGATAGACTTCCAGTCAACTCAAAAATAAGGATTATTGTATGTTGTGCTCTATTATTCTGGTAACTCAAACAGGGTTTAAAATAAAATCCTTTATTCACTGTAAGATAAATAAAATAACAAAATAAAAATATTCTATATGTAAAATAAATAAAAACTAAAAAGCGGAATTCTTCTCCTAGTATCGTACCTCTCTCGTACTAGAATCGGGAATGGCCATACGTCGGCGGCGCGGCGGCTGTAAAATAAAATAATGTGTTAAGCAACGGAATACGGATGACGCAGAGCGGCTATCCGCTAAATTGGTCTATCACGAAAGTGGGCGACTCAGCACGTCTACCCTCGGGTGCTAGTATATTCACGAGAACTCAGCAGGTAATCGTGATTACTGGCGGAACCAACGGACTCAGCACGTCTGTCGGTGTACGGCGAGGCCCACGTAAACTCAGCACGTAAACGAGGCCGCAGTGGCTTGGATCGACTGGATGCGCATGTCAGGATCGGCATGGTTACGGTCCGGATGAGCAGCAGTTTTGTGAGCAGTTGAAGGTCGCTGTTGCGTCCTATCAGGCACTGTAGTTGAGACCTTGCTGTTTTAGCTTTCGCTACTACCGTTTGGACATGCTCTTTGAAAGCCAGCCCTTTGACTAGGGTGACTCCCAAGTACTTCGCCGTGGGACTCCATGGAACTCTCTGCTCGCTGAGTCTCACTTCTGGTGTTGGTTGTCTTCTCTTTTAACACAGTATGGCCTGTGTCTTGTCTGCGTTGATTTTTATTTTCCATTTTGTACATCATCTTTCTACAAGGGTAGCTGCTTCTTGTAGATATCGGGATACCAGGCGGGAATGCGTGCTACGCGCTGATATTGCTGTGTCGTCAGCGTACAGGGATAACCTGGTGTTTATCGTTTTTGGTATATCCGCTGTGTAAATGGTGTACAGCAAGGGTGAAAGGACTGCTCCTTGTGGCAGCCCAGCTTCCGATTTCGTGTATCTGGTGGTTGTATTGTTGATCTTGACTCTGGAGAGTCTTCCATCAAGGAAGGATCCTAGTAGTTTTACTAGGGATATCGGGATGCCAAACTCGTCCATTTTGAAGAGTAGACCTTCATGCCACACTCTGTCGAACGCCTTGCTTACGTCCAGCAGAATAGTGCCAGTGATTTGGTTTCTGCTGAAACCTTAACTGATGTGCTCTACCAGTCGCAAGACTTGGTGCTCTGTAGAGTGTTTTGCTCTGAAGCCAAACTGTTCGTCTGGGATTAAGTTGAGGTTGTCGCAGATGCGTTGAAGTCTCTTCTTGATAATCCTCTCGGCTATCTTGGATATCGCAGTCAGTAGGCTGATCGGCCTGTAGTTTTGGGGAAAAAGTGGATCTTTCCCCGGCTTCCTGATGATGATGACATCCGCCTTCTTCCACCTCTCCGGAAAGCGCCTTTGCCTCAGAATTCCGTTGATGATCGCATTAAGAAATACTACGCCCTATAACGGAAGTTTCTTTAGCATTAGGTTTGACACAGAGTCGTACCCCGGCGCTTTCCTCGGAGGTACTTTCCGGATGATGTCTCTGACCTCCGCTGGACTCGTTGGTTCGATGACCTCGTCGTCTTCTTCGTTCTTCATTTCCTCAACGGCATTCTCGACAACCTCCTCGAAATCTATGTCGTCGTCTTCGTGTTGGTTGAGTTGGCATTCCCGCTCCCGAGTCTCGAGAAGTGCATGTCCTTTTTGGAGGTTCTAGATTCCACTGTCCTGTGGGTTCAGCGTTTGCAGAAAGTTCCGCCAGCGTTCGCGGTGATCTTTCAACGCTTCTTTGACTCGCTGGTGGAGTACTGCCGTTCTGGTGAAACGGTCGGTCTTTTATACTAGTTAATGACCTTACAAAAACTAAATAGGTCTTACCATAGGCGTGCTCCTGGTAACCGACTGAAGTTCGTTACAATTCAAATAAAAGAAAGAACTGTAAAATGAAACATTGGTTTTGCAACTCCCTAACTATATAATATTTATTAGGGATTATCTATTATCGTAATTAAGTTATTGTTTGAGATGTAATTTAATTTCTTTAATCTGCATCATACATCTATTTATTTATTTCGATTTGTTTATTTTTTGGATTTGATTTTAAAAAAACTTCTTTTTGTTTTAAATTAAATTTAACTTGATTTCCTTCAAAGGTGTTGAAGAAAGCGGATACATTATTCATTAACATAAAAACGTAACACATGATCAAAGTGTATGTTTCATTTTCATTAGTAAAAATGTAATAAATTTCACCGAACGGAATTTAACCATGAAAACGTTCATTAATAAAACATGTTATGCTTGATATAATTTGTAAATTTTTTATTTATCAAGTAAATCCTTTAAGTGCATCATACTAAAACAGTTTTAGGAACCTTATAAAAACTCTGTATTAGTATTACTCATCGAAGGATTCACTTGAAACTATTTTGCAGAGTAAATTCTATTTTTATTACAAGAGTATTTTAGTTATTTGTAGTACAGTATGTTATGTATACTGTAAGTTTCATCTCATTTTATGAAAAATTAAATTTGATGTTATTATAGGAAAAATAACTTAATCACAAAGTTTTATTATTTAAATAAGTTAAAAATTAATTTAAATTAATAAAAATCAATCATTTGCATAAGCTCCTATGCGGCCTTATTCGAAGTTGTATTGGAGATTAGGTTTTAAAAAAATCAATTACTAACAAACTTTTATATTGAATATAAAAAAAATATGAAAATTTATTATAAAAAAACAAAACTGTTTTAAACAGAACAAATAATAGTATATTGTGAAACAAGGTGGAAAAGTGTCTTTTCCACCGTGTTGCACACCATACTTTTTCTACGGCTGCATATTAATAATAAGAATAAAGAAGTGAATTTATAACATTTTATTATTATTATTGGTTATAAAACATACAAAAAAAACTAATTTAATTAATATTGTAATTAATTATTACATTACTGCAATTTTGTATTGAGATTCCTGGTGTTTCATTTTTTCGTAACAGCAGCTATCAACTGTAGGAAAAAGTCTACCTCACGGCTGAATTCCCATTTAAATGTACGTGGTGTGGGAAAAGACCCGTGAGGTAGATTTTTTCCCACAGTTGATAGCAATAGGTTACTTTGTAGTTCTGTCAAATGTGTCAAAAGCAACACATTCCACAGCAGCCGTAGAAAATAATTATTTTCATTAATAACTATAGTAATATAAAACAAATTAGGATTTATTTGGTGGGAAGTAGTATTTGTTACCGTCAACCGGGGTTATATCGGACGATATATTTAATTATCTGTCTGTATTTTTTTTATTATACGACATTAAAGCTAACTAATGCATTCTTGTCACGATTATATTTATTTATTTTTTTAAAGTGCGTCCGATATAACCCTGCTTTTGGAGGAATATCGGACGATACCATTTTTACATTGAAAATGAACGCTTTAAGACTGGTATCCGGTATAGTTTTGGTTAAAAACCTTAATCGGACAATTAAAAAAGAAATTGACCAGTATTCAGGATACAGGGTGATGTAGTAAAAATGAAAGTAAATCGGATCGAATGGGATTATGCCGGATGCTCGGAAACCAGACCGTATATTAGTCGACATGCTATCCTTCGATTTTTCCACAAGCATCTTCAGAAGCGAAGAAAATACAGATTTTGGAACAACTCCTTTATGGGTCCGTTTCCATTCGGTCAGAATTTCTCGCCACGACCGTTTAATAGGTGCAAATACTGCAACGTCCAGAGGCTGACATAGATGTGTCGAGTTCTTCGGCAAAAAAAACAAACTGAATATTGTTTTCTGTGCAGCTTTTGATGATGCGGTAGGAAAGATGGCTTGCCAGGTTGTCGCAAATAAGCCCTTCTTGCCCTCCTTTCGCTGCAGATAGGGAAGGGCTGTTTTGAGGAACCAGTCCTCAAAATATTGAGTATCGAACTTAGTGTTCTGTTATATCGCGTGTTTTCGGGACCACCTTATATCCAGTCTGGATAGAGGTTTGTACTTTTATACACTACGTGTGGAGGTAAACAAGTACCATCTCCAGCCGCAGCATATATAACAGACGTTGACATTTTGGAAAAATCCATTATTCTCTTTGCAAGCTTCTCTCCACGAGGAATAAAAACTAGTTTTTTGCCGGGGTTTGTTTCATCCATATTAAGAATATTTTCAGGATTGTCTGGATTGTCTCGTTCAAATGCTCAAAGTATTCTTTAGTCTTGTCTTCTGTGATTTCAGCTTTCACTCGTTTAATATTTTCGCAATTACGTAGTGATAACTCATAGTGTCGCCCCATAAAGTGTTCAATCCAGTCATCACCTGGTCTATTATCGTTAAAACATTGTATATTTACGCCTTTATTGCTCAAATAATGGCGCACGAAGTCTTTGATTGTTTGCTTCTCAAAAGGATATCCGAATTTTCCTGCAGTAGTCTTGGCATCTACTATACAACGCTCTTCAGTTACTGACAAAATTAGGGGGGGACCTCCCGAGTTTCTCAGCCTGCTCACCTCTGTAAATATCGTAAAGGGTGCTTTTTGGTACCCCGTGCATTTCTGCTGCCTGCTTGAATGAATATCCACCATCAAATACGGCCTTCAATGCCTTTTCCATACTTTCTTGGGAATAATTGCACCGATAAGGCGTTCCCAGTTTATAAAGGTGTTTTCGTGGCATAACCGATATTACCCCTGAAAAACACACTTTTAGTTAATTTCGATTTTATGCGAAAAAGAAGGACGCAAAATTTTGAGGTTATGGGGTATTAAAAACAAATATTAATCATCATGCACAGGGTTCACACGCCATAGAACAGACACTATTTGGCTGCCTCGATTTTAACGAAAAAAGTTACTCTAATAATTAATTTTTTGTGAGCTTACCTTGATTTTCTGATCGATCGCGAAACACATTTACAACTAGTAGGTTAATTGTCATCCAACATCTGTAGCGCGCGCAATTTGAAATGCAACCACATCGTCCGATATAACCCCTGACATCCTATATAACCCCGGTTAACGGTAATTAAATTATGACTAAATTATCTATTTAAATTATTATTTTCTTTTTTAACCTGATTTTACGCAGTTAACAGTTCTTATGTTATAGTGGCCAATCATTTCTACATAATGTCTTTTTTAAAATAATATTGACTGTTTTCAAACAGTAAACAGAAACTAGGACACACACATATTGCACAGTAAAAATTCGAAGCTGACAACTTAACCCGTTTTGGTGTAATAACTTCTGAAAATCATGTAAAATTGTGCTGATGTGATAAAAATACACCAATAATACATTTTAATTAAAGTACTTAATAATAATAATTCCTAATTTTTTGTAACCTCGACTAGACCTCCGTTAATTTCCACACATTTTTCGTATCGTTTGCTAATCTGTCTTTGCGTTTTTTTTTATTTCTTGTGGCGTTATTTCAGCACAGGCCTCTCGTATTCTGTCACACAGTTCTGCTCCATTCCTTGGACGTCTCTTATACACTTTTTGTATCAAAATACCCCACATATAAAAATCTCATATATTTAAATCTGGCGATCTAGGAAGCCTTTCGATAAATTCGCTGCGCGGCATACACAACCATTTGGAAATGTTTCGTTAAGGCATTGCCTGACAATCTTTGAATAGTGCACAGAACAACCATATAACTGAAATATCCAATTTCTTCTTTCTGCTAGTAGCAGTTCATCAATCCATGAAATTATTTACAAGGAAAAAGGAACCTAATCTAAAAATCATAAAAATAGGGGAGAACATCGTCGAGTGGAAAACAGATGAGGTAAAATATCTAGGGCTTATCCTAGATAGCAGGTTACTCTGGAATAAACACGAAGATGAAGTAATATACAAAGCAACCAAGGCCCTCATGGTGTGCAGGAACATTGCAGGGAAGAACTGGGGATGTAACCCACGTATTCTGCAATGGATGTACACAGCAATAGTGAGACCATTAATCACATATGGGGCAGTGGCTTGGGGCGCAAGGGCTAATCTGAGTACGACTAGGAAAAATCTCTCGAAGATTCAGAGACTAGCCTGTTCATGTATCACTGGAGCAATGGGAACTTGCCCCATTGCTGCAATGGAGGTGATTTTAAACTTGACCCCACTGCACATTCTGCTAGAAAGTGTAAGGAAGAAAACAATATATAGAACGATCAAAGAAGGAATTATCAGGGAAAAACCTCGATCACATCAATTTGATCAAACTTGGGAAATGCCTCAAGATGATATGCCAAAGAAATTCAACTTTGTGAGAAAATTCATCACAAAGTTAAGTAATAAATCTGAATGGGATGAAGACACCATACAGAATTTAAACCAGAATGCCATAAAGTGGTATACGGACGGTTCCAAGCTAGACGAGGGAACTGAGATAGGAGTTTTTGGACTGAGAGCCAAATACTTAGAAAGCTTGGGCACATACCCGAGCATCTTTCAAGCAGAAGTCCGCGCCATCAAAAGATGTGTGGAATTCAATATTGGAAGAAACTACCGCAGACAAGAGATTGTGATCATGTCGGATAGTCAAGCAGCCATCAAAGCGCTGAGCTCAAATATAATTAGTTCGAAGATGGTTTGGGAATTCCTAGGCAAACTAAATGAACTAGGCCAGAAAAACACTGTCACCTTCCTATGGGTCCCGGGACACATAGGAATAGAGGGGAACGAAATAGCAGATAAGCTGGCAAAAAAGAAGCTGAAACCCCACATTTGGGACCAGAACCATCTTGTGGGATCAGCAGTAGAGTAATCTTAGGAAAACTAAAAGAAGAAATGGAGAAGGAAAAATCCAAGTACTGGAATCAGCTGGAAGGACTGAGGCAATCTAAGATACTACTGGGGAACTATGACCAGAAGAGATCTCTTAGCTGCCTCAACCTCAGTAAAAAAAGGCTCCGAATTCTAACGGGAATATTAACCGGGCATTGCCGGTTAAGAAGCCACATGAAGAAACTAGGGTTAGCAGATGAAGCAAAGTGCAGATTCTGTGAGGAAGAGGATAAAACCTCAATACACATACTCTCAGAATACCCTGCCTTGCAGAATTCTAGGGCTAGATATCTAGGAGCACGTGAAATAGAAGAAGGGGATCTACCTGATTTGAAGTCCGACGATGTCCTAAACTTCCTCAGGAAAATAGGACTCGAGGAGCTGCTATAAATCTGAGAAAACATCAGAACATGGCAAGTAATAAGGGGGAGACAATAGATCCTATAGGTCGCAGTGTACTTATCACCCCTAGTTTATACATACATACATGAAATTACTGGCATTCATGTTACGGTCAAAAAAGAATGGACCTATTATCCTGTCTAAGTTGCAAATTTAGAGTTAAATTATTTTTACTTTAATGAAAATGTATTGTTATATTTGGTAATTTGTATTTTCATTACAATTTTACATTACTTTCGTAAGAACGGGTTAAGTTATCAGCTTCGAATTTTTAGTGTGCAAAAAAATGTGTGTCCTAGTTTTTGTTTAACATGTTGCCATTATTAAAATACAACTTTTTTCAAATTCAAGTTGTAATAACTTGGTCATTAATAAATATGTTTTTAATAAATTTTGATAGTTTACATTTGTGACGATTCTGAACCCAGTGGTGTAGTTATATTTAAAAAAAATGCCTTATGTACTTTTCGTCTTTATTTGCAAACGAAAATTAACATAAAGGGCCTTAAAAATAGAAATTAAGCCATGAAAATTTGTGCTTCCAAACAAAATAGATCACACTGTATAATAACTATTGCAATTTATTCATAATTAATAGTATTTCTTATGTTTATTTAAGTTTTTATAATTTAGCTTTAAATATAATATTAGTGCCCATTAAAAATTTATGTATTATCATTTATATGCCTACACAACAGATTTAAAACAAAAATTAATCGAAATACAGTGATATCTTGTCCCTATTTTTAAGCTTGGCTGGTGTTACTTTTGCATCTTTCTTTGATTGGTTTGATTAACCTTTAAATATAATAGTACAATCAATTCTAAAACTATCTTCTATTAATTATACATCTATATCCATATATATGATAAAAAAATTATTAAAATTGATTTCTGTGGATCTCTATTGTTAAAATGATTTACTCGTTTTTGTAAACTATTAGAAAAACTTGAATAGGTATTATCCTATCAACCGAGTTCACTTAAGGTAGTTCCAGCTCGAGAGATTTTTAGTTATGGTGAGTTGGCAACTTTGCTCTCAGTAGACAGAGCTTATACCTTAGACCATATACAAATAGACTGGCTGTGACGTCATTTTTCTGAACAATATACTGAAGGCAATATTATCTCTCTTTGTCGCATGAAGTTCGTGGAGCTACGGGATGAGGTGTGTGCGCGGTACTGTTTACAAATAACAAATAACAGCGGCGCAAATGTCTTTTAATAGGTAACAAGGTCTTAATTTAATAACACAAGGTTTTAACTTTAATTAAAATGCTTAAATCATAACTTTAACCCAAAATTAATACAACAACGAAAACACTACCACAATTAGTTTATTAACAGGGTAAGATTAATGTTTACATATTTTTCGTAATGTTCCATGCTATAAGAGACAGTGCAGCCGAAGATATACGAAAACAACCGAAGAAGTTTTATTCAAACGTGGATATGTTTGTAAACATATAGTCATAGAACACAACATATAGTTATTTTGGCTTCACAACAAGGACAGAAAATTGACGTCTATTTGTATATGGTCTAAGGCTTATACAATAATAAAAATTGCTTATAATAATGATTTTAAGCCAAATATTAGAGACAAAGCAATTCTAAAAATTTATCACGTATCCTTATCCGTATACGTAACGTAAAGGAGATACGTAACTAATCAAAAAGAAGCATAAAGCAAATGAGTTTGTAACGTAACGTAACCATTCATGTGTTTTAATTTTTAAACTAAAAAAATAGCCCCGATATCTCCCACAACAAAATAATGTCGTCAATGCCATTGTAAAATAATATTTTTCTTCTTAAATCTATTATCGCATATCACAGAAATGTTTGTTATGATAATGTAAAATAAGGTTATGATTTTTGAGCATAGAACATCACTTTTATTGCTAAATCGTTGCAAAACGCTGTCACGGGACATGCGATACGGTACGTTAGGTACTATCGGCTTCAGAATTGCATATACATTTTCAAACTAAAATCGTTTACATTGAATAGACAGCCTTTTTATTTTGTGTAACCAATCACGGTTTAAATAATAATAAATTTGAAATCAGTTAAACAGTTATCCACGCCCACATCTTCACTTAGTTTGGAACCCTCAATAATAAATGTTTGTTTGGGATTAAAATCCCTTTTTTTTATTATATCAGTACAAAAATACAAAAAAAAACTTATTTATTCGGGACATGACCGACCATTGTAAATATACTTAATCTCCCAAAACCATTTAATGAAGGCGTTTTAAAAATTGCCATTCCTTTGTTGTATAAGAAGGGCGTTTTTATCATTTCGGTGGGTAAACGAAATTCACATTTAACATGTATATGCTATTCTAAAGCCGACTGTACGTGTGACGGATTGATACGTTTCACGTAACGTTACGAAACCCACGTATCGCTTCTGCACATGCGCATTGCGATACGGATACGTAGTGATTTTTAGAACTGCTTTATGTCCCTATTTAGTAACAGTATATTACGTAACGCGTTGATTTAGGAGTCAATTACGCACGAGCGACAAAATTGTAAGCACGAGGCGAAGCCGTAATATATTTTATCTACGACATATTAAAAACTAAGAAGGTATTTTTATAAACGTTTATTTTTAGTAATTTGTAGAAAACTTATAAATATAGATCAAATTTAAGAATTTATAAAAAATATTTTGTATTTATGTTAATGAACTAAGAATAATTTTTAGAAAAACTCTCATTCGAAAAACTCATTATATACCACGATTTATTATTTCAACATGAAGGCTCAAAATAAACAGACTAGACTAGCCTGAGTCTGTAACTAAAAGTTTTTAAAAACGCTTGAAACTTGCGTGGCTGCATGCATCTACTGCACAAGCGGAACCAAAGCTTTAAATGGAAAGTGACCTTCAAAATCGCGAACTTTTACCTTGAATATTTCGCGATATTAAAGCGAATTTTAAAAATTTGGGAATCAATAAAACACTAGTATTTAATTATCATAAAATTTGGGAACAATCTATCGAAAAATGGTTTCGAGCTGGAAATACCTTAATTTCCCTATACATTATGTTTATATAGTATAACTCTTCATATAAATTATATAAAAAGACAATTTCTGTTGATATAACCATTAAATTCAATCTTACTGATACAAGACATCACTAAATTATATTAATGTTACTTAACCTTAACATCAAACTATTTCATATAAAACTAAATAAAAATTCTTAAAATATAACGCAAACTATTTCTTAACGATAATAATGTGTCTGTAATGTCTTAAAAACAAGACAATACATAAATCTGCAATGTAAATTAACTGCCATATAAGGCCAAAATTTGTTTATTTTAATTGCCATGATCTATCTCAAACAATGGCAAACCTTGACGTTTCTAATTATGTGGCGTATTCAATATTTATTCAATATGCACGTTTACAACAGCATAAAATCTCCCACAAATCTAAAATTTTTGTGGTTGCAATAATATCACTCCACATGTCGATTGGTATTTACCCCATTTAAAACCATTATAATACACACTCTGTTTTCTGTGAATCGGTTTGATAAAAAGTCATCGGTAGAGAAAGTCAAAGTCTCAAGCTTAAATAAAGATCTCTGATGAATTTTATCAAATATTTTAGACCATGTAAAAGTTTCCTCTAGTAATTAAAGTGGTTGTAATTGCAAAAAACAGATTAACATATTTTTACATCAACCCTACAAAAATTAAATATCAGGGCCGTTGTTAGATCCCAAGGGAAGAGAATATATCCTTTGTTAAAGGTATTCCAATGTTCTTATCTTTTGCAGTAAATCTATTATTCATATTTTCTACTTTTCCGAGGAAATTTCGAGAACAATGACTTTATTCTTTTATAATCTAGTTGTAAATATTTATTAGTTCACGTTGATAAATTCGTACTACCAAAGTTAACAAATATTACGTTTGCTTCATATTCATGATAATTTGGATGATAATGACAAAATTCTGATCAATAACTGACCACAAATTTCAAGATCTTATTGTAATTTCCTCATCCGGTAATTAACAATAATTGAAAATCTGTGATTCATTCCATTAGCGGTAATAGGTATCCGTATAATCTTCATACTCGTTATTTATTAAATTTAATTCATAATATTAAGATAAAGGATTCCCCGAGAGACATACCTACGCTCTTGGTTTTTTATTCCGAAGATCATAAAAAGAGTGGTCCCACGCACATTATAGTTCAGTTTATGTTTGAGTGTTAACCGTTTGCGAGTCAAAAATGTGTAGTAATTTTATTTTAAGAACAGGTATTTTATTATTAATAGCCTCTCATTTTGTTAGTAGTTTACCTTTCGGAAGCAAAAAAGCGTCTGAATCAGATTTTAAACTTGGCGATTCTGAAGGTTAGTAAGATTGTTAATTACTTCTTATTGTATTTTATAAATGGTTTCATGTACCTAATTCATAGCATTCGATATAGAATTTTGGCTGAGAAGAATGATATTTTTGCAAAATGAGACAATAAACCAAAATTCATGCGCCATGCTCAATTATTTCTTACGGTATTTCTTGTAATTAGAATACTTTTTGCGACTCTGATTGTTTACTGACTCCAATTTTAATTAATGACACTTTACCTACTGTTATTATAATTATGCTCTTTCCAGATACGCAATAATATAGCACAAAATAAGTCACGTGTAACACTGTTTAAATTATGACAACCTAATATATTTAATTTGTTTTTGTATTACCAATAAACTCATAAACTTCATTTAATAATAATACTGTTTATTCAAAAAGAAAATACATTACGTTATGACATTTCCCATATAAATTAACATTACACAAGAAATCTTCATTTTAAAAATAGGAGTGAACAAACATATAATTACTGAAACGTCACTCTTGTAGGTAATAATTTTACTTACTAGATAAATTATAGGTATAACGGGGTTGGGATAAAGTATGGAACCAAGTAAATATCTTTTAAACGAAAAGAACGATATTTATGAAAATTTGCAGGTAAGTGCAATGGAACAAAACGCATCTGATGTATATTTTTTTGATAATAATATACTTCCGGTTTAACCGGAAATGCCATCAACTTCTTTAATTTAAATGGGACACCCTATATATTTTTACAGATTTTGAAAGAGCTTGTTATTTTGAATTCATACATACTGGGTTTAGTGTAAAAAAATTTGTAAAAACGAGGAATAAAGCACTTTAACCAACCTCCTTTGAGTTTTTTGCATTAGAGCAAAAAACTATCTAGATAAACTAATTGATGTTGTTTGTATGCATAGTAATAAATAAACAAGTACTGTTTAGTACGTCTTTTGTTCTTCAGGTGTCAAATTCTAATTGACGGAAATAAATTGCACAATTTAGAATGGTTCAATTAAGTGAAAAAGAGCGTATTGAAATTTTAATGATCGGTTATGGTGATCGTGTTAGAACTCATGAAGAAGTGTGTCATATATTTTTAATAATTTGCATCCGGAGAGAAATCCTATATCACGCTCAACAGTAACTAAAACATTACAACGTTTTAATACTACTGGGATGGTAAAAAATTTGCTAAAACCTGGAAGACCGTGGACTGCAACGAACGAAACTGTTAAACAAAATATTGCAATCGATTTAGAAGAATCACCTCAAACTTCCACTATAAATTTGGCACTAAACCATGGTATCAGTCGACGTTCTGTAGGAAAGATATTAAAAAGTGAAAAGTATCATCCGTATAAGGTATAGTTGGTTCAAGAATTGTCATGCGATGATATTGACCGACGGCTGGAATTTTGAGAACGGCTAATGGACATCTATAATGTCGACGAAAATTTTTGCTTCTAGCATAGTTTTTTCCGATTAGGCAACTTTTTGTTTAAATGGAACAGTTAATCGCCATAACTCAAGGTATTGGTCAAATGAGAATCCTCATTGGATTTATGAAGCACATACCCAGCATCCACAGAAGTTAAATGTTTGGATGAGAATTGTCGAAAATAAGCTTATAGGCCCATTTTTTATCGACGAAAACTTGAATGGTGACAAGTATTTGGATCTACTAAATAACGAAATTATTCCTGCACTTCAACAGAATGGGCAATTACCACAAAATATTTGGTTTCAACAAGATGGAGCACCTCCCCACTATGATAGACGGGTTAGGGATTTTCTGGATGCGAATTTTCCAAATCGATGGATTGGACGTAGAGGATTCATAGAGTGGCCTGCTCGTTCTCCGGATCGTAGCCCGTTAGATTTTTTTCTTTGGGGTTATCTTAAATCACGTGTTTACGTTAGACGACCAACAAACTTACAGGAATTGAGACAAAGAATTATTGATGAATGTGAAAAGTCTTGGAAAGAGTTACTCAAGAATTTGTTAATAGGATGGCATATTGTTAGCAAGTAAACGGCGAGCATTTTGAACATTTGAAGTAATTTTGTTTCTCATTATTCTAAAATAATGAAATGTACATCTATTGTACTACTAACAGTGAGTTATTCCTTGTTTTTGCAAATTTGTTTACGTTAAACTCAGTATGTATGAATTCAAAATAACAAGCTCTTTCAAAATATGTAAAAATATATAGGGTGTGCCATTTAAATTAAAGAAGTTGATGGCATTTCCGGTTAAACCGGAAGTATATTATTATCAAAAAAATGTACATCAGATGCGTTTTGTTCCATTGCACTTACCTTTCATAAATATCGTTCTTTTCGTTTAAAAGATATTTACTTGGTTCCATACTTTATCCCAACCCCGTATTAAAATAAAAATAAAAATGAACCAATTATAATGCATATTCTCTAATAAAATAATTTATGTTTAAACAAATACATACTGAAAATAATTACAGATAAGGTGCACCCAAGTAAGGAAACTTAATAGTGTCTATACCAAGCTTGGCCGTTTTCTATGAAAAAACAACTACTTCCTGGGCTATATGCCCCAACGGATATTGAATTACATTCCAATAGAAAACGTGATAGTGACCAACTTCGTCGATACTTAAAACCATCTCTGTCGGTTTGCAAATCAACGGGAAGAACACTACTCGCAGACCGGTTTCGACATTATTGTGTCATCATCAGTACGAGGTAAGTAGTTCTTCTCATCCTGCATAGCAGGATGCAGAATGATTCTTTTACGTCAATATATAAACCGTGAATCTACGATTCCATAATATCGAAACCGGTCTGCAAGTAGTGTTCTTCCCGTTGATTTGCAAACCGACAGAGATGGTTTGAAGTATCGAAGAAGTCGGTTGCCATCACGTTTTCTATTGGAATGTAATTCAATATCCGATGGGGCATATAGCCCAGGAAGTAGTTGTTTTTTCATAGAAAACGGTCAAGCTTGGTTTAGAAACAATTAAGTTTCTTTACCTTTGGTACAAGTAGAAACAATTTTTGTATTTTTCAATTTTAATTTATGTTTTTCTACGATCAACAAAGAAAATATTCCGTACTACCAATTGAATAGAAAATTGTTAATTCCGTACATCTACACACTAAACTGAGTGCTATATTATTCCACATTATCATTTCCACACTCCTATGTAAAACTGAAGAAGACAAATAATACTTAACTTGGCCACGAACCGAACTCGGAGCTCTTGGTCAAGAGACTTCTACACCTATACATTGCACAACCACATCTCTTACACACAGTGTGGAAAAGCTAAATGGAATAAATTGATTATTTTACTGTACATTTTTATAAAAAATCTAGAAACAAGTCAAATTTAAATGATTAATTGACATTATTTAAAGTGAAAATTTGATCCCTACCTTCCACACCCTCTGAAGGTTTTGAAGGTGGATTGATATTTTTGCCCCATAAAATAGTCCAATGGAGTAAGATCAGGTGATCTTGCTGTCAATTCTATTGATACTTGAGGGTTCCCTGGATCAGAAAATAAATTTGCCAAATTTGGCATCACATCATTTTGTAGTAGTGTTAAGTAATTATCGCCATTCAAATACCCTTCAACAAAAAAGGGACCAATAATATGGATTGAAAAGTGGGCTCTTGGCTCTAAAACGGTAAAATCGATTTGGCAACACCGCTCCGCTGTAAATCCTAGTCTTAGTCAATTTTTAGTCTACTCGTAATTTTTAAAAACACCAGAATAAAGAGAATTGTTTTTTGTACCTCTGAGCAAAATTTTATTCATGGACATCTTCGTTGACCCCCCAGCTCCAAAGGAAATACCCGCATTTTCGTTAAAAACACATTTATTTTTTACCACCTTTAGAACGTTTATTAAGTATATGTTAATATATAAATAATATTATATTACATTTTTTTTTGTTTCTATTTAAATTGACTTTAAAATGTTTTTTATCAACCACTAAGTAATAATCGTCAAAATTGCTGCTACTGGTCCACACTGGACTATACACAATACTCTCAAAAAGTTAATGTTTGGGCATCGGTGAGAAGCTAGCTCCTAGCACCTGCAGTAGAAATACGACAACCAACCCATTCGACAACAGCGCATAAAAATCCACTCGGCACTACAATCCGACCACCAAGTTGTATCTAGTTAACAGGGCCCTTATTCTCATCCAGGAGTAAAAGTGAGAGAAGGGAACATTCGATCACAGGAATAGGGAATAGTCATATTTCTCTCGATCGGTCAAACCCAAAAACGATAAACATTTACCAGGATTGCCTAATCGGCCTGATTTGTCCGCCAGCTGTGTGACGTCACTGCAGTCCTTCATTATAACGTTTACCATATAAATGCATGGAAATAATAGGAATTAGACAGTATTTTTATGATTTCTGAAATACTAACGTACGACTATTTGGATTTTTAAGATTAAACACTTATAATTTATAATAAATAATCCCATAAAATCGTTTTAATACTTATATTTAATTAATTTATTGAATATTATTTGGGAAATAGGTAGAGTAAAGAAAACACTATTTAGTTCTATTTTTATTTTAAAAAATACATTCAAATAAATTTATTATTACACAAAATCATACCTAAAACTAGTGTTTTTTGACAAACAAAGAAACAATAAACAATTTGCAGCATATTACTAGTACAATCCGTGAATCTTTTATGGAGCGACATAATATGTATTCTATAAAGAATTTTTAATTACAAATTTAAAATTAACAAAAAAAACTACATACTAAAAAAATTTTTTTTTTAGTATTGTATTATAAAAAAATATAATACAGGATGTCCCATTTAAGTGACAGATTTACAGTAATTACTTCTTTTCAATTTATTATTTCAATCCAGCCATTTATTTTCAAAATTTTTATTTGACAATTTTACTGAACTTCCTAATTTTTTTTCTGAGATTATCATCTTGCAAAGATTCTCTTTTCATACTGCTTTTAAACTTTGCTTTTAAATTTCTGAAATTCATTCTAATAATCGTTCTTAACTTGCAAAAATCTTTAACTAAATTTAATGGTAATTCTTTTTGTTTTAAATATTTTTTTTGCCAAGCTTTGCCCCTTGTCCTTTTCGAAAAGAATCGCCATGGTGGGATTCAAAATAAAAATTCCATTTTTTTATTTTTGTTTTAAAATTCTCCGAAGGTTTTATAAGACCCCCATATGATAATTGTTGTACCTAAAATTTAAATTATAAAATAATACATAAAATATTTAGTATATAGAATATTAAAAATTACCTAATAACTCATTCTTAAAGTCTCTTTCATAGTCATTTTCAGTAAAATCAACTGAACAGACATAACTAGTATCTACTTGTCCTCTCTTTTACATCGAGCTATCCACTCATTCCGAATAGTTTTAGAGACAAGATCGTTTCCTTTAGGAAAGCGATGAAATGCAATACTTCCTTTGTCATCAAAATAACTTTTATCGCACCCATATATAGCACATCTCATCCCAGGCATATTTCTTTTCAAATAAGTAAACTATCTCACTAAAAACGTAAAATAAAAAATGTATTCACTATTAAATATTAACGTTGACACTCAACAGTTTTTTAAAAATTTTACACAAAAATGCAACGTACACTAATGTATCCACAATATCTACCAGTCGAAATTTTGAATATTTTTATAATAAATCTAAAAACGACGATTGAAAACGACCTAAATTGCACTGTCAAGCATAGATAACCGATAAAAAACTGTCAAGATAGGAATAATACGGCCGAGGACTGCAGTGACGTCACAGGCCACCACGTGCGATCGATTTTTTGGCGAATGTACGTCTTATGGGATTAAGCAATCCTGGTAAATGTTTATCGTTCTTGGGTCAAACCCGTATTCTGAACCAAGAGAAAGTGACTGACTTTGTTGCCAAATTTATCACAGACATTAGAGCTACTTAGTAGTTAATACATATACAAAAAGTATGTAACTGAAGTATATCCTAACTGTCAATTTTTGTTCTTTGTAGTGTTGTGTTTGAAGTGGCATAGACTTATATATTCTTATTTTAAGATTAGTTATTTAGAATTACATTGTACATTTGTCTTGATAGATTATTAGCATCAGCTTCAGCTTGCAACATATCATGATTAATTTGGTTCACAACCATTCATTCCTCTATATCTAAATCCATTATAATTTATATTGATACTAAGTACGTGTATCCTATAGTAAATACCATACATGTATTCAAAAATAAGTTAAGATATCCACTTCACTTAAACTGAATAAACACAATTGCAAAAACACCAAGAACCAAAGCTGAAAAATATAACAAAATTTAAACAAAGTTGATAGAAAAATAATTATAATTATAAACAACACAGATCCTACGACAATAACGACATATAAAATCTATAAAATTTAAAATTCGGCTTAGATAACTGCTTTACGGTTATGAAAGATCAATTTGTAATCACTGCGCATGCGATCCACTTGAAAATACCCGATTCTCTTGGTTTATAGTGAGAGAACAAATTCCATCGAAAAGTTGTAGGAGAGGAGTAGCATTCGAATGACTGAGAATAGGGTTATTGTGATTTCGATAGAAAGATGGCGGACTTTCCTATAGGAGTAATCATATCCACTGGATGAGAATAAGGGCACAGGGAGTTAAGGCACACAGAGTACGTAAACGTATCTTTTTCGCTTAAACGTACCAATTCCGCTTTACGTCGTCGTTACCAGGATGAGAAATATAACAGTTAAGGCACACATCAATAGGTAACTTACTGAAATTGTAGTATCCTATCCTTTTCTATATATTTCTTAACTAAATTTTTCACCCTATCTTTCAAGCTTCTAGTTAATATGAATTTCCCCATGATTTTCATTAAGTTACTTTGAATTATATTCCATCTGGAACTGTCTTCATAAGGGTTTTGCCCCACAACCTCCCGTAATAAATGTAAATCATCCTCATTTGAAAAATATACCCGTCCTGCTCCTGATAGACGATTTACATTATTCACTTGCATTGTGATCATATAAGGTTCGTTCCAACAAACAATCAGGGATGCGTTTCGGATTGTTTTCAAATTTGTTTCTACGCATGCGCGCATTTGATGAAATTTGAAACTAGTCCACAACTGTTCTGTTGGAACACTGTAGTACTAGTTTGACATTTAACACATGACAGTGCAACAAGTGGAAAATATTTTCTCAATCCGAATTTTTCGGGCGAACATCAATTTCCTCAATTATTTTCTCGAGATAATCGCTGGATTTGTCTTCACTGTGGAATGCACCAATAGTTTCGTCTGATAAATCGCTCTTGCCAATATTTTCATCTGAGCCACTGTAACTCATATTTATATTAAATAGATCTCCTTAGGATATAAATATATAATACGCGCGAAAAAGGTTAAGTTGAATTAAATGAACAAACACGTGGTTTCGAATGATCAAATCCTCTTTGCGCATGCGTCTGATTTATAGTTCCTAACAAATTCACAAACTCTTATGACAGTTTTCAAACCGTTTGCCTGTAACGTTGGAACAGCTTACTATCAGTCACCAAACTGTCACAGATTGTTGTTGGAACGCTATAATGCACATACGCATGCTCATAACAATCTCTGATAGTTTCGGACTCTTGTTGGAACGAACCTATAGATAAGAACAGATTATGATGGTTATAAAAATGGTTACCAAAACAAAACAAAAAACAACTGGATTTCCAGGTTAGGATTTTTTTTCTTTTGCAGTTCGGGATATCTAGCAGCGTTTCGGATATCGTCGGCGTGTATCGGGTCGATACTACCGCGTTCTTGGGTCCACGTAGGAATCCGTATCTTTACGTCGAAGGTATCTCGTATCGTAACGAAAATGTAAACGGCGCATGCGTAGCTGTCATTACACTTGAAACGCTGAAAGATTACCCGTGCGTCATTGTATGTAAGCATACGAATAGGATAGAGAAGACAACAGTTTATAATTTAATATTATCGTTTGATATTTATAGAAAAGGACAGCACATAGAAAAGGTGTCGGTAATATGATCGTTGAATCGTGACGCACGGGTAATCTTTCAGCGATTCAAGTGTAGATACGTTTACGTATGTATGTGATGTGCAGCCTTAACTCCCTATTATCTTGTAAAAATTAACAAGCATTTATGCAACTGGCCCATAATGTCCCAAAATTCCCTTATTCACCCTTAACAGTTAAGGCTCCTGGATAAGTTTATATAGGATTAAAAATGCAAGTATCTGAACAAAACTAAGTTTTAAGTTTAATCTTACATTACATATTTAAAGTGGACAGTCGATATCTAACACTATATTGCATAAACTTTTTCGTTTCTTTCAGTTTAGGTGTAGTAATTATTTTAAAATTTTCAAAATTTCGAGGGGGTTCTGCCTCTACGGCCTTGGCTGTCATGGTAAAGCAGAAGAATGAAAACCTTGTAATTTTCCGACGGTTGTAGAAAGAATATATTTTTAATTATTCTGTTTCTATAATAAATAAATTTACGGTTTAAAATATAAAAAAGCTAGACTAACCTTATAATTACACTCGGATTTATTATTAGTTTCAACAACAGTATTATACCTGTACCAAATACATTATAAACTCGTACATAGATGATGAGTTTACTTAGTGGCCACAGCTTCATTAAACTAACTTTTTATAAAGATATTGACCTTTAACGTGCATTTCTTGTATAAATTATAAAAGACCTCGGGGTTTCCTAGAGTACAAGTTGATTTTATTTATTAGCCAATCTGCAAGTATAATATTTTTTACATACTTTATACCATAGACCAAATATTAAAGGAGACGCAAACAATTTATTTTTTTACTTGCTCAAACATTATCTATTTCTGGTCGACTGTGTCATGTTGTGATTGTTATTGAATCATCTATGGTATTTGTTGATTACATTTGCAAAAATATTGTGACCATAATACTCTTATTAACCACCTAAATTATATCTCATTTTATGGAATGTTTAACTATTGAACTATTTCATTCGGATAGATCATAGAAATAAGTTGCTCAATAAGCGACAACGCCGCACGGCTTATCTGAATGATACCAAGCGCACAAGCGGTTATACTACGATATTTTACACAGCCTTTTTAATTATTTCAAGCATTGTTGCTGAAGCAACTGCAATGAAATTTTTGAATTATATTGTGTTTTTGGAGAAATCATGGGTAATATTAAGTGAAATTTAGTGAAAAAAATGGTTCGTCATTACCAAGTGTGTAAAAAACCGAACTATTTAAGCCCCAATATTTTTTCACAAGTAAATATTTAAGTTAAAATATTTGTTGTTTACAATAATTTCATCCATTGGCGTAGCTAAGACGATTTCAATATCAAAATAATATGGTAATTATTCCGTTAGTTGGCAAACAAAGTTTGTACAACTTTGGGTTGGTCTTGTGGTTCTAAATTAAAATAATTCCATTGGATTTGCTGATTTTTACTAAAATTACCTTTTTGGTGAAAAAGTCTTATCTTAATAAAGTTATGTTTTAAACTACCTCAACTTTTATGAAACATCCTGCATATCTTTTGGTTATTTAATACTTATTAATAAAGAAATTTATTGTACTAACCCTTACTATGTGAGAGCGATTCTAATTCTAGTGAAACAGCTGTCATTGAATTTAAAAACCTATTTTTCGAATAAAACGTTTAGTTGTTTACTATTTGTTGGGATGCAGTGTCTTGGGACACCCTGTTACTTACTATTATGTTCAATTAATATAAGATTGTCTTTTGTCATGAACATAGTGACTGTCATAATAGAACTGTCAGAATATAATTTATCAAAAAGTAAAAAAGTTATTTCTTATTTATTTGAAAACTACATTACGTAACACAATCGTAACAGTTGGCGACGAGGATAGTGGAAGAGAATTTCCAAGTTCGATCATCATCATCATGTCAGAACAGTTCCAGAAAACCATTTTGGAGTTCATCAAGTCTCAACAGATTCAAGCCCAACAGCAGCAGGAACTATTGATGAAAAATCAGCAAGAATTCCTACTTCAGCTGACTGAAAATCTCAGTTCAGGCAAATCTGAGACTAAAATCAGTGATGAGTCATTGATGGAAACTCTTGGAAATAGTATAAAAGAGTTCAATTACGATCCAGAAAGCACAACGTTCGACTCCTGGTTCAAAAGGTATGAAAGTTTTTTCGCCGAAGATGCAAAGAAACTTCCTGATAACGCAAAGGTTCGATTGCTACTGAGGAAATTGGATACTTCTTGCCATCAACAATACATTAAAAAGTCACCTGCTGAACATATATATGGAAGAAACATTCGTACAGTATTTGATTTGCTGAAACCTACTGAAAATCTAAGAGAATTTCTGAAAACAGCTTCCAAACAAGATGTACAGTATAACTCAAAACATGGAGTAAAAGCAAAAAGTTTCAAGAATGGCGATCCGGTTTATTGCAAGATTTTCAGGCAAAATCACTTCACATGGAAACCTGGAAAAGTGATCGAGAAAATTGGAAACGTTATGTACAACGTTCTGATGGAAAATACTAAAAGAACTGAGCTACTCAGATTCCATGCAAATCAACTCAAATTAAGGTATTCAGATGAAGAAATCGCATATGTACCTGAATTACCATTAGATATTCTCCTGGAAACATTTGAGATTTCTGGAAACACTCCAACACAATCCTCGACCGATTCCTCGGAGAATTCAGTTGAAGAAGTTTCACCTGTTTCATCTTGTCTACCCGACGAAGACATATCTCCCTGTTGTGTAGAAACGGAGATTAACGAAGAACAGAGTCGTGAAGAACAGAGTCGTTCGAGTACAAGACCTGTCAGAACCAGAACTGCCCCTAGATATCTTCAAGACTTCGTATAACAAAAGGAGGTGTTGGGATGCAGTGTCTTGGGACACTTACTATTATGTTCAATTAATATAAGATTGTCTTTTGTCATGAACATAGTGACTGTCATAATAGAACTGTCAGAATATAATTTATCAAAAAGTAAAAAAGTTATTTCTTATTTATTTGAAAACTACATTACGTAACACAATCGTAACACTATTCTTATTAATAAATAGTTTAAAATACATTACATTTTATTTGTACAATTAATATTAACGATAATTAACTATTTTATAAATATATTTCCATAAAAATAACTATTACCCGACAGAGATATTCCCATTTTTAACAAATAGCACGCCACTGATTACAAGCGTAAAACTGCTGAATATATACAGCATTGCCAGCACGAGTGCGGACTAAAGAGAATCGATTGGTATTCTTTGTCATATTTATAGACACTGTCTTGTAATCATTGCGACAAACAGAGTTTTATGAATGGAACGTTGCATCTCCTCTGATAATAGGTCTATGCTTTATACCATTTTACTAGTGAAATTTTTTAACCCGAAACTGTAATTTTTTAAATTAATTTTTTCAGGTCCATCATTGCTGACCCGTCTACGTCGTACTATCCATGAAATAGACAACGAAGAAACCTCCTTAGAATCCCGTTTTGGAGGTTACAGAAATGACCATGACCATTTTCGACCGCATGAAGATTTTGGTAAGTTATGGCAATTACACCACTTTGGGGAGATTTTACATACATACGAAAACAATGGACCACACGTTTATTTTCCTGTAGGTAAACCACACTATTCTCATCGAAAAAATGAGTATTTCAATCAGGGACCACCAAGAGGTCATCCTGGTAGGGACGGTCACTACGGTAAGTGTATTTTCCCAGCTGTATTCATCACTACAGCTGTAAACAATTTTTAATCTTCTATTTTCCTTTATTCGATCATCTAATTATCATTTCAATTGGGTTCTGTATTCGTTCTCTTTTCTACTTCCTTAATATATTGTAACATTTCTTCCGCTTCTCTTAGGTTCTGAAATAAAGCATAAAAACTCTAAAAACTCTTAATCATTAATCTTGACACTAACTAAACATGCTAAACAGTCTGCCTTGCATATTCCTGTTCTATAAATTCCACAAAATAAATGTAAATAACAATTTGGTGTCAATAAAGTGACAAATGCGTTCTGCATATGTTACTACGTTATATTTTCTGATCATTCTACATTTCTGTTAAAGAACGGATATTTTATTTCATTTTTTAAGTTAATAAAAGTCGTATTTTGGTTATTAAATAATTTATGGGGTATGGGAAGAAATAAGGTCAAAAAATAAATAAATAAATATGTCGAAAAACTTTGTGACTTGAAAGTGACAGAATTACGTCAAGAGCTGGAGGATCGTGAATTGGAAACAACAGGAAGGAAGACTGAGTTGTTGCAGCGACTTAAGCAAGCATTGGAAAATGATGGTTTAGATCCAGAAATAAAATTATATTTTCGTAGACGACTCTTCTGCTACAATTATTTCTTCCTTAAATAAAGTCTCTTCCGATATGTCTTCTTTGAAGAGTGATATTTCTTCTTTGGAAAATAAAGTTTCTTCCGACATGTCTTCTTTGAAGGGTGATATTTCTTCCGAAATGTCTTGTTTAAAAAATGATATTTCGTCTTTGGAAAATAAAGTTTCTTCTGACATTTCTTCTTTGGAAAACAAAGTTTCTTTGGATATTTCTTCTATGGAAAATAAAATGTCTTCATTTGAAAAAAAAAATTGAAGAGAAAATAAGAGAAATGAAAAAGCAAATGGAAGAGATGAAAAAAGGAGGTAAAGAAGATATGGAAAATTTAGAAGAGGAAAACAAGGACGAAATGAGAAGCTATAAAGTGGAGCGGAAACCGAAATTGGAAGGCAACGAAAGTTCTGTTCGTGTTAAGGCCCCAACCTTTGACGGAAAGATGTCTTGGGAAAATTATCTCAAACAGTTCGAAACAGCTGCAAGAGCGAACGGATGGTCCCAAAAAGAGAAGGCAATAAACCTCACCATCGCTCTGAGAGGAGACGCTTTGGATGTTCTTCAGACCATACCAGTGGAGGACACAGATGATTTTGAGCAACTGAAGAAAAGCTTGAACATGCGATATGGTCACGAACACTTGGAGAACTTGTACCGATCGCAGTTAAAGACTCGAAAACAGAAGCGAGAGGAGACACTTCAAGAGTACGAAGTAGATTTTGCCAGATTGGTAAGATTTGCTTACCCTTCAGCTCCAGAACAAATGATGGAATGTTTAGCTGTTGAAGCATTTCTTGATGGACTTCATGACCACGAAATGGCAAAGACACTCCGTTTAGCTCACCACAAAACATTAGTTGACATCTTGTCTGCCGCGCTTGAGTATGAAGCGGCTTCGAAAGCTTGTGGAGGATACAGTAAAGTAAGGTCTGTAACGGAAGAGGAAGATGAAAATAAGTTAGACCAATTAGTAAACATGATGAAGAACTTTACTGATAAGACAAAGAAGAAGACCATCAGGTGCTGGAATTGTGGTGAAATAGGACATGCTCGCAATTCATGTAAACGTCCTGGGGTCACTACGAATCAAGAAACTACTCCACAGGAAAAACTAAAACGGGCCGGCCTAGAGGGAGCAGCTTCGACCCGGAACGTTTCCAGAAGACCGTGCCCAGAAGAATGTTCTCACTGCAGTAAGACAGAATTAAAAGAAACTGCAATACTACGAACAACTGTAGTTAACGACGACTGGGCACCTACTAGAATTAAAGAAGAACAAGATAATGATCCTGTTTTAAAGAAAATGAGAGAATGGAAGATAGAAGATCGTCGACCTACTTGGCAAGAAGTGTCAAAATTCTCTACAGTCCTTAAATCATATTGGGCTCAGTGGGAGTCTTTCATTTTGGAAGGCGATTTATTAAAGAGAATAATTGAAAATGATGATGGTTCCGTTAACAGAAAGCAATTAGTTATACCAAAGAGTAGAGTAGCCGAAGTACTAAGACAGTTACACGACAGTCCATCAGGAGGTCATCTTGGTGTCAAGAAAACCCTGCAGAGAGTTCGTGAAAGGTTTTATTGGATGAATAGTTCCGATGATGTTAAGGACTGGTGTAAGAAGTGTACCATCTGTGCTGCTAGTAATGGACCTCAGAAAAGAGGAAAGGCTCCCATGAAACAATATAACGTTGGTAGCCCATTTGAGAGAATTGCTTTAGATATTGCTGGACCGTTCCCCACTACTGAGAATAAGAATAAATACATGTTGGTGGTAATGGATTATTTTACGAAGTGGGTTGAAGTCTACGCCATTCCAAATCAAGAGGCAGCAACTGTCGCAGACGTGCTAGTGAAGGAGTTTATTTGCCGATATGGAGTGCCCTTGGAGATTCACAGTGACCAAGGAAGGAACTTCGAAAGTCAACTCTTTCAAGGAATTTGCGACAATTTGGGAATTAAGAAAACAAGAACTACAGCATTGCACCCACAATCGGATGGAATGGTAGAACGCATGAATAAAACCATTGGCAAATATCTATCAAAAGTAGTATCCAATCACCAAAGGGACTGGGACCAGTATATTTCGCTCTTTGCAATGGCTTATCGATCCGCCGTCAATGAATCAACAGGTCAAACACCAGCGAAAGTCTTGTTTGGACGTGAGATGAGGTTACCATGCGACCTCGAGTTTGAATGTCGACCTGGAGAGGATATAGCTGGAGAAGACTATGTAATCCAGTTACGAAGAAAAATGGACGACATGCATGATTTGGTTCGCTCCCATCTCCAAGTTGCCAGTGACAGGATGAAGAAACGGTATGATACCCAAGCTATAGAGGGATGTTTCCAAGAAGGTGACAAAGTCTGGCTCCATAGCCCGAAAAGACAGAAGGGGTACTCACCAAAGCTACAACAATCTTGGGAGGGACCTTAGACAAGAGAAAAGAGAGGACGCGTAATGTGGCAAGAGAATTGTTCCGTTCAGGCACCAATGCGGTTTGACCAGAGGCGTAACATTATGTTGGAAATAGGTGCCAAGAAATAATAAATGAAATCCATTAAATTTGAAGATTTTATTGTTGTTATTTTAAATGTTAATAATAACAATTATTTTTTTCTTTTATTTCTAGACAAAAATATATAACTTATAAAAAAATCATTACAAAAAAATAAAATACAAGTAGTACATAATAATAGTCACTAATTCTTAACATTAACTAAATAAACTAAACTAAAAATACATACTTAGCCTATGTATAGCTAAAGTATATTACTGGCCCTTAAACAAAATCAATTTTGTATATTGTTGCCGTACGGGATCGTTAATCTCTGATATTTTTTTAGTTATAAAAAAAATTCTTATATTTAAATATTTTGAGATTATTGCCTGCATTAAAAAGTAAATATGATTGCTGTTGTTTTCAGCTGCGTGGTCTTTTAAATTAGAAAAATAGTTTGACTCAATGGCCTGATGCAGAATTTTATTTTTTAAAATATCTATAAAAGCACTCTTTTGCATTTTTTTTTCATATAATCTAATAAAATGTTCAGACTTTTTGCATATATTTATAACATCCTGTGAAGGATATGTTAGCCCTCCTCGAGATTTTTTTGTTATTAAAGAATTTAAAAAATTGGCTTTTTCCCCTATTACAGCAGTTAAACAGCGTTCACATTTTAAAGATTTTTGTAAATGCCAAGAAACAAATCCTGCAATATATATAACAATTTGATGTGAACATTCGCTTATTACAGCTGGATTCATTATGTATTCATGATCCTCCCATAAACTTTGCAGTGAATAATGATCTTGGGGCTCACTATCTGTAAGTCGTGCATTAGTCATATTTATATTATTTTCAGGTTGGCTTCCACTAGATCCAACCAATATGGGTATCTCCTCTAATGGAATGCAGTTACCCATACCCCCCTCTCGAATTTCAGCTCTAACTACCAATCTTTTGAAGGCAGCAGTAAATTGTCTACAGGTAGGGTTGTTATTCCAACCACCTCGTGAACGTATAGATGAAAAAAATAGTTCGATATGATCCTGACTAACTTTGTACATTGGAAGATACACCAATTTTTTTTCATCATACATTAAAAGTGTATTTTTCAAACAAATAATAAAGCCTATAAATCCAGTTTTTCGATTAGAATTGATAATTATTTCATTATTCATTTGTAGTGTAGATATATATTTAATGGCATCTTCTACAAAAATTTTCGTGGACTCAATATTCTTTTCAAAAAGAGCCTTTTTAAACCCTGGTGGATGAAGAGATCTACTATTTAATATATCAAATATATCATTAATGACTCTTATAAATTTAACAGTTGCAGAACAACCTTGAAATTCTTCTAACTTTAATTCATTTTCACAGTAGCTTATTGCATCGGCAACAGATTGGCTCAATAATTGAACTGCTAAACGAACTTTCATTTTTTGTTTGAAAAAATGTAAATGAGCCTTTCTGAGCTTATTTCCCAAGTGAAGACCCTCCGCATTTTGTAATTTATCCAATTTTTCAATAAATTCCCACCTTATAAAATTGCCCTCACCATCTTTTAAAATTTTTTTTTCGCCAAATGTATTTCTGATTAATTTTAACATATGGCATGGATCGAAAATGATATACCTTTTTTTATCGTTTACAGTGACTTAAGGTTGCAAGCAATTGAAATTTGTTTTACAACCGAGCATGTGAGTCATTGTTACATTTGATGGAGCACCATCAAAAGTTAGTGAAATCAATTGTGCACCTGTTTCATCAATTAATTGAATGCACTGCGAAACAATTGAACATTTTTGGCATCCATTTAAACCATTTGTAAAGAAATAGCCTACGGGTAATTTCCAGGATGTGTTAACACCAACAACCATTAAAACAAATGCTTCTTTTGCAACTTCGGTTAAATCATTGTCTAAATCCACTCCAAAATTTACATACCCATGATATTTCTTCCCATCCCATTCTACGTGTTGTCTTAGTGAAATTTCATCTACAATAAGTGCTAAAATTAAAGGTTTGCCAAAAGAATTAACATATTTTTTTATTGTTTCAAAAGCTTCTTTACTGAACCCTGGCTCAGCGTTGACATTTCTGAACCATTTACCTATAGTGCTATTGTGAGGTAAACAAGTATCAAACACCTGTTTTACATAGTTATACCCTTTGGGTGAAAAAAAACTTAAGGTGATAGCGAACTTTCGCAGCTCAGGTGAATATTTACTTTTTTTTTAATTTGCGCTTTTGCAATTCTTTAATAATACAAGGCATATTATCAAACATTAACATGTTCTCAGAAGATATCAAATTTTTCTTATTTAACTCTTTAACAAGTAATTTTAATGAAATAAGTTTTTTTTTGTATCTTTTCAGCTTTTGCTTCAGAACTTTTATTGTTCTTGTTTTTTCTTTGTTTTTTGTACCTCATTGAAAAGTTTTCTTCTTAGCCGTTTTTTTCGTGGAGTTTCTTCATGTGCTTGGCTACTATGAGAAGCTGATGTACCTGGCACAGCCTCTAGGTGCAATGCTTTTCTTTTCAGTGTCTGCAAAAATATGTTTTTAAAGAAAAATATTATGTATATAAACTTTTTAAAGTGGTTTGAGTGTATTTAAAAATAATTTCATTTCTACACAACACAATGGGTAATTTTCCATATAAAACAATTATTACTATATTATACCTGTGATGGTGTCCCACCTTGGGGTCCGGTGAACAATCCGGTAATACACAAGTATAAAGGATTTATTCAATTTAAAATTGATGGAATTGTATATAATAATAACATTAAGAAACTATTTTATGTTGCTAAATTTAATTTATTTTTTGTATCTACAACCGGTGAGTGATAGATTATGTTTATATAAACAGTGAAAAAGTGTTTTTTTTTGCTTTTCATTTGGAAAATCTTGATTTTCCCCCCTTTTTTGGATTAATAGTAATAAAAGAAAGTAAGTACAGCAAAAATTTTCAAGAAATAATTAAAATTGTGTATACTTACCGGATTGTTCACCGGAATCCCACCTTGTACACTTCGGTAATTCTATGAAATTAAAAGAATATGTAGGAATATACTTACTTTCTTTGGCTGCATGTAATTTGGAAATTCTGGAAATAAAGTAGGCACTGCTGAATTTAGTAGACGCCTTTTAAAATCGGTTTGATAGAAGAATCGTTTTTCAAAATGTTTTGAACATAATCTATCATTTGGCGACGGCGTCCAATTTTCAAGTTTAACTGCCTGAACCCAAAGTTTTTTTTTTTCGGGATCCGCAGGAAATCTAAAAAACAACCAAAATTAAGTTGAATAACTGAAAATGAAAACCTAATACAAGCAATTAAAATAATAAAAAATCAAAAGTATGATATATTATATATATATTAACTTCCATTAAAAATTCTCGTACCGCCCGCCTCTGGAAATTATAGCTTATCTGATGTTTTAAAAATAATTAATTATCAAAACTTGAATGAAAAGAAAAAGTAAACAAACTCAACTGGTAATAATAGTGATTTTAGCATTGGGACACGTACATTATATGAATATGAAATTGATTATAAACAGAAAACAACTTGAAATACTATAAAACAAATCAACTATTGTTTGGTGCTTCTTTTACTTACCTGTGAAACGTAATATCTGGTTCCTTTTTGTTACTACTACTTTTACACTGGTATGCAGCACAAAAAACCATTGTAAAAAAGTATCTATCAAAGTTCTTTTCAGTTATAAATCACAAAAAAATTGGCTAAAATATCCGTGTTGTCACACAAGCTTTAGTCACCAATTGAATGGTGGACGACCGAAAACCAGGCACAGTTTATTACGCTTACTAAGATTGGTAGTTACGCGTCCTCTCTTTTCTCTTGTCTAAAGGAGGGACCATACATCATTAAGAAAATAATCAATGACGTCATATACCGTATAATAAAGACTCCGAATGGAAAACCTAAGGTAGTACACCGAAACCAACTGGCGAAATTTGAAGGAGATCATAACCAGGAAGAAGAAGTCGTAAATCAAGTCCAAGATACACCCGACCTTGCTTTCGAAGAATTTATGGGTGCATATGGAGGTACTGGGAAAGCTAGATACGGCGTGACTATTGAGAGAGAGCAAGACCTGTTCACACTTCCTGATGAATACTCATTGGCCCAAAGGGTTTCCGCCACTATCAGCGACGGCCGAGGATTAGCGTCTGTCTTTCGAAGGAAGTTTGGTCGACTGTCAGAACTTCGAAATCAGTTACCAGCCACTGGGAAGGCTTTGATACTTTGAGATAACTCCCGTTGCCTCTTCTATCTGATTACCAAGAATACCTACCAAGACCAGCCCACTTATCGAAATATATGGGAATCATTACTTAACTTGAGAGAGCACGTATTGGAGTCCAATATACAGAAGCTAGCCATGCCGAAAATAGAGTGCAACTCATTGGATTGGAGGGTCATCCGAAATATGGTGGAAGTAATCTTTCAAGATACCGAAGTCCAAGTGTTGGTATGCAGCCATTCGCCCCGTGTCCAGCTGACATCAAAGACCATTCCATGTTATTTCCATGCAACTGGAAATTGTAGACGAGGATTCAGTTGCAAGTATCTCCATCCAGTCTCAATTGCTTAAAAGTTCCAGGAGGAACTATCTCTTAAGGAGGGGGCAATGTTGTGCGAGTACGCCCCTGGCGCTATGACCCAGACGCGAAGCAGACGGAAGACGCGAGAAGATTCCAGAATACGTTTCTTTCAACGGCGCCCGATGAGCGAAACCGTCGAACGATCGAGAAAACTACCAGAATAGACTGGAACAATATTTACCTATATAAAGGACCGATTCGAATATTTTGAGTTAGTTAGTTAGTTAGTACCTAGTATGTTGTTAGATAAATGCGAATAGAAATATTGTCTTACATAAATTAAAGTATTGTAAATAAATTGTGTTATATAAATTAAACAGTGTTAGTGATTTAAATAGTATAAAAATAAATTAAAAAGACTAGTAAAAAATAAATAAACGTTACAGTATATTCAGTTTAACTGGAGTTTAACTATCAAGAGGTGACCATAAAAGAACAGGAGAAAGAAACAGAATTAAAAGTAAAAATACTGTAGCAAACAAGGCCGTTTTTGTGACAAAGAAAACCATAGAAACCAACCCAAACAAATCCACAAGAATAAAATAAATACAGAATTTATGAAAAGTAATAATCTTAATGTTTAGATTCCGTTATTTGTCATTGGGGACTCGAAGAAAACAAATCTCTAACCACAAAAAACGAGTAATAACGCAAAGCACCAAGCATGCGTCTTATTTCCACTCCATCAAAGTCTAGTTTTGCAAACTTACAAACCACGACCCGATATTTCCACTATACCCCTATATAATCCCAGGGATGGCATTATGTTCACCCTAACGAGTAGTCTTGAATCGATCTTTTCGATAAACACATTCCGTTCCCCAAAGAAATTTTCAGCCATATATACTACCAGATATTGTTCCACATATTCTTATATTAAGCACCCTTGCAATTGAGCTTCTTCAAAAAGTTTTAATAACATTAGCCTTTTTGGCATCAGGGAAATACTAGAGATGTTTGGGAGAAATTTCAATTGGATCACAAATTTAAATTAGTAGGTAATATTAACAATAACCGAGACAATAATAAATAATCGTAAACGAGAAAAACACAAATTGAATTGAACATTTACACAGAACATTTATTTAATTATGTAAATGTGAAAAAAACCCTAAAATGACTCTTAATATCCCTACATTTTGACACAAAATCAACTTCTTTAACAAATTTTTCCCAACTTAACCCAACTTAATTTCGATCGATGAATGGAATCGCATTCGACTGTAAAGTCGCGGGAGCGGTCGCTGGTTTATATGAACAGAATGCTTGTCCAGAACCTCTAAACCATTTTCCACTTCCCCAAAAAACCTTCGGGCCAAAAGCCTTGTAGATATTACCCGGACATTCTCCATGGCCAAATCCACTTGGTAAAGGCAAACTCAACTACACTGCTTTAATGAAGACATCATCCAACATTGAGCTTTTCCACGTCACATCCCAATTTAATAAAACCAACATCGTTGTGATCGCCCACAACAGGAAGAGTCAATGGCAACTTTGCCTCAAAAAAAACAACTCTTTCTGTTCAACCTGCGATGGTAAAAACCACAAAGCAGAGGAAGTCCAAAAATCTGCGACTCCTATTTAAAGTAACTTTAAATGCCCTATAGGAATATGGAAACAACTTCCCACGCACAGGAAGCAGACCGTCCCATGCACTTTGCCATGCCTGACAAAAGGTCCCACACTCACCTACAAACATTAAATGGTCATTATTAACTACCGTAATTCTCAATGCTGTCTCTACATCTCGCGATGACTGTTGCGAAAACTCATAGTTATTTATTTTACAATTTAAATTACATTGTTACCGCTCTAGGACACAAAGCTTACCTAAATATTTGCCTGTTTCAGGGGGAAAATAAAGCCCATATGATTTTTCTACCACTTTACCTCAAACCCGGGTGACCTCGAGAAATCTTCAAAATTCATAGAATCACCCCTGTTAGTATCCTGCTAACGGCCGTAACGCACTGTCACGTTATAGGTTTTCTGTGATTCCCTATAACTCCGAAGAACTGCCACACCATTACTCACCTATAAATCCGAACTCCTTGTCTCATAATTCTTCTACATCAACTAGCTAAAACACTATGAATTTACACAATCGTATAACATTTTTAATATATTTCTTATGTTTTGCACTTAAATCTTCATTTGCGTATCGTAATGTAACTATTACGCACGCAAATTTTTGTTTTAATGGTTGGCGACATGAATGAAGTTTCTAATGACAAAACTATTGACAATGACATTTGTCGCTAATAGCAATTTATTAATTTTATATTGTTCTTTAAGAAAGTATTTGTGAATATAAATATCATCTTTTACTTATATAATATATTATGATTGGTATATTAGTCATTTTAAAATATTTGAAAACATTAACATTTCATAATTTAAATGTCAAAACTGTCAAATGTTATAAATCACACAGTGCTACCGACATACTTTTTAAAATCAAAATTTTCGTAATTACATAATAGTATATTAAAAAACGAATTTCATATAGAATTCTGTTATGACACGAGTTCTAGATTAAAAAACGAATCGCGAAGCGATGAGTTTTTTAAAGAACGAGTGTCACAACAGCCATATGAAATAAGTTGTTTATAATATTTTTTATATTTTGCCGTTTTATCAATTTTTTAAATTAATTTATTATTTTTATGTAATTACGAAAATTTTGATTTTAAAAAGTTTGTCCGTAGCACTGTGTAATTTATAACATTTGACAGTTGTGACATTTAAATTATGGTTAGGTTAATGTTTTCAAATATTTTAAAATGACTAATACACCAATAATAATATATTATATAAGTAAAAGATGATATTTATATTCAAAAATACTTTTTTAAAGAACAATGTAAAATTAATAAATTGCTATTAACCACAAATGTCATTGTCAATAGTCTTGTCATTAGATACTTCACTCATGTTGCCAAGCATTTAAAACAAAAATTTGCGTGCGTAATAGTTACATTACGATACGCAAATGCGTTTTATAATGAAGATTTTTATAAGTGCAAAATATAAAAAAATAATAAATTAATTTAAAGAATGATAAAATGGTAAAATAAAAAAATATTCTAAACAACTTATTTCATATGGCTTTGTGACACTCGTACTTTAAAAAACGAATCGCGAAGCGATTCGTTTTTTAAACTTGTGTCATAACAGAAAGCCATATGAAATGCGTTGTTTAATATACTACAGGGTGATTGATTAGTGTGAGGAAGCTCAGTAGATCCGTTATAGTAAAAAATACAAAAAAAAGTTATTGTCAAAAATTGTAGGCAACTTTAAACTCCACATTTTAAAATTAGTTAAAATCTTAGAGGGTGTTCCATAAGATGGTGGCACACCAAACTTATGTTTTTTTAAATGGAACACCCTGTATTTTATTTTAAATTTGAAATCTGCTTAACTTATATCACAACAATGTAAAGTTTTATTATGTTATACCGGGTATTTGAAAAGTTATAACCAATATTACCTGAAAATCGTGTCAAGTTTAACCCCCTGTATAATTAAAAAGAAGAATAGGAACATTGATCTATTGCAATCATAGTTTTTTTAATAATTGTCAACAATTATAAAACATATAAAACATATTCGGTTTCATAATATTCTTTTTATATTTCGCACTTATAAAAATCTTCATTATAAAACGCATTTGCGTATCGTAATGTAACTTTTACGCACGCAAATTTTTGTTTTAAATGGTTGGCGACATGAGTGAAGTATCTAAAGGCAAGACTAATGACATTGACATTTGTGGCTAATAGCAATTTATTAATTTTATATTGCTCTTTAAGAAAGTATCTGTGAATATGAATATAATATTTTACTTATATAATATATTATTATTGGTATATTATTCTTTTTAAAATATTTTAAAACATTAACATTTGATAATTTAAATGTCACAACTGTCAAGTTTTATAAATTACACAGTGCTGCCGACATACTTTTTAAAATAAAAATTTTCGTAATTACATAAAAATAAAAAATTAATTTAAAAAATGGTAAAAAGGGCAAAATATAAAAAATATTATAAACAACTTATTTCATATGGCTGTTGTGACACTCGTTCTTTAAAAAACTCATCGCTTCGCGATTCGTTTTTTAAACCTTAATTCGTGTCATAACAGAATTCCATATGAAATGCGTTGTTTAATATACTATTAAATCAAATACAATCAAAATGCAAGTACAATATTTTTTTGGTAATTTTAAATAGAACACCCTGTATTTTATATCACTATCAAAAAGTACTAATATCATACTTCAAATTTTATGAAGTACTCCCTATACCTAAAGTTATCAGTTTTCTAGATATTTTTATTTTTTCATCGAAGTATGAATTTGGTAGATATTTTAACGTTTACCAATAATTATTGTGAGTTGGCCATGATTGGTTTATCAGAAATTGACACCCTGTAATTTTGTAATTAATTTTACAATTGCCTACAATTTTGTCAGTAACTTTTTTTGTATATATCTTAGTATAACAGATCTACTGATCTTCCTCACTAATCAATCACCCTGTATTGTATTGTATAGCTCAACTTTCTTTACAATACCTATATTACTTGTCATTACTTCTTTTTGATACTAATGTAAATTATATAAATATTATTATATTTATAGGACACGTTCATCACCATGGTCATCACTCATTTGAACATCCACCAAGAAATCATCATGGATATGATTTAGATTTTCATTCTCAATCATGCGATCATCATCCGAATTTTCAAGGCGGCAACATTCCTTACGACCGAAGACCGTCTGTCACTCCAGATATTAAGAATCCAACGAAAAACAAACCTTCAAGAGTAGATGTTACAGAAGTTTATTCAAATTTTGATCTAACTACAGAAAAGTCTACTCCATTTCCAAAAATTGATATTAGAGTCGGTACGAGAAAGTAAACTTTGTAATTTTAGTTTTAAGAAAAGTAATTTATGTAAATAAATATTTAAAAAAGTTTTAATCTAATTTATATTTAAAAATTTTAGAGATACAATCCACTACAAAATGTGTAGAATAAATTTTATGGTTGAATATGTTAATTATTAATTTTAAGTGGCTTTTTCTGTTCTGCGTAAATCTACGGGATAGCAATTCATAGAATTTACAAAACATTAGTCGCATTATGCCAATGTAGCGTAAACTGATATAGTTCAAACCAAACCTCTCATTCGGTGTGGCATTAATAATAATAATAATTATCTTTATTATATAGGTAGTCCTAATTTACAATTAAGTTAATAAAAAAATGTTAAAACAGGTTCTACATTATAAAATAATAAAAAATGTTGAATCAGGTTCTACATTATAAAATACAATACATATTAAACTGGTACAAACATATTAAAATTGAAAATAGTGTAAATGTAATTTAAATTTAAACGTAAATTTATCGCGATCTTAAGGCGCAATTCCACTGGGGCAACATTAGGCAACATGTATAGCACGCTACAAATCCTCTAGTGTTTCCTATTTGTAGATATGCGACTTGATGCACATTTAAAAGACATTGTTGAACGAGCAACTTGTTTTTCACTGTCGCATGCGCATTGTAGCACATGTTTGTGGCATGTGTCTTAATCAATTCAATAGAGGCAACTTCAGTTTGCGGCAGGCATCATGTCTTTACAAACGGTTGCGGCGGCTGCATATCTGGTAATAGCTTTGAATAGGAAAAAGAAAAGCAGGAAGCCAAGGTGTTGGAGGAGACAATTATATGTTGGTGGTCAAGAAGCACAAAATGACTTTCTTAATAAATTGATGGCTGACGATCAAGCTTTATTTCGAAATTTTACTCGAATGAGTCAAGAAGATTTTGAATACCTATTAGAGAAGATCACACCGATTATAAGAAAATTTGACACCAACTTTCGTGAAGCGATACCAACTCGTATTAGGTTATTAGTAACATTAAGATATTTGGCTACCGGCAACAGCTATCCATCACTTATGTATCTGTTTCGGATATCTGAACCAAGCATTTCACGAATTATTCCAGAGGTGTGCAAAGCTCTGATCGATGATTTTGTTAGGGTAAGTAAAATTCCAATGACTTATTTTTAAATGGTTTATTGTTCGTAAAAATAGCGTTTATATAATATATTAGTTTAGGGCTTAGAAACAAGAAACTCAGAGAGTACTGTGAAAGTCGAAAGATCTTGTTCTTTATTGTTTCCACAGTTGTCAGATGGCTGTACATAAATATTGCTGGATTCAGAAGATGTTGATTGGCGCAAACAAGCAGATGTCACGGAGGGTGGTTCACTGCTCAAGTTGGCAGTACATAGATATTGCTGTGATCAGAAAATCTTGATTGGTGAGGACTAGCAGAAGCCACGGAGCATGGTTGACTGTAATTACTTTCGTAGGTTTCAAAAGGTGTGGAAGTGCGAGTGCTAGTTTGGGCATCATATTTGCCCATACTAGCGTCAAATAATATATTGTTGATCAAGTGCTTTGCAATCGTTTGTGCTCTAGGGGTTAGATGCCGCAGTTCATTGCCTACATGCTCTCCGTACGTTGAAAACTCATCTCTTTGGCATGCACTTTTTAGAATATTATATGCTTCTTCCTCGCGATCGGAAGGAGATATAAACCGCTTCTTTTTCTCTGTCTTCTTCTTAGGGGCAATAACTATGTCCTTTCTCTCTTCACAGCTTCTGCGACCGTCTATATTACTGACTTCTGCTTTAGTATCTTCTGTGTTGGAGACCGAAATATCATCTTCATTCTGCAACAATAAATCGAGTATTTTATCTAAAAAAATCAAAATTTATTGCTTTGCAACTCTATGAGTCACTTCGTATATTTGACTTTATTTTGGATGCGTAGATTTTTGCAAGTCAAACAACTTTTGTAAAACATAATTAGGCGTTCTTGTAATTTTTTAGAATTCTGTATTTAAACACTAGGTATATTAAATAGATAATAGGATTTTATTTTTTCCAGATTCCCGACACAGAAGATGGATGGAGAAAGATAGCAAGGGATTTTGAAGTACTCTGGAATTACCCACACTGTATTGGAGCGTGTGATGGGAAACACATCGTCTTGCAAAACCCAAAAAACAGTGGCAGCTTATTTTACAATTACAAAGGAACTTTTAGGTTTTGATGGCAGTTGTAGATGCCGACTATAATTTTATATACGCTAATATTGGTTGTCAAGGCAGGATATCTGACGGAGGTGTATTTCGAGAAACAATATTTTATAAAAAGTTGGCAAATAATAATCTAACATTACCGGCTCCGGAGTCACTTCCTGGGAGCAATAGGTTATCGCCTTATGTTATATTGACGGATGATGCGTTCCCTTTACAGGAACACATCATGAAACCTTTCAGCGGCTACCATGACAAAGGCTCCTGTGAGAGGGTCTATAACTATAGACATTCACGCGCTCGCAGACTAGTGGAAAATTCTTTTGAATTGCTAGCATCAGTGTTTCGTGTCTTTAGGAAACCACTTATGGTGAATGTGGACAATGCTGAAATCATTACAACAACATGCATTTATCTTCATAACTTTTTAAGAAGAAGTAAAACGTCGAGACCACTATACTCTCCTCAGGGATCATTTGATCATGAAACACGAGATGGAAACATTATCCCTGGATCATGGAGGGTTACTACTACTACCCAAGGCGACAATGACGTGCTGAATTTACAACATAGAGCGCGAAGGTCAACTTTTGAAGCTAAAGAAGTTAGGAAAGAATTTATGAGATATTTTACATCAGATGAAGGGCGTGTGCCTTGGCGGGATCTTTATGCTTAAGCTTTATACCTATTAGTAAAAAAATTAATACCTATTGTAATTGAATACATGTTTTCTTGAAAATATTAAATACTGTAGTCTCACTAGAAACCAAATAGGGATTTTTATAGAAAACTATACATGTGAAAATGTTGGAAATTGACCGTAAACTAATTGAAAAATCCCAATTTTCAAATGCCAATACATATTTCAAGAACTAGAATAAAAAAGAATAATTAAAATAATACCTATTTCACGGTCAAATTATAAAAAATGATGTATAGTTTTGGTATAAAAAGATCGATTTGGTTCCGGTGCGACACCCTATATTTTAGTGCAAAAAAAAACTCACCGCAGATTCCTCTCCGTTGTCACTGGCCGTTGATGTTGTTTGTCTATGTTCATCGACGTCTAGTAAAAAACTCAACAGCTCAAACGCAAACCATTTCCCTTTCTTGGGAGGAAATGAGCCACTTTTCTTTGACTGTAGTTTTTTCCTTTCACGATGGAAAGCGGAACGTAGTTTTTTTATTTTATTTTTCACTTCAATCACAGTACATTCGTATTTAGTCGCTGTTTGTTTTAACTTAACATTTTTAAGTCTGTTGTCTTTATAAACAGCAATTTTATTATTCCATAATTCTGGAGAATTGTGATAATCTTCAATAAACAAAGTTGTCTTCTCTATAGTCCACTCCATGCTGCAAGATACAAGTAGCACCGAACCGATGACTATCGGATAAAAGCCGACATCGTTCGACACGCTGAATCTTGTCGAAAACTGACGCATGTGCCCGGAAAACAGTGGTCAACATGTGGCATGCGTCATTGTCGCATGCTACATGTTGCTTCATATTGTTCTAATTGAAAGATTGAGTGTAGCATGCGTCATTGTCGCATGCTACATGTTGCCTAAATGTTGGCTCAGTGGAATTGCGCCTTGATACCTACTTAAAAAGTTCTGACTTGAAGGTAATAACAGAAGTACAGCCCTTTAGTTCCCGTGGAAGTTTATTAAACTCAAGCAAACCATTAATGTGAAAAAGAGATTTCTGTGTTCTCGAATAGTTTGTACAAGTAACATAAAAGTTTGTGTTTCCTCTAGTTGGGTGTGTGTGAACTTCATTGTTGTACTTAATAAACTGGTTAAAATATAGTGGGCTATTTGAGTGTATTATATTAAAGATAAATATCATTGCCGAATAAAAAATTCGATCTCCTACCGACAACCAATCCAACGTATCCAACAACCGAATAGGAGTATACCGATTGCATTTCAGTAGTAATCGCATTTCCCTGTTTTGTAGTTTCTGCAGAGAGGCAATACTATTTGCATCAAATAGCATTAGCAATAATCAAAGTGTGGTTGGATAATAGATTTATATAATAAGATTGCACTATTGAACGTCACATTCCTTCTTAATCTGTTGAAAAAATACATTTTTTTGAGATTTTACCATAAATATAATTAAAATGTTTTTTCACACTCAATATGTGCGATCTATTTGGAATCCAAGGTATTTTATCGCAGTAACAATTTCAATTTGCTCTCCATATATTTCCAAATTGATAAGTCTTGTATCTATCTGCCTATACTTATATTCAGTAGTAATAATCATCCCTTTTGTTTTAGTTTCATTAAGTTTGAGGAGGTTTGTATCTAAAAAATTAGACAAATTACTTAGCGCATTGTTAATTTTTTGAACAGCTCTTTCTAGTATTTCATCTGATGCTGCAATCATACTATCATCTGCAAATACACTATGGTTCTCACAACCCTTGTAACAGTACCTGTTTACATTTTAAGTACCTGGTATCCTAAATATTAAATTAAATTAATACTGCGAGCTCCATCTTTCCGGAAGAATTCTTAATAATAAAATAATGAATACGGTCTCTTTAATTATAATTGGAAGTTCAAAGCAGCTACGCTACGAGATGTACTAATGAGTTGCCAATATCGAGTTCAAGAGGTTTTAATAATTATTCCCAGTCTCATTTCTTGTATTGGTTTACTGTGATATACAGGTATGTTTTTTTTCCAATTTTATAATTCCTTTTTGTTAGGTTAGGTTATATTCTATTTTATTATATCAGATGAGAATTTCAACATATTTCATTATTATTCGAAGAATCTTTTTATGGTAATTAAAAGTATTAATGATAATTTTTTATAAAAAGGCTAGTAAAAGTACATTTCTGGAATTTTGATTAGTGTGTAAGGTTGTTAAAAAGTAAATTTAATGTAAGAATCTATCTTTTGTAATCTATTAAAATACGTTAGCATCTAACTGTAGATTTCGGACTATGCTGATTTGTACTTTTTGTGCCAGAAAAGTAAATGTAACACGTGTTTGACACTGGTAATTTTCAGAAAGTTGGAATATAATACAGTAAACTAGAAGCATCTCTTTAATTTAAAGATTCAGTAAACTTGAACAGCTTGTAAACTTTAAGCTCTCGTATGCACAAACATTTTTAACTGGATCAGCTCTACAACTTGGGCAGACCACCCCCCACTTGTGATCTTCCATAGTCATTTGGAACCACCTAAACAGTGCCTTAACGACCCCAAGGTGCGGCAAAGGATCGTCCACTATTGTTAACAGATAAGTTTGTTGTGGTATATCAAGTTTACTGTTCCCATATTTTTTTCTCTTTTATCTCCGTTTATATCTATCTATATCGTCAACTGTATTAGAATAAGTATTTTTAAAGAACTGTTTGCGGATTATTTTTTTGTAACGTATTCTCAACTTCATTCATTTTAGCACCAAGGAAATCTATTTATCTTTTATCTGTTGGTACATTTTCATTTTTTTTTACTTCATAGACAGTTTTTTCTGACATCTTTCTGTCATCTTATGATACTTATTTAAATAACTCAGCTTAAAACAACTTTCTTCAGTAGTATCATAAAAAATAAAAAGATTTCAGTGGCGCCCTTATAATTTCTTAAACAAACAAATATTATACTATAGTCAGAGCTAATGAACTTACTCACCCCTAGCCGAGGTATTTAACTATCATCATTTTTGTTGTGATAAACATTTATAAATTTTGTTAATTATTGAAATATCTTTTACAACTAATTAAAGACGAAACTAAGATTAATGGTTGTTTTATTCTAAATTACATTTTTTCTTTTGGTATATTGTTATTTTTTTAAAAGTTAACTAAATATTTTTATAAATTCACTCTTAACATGTAAATCATATCACAAATTGACGCCCAACGTCATAATATGGTTACACCCCCCACGTACCTAATATGATTGAGATATAAAATAATTAAAAGGGGTCCCAAGACACTGCCCTGTGGTACGCCACTGTTTACATTTTTATTACTTGAATTGACATTATTAACTTTAGTATTCTGTAAAGAGTTACACAGAAAGTTTTTGAACCATAACAGGCGCAACTAGGGGGAGCTAAGCCCCCCTAGCTCACCATTAGCCCTCTTGAAATTTTAAAGTCTTTGACCAGATTGTACAGCTAAATATTATGTTGAGTCAGGTAGTTCAAAAAGGAAACAAGCTATCAAAAGAAAGCAGGTAAAAGAAAATCTACGTGGATCTTGATATAAATATATGAAAAGTGATGATCAAGAAACCTCTACAAAACACTTATTGACTGAAAGTGACTCTAATCCTGATCCAGCTGAAAACATTCCTCCCACATCATCATGGGTGCCGCTGCCGTCATTAGCAAAAACAGTGAGGATGATGATCAATTAACTACATTGTCTCTTAAATCACCGCTGCCGCCGTCAACCCTATTAAGTCAAGAACACGAATCTAAGCCCGAGTCTATGTCTACATCCATGACTGCTGGAATGGAAAATCTGAATCCTCAAAATGACCCCGGTTTGTGGCCCATAACAATTACTGATGTAGACCGAACTGAAATTAAAAAATTGTAAGGTCCAATCCGGATTAAATTTGATTTATTTCCCGTAAATGATAATGGACGCGATTCAGCGAATACCATTATAATAAGATATTAGTTAACGGTGAAAAGCTTGACAGGCGCTGGATGATTTATTCACAAACAAAGGATACTGCTTTCCGTGTCGAATATTCGGGCTAGATTGGATCAAGTGAAGGAGTGTGTGATTGGAAACACTTGGGTAATTATTTAAAGTCTCACGAACCTAGTCGACAGCACAAAGATTGTATGTTGAAATGGATTAATTTAGAGAATGGTTTACAAAGCTGTTCCACTATTGACTTCTTGGCCCAGTCACAAATTGAACAAGAAAGGCAAAGTTGGAGAGATATTTTAGAAAGATTGCTCGCAATTGTAAATTTTTTAGCATCTTACAATTTGGCCTCCAGGGGTCATAGAGAGAGGTTAACATCTGGACCCCTATTTTCGAACGTGTGATGTGAAGTGAATGTGATGTGAGTAGGGAAGTGATCGATCCCTGACAAAACCTTTCATGGGTCGTATTTTCGATATCACAACGTTGCCTCGTTATATTTATGAAAAATGAAAGAATTTTGACGTATAACGTACATACTAGAAAATTGGCAACGTTTGATAAATTGGGTTTCAGGTTTCAGGCAGTTCAAATGCATCTTGAGATTCGAATACTCTACGGCCTAGGCCCTCGGCGTTGGCTATTTCAGCTTCTTCTAAATCAGCAGCAATCAAATTGGCTAAAAAAGCATCTTCTTCAAAAAAGTCCATTTTTCGCACAACAATATCAGACCACTGATAACTATATTCTTTTATTTATGATAACTACAACTATATTCTTTTATTTATGAAAGACGCAAGTTTCAAAACAAAACTACGGTAACAACTCTAATAAACATGATTTTGACAATACGCTGACGCCTGAATAATAATCCGCATGTTTCACTGCTTCGACTGGGTCTGACCAAGCGAAGTGTGATGTGAGCTATCATATAGTCTAACAGCCTTACTAATAAACGGAGTATAAATATTTATACCGAGAATAAATATTTTATACCGAGAATAAATTCGGAATAGGCAAAATGTCTACCAATAAATATGGAATAACTTATACTCGGAATAAAAACTCGGTATAAAGTTATACCTACCCTAAGCCCTGTTTAAGTGTAGTATAACCTAAAAAATATGTTTGCGATAAGGTGTAGAAGCTGTTAAGGAGGTTATTAATTTAATAAATATAGATATAAATATGGAAAATACAAGAAAAAGAAGTTTTTAAAGAAAGAATATACCCATTTACAATATACAATATTTTTAATTTATATTTTGCTAGAAATAAGTAAAAAGTGATCAGTTAAAGACATTTTTATAATAAAACCTGCAAGGTAAGGTAAATTTCGACCAATTCCACAAAGAGCTTTTCTCAAACAAAATTTTATAAATTATAAAGCAAAAAAATCTAAAATAATATGTAATCATTCGTGGTGTAGTGTTTTACACACTCGCCTCCCACGCAGCTGCTGCGGGTTCGTTTCCCGACGATAACAAACTTTTTTATTTTTTTTTAATAGTCATACTGTCATACTTCATTTAATTTTACAGTGTTCCATTGACTTGTGTGGACTTTTGCTACGTTGCCAAATCATTATTTTGGAATAAAAAGGGAATAGTTATACTGAATTTATTCCGAGTTTATTAGTGAACAATTTATACCAAGCTTATACTTAGAATAACTATTCTAAGTTTAAATAAGGAATAACCTAAGAATTAGAGATTTTTATTAGTAACAGTGTAAAAATACGGTTCACCGGTTTCTCACCACTGATCTATCACATCACATATTCGAAAATAGGGGTCTTGACTTAGATTCGAGTGAGACAAGCGACAACTTTATAGATTTAGTAAAGTTAATAGCCCGATTTGATCCCGTGCTGAGACTTCACCTAAAACAAATAAAGGATAAAACGATTAATGACCACTATATCAGGAAAAGTATTCAAAATGAGCTAATACAATTAATGGTAAGTCAAGCGAAGACTCAAATTGTTGAGAAAATAATTAATAATAAATATTACTCGCGATTATTCTTGATTGTACTCGCGACGTTTCTCGTGTAGAGCAACTTTCAATTATAATAAGATTTTTTAATACAAATACAGCTGAAATTGAAGAACATTTTATTGGTATCTTAGCCGTCGAAAAAACCACAGCTGAGAGTGACTAATTATATAATCACAAAATTAGAACAGTTAGGTATATCATTGCAAAACTGCAGAGGCCAGGGTATGATAATGGTGCCAATATGCGTGGTGAAAAAAGTGATGTTCAAAACCGTATTCTTGAAATTAATCCAGTTGCTTTTTTTTTACCTTGTGGGAGTCATAGCTGGAATCTCATCTTAGAAGATGCATCATCATCTTGTATCCAAGCAAAATCTTTTTTTGGTTTACTACAAAGGTTGTACACTCTGTTTGTCGGCTCAAGTCAGAGGTGGGCTATTTTAAATGCTCATGTAAAATCGTTATCGCTAAAACCACTTTTTAAAACTAGATGGGAGTGCAGGGTAGCATCGGTGAAGGCCGTTAAATGCCAACTAAGCGATATATGTGATGCTTTAAAGGATTTAGCAGAAAATACAACAGATTGTCAGTTAGTCAGTGAATGCCATTCTATAGAAAAGGAAATAACTACCTACGAATTTGTAGTAGTTTCACTTGTCATATGGTATGACATTCTTACAGGGATAAATGTTATAAGTAAAATGTGGCAAAGCGAAAACATATGCACTTAGATGTGGCTATACAACACCTATAGACGCATTCACAAATTGGCTCGATAATTATCGAGAAAATGGTTTTCAGTCATCCCTTATTGTAACAGCGAGAGAAATAGCCGAGGAAAATGATATTGACAGACAGTTCAAAGAAGTCAGAAGACGACGTAAAAAAAGGCATTTTGATTATGAAGGGGAAGATGAAGCTCATGAATTTAATGCGGAAAAAATTTTCAAAATAAACTATTTTTATGTCATTGTCGACAATGTGCGCGCAAGCTGCCATCCTAGGTTTGAGGCTCTTAAACATCATAAGAGCATATTTGGTTTTATGTATATTATAAAAAGATTAAAGGAAATTAGTGATAGTGAACTTTTGAAGCAATGCAGCGACTTGCAAATATCTATGACAATAGGAGAATCATGTGATATTGATGGACATGAATTGTACGAAGAATTGAATATGTTCATCCGTGTGTATGAAGGAAACGACGACATTATCTCGGTGCTGAAATACATAATAGAAAAAAAATTAATTTAAGTTTACCTCCCCCACTATCGAAATAGTCCTGAGAATTATTGCTACCATACCTGTTACATCAGTTGCGTCTGCTGAAAGGAGTTTTTCGAGGCTTAAAATTATTAAAACATATTTGAGGAATTCGATGACACAAGATCGGCTTTTAGCCCTAGCTATTCTTTGTGCTTTAATTAAAGACTTTAGTCTTCAGAAAAGCCGCAAACAACAATTTTAAAATTTATCATCTCTGTATTTGTTAATTTTGTAAATATTTCAATGTAAAATATTTTAAAACTGAAATTTTATTTATTTGTATAACTTTAGTATTTCTCCTCAAACATGACAAATACCTAAACCAGACCTACTTTCGCATTACATACTTTTCACGAAGGACAAAGGGCCTCGCAAAGACCTGCCGCTCTGAGCCTCGCAATGGGTAAGCCCGCCTCTGTCAATAATATCTGATACCACGAAATTGCTACCAGATATTGGCGCCACAATGTACTGAAAATTTGGAGCAGTTTTAATAATTTGTGTGTAATGTGTAAGCGAAGTGAGTAACAGCAGCAGTTCTTATATATTCTAGTGTGAAACTTCGTGAGTAGAAGTGTATTCGTTCTACTTAACGTTTAAGTTAATTCGCAATGAAACGGGACAAAGTGCCATGTCTGGACTCTTATTATTTTTATTACTGAGATCTGAGATTAGTAGAGTGCCTGGCTAATTTTTTAACGATTTTGGGGTAGTTTGGGCGTGGCACCTAAAAAAAATTTGCCACCTGAAAAAATGGCGGGCTGTTTGGGTTCTATTTCTATTACATATATAGCCTTGGGGCTTAAGCCCCCCAAAAAAAACAACTCTAGTGGCGCCTATGATAACAACACTGTATTTGTAATTCCGTAATATGTTAGTTTTTTTAACAATATTGCAATATCAACAGTTTCAAAAGCCTGAAGTCTAAAAAAATAGTTACAATATATTTGTTATTATCAATATCAAATTACCATTTTGTTAAAGTTACTAGTAAGGCTGTTTCACATGAATGATTAGCTTTAAAAGCAGATTGATCATCATCAAATTGTTCTCTTCTATGTAATCTGATAACTGATGATATACAGAAAGTTCTAATATCTTCTCTAATGGAGGCAGAGTTTTAATAGGTCTAAAGTTTTTAGCTTCGTTATTATTTTCTATTTTAGGTATCAGTACAACTGTACTTACTTTTAGGTTCGATGGAAATTCACCAGTTCTCAGAGACGTGTTAATAAAATTTAAAATAACATGGCTCATGACTTGAAAAGTGCTCCTTAAAACTGTTTCGTTTACAAAGAACGAATTGCATTAATTATCCAATGAATTTACTATAGCACGAACATTAAAAATAGTTAATAATTTAAATTCACTAAAACTTGTTTGGATAGGGGGTAGCCCTTGACTAGTCCATGTTGTATTTTGAAGTATTGAAGATTGTATAACTTGTATACTATATGTATTACTTCTGAAGAAGTAATTTCACCACATGCGTCGTGTAATATTTTTGCACAGCCATCACAAACGATTAGAGAATATTCCTCTACAACTGACTTGTTACATTTGTCACAATTAGATTTTCCCATTTTTAGTCGTTAGGGACTGGACTATAGGTTCCTAATTACCTTGCTGCCACTTTTGATGTTATAAAAACTTGAAACTTTATTATTCTTTACATTTGAGTTTATTGAATTTCTTCAAATTTTCGATGAAATAAGCCACTTTTTGTTAAATTTAAATGCACTTGATGCTGTACAAATCCTTAGCTCTCTTTTAGTACCAAACACTATATCGTGGGTATACTGCGAAAAGTGACCAAGTCACGTTTTCTTAAATTCGACTTATTGTTACCAATTCACTTCAAAAGATCATATCTTCATCAATAAAAACTGACCAAGTTAACTTTTCTTGATAAAGATATGAGTCACTTGGTATAGTACATTCAGACTTATACCGTTCTGACTTCTTAAGGCCAATAAACGACCCTTTTGTCCTCTATTGTCGGCCGGCGTTTTAGCCAGGTATTACCTGCTATAAACTTTGAAAGGAACAGGGTGGAATTTACTTTTTTTATAGGAAAAAATAGAAACACATTGATAATCACATATTTTATTACATACCTAGGGATACTATAAATTATTTTTTTAAACATTGTCGTTTAATACTTGTCGTTGATCATTGCGTCAAAAAGTCACGTGATGGCAATGTTTAAAAAAATAAATTATACCTACTTAGTCATTTAAAAAAATATATAAATAAAAAGCTTTTAAAAATACAATATAAAATTAAAAGTATCTAAAAATATTACAACTTATAATTATTATTAGGACCTATTCAATTAAATCAGTGTCACTATCACTATCATCCCCTATCTCCTTAACCTTACTTGAAACTGTGGTATATGATTGTTCAACTTTAATTACGTGATCTACACTGTTGCTCCAATTATTGACCGGTATTTTATCTATTTCCCTGGTGATAATGCCTTATACAAAACTATTTAAAGTCGGTGAACTGTTGTTACGTCCAACTTGCGATTTCATTTGATGCCAAATATGTTAAAACTGAATGTCCCATGCTATTTGCAAACTCATCACAAACATATTTTTTCTCTATATTAAAACATTTTAATACTTCAAGTAATTGTTTTTTTGAATAATTTTCATGAAAACAAATATTATTGGTGTGCATAAATTCTTGAATTGCGTTGGTGTCGCTTGAACAAGGGTGTTTGTTTAATTGCCTACTATGATAGCTAGCGTTATCCATAACAATAACACTTTGCGGAGGAATATTGGGGATTAACTTATTTTTAAACCAGTCTTCAAATAAATGTACAGTTGTGTCGTCATGGTAGTCAAGAGAAGAGTCTTTTATATTTTTTGCACTGTGATAAAGCATTTGGAACCCATCCGTCTTTTGATCCCGCATGTATAATTATTGTTATCCGCTTACCTCTGTTAGATGGTGCTTTTGTGTTACATTTACCACTTGAATCGTCCCAACCTTTTGATGGCGTGTCATGGGTATCGTACCACGTTTCGTCCAAATAAATGATTGACCTTCCTTGACTTCTATACATATCTATTTTCGTAAGATATTCTAATCTCCATTTCCGAAGTCGTTGCGATTTCATCAGCACTTGTTTTTTGTCTATCTTCTTAAATTTGAATCCTAGTTTTTTCACAGTCTTCCACAATGTTGTTCTGCCACACTGTATGCCACTTTCGTCCATTTCTAGTCTCTTCATTAAGGTGTCCAATGTTGGTGCATTTTGCTCTTCATACAATTTATAGATTTTTTGTCGAATTGGATCTTTATCACTTTACATCAAGTTTTGTGGCAGTAACAGAATCGGTTTTTTAACAATATCGCGTTTGGTAGACTTTGGTATTTTCGTTAACCTGCACGTTTCTTCCAAAGCTGCTTGTATGGAAACATCGTTTCTTAAAGTTGAATATATATTCTTTACAATTTCTTTAGCATCAACAGAAAGATGCTTTCTTTTGCTGCTTACTGTACTACTTACTTGCAGCTCGTAGTCGCTTGCTTCATCGTCAGATTCACTCCACGTTCGCCACATTTTGAAAAAAACTAAGCCATTTACTGTTCTAAGGGCATATATATATACCCAACCTCCTTTTTAAAACATTCAGGTAGGTATAGGTACAATAAGGTATGTAGTAAGGTAATTAATGTATATTGTAAGGTAGGTAACCATATTATTTCCTTAAAAATTCAAATTGTAATAAAAGTTACCTAGTACCCAAAATTATGTTTAGAAATACTAACTACATACCTGTTTGCACATTTGTACATATTTTTAGACAATTTATATCTATCTATCAATATTTCAATTGCTTCTCAATGTAAAAGTAAAAAGTCCACTCCGGCCCTGCCGGCCGGTAGGAAGGTTTATTGGAGGCAATATAATCGAAGTCCTTAAGTCAGAACGGTATAAGTATGAATGTACTTTAACAATAAGTCGAATTTAAGAAAACGTGACTTGGTCATTTTTCGCAGTATACCCACGATATTATAAGTAGGTTACAATGCTTTTTTCAAAAAGTTTGGGGAATGCAAGAGGCCCTCAATATCATAGAAAGCTGGTGCAAGGATCACTCACTGTCATTAAACCCACAAAAGACAGAGATGGTCCTTTTCACAAGGAAAAGGAAGCTTGTGAACCTTCGGGCTCCAAAACTCCTAAAAACTGAATTAAACTTCTCTGCAGAGGTGAAATATCTAGGGATCACCTTTGACAACAAGTTAACATGGAACTCTCATCTAGAAAATAGAGTCAAAAAAGCATATCTTGCCTATGAACAGTGTAGAAGAACCATTGTTCGTACCTGGGGATTGTCACCAAGGGTCACGGAGTGGATCTACACTGCAATCATAAGACCTATGTTAACCTACGGCGCGATTGCCTGGGGAATAAAAACAAACCAGCTGACAGTCTCCGCAAACTTGGCCATTTACAAAGAACAGCATGTCTTAACATAACAGGAGGCATGAGAACTACACCAACTAGAGCGATGGAGGTGATCCTCGGTCTCACCCTACTTGATATATATATCACGGAAGTGATTTTGATGACAATGCTACAGCTCCGCTCTACTGGCACACAACTTGTAGCAGAATCTGGTGAGTCGAGGTGTGGTTTGTGGCGCGAAGCTATAAACGAGCTTCCAATGCTACAAGCAAATACAGAATCGATTTCACCAAGATATGCCTTTCACAGGTCCTACAAGATAATCATTAATGACAACGCTCAAAATGCATTGGCGACAGGTACTACATGTATCTTCACCAATGGATCTAAGACAAAAGAAGGTTTAGGATGTGGAATTTACTCCAGATCCCTAAACCTAAATATAAAATGGGCAATGGGTTGTAATGCAAGAATAGCTCAGACAGAGCTAACTGCCGTTTCCATAGCCGCAAAAGAGATTACCATAAGAGGAATCACTGGCAAAAACATCCGTATCCTTACGGACAGCAGACAAGTACTATTAGCCCTGAATAGGCCACGGATCACATCAGGACTAGTATTAGAATGTCACATGGCCCTTACGGAAGCCTGCTACAACAATGTGGTTACTCTAGGCTGGATAAAAGGTCATGGAAGTTCTAAAGGCAACCGCATAGCTGACTGGTTGGTTAGAAAAGCTGCCTCCCAAAGGCTCTTGGGACCCGGTAGTCTTGTTAGCTTGCCGGCATCAGCGGTGGTTGACCTAGTAAAGGAACGTTCCCTTGACAAATTCAGGGGAAGATGGGACGAAGAAAAAGGTTGCATACTATCCAAGGAACTTCTGAAATATCCAAATAGCAAAGCAGCCAAGAAATACGTGGCCATGACCAGAAAGGACCTGCGGTTGGTCACAGGTATACTTACTGGCCATTGTCATTTACGAAAACATCTAAACAGGTTGGGTTTATCTGACAGCCCACTATGTAGAGGATGTGAACAAGAGGATGAGACAGTTGAGCATGTCCTTTGTGACTGTCCGGCACTCTCTCTAACAAGACTTTTTGTATTCGGCGAGAACTGGCTAACACATGCCAACTTGAGGGAGCTGCCTACTGGCGACGTTATCACCTACTTTAAACAGGTAGGATGGTTGACGAGCCAATAGGTTAGGCTCAATCTCAGAAGGACGCACAATGGGCCAAATGTGGCCTAAGTGCAGTGGGGCGACCCACCCTTCCAGAATTATAGATACAGATTGGAATAAAAAAATAAATGGTGTCTAATGACTATCTGGGTAATAATTCTATTATTAGTTGTTTTTCGGCATATATTGGCATATTTAAAATATTTTAATAACTATAAAATGTCCTTAACCCTGCAGTTCCTAAAGTAGCACCATTACTCGAAGGCGAGCATTGTGCTCATACTTTTCACGCCATTTTTGCTTTAAAAAATTATCTTTGAGGAAAGGAACTAATTTTTGGTACCAATAAAATAAATAAAACACATTACTCCACAAAAACAAAATAAACCAGTTTATACTTACCAAACTTTGACAAAAATGATCAACGCCAATGCACTCAGGTAACAGTAGCGCCAGCGGTCGTTTTCCTAACGGTGCGACCATTAAAACAAAAATATATAAAAAAGATATATTCAAATAAATTAAAAACTTCTACAACTAAACAACTCCAAAATAACTTAACAGTTTGGCAATACATGTACAAAGTAAATTACGTAAAAAACGTGTAAAAAACATCAGTATTATTGATATAAATATTTTAAACTTTAAAATTCAATATTCATAATTTACATAATTCCTAATATCCTAAGAACCCGTGTATAAAGTAAAAATATATACTCAAGTTTAAATTAGAGATTGAACAAAAATGCGAATTTCTATAAGCATTTTAAGTAATACATAACAGATATTTAATTTTTTCTAAAGCTCCTCAGGATTGGGTAAATGTTGTGTAGAGCTTCTTTAATGTCTTCCCTATTTTTAGCGCCAGTAAACACAATTTTTCCATTGACATAAATTAAGAGTACTAGTCGAGGTTTCACCATCCTGTAGACCAACCCAGGAAACAACTCTGGTTCATAACTGCAAATTATTTAAAACTGTCAATTATCTTAAATGTATTTCTTATAAGAACAATAAATAACTGAACAGTTAAACTAAACTTCCACTATTTATTCGAAAAATTCGCTTTAAAATTAAATTACAGCTGTTTTGCTAATAGCTAGCATCGTTAGATTTCTTATATTTTACAATTCATTATAAAACGCATCGTAATAACTTTTACGCATGCAATTTTATGTTTTACATGGTTGGCAACATGAGTGAAGTGTCTAATGACAAGACTATTATTGACAATGCTATTTGTGGCTAATAGTTAATAGCAATATATTGTTCTCTAAGAAATTATTTGTGAATATGAATATCATCTTTTACTTTTTACTTATATAATATATTTCTTTAAATACGAAAAAAATACATAGGCAATATTTGAATTTTAAAAATGTCAAATCTTATAAATTAGACACAGTGCTACCAACATTTTTTTTAAATCAAAATTTTCGTAATTTACATACAAATTATAAATGAATTTAAATAATTATCAAATGGGAAAATATAAAAATTATTAGAAACAACTTATATGGCTGTTCTGACACTTGTGCCTTAAAAAACTCATCCCTTCGCGATTCGTTTTTTAAACTTGAACTAGTGTCATAACAAAAGCCATATAAAATGTGTTAATTTGCAAATCTTTTTAAACACTTATTTAGAAAAGATGAAGAGTTTTTATATAACTTATAAGTAATTATACATTTTAAAAACTGAAGTTTTTAACCTAAAATACGTCATTCACATACCTACTGAATTGTCCATGCATCATATTTAAATTTTCTAGTTTAATTGGAAACCGCAAATCACAAGTTGCCACCAAGTTTTGTATTTTAAAATTGGAAAATTTTATCTGTAAAAAAATGATAACATACTTTTTTAATTCAAAAAACGATATGTTGATCTAATTATTATAAGAATTTATCTTACATTAAATCCTAGCTTCTGTACAATTCTTGCAAATTTTTTTGAAGCGAGCAATCCATCATATTCATTTCTAGCTCCTGTACAAACAATTTTTCCTGATCTAAAAATAAGTGCAGTTGTTCTTGGTTCTCTTAATCTCATTATTACTCCATGAAATCTTGCAGGATTGTATTCAGAATTCCTTGTTCTAGCATTTATATTTTCTAAATCAAGTGTGGTATTAAGGTCAACTGTAGATACACAATTTCTAAAAAGTTAATATTACTTATCGTGCTACTAAAATTACAATATTTCAAATACACAATTATACTTACTGTAGGGTGATGTTTGTGTGGGGTTCTCCAATAGCTGAACCTGGAATAGTTACTGTTATCAAAGAAGGATTTGATTTTATCACAGGTACCTGAAACATTTAATAACAAAATAGTTAATATATATTTATTATGTAAAATATTATTAGGGTTTTGTTTATGCTATTCAGTTACCTAAGTAATGTTATTTATAGTATTACCCCTTACTCTCTGGAAATCCATCTTGATAGGAACATTTAAAATAAAACTTCTTAACAAAACTTCCACGTTTATTTAAAAAATTGGGATAATCCCTTAAGGCTAATAACATCCAGGCTGTAATATTACTTCTATACTTGGTCTAGTCTTAAGACTATTTAATCAACATCAGGCAGCTACCTTGGAAAAACAAATTGTAACTTCAATATGTCAATCTGATGATGCAAGTTTTTAGCAAAACAGCTGTCATTGAGATTTAAAAAGAAATTATTTAAATAAAAGTGGAAATTTTGTTTTATTTTTACTGTTCTTATTATGTAATGTTGTTAAAAAATGGAGAAATGCCTACTTACAATTAAAAAACTTTTTGAAATGCACTTAGATTCTATATTACTTATATAAAAGAAACTCACTTGCGAGGGTTGTATTGTATTAGCAGAAGTAGACGCAATTTCTGGAGCAGCATTCCAATCAGGAACTGGTACAGCATTCCAATCAGGAACGGGAACAGCTGGAGTAAGTTGTTTTGCAGAAATGGGATTATTTAAGATAGCTTTTAAATGTACATCTGATTGCGATTTTGGTTCCATTTCTAAATGAGAAGATCGTTATTATAAAATCAAATATTTTTCAAATGTCGCATTATATGTCTAACTCAAAAATATGTTTCGGGAGTTTCGGTTCAATTTCAATGGATCTAGTTACTTATTACTTAAGAAACAAAACATTAGCACATGTAATTTGACATTAATTGTCAAAGTCAAAAGGGGTATGGGACTTTGGTCCAAGTTGCCAACCCAAAAAATATTATATATTTGTATCACTGGGGAAGAGAAATTTCAGAAAATTTGTAATGTGTAATGTGTATGTTTGTATTATTTATAAATATCCGTAAAGGGAGGCTCGCCTCTTCAAATTGGATAATTTGATACAACTATCGTTATTTGCAAAATGCATTTTTGATTGGCTGAAAGTTTTGTTGGAGCTACTAAGCACAGACCACATGACCTAAGCACAAGCAAATAAAGTAAACATTAAAAAAAAAGGAAATCTAGTCTTGTAGTCTTGCGATGCCCTATTCCCAATTTATCACTATATTCATGGAAAAAATGTGCTAATGATATTAGTAACACAAAGTATTAATGAATAACTGATCTGTTATAAAAACACTAAAATCTTCTTAAAGGCAATAATATCCACTTAGGTATACTATGTGGTATATTTCTCCATATAACCAGAACTTAATATTTTTCTCAACGTACCTACTAAGTTATTTGTACATTTCCAATATACAAGGTCATACATTTTGGCTAAATCAATGAGATATATAATATGAATATGAAGTTTTTTGAGTATTCTTTTCTTGAACTGCTTGTATACATTTGAGGTAAATACAAAAAACTCATTTATATACCATTCTCAACTCATAAAAATGTATTTATTAAAATTGGAAAATACTTTCGCCTTATCAGACCACGGCACAGGAATCGATCACTCGAATGGCATGATCATGTATGATTGTTTCTGAGCGCTTGGTTTTGAAAATGTAAAATATATATTTTTTAATATTGACCTTTAAAGAGACTTAATTATTTATTTTTTATGACGTAATCGTATTTATTAACCGGTGCAAGGTATGAATGGTCGTAAATAATTGTTTTGTTTTGATGTTTATACATTTTAAGTAACCATGAAGTAACCTTTGAACTTTTTACAAAGTACTTATTTTTAAATTTATAATTGTTTTAAAAACTTCCTAATATTAATTAAGTAGTGTATGGTATGATAAGTAATTTAATTTAATATTTTGGATATAGCTGTTATGTCGCAACGGGCTCGTGTGATAGATTTATATAAAACTGTGAGTAGGCCTTGCCAAACATTCCTCTAATGTTAGTAATGTCACTTGTTTACTATATTTGTATGAAAGTGATTATACAAAATGTTTCAATATATTATAACGATCACTACCACAGTATTTATTTATAATGACTGTAGGGGTATTTATTAATTATTTGTAAAAGAGAGATATTGTCAACACTGAATGAATTGCACCCCAAAGTGGTCGACAGGTTGTCAGCTGTTTCAGATGTATACAATAAAGGGGAAATGGCTGTTTGTATATTGTGTTGTCTAACTGCTAGAATGTATCTCAATTATATAGGTTTAACTTTTATTTGGAGGCAAATCCCGGATATTAGATAATACTATTATTATGCATAGTAGGTAGTTAGAGTAAAATTATAAAGTATTGATTCAGTTTTTAATTGATTTTAATTCCTTTTGAATAAGAAATAAATTTGTGTGCTCCACAAAAAAATAGGTAGGTAGAATTCATTTTTGTATTTATTTGCAATTAATATTTTAGCTTCTCTTTTTGGGTAGAGATTGGCCTCAGGGATACAATTATTTTCGACAGAGACTTCACGCCGCCTTTGTAAAAAATAAGTATGAAAAGGACCCTGAAAAAATTGAAAAAATGATAGCCCATGGAGATTATGTAAAGAAGGAAATCGAAACATTGTATATGTTGAAAAAATACAGAACATTGAAAAGAAGATATTACAGGGATAATTAGTATATATATTAAAAATTTTGTAAAATTAATTTTACGTATGCATTAGTTGTGTATCTACAAGTAAATATACCTTTATTTTTCATAAAAAAAGAAAGGTTTTACTTCCTTAAAAATACCGCGAATAAAAAAAAGAAAAATTGCGTTTAGATATTGAGTCAGTTCAAGTAGGAATGATAAATGATATTTTCTGTATTCTTCTTAATACACTTAAAACGGCAAAAGGGCCTTTTTGGCGCCAGATTTGTCTTTCGGTACACCGAGAAAGTCTGGACGAATATCGCTACGATAAAATTTGAACTTTTCCGAAAGTCCACAATTTAATTTAATTTACTTTTAGCAGTTACAAAAAGGTTTCTAAGAGAAGTATTCGATTGCAGTGGTGGTGCCAAACGGACTTCATTTTATTGTAAGTTATTTTTTATTTTCTAGATCAACACGTTAAAAATCCTATTATATTTTTTGTTGTTTTCATACATTATTAGCAATCATAACAATAGTTCTATAAGCTGTTGTCAGATGTGTGCACTGTATTGGCGTGTTAAGGTTATTCTTCAGCGAGATATCCTCTTTTTCTTGTAGGTCTGCTATCTTAACTTAAGTATTCTGTTGTGCGAGTACGCCCCTGGCGCTATGATCAGACGCGAAGGAAACAAATGATACGAGAGTCTTCGAGAATATACGGCGCCCGATGAGCGAAGCATCTAGACTCGACACGATCGAGAATAGACTGGAGTTCTGGAGTATGCTGGAACAATACTTATCTATATATTAAGGACCGATTTGAATATTTTAGTTAGTTAGTTAGTTAGTTAGTCAGTAGTATGTTGTTAGATAAATGCGATTGTAAATATTGTCTTACATAAATTAAAGTATTGTAAATAAATTGTGTTATATAAATTAAACAGTGTTAGTGATTTAAATAGTTTAAAAATAAATTAAAAAGACTAGTAAAAATAAATAAACGTTACATTGGTGTCAGAAGTGGGATATTGTAAATAAATAAGGTAAAAAAAATAAATAAATAAATATGTCGAAAAAACTTTGTGACTTGAAAGTGACAGAATTACGTCAAGAGCTGGAGGATCGTGAATTGGAAACAACAGGAAGGAAGACTGAGTTGTTGGAGCGACTTAAGCAAGCATTGGAAAATGATGGTTTAGATCCAGAAAATCATATTTTTGTAGACGACTCTTCTGCTACAATTATTTCTTCCTTAAATAAAGTTTCTTCCGATATGTCTTCTTTGAAGAGTGATATTTCTTCTTTGGAAAATAAAGTTTCTTCTGACATTTCTTCTTTGGAAAAAAAGGTTTCTACTGATATGTCTTCTTTAAAAAATGATATTTCGTCTTTGGAAAACAAAGTTTCTACTGATATGTCTTCTTTAAAAAATGATATTTCTTCTTTGGAAAATAAAGTTTCTTCTGATATTTCTTCTTTGGAAAATAAAGTTTCTTCTGATATTTCTTCTTTGGAAAATAAAGTTTCTTCTGACATTTCTTCTTTGGAAAACAAAGTTTCTTTGGATATTTCTTCTATGGAAAATAAAATGTCTTCATTTGAAAAAAAAATTGAAGAGAAAATTAGAGAAATGGAAAAACAAATGGAAGAGATGGAAAAAGGAGGTAAAGAAGATATGGAAGATTTAAGAGAGGAAAACGAGGACGAAATGAGAAGCTTCAAAGTGGAGCGGAAACCGAAATTGGAAGGCAGCGAAAGTTCTGTTCGTGTTAAGGCCCCAACCTTTGACGGAAAGATGTCTTGGGAAAATTATCTCAAACAGTTCGAAACAGCTGCAAGAGCGAACGGATGGTCCCAAAAAGAGAAGGCAATAAACCTCACCATCGCCCTGAGAGGAGACGCTTTGGATGTTCTTCCAGACCATACCAGTGGAGGACACAGATGATTTTGAGCAACTGAAGAAAAGCTTAAACATGCGATATGGTCACGAACACCTGGAGAACTTGCACCGATCGCAGTTGAAGACTCGAAAACAGAAGCGAGAGGAGACACTTCAAGAGTACGAAGTAGATATTGCCAGATTGGTAAGATTTGCTTACCCTTCAGCTCCAGAACAAATGATGGAATGTTTAGCTGTTGAAGCATTTCTTGATGGACTTCGTGACCACGAAATGGCAAAGACACTCCGTTTAGCCCACCACAAAACATTAGTGGACATCTTGTCTGCCGCGCTTGAGTATGAAGCGGCTTCGAAAGCTTGTGGAGGATACAGTAAAGTAAGGTCCGTAACGGAAGAGGAAGATGAAAATAAGTTAGACCAATTAGTAAACATGATGAAGAACTTTACTGATAAGAAAAAGAAGAAGACCATCAGGTGCTGGAATTGTGGTGAAATAGGACATGTTCGCAATTCATGTAAACGCCCTGGGGTCACTACGAATCAAGAAACTACTCCACAGGAAAACTAAAACGGGTCGGCCTAGAGGGGGCAGCTTCGACCCGGAACGTTTCCAAAGACCCTCTCATATTAATAGCCTCTTTGAAATGCCGCGACGACAGTGTATATGTAGACGGTGAAGTCAACGGTAAAAAGTATACACTATTGGTGGATACTGGAGCGACCAGAACGATTATACGGCCAACAACTATAAATAGCCGTAAGAAGCTTTTACCAACAAGGCTACGACTGCGAACTGCCACAGGTGATAGAGCTAACATCCTTGGAGAAGTCCAGGTTCAAATAAGAATTGGCTCAGAAAAGTTCTCGCATACTGTTATTGTCGCTGATATTGAGGAAGATGTTATATTAGGAATGGATGTGATGAACTTACATGGTTTCCAACTGGATTTCAAGAACAGAGTTATCAAAGTCGGTTCTGAAGAAATATTCCTTCATCCATATGAGGACAAAACTGTGCCAGCCGTTGTCCAGGAGGATACTGTGGTACCTGGTAGAAGCGAAACGATCATAGTGGCCAGACTGCAAGGAACTATTGACGAAGGAATACCTGTGATGATGGAACCATGGAACCATGATGAGGAGGTCGGTCGAGGAATTTTGATAGGAAAAGGATTGGTCACTTCTGCTAAAGAAATTCCAGTACGAGTTATAAATGTCAATGATCACCCAATTACGATCAAGAAAGAGACCAAAGTTGGAACCTCCGTACCAGTAACATCTATAATTCGACAGACAGCTATTCCCGATAATTCCAACGATAAGTTTGAACAAATGGTGGCGGTTGCTGGTACATCTTTAAACCGAGAAGAGAAAAAGAAAAAATGAAAGATTTTCTTCATCGGTATCGCAACATTTTTGTACCAAAGGGAGGTAAGACAGGACGTACCTCTGCTGTAAAACATAAAATCGACACGGGTGATGCCAAGCCAATTCGTCAATCAGCTAGAAGATTACCACAGGCGAAGAGGCAAGAAGCTGAAAGGATTGTCCGAGAAATGGAAGAAGATGGAGTGATAGAACCTTCTACCAGTCCATGGGTCTCTCCGGTAGTCTTGGTCAAGAAAAAGGATGGAACTACTAGGTTCTGTGTAGACTACCGTCAGTTGAACAATGTTACCAAGAAGGACAGTTATCCTCTGCCTCGAATCGACGATACATTGGACACTCTAGCTGGAAGTAAATTATTTTCTACCTTAGATTTGAAGTCTGGTTATTGGCAGGTAGAAATGGACCCAAGAGACAAAGAAAAGACAGCCTTTACCACCGGTTCTGGATTATTTCAGTTCAATGTCATGCCATTCGGACTATGTAATGCTCCTGCGACATTTGAAAGACTGATGGAGAACGTATTGAGAGGGTTGTCTTGGAAAACGTGCCTGGTCTACTTAGACGACATCATAGTCTTGGGGGAGACATTCGAAGAACATATGAAAAACTTAGAAGATGTTTTTAAAAGACTTCAAGCTGCCCAACTGATGCTGAATCCAAAGAAATGTCAGTTATTCCAAGACAAAGTTAATTATCTGGGTCATATTGTCAGCAAAGAAGGCGTGTCTGTTGATAAGGACAAGGTCGCTTCTATCAAACAATGGCCACAACCAACTGATAAACATCAAATAAGAAGTTTTCTTGGTCTATGTACATACTATCGCAGATTTATCAGAAAGTTTTCAGATATTGCTAAGCCATTAACACGCCTTACAGAGGAAACGAGAGAGTTCTGCTGGGATGAAGACTGTCAAACGGCTTTTGAAACTCTGAAGAAGCATTTAACCGCAGCACCGATATTAGGCTACCCACAACCGGAAGGAGAATTTATTTTGGATACAGATGCCAGTAATGTCGGAATTGGAGGAGTCCTTTCACAGATTCAAGATGGACAAGAGAGTCCTGGGTTATTTTAGTAAAGTGCTCTCCAAACCTGAGCGGAATTACTGCGTTACGAGAAGAGAACTTCTGGCAGTTGTGAAGTCTGTGGAACACTTCTACCAATATCTTTATGGAAGAAAATTCTTAATCCGGACGGACCATGCAGCCCTAAAATGGCTAATGCAGTTTAAGAACCCTGAAGGTCAAATTGCCAGGTGGATCGAACGACTCCAAGAGTACGACTTTAGGATCGAACATCGAGCTGGGATAAGTCACAGAAATGCAGACTCCCTTTCCAGAAGACCGTGCCCAGAAGAGTGTTCTCACTGCAGTAAGACAGAATTAAAAGAAACTGCAATACTACGAACAACTGTAGTTAACGACGACTGGGCACCTACTAGAATTAAAGAAGAACAAGATAATGATCCTGTTTTAAAGAAAATGAGAGAATGGAAGATAGAAGATCGTCGACCTACTTGGCAAGAAGTGTCAAAATTCTCTACAGTCCTTAAATCATATTGGGCTCAGTGGGAGTCTTTCATTTTGGAAGGCGATTTATTAAAGAGAATAATTGAAAATGATGACGGTTCCGTTAACAGAAAGCAATTAGTTATACCAAAGAGTAGAGTAGCCGAAGTACTACGACAGTTACACGACAGTCCATCAGGAGGTCATCTTGGTGTCAAGAAAACCCTGCAGAGAGTTCGTGAAAGGTTTTATTGGATGAATAGTTCCGATGATGTTAAGGACTGGTGTAAGAAGTGTACCATCTGTGCTGCTAGTAATGGACCTCAGAAAAGAGGAAAGGCTCCCATGAAACAATATAACGTTGGTAGCCCATTTGAGAGAATTGCTTTAGATATTGCTGGACCGTTCCCCACTACTGAGAATAAGAACAAATACATGTTGGTGGTAATGGATTATTTTACGAAGTGGGTTGAAGTCTACGCCATTCCAAATCAAGAGGCAGCAACTGTCGCAGACGTGCTAGTGAAGGAGTTTATTTGCCGATATGGAGTGCCCTTGGAGATTCACAGTGACCAAGGAAGGAACTTCGAAAGTCAACTCTTTCAAGGAATTTGCGACAATTTAGGAATAAAGAAAACAAGAACTACAGCATTGCACCCACAATCAGATGGAATGGTAGAACGCATGAATAAAACCATTGGCAAATATCTATCAAAAGTAGTATCCAATCACCAAAGAGACTGGGACCAGTATATTTCGCTCTTTGCAATGGCTTATCGATCCGCCGTCAATGAATCAACAGGTCAAACACCAGCAAAAGTCTTGTTTGGACGCGAGATGAGGTTACCATGCGACCTCGAGTTTGGATGCCGACCTGGAGAGGATATAGCTGGAGAAGACTATGTAATCCAATTACGTAGAAAAATCGACGACATGCATAATTTGGTTCGCTCCCATCTCCAAGTTGCCAGTGACAGGATGAAGAAACGGTATGATACCCAAGCTGTAGAAGGATGTTTCCAAGAAGGTGACAAAGTCTGGCTCCATAACCCGAAAAGACGGAAGGGGTACTCACCAAAGTTACAACAATCTTGGGAGGGTCCATACATCATCAAGAAAAGAATCAATGACGTCATATACCGTATAATAAAGACCCCGAATGGAAAACCTAAGGTAGTACACCGAAACCGACTGGCGAAATTTGAAGGAGATCATGACCAGGAAGAAGAAGTCGTAAATCAAGTCCAAGATACACCCGACCTTGCTTTCGAAGAATTTATAGGTGCATATGGAGGTACTGGGAAAGCTAGATACGGCGTGACTATTGAGAAACAGCAAGACCTGTTCACACTTCCTGATGACTACTCATTGGCCCATAGCGTTTCCGCCACTATCAGCGACGGCCGAGGATTAGCGTCTGTCTTTCGAAGGAAGTTTGGTCGACTGTCAGAACTTCGAAATCAGTTACCAGCCACTGGGAAGGCTTTGATACTTCGAGATGACTCCCGTTGCCTCTTCTATCTGATTACCAAGAATACCTACCAAGACCAGCCCACTTATCGAAATATATGGGAATCATTACTTAACTTGAGAGAGCACGTATTAGAGTCCAACATACAGAAGCTAGCCATGCCGAAAATAGAGTGCAACTCATTGGATTGGAGGGTCATCCGAAATATGGTGGAAGTAATCTTTCAAGATACCGAAGTCCAAGTGTTGGTATGCAGCCATTCGCCCCGTGTCCAGCTGACATCAAAGACCATTCCATGTTATTTCCATGCAACTGGAAATTGTAGACGAGGATTCAGTTGCAAGTATCTCCATCCAGTCTCAATTCCGTAAAAGTTCCAGGAGGAACTATCTCTTAAGGAGGGGGCAATGTTGTGCGAGTACGCCCCTGGCGCTATGATCAGACGCGAAGGAAACAAATGATACGAGAGTCTTCGAGAATATACGGCGCCCGATGAGCGAAGCATCTAGACTCGACACGATCGAGAATAGACTGGAGTTCTGGAGTATGCTGGAACAATACTTATCTATATATTAAGGACCGATTTGAATATTTTAGTTAGTTAGTTAGTTAGTTAGTCAGTAGTATGTTGTTAGATAAATGCGATTGTAAATATTGTCTTACATAAATTAAAGTATTGTAAATAAATTGTGTTATATAAATTAAACAGTGTTAGTGATTTAAATAGTTTAAAAATAAATTAAAAAGACTAGTAAAAATAAATAAACGTTACAATTCTTAAGATTAATGGCCGTTGGCACCGACTCACTGTTTAATTGTGTAACTCACTGCGTACTTCACTTAGTAGATTTTAAAATTTAAGACTCCCTAAAAAATAAACCATTTGCACCATGCCAACTAAATATGTCGATTTAGTCAAGTAGGTACTCAGATGAAAAAATAAAATGGATACGGAACGTCGGCCTATTGTTTGTAACCCAGATCAACCCCCACCATTTTCGTTTACTTCTTTGGTATTTTGGTTCCGCACAGTGATTGAAGCGTTTGATTCGAACTGCGACTTTAATGACATATTGGCTGAGATGAACTAGCCAATAATATTGTGGAACCAAAACGTCAAACATTGATGTGGAAAAGTAAGGCTATACAGCAACCATTATCGTCACAGCATTTTTTCCATAAGAAATAATTTATTTTTCATAGATAGGTACCTATCTAAGTTGTGTGTGGTAAATGCAAGAAAATCATATTTCTTTTTTCTATGTATGTATAAATTGTGTTGAGATAAAAACAAAGTAAAATGATTTTATGCTTTAAAACCAAATAAACAGTAAATTTATAATGTGATACGTCTCTGTGATATAAACAAACCTCTTCCGCCCCCTTCTACATGCTGTGTTATTTATGTGAGTTACAAACAAATTTGTGTTAAGGGATATATCTTTACTTTTTATATTTTATTTTTTCATCTGAGGTTAAGTAGCTCTGCACTTTGGCAACAGCGCAAATTCTATTATAATTTCCATAAAAATTTAAGGGTTTAGTACAATTTTTCGATATCATAATATGACATTAGTCATTATTTTATTATTGATTATATTTTCCACCTGTCAAAATATCACAGTTTTGTGATTTCATCCAATGAAAACGCTTAATCTTCAATGTTCTGTGCTAAATGCTAGCCAATCATTCCGTTTTATACTGATTATTTTTTTCACCTGTCAAAATATCAAGGTTTTGTGATTTCGTCCAATGAGAACGCTTAATCTTCAATGTTCTGTGCTAAATGCTAGCTAATCATTCCGTTTTATACTGATAAAACCACTAGTCGTTTTATCAGTATTGATAAAATCATAGAACTGTCAAAAATTCAATAGCAATATCGAACAATTAAATAGCGAAAATAGTGAAAAGTAAAATAGTGAAAATTATTGAAAAGATAACAATAAATTATTAAATAAAGTGGTTTTTGTACAGAATGGTTCAAAAAATATTATTCTCAAATACCATCCGTCCTGTAAAATTTGACTAGATAAATTTTTATTTTCTAGACTCAAACTTTTTTATTTTAGGCAAAACTACTCAAACAAACTGAATAAGATAAAATCACAAGTCCGTAGGACGATGTATACTAAGAAATCCAATTCTCTTACATCTTTTTTATGGAAAGTATCAAAATAATTATTTTATATGTATTTTTTGCCAATAAAATAACTGCGATCAAAGTATTCAGTTTTTTTACATCCTCTTTAATGATATTTGCAGCACGCATTCTGTCAATTCTGTCAAACGTCATGATGTTTCATTATGGGCTTTCTTTCGTACACGTAAACAATGATTGAAGATGTCGAAGGAACTTGCAAATCACAGAACTAAAATATAAATTCTGTAATTCTGTCATTTCCATGTTTTGTTTCCTAACATTTTGCCGTTGTTCAATAAAATTCCAAAGTCTTGAATGTATTATTTTGTATTACCTATAAAGGAAACAATTGTTTTTAAAAAGTAAGTATAAAAAGGCGTGTCTATAATTTAAATAAGTAGTTTTTGTTTGAAGCATAAAATAATTACGGTTACGTAAATATATAACTGTTCTCCCATAGAACACTAATATTCTGAACCGGTAAACATGAACATATAATTTGTGGTAAGAGTACCTATTACTAAACATGAAATTTTGTGACGGCAAAAGTGTAAACAGTACGAAAGAACATAAAAACGTAATCGTGTTTATGATATGTACAAATGTTTAGTACGAAAGAAAGCGCCTATAAACTTTGATGATATTTGCAGTACGCATTCTGTCAATTCTATACCAAATGTCATAATGTTAGATAAAAAGTTTATATTGACCAAAGCGCTAAAGTTAAATGAATATTAATGAAGTATTCTTAAATTTTCCAATTTCCCGCGCAATTTTTTTAATTTTTTCTTTTATAAGAACCTTCTTCTGACAATAACAAACACAAAAAAATAAAATGAAATCGGTTCAACCGTTCACTCTTGATGGCGGGTAATTCATTTTTATATATACAGACAATTGCTAATACAATTAGTATTTTTTCACTTTTCAAATCACAGAAATTCACCTTAAAATTACTATTGGCAATAAATTTTAAAAAATTTTATTAATATTTTGGTAGATGTATTTATTTGTTGACCTATCTTTTTACTCTTTTATTCTCTAATTATATTATTGTTAGAGCGACGCTATTGTATTTTATTATTTATTTGTGTTTTTATCTATAAACAATTTAAGTAGTTTTATTTCCTTTCATTTGCAAAACGACAGAGATGGTCTTAAGTATCGACATGGTCTGTAGCTATCATATTTTCTATTGAAATGTAATCCAATGTCAGGTGGGCATGTAGCCAGGAAGTAGTTGTTTTTTCTTTAGAAAACTGTCAAGCCTGGTTGGAAACAATTTAAAGTTTATATACCTCAGAGGGTGCAAATAGAAATATTTTTCTATTATTAATTTTTTAAATTATTATTTTATTTTTATGAATATTTATAAGGGGTTGAGTTGTGTTAATCTGATTGCACTTGTATTTACAATACATTCAACATTTTAGTTACAATACATAGGTTACATTTAATTTCCTTTTTTTCTAGTCCGAAAAGATCTAACTGTTTAGCGAGTATAATTAAAATTTTATGGTTTCGTTTTGCCGGTGGCAATTCTCTTCACGAATAAAGCAATAAACTCACTAAGTTGAATGACAGGACGAGAGGTATAGGACCCCAGAGGGCACGTAATCAGGATAGTGCACGACATCGAAAAAATCCCTGTATTCAAAATAAGGTCTACAAGTGATTTATTGAGTACAGCAGCGTTTCGATTTGAAAAATATTTAGACATATAGAGATAAATTACGAATTTTATTTTTTCAGAGAAATAAGTTTTGGGTATTTATTTCATAAAAGAAATAAAATAAATGAATGTGGGTATTTTAGCAGAAACTATTTCTTTTGATTATAAAAATTAGTTATTCCCCAGAAAAAAGTACAAAGATAATTATTCACATTAGACTGTGAAGCCAATTTATATAGGTAGCTGCTTAACAGCCTAGTTGAACGTTTTTTCCTGAAACAATAAAATTAGATTTTTTTAATCACCAATAAGAAGTATGTTATAGAGAAAAACTTCCAAACATATGGCTTTAATTGAATAAAAAGTGTTAGTACAAATTAAGAAAGAACAGAATGTGTTATGACGTTACTAACAACAACACCAATTACTACATATCATGACACTCTTCCTATCTGAGTTAAGGACATAGTCATGTAGGTAAAGTACATTCATACTTATACCGTTCTGACTTAAGGACTTCGATTATATTGCCTCCAATAAATCTTCCTACTGGCAGGCAGGGCCGGAGTGGACTTTTTACTTTTACATTGAGAAGCAATTGAAATATTGATAGATAGATATAAATTGTCTAAAAATATGTACAAATGTGCAAGCATCTATAAAAAAAGTAAATTCCACCCTGTTCCGTTCAAATTTTATAGCAGGTAACACCTGGCTGAAGCGCCGGCCGACAATACGGGACAAAAGGGTCGTTTATTGGCCTTAAGAAGTGAGAACGGAATAAGTATTACTGTAATTCGGGGATTTTCTAATTCTTTTGGATCTTCTGATTTCTCCTGAAGAATCCAGCATAAATTTTGTAGGGGTTACACAATCTTAGAATCTTCTTGATCAGAATTAAAATCAACTGTGTCCGCTTCTTCATGTCCAAAGATAGAATTATCCCCTCTTGGAGCTAGATGCTTCAGGGACACAGTTGATTCTCGTCCATCTACAGGACAAATGAGAGCGTATTTCATCATCCTAGCCAAAGCAAGTTAAAGTGTGGTTGGTTTCTCAATAGACCCGTCTGGTTAATGGCTCAAATTTAATACTCATACTCGAACCAACTCCCACTCTCGTATTTCTCCCTAAATGTTCGTGCCCCGTATAAAATTATGTTGGCAAACCTATCAATCCGTATATTATTATGCATAAGAGCATTGCAGTATTTTTATTGTTATACGCACTAATAAAAATATACGAAATAAAAATTGGAACTTCTTATTTGTGGTTTTTGTACCAATATTATTTTGTGTTTTACATGATATCAATGCTGATGTAAAAACAAAATTACCTAAATTAAAAAAATCTGGTGTTTACAAAATTAATTGTCCAAAGTGTAATGCTGTATATATAGGTCAAACACAAAGAAATTTTGAAGTAAGATTTAACGAACATTTAAGAGCATATAGATTAAAACAACCAGATAAGTCAAATTATGCAAAACACCTACTTGAACATCCAACCTCACTCTTACACATCAATGACATCCAAATAGTACACACTTGTAATAAAAAAAAATTTAGATTTCCTTGAAGAACTTGAAATAAAAAGACATCTAGCAGATCCACAGTTTAAAGTTGTTAATGAACAAATAAATCTGGGAAGTTCTCCACTTTTAAATTGTTTGCTTTGATTGAGTCTTTATTTTATACATAGATAAGACGTAATTGTAACACAAATATATTAAGTTATTGTAAAGATCAACATGATATAGTTTTTTTCCTGGTTTTTCTATATCATTGTACAGTTATACTGATCTTAGAGGGAAGTACATCCAGGATAATCCCTTAGGGCTCATAACATCTAGGCTTTAATATTGTTATGTCTTATTACTTCCATACTTGGTCTAGCCTTATAACTACCTAATAAACATCAGGTACCTAGCTACAAACAAACAAAATGTAACTTCAATATGTCAATCTGACGATGCTTAGTCTAGCGAAACGGCTGTCATTAAAGTTAAGAAAGCAATTTTTTAAATAAATATTTAAAGTTTTGGTAAAACGAAGAGTTTTTTATTATTCTTAATAAGATGGACTTCCAAAAAGTAAGGGTTAGTACAATCAATTTACCTAAAGGGTGTAATAAATTCATTATTTCCTATAAACTAAACATATTTTCAAAAAACCTGAAACACATAAACAATCTGAAACACTTAGTACATTCCCTATATAAATTCTAGGGGTTAATCACCTCACTGCTCGAGAAAAGAAGTGTCTATGCTGCAATTAAAAAAAAATGGGTCCTTCTCCAAACAAAAATTGAGGTGTGCATTTCTAAATCTGAGGAAACTAAGAAAAGGGGGGTGTACTGCCGCTCACCTCACTTAATTGGTCACCCTGTAATTGTAGTACATGAAACTAGTATATTACATAACGAGTGTGGAAAGTGAAGTATTACGCACGAGAGAAGTTTAGCACGAGCCGCGTAGTGGCGAGTGCGGAAACGTAACGAGTGCAAGAAATACACTTTCCAACACGTTGTGTACACGATTTTTCCTACGACCCCAATATTTCTTACAATGATAAATATTTTAAATTTATTTATAAAATTTATTTTAATTGTTAGTCATGTTAAAAATTAGGATTTAAACGAGTTTATATATTGCATGGAAATATAATTAATTAAAATCAAATAACCACCTTTCTCAGGAATTCACATCAAAATTCTTTATTAGCTAAATGACATTTTAATTTTTTTTGTGGGCTCTATAAAAATTAAAAGTAAAATGGTCAGTCGGTGAAATTAATTGAAAAGTAATGTAATAATAATAGACACAAAGATAATTGTGAACAGAAACACAAATATAACTTCAAAAATCCACATTCGACACATGCACGGAACATAAACACAATATAAAAAAGAAGAATAAACTGTTCTTCTTTCTAAAAGTGTTTTTATAAAAATAATAATACTGAACAAAAATATGTTTATTTTTTAAAAATTTAAAAACCTATAAGAAACTTTATTCTTTATTCTTACTTTATACAGAAAAATTTGTATTGGCAATTACAATACAATATTTGACACAAGGAAGATTTAAAAAAAATTAAATGGTCCTTGCTTTGACATTTATGTGTTTACTATTGATAAATTTGACGTAAATGTCACAGGTCATAGAACTATATTTTTTTACTTTTCAATACGTGTATTGATATTTACTTTTCAATACGTGTATTGATATTAGCTACTTTCTTAAGTACAAATAAGTGTGCAAACTAGCACTTTCATATGTGGTCGTAGGAAAAAATTTTTTCCTACGACCACATATGAAAGTGCTAGTTTGCACACTTATTTGTACTTAAGAAAGTAGCTTATATCAATACACGTATTGAAAAGTAAAAAAATATAGTTCTATGATCTGTGACATTTACGTCAAATTTATCAATAGTAAAAACACATGAATGTCAAAGCAAGGAACATTTAATTGTTTTTTAAATCTACCTTGTGTCAAATATGTATTGTAATTGCCAATACAAATTTTTCTGTATAAAGTAAGAATAAAGAATAAAGTTTCTTATAGGTTTTTAAATTTTTAAAAAATAAACATATTTTTATTCAGAATTATTATTTTTACCAAAACACTTTTAGATAGAAGAACAGTTTATTCTTCTTTTTTATATTGTGTTTATGTTCCGTGCATGTGTCGAATGTGGATTTTTGAAGTTATGTTTGTGTTTCTGTTTACAATTATCTTTACGTCTATTATTATTACATTACTTTTCAATTAATTTCACCAACTGACCATTTTACTTTTAATTTTTATAGAGCCCACAAAAAAATTAAAATGTCATTTATCTAATAAAGAATTTTGATGTGAATTCCTGAGAAAGGTGGTTATTTGATTTTAATTAATTATATTTCCATGCAATATATTTATAAACTCGTTTAAATCCAAATTTTTAACATGACTAACAATTAAAATAAATTTTATAAATAAATTTAAAATATTTATTATAATAAGAAATATTGGGGTCGTAGGAAAAATCGTGTACACAACGCGTTGGAAAGTGTATTTCTTGCACTCGTTACGTTTCCGCACTCGCCACTACGCGGCTCGTGCTAAACTTCACTTTTGCGTAATACTTCACTTTCCACACTCGTTATGTAATATACTATTACCACAAATATCTCCTCAATATCGCATGATGGTGCTGATGCTGGAGCTTCTATAATTAGAAAACGTAGAGTCAACTCGTTATGTTTCGACCTAAAAGTCAAAATTTGTTTAAACATTTCTAAAATAAACATTACTAACTTACGCTCTGAACTGTCTGCCTGGATTTTCTGCAATTTTTTACACAGAATTTAAATTTTAAATGGTCTGCTAGTTCTGATGATGGGAAGAAAAGTAAATATCAATATACGTATTGAAAAGTAAAAAAATATAGTTCTATGATCTGTGACATTTACGTCAAATTTATCAATAGTAAAAACACATGAATGTCAAAGCAAGGACCATTTAATTTTTTTTAATCTTCCTTGTGTCAAATATTGTATGGTAATTGCCAATACAAATTTTTCTGTATAAAGTAAGAATAAAGAATAAAGTTTCTTATAGGTTTTTAAATTTTTAAAAAATAAACAAATTTTTATTCAGTATTATTATTTTTATAAAAAGACTTTTAGAAAGAAGAACAGTTTATTCTTCTTTTTTATATTGTGTTTATGTTCCGTGCATGTGTCGAATGTGAATTTTTGAAGTTATGTTTGTGTTTCTGTTTACAATTATCTTTGTGTCTATTATTATTACATTACTTTTCAATTAATTTCACCAACTGACCATATTACTTTTAATTTTATAGAGTCCACAAAAAAAATTAAAATGTCATTTATCTAATAAAGAATTTTGATGTGAATTCCTGAGAAAGGTGGTTATTTGATTTTAATTAATTATATTTCCATGCAATATATAAACTCGTTTAAATCCTAATTTTTAACATGACTAACAATTAAAATAAATTTATAAATAAATTTAAAATATTTATTATAATAAGAAATATTGTTGTGCGTAATACTTCACTTTCCACACTCGTTATGTAATATACTAATAAAATTACATGACTTACCTATAATTTTATCTATGACTGGGTATTGAAATCCCCAATCTAGTAATAAACTATAGATTTCATTGTCCTTATAATGATTTTGGTTTTGGTAATTCGGTAATTGGTATAATTCTGTATTAAAACTCTTATTTAAATTAAATAGATTCATATTAAAAGTGTATCAATTTTATATAACTTTAAAACTTTTAAAACAAAACCACTACAGATTATGCACTGTAATACACAAAATATATCGTCTGTCTAGTCTTGGGGTTAGAATGTTGTAAGAGGGTGTTAAAAAGTGGGATAGTACCAACTAGAAACTGACGGTTATTCTTGCTTAAAATCAAGAAGTTTCATACTCAATTTCAGCACGCACTATCAATTTAAGAATGCCGCATGCTTATTACAAGAATGGGCATACTTAACAAAATTCTTAAGGGAAATGCCGTTATCCAAGAATTTACATTCTCAATTTAAGCATGTTACTTCTCAGTTTAAGAAGTAAAATGCTTAATTTGAGAATGACCGTTCTTGACAAATTCTTAGGAGAAAGACGGTTTTCCATGCTTAATATAAGAATTTTCGTTCTCAATTTAAGCATGTTACTTCTTAGTTCGGGAATGTAGCATGCTTAATTTGAGAATGAGCGCTCTTGACAAATTCTTAAGAGAAATACGATTATCCATGTTTAATATAAATTTCGTTCTCAATTTAAAAATGTTAATAGTCAGTTCCAGAACGTTACCTACATGGTACATACTTTATTTCAGTGTGGGTGTTCTTAAAAGGATCTAAAGAGAAAGGAGGTTATCCGTACTTAAAAAAAAGAAGTTTTATTCTGATTTTTGAATTATTATTCTCCGTTGAAGTATGTTATGATATGCTTGATTCCTAAGTCTATTCAAGTAATTCAAAAACGTTTATTGCTAAATTATTAACCGCATACCAACGTGCTGAAAATTTAGATATGCCGTACTTAATTTAACATGTTAAGATTTTTAAGTTAAGCACTCTTCATTTTTAATTTAAGAATGCATGCTACAAAAATTATTAATTTTTTTAATTAAGAATGTTTGTGCTTATTTGTAGCCTTTAATCCAAAAATTGAGTATGGCAATGTTAATTTAAGTATGTCAGGATTCAAATGAAGAATATTTTTTTTAAAACTAAGAATTAGGGTCGTGCTTAATTTTAAATGCACATTCTTGACAACATTCTCACACAAATTTCTCTGTGTGTATGTCTAATGTTTTGTTTCTCTTTATTGGAGCAAGTTTTACTATATTTTTTGATTTGTCGATTTATTTTTACCAATTTCTATGAGGTTATATAAGCATTTATTTTTTCTTCACAAGTGTGAAGTGCAGTTTGGGTGCTTGTCAAACATTAAGAAGTAGGTTACCACGACTTGGCATGATACTCTAATTAGCACTTTCTCTTTTTATGATCTACTTTGATTATAATTAAAAATTGTTAAAATTTCCTCTTCCACCCTTTCTTTATTAAATACTACAATAAATTTTAAAAATAAACAATAGTTTAATAAAACCATAATATAATTGGAAAAACGAACTTTTTTTGTTTGTTTAACTTGCGTTCTTAATAAATTTTCTTTGTATAGAAATCTAAAAAGTTAATATAATTCATTTATTCCATTTAACATAAATAGGTGTAACTATACCAAATAATTCATATTGTCCTGTCACATAAATTAGTAGCTTACAAAGCAATGATATATTATAGAGCATTTTCAATTCCTATAAACTAAAATTGAAAAGATCAATTTTTGATTCTTTATTTCTTATATTTTCTTCATTTTGGAATTTCTTGTCGTCTTGTGGTTTATTACATTGTATAATATTTAATTTTTCATCTTGCATTAATTTGAATTTTTTTATGCAATCCAAACCGATTAGAAAATCATAATGGAAATTTTCATTGTCTATCACAAAGATATCCATTGTACGTACCAAATTATAGATTTTAAGTTTAAGAGTTACCATACCTTTTGTTTTTTTTCTCACCATTAATAGTTTTCAATTTAGCATTAATTAGGGACACATTTTAACCCGAATCATAAATTCCAGAAACTTGCAAAGTGTCATTTATCAGTAAACTTACTTTTATTAATGGTGGTACCTCTAGTTTTTTGGATTCTCATTATTTAGTTCAATTTCTAATTCTGAGTTATTTACACTTTTCACAACTGCTTTTTGGTTTTTTCCTGCTGGTTTAGACCAGCAATTTTCCTCCGGGTGGAAAAGTTTCCCTTTTTTCTCGGTGATACAGATTTGGCACGGTTTTTTCTCTTCATTTTTTTTTTTGTTTTTTGTGTCAGAATTTACTGTGTAGTTTTTCTTATCGTATTTATTATTTGCGACAAAATGTTCGAATTTTCCTAATTCATTGTAGAGATCTTCCGTTTGTTGTAAAGTTTCTCGGTCAATTTTATCAGTCAGGTAATTAGGAAGACCCGCTGCTATAAGGTCTATAAGTGTCCCAGTATCAATTGACTTCCTCACTTTTAATAATAATTTTTCTTTTTTTAGTGCATATTCAAGCAAGGACCCCATTTGGTATTTAAAGGCAAGAGCATATCTGATGGGCGACCATCCTTTGTTTCCAAATGTATCACAAAAACTTTTTTCCCACTTGTTCCACTCTGATTCGACTGTTAACTTCATTAACAAACAGCTGTACCAATCCATGCTACAGTGTTTCAAAAAGTTTTTTAATATTTTAATCTTCTTTTTGTTTTCGTTGAAAACATGAAAACGTTCACATTCTTTGTTGAAATCCTTAATCCATTGGTACGCATTTGCATTTCTGCCAGTGAATGTGTCTCTGATGAAATCCTTTGAAATTTTCCCTAAATTTTGAGTTTCAGATTTTGTTTCTTTTTCTTCAAGTAATTTCTCCATCAGTTTTTCTAATGTGTGGTTAGAGCTACTTGGTAAAGATTTATTATCATTTAAGTTTTCCGTTATTTCTTCCAGATAGAAATCATTGAAATGCAAGTTTTCTTCTTCATCCAAATATATCTTTGATATGTCATCAGTTAGGGTTATCCATATTTTCCTTGTCTGGTACCTTTTATTCAATGTTTTTTTTACTTTGGCATAGTTTGAAGTGTTTGTAAGTTCTTCATGCAAACTTGCAGGCTGATATTTTACTGGTATACCGAAAACTTGGCCATTAGGTGTACCAATTGAGGTTATGCAAATAATATTTGATTTTCCACAGCAAAATCAAATCCCAACTTTTGCATGATTCGTGAAATATTTGCCGAAAATGTTGTTTTATAATAATATCACACTCTGCTGGGTGAAATAAAGACGAAATTGCGTTTTTCTGTAAAGACAAAAATTTTATTTTCCTTAACAAAGTTATTTACATATTGTAATGTTTTAAAATAATCAAAAATATAACTTACCCAATATATAACTTAAAATTGAAATAAGTTATTAAAGATGGATATAATTTTCAAATCTTTTCTTTAAATGATGAATACACCATAAAATTTCTTTATTAGAGCTATTTAATAAGTCTCAAGTAACACAAGAACACAAAAATTATCTTGATAAAATATAAGTCCATAAGAAGAAGTATTAACATCAATAGTCGATTCCATAGCCAAGTCAAAGATCCTATGTTGTTGAAGCTAAAAATAAAAAGTAAATGAATATTAGAATATGATAATAATGAATAATAGGAACATTAAATTTGTGATAGGAAACTCATTCTATTAGTTATATTAAGTTAGTTAGATCAAAATATAAATAAGTTATAATCAAAGTTAACAATAATAATAAGTTTAATAATGTTTTCTAATAGGTAGTTATAAGATAAGAATTAAGTAGGTGTAGATGATTACAAACTATAATTTCATGTATGAAATATTCAACTATATTCAGTCAATTATATCATTAGCAAAATTTAAACTCAACAAACAAATATTAGTTATTAGAATAAAATAAACAGAATCATAGACTATGAATATAACTAAATAAATAAATTTGACTTACCCAAACAATATTTATAAATTAATTTAAGCATCAAAGTGATGAGTCCTATATTATAATGTATCGGATGATAGTACAAGCCTAGTACTTCCTATGTTCTGGTACATCCCATATTTTGATACAATGCAATGCTTGAGAGAAAATCTAAAAATAAAGATATTGAAATTTATCACATGTAAAAATAAAACTGTAAGAAAGTGATGTGTTTGTTTACAAGCTAAGACTGTATAATTAAAGCTTTATCAAGGACATTATGATTGATAAATCCAGTGAAAAAACACTGTAAATAGTGAAATAGTGATCAAAAACTGTTAATAATAAACTTAAAAGATGTGATTGTAGTGGAAAGACATAAACTTAATATTAAATGATTAATTGATGTTATTATTTGTTATAATTGTATGTTGTTGTAAGGTAATTAATTTTAAGTTGTTCGTTGATGATTTTAGGTATTATTAATTCGTTTATTTGATAAATTTTGTAGTTGAATGGTTATGACGCAGTAGATATATAATGTAAATAAAAACTAAAATAAGAGGTGTCATTGAAAGAAAAAGTTATCTGATCATATTAGAATATGTAAATTTTCAATTTTTGTTAAAATTAATGGCCAAAAAGAAATATTTGCTCATAATTGTTAAATTTAATATTGATAATTGTCAAAATGTCCGCCATTGTGTTGCTCCAAAGTCAACAATTTTAATAGGGAACAATCGATTTTAAAATTTGAAGAATGTTATTTTATAAGCTATGTAGATTTGATTTATAACAATTATAAGGTCAGAAAATGTCAAATTAAAAATTCAATTTTCTAAAAATTCGATGTAAATGGGGTTAGGAAAAACAAAATACGGTCGAAAAAGCGGCCATTTTTGGACTTCCGGGGCTAACATATAAAAGCCCGTGGAAAATGGGAAAAGAGGTCACTCTAAATTCATCAAAAGGCCAATCCACGTCAATTTACTTCTAAAATTATCATAAATTAATGGCCGACTTCCGTTTAAAAATAAAGATGGTAGAAAATTAATTTGTACAACTGTATGACTTATTATAAAACAAAACGATTGGAAATTGTATATGGAAATTGTCTATTGGTCAATAAAATATCTACCCTAAGAAAAAAAAAAAATAAATAATTTTTTTTACTAACCTGCAACAATCATAAAAAAACCAGAAGAAATCGAGGAGACATCATATCTAATGGTTTAATCCTTTGGAATCCGTCCAAGGAAGTATTTACACGTGGTTGTAAATGATCCACTAATAAGAAGCCGAGTGTGGGAAAGCGCTACGGAGAATTTTCCATTTTCACACTCAGCAACAAGTGAATTTACGGTATGTGTTTACCATTATTTATTAATATCACTTTCATAACTCCTATAAAATATTGTAAGTAGTAAATTTCAATATCTTTAAATACTATTTTAAAACAATTTTGATCTGAATACATTGAACTGTTGAATATCTTGTTACGACTAAAATGTACGCTATTTAACATCGTTCACCGCCAGGAAATAACCGTTAAGTATCACGTGCTCTTTTAAATGGGGGTAGATGCGCACGAAAATACCATAGCCGCATCATTCAGTAGGTATAGGGTATATTAAATTTTTTTTGTAAGGTTAAAAAAAAGGTCAAACAAATAGTTATATCGTTAGATTTTAATTTTATTGGAACCGACTTCTGTAGGTAAGAGTCATTCGTGCTTTAAAATTAATTTAAGTAAATCAAATCTAAAATAATAATAATAAAATTACATATGTTGACTTTGATCATATATTGTTGGCAAATGGTAAAAAGTAAATAAAAACAGAGAAATTTTAAGGTGTTTTGAGTTAAATAAAGATTAAATAAAAATTAAAACATAAATAACCATAAATATAGCCCCACAAAACTTTAAAAATAAAAATTTAAAATTATAAAAACATCAATTTGATAACTATATCAATTATAAATTATATCTAAACAATTATTATCATTTTATCATTGTAATTTATTACAATATATTTCCACCTGTATTACTTATAAACAAATAACTAACTCACCTGTAAAGACAAATAAAACAACACTTAAAGCCTTTACTCTAGGTCTTGATATTTCTTTTACATGAAATGATATTTAAAACATTATCAATGCTCTCAATAATTAACTTCATATTTACATTTAACTGACAGTGACAGTTCTAAAGGAGTCGCTGTCAAACGTGATATTGATCAAGGCAAATTTAAAATAATGAATAAAATTATAATTAAAGAAAAACGACAACGCTAGTGTAATGATTTTCTTTACATATAAAATCTGGAATCTACAAAAATGTAATGCTATGATATATAGGTCAATAAATGAGAAATTTTGAAGTTATGTTCAATGAAGATTGCCAGATAGTATGAAGAAAACCGAACATTCGGTTTCTAAGAAATGTATTCTTTGAAAATCTTAAAATACTACAATTATATTTTGTCCGATTCGCTAAACAGATCTCGATCTGATAAGCATTAAGGCAACAACTAGATAAATCACATATGTATTCTATCTACTTGAATACAACCACCAAACAAAAAAGAGACAAAAATTATATGTTCTTGAAGAACTTAAAATTTGAAGACATCTAGCTTTAGCCGATAAATCTATGAAATTCTCCACTGCTGAACTGTTTACCTTAATTGATTCATTCTATACTTTATTTTATAATATCTTTAGCTTTAATACAGTCTTATTTATTTAATTGGTCTAGTCCAAATGCAAAAATAATAGTTATTAAAAATCAAATACTTCTAACTAACTTCTATTATTTGTCAATCTAACGATGAGCGAATGTAAGTAAAATAGTGGAAGATATTATTAAACTACTATTTATTACGTAGGTACTGTGAATCTAAATAAATCTTTTTCTAAGTAATATTTTTCTGCGACCTCATCATGCCTACTTCGATTTTAATTAACTACAAACCTTTCACCATCTACTCAGTTAATTAGTTCGATTAAAATTGGTTAAATTTTCCATTTAATTAGTTTTAATGAGTATGGCGATTTTAAGAATCAATCAAATTGTCTAAAAGTGTTTTATCTCCTTAAATCCGCACCTGAATTATTTACCTTAATTCATGTACCCTGGGGAGCGTCGAGAGGGTAAGCTAAGGTCGTTCAACCCCAATGAACGATGGAACTTGTGCCACGCTGGCTGCAAGTTGCAACCTATCCTGGTGACCCACATTTCAAGGCTGTATCGACTATTACGGCCTGAATATTTCCTCGGCCTCCCGGCAATGTTGTTTATACAGGGTGGTCTTATCATTTTTAAGAATTATTTGTTTTCCAGCACTCCCAAACAGTTCGTTCCTAAGCAGCATTTCAGTTGAATTTAAAAAAAAACTACTGTTTCTGCAATTCACATCAAACACTTGCTGCTTTTTATCTCTTGGATCTTGAATATTCTTTACCAAAACTAACCAATATTCAAAATAAAAATAAATTAGCTACTTCTGGAAAAGTTGTTTTGTTTTTAATAAAAAAAAAAATTCTTAAAAAAACGATAATTTAGTATAAGGAAAGTTACTTCGTTTTAGAATATTTTTATGCGTATTGGTGATTCATTAAAATTAATTGAAAATTGTAAAGAAATACTAGTCTGTCAAAAGTTTTTATAAACACTTGAAGAAAGTATATCAAAAATTTCATACCTGTTATAGGTAGGTAGGTATTGTTATGAATTTATTAATTTATTGTTGTTGGGTTCTTATGTTTTCTTTTTTGTTTTATTATTTTAATTTTTCTGATGTTTAAATGTTATTTTAGTAAAGCCACGTTAATTGTGACAAGATATTATTAGTGGTTTGTTTTTATTTGATTTGACGTAATTGTTGAAGTTTTTTACTACAATAATAATGATTGTTAGCCCCTTAAATAATATGTATAATGATGACTAGCTCAAATAAAATTAAATGTTTCTTGAAAATAAATACTATCGTTAATCGAAAAATTATATCTCAGGTCGTACAGGTTTTACCACAGATTTACGCTCAAACAAAATTATAAATTTTCTATCAAAATGAAATTCAAAAATCTTTACAATAAAGTAGTATAAATGTTCTCTAGCGGCTAATAACTATTATCGCTTTAAAACAGTTTATACGCACACTTAATACAAATTAAATAACGGTACCTTTTTTAACTTTGTCTCTCGAGTGTTCGCCATTCACATGTAGGTGTCGCTGGAACTGGTGGTCTATCTTCTCTTCTGGTAAACACGTGGGATGCAGAAACTTCAATGGTGTAATTAAAGACAGAAACTCTTACGATGTAGAATTTATTATTGTTTACTTGTGGATTTATTTATACAATTTACTGGTTGATAAGACTCCCTTTTTACAAGTGGTGTGTTACAAAGTTTTATACTAGGATTATTTCTGATATAAGGTAAGTCAAGCTTCTTATATTAATTTGATACTAACTTTTGTATCATTAAAATTACAGTTGAAACTGTTATATTATAAGATTACTCTGCTCGATTCAACAAACCTATTTTCGATTCAAAGTCGAATACTGTTAACTTATAAAGTTAATAAAATTTATGACTAATCAAAGTCTTTTTTAAAAATGTAGATTACGAGTTGAATATTTTAATAACTGTTGTTGAATGTTTTGAAAATAAGTCTTGAATCTTTTTAAAATTAAACTTGAGTGTTGAGTCGTGAAAGTTTTTTTTAAATTAAATATTAAATGTTTGTTGAAAGTTTAAAACGAGGCTTGAATATTTGTATAAAGGGTCTTGACTGTCTTAAAATTAGGCTTGAATCTCCTTTTATTCTTCCTGACTGGTTCTTTTACGTAAAGACTGAGATCCCTCTCTCATTATTCTCTGACCAATAAAAATGCTTCCTTTAAAAACTCCGCGAGAACCAATCAGAAGAAACTATTTCTTAATTTGCTTATTTCTAACTAACTACTTATATTTTACAAACAATTTTTTACATAATATATACAATAATCATTTTTAATGTTCAATAATTTTTTTATAATTTATTATGGTCGGAAAAGCTCTCAAATTATATTCACACTGAGGCTTGAAGTCATAAATTCGACCGATACATTTCCGAGTAACTCTTACGTCACAACGTGCAGCTGCTATTCTAAGCTCTTGGAGTTCGAGGAAACTAAACATTTCAAACACGCGATGTTGTGTACGAGCACTCGTAGTTCTGATAATTTGACGTCACACAGGCACAGGTGCGTTTCTAAGGTTTTGGAGTTCATGGAAACTAAACATTTCAAACACGCGATGTTGTGTACGAGCAGTCGTAGTTCTGATAATTTTACGTCACACATATGCACAGGTGTTATTCGTAGAAGAACTTTTAATATACACTTTTGTAGATCTTTGAAAATCCTTTTATTAACAGAAAAATATTTTTAGAAAATTTATAATTTGTTCTTTTATTTTATTTTACGTTTAGAATTATATTTTCATTATTATATTTTTTAATGGTGATTTTTATTATTTTTATGTAATGTGATTACTTTTTTATTATTTATTTTGCTTTTAATTGACTTAATAACGATTTTATTTTTGATGTAATCATCATAATACATATTCTTATTAAAATTAATCTTTTCTTTAATGAATAAATTTTTTATGATAATAAAACTTCGTCTCAGTATATCCCCAATTAACAGATCCAATTTAACACTCGCGTTTGAACATGAAACTTATTCAAAGGTAGAGTCCTTAAAATTTAACTAGTAAAGAAGTGGTATTCGAGATTGTTTTTCTACAAACGTCAAAAAATGACAAGGTTCGAGCATTGGCAATATTCGAAGTGACCCTTTTTTTCATTTTTCTTTGTTACTATGACACCGTGCGCGAAGTAGTGTGCGAAATACTTACTTCACACACTGCATGTAAACTATATGGGATTTTTATATTTTAACCTTTATGTTCCTCAATCAAACAAAAATCCAAGAAATAATTCATTTATTAATATATAACAATAATTATTAAGGCTTTCAAATGGTGAGAAAATTTAACACTACCTAATTTTATTTATTATTTACAATGTTAACATTAATGGTGCAGGCCAGTGCAAGAACCAATATTTATTCCCAAACCAGATAAGTTGGAGTTGAAAGACTATCCACTGCCGTAGAGGTGACAGTACTTAATTCTGAAATTTCACAGTCTAAAATTTTATTTGATATCTGAATTTTATTTTTGATAGAATCTTCCACGTATCCTTCGGCCACAGTCGAAGATTTCCAACCTCCATGTCGCTTCAGAACACATATATCGGCCCCCGTATTAGCAAGGAGTGTGGCTGATGTTCTCCGAAAACAATGGCCAGTGATAGGCATCAGGATTTGGTAATTTTAGGTATTTTGCTATTAAGCTAGGCATCTTTCCAGTACTATTTATTCCAAAAACTAGGTTAAAACATCTCTTATTTTGATACTTCAAAAACAATCGGCGACTGGTAGCATAACTTGGATGAAGAGCCGCATATTTTCGGTAAATGTCAATATAATCTAAATTTGAAACTGTAAAAATTCGTTGTATATGCTTTTTTGTATTGGGTACTTTAACAATCAAAATGGAATTTTTATCTTCTATGTCATCGACCGTCATTTTAATGAGTTCCTCACGGCGGCAAGCACCCGAAATACCCAGTATTTAAACAACCTAAAAGGAAATCAGTAATTTAAAAAACACATAAAACAATCATCAAAAATCTACCTTAACCAACAAATAGGTTTCATCATCTGCCTCTTTTATGAATTCTTCAACTTCCTCTCTAGTCAACACTTTAGATTTCTTAGGATGGTTTCCAACTGACAATTTTTTCAAATATGGAACCAACTTGGCAAATTTCTTGAAATCCACGTCTTCTTTAGCATTGAGTGTTGCTTTCAACATAGAATATATATTGCCCATAACGTTGAAGACTTCAGCTTCTTAGACTTCTCTGCAAAATATGCCAACAGCACATTTTCCATAATTAAATTCTCCATAATTAAAGTTCTACACCTACTGAATTGAATGAATTGAAGACTAATAAAATGAGGAAAATCAATTTTTTTATAAATATTTAAAGCGTTTTGTCAACAATTACGATGGATGTAGATGTTCTTGCAAAAATTCCATGAAGACAAAATACTGTCAAAAGAAATTTCCTGAAATTTTGTGACTAATACTCTGACTAAAATGAATTTTATTTCTTACCCTCTTTAACATTTTAGGGTAATCTACCCCGGCCACAGAGGGCTGTCAGAAGTTGGTTTTAATTTACAGTAGGTAATGAGGATTTACTGGGAAATGTTTCATGACTTTTGAAATGACCATCTAAAATTGGTCACTGGCTCTTGGTCTAAAAGGACTCGACACAAAAAGAGTCAGTTCTATTCCTAGTAATATAATCTATGTTACTATTTTCTTACAGTGTCGAGTTTCTTTAGTGAGCGTTATCGTGTAATTAATTTTAAGCCCAACTTCCAAATCTAATTAGAATTATAAATAGAACGAGGCAGATTCAGAGACAAAATATTTTCAGGAAGTTTCTATTTTTTTGTAATTTTAAAAGCCTCAATTAATTTTTGGGATACTTTTTATAAACTTCGATAGATTTTTTTGTAAAATGGCATTTGGTAACTAGACTAATATAAAACGTTTCAATTTAAAACTCGCTTCCGATAGGAACTCAAATTAAATTCAGAAAATTGCTATTGAAATTCATGTACGCTATCGAACGAATTTTCAAAATCGTGCTGTTTGGTTGAGATAAGCTGAACAAAAAAAAGTTAACGACCCTTACTAGTTTTCGGAGCTTTCTTCGAAAGAACAATAAATTTTTCATCAACTTTGTTTTCGATTCGAAAATAACGATGGGGGCATTGGCCACTCGAGTACACAGGAAGTAGACAAGGTATTTAAACATATTTTTGTAATTTATACGAAAATATAACAGTTAAATATATTTAGATTTATGATTTTTAGTAATTAAAAACACAGTCAAACTTTTAAAAGGCCATATTTATTTACCTAATTTTCTGAAAAGATGTATTTAAAACCATGAAGATATTTCTTGATTTTAGTATTCAATTATGCCATAGGAACAAAAATTAGAACTAAAAAATACAAAATAAAAAATTTCAAAATAATGAGACAGAAAGGTGCTTTATCGACAATTTTGTTTAACCTAGATTTGTAATAAAATTAGGTCAATCAGAAGACATGAGTATAGTTGGGACGTGTAAACAATGTAGATTGTAGGTTATATACAATAACGAAAATAGATTCTTAACTTTCCAATTTTTACTTTGGTTATTTAAGAGCACAGGATTCTTTTTTGTGCTGTGGAAACCTTTTATAGGTACTGAGTACAGGTTCTCCCTTTCCCCGCTAGTGCCGGACTCTTCCAGGACCGTGGGTCTGGGCCTACCTCCTAATACCAGACCCCTCCTTATCCTTCTTGGTAACCACGGGATCACCGCTAAAGTATGGTTCATGGAGACCAGAGCATCCACCTACACTTTTCAACGTATCAAGGCTTCTATCGTTACTATCAAGGGTGTTGAAAGATCTGCTATTGGCAGACATCACTGCCTTGGTATTTTCCACCGTGAGTTATGTCCCCAACTCTGCTCCATTCTCATTTTTTTGGCAAGCCATCTCTCACAACCATACACTGTGGGTGTATGACCCACATGAGTCATGACCCCGTTAGGAAACTGGAGAAATAGAAGTTATTTTCTCTATGCTTAGCCTTCACCCAAGGTACCAGATCCGGAATAAATATTTTCGTCTAAGAACAATAAACAACTAAACGTTTGTTTATTGTGTTTAGTAAGAGAAATTTCCACAGGGTTAGTACAATAAATTTTATTATTCTTTTCGTTTACTCCACAACATATTCATTTTCCTCCCAACGGTTTTGCCACCTTCTCAAGGCCTCTTCCCTTTCTTCTAGAATCGTAGTTTTTCTAGTGTACATCCTCGTCCTTTAACACATATAGTGCCTCGCTGGATAACAATTGGGTGCTAGCTCACAACCCAAATAAGCATTTGCCTCTGTATCGCCGGTGAAATTCTCTTGTATTTTTGTAGGATGTAATGCTCCCCAGATTGGGCCACTCTATTTAGCACTGCTCTTTTTTGGCTACGGGGCCTACCGATACTTGGCAGCACTTTAGAAAGTGCTGTCGCACTCGGCCTTCACGACAGTCTGTCACATGCTCTGAACAGTACTGCTTGTTGTTCAGCCAGATGGCCAAGTTTTTGACGTATATTTTCAGTATTATTTCAGTGCCTTCTAATGTGAATGAGTTCCAAAGCCTCATTTGCGGTATATATCATGGCCTCCACTTCGTCCTGTCTTATGATCAGGACCAGCTCATGACCTTGTAACTTAATGATTCAACTACAGTAGATTGATTAGATTTTCTTTTGAATAAAAAAGGCATTCGTATTCGCAATCTAGCTCTTTTGTTTTTGTTTTTTTGCCGCATAACTTACTTTTAAATGTACGGTATCCGCCAAAATAAACAGTACCGAAACAGAGAGTGCTGTGGAGTTGTTTATGTAATATGGATTTGTCATATTTGACTTAATTGTCATTAGTTGATATACAGTGTGTAAAAGCCAAATGGAATAAATTCATTATTTCGGTTACTGTACATATTTATAAAAAAACACGTCAAATTTAAATTATAACTTGACATTCTTTAACGTAAAAATGCAACCCCTACCTTCAACCCTCTTAGAATGACAGGTACAACCCCCAATCTTTTAAATGGGAAGTATAGGCTTGTGATATATCATTTGAAAGGTCTCTTCATTCTCTATTCAAAAATGTTATTGTTTTTAAATTTAATGCAAAAATTAACATAAAAAAAATTAATATCATGTTGTTACCGAAATTCGCTACAATACAATCAAAAACTAAAATGTAATGCAAAACGTAATAAAATGTAGAACACGAAAAAGAACTATGAATGTTAATGAAGTAGATGTTCAAAATGTTCTCCGCGAACGTCTTGGCAACATCCTAATCTCAAATAAAACTGTCTTCTAACATTATATAACATATCAGGCGTGATCGACCTAATCGCAAGCGTTATTCGTTCTTTTAAGTCATAAGGTTTAGTTTTGCACACATGGCTCTTCACATATCCCCATAAAAAGAAATCTAATAATGTAAGATCAGGTGATCGCGCTGGCCATTCAATCGATCCTCGCCTCCCTATCAACCGATTGGGAAATATTGTATCGAGGTACTGCCGGACATTAAGTTGGTAATGTGGTGGTGCTCCATATGGTGAAACCATATCGTATTCGCTGGAACTTGAGAGTTACCTGGATCAGGATATAAATTTGCCAACGTTGGAATGACATCATTTTGAAGTAGTGCCAAATAATTGTTGCCATTCAAGTTGCCCTCAATAAAAAAGGGACCAATGATATTGTTCCCTACAATCCCTGCAATTCTTCTCTCATCCAGTGAGGATTTTCCGTGGACCAGTAGCGGCAATTTTGCCGATTAGCATGACCGTTAAGTAAAAAAGTACACTCATCAGAAAACATAACGTCTTTTAATTGGATAATATTGTTATCCAACATGTCCATCATTTGCTCACAAAAAAAGTTCTCCTATCAAAATCGTCTTCCATGAGCTCCTGAGTAGGTATCATCTTATACGGATGCAATTTATTTTCTTTTAATATGTTTGCTATCGATGTATGGCTAGCATTGAATGTAGTGGATGCCTGTCTACTCGATGTATGTAGGTTTTCCTGAAACTCAAGCAACACATCTAATTTGAGTTCATCACTCAGTGCATTGGCAGCTGCTTTTTTTATCTGCCTTACATGACCAAACTCGCGAAACTGCTTTTCTATTTTACTTATTGTTCCTTGGGATATAGGCGGTAAATTAGGAAATTTCTCATGAAATAGGCGAGTTACTTCCTGTTGTGTTCGGATGTTATCTCCGTAACCAATCATTTGTAAAACTGTTATTTTATGCATTTCCGTTAATCTAACCATTTTTCAGAATTGAATTGAACAAACTTTATACTTAAATTACAACAATGACAACTTAAATAAAACAATTTACTACTGCTTGTTAAAATAGCGTTGCCAAGGAAATTCTTTAAAGTTTTTTAATGGTTACCATCTAAAAACCACATTGCTATGGTTTTTGTTCACTTTCTCATTATCAAGACCTAAACGGGAAATAAGTTTTAAGTATATTGTAATAAGTTTCGAGTATATTTTAGCGAATTTCGGTAACAACATGATATTAATTTTTTTTATGTTAATTTTTGCATCAAATTTAAAAACAATAATATTTTTGAATAGAGAATGAAGATACCTTTCCAATGATATATCACAAGCCTATACTTCCCATTTAAAAAATTGGGGGTTGTACCTGTAATTGTAAGGGGGTTGAAGGTAGGGGTTGCATTTTCACGTTAAAGAATGTCAAGTTATAATTTAAATTTGACGTGTTTCGGGATTTTTTATAAATATGTACAGTAACCGAAATAATGAATTTATTCCATTTGGCTTTTACACACTCTATTAATAGTACGCTGCAGTTAAATTTGATTTAAAAATGGTTCTAACAACGGAAGAAAAAGTGTTTTTGGTAGATCATTATTTTCGTTCATACGAAAAAGGTCGTAATGATGGTCCAAGCTTAGACTTACTCCGTCAGCATTTCGATAATAGAATAATTTCTCGGGGAACAGACTTCGAATAGAGATTCCTTCAAAAGAGATTCCGGCTAAGAGACCCTCTCCAGGGGGTGGTTCGACTCCATGTTAATGCTCACTATAGGAAGGATTGGGATGTATAAGTAATAAGGGCGCCACTATCTTTTGAACGCTTTCGATTAAGCAAACAAACTACACAAAAACTAAGGTGGGAAAGATAGAAACACCTTGTAATTAGTTTAATTAAACAACAAATAAAGAAGCTACTTAAAACAAAAGAACGACCACGCTACACCCTTAAGACTTATAGTCTAAGGTATACAAATGAAACGGTTTTTAAAATATTGATTATTTATTGAAACTGTATTTGCCGATAATGAACAGAAAGGAGTTGTAAAAAGTGGACTTAACCTTAAGTTTGTGTACAGTCTAGAAGGGCGGCTTCAGCTTCTTTGTAGAGAATTAGGGATGAGAGTTTCTGGATGTTTATTTACTGGTTCTGGCAGCTTGAGATGTAGTGGTTTTCTTAACGACTCAGAAGTGGTTTGGAATTAGGCTTCTGTGGCCTTAACATCAGCTTAAAATGGTTTGAAGGACCATCTCCACAAAGGAGCCTTTCAAAGAACTTGGCTCGAACTACTCTAACTTGGCGATAACTTAGCGTTAGCTTAGCGGGTTGTGTCTTCCTAAAAGTTTTTAATGTGTATGAGAAGGAATCATGGAGGTATGGGCGTTAGCATTGGACAGACTTTTCAGATAGGACAGCAAATTACTAAATTTCAACAAATAAATTGTCTTAGCTTCAAGTTTTCCAACACAGCGTCCATGAATATAATAAGCAAATAAACAATATTGAAAATTATTAATGCACAGGGCGGTGAAGCCGGTCCTGTTCTTTATAATGCAAAAAAATTGTCATTAGACTAATGTATTTTAAGTAAAAAGGTATGTAGCTAGTTCTAATAAGTTACTGGACATTTTTAACACTAGTTTTAGTAAAACTTTGAAACAATCATATATTTGTACTAAGTGCATGTTTGTGAAGATTTGATTTTTTATAAGATTAAATATATTACAGTGCAGAAGTGGTTTTTGTTTAATAGTTATTATTAATTGTTTGACTCTAAAGCAAGTTTTAATAGCGTGGTTGAAGACAACGCTCTAAGATTTTTATGAACTTAAAATTTGTCAATGTTTTTAACTTACGGAATAGTATATTGTGCAACAAGGTGGAAAAGTTACACTTTTCTCACGAGTGTGAAAGTTTGTGGCACTAGCATGAAAGGCGAGTGCCACAAACACACGAGTAAGAAAAGTGTCTCTTCCACCGTGTTGCACACCATACTTTTTCTACGGCTGCATATTAATAATAAAAATAAAGAGGTGAATTCATAACATTTTATTATTTTTATTATTGGTTATAAAATAAACGGCACATACTTAATACAAAAAAAGCTAATTTAATTAATATTGTAATTAATTGTTACATTACTGCCATTTTGTATTGAGATTCCTGGTGTTTCATTTTTTCGTAACAGCAGCTATCAACTGTGGGAAAAAATCTACCTCACGGCTGAATTCCCATTTAAATGTACGTGGTGTGGGAAAAGACCCGTGAGGTAGATTTTTTCCCACCGTTGATAGCAATAGGTTACTTTGTAGTTCTGTCAAATGTGTCAAAAGCACCACATTCCATAGCAGCCGTAGAAAAAAATTAATGTCTAGCTGTTTACTAATCAATTATTATATTTTGTCTAAAAGTAATAGCTTACCTTGAACAATTATTGAAGCCACGTGTTCGAAAGCACGCTTCTGATACATTTTATTAAGTTTCAAATAGTATGTGTACAAATTGTGTGTGTAATTGTGTAGAAAAGATTTTTATTATAATTAAATTATAATTTCGTAACTAACAATAAAAGAAAAATAAAAAAATCCACGTACCAACAACCAAAAGGGAAATTTCACAAGACGAAATACTAGGACGCTTTTCCAGCTCTTCAAATGAGCGTATTAGTCGAAAAGGATATAAAATTGTCGTATTCGTCTATATATAGTCTCGCTCAAGACGTGTTTATGTCATTTGTCAAAAGGGATACGTTCGTTATTCAATTGCAATCGGTATGCGCATTTTTCGATTGGCCTCGTTCAAACGGCTAAATAGTTACGCGTCTTCTATAAGGGGTGTCTCGTGTACAGTAGACTTAACAGTGATTCCGGGACGGTTTTAACGTTAATAAAAGCGGTATCTTTTACGGTCGGTAATAGTGCAAGGTGACATGACGATAGACATTTTACAAATTCATGGGAGCCTATGGAGGAACCAATAAAGCTAGGATTGGAGTCACTACAGAACAATGACAAGATTTGTTTACGTTCCCGGAAGACTATTTACTGGCACACAACATCTCAACCAATAAAGACGAACGAGGTTTGGCAACCGTCTTCCGAAAGAAGTCTGGGCAGTTTCAAGAACTTACAAAACAGACTCCAACCTTTAGCAAGATACTGAGATTCAAACACAAATCCCTGTTCGTCTTCTACCTGGTAACAAAGATCGATCCACCTACCGAAATGTGTGGCAAGCGCTACAAAGTCTTCGAGACCATGTGCTGAAATCCAATGTGAAGAAACTAGCTATGCCCAAGATAGAAAGCCACCAGTTGAATTGGCGAGTCATCAGGAGTATGGTGGAAGTGATCTTCGAAGGTACCGGTGTCCATATATTAATCTGCAGCTACACCACCCGTTATCAACACCCGATAAAGACAGTACCCTGTTATTTCTATACTATCGGAAAGTGTAGACATGGCCCAGTTGTCGATTCAAATATTCAGCCCCAGCTACAGGAGAAACTTATTATTAAGGAGGGGGCAATGTTACAAACTCGCCAACCTCAATCTACGGCACTGGTTAACTAAACCATAAATAATGGCGGGTCTAATACGTCTGTTTTATCGGCATTGTACCCGATTGTTCTTCGTTGAACTGGTTATAATAAAGTGGTATAAAAAAAATTAGGTAGATATTAAGAGGGTATATAAATTAATTAATTTAAGTAAATAAATAGATAGTAGTTAGCCATAGTGTGTATGATGTATCCCACCTAGAAACACAGTTTAAATAATGTGACGATCTTTCTTTATCAGAGATACAAAACCGACGTCACTATGGCACCACCGGTTTCAGTTGTTCCTAGATTTCCTCGGGCGCCAGATTTTTGGGATGGTTTACTCCACCGAACTCTCGAAATAAGGCCGTATCAAGAGTTACCAGGGTAGCAACAGATGGAGGTTAAGCAGTTCTAGGGTTCTGTTGATCTTGACCTCTAAGTAGCACGTAGTGGGTAACGGGTTTTAATTGTTTACCACTATCGGAAAATAAAACTACTCGTTTCTTAAGACATTACAAATTTTATTTCAACGACAAATCAATTACTCTGAAGGGAAGTACAAAAAAAACTATATATTTAAATAACTAAATACCAAATAGCATCCTACCGTTGCTAATTACGTTATTATGCCATCCACAAAAAAACCAAATAAAAACCAGGCAATAAATATTCTAATTCTTGCTACCAGATACTTATAAGCAAGTGTGCAATACTCTACCAGCGTGTCTAAATGCAGGTGAAAATAATGAAACTGATTTATGGGTCAGATGATGATTACACAAAGAAAGCGTTATTTAAGCGCTAGCAGGCTTTAGTGAAATGTTTCGTAGTATTTGTGTACCGGTCTAAACAATACAATGGTAATTTATGAACTACCCTCGGTTGCCAATACTCTCTGTTACTGAACCCTCGTGAAAAATGCATTTTTAAATCTGCAGTTGGTGCTAAGCCAATATAGGTATACAAACTCTCCTTTGTGATTTTGCTTATGCAGCGAACATGCAGGAGATTATTTCGCTCAACGCCTTGGAAAACTCTCGAAGTTTTGCACCTGCTAAGGCAGCGTACACCTACGAGACTCCTCCAAATTGTCTTCGATCAAATATCGTTATATATTAAAAGTGAATTATTTCCTTTTTGTTAAGGTTTTTCAGGGCCACTCTGGACTTCACCTGCTTAGCAGCGATCAGTTTTTTTGAAATTCCTGAAAATATTTTCCAGTCCGGTAAACGGCTATTAATCGGGTATCTACGGGATATATTGCGAACCTTCCAAGAATCGACCTGCCATGGCAGCGAAAATGCTTGAAAGTTCTACAAATATATTTTGCCCAAAGAGAGAAGAATCATCAACAAACGAAACTAAAATTTATTTCGGAATTGTACACAAATACGCAGAAATTTTATTAACAGTTAAATAAATAAGAAGCAAGAACAAATTTAGCAGTGTTAAATAAAAAAAGAAGTCAGGCACCAAATTTTACAACGGAAAAAATTGTTTACAGTATAATTTTTAATTTGGCTTACCTCGTGCACGAAAATCAGTCGGTCGGTTTACTACTCAATACCACTCAAGACTCTGTCTCCGCGCTAATAATCCATCCACAAATCAATCCATCAATAAATCCCAATAAATCCTTTCCAGTCGAAACCCCACTCAGGAGGTCTCCTACTTAAGAATCTTAAGAAATGCGCGGACTGATTTGCGCGTACGGTATCGAAAAATCATACAGGCAAAATACCAGAAGTTTTAAAATAAATTCACATTTATCCGACATTAGTATTAATAATACAACTAAATAATCTGAGATGAAAGAGGGATAATCTTAATCATAAAAAGAAAGTTAATAATAATAATAAAACTGAAATATATTCTACCGGTTATAAGAAAAAAGAAAGAAAATAGTAACTTCGTTACAATAAATAAGAATAACATTAATATGATTATCGAGAGTAAACGTCATTAATATTTAATATTGTAAAAGATTACAATAAAATTGTGTTTTTTAAATAAATATTACATTGTTAATTATTTACATATAGAACCTGGGCGCTAGTAACCGTATAGCGGTGAAAGAGCGAAAAATTAAAGGAAAGCGGGGTATAGGTAGGAAGAAATATTGATGGCTGAAGAAGAACAGGGACTGGACGAATTTAGACACCTATTCACTATTTAGAGCCGCACAGACCCGAGAACATTTCGCTTTAATTGTTGAAAACATTCATTTAAATGGGTATAAGGCACGTCAAGAAGAAGTTACTAACAGAGGACGCTCATTAGGTCAGAAAAAGTGTAAATGGTAAATAGAGATGCGGTAAATGTATCATCCTCCTTTGAAACATTTTAAACAGGGTAAGTTTACTGGAACTGATTATTAGTGACTTGTCATTACCTAACTATAGTTTTTTGACAGAAAATTCAAAGTTAAACATTTATTGTGAAAATTATATATAGACCATATGGTTTAGGAATATTGAGACAGCATTTGACCTAAAACAATAGGATGCGTCTAAGTGTTCCTAAGTCACGTCTTAGAGTCCTTTATATAGGGGATGTGTTCGGGGAGCACGCTTTCGAGCTATGTCTATGTAGCGCCAAGCGCCATATACCGCAAACGAGGAATAGTACTAGATAGCGACAAATGGCGCAAATAGCATGCTCTCCGAACACACTCAGGGTATAGCAGAATAACTAATTAGACTTTTTGTTACAGACAATAGCAATAAATAATAAACAGACAGAGACAATGAGAGATAGATAAGATAGAGATACGCCATCTTGGACAAACTTTTTCCATTTATAATGTTGCATCATGTGGACTTGAAAGTCCATGAAAATGGTTATGAAACTATGCCACGTTTTTTAGCCCGAAAGTCTCCAGAGCTGTCCCATATGCTACAGCAAAAAAGACGACTCTAGTCCAAAAAGACGAAGAGGAAAAACCATGATAACAACTGATACTTCAGATACTCCAGAATGTGAGGAATTAAGAAATAAGCAGTATAAAATATTAAAAAGAAAAAGTGAAGAGAGATTTATTTGAAGAGAACATCAAAAGTGGTGGCATTGAAATAAATCATGAAAGAGGAAGCAAACGAAGGAATGAGGCTAAAGAAATTAAATCGGAAGATGATAGTTTTGATAAAGAATTCTTTAAAATAAATCTCAAGCTGAGATTAGATCGTTTTAGTAAAGTTTGAAGCCAAAGTACCGTAGATCTACTACATAGGAAAAGTTTTGTCCGTAGCAGATGATGCTGAAAAAACATTTTTACGAAAAAGTGCAAAAACTTTCTTGAAACCTGATGTTGAAGACATATCACCTGTACAGAAAAACAACATTAGAATGATTTTGTATATTCCAAAGTTTCAAGAAAACAAAGTGTCCTGAAATTTGAGATTAAGTTTGATTCCTTGGGTGTTTTTTAAATGGGTCACTGTACAATTTTCGGCCTGGGACCCTATTCTTGAAATCGTACGAATCGATTCTCCAGAGAACTGATTCTCCAAAAAAAATTCTCCTGAGAACTGCCAGTTCAATTCTTGAATGTGTGGGAATTCAATTTCTAGAGAATTAGGAAAAGTGACGTATGTCTGAACTAAATTCAAGTATTTCAACTGCATAACCAATCAAATATTCGGATATTGTATTATAATTTCTTTTATTAAGTTGGCAGAATTGACATTTTGGACATTTTTATAGTTCGTGAATATAACCTATACCTTTTTTAGTGTTTTGCTGTTTTGTTTATTGTATTGCTAATAAAGGGCGTGTATTTTTTCCTCTATTATTGCGAAAAGAAATTTTATGAGCGAAGCTCAGAAAAAATACATAGTCGAATATTTTGAAACTGGCACGGAACTTTTAAAAGGTAAATTTTTTAGTAGTTTTACGCATAACGAGGCTCAGCAGCGATGGGAGTTGATAAGCCTCCATCTAAATTCGATACCGAGAGCTTCAAAGACACCTTGAAAAACAAAATTATTAATTTTAACTCTATTGAACACAACACAAAAAAATTATATATTCAGTATCAACAAATAGATTATAAACAAACTACCACAAAATGCAAAACAGGCACTATTGGCAGATGACAACTCAAATTCTCAGGAGAATTTCAGTTTTCTCCACCAAATGACATGGGGAATCAATTCTCGATATTTGTGGAGAATCGATACCAATGAAATATTTCAAGAATAGACCTATTGCAAAATAGAGAGAAAATGACGTCAATTTCTCCTGAGAATCGATTCCTACGATTTCAAGAATAGGGCTCCTGAAGTGTGAGAAACAGGTCTAATGAAAAAACATCAATAATCGGGATGAGTTTTTGAATTTTTTTTTTCAGTAAAATTTCTCGGGACAAACTTTTGTGTCTTATTTAGGGGGATGAAAAATAGATGTTCGATTCTCCACCCTAGCCGATTTGCACGCTAAGATTCACGAAAATCAGAGCCATTTCGGAGGAGTTCAATGACGCACACCATGACACGAGAATTTTATATATTTAGATTACATATATCATTATAACATAGGTAGTTGTCTTAAGATGCTTCTTATTTATTCTCCTTTTAAATTTGAAAAATCGATATTATATTTTACAGAACATTAAAGCATTCATACTGATCCTCGACTACCTAACGTATTTAATACTTCACCGTTTTGAACTTTACGACAACATTCTTCTTTATTAATCGTCTTGGTCTTTTGCCAAAGAAGTTCGTGATCATTCATCCACTCTTTCGCCCTATTACACACAAGTTGAGTCTCGTATTGGCATCGATCCGGCTCCTTTCCGTAATCCACAGTTATTGTTATTATTCAAAACGGTCTAGAAACATGTTTAAGTATAAAATTGAATTGTTTACTGGGATTTAAGCAGAGCGATGCGATACAATTCATAAAAAACGAACAATAAAATACACCAAGATGAATATATTTGTAGGTATTTAGCATATTTTTTATTTGAAGAGGCTTTATAAAGAATAGTTCTCTATTTCTTCGTAATTCTCTCACAATTCAAAAACTACGTAAACTATTACTGTTAGTTCATATGGTTTGTTTATACAGAAAAACATTGACAGTCTTGACTTTGATCGGATTGTAAGAATTTTCTGTGCGAACATACAACACTTTGCTTTTTTAAGTTGTTTTATAAATTAAATTTATTGTACTAACGCTTACTTTTTGGAAGTCCATCTTATTAAGAATAATAAAAAACTCTGCGTTTGAACGTAACTTCCAAATTTATTTAAAAAAATATGTGATAAATTATAATGACGGCCGTTTCGCTAAGAAGCATCGTCAGATTGACATTTAAGTTACATTTTGTTTGTTTGTAGCTAGGTACCTGATGTTGTTTAGGTAGTATTAAGGCTAGACCAAGTATGGAAGTAATAAGACATAACAGTATTAAAGCCTAGATGTTAATAGCCCTAAGGGATTAGCCTGGATGTACTTCTCTCTAAGATCAGTATAACTGTGCAATGATATAGAAAAACCAGGAAAAAACTATATCATGCTCATCTTTACAATAACTTAATATATTTGTGTTTTACAATTACGTCTTATCTATGTATAAAATGTAAACTCAATCAAAGTAAACAGTTTAATAGTGGAGAACTTCCAAGATTTATTTGTTCATTAACAACTTTAAATTGTGGATCTGCTAGATGTCTTTTTATTTCAAGTTCTTCAAGGCAATCTAAATTTTGTTTTTTAACACAAGTGTGGTATTTGGATGTCATTGGTGTGTAAGAGTGAGGTTGGATGTTCAAGTAGGTGTTTTGCATAATTTGACTTATCTAGTTGTTTTAATCTATAAGTGTTCATTGAATCTCACTTCAAAATTTCTTTGTGTTTGACCTATATATACAGCATTACATTTTGGACAATTAATTTTGTAAGCACCAGATTTTTTTAATTTGTAACCATACCATATAATTCAACTCTATTTGGAAATAGGACGGTATAAGGTAGATCGTAGTTTACTGATGGAGGCTTTATGTCAGAAGTCATTTCCAGAATATTTTAACTTTCAGTGTCCATTTTGCTTCCTTCTGCATAACCCTGATTTGTGAATCTAGAGATACGTGTAATTCTGTGTGTTATCCATCTAGTTTCCCTTTCCAAAAATATAAAGGAGACGTGGTAGGTCCAGGAGGATTTCCATGGCTGCTGACGGTGTGGTACTAATGGCATCAGTAATTGCCAGTCAAGCCCTTCTCTGTAAACCAGAGAGCTTTGCTTGGGCCGTTCGTGTAAAGTTTTTGGCAACCAAAGAATAGCTCCATATGTGATCATTGGTCTAACAATTTTTCCACATATCCTGCAACATGCCCACAAAGATAGTCTGGCCCTATAGATAACATTTTCCAAATAACTGTTGCAAGTAAATTAGAAATGGAATAACCTTACCATTGTAGGAAAGTTGCAGAAGATCCTCCAGCTTTCTTTTCATGGTGAAAGGAACTATAACAGTTTTACCATGGTTAAGCGACATCTGTTTCCACTGGCACCAGCTGTAGACATTTTTTAAAGCATATTATATGCTACCCTTCCCGATTTGGTCCTTGCCAGGTTGACTAGATCGTTTGTATACGCTGGCAGTTTTACCCCTCTATCTTCGAGAGGATAAGCAAGTTATCCATCAAGAGCGACCATAGTAGGGGAGATAGTATCCCACCTTGTGCGCAGCACCTGGAAACACAGCTAATGGCCTTGTCCTGAAGAGATGTAGTAGCTGTTCTATCAGTGAGCATGGCACATATCCAGCCAGTAATAATTGTTTTGATGCCCTTTTCAGCCAAAGCTAAACCAATTGAGGTTGGTAGTGCATTGTCAAATGCTTCTTCGATGTCAAGAAATATGGTCACCGCAATCGTGTTGTTAAAGGATTAACAGGCAAGGTTCTCAACAAGGTTGTTTAAAGCTAAATTTGTTGATTTGTCAAGTTGAAAAGCGTATTAGTGGATGCTCCTGGAGGAGCTGATGTAGTAATCCAGTGCTTATTCAAGACCTTTGACAAGAAAGATGTTAGGCAAATTGGTTTGACTGATTTAGGGTGTGAATCTGTGGTTCCTTGATAAATCAAAATTGATAAATAAGAATGATAAACATAAAAAGCTTTTAAGAAGCAAAAATGTCAATACAGCTAATATTTTCTAAAAATCTAAAGAAATTAAAAGTAATAGAAACATTATATATTGTGGAAATATTTCAAAATCAAAAATAATATATTCAGCAAAATCTGTATTAATTTCATTTAAAATACAAGATAATTGGTACAAAATTACCTTAATTAAAAACTCTGGTTAATTAATGGTCTAAAAAGTAATGCTGTATGTAGGTCAAACAATGAGAACTTTTTAGGAAAGATACAATGAAAAATTTGACCGGATAAGTCAAATTATGTAAAACACCTACTTGAACGTGCATACTCATTCACACAAACCAAAGCGATTCAGATACTACACATTTGTAATAAAAACAAAATTAAGATTAAGATTAGCAGATCAGAAATTTTTCAATAAACAAATAAATCTATTAATTAATTTTAAGACTATAAAAATTTCTATTTTTCTGTTAATAGGTACCTATCAAGTTGTCCACCCTATATAGATGTCAGGTCCAGAAAATAAAGTGAAATTCCCATTCTGTCCTACTTTTATGTTTACCTAGTTCTAGCAGAACAGAATCCTTCCAAACAGAGAATTTATGTGAAAAGTGATGGATAATACAAACAAATTGACAAGAAAATGATTGTCTTATTGTTGTCTTTTTATTTGAAAAAAACAATGTTAACGACATTGTAGTCTAATGAGAGCATTTACGTAAGACCTTGACGTAATTGAAAAAATATTTTGACGTACATTTACATAAATATCGTCATTACAAAAGCTCAGTTAAGTAGGTATGTCGCTTCCATGGAACTCAATTATCTTATTTTGTCTGTTCAAAATTTCACATTTTAATTTCTATTTGTTCTAATATTGAGTTTGCTGAATATTTTTCATACGATTTAAATCAAAATATGGGTCAACATAAAAAACTAAAAAAACAATTAAATTAAATTAATAGAAACATAGGCATTGTTAGATATTTTGGAATTGGTAAATATTAATGACAGAAATGATGAAACAACAATTCATGAGAGTTAAATGAGTGACATTCCTCATGACAAAAGACTTTTTATTAAAATTATAAACAACTCGACCTTTAATTAAGCATATTATAAACCTATAAATATAGTTAGGGGAAATAACGCAGTTTTAAGTTTGGTTAGTAAAGTTTGATTCTAAGCCGTTATTATGTTATTTTGAGTTCTAGTCTATTTTCAATTTAAAGTTTAATTTGATATTTTTGTAATAAGTTATTATTGTGAAGTAATTTTCAAGTTAAAAAGTATTAAAAAAGTATTGTAAATTAAGAAGAAATTGTTAAAGAAGAAATTGTAAAAAGAAACTATTCTACAAACAAATAAAATTGTGATTGTTTTTGGAAATACATTTTTTTTTAAATTTCCATTACAAAGAACATATCTACCTAACTACTGTATATTAGGATGTCTGTTATTTACCAATTCGGTAAATATTAGACCCATATAAGCCCTTAATATTAATCTTAAACCGTGCCACAACGTAGATTTATTTCCCATTTATCATGGGGTTTTTGTACGTTTTGTCCTTCATTTTTTTTTAATCATTCCATCTAAAGCTGTGGCAAGTCACTATTATTGTAGTAAATATAATATTTTTTTTTGATACACTCAAAATAACTTGTTAATTTTCTTTGCGTTTTGACCGAAAAATCATCGTTATTTATATTAAAATTTATTCTTTATCGCAAAAAATATTTGATTCCAGTTATTTTGTTGGATCTGTAAAAATGGGGCAGTTTTAACATCAAGCGAAGAGAATGAACTCTGCTCTCCTAAATACTTTATTTTCAATTCAACAGATTTAAATTGGTTCCTTGACAAAAACGTTAATTGATTAATTAATTCTAATTTCGCCAAATTTGTTTGAAAGATTTAATATAAATTCAAATTTTCTTCTATTAGATAATAGTACATGATCAAATTATGCAGATAATTTAACAGGTTTAGAAATTGTTAAGCATCTAAAGGGAGTCAATGATTCTGCAGAACGAGCTGTCAAACTAACTGAAAAATATATTTATAGTCTAGCTAGTATTTTACTATTTTAACCTCAACTTATCAAAGCTGTCAATTTTTTTAGTTATAGGAATATTTAACACTAATTTTAGCTATAATCCTGTAAAATCAGATATTTTTCGCAAGATAATAAATTTTAATATAAATAACGATGATTTTTCGGTCAAAATACAAAGAAAATTAAAAAGTTATTTTGTGTTGAACTTTGATCTTGAATAACTTGAGAGCGAGTGAATTTATCAAAAAAAATTATTAAAAACTTTTTGCAGCGCGTTCAATTTACTGCAAAAATAATGAATTACCACAGCTTTAGATAAAATAACTTAAGAAAAATAACATTAATTACAAAAAGTAAAAAAACCTCGTTGTTATTTAAATGGGAAATAGTCGTTGTGGCACAGTTTAATATTAATATTAAGAGCTAATATGAGTTTTATATTTTTTTTAGGTCTAACACAAGTTGGTAATTAACGAACACCCTACTGCTTATGTAATAATAAATTGTCTTTTATTTATAACAAAAATATACAATTTTAAATTATTATAATATTCAGGGAGAACTTTATCGTTGTTGCATACTGGACACAACAAAAATATTCCTCCCCCAAAAAAAGTAGCTTCATGCAAGTAAATATAATATAGCAATAACAAAAATATACAACAAAAAATTCATGTTTAGCGTAACTTATAATTTACAGTATGAAAATATTCTCCCTTTGCAGTACCCCTTCTGTCCCTCTATCAACAAGACGGAGAGATCCATAGCATTTTGCAGGTACAGTAAGGTTTTTACCAGATTGGAAGACGTGGGACTATCGAATGGTCGGCTAAATCCTCCGATTACTTCTTATGGGGTTATTTAAAATATGAAGTAAATTTTGGTAGACTAAACATTGTTGATTTAAAAGTAACGAAAACGAAAGAAATTAACAAAATAACCTCCGAGGCCATACAAAATGTTGTCGAGAATTCCAAACTGGCCTCGGTTATTGTCAAGAAGTGAATGGTGGTAATTTTGAACATCAAATTTAATTTTAAAGTACATTAAATAATACATTCTAAATATGTGACATTCTAATCTACATTGTACGTAAAGTTTTCTGATATCAAAATTTTATTGATCTTAAAAATTAATTTTCTCAGTTATAATTGCACCAAACTTAAAAAACTTTATATTGCTGCTTATAATTAAGAGGGGGTGCTGGATGGGGATTATATTTTCATATTGTGAATAGGGTGTTTTACTCTATATGAGAAAAAATATATTATTTAGATGGCTCAGGCAAAAAGAAATCGGTACATGTTAGTTGCAGTTCATAAAAATAATAAAATCATTTTTAAAATTCATTTCAAAGTTTTCAGTTTCCTTTAACTGCTCTTTATACCTAATGATGAAAAAGTGGCCACCATGTTAGTAAGTCGTTCGGCTGTGTAAACTAAAGTGACAGTGACAGACTACTTTCATATATATAGGAAGTGACAGTTGTTAACTTATTTTACTTGCTTTTTATAACCTCCAAATATGATCTTTATTTAAAAAAAAAATTACCTTTTCATGGTAGTTATGGTGAAAGATGTTTTAGATGTGTAATGCATATAGGTACTTACAACTAGATACTTCACTGACTCTTCCATACGAATTTTTTCCCCTTCACCATCACTCTATCTTCCCTCGTTTTGCTTCGTCCCTTTACGAGCAATCTCACCGTCTTATCTTCCGTCACTTCCAATCCGCATCGTTCTATCTTTCCCACAGTCTTCCTACACATCTTCTCCGCCTTTCTTTCTATCTCCGTCTCTCCTTCATACCAGGCACACATAATCCGCATACACCGTAATCTCACATCCCTCTTCGCATACAATCCCACAAACCTCGTCAAACACACACTTCCAGAGCGTCGATCCCAGTCCCGATCCCTGGAGCAATCTTACCTCCGTTCTATATCTCCTCCCCCTTGAATCTATTGTAACCCGAGCCGATAGGTAATTTTCCACTAAATTAACCAACCCCTCACCAACTCCGAGCCTCAACAACGCGCTCAACACCACCCTCTTGCTGACACTATTAAACGCGTTCCCCACATCAAAGAACAATAGTAGTGCCAGCTTCTTGATTCTTCAGCTGCGCTCCCTAGCCTTTTCCGCCAAATCCAACACTCTACCTAGCGCAGAGATGCACGATTTCTCCTTCGTGAACTCATGCTGGTTTTCTCTAAAACCCCCTTTTCTCCTTACGTCTTCATCAATCCTTACCTTTATTATTCTTTCCATCACCTTACCCATACCACACAGCAAACTAATAGGCGTGTAGGTATCTCTTCCTCCCTCAGTACCTTTTTGAACAGCTCCCAGAAATACTCTTCATTCTCCTCCAGTAACCTCTTTATTACATCCCCTTTCAAACCATCCACTCTAGGGGATTAAATTGATGCTTCTCCCTTCCTCCTCTACCTCCTACTTCTCTACCGACCTTACTCCCCTTATTTTACTTGCCACCCTAAAATCCCTCCCTTTCCGACTTATGTCCTCTTCTCTTCTTTCTTCAATCGTAAAAGTTTTTCTATAATCTCCTTCTCCCACTCTTTTTCTAGCACCACGTTTCTGCTCCCTCCCATCCTTTTCACAGTTATTTCATATGCCTTACCCCACGTATTGTTTTTCTGCTAACCCTAGTAACTCCTCCCACTTTTTTCTTTTCTCCCTTTCCACTCTTCGTTGCAGATCCTTCTACTTCTCCTTATATCCCTTTACCCCATCTCCTCCTCTCAACATTCTTCGTTCTTTCTTACATTCCTTCCGTGATTATTAGTTTTAATATAAAGTGGTAAAGTAATTGAATGAAATCAGCAGCATTCAGCAATATTTTACCTAACATTATGCAATAATTCAGTAAATTTATAAGGATCATATAAAGTTTTTAAACATTATCCTCATATTGTTTTGTCATTATCGAATTCTGTTCCAAAATTAAGTTTAGCTCCTCGACAATATCACAATAGATTCAACAATTCAATTATTCCAATGTTAATTAAGTTGCTTCAATCGATATCAGCAATCAGTTGGCGACCAATATATTAGATGTCGGTGTATTTAATTATATGAGGATAATACAATAAATAAATATGTTTTATTGTTATGAAATTGTTGATTTGTTTAATATTAAAACCCGACTCTTTATCTTGGGTAGGATTCAAGAAAAGTCAATATTAATCTTATATAACACACTAAATTATAATTGAAAAGTTGTTCGTTATAAACAATGTATAAAACTATTAATATTGTTGACGTGCTTATCACATGCAAATTTTTTTTTTTTAATTATTATACAAAAGAAATGATACCGTACAAAATTTACATTTACAATATCATGCGGACTCACATAAGTTTTTATCGCACATACCTCGTATACGTGTCTTCTGTATTCTACACTTGATGTCAAGCGACGGCGAAAAGTACCGAATAGGTAGGATCGGCCCAACGGTCGTATACAATAGTGACCGGCTATTCAAAATGTCTGCCGGCTGTGCCTCTCAGAATAGCGGAGTGAATCTTACAAATTCTGCTGTGATCTGGATAGTTTTTGTTGAATTTTCTTTATTGGTAAGTGCTCTAATACTGTTAAAACACTTTTATAATAATATTTTTGGTGAATGTTTTAATTTATCAAAAATAAACTTTTTAATTAAAAATGGTGCTAATTACCAATTCGGCGTAAATAAGCAGGAAACAAGAGAGCAAAAATTCCATTTCCTGGTCCTTTTATACTTTTTTTCGATTATGACAATTTTGACAGATAAATCGAAATTCAAATGATTAAATTTTCAAAAAATAACCTAAGTTTCCGAAAAATGAGGAAATAATTTTACATTTTTGATAATTTCTTTGATAATATAAAGAAAGTTTATATTCTTACATTTACTAAAAAACTGTTTAAATTATTTTTATATCAGTTTTTCCCTATAAAATTTGAGTTTGAACGATGCTACTTTCAGTTATGTTATATACATTGAACACTTTCTAAATTTGAGCTAAAAACATAAAATAAACCTAAACCTATGCATAAATCTATTAAACTAGTCCTATTATAACTTTTAAATACTAATTTAACTTTTAAGAAATAAAATTTAAGCTTTCCAGTTACTCTATTATTTGAACTCGGTATTTACTATTATAAGTACTGATTTAACTAATATCTCTTGATATTATCAAAGATTAACATCTTATAACTAATATACAAACTTAATTTACTAACTTACATACATTTTTGCTAACTAAAATGTCTTTTATCAATCTTTATTAATTATGGTTTTGAAATAGTCTTTTCAGTTTTCACTATATGAGTGTTTTTATCATTAAAACAAGTTATTCTGTCCATCACTGTAAATTTAAGAGTTTGTACACTGATTTCACCTCTGTTTGATACATTTATTTATGCAGTCTTTGTGTTTTTAGGTACATCTCAGGTTGTGCTAATTTGTCTGAATACTTATTTAATATCGAAGACTACCAATTGTCTTCAATTCAATTCAATTCAATTGTTAATCTTAAGTATTTGAAAAATTCCTACAAATAGTATATGAAAGTTATAAATAAAAAATGTACCTAACATAAAACTCTAATATAACCCGAGTATGCAGTTTAGTGAGAGTCCACAACACAGAAAGAGGCTGTACAGTGTTATCAATTAAAAACATTAATAAGAGACTAAAATTATGTAAAAAGGATTTATTACCACATATGTTGTATTTATAGATAAGCAACTTTGAACAATATCACATCAAAGACAATAATTTTATAATTTAATAAAGTTTCCCATAGAACCACAACAAAACTGAATGTGCATTAAAAGTTTAATAATGTCATTTAAAGTACAATAACTGATCCACACATATAATAAGCAATATTGAACATTATTATCAATAAAAATTGTGTTAATTTCGAAGGGAAAATACGATTTATACATAAAAATTTCAATATTGGTATAATTGTTAAATAATCAATTTCTTTTGAAAATGTATTCTTATTATATAAATACTTGGGATAAATTTCTTGGACAATAAACCTTTCATTTATATGTGTAATCCAGATATATGTAAGGGAAGTTTTCAAGTTATTATTAAGAATTATTTTTTTTGGTTATCGTTGATGTCTGACTTTCATTTGTTCATGGAACTATATTTTTTATAATACTTAATATTGAATAAAATATTATAGACATATTTTAAAACATAATCGGCGCTTTAAACATAATCAAATTTAATCTTAGATATTTAAATTAATTAAGGAATAATATAAAATAAATCAAGTTATTAAAAACTTTAAATTCCAATTATTTAAATTTAAATTTTTTTTTGAAACCTTACTCTGCGATAAGATTTTCTTCTGCTCTTATAATTGTTATAATCTGAGCTAGCTAAATTAAAAGTAAAAAATTGAAGGACTTCACGGGCAATTGATAAATAATATAAAAATAATTAAAATAAAAAGAAAATTAAAGCCATATTCTCATTAAGTAGTATAGTTTATTGAAGTACTGATACAAAACTTTATGTTGTCCGACGATAGATTATCCTAACGATACAAAAATATATGTAAATGTAATAATGTCAATAAAACAAAAAAATAACAATAGTTCAAAGTAAGACACTAACACACATATATAAACAAACCTCTAAATATTTGCTATCCTGTGCTAGGGGTCAATATTCCAGCTGAAACGAGGACACAAGTCGGAATCAGATGGAGGAGGTAAAGCTAAAAATAGAATAATCTGGGCCAGAGAGAGACCCACACCCCAAAATTCGAACTCGCGAGGTTGGGAGGATGATGACGCGACTGTCTGGAGCCTGTGATGCCTTCTGGCAGTGACGGTCGCTGTGGGGAAGGTTATAGTTTCACCTATGGGCATAGGTAGGCGTCGTCGAATGAAATAGCGAGTTTTAAAGTACAAGACGTTTTCAAATAAATCACAATTCTTTTTCTTTAGATGGTATTTGAGAATCAATGAAAAGAAAATATTTGATGCAATGTTTGCATGTTTTTGCTACGGCTGTGACTGCGCCCGAAATTCTTTAAAAAGTTTTTATAAAATTCAAGAAATGATACTTTTGTATATATAAAGATAATTGTTTGTTAAATAAGATTTTTTATTAAGTAAAATAAGAACTCTGCAAATCTACTGACATAATTTTATATCAATCAACATTCGTAAATAGAAACAGGCTTGTCTAAATATTTCTCGTTTATGTGTTGTTGCTTACTGCTAATAGAATTGAAATCTTTTTAGAAAATGTCACAAATTTGCTAATTCTACTAGTTGAAAAACAATGCCAAATGACTATTTTGAAATTAGTTTAATTGTCACTTGAACAAATATGAGTGACAATTTATTCATAAGGTGTCCTAAAAAAAACAAAATACTTGGCAGATCGTTTAGTAACAGAAGTAGTACGTGCCTCCAAAGCCTTTGCGAATCCTGTTACCCCAGACCAACCTCCAAATGAAGGTGTGCTGTTAATGGCCACAGGGTTATATAGTCGCAAACGGTCTCCTACAGGCTTTCCTTATTTTGATTGTTCCCATTAAATGCGTGAGTGTTCAATACTCCGCAGTTCGTCGGTTGGGAAGTCCAGCTTATTTTAAGCATCTGACAGTACATCCACATTTCAAAAATATTAAGTCTCTTTATGTCTTCTTGTTTCAATCTCCATATAAAGAAAAATAAGAAGTGTTAAAAAATATTTGATAACATCAAAAGGTAAATTTAAGAAAATATTGTTTCCATTATGCTGTATTTGTTCATGAAGAGAATTGACTGAACAGTTTAACAATGAAGATCTAATTTCAAAGATTAATTAATCAAAGATTCTAATAGATTTAACCTAATACCCTTATTACTTCTATGTAAAAGTTTCACATTAAAAGAACCATAAGAATGACCTTCATGGCTGTATCTAGAGTGTGACAAAGGTGGCAGTGGCCACGGGCGCAAGGTCCGCAAGGGCGCAGATGAAGAGCATCAAGAGCAGATGGTTCAGATAATACGTTACGTGCATTTTTTGTCCTTCTTGGCATAGTCATTCTGCTCTGCCAGTTGTTTCCTTAATCAGAATAACAGTCTGGTCAAAAACCAGTATACTATTTCGCCTTTAGATCTATTGACGTTTTATCTTTTTTTATTATTTTCTTCAACCATATAATCAATCAACTATTTTTCAAAACAAAAACTAAAAAACAACAAACGAAGAAAAGACCCAAAATCAATGTCAGAAAATTTTATTTATTAATTGACAGCTACTAGTTTCGGCCTATTTGTAGGCCATCTTCAGGCTAAAAAATAATTAAAGAAAGAATAAACATTACAGACTAACAATGATTCCAAGAACATACCTTAAAAACTAAAGTGAAAAATTGAAATTTACAACCTCCACCATACTTGCATGAAGTTAGTACATAATGAAAAATTGTGTCATTGAAAAACAATAAGGGGGGATAATCTAAATATAAGAGGTATATATTAATTAGATTGAGTAGAAACTAGCAAATAGCACTGGTTATAAAACTTACTAATAATTAAAGGAATTTATAATGAAGTTTATGTTAAAGATACACTAAAGCTTGGTGTATCAAAGTAAGAAAGTTGGGACAATATATAAAGGACCTGTAACTTGAAAGGAAGTAGGTCAAAGACATGTTGGCATGTGAATTATGACTACCAAAAGGTATTAAAGAACCAATGCCTTTAAGTATCGGAAATAAAATGTATGAAATGTAAATAATTATTATGTTAAGCAGATATGGATAAAAATAAACCTACTGACAAGTGTTAGATGGTGGGTCATAACACGTGGTACTAGTGGTAGTTAACCCGTGCAGGGTAATAAGTATAAAGAAAAATTTAAAGTTATAAGGGAGTGGTATCGTGTATCACAGTAGCAGAAGAGTCCATAAAACACAAGTGATAACAATGGTTTATTACAAATAAAAGTAAACTACCGAAATTCAATATGTCGTACAGTAAATTGAGTAACTGAATGCACAGAACAGAATGAAGGTACTCCCAGTGTTGAGTTGTGTGCACAATTGGATATCTACCAGCTTGATCTGGCAGATTCCAGTATTGCTAGTGAGTTTTCTCCATGGGAAATAAATTTACAGTACAACTGCATAAATAGCTGACTGAGCTTCCCAGTAAGAATGAGATGAACTATAAACTATTTAGACAAGCTTTCGATGATATGCGATCAACAGGTGCTTCTCGTGGACGCTTCAACTAGAATCTTCGCTGGGTAGTAGGCGGTGTGGCAGGTTCTGGACTTCTGTCTTATGACGATCGCAGGATCATTACTGTAACGACTGTCTGTCTATTCTGTGCAGTTGATAAGGCTGCCCTAAAGACAGCTGAGGAAAGTGCCTTGGCTGTTACGGTGGTCAAATTGACAGACAGTAATAACAGTATAAAGACGAAATTCAAAAATATAGGGGGATCGCGCCCTGTATCATATTTATAATGAAAATTGTTTAATTAAATATACATGTGGAAATATTCCATAACAAAAACAGCTGAATCGCAGAACAATGGCCTACGTTGTTAAGACGGAAGTAAGAGTAGTTGCACATAGGAGCCAGCAAAAGGGCCAGTTGGTTTTGGGAACTCTGAGAGGCAAGGTTGACCTGAGTTCTTGGTGGGCGGTAGTTAAATTTTAATTATTTAAAAAATAAAAGTTGGTGTGTTTTTTATTAAGGGCAAACTTCGAAAAAGGGAAACAATTGTCTGCTGTACGAGCTTAGGGGGGTTTATCGATAAGTAGTAGTGTTGGTGCCAAAGAAAGCCACCTAGTGCTACTAGCCCAGTCCACGAATTGGTGCGTCTATTAAAAATCTATACGAACAGTGTGCTCATATATTTTTGTAGTTTGGTTATTTGAATTTTTATCTTGGAAACTCATGTACAGATATATTCATATATAATGTTCTAATAGTAGCAAGATTTTCTTTTTCTCAAGGGTGCTTTGTTCTGCAAGCTTCTAGTTGGAAATTAGGTAGGTATATGATTGAAAAATTGATTAATTATAATTACAAATTTATTATAAAAAGAGTTAAGCTAAAACAGTAATATTGAAAGTTTAATAATGAAACTAATTAGTAGGAAAAATGAAAAAAGAAAGGCCTTTTATTAATTATACAGGAACTTACTTGATGTTGAATTTGTGCTAAATTAATTAATGTTATATATGTAATGGTAAGTAAGTTATTATTGAAATACAGTAATTATTGAATATCAAATAAATATAATAAATATAATAAAAGTTATTTGACTAAGTTAATATTAAACAACTTCTGTTGATATTATATTCATTATACTATTATCGAATATTTAAATGTTACAATAAATTTTTTTTTTAGAATCGAACGACAGTTAAATTTTTTTTTAATTTTTTTCTTTACATAAACCCGTTAAAATTCAATCACGTGTAGTTTAATTTAAGAATCCAGGTAATCTGTTCAGGGGAGTGAGGGGGTGAATATCTGCCAGTTGTGCAGAGGAAGTGGCTAAGTACTACAACACAAATGTATTGTTCCTTCAACCCTACCTAAACCTACAATCCGACGTAACCCTGTAACATAATCGACAACAACTGATAGCTGCGGATGCCAATTCCAACTTTTCGGACATCTATTCCAGTAGTCAACGATTCCTAAATCCCACGTAGGCGTGGGTGGTGACAGCCAGCAACGCTGCCTTCTCGTTCTTTTTAAGGTTCGTAGGTTTTGTTCCTAGGTTCTATAGCAATGTTCCATAGTTTGGTGCCAGGGTGTTCTCAGGTGTTTCAGAAGTCACACGGTGACAAAACCCATAGATCTCTCTTTAGCAACCCGATACACAAATACTCAGGTTATTACAACAGGGCTGATAAGAGTGTTGAGTGATCTGGGTCCTTAGATCCCTACAAGAACCCTCCAAAGAAGTGGACAAGCAGGAGTTATACTTCTGAGGATTGGCCATACTGGTGTTACACACAGCTGATGTGGACAAAGGAATATTGGGGAACACATCCTTTGAAGAAGTGAAGTTCTGGTCTTGGCATTCGCTAAGTAGTGACTTCATCAAGAAATTAGGAATCTTCTGGCTGCTGTAGCATAATTTTGATGGGATTAATAACTGCTGTCGTTGATGCAGTAAACAACTAAACGGTTGAATGAAACTTTCACTATTTATTCGCAAAATACGTTTTTAAATGGAATGACGGCCGTTTCGCTAGAATTAGCATCGTCAGATTGACATAATGAATTTAAAAACGTATTTCGCGAATAAATAGTGAAAGTTTAATTCAACCGTTTAGTTGTATACTGTTCTTAATTTATTATATTGGCACACGAGAAAAGAGATAAAGTTCTAGCCGACGCTTGGGCCGCTCAGAGTCGGGCGGAACTTCACACTTTTTCTTGTGTGCAGTCGGTGGTTATCAGAATAACATATGTACTCAACAGATACACATTTCCAAACAGTACTGTAATCTACTAGTTTTATTATTAAGAAAAAGGTTATTTTTAGAATAACAAATGAATAAGTTGATAATCAAAACTTTGTTGTACTATATAAACGTCATTAATGCAAACTCTCTGCATTGGTAACTCTTAATTTAAAAATAATCTCAAACAAAACCATTTTTCATAAGATTAGTGCGGAGTTCGTCGTCTTTCTTGCGATTACGGAAAATGCAGAACGCTGGCTATACTCGAAATGGAAAATATATCATACCAGTCATGCTGAAATTCGTTCAGGATTTATACAATTTTGTGTGATGAAATTATTTTATTTTCATCTTTTCAGAACAACGCTATCTATTAGTATTGATCGGAATTAAAATGCAAATGTTGTTTTGAACACCGTTAGTTACTATGGAATGAACGCGGAAGCCTGGATAGTAGATAGAGCTTTATAAAAAAAACCACCTAGGGGACTACAGCATCTGAATAAATTTTTACTGGCTGTTGGACGGACGAATTCGAAATTTAGAGAGAAAGGGAGTGTGTAGAAGATAGATAAGGTCGAGTTTATTGGTACGGAAACGATATAGTGACGGATTGGATGTAAAATTATGAGACACGAATTTCTCCAGAGAATTTGGTGCTGCTGGTTATATAAAAACAATTAGTGTCACGAAAATTATTAATTTATTATAAGCATCGAGTTAAAGGTAAATTTAAATCTAAATAAAATATGTTTTTAATAAAAAGGGTTATCGTTTTTGGAAATTTTAATTATATAAGTATTGGTTTACACTACCTCTTCTCCAACACACTTTTTAACCGTCTAGCACGTTTTGATAACCAAATTATCTTCTTCAGAGACCGAAGATAAACTAAAGCCATGTTTACAAATTTTCATATATCAATCTGAGAAGAACATATATGGAAACAGCTTTTATTGACTAGAAGAGTTAAGTTTTTTGGAAAAATAGTGAAAGTGACAGTATCTAATCCTTTGGTGTACTGAGGGTCAAATGATATCGAATATAGTATTGCTCTGTTTAAAGAAAAATTGATTAATCGATAAACCAAAAAATGTAACCATATTATGACGCTGGGCGTCAATTTGTGATATGATTTAAATGTTGAGAGTGAATTTATAAAAAATATTTAGTTAACTTTTAAAAAATAACAATATACCAAAAGAAAAAATGTAATTTACAATAAAACAACCATTAATCTTAATTTCGTCTTTAATTAATTGTAAAAGATATTTCAATAATTAACAAAATTTATAAATGTTTATCACAGCAAAAATTATGATAGTTAAATACCTCGGCTAGGGGTGAGTAAGTTCATTAGCTCTGACTATAGTACAATATTTGTTTCTATAAGAAATTATAAGGGCGCCACTGAAATCTTTTTATTTTTTATGATACTACTGAAGAAAGTTGTTTTAAGCTGAGTTATTTAAATAAGTATCATAAAACGACAGAAAGATGTTAGAAAAAACTGTCTATGAAGTAAAAAATATGAAAATGTACCAACAGATAAAAGATAAATAGATTTCCTTGGTGCTAAAATGAATGAAGTTGAGAATACGTTACAAAAAAATAATCCGCAAACAGTTCTTTACAACTACTTATTCTAATACAGTTGACGATATAGATAGATATAAACGGAGATAAAAGAGAAAAAAATATGGGAACAGTAAACTTGATATATTTAATAAGAATCTTGTTATACACAATATAGGGAATACCCCTACGTTTGTAACCAGAACAAGAAAAGAAGTACTAGATATAACACTAAGTACACCGAATCTTAAGGATAGGGTGAAAGATTGGAGAGTATCGAACGAACCATCCCTCTCTGATCATAGAATGATTACGTTCAGATTAGAGTGTAATCCTCCTGAGCAAGCACTCAGGAGAAACCCCAGGAAAACTAACTGGGAAAATTACAACACTAACCTGAACGTAAATCTTGCAAATCTTAAAACTAAAAGAAATGCCAGGAATCCACTGGCATTAGAAAACGATCTCATAGAGCTGAACGAGGCAATAATCGATGCCTATGAATCCAGTTGTCCTCTCCAAAGGACTAGGAAAGCAAAAGATGCGATATGGTGGAACAGTCATCTGTCAAATTTAAGATCCGAAACGCGACAGCTCTTCAATAGAGCCAAACGTAACGGAGACTGGCAGAGCTACACCGAGAAACTTACAACCTATAATAAGGAGATTAGAAAAGCTAAAAGAAATAGCTTCAGAAAATTCTGCGAAGAAATAGATGCTACACCTTCTGCAGCAAGACTACACAAAGTCTTGGCAAAAGGGAAAGTAGACACTGTAATGGCATTACGAAAGCCAGATGGAAGCTTCACAGAAAGCGAAAAAGAAAGAGCTTTGCTCCTATTAGAAACTCACTTTCCCGGAGGAATAGTCCCTTCCGGAAAAATAAATGAGAAAGTTAAAAGACCTACCAGGGAAGACACTGCAATGGCAAAGCACATATGCAGTGAGGAACGGCTGAGATGGGCTATGAACACCTTCCAGCCGTTCAAAACCCCTGGAACGGACGGAATATTTCCTGCCCTACTTCAACAGGGCCAAGAGGCAATAATTCCACACTTGATCCGAATTAGTCGGAGCAGCCTTGAACTGGGATACATACCAGAAGCGTGGAGAAGGGCTAAAATCACCTTCATCCCAAAAGTAGGGAAACGGGACACTACGCACCCCAAATCCCTTAGACCGATCAGCCTCACATCGTTTGTTCTCAAAACGATGGAAAAAGCTGTAGACAATTACATTAGAACAGAAATCTTGGAACAGGTGCCACTGCACCCCCGTCAGCATGCGTACCAAGCGGGAAAGTCCACGGAAACCGCTTTAATACAACTGACTGACGAAATCCAAGACGCTCTGAATAAAGAGACCGTGGTATGTGCCTTTCTAGACATAGAAGGGGCCTTTGACAATACGCCACATGAGGCAGTCAAAAGAGCACTGATTGAGAAAGGAGTAGATAGAACGACTTCCATCTGGATGTCGCAACTGCTATCTACAAGAATCGCAGAAATGGAGGCAGGACAAGACACTATCTCCATTAATGTGACCAGAGGCTGTCCACAGGGGGGAGTTGCATCCCCGCTTATGTGGAGTCTCACTGTGGACAGTCTACTTAATCAATTGACCAGGGAAGGCATACCATGTCAAGGGTATTCCGACGACATGGTTATCCTGGCAAAAGGGAAGTATGAAAATGTCCTCTGAGACATTGTTCAAAGAGGACTGAACATTGCGAAACAATGGTGTGACTCGGTGGGACTCAGCATTAACCCCACCAAAACCACACTAGTAGCCTTTACAAGGAAAAAGAAACCTAATCTAAAGATCATAAGAATAGGGGAGAACATCGTCGAGTGGAAAACAGAGGTCAAATATCTAGGGCTAATCCTAGATAGTAGGTTACTCTGGAACAAACACGAAGACGAAGTAATACACAAAGCAACCAAGGCCCTCATGGTGTGTAGGAACATTGCAGGGAAGAACTGGGGATGTAACCCACGTATCCTGCAATGGATGTACACAGCAATAGTGAGACCAGTAATCACATATGGGGCAGTGGCTTGGGGCGTAAGGGCTAATCTGAATACGACGAGGAAAAACCTCTCGAAGATTCAGAGACTAGCCTGTTCATGTATCACTGGAGCAATGGGAACTTGCCCCACTGCTGCAATGGAGGTGATTTTAAACGTAACCCCACTGCACATTCTGTTAGAAAGTGTAAGGAAGAAAACGATATATAGAATGATCAAAGAAGGAATTATCAGGGAAAAACCCCGATCACTTCATTTTGATCAAACTTGGGAAATGCCCCAAGGTGATATGCCAAAGAAATTCAACTTTGTGAGAAAATTCATCACAAGGTTGAGTAATAAATCTGAATGGGATGAAGACACCATACAGAATTTAAATCAGAATACCATAAAGTGGTATACGGACGGTTCCAAGCTAGACGAGGGAACCGGGATAGGAGTTTTTGGACCGAGAGCCAAATACTCAGAAAGCTTGGGCACATACCCGAGCATTTTTCAAGCAGAAGTCCGCGCCATCGAAAGATGTGTGGAATTCAATATTGGAAGGAACTACCGCAGACAAGAGATTGTGATCATGTCGGATAGTCAAGCAGCCATCAAAGCACTGAGCTCAAATATAATCAGTTCCAAGATGGTGTGGGAATGCCTAGGCAAACTAAATGAACTAGGCCAGAAGAACACTGTCACCCTCCTATGGGTCCCGGGACACATAGGAATAGAGGGGAATGAAACAGCAGATAAGCTGGCAAAAAAAGGAGCTGAAACCCCACATTTGGGACCAGAACCATCTTGTGGGATCAGCAGTAGAGTAATCTTAGGAAAACTAAGGGAAGAAATGGAGAAGGAAAAATCCAAGTACTGGAATCAGCTGGAAGGACTGAGGCAATCTAAGATACTACTGGGGAACTACGACCAGAAGAGATCTCTTAGCTGCCTCAACCTCAGTAAAAAAAGGCTCCGAATTCTAACGGGAATATTAACCGGGCATTGCCGGTTAAGAAGCCACATGAAGAAACTAGGGTTAGCAGATGAAGCAAAGTGCAGATTCTGTGAGGAAGAGGATGAAACCTCAATACACATACTCGCAGAATGCCCTGCCTTGCAAAATTCTAGGGCTAGATACCTAGGAGCACATGAAATAGAAGAGGGGGATCTACCTGAATTGAAGCCCGACGATGTCCTAAACTTCCTCAGGAAAATAGGACTCGAAGAGCTGCTATAGGTCTGAGAGAATATCAGAACATGGCAAGTAAGGGGGACACAATAGATCCTATGGGTCGCAGTGTGATTATCACCCCTGACACATACATACATACATACATACATACATACAAACTTGATATACCACAATTAACTTATCTGTTAACAATAGTGGACGATTCTTCGCCGCACCTTGGGGTCGCTACGGCACTGTTTAGGTGGTTCCAAATGACTATGGAAGATCACGAGTGGAGGGATGATCTGCCCAAGTTGTAGAGATGATCCAGTTAAAAATGTTCGTGCACACGAGAGCTTAAAGTTTACAAGCTGTTCAAGTTTACTGAATCTTCAAATTAAAGAGATGCTTCTAGTTTACTGTATTATATTCCAACTTTCTGAAAATTACCAGTGTCAAACACATGTTACATTTACTTTTCTGACTCAAAAAGTACAAATCAGCTTAGTCCAAAATCTACAGTTAGATGCTAACGTATTTTAATAGATTACAAAAGATACATTCTTACATTAAATTTACTTTGTAACAACCTTACACACTAATAAAAATTCCAGAAATGTACTTTTACTAGCCTTTTTATAAAAAATTATCATTTATACTTTTAATTAACATAAAAAGATTCTTTGAATAATAATGAAATATGTTGAAATTCTCATCTGATATGAAATTGATTGTGTTAACCTTTACTTTTTGGAAGTTCATCTTACTAAGAACAATAAATAACTGCACATTTAAACTAAACTTCCACTATTTATATATGAAAAAATGCAAATAGCAAATCTCATTAAAGATATAAAACCAAACAAATTTAAAAGTCAAAGTATTAAAAATGACATTTTCGCTTTAAAATCAATCAAAAATAAAGTAGATGAAAATAACCTAATTATAACAAAATCAGATAAGGGTAACTCAACAGTAATTTAAAAAAAAAGAAGATTATAAATCTAAAGTGAATGATTTCATAATGTCAAGTAATGTCAAAATTCTAAAAAACGATCCTACACAGAAATTTTCTAACCAAATAAGAGAACATGTAAATCATTCAAATTACCTATTTAATGACTAGTAAATAAAAATCCTCAATGTCCAGAATTATATGGAACAATTAAATTACATCAAGATTCAAAACCAATTAGACCGGTAGTTTCGTATGTTAACACTCCTAATACTAAAGAAGCTAAAAAATTAAATAGTATCCTAAATAATTATGGTTACACATCTAAATATTCAGTACAAAATTCATTAGATTTGATCAAAAAATTGAATAAATGTAATTTACAAAATAATACTAAATTAGTATCGTTTGACGTAACTAATATGTTCTCAAAAATACCTCCTAAAGAATGTATAGTTCTAGTTAAAAAGCTATTAGATGAAAGAAATATCCATCCAGGTATAATATCAGACATAACTGATCTATTTGATGTATGCATTAGTCAAAATTATTTTATTTTTGATAACAAAGTTTATATTCAAAATGAGGGTCTTCCCATGGGAAGTCCTATTTCTCCAATTTTGGCAAATATATTTATGGATAATTTAGAAAACAAAATCTTTAATTCTAGTTATAAAAACAATATTGTATTTTGGTATAGATATGTTGATGATGAGTTAGCAGGTTTTGTAGGTAGCGAAAGGCAGTTAGATATATTTTTTAATTATATTAATAACTTGCATCCTAAAATTAATTTTACTTTAGAAGTTGAAGAAAATAATTCAATTAATTTTCTAGATTTAAGAATTGAAAAAGTTAATAATTCATTAAATTATTCAATATATAGAAAATCTACACAAACAGATGTAACCATACCATATAATTCAAATCACCCACTATCACATAAATTAGCAGCTTATAATTCCATGATACATAGAGCATTTTTAATTCCAATGAACAAAAATAATTTTAATAAAGAAATTGAGATCATAAAACAAATAGCTACATCTAATGGCTATCCAATACATTTGATAAATAAATTAATTAATAAGAAAGAACAAAAAGTGTCACTAGAACTAATATTTCCAAAACAAACTAAAGAAATTAAAAGCTATAAAAGTATTACATATTGTGGAAATATTTCCAATGCAATTTCAAAAATAATATCTTCGGCTACATCAGCATTAATTTCATTTAAAACACAAAATAGTATTGGAACAAAATTGTTAAATGTGAAAACAAAATTAACAAAATTAAAAAAATCTGGTGTTTACAAAATTAATTGTCCAAAATGTAATGCAGTATATATAGGTCAAACACAAAGAAATTTTGAAGTAAGATTTAATGAACACTTAAGAGCATATAGATTACAACAACCAGATAAGTCGAACTATGCAAAACACTTACTGGAACATCCAAACTCACTTATACACACCAATGACATTCATATACTACACATTTGTGATAAAAAACAAAATTTAGATTTTCTAGAAGAACTTGAAATTAAAAGACATCTAGCAGATCAACAGTTTAAAGTAGTTAATGAACAAATAAATCTTGGAAGTTCTCCACTATTAAACTGTTTACTTTGATTGAGTCTTCATTTTATACATAGATAAGACATTATTGTAACATAAATATATTAAGTTATTGTAAAGATCAGCATGATATAGTTTTTTCCTGGTTTTTCTATATCATTGCACAGTTATACTGATCTTAGAGGGAAATACATCCAGGATAATCCCTTAGGGCTAATAACATCTAGGCTTTAATATTGTAATGTCTTATTACTTCCTTACTTGGTCTAGCCTTAACTCCTTATCAACATCAAGTACCTAGTTACAAACACACAACATGTAATTTCAATATGTCAATCTGACGATGCTAGTTATAGCGAAACAGCTGTAATTGAATTTAAAGCGAATTTTTCGAATAAATAATGGAAGTTTAATTTAACTTTGCAGTTATTTATTATTCTTACTCATCTGATATAATAAAATAGAATATAACTTTCGATGTTTTATAAATATTTTAACAAAAAGGAATTATAAAATTGGAAAAAAACATACCTGTATATGACAGTAAACCAATACAAGAAATGGGACTGGGAATAATTATTAAAACCTCTTGAACCCGATAATGGCAACTCATTAGTACACCTCGTAGCGTAGCTACCTTGAACTTCCAATTATAATTATAGAGACCGTATTCATTATTTTATTATTAAGAATTCTTTCGGAAAAATGGAGCTCGCGGTACTAATTTAATTTAATATTTAGGATACCAGGTGCTTAAAATGTTAACAGGTACTGTTACAAAAATGAAAGCAATTTTCAACAATTTTGTGTTGATTACGATAAAAAAATTTACTGGAAAATATTGAAGTAACTAATATCAATAACAATTTTGATAATTTTAATAAGTTGTAAATTATATTATTATGAATTAATAAATATTTAAAATTTATTTAAAAAACTGATTTTATGTTGATAATTAGAACTTATTTGGTCGGAAAAGAATTATATAAAACAAAATTGTAATATCTAATTATCACTGATGTTACTCTAGCTATGTTCGACTGAAACTTAAAGAATGATTATAACTTAAAGAATGATTAAATCTCACTGTCTTTTATATAATTGCAAAAACAGGGACGTCTATCAAGTCTATAAATTGAGAATTTTTTTATATCCTTATACATAAAAATATAGGTTCTCGTTAGTGTTGGTGGTTTATATTGTGATCTATATTTTTATTATTTTATTCCAAGAAAATTTTCGGTAGTGAAAATGGCGTCAAATTCGAGTTTTGTTCCAGTACAAGTGGCTCATTTAAAACAAAGTGCGTTTTATCAAAAAGAAAAAACTATTATTTTAAATGTTCATGATGCACTATATCAAGATGCATCAGCAACTGTTCGTGATGTGGTGAATAGGTGCTCCAATAGGGACTTAAAGCAGTTCTAAAAATCACTACGTATCCGTATACGTATCGCAATGCGCATGTGCAGAAGCGATACGTGGGTTTCGTTACGTTACGTGAAACGTATCAATCCGTCACACGTATCTAACGTAACGTATCACATTATCGTGTTCCGTGATCGTGTTTTTCAATAATTTAGCGATAAAAGTGATGTTGTATGCTCAAAAATCATAACCTTATTTTCTGTTCATCAATCATAACAAACATTTCTGTGACATGCGATAATGGATTTAAAAATAAAAAGGTTATTTTACAGTGGCAATGACGACATTATTTTTTTTAAGGTAGATATCGGGGCTTATTTTTTACGTTAAAAATTAAAACACATGAATGGTTACGTTACGTTACAAACGCATTTGCTTTATGCTTCTTTTTGCTTAGTTACGTATCTCCTTTACGTTACGTATACGGATAAGGATACGTGATAAATTTTTAGAATTGTTTTAAGTCCCTATTATGACCGGTGTTAGTGAACGAATTATCTATCGATTTTTAAGTGAGAGAAAACAGGGAAATGTTAGTGAACCAAAAAAACACGTAGAAAAAAAGTCCATTATGGTCGATAACTTTAATAGAGATATCATTGGAAGATAAGTCCATTCTTTGTATTTAAATAATGAGATTCCGGACAAAGTAATAACTGTTATAGCAGAAGTAGATATGATTCCCAAATTTGGACGAAGTACGTTATGGAAGCTCCTAAAAGAAATTGATTTTAAGTATGAATCGTATCAAAAACGAACATTTTTGAATGAAACAGAAGAAATTATTTGCAATACTTAAGAAGTATTGAAAAGTTTCGGAGCGAGGGATTTGGAGGGATATTCACCAGGATTAAATGCTCCTCGAGGAAAAGGTCGCAGACTAATAATCGCACACATTGGCAGTGAACATGGTTTTGTAGAAAATGGGTTATTATACTTTGATATCAAAGTCAACCAAAGATTACCACGAGAAAATGACCTCTGATGTTTTTGAAGATTATTTTTCCCAGCTATTGGATTTTTGTAGTGGTGTCTTAGATAACGTCAGTTATTATTCAAAACTGGTAGAAAAGTTATCAACGACGTCATGGAAAAAAGGAGATATTAAAGAGTGGCTCCAGAGCAAGAATATTTCTTTTGACGACACCATGCTAAAAACGAAATTACTCCAAATTGCAAAGCGCAACAAATTACATTATAAAAGATATGTAATTGACGAAATATGAAGGAAAAAGGAATAACTGTATTACGTTTGCCACCTTATCACTACCAATTAACGTTAGGCAACTTTTGATAAATTATTTTGGAAACATATTACGGGAAAATTGGACCAATGCCATAAACCATGTGAAGGAAGAAGAACGATTGTGGAGTGTTGATATCAATATTGAAGAACTGTTCGACCAGGCAACGAATCTAACTCATCGTCGGATGAATACGACGAAATGGAAGCCGACAATTAAAGGAGTAAGTGCTTTTCACATTAATTTATATTATGCTTTAAAAAAATTTCGGTTCTACGGTCATGGGATCTATTCAGCTACCTGTTGTGACAATATTATCTAGGGTTTCTATTGTGTTTGGGTTAGTTAATCCCTAATTACAGGGTGGACTCTTTGAAAAATAACAACTATGACTATATTTCAATAGAAATGTATACTACTTTTAGTTATTTTTCATGAACCACCCTTGCTTGGGCTTTGAAGTATTTGCATTTATAATAAATTCACTGTGCTGCCAACTCCAAACAAATGAACTATAATATTAACTTTTTATTTAAAACCCACTCGGTTATAAGAGCTATAGTGGATCGTGCTCGGTTTAACGTAAATTGCTCATTTATTAACATTTTTAAATTTATGGTACTAACCCTTACTGTGTGAAAGTTCATCTTATTCAGAACAATAAACAACTAAAAGGTTGAATTAACTTTCACTATTTATTCGTTAAATACTTCAATATGTCAATCTGACGATGCTATTTCGATAGCAAAACGGCTGTCATTGCATTTAAAGTATTTATAGAATAAATAGTGAAAGTTAATTCAACCTTTTAGTTGTTTATTGTTCTGAATTAACATTTTTGTTCATACGTATTTTAATAAACAAAAATATTTAAATTTTATCTGAGGATTCACTAGCTTTAACTTAAACTAAACCCTTCGTTTTTTTGTAACTAAACCTTTTGGTCGCCTATGATATAATTCTTGATTCCGCTTTGCCCACTCAAAATAAGGAATGTTTGCGAACTTGGCCCTTTTGGAAAGTGGAAATTTTGTGGAACGTGCGACATTTTATTACAAGGATATTGAGTGACATAATGTATGGTTTTAGATGATGGGTTTAGTAGATACAAAATCACACATTACCTATCACACGGAAATTTTTAGAATAGGATACAACGTGAAAGTAATTTATTATTCTGTAACATAGTTTAACTAACTTGATGTGAAATTGATAAAACAGTTGCAATTAAATGTAGATATATTGTAATGTTTTAAAATAATAATAAATATAACTTACCCAATATATAACTTGAATTGAAATAAATTATTAAAGATGGATATAATTTTCAAATCTTTTCATTAAATGATCAATACACCAAAAAATTTCTTTATTAGAGCCATTCCAGTAAATCTTAATTCACACAAGAACACAAAAACTATCTTGATAAAATGAGTTCATAAGAATGAGTACTAACACCAGTAGTCGATCCAAGAGTCAAGTCCAAGATCCTATTTTGTTTAAGCTAAAAATAAAAAGCAAATGAGTATTAGAATATGTTAATAATGAATTATAGGAATCTAATATTAGTTAAGAAACCAACTCTATTAGTTATATTAAGTTAGTTAGATCAAAATCTAAATAAGTTATAATCAAAATTAACAATAATAATAAGTTTAATAATGTTTTTTTTATAGGTAGTTATAAAATAAGAATAAGTAGGTGTAGATTATTTCAAATTATTATTTAAGGTAGAAAATATCCAACTGTATTCAGTTAATAATATAAGTAGAAAAATTTAAACTCAACAAACTAATATTAGCTGTTAGAATAAAATAAATAATATCATAGACTATGAATATAACTTAATAAATAAATTCGACTTACCCAACCAATATTTGTAAACTCATTTAAGTATCAAAGTGATGAGTCCTATATTATAATGTATCGGATGATAGTACAAGCCTAGTACTTCCTATATTCTGGTACATCCCATGTTTTGATAAAATGCAATGCTTGAGACAGAATCTAAAAATAAAGATATTGAAATTTATTACATGAAAGAATAAAACTGTAAGAAAGTGATGTGTTTGTTTACAAGCTAAGACTGTTTAATTAAAGCTTAATCAAGGACATTATGATTGATAAATTCAATGAAAAAACACTGTCGATAGTGAAGTGGTGATCAAAAACTGTTGATTATAAACTTAAAAGATGTGATTGTAGTGGAAAGACATAAACTTAATATTAGATGATTGATTGATGTTACTATTTGTTATAATTGTATGTTGTTGTAAGGTAATTAATTTTAAGTGGTTTGTTGATGATATTATGTATTATTAATTCGTTTATTTGATAAATTTTGTAGTTGAATCGTTATGACGCAGTAGATTTAAAATGTAAAAAAAACTAAAATAAGCGGTGTCATTAAAAAAAAAAGTTATCTGATCATATTAGAATATGTAAATTTTCAATTTTTGTTAAAATTAATGGCCAAAAAGAGATATTTGCTCATAATTGTTAAATTTAATATTGATAATTGTCAAAATGTCCGCCATTGTGTACTCCATAAAGTCAGCATTTTTAATAGGGAACAATCGATTTTAAAATTCTAAGAATGTTATTTTATAATGAAATAAGCTATGCAGATTTGATTTATAACAATTATAAGGCCAGAAAATGTCAAATTAAAAATTCAATTTTCTAAAATTTTGAGGTAAATGGGGTTAGGAAAAACAAAACACGTTCGAAAAGGCAGCCATTTTTGGTTTTTAGGGGCTAACATATAAAAGCCCGTGGAAAAGGAGAAAGGTGGTCACTCTAATTTCATCAAAAGGCCAATCCACGTCAGTCTTCTTCAAAATTATCATAAATCAATGGCCGACTACTGTTAAAAAATAAAGATGGCTGAAAATTAATTTGATCAACTATATAATTTATTATAAAACAAAACTATTGGAAATTTGTATATGGAAATTGTGTACTGGTGAATAAATATCATATCCTAAGAAGAAAAAAACCCTGAAGTCAAGGAGATATCACATCCAGTGGTTTAATCCTTTTGGTATCTGTCCAAGGAAGTACTTACACGTGTTGTAAAAGATCTACTAGTAAGAAGCCGAGTGTGGGAAACTGTCACGGAGAATTTTCCATCTTTCATCCTTAGCAGCGAGTGAATTTACGGTATGTGTTTAACATTATTCATTAATATCACTTTCATAACTCCTATAAAATATTGTAAGTAGTAAATTTCGATATTTATAAACACTATTTTAAAATAATCTTGATCTGAATACATTGAATTGTTGAATACCTTATTTCGACTGAGACATACGCTATTCGACATCGCTCACCCCATGAAATAACCGTTAAGTATCACGTGTTCTTTTGAATGGGGATAGATGCGCACGAAATTACCATAGCCGCATCATTCAGTAGGTATAGGGTGTATTAAAAATTTTAAGGTGAGAATTAAAATAAATAGTTATATCGTTGGATTTTAATTTTGTTGGAACCGACTTCTGTAGGTAAGAGTCATTCGTGCTTTGAAAATTAATTTAAGTAGGTCAAATCTAAATTATAATAATAAAATTACATATTTTGAGTTTGATAATAATTTTATTTATTACAATAAAATAGCAACAAAATAAAGAAATTTTGAGGTGTTTTGAGTTAAATAAAGACTGAATAAAATTGAAACATAAATAAACATCAAATATAGCCCCACAAAACTTATAAAATAAAAATTTAAAATTATAAAAACAATAATTTAATAATTGTAATCAATTATAAATTATATCTTAAAAATTATTATCATTTTAAAATTGTAATTTATTACAATATATTGATGGGCAAATGTGTGGAACCAAGTGAATATCTCTGGAATTGTTAAAGCTATCGAAATGAAATTTGAAACGTAGGTATTACAGTGTATTGCGTATTTGTAAATTTTTTAACGATTTTCCAGTTCCGGTTTAACCGGAAGTGATGCCGATTTTAAATTTTTTAATGAAACACCCTGTATATTATTTTATTTTCGAATAAAACATTTTATTACGATTACAAAAATATAGGGTTCGATATTTTTTATTTCAATGACAACCGAGATAATATCAGAAAAGTATCTAAAAGGAAAACGCTAATGATATCTAATGATATTTAGTAGTCTACTAAATAATTATATTATTAACTTAAACTAAATAAATTATAGTGAAATAAAATAGCAGTATCCTGTAATTTTAATTTATTAAATGTTCAAAATGAGCGCCGTTTACTTCTTGACAATAGGCAAGTCGGTTTGTAAATTCTTTTGTGACATTGGCTATAACTTCTGATAAAATTCTCTAAATTACTTGTATTATTCTTTCAGCTAATTCTTGCAAATTGTTTGGTTTGTTAATATAAACCTTGGATTTCAAATAACCCCACAGAAAGAAGTCCAGTGGATTGAGATCGGGACTTCGCGCAGGCCATTCATAAGTACCCCTTCTCCCAATCCATCTGTTAGGAAATGTCATATCTAAACGATTTCGAACATTGCGAGCGTAATGAGGTGGTGCCCCGTCCTGCTGAAACCAGATATTTGGCAATTGCCCATTTACTTCCAGCGCCGGAATCACTTGAGTGTCTAAAAGCTGTAAATACCTTTCTCCGTTTAAAGTTTCTTGAATAAGAAAGATCCCACAATTCTGTTATTGTCGATTTGGATGAACATTGTTGAAAAGATCACAAACTTCTTGATGCGTTCTTCTCATCTCTCCATACCAAGTCATCATTAATATTTCTATTCTTTCTCTTTCATTTAGTTCGGCCATTTTTTGGAAAAATTTTCTATTTACTTATTTTGACAACTAATTTCAATGCTACAAAGATTTTCATGGATTACTAGATATTAGCTTTTTCCTTTCTTTAGATACTTTTGTGTTAATATCTCGGTAGGTATTGAAATAAAAAATATCGAACCCTATATTTTTGGAATCGTAATAAAATGCTTTATTCGAAACCAAAATAATATACAGGGTGTTTCATTAAAAAATTTAAAATCGACATCATTTCCGGTTAAACCGGAAATTCAAAATTGTTGAGAAAATTAAAAACAACTAGGCAATTTATTTCAAATTATTTCCAAATTTCAATCTGATACCTCTAACTTTTCCAGAGTTATTTAATTGGTTCCACACATTTGTCCACCACGTATATTGAGATAGAACAATATAATTAAAAATACTTAAAATAATTTTATTGAACTTGAAGTTTCCGGTTACCAGTGGTGTCACACACAGGATATTATATACTTATGTCTCGTATTAAATGTTAAAAAAAATAACTGTTTTCCGCTTGTAATTATCTGTACAGTAATATACATTGTCATAAAATTGTAGGAATATCAATTTAGATTAAAAACTTCTAAGTAGGTAATTATAATAGGTGACTTAGTTGGTCTGTATAAAAAATAAAGGAACGTCTATGATAACAATGTGGTTGTCATTAAAATATTTTGTTAATTTTTAATAATACAGATAATTAGAACCCTGCAGATGAAAAGTATTTCCCATTCAAGGGTTGGGTTAACTACTTAAATCAGAAAATAATATGTAAAACAGCATGAAAAACGATTTATGTCAAATATCACGATTCGAATGCGTCATATTTGGTTCTTCAATATGGCCGACTTCCGTCGCAATTATTTGCTTGATTAAAATATGACAACATTCCTTCCTTTCTATTCTTTATTCGTAGGTTAAAAACGTCAAAATTTAAAGTAAAATGTCAAAGTCGAACATGAATTTATTAGGATGAGGGGCGTCAAAAATGTGACAGCTGAAAACGGGTGGCAAGCCTGAATTGTACCCAAAATTTCAATCATTTTGTAAACAACAAATCTAAAGAACGCCTTTAAATTACGTATTCAAATTTTAACAGGATATAGCTTAGACCTTTCTCTAGGAGATAAGGTTAGGTTAGGAGATGGTTAAGTTTTATATTGTAATAAAAGAGATATTGGTGTTTAAGTGATGGTATGTTTTTAAAAAGTTTGACAATTTGTGATCACGAATTTTAACGCCAGAAGCTTAACTCCTAAAGAAAGCATATAGAATGCGACTAGCAAAATATGAAGTTAAAGAAAGGTATATTTTTTGAGATTTGTTGCACGCAAAATTTGAACAGTGCACTAATCTGTCAATTTAGTTCAACAGTTTTGGTGGCGCTCTTTTCAAAGACGTATGTCGATTCTAATTCTCCAAATCCAAACCACTTAACATACATAACCAACCTAACCTTATTTCTCGTTTATAACGTCAAAAGATATTAATTTCAGTGTTTTGCTTTTAAATATATAATTGTCTGTATTAATATTCGTTTATAATTTACCAGAAGTTAAAAAAAATTAATTTTAAAGTATATTTTCACAATTTGCGTTGGTTTTTACATCGTTTATAGCATTATCCAACTGTGATGTCAATGTGCAAAGAATTTAGTGTTATGAACAGTTGTTATTTTCTAAATTACTTTTTACTTAAACACAGTTGTCTTAGTCGAATTGGTAAAAATGTGAGTTTTGAGAAACCCGATTTTTGTTTATACTTTTTTTTAATCTTTTAAGTTACCCAATCATTATCTTATATCTTTATTTGTTAAATAACTAAACCCAACCTAAGGGATTTACATTTATAAATTTAAACCACATATGTAAATATTAACAGCTAACAGTGTTAAACTGTTCAATATGCATACATATAATAGCTTTTTCTTTAGATAATGTGAAGAATTAAAATTTACAGTCAAATATGTAATATTTTTAATAAATCAGTTTTACAAATTTGGGTTGGATACTGAATACGTCTGTTATCTTTATACATAATACATAATATGGTGAACTGGGTACATATAATTGAGAAAATGAGTCCTAAAAAAGAAAAACATAAAACATTTACTTGTTATTTACTAATAATATGAAGATGTTATTTGGTAATGTTTAAAATGTAATTGAACCCTAAAATAAACATTTGTATTTTAAAACACATAGTAGCCCACAATAGGTTTCATATTGATGTAGCCATGGGTTCTATAAGGGTCCAGATTCAATGTTTTTGAAGAAAGAGTTCTAAAAAATAAAAGATTGGAATTAACAGTAAAAATTATTAATTATTTACTATAAATAGAATAAAACCTGTGTAGGCAGTTACTTCAGGTCCAAAGTTTTTGAGGAAACAGTTCTAAAAAATTAAAGATTAGAAATAAAATATAAAATAATTCATAACATTACTAACTCGGTTTCAAATTTTGTTTCTTCTTACTATCAACAGAATACAAACGGTGTAGGCAGTTACTTGAGGTCCAAAGTTTTTGAGGAAACAGTAGCATATATTTTGAAAACCATTGATTTATTTCTCTAACAATTTAATTATCTAAATATAGATGAAATAACATATATGGTTGCCAGAAAAAGTTTATTGCTAAAAATAGTATTTTCAGGACATTTTTGAAATACTTTAGAAAAGTAGTAACCTATTGAATCTTGTAGAAATATTTTGTTTACCATACTCCACCTAATAAAATAATCAAAACTTAATCAAATAGTTTTGATTTAGAAAATGATACTAATATTCTTCCTGGTCTATCCTAGTATTTAAAGTAGACAAAGGATGAGTAGCATTAACACTTCTCTGAGATGCCCTAATAACGTCTCTTATATGAACTCAAAAAGGTATAGGTACTCAAAAAGAAGAAAATTCATATATCTAATATGCAAAATACCTATATCAATAAATCTTTTAAAACTAAATTTGATATTTAGATCTGAATCATAGATAATAAAATAAATAATACCTACCTATTAATTGTAAAAAAATTAAACCAGTAAATAAACAAATTAAAACTTACCTGTTATCACTTCTGATTACCAGATGGAGAGTGCTTTCAAATGTAAATAAAATATGGATCTTTATAAAATAAATAAGATTTTTTCATTTGTGTGAAAGATACCAGTTAAAAAATTAAAGTTACAATCCTATTGGATACATTTTAATTTCAATTGATTTCACAAAGTATGGGGTTAACATTTTTAGAATATAATTAATAGCCATAATTGAATGATATAATTAGTTTTATTAAGATACCCATTACATTAACAATTATGTTTAGTACTTGCAAGAGTATTGTTGCCCAATCGCTGATAGTCAGCTTATCCCAATTCTTTAGGTATCTTGAAAACAGGTGCACAAAGTGTATTTCTATAGATACTAGATTGGTTAGTTATTATTGTAGGTTATTGAAAACATGGAAATATTTTTTTCTTGTGCCACATTCTCAAAATAAAAATAAACTATAGGTAAGCTTTATTGTAGGGTGTGCTTTACTTTGTACTCCATTTTTCATTAAATCATGGATATGGGTGGTAATTTAGGAATGTCCAATACTCTCTATAAAATAAATGATATTTATTTATTTAGGCAGTAAATAATTAGCAAAGATACTTACTTGAAGTCATAAGACAGACTAATCTGTTAATGTTTACAAACATTATAGTAACACTTTTGCAATAATCATCAAACGTTTTAGAAAAGTATTTAAATTTTTTCCCACAAAATATATTCTAAAAATTTACATCTACTTCAACACCTTCAAATACATCCATCAGAAAGTAAATAAAATAATATCTGATCATCAAACACAGAAAACAGACAGGCACGAATACATATAACAAGGATGTGAAACTCCTATGCCGAGCTATAAGCGCCCGTGGCTGAATTTACGGCTCCTATCTGGGCGGAGTGCAGTCTACGGTCTTTGCGTACTTCGTACTGCGCATCAGGCAGTCTCTCTCTCGAACGAGAGATGTTTACACGAATCCATATGCGATTGGTTATTTCGCTCGCACAAAGAAAAAGACAGCCTGTTGCGCAGTACGGAGTACGCAACGACCGAGAATTTAACCCCGCCCAGATAGGCGCCTTTTCTCCTGCTACCCTCTCCACTCGAGTTTGACATCCTTGTTATATGTATTCGTGCAGACAGGCTATGTTTTGTGTCATCAAACCATAGATATTATAACCTAAAATGTATGTGCCCTGTCAATACACCAAGAACGATAAACATTTACCAGGATTGCCTAATCGGGCTGATTTGTCCGCCAGCTGTGTGACGTCACTGCAGTCCTTCATTATAACGTTTACCATATAAATGCATGGAAATAATAGGAATTAGACAGTACTAACGTACCACTATTTGGATTTTTAAGATTAAACACTTATAATTTATAATAAATATTCTCATAAAATCGTTTTAATACGGCCGAGGACTGCAGTGACGTCACGTGCGATCGATTTTTTGGCAAACGTACGTCTTATGGGATTAAGCAATCCTGGTAAAATGTTTATCATTCTTGTCAATACACAGCGTATACTACCGTGTGTCGCTCTAGCAGTGCGAGAGAGATGGAGATAGAAGGGTGGCAACAAACGCGAGCTGGCAATGTAAAATAAATACAAAATTCAAATTAATTTTGTCTACTATAATAGTATATTAAACAACGCATTTCATATGGGCTTCTGTTATGACACGAGTTCAAGTTTAAAAAACGAATCGCGAAGCGATGAGTTTTTTAAAGAACGAGTGTCACAACCGCCATATGAAATAAGTTGTTTATAATATTTTTTATATTTTGCCATTTTATCATTTTTTAAATTAATTTATTATTTGTATGTAAATTACGAAAATTTTGATTTTAAAAAGTCTGTTGGTAGCACTATGTAATTTATAACATTTGACAGTTTTGACATTTAAATTATCAAATGTTAATGTTTTAAAATATTTTAAAATTAATAATATTCCAATAATAATATATTATACAAGTAAAAGATGATATTCATATTGAAAAATGCTTTCTTAATTATTATCAATATGAAATTAATAATTTGCTATAAGCAAATTGTAATTTAAAAATAACCAGATTTTTCACTAAATTCAGGCAGTTTTACCAAATTAGAAACGCCCCTCTTAATAAAATATTTGTAATGTTTAAATAGCTGTAATAGTTTAGGGGCCGGTTGCATAAACGCTTGTAAAAGCTCTGTTTCTTAACAACGTTACATAACCCCAGAAGATCATGCGCCTATTTTTATTTGAGAATAATTTGGTTAGTCGACGAAAGATGTAAAAATTGATTCTTAGGTTACGTTGTCGCATTTCTAAGAGTGAATAAAAAGACTAGATTTTGGAAAGACGAAAATTTTGTTTCGTAATTTTTACGAACTAAGTCACTTATGTTTTGTTATGTAATAAACATAATTAAGATTATAATATTTAAAGAGACATTTTAAATTATTTTAACGGTTTATTGGTTTTGTTCTTATGAGTAAATGACAGCAAGTTTATCAAAACTACAGATTACCATTAAAACTTGAGTTTTTGATATTTATTAAATATATAATTTGAATAGCGACAACAGACCTCGTTATTTACTGTTATTTAATTCTCTATCTATTTATTCTAGTAGTGACAGACAGAGATTTTTGAAAAGTCAGAGAGTTAAGCATTTAATTTGAAAAAGTTGATTAAATCAATCAGAAAAGTATTCATTAATTAAAGAAAAGTAGAAGATTATGAGAATTAGAAAAGTTAAATTACAAGAATAAGAAAGACACGTTAACAAAAGAAAATTATATATTAAAGTATCCGTAGCACTTAAGCAGTTTTGAAAAAAAGGTAGCTGGTACTGAAGAAATTAGGAATCATAGTGTGACAGGAGATAAAACGGGGTAGAAGTAGAGACAATATAGTCAATACAAAAATAACGGACATTAAAGAAGGACAGCGCGCTTTATAAGATCAATGAAGATATAGTACGTACAAAAAGTATGAGGAGTAATAAACCCCTTATTAAGTTTGCAAAAGCTTTACAAGGAGCATCATGAAATTTTTGATAAATCTCTTACTTTAAATTACATTTCTTCCGTAAATCTAAAAACCAGGTAGATCGACCCCGTATTTGTTTCAGTTGTAGCAAAGTTTAGGGTTTCTTCATTGCTAAAAGATTAGCAGATATGCAATAACGCAATGCAGAGGTGTGTATTTTGGGAAAAAAATACGTTTTAAATTATAATATAATAAAAAATGAAAAGAAATAATTAAATATTGGAATACATTTATTACTTACATTTTATTCTATATCCGATTTGGAAGAGGAAGAATCGTTGTTGACATTAATAATAATAGGGTCGATTAAATCATCACAAATATTGTCAATTTTCCACATATTTGCCTCTACTTTGATAACATGCTCGATACAGTTTGTCCAATTTTCCTTACTAACATGACTTACAGCACTCTCAAAGAATTTCACAACATCGTTTATTTTAAAAGTAGTATTTTCTTTCCAACTTCCCCCTTTACCTGAGCCCATATTAATTCTATGGGATTAAGTTCACAATGATAAGGGGGAAGTCGAAGAACTGATATACCACGAGAAGAAGCCATTTCTTCTACAATGTAGGTTTTGTATTTATTCTTGTTCATTTTTGCAATTCTGTAAAGTTCTTACCTTAGTGGATCTTTTGGAAACCTAATATTTTTCGAAATAAGCCACTCCAAAAGCTCTGCTTTACGCCAACGACTTGGGCAATGCTTCTCGTAACCGTGAATGGTAACTTGCGTTGTCCATAACAATAACAGCCCCTTTTGGAATCAGATCCAACATTTGAACAAACCATTCCTCGAAGACATCCCCATTCATATCTTCGTGATAGTCCCCCGTGCGTTTTGAAATAAAAGTTAATAATCCACCATCAACAAAACCTTCAGAACTTCCAACATGAACAATGATAAGTCTTTTTCCTTTTCCAGATGGTGGCTGCAAACCTAATGACAAACCTTCCACGAATGCCTGCCTTCCGCTTTTAATGTTCTCATCTTGCCAAGATTTGGAAACTGTATATCCAGCATTTATCCATGTTTCGTCTAAGTAGAAGATTTTTAAATTTTGTTCTCTGGCATGTCGAATGCTTCTTAAATAGTCTCTTATCCAAAAAACTATTTCCGGTTTATCTATCAAGAGAGATTTTCTATTATTTTTTGTATATCTGAAACCCACATCTTTCAAAAGTTTGCATAATGTCATTCTGGAGAATTTTGTATAGTCTGTATCTTCTTGCACTAATGTCATAATTTTGTCAAGTGTTGGAATTTCCTTTCGTAAGTAAAATCCATGGACTTTACGCCTTAGTCTTTGTTTTAACGACTCATCGATCTTAATTGGTTTTCGGCCTGAAGGAGTTTTAGGAGGTTGAAGAGTTCCATTCTTGCTTTCTTTTAGTAATCTATAAATTGTTGATTTAGCAACACACAACATAGCAGCCATTAATTCCACATTATCATCAACACTTGCACTTGGATCCTTGTTTTTCAATGATACCTATATAACAATTCAATATCAGAGTTTTTTCATTTAAAGATAATGGACCTGTTTTTGGTCGTTTAGATGGTCCTTGGCTTTGGTACTTGCACAATTAACATTCAACAAATGTTTTAAATATATTCCAACTGTTTACAATATTATGAAAACCATACAACTTCATACAACTTTACTCAAAGAACTAATACTAAGTACTGATTTAATGTACCTACTTTCTTTTAAAATAATATTCCCGATAATGTTTCTAAAAAAACTAGGTTGTTTGGAAAATCCCTCTCAATAATCGAATAATCTGTAAATAGGTGTAATCGTATTAAGCCGATTACAGTAGGCCACTTGCCATTTAAAATTTCTGAGAAAAATTCCCCAAACACTACATATAGGAGTAATACAAATAAAAAATATTCATTTTGCTTCTTTGAATTTAATAAAAATTGTAACGATATCTTGGTATCTTGACTTTAATTAATTTTTTAAAAATATATTTCATTGTAATTTATTTGTGACAATATTCAAAGTTTGAATTAATCTTCCTACAAAAAGAACAAAAATATATAAAATAATTATTGTTACAGATTGGTTTGTTTTCTATTATGAATAAACTGTTTTGCCTTTCTTTATCAAACTTACTAAAATTTATGTACCTCTGTTGTAGAAAGTATGAAAAATGTCTTTTCGCGTTTTTTGCGGTTTAATAAATGTTCAAATTGAATGTTTAGACAAAAAAAAATAAAGGCAGATAATGAAATACCTGTTGCACGTGGTCGATGACTTCGAGGGTACCCTCAGCAGCTTCTTTCGATTTTCTCCAGCCTCATATTTGCACAATTTCCAGTGGACACACACATCACGAAGATAAAGAAAAAATTCCGGTTCTGAGACACGGTAAAATAAAAATGTTTTATATGGATACTTATACAGTCCGAATCCAATTCTACAGTACTTGTCGAGTCTATATCCACAACTCTCTCTCTCTCTGCCCAGTTTTTCTGGGCGAGTTTTTTGAAAAATAAAAATGAAATTAATTGATTTTGCACATCTAGTAAAATATAATATACGAGGGCTTAACAAAAGAAATGAATTTATTATTAAAAATAGAAAAGGAAAATAAATAGTTAAATTTCTCAAACATTCTCCCCACCAAAACGAATGTTTTTACTTTAGGGTAAGAAACAAAATGATGGTTAAGCGACCAAACTATCACCCCAAAAAAAAAGGAAATAAAGAAAAAGAATATATAAAATAAATAAAGGCATGAGAAAAAAAAAAGAATATTTATTGACCGGGTAAAGGACAAATCTTTACAACAGGTCTTTGCATAGTACCGTGAGTGGTTTTACGTGTCATGACACGAACTACGCCATCCTTGCCAGGGTGCAATTTTATAATACGACCTAGCTCCCAATGTAAGGAAGATTTTTGCTCATTTTTGATAAGAACCAACATACCCTCGGACACAGGAGGCACAGGATCGAACCACTTATGTCGCTCTTGAAGAGAGTGAACATATTCTAATGACCAACGCTTCCAAAAATCTTGTTTAATACGTTGTATAAGTTGCCACCGATTGAGGCGATTAAAACTGACATGAGATAGGTCAGGGTCTGGCATAGGACTATTTAAAGGGTCGAGCAATAAAAAGTGCCCAGGCGTTAATGACTGAAAGTCATTAGGATCAGTACTTAGAGCGCAAAGAGGGCGTGAATTTAGCACTCTTTCTATTTGTACCACTAAAGTGTTAAATTCTTCGTAGGTCAGAATCTGCTGACCTATAACGCGATAGAAATGTGTCTTAAAAGACTTAACTCCAGCTTCGGCTAAGCCGTTAAAATGAGGGGCTCCCGGAGGATTAAAGTTCCATTTCAAACCTAGTGTTTGGGCGCATTGCTGAGCTAATTTGTGGAGTTCAGTGTAAGCACCTTTAAAATTAGTGCCTTGGTCACTGGTAATAGCCATACATTGACCCCGGCGAGCAAGAAACCGTCGGAAGGCTGCCAGAAACAGTTCCGTGGATAGACCGGAGGTCACCTCTAAGTGGACGGCTTTGGTGGAGGTACAAACAAAGACACACACATAACCTTTAAAGGTTTTAGCACCTCGATGTTTGCTCATTAATAGCGGAAATGGTCCGCAAAAATCTAAACATATAGAGTTAAATGCTTTGACGTGAGCGAGTCGCATGGCGGGTAAATCAGCCATGTACGGGTTGTAAGATTGAGGTTTGCATCTAAAGCATCGCATGCAATTAGATAAAACAGCATAAATAGCACTTTTGGGCGACAAAATCCAATATTGCTGTAATAGTAAATAGTGAAGGGTTTTAGAACCAGGATGAAAGTTTACATTGTGAGTATGTTCGATAATCAGTCGAGTAAGTCGATGTGATTTTGGTAAAAGAATAGGGTGTTTCACATCAAAAGAAAATTGAGAGTTACGAAGACGACCTCCAACTCTTAGAAGGCCTTCACCATCAACGAAGGGTGCTAGTTTCCTAAAAGGTTTAGGTAAAAGACTGTTCTGGAGGATCCGTTTAAATATGTCCGAAAATACTTCATGTTGAACGTGCTTAATAAGTATTTGAAAGGAGCGTTCTAGGTCAATGGAGATATCTACGAGTTTAGAAGTATCTTTTGGTGGACGAAGGTAGGTTACAAATCTCAGGACATAGGAAAAAATACGTTTAATTTTTGGCAAATTAGAAAAACAATTTAGAAGAGAAACAAAAGAGTTTTCTGTTGAAACAACTATTAAAGCTAAGCGTTTTTCCTCTTTAGCGGCTTCCTCTTGAACTTGGGTACCAAAGGAAGGTTGCTTAGGCCAAGAATCAGTGGATTCTAACAGAAATTGGGGACCTTGCCAATATAAAAAATTATTTACAAGTTGTAAAGGAGTTTGACCTCTACTCGCACAATCTGCGGGGTTGATAGAACTAGGAATGTAGTTCCATGAAGAAATTGGAATTAATTCTTGCACATGAGTGACACGATTAGCGATAAAAGTCTGCCATTTATGCGGCGATGACGTCAGCCATGTTAAAGCAACCATGGAGTCAGACCATGTATAAATATCATCAAAAGTAATGGAATCAGAATAGCTCTCTTTAACCAGATGGACTAAATCCGCTAACAACACCGTGGCAAGAAGTTCAAGGCGTGCAATTGACTGCGTTTTTAAAGGGAACATTTGGCACAAACCAAATATGTTTTAATTGTACTATTGCTTTCTATAATACGAAAATAAATTGTACTAGCATAGCCGGCCTCGGAGGCGTCACAAAAGCCATGCAGCTCCAGGCGAGACATGGAAGTAGATCCAATAAAACGAGGAATTTTAATGTTAACCAGAGCAGGTAATTCCGATTTAAAAGTATTCCAAATGCTAAGAATATATTTAGAGGGAGGTTCATCCCAGGATACCTTTGATTCCCAAAGCCTTTGAAGTAGACGTTTGGCTAACAAAAGAGAGGGGGAAATAAATCCCAATGGATCCCAATATCTACTTATTTCAGAGAGAATGGATCGTTTTGTACACGGTTTTGTAATGGGATTATAGGAAAAACAAAAAACATCAGATGATGGATCCCATTTGAGACCTAGAATTTTAACAAAGGAAGGTTCCTCTTTATCAAAAAAACAACTTTCCTGAGTTTCTGAAGCAGGTATATTAGCCAATAATGCGGGGTGATTACTAGCCCATTTACTTAGTTCGAAGCCAGCCCTGTTCATAATGTCAATGATTTCCCGTTGAAGTAATACTGCCGACGACAAGTCATTATGACCAAGAAGTCCGTCATCAATGTAAAATTGTCTACGAATAAAATGTGCAGCTTGAGGAAACGATTTTTCTTCTCGGTTGGCCAGCTCTTGTAGAGTTCTCAGAGCTAAGAAGAGGTGACGAAGATACACCATAAGTAACAGTACGTAAATGATACTCTTTCAGAGGTTCATTAGGACTAAAACGCCACAAAATTCGTTGATAGTCCCAATATTGGGGTTGAATATTTATTTGACGATACATTTGCTTTATATCGCAAACAAAAACATAAGCATAAAATCGGAAATTTAATAGCAGGGACGAAATGTCGCGTTGCAATTTTGGACCTACTAATAAAACATCATTTAAAGAAGAGCCTTGGAAGTCACGAAGACTAGCGTCAAATACTACTCTTATTTTGGGAGGACCCGAAACTTGTTCCTTGAAAATAGCATGATGTGCTATATAATAAGCCGTTGGTTTTTTGTAGTCTTCTGGAGAGACTAATGACATATGACCACTGTTGAGATAGTCATCCATAAATTCACGGTATTTAGAATACAACTCCGAATTTTTTGAGAATTTATTTTCTAACATACAAAAGCGACGATAAGCTTGGGAATAAGTTCCGACAAAGCTTGGATTAGGAAAAGAAAATGGTAAAGGTACCGAAAACCGACCAGAGGGTTCTCTGACAGTTAATTCACAGTAAATTTTTTCACACCTTTCCTCTTCAGGAGAAAGTCGAGAACTAATATTTTTAACTTGTTCTATTTCCCAGAACTTTTGAAGTTGATGTCCAATTGTAGTATCTAGGGAGGCAAGATAACTGACTGGGCAAGAAGATGAATATTTGCCCTGTAGAATATAACCGAACACGGTCTCTATTGCTACAGGTTGATCACGCGCTCCATAAATACGATTGGATAATAAAATGTGTGGCACTAATTCAGCGCCAATGAGAATGTCTATTGGACCGGGCCAATAAAACTTCGTGTCTGCTAAGGGAAGATTTTGAATGTGTTGCAAACTTGCAGGATTGATAGTAATTTTAGGTTGTTCAGAACATACCTTGGGAATTACGATAGCTTCAAAGGAAAAGAAAGGATGATCTTGATTACATGGTTTAACAAAACACTGAGACCGTCCACGGGTGGTGCAAGTTGACATTCCGTTTAAACCTTCTACTGGAATAGAATATGGTTTACGCTTAAGACCTAGTCGATTGACACAAGACTCGGAAATAAAATTAGCCATGGATCCACTATCTAGTAGCACGCGAACCTTTTGGAAGTTTCCACGAATATCCTTTATAGCCACTTCGCAAGTAGACAATAAAACTGTGGAATGTGGCATGGATAACATGTTAGTTACGCAATGCGCGTGTGTAATGGGTTCCGGTGGTTTGACTTGTGACGTCGAGGGCATCGCACCGTCATCTACACTAGGACCAGAAGGATATCGAGATGTCGTTCTCCCGGTAAACGAAATTGTAGAAGTCGCAGGAGACTCCCCACCTTGGGAGGTTGTAGGTAAAGCAGCAATCTGCTGTTTGAAATGCAAAGTGGAATGATGTGGAAATTTACAAATTTTACACTTTTGTCGAGAAGGACAATTTTTAATTGAATGTGGCGAAACAAGACAATTGACACTGGAGATTGAAGTTTAGCAACACCGTCCGGGGGTATATTTGTTACAAAACTAGCCTGCACAGGTGCCACTGATTTTTTAAATCGGTTCTTGTTATGTGTAAATTTAAGCGTGTTAGTATCATGTGTATCAGGGGTTGACATGTACGTATACTGCACTGATTCCAAAGCTGTGCACTGCTTTTCTAAAAAAGTGATTAATTGTCTATAAGTAGGGATCTGCTGATTATTTAGACTGTTTTCTAACTCAAAATCAGTTCGAGTTTTAGAGTCTAGTTTATTTAACAACAAATTAAACAATAAGAAATCCCAAGAGTCAACCGGAAATTGTAGGACTCGAAAAGCCGCAACATTTTCAGAAAAAATATTAATCAAAGCCCTTAGATCCTTGGTATTAGCCTTATGAATGGACGGAGCTGTGAAAATCTCATGATAATACTGAGTGGCTAAAATGCGTGAGTTTTGATAGCGTCGTTCTAAGGTCTCGTAGGCAATATTGTAATTAGCTCCCACTAAAGGAATTCTTTGTAACAGAGACAAAGGTTCGTTTTTGACATGAGTTAACAAATAATGAAACTTTTCTACGTTGGAAAGCTCGGAATTGTGATGAATTACGCTATTAAACAAATCGTAAAAGGTGGGCCACTCTTTGTATACTCCGGAAAAAATAGGAATATCAATTCTAGGAATTCTTGCCACTGAACGCGCTTGGGTAACAGAATTATTTAAAACAGACTGATCGGACAGGTTCTGCTGTGAAGGGTTGGCTGCGGAATCTGCGAGCATTAAGTCATACTGAATAGATTTAGTCCCATAATAAGCGGTATCAGTCGCAATCCTAACTGCATCATAGGTTGGAAAGTCTTTATCATCAATAAGTGAAATAATAGTATTATGAGCCGACTGAAACTCCTCAAATGTCTTGTCAATAGTTTGAACTCTCACCAAAAATAAAGATTTTTGAGTTGAATCAGTAAGAACTTTCTGGCCTAAATCATGAACCTCCTGCAAACGATTGTAAGCGGTGGTACGCTTTAAATTAGCCTTAGTTAATTTATCTTGAGTAGCCATAATTAAATTAATTATACAAAATGTTCAAAAATGGTCTAAGTAATTAACGCTGTTTGCGATAGAAAATTAATATTTACCAAAGGAAGGTAAAAATAAATTGAATTAATTTAACAACAAACCAAAAACAAGTAGTAACCTTAAAAACGCACCGTTTGTAATAAAGTGGTGAAGTTGTGTCGATCTATTAAAATCCAAAATTTTGTGAAAATGTAAACAGAGTTTGATTTGGTAAAAGTATCAAAATACAATTATATCCTGTTATAAAGATTTGTACTAAAACAAAATAAATTTACCAACTGGTATGGTTGTGTACAAAAACTAATTAGCAACGCCTGGCGCCAGTAAACGTCGTTTTCTTAACCCGTTTTTAAACAACCTGCTACAATAATAAATATATCAGCGATTTCAATTAACAAATGAACTGCGTCAACCGTGTGCGCGTTCGGTTCTACTCAACAATATAACTACGATAATAAAAATGGATTGACCAATGTGCAAAATAAATTAATTTACTGTTAAATAAAATTTTTAATTTTTCTCTTGAAGTATTAAATTAAAATAATTACAAAGATAGGTTTTTCCTTGAATATCCGTCTGCGAAGGACCAAAATGTTGTAGAAAGTATGAAAAATGTCTTTTCGCGTTTTTTGCGGTTTAATAAATGTTCAAATTGAATGTTTAGACAAAAAAAAATAAAGGCAGATAATGAAATACCTGTTGCACGTGGTCGATGACTTCGAGGGTACCCTCAGCAGCTTCTTTCGATTTTCTCCAGCCTCATATTTGCACAATTTCCAGTGGACACACACATCACGAAGATAAAGAAAAAATTCCGGTTCTGAGACACGGTAAAATAAAAATGTTTTATATGGATACTTATACAGTCCGAATCCAATTCTACAGTACTTGTCGAGTCTATATCCACAACTCTCTCTCTCTCTGCCCAGTTTTTCTGGGCGAGTTTTTTGAAAAATAAAAATGAAATTAATTGATTTTGCACATCTAGTAAAATATAATATACGAGGGCTTAACAAAAGAAATGAATTTATTATTAAAAATAGAAAAGGAAAATAAATAGTTAAATTTCTCAAACAACCTCTATAACTTTTATTTATTAAAATTAGTACATCCCGTTACCTCTGACCTAAATCGTATATTCTTTAGCATAGCTGCAACTCATTCGTTCAATACATAATGTACCTTACGGTATACCCTCTTAAAATATATTTTGGTACGTCTATGAAATCTACTTAAATGAATGATTTATTACTCCTTGTCCTTTCTATATAGACTATAGATAAGTTAGTTAGGTTAGATAAGTTAGATCAGGTAGATATAGGTAGATAGGTAGACCTGTCAACAGGCAATATAAAAACCTCTTCTTGTGACTTGTCAGTTATTGAAATACTTAGTAACTGATATTTTTCAGATAAATGTTGAATATAAAATAGTTACCATCCAATCCATAAAGCATTTGTCATTATATTTTTAATCAAAACAGCTAGTACTACGTATTATAATCGAAACTAAAATTAATTTGTATTTTTATTCCAAATGTCCTCCGTTTTACATAACTTTATAACCATGTAGGAGGGGGATAAAAATAAATGTTTAAAATATATTAAAAATCATGAAAAATGAAAGAAAGTAATCAATACAATGCTTTATTTGTGGCGAAAAGGGTCTTTAGGACTATAGTCATCAACAATGTTGACAGCTCAACAGATTGAGATAGAATAAGAAAACTGATGTAAAGAAGATCAGACGATGAAAAGAGGGAGTTTGTCGGACAGTTTTGCAAAGATCTCCAGAGAACGGCAAAGCCCTGAAACCCAAGAACAAGCCACGTTTCAGATTAGATGAAGGATCAATGAAAAGATAGATGCTTCACATAAGACTAGTGGATAAAAAGAGGAACGAGTGGATAAGAGAGAAAACAAAAATAGTTGCAAAGTTGAAATGGAGATTTGCCGGACAGAATATAAGACAAAAAGAAGACAAATGAACCAAAATTCTTATAAATTGGAGACCGTGGAGACGAAGTGGAGGAAGGCCCCAAATGAGATTGGCAGATAACATCAAGAAGCATGTGGGATCTAGATGGATGAAGGTAGATAGACTAAGACAACTTACAATGATGTTTGGAAAGCGTAACAGAGCTTAAGAGAGTGTTTTGCTGTTGAATAATCAAAAGTTGGCTACGCCTAATATTTACATTTAGATTGATGAATAATTCATAATAAGTTATCTTACAGCACACAGTTTTCCACAAAGCCAGTTATTCCCATTTTACATCACATGACATGACAAGGCAACCAATAACATATTCAATAATTTTTGTTTTGTTTTGATTTGATAATAAGTTATGTGTTGTAAATATTACTATGAAAATACATGAATAAGTCAATTGATTTTGATGTTTGAATAAGTAGGTCAATATATTTTTTTTCATTTTGTCTTTGTATCAGTTAACCTGACATTCTGTTAAATGGATTGAGATTTAGTTCTAATCAAGTAGTCCGTGTATTTTTATACCTTGGTTATTAATGAACAACTTCACTACCTCAATAAAAGCCAATATAAAGTTAGGTATAGAGGCTAATAGTGAAAAAATTAATTAATGTAGTGTATATATTATTATGAATTTATTAATTTTGTTATTATTGTTATCCATTAGTTTATTTTATTTTATTTTTTTATTTAAATGCTATTTTCGCAAGCCCCACGTTGGTTGTGATAAGTTATTATAAGTTGTTTATTTCTTTTTTTATATTTATATTACTTATTTATTTTTGATTTGATATAATTGTTGAAGTTTTTATTTATAATAATGTTCTTATTGTGATTTTTTAGTCTTATGAATTTTTTTGAAGTGGCATTTTAAAATAAGAAATATTACTAATTAAATTTTTAATGCCCATTAAATAATATGTATACTGATGACTTGCTCAAATAAAATTAAATGTTTCTACGCCCGTTTGTCTATTTCAAAAATAAATGCTATCGTTTATCGAAAACTTATATCTCAAGTCGTACAGGTTTTACCACAGATTTATGCTCAAACAAATTTTCTATTAGAAGGAAATTCAAAAATATTTACAATAAAACAGTGCAAATATTCTCCAGGGCAAAATAAATATTATCGCTTTAAAACAGTTCATACGCAACACTTTATATAAATTAAAATAACAGTACCTTCTCTGGAGTATTCGCTGGGTTGTATAGATGTCGCCGGGGTTGATCTCAGCTGACGAACGTGGTACTGGTAGTCTATCTTATCTTGTAGAAACACGTGGGATAGAAATCTTCGGTGGTTTAATTAAAACAGAACCTCTTACGATGTAGGAATTTATTATTATTTACTTGTGGATTTATTTCATATGTTTTACAAAGTAATGTGTAATTTTAAGTAGTTAAGTGTTTAAATTTGTTTTATAAAATGAAGTACTTACCAGATTACAAGGAGACCAATAGTAGTCTTCGATATTGAATAACTATTCAAATAAATCATCACAACCTTAGATGTACCTAAAAAAACCACAAAACAGTATAAAAAATGTAACAAAGTTAAATTCAGTGAACAAATCCTTATATCCAAAGTGTTGGACAGAATTAATTGAACTAATGATAAAAACACTCAAATAGTGAAAAGTGAAAGGACTATTTCAAACCATAATTAATAAACATTAATAAAGGACATATTATGTAACAAAACTGTATGTAGGTTAATTAAGTAAGTTTTTATATTAGTTATAAGCTGTTAATCTTTGGTAATATTAAGAAAGGTGAATTTGAATCATGATTTTAGAATAGTGTATACATAGTTCAAACAATAGGATCACTTAAAAGTTTAAATTTTAGTTCTTAGAGTTCAAATTAGTATTTAAAAGTTGAAATAGGATTAGTTTAATAGATTTATGGGTAATTTTAAGAGTAATTTATAGTTTTAACTCAAATTTTGAAAGTATAGAATGAATGTGACAGCACTAAAAACAGCCCATTTCAAATCAAAATTTTATAGGGAAAAAGTGAGATAAAAATACTTTAAATAGATTTTTAGTGAATATAATATCTTTATATTAACAAAGACATGTTCTAAAATGTAAAATCATTACCTCATTACTTGGGAATTTAGGTTATTTTTTGAAAAGATAAATAGTTGAAGGTAGAATTATAAGTCAATCTTGTCACAATCTGGCGAGACTATAAAAAGGCCAGGAAATAAATTATCGCTCTCTTATCATTCTGGTTCCGGCTTGATTGACATCAAAGTTGATATCACGAAAAGACTTTAAGATACAAGGTACGTTCAATAATTAAAAACTTATATTTTCGGTTTGTTACTGTAGAGTATTGTTTGTACATCATTTTCATTTTTGTCATATCTAGACATTTATAATTTTAATGTAATAAGCATATGGAAATCCATTAATAGTTTTTGTACGTTTTATTCATGAACAATTATAACAATTAAATTTTAGTGTATTATATAAAAATTTTTAAATATTTAGTTTCTCTTGAATCCTACCCAAGATAAAGAGTCGAATTTCAAATTCAATCATAAAATAATTTGACTGAGCTAGTTAAAAAACTTTTATAAGGCGCCCAACTACATAAAACATAAAAGTAAAATTAAATTTTGCATTAGTAAACAATTTTAAAAATAAAAATAAATAAAGTAAATCATTACAAATTGTCAGAACCAACGTGAATCATATTGATAAAATAAATCAGGTTAATAAATAAACAAAAAGAGCAATCAATTAAATAAATATAAAATTATATACAAAATTAAATCATCTCAATATATTCTTTTACCAAGTTAAACTCTTACGTAGTTCTTCATACAAGTGGCCTTCTAAGTTTTTAAACTTCGCGGAATATCACCTCACACACGCAGTTGCAGTTCGTAGTAATACACGTGCACTCGTTCTTCTGGACCCCTATTTTCGAACGTGTGATGTGAAGTGAATGTGATGTGAGTAGGGAAGTGATCGATCCCTGACAAAACCTTTCATGGGTCGTATTTTCGATATCACAACGTTGCCTCGTTATATTTATGAAGAATGAAAGAATTTTGACGTATAACGTACATACTAGAAAGTTGGCAACGTTTGAAAAATTTGGTTTCAGACAGTTTAAACTGATAACTATATTCTTTTATTTATGATAACTACAACTATATTCTTTTATTTATGAAAGACGCAAGTTTCAAAACAAAACTACGGTAACAACTCTAATAAACATATGATTTTGACAATACGCTGACGCCTGAATAATAATGCGCATGTTTCACTGCTTCGACTGGGTCTGACCAAGCGAAGTGTGATGTGAGCTATCATATAGTCTAAAAATACGGTTCACCGGTTTCTCATCAGTGATCTATCACATCACATATTCGAAAATAGGGATCCTGGTAACTTCAAACGTCAGAAACACGCAGGTGCAGTTTCGTGGAAGAGTTTTTATACACTTTTAATAGATTCTTGAAAATCCTTTTATGTGTTTGACGGAAAAAATGTTCTTAGAAAATTTATAATTTGTTCGTTTGTTTCTTTCATTTAGAATTATATTTTCATTATTATTTTCTTAATGATAAGTTTGATTATTTTTATGTTTGTTACTTGCTGGATGTTTATTTAGTTTCAATTAATTTATTTTCTGTTTTTATGAAATGTGATAACATTTTTTCTTATTTATTTGATTTCAATGGCCTTTATAGTGATTTTGTTTTTGATTTGATCATCATAATACATATTTCTTTCATAAAATTAATCTTTTCTTTAATGAATTTTTTTAATAATATTACTTCGTCTTAATATAAATTAAAGAGAGAGAAATAATATATAGAACAGTTAAAGACTTTAAAATTATGCACATAATCTTTTCTTTTTAACAAGCACACGAGAAGTATTAAACTATTATATTAGTGATTATTAGTATTAATTAATATCTGTGTTTGCCGTTGTCAAAGATTTCTAAAATTTATTTTTAAATATTCCTCCCGGTACAAAATTGAGCTGTTGCTGGTTTATATTGGTTAGTTGTTTGAACTGTCTGGATCGTAATTTATGCTGCAATCGAGGAAAATTCCAAGAATATGGAAAATTTGTTTACAGCGAGCGAAACTTTTGCAATAATTAAAACTCTTCAAAGAAGAGAATATAAGACGTATATAAATAAGGCATTTTCCATTCAGAAGAGGATTATGAGAAATATTATTATTGATTTTTAAGGGTCAATTCAACTTATAGTGGTGTAATTCCATTAAATTAGTATAAAAGTAATTTTAACTTTCGATGTATCTAGCAAATGCCGAAAAACCAATTGAGTTCATTAGTATTGATTATTAAAATTCATATTTTACAAAGTTTCACATAAAAATTTACGAATTTGATTTTGATAGATTAGTGAAATATATACTTTTTAGCAAATAATCTAATTCACTCTACCTTAATTTGACGCGCTCGAGAATTTCTAGTGGTTATATACTTAAGGGGTTCATAGAGGTTCTTAATCAGGTATTTGTATGTTAATCTGCGAATATGCGTTTGACGAAACCACCTTCCCCAAAATAACCAATGCCATTGCTGAAAAACGCATTCCCCAATAAATGGATGGATATACAATATGCTCTCGAAGAGAGCAATAAAAATAAGTGTGAAAGATATCATTATAAGAGGCCTGGTTGTGAAAATATGTCCACAGGGAAGGGTGTTCTTACCACTACTGTGGAATTTGGTTTTAGACACAAACAAACAAAATGTAACTTCAATATATGTCAATCTGACAATGCTAATTTTAGAGAAACAGCTGTAATTGGATTTAAAAACCTATTTTTCCTTTGAAATGACAAAATGTTTGACCTATTGCTTCAACAGGTGAAAAATTTTTTAAAGTAAATTATGAGGAAAAATTAATTTTACAATTTTAGTTAAATAATATTTGTTTAGTATTGTCTATTATACATGTGAATCAAGTTTAGTACCTTAAAATACATTATTAAATTTTGAGCACATATTCAAATTTCATAATGGTTCTATGAAAATATAGTAACTATACAAATTTACTGTCTTTTATGCAATATAGTTCACATTTTCTTATTTCTAAACATAATACACAACAAATAGTTTTTACCCAAATCTCATCTGAAATTGTTTGTTTAAAATGTTTTTTCTACAAACATGTTAAAAATGCCATTTTTAGCACTCCATAGAAGCCTTAAAAATGTCACTTTAAGGCACTGAGTGCCTTAAAATCACTTTATGGCACTGAGTACCTTAAAATCACTTTATGGCACTGAGTACCTTAAAATGTTTATGGCACTGCTGTCAAAAGTGAATTGTCAGATTTTGAAAGCAAACGTCAAAATATTTGGATTTTATTTATTAACATTAATTTTATTACTTACTACAATTTGTGCAATTACTTTATTTGAACATTTGTATAAAAAATATTATATGATATACGTGTTAAAAGTGACTTTTAAGGCACTCATGTGAATTGCAAAATTCGCTTCGCTGCAAACCTTCACATACGTGCCTTAAAAATGTACTTTTAACACGTATATCATAAATAACTATTAAATTACACGACACAGTCTCTTTCTGTTTTATGGAAATTCATTTGATTTTTTGGGTTTTATTAAAGTTCTTTATTACTTAATTTGTTTATAACTTTCATATACTGTTTTTAGGAACTTTTGAAATACTCAGAACTACTGTTAAAGAAAGAACTAGCAACTAATATGGAGAACTACTATCTATATAATGTTTGGAACTAAAAAAAACTACACTTAAACTGAAATTCTCAACTAAATGTAGGTAAGTATAACTTGTTATTAATTTTATTTGACTGATATTGATACTTTATTGTTACTTTTACTTAGTATTCAATAAGCTTCTCTTATGAATTTAAGGATATATCTGGTTTTACATTATTACTTTTTCTTTTAGTTGGTGATTGTCTTATTGGAATAATGTGGATACTATTGAAGGAATATACAGTAGTAGTAGTAGTAGTAGTGAGTAACGTAGACATACTCAGAGCATGCATCTTGGTAAGTAACAGCATTGATTACTTTTGTGTGTCAGAGTCATGACGAGAGACTTCGTTCCGATTCGAGCAAACCTCGAGTTCGAGAATAGACGTCAAGAAGACATGATAGCATCATGCTACTTTGCAGGGGACGGGACTGCACCGCCTACAGAACTGCAAAGACTAGTCGAGTACTGTGAACAGAAGAAGCTGCCGCTTCTCATAGGATGCGACGCTATCGGTCACAACACCGTATGGGGAAGCACAGACACCAACGAAAGAGGTGAGAAAATTTTAGACTTTATATTTAATAAGAATCTTGTCATACACAATATAGGAAATACCCCTACTTTTGTAACCAGAACAAAAAAGGAAGTACTAGATACAACACTAAGTACACCGATTCTTAAGGATAGGGTGAAAGATTGGAGAGTATCGAACGAACCATCCCTCTGATCATAGAATGATTACGTTCAGATTAGAGTGTAATCCTCTTGAGCCAGGACTCAGGAGAAACTCCAGGGAAACTAACTGGGAAAATTACAACACTAACCTGAACATAAATCTTGCAAGTCTCAAGACTAAAAGAAATGCCAGGGATCACCTGGCATTAGAAAATGATCTCATAGGACTGAATGAGGCAATACTCAATGCCTATGAATCCAGTTGTCCTCTCCAAAGGACGAGAAAAGCAAAAGATGCGATATGGTGGAACAGTCATCTGTCAAACTTAAGATCCGAGACGCGGCGGCTCTTCAACAGAGCCAAACGTAATGGAGATTGGCAGAACTACACCGAGAAACGTACAACATATAATAAGGAGATCAAGAAAGCTAAAAGAAACAGCTTCAGAAAATTCTGCGAAGAAATAGACGCTACACCCTCTGCAGCAAGGCTACACAAAGCCTTGGCAAAAGGAAAAGTAGACACTGTATTGGTATTACGGAAGCCAGATGGAAGCTTCGCAGAAAGCGAAAAAGAACGAGCTCTGCTCCTGTTAGAAAATCACTTTCCCGGAGGAATAGTCCCTTCGGGAAAAACAAGTGAGAAAGCTAAAAGACCTACCAGGGAAGACATCCTGCAATGGCAAAACACATATGCAGTGAGGAACGGCTGAGATGGGCTATGAACACCTTCCAGCCGTTCAAAACCCCTGGAATGGATGGAATATTTCCTGCCCTACTCCAACAGGGCCAAGAGGCAATAATTCCACACTTAATCAGAATTAGTCGGAGCCTTGAACTGGGATACATACCAGAAGCGTGGAGAAGGGCCAAACAACCTTCATCCCAAAAGCAGGGAAACGGGATACTACGCACCCCAAATCTCTTAGACCGATCAGCCTCACATCGTTTGCATCCCCGCATATGTGGAGTCTCACTGTGGACAGTCTACTCTGTCAATTGACTAGGGAAGACAGGCATACCATGTCAAGGGTATTCCGACGACATGGTTATTCTGGCAAAAGAGAAGTATAAAAATGTCCTCTGTGATATTGTTCAAAGAGGACTAAACATTGCAAAACAATGGTGTGACTCGGTGGGACTCAGCATCAACCCCACCAAAACCACACTAGTAGCCTTTACAAGGAAAAGAAACCTAATCTAAAAATCATTTAAATAGGGGAGAACATCGTCGAGTGGAAAACAGAGGTAAAATATCTAGGGCTTATCCTAGATAGCAGGTTACTCTGGAATAAACACGAAAACGAAGACACAAAGGAATAAACACGAAGACATTGCAGGGGAGAACTGGGGATGTAACCCACGTATTCTGCAATGAATGTACAAAGCAATAGTGAGACCAATAATCACATATGGGGCAGTTGCTTGGGGCGCAAGGGCTAATCTGAGTACGACGAGAAAAAATCTCTCGAAGATTAAGAGCCTAGCCTGTTCATGTATCACTGGAGCAATGGGAGCTTGCCCCACTGCTGCAATGGAGGTGATTTTAAACTTGACCCCACTGCACATTCTGTTAGAAAGTGTAAGGAAGAAAACAATATATAGAATGATCAAAAAAGGAATTATCAGGGAAAAACCTCGATCACTTCATTTTGATAAAACTTGGGAAATGCCCCAAGATGATATGCCAAAGAAATCCAACTTTGTGAGAAATTTCATCACAAAGTTAAGTAATAAATCAGAATGGAATGAAGACACCATACATAATTTAAACCAGAATACCATAAAGTGGTATACGGACGGTTCCAAGCTAGACGAGGGAACTATGATAGGAGCTTTTGGACCGAGAGCCAAATACTCAGAAAGCTTAGGCACATACCCGAGCATCTTTCAAGCCATCGAAAGATGTGTGGAATTCAATATTGGAAGAAACTACCGCAGACAAGAGATTGTGATCATGTCGGATAGTCAAGCAGCCATTAAAGCGCTGAGCTCAAATATAATCATTTCGAAGATGGTTTGGGAATGCCTAGGCAAACTAAATGAACTAGACCAGAAGAACCCTGTCACCCTCCCATGGGTCCAGGGACACATAGGAATAGAGGGGAACGAAACAGCAGACAAGCTGGCAAAAAAAGGAGCTGAAACCCCACATTTGGGACCAGAACCATCTTGTGGGAATGTGGGATCAGCAGTAGAGTAATCTTAGGAAAACTAAGGGAAGAAATGGAGAAGGAAAAATCCAAGTACTGGAATCAGTTGGAAGGACTGAGGCAATCTAAGATACTACTGGGGAACTCTTAGCTGCCTCAACCTTAGTAAAAAAAAAGGCTCCGAATTTTAACGGGAATACTAACCGGGCATTGCCGGTTAAAAAGCCAGATGAAGAAATAAGGGTTAGTAGATGAAGCAAAGTGCAGATTCTGTGAGGAAGAGGATGAAACCTCAATACACATACTCTCAGAAAGCCCTGCCTTACAGAATTCTAGGGCCAGGTACCTAGGAGCACATGAAATAGAAGAGGGGGATCTACCTGATTTGAAGCCCGACGATGTCCTAAACTTCCTCAGGAAAATAGGACTCGAACAGCTGCTATAAATCTGAGAAAACATCAGACTTGGCAATTAAGGGGGAACACAATAGATCCTATAGGTCGCAGTGTAATTATCACCCCTAACTTATACATACATACATACATACATACATACAAGGAATATACAGGATTTTCTTTAATATTTAGTTAGTATTTCAAGATTGTTTTATGTAAATGTTATGTTTCAATAAACTTATTTTGTTTTGGACCATTTTTGGTAAAGTATGTTCAACAATATAGTGCTTACAATAAAAGGGGACTGATGGTGATAATAAACTTCTTAGGTACTTTAATCTCAGGTATTGGCAAGTTTGGGTAAAGAATGCAGGTCGGGATTAAATTTGCAAAAATATTTTTTAATAGAAACGCATATTAAAGGATATTCACAATAAAATTTAATAAAAATTTAAATATCAATTCAGTTTCACTATCATTATCGTCGTCTACATTAATTATAAGGGGTTCTATGTTAGTATGAAATGCTCTGTATGAATCCTCCACTTTTATAACATGGTTTATTGTTCTTTTCCAACAATCAGCGGCTTGGTTATCTATATTTTGCCGAATTAATGTAATTACAGAAGGACATAATGTAGGTATAGTATTTTGGGTCCGCACTTTGTTCTTTAATTTTTTCCACATATGCTCAATCGGGTTGAATACGCACTAGTAAGGAGGAAGACGAAGAACTGTATTTCCTTTGGATACTGCAATTGTGTCACATACATATATCTTCTGTGTTAAATGTCCTTAGAACCTCTTTTTTTATATCCTTCTTCAAAGTATATGTTGTTTTGGAGCATAAATTCCTGGATTTTCGCTTTTGTTTTTGAAGAGGCTGGAACCTTCTTCAATTGGCGACTATGGTAACTGGCATTGTCCATTACTATGACACTATGCGGGGGATTATTTGGCAGTAAAGTGTTTTCGAACCAATCTTCGAACAATTCGGCTGTAGTATTTTGGTGGTAATCCAACGACGAATCTCGAATGTTCTTCGCCGAAAGTCCCAAATTGTTTGGATTGCAACCATCTTCTGATCCAGCATGAATAATCGTGATCCGTTTTCCTTTGTTCGATAGAGCTTTTGATTGGCATCGCACTGTTCCATCGGTCCATCCTTTTGCCGGCGTATCGTGGGTATCATACCAGGTCTCATCCAAATAGATTATTGGTCTTTGTAGTAAAGACCTGTAGTTACTTATGGCAGTCAAATATTCAAAACGCCATTGATCAATACGTTGGGATTTCATAATAACTTGCATTTTGTCAATTTTGCAGTATTTGAAACCTAGTTTGGATAAAAGTGTCCATAGGTTTCCAATTTATATCCGTATCTCAGTGGAGCTCCTTAGTCTTGTTTGCAATGATCTGATAGTAGGCACCAAGTTTTCTTCGTACATAGACTTGATAGTTCTTCTTATCAAATCTTTATCACCATCATCAGTGGTTCTGGAAACACCACTATCGTTGCGTTTTCGTCTCGGATGAATTGATCTCGAAATGTGAACTCTCACTGATGATTCCGGTATCCCTGTCAAATCGCTGGTTTCTCTTACAGCAGAAGTAAAAGCCCAAACCCTTTGGACCAGCTTCTGATGAATATGTCTGACGATGTCTTTGGCGTCACAAAAATTTTTAAACAGCACAGACTAATTCTCACTACGGGAACACAAATATAAATGATTATACTCAACCCAAATTATACAAATACAAGAACCAATCCTGTGTACAAATTTTGAACATAAGTAACAAACCGTGATAGACAATCGCAATAAAAGTGGGTTATTACCATCAGTACCCTTTTATTGTAAGCACTATATTGTTGAACACATTTTAACGCTTAATAAATATTGAACCCAAATTATATTTCCAATTAAGGATTTAATTTTTTATTACTGTTTGAATTGCTCATGGTTGAGATTTAATAGATACGAAAACATCTGAACAGGTTGGGTTTATCTGAAACCCTACTATGTAGAGAATGTGAACAAGAAGATGAGACAATTGAACACGTCATTTGTGAATGTCCGGCAGTAGCCCAAGTGCAGTGGGGCAACCCACCCTTTAAGAATTACATATACAGATACATTTGTTAATCTGCCACGCTTTATTACTTAAATCTCCAAATCTCTGCTTGGTTTTCCCTATTAAAAATACATTTATTATTATTATTATAAGAAGGTAATAAATAAATTTGACCAAGTTTTGACATTTGTTTCTTTATGCATGGAATGAAAAAACTTCAAATGAAGCATACTACAATAAATATTACTGAAATCACATTATTTACTCCGTAAAAAATGTTACTTATTAGGAAATAATTTTAGGTTTGAGATATCTCGTATATTATTGGTTAATACCATTAAAGTCCGCTTAAAAGCCAAATGTGTGCTTAAGTATTAAGATTATAAATAAACTGCGTCATTCACAGTCCCGCATCGTGCTTTATTTACTAAATGTTCACATTGTTCACCCGATCGTATATATGGCACTTGTTGGAACATTTTTACACCTGCTGACCAACATTGACGTCATTGCGATTGATTTTTAATTATCCGTCGACTGTTGTGTGTGGGATCAAAACCATTGTGGGCATTATTGCGATTGCTACTAGAGTAAATTTGACGTTTTGTTTGAAAATATTAAAGTGTAAATAAAAAATAAATAGATAAATACTCGAAATATTTATGAATGGCAATATTGGTTTGATATCGGGGGATTGTTGAATTATTTTTTTAGTAAAATAGGTCACACTTTTTATATATATTTTAAAGGGACTGTTCGCTTTATTGCTTTAAAAATATTTTATTCGCTTGATTAAAAACATTTTAAATGTTCAGTATAATTAAGATCGATAACGATATGATATAACAGATATTTATTTCATGCTGTATCCTAAAACATACCTTTTCGTACTTGATTTCAATCCGAAAATAGTATATTACATAACAAGTGTGCAAAGTGAAATATTACGCAAGAGTAAAGTTTCCGTTATGCGGAAATATAACGAGTGCAAGAAATACTCTGTCCAACTCGTTGTGTACACGATTTTCCGACGACCTCAATATTTTTTATAATTACGAATTTTTTAACTTATATAAAATTTATTTACATTGTTAATGTTAAAAATTAGGATTTAAACTAGCTTAATTATTATCTGGAAATATAATTAAAATGGAATAACCACCTTTTTCAAGAATTAACATTAAAGTTCTTTACTAGCTAAGCAAAATTTATTTTCGTGGATTCCATAAAAATTAAAAGTTAAATGGTTATTGAAACAGTTGGTAAAATTAATTGGAATTCGAGAAACGTTATACAGTATGATGCAAATGTATGGAATAAATTCATTATTTCAGAAACAAACGACTTTAAACTCCTGCAATTCTCCATTTTTTGTTGTTTCTCTTATACCCAAATTCCACTAATTGAAATTTTAAAGCAAATTTTAAGAACATATTGATAACACCTAAAAACACACTTCCATGTGTAATAAAATAAATAGGACTATTTCCTTGGAATCTGGAACTAAAAGCATATCTATGTGTATATTTGGTGGCATATATAATGGAACAATTTTTTTTATAAAAGTATTAATTTGACATTTATTTTACCAAAAGATAATATTGCCTACATTAATATTAACTGGTATATTTTCGTTCCCAGCAATGAATTGATCTTGAGCCATTTCGTGAAAATCGGATAATTACAATCACGGATAGTATAATATTACCTACATATTTAAAAACAATAATATAATATTTCTATGCTTATCAACTACATACTAGCTATCTTGACATTAAATGAAGTTTTTAAAAATAGCAAACGCAGATAAATATATTATGTAACGAATATTATGATTTTAATTATTATTAGTAGTTTAATTAATTTTTAATAACAATAAAACTCTAAGTCAACCCACAGTATGTAATTTAATGATATTGTTACATCAGCTACATGTTTCGGTCAAAAGACCATCTTTAGGCTCCAAGAGAACACAAAGTGTCAGAATGAAGAATTACAAAAGTCAACTTATATAAGACAAAATATAAAATATATAATAGAACATGATAATTACACTAATAGTAAATAATGTACTCTGACAGTTACAGAACAAACAGGATCAATGTTAAAACATCTCTCAATTATAATATAAACTCACCTTCATGTGCTTGTTATTAGTTGTTATGAGTAAAATAGGACAATAGACACGGAAAATTTTTAAGTAAAATGAGGGAAGCGAAAAATGTACCGTATAGTGAAAGTTAAATTTATAAAGAAATGGGTTGAAAAAGAAAGTTAAAAAAAATTTTTTGTGTGAAGTAATTTAGCATGTGAAAAATTTGGCATGTAGTAGTAAATATTCTAGGATGAACCCAGAAAATAAAACAACATAAATTGCATTTAGGAGAGATCTCCGATACAAGGAGCTCGATCTCCATTAAAAATCTAGGTAAGTACCCGGATTATTAGGGGGGTCAAAGGTACCACCCTTATTATAAGAAGTCAACCTCATACAAATGATTGTAAAGAAATTGGAGAAAAAAAACTTCGTAATCCATAACCATCAATAAATAAACCGAAATACAGATCACTCAACTGTAGAATAGAAGTACTAAGTGACAAACACATGTGAGATAAAGATGCGGAAACAATTAACCGGAAACAAGTTACCAACTGAGGAAATGTTATAAAGTTTTTAATGAAAACATACTTATAGATATCCAACTAAGAGGAACTAAATGTTAAGAATAATGAAAATAGAATTAAATTATTTATTGGTTAATATCAAAGGGAATGGAGTTTAATTAAATAATGAAAAATGCATACAGCTGTGTTTTTTCATTTTTATATATTTTATATTTCACTATGGTACAGACGTTTAAACTAATAATTAGAGACATAAAGCAATTCTAAAGCAATTCTTTGTGTTTGACCTACATATACTGCATTACATTTTGGACAATTAATTTTCAATTCCAATGAACGAAAATAATTTTAATAAAGAAATTGAGATCATAAAACAAATAGCTACATCTAATGGCTATCCAATACATTTGATAAATAAATTAATAAATAAGAAAGAACAAAAAGTGTCACTAGAACTAATATTTCCAAAACAAACTAAAGAAATTAAAAGCTATAAAAGTATTGTGGAAATATTTCCAATGCAATTTCAAAAATAATATCTTCGGCAACATCAGCATTAATATCATTTAAAACACAAAATAATATTGGAACAAAATTGTTAAATGTGAAAACAAAATTACCAAAATTAAAAAAATCTGGTGTTTACAAAATTAATTGTCCAAAATGTAATGCAGTATATATAGGTCAAACACAAAGAAATTTTGAAGTAAGATTTAATGAACACTTAAGAGCATATAGATTACAACAACCAGATATGTCGAACTATGCAAAACACCTACTGGAACATCCAAACTCACTTATACAAACCAATGACATTCATATACTACACATTTGTGATAAAAAACAAAATTTAAATTTTCTAGAAGAACTTGAAATTAAAAGACATCTAGCAGATCAACAGTTTAAAGTAGTTAATGAACAAATAAATCTTGGAAGTTCTTCACTATTAAACTGTTTACTTTGATTGAGTCTTCATTTTATACATAGATAAGACATTATTGTAACATAAATATATTAAGTTATTGTAAAGATCAGCAAGATATAGTTTTTTGCTGGTTTTTCTATTTCATTGCACAGTTATACTGATCTTAGAGGGAAATACATCCAGGATAATCCCTTAGGGCTAATAACATCTAGGCTTTAATATTGTCATGTCTTATTACTTCCTTACTTGGTCTAGCCTTAACTACTTATCAACATCAAGTACCTAGTTACATACAAACAAAATGTAATTTCAATATGTCAATCTGACGATGCTAGTTATAGCGAAACAGCTGTAATTGAATTTTAAAGCGAATTTTTCTAATAAATAGTGGAAGTTTAGTTTAACCATTCAGTTATTATTTATTGTTCTTATGTAACAAACTATTTTTTAGACTTGAACCTAAGTAGTAATAGTAATTAATTATATACATGGAATCATAAGATATTTTATAACATAGAAAGTTAAATTTATTGCATAAATTTCTAGATTTTTAGTATTCTTAATAATATGGCGGTATATTTGCTTTATGCATTTTCCCATTTTTAAACAAGTGTAAGAGACGCTAATGCATATTTACTTGTAAAACGACCTTGATGATTCATTTTTATATTTTTATTTACAAATCACACAAACTCTCACCATATAATAATACTCAAATTTATTTAAAAAATGGCTTTAAAAGTAATATCTAAACACTATGAAAATATAAAAATAACTCTAGATGCAAAACAAATTGACAATAATGGCATGTGACAATTCGACTTGACACGTAAATTCAAAACGGACCAATGAGATTGTTGGACACTATATGACATTTATTTTCCCCCCTGATACAAAACAAAGCTCATTTGGACGCTGTCTCTACGTTAGTATATACAGAGGCGGATTTAGGCCTGATGCCGCCTTAGGCACCTATTGACATGGCGCCCCCTTTTTGCTATATGAAATTGAACTTCGTTTAGACTACACTGCGCTCTTTAGTTGAGAGATACTCTACCAATCCATGCTACTCTAGTGTGGATTGAGTGAGGGTGATTTATATCTAGTAACTTTAAAATATTCTGGCATTTTGACGAAGATATGGCAAACTAAACAATTTGTCATATTTTTCCTTATAGTACACTATTTTTTACAAGATAAAAAGAACAATTTTAGATTCACTTTGTTTATTAAAGTACAAAGTTATCCAAAAAAATTAAGCGACATTGACAGACAATATTTTGATTTAACCTAGGTACATTAAAAAGATTATCAGCTTACAGTACGTACTGCCTAAATATAAACAACATTTGTTAAATAATAAGAACAACATAAATTAAAAAAAAGTTTAAAAAATAACAATATCTTAATATCAACCCAAATTCCCAAATTTTGGCGCCCCCGAAATTCTGGCGCCCTAGGCCCGGGCCTCACGGGCCTAGGGGGAAATCCGCCACTGAGTATATATGCTTAAAGGCTGGTTACATGTCTATTAAAAACCAATCTGTGTTATCAAATGGTACGTTACACATTTATGTCTCTGACCGGTGCGACTGACAGGAGTTAGAAGCAAATGCCCCTTCGAACCAATTTGTCAGCTGTTAAAACACACTCACTGTGTCCCTAAAATCTCGGAGCATGTGATTGTTTTGAAAATTTATTTAAAAAAGAAAAAAATGTCGAAACACATCAACTGTATTACTTTTCTGTTATTTTTTAGCTTAACTACTTGAAAAAATGATCCTGCCACTTTAAATCGACTGTCATGTACAACTAGCATGGCTAAGAAACAAAATTATTCTTACACACTTATGTAACTAACATTGTGTCAGCAATATCAAAAATATCAGTAGCACCAAGTCTGTCGCATATATGAGTAACGCGCCTTTATGTCCCTATTATTAAACTTTATGACATATGTCAGATTAGAATAATATTTTTTAAGCAAGCTTACATTATTCCTGGAAATTTTTTTTCCGGTAAGAATATTGTGAATGTTATATTATAAGTTAAAATTATTCTCGGGCCTGGATTAGAAGAAGGGGACATATTGAGTGGCCACCCAGATCATCTGAGGTACCACTGGTCTATAGGGTTACTTAAAATCTAAGATTTACGCTACCCAGCCTGAGTTACTGAATAATTTTCAAGCTAGGATCACTAATGAACGCCGTCAAATTACACCAGAAATCTTGAGTAATGTACTTCAACGTTTTAATAAACTAATCACAATAGTAAGTTCTCATCCACTGCTCCACCAGTCATTTCGTCATCGATGGAAATTTTGAAGGTATATTTGAGGATCAGATAATACTTGATAAGTTGTTCAAAATGAGGTATCGGAACACCCTCTATCCGTATTCAATAGCAAGGGGGTCACCTCTAGTAGAAGGTTTAATTTACGTTTATCGAAAGAACGGAAAAGTAGGTCCCCCTCGAATCAGAAATTTACGGGCCCAAGTGATTTTCGAAAATCGAGCTGTTAAGTTTTTGTTGGACCACCTTGTATACACTTTGTAGACCTTAGATTAGGAAAGCATATAGATACCGCACTTCGCTTTATTTTGAGCTTGCGTTCTATGATACATTTTTATCAGACGCCATTATTTATGTGGCAAAAAAAGCAAATACAGCGTGTGCTTCATTTGTGAATTTATAAGTGAAAATTATTGAGATTGTGAATTATTTTTGAACTGAATAATGGTGAATTGTTGTGTTTACGGATGCCGAAGTCGCAGCGAGAAAAGGAGATAGGAATTTCATTTTACAGGTAAACAAACGATTGTATACAATGATCTTTGTAGATTTTTCTTATTTTAAATGATTAAAAGAGTTATCTTTGAGTAATTATGTTTAAGTATGTAATTATTCAGTCTTTAATAATATTCATTCTAAATCTGCATAAATAATATATTTTCTTGCTTCAAAACAGCCATTATACCTACCAATGGCGTAGGTAAGAAATTTTTAAGTTTCTCCAAATAAATCTAGCTATTCATTTCAATAAGAGATTAATGCAAAAAGGACTAACTCAAAATGACAAAAGAATTATTCACTGTAAAATAGAAGAATTTTCACTAGAAAAACATGTAGGTATTTTATGAACTTTTTATTTTTTGTTACAGCCTTCTTACAGATGTAGAAAAACGCAAATTATGGATAGGTAACACCAAAATTAAGGATTTGGGAACCAACTAAAAATGCTTTGGTCAAAACACTTTGAGGAATGTTGGTTATATAAAACTGATGTAAATTCAAGAGTACATTTGCTCCATGAAGCTGTTCCAATAATTTTCCATCAGTTGCCCACATACCTGCAACCCAGGAAGGGGTATATTTTACCATAAATCCCATGGCAAAATGAATACCTGTCATGTTGGTGGGCTGTGTTATAGAGTCTGGAAATAATAATTCTTTAATATTGTTAACTGTTCTACTAATTCAATTAAACGCCCTTTTGTACTTTACTATACAGAGCCATCTCGTGACTGCTTTGGGGTTTAATTGGAGTATGTATGTATGTATGTATGTATAAATTAGGGGGATAAGTACACTGCGACCTATAGAATCTATCGTGTTCCCCCTTACTTGCTAAGTTCTGATGATTTCTCAGATTTATAGCAGCTTTTCGAATCCTATTTTCCTGAGGAAGCATCGCCCAAAAATTCTGCAAGGCAGGGCATTCTGAGAGTATGTGCATTGAGGTTTCATCCTCTTCCTCACAGAATCTGCACTTTGCTTCATGTGTTAACCCTAGTTTCTTCATGTGGCTTTTTAACCAGCAATGCCCGGTTAGTATTCCCGTTAAAATTCGGAGCCTTGTTTTACTGAGGTTGAGGCAGCTAAGAGATCTCTTCTAGTCATAGTTCCCCAGTAGTATCTTAGATTGCCTCAGTCCTTCCAGCTGATTCCAGTACTTGGATTTTTCCTTCTCCATTTTTTCCCTTAGTTTTCCTAAGATTACTCTACTGCTGATCCCACAGGATGGTTCTGGTCCCAATTGTGGGGTTTCAGCTCCTTTTTTTGCCAGCTTGTCTGCTGTTTCGTACCCCTCTATTCCTATGGGTCCCGGGACCCATAGGAGGGTGACAGTGTTCTTCTGGCCTAGTTCATTTAGTATGCCTAAGCATTCCTAAACCATCTTCGAACTGACTATATTTGAGCTCAGCGCTTGATCACAATCTCTTGTCTGCGGTAGTTTCTTCCAATATTGAATTCCACACATCTTTTGATGGGGTGGACTTCTGCTTGAAAGATGCTCGGGTATGTGCCTAAGCTTTCCGAGAATTTGGCTCTCGGTCCAAAAATTCCTATCCCAGTTCCCTCGTCTTTAATTGGAGTAAGGATGGAGGAAAGGTATTAAAAGTATATGGCAAACCAATAAATTACGAAACACTTGGAACATTTATGTATTTATCAGTCAATAGATTACATAGTGTTACATAGGAAGCAAGAAAATGTACAAAAATAAATAAAACATTTAACAGAAACAGTAGCTATAACTTACTATAAAAAACAATATTAATCTTCTAATAAAATAAAGTTATAGCTATAGAAGATCTACAATATCAAAATATAGTATTTACATTTTTTAGAAATATGCTGGATATGTACAAGTTATGTGACATTTGACGCGTTAATCAATCAAACACTTCTACTTTATCAGTGTTTGGTTAGTTCACAGCACGAATATGATTTTATAACAAATTTTTAACAAAGTTAAATCAACAATATTGTGATGGACATGAGTATAGCATTGGTACAGATACATCAGCATAAGAAATGTTTGTTTAAGCGGTAACACTTTGAATTGTAACATCTTTACATTTTACAATCAAATATCCATTTTATTGTCTCTTTTACATAAAAATTGATAGTGCGTTCATCAATTGAACTTTTTAATTATACATCTGGAATGCCGTTTTGATGACCAGAGCAGAGAAATAATTTTATATGTGCTAATGATTTAAGTTAATGGTGGCGCTGAATCAATACATTGGTTTAATTACATTCCCATTGCAACTTTTGAACAAAAAAGTTTCATTCTAAAATTTCAAGATTAGCTGTTTTATTTTACACCATATATTTATTGGTTTGCCGCTAAATAAAAACAACTTAGGCTATTGGAAGTAAACTTACATTTGTTTTTAAATGAGGCATGGGGCTTCACAAGAAAGCGAGATTTTTTTCGTCTCATCTCGTTCTCGTCTCGCTCTTACGAGAATAATACAAGACGAGAAAACTGCGTTTTTTTATTTAAAACATAAGAAAGTATACTGAAATATCAAAATATAAAATCCGTTTGCAATCTTGGAAATATTTTATTTCTCATTTGAAAAAAACCTCAATTCAAAAGTAAAATTAAATGATTTTATAGAATCTACAAATTGTTATATTTTTAGTTAATAATTTTAGATATTTTAAATATTTTACTATGTTTATAACAAATCATTATACTACAACGCATGAGTGAAGCATTCCTTAAATGATTTAGCGGCACATGTTTAATCCAATATTTTTGTATCCCATTTAAATATTTTAATATTATCAAAAGCTTCAATTGATGACCTTTCTTGGCCTGACTATAAAACACTTAAGAAACATATTGTGTTTTTATAACATGTATAAATACTTTAAAGTACATTTAAGCTTTTAGCTAAAAAAGAAATTGTATCAGATTTTAAACAGTAAACTCAGTAAACAGTAAACAATTTAAAGTATTTAGTTTGTTTGCAAATAGAAAACACTTTTGAGATAAGAGTATTATAATTCATCACAGTCAGCAAATGTTTTGGAGTTAAGTTATTTTAGAAACATTTAAATAGACATTTTTTATAGAAATTTATAGAGAATCAATTGTTTAGAAACTTAAAATAATATAGATCAGAAACAAATAAAAAGAAAAATGTTCCTTTAGTACCTAATACAAATTGAAACAACAGAGATTTCAGTTTAAAATAAAAAAAAAATTAATTACCCAATTAAAACATAATCCTTATTAATGGAGCTGTAAATTAAAAGTTTTATAACAATGTATATTACTAGGTATATTAATGATATAAAATAAAGAATAGTTGGTTCATCATTCAAAGTTAATTTTTTAAACTAAATAGTGATTTCCTAACTAAACAAAAAAATAATTTAATTTTTAAATAAGGTTTTTATTGAAAAATGCAATAAAAAAAAATCACACAGGTAAGCCCGCTCGTAGCTAGATTTAAGCTCGGCATTTGGAGGTAATTAAGATGATTTCTTAAAAAAATGTATGGTAGGGATATTTCTAATTACAATTTAAAATTTATTTTAAATGCTAAGACTCTATTTCTTAATCAATTTGAGAAATTCTTGAATAAACTCTTTTATCTTTTATTTTTTGTAATATTCGAATAAAATATTTATTGAAAAAAATTTTAGTTTTGTTTAATAGAAATTAAGAAGGGTAAGAACAATACATAACTGAACAGTTAAACTAAACTTCCACTATTTATTCGAAGAATTCGCTTTAAAATTCAATTACATCTAGGCTTTAATATTGTTATGTCTTATTACTTCCTTACTTGGTCTAGCCTTAACACCTTATCAACATCAAGTACCTAGTTACAAACAAACAAATTGTAATTTCAATATGTCAATCTGACGATGCTAGTTATAGCGAAACAGCTGTAATTGAATTTTAAAGCGAATTCTTCGAATAAATAGTGGAAGTTTAGTTTAACTGTTCAGTTATTTATTGTTCTTAGTAAGATGAACTTCCAAAAAGTAGAGGTTAAAACAATTAATTTTATAGAAGGGTATTTTCTTCATAAAAAGCATAAAGAAAATTTTAAATTAGTTCCAAATAAACCCACAGTGCTTAAAATGCTGCTATAACTTCATTTTTTTCAATATTTTTTTTTCTCTATTATACTCAAACTTTTTAAAAAATGTAAAGAGTGATTTGGAATTGAGCATTTTTGTATAAAAAATATGTATGTATATTTTAAAAATTGGTAATGTAATAGCTAAAACAATTGTTGTTGTAATTTGCATGCTTCCACCAAATTCATTAGGTATAAAATTTATTAAATTTATTAAAGTTTTTGGTTTGAAAATTTGTAAACAATTTTAATTAAGCTCAGTTAAATATCTTGTTAAAATTATTGTTAGCTTAATTATTAAAGGTTATATTAAAACTTTATTTGTGTAGGTGTAAAATTTACTTTGTGTAAAACTCAATTTTAGTTTTTAATTTGTTGCCACTAAATATTTCATTCATTTCGTCGATCAAACCTTTTCCCATTTCCATTAAACTCATTTATTCCATAGGTTAAGAGCAACAATTAAATCTCTAGTACACACAATCGATTTTGCTTGTTGACTGTTACTTTCGATTTAGAATTTAAATTGAACGTTATCCAAGAACTGGGTATATAAACAATATCAAAAATGAAAATCATGAAAAATATTAATAAAAATTGATTGCTTGTTTTTTGTTTTTAACAAGTAAACAGTGCCCACGTGCCGGCACAGCGGCGACAAAATAAAAAAAGAAGCAGGAAAAATCCGAGAGAAACCAATCACGTCAGAATCAATGTCAAACAAATCCAATTAGTGTGTGAAGTTTGAGCCCGTACGGGCATTGAAATGTATGAACGAATTAAATTGATTGGATAAAACAAAACGTGTCTTAAAAGATTCCAAATATAAAAAAAAATCCAATAATCGTAGACAAAATTACTATTCATCCTTATGCTTTACATAATTCCCTTTACTGATTTATTATTGCTTTATTTAAATTTGATTATTAATACTCCATACATTTTCCCAACCCCAGTTTTTACTTTGCATTACAATATTCATGAATTTTGGATACGTTTTTGTTTTGGTCGATTTTCTATTGACAGGATTGATGTATTTGACACAAATGATTTGTTCCAGATTTGATATCTTATTCTTGCAAAAATAAGCCAAAAAGCATGCCAACTTCTTTTACTATTGATTTTGTTTCTTTGTATGTGCAATTTATCAAAAGTAATACCAAGAGTCCTTAAAATGTTATTTTGACAAAGATAAGAAAACAAGTGAAATGTGACAAAATCACTAGTCCGTAGAACGAGTAATTTTATCATATTCAGTTTGTTTGAGTAGTTTTTCCTCAAATAAAAAAGTTTGAAACTGGAAAAAAATGATCTAGTAAAATTTGACAGAACGAGTGGTATTTTTTTTTAATTTTTAAACCATTCTGTACAAAATAGTATATTAAACAACGCATTTCGTATGGAATTCTGTTATGACACGAGTTCAAGTTTAAAAAACGAATCGCGAAGCGATGAGTTTTTTAAAGAACGAGTGTCACAACAGCCATATGAAATAAGTTGTTTATAATATTTTTTATATTTTGCCCTTTTTACCATTTTTAAATTAATTTTTTATTTTTTTGTAATTACGAAAATTTTTATTTTAAAAAGTATGTCGGCAGCACTGTGTAATTTATAAAATTTGACAGTTGTGATATTTAAATTATCAAATGTTAATGTTTTAAAATATTTTAAAAAGAATATACCAATAATAATATATTATATAAGTAAAATATTATATTCATATTCACAGATACTTTCTTAAAGAACAATATAAAATTAATAAATTGCTATTAGCCACAAATGTCATTGTCAATAGTCTTGCCTTTAGAAACTTCACTCATGTCGCCAACCATTTAAAACAAAAATTTGCGTGCGTAAAAGTTACATTACGATACGCAAATGCGTTTTATAATGAAGATTTTTATAAGTGCAAAATATAAAAACTACTATTGACATTGACAATTGGGGTTAATAGCAATTTATTAATTTTATATTGTTCTTTAAAAAAGAATTTGTGAATATGAATATCATCTTTTACTTATATAATATATTATTATTGGTGTATTAGTAATTTTAAAATATTTGAAAACATTAACATTTCACAATTTAAATGTCAAAACTGTCAAATGTTATAAATTACACAGTGCTACCGACATACTTTTTAAAATTAAAATTTTCGTGATTACATAAAAGAATAAAATAATTTAAAAAATTGATAAAATGGCAAAATATAAAAAATATTATAAACAACTTATTTCATATGGCTGTTGTGACACTCGTTCTTTAAAAAACTCATCGCTTCGCGATTCGTTTTTTAAACTTGAACTCGTGTCATAACAGAATTCCATATGAAATGCGTTGTTTAATATACTATTATTTAATAATTCATCAATATCTTTATCATTAACTTCACTAAATCTATTTTGGCTTTTAGACTCCATTTTTTATTTATATAACTATTGGGACATAGACTAAGGACAGGTTATTTGGACCAAAATATGGCTATTGGGCCAAATATGCCTTAATATAATGTTGCTGAGAAAAAAGATACAGGTGTTAAAGTTAATTTTTGTTTTTCGTTTTTTGCAAATAGTTTCCCTGTATATTTATAAATTAGTATTTTATTTACAATTTTACGTTTTGTCATAGAGGGCGCCACGTGGATCATTCCTGATGATCAAATTCAGTCTAAACTTTTTCTGATGAAATTTTTTAGTAATTTTTATTAGAAAATATGACGTAAACATCATTTTTACGTAAAATTGGTACTCTTGTTTAAACATGATAATTTCAACCGTTTTCGATAAAAACGCAGTCGAACTGCTTAGAGTCTTAAAAAAGGATTTCAAATATTAATTCATTTATGAAAAGTATGCTTTGGACTGTCAGATAAATTGTTGTTGGTAAATGTCATTTGTTCAGAGTAAATTATTTTTGATGTGACAGTGTAGTGTAATGTTGCATTTTTTAAAAGTAATCATTACTTTTTTTGATTGAAATGCCTCGTCACAATCATTTTACTTATGCCAATGAAATTAATACACGAGACGAACTTTGGAGATACATTTAAAATGCAGCTAATCTTATAAGGGGACAGAATAACATTTTTTTTAACGTCCGAAAATCCTTTATAAAAAGAATTAGAAAAGGCATAGAAATCGTAGGAGACCATGTAGAACATTTAGTTTGAGTTTTGTGAGTTCTTTTAACTTAAAGTGTGTTTAGTTTTGATTTATCGTCAAAACGGAAACCTTACGTTAGTTGCAACTTTATTTATTAGTTTGGTATTTGATAGTGGAATTGTAAATAAAATACTATTTCTTGTCTAAGATTATGCCTCTGTGCCAATTTTGATATCAATTTATAAATATATTATATAAATATATTAGCAAAAAACAAAAAACAAAAATTAACTTTAACACCCTGTATCTTTTTTCTCAGCAACATTATATTAAGGCATATTTGGCCCAATAGCCATATTTTGGTCCAAATAACCTGTCCTTAGTCTATGTCCCAATAGTTATGACTCACCCTGTATAAAGTAAAGATTTAATAACTGCAGAAGTTTTAAATTCAAATTTCAAAGCCAAATAGGATACGTATATACTGTGTTGCCCACCGATGATCTAATTTATTAAAACATTAATAATCAAGAGAATGAAACAATAATAAATATATTATTTTTTAAGAGTAAGTACTTTTAATTCTATTGCTCTTTCAATAAATTAAAAAATTAAATATTGGTAGTACTGATTCTGTTCGGGGTTACAGTTACGGCTACACTAACAGAATAAATAAATGGGAAGAGTAACGATATTATCTGGTATTATAGAAAAGAGGGCAACTGAGGTAAGGGGAACGAAAAAGTCAAAGGAACTTGAAAATGTTTTGAATGGATTTATTTTTTCTTTTTCCATTTTATAATCAATATGGCAACCTCTGCCGTTACCCCTCCTATTGACTTATCCTCTACACTAGATAGTATTGACAGTTTTCGTGAGCATCGTGAAAACAGAGTTATAGTTTGAATAAATATTTATTTTTATACCTATTCAAACAATTATATTATTAAAGACAAAATTATTAGTTACATAATTTATAAAATTATCTGACTACGTCTATGTTCGCATTGCATTGAAGAACTGTATTACTTCCCGATACATTTATTCCCTTCGGATTCTTACCTTGTTTTTGCTCATACAGCAAGAAAATTTAATAAAAATCCTTTTAAAATGATAAGATTGAATTTACCACCTTTTTGTTACTGTATGGAAAAGATAGGAAGAAGTTGAAATGAAAAAGAATTTGACTATAAATTCCTAATAGACTCTTTTACCGTATACGTATGTACAGTCTTCTTTGAAATGGCAGGTTTTAAGCTTAATAAAATCGTGTGAGCAATAAAAATTTCGAAAACAAATAAATTGCTGATACAGTGAAAGCAACTCGAACATAAACAGAAACTTCGATCATATGTTTCAACTGAGATAAAACACAAATTTTATTTTATATTATAAACTAATTTAGATGATATATGTTTAGGGTTTAAAATTTATTCAATATTGTTAAATAGTAAAGTTGAAATTGTTAAAGTTTATGGTATACGCTAGAATGGTTTTGAAGCAATTAAACCCTATCTTACTTTTAGTAGTTAGAAAATGGGGTATGTACACAATATGTATAGATATAAAAAAAAGTTGTCCGTATTTTGACGTGATAACATCTTATAAACCGAGAAAAAGTGCCACGCTCTGCCTGAACCAGAGTGTGCAAGTGAGAGCGGGGAACAAGCGATAGAGAGGCATGATGGGCCCAAGTGTAGGCTTGTTACAAACCAAAAACAAATTATTTAAATTAAATTTGAAAAACTATTATAATTATATTAAATTATTATTATTGATAATTCTAGCGAAACAGCTGTAATTGCATTTAAAATTCTATTTTTAAAATAAAATGTGGAAATTTAGTTCAAACGTTTAGTTGTTTATTATTCTTAGTAAGATGGACTTCCACAAAGTAGGGGGTTGGTATAATCAATTTAATTAATAATTAAAATTCTCAATTAACATCTTCTTTGTACTACAAAAACTAATGATGATTCAATGATAAAAATTAAAATCAATTCATAAATGTATGTAATTTTTCATGAATGTTTCTTTATGACGACTTTACTGACAACAATTTTTTTTGAAATGTTATGTTTTCTTTCGTATTACGTCTTTTGATTTATTCTTCTTTTTTCAAAATAGCCAAATTATTTTAATTATTTTTTTTTCTACAATTTAATTTATTTTTGTTAACTTCAAAACGATTATTTTTCTGCTTATTTACTTTTATAATAGCTATTATTTTTATCGATCATTGCAAGAAAATTCCGTATCCGATTGATATATATATATATATATATATATATATATATATATATATATATATATATATCTGTAGTTTTTAGTAACTTTTTTATTTATCATAAATAATTTGTCGTGTTTCAAGGCAAAATAATGATGTATTATCAAAAATCGTATCAAAATAATATTTTTATCGACAAACTACTAGTTTTATGATTTATTCGAATTTGGCATCAGAATTATCTATTTTATATCATATATCCATTTTATTGTACAAAAATTTTATAGGAAAACTAGGGACTAATATAAAATTCTCATAACCCAAAATACTGGAGATAAGATCTGAATATATAATGTAGTTATTATAATGAGTCGTAAATTTTTGGGATATTTTGGAAATCATAATAATTTGAAAGATTTTCGAAGATATTATACTAATAAAACTGAAACTACTTTAAGCTAAAAGTTTTTGATAATAAAGCAGAGTAAGTAATGTAAATCTGTCTAAAGATTTCTGTTTTATTTTTTTGTGTTATATCTTGTTCTGTCCTTTATTTACTAAAAATTCCTCTGATATATCTTTCCCTATTTTTACCCTGCTTTTCGTTTCTCTGTACAGTTATTTGAATTTATAATATAACCTTCATTTACATTTTTGCTCTTCATTGCTGATTATTTGATTAACTGGTACGCTATCTCAGTTTTAAACAGAAGATATTGTGGATGCAAGATCTGCCTGTTCTGAAGCCGCTCTGTTGTTCAGAGTTCTCAATTTCTTCTTCAATTCTCCTTTTCAGAATTCGTCCATACAATCTACTCATTGAAGATGTCATGCTAATTCCCCTATAATTTTCACATTTTGGTTTTTTGCCTTTTTTGTAAATGGAGCTGATATAAGCAATTTTCCACTCTTCTGGTACTTCAGCTTCTTGTAAACACTCATTGAAAATATCTCTTAAAGTTTCAACTACTATTATAGGAGAAGACGTAACCAACTCAATAGGCAAACCTCCCATACTCTCTTCAAAATATTTGTCGAAAAGGTGATGGTAAAATGGAAGAAGAAATGTAGCTCAATGGGAATAAAGATTAAAGATGGAGATCATATAAACAGTCTACTTTTTGTCGATAATAAAGTCATTTTGGCAAAAGACGAGGAAGCTGCAAACTATATGCTTCAGAAATTGATAGAAGAATTTGATTTGTGGGGGTTAGAAATAAATTTAGAAAAAACAAAATATAGATAATAGGTGATAATGGCTACGATTTAATAACAGATAAAGAAACAGTGGAACATATAAAAGAATATAAATATCTTGGAGTCACACTAACAGCCGATGGACGAGATACTCAGGATATTCAAAGCAAAATCAGGAAAGGTAAAAATATAATAATACAATTACACCCCGTAATCTGGAATGATAATCTCTCCAGAAAAACCAAGAAACATATTTTCAGTACGTTCGGTAAAAATAGCGCCATCTATGGCTCAGAGGAATGGAGACTAACTAAACAAGACAGACAAAAATTAGAGTCTACCGAGATAATGTTTTGGAGGAGAGCATGTAAGAAAGCAATTTTAGATCGAATACCAAATCAACAACAAAAACAATTAATTTGGTACGGGCATATTAGTAGAATGGGTGCAAACAGGATTCCACAAAGAATATGGGAATGGAAGCCAGAACAAAGAAGAAAAAGAGGAAGACCTAGGAAAAGATGAAATTCAGAAATAAGAGAGGCAATGAAAAAAAGGAACCTAGAGGAAACAGACACTGCAGATAGGAAACAGTGGAGATAAGGATGCGATATACAAGCCGCTTATCTTGCTCTGTCCAAATTTACTTTCCCTGCAGTTATTCTGCGGCTTTATTTCTTTTTCGTTTATAGGATTTATGAGTTTTATTTAAGTAATATTTACTGCAATTTTTCATGTTTTCTTTGTCTTAATTGCAATTTAAAAGTCTTTGGATATTACTCATACACTTCAGCTTATATATTTTGTATGATATTATTTTTGAAATTGTATTAGAAATATTTCCACAATATGTAATACTTTTTTAATACAATTTCAAAAATAATATATTCGGCAACATCTGCATTAATTTCATTCAAATCACACAATAATGTTGGTACAAAATTGTTAAATGTAAAAACAAAATTACCTAAATTAAAAAGATCTGGTGTTTACAAAGTTAATTGTCCCAACTGCAATGCTGTATATGTAGGTCAAACCCAAAGAAATTTTGAAATAAGATTCAATGAACACTTAAGAGCATATAGATTACAACAACCAGATAAGTCAAACTATGCAAAACACGTTCTTGAACATCTATACTCACTCATACACACCAATGACATTCAAATACTACACATTTGTGATAAAAAACAAAATTTAGATTTTCTCGAAGAACTTGAAATAAAAAGACATCTAGCAGACCAACAATTTAGTGGTAGTGAATGAACAAATAAATCTTGGAAGTTCTCCACTTAAACTGTTTACTTTGATTGAGTCTTCATTTTATATATAGATAAGATGTAACAGAAATATATTGTTATTGTAAAGATCAGCATGATGTAGTTTTTTCCTGGTTTTTCTATATCATTGCACAGTTATACTGATCTTAGAGGGAAATACATCCAGGATAATTCCTTAGGGCTAATAACATCTAGGCTTCAATATTGTTATGTCTTATTACTTTCATACTGGGTCTAGCCTTAATACTACCTAAACAACATCAGGTACCTAGCTACAAACAAACAAAATGTAACTTAAATATGTCAATCTGACGATGCCAGTTATTTAGCGAAACAGCTGTAATTGTAATTTTAAACCTAATTTTTTCAATTAAAGTTGGAAGTTGAGTTAAAACAAGAGTTTTTTATAATCCTTTGTAAGATGGAAGTAAGGGTTAGTACAATAAATTTAGTTAAGAAATTATTTTTTAAATTACATTTTTTTCTTGCGAAAATCCACAGAAATTTCCAATTGAGTTTATAGTTTGTTAAAAAATGGTAATAGGCCATCAATGTCGAAAATTTAATTTAGAAGTCGAAGCCGGTAATCGAAAAACCGACAAATTATTTAAATTTAAATGACTAGCTTTTTTTATGAATATTTGCATAAACAAATAGCTTATCATTAATATGCATCGAACGGTTTAAATTGTAACTGTAATGAACGATGAGCAATTTTGAAATTGGTTTGAGGAAAAACAAAGAAAATATCTAGTATATTATATCATTATTTCGTTGATAAAATTTTTCGTTTTTCCGTACCATAAACTTGGAGCAATCACTAAACCTTTTGTTTGTGTTAGTGTCGATGTATTTTTATGTAGTTGGGATCCAATTTTAACTTTTAACGTGATTGTTTTTTACGGATACATCGAGAAAACTGATAAAATTCGGTTAGAAACAAAATTGTAGTGGTAATACTTTACCATAATTTATTTTCTTCATACCTTCATAGGTATGCACAAAAAACTACACAGATCAAAATTTTAACTTTGGCCCCTGTGGTGTATTACACTATTTTTATTAGGATTTGTCTCCAATAACATTTAGGGAACTAGATGTTCGTCCATGTTTTCTTGGGCCTTCCTCTCTTTTGTCTTCCTGGTGGTATCCATTGCATTATTTGCTTCGGTATTCTTTAATAATTAATTAGTAGTAGTAATTAATTAATTGCTTCTGTTCTATATACTTCATTATAGTGCCTTCTATTCCCATGCGCCGTTTAACTTCCTCATTTCTGACCTTATCCAATCGTGAGATCCTCATTGCATCCTTTTCTGTAGCTTCCAGTTTGCGTTTATTCCTTTCTGTGATTCGCCTTGTTTCACATCCGTATAGAAGTATGTTTATTACTATTTTTAGTAAATTCAGTGCTCCATAGAATGCCATTCAAACATTTGATAGCTTTTCGCCCTTTACTATTCTGTGGTTTATTTCTGGAATTTTGTAACTACCATTAACTTGGTCTTCTTAAAGTTAATTTTTAGCCTGTATCTATTCTTTACATCGATCATTTAATTTTTCTAAAAGGTGTTGTATGTCTTCAAAGTTGCTTGTTAACAAGACTGTGTCATCAGCTTTCCTCATATTGTTAATTACTTGTCCAATTCGTATTGTCCTATTCCCACTAATTCATCTTCTGAGGTTTCCCTAAAAATATATTCGCTATTCTAGGTTAAATAGAAGCGGTGATAGGATGCAGCCTTGTCTCACACCATAACGAATCTCCATTTCTTCTGTTGGTTGGTTGTCTACCATTGTGTTAGCTTTTTGGCCCCAATATAGATTACTAATTGTTCTAACGTCGTCGGAGTCGATGTTTTTGCTGCCAAGCAGCTGATGTAACTTGTCATGTTTCACATTGTCAAAGGCTTTCTTAAAATCGATGTAACATGCATATACCTGTTGGTTTATATCGAGACAGCGCTGAAAAAGAACGTTAATTCAAAAAAGGCCCTTTTTGTGTTCCAAGCTCTTCGCGGAATCCAAATTGTGTGTTGTTTAAAAATTAAAAAAAAGTATAGAACTATCAAGTCTCTTATAGGAATCCAAATATTTTCTGGAAATGCTAGCGCTGCGTATCTTGCAGCAGATATGCGAAACTTGATTTATGTCAGTAAACTGGGTGCAGTTTTAAATAATCATAATAATTTTCATCATTTATCCCGAAGTCTTTCTCCAAAATTGACAGATTTTTTATTCTTATTGAATTATTTAGCTCGAAAAACCAGTGGATCCGGCGAGTCTAAGAAAAATAAAATTGGAACAAACTATTTATTATGTGTATCTTCTATTATAGTTGACACTCGTAATAAATGTGGCGACAATTTTATGCGATTTACAATTGAATGTACTATTGGAAGTTTTGTTATTTAACATGTAATGTATCATCATTAAACCCATACTTTCAAGTGAACAAGTATATTAATATTTTCTACACAGATAAAAGTTTGGGCAATCTAGAGAAATAACAGACAGAAATTACGGAAATTTTGTAAATATATCATATTAAAAGGACACTACAACAAATAACTGCAAAAGAAGTCCACGGTTTAATTATAAATATGTACCCACTTATGGATTTGCTTTCAAGAGCTTTTCCTATGTTGTCGTCCCATGTTTTCCATGGTCTTCCTCTGGTCTAGTCTAGTTGAGTGTCCAAACCATTTTAATTTTATTATCTGTATTAATGGTAGTGTATTGAGGTTTTCTTTTACTGTTGAATTTCGTATTCTACCTCTCGTTGTAATTCCTGCGGCCTTTCTTAAGTATTTCATCTCCATACTTTGTAATTTGCTTTCCATCCTCTTATTCAGTACCCAGCACTCCCATCCAAAAGTTAATGAAGAGAAATAAATGCAGTCATTTTTGTTTTAACAGCAATTTCATTTTTACCAATTAACGAGTTTTTAAGGCACGTTTTAGGGAAATACAACTAAATCAGGAAAAAACTTTATGCACCCTATACTTTGCAGATGATCAAGTAGTAACAGCCCACGACATAGAAGATTTAGAGTTTATGACACAAATAATTCTGCCTGAATACTGAATATTAAAAATGGGTACAGCTAGATTTGGAAAAGCAGGGAAAGTCATCGGATGCCGTGAAAAGAAAAACCTTATCTATAACTCCATTTTCAAAAGTTGACATATGACAATTAACAAAACATATGGAGCAATGACTTCTAGCACTGGTGAAGAACTGCAGGAATATCAAGGGTGGAAAGAATAAAAAACAACTGAATCAAGAACTTCATGCATGTAGAGAAAACAATTATTAACGAGATACCAGAAAAGTTGCCTTATATAGTATGACCATGTGGAACGACTTCCTAAAATTCTATTTAAATTGACACTACCAGAAAAAAGGAAACGAGGAAGGTCCGAAACAACATGGTTCGCGGTGGAATAAATAAGGCAATGTCAGAACGGAACCTACAACCAGGAGACTGGGAAAATGCTTTATTTAAAGCAGATAAAATGCTCAAACGCTATCACATTCTAATGCGCCTCACTCAAAATAGATCCACGTCATAAAGTTGAAACATTTGGACTGGCTGTTTGGGGTAAAGAAATGAAATGCAAAATATTCCAAACAATTTATTGTGAAAAAACTAAGGGAGAATAATAAGCTTAATTTTTATTGTGTAATGTCAAAGAACCAAGAAAATAAAAGAGAACAGTTATTGGTAGAACGATTGAGCAGAGTATTCCGTTCGGGGCGGAAGTGTGGGGTGAAAGAGCGATAGTACATGCGGGGATTAAACCACTACTGAGAATTCAGAGAGAAATGTTGCTGAGGGTGGTAGAAGGGTACAGCACAGTGGGAGGAATAGCAGCAGCAGTGCTGGCAAGATCCTACCTATTGGATGTGATGTCTAGAGCCAGGAGTCTACAGTGGAAGGGCGGGAGTATGGTTAGGCAAAGAGAATGTTTCTGAGTGGCAGAGTAAAAGGAAAGTGTGTGAGGGACCGCCGCCCGTCTTGAAGTATGCTAGGGTAGTGATTCCGAGATGGGGACAACGGCGAGTTTTGACGTCGTTTTGGCTGGTAGGCATCATCCTAGCGGTGATGAGTCAACACTGTTCGGGTCCTGAGGAGGATTCCTTCTAACATCAGTTTTTATTATAAATATAAACTGATGTCCTGGAAGATATTCTAAGGAAAATACCTGCTAGCTAACAACAATTATTTAGAAAAAACACTATAGTCTGCAACATGCTAAATGCCTGCTTTCTAATAACTAGCAGACAAAGAAAAGCTGGAAGAGATGACACCACAGTTATGGATGCAATGAAGAGAATAACGCGATAGAACAGTAGAAGTAAAATAAAATACATGGAAGACAATAGATCATATCCCTGAGTTAGGCTTCCTAACGAAAGTCGTGAGGAAGAAGAGATGGAAGTAGTAGCATTAATAATTCCTGAGCAGCATAGAAATTATGCTATGAAGAGAAGTGGTGAACCATAAGCTGGGAGGAAACACATTCAAAACCAAAAGGAAAATGCAGTAATTCAAAAAAGTGAAAAGAAATAAAGTTATTGGTTTATATGATTAAAATAAAAAAATTCATCAATACAATTCTCTCTCCAAAAAACCTACCAAACAAAAACCGTATATACATTCACTATAATGCAAATAAATTTTTTAATTTGGTGGTAAAGAAGGCAAAATCTTTGTTCATGTAACCGACCACCATCGTGACATTTCCTTACTAATAAATGTCTACGCAAAGTTTTATAAAATTGAGGATCCATTTTAACGGCTGGCTTGTTAAAGTTGTTTAAACTTTAACTTTATTTATAAAAGTCAGATGATTTGCTCTCGGACGAATAATTTGATTTAACATCCGTGCTAGTTAAAATAACTTTAGTTGCTAAATGTTTAATTAGGTTATGTGGATGTTTCCTGTTTTTTTTTTTTAAATAGTGTTTGTAGAGAAAAATATTGAACTAATCAGAACATTTCCTACAACTGGTACCTATAGATGTTATTTCCTACAACAGTCTATTTTTAAATTAGCAATTATACTCTATAAACGGTATGTCCATAATTCAAGATTATGTAAAATGTACAGCCAAAGATTAACTATAATTTTGTTCATTAAAATTTAAAACGAAAATGACGTCCACGATTCCTAAAATAGAACACGAATCACGAATTCATCATTATATACCTGAGCTGAATATAGAAAACCATCGATTTTACATAAAACGGCCCTTAAAATAAAGGAAAATGCTATTTATTCACGGTGACCCGTTTCCACATGCAACAGGTGTATACAGGATCAAGCCGTCTCATTTTTGCTAAGTAAAGAAACTTCTCAAAAATCGAAATTATTGTGAGTTTTATTGATAATAGCATTATAAAAACGGTGAAATACTGAAAATATCAATAAAGTAACAGAAAATTTAGATAAATATTATTAGAATTAGAAAAAAGTATGACGGTTTTTTAAAGGAGCACAGGACATTGCTGTCCCGCATACGGGACCTACTGGATTTTAAAAGTTTGTTGATTAAAAGGGATAATCGTAACTTTTCTTTATCTTTCCCACATTCTTGCTTGAGCTATATACCCTTTACATTTTTAAATCTATCGGTATACAAACCATTATTTGGATATAAAATAAATTTTTAACTAGAGAATCGAATATCGACAGAGAGAGGGACTATTGTACCAAAGAAGACATCAATGTTTGGCTTTTGAAGATGTCATAGTTTTGGTAGCAAGAGGAAAAATCAGTTAGAAGAGTAGTAAAAAGAATGGATAAAGCAGCAAGAAAAATGGAATTATACATAAATGACAACAAAACAAAAGCCAGAAGAAGGAGGAGGAATTTATGAATTCAAAAAGATAGAAAGAATAACATGTTTGGGTAGAGTAATAACATGACAAGCTAGAATTACAACCAATAGTCACAGACGGTAGTGAGAGGTGGACAATAACTATAACTGAGCAAAAGCCATTGGAGAGATGGAAAGGGAACATACTTAGAAAAATCTACAGAGGAAAAATCAAAGATAATATATGGATGAGACGCACAAATGAGGAAATAAAATGATTGTACCAGCAACCGAATATAATACAAATAATTAATAGACGAAGACTTAAGTGGTGAGGCATTTCAGTGACAAGCACAATGAGTAACCTCTATGGAAGGATTCTCCGAGATCTAATAGAATCCGAATACATCTTTCAAGAGGAGGAACAACAATATGGGTTCAAAGCTGATAAAGAAAAGAATAAACACAACCAAGGGAACTCATATTTTGTTTATAAACCTCTACAAAGCCTATGACACGAGTTAAGCATATATAGAAAGTCTTACAGCAGTCGAATATCAAGGAAACCTTAATAAAAGCTCTTCAAAATCTTTAAAACGGTCAACATCCAGAATTAAAATAGACAATCGACTAACTCAAAGCTTTTCGGCCAACAAGGGCGTATCTTGGAGACTAGTGAAAATGTATGTGGCCAAAGCTTTGACTCCTTGGACAAGTAAATGTAGAGGGATGGGAATACATGACCCCAAAATAGCAAAAAGTGTTTGAAGAGTGAGGTTGAGAACTTAATACCAAGAAAACTACATCTTTACCAATCGGAGGTGAATTATCGAACATCCAACTCTATACCGAAGAAATCGCAGGCTGCACTAGCTACATATATTTGGGTGTGGAGTTTGGTAATACAGGCAGGGTTGATCGAGGAATAAAAAAACCTATTAACCAAGCCAGAGGTCTCATCTGGTGTTTAAACAGAGTCTTCTGAAGCAGCGAGATAGGAAGAATACGAAAATATAACATCTATGAAACGATTATACAAAATTCTTTATTGTACGGCGCAGAAACGAGGAAAATTACAGAAAACAATAGGAACAAATTGGAGGCTACCAAAGTGGATGTGTTCAGAATAGGGTTGCCAGGTGGCCGGGATTCGCCGGGATTGTCCCGCTATTTCACGTCTTGTCCAGAGTCCCGGAAAAGTCAAAAATTGTCGCGGCCAAACAGATTTTCCAAACGAAACGCAGAGCGGCCGGCCGTGCGAGGAACTCCCTCGCCCTGGGCAATCCAAGAAAATAAAGCGTTTTACAATATATTCTGATAAATGGGAAAACAATCCACAATTCACAAGGTGGTTAGCAAAAAAGATGATTATACCACTAAATGCAAGTTGTGTCAGATCGAAATTTCAATAAAGTATGAGGGAATTCGTAGTCTAAACAAACACAATCAATCAAAGAAGCCCATGAAACTGATTACGTCTCAAAAAATATCAGGCAATCTTCAAAAATTTGTTGTAAAGCAAATATCTAAAGCTGAACTGACAAGTGTATTTCACAACGTAACTGGCTTAAGTTATAACAGTGTCGATTGCCAAATGAAAATAGCTTCTACAGTTTATTCCGACATTAAAATGTCTTGTGGGCACACAAAAGCTGCAGTAAAAGCCGACTGCAATTGTCATGTGATTAACAACTGTATTAAATACGCTCATAAGGCGTTGTCAATAGATATTGATAGTATTGTTATAAAAACTTTTAATGAGTTTAGCTCATCATCGATCAGAACCGAAAAGTTGAAAGAATGCTGCTTGTTTGCAAAAACAGAGTACAAAGAACTTTTACGCCATGTACCAACTAGATGGCTATCTTTGTTGCCTGCTCCTGATCGTCCTCTGAATTGCTGGCAAGCAGTATTTTTTGTTTAAATGAGATTTGGGAAATCGTAGGAAAAAGCTTAACTTGCTTTAATAACAATGAAGAGATCGATTAATGTAAGCATGAGGGGGTTTCAGAAGCATATTTGTACTTTATGCACAATGTCATCAGTGAGTTCCATACGGCAATCTTAACACTTGAAAGTGACTCGTGTACGATTCTGGAGATTGATGAGATCATGAACAAATTGGTCCTTCATCAAAAAAGCAGGGTGGAAAACAAATTCTACGACAGCAAAAATAAAAACGGTGTTGGAAACGGTTTCCCCTGAAGAAAAAGAAATATTTTGCGCCGAAGCAGATGATTTTTTAAAACGTGCGATCCAATACCTAGCAGATCGATACGATTTCACAGAAAACTGTTTATATAAGAAATTAAGTACACTGTCTTTAAAAAATGAAAGTTTATTTTCTTGGGATATACTGTGACCCTTACCAGAATTATTGAATATTCCAAATGAAATTGACCAAGACTATATGGATTACTGCCAAATTAAAACCATAAATGAACAGCTAGATAAAGACATGAAGAGCTAGATAAAGACATGAGCTATGACAAAATTTGGGAAGTGCGATACTTCTAAAAACTTGAAAGGTTTATTATCGTTCATAATGTCTATTCTTGTAAGCAACACATATTACGAACGGGTGTTCAGCTTCTTGAACCAACTATACTCTAAAGAACGAAACAGGATGGGAGTTGATAATAAAAGCCGAAATAATGATACGCCTTAATTTTGTGAGTACATGCACCAATTTCAAGTCCTTCTTGGGAACACCGCAAATATGTCTTTATTTTGTATTGTAAAAATAAATTTTAAAAATTAATATTTTTGTTTCATTTGTCCCGGCGAGTCCTGGAGAATCCCGAAATTTTCTGACTTTGTCCAGTTTTGCTGTCCAGACATCTGGCAACCCTAGTTCAGAAGGTCACTATATAGGAATATCAAGAAGAGACAAAATACCGAATGAATATGTTGGAGCAAGAATGGGAAAAAAAGGATCTCTCATGAACGACATTCATGATGATCTTGTAATATAAAAGCGCTTAGTTACAGATTAAAAAAAAATTACATAGATTACTTTCGGTTTTTAAAGTACAAATGTTCCTTCCTTTATTATTATCCTTTTTACGTATAGTACCAACACGATGTATGTTCGAGATTTGTCAACTACACGAAATATGCTCCTATTTAATTATAAATGATAAAGATGACGACTATTTTATAAATCGTTTTATTTGAAATCAACTGACAAAGTTTTTCGTAATTTTTGACGTATCACTACTATGAATTAATTGAAAAACGTCACAATAATTGTGAATTGAAAAGGTGGACACAACAATGTAAAAATAAAATTAACTACCCTAAATAGGATGTATAAACAATAAAATCAAACCAGAATTATAACTAAAACACTATTGCCTAAATGTTTGACGCATTTCTTGACAATCCTTTTAATATTGTTAATATCTTAGCATTAAAAAAAATTTTTAAATAATTTTTTCGGTTAACTGGTTGTAGTTTATTATTGTTTATAACAGTTCCACGGTCATTAAGACCACTGACTTATCCATTGTTCACTTTTCCATAAGTTCTGCTGTCTAGGTTACAGTGGAGGGTATGAATGTTTAATAAGTTATCAATTTACTTGACCTAGATATTTTTTAAAATTTGTCAATAAAAAAATAGTCAAATCGTAGAAAAGTCGTTTTGTTGTACCAATCTATTTTTAATTTTTTGTCTTTCATCAATGTTACTAATCAACGTCACACCAAGGTATTTAAATGACCATACTAAACGTATACTATAATTTTACTTGTGCTACATTTTCAGTATTCGGTTTAAATTTTTCCTCATCGATTAGCAGTCCGTCACTTACTGAGAATTCGAACTCACTAAAAGTTATTTGTAATTTACTTTCGGCTCATGCTAGCAACTCACTATTTATAAAAAAATATTGATCCATTTCTGATAACTAACAACTAAATTTTTAGAGTTTCAGTTTTAACAGCTGTTACATTTTTATTAACTGCATTCAAAAACATTTTAAAATTCATTACATCGAGTATGAAAATAAATAGCAGAAACTACAATGAAACAACGAATAGAGAATTGCGACAAAAGATTTACAACAAAACGAATTTAACAGTTTATCAACTTCAAATATGTGAAATGCAGCTTTATCTAAAGCATAAATCAGAAAGATTATGAAATGTAATAAAAAAACACCAGTTGGATTGTAAAGAAAATGTTATCAAATTGCTTCGTACATACAAACTAACTTTTTATCGTATTATTATAAAGAAGGGATGGACAATCCTTTATTAAAAAAAGACCAAAAGCAAATGCCCAGTGGCATTCAAACAGTAGTACACTTAACGCACTAGGTTTAGAGAATTGGTGCAAGAAGGAATGTCTTAAGGTCAATCCAAGCAAAACAATTTTGACAGCGGACTCCAGGAGACGCAGATACTCTTTAACCGCTCCAATTATGAAAAATATTGAACTAAAATTTTCTAAGGAGGTAATATCTAAAATCTTGTCAAAAGCCTTAGTGACGAGCTGGACTTGCCGCAGGACATTTGAGAAGACTTTAAGCCGAAAATGATCTTCTGCTTGTAACATACGATTATCAAGCCTCTGAACATCTATGCTTCATTAATATGGTGGCCAAAAATTGAGCAATGAAAAATTGTGAAAGTGTAACGGCTGGCTTTTCTGGGAATCACAGGGGCAATGACAACGTTCCCCACAGCAGCCTTAAAGGTTTTGCTGGATCTAACTCCGCTGCAATATTGCATTATGAAGGAGGAAGGAGGTTTAAGGAAACCAACCGTTAGACACCATGCCAGTTAAGTTTGACTTTGAAAACCGCCACACGATTAAAGAAGTTGAACCAGAGCTGGAAGAGGTCTCAATGGTGTGGTACACAGATGGGTCCAAAACATGATGATAGATAGAATGGTAGAAATAGGACCGAATTTTCGGTTGTCTGAATCCCTTAGTACCGCCCCAACTATCTTTCAGGCGGAGATATATGCCATGGATGTCAGTGCCAAGGAGTGTCTACGTAGAGGCACCCGAAGAGCAAACATCTATATTTTTAAAGACAGTCATCAGGCAGCTTTAAAGGCTTCGAGTTCTTTTACTTATGAGTCAAAGCTAGTCCGGGAAGTAAACAATCCCTTAAGAAACAATGAGGTCACCATTGATGTGGGCGGCAGGTCACAGTGAGACGCCTTTGCTTGGTCCGGAGCCCTTTTGTGGTCTCACAAAAAGCCACATCAAAAAGAAACTCCGACTACGATCTCACTGGAGGAATACACCAGATCTGAAGGCAAGCTAAAAGTTTCTCCCACTGGACACTGCCCTTTGAGGTATCACCTCAAAATAATGGGCAAATCGGAAAGCTGCTTAACTTCGCTAGTATTGGCATTCTATAGTTCAAGTAGATTAATGTAGGCACAAAAGATCTTCGTAGGTCGAAGTGCAGCGAAGTCTAACTCGTTTATACGACCTAAGCCATTCTAATCTAATTATGTAGATCAAGGTCCTGAACAGGGTCGAAAAAATAGCAGAAGTTATAAACAATAGAGTAAAAAAAGTGGGGGTTTGTTTTTTTCAATATCTCAAAAAATATTCAAGATTTTCGAAATGTCAAAAAAGATTTGGAAGGAAAGAAATTTGATTAATATTTTAACAAAAATAAAGAACTGATCAATATTGCGTTCATGGACAAAACCTGGTAGGTTAAATTGATTAAGTATAATTAATAATAGTGAGAATAAATAAACTTTAGTTTTTCAGTTTGTTATTGGCAGATATCCTCACACATCTTATTACATAAAAGCAAAAATAACTAATATAAGATCGATATTTTGATAATCTGTTATAACAACATATTATAATCCAAACCTATAAGATTTCTTGGTATTCCTGATTAATGATTGACTTAAATACTCTTTTTACATAAATGAATATTTATATTTATAAATACCTACATTAAAGTCCGAAACATTTGCTTACTGAATTATTTGACACTGACGTAAATTTTATGAAATGTTTTTAAAAATTGACATTGACACTCGACTATTTTCTAATTGAGACGTAGTAAGATAGCATTGGTGTAGACAGATGAAAGACAATAAATGATTCTTAAAGGAAAAATCACTTTTTTTAATGCGAATCGTAAATATCGTGTACGAAAGACCACACTTAACAGTTTTATCTACTTAATGTTTTTTCATTACCTGAAATTATACGAAAAATGTTAGTGTGTGGTTTCAAAAAGTCTTAGATATTTTCATGCACTTGTCAAGCTGAGTTAGTCTGAAAAGATGTAAATAAAAGCGATGATCAAAAACAAGTCAATTAAATGATATAGATATACTTGTATAAACATCTATAATCGAATCATTTTTTAAGGCTAATTAAGTGTTTCCAAATAGATCATCTAACCGCTGCCTACAGCATTGCACTGAAAAATATTTCTACCTGAAGCAACAGTCCTTGTTTCTCTGTATCACAGAATTCCTCTGCAACTCGAAGAAAAAAATAACAACACTCTTTTTTTCTGTAGAATCGTACAGAACTTTTTGAACTATTCTTTTTGAACTAACCTTTTGCATATGAACTTACCCTAAATATTATGTTATGTATGTATATAAAGCTATCGATGATGTACCTACACCATACTTTTGTGTAATTATTTGATTGTATACTGTACATTTTGTCAAAAAAGTACAAATATATTTTATTTAAAGCCGTACTTTCTGAACTGGGGTAAACTTCAAAGTAACTATCGTCAATCAAAGTAGCCTGACATGGCTAGGACCATTTTTTGTTGAAACTATAAATTCCGTGTTACTGCCCACATTAAATATTGAGAATATTAATCCACCAAACAGATTCTACATCTGTCTCTTTCGCTTTGTTAATGTAATCACAATTATCAGTACACGCCTATTTTCTACACTGTAAAATACATTTATTACTTTGTAATATTATTTATCTAATTTTAAGTAACAATTAAGTGATATTAAGTTTGAGATTTTTACTAAGTATTTGCCTAGGGAGATTATCAATACAGCCACTTAAAGCGATTAGTCTTTAATTTCGTATGAGAAAATTTAGTATTAAATAACAATAATTTTAAATAAATAGTTTAACTGAGGTATTGTAACTTTAGTTTCATTCATCCTGCAAATGGAAAGTGTTTCTTTAGTGATTAGTAAACGAGAGAAAAAAGTCGTCTTAAAATAAAATATTTTGTAAAGAATCACAATAAAAAATAAAATAAAAATCCTTGCGAAATATCCAAAAGACACAAAAAATAATGAAAATCACTATGCACTGCACACAGTCGTAAAAATGAAAACAGAATGATTAGGGCAGACTCTTGGTAGACTCTTTGTAATATTTCAACTAATGTTTTGCAGTGTAGGACGAAATCGTAGGCTCTCCGACAAACTTATTAACCTCTATTGGTTATCGCTAACGCAGCTGACCCTGCCCACAATCTTTTAGGTTCATTCCATTCTAGTTTAAATTTGCCATGCTATTTTCGTTGACAATAGTACCTAGGTAAACATCCCCTCATCAATAAAGTTAATTAAAGCAATGAAAATATTGATTGTCAATTAGACTAAACAAAAAGTATGCTCTTCATATTTTACATTATGTCACATAAACTTTTGTTTTCTTACTGTGTACATAAAATACTCGGAATGCCATGAAAATGTTGGTTTAAGTTTATGGTAAAGTTGTTTGTCTAGTTGTATAAAGTTTGAGGTTATAAAATCATCATTGTGTACATTGTTGTCTATTTTATTGGATTATTTGCGACTACATTTCAGAACATCAAATACTAATAAAATTTTGAACAAAATATGGTGTAGGTTAATCCCTTCTATTCGCTAGCTTTATACAGAAATATTTCTGTTTTAAATTTATATAATGTTTATGAATAAGCAGGTATAGTTATGATTTACCTTGTACAGTTAGTTAGCTAAGGCGCATGAATGAATTTCCTAATCTAAGTGTTGATTAGTAAGTTATGGAAAAATCTCTTTTAATAAATAAAACAAAGAAAAAATAGTATCGGTTCATTATAATACATTTACTTTTAAAGTATTTTATTTACTATTAAATATTTGCGATATAATGTAATATATTTAACCTTTGTTCTATTTATTGTTAAAAACGAAAGCAATACCATTCAACATATAAATGTATACGCTACGTGTTAAAATAATGCCTTTTATTATTATGTTGTTAGAGTTACTAACTCTGTTAGTTTATTTTATATAAATTAAATATAAATAGCCAGCAACAACGTCGAGAAACCTTTAATAAAAGTTACTTCAAATATTCATAAACACAATATTGTACCAATTAGTACTTAAAGAATAAAGAACAATGTATAATTGTCCTCCACGTTCACTTTTGTTTTTGTAAAAAAGCATCATGTTTATTTTACATGTGTTTATTTGATATAGCTTCTCTCTTATCTCTTCTTATGGTGACCATTCAACTTTTACTGCTACTATTTGATACCAAATGCTTAGATGTTAGGTCCAGTACATACTTCTTCTTATTTGATTGATCATCCGTTAACGGATTTTAGCAATCATCATGACAATTTGAATCTTTGAAGCAGCTGCTTTGGAAAGGCTGGTCCTTGTGGTACCAAACCAAGTACTCAAATTCTTTAGCCAAGAGATTCTCCTCTTGCCTCTTGTTCGTAGAACACAAGAATTACGTGCAACTAGTGATCCTTTTAGTCTAACAGAAAACAGGTTTATTGAGCTTTTTCGCCTCGATAAACGTTTAGTGAGAAGGCTAATTGAAGATCTGAGACCATTTATGATTGAACCAATCAATAGGAAAGGTGTTACTATTGAAAACAAAGTATTATATGCATCAAGATTTTCTGCTACCTACAAGATATTATCAAAGAAGTCTTGGCGAAGAATATAACTGTGGATTGAGCCAAACAATGGTACACAGAACTATTTATATGGTAACTGACGGTATTTCTAATATCGCAGAAAATTACATGTATTTACCATCCAACATGCAAGAACGAAATATTAATGTTCAAGTTATCACGACCAAAAAAACATAAGAATTAACAATCTGTTTGAGGTTAGAAAGTTCAGTTAAAAACAAACAGAAACTGAATGAAAAGAGATAAAGTGACAATTCGACTGCTTATGGGCAATCGAATTTTCTTATCGAGTTGTCACGATGTAACAGTGAAATAGAATTTGTTTTGTCGGCCGATTCGATTATTAGTAATCGAATCGTAAAATAGAATCTCGACCCTGCATGGAAAACGGTTGGCCCTTAGCGTCAATTCGGGCCGATCTTAGAATCTGTAGTAATACAGTCAACTGTTTTTTTATAGCCAATTAACCACGAAATTCATTGACATTGTGTGCACATATGACGGGCTTTTTTTAATTATTTTCAAAAGGGTCTACTGAAGGTTGACAATAGGCTGGAAAGGTTCCTACGGAAGTAAGAGCAAGGCCTTTTTATAATTTTATAATAATATTTGTTTTTGAATAGAAGAGTCACTGCTCCTCGGATATTAGTCACAAGTTGTGACTCACAACCTATTTAAGCTTCTCTAGTTAATTATTTTGTAAATATAACTAGCAACAGTGCAGATGAAAGAATTCCCAAGATCTCAGTTCTCTCAAATAAAACCTATATTATCTTAGTTAATAATAGCAAAACTAACTAGAGGTTTAACCATTTTTGCTGTAGAAATTTGGCCTGAACATTCTTATATCTACTATGTTATCTCGGCAAACTAAAAAGCTAAAAATTCCAACTATGTTTACTTTACCTTACTATACCTTCAGTATCGTAATTATTGAAAGCTGAAAGATTGAACAAGATAAACTAGAGTTGGAAGCATAATAGCAGATATAGATAGCATGATAAATAGATGAGTCCAAAATAGCATAAATGCTATGCCTCCTGACTTCTCCGACCCCGATTTTTAACACAGTTATAGGAATAGAATAGTTTATTCAAAAAGAAAAGAAGGAAATTACAAATGAGAATTAAAAAAATAAATTACAGGAAAAAGAAGCCAGAAAGTAAAAAAATCCTGTATGAAAAGTGTTTGGAAGAAAAAGTGATTCGAAGAAGAAGATAAGTGGTGAAATACACAAGAAATCTTAGTAAGTTGATGTGTAAATGACTTGTACTAGGATAGTTAATTTAAATTAATTAAATTATTATAATAAGAATTAGAGGTTTCTACATTGCAAAATACGTTATACCTATTATTAAAAGATAGAAGGAAAGTATAATGTACAAAACATTAAATTATAGTGAATAAGTAAAAATAAAACATACTGTAACTATTTAAGGTTTTGCTTTTAGTAAAATGTTATAAAAATATGAGTTTATTTCTACCTAATTATTTATTTTGAAAGGTAATGCAAACTTTGTCTAGACAGTCACGTAGCGTATTTTAAGCAATTTAGAATAACATTTATTTATTTAAAAATATTTTACTTAATATTCTTAATATATGTGTTAATGAATTTTGTTCCGTCTAAAGAAGCCTCTCAAATATTTAACAATGATCTATCACTAGTTTTGTATTATCTAGCTACAGAAAAAAGTTAAAGTTTATCATAAGATTACTTTTTTAACTATTTCTACCTTTAAAATCAGTTACTGATATTAAAATTCTCACAAAATATTTTGGTTTTATTTTTTATAAAATCCATATGTTCAATGATATTGTTTTGTTGTCGTTCACCAATTTATTATTGTCCTTATGTCATATCTTTTTAATTATCAGTGATGTAAAATTACCAAATCTTAACCAAGTAAAAATTCTATTCATAATTACATTTTCCTGTTAACTAAAGAGATATAACAATAAAGGAACACCACAAATATTAACAAATTTCTAATGACATACTCGTAAAGCAAATTTGAATTTATACAGCCGCTGAGCTATCTTCCAGCCGATATATATAGATAATATTTATTTTAGTTTTAATTTTTTTTACTTTAATACTATAGTTCAGTCAGTCTTTATATACCAACATATAAGGGTATTTCTGTAAAGTCCTTTTTTTACCCCCTCCTTATTAATATTTAAATGCTTTTTTATCGATAAGATTCAAGAGGTTGGACGTTATGGACAAGTTTTATCTCAAATATAATAAAATATTAGTTAAAGTCTTACTGAGCTTTCTTAAGGACAGACAATTGACGCGTCAAACTTTCTTCTGGTGTTATAATTCTCTTCGTCATCGCCGGGCGAATGCCGGAATCTTGATGCTTCTGAAATTAAAAAAAAAATAAAAATTAGCATTTATCATATTTGGTATAATTGTCATTAGTTATTGTTAACTTTACATTACATTAAGATAAAAATCTGCAGGTGCAGAGAGGGATTCTGTTGATGGTGGTGCAGGCATACAGGACAGTGGGTGCAATAGCAGCAGCTGTGCTGTCGAGGTCATACCCTTTGGACTTGATGGCTAGGACAAAGAGACGACGATGGAAGGATGCGACAAGAGAGGATGGAGGAGTCCATGGTGAGAAAGTGGAAGGGGTAAGAATGTGCGTTCAAAATGGCAATTAGCAGTAGGAGAAAGTGAATGGGGAGGTGAACTACTTCTTGACCCAGGTGCTCACTGCAAATACGTACTGGAACGTACAAAAGGTGTTTGGTGGAGGATGATGGGGGAGACGTGTTTAGATGTTGGAAGAACGAGGAAGTGTTAAAGGAGTTGGAGAGGAAAGTTGAAGAGGCAGTGTATTGGGAGAACATGGTGGAGATAATGTTGAGAGGGGAGAAAGAATGGGAAAGTCCTTGATGACGTGAGTGGTATGAATGTTATGGAAGAGTCTGTGAGGGACCGCCGCCCATCTTGAAGTATGCTAGGGTAGTGATTCCGAGACAGGGTTAACGGTGAGTTTTTGAAGTGGGTTTAGGTGGTAATACCCAATAAGGACCCATCGAACATAAGTTTTCCACCTCAACCCAAAAAAAAAAGAAAAAAAACTGTTTTTGTACTGTTAAACAAAATGATTCCAAACAACTTTTGTTGATTTCTGAGAGTTTATAACTTTTTGTTCATTGGTAAGTGATAATTCATGTTTTACATATCACTAAAGTAGTTATACGAACAATATCCGTAAAACATGACATAACCTTCGAAGAAAACTTGGTGCTCTGTGTCGCTCTCAGAGTGCTCCGAGAATGTTCGGTTGGCCTTGATGGTTGATTTTCTTGTTCGGCTGATCGACTGAATCGCTCTCGGGTTGATCGGAGTTGATCTGAGATCGAGGGTCAGATCAACAGCTGCAGAGCAAATATGGTAGGTAGTGTTCAAAATAATAGCGAAGAGTTTTTAATTGTTTATGAATTTGCTATCGTGTCCAGAAGATAGTGACCATGACTTGGGTTTCCTTATTTTCAATGAAAGGAGGAAAATAGGAAAAATTAGAAGATTTTTTGGGTACTTATACATTTTATATTCTGCAAAACTAAAAAATGGCCATAAACAATTTAAAATAAAAGTAAGGTTAGAATGTTCGAATCAACTTTTGTTCGGGTGAATGATGTTCTGTCACAGAACTGTATCACTGTTTTTCAGAGCGACATAGATTTTCAAACAATCTGCGACCGATTTCAAATCATTTCACTCGAAATTAGTTTTATAATTAAAATTGAAGAACCTTTCCATAAAGTATCTTTTAAGTATTTTTTAAAGTGTTGGTTAATCTGGAATTAATGGATTTTGACATGAAATAGAAAAGTTTGTAACATTTTTCTAATTTTCCGTTCCTATTTAATGTGGAGGGTAGAAGAAAGGAGGACCAGCTTTTATAGGAATAATTTCAAAAAACTGTCCAGCGGTAAGCAGCAAATAGTAGATGGCGCGGGTGTAGTAGAAGAGTAAACAGACAACGTGAAGTCAGTAACACTCCATTGCTCCATGCTCCATTGCTCCATGCTGGGTTAAAAAATTTAATATTTTTCGTGACTTGTGTAGTTAAAAATTATACAGTATTTAAAATCTCAACTATTTAATCCAATAATTTAATTTCGTTTCTTCTAAAAATTCATTTTGTTATAGCTGATCACAAGACAAATTCTTCTTTTCTACTATATGTAACGTCCTGTGACGCTTACTTTTGCTACTATGCCGCTACCAATTTGTTCCCTTTCGATGGACGCTTTTTAATACATTGAGTTGGTTCTCCTTCTTTCTACCCCCCAGACTATATAAACAAGAAACGTTAAGTTTTATGAATTGGAAGTAACTAAGTAGATCGAACAGGATATGAAAGACCAAGAAATTGTGCAATAACTTTTGGCACACTGCTAAATGTGTTGATTCGCACAGGATATTTTACAAAAAATCTGTTGTGTTGAGGATGCAACTTAATATATTTTCTTAATATTTCAAGATTCGTATTTTCAATGTCTCCAGTGGTAATTGCAATGAAGGATGTTTGGTAGATAAAGGTGTTTGCTAAAGTAGAACCATAGTGGAACCACCAATATATTTATTATGTTGTAAAGTTTTGTTAGATCTTCCTGAGTATTTAAGTATTAATAGGTAGATACTAATCCCTTTTTGATAATTGATAGAACAACCTGACGTAATAAAACCTTAGAACATAAAATAGTAAGGAAGGAGTTTATGTTATATCTACAATGTTAAAATTTAGTGGCGGAAGTCGGCCATCTTGGATAACCAATACTTTGTATTGATCCCCAACCTATCTATTTAAAGTGACATAGGCGTATCAATAATGGAAAGAGGATATTTTATTTTAATTATCATTAATTTACAATTTTTTGGTTAATCTCATAACTGTATATGTCAATTATTTTTATGTCTATGGAGTATTCTAAAGCAACGTTGTACAATAAATATATTTGTGTATTAATTAACACATTATTACATTCACAGTTTCCCACGGAATGAAAATATTAGACGGAAATGGTTAAATATTGTGGATAAAGATAACTGGAGTCCAGGCAAGAATAGTTTTTATGCTCACAACATTTTACAGAACAATCATTTGATAGAACTTCTTCAGAAATTGTTATACCAGTACCAAATGCTATACCTATAATTAAAATCGCAAAAATGAGATATGTAAGTAATTATTACATTCACAAATTGCTTTCATAACATTGACCAAATCTATATTTTTTCTCAAATCTATTTACAGATATTTTACTTAAACATATATTTCACTAATATATACCTTTTCTATGCAGGTAAGGACTAATTACCCTAATACTGAAGAGATAATAACTACTAGCAGTGAAACTATTTCACCAGTTCCTGTTCCTGAAACTCTACCATCTACTTCAGAAATTTCTCGTAGGAAACAACTTATATATATAAAGCATCTGTAAAGTATGTTTAAAAACAAGAATTTATTATACATATATGTAAATGTAAAATAATGAAAAAAAATTAGACATGTTTACACAAAATTCAATTTAAGGGCCAATAATAGTGGTAGAATGAAAAATTTTAATAAAAATTGTGTAGTAGGTATATAGCTGGTTTTATTTCCTTAAATCTGGTACCCCCATTTTAGGCAATATACTATTTTTTTCCTCTACTTTCCTTATTAAAATAGTTATTTTAATATATAATGATTTGTGTCCATACTGAATAATAGATATGTTTCAATAAGGAAATTATTTTTCTACAAATAAAAATATAGGACGCCACTGTTAAAAAGTAACTTCCGGTATCCATCTTTGATTACCATCCCGGTCAACTGTCCTTGAACGAGCAATACTTCCTTACTATTTTATGTTCTAAGAATAAAACCAATATTTGAACAAATGGTTTTGTAGCTTGACACATATGTTACCAAGACATACATACTTGAATAAAATTAAGAAATGATAATAATTAAAAGCTGAATTGATTTAAAAACTGCCAAGTCGGCATTAAAAAAGTGACCTATCGTTATTTGCAAATGTTAAACATCATACATTTAGTGGCATTTATTTACAATGTACTTAAACTATTCACCACTGATTTCAAAATGTTTTAAATCTACAGGGTATCGCGTGGATCAGAAAAGCAATTTGTAAAAAGGTTGGTTAAAATTTACACAGGTTTGAGATAAATTGGGGATTTTATTAAAATAAAGTTGTGAAGACAAGACAATGGGAAGTCAAAGTATATTTAAAAAGTTATCTTAATTTTTAAGTAATTGCTACGTTTTTCTACATAGTTAAAAAATTTCAAACAAGTATTCAGTCGTCCCATTTAAAGATCGCCGATTATTACACTCTGAACTTTTACTTCCATTGCCTGTTTCATCATTTATTCTCGGTAATAAAATATCTACCATCGTTTTATAAATGATGCACGATACACGATAGTGGGTGCTGTTGAATATTTTATGCGATAAGCATTTATCGAATTTTAAAAATATATTATATTTGCACGTAAACGCTCACGCTGTTCCAAAAACTGCCTATTACTTTACGTATTTTTCGAGGAAAATAATTTTAACTTCCTCGAAAATAGTAAATCCTCGGGGCATTGAGGACTTCGCACGAAGTTGACGAGGAATTCGACTCGCGTATTTCCAACGAAACTTCCCATCACGAAATGACAGTGTTTCTGGGAACTTGCCAGGACGTGGAGAATGGATACCGAGTATAGCAGAGTCGGCATTTCATCGGGGATTAATAAATGGTTCTAACGGATACTCGATTGTCGCGTTAGTAGTGGTAATGGGATTCACGTTTCTTCAATGAAAACGTTTTCTTTTATTCGTCTTTCTTTTTGTTCGGTTTCCTTTTACAAACTGAAGTGTTATCATACTACATATCTTTTTCGAGCAGACCTTTTTAACGTACTAAAGATATCAGATAATAAATTGATAAGAATCTTAAAGTGGACAGCAACGTCAATTTACCAAATTATACTGTGTTAGCAACATACCATTTCTTTATAGAAAAGAATTAATAGAAAACTTTTTTTATATAAATATTTTAATGTATACAAATTTTAAATAGTAGTATGTGTGATTAATTGAATTTATTAATTTTACGATATATTTTTTTTATATCTTTAATTTTATTAAATTTGTATTTTACGATGTTAAATGTTAAATTTTAATATTTTTCGGGCTAAGATTATTTAATTTATATTTTCAATTTAATTTTACCTTACTGGACTATTAATTGTATTATGACTAACTTGATATAATTCTATGAGCATGTGAGAACTCTATATTCTCAGTAGTCGGTTCAATTAAGTAATAATTAATTTTAATTTACCTTTGTAAAAGTTATAATATCTAGATTTTACCTACAACCCTGTTTATTTTAAAAATTCACCAGTCTTCATATAACGTACTAATTTATAATATCGATACTTTAACTGAAATTATTAATCGATTCTTATATTTGTTCCTTGTTAATTCGATTTTTTTTCTAATAGTATTAATAGTATTTTGAATATATTAAGAAACATTTAATTTATTTTACAAAAATTTTAAAGACGTGATTAAATTTGATAATCGAAAGGTAATAAAGTTCACTATATAATTTTAAATTTTAAAGACGTACCGCAATTGGTCCGCTTCTATGAATAACTATAGCAGCGCTTCTACTCGGTGTTCCAAGCAAACCTTGTAAGCAAAAATGGCGTCGACTGCTT